>OW119925.1:33656605-36376605 GCA_933210815.1 Meta bourneti | reverse complement strand
AATTAGGTGTGGTACATGTTTTAAAAGGCTTTTTCAAGTGGTTGGTCCTGATAATGTCACTTGACTACATTTCTACAATTGGAAAGTGAGCATTTATTCTTAAAAATGTTTCTTAAAACTTAGAAAAACAACTTCAGTTCGTGATGCCATATAAGAAATTTTTGGATAAAGATTAATGTTCAAAACTATCTAAGAACTACACAAATTTCTAGTTAAATTTTAAACTATATGTCATGCTTCTCTTGGTAAAATAGGGCATATAAAATCCTCAGAAGTTTAACAGTGAAAGATATCGTTGGCTCACGAGTAAAAACCACTGAGTCAAAATGTTCTAGAGATGAGATATCTAATGTTTTAGCTTTTCTAAACCAGAATGTGGTGATCTTTAGACTGGTGAAGTCCACTTAGTCATTTTTTCTTTCATAAAGGTTAGATTTCGTCAGAAACATGCATACAGTAAAAAAATTTCCCCTTCATTTTTTCTAAACTGTTTTTTGACTTGGTGTTTTTCCACCTGTAAGCTGATGATATAATCTTTTAAAATGTCTGATTTTTAAGCTAATCAAAAGTTTTAAAAAATTTTAAGTCTCTTCACATTTATAAGTGCTGTTAACTCACATATTAAAAAAATCTTATTTGTAGTTCAAAATGATGCTCTGAAACTTTCCACTGAGGTGTTACGGATATTTATCACAGGTAATTATGTGTATTGTTCCTCTGATAAAAGGATTCCAAACTTCACAGTTTTATGATCTATATAAAAGTTTAAATTAAGAAATTTGTAAAATCAAGAAAAATTGAAGCTGATATTTTTAATATAAAATAGGGCAAAACATTAACACATCTTGGGAAAAATCCTATATTTCTTGTATTTTTTAATCTCACTTTTAGGAGCCATCTGTATCAATAAACTTTGGATTGAGCTCGACAGATTCAGGTCCCTTGAAATTAACATTCCTAAACTATATAAATAAGATCTGTCTCTTGCGCATTTGGTGTCTGTCCATCTGTCTGTATGTGTGCCTGTGATACGTCCAAACGGTTGAATATATTTTCATAAAACTTTACATACTGTGGTTTCTTACATTCATTTAGTGACTGAACTTGATTGCGTAAGTCTGTCTGTCCGCCTTCCTCTTCTATGTTCCATTTTGTGTCTGTGTTTGTACAAGTATCACATAAGATTTGTTTAAAACATTTTAATGCAATGTCCTAAATTTGATAAACTATATTTTAGTGTAGTGAATGCATTATTTTAAATTCCTTTGCTTTTTTATTTAAGCAAGTTTCATGTTAAAACATCTGAGTAACTACTTAAATCAACCATAATTTGGTTAGTTTTGGAGAAGCTTGATTGCATATTGAGCATTGCAATTACTCAAATTATTTTACCAGTACTGCTGAAAAATCAATTACTTTTAAAAACTATTTTTGCAGAATTTAAATTCAAATACTTTTTTATTTTGAGCCTTATTTGTTTTCTTTACAAAGTATAAACTATTTCCGAACATTTGAGACAGACGATATTTTGCAACAAAATGGAAACTCGTGTTCGTTTGCCACGTACAATGATATTTTTTCACTCCGAATAAATTTCGTATATTTAAATTCTATTTAATTTTTAGTTGTGGCAACTGTGCGAGATCAAGAGATAAAAAAGAATCACGAATTTATATCTATAGAACTTTTTTATCTCCAACTTTTATTTTGTTTCATTTCGCTATTTTCTGTTTTAAATATTTATTATTTTAATAAACTGTAATTCCTTTTCATCACACGCAACACCACTGCAAAGTATTTGATTTGATGCGGCATGTAAGTTAGAGTAAAGCAAATTTTAAGTGAATTTCGTCATTAATGAAAGAACAATGTTAAAAAATTCAAACTGGACTTTTGAAATATTACAAATTCTTTGTCAAATAGCAACAGAAGGTCAAGATGGCTTATTTTACGAATTGAAGCTACACTTAAGCAACTTATATAAGGAAGGTTTTCTTAAAAATGATTTTTTAGAAGAAACAATCAAATCGATTTACCATTTAAAAAAATGGTTATAGGTTACCTTTGTTCGGAAGACATTCAACTTTGAAACAAGTTATTTCATTACTGCACACGCCACGAAATGGAATTTTCAAGAAACAACGCGTATCCACTTTTAAACAAACTTCGTGATAAATATGTTATGAAATTAATTTGTCATCTTTCCCTTAATGATTGCGAAATTTGAAAATGCTGCAAACCTGGTTCAAGAGTGTACTTTAAGCAGGGGTGCGATACAAGGACGGATTAAAGCGGGGCGTAGGGGGCGACCGTCCCCACCCGAGAGCAAAAAATTATGTTTATCAAGATATGATCAGAGAAGATTTCATAGGTTTTATCAATCCTTGTGAGCCTGAAAAGAATCTGGAAACAAAATAAAATCTCAAAGTTGACCTTCAGTTTCTGAAAGTGACAGTGATGAATACGATTCTTTTGAAGATGATAAAGGTGGCAATATGTGTGACAAAGATAAACCAGATGAAGACAATAAAGATCCCGAATGACTGGAGAAAAATTAGGTAAAACTGTTAAACACTATGAAAAGCCTTATCGCGATCTTGGTAAATGCATCAGTGTTGCAACAGATGGATGCTCTGATGATTCAGAGATTGTGGGAACAGTCACTACAATAAAAAAAGAGTAATAACGCCAAACGAGCCCCTTGTTTGAATCATTCTTTGATTTGTCTATTTCTAAGTGTTCTGATGTGCAATCAATGCGAAACTCAATTGGAATCATTAAAGAGGTTGTATCTTTCTTTAAAGCTTCACCGAAAAAAAATGCTGTACTCATTAAGCTTGTAGGCAGTCAGCTTGTTTCCATGTGTGAAACAAGATGGGTAGAAAGGCATCTGTCTGTAGCATCTTTTCTAAAAAACATAGAAAAAGTCGTGACATGCCTTGAGCAAATTTCACAATGGTCATATTTTTCAAGTGACAACTCTAGCGTAACAGCTAGGACCTTTTTATGTGCAATCACGAATGGAGAATTCATTTTAACTCTTGTCTGCCTTGCTGATGTACTTAGCCAAACATTGCCTCTCAGTAGGTTTTTCAAAAAGAGACTATTGAAGTTACCAAAGCAATTGAGGTCTTGATCGATACTTTCTCAGTCTTAAAAAAGCGAGAAAGTCTGATGCAGAATTCAATCAACTGTATGATTAAGCCAAAAAAGTGGCAGAAACTGTAGGAAGCACTATTCAACACCCAGGATCACATCTAGACAAGTTAACAGACCTAACACTGCTCTATCAAGCACAGAAAATTACTTTAGGGTGAATGTCTGTATCCCTATTCTTGACTCAATAAACAATGATTGTGAAAACAGGTTGTCAAAAGTTCTGTCTCTACAAGCTCCACTCACTTCTACCAAAAGTCTGCTCATCTTCAACAACGTCTATGGAGTCAGTGATTAGGGATGCAGAAACACTGGCTAAAAGGTACTAGAGTAATTGGAGTTGGAGAGGATGAAAATGACTGCATTTCTAACCTGAAGGCAGAAATCAAGCTGTGGGTGGGGAAAAGGGAAGATGCAAACAAAACCCCTTTACCAGGCTATTCAGTTGAGTGTTTGCAATTTTACACCCCAGAAATTTCCCCCTCAATTAGATCTTTAATGTTGATTCTTCTCTTCCTGTGTCAACTGCAACAGCAGAAAGATCTTTCTCTACATTAAAACTGATCAAAACTTAGTTGAGAAACCGTTGTGGACAAAACCACTTAACTAGACTTGTTTTGCTATATTTTCATAGAGACATCCTTATTGACAAAGAAAATTATAGATAGGTATATTGAGAAGGAGGAAAGAAGAGAAAAACCATGTTTTCTTAAGTACAGGTAGTTTGAAACCAGTTGTTTTGTGATGTCAAAAGGTTTAAGTAATAGAACTCAACATTCATACACTTAGGTTACTCTCTCCTCTTTTAATTTTATATCAAAACTGTAAAAAGTGCAAACCGCCTGCTAATATGCATGAAGCAGACCAAATATGTACTGTACGAGAGCTAATATGTACAATATAAACTCAATAATTTTTTGAACACAAAATTTTTATTTCAAAACATTAACTACTCAGAACATAAAAAAACACAACGTTACATTCAAATTTAGTTTTATGCACCTTAAGTAAGTTTTTAGTTACCGTAACGGCATAACATCATTCTTATTGTTTACATTGTACTTTGGAAATAATGACTAATGAGACATTAGTCTAAAATACATTCTTGTAATAATACAATTAATATGGATATAGTTTTTTTTTATTCATACAACTTTTGTTTCAAAATGAGTGTCATTGTAAATTGTATTGAAAAAAATAAAAGAATTTGTAAAGAATATTTAAGTTTCTATTTATTACTTTCCTAATGTTATTTTTTAAATAAAAGTATATATATTTAGGAATTAAAAGCTAACAAAAACGTAACTTTCAATACCCTACAAAATACTATTTTAAAAGTATTTTCATGCTAATTTCAATGTTTTATCTTTTAATTTGCTTAGCAATTCTATGTTGACAAAAGGCTCATAGAATTTGGTTTTTGTGTTAACAGTTATGTAAATGGAGCAAGTTTTGCAAAGGTTTTAAAAGCAATGCATTTCAAGAAATTTAAAGTGGTTATTTATCTAAAATACATTTTTATTCTAATTTCATTCCAGTTTTAAGTAAACAGCTTAAAAATGCTAGTTTTTGAAGCTATTTTTTCAAAATTTTCAGGGGGAGGATCCCCGTCTCTATGGGGGTTTCCCATACCCCAGCCCCCCGGTTTGTTGCATCTTACAGCCAACCTATCCCATCCACAAAATTGCATTAATCTGTCACTGGTACAATATACAGTGGATAAAAAAGTTTCTGTAGGGAAACGAAAACGGGGTATAAATCAGTATAATTTTTAAACAAATCTTACCAAAGATTCAGAAACTGCACAAGAAACTTATTTCATACTAGAGAATGTGTTCGCAACAAAAATTCCTTAATTTTCTCAAATAAAAAGTAATTATAAACTGAGAAAAACATACACAAAATGAAAAGCAAAAAAGTTTCCGTACGCACTATGAAAGTTCATTAGAAGGTACAGTCCAGCTATCCAGCATTCAATTATTATAACTATCGAATGAAAAAGAACTTCAGTATAGTGTAAGTAATCATTTCAAACGATTTTTATACCAGTGGATTCCCTAAAAATGGGAATTCCGAAAGCTATTCGCGTGTTGGTGATAAAGTTGCGAAATGATGGTTTACGAAAATTGGCGAAATCGCTAACAAATCAAATCTACGGTAAAAATCACTGAAAGATTAAGTAGAAACTGGAAAATAGGAACCGATCCGGAAGACCTGAAATTGAGCCATATACACCTGGAATATCCTGCGAAAAGTTCACGATAATCCACGAATTAGTGCACCACAACTTGCATTCTTGTTGAAAACTGATTACAATCTTGAAATATAACCTCAGACTAAGAAAAGTAATCAAGAAAGTTCGCTGTAATGGGCATGTTGCACGTAAGTAGCCTTTCATTAGCAAACTTTACAGAAGAAAGCGTCTTGAGTTTGCAAAAAAGCATGTAAGCCCTTAACTTTCTGGGATTCTGTACTTTTCAGGGATGAATCAAAATTTTAAATGCCTATTGTTCTATGGGTAAAAATACGGTTCTAGGACGGTAAAAATCTGGTTCAGATGGACGAGTTATGGCATGGGGAAACCAAAACATCAAATGCAAACAAAAAACTTATGTAGAACTAAAATACGGCGGAGGAAATGTAAAGGTATGCGGTTGCATGTGTTCTGGTGTGTATAATTTACGTTTTGTTGAAGGTAACATGGATAGCTATGTGCACTTAGACATTTTGAAACAAAATGTCCTTGTTAGTGCTATGAAACTGGGAAGAACGTTTATCTTCCAACAGGGCAACAATTGAAAACACTGCTACGAAATGTAAATAATGGCGCCTTTACCATGTGTTGCAGCAACTGCACACAACCAGTCTCCTGATTTAAACCCCATGGAACGCTTATGGGTAGAAATCGGTCATGAACTGAAAAATTATACCAGCAGCAAAGATAAACCGAAAAGTGCCATTCTGGACGTCTGGAACAAATTTCTCCAGAAACAAAAAAACTTGTGGGAGTCTTGCCTAAACTTCTGAAAGAGGCCATTAAATCAAAAGCAGATTCATCTGACCATTGAATAATGAAATATGAGGGTTATGATAGCATTTAATGAAATATTTGCCATATTTTTTGTTACTGTGAGTTATGCGTTAAATTATATTAATATTTTTTGTTTAAATGCAATAGAAACTGTCTATGCAGTTAATCTCATCTGTTTTTCCATTTTTATTTCTTCAATATTTATATTCTGCAAATAATAAAGCAATATATTTCAACTAGTAAGAGCGTAGAAACATTTTTTACTCACTATGTTAAATGCATTACATGATGAATATGCATGTATAGGATTTTTGTCCAAAGTAGGTTGTAGAAATTATGAAAATGTTGAAAAGGTTTTAAAAAATTATTTTACTCACTTAAATGATTTGTCATTTTTCTACGAAAGAGGAAAGTGATTAATTTCCGATCACTTTCAATTTATAATTAATCAATTCAACCCGAGTGAGGTCGGGCAATTTTGCTAGTTTTAAATAAAATTGTTGCAGACCACAAACAATATGCATCTACAAGTGAATAATTTAACAATTGAAGTGTTAAAAATTGATATTAGCAACTGATTTTATAGAAAGATTTGGAAAATTTTTTTCAGTGAAACCATGAAGGAATTTTATACAGTACACTTTTCTGCTATTTTAAACAAATATTAAATTTAGTTTGATTATATTTCCCAAGAAAAAAAAAAGGCGTGGTGTGGAAGTTTGGAGAGTGGGGTGCCAGCTCAGGTGTTGCCTCGTCATCTGACCATGGTTCAAAATTACGTGGTATTGTCCTCGATCTTTCCCTTTAGGATTGATTCTGGACCGTCACCAATAGCCTGTTGTGTTGCTCCAGTGTGACGTTAATTGAAATACCCCCCCAAGAAAAAAATAAGTTTTTCTTTATCAGCTATATTAATTTCGAATCTAATTTTGTATAAGGTTAGTATTAGATTGATATATTTGTACTTAAATACCACACTGCCATCATTTATGTATCAATTAAAGTATTGCCATTACCTAAAATAAAAATGATAATTGATTTGCAACTTAAAACATACAAATGAACTTCTGTTCTACTTATCTACTCTACTTATGGTATAATCAATAATTCCTAACAATATACAATTTAAAAATTGTCTTTCTCTTCTAATTATTTGAAGAATTGATTGTTAAGGTCTCATTTTTGAAAAATTATTGGTATACAAACACATTAGAAATTTCAAAAATATGCAAGTTCAACTGATTTTGGTTAATGAAATTTAGGTTGTGTTCCTTTTTTAATTCCAGAGTGTGCAGTAAGAGCAACCATTCAAGCGCAGGTATGTTTGTCATGTTTTTGTAATCAATTTAATTGACTAATAATAATTTTTTTCTTAATATATCAGATCATTAAAAGTTCTATTGTTTTTGTGTTGGTAGATTGCAACAAAGATGTCACAAAAATTTTACTAAAATAGCTTCCATCACTCTCCAGTTTCTTGCCAATGTTTTGTAGCAAAAAAATATTGAGTTTTTATGAGAGCTTTAGATTCCTTTACACAAAGGAATTTATCAGGCCTTGAAATCATCTTTAAAATAGATCAGTTAGGATTGGATTTCATGGCATTTGGTCCGAAAACAGACAAGTTGCACACCAGATCAGTCAGGATTTGCCGTACTTTATTTCCTTATATTGTGTAAGGTTTTGGTTAGTAAAATTAAATCTCAATAACCCGTTTTGTTCTTCCAGTGACGTAAATTTGACTACCTATCAATCTAACTATTATCTCCTGGGAATTTTAGATTTTAGTCAGTTTTAAGTTACTGGCCTGGGAATAGAGTAAAACAAATTTCTCTTAATTTAGTTTTTAAAATTTCTATGTAACTTCCATTTAGCCCTGGTTTTAATTTTAGTTTCCTATAACATGTCAATAATTTATGACAAAATATTTAACATGATATTCAAGACTTTGAATGTAAATATAATCAAAGCTCGTCAACCAAAAGTGTCAACATATACTTTTATGATTTTAGAATGAATGTACTGGAGATGATTTTGTTCCTGAAGTGACAGTTCAACATTTAGAAAAAACATTACCTCAATTGGTAAATACATTTGAGAGTGTTATGATATAAAAATTTAATGTAATCAAATGTGAAATCTAAGTAACCAGTTTTTACTTTCAGCTGCTTGATTTCTAAATATACATTTCCATCATCAAGAGTTGAATACCTAAACAAATTGTAAATAAGTTTGTTTGTATCATGTATTCCAATAAACGAGTCTAGAACATAATGCAAATATCTGAATTATAAAATTTAAAAAAGTTGTCTTTTCATTGTAACACTGCCTAATGATTTTTAACAAGATTACACGTGAACTAAAGAAATTTTGGGAACTATAATAATTTTATTAGTTAAAATTCAACGTTCAGTTAATAGTGGTCTTAAGCAAAAATTAAAAGGTACAATAGTTTAATGTTCTAAGAATCTAAAATCTATTTTAACCCTTGGGCCACCCATTCTGAAAAAAAGTTGTTGCAGTCATGGATTAATTTTTTTTTTACCACATATAGACATGGTAATGAAACCCATAAATCTCATAATTTTACATTTCAGTGGATTATTTAAATGTAAAGTTAAAAACAGTCAAATTTAAAGGGCTACAGAAAAATGAACCCTCGTTTTCTCTGAAACTATAGAAGTATTAAGAAACATATTTCAATCTGACAAAAATTCAGAGGTAAAATTTTCAATTTCCGATTAAAAGCTATGTCGTAATGATAATTTTGAAAAGCCGACTGGTGCAACACTTACCAGGTATCTCCATATGGAATAACACCAACCAGCAGTAATGCTGCCCAGTGCAAGCCAGCATTCTATCTTGAAATGATAAAGGTTAAATTCTCATACATGATGAATTTTGGTTTTTATCTGTTTTGAATTCTTGGGCATATTTAGTAATTAAAAACATGTAGCAGTCCTTTGGAAACACTCATCTCAACTGCACTAAAAATTTTCGTCATATTTTGATTTGCTTTGATGGTTGGTTTTGACACAAGGGTCATATTTGGCCTAACAAAGATAGACAATGTCAAGTAAATAGACACACACGAGGTAAGTTTGACTGACAGAAAATGGAACGCATGGAGGAAACAAACCTGTGCCGCCTACTAGCACAGTGGGCAATACCAGATTTGCTTTGAAAGCTAGCTATACAACACTGCACTAATTGTTTACAATCACTCTTGAGTAAAATTACAAGCATTTTCATAAAATCAACAGTTTTAGAAAAAAAATTGATCGCAAGATATTTTACTAATTTAATTTTTTATATAGGTATGAAAGCATTTATCATCCATTTTTAATCAAATAATTTTACAAGATGTGAAGAGAATGACTAGTGACCCAACATAGTGCTTATAGGCATGCCCGTAAGAACGAAATCTCTGAACTTTATCTTTAAATCTGAAATCCAACTTAAATAAAAAGAAAAATTTTAATCATAAGTTCACTTAAAAAGGAATCTTTAGTTTCTGTCCAAGGTTCTTTTGACTAGCTTAGCCAGAAAAACATCGATAATTTAGTTATTAGTCAATGCCTTTATAGGAATGAGGCTGGCTGGGAGGCATGGGTGAATGACCTTAAGAATTTGAAGGGATCTGTCGCATTCTATCTAATTCTGAAGGAATAAATAGTAAAAAATCTGGAAATTTCATCAAAGATAGAAGATAAGCTTTCATTTAAAATTAATAGCATGTGTTAAGAATTCTCTGATGAATATCAGTGTTACAGTACTCTCAATTACTTGTATATATCGTCAGCTTTTATAGTTTGCTTCATTGTTATATTGTCAGCTTAGAGCAAAAACTAATCAACAGACAACACAAATTTTTTACTGTAGTTTTAAGACTAGATTTCAGTTAAAAAAATCAGCATTCTGATAATTATGTCATATAAACAGATTAAAATGATAAATAAGTATTTAGTCTCAGAAATTGTTTTAGTTGAGTTTCTGCTCTAAGCTGGCAATATATAACAATTAAGCAAACTTGAAGAGGTGCATTGACTTGGACTGATTCAGATTAGTTTAAAATTCTCATACATTTTCTTAAAAATAAGACTGTTTTTAAGAAATCTTATCTATTTCCCTAAAAGCTTTGAGACACAAAATTGGAGTTGATGCTTGTAATTTTCTACTCAATATAATTGAAGTAGTAGTAAAAATATTGGTAAAAATACGAGTAGAGAGCTGTGAACTTCAACTCCAATTTCATTTTAAATATCCATGTCAGTATAATGTTAATTTTCTCATAATCCCACCCCTTTACTTTGTGCCAGACATTTAAATTAAGGTACTAGGGAAGAGATAATGTCAGACCATTTCTATAATACTAAGAATTCTTAGTATTTGAAAGAAAAGGTTTCTAGATATCAGCCATTGCTTGATTTATCACAAAAAGTCGTCTTAGAACTATTTGGAATCAAGTTTACGAAATTTAAGAACATGCCAAGTTTACTCCCACAAAACAGATTATCCATGTAATGTAACAAATTAATTTTGTGTCTAGTTGAGTAGTCAATACTTAGGCACTTTCTCCCAATGCACATAATCAAGCAATAATGTGTTATCATTTTCTGCTTGTGGATAATTCATAAAAATAGCATATTCCTGGGTGTAAGTAAAAATGGAGTGCAAATAAATAAGGGTGTATACTTATTGGAATAGCAAAACTTGGGAGTTTTAAAGTTTTCCAAATATCACAATTAATTGATCATTGTCCATAAAAAAATTTATACTTTCTATTTTAAAAAACCCAAGCAGTATTAAAATATTCATTTGGCTTTTCAAAGATGCCAAGATTCAATGATCAGTCTAAAGCTGTTTTACAAGGGTAACAGATTTAGAAAATGATAAAAAAACTTTTGTTATCCAGTTATTATATTAAATTTATTGATTTTTGCTTTAGCCTAAATTATTTGAGAATACAAATATTAATGCATAAAAACATACTAATTTGAAAGTAAAATCTGGTATATTATTTCCTCCAGAAACTTCCAAAACAATTTTTACACATATCTCTAGACCAGATTAATAAGATCTTGAAGCCTGAGCAGGAGAGAAGCTGCTGCTCCCTCAGTCTTCCACCAATAAATTCAGAGGCACTGATGAGTCATTGATATGAGAGGAAGTTTACACATATTATCATTAAGTACGTACACATCTAAACGATTTATTTGATTCTTCTTTATAATTTGACATTTTTTGTTGGAAATATGAAAAAAATTCCAAATGCCATGATATATCGATAGATATTTCGATAACAGAACTTGTTGAAAAATATTTTGATCCTCTATACAGTTGACAAACCAGCTTTTGTAGATTGTTGTGCAATTTTTAGGTTCCCATTTAAGCTATTTCTTACATAATATCTATCTAATTCTGATATGTATGAAACTTAAGATTATACTGCACTTAGTATTAAGCTGAAAATAAAGACAATAATTTGCTAACAAATTTAAGTGTTCTAATGAGTAAAAATTGATAAATTTTTAATCAAATTTTATGAGAAACATTGGTACAAGAAAACACAATTAGTAGATCAGAAGTTTATTAAACAAGAAACTGTTTAAAAATCAACTGGAAAAATCTTCAAATGAACAGAAGAATGATTTTCAATGTGTACAATAAATAGAATGATACACAAAGCAAGACAGCTACATATAATGAAATTAGCAAGTTTTTCATAATTTACAAGAAAAATTCAGAATAATACTTTTTCATTTCAAGATTAATTACTATAACAAAAATTAATTCCACTAGGGAACATTTGACAGTATGATTCTAGTGTTGATGCAGATGTGATCATTAAACTAAATCGTGAAAAAAATATACAAAATGGCAAGATAAAAAGGCAATGCATGATTTAAAATTCAAAGAAAATTTTAAAGATTTTACATTCAATGAATTAACTCTCGTTTACTCATATTATTATCTACAAGATAACGAAGAATTTTGAACTAAGAATCGGTGGAAAGCAATAATATAATTACTTCATTCCTTGTCGTAGAGAAAATACTTATTTAAAAACTCAAAACAATAAATTTAAAATAAATGAATAGTTTGTAAAAAACACAAAAGATCTTTAAAACAAAAAGTGTATAGGGTCAAATGCATTTTAAAATCGAATGATTAAATGCTGAAAACGAAACATAAGACACAACAGCAGGATCAATATTTAAATTATGTAGCTGATGATTATATTAAAATACAAGCTAGGAAATAAATGATACATATGATCATAACAGCTGCAATATCCTAGCTGCCAGAATGCCTACACTACTGATCCTACATATCGCATGCTAACAAAATGAGATTCTTCAATAACTGAGTATTCATTTTCCAAAACTGGTACATGATAGTAGTTCAAACCAATGCATCAGAATTTTTTAATTCCATTCTCATCAAACTTAAAACCATTAAATGTATTTTTTGAAAATGCTGAATTTTGGAAGTACCATACAAGTTAGATGTACATGGTTCATATTGAAAACATTCATATGATGTTATCTGGAGACACATTTTGAAACATTCATGAAATTAATGTAGAAGGACAGTACAATTCAAAAGTGGATATGTACGTTTACACATGACAAATAAAATACTGAAATAAGAAAAATATTAAAGGTATTGAGATTCTTTAAAATAGATAATGCATAAAAAGACAACAGTAAAAGGCCACATAACACAAACAAATGTGACTAGAAACAAAATGCCTGTACATAAGCTAATGCTTGCAGGGATCATGATGCCAGTTAGGAAAATTATGTTAATTTAGAACCATTTAAAGTATTTTGGCTAAAATAATTTTTTCTAAGTGAAAAAAATTGTAAAGTCCTGAGCTCACTTTTTGTCAGATCAAAGGTAATAAATAAAACCACAATGCGAAAATGTGCGTCATTTTAGTCCTCGATGAAAAAGACTATTCCTTGTGCTCCCAGCAATTCTCATTTTATGTGCATCAGAGCGTCAACTTTGATGAACTGATTTTCTTAAAAAAAGTCTCACTAATATGGAGTGAATCTTGTCCTATAAACAGCAGCCTAAGAAAGAAAAAAATATTTGTTATACTTCATATTAAAAAATTTGACAAATATGATTAAAAACAATATATATTTACCCCATAGCCAGCAACTGGGCCTATGCTATGAGCAAGATATGGATCAGCATAATCACGAGCATAACTGTAGTATAAAGATGGAGTTCTATAAAAAATGATAACACTTTAACATAAATAATATTGTATATTTAAAACATACAGATAAAATTTTTTTATGTAAATATAGCAGTTACCCAGCTACTGCAGCATATGATGCCACCGGTTGAGCAGCAGCGGCCGCAGCTGCGGCAGCATAACTTCGAGCCGCTGCAGCAGTATATGCTGCACTTGCAGCATATGTGGCCTGAAACAGCAAATTATTAGAAAATCAAAGATATACTTTTAGCTCCTGCCCCTTAATTTTAGAATTTGTTTCTTAGAATATAGATATAGAAGTCTATTCAATAATTTTTATTAACTCTTTATCTAATACTAATTTATCGAGACTGATGAATGATCAATTAAATAACTATAAGATACATAAAAGGGATGCTCTTTTTTTATCACTCAAATTATTGCTTTTTTTTTTTTGGATTTATATTGACAAAACTATGCAATCAAATTCCAAACATTTGTTTTTAAACAATTTTTTTTTATAAAGAATCATGTCTGCTAAACCTCCTCGACCATGGCTCAACATGAAGTTTTGTGGTCACTGATTGGCACAATATCTTAACTCCAAGTGATCTTAAATAAAAAATTAAACAGCGGTTTACTTCATACACATGTAGCTATCTATAAACCAGAAATTTTTTTAAATATATTTGGTAACTAGTCAAATCCAGAATCAGATTTAGTTAAAATAATTGAGTTTTTTGCTATAAAAACGAAAACATCACTTTGGGTTCATCAAACGATAAAAGGATATTTGCTTGACATGCTGCGAAAATTTCAAGTTAATCAATCCAATAGTTTTAAAGATATGCCAACCACTCACAAAAATGTATTTAAAGATTCAGTACAATTAATGGAAGCATATTCAGTGCTTTTAGTATTTTCCTACTAATCTGCTATACAACTGATGTTTTGATTGCCATCTTGTTGACAAATCATAAATTGGTTTTGACTTGACATTTGACACATTCTTAAAACTCTAAAAAATAAAATTTTGCAAAACCGTTTTTTTAATCCAAAGCATGTTTTAACACAAAATTTGCAATAATTTCTTTTAGAAAAATAAAATTTTCCTTATAACATCACTATCCTAACTAGAATGCACCATTTGGCACTGAAGTGCTGTGACAGTGAAGCTACAACCAATAACAAATTGATATCCATAGCAGTTTAAATCCTGTCTGGGTATGCTTATGTCTTGTTGGTTTCTGCATGATTTAGGAAACACCATAAATGTAATTAATATTCTTTTAAGTCAGACGACATTTTTAAATAACTGCTTAATGTATTCATAGATTAAAATATTAGTTTAAATTTATAAACAAAAAGAAAAATTGAAATACTAAGTAGAAAATACTTACAGGAAGTTGATACCTTTCAGCTCCAGCATATGCAATAAAAGGATCTTGACACACCCTGGAAAAGATACTGAGTCACAATAAGTATTTAATAACAAAGCTAACAGTAAAGAAAAACATAAAAAGTTTCAAACTCGAAAGTGAATAAACTACTAACTGATGAAATTTACAAAAGAAACGAAACAAAGCCCAGCTTTGACTCATCTCCATTCAACTGATAATCTGGTAAAGAAAGAGTTTTTTTCTGAAATCAGTTTTATGAATCTTGATTAATTTCATAGTGTCTGCAAATTTAAATAAGCATTTAACAAAATAATCTCAAACATTTTAAAGATAGAATTAAAGGTTATTTATAATGCATAAGTCTTGAAATTACTACTGTAATTTTGATTTCAAGACATTTGATACAATACAAGTTTATTCTTTGAATACTTTATAAAAAATGAACATGTTTTTAGAATGAAATAATATCACTTAATTTTTATTAACAAATGCATTTCAAGATTATCTTAACCAGTTTAATTCTTTTAATTTTAGAAGTTTATCCAAAGGTAGGTGTGAAAGTAGAAGTGCAGACTCAAATTTAGGGCTGCTAATTGGCAGAGGACATTAACTCTGCACTTGGATGTCGCAGTATTGGTGGCATTACAGCAGTTAATTTTAATGTTCTGAGTGCAAAGGGTTTAAGATGTTATTCTCTCACAAACTAAACCAAGAGTAACACAATCTCAGACAATCATAAAGCAGTGTAGAGTGGGTAATTATAAAATATTCAATGATCTTATGAATGGTCATTCTACAGTAGTACTTTTTAAATACTATAATTTTTGATAGTAAATAAATGAAACTAAACCCAGAACACCATTGAATTGGTTCATCTGGATGATTTAGAATATATTTAATAAAAATAACACTAATAGAATATTTTTAATAAAAATAACACTAATAGACTACAGAAAACTTGAGACTTCAATAGAAAGTTTCTAGGAACTATACAAGACAGGATGATTTTTTGAGTTAAGAAATTTTCCATTGAAAATAAAAACTATTTGGTGTGCTTAAGTTAAAACAAGCAAATAAGCAGTCCACAAGGATGGGAAAAATACACTTATGGGTATTTTGATAGTAAAGATATAACAAAAAATTTGAAAGAATATCAGTTAGAAATGTCAATTAAACCCAATAAGGTACAAGGGCTGTAAAATTTTGAGAATACATAAAAAGGATCATACTGTACAGAAACTGAACTTACGGTGCATATCCATGTAAAGCCGTTGCGGCCGCTGCTGCAGTTAAGGGGGATGCATGCCGGGCAAAAGCTGTTGCAAGAGCACCACGAGCCCTTCCTCTCTGGATAGCAACTCCACGAAGAGCAGCAACTGTTGAGGGCAAATTCAACACTGCATCTTTATTAGAAAATTCATTAAACTAACTTTTTGATTCCAAATATATATATATATATATTAAAAACCATTTTTATTTTAACTCTTATAATTAATTATGATTAGTTTGAGAAAAGAAATCAAGGTTTCAAAGCTTAACATCTTATTTTAAATATTTGCCACTCAGTTGACTTGAGAAAAATTGCAATAAATTAGAATTGGTGATAAAAGAGTTAATACGACTTCTGCAAAATTCAAAAACTTATATCTTAATACCATTTAGAGAATCACATCTAAAACAATATTAAAAATTTACCATTAGGAATAGGGGAAACCTTTTTGGTCTGTACTCTAGCTGTAGCATTATTAACCTATGAAAAGAAGTAGGATAATCTGAGTTAGTTAGTTTCTTTTTGATACAGTTGATCCATAATATACAGTCAATGCCTTACGATTATGACTCATAGGTTGTAGTTCAAACTATATATTTACTGTTAATAGATGTTACTTTAAGGCATGAATATTATTTTTTAAATCACAAAAAACACTATTTGTGTTGTATTTCTTTCTAAAATTTAATATTTTAAAAGGATGTTCTTAATTTGCCTTGACTGTATATAATTGGTACATAAATAAGGGTAAATTTTATTTTTTAAAAGCAAAAATAATACTTTAAGTATTTGAAAAAAGTAGAAAAATTTACATTCATTGAAACTAAAAGCATAAATAGTTCAGCAAAGGAGAAAAAAATGTTTCTGTAAAACTATATAATAGAATGTCTACTATTTGTATACCATTGCTATGGTATAATAAATTTAGAATCAAAGAAAATCTTTCAAGGATAGAATCAGGGGGAATGCCGAGAAACAAAATTCTTACAGCCAAAAAGACATTTAAAAGTTTTGAAAGATACATTTCTTTTTCCATTAAAAAATATTTAGTTAATAGGCAGAATTACTAAACGTTTAACAAAAGGAATCACATATTCAAACCATTTCCCCTTAATCTGTTTTTAAAGCAATCTTTATTTGCAAATCTCAAGAAATTCCCATACAAATTAGACAGTTTTTAAAAATTGATGTTATCAGTTACTTTTAGCGCATTAAGAAAAGTATTAACTACATAAATATTGGATGACTAAGCATTGTTAAAGAACTTGAACAAATCAGAAGAAATTCAAATTGTCATAAACTTGAGCTTACTATAAATATTTATTTTAAAATCACATCTCTAATTTGAATTGTTTAATTTTTTAAATAAAAAAAACTCCACCCCACAATTACCTTAAATAAGCTAGCTATTAACGTGCTGGGTGTAATAATTCTAATTTGCTTATAAATGCGAAACTGTTTCACATTACATTAGTTAATTATCATTAAAAATGATTCCCTTTAATTTTGTTTAAATCATTGCATCGATATCAGCGCCATTTTCTTACCTGGCCCCTAATTTTTCCAGTGAACTAGAATAGTATTCGATTATTTGATACAGTCACTCTATCTTCTATAAAAACGAAAAGATTAAGAAAAACCATTAAGAATGTCTCATTCTGCCTAAAAACTGCTGACACACATTTTAAATAAAAAAATAATACAAAACATAGCAGCAGAAGAAATGTCTATCCAAGGGACCCAAAACAATTTTGCAAGGCTCTATTAAACAGAGGCCAAGCAGTGACTGAGTTGCAAAACATGTCCAACTAATACACAAATCAGACCTCATTCATAACAATCACTTCAACTAAGAAGCAGACAGCTACTGGGTGTGGCAATTAAAGAGCCCAACATACAAAAAAACTAAAATTGATCATACATAGCCAAAGCATAAAATAGCCTGGTGCAAACTTAACACAACTGCTGCTATAAAAATAAAACAACAAAAACAATTCATAGTTGAAACAATTAAATTACAAAAACATTCTTGATAAAAAGTATTGTGTGATAAGGGTGATTTAATAAACTACTACATTAATGTTTTGTGTCAAGTACTCCAATAAGTGCTGCTAGGAGTTTAAAAACTGAAATTATATCTTTTAAGGGTTCAATTGAATGTAATCTGTTCTGCAATATTTGTAGTCAGGTCTTGGATTAAACATTAGCAAGGAAATGCCATATCTGAAACAAAACATTTCCTTAAAGTCTTTCAAATGATTTTAAGTTAAGGATTACTACTCCAGAGTTAGAAAAAAATTGTGTATTTCTTATTTTTTGAAATTTGATTTTACTTCAAGAAGCAATTAATTTAACCAATTTCACAATAAAGCAGTCAATTTTCATATTTATGTGGCTGAGAAAAATATTAAGTGGCGTGCAATAATTTTCATATTAACAAATATTACTTATTAATATTTTAAATTTCATAACTTAACCAATCTTGGTATCTTATGTTGGAAGTAAAAACAGACTTCTTCCCTATTTCAAACAAAATTAGTCAAATAGTATGTGCTAGTCAATATAGTGAGAATAGAATTTCAAAACTTATTTTTGTCTTCACACCAGCCAATTGAAAAGCCACAACTAAAAACAGGTAATAAAAATTCCTGTCACTGGCTTGAAAACTAAATTGAACCCTGTATGTTACTTTGATTTATATTAAGCTTTCATAATAGAAGCAAAAGTAAATAGACAAATGTTTGACCAAAAATGTGTTGCATACTTTCTCTGTTTAGAGAAAAATCAAATTATTCATTATAAGCCCTAATTTGAAGAGTGTATGGGAAAATTTAACTTTCTACCATGCACATATAAATTATTTCTCAATATAATCATCTTTGATGTTCAAGTACTTTTTGTACTAGGATACTGAACACATACTGAGATTTTTCAATGTCGTGATTCTTTGTTGGTTCTCAGAATTGAATAGAAATTTTTACTTAGATGAATTAAAAACTGGAAAATTATGAGAAGTAGAAACCACAGAAAATATTATGTACACAGAAATGATTCAAGTCGGAACTTTTCTATTTAGACATGGAAGCTTCCCTATGTGAATCTCCAATTTTTCAAAAATATTCACTTAGACTTTTTTACTGAAAATAATAAGATTGTACTAGATTATGAGTAATCTTGTTGCTACATGACACTACGATTGCTATAAAAGATGACCCAACATGCTTAGTGTTTTACACTAAAATTTGAAATAAATGTAATCCCTGTTACGAATCTTATAGTGATCTATCACTCAAAATGAGAGAAAATATTCAAGAAACATTCTTTTAAATAATTAAGCCTAATTTAGAACAATAAGTTTGTGACTAATTCTAGTTAGAAGAAATATCTTATCTAAAATACAATTAAATAATTTTCAGTTTTAAATTCAAGAAAAGCAGGGTAGTAGTTGAGTTTCAAGTAGCCAAACATTGAAGTATACTTCAGAATTTAAAATATTTTGTTTATATTCATGCCATATCGATGAGAAAAACATCATATTTATTAATGGTGCAATTGTTTTTACTACTAAAATTAATGGGAAACGATTTTTATACCAGCTACTGAACTGATTTTCCTTAGATTTACAGTTAATTGAAAAAATTGATGATTTAAGACTTTGAATATTTGATTTCAGAACAATATTTTGGAAACAAGAGTTCTCTTACTTAATAAAGAAAATCTAATCAAGATGTTTAAAACCATTTCCTTCAAAATAGTCTTTGAATCTAATTGTTGGATAAACTCAACCTTTGACTATATCCTTTAATATATTTTACATTACTCAATGCTGTTAAAATTTTTGAAACAGTTCTATCCATGTAAATATATATCTGACAGAGTTAAGTAGTTATAACTACTTAGAAATTAAATTTTACTAAGATTGAATGCTCAAGTTTTCCATTGAAGCTAAAAATAAAAACACTAATGTAGTAATTCATCACCCTCACACAAATGATATATAGGTGAATAAAAGGATGGACATTTCTTTGCTGAAAATAGTTCACAAGATTAAAATAAGTGAGTGCTATCACAAAGGTAAATATTCATGCACCTCTATTTTTCGGCCCTCTACCACCGTGCCGTTCAATTGCTCTCTCGAGCGATCAGCATCCACACTATTTGCGAAAGTTACAAACCCGAACCCCTGCATGCAAATAGACAAACAAGAAACATGCATTAAGATCCGTGCACCAGAACAAGTTTTGCCTGCAAAGAACAAGTACAGAGAAATATCTTTTCTTTTAAAAAACAAGTGAGGACAAAGGCATCAGCTCACTCAGACAGTCAGTAACCAGTGTAAATAAAAAAAGCCCTCATGCAAGGCAGACCTCTGCACGGGCATCAGTAATGTTGAAAAGAGCTGAAATTTCACTACAGATTATTATGGCAGGATTTTAAAAAAGGCGAGAAAATATATTATTTCTAAAAGATATATTTGTTTTAAATAGAAACATAGATAAGATTTTTCAGCTTTGAATTTAGCAAATATATGCATTAAGGAAAAGGGAGAAATATTTATAATTAAAATAGTATGTACTAAACAAAATACTTTTTCTTGTAAACTTGTATGTTTTTAAATCTTACAGTTAAGCATTAATAAATTATTTAAAAATCTTTGCTTTTAATAACAATTAAAAAACAGGGAAATAGCAAAATAGTTATTTTTATGAAACAAATACTGATGCTGTATTTCCTGAATAGTAAGAGACCACTTTAAATAAAATGCCATTAAATCAAACATTTACAATTATTAGTAAGTTGGAAGAATTATACCATTATATAAAAAGAAATGTGCACTGAAACTAAAAAAAATGGTTTTAGTGGAATTAGAAAGGATAAAAAATATAATTTATTAAATATACAATACATGGCATTTGTTTTGTTCCCTAGTTTTGAAATGATTACAAGACAATTTGTAATTCAATAGTAGACATCATTGGGTTATAATTACTAAAGTGTAAGGGAAATCTTTCCCAAAGCCAAAAGAACCATTTAATCTTGATATAATAATTTATCAACTTGTTTTAAACTACATTTTCCTTTACTTTCAAAGTACACAAGAGACGTTTTACTTTACTGACTTTATTAAAAGAAAATCATAATAGGTCTTTTGCTTCAGCTTTCAATGATTTCCCAGATGACACCAAAATAATGCAAATTATACAACATAGTTTAAAAAGTATCAAATATGTTATCCAAACTTTAAATGCCTATAACTAAATATGTATATTTGCAATTTAAAATTTTACCTACCATTAAAATTTAAATTGTGATTAATATTAGAAAATCAACAAACCCTCATTATAATATATTTTTCCCCTATTACAACTTGAATTACTGAATTTAGTACACCCTGAATCAACAATATTAAGCTCGATCTCTTGCAAAAAGGAAATACAGCAACCTGAATCATTTATTGAGAGGGAATCTCAGTCTAAGAGAAAAAAGCTGCACAACACAAAAGGCAGAGATATAAGGGAATGCCAATTTAGAATATTTAGTGATAGCAGTTAATCAAAGAAAGATATTTGATCCTGCCTTCCCCTTATGCTTAGCCTACCCACAGCTTCATGCACCATGCTTTAGAAGCTAAGTGGGAATACAGTAAAACTAATATAAGAACACTTTCAAAGAGAAGCATATAATAAGTATTACACAGAAATACAGGACAAAATTACTGTAATAAATATAACTGGCATAATTATTTTGCAGTAATCAGTGTATGAATTGGCATGCATTAACTATTAATGATAAAACTCAATAAAACTGGTACATAAATGCATCATAGTAGTGCTGCTACAATAGATTAAGTGATATGCACATTTGAATGAACATTGGATAGTTTTATAGAAATTTTCAACAGTAATTCAGCAATCTAAGTTTTTCCATGCAGTTATCAAAGAAAATGTTTTTTTTTTTTTAATAAAAAGTTACTGGAAACATTACTTTATGCTTATTAAATACTTGATATAACAGTTTTACATAAAATGATAAATAAATTTAAGCACATTAATTTATACATATATATATATATCAAACAAATGTAAACCAGTAACCTAGAGAAAAATCAGTTGATCTATTAATTAAAATAATTTCAAGTAAAAGTAATCTTATAAAAGTTTCAATTGGGCATGTTCAGTTAAATTGTAAATTAAAGCAAAAAATTAGAGAAGTTAACTATACAAGAATACCAATAAAAGATTTAAATTTAGTACAATTTTAAGAATTTTATCATAATTGAGTAATTTTATTGTCATGAAAATCTTTCATCTCCATCTTTCTAAAGTTTAATTTTTTAAATTTAAGAGATTGTATTTTTAAAAACCATTTGTGATAAAATATACTAGAGTTTAGGTGTTTAGCAAACTTCAGTGCCAACATTTGCTGATACTTAGTGTGATATATGTAATTGTGATCCTAAGTCGTAGAAATGTTTTAGAATTAAATTGTAAAACATGCAAATATATGTGTTGATAGTATTCCTACTCTAATATTTTTATTTCATCTCTCATATATTAGCATAAAAGGCCTAAAGTAACAGTATAAATGATTTTATACAAAAGAAAAGTGGAGCATTTTATCATTCCAAAAAAGTAATGGATACAAACTACTTTTAATTTTAAAATTAATTGGGTTGTATGCATTGGAATTTTGCTCTAAAACCTACAGGGATCTAAATCATTCTTTCTTTCAGCAATATTTCATAACACTACGAGAAAAGTTAAAAAAATTCAAGAGACAAGAAAATTAATATTAATGTTTGTCATTAAGTTGACATTTTAGGATACTTTACAGATAAACAATGAAAAAACCTAATGAAATTATTAGTCTAAAAAATAAAGTTAAATATCAGCTTGGGCTAGATTCAACAAAATAAATAATAATGCATTGATTTAGAAAAGAGATTTACTATAGATAACACAGAAAAAAGTTAGCAGTTTGAAGGCAAGACAAAACAATTAAGAAATGAGCAATTGTTGTTTGAAAATTTCAGACCAGGCTATTCATTTCTTCTAAAAATGCCACTTTGGGAGAGCTAGAGAGCATAGTAACAAACAAGTTGCACAAAATGCTAAATTAATGTACCATACAATTTAATCTGACCAATTTGCACTTAATGTATAACCTGTCCTCCGTGCATCCTGTTCAACTAAAAAATATTAAAATAAATTTCATGCCATGATAAATATTACATTTCATTTTAAATTTTAAACATAGATGCATTAAATTCAAGATTTTGATCAGTTATATTAATTTGAAGCATACAAAACATTCTTCACAATTAAATAAACAAAGAGAATATAAATGCTATGACTTTTAAGAGAACAGAACATCACCAAATTGTTTGGGGGTAGCAGCAATGATAGTAAGAAAGCATGGTATAAGAATAATTTAGCTCAATGCAGAAAGAACAGTTATATTGAAGCAGCCAAAAGCTAAAAGAAAATATCAATCGTTCAATTAATTGTTCCGCAAAATATCTTTTAATGTTCAGATGAATAGGAAATTAAATTGCATATGATAAACAAATTGGAAATCTCATTCCTTTGATACAGAATTACTTGTTTATTTTAAACAGTTACTCATATTTTTCATTGAGTGAATGAGATTAAAATTGTTGCTAAAGTAAAAAAAATTTAAGCTGATTATCAAAAGTTAAAATACAAAATTAGGAAATGAATTTTACTACAAAATTATTTTGAAAACTTCTGAAAAGACTAAAATGTCAATTTAAGTTTATATAAAAGATTGTAGAATAGCCAATTTTCTGTTTATTCCGGTAAACATAAGATAATAAAAAAAATCGATAAAGAGGTTTAAAAAAGTAATCACTACAATGCAATTTTAAGTAAAGTTGTTTAGTCTTTACACTATTTAAAATTAAATTGAAAAGCTGCAAAAAAGAAATGATTTATACAAACATACAGTAAAATGAAAATATGAATAAAAAACTTAGTAAGATGAGTTGCTCCAATTATTAAGTTTAAATTAAGATAATAAAATGTTTTAAAATAATTTAATGATTTAAATATTTATAAAAAAGAAATATTTTTGAAAATTGAAGCATAAAATGATTCAATATACAATTACTTTAAAATAATCTTATATACATATACACACATCATTTTATTACAGAATAACTCTAAAAAGCAATTTGTAATATAGTCCTCTAGAAACAAGGACACTGCTTGAGGAACGCAAAGATAAGTACTTGTTGATTCTTATCCAAATTTGCTGGTTTGCTGATGCCCTTGACACATCTAACTTAGTTAGAGAGAGATCTTACATACCTTGGATCCACGTTCATTGAAAATGATTTCAACATCTAAAATGGGACCAAATTGCTAAAAAGTAAAAAACAGTTTTAAGAAAATAAAACCATGCAAAACTAACAAAAATTTATAATTACTATTGCTTATCCAAATTAATATTTATATAGCATTTATAACAAATAAAAAAACTGCACCAACAATGGAATAATTAATAAACTGTTCAAGTCTTAACTGAACTTTAATTTATGATGTACTTAACATCATAAATTAAATGAATTTTTCAACTTATCTTGGAGAAATCTGACAAAATTTCAGAATATGTATCTTTGTATATTATACAATACATTCAAGTGATTATTGCTCCATATACAAAATTTAAATTAGAATGGAAATTTAGATTTAATGATGATTTAACATGAAGGGTGATAGTAATGCAGTTAACGTATGTATCAAAATGCTAACATCACATTAACCTTTAGACTACGGCATCCTAATTTCATTACCAGTGTCTCAGAATGGCAGATTTCTCTCGATTTCCTTCCCCCTACAGAACTCATATGAGAGTCATGAATGACTTTTATGACTGACCACCTCAGAGTGCTTTCCTTTCATAGTGTTTGGCATGCTAGAGATATCACCGATGTGACATTCTGTTTCCCAGCGTTCACAGAATGATCGACAGGATAGGGCTTCAAACAAAAGGACAGACACTCTTAAGGACCAGTCGCTGACAGCTCGCAAATGGTGATCGATGTCAGCGGTCACTCAAAAGGAGGACAAAATCTTTGATATAGCGTCTACCGAGCTGCTCTAGGAAGGAAAAATCTCCCTGTATGACTGTTGTACACCGCCTGCAGTCTAAAGGTTAAGCAAATAGCACATCTTTTAGAAAAGATTTTTGAAAGTGTGAGGTTTTACCCTTTATTTTCAATTTAGATAAATTGTAATAATGTTGTATTTTTATTTTAAGACAGACTGACCACAGTTCATTTTATATTGTACAATGTAAAAAATACATAAACTTTTGAGTACTGTTAGATTAATTATTGAAATAACGATTTTGAAATGAAAACAATTACCCCAAATAATTGTCGCAAATCCGGATCTCTAAACCTGAAAGGTATATTACTGACATGAAGTCGCTTTGGTTGGTTGACTTTGGTACCATCTGTAGCAGGAATGGAAGTCACACTAGCTGAATTAGTGGTGGTTTGGCAAGTAGTTCCATTCACTTCATTGTCCAAATCTGTTTGCTATTGGAAGGAAAAATGACAAGAAATCATTAATTTTGACCGCTTTATACTTTCAGTATAGGTATTGATTCTGACATAATAGGACCCGTAATTTTTTTTTATTATCAAACATTGGATGCTATACTTTAAAATGAAGTTCTACTTCGATGGGCAATTGACTTAAATGATCTCTTATCAAGTTTTCAATTATAATACACATACAGATATAAGTTAAACAAAAGTTAATTTGATAACCACAACATATCTTCATTGCTATGTATTTTACCCAGTAAGCATGACATTTCTAACACCAAATAAATTGAATAAAATTCAGTTTTGGGGAAATAGTACAATTTATTTTTAACCTTACAAGTGGTTACGATGAGATATCTCATCCATCATGATGAATTTTGCTAATATTTGACAAGATAGTGTCGGTTTTTTGATTACGACTAGATCAAGATCTTGTCAGTTTTCTTCTAATGACGAGATATCTCGTCGAGACAACCACCAGGAGGGTTAATAGACAGACTAACTGACCAGTTTACTTGTAGTGATTAAAAAATGAATTTTTTTTATTGTTTTATACCTACTCTCTTTTAAAATAGTAAAGTTCAAAATACACATATTTTTGCATAGAAAAATCTTTCATTTATATAAGTTGCATCTGATAGAGTAGAGATCACAAAGAATATACAGGCTATTAAAACTGTTTCTAACAATTTTAAATAGGTATGATTAAAATCATTAATTTTTAAAGTTGTGACCAACAATACTGCTCCTTGTTCCTTGCTTGATAAGCATATTTAAATGAGCCAGATAAATTTGAAAGAATTAGTTCAACCCATTAGTCAACCAGTTTATGCACTATGACTAAATATTAGGTAGGCAGGATCTTAAAAGGAATTCCCCAAGTCTAAAAGGATCATCACATGATCTGTATCAGTCTTGGATCTGAAATATATATAGCAATGGGACAATTTCTTACATTACATTTCATAGATATGAAAATTAAATTTTTTCTTGAGAATTTAAAACATTTTATACCTTCAGTTTTATTTTTACTCCCAATTCTTGGTTACCTCATGAATGCTTATGAGCATATCTTACGAGTTCAGAATTTTTTTTTTTATCATGCTACCTTTACATGAGTAGCTTTATACATCAATAAAATGGTTTAAATTCCTTAGAAGTATATTTTGGCATAACTAATATGTAATTGTACCCTATTATGAAGATACACAAAGAATTCAACTGATGTGATATGGTTTTGTATTTGAAAGTCATTAGATTAAAATTGTATTCATAATCAGGGGTAAGTACAAAAATAATTCCATAGAAAGACTTAAATATGCAATTTTTGGTGTGTTTACATTTATTAGAATAAACCTAATATAATCAATTTATAAAAGTCATTCAGAAAGTAAAAACATTTAGCTATAAAAACAATATACTATTGAAATTAAAGAAAAATTATTTTTGATTTTTAACTCCGCATCTCAGCCCATTTTTCTACATGATCACTCCGAGCATTGAGACACTTGTTATACTTCAGCATGTTTAAGTAACCTGCTCTCATAGAACTGCCACCGGATTTTTCATAACGCTCTCTAAACTGTAATAAGTCTACGATGAAATGTAAATAGGTTTGATGTTCAAAATAATAAGGAAACAGATGATATTGAGCATTGCATTAAGTGGAATTATTTTCAATACATGTTCATATTGAAAGATCATAACTAAACACAAATGGATAGTACAAGTTGAAAATGGTGCATGGTACTAAATATTGCATTGAACTTGGCTGATCTTGATCAAGTACCATCCTGAATCTGCAAATACTATGCAAACATTATTTTTTACTCTCTGAATGTCCCGAAAAAGTGAACTGGTTTAGATTATAATATACCTGATACATTATGTAAAATTAAAAATGTTTTTCAAGCATTTGTAAACTTTTTGAAATATTTTTGGTCTATAATTAATCAACAGAAGTAAATTGTAATGTATGTTCCATTTAATTCAAGATACTCTATCTAAACCACTCTTCAAGAAATTAACAAGTTGTCATAAATATATAAATATGTATTGGAGATACAGCCAAATAAAATTGTTAACACAATTTTTTAATAATCGCAATGATCCACACCAAACTCAATAAAAAAAAGCAATCATTCAAAAGCAAGTTTTAAAATCTAAAAATCATACTTAAATAGATTATTCAAGCAGCATTGGTTTCTTTTGTGGCAAACTTATAAAAAAGCATTGCAATGGTAAAGCAAAAACAATTAGAATTTTCAAATATAAATTAGTGCAGGGATTAACAGATAACAAGCTTTTTGGATGCATAATAGTAATCTTAAGGAATTGAGGACTAAAAACGTTCTACAACAAATATAGTTGGCCAAAAAATTAGATTAGTGCCTTTAAAAATGGGAGCAAACTACAAAAAGACAAAACAAAGCAAGAAAACAGTACTTCTGTATTGAAGTGTTAATATGAAAGGAATTATTTGAGATTAGATGACCATCCACCTTGCCTCGATTTATATTTAAGGAACGACGGAAAATAAACATTTACATACCCTATAAAGTTGACAGAATAGTGCCGCATGATCGAGTGGCGACTTCTCTTTGGGCTTAAGAGAAAATAGATATTTCAAGAAAAATGATTTTTTTTTGCACACAAGACATATAGTAAGCTTCTTTTTCTCTTAAGAATATTTCTAGTCAAGATCTAGTGAATTCAAATCTTATCAAATTTATACACACCAATAATTATGAGACCAATATCATTATTCTTTAAAATATTTAACTAAAAATTAAAATCTCATAAAATGTGTTGAGCAAATAAAAATGCAAAATGGCTATAACAGGTATGTGAGTGATTTTTTACAAGTTTTCTAACAAATTTAATGATTAAGCATAATTTGAAGTTACTTTACTACATAAAGTTCACTTTTAAAATCTATTTAACAAGATTTTCCAAAATATGAAGTATCTGTTTTCAAGCTTTGCTAAATATCTATAATTAATTTTAGTGAATGAAAATCTTCAATTAAATAGCATTCCATACTGATAAAGCAAAACCACATATTCAGATTTAAACTTTAAAATGCCCCTCAATAAATTACAATGCAAACTATAAGCAAATAGCGAAAATGCAAATCATGCCATTTAAATTTTCCTATCACATGGTAACCAAAATAAGTGTTATTTTTAATCAACCAATCCCACATAACATTTTATGAAAAGAGTTGTTATTTACAAAATAAGCTCCCACAAACCCTTTAACCATCATAGTGAAATATTTTCTGTTTTTTTTTTCATAATGTAGGTCTATCTTATGAAACACCAAAAATAGTCAGTCAACAAGGAAGTAGACACCAATGTGATTAGCCCTTATTCTTCCTTTAATCTCCAAACTTTTTGAAAAAAAGGACAAAACGATACGGACTTATCAATATTATGTACCTTTTACCTCCCCCATCATAATTAATAAAATAATTTTATAAGTAAAAAATTTCCATAAAAGAGAGAAGTTAAAGAAAGTGTCTTTAATCACTATAATTAAAGGAAAATAAATAGAATAAGATACAATTTAGAGTAATTGATACAGAAAATGTTACTTCCATCTTGTTTCACATCTGTATGTCTGGAACTTCATGAGATTGAATTGTAGAACCCCTGTTCATTCATCATGATCCTGTTTAAACCTTACACAAAATATTGACGACACTTTAAAATGAACTCGCTTTTGCATTCCATAACAATGGAAATTTCCACACAATAAGGTTCACTTTTATTTACTCTTCCAGAACTGCTTCATTGTCCCCACTTTGATGTGTAAGGGGGTTACAAAATTTTCCCTACAAGGGATTAGGCCGCATTTCGTGATCCAAAACTCTACATATGGGCCAATTTGTAATTTTTACAAGTCTATCCCTGGTACTACACACCCATTTGCACAAAAGCATGCATTTTAGAGTACCCTCCATTGTACATCTCCAGATTGCATACCATTTGTGTAGTTAAATTTTTTGTAGAATAAGGCATAGAGCTTTCAAAGTTAAAAAAAGATGTTGAATGCCAAATGGCAATAAAACAAGTTTATTTTTCATTGTGTAGATTACATTGCAGATTAATTTCTGCTCTTTAAAAAGATTACGATTTTTCCAAGTCAACTTAATTCTTCTGATTGAAAAATTTGGTTTCTCAACTTGCATCGTTCAGACTTCCATATGGTGGAAATTGTACTCCGATAATGTGGTTGATGTCGAAACACTTATCCATGAATGAGATTGATTATCAATTATGGGAGATTTGGTTACTTACTGGTCTGTTCTTATAAAAACCCAGATAATTCAAGGAACATAGGTAACCAAAATATAAAAGAAAATGCAACACATTAATGGGTCTGATCATAGTGCTTTAAATAATAAAAATGGTGCATTACCACCACAAAGCAAAATTGTGCAACATCTGTAGTAATAATGATATCAGAACATTAAACTTACTTTACATAAAATGCTTGGCAACATAAAATCTTTGCAAGCCTATGCAATGCATGTTTAACATCATCTATATAAAGAATGGAGTGTTTGTACATTGTATATTTTCGACCCATTTCAAGTTTTCTATCCATTTTGGACCCTTCTGATGCAAAATCCGTCTCTTACACGTTTGGAGTCTGTGCGTGCCCATGCTACATCAAACGGTTGAATATATTTTCTTGAAACTTTGCATACTGGTAGTTCTTACATTCATTTAGTGACTGAACTTGGTTGCATAAGTCTGTCTGTCTTCTAATTCTATGTTCGATTTTGAATCTGTGTGTTTGTACAAGTATCACATAAGATTTATTCAAAACATTTTAATGCAATGTCCTAAATTTGATAAACCATATTTTAGTGAAGTGAATGCATTACTTTTTAGTTTTGGAGAAGCTGGAACGCATATTGAGCATTGCAATTCTTTAAATTGTTTTACCAGTACCAGCTGAAAAATCAATTATTTTTGAAAAAACTATTTTTGCAGAATTTAAATTCAAATACTTTTTTATTTTGAGCCTTATTTATTTTCTTTGCAAAATATAAACTATTTCCGAATATTTGGGACAGACGATATTTTGCTACAAAATGGAAACTCGTGTTCGTTTACCACATGCAGTGACATTTTTTTTTCGCTCAGAATTAATTTCATATTTTTAAAATTGTATTTAGTTGCAAGTTTTGGCAACAGTGAGAGATCAAGAGGAAAAAAAGAATCATGAATTTATATCTTTAGAACTTTTCTCAATTTTTATTTTGTTTCATTGCTCTGTTTTCTGTTTTAAATATTTATTATTTTAATAAACTGTGATTCCTTGTTATCACACGTAACACCACCACAAAATATTCTGTTTAAAGTGGCATGTAATTTAGAATAAAGCAAATTTTAAGTGGATTTTTGCCATTATTGAAAGAACGTTAATGTTAAAAATATCAGAACTAGGACTTTTGAAATATTACAAATTCTTTGTCATAGTGAAAGATGGCAAAGGTGGCTTATTTTACGAATTGAAGCTATATTTAAGCAACTTATATAGGGAAAGAGTTTGTTTAAAACAATGATTTTCTTCAGAAGAAAAGCTGTCAAATTGATTTACCATTTTAAAAAAATGGTAATAGGTCATCTTTGCTTTATCACTACTGAAGACATTAAATTTTAAAACAAGTTCTTTTATTATTGTGTGTTCCGTAAAACGGAATTTTCAAGAAAAACGCTTTCGCTTTTAAAACAAACTTAGTGATAAATATCTTATATTAGTCATCTTTCCCTTATTAGTAGAGAAATTCAAAAAGAGTGCCACAAATAAAAAATATTGGCAGGTAAATTATGTGAAAGATTATCCACAATAGATTCGTCATTTTTACGAATTGAGTTGAGCAATTTTACGTGAATAGAACTTAAGAAAGGTAATTCCTAATCCTCCCTCAAAATAGTCTTTGTACCAATTACCTTAGTATTTCACCTTTAGCCAATTTGTGCCTTTAGCAGGGGTGTGGTATATATAAAATGTATTACATGGATGGATTTGCATGTTTCGAATGTGTCCAAAGTAGGTTGTAGAAATTATAAAAATGTCAATAAGGTGTTGAAAAATTATTTTACTCATATTTAAATGATTTGGCATTTTTCTACGAAAGAGGAACATGATTATTTCTGGTCACTTTCAATATATAATTAACCAATTCAACCCGAGTGAGGTGGGGTAATTTTGCTAGTATTAAATAAATTCAAGCTCTAGAAACCCTGAATTGAAAATTTTCACAAATGCATAACTGAATTAAAATTATTGTGAGAAAATTTTCTTACTTTCACTTTGTAAAAAAATTATTTTACTATAAGTCCTATTTACCATGTCACAATTAAAAACAATGTTTTAAAGTGTTTAGACAGGACTAGTTCAATTGCAAAGAGGTAACATTTATGGTTTTATACTGATTCTAGAACTCAATTACCCCCGAGCAATATTTCGTGTAAAACTAAACAAAGATATCAGAATAAAATAATTTTTAGCATTTAAAAAACAAAGTATGTGTACAAAATAAATTGATATGAAAACTTACAGTCTGCTGTTCAATTCCATTTGCAGTTATAATAGATGGTGGGAAAAGGGGATTATCTTTAGCATCAGTAGGATGTGTTGGTGGTTGAGTTTGATCTGTGGTGGGTGAATATTGAGGGTATGCAGGAGTAAGTTGTGGTGCAACCATATGCTATAAATTGAAAATTCACAAAAATTAACACACAAAACTCATAATTAATGATACAACACATAATACAACTAAATTACACATAATATCAATGGTGTGAATTGAAAGAATAAAATTTTAATAGCACTGAAAAATTCTTTTATTTCAATATTGAGTGAGTTGCTTCAAAATTTTTAGTTTCATTCAAGATGATTCATTTAATTAAAAATTGAAGATCAAATGAGAAAGTAAATGAAGCTATTAAGCAAGCGTGATAAATGCAGAAGCAATGAAATTTGTAAAAAAGGAAACAGCCTGTAGGTTTAAAATGGAAGAGATTGCCCATGCAGTTGCATTCAAAAGGTGTTAGAATATTGGGATAGAAAGGATAAAATGAGAAAAGTTAAGAGAAAAAGAATCAATGTAAGCTACCCCAAACCAAAAGAAAAATAATTTCAGATTGAAAATGGAAAAGATGAAATACTTCCCAAGACTTACATTGTAAAGTTAATGAAGATGATTGAATTTAAAAAAATTTGAAGGTAGGTAGTAAAATGAAAACATGTGGAATAAAATTCATATGGGTTAAATATGATAGTTGCTGTTGTTGTCGTGTCTATTTCTGAGTCAGATGTCACCATATGCATTTTGCACAGCTTTGGCGATGTTGATTATTTTCTCACTGTAAAGCTGTTCTTCAGGATGGTAATCGATGGTTTGTACAACAGCTACTATTGCAGGGCAAGTGAATATATGAGGTGTGAGTTCAACTTCCATTGTCAGTATGTTTTGGTTCCATCAGTTAATTTTCATGCCTTTAAAATGTCATGCTTCAGTCTGGATATTGTGGTGGTTTCTTATTGGAGTTAATTTCACAAATATGCTGTTTTATTTTAATTTTTTGAGGTACAAGTTTGAATTTTACCAAAGCATTAGCATCAGTAAGAGTTATTGGGGTTTGTTCAGAATTTAATTCTCTGACTTCCTTTGCCAATTGGACTGCAGTTTTATTTCCTTCAATATCCACATGTGCGGGAAGGGAAATCCACTGAATAGTACACATTTTCTCCAAGCACATAAGTTTGTGCAGAAGTGAATTGACATCTTGGACACATTTTGAGTTACTATTTGCTATTGCTTCTAAGGCAGATCTGGAATAGCTAAAAATAATAATTCCCTCAGTTTGCTGTAGGAATTATTTATCTGTTGCTGTTAAAACATAATTTAAAATGCACTCCAAAGAGACATGCTTTGCAGTTTGGATAGGATGATTTGTCTGATGATACTGAAGATATCAATTTTGTTTGTGTTCAGTGTTTTAGACGAACTGACGCAGATTGAGTGACTGAATCTAGTTTGTTATCATTAATGCCAAAGCATTCTTTAATATTATAGCATTATTTGTTTAATATTAGTTTTATATATTTTAGCTAGTTCACTCATTTAATATTCTATAGCTTGTTCTTGTATTCCTAATAGTTTTGCTTAGAACATCTTGGGAGAAAGGTTAACCTTGTTACAACGGCTCCCAAAATTGAGCATATATACCGTGAAGATAATATCTTTACAAACCCAAAACTTTGTAATAAATAATTTGAACTTAATTTTTATAAGAAAGATTAAATACATATTTAAGAACATATTAGGTTAAAATACAATTCCACATTTGGTATATTAAAAAACAATAGGTTCTAAATGTAAAATATTTACAAAACTTAATCTAATCTAAATGTAAAATATTTACCATTCAAAATTTGGATTTAGAGTTAAATTTTTTGTTCCTATAGATCAGATCTCCACAAAGAGAGAAGAGGTGCAGTGTAAAATAGGAAAGTTTAAGTTTCTTTACCACCTTAAACAGCTACTATACACCCCACCATAATCTCAGAAACTCAATGGGCTTACAAATGTGGTCCTATTAGGAAAAAGTGGTCAAAAATCACCATATTCAAAGCAAGCACAGAATGCAAGAACGATTCTGACAAGTGACCAAAAATATAAAAAAAAAACCCAACCAACACCAATTCTTGCTAATTCAGTGCCCCTCGGCTTAGACATGCAAAAATATTCAAGTTCCATCCTGAAAGCAAAGTGACTCATAAATGAAAGTTATGATGAAACTTGATCAAGGCCATTTTCCCAATTGACAGCTTTGCAAGCTTCTGTCAAAATACCGCAAGTGCATTATGAAATAACGTCTATAAACATTTCTCTCGAGTTTCTGTATTTAGATTTAAAGGTTTGATGTAAAAATTTGGCTAAATAAAATTGTTTTATCAGATGAGCTTTGGTTATACTGAAATTTCCGCCGAGTTAATTAAATAATTTGAATGTGCAAGTTAACACGAATGTCTTTTCGTAGTTAAATATAACAAACATGGTTTTATTCCAAAGTGATATACCTATCTATATAGTAAAAAGAGGACACGCTTTCATAAAAATTGTTTATTTTAAGAAGCTTTGCTTTTAACCGCTGTTTCTATAGAATGTGATTCATTCCAGAAGTCTCAAGAACATCCAAATTCAAACTGTGTGTGTGAGGGGGAAACAACTCTTTCAAATTATCGCAAACTGAGAAGTATCTATTTTTCAAAATTCCTATATTCTTCCATAAAACCTAGATGGAAGTCTCAAAACAACAATGCAAGAGACAAAGGAACGAGAATACGACACATATCAATATTTCGTTGACGGAGTTAAGTTAGAAATTCTTTTTTCTTGAATGATAACGATAAAATAACACCCAGAAAACAAAGGAAATTTTTCATCACATTCATACCAGGATGTCGGTCAATTACCTTCAGATGTAGTCTTTAAAACGGTTTCTGGTAATATTAAATAAGAAATTACGCGATTTGAGGGTAATTTGTTAGAATTTCATAACTTGGCACTTAATAATATAACGGAATTGATGCTTTGTACTACGAAAATAGAAATAGCACAATCAAAAACCGAGAACACAAGCTTATTTTAAAATAAAATATAATAATTTTTAAGAAATTGAACATTTGAAAAATTTTCATTTTTTGTAGAAAATGTTGAGAACCTTCATACTAAAAATTGCCACTGTCAGTTTTTATGTACAAAAAATAATCACACTTGCAAGTGAAATATAAATTTCTGTCGTTAATGAAACAAGTTTTGAGCACATTGCATACAACTTTTTTTCAATTGACTGAAAATTTAAAAAATTTTGCGTCGAAATTTAGTTAATTGGCTTTAGTGAACCCTACTAATGTCTAGAAGATGAAACCATCCAAATAAAAAATATATTTAAACATCATAAAAATGGTTGTCTACACCAGTCATTCAAAGTCTTCAAGCAGTAAACCCAATTAAGCAAATTTTTACACAGCTACATAATCAGTCATAAAGAGAAAACTTCAAAATGAAGCAAATTATTTCCGTATTTTAAAAGAAATTTTCATTTGTACGAGTTGAAAGAAACATCAATAAGTAAACATACCCAGCATACCGTTTTCTAAAATGTTCTTATTTTATTCGCGTTCAAACAGATATTTAAATATAATTCTCTTATAAGATTGAATGCCCTTACCCATATTTCGCTGTTTAAAACTTTCCATTCATTTTTTAGCTCCTCTCGCATTACCGCGATCCAATTTCTTCCCGTGGAATATTTATCCATGATCGATAGAATAAAGTTCCAGACGACACTAATCATATTAATGAACTCTAATTTTAATCTACTAATTGAACACACAAAAAAAGGGTTGTAGAAATACACCAATTTTTGAAGATCATTTGAATTGGTCTACCATTATATTTTATTCGTCACTTAGCAGCAGATAATAATTTAGTGAAAAACTTATTGAAATATTTTCGGAAATGCATTTGAAATCAAAGCCGTTACACTGAAATAAAAGAATTGTAGATAATCACGTCAAATCCAAGATAGCGACCCGTTTAACAGATGCTCGTACTTATCGTCCAATCAAACTCATTTCTAATATAGTAAACAAATCTTTTGGGAAGTCAAGGAGTAAGCGAAGCCGATATGAATAATGCAGGTGGAAAGTTACAGATGGCCCACACCCACAATTAAACTTTAGAATCAACAAAAAATTGAAGATAAACTACTGACAGTGTACTTTCATTACGAGACCCATTTAGCAGTCTTGAAAAAGGAAATGTAAAATGTTTATATTAAAAATAGATCGCTATATATACTTTCACAATTCACTAGAGCAAATATATTCAAAATACAGATCTTATTCACTATAGCGAACTATTTTCTTGCTTGATCATCGACGATTAAGCAAAACAGTAAAGGCATGAGGTGCATCTTTCAGTTCGCTGTATTGAACATACCTAATTCCCAAAACTATACACTCAAGGCAACAAAATAAACTTAAGTATCTAACTCTACTTAAAATTACAAAACGTAAAGTGTTTTAAAAGTATTAGTCTAGGGTGCTAACTCTTAGACATTCTATCCCAAACGAGAGGTTAATGGTAAGATATTACCAATAAGTAACCAGATAAATTATTTCAATGAAACACTAACATCAGGGGTTCCAAGTTCTTGGCTCCGATCCTCTTGGGTTCTCAGTATTTTTATGGTAAGAGTTTGGTCCTCCTAACATGACAGGATAAATATTACAAACTAGCAGAATTACTCAAAATTAGTTGGGATGAATTGGTTAAACGAAAAATTTTACCAGAATAATAAGTTCTCTTTAATAACAAAAACAAATCTCATTTAAGCTCCAGGAAAATATTTTGTAAGTTTCGACATACCATACACACAGAGTTCTATATTTATTCATATAATCCATTTTACACACTTCGCACCCCTGGCATAAGACAAAATTACTAAAGGTGATAGATACTAAGGTGACTATTACAAATGTTGATTTTGAATTTTGGGAGTGATTATAAATTTACCTTTATAAGTTCGATTTTCAATTCGTAACTCAAATAATAAAAATGAAAAATTTACGGTTCTACGGTCTTGGCACTAAGTTCTATCAACATGTTTTGATTCGAGGAACTCGTACATCAAGGACGCGAAATTCCAGAATTTCATCACCATTTTGGGAAGGATGACTCCCAACAAAAAAATTTAATTTTATACAATATAATAAACAAATACATTTTGTTTTCTGGAAAGTTCCACTTAATGACAAGTGAAATAACAAGGTTTATTTTGAAATGTCCTCAGACAGAAAAAGCAAAAGTAACCGATTACCATAAAAACGGTAAGTCTGACAGCATTTTTTTAAATCGCTTTTTCAAGAAACTTCTAAAAGGTGAAGTTGCTGAAAAACGGCTATAACTCGTAATAGGCGATTTCAATCTTCTGTCACTACGATAGAGGATTTTTAATTTTTCAGTCTTAGTTCGGATATTTTCTAACATTAACATTCTTCCAAGACCTGAAAGTTCCACTCAAAATTTGCTTTACTTTGTTATTCGTACATCCAGTTTCAAATCGAATCCTAACAGCACTTTTCTTCAATTCAGAGATTAGGTTTCTGAATAAATGTATTAATAAATATAACTATTTGAATTTTATTAAAAACCTGCTACCATACTGCCATAAATTTTAATATTCAATACATAAGTGGGATTAAATGAAATTCGGACTGATTGCATCACTTCGGACGTGGATCATAAAAGAAATAGGTTTGGCAGAGAAACCTATCGATGAATCATGAATCACGTCACTGTGTTATTTTAAAATAATGATTTGTTCTTGCGTTGCAACTGCTCGTAGGATTTTTCAAGTAAAAAGTGATCCAAGAATTCTCAACAGATTGTTAAAAACGAAACTTGCATACATAATCAAAGTTGCAGAAAGTATATGGAGAGGTTTGTGCGAATCTCTCTAGTACACAAGTTTGTTAATGGTATAAACATTTTATGATTGTGAGTTTTGAGGACGAGCATTTTGAGGCCCACAACAAGCAAAAGTGATAATCGCCGAATTATTCTTAAGTTGTTCAAAGACTGAAATTACTTTCAACAGTTTTTGTGGATAATTTGGGTGTAAGGGAGACGCGTCGCAACCAAATTTGAGCCAAAATTACTCTCAGCTGAAGAAAAAAAGATCGTGTTTCCAGTTCATGAATGCGAAAATGGCGATAAAAATAGTGATGAATCGTTGGTCTTTGGATAAATAAGCACCATAAGGCCAGACAATTAACAAGTTCACCTTCAAGTTTTGCAGCCTTTTTAGGGATGTAGCTTGACCAAACAGATAGGTACTATATGACAACGGCGAGTATAATTCGACTGCCATGCATTACAAATTGAGAGGCGGTTTTTGCTAAACAGATTTCGTAGGTTCGATAGCCACCCTATTAATTGGATCTCACCATTTTAGGCAATGAAAACTTTCTATTTCGTAAAAATATAAACATTTGAAAGGACAGATTTCAAAGCACACCCACACGATAGAAAGTAACGAAATAGCTGATCATAACGAAAAGATGTTTCCAGCAGAGGAATAACTGAAATAATTGTGTGGCTTCGGAAGGGTAGGTAGGTAATTAATTAACGTCGCACTGGAGCAACACAACGGGCTATTGGCGACGGACCGGGATCAATCCCAAGGGAAAAATTTAAGAATAACTTCTCGTAACTTTGAATCACGGGCAGATGACGAGAACACCTGAACTGGCACCCCACTCTCCAAACTTCTACACCACGCCAACGTGAGGACATTTGATCTAACGTGCACCAGCCCCGTGTACACAAAGGTCTATGGCTGGACCCAGTTTCGAACTCGCAACCCTCCGTTTGCTAATCCGCTACTCTTCCAACTACGCTACAGCGGCCCTGGCTTCGGAAGGGAAATAATATGAATGTGATTAGGTTTCAAGTCTGAAAAGGGTTTTTGTATTTTTTAATCCAGTCCGGATATCTTGTGAACACGCCTCGAACTACTAGAGCCCGCTCTTCGATTGCATTGGTATATTTTGCATTTCTGAGTATTTTTCTCAACATTTTTGTTCTTTTCGAAGATTCAACACATTTTTCGCACACGTATGTGGTTGATTTGGAATTTATGGCGCAAGGTCCGAAAACGGACAAGCTGCGCCAAACACATGACGATGCAGATCGCACACGTAGGTAACTAAAAGTATTTTAAAACTTATAAAAGCCTAAAACATAAGTTTAAAAAATTAATTTAAGATTCATAGGACCTAAAAATCCGAGGCCAACTTATGTCTGTTGCGAATCTTTTACCTAACTCGTTTAAAAATTACAATATGGAAATGGTAAGATACTTTCTTATCCTTACTTTCACTCGAGAAGTTTTATTATTTTCTGTTTTTCTTTTAAGAGATTAAAAATACAAATGCTTAAAGACATGGCTAAATTTTAACTATAGTATTTTATTTAAGAAATTAGTTTGGGGCCGACGTGAGCCGAATTGTGGGTCCATTCCCCAGTTACAACAGGCAGCTTAACTCTGAGATCCTCATATGATGGTCAGAGCCGGAAAGAATGTCTTCATTGTCAATGGGACTGAGGGTGTAATCGAAGAGAACGTGGGAAAGTATTTACAATTAACGCTGAGACAGCAATATTCAAATGAGTGTTCAAACGGAGTGTGAGAAAGAGGAAACGAAAAAAGCGAAATTAATAATGCTAAATGATAAGCTCAGCATAAAGGAGAGAAGAAATTATATTTGCGTTGCACTTTTAATTATTCTTTGATCCGACATTTAATATAATAGTAAGATTGAAATTTTCCTGTGGAAAGAGCTTGCTTTTCCACACTACATAGAATTGGCACCTGGGTTTTTTCAGCTGATATTAAACCGTTTCTGAATTCGTTCCGCATTTAAAAACATACTGCGAAAAAAAGCATGAAATTTTGCAGTTTTTTGCCTGATACTTTTAAGTCCAGTCCAAAAATATTTACCAAAATTAAATAAATCCATAAATATTGCGAAAAGGTATTCGGGAAGCGCCACACAAATTCTATAAACTCACCTGGGGCAACAAAGGGAATCCAAAGAGTCCTAAATTCTGTCGATCCAAGAGCCTCGGGAAGACAGCACTAGGCAAGGCAGCCATATCTTTTCCAAACACAATGTACGGCGACTAATAAATAAAGACGAGTGTAACGCGAACTAAACAACCGGAAAACAATGACATAAAGCGCGCACACACAACACCGTCGAAAATAAAAACTCCTGTGACACTAAACACCCCAGAGCAGGCTGCGGTTAGGATGGACAGAGAAATTTGTATTGTCCAACGACGAGAGACGGACTACGAGTACATCACCATCCTGATTCAAAACGTCTTCCTGCCTAAAGCTCGTTCGTTCAACGATGAGAGGGAGGTAAAAAATTTTTCGCGAGTCGCGTTTCAAAAAGCCACAAGTGAAGCGAGAGAGCGTTGTTGAACAAAAGCGGGAATGGTGGGATCTGTCTTTTTAAAAATAGCAACGGAGAGCAGGAGTGTAAAAATACACACAAACCAACAGGCACGCGAGAGAGGAGGTCTGGAATTTCAGTCTTCCGGACCCGGATGAGAGCCAGGTTTAAAAGCAAAAACACGACGATGTAACTTCGGGAATAAGTGGATGAGTTGACAGACAAAATGCAGAAGGTATTGAATGTGACCTAAAATCAGAGCCAAAACAAGAAAGGTGTTTACTTGGAAATAGTTTTGAGACGCACGTGGCCCACATCACTGTCAAATCTGTTTTTATTTTAACAACGGTTTTTAAAAAACTTCAACGAGGGTAATTAACGTGTGTAACGAAACGCTTGACCACCTCCAGCACCCTAACTAAATGCTCCAAAGATCTAACAATATCGACACATGAATCTAGCAACCCTCAAGAAAGGAACCAACACATTCAACGTATGCATACCCAAACCTACAAGCGATTTTGCGGACTCAATTTAACGCAAGGAATTTTTTCTTCCAAATTAAATCAGACGCATTACAGTTTTACAAGCAAAATTGCGATCGCAAATTTCAACAAAAACAGATGCATTCTTGTGTGCACTCCAGCTGTTCCAAAGTAAAATTAGATAACGGTTGGTTGGATTTTTTATGGCGCAAGGGCCATATTTGGCCATGCTGCGCCAGACACAAGACATACAATATCAAGTAATAGACGAACACACACAATGAAAGGTTTACTGATACAGAAGAGAGCAGTGGACATAACCACTGAGCCACGACGGCCCCCAAATTAGACAACGGAGATCCTATTTTAATTCAGAACGTTCGCATACATTAAAAATAGAGGTTTGGTAAAGTACGTTCGTATGCATTAAAAATAATTAGATAGACATCTAATAGAAATCTCATCAACCTTTTCCGTCGTTGAAAATATTCTGCAATAATAGTAACAAGAGACTAAGCCCAGGGATGTGTTCTGGGGAGGGTTCAAAGGGTAAAATACACGTGAACTTATCTGAACAGTCGAAAAAAACCATGAACACCAATCCTTATTCGACATTTCGGCAGTGCGATTGTAACAGGAAACCCGGAGAGGACTTGGTCAAGCTCGAAACCAATTTCTGAATAAGTGCCTGTCTGTAAGCCATAGCTTAATTTTATTAGATTACAATTAACATTGGTTTCTTTACCAAACAATGAACACACATTCATTTCACATTGGAAAAGCAGACTCGAGCATACCGTCTGAGCTAAACTGTCTTAACTTCTTATATCCGATTGATGACCAAGTGTCGTTACTCACATTCATATCGTATTTCGATCCATTTATTATGAATATAGCATCCATATTCCATAAATGGCTTTTATACTTCTAAAACTAAAGTTACCCAAAAATATATAACAGCACTTTGTTTACTTTTACTGGTGTTAATTCTTATTTATAATAAAAAGTATGGAAAAAACACCCCAGTCGCATCACCACAATTATATTCTGGAAGTCCACCTATTTCATTCCGTTCCCTTGTTAAAAGGTGATTCGGCATTTTTTTTTAAGCTAAACTTATTTTCGCTCGTATTTTCTTTTCTGCGCTGATTTCTATCTCTCAGATTTCTCACTGCTTTCTGTTATTAGACTATTGAAGAGTATCATTAGAGCGGCGAGTTCTGTATAGCTTTACAATATCAATATTATGCAGCTCCATAGCCTCAAATCAAGCAATATTTAAACTAAGCGGCTAAATTGGCGAATGAATCACCTAGAGGTCGATTTTATATTGTTTACATCCGGTGTTGGTATTCGACAGCAAACAAATAACGTCGATTTCTGTCGTACTTAAGTGAAATATTTAGAGATACAAAATAAATTTGCATCGTTCATTATGCTTCATACATTTTTCGAAACTTGGGAAAACTCAGCAATGTACACATTTTAGTATTTTGAGAAAATGGTAACCTAATGACGACCACATTAGTTTTTATAAACCAGTAAAATCTTAGCATCTAAAATATTCCTTGGGACAACTGTTTTCTTTTTCAACAAGCCCCGTGGAATGAAAGCAAAGATTGTTTTATGAGTATCTGGTGACGAGTTGCAAAATGTTAGGCATATTTACATAGAAAGTTTTATAAATAGGTGGAAAATATACGACACATGAGCAATCGCTAAATGGCAATTACTGAATCAATAAATTAAGGGAAAATCATCAACATAAACTTTACTCACAGTAATCGTAGAATTAGGCAAACTAATTTACACATATTACAACAATGAACTACATAGGAGATAAAACAGAACACAATGAAACAATTGAGTGTGAAATTTCAGGACTCTGAAATCACAGCTATGTTGAGATACGGGTCATTCCATGTTAATTTAATACAGCACCCAACCTGATATTTCCAACTTCAACACAAATAGGAAATTTGAATTTATGTGTATTTTTTAAACTTTTTTTGGCATAAATTGAAAGGCTATTAAGCTAGGTTTTAATTTTATGTAACTTGGGCCGAATGTTTTTCTCGAAAACTTAAAAACATCCGAGTTCATAAGTTTAATATACTTTAAGTTTCAAGTTGGAACACTAAAAACATTTTAAAAGATATTAATTGAAAACTTGAAGAAACGGCAAAATTTGGGTCACATTAGGTAATGAATTAGATACGTGATTTTAAAGCCCATGAAAAAAGCTTCTAATTGATATACAATATCAATTAGAAGCTTGGAACATGTGCTTTAAAATAAGCCCATATTCAGCTTTCTAACATAAATGGAACTCGGAGATTTTACGAAATTCATAACATAATATGACCTAATTTTTAGTTTCTTCAAGTTTTCAATGACCTATAATTCGAAAAATAAATCAGATATGATCTCATCTGTATGTTATCACATGTTCATTTCTTATATGGGGCTCACATGGGGTTTGGTTTTATAGAGCAGTCTAGAACACGGCTAACTCTAAACACAATATCAAAGTCAATGAAAAGATAAAACAAACCATCGCCTGTCACTATAAAACGTATAGAAAACAGTATAAAATAGCACGAGAATTAAGAACTAAAATAATGTAAAACGTTCATGAACAAAGATGGTTGGTTGAGTATTATGGAGCAAGAGTCATTTGGCCAAACTGCGCCAAACAACGTTAAGGAAATGAATCCACACGCACGGAAAGTTTTACTGATACCGAAGAGAGAAATACATTCAGGGAGGAATCGAACTTGTGCCGCCTATAACTCGCAGGTTGCTAGCGCAGTGGGCAAACCCACCGAGCTACCACAACCCCGATATATATGCAGCGTAAGCTAATGGCAAGTAAAATATCGAAGAGATTTGGATGATTCCCATCCAAATCTCTTCGATATTTTACTTGCCATTAGCTTACGCCCAACGAAATCTTGAAAATGGTCCTGTTAAAATACCTTCGTCTCCAAAAGACAGAAAGATCATTTTAACATAAAGGGGCAATTTCAACTCAACGTTAAATGCCATGCGTAAAACCGGTATGTCCAATCCGCAAGCGTGTTAAAATAACGTCACTCATTCTAAGATGTGCAACAGACCCTAATGCACAGCTTCTATTTGCATTTTGCAAACCAAAAAGGAGTTCCAATAATAAAAACACTCCAAGTACTTTGGATCCCAAGACAAATATTAAAATTCCTGGCACTAAATTTCCATGCAATACGTCGATAGCTGTAGAACGCGACTCGCTTCAAGACTAAACAGCGATGATACTTAAGAGCGAGATCATGCAATGAATAGATGGGGGAAAACAATATCGCTTTAACGATGTAGCGGAGGTGGCACGAACAATAAACGTCGCTGCTTTTACCACACGACACGAAGCCTCTAAATCAAGGAATGGCCGGAGCAGAAGAAAAACGTGAGCGCGTAAAGGAGTTTTAGATCCAAGCGCGCGCGGGGAGGTCGAGGAACGCGACTATATTAAGCCGTTCAGAGCATCTCTTGGGGAGATGTAACCGGAATTCCGCCCGGCGTTTCCGTCCAAGCCACGATGCACAAATCATCTTCAAATGGGGCTTGCGCACGGAACGAGCCAGACTACAAAACGGACCGCGACTGGAAATGCAATAAACGGGTGGATTTTTGAGGAATCGTTTTCATTCACAAATTCTTTAAATATGTAAAGTACTCTGCGGACACTAATCGGACACAGTAAAAAATGGCAACGATAAGACACAATGGGATTGCAACAACGGATCAAGAGCTCTTTACGAGCAACGGGACCTGTACATTGCATTTTATTGCTGAACTAAGTGAACGTATAGTACGGCTCAGACGAGAATGCAGTCGACTTTTGAAAAGGTGTGAAACCTTGTTAGAAGGCTGTCACAAGCAAAAGCATGAATGACGATCACCGTGAATGGTCCCCCGCCAAGCCAACACGTTATGGCTGTCGCTTTCGGCACCGAAAGATAAACCAGAATCCGCGATGAAGACGCCAATTGTGGAAGTGATTTGTTATCGGTTTTTGGGACGAAGTCTCACAATAGGGTCATGGATATTGAAAGGAGCTGTACAATGCCTCGAAAAAGCATGTACGTAGTACATACAATACCGGATTCGTCAGTTCGGTTAAGGTAGTTTCGCATCAACACAATCCGAATCAATCTAAATCTAGTAGAAACGGACTAACGTAGATTCGGATTCAGGCAGTGTGAAAGGTTTGAGACGAACTATTTGTTATGAAAATGTTCCTGAATCTTCGTTAATTAGTTTCTTCCGGATTCAGATTGACCCGGATTCTGTTGATGTGAGTGGTCCTTAGCACCTTAAAACTGATTCGACTATTAGAGTAACAAGGCGACACTGGGCATACCGTTCACACCTGAAGCCGCAATAACCGTACGCGGTTTCAAACTCTTATCCCTTCTCCTGCTCTCCAAATTAATCTCATTAATGAGAATGATTACGTCAGAAATTGGGCCAAAAGCTCGTTGACGCGTTTGTAATAGATTAGGTTAGACGCTTGCATGCGGGTAAGAACTAATTTGGTTAACAAGCCAAGGAGTGAAGACGGCGGAACTTGAACAGCATGGCATCTCAATGCAGAATAGCCGCTGATGGAGCATGAACCAACGAAGTTACAGGCACGTCATCGGTTTATAAGTATATTGGGTATAAGTCCGAAATGAAAATCGTACACCCACAAAGGCGGCCAGAATATTCCAGGGAATATCAAGGCGACTCAGATATAAAAAATAGTTTCAAACTTTATTTTGAATTTTAATTTGACTGTGAATGAAGTCGTTCTCTTAGAATATACACCAGGCAAGATAGCATTTGTAACCAGTGACCCCACCAGAACGATTATATCAATGTGTTAGGACGCTACATTGGGTTTGTAATAAAACAAGAGAAAAAACCAGCTTTAGAATTTTTAAATGCTAGGATTTAATGGAAATTATATTTTTTCTTACATTTTCATCCTGAATGAATTTGAATTTCCGAATTAAAAATGAAATTATTTACTTCACGAGAGGCTTTTCTGCAATGCTAATGTAGATGGCAGCAGTGTTTTAGTGGTAGAACGAGCTTTCTGTATTGGATAACAGGAATTCAAATACGTCTTCCGATGATTTGTGTACACTGAAAATTCCTCTTATAGAAAGGCAAACGAATACCTTCAGATAGGAGTTTTTGAAATCTTTGAAATTTGACTATCTTGGTACACTACAATAGAATATAGCTAAAAACAAAACATGAAAAAATGGTTGGTTGATTTGGGTTTTATGGCGCAAGATCCAAGAGGATAAACTCTGGCAAGCAAAAGACAGTAAAATTAGCAAATGTACTTAAAAGACCAAATAATAAAACCAAACCAACTTTAAAACAGAAATGCAATGAATGAAACCAAGTGAGCTGTATAAAAATTAAATATGAAGGTAAAATTCAAACCAAAAGAAACGTAAAACCGAATTAAAAAGAAAGAACTAAGATGGGGTATCCCCATCTTAGTTGATAAGACTGTAGAATTCAATTCAAAATCATATTAATTATATATATGGTAAAAATCCTGAATGATGAAGAAATCTTTAAAAAAGGTCATGAAAAAAATGATAAATTAAATTATTTTTTAAAAACTTAGACCCCCAAAAGAGGTGAAAATAGACAAAAACTAGCACCACCTCAAAACATAATTTAAATTAACATATTTTTATTTTGCAAATTTTATTCTGAAGATTAAAAAACCTCCTTCAGGGAATGAACATCTCACATAATTGTGAACGAGTTCTTTAAAAAGCTGGAGGTTGAAGTTCGACCAAGAAAAACTTCCAAAAATTATAGCAATTCATCACAGAAAATGATTGATTTCCTTTATCCACTCTTTCAAATTATTCATAGCATTTGAAGCATAACGTGTTGCATTGACATGTTTTGCGTAAGTACAAAATCCTAAAAAATTGATTTAGAGAAAAAGCTTAAAATATATTTCAACAATGAATCCTATCTTTAAATGAAATATGCTCTAAAATGATCCCGATTTGTAAAGATCACCTTCTGTAGTACTTAAATCAACTCTTATCTTTTTCTCATGGCCCTCAAAACCTCCCCGAGCTTCTTTGAAGTGGGTGTTGCGTGCATCTTGGAATCACGGATTCTAATGTGATCCAAACTTCTGTATCCTTTTGAAGTAAAATAACCAAGGTTTCCAATATTCACCTAAGTTAAAACATAGGTGCAATTCACAAATCCATCATTGTACTTAATTACAGCATCATAAGCCCCTAATTTCAGTTTTGATGCTCACGAAAACCTTGGGAACTCTGACATATTACGCAATTCAAACTTTCATTGGCATTGTGTTTTGCCCATGCAGACACTTTTAAAAGTTCTCTGGTACAAAGCTCTAAATACACTGGTTTGATCATATTTAAAATATAGGGCAAATCAGAATGCTTCAGTTTTTCTGGTTCTTTTCCATTGCTTAAGGCTCGTTGGTAATAGCACGAACTGTCTTCACAAAAAGGACACTGGCTATGCATTGGTTTCTTTGAAACAAAGCTGCAATTACATTTTGCTGCATGTAAGTTGTCCATATTTGAGCGAATGCCAATCCCAATATTGTAATCTGTCAATAAAGACTTAGTTTTCCTTTACCAGATAGACCTTTGGCCTGCAACTAAGTTCCATGCCCCAAGGTAGGGACAAAATTTTAACAGATTTCGAAAGATATCTGGCTTTCATATTAGACGAAAACTGGAAAATCGATTTTCCGCCGAGAATCGTGTTTTAAAGGTAGTCGGATACCTTATGAAATAAAAATGAAAATACTACAACATTTTTAATTTAACAAAATGTTGTAATTTGATTACTCTAATCATTTTTGCTACACTTTATTACAGGTGACGGAGTAGTACATAACCACAATAAATGGAAAGTTTGAAATGCTTTGTTTTTTCGGGTAAAGAGTTATCAAAGTTGTGCTTTTGAAATATGGTTGGGTTACAATTTAGAAACGTTTACGACAAAATGACAGAAGAGCAGGCAGCCAAACCTTTTTAACATGGATCTTTGTAAAAACCATTACAAAAAAATGTGGAACACCAGATACTACTTTTCCTTCTTCGATCGTATTATACAATTCCGTATTTACAAGTTTCATAAAATTTCAATACATCCTGTAAAAGAATAACTATGAGAAGCATTTTCTGTCAAGCTAAATGTAAATGACGGTAGTGCTCCTGGAACGTGAATTCTGTACATATTTCAAGTGACGCCACTTTGCTTGTTTTTTAACACAAGTTCACTTGTTTTTGAACATGATTTCAGCAATTCGTCAAAAAATTCCAAACGAATCCCGAATTGATATAATTTTGGAACAAAAATCCAATCATATTTTTAATTATCCAATGCTGTGCTGTAATTGATTGATAGAAGTATTTACGAAGCTATCACCAATCAATCAGCGCAAGATGAAATTGACTACAAGAAACAAGAACAATAGCTTGGTTTAACGACCAGAGCGACGAAGTCCCAACTTCAGAGAAAAGATAGACATTTTCTTCAAGACTCATACATGGCTAGAAATGCAAGATCGGTGGAATAAAATTTAATACTAAGTCACTTCTATAATTTTATGTTCTAAAAACATAGATCCTAAGACAAGGTGAAATTATTCCCAGAAAATGCGGATTTGATCTTGGCACTTTTTCGTCAGTTATAGTGCAGTTTTGAAGAAATCAACGAGAACAATTTTAGATTTTATAACGTATTGAGGGAAAATCGTTGCTATGCCAGCAACGATAAAAATCGAGGATGTAGTGCTTTTAAATTCAAAGTACCAATTTATTAAAGCAGCTCAACCACTGCCACGTAAAATACGGAATAGTTCCTGGCCAAGTTAGATCAAATTATAGAATTTACGTTGGATAGAGTAACTATACATTATTTAATTTTTACAAGCCTAATAGCGATAATTTATTATATCTTTGAGCATGGAAGAATGTAACACAAATTTGCTAGTAACACCGTATTTAATTTTGTCAATTATCTAGGATTTAAAAAATGCTTAATATTTTGTTGGGCCGCTTTTTGGAGCAATCAAAACTTCGATTCGCTTTGAAATACTGTCAATGCTTGCTCTTATTTCCTGAATCTGTAGATTATGTTTCCAGATGAACAATTTTCTCAATCAACAGTTTTTGTGATTATCACCCATTTGCCACTTCTCACAAAAAAGTTTACATTCAACTGGAATCATATTAAGAAAATTTCTCCGCAAAGTCAGTAGAGAACATTTTTTAAATGCGCAAAAAAGTTTTACTGATCCTGCTGTATATCCTGCCGGGGAGCTCCATCTAACATAAAAGCGAAGGGTTATTCGTTTAAGAATTATTATTGGTAGTTCAAATAGCAGTCAGTATCTTAACCCCTGTTGCATTGCCCCTAAAAGCAGCTACCGACGTGTCAATACATCTCGTTTGCCGGTCCAGATTCACAGACCAAGTCATGAATTTAGTCTTTATTTCACAAGTACTAAGACACAATCTGGATATCATTCTTCACCAGAACGCCTTCGTACAAATTGCGAATTGTTCGCAAAAATTTCAAATTCCACATTACTAAAGCAAATCTAAAATAGAGCAAAAAGTCAAACATTCGATTTAAAAGAAAATTGTAACTCATGTTCAACATTTTTTAGAAAATGTATTTTGATAAAAATATCAATTTTCAACATCCAAAACAACGTTCTTGCAATCGTTTGCCGATTTCAGATGTTTTATTTTCATAACAGCATTTGAGCTTCCGGAGTGGATCTATGACCTTTAAATTTATTTCCAGACGGTTAGTATCTTACTGTTTTTTTAGTGCAGAAATGTAAATATTTTCGAACTTGCATTTAATTTCTTTTGTTAGAAAATCGGTAAATTATAAATCATAATTCAATCGAAAAGCTATAACAAATTCAGCAGTGAAGAACAGCCGTGCATGTGCAATCCACAATGAAATTTTGGGTTGCCCTTTGCGCAATGCCATCTCTATTTAAAATACTTTTTAAGAAATGGGATGCTTGTTAAGTCAATACGCGATGATTATAAGATTAAATACAACATTAAAGAAAAAGATAGTTACCCAATTACACTGAAATGAAAGATTTCTTTTAAATTTATTAATTTGATTTCTTAGAACGGATCACTCTTTACTTCACTTGCTTACTAATTCATAGGTTCCGAAGATGAAAGATGATTTTGAAATTCATGTAGCTTTAGATTGCATTCAATGCCTTTATTTTTTTGTATGCCACAATTTTTTTCCATTCATTTTTTTAAGTCTTGTGATAAGTCTTAAATTAAGAGAGTACCCATCAAGGCTGTCTGAGCCGCTACTCTTCATGAGCTATAAAAAATTGAAGTCCGTGCGTTGTCAACAAGCATTAAATTAGTCACCATGTAAAAAATAGCATCCTCTTAAATAACGTCACGTTTAATGTAAAGCATTATGCTTTTTTGTCAAGGACACCTGCTTTGATACCTAATATTTCAATTAAGCTAAGAAGCAGTTCAATTTTAAAGAGATATGGTAGAAAATGAAAAATACCAAATTAATTTTTAGTTGAAGGCATAAGAATCAAGTCTAAACTAACGTAAGGCACCAAAAAATATATATCGTTTGAGAGTTTAACGCATTCATATCGAGAATTTATGGTTTCTTTTTCACTTAGAGCTAATTTTGAGAAAGACAACGTTTTTTCTATTCGGGTATAAGCACTTTTGATTGGTTGGTTGATTTATAACTCTTGGGCTCATGGTCAAAACCACGGCCAACTGGATTGACGAAAAACTTCTAGTAGCAGCCATCAGGAATTTCGATGTATATGGGAGCTGTATTAAGGATTGAAGTAGCTACAATTGGTTGCTTGGGATGCTGTCCCTTCGTTGAAAGTGAACTAGTAGATGTGAAAGACGTTGAATTATATTTTGAAAATTCCATTCTGTTGACACGCGAATGGGCTTTTTAAACGTGTACATTTTAACCATTTTCCCTTAAAAGTCATTTGTGTTTGCAACATTTCGTTTTAAGCGAGGAAATTAGTCTTTGTTTCATTAAAAAAAACTAATTTCATGAGATTTTCAGTACAAACCAGGTGGTATGCAAAGATTTCACTTCTGTTGTCCAAATTATGTCTCATACATATTGGGGCTACCTTAAAATGTAGTTTACTGCCATTTTGGCAACGTTTTTAGAGTTGACCCATCAACTATCATTTTTCAATTCAGAATTTATTCGTTGGAATTTTTATTGGGGACGTGTTGAAATCGTATTCGAAAGACAAGCCAACTGATGTCACGTTCACAATACGCACGGGAAACACATTCTTCCGCAGAAACACAACCGCTAACTACATTTAGCTTGACAGAAAAAGCCTCCCAAAAAATGTCTGTCATTTGATTCAGAAATCGAAAAATGTATTTAAATCATATAAATGTTTTACGTTCAACTTTTCTCTTAGTGGCAACAGTAAAATATGGTCTGTGGACAGCACTTTGTGCCAGAAAAGTGAAACTCGATCTATAACAAGGAATTGTCAAATTTGGACAGCCGCTTCATGTTTTTTGTCAATCCAGTTAGCCGTGGTTTTGTTTTGACCATGAGTTCAAAACTGTTTCTACACGAATAGATAAGGCTATATATACAATTTTGTACAAATCAGACCATTATTGCCGGAAATATAAGAAAAACCTTTGGGGTCCTTCAATATTTAACATTTTAAATTGCAGGTCACGCATATTTTGTTTCAGTATATTTCTCAATCTAACTCGATTCTTCAGTTTCTTGGACTGCTAGGTTTTATCTTTCATTAAAACAAGTGCCTATTTCAATGAAACTTTCGAAATTATTAAAAAAAATGTCCTAATTGAAACTATTTTAAATTAACTAGATAGCATAATAAAAATCCCAAGTAACAAACCCAAACGCTCAGTTCCAGCTTCATATGTTCTATTCTCGCGGCTTCATAATACACTACTACGTATATTGTCATCAGGGGCGTAGCTAGGCTGGTGCAACCGGTGCACCGCACCTGGACCCCCGAAGACAGGGGCCCCGCCGAACCCCAATAAAGGTGGGATTCCTGTTCAAAAAGATTTTGAAGGTTTCCAGTGTGGTAAAAAATTGTGTAACAAATTACGTCAACCAAATATTTAATTAAGGTTATTCCTTAATATTCCTGCAATTGCATGTGAGACAATTATTTCGGGGAAAAAAAGAATATACTGGATGGACAGTGGTTGAGTGAGGGGATTCAGTGCGTCCGCCGCGTCGTCTGTATGTTTACGCACTTGGCAGTCAGCTGAACGACTTGTCCAACCACGTTGCGCATGCGCCTCAGTCGGCTCTAGCTTCCACGCCTACCACCCTCATAGAGGCGTCACTACTCTGTTCAAGTCCATACAAGTCTGTCTATAGTTTCAGTTAATATTTGTTGATGCTGATGCATATGAATGAACTGTAGATTTGCCTTTGGTAAATTGTTTGTTATTGACTCTGTAACTGCCTTTTAAATATATTTGTAATGAAGCGTACATATCAAAGCGATTTTTAAAAAAAGGCGAGAAGAAAAGAAAAGACGAACAAGCAGGTAAATGTTCTGCTTCTCTTTCGGCGTGGTTGAGCAAACCTACTGCTACAACTTATGACGACATCGCGGAAACTAATGACACTTTAACCGGTAAGAATTAACACTCATATAAATACTAAAAATGGGGATTATAAAAAATCCTATTTTCCGTCTTTTAGCCTAGCCTAAGAAGTACTAAGCATTTCTTACGGATCAACAAATCATGTAGTAGCATGTTACTTTGTTTTGTTCGTCCAAGCGAATGGAAATCGACAGTTATTTTAATTACTTCAGATTCTGAGAAGGATGAGAGTTTTGGCATGAGTCAAAACCAAAACCTACAACAATCAAATGCAAATGTTATACATAAAGATCAGTGCCTACCCGAGATTCAACTGGCAAACGCTACTGTTGAGGAGATTGGATAAAATCCAAGTGAGTACGGACGGAATTATAAAAAATAATTAAACAATCCTTATGTATTTCTTCTACATTTCTATTTTACTTTAACAATAATATTTTTTATTAATAGATTACTGTATCAAAATAATAAATCATAAATAATAAAATGAAATCAAGTAGTACTAATAGTTGCTGCTTGATTTACAGACACAACTTGATCAACGTAGTGATGTGGTAGAAAATGCTTCCCATGGAGAAAAGTCTGACTTTCCGAACTCCGTTACCGTCAGAGACGAAAAAGTGTATCATTGCTTAAGGACCATGTCAACCTCCTGGACCGTTTCCGAGTGACAAACAGAATGGAAGATCCTTTTCCATATTGTTTCCATATAATTACTATACTTTTGTAACGAGATCCGGTCTAAGACTCAACAGATCTTGGTTGTTACTCTTCCACGTTAGATTGTGTTTATTGCCAACCATGCTGGTTATTTCCTCAAAAAGGAACTTCAGTAATCCGTGGGAAACCGGTTTGCGTGATTGGAGTAATCTAACAGAACGAATTAAGACACGAGAATTCACAAAACTACACTAATTCTTGTGTGGTACATGAGCAATAGAAAAATCATGGTGCTGTAGACGAGGTTTTAATTAAAAAATTGAAAAATGCGATGAGCGGAACTTTTGGAGAAATGTTTTGAAAAGGGTTTTTGATGTCTCATTCATGTTAGCTGCATGTTCCATTCCGTGGGAAAAGGGCAAAACATGGATGACTCAAACAAAGGGAACTTTCTTTCAATTATGGAACTTTTCTCTGAATATGACCCTGTTTTAAAAGAACTATTACAAAAGCCCAATTACTCTTGAGCCCTACTATTCAAAATGAAGTAATACCTTTATTAGCTGATGAAGTTCTGAATGAAATTGTATCAGAAATAAGAAGTTCGCCATTCTTTTCAATAATTATGAACACAACACAAGATATAAGCAAGACTGATCAGTTGAGCGAAGTTTTCCTCTATGTTACAGTAATTAGCGACGAAAATGGAAAACCTTGTGAAATAAAGATATGTGAATCGCTTACTTCTTTTCCAGCAGTAAAAGACCAGACAGCTTCTGGACTTACAGAACAAATCATCAAATCTATTACGGATAAAGGTCTAGGTATAACGAAATGCAGAGGTCAAGGATTTGATGGAGCTGCGTAAATGAGTGGAGCGTACAATTGGGTTCAACAAAGAATAAAACAAGTCGCACCCCATGCTTATTTTGTCCATTGCGCCAGCCATAACCAGAATTTAGTCCTTAAAGATGCAGTAGAGGTCAACCGGGAAATAGGGCAATTCTTAGAAACGGTTCAAAATGTCTATAGCTTTATTGGACTTAGATTGTACGGGGGAAAATTTGAGAGCTTGTTCGGAATCAACATCAATCGTTACTTTGAAAACACTTAATTCTACTTGCTGGGCAGGGAAGTACGATGCTGTGCATGCTCTTAAAGAACGATTCAATGACGTTCTGAAAGCTTTATCTCTTATAATATTGAACAGGAAAAATTTGAAGGAAAGAAATGAAGCTATTGGCCTGAAGAAAGCACTCGAATCCTTCAGATTTGTTTCACTGTTGATAATTCAGTGTAAAATTTTAGAATATAAATATTGCCTCAAAATCACTACAAGCAGAATCTAGATATAAATGCCGCCTGACCTTTTGGGTAATGCTCTTTTAGAGATAAATGACCTTCGAGGATCTTTCGATTTATTAGTTGAAGAGGCAGCCAAAATCTGCTAAAAATGGAGAATATCGACTCAGTTTTCCAACAAGAGTCACTAAGGCGAAAAGTAACTTTGATGATCTTTGTGAAGATCAAAGATTCACTAACCCAAAATCAAGTTTTAAGGTGACAATATATTATCCCATGATTGTACTATATGCTCACAACTTGACAACCGGTTCAAGGGCATAAAGTCAGCAGTAGACGCATATAGGGTAATTCAACCCTTCTTTTTGGCTTCTTCTGATGATCAACTGGAAAAGGTGAAAAATTTGCAGAAACCTTTTCTGACGGCATAACACCTTTGTTTAGATCACAAATATTATCAGTTAGAAGTTCCTTCAGATCTGAGATTAAAAACATGACTGATGTGAAACAGCTTGCTAATCCACTGTTGATTGAACATAGTTCTTTGACTTTTGCCTATCCTGATGTATGTACTTAACTTCCTGTTACAGTGCTAAAGCTGATAGATCATTTTCTGAATTAAAACTGATCAAAAACTACCTTAGAAGTTCTGACTCAAGAACGCCTAAGTGGTTTGGCTCTATTGTCAATAGAAAATGAAAGGGCACGACAGATTAACGTTGATATCTTTGCCGATATGAAATCAAGAGAGAAAATCTTCAAATCTCAAGTTTAATCAATGTTTTTACTGTTGAATAAATAATTTATTTTCCTCATATCAAGAAAATTTGGACTTTAAACTTTGTTAAATTTTAGTCTTTGTTTTTATTACTTTAAATTGTCCTTTTAAAATTGTTTTACGTTTACTTCATAATGCCTACTAGTAACGTAGTTAAATAATATTTAGCTATTTTAATTGCATAAAATATTCAATTAATTATCCATGCAAGACCAAGTTATTTTTATTTTGAAAAGCCTATTGTTATTTTAGTTTGGTAAGACATTAACCTTTAAGTCCTAAATAACACCTGTTCTGATCCTGTTGACCTTACTGTACGATAAGTGAGTGCCTAACTTTTTAGACAAATTAAAAGCTAAATCAAACAATTAACATCTCATTATTTGATATCATTGTTCTTTAAATTTGTAAAACCAAGTATTACGTGTGCATAATTGTTTATGTATGGTTAAATCTAATTTATAATATAATTCGTACCTATATAAATTAAAATTTAAAACTCCTGAATTCACGTTTGGCAATCGCAGTTAGGGGCCCCATTTGGACCTGCACCGGAGCCTCCGAGAACCTAACTACGCCACTGGTTGTCATTACATTTCATAAAATTCTGTTTCTTATCCAAAAATAATATTAGGAGGCCAAAGTTACATCCACACTATGGGCAACAATGACCCCTCCGCAATTGTTTAACATTTATTAAACATTCAAACGAAGTTTGAATTATTTTATTCTATATGCAAAAAATCAATATTGCGTAAGCGCCGTGGTAGTCCACTTGGTAGAGTCGCGGAATAGCAACCGGAGGATTCCAAGTTCGAAGCTCGACCGAATCAAAGATCGCCGTGTACGTGGGGGCTGGTTTAATCTGTCGTGGCCTCAAATGTCCTCACGTTGGCGTGGTGAGGAAGTTTGGAGAGTGGGGGGCCAGCTCGGGTGTTGACCTCGTCATATGACCGTGGCTGCACAAATTGAACTACCCATCTGTTGACACGTGAAGGGTATTTTTTAAAACGTGTACATTTCTACCATCCCTAAAAGTACTTTGTGTTTGCAACATTTAGTTATAAGTCGGCGGACAGAACTTTGTGGCAGAAAAGTGAAACTCGAGCTGTAACAAGGAATTTTCGAATCTGGACAGCCGCTACAAGTTTTTCGTTAATCCAGTTAGCCTTGGCAAAAATCACACGAATATTAAACACTATACAAGTATTTGGAGATCTGACACGCCTCAGTCAACACCACTAGGGGGAGCATGCATGTGTGGTCTCCAATATTACGGAGCATAGTGGGATGAGGAAGCCCATAGCACTGCAAACTACTGAAAAAACTGCGAGGAAAACTTAAATACTGGATAATACGAGAACCCCTCCTCCTTTGGTAAAATATATCGCACAAGCAAACAAGAGCGTAGCCATATGCAGCGCAAGCGAGAACGCGTCATAACACATGCTCTGGAAACACGAGTGGGGAAGAGCTCTCCCCCTTCTTCCTCTGGGATGGGCAGAGCGAGAGACAGGAGGCCAAACGACGAGAATGGAACGGAAACTCTCCCTCAGCCTTTCCCATTCTCTTCTTTCCCCTCTAGCACCTTCCACATTCATATCCAGGAGTAAGGGGAAGTTGCACAAAAACAAAACGATGGTGAAGCGGTCTTTTTTGTGTGTGGATGTGAAGGTGATGTGATGGAAGGCATTTTTGAAAGCACTACAAATTGTTGCACATAACAATTTCGGGTGAAGCATTTTTGGCGGGCAATTGAAGACTTTCGACAGTGGCATAGTGAAGGATGGGGTAAAGCCCCTCATTGGATATCGAAACACAATATTTCTGAATGTCCAACACAACAAACCAATTTTAAATGTCTTCCATTAAATAAATCAAGATAAATCTGAAAAACCGATAAAAAAAGAATAACTTTTTGTTCACAACAATCGCGTTTTCCGAATCAGAATTCGTTACAGTAGTAGTTTTTCACATGTAAGCAACATACTTGCAATGTTCATTCGCTCACCTCCCTGGAAGATGACTTCATTTGTATACCTTATTGTAATTGTCAATAAAATGTAATTTTTAGACTACAAATATGAATATATTATTGATACTTAACGCTTGGTTATTAATTCACTTCCAAGATCAGTAAATCATCATTTAACTTACAAAGATTTTAGGTGTTTGGGTATGAGCCCTCTCCAGGGTTCGGAATCAGAAGTCGTTAGTCGTATTTTGTATCTTTACATTCTGTTTAGATGACCGAATTTTTAAACGCAAAATTTTTCTAAATATTTTCGCTCGTATGACGCAAATTCCGTCCAATCAACCGTTTATTCTATCTTACAACAATCAGTATTTCAATCTATCTGTAAATAGAGCAATCGGTACTGTAAATGCCAAAACAATGATTCCCAAAAACTAAAGGTCCTTAAAGGGGGTCGACGTGGCTCAGTGAGTTTGTCAACCTGCAAATTGTAGGCGGCGCATGTTCGATTCCTGTAACTTACTCTGTGTGTATATTTCTCGTGTGTCGGTTAAGCTTTCATTGTTTGTCGATGTTCATTACTTGAAGATGTATGTCTTGTGTTTGGTACAACTTGGCCAAATATGGCCCTTGGGCCAGAACTCCCCCAACTAACCTTTAAAGAAAAGACCTTCAAATACAAATAGCTATTCAAATCCAGACCCTAGTCATTAATTACACTGTGTTTATATACATTCACGTAAACAAAATATATTTTTAAATTGCACCCAAGTAGAAAGAAAATTTGGCAACTGGGGGAAATATTCAGGTGTCATTAACGGCTGATTTATCGCTCTTAATCACTAACCCAGGCCTCCTCTAAGGTTTTTGAATTGTTCGCACCTTTCAGAATCTTTGTGTACGTGCTTACAGTTACATACATGTATGAATAGAAATTGGCTTCGCTCAAGCAAACATACTTACAGGTTGGTTGGGTTTTATGGCGCAAGGACCATATTTGGTCAAGCTACGCCAGACAGACATAGTCAAATAATCATCTTTATAGGATACATCCAAATTCTCTACGATTGAATGAAAATATTTGGATACCTGGATTTTTATATTCGATCTGTTTTGACAAGGGGAAGGAATTAACTTCGTAAAGTCAGTATGTCTCTCAGTTTGTGAAGAAGAAAGTTGTTTTTATAGAAATAGCTCCGGTGTGGAAGCTATAAACAGTGATTGTTGAGATATTTTGTCTTCTAACATTTGGCAAATTAAGAACAAAAGTTTCCATCGGGTCTTTGCAAGGTGAATCTATTTTTTCAGATACATTCTAAGTGATGAACAATGACTTCAGAGACAGGAATTCTAGTTTCCTATTGCTGATACTATGATACATACTTAAAAAATCCTAATGTCACAGCTGAGCACTCATGGTTCTTAGGTTCCATTCAGACGGCAATTGTGATGGTTTTCCCTGCAAGTTAAGTATTTTCCTTCAACAATATAAGAACATTCCAGTCGTTAAACTGAATCGTCTACAACTAAATTTGCATTTCCTACTGACCAGCTATTTTATGCAAAATGGCGTCTGAGGTAGTTTTTGACATCCGAATAGTACTTTTACAAGATTCCACTTGTCAATGATGTTAATCGGGATGTTTGCTTATCGAACCGCTATTGCTTCCATCACCAATTTTGTTTAATTAGCCAAGAGTAACATATCTACAAATAAATTTTACATATATTTTCTGGACAGATATATCGATTTTGGATAAGCCAAAACATTGAAAATTAAATTTTCAAATAAAATATCATACAGAATGTCATATTTGAGTGGAAAATCTGGGTCTTCCAACTATAAATTTCGAAGCTTTTCCTAAAAAAAACCCCATCAAATCTTTTGAACAATTAACTTTCTCTGGAAATTATGTTTTCAAGTGGCGTATATGAATTCTGTTTAAAAATTGTACATTTTCCGAGTAAAAAAAACTGATACTTTATAACTCTAAGTCAGTTTTAAATTGCTAAAACGTAAAACAGTATTTTAAAATGCATTATAGAAATGCAAGATTTAATAAGCTATTATTTCCCACAAAATTAGCCGAAAAGAGCTGAACATAACAAAAAATTCTGGGTGTCGATGCAGCTCTGAGCTATTTTTTTTCAGGCTGGAACCACCCTTCACAAAATTGAGGTCAATCGCTAAACTCAAATGCGTTGCTAAGACGATTGCAGGGCTATATTTCCCGATCTCTAAGGGGAGGATGCATATTAACTTAGGAAGCCTGAGGACCCCAAGCTGTCGGACAGTTGACGTCACCACATAGCAATATTACATGTACATCGATGCATAGTACCGAAAAATAAACTTCGTTGCTCAATTTGCAAACAGTCCCGGTTTACATTAGCTGCGTGGAAAAGCCTATAGAGCAGGGAATAATAAGAGGCTGTTGGGGTCCCTTCTCCGCCAATAACAGAGTAGCTTCATTCATTTGTAGACAGAGAGGGCGGGTGAAAAGGGTGAGGAATCAAGATTGATGTCGCTGGCGTTTTCCTGTGTCGAGTTACGTCACTCGTTGCTTTTTAAGTTGCACACTTTGTAATAGGCCTCCTACCGAGCATATAATTACTCATCAGATCGCTAATGGAACAATCAAGCGGCATACGTGCTTTATTATGAAACTTTGGAGTTCGGCACTCACACGAAGAGTAGCTTCAAAAACTAAAAAGAAATTTGGCGCAGGTACAATATTAAGACTGATATTTTCCAGTCATGATGCGATGTTCACTACAAGGGGACAAGAAAGATCAGCATACCCATTCAAAACACAAATTTGCTTTTGAAGTATTGAATTTGTGAAAAAAGATTCAGAGGAAAAGCATTTCCATCTGTACCACGGTGTAAGACTAAAACTTAACCAATGGATAAAAAATTGCAAATGTAATATTCTTTACGCCACCAATTTTAAATTATTCATTGAGAGTGATTAAAATATGTAAAAGGAAGATATTTAAAAGGCTCAAAGCACAGGTTCGAATGTTTGCTTTTTTTTCTCTACGAAATCAAAAAAAAAGGAATAAAATCTCTTAAATTCCACAATTATGTAAGGTTTTGGTTTTTTTTTTTTTCAATTCAATGAAATCACTGATTCGTTGGAACAAAAAGTACATGCGCATAAAAGTTAGAGATAATCAGAAAGAGAAACCTAATAATGGTAATAGCCATGATTGTAGAAAATCGTAATCGATTGGTACGTAGCAGCAGAAAAGTTGGCAAATAAATTTCCCCCTTAAAGATAAGAAAATTCATTGTCATTACCGCTTCTTTTAAATGGAATTTTTGACAGAATCGGTCCAATTAAATTCCTGAGAATAGAATAGAATTCTTGAAATAGTAAAATTTCGAGAATTTGATTAGGTTATTGACTTTATTCTTTGAAAAGTATTCACAATCATATTCAAAGAAAATTTGTCACTTAAATGAATCAATCGTAGCATACTAATAATTCAAAGTAACATACACGATTACAGGCATATTTCATTCTCATCATATGGCCGCACAAATAAAAAATATAGCATTCATTCGTAAAATACATTCAGACATTTCCTCCTTCATGCGTCTTTTCATTGTCCGTGAAAACGATTCAATCAGATTTGTTCAAAATTCGTAAGTGGAACGTAAGTTCGTATCTTTGGAACGTTAGTCACAAATTCCTCAGAAAATACAAGCTGTGAACTATGTGAAACAAAATATTGAAATACAAGGTAATTCTCAAATTTCAGATTCGATGCTTTTGCAAAAAATATAATTATTCAGGTAAAATAGCATTATTCTCAATTGAGCAATTTTGTAAAGTTGTACGCGGATTTTATTCGTGCTTATGCGCAAATAGTAGAATTAAAAGTAGTAGTACCAAAATTTTTCTAAACTTAATTTTGGTTAATTAACAAATTTACATATGCTCACATCCAAATTGGTTGATCTGGATCCATTTCTGGTTTTGCAGACAGTACAAAAGTTGAGTTTCACAAGGTTTAAAGACAGAAATTTTAAAGTAGTTCTTTGAAAAATACTCATACGAAATTGTTATGCTTCGAAAAAATTAATTTATTTGCACTCGTTTTTAGTTTACTATTCTAAAGCTCAGTTTTAAACCATTACCCAAAACACAAAATAGCACCCTCAACTTAAAATTTTCCTTGGGAATTACAGAGAACGAACCCAATACAATTTCTTTTACGAATCCCAAAAGTATCCCGAAAAACAATCAGCTAACGAGTCTAAAAATACATCCTCTAGTGGTGTTTTTTTCTCGTTGAAGAAAGCATTCTTGGAAGAATTTGAAACTCGGTTCCAAAATAAGAAAACAGGTTCTTCGGAATTCGTAGAAATCGAAATGTCGGCAAAGAACAATACCGGACACACCTTTTGATTTTCAGTCAGACCAGACAGAGGAGAACCGATTTCTCTCAACCGCACTCAAGTCGGCAGACGGTTAGTACGTAAATCGATACCATGGAGTGGAACCATTAGACACGCACTGGCAAATCCAGTAGCATTCCGAATTTTTTTCTGCATGAAGTATTCATACTGACCGAGGATACGTGCAGTACTGATTCGAAGCAAGTACGAGCACTTCATAGACGATGGAAGCGAATAACTTCTGTTTCCATTTTATAGGAGCAAAACAATTTTGTTTTAAGTTTGGCTTGATTCCTCTTGGTGATGAACCCACCGAGTTAACACTCAATCCAGTAGAAACAATCACGTATAGGAAATAGCTACCTTGAATAAATGATTTGTACTGCTCTCATCATTAGTGAAACCGTTCACAGCCTCGGAATTGGGACAAGGGAATATTTTCGTAAGGGATTTCAAATAGGTTAATGATATGAACGACAGAAATATTTAAACAGCTGCACTGAATAAACCATCTGGAGCTTAGCTACAAAAAATAAGAAAAGCCGAACTTTGTGCAGCTGAGAAATATGATTTCCTCGACTGAGGGACTACATGTGGTGAAAAAGGGGAAGAGACAAGGTTGGGAAAAAAAAGAAAAGCAGTGACGCACACACCCTAAATTGAAGGACGGCTATTTTAAGGCAGGCATGTTCTCTCTGCACATATGCGAGTGAACTCACCGGGGTTCACCCCCGGTGAGTTCACTCGCATATGTGCACCATTTTCAATAAGAAAAGTCAACTCGGAAGCTAGCCAATCTCCTCGTCTGATTCTCCAGCGTTTTTTTTAATCACATACGACATATCGTTATTTTCTACCTTACAGCTAGAAATAAGACATGAAAATAACATGATGGAGATAAAAGTTTCATTTTTAACACATTAATTAGGGTAGGGAGGTATTTAATTAACGTCGCACTGGAATGTTGTCGCATTGGAGCAACACAAAGGGCTATTGCGACGGTCCGGGATCAAACCCGAAGCACATTAATGAGGGAATAAATCATCTGCGTTAATTTAAGCAGGGCTTTTGTATATTGACATCAAATCTACAAAAAGTTCTCGAGATTTCAAAAAAATTCAATGAAAAGGTTATATATATATATATATTTCAATAGCTTAAACTAAAAAAAATTTTCTTTCCAATGCTCTGAATAAGATATGAATGAATTCTTAAAGATCGAAATAATTTTACTAAATCATGAACTTTTAAAATGTAAAAAAGGCAAATTGATTGAAGTTACGCAAGTTACTATAAATAATTAAAAAAGATAAAAACATTTTTTGATGGAATTGTCAGGGTATCAAAAATCAAGATTTTTTATTAAAAAATGAAGTTGGATTTATTTAATTTAAATCGGAATTTGCGATTTTAATTATTTTTTGCCTTTGCAAGCTCAAACTTGTCAGAGATTATGAAAGTGATATACATGATCATGTTTTAAAAACATGGCATTTTTGGCATAATACTTAAAAAAAATCACCTATGCAGGGAAACTAATTTTTTTGTCCTTTTTATGATTTTAATTTGTTCTTTCTATGTTTAAACATAACACATATGAGATGCAAATCATAGTGTAGGATCTAGTTAATATTATGTTATTGGCTTTCCAGTCTTCTACAGAAATATTAAAATCAAAATGAGCTTCCCCAATTCCAAGACATCTGAGACAGTGAAAAAATCGTGATTCTTTTTTTTAATGTTTAAAAAATTCTTTTTTTAATTCAAATCAGACATTTTGTCGGATTTTATGATTTTAATTTTTTCCTATATGTTTAAACTTGTTAGACATGAGACATGCAAATCAGTGTAGTTACTAGATAATATCAATTTGTTAAACATGTCCGAGGGTTTAGGAATTCTAGATTCCCTTACCAGAAAAATAAATTCCTTCTTTAAGGGCATCAGTTTAAGTCTAACTAACCTTTCCACGGGATGAGTATGTCAAAATTATCTTAAAACATTTTGCACAATGTATGGACTGATCTCACCTGTACAAAACTCAGCATCTGCTGATAACAGATTTATGCGAAACGTATTTTAAGTGAGCAAAGAGAAAAATATTTGTTGGACAGTTGTCATTCCAACATGAGCAGTTAACCCCTAGGGATCCGAATCCCTTTTGTCCCCAAATGAGAGAGTAAACATTTCCAATGAGAAACTAAACTTGTTAAAAAAATCTACCTACACCAAGCATGTCTGACCCCTTGAAAGTCTTTAAAATTTTATGATAGGGTCCAGGACCCCAAACATAAGGGGTAAATATGCAAATGATGAATAACCAAACATGCAGAGTGGTTGTATCTGTCTTAGGTTGCCTATCAGAAGGGTCGCAAAATTCTAGAGGCCAGGAACCTTTAGGGTTCTAATATTTTTATAGTTGGAGCCGTCTCCTTCCAACATAAGATAATATTTAAAATATACTGATAATATTGGTAATGATTTATGTAAACAAAATAAAGGTTTCAAAAATATTTATAATGAAGAAAATCATAACTCCAAGTTGGAACCTAGTGCACCAATGCAATTATCTTTAGTGTCCTCAAAGTAGGAAGGCCAGTAATTATCAGTTTTATAAAGGATCAATCGCTGGGTTACTGAGTAGAAGTAAACTTTTAAAATTATTTGCATCATCCCATTTTGTTCTAAATTATTTATAATTTTATTCATTTCAATTTTATTCATTTCAATATTATACATTACAATATTATACATTACAATATTTCATATATATTCATTACAATATTATACATTTTCAATATTATTAAACTTAAGACAAAAAGAAAATTAAGTGATTTAAAATCAACGATTTTTTAATAAAAATCACTTGATTAAAATTGTGGTTTAAATCAGCATACCCTGCCACAGATAAGAAATAGCTGTAGTAGTTGCTTTATGATATTAGTGATGTGCAAGAAAGGATTTCGATGATTTTGCATATTTTTTGCAAAGACTGAAACACTATTTTAAGAGAAAAGAAATTAAATGGGTTTTACAACAAAAGCTGATTTAAATGTCTTTGTTAAGGCATTTTCCCTGATTTTTTATCCAAATTTAACCTCTCTTTTTTAAACATTACAGCATGTTTATGTGTTTTGAAGGAAAAGGGGCATTTTTGGGTGAATTTTCTCAACCCCTCATTTTTCAGCTCTATCAGGGAAAAACTTCCCTAAACAAAATTATAGAAGACAGAATCAAGTTATCTCCTTTTGTTCATCTGTTGTGTCAGTAGAAGAGAAAAATAGCTTTTCAATGTGTGTGTGTGTAAAACTATTAGAAAATTATAGAAAAACATCCCCTATAAAAAGTTCGTACATAGTTGTATTTTTTAAAATTTAATTATTACAGAGAAAATAAAAACTTTAAGTCACCAAATCAAACTAAAAATATTCAATAAAATATGTTTGCTCATAAAATTCAATGTCTCAGAAGCTGTCAGAAAATGTGTTGCATTTGTATATTTTCATTATGTTATTTTTCAACAAAATAAAACATTAAAATTGGCAAGGAAACTAAAAATTTAAATTGTATATTAAGTGTACTTTTTGTTGCACAGGTAGGATTCTTGTTTTGTAAACAAAGATCAACTTTTGCTTGTGTGTGTGAATTTCCATAAAAACAAGCTCGACACTAAGTGAATATTTCTCTTGGACATTAGAGCTTTCTTTTGAATGTAAGAGTTCAGATGATTTCCTATCACAAAATGAGTGATAAAATACATTAGGAAGAGTGAGAGGCACTTAATGTGAATGTAATGAAAAATATTCATGTGAAAAACTGATTTCTACATCAGAAATAGCAAATCTCCTCTTACAGGGGCATTCATTTGAAACAACCTCACATGGGGAAAGAGATATCAAAATAAGTGGAAAACAAATACAAAATTATTAGTTGGTTGGATTTTATGGCCCTTGCACCATAAAATCCAACCAACTGAATCCTGAATTTGGTCAAGCTGCACCAAACACCAAATCCAACATACTGAATAAACCAAAATAAGTTAAAACGAAACAGAGAATAGGAGATTGAAATAAGACAAATGACCTTGAACTAGACAGAAATTGAAAAATCTTCCAATCTACTTTTAGTCATAACTTAAAAGTCATGTGACATAACCTTGTATCAGATAATTGAGATTTTGACCCATATTTCAATGCTGTTTTAAATTCTTGAAGAAAAGAATTTGTTGATGATTTTAACTTTTGGGCTGCTCATTGATTGAATAAACGTAAGACATTAAACCAAAGTGAAGACTTTCTCCCCTTATTTTGATTTTCAAACAGTGGTAATGACATTTGTTCAAGCAATAACAGTTATAAAAGATACTGCTCTACCATTTCCTGGATTAAATCAACAAAGATAGGAAATAAATCAAAGCTAAAATAACAAAATGATATAAATAGATTTTGTCCTCAAATCTGTTTATTTTTTGTAATCAGAAGCTTTTAATTGTATTTTTCCATAGCTTTGGTTATGCTGTAAGGAATTCTGTAGTCAACTGTTGACAACCGTAAAAACTGTAGCAGTTGGCAGGTATGTTTGTTTTGGATAAATGATTTCCAGTCTAGGACTCATTGCATGTTATGGAAAGTAATAAGAGTTACTTTCAGGGTCAGGGATGAATGGAATTCAGAACCTAAACCTGCCTTGGTTACCAAAATGTTCTAATTAGGTGCAATTTCATTTTTTAACCATAGATGAGTATAAACACACAATGTTATGACTAGATCTGAACTTCGATGACATTCACATTTTTTAATAGAGATGGTAAGTCAATCAGAATTTGTGTCATAAGTGAAAAATTCAGAATTGGGCTTTGAAAATGATGACTAAATCCTTTAATTATTAAAAATTAAATTAATACATGTAAAATGCAACTAATGATCCTTAATTCCAAATCTTAAAGTCTATGTGCACTATGTGATTATCATGGATACCATGTGATATCCTATTTTCTTGTTATACCTTCAGATTCAAGTTTCAAAGAACATATTTTTCAGTATCTTGTGATGCATGTGAGAATTATTCTTGCTACTGTATTTGTAATAGAGCACATTTTATTCATAAAATATGTCAAGTTGTGTCCAAAACCAAGGAAAATATGGGTCACGAACCAGAAGAATAGAGGTAACACAGATGATCCTTTAAACTAGGTATCACATTCATACTATAGAACAAAGCAGGGTTAGTAGGAATAGAAAGTCACACACCAACAACATCTAAACTTCCCCTCCGTCACCAAAATGCAGTACTTGGGTACAATTTCAAAATGTATTTAGTTTATCTGCATATGTATAAATACACACTGTAATAACAAGGACATGTTATGATCATTTGCATTTTGAGAGGTCTCTTTTTAAATGATACATTTTGTTTGTCATTGTCTACTAGACTGATGACTAGTTGCATTTGTTGAAAAATATATTGTTCTCCTTTTTTTGTTTAGTGTAAATAAGAGATGCAACTAAAATCTGTTAATTTTTATGTTGCTCGAGCTGTTTACAAAATTTTATGTCGTATTTTATTGTCAAGCAAGTGTTCTTTTTTATTTTTTCCAAATTTAATTTCTTCTTATGTATAAATAAAATAATTATTTTTAAAGTAATAAATAATTATTAAAAGAGATAAGATAATTTCTGCAGTTATTAAAAATGTATTGTAATAGCATTTGGGGCCTGCCTATACAGACTTTTGCTTTGGATCAGTGCTTTACATTCACAGTATATGTTATAATTTACAGATCGATGGTTAGAAGGAAGAATAAACAGTCGATTGCTCTGTATGTGTCACGCAAACAAAAATATTAAAAAAACACATAAAAGACTATGATTGGTGAAACTCGATTGTAAATTCAAAGTAATTTAAAAGTGTAAAATATGACTAACGACTGCTAATTTCAAACCCCGAACAAAAACAAGGCTAAGAAAAGTGGTCACCAACACAATTTTTGTAATACTTTTTAACTAAATATTCTAAGGAATCATTACAACTTAGTAAATAAAAATCCTTTTAACTCTTTACATAACAATACATTTGAAAATTTCTGAGATCAAGTATAAAACTCACAAATTTTATGTGTACTCAACCCAAAAATCATTGAAGTAAAAATATGCAATGAGATAGCGGTTATGAGATGTTACTTCAGAAATGCTTTAAATCTTTAGATTGTAGTTTTCTATATTTCAATTTCTATTGGACAGATGAAAGGAATTATGTTTAAAAATAATTTTCATCAATGAGTTCATATTCAGAGTGTACATCAGAGTACCATTTTTTAACACCAAGTAATTTGAGTTGTCTCATACTTCTATGTTATTTTTTATCAATCATAATTCTCCCATAATACATTAAACATCTAGATTATTTCAATCAAGTTTGTTTTTTAGGTGAATTAACTTATATAAATTTATGGTCAATGTCTTTTGAACAAATGGTTAATTTAAAGTAAATAATTGCTCACCGTTTCGGGTTTAAGGAGATCTGAAGTGTCTGTCGCAATTCCATTCATATATATCTGTTCTTTTGGATGTGATGAATTTTCATTTTCATCTGGAAGTCCTTGTACTAATAGTCCATTGACAACAGAAGATGCCATGATGTGTATAAGATGGGAGATCACAAAAGATGAGGATTTTGAACGCGGTTCACTCGAATTTGAGTTCAGAACTTTTCAAGAAAACAAGAAATCGATTCTTTGAATTAGTTCACCTTAATGTAAAAAAAAGCTATTATCACATAAATATCACCGCTTTTTTCTATGTGGCATCACATGTGCTAAATTATTACTCTTTTAGCAGACTGTCAAGTATAAAAACAAAGTATGAAATGAATGAAAATGTTCCCAGTACCCGGATGCACGCTTTCACTGAATCAGGGGTAGCGGGAGGATAGCCACATTCCCTGCATCGCAGATCACTTCAAGATGGATTTTCTAGATGCATTACAACGCATGCGCAAATTCCCTCGAGTGTTCAGGTTATTGGTGCAGAGCTAAACTTTTCGTTTCGGAAAATGGATGAGGAAGGTTACCAAATATTATTGAAGAAACTGAATGTCTTCTATAAGGGAGTATTTCAATTAACGTCACACTGGAGCAACACAACGGGCTATTGGTGACGGTTCGGGATCAATTCCAAAAGGAAAGATCCGAGGACAACACCACGTAATTTTGAACCACGGTCAGATGGCGATCTTCTATAAGGAGTTGAAATTGTTTCACATAGTTTCTATCCTTTTTCAATGGCAATGGATCTTCGTATTGGTTTGAAAACGCCGTGAGTCCCAGTCTAATCAATATCGTGTAAATCATGTTTATTACCGAAGAAACCATACCAAGATGTAAAGCCATTTAAAGAAACCAGTGTAAATTAGCTACACATCTTTTACTCTGTGGAAGAAACCATGAAATACGATTGGGAATTTTGGAAAGGGAAAATTGATTGACTAGCGCTGTATTCTAAATCTGGAGTGTATGAAAGTAGTCACTCCATCAGAGAATACAAGTGGGCCGCGGTGGCCCGGTTGGAAGAGTAACGGACTAGCAACCGAAGGGTTGCGAGTTCGAATCCAGCCAAACACCGTCGTGTACAAAGGGGGCTGGTGCACGTTAAATCTGTCGTGGCCTCAAATGTCCTCACGTTGGCGTGGTGTGGAAGTTTGGAGAGTGGGGTGCCAGCTCAGGTGTTGCCTCGTCATCTGACCGTGGTTCAAAATTACGTGGTGTTGTCCTCGGATCTTTCCCTTTGGGATTGATCCCGGACCGTCACCAATAGCCCATTGTGTTGCTCCAGTGTGACGTTAATTGAAATAACAATAACAATAACAATAACAGAGAATACAATAGCCCGTTGTATTGCTCCAGTGTGACGTTAATTGAAAATACCAATACCAATACCATCAGAGAATAAATCACTGATAAAAGGAGCTTTAATAGTGAATCTTCAAATGTAGTTGCGACTGAAAAGCCCGTATTTCAAAATTCATATAATGAATCTAAAATTTTATTTAATTTGCAAAACGTTATGAGGGGGGGGGGTATTTCAATTAACGTCACACTGGAGCAACACAACGGGCTATTGGTGACGGTCCGGGATCAATCCCAAAGGGAAAGATCCGAGGACAACACCACGTAATTTTGAACCATGGTCAGATGACGAGGCAACACCTGAGCTGGCACCCCACTCTCCAAACTTCCACACCACGCCAACGTGAGGACATTTGAGGCCACGACAGATTTAACGTGCACCAGCCCCCTTTGTACACGACGGTGTTTGGCTGGATTCGAACTCGCAACCCTTCGGTTGCTAGTTCGTTACTCTTCCAACCGGGCCACCGCGGCCCCGCAAAACGTTATGAGAATAGAAAAATTATAGAATGTATGAGTAAACAAATTTGACGAAGCACAGGCATAAAGTTTCTTGGAAAATTTAATTCAGTATGCTATTCTGTGATAATCTTGTTTGTAAGATATTGAACAAGAGATTTAATAAGTCTTCGATTACTCTTTGAAATGTTGATGTTCTTCCACTATAATCAAAATATGAGGGATTTTTAGTGTTAAAAACAAACCAGACGGAATGCAGATTTTACTTCCGTCACCCAAATGCTCTCGTATGATACACATAGGGGTTACCATAAATAGAAGGAAATCGTTGGTTTGGCGATTCGTAGCGTTTAATCTAATTTGCGTTGACGCAGTCAATTAGGGCCGCGGTAGCCCAATTAGAAGAGCAACGGATTAGCAAGTGGAGGGTTGCGAGTTCGAATCCATGTGCACAAGACCATCGTGCACAAAGGGTGCTAGTGCACGTTGAATCTGTCGTGGCATCAAATGTCCTCACGTTAGTGTGGTATGAAAGTTTGGAGAGTGGGGGTGACCGTGATTCAAAACTACGAGGCGTTGTTCTTGGGTCTTTCCCTTTGAAATTCATCCCGCACTGTCGCCAACAGCCCGCTGTGTTGCTCCAGTGCGAAGTTAATTTACTACCCACCCAGTCAAGTATTATTTTTCAATTCCAAAATTCATTATTTAGAATTTTTACTAGTGAAGTCAGAAATTGTATTCGAAAAATAAGCCACGTACAGGTAGGTAGTTAATTAACGTCACACAGAAGAAACACAACGGGTTATTGGCGACGGTCCGGGATCAATCCCGGAGGGAAAGACCGAGGACAACGCCTCGTAATTTTGAACCACGGTCAGATGACAAGAACACCACTTGAGCTGCCACCCCATTCTCCACACCACGCCAACGTGAGGACATTTGATGCCACGACCTATTTAACGTGCACCAGTCCCCTTGTACACGACGGTCTTTGGCTGGACCAATTTTCGAAATCGCACCCTTTTGGTTGCAAATCCGTTGCTTTTCCAACTGAACTACCGCGTCCCAGCCACGTATAGGAACACGTTTCACAGTAGAAACACTACCACCACTTGCATTTTGCTTGATAGGAAATGCCTGTTAAAAACGTCTAAAAATAAAGAAGGTAAAAAGAATAAATAGTTCTGCGATCACATACAATTAATACCAAATCCAGAATGCAGCCTCTTATAAGATTTTTAACAAAACTAAACACAAAAGTCGTTAGTTTCTATTGCACGTATTTCTTGCTTCATTCTGAAGACGAAATAACTTGGTATAATACTTGAATACAACTTCAGCTCATCGCTTGTGCAGTTAATCCTACAAATTACCTCCAAACATCGGCAAAAAGCGACAAATCGTATTAATGTTCTGCAAATGTTATTACCTTTTCCCGGCAGTTTGTTTATATTTACATTGAAAACATGTGTTGCTAAAGACTTACAAATTCAAACAATATGAAAACGATGATAGGGCCGCGGTGGCCCGGTTGGAAGAGTAACGGACTTGCAACCGAAGGGTTGCGAGTTCGAATCCAGCCAAACACCGTCGTGTACAAAGGGGGCTGGTGCACGTTAAATCTGTCGTGGCCTCAAATGTCCTCACGTTGGCGTGGTGTGGAAGTTTGGAGAGTGGGGTGCCAGCTCAGGTGTTGCCTCGTCATCTGACCGTGGTTCAAAATTACGTGGTGTTGTCCTCGGATCTTTCCCTTTGGGATTGATCCCGGACCGTCACCAATAGCCCATTGTGTTGCTCCAGTGTGACGTTAATTGAAATTCCCCCCTTTCCCTCCCGAAAACGATGATAAATCAATTTTGTTCTTTTCCGGAAGTATTTTCTTCACATTTCGTAATTTTTTATATCTTACACGGAAATTTTTTTAAAAAGTCCGATGTGTTGCTCCAGTATGACGTTAATTAACTAACCTACCTGGAAAAATTCTCTGGGTTTTGTGTCATTAGGTTACCATAAAATTACGACCATCTTGAAATAGTAGCATACTCACATTCATTGATAGTTTTTGCATCAATGCTTTGTTTATATTTACATCTGAAATTTGATGTATACAACATTAAAAATAGTTAAACAATGCAATTATGACGCTACAAGATTTTTTGAACGTGAAAATGATGCATTTCTTCAGCAATGATTTTTTTCAAAAAATTTGAAATGGTTTATTTTGTTAACACTCCTTTTTCAATGTAATTTGAATGTGGAACAATGGAGAAAGAAAATGTATTTTTTCTTATGATATCGGGTCAAATAGAGACGGCTGAGGTATAAAATGAAAACTTTTTTTAAAGCAAAAAATCAAAATTGTGTGAAAGCTTGTGCTCTCCTAAGTCGTCTGAAATTCATTTCCATTTCATTTGAATAAGAAATTCAAAAAATAGGAATATATTTTATTTTGTTATACTAAATGTATTTGATGTTAGTCTTCCAGCAGATGAGTTCTTACTTTCAAATTGTAATTTTTAGTTCACATTATTTTATCCTTGATCCCAACTCCTGAATGATAAAATGGATTAAACATTATTTTCGTTGAAAGTTGAGAATATTGTAAAATTTGTAATTGAAAAAATTGGAAAAAACATGCAAGTTACTGCTGACAAAAGCAGAGGTACTAAACCTCTGCTTCAAATGTGATTTTTTCTAGTTTTATCAGAAATCCTTTATCCAGCCTCTTGGGCTCTTCTGTTATTAATGTATTTAAAAATTCAGGCTTAGAATTTATTTTTTGGTGCCAGATGGAATAGCAGTGATTATGAGTTAATGACAAATAATCTTGTTTTTACATATGGCAGCCCTTTCCCCTAATTAACTTATCACCTTTCTAGAAGTGGACTGGTTGAAAGTCATCTGCCTTCTGCATTATCTGTTTGTAAATATGACTCTTAGATTCTACTTTTAATATCTATAATTCAGCAATAACGAAGTAACTAGTTATACATTATTTACTCATGGCCTCTTGAACATTACTCATGGGCAGTTTCCTGAACTACTCTTACCCTGGTACACCATGGGAGCTGGGTTCACATTGCCTTACATACATACCACATATTCTAGGTACAACCCATTTATATATATAGATTACACAGTTGAGCAGTGATCCATGCCTTATCCCAGATTTGAACCAGAACCCTTTTGATCCAGAAGCCAGCATCCTGACCATTAGACCCATTGGTCAGTTAGTAGTAACTGTTGTCAGTTATACAAATAATTTTAAGCAAATCTATAATTAAAGTTACAAATTTTATGTTTGAATTTTATTTAATGCTTGGACTGTTAATGCACATACATATAATACATTAAGTGCTTCTTTTTTAATTGTAGTTCTCAGAAATTGATGATATCTATTGCAAGCATTGCTTTGTGTATGGTTCTGATTGGGTGGTGACTTCTGTAAGTTAATTTATAGATTTCATGGAATTTTCTTTTCTTACTCATAAAAATATTTAAAAAATGTTAATTGTTACTGCAAAATGCTATTAAATTATGACTTTAATGTGTTATCTTTACAATTAAATCTAAAAAAATGTTTTGTTTAAATTAAACTTCTCATATTAAATCAAATTATAAAATTTCAAAAATTGTGCAATTGTGTGAAAGCCCATAAGATGAAATTTCAAGATGCTTTATGGATTATTTATCGAGTAGATTCCTAAATAGATTTACTGTTTTGGATGTAAATTCTTGTAAGAGTTGAAGCCCCACCACATATTCCAAGATTTACCAGTTTTCGAATTACATATAGTTAGTGATATATATGTATTTGGGTTCTGAATTCAATAGCATAACTTGAATTTTTATCCTCATTAAAATATTGTTAAATAAAAAACATCAGTATTTAACGTTACAAAATTTTTTATATTTATTCAAATTGAAAATATTGTGCTTGCTGCAGACTTCCGTCTTTAATGTTTACTTTGGGGAATTTTTGTGTTTCTATTAACCAAACATGTTTTTTGTTATATTTTTTGATTTCTTTGCGTAAGAAATATTTTGGATTAGGTTATCTGAATTGAAAATCTTGCACAATTTTGAAATTAGAATTGCCATAAAGATTTGTAATCCTTATATTTGCGTTTTTAACACTCACCAATGAAATATAACTGAAGTGATAATTAATCAATGCACTATTTTATAAGAAATTATAATTTAATCTGCATTTATTGAAAAATATTTATTACTTAATGGAGATTATATAATAAATGCATGAATGTGATTCTATTAACTTACATTTATATATTTTCCATCCTTACACCTGAATGACATTTAAAATTTGATTAGGGTATTGAAGAAGGAATATCCCAAATCTCAAAAACGGGTGAAGATGAGATGAAACTATTTGCTTTCAATTTTCCATTGGATATTTCATTCAAGAGTACCAATCCCTTTGGTTGTAAGTTGTTCTATACATTTATACCATCTGTCTTAAATATATTATAAAAGTTGTCAATGGTTTCATATTTATTGTTTAAATTGTTATGGGCTTACAAGATTTTTAGAAAAAAATTGGATTTGAATTTGTCAATATTACTCCATTAAATTTTTAGATACATGCCACATTAATTTTTTTCATATTTTAAAGCACCTATGAGGTTACCAACTTTTTAAAAAATAGCAACAAATAAGAACTTGCATTTCCCTTTGCAATTCTTTAAAAAATCAATGCCTTAGGGTTTGAATTTAACAATTGTATTTTGCTTTGTGTTAAATTTAATTTTGATGATCATATTTTTAGAGAAACCCATTTTTTACATCAAACATTTCTGAATTATTTTGCTTGTATGATGCTTTATAAAATCTCAAAAAGGTAAAGAAAAGCCCTGGAAAATCACTTCCAATAGTGGAGAATGAATATTCTTTCTCCCAACTGCTGATAGTTGTAGGCAGTTTTATAGAGAGCATCTTCCAGAGTATAAGCTGCTATTGAAGGTTTTTAATTTGTTAATCTTGATTTTTCGATTTTCAATTTGGAAGAAAAAAGCAAAGTTTTTCTGACAGAAAATGCAAGACTGACAAAAAAATGTCCTTGATGGAAAAAATACCCCTAAATACTAATGCAATTGCTGTATTTTGGGGTATTATTTAAAATTGCACTTAAGTAAAACATTTTAACAACCGAGAAAAAATATTTAAGTGCCATTGATGCCTAACTTTCTATTCCTGATTTCTAACCCAGCACTGCTTGAATTGCTTAAAAATTTGAAGTTTTATTGAACATGTTTTTTGTGTAAATTTTATCTTTAAATTTTTTAAATATTTTTTTATCTTTTAAAATTATAAATTTTAATTTTCCTGCCTTTTTGTTACTCAGATGGCGTTATGAATGACTTTGTCTTTTACACACTCTAAAAGTTTCTGAATTTTCCTCATTCAAAGAAAATTTCTGGGATACAATGTTTTCACCCTCCAAATAATAATTATCTGAATAGCCTACTAACTTGAATACATTTCTTCATGCATCTTTTATGGAAAATGGGATAAGGTCTGTTTCTACCACAGCAGATAGGTGTAGATTTTCTGGTGGGAGCAGTTCTCAGGATACACAGTGGGCAGACTAATACAGTAGTCTCCATTCAATGAACTTCCATTTAACGAAGTTTTCTATTTAACGAAATTTTCTATAGAACCTTGACTTTGAACGACATTTACATGTTATTTACTCTCCATCATATTACGAAAGATAATTTCTATGTAATGAAGTTTTTTCTGATTAAATAATTTTTTTTGCAAATTTTCGTTTTTTTACAATGTTTCGCGACTTCTCATTTGTCGAAGTTCCAACAAAATCAACCAAATCGGCTGCCGTGACCTCACGCACCCTTGCTCTATTACAAGGAATTCCCACAACAAAAGGAAGGGAATTGCTTCCTTCCTTATCTTTGAGGGGGGGACCATATGGCACGGCAAGGAGTTGATGGAAACTGCATTAAACAGGGTAAAACTGGTTTTCGTTATGAGCCTGACTGTAGGACACATTCTTTTTCAATCAGTGCGCATATCTCTCACCTGTGTGAGACTTGCTCAAAATGTCTAAGAGAAAGTGTTTGTGTCTTTCGGATAAAGTGAAACTTGGAGATGATGTTGATAAAGGAACGGGGAAGAAAGATGTTGCTTTTACGTATGGTATAGCAGCTAGCAGTATGTCAAGAATTTTAAAAAATCGTTCTGCAATCATTGAGCATGAAAGCATTAGTATGAGTATGAACAGAAAAAGATTTAAACAATGTTCATCTGAAGACATCGATGCCGCTGTTTTAAAATGGGTAAGGATGATTCGATATAAAAATGCGCCTCTCTCCGGTCCAATGATCCAACAAAAGCTATCGATTTTGCTCAGGATTTGGGTCACTCAAATTTTCAAGCTAGCGTTGGATGGCTAGATAAATTTAAAAAGAGACATGGAATATCGTATAAAACCATATTAGGAGAAAGCGCAGATGTTTCTGAAGAGGTGTGTGAAAAATGGAAAAAAGAAACTGTAAATCTTTTGAACGAATATGGTGCAAAAAACATCTTCAATGCTGATGAGACGGGATTGTTTTTTAAATGTCTATCGAATAAAACTTTAACATTTAAAGACGACAAGTGCTTCGGAGGGAAAAATAGCAAACAGAGAACAACTGTTTTGTTATGTGCGAATATGACTGTTGAAGAAAGTTTAAAACCGTTAGTAATTGGTAAAAGTAAAAACCCCAGATGTTTCAAAGGCACAAAATCTTTAGAGGTGGACTATCATTTCAATAAAAAGTCATGGATGACTTCTAGAATTTTTGAAGAGTGGCTGTCAAAATGGGATAAACAATTGGAAAAACAGTGTCGCAAAATTGCGTTACTTATAAACAACTTAGCACATCCACCAGACTGCTTCAAAATGCAAATTGAAGAACATAAATATTTTTTTCTTCCGGCCAATACAACTTCAAAACTTCAGCCAAGGATCAGTCAGGATCAAGGCATTATAAAAAATCTTAAAGTTCATTATTGAAAATGAATCCTACAAAAAGTTATTCTTGCCTTAGAGAGCAGCCAGTGCATAGACAATTGTATTAATTTAAGAATCTCCATATCAGATGACAAAAGCTTGGCAGTGTGATGTGACTGCATCTACTATAAAAAACTGTTTTGTTTGTAAAAGTGATGCTGAATATGATGATGATGAATCCAAGTGCTTGGCAGATTTGAAAGAAAAATGGCAGCATCTGAAAGTCATGGGAGCTGTTGAAGGTATAGAGCTGTCTAATTTTCTCCACGTTGATGAAGATATTGTGATTGCTGAATATCCTACAGAGCATGACATATTGCAAAGTGTTAGGAAATGTACTGAAGACCGTGAGTGATGAAGATGATAATGAAGAGGTTATTAAAAACCTTCACAATAAGAAATGCTAACAGCATTTGATACAATACGAAGGGGATTACAGTTTCAAGAAAATGTTACACATAAAGTGTTTCAATCTTTACAAAAGTGTGAAAATTTTTATGAAAAATGTGTTCTTTATAATAAACCTGTACAAAGCAGGATTATAGACTTTTTTTACAGTTTAGGATATGTGTTAAAGTCAATAAAGTGGATAGGTAAGTTTCAGTCTTTGTTTTTTCTCGTTTTTATAACTTAATTTACAAATTTCTATTTAACGAATTTTCTTTATAACGAAGTTTTTAAGTGGAACGATGAAACTTTGTTAAATAGAGACAACTGTATTTACAATTGAGTCAACTGTATTTACAATGCTAGAATTGAACTCTCAACCAAGCTCTTCAGTCTACCTGTTACAGATGAGTGCTTAACCTCTAGGAAACTGGTGGTATTGTTTTCAAGTGATTGTAATCATAAAATCCTTTTAATAATTAATATATTTGTGATTATATTTTCTATTTTAAGATATTTTTATTCAAAGGTCCTGTGTCTGCATCTGTCTGGCTACAGTATTATGATCAGTTGCAAAATAATTTTGAGTTTACTTTTTCTCTTTTCAGTCCCATGCAGATCTTTTTGATATCTTTTGGGGATGATGCATATACATTTAATTTAATGCATTTTGATTGTTATTCTTCCTTTGTTTTAAGTAAAAGTAACTCCCATTTGTTTGACTTGTTATGTAATGGTGGTTCAAAATTACAAGGTGTTGTCCTTGGATCTTTCCTATCAGGATTGGTCCAGGACCATTGTCAATAGCCTGTTGCTCCAGTGTGAGGTAAATTCAATTACCTACTGAATATTTCTTATTGCCGTAGTGTGGAAGTTTGGAGAGATGCCAGCTCAGGTGTTGACCTCATCACTTCAGTAGCCTGTTGTACTGCTCCACTTTGATGTAAATTCAACTACCATCTTGTTTGGAAATCTCTTATAACTCAACATTTGAAATCCCATTCTTTGCTCTTAGTGATAACCATATCTGAACATATGAATGTTTTCTATGGAAAGATTAATTTTGGTATTTTAAGTTTTTAGGGCAACTTGATTTTTTATATTGTACATTTATTTTTATTAAATTTTTAGGGCCTCAACTTGTTATTAGTGTTTATGGAATAGATTATTTTGGTAATGACGTCATTCGAGGTTATGGATCAGTTCATTTACCAATATCTGCTGGAAAGTAAGTAGTTTCTTTTTAAAAATACAGCTTATTAAATCCAATTGTATCACATGTTACATTTAAGACTAGAGTGCTTGTATTGTGTATTAAATTTCACCACTGGTTCTGAAATGTATACCTAATTTGGTTAAAAAAAATTCATCATTTTATTTATAAATCTAAAACAATCAATTCATGAGTAGATTGCTTTAGATTTATTGATATTTATGATACACCAAATAAAACAATCAAACAAATATAAACTTCTAAATTTGTAATCAGTCATCTACAAATATCTAAATTCTGGTTTCAGAATTATAAATTGAATGATGCACAAAACCTATTATAATTTTATTGTCTATTTTTAATTTTATTCACACACACAATTTTAGGTGTATACAATTATCCTACTCTAAATAAAAATAATTTTATTTTCCATTAAGCATCATATTCTAAAAGTTTTTCTAAATTTGACACTCTATTAAGCATTACTACATTTGTTTCGTTAGATTTTGATTTGTTTTAAAGTTGAAAGAGGAGCTGTTAGAACTTACAAGTGTTTAACAAACACAAAAAAACAATGTTGAGTAGTAAGAAAACCTAAGAATGATATGCAATATAATCTTTTAACAGGATTAACACTGAGGCAAACAGATTCAAACTTAACATCTGGCATAATGACCTAGGCTTTAACACAAGGATGAAAAATAAAAATGGTTTTGTATTTACAAAGATGAAAACCTTTGGTTGACTCTCAATAGAATTGTCAGTAATGTTTCAGTAATGATACCCAGAATTTCATTAATGATGGCATAGAATTTTGATAATTTGATCACATTTCAAAACTAACACTTAAACATAATTCAGTTTATTAAGCCTTAAATTATTGTGGCAGACTAATGAATGAAAAAGTATTCCAGATATGCCAAACCTTTGATTGACGGTCAGTAATAAGATGATTGATTTGCAGTAAGGATTATGTTTAAATCTAGTTATGTAATTGAACCTTAACAGACGTTGTGGTAGACAAATAGGTGACAAAGTACTCATTTAAAAATATCTGTAAACAGTCTTTGTGACTTATATTTACATTAAAAATGATTTACTAAAAACTTCATTTTTCATTGACATAAACACACAATTGTTTCAGTCATCCATGCTTCTGACCATAATAAAAACCATGATGCAGAGATGTGAACTCCAATTGAATGGTTCAGGAAACCAAGGTGACTTTCAGGAATGTTTCCCATAATAGTGCATTTTATAAATGTGACATTTCAATCAAGATTAAGGGGAACAAATTTTCAAAGGGAACAAACAAGTAGACAATACATGCAAATCTAATTATGGTTTACATTGTGATTTAAATGATTAAAAAATAATTATTCAAATATAGTTATGATTAATTTCTGTTGTGAAATATTTAAAGCTAAAGGTATTTAAACATTTCAATCATAATATTGTTAATTAACGACTACCTATTCTTAATAGTCTTATTTATTATTAATTTTTTAAAAATAATTACTTTTTATGATTGCATTGTTGTTGCAGGCACAAAAGAAGAATGCCTATGTTTGTACCAGAGTCTTCATCCATGTTACAGAGATTCACTAGTTGGCTTATTGGAAGAAGGCCAGAATTCATAGATCCACGTGTTGTAGCTCAAGGAGAAGGTAGAGATGGTAGGTATCTTTGTATTATGAAGTTAGCAACCACAAGATTGAAAAGCAATTTTAGCTTTATTGCTCTGTATCTTGGTATATTTATTGTAACATATAGTTCTAGATTTTTAAAACCATTTTTGCATGGCATTTCAATGGGTTCCCATTGAAATTTTATAATTTCCCAAAAATTGTAAAATGCAATCTCATATTCCTTGAAGCATATATGTAGGATTGAAAAGATTTATGTGGATGTGTCATAACACATTTGTAATATGTAGTTGCAGCTTGCATAGTATCAAAGGTTTACAGGAACCAGAATTAAAATTTCAATCCCATTTTTATCTGAAACTGGGATTTATTGAGTTGTGTCACTGTTGCAGCCCATGAGCGATATATCTGCAACATCACTGATGCTCGTGTTATATAAACTGTTCCTGCATCAACTAACAGAGTTTAATCTAACACATTTTTTAAAATGATCTTTTTCTCTTATTTTCTTAAAGTACTATTATACAAAATCTGATGAGAATAAAACCCCAAAAAACTGACTAATTAATTTTACAAGGAATTCAGCTATGTGTATGTCAATGCCCAGGTTTCAGAAGATTTAAAGCCTTTGGCAGATGAGAGTGTCTGTACTGACAGTAATTTTGCTGGAAGTTCAGAGGGTATAGAAATATTCTAGAGAGTTGTCGCTTGCATCCTGATGTATTTCACGACTTTGACCTCTCATCTGCAGTCTGAAAATAGACTTGAGCTCCCTTCAGACTGCATGTTGTTTGGCATAAAATTATATTTTTTTATTGCCCTAGTCCAAGTTCCATTCGAACCTGAGCGACTAGTGTTTTTCTTTCCCATGGGATTCACTGTATTTAGTAAACACAGGGGTCATGCTCCCTGGACTCCCACGCAACCTTTTTCTACTTTCATCCCACTACTTTATTCCCCCAATCCCTCTTTTTTACCCCTTTCACAACATTTATTACTTGACATTGTCTTGGGTTTAGCACAGCTTGGCCAAATATGGCCCTTGTGCCATAACACCTTAAAACAACTAACCAACCTTAAAGATATAGAGTAAAAATTTCAACAGATTTGAAATCTACAGAAAATTTTACTACAGATAGATATCCAACTATATGATTTTACATAAAATAATAATTTTTCTACTTGTAACTTTTAGCAAAGCACATTTTGACTAGATTTGGTGGCGATATTCATTATGGCAAACATAGAAGGAAGTACTTATCTCGTTTTTAAAGGGAATGTAATTTTAATTTGAGTATTTTGTTGCTCAGTAAACTGCTTTATTTTTAGTCACTAAAGGTAGGATTAAAATGTTATCGGATTTAATATTTTGAAGAAACTTAGGTTAGAACCCTGATTAGATAATAAATTGGCATCAAAATGTTATGATTTGCAATGAAGGTGTATAGTGGTAATTTTACTCCTGAGGATCTTCATGGTGACAACGTAACGTGTTTAGTTTTCATGTGTGGGAAATGTTTTTTTAAAGGTTTTGAAGCTATTTTTCTGTTGTGTTTCTCTTATGAAATGTTTAAGATGAGTTTCAATTCCCATTTGGATGTGGTTCTTTTATTAGAACAGCCTGTAAAGCTGATTCTATATTAACAAGATTAAGCCAATTTTTCTCAACTGGACCCTGTTCTTGTAAATCAGGGATACACAGACCATGGCCCACGGGTCACATGTGGCCATGGGTTCGCTAGTAGCCCGCCTCACAATGTGTTATTTTAACTTCAAAAGTCACATAATAGGTATTTTGAAAAATTGCACATGCACACAACAAAGGAGCTGTGGTGCCAGGTGCGACACTTATATCTGTGAACAAACGTTTTCAGTCATGAATATTAACAAATCGAAAATTAGGAACTGCTTGGCTAATGGAAATTTAGAATCAATTTTACACTTGCCTACTACAAAAATTGTAACGAAATATTAAAACAATCTAAAACCAATGCAACATTACGCATCAAATTAAATTCTTTATTGATTTTTGTTATCTTTGTAACAATATATGATAAATATAAATAATATATGATAGATGACTTATATTTTTTGGCGGCCCTCCCATAAGTCACAGTGAATCTATGTGGCCCTTGGTCTTAACAAGTCGATGAATTCTTATAATAAATCAACACAAATAGTAAAATAAAAATGTATACTGAGCTCAATATGCTATGTTTGATACATGTCTTGCAAAATACGAAGAATAGCCAATTGCTGAATTTGCATTTATTATACTCAATTAGACTTTACATAAATATGCAAAACAAAATAAAATGGAAAACATTTCAGAGAGCATGTGAAAAGTTCTAAAAATGAAACCTTGCTTTTATCATTCAGCACCAGAAATTGCTGATGATACATTCTTCTGTATCCAGTTGAATTTGAGAATTCAGTTAATTTGTTTTATATTTCATAATTTCGCGAGCATTAAATTTATGAATTATATTTTTGATAGCAATAAGTTGAGTTGCATTGATTTATTTTGAAAATGTTTTAGGTATTTTTGATGTTTCAAAAATTCAGATTGCTCTAACATGTAGGAATCAATTGAAATACAAACATCAAGAACTGCATGGCATTGTAGCAAAAGCCTCTGTAAGAGGCTTTTGCTACAATGTCGAATGTTTGCTACAGTCGAACGTTTGACCTCACTAGTCACATTTTAGTTGAAAACAACTAAAACATGTCAGTTAGTCTTTTTTGCCCCTTAATCTATCTCATTAGATTAAAAAACCTCATCAATCATGCCACTTTTGAAAAAAAAAAATAATCTGGTAAATATCAGAACCTTCCATTCTTTTGAAACAAGATATACTACTCTTATAAACAAGAAATGGAAATACATTTTCTGATTACTGACACATCCAAGATCCAAAGTGTAAATACAAATAACTTGCCAAGTATTCCATGTGGAGAATTACAAAAAGTATGTTGATTATTCAAGAAAATGCAATCATGTAAAATGTAGATATAGTTTTATTCTCCACTTAAACATCAGAGAAAGGCTAGTGCATGTCTTATGCTTTGCTCATCAGTAGTATGTTATTTCAAACCCCACTCAAGTGACATTCAGTAAACAATTAGTGTTTATAATTGCTCTCCTCTGCACATGCTCTTACACTTGGAAAGAACCAACATATGGAAAGGTGGATATCTTTGATTTGTGTCACTATAATTTGGAGTTGTCGTGAATAGCCTAGAAAAAATAATCCAGGAGAGCGAAAAATTGAAATGTAAATAAGGGAGGTCCCAAATGCAGTATTTAGTCGATTAAACCCTAAAAAAATTTTCATAATCAAAGTGGAATAATCACTACCCTTTTTTCGCAGCCAAAACAATGTTTAACAGCAAATCTCCAGGATTTGTTTTTATTGCTTATGCATCACTGGAATGCTTGTGTACTTGCCTAATGGAAAGCACTACCATTACTTAGATCCTAAGTTTGTTTTATCTATGTTAGTCAAAGGGTTTTGCTTTGGAAAAAATGCAAGTAACAGCAAAATGAATAGGTAAGATGTTGTCTCTACAATTGTAAAAAAATGTGTTTTTTCAAGCACTTATTAAAACAATTAGTTTTATCAAGAAGTGTTTCTTATAATTTTTTTTATTTATTAATGATTTTATTTGAAGCTTTCAAGCTATACTTATATGTAGACTCTACACATCAAAGAACACCATTAGGATGATTTTAAACAAAAATGCTATGGATGTTTATGTGTAACTGGTACATGTAAAATTACTGTTTAAAATTCAGTTTTCATTTTCTTATGGTAATCAATAGGCAGCCACATCATTGTATCAACATATATTATTTTAATAGATCCTATACTCTAGGGTCAAATCACATATATATATATTTCTTTTAAAAGTTATTCATATTTTTGAAAAGTACACTCACTGCTAAAAGTTAAGCACGAAGTGGTAAAATGCGAAAAAAATTGACACGAAATGCAGCAGGAAAGTAGCAAATATGTTTATGCATGAAACAAATAAAGAATTGCAAACAAAGATGAAAACAATATTGAATTTTCATAAATTATGAGAAGAAGTCATATTGGAGTCATTAACAAAATAATGTTTAAATCCAAAACAAACAAACAAAACCGACATTAATAGGATGTGTGATCACCCCTCATCCTCATACAAAGTTTACAGTGTGTGACCATGCTTTCTATGAGGTGATCAACCACCCCAGAGTCAAGTAATCGCCATTCCTCCTGTAGAGCAGTTTGCAACTCTGTGAGAGTGACTGGTGTGGGAAATGTACAGACATAGCACGGCCAAGGGCATCCCAAAGATATTCAATGGGATTAAGGTCGGGCGAGTATGCCAGCCAATCCATATGTGCAATCTCCTCACTCTCCAGGTAGTTGTCGATGATGTTGGCTCGATGGGGACATGCATTATCATCCATTCAAACGAAAGCAGGACTAACTGCTGCAGCGTACAATCTCACAGTGGGTTCTAGGACTTCATCCTGATACCGGACAGCCGTCAAGAACCCCGTCTATAGATATGCAAGTCGGTGCGATATCCCAACAAAATCCCTGCCCACACCATGATGCTTCCACCTCGGAATGCGTGATGCTCGATGATGTTCTGGAGCCAATTGCGTGTGCCTTGTTCTCTCCAGACCCTTACACGCTTGTCGTCTGGCTCCAGGGCAAATCCCGACTCATCCGTGAACATAACGTTGGCCCAATCAGACACAGTACAATTCACATGTTGCCGACACCACTTTAATAGTGCCCCTCTGGATTGGACGGATAGAGGAACACAAACTCGTGGTACCCGGGCGTACAGTCCATTTATGTGTAGCCTTCGGCGAACAGTAGTGGCAGATATTGTCTTACCAGTGGACGCTGCAACCATAGATGTTACACATGTGGAGGTTGCTCTTCGATTCCGCTTGGCTAAAACAGCAATATATCGATCTTCCACGGGGGTCGTAACCTTTGGGCGACCGGCCACAGGTCTTTGGACAACTGTTTGACTTGTTTGAAATTGTTTCCATAATCGTGAAATGACGGAATGATGAATGCCGAAAAAAAGAGCAACATATGTGATTGATTGTCCTGCTTCAAGGTGTCCCACAGAACGCCAGCGCTCACTATCTGCCATTCATCTTTTGGAAACCATGCAAACACATTTGTCTTGAAAACTAATCGTACGAAAGTTCTAAACACTTTTTATCAGCACTTACATGAAACTCCTCTAACCCTTCACAATGCTGGCTTCTTATACGACTGCTTTTTTGCATATTTCTCGACATGAAACCGTGATTGGCTGTTACAGAACATATTTGCATACTTCCATCTACCTCTGCAGCGAAATGCAGCCTCTCAAATTCAGATTGGCTTCTGGAAATTAACATTTTCCTCTTCGTGCTTAACTTTTGGCAGTGAGTGTATGTTTCTAAAACAGTGGAAAATTTATATTAACCTTATATGTACATACAATGTTTGTTGAAATAAGTTTTGTAAATTTAGCATTTATTGGTTTTCCTTTGTTTTGTTTTTATGAAAGATGAAACTTGGAACACCTTTTTAGTAGATTTAAAGTTCAAGATCTCATAAAATTTAACCATTGAACATTTCATTCAATGGTTTTACTATGTATCACATAATAAAGTTTTTCTTATGTATGGAATACAATTTTACGATTTCTTAGTCATTATCAATTGCACTAAAATGACCAAAAGCTAAACTGCCTTCACATTCAGAATTTAGATGCATAGGCAACAAATTTAAGCATCTGATAATATAATTTTAGCATAACAAGTTCTGTTCTTGAATTTCTGTGAAAATGTTTTAACACAGTTTTGTGGTACCTACCCTTACTTCATTTATCAATTGCTTAAAATAAAATTTTTTTAACATTTATTGAAACATATTTATATTGTAATTGATTTTTTTCAGTTACGAAAGTGAAATCCCAGGGATACATCAATGTCATCTTCAACGTCATTACTAAAAATTTAGAAAGTTTGGGTTACAATACTGGGTAAAAAATATGTCATCATTTTCTAGTAATTTCGAACTGATGTTTTTGCTATTTAAAATATTTCTTATATGGGTTGTAGTTTGAGCCATCATTTCAAGTCTAAACTTATTTATTGTACAAATAATAAATGTGTCCTTTTAGTATACAATTTTGATACTGTATATTTTATATATCATGTATTAAAATAATCAAGGTTTTTTTAACAGCCATAAGAACCTGTTTCTGCTTATAATTACTAATTGTTTCAATATTTTGTTCTGCAGATTGAACAAAACTTGACACTGACATTTACAAAGATAAATTATTTTATAGACCATTAAAAACTATTCTCTACTAATATCAAATGCAAATTTTTGTTTGGTTTATTCATCAAAGTTTTTCATATCAAAAGCTGATAGTGTGTCTGTCCACATAAATGTCATTTTGTACACTATGTATATGTGAATGGAGCTATATACCATGTTTTTACGAACATAATTTTTCTACATTTATACTTTATAATGGTTCAATGGATCTGTTGAAGAAATGATTAAAAATTTAATCAAAAATCTTTTAATCTTCATAGCTTGAGCAATTTAGTGCTCTTGATTCCTCCTGTTTATGCTTTAGTGCATAGTAGCTTTATTCTTAGTATTTTTACGTAATCGTCTCACATAATTTCATAAAAAATCTAATTATTTTTTGTATACATTAAGTGATGTGAAAAATGTTATAAAATAGTTTTCAGCCTTCACTTGCCAATTTGGAACTATATGGATGAAAATATTTTTTAAAGTCCTAATCACCTTGGCTTAAAAATTGTTATGAAGATTGTTTTTTGCCAACTTTGTGGCAAAAAGTGATTCCTCATGTCTATTTTTATGCAAGCATACCATTTGTAGACTTTTTATATAACAAAAATATTGAATTCGTTGGTAGTAACATGTTTGTTTTTCTGTTGTGGTGGTATAGATTTTAATTTGGCAATTGAAGGATACCTATTTGATAATTTACTAAAAATTGTTCCTGTAACTTTACCACAGACTGAAACTTTATGTTATTTATATTTTTAAATAAGAGGATAAACATTTAAAGCAATTTTAAAATAATTTTTAATTAATATTGTTTTAACATTAGAATGTCTGGCCCTCCCAATACACTAAAAAAGCCACTAGTTTTGTTTAAGTCCAGTAAATAAATTATGTAAAAGTGTTATAATGTTTAAATGGAATCATTACTGTTTTTCATTTGAGTTAATTTTAAGCTTATTTGTTTTTCATGAGAATGATTATTTATGTCATTGTAAATTGAATTGAGTCAAATTTGTAGATTGAAAGTAAAACACTACAGTTTTAGAAAACAAACGAAAAATTATAATTTGTCTTGATAATACTATTTATTCTTTTGGTGCTCATTGCATTTTTTATACAGTTTGCATAGTTCATTGGCTGAATTCTGTATGCAATCTTTCCTTGAAATGCATTTACTGTCATGGATTTGTAAACAATCCAAGTACAGGACCTAAAACATTGTAAATTGTATGAACAGGTCATCTTCTAGATCCATCTTTTACAGAATGCTCTTGTTATAGTGGTGTGGATGTGTGGTGTGCATTGTGTGGTGTTCGATGATTATTCAATTCAAAACATTTTAAATCTAACAAATGAATGTGTTATTACAATTCTGGGCAATTAGTTTCATTAATTATTCGTAGTACAATTTGTGTGTCCAAAGGACCATTCACCCATTTAGCGTACATTTCAGAAAGGAGTGAGTTATAGAGTGGCTTAGTTCAATTATGAGGGGTCAATGGTAATGTCATGGCAATTAAAAGGAGGGTGGAACTCACTGGCTTGGTCTCTTGATTTATGGATTGGGAATGTTGATGTAGCATCTAGTCTTTTTCTTGTCACTCAAGGAATACTTCCATGACAGTTGCAAGCTCCAGAAAGATAACCCCAAGCACTAGATATTTCAACTATCATCTCTTTCAAGCTCTTCCCGAATCAATCTTCGTTTAATATCAAATGCTCTGACCAATGGCAGCTAGTCCACTCATTCCACAGGAAGTTATTCTGTTTTTTACCTCTCCCATCTGTTTAATAGACGTCACAATGACAATTTTCTTCTGTTTGGTCGACAATGTCAATACAACATTTGGTTTCATTGCAGAAACATACTTTTTTCAATTTTCTGCAATTGCAATGCTTGAAGGGTCATTGCAATAACGTTTTTTGCTGTATATCAATGTATACAAAGGGTGATACCAGTACTTTCCTGTTTCTTTCCATTCGTGGAATAAAGGAAACGTTTTTTACTATAATACCTGGAATTTCTCTTTTAGTTTGATTCATAGTTTTTACAAGACCTGTTTTGCATTTTATCAATGCTTTGCTAGTTCCACTATTCCTAGTAAAGAAGTTATCAGCTATCACATTGTATCCAGTATTTTTATATGTTTGCATAAGCTTTAAAAAATTTATTAGCTAATTTCTGCCCATTAGGTTAAAATTCATCTTTTCATTAATTAATAAAAGCACTCAAAATGTATTTGGTTTCTAAATCAGCAGCAACCCAAAATTTAGTCTATAGTTATCTGGTTTAGATGCTATAAATTGGTCGATTGAGCACTGTGTTTTCCTGTTTGTCAATTGTTATATTCTCACCAGACTGACAACCAAATGCAAAATTGATCATAAACTTTGGAAATATTTGTCTACTTGAAGCTGTTGAGAGCAATTTCGTTTCAGGTTGTTGAATTAATTTCAGTTCCATTAATCCAAGATTCATCCAAGACTTAATTTCATAGAACCATTTCTTTCATGAACGTGTATGAGATATAGGTTCAGAATCAATTTTAAGTTTCCACTTGTTAAATCTCCATAAAAGAAAGTTATAACTGCTGATTCTGTTTTCACATTACTTTTCACTTTTGTTTGACTTGAAAATCATGTTTAAAATTCCCAATGCATGACCACAATTGTGGGAAGCAGTTTTCTTTCTATTGTTCTTTGAGGTATGTCCCTTTGTTTTACTCCATTAGCAAATGTCCATTTTGGTTGTAGGAAGAGCAGCATTTGTTTATACAGATGATTCAGTTCTGTCTGGAATTTTGATAGTGAGTCAGCATCAATCAAAATTTTTGTTACAAATTTATTCCTGGTTGGTTCTCCAAGGCAGCCTTACAGTCTTATTCTGATGGAAGAGACATTAGGACATATACTCAGCATGCGTCACTGGCTAACACCAGAAATTTTCATATCGGAAATTAGTTTCATTACTTCATCAACATGACTCATGGACACATCTATTCCTTTCTTAATGATTGCAAGTCTCTTTCTCCTTAAAAACTTCCTCATTGCTCCCTTTTTGAAAACATTTTGAAGTTTCATCCACATTTCATGAGCTGATTTTTTTCTGGATGCAGGTTGACAAGTATTTGAGCATTAATGAATGGTATCATCAAAACAAATACTTTCTTTGACATTGTAAACCTCTCCTCGCTTAGTGGTGTCTGGCTCATTTCTTAGATAGGTATCCAAGTCCTTTGCCATAAACACTGATTCCACATCAAGTTCTGTCAAATGGAACCATTTGGGGTTCCTGAGTAGAGTGCAGGGCATGCACTTGCATGCCAGAAACATAAAGGCGGCCTGAATACATCCATGGCATGCTTCCAATTATATAAAAATATTCAGTTGTACACTTTCTGATGTTTCCTTATGTGAGTTTGATGAAAGACACTTGTGAATCTGCATATTTTATTTATTTACACCGGCTATGAAACAGATTAATCCAATTACATCACCGAGAAAAGATCAGAAATGCAGAACATGCAACAGACGAACAATGAAAAAAACGGTTATATTTAATTTATTGTAGAATATGCAAAAAGTCACAAACGGACAATTTTTGGGGGTATTGAGCAGTTTTGTGAGGAAGGGGCCAGCCTATTGAGGTTTTGCACAGAGGCAGCTATTGCCTCCGGAATGGGCCTTGAGCCATGCCATGTGGAAAACAATGATTAGTGTCCATGACCTTTATCTCACAGCACAAAAGAATCTTTGAAAGAGTGCTTTGATTTATGCCATCACTTGCAGAATTTTTCATATATTTCTTTGTGAAAGCAACCCTCTAATGTTAGAAATATCACCATCCTAGGATTGCGCAGAAATAAGAACGGAATGATATTTTTATGTACAAGAACATATGCATTTGAAATTTATTTAATTATTATTATCAACCAATTAAATGTGTTTTCAGGTCATTTAGATATCCGAGAGAGCTTTCAGTTCAATCGATTAAAGATCAGTACCGGGTGATTACATTACCACAAAAATTGAAATGTCTTGAAACCTACTTCTATCTGTAATTTATTTATGAAAGGTCACAAGAGTCAGGCCACAAGGACTGTAATACAATGTTTTTAGCTTACTCCATGAGTATACACTTACTAGAAAAGCACACTGTTCATCAATTGACAAAGACAAACTATGCATCTTACTAAACCCTCCTTGCTTTAGTTTTCATGCATTCCATGCATTGTCTAACATGTTTATAAAAAGTAGCCATGAACTCGTTGATTTTTTACTTCACAAAATTGCTAGAACTGTTACTTTCATGTAAAATATTTCTAACGATAGATTAAACAATCAACTTTCCTATTTTACATGTCCATTCTGTGCCATCCAGAGCAACATATTAATATAAATTATTCAGCGGTTTGTCAGTATGTCACTCTTTAGATTAAATTTCATGTAATCTGGTTTCTTTATTCGAATCTAAATTGTAAGAGAACTCACCCCAGTCAGATTCACTTTTGGATAGTTCTTTCAACAGATCTAATTTCTTCAGAACTTCCAACCTTTTCTGCAAGATGCTGTTTTTGTGTCTGATGGGATCAAAAATCATCTGTGAATAACTTGGTAAATAAAAAAGTGCTAACTACATACATGAACATGCAACTAAGTTCATGTTGAGATTTATGCATTTTAAATGGTATTCAAGGTTAAATGAATTAATAAAGAAACCCTAAAATGAATTATAATTAGCAATCTGCTTGGTTTGCTACTCTGGTTATTTTTTGCTGAATGAAAGCTGCTCACACTGAGAAATCTGCTTGGTGTAGAAAAGGCACTAGAGAATATTTTGGTCAGTTTGGCAGAAGAATTTCTTTAAATAAAGTTGCACAAAAATCTTTTGCTGTTCATCAAGTAAAATGATTGGAAGTCCAAAGAAATTGCCCAAATTTGACATAAAGTGTACGCTGGAGAAAGTGATCAATATGTTTTGTTGAAATGACACCAATGGACATTCTAGAGTTAAAACATTTGTAATGTTCTACAAATTTTAAGGATTTGTAATTTTCTCTTGTTTAAGAAATAGTAATGGGGAAAACTTTTCATGAATATCTTTTCATAATGTTTTCACTAGTTTGGAGTTCTTTTATATTTTCTGCTTAAAATTGCAACAAGTTATATGTAGCGGCAATATGTTTAGCACAAATCTCATTTTTCTTATCCCCTCAGTTTAACCGAAATAGTCATTTTTATTGCATTTAATTAGTTTATGAAATTTATTGATTGATTTTATCTGACATGATGGATATTATGAGCTGCTTTACTAATGTAAGGAAAAAACACAATTGTAAAATAACCACATGAGCCAGAATGAAGTGACTCATGGCACAATGTGGTAGGTTCCAAGGTCCATTTGTGTCGCAGCTTGTCCGCTTTTGGACCTTGTGCCATAAAACCCCAGAATCCAATCCAAAGTCCATTTGTATGATGAAGCCGATTCCTGTTACATCTCCTGATTTTAAAGTTATGCAATCAGTCTGCATGCTTTATGATCACACCTCATACCAAGACGGCATAATCCATTGTAATACATTGCAGTAGTCATAAAATGTTATACATCTTAATTTGTTCATTTTTTACTATTAGTTAAACAATGTATTTAAAATATAAAGTATTATTGTGATTTTATATTATTTTACCAGATTTGAGTGTATTGAAAATTATGTTTGAATACTTATTTCTTTTATTTCTTTTTGTATTATCTTCTAAGTACAAAAATTTACACATTTTAAAGTTTGTTATTTAAGACAGTTTTATGTTACAAATATTTTTTATATAGCTAATTAATATTTAACGGAGAGTCAAAATTAAATATTTCAAGAAAGGACGATAATGAACAATTCTTGATGTGAATTAATTGATGTTTAGGGATTTTATCAAAGCAAATGTATTATACATAAATATCCTAAAGCAAGGAATATACAGACAAGAAACATTGAATGCCTTGTCTTTTTGTATAAAGGTAATTTTCAGTATTTTTAATATATAATCTTTAAAGTTGGACTGAAATTACCAGTCTTGCTCTATTTAATCTCCACCTCAATATTTTGCCATAAATTTTGTGAAGGAAATAACTTTCATTGTTTTATGAGCCATTGATATGTTGAAAAATAATCCATCAAATTATGTCCACTACATTTGCATATAAGAGAGATTTGGTAAACCCTAACCTTCATGCAGATTTCTTTGTAACAAAGAACTGCTGTGTTATTTAGAAGTTCTAGTAGAAGTTGAGCGTTTCATCTGTAAATTATTTTGTATCACAATGTCATAATCATCACAATAAAGTGCCTGTAGTTGATTCCATCCATATTTAAATTTTATTAATTAATTGAATGAAAATTAAACTGCTCTTAAAACAGATTAGTTTTAATACAAACATTTTATTTTGCTAGAAATCCTTTAAAATATTTTTTGTTTCTAATAAAATGGTACATTAAAAAAATCATGAACATATTCTTATCTTTTAAGAATATACAATTTAATAATTTTTCTGAAAACATGATTCTGAAAACATTCTCTTCTGTTTAACAGCATGGTTTTTGTACAAAACATAGTACATGCGTGCATATTTACGATGTTGAAAACAAATCAAAGACTACTATATAAACCTGTATTTGTGTGCTGTAAAATACTTCTAGTCGTTTGTGCTTATTGCAAATAAAGTTTTTAATTTTTGTATTGATTATATCATGCAAGTTTATTTTAGTGTCCACATACAATCATAACATAAAACAAGTTTTGCACACTAAATTGCTGTTTATGTTTAAGTTGGAACTAGTGCCTACAGATTAGTGGAATTTAATAACATTTTTGATGAAAAATGTAGGAGCAACAATAAAATAATCCAAACATCAATTTTGAAAAATAAGGATATATGTTTAAGACCCAATCTCAGGAAACATTTTTTGTAACTTAATGCATTGTGTTATTGAAATGCATTAATATTTTAAATAATAAAAGCAAAAATGTATTATGACATTAATTGTCTTATGTAAAAGTAATAGTTTATATATAATATAAAATATTGCTTTTCAGTGCACAACCACAGATTTATTTCCTAGATCAGCCTTTTAAAACAGTTTGGTCCATGTTCTGTTTACCTGAACAGAAATATCCAACAGACAAAAAAAATGACAATGCATTAAATTGCCGTGCATTAGAAGCCATGACAGTTTGAAAACCTCTGCTAGATACTTTCAGTTAGAAGTGTTAATTGAATTGATTTACAACACTACAAAAATTAGAATTATTGGGGTGTCAATATGTTGAGTGATATTCAAACTCATCTCTATGCAATCTAATTCAAATTGTAATAGATAGGGCAGTTAGATAATGCAGAACTTAAAATTCTAAAGCACTTTTACACTGACAAGGAAAAGCTGATGACTTTTGAGTTATTGCAAATTTGGGGAACTGGATATTTATTAATATAAATTAGTCTAATTCCATGTGCACTTTCCAAACATTTTAGTTTTTGAAAGTTCTTTGGTAATACATTTGAAGTTAGTGTTATGCATGTGAAATATGTAGACATCTTTTAATTCAATCATTTATTCAATACATGGAAAATCAATTTGAAAATACTTTTGAAACAGGCACATTTTGATTTACTATAAAAATTTAAATGTCTAATAAATTTTAGGTTGGTTTTTCAGTTTGATGTTTAAAGTAGGAACAGCTGAATTTTATTTATTTTAAAGATTCAAGGTAGGTAATTAAAATTTAAGATTGGGGAAATGTTCACGGTCCAATCTTTGAGAAGCTTTTCCGTTTCCATTACAGCCCATAAATTAGATGTTTGTCAGCCATCTTGGAATTCGTGTATGTTCCATCAAGTGCGAAATCCGTGTTGTAAACGACGAAGATTAAAAGAAAAAGATTTGCAAACGTACCAAACAATAGCCTCTAGGATCAAAACGTAACAATTGTGAATAATTTGATTAAAAATGTTTATTTTGATGCATCTTAACCCAGAGGCGCACCTAGGATTTTGTTCTGGAGGGGGAGCTATTCAATGATGAGTAGAAGGAAGTTTAGTGTGCCTTCAGGACAAAAAGAGAATCCGCACAAATGTAACTAACTACATTTTAAGTGTCACATGCATTATATATTTAATATCAAGGTGTTAACTGTATGTTAAAAAATTGTGAGTTATGGGTCATCAAAGTATTCTGTAGTTTTTGTTATGCAAAGGTTAAAGTATATTCTATTTTCGATTATCTGAAAAAGCCATTTTTTTCAGTTGCATTTTCTGCTTTGTTTTCCTATAAATAAATGACTTCAGGATATTTTTCTGAAAATTGTTTCAAAGTTCCAATACCTTTAGAAAACTCGATCTAACAGATATTCGATTGATTTAGCAATTACCCTTGAGCTTTCTTAAGGGAATCAATGAAAATAATAGGAAACTGATCTTTTAACAGAATTTCAATAGACTGATAAAGCCATTTTTATTTTAATATAAAAGATGCTTATCTGGAATTTTCTACTTCAAACTCTGTTTTTCAGATAATTTACTCAGGATGGGCAGTATCAGCAGCTTTGGTCAATGACGGATACTATCATAAGAGAGCCAGAAAAGTAATTAGTTCAGTGGTTCTCAAACATTTTTACTTTTAAACCCCCTTTAAATCCACAAAGATAGTGGTATCCCCTTAGGTTTTTACTGAATAAGGAATAATGCAATATGCATAAAAACACATGTTCTAGTACAAAGAAATTAAAATGCGAAAACAGTCATGAAAATAATAAATATTTTGATTTTCCTTGTATGAGATTGGATCGGCCTGACGTCATTGCAGTCGTCAAATAATTCTATTAATCGCTCATGCAATCGTCAAATAATTCTAAAAAATTTGTGAAAAATGACAGGTTTCTTTGGAAACGTGACAGTAGAAGTAAACCATTTTAGGAGTTGTAACTCATTCGCTGTCTTCACAAACAAAAGTTTCCTTGCAGCAGTAATTACGTTGGTACTTATTCTTTAAGGGGCCACTCAGTGGGTTTGTCCGCTGCGCTAGCAACATACAAATTCTTAGCGGCGCAGGTTCGATTTTTTTCTTGTGTCAGTAATGTTTTCCTTGTATGCGTATGTCCATTTATTTGACGTTTTTGGAGCAGCGTGGCCAAATGTGGCCTTGTGCCAGTCAACCAACCTTACGGGGACTAGCTTAACAGCTAGACCAAGTGCATGATTCGAACACGCTGAAAAAAGTCGAACACTAGTGTAGGATTTCCATAGAGATCCTCTTGCCAGATCAACACAGGTCAGAAAATGACTTGGGGAGGCTTATTCAGTATTACATTTTTGGCAAATTGGAAATATCTTACTGGCCTGAGCTAAGGAAAGAGATAGGATGTGCCCACTCACAAGTCTAGGAAGAAAAATGTAATTATAGCTGAATAATGTAATTTTTTTACTTTTCAGAATGAGTATATAAAAAATTTCTAACATAATTTCATTTCCAAAATTTACGCTTCCCCAAATCAATTTAGATAAACAAAAAGCTCATTACAATTTGCTTTTTTCTATTGTTGGTCCATGTATTTCACAACTTATTAACACCTAGCACTAAAAACGATAAAAGAGAAACTGCGAAACGTCCACACACCCGGGCGTTCTGACACTCGAGTTTTATGTTCTTTCCGTTTTATTTACTTTCCATCGAATCCATCAAAAGGCGGATACTGCCAAAAGTGATTATTTCCGAAAGCGTGGCGTCTGGCAACAAGGGTCCTTAAAAAAAAAGAAAGCACCAGCCACGAGCCGCACTCCCCAAAGGCGGTACTTTCAATTACTAAGTTTGGTTTCATAAAAATCTGCCCATTACTTTCCTCCTCTCTTACACAAGTTTTCTCTTCACTAACCCCTCTAGCCACGGAATGGATAAAGCGTGGTAACGTTGTAATTATTTTCGTATCTTTTAGCCATACATCGCTTAACGACTCGCCTTTGCTGCAGAGAAAATGGTTCCGTTAACAAGCTGCCGAAGAAATTCTAATCCTCTGGGGACAGGGGGGAAACAAAGGACTAAGCTAGTTCGTCGTGGTGGTAGAATAAAATTTAAAAAGACTTCTGGGGAGATGGTATTACTTTTGCCAAACGAGACCTTTAAAAAAATTCGAACTCGCAATACGTGCACTTTTTATTCCAATTCTGCGAGAACACCATTATTTTCAATTTAGATTGGGTTGATTAACGTTTTCTCTGTTTAATTATGTTTTTCTAAGGTGTCCTATCAGGGGTGTGAGAGGGGTGGATTTAAAGAAGAACGAGGCGCGTGGTTTCGAGATAATTTTGGAATAATTGGATTTTTTTTGCCCTGTCGTCACTGAATAAAAGCAGTTTTTTCCCCATTTTAAGTTGTAATTCATTATATTTCTGAGAATTAATTTATTTCTTTTAATCACAGCTCTTTTAATATGTAAATGCATATTTCCTGGCTAAAAATCTTGATTTACGTAATATAACTGTTCTCCAATCTCATTCATCTATGTATTTAAGTCCCCTTCTATACAGTATGCGTGCATGTCCTCTACACAATTCTACACCTTTTGATAAATTTTTATCAAGTTTTTGCATTACTCTTTAGAATAGTGTCAAAACTACGGTAGATATCAGAGGTTTATCATGGCAGAGGTCGCGGATGTCGGAATGCTCTCTGGTAACCTCAAAGTTGTCTGTGTTTTACGCAATTTGGCAAAATATGGCTCCTTGCGCCATAAACTCCAACTCAAACCAACCAACCGATAACTTCAGTATTTCGCGAGGTATCAGACGTTTCGTGATATAAAATAAGGGGAAATCATAAATTGGTTTGCTGTTATGAGTATAAAACTGCGTTTGGTTGGGAAACTAATGTCATTAGCTGAGATTTCTGTCGGGATAAGCCCGGTTGGAGGAGTAACGGATTAGCAACCGGAGGGTTGCGAGTTCGAATCCATCCAACGACCGTCGCATAGAAAGGGGCTGGTGCACGTTAAATCCGTCGTGGCCTCAAATGTCCTCACGTTGGCGTGGTATGGAAGTTTGGAGAGTGGGGTGCCAGCTCAAGTGTGACCTCGCCATCCGACCGTGGTTCAAAATTACGTGGTGTTGTCCTAGGATCTTTCCCTTTGGGATTGATCTCGGACCGTCACCAATAGCCCTCTTTGCTCCAGTGTGACGTTAATTAAAATACCTACCTACCTATCTGTCGGGATAAGCCGAGGCGGGTAATGACTGAGAGTCAGTATCGAAAAATTAAAGGAAATTTGTGGGCTGAAATATTTCAATTAAAAATGGGATGATACTTGTCGATTTTGTTAAGAAAAGAGACAAATTCCAAACAATAAGAATAGCTTCCGAGGAAGGGGTATTGCTCTGTAAGTCCCTTCTTAGTTTTTCTTTTCTTTCAGGAATGTAAGTTACCGTTTTCATAGTTTTTGAAAAGTAAATCGATATCATTAAATAAAAAGCAATTAGTTTAGATATTTGGAATGCACACGTTCCGTTTTCTTAAGCTTTTAGTATTTTAAATTAAAAAATCATGTTCAGAAATGCTCTTACAAAGAACATTTAATCGAGCCTAAAGGCGAACTCAACATTTGTATAATTCGATAACCACCAAAGGTTAAGACGCTGTTACAAGAAAATTTCGAATAAATTGAAACCCTGGTCAAAAACTACAAAGTGAAGAGAAGAAAAATGTCCTGTCAGATTTCTGTTGGAAATTGGGAAGCTTTTAGAGCAGTCTTTGAAGTTTCACTCTAAACTTTTCACTCTTTTTTTCATGAGACGCTTCGTAATTTCATAAAAAATGTCTGCCGATTCTTCATCTTAAATGTTTCCTCAAAGAAATCGACCAAAAACTTGGAAGTAGTGAAAACGTCAAAATCAAAAATTGTAACTCGTGAAAAAGAACTCGACCATTGTCTGAGGTTACTTTTCATTTCAGGAGAATGAAGAAAAAAATGACGTGTAAAATATAAGCATACATGAACTGAGGAAAATACATGAATACTGAGAAGAATAGAGGGTAGAAAGAGAAAAATGTTGAAGAATTTTGGATCGGAAATGAAAAGGAAAGAATAGAGATTAACAGAAAATAAATGATGAAACGAAAGAGAAGTGATTGAGAGATATTAACTTCTCTTGGATCTCTTTTACGTTTGTCTTGGTTGTAAATCTCTTACGTTTAATTGAATTGATTTGACTATGAATGCACTGGAAAGTTTATATCTTGCATTGCCAAGAAACAATTTCCTAAGAAACAGTTTCTTTCTCACGAATAACATTGGACGATTAGCTTTTTTAGAAAAGCCCATACTGCTGAGATAAATAGAGAAATTCTTATTTTCAAAAATATTTAGTTTCAGTTATTTCTTTTTTAAACTGGATGATGCAATTGTCGTTGAATATTACAAAATGAAGCAATTGAGGCTATCGTACAATTTTCTCCTTATTCATTAAATGTAATTAGGTAAAATAAGTTAAAGTACAATGCAATATATATTCTTATGTTTTGCCTAATATATCTAAGTAGTATAAATTTGTAGGCTGATTATAGAAACGTTCTAGATATTGGTAGTTAAAATAATGAACTAAAATAAATGCATTTTTCATTTATTTTAGATTATTTCCTATTTATAAAAAGAACTAAAATATGTTATGCATTTATTTTAGTTCATTTTATGTACGTATTTTTAATTTTTCTTGTAAGTTTTCCACTGATGAATGAGTACATTTATCAATTATAAAACACATCACTTTAGAAGTATATTTCATTCTTTCATTACCAATTTTTGGTAATGAAGGGACAAAATGGTAATAACTTCTATAAGAATTTTATAGAGCAAATAATGCTTCCATTTTGACTTGGAACATAACTGTTCGCTTAATAACGTAGTTGAGAATTTATTTTGAACGGACAACTTTTCTAAGTTACTTATGAATGAAACGTTAATGCACAGAGAAAAAAATCAACTGTAAAAAGATTCGATTTTTCTTTCTTATATTCAGATAACGATCTTAGCAAATGGATTTCGATACCTCTTAAGGGCAATCTTTATGAATTCCAATCACGAGATTGTATCAAAAAAGATTTCTATACTTGTGATTGCTTTAAAAAGAATCTTTCCTTAAAACAACGTTAAATTTTCCATATTGCTTCAAGTGACTGTTATTTATTCTAAAATGATGGAGAAATTATACTAGAATTGGAAGAAAATTTCTTTGTTTAATGTAATTCGTAAATTAAATATTTAAAAAGTCATTATTATTAACCATTCATGATCATTAAGAATAATTTTGATAGAAACATTCGGTTTGGAAAAGAAAATGTAGTTTTCCTGCTATTCATTTAACCATCTGAGCCTCGCGAGATTTCCGTGTAGTATTGCTTTTACAAAACACATAATGCCACCGTCCACCATCGTCAGGACCAAAAATGGTGGATATGTTGATCGGACGAAATAGCCATTGACTGATTTTGTTTTTGTCCTTTTTGTACATTTGAAGCTTTCATGTAATCAATTACCAATTTGACTAAGATTTTTAGCTTCATTCTGCCACTAGTATTATTCTCACCCCGCTCTATTCTCGACTATCAATCTGTTTCGATTAATAGCTTCAATTCCAGCAAATAAATGCACAACTTGTATTTGATTGAATTTCACTGTTTATAGGCATCAGTCAATTTCGCAGGTTGCTAAAAAGATAAGAGAGCCTCAAAGGTGTTTTCGAATCACTCTGAAAACGAGCTACTTATCTAAAGCATTTATGACAATCTATTCAGAAACCCATCGTCTCGGAGAACCACTTCCTTCAGATTTAGCCTCGAAATTCCAGTGATAAAGTTTTAGAACTAAGCACCGCCATAGTGCCGCTAGTTGAAAGAGGCATGGTAATGGAATGCACCTTTAATGATACAGAAAATACCAATTTGGAAGGCATAGGCAAGGGTTCCTAATAATCGTGTTCTTAATTTCAGCACTAAGTGGAACTTTGTGGAAAAATGTGGGACGTAACCTTTAACCTTTTCATTAGGCCGGTCAAAGGCTACCGTTTTAAGCGTGGTTGTTGCCGAAAGGAACGCGTTATTAAATGGACTTAATTACTGCCAGCCTAAATGCAAGTGCTTTGCATCTCATTTATTTCAAAGGTGTAGAATAAATTTAGATTTCACACAAAGTGTTGCTTCACGCAATTACGCACTTTAGATCGTGCGAAAGTTTTGCAATGTTAAAATTCTTCCTTGAGAATGATGAGTCGTAGTGAGTAGTTCATGTGTGTTAAGGCACGGGTAATATACAAATTATGTGAGATAAACCAATATTCAGTAAGGGTGTATTCGGTCAGCTTTATTTTCAAAATGGCTTTGAAAAGAGTTTGTCTAGAATTGGCTCATTAATAAAAATCTTTCATCGAGAAAATGAAACGATTTTTTTAATATTCTTATATTTTCAATATAATGCAGCTTGATACAATAAAACGTGAGAGAACAAGTACTGCTTTTGTAAAAAATCTTACACAATGACTGAGTTCTATGATTGTTGTGAGACACGATTTTTGATATTTACATTTAAGTTGGTCACACCCATTCTTGCTTACGTTTTCTTTATCATATTTTGACTGATTTAAAATCTTATTGACCAATGTGTTATGATGTTATACGTGACTTACTAGATCTAATCACCAGCGCGAGAAATGCAGTCACCTACAAGCTTCAGGAGGGGATCTCATCTTCAGAAAACAATTAGCATTTGTCAAATATTGATATAAATAATATTGCATAAGACGTTACAAAATTGATCCAAATGAGATTTTAAGACGAGCGGGATTTAATTTCAAGAGACAACCATGGTTTATACTTAACCTTTTTGTTTGTAGAGAGATGAGTTAAGAAAAAGGTAAGGGGGTGACATTTCAACAATTCTTGGTTTCTCATTACAATGCGTGTTCCTTTTTCTTAAATAATGCTATTGCACACACTTGACAACTAAATTCGTTTTTGTACTGTCCAATTTATGAGAGTTGATTTCTTTATTTACGTATTAAATTTTACCGTTTGCTAAGAGGAAAAACAGTTGAATTTTATACTGCACAAATTGAATTTCCATTGTCTAAAGTCAAGTTTTTTGTTCTTATTGAAAGGCTTACTGGCCTATCAGGAATATCCCGATTTCCCAGGACTTGTTTTCACTGGTGTTATACAGTTATGTAATTACACTTCTTTATATTTAATGCATTTGAAGGCTACAGTGGCGTATTGCTACAGTTCCTAATAAGTGAACAAAAATTAAAACTTTAACATTTTTTCAAACAAAATTTTTTATAAGATTCGGACTGGGAATACAAATTACAGGTGAATACAGCTAAGTAAACATCGAGCTCGTAAAAGTTATCGCAATGTTTAGATTGGGTCAATTTTGGGATTTTATCCTGATACCCTTTAATAACGCACTGATAACATTTATACACAACACGGGCAATATACAACACAAAATTTGCATAATCAAAAGTGTTGCAATCCAGTTGCTGTCGTCAGCAACATTCCGCCAGTCTCAGTTTAGGAAAAGCATCTTGACTACCAAAGTTTTTAAGTTTATAAATATTGATCAGCTGGAAAGGTCTTTCCCTTGAACGCTCATTAAAATAAATACCATAGTATTTACTTCTATAAGTGCTTTTGTAAGCTGAATGGAAGTGCATATTTATTTTATCTCACATAAATACTGACACAATTTAATAAAACTATGTACCTCGAAATGAACCCAAGGATAGTTCGGTATGTCGCTGTACGTTCAAGTTTTGCTATATGAGGGCTGATTGGATCGGGACCTGTGAGATAAAAGAGCTCAAGAATTTTTGTATGTCTAATGCAGATGCCAGTGGACAAACGTCCTTAGGCTGATAGAACAAAAATCCAAGACACAAATATGCAAGTAAATAAATACCTGTAAATAAAAACAGTTAAGTACAAAATAAACAACAACCCTTCGAAGGATTCGATTTGAAACTGCATGCAAGTTAGAGAACAGCAAATTTTAAATTTGAACTTTGCCGATGTTGAGAGAATGTTATAAGAAAAATCCATGATATACGCTTACCAGAGTGACCCCATGAAATAACATTGGAAAGCATTTTTTTAAAAATTATATCAATGATAAGTTTAAACAAATAAGAGCCTAAGAAAATTAGTAAAGGATCTGAAATGGTGATAAAAATGAAATTTTTAAAAAATTATTGGGACAGAGTAGAGTAATCGTTTTAATGTGAACTTTGAAGATTTGGACTGACACTTCCTAGATATCTCACCACGTATTTCACAATGTGTCAAAAAGACTGTTTTTTAGAATACCGTCAAGATAATTCTTGGTTCTATTCGTTTGTTACAAATTATCTTGGCCTACGTTGTTAATACGCTGCGTAAATACACGAAACTTACTTATGAATTTAATAGTACAAAACTTTTGCCTGTTTTCTAATACGATTAATTAGAAGCCAAAATAGTGTTCACTGTCGATTTATGAGATTCTTACGACTCATTTGTTCAACATTTAAAATTGATGAATGAGTTAAAAGTTTAATTTAACTTTAATTTAGATCAAATGACAGTTGAGATTTCGAAACTCAATCAAATATAGCATTTCAGGGGATCTCAATAAGTTAAGTTTATAGGGCAGCATAATTTATAGAATTCATCTCAATTACCATGATGTTTTAATTTAAGAATACTTTGACTTTCAACTGTTACGAAGATTTGTTAAAATCGATTCTGCCTTTTCAAAGGTGATAATAAATCGTCTGATATAAAGAGCATTCGACAATATTTTTCATTGCTTCGACTAGATGCATTCTGGAATCAGGATTTAGGCAAATGCAACCTTTGAACCTACTGCGGGAGTGATTTTTCGCTTGACCTTGAAGAACTTCAGACTAATAAAGTTGTGATATAATTGCACATGAATTCTTTGTTCATTGCATTCGTGTTTCCAGCTAAAGCGACCTTTGCACAAGACATGCTGGAATGAGCTAAATGTCGATCCTGATTTCATGAAACGATCATTGCTGTTGATGGGTCCTGGCTCTACGGACATATGGTTTACCTTGAAGCATTATATCATTGGTAAACATCAGGGACTCCTTCAAGGGAAAGAAATCACGGTAATCACGAAGCTCTTATCAACAGTTTTTCCGACTACCAGGGCATAGTTCATCCCGTATGCGTTCCTTAGGTACAAATTGTTAAATAAAAATGCAACATGAGTTATCCATCGTCCCCTACATGATGCTATCAGATCGTAATTCTGCGAGTGTGACCCCCCAACTGGAAGATCTCTCACTACAATACTCCGGCGCAGGCCTTGCACTTTATATAGAATACATTAATTTTGTTTCAGACAAAATACGGATATACACAGATTTGGTTCTACCAGTCATAAAATGCAAAATACTTTTACATTCCAAGATGATGACACTCAAATTGATAAAATATCAGAGCACAGAAGAAATTAAGACCAATGCGACCCTGTACATAAAATAAGCACCAAAAAGAGACATTCAAGACTGTTTACAGCAGAAAAATCACTGAGAGAAGTGTGTCGAAGATGGTTGGGTTTTATGACGCATGGGGAACAAGCTATTCGAAGTAAACAGACATACACAGGAGAAAAGTTTTACTGACGCAGAAGAAAAAAATACACTCAGAGAGGAATCAACCTGTTCCACCTTCAACTCAGTGGTTGCTAACGCTGTGGGCAAACCCACTGAGCTACGGTGATCCCGTATGGGCTCAGAAGTGTTCTGCTTTGTAAGCGCATGGATGTTTGTGATTGTCCTTGTTAGGAGTAGCTTCGGCTCACTCATTGAGTGGTCCTTCACAAGTAGCCGTCAAGTTAACCCCTTGTAGTACCGAAGGGCCGAGAGGTCAGTGGTTGGGTTAAAAAATATTCTTGTATATAGATTATGAAGATAATATTTGAAGGTTTGCATATAATATAACATATATAACAATATTAAAAATTGTACAATTTTTAGAGAATGCATATAATTTAATAGACAAGCCTATATATGGTTATTAGCGGTATCAAGTGCACCTATGAGTCATAGTGAAGCAAGTGCCAACCTGTCGCTCAGCAGAAAGATTGTCCGAACAGGAACGTCCCCCAATCAGTTTTATTTCATGGGTAAGACCAGAAACATTTTGAGTATCCCCTAGCAGTTAACTTATGTGAATCACATTCTTTTTTAGTGAAGATTTTTGTGTTAGTTATTTAAAAATTCTGAACTTAATACAGATTGCTGTGTAGTGTTCTTACATGGTAGAAGCAAAAATGACTTCTAGGGGCAGTGTAAACAATTCAAATTCTTTTGTAATATATGTGGAAAGTTTGTTGTCCAGAAACAGAGGTAGAACATAACTGAGTTTATAAAAAAGGTTTACTACGTCTGTTTTAGTATGCAAATCGGTGATCAAGAAAAACTGCTCCGCATAAAGTTTGCTCTCCCTGTCTTGCTTTTCGTATTCTAATGAACCACAGGAATGCAGGTGACTTTGTTTTTGCTTATGCAAAATACACTGGTATAACTAAAATAGTAAGAATAACATTTTCTTTCGCAATCTTCAGCCTGCTATTAGACCTGTGCCATATGGACTTGATGATTCAATTCCCACAAATCTGGATTCCACTGTTTGCGACAGAAAAAATTCTAGAAGTGATGAAAAGAATTCATTTCGGAGCACTCAATAAGCCACAACCTTTAATTTAAAGCAAACTAAATGATTTAGTAAGAGATCTTGGGCTTCCTAAAGATGTAGAAGAGCTTATAGATTATCATGGAGCTTATGGAAAACATTTTTTATTGTGTTTATGTATGTAAGTCAAAGTATTAAACAATTTTAAACAAGTTTTCTGAGGTTAAATTTTGCAGACCTGTGTAATCATTTTAGGAGTTGGTGAAAAATATTGTCTTCTAGGTTTATCAGTGACTAACGGACATTTGTTTTGCATAACATTATTTCAATCTTTACATTTTCCAAAAGTCATTCATTTTTTCTGGTCGAGTATTTTTATCGTGTCTTCATATTGTTGGGTTAATTTTAAAAAATTAATTGTGTATTGTCTTTAATATTTATTTATGAATATATGTGTATATATATTGTCTGCCTTTGCGCCAACTTTGAGCGCTTTAATTTTTCTCACGGGTTAGCCGTTAGAAAAATAATATATATACAGGGAATTTAATCTTGAATCCCCGTGGATGGGAAAAGTAAACTGAAAGCCCGTTTCCGTTGAGGGGAAAGCGCTCATTAGTACTGGCGTATTTGGCACTCTCGATCATTTCTGACCCAGTGGCGGTATTTCGTCTGATTTTATTGTCCACTCGCGAGAGAGGATTCTGATGGCTGACCACTTGGAATAAGTGGCTTATCTTTTACGGAGTTTGCCTTTGGATGAGAGGTGATTGATTTGGCGGTTCTTCGAAAATTGAATTACGATAGATAGAAATAATCGTACACGCCAACAATCAGGGCACTTTTCCTTTCGAGAAGACGATCGTAAGAAGAAACGAAAATGGTGATTCACAGGAGGACTGGGCTTAAAAGAATTTCCTGGCGACCTCGCGGACTACTTGGGAGAGGATCATCTCGATGAATCCGGGAACCACGCTCTTCCATGGGTTCTACCTGCTGCCGGACGTGAGATGTCCAAAAGGGTGAAAACACCTTCTCCTTACAGATTCGATTCCAAGTCTGACACCTGACATGCCGAAACCTCACCGTATTTTCCCGAGATCTTTTGCCGACAGCCAAGGGTGAGTCTATCTGTTCTTCGGGTATTGCTATCGGTTCCCATCTCCTTTCTCCTGAACTTTTATCTTGCGTTTTGAATTATTATTTGTGAAAATTGATTTTTCTGTCTTGTCGGCTCCTTTTTTTTATTTAACTGTTAATTTGCATCCATTCTACTTTAATTTCTATGTAATAAATTTTCTATTTAATATTTAAAAGAACTGTGTTCAGGTGATTTACTGTTCATATGGAGGTAAATAAAGGTAAATTGTTTTCCACTATACGATAAAATGACTTATTTTTAACCCAACAACGGTATTATACAGTACAAGCGGAGAGCAAAGAAAATCTTGAGTTCGACATGGTATTTTTTCAATGTGTTTGGTTTCGAATAACATATTGCAAAAACTTTTCTTCGAATTTGGACAGTGGAATGAAAGAGCAATTTCATCAATTTCAGTAAATACACTAAAACGCAAACAAACAGGGCATTCTCGTTTTTAGTTTCTAAAGACTTTTCAAATCCCTTCCATCAATGTCTTCGAAAAATAAAATTAAAAAGATTTAAGCCAATAATAGAATGTTCTGAAGATGGTACTCAAGTAAACACCGAAGAAATTTTTTTGGAAGTGGGAGGAAAAGAATTTAATTCATTGGGCACACACATTACGTTAAGCAAACATTTCTATTATGTTACCTTGATGGGACAGAGTGACCTGCTCATGTGGAAAGTATTTTCTAGATTTTCAATAAGCTTTCAGACAAAAAGTTACACATTTTATGTCTTGTATTCTACTGTCACTAATGGCCTATGATACTGAGTGTGAATATTTAGGGACCAATATTAAAACAATTTGAAAATTGGTAAAGATGCATTGTAAAGACGTTTTGACGCCAAGTGAAAATTTGTCGCCAATTCCAAGGAGTTGTCATACCGAAATCTAATAAACAAGAAAGAAGGTGGGTTTACAGAATCAGTGCCGAATAGTTCTCCAAACTGAACGTCGCCTACAATACATCCTTACCCAGAAATTCTTTCTCTTGATAGCATCAGTAAAAATTTTCTCAAAATGCACCTTGGTATGTAACAAAATTAACAGGTCTCAAAGAATCATGTTGAAAACCAGACATATGTTTAGATATCATTTGTACGCTATCTCAAAAATCATCCTTAGATATACATATTAGATATAGTTTTAGAATTCCGTAGCTCAATCCAAGAGGTTTAATTGTAATTAAGTTTTTATAATTTTAATTCCTAAATATGTTCTTTACATGACATGATATATAATAAAAACATGATTGCGTCATTTTCTTGATGCCAAATTGGCTTTAAGAAGACAATGTAATTTAATTTGGAAATTCTTCAAAGGATAGTGGTTCATAAAATTCTATGGCTCTCCCTTAAAAGAAAGATAGCAGTGACAACATTATGTAATTTACGCGTTGCTTGTGTGTACTTGCTTTATATTTTTGTTAAATCCGTTCCCTGAATGGGAGGTTATTTGCTATAAAATCCAGCTAAATATGGTGAAATCAGAAATTTACAACAAAAGTAGTGTCCTATACCCAAGTTTTCCTTGGAAATTGGAAGAATGATTACCGTGATTATAAGCATTTAAGGTTTATAAAGGCATTTCGATATACATTTAAAATACTGGAACATTTCAAAATAAATTTATTATGAAATTTATTTTGTTGTTCCACCAGTGGCCATACGGCTATAGGCTCGCTCTTCAGAAACTGGTAGATCGAAGTGCGTGGTTACGAGTTCGAATCTCAGGAAGGCATGTCTCTTCCCCAGGTCACGGTGGATGCGATGTGGCAGAATCTCCCGTGGGTGCCCTGGGGGCACACGGAGGCACGTTCTCACTAACTGAATGCTTGAAGAACTATATATCCATAAGCTGGCATTGAAGGAAAAGGTGATCTTGCATCAATTTTGAAACATATTGATTCCTATGGGATTTTCTATACCTAATTTAGTGTCTATCTATCAATAATCTATCAATGATTGATATCTCTGGCTTATCTAATATTTATTTGATGAAATATTTATGGAACAGATAGTTTTGATGTACATTTTTAGGATTTTTTTACTTTAGAAAGTACTCAATTTAATTTAAACAAAATTATTTTCTTGCAAGTAGATCATATGTACTGTAAAAAATCAAAACTAAAATAAAAATGCTTCGCTATAAACACTTTAAATTGGGTATAAAATGTGACAAAATCAATTTTTTTAGCAACGATGAAAGCTGAAAGCAGTCTGTCTTGAATAATTCTTTATCTTCATATCTAGGATTTCCTTTGGGAACCACAGCGTCTGGCAAAGTTTCAGACAGAACAGTATCTGGTTATACTACCATATTTTATATTCCTGTTTTTCAAACAAGTACTTGATATGAACAATGGTTCCTCTTGTCTGAAGTAGATTTATTCCATGAAATTGATGCATGCTGTGTCCAAAGTAAGGAACAGTGAGTTATATTCTTTCAAAATAGATTGAATAGCGATTTTCCCGTTGAATTTGCTGTAAGAGGAAATTTTTCATCATAAGAATAGCTATTCTTTTACAATGTTTTTCGAGTATTTTGTTTTCGATTTGAAATTTACTATTATTTTGTTAAAAATGACTGAGAACGGAAACATTCAAAGCATTCGTTTTTTCTGTTTGTGGAATATATAAAAGAAATATACGTTTACACCCTTAAATAATCTATGATCTGAAGTAAATGGTAATGAAAAACAAACATTTCCTATCAGCGCTGATGAATGCTGAGTCATGGTAAAATTCTGTAAGCATGCTAGAATAAAAGTCTTATTCCAAAGAATAGAAGATATCATGTATTGTTGTTTTATCTCTACTCAATTTTAAGTAGAATAAGAAATGAGAATCTGGGAATTTTTTCTCTTTAGCTCTCAGACAACTTTAATTGCACTTACATTTTTCAGATCGTTGAAAGTTAATAATTATTTTCAAAAACATTTTCAGAGTTTTCAATTTATTGAAAAGGATTCATATTCATATTCCTCGACGAAAACTTCAAATATGCTCAAATATTTCCCGAAAAATACAATGATATTGGTTAAAAATGGTCCTATCTTTCAGAATATCTTCGATTATGCATCGGCAATAAGGTTGCCATTTCTGTTCTGACATTACAATGAAATTAGAGAATACTCACAAATGCCTAATGTTTTAAAATAGCTACGTATTCTACCAACAATTAACTCGATGGCATCAGAATCACAATTGGTTCTTGATAGAATTTCTGACTGAAATGGTAAGATGGTGAGTATTTACTTGATCGTAATAGGTTCTCAAAGCGCGCAGAGGCAAAACACTTTGTGAACAGATTCCGTATGATTTTGCTTGTAACCATGCACACTATATTTAATAAATGTATGATTAATACCAATGCAAATTTTTCACAAAGGGTACATTTATAGAGATTCGGGTCAATTTTGAACCTCGTAACTCATATGCGAGCAAAGAATCCTCATGTGCATAATTAATTTGTGCCAAAAATCTCGAATTGGAACTAATTTATATATTTCTGTACAGAGAACAGTTTGTAGAGTAACTTTTAATTTAAGCATATGATGGTTTCTGATAAAGATAAAAGTATTGAATCAATCTTTGTGCAAAAAGTTTTCTATTAAATACTGTTTATAGATTTTACACATAAGAGAATGAGTGAGAGAAAGCTTATGTTGATTCGCATGAACTGTTACCTTTATTAAATGTTTTTTGAATCAATAACGAAAGCGAATGATTAAAAATACCCATATAATCAAGTAGAATACTAAGCATTATAGTAAAAATTCCAATTGGAGAGATGAGAGTTTATTGAAATCATCTACCAGGCAGAAAGTGAATTGATTTTTTGAATAAGATTGTAACAGATGTGTAAAGGCAGAGAATTGTAATTTACCAAAAAAAAAGCAGTTGATGATTTAAACCCGTTCGTTTGCCTTTTTACAGTGTGTGTCTTATCAAAATACAGATTCTACCTAATAATGAAGGTAGGTAAAGAAAAGCTTCCTTCCCTTTCTGTATCCTAATACTTTCAGAGTCCCGGGTGCAGATGAGTATTTTGTATTTGGGAGAAACCTGAAATTCACTGAATATATCAGTAAAATGTGTCGAAAATAAATAATCAATTAACAATTTAAATACATTTAATAAACAAAACACCCAAAAGATAAAATAGAGAATTTTTTTAGGAAATACATACTAACGCTTTCGCAACGATCATGATAATGAAGCAGACTGTGAAGTCGGTTCTAACAGTTTTTTCAAATTAGATGTTCCGAGATGTTTTCTCTTCGGTCACGGTCAGACTTTCGCTGATGCTCCTCACAACAATTATTCTCAACAATATTACAAGGATATAGAAGACACGTACTATAAGCCACTCACCAGATTTTCAATGAGTCTTCACTCGCAACAGTGTGAAAGTTATATATTGTTGTGATGAGAAATTATCCTACAGTACTTTAGAATTTAGCAATAAGGAATCCGATATAGTTGACGGATTGATTATGTATTAAAACGTGAGAGCTGTATTTTTATTAAAACAACACCTCTTAATGTCTCTAGAATGTATTGAATAGATGATTGCGACCAGGTTGCTGTTCTTCAGTTACCTTTAGCAGCCAAGTGAGTGTGAATGTAGAGGCTTAGTTGCACACACACACACACAAACACGCACACCACGCAGTGGAGACGTAGTTACAGCACTAATGAGATCACGTAGTTCCAAACTTATAGAACTGGTAAGCGATCACAATTAAGCTAGAAAACGTGGATGAATAATCAAAATTTGAATTGGCACAACGTGGCGATCGCCATTCGGCTTTGTAAGGAGCGCCATCTAGTTTTCCAAAAGCATGCTCTCATCGCGTTATCTGTAACCAATGTAGCGTAACGTGGGAAGGCAAAGAGCTTTCATCTGCCAAAAAATCTTTATGGATAAGACTTGCTATTCTGCTTTGTACGTACTTGAATGAATTCACATTGTAATGATGGGTACGTTCCTATTATGCTTTCCCTCATTCAAAAAAAAAAAAATGGTCCAACGGAGAGCCACAAGATGCCCGAAATCGATATTTTCGCTTTGTTTGACTTATCTGTTTACGAAACATTGGATTTTTCCTCCTTTCAAAGAGAGCATTAAAATAGTATTTAAAATCTAAAAGGAAAAGGAAAGGAGTTATGCAACCAAAAACAAACTAAAGAATTGAAACAAAAAGTCCATGGAATCCCACATGTATTACATTTTACAATTCAATTTCTTGAAATGCTATCTTGTTTTGTATTGAAATTTATGTTTCACCATTTCATTCCACACACGATAACAATTTTCTCGTGTTTTTTAAGCGGATTTAAACAAGAGAATTTCAAATCTTTGTAATATTTTAGTTTTAAGTATTTTTTAAAAATAAGTTAAGTACGATAAATTTCCTTTCCAACATATATCCCCATGAAAATTTTTATAAGAACTGACTTACATAAGCATGTACTTACATTGTTAAAAACAGAAAAAAAGGAAAGAAAACAATTGTTAGGGTCTATTTCCCCTTTGGAGTTTTTCCTACATAATGACGTATTTTCGTAAGAAAAGCTTAGAAATTCTTAACTGTTTCTCACAACTACATCCTTTCAGATCACGTACTTGAAATCCAAGTTAAGAAACAAACTTGAAGTTAAAAATGGATTTTTAAATATTGAAGTTATCAGGCATAATGGATTTTTAAATATTGAAGTTATCAGGCATAATGGATTTTTAAATATTGAAGTTATCAGGCATTAAATCAAACATTTCTGGGCTATTTGCTAATGAGTAGTAGTCTTCATTGTTCACATTAAGATTAAAGTATATATTTTGATCTCATTAATATTATAATTTTGCAATTGAGAGCCTTTTAATTGTAATAAATAAGAGTTCGTATAATATTTACTGTTCGTTTTATTTCAAAAAGCTCCAAGTTTTCTCTTTCTTTATTTCAGAAAATTTTAATTTTCAAGGGATCCTTGGAACCACTGGTGTGAGATCACCCTTGGTGACGCAAACAGCAGTTGCGTGAACGAGCGATACATGCGCAATGGCATGTTGAGCATTTCCAACCTGCTCTGACATGACGTTCCACACAGAGATAAAATGACGACGTTCCACAGGTGGATGAGATCGAGAACTCAGAAACGACCACTCAGCTAATACGTTTGCCGATGATGATCAGCAAATCAAACATTGTTCTATATCCGAAGTGTCTGTCCTACTCATTCCAACAAATATACCTTTATTGAAACGTACATAATTTTGAGATAAGTCGTGGAGTTTCCATTTGCTGTAAGTACAACTTCTAGTCTTTTAGTCTCTTGGATTGTACTAGGTTTTAAAAGGATGGAACGACGACGTTCCCCGAGGTGGACGAAATCGAAAGCTCAGAAACGACTGCGAACACCTCATACGTTTGCCCATAACGGTGATCAGTGTATCAACCAATTTTTAATCATCTGTATATATGCATCCTGTTTTTTGTTCAACTTAATTCATTAAATCGTTGTTAATTTTATCGGAAGTATCTGTGTCCTTATTTCCATACACCTTTATTGAAACTTACATAATTTTGAGTTAATAAGTTGTGGTATTTCCATTTGCTGTTACAACTTCCAGTCTCTTGGTATAGCCCTTTGGGTTTTCCCACTGCGCTAGCAACATGCAATTTGTAGGTGGTCCAGGTTCAATTTCTCTGGATGTATTTCTCTCTTCTATGACTATGAAACTTTCTTTGTATGTGTCCATTACTTGCTGTTATGTTTGGCGCAGCATGGCTAAATTTGGCCCGTGTGCCATAAAATACAACCAACCAGTCTCTTGGTCACTGATTGTACAGGGTTTTAAAAAGATGAAACGACGACGTTCCTCGGAGGTGGACGAGATCGAATACTCAGAAATGCCGACGAGCATGCGTTTCTCAAAGATGATTAAGTGTATCAAACAATTTTTCTATCATATGTATATACACATATCCTGTTTTTGTTCAAATAAATTCATTAAATCGTAGTTAACTTTATCTGAAGTATCTGTTCCTCATTCCCATATACCTTCATTGAAATTTACATAATTTTGAGTTAATAAGTTGTGGCGTATCCATTTACTGCAAGTACTTCCAGTCTCTTGGTCATTGACTGTACAAGGTTTTTATAGTTTCCGAAGAAATTTGAGTCATTTTCTCTCCAAAACAACTCCAAATACTCCTTGCTTGAAAGATGATGATCTTGGACAACCTTTTCATAACTGAGATAATAAAATTTGTATTATATTCAAGTCTGTTATGTTCTGAGGTGAGTTGGGTATTGTCGGGTGAGTTGCTTATGTGAAGTGCTACAACACACACAATAAGAGCTGCACATTTTGGCAGTATAGTTGAGATAACTATCCTTGTGGAAAATGAAGTTATATTTCAAACTCACCTTATTAGCATTATCTGATACTGTCGATAAAAAAGGTTTTCTACCCCCTAAAACTGCAATGTAACTTTAAAGGAGAAGACTAGCACTGTTGTGTTCGATACCATATTCTTGGGAGTCTCCAATTTTTACTACCCTATCGGCTCCAAGAATGTTAAATTTGATTTTGACACTAAAAATAGCGGACATTCTGCAATCCTGGGACTGAAAAACTATTTTTAGCAAATGGAGAGTAATATTCTTAGCAATTATCATCTGGGAACGATTAACTTTTGTAATAAGTTTGCCGTTTGAAACAGCCATGATTGTTTGCATTTCGAAGAACCCGCGAACAATTTCTGCAGAAGCATTTCAATTCATCACTGATGAAGTCATGCAAGAAGTTTCAGAGCGTTGCCACCTACTTTTTTTAATTGAGTAAATTATTGTTCTCTGTTGTATTGTTGATAATTTGCTGTGGTTCTCTTCATAGAATATTTGGAATTTATCCGGGTTTTTGATATTTATTGAGGGTTTGTGAATATAGTCATCTTTGCTGAATAAAGGAAGCAATTTATCAAAAAATATACTTCCATTTTGACCATTTGACAGTTAAATTCCGATCTACAACTGAAGTCTCCGTTTGATCGCTCATTTTGATTTAATATTTTAAATTGATGGAAAGGGGTGAATTCTATGCTCAGAGGATATTCCTCAGGTTTCAATGTCTGGACTCTAAATGCAAGGGACGTAATTGCAGCTCGGGTAAAACTCTCCATACGATGGATTGATGCACACGTAGGCTAAGTGTAACAATTCGAGTGATTGTGCCATGATTTTTATCAACCTCATGCAGAAAGTCTTCGATTTCAGGAGTGCTTGAACTTCTAGGACGACCCACGTAATGGATGTTGACATGAAATGTTCTGGTTTTCATACAGCTGGCGGTGCAAACGCTGAAATGTTTGACGATTCGGCAGCGTACTATTCGATGACGCTCTGGGTACAATATTTGAGCAGCTTGGATTTCTTGACGGTATGCGTATATTGCGTTTAACTTCCTTCAAAAGTGCTTGGTTTAACACATGTGGCTGTAGGATTCCATTCCATAAAAGAAATAAAATTTTTAGTACAAAGCCTTTTAAAATAAAACGGGTAGCTAATCGTATGTTATAATTCAGATTTTTTAAACTTTGACACATGTTTTCCTTAGAAGATGATTAAACTCATTAAATTTACATTTTACATACTTACTATTGCATATTTCGAAAATTAAATTGCTTGTTTTTATTGAAAGCTGAATAATGAGAGTGATTTTTGTATGATATATATTGAGGTTATTGAGGCTTATTTCCGTTTTGGAATGTTTGGCGTTTTATGTAATTAACATTAACTAATCAACTATCATACATCAATTTGGAATTAATTTGTAATTTTTTCGGAGCAGGGAGTGTTGAAATCGTATTCGAAAACCAAGCCAAGCAACGTCAAAATCAGAAAAAAACCAAGCGACGTCTAATGAGCACAGGAAATACGTTCGCTGCAAAAGCACTATCAGCACATACATTTAGTTTGACAGAAAATGCCTCTCATCATCACTCTCATTTTGAACAGGCATGTGATTTTCATTCAGAAACTAAGTCTAAATTGAAAACAACTGCTACAATGATTCGATTTGAAACTGCATTCAAATTAGAGAAAAATAAATTTTAAATGGAATTTTGGCGGTTGATTTTGCGTAATTTACGAGTTGAATCTATTCCTATGCAACTTTGTTTACCTGCTCGTTGAAAACAGTGATTTTCTTAAAAAAATAACGCCATTAAATCGATTTGCCTCTTTTGAAAATGGTAATCGGTTACCTTTGATTTGTCGTTACTGAAGACATTTAATTTTAAAACTAGTTCTTTGCTATTTTTTGAGCCGCAAAATTCAAGAAAAAATGTATTTGCTTAAAAAAGTTCGTATCAAATAAATTTATCATCCTTCCCTAATGATGATGAACTTCGGAAAAATAGCATTTCTGGTGCAAGACAAGTCAAACAATACTGGCCGGAAAACTAAATACAAGACATAGATTCGATATTTTTACGATTTTAAAACAACATTTATACAGAAAATTCTCTTAATAATTATTTGTTTCTTCTCTCTTAAACTCGAAATGGAATTTTGTATTAATAAAATGAAACGTAAGTACAACCTGTGTCCAAAAATTCCAGGACTGATTTAATAGGTGCGCGAAGCAGTTGTGTCAGGAAATTTGCATGTGTGCTCCGGAAGAGGTAGCCACTGTCCAATAACTGAGAAGCCACTAAGTATTGACTTTTCTGAGAAGCAGCACAGGGGAATTATGAAACTGATAGCACGCGCTCCTGTCCCCTTGCCATGGAACAGCATAGAGCCAATATCGTTTATTGTTTCAAACTGGGTAAAGCAGCTAAAGAAACGTACCAAATGTTAAAATAAGCTTATGGGGATGCAACATTATCCCACAGCCGGGTTTTTGAGTGGTATGCATGTTTTCGTGACGGTTGGGAGTTCCCTTCAAGTTGATGATCGATATGACCATTCCCCGTCGACAACTCGCACAGAGGAAAACATTCAGGAAGTTTGCATTCACTTACAGTTAGATCGGCGAATTCCCGTTTCAACATTGATTGAAGCAGAACATCAGTAAGTCAACCTGTCATAACGTTCTTCGTAGTGATCTTGGGAAAGAAAATGCCCGACTAGTCCTGAACAAAAGAGGCTCGTTCATCAATTGCTTTGGATTTACTGCAAAATGTAAATCAGGATTCTGATTTCTGCAAAAGAATCATTGCTGGGGACGAAACGTGATGCCTGCAGTCTGATGCACTAATAAAACGTCAAGTGCTGAATGGAGAGGTACCCCGTCACCACCATCCAAGAAATACCTCATGCAACCATCACGAATAAAAACGATACTCGTAGCCTTTCTTGATCGGAAAGGTACTGTCTAAAAAAGGAATTTGGATACCGTGGGTACAAATTCTTGTGGGTGAAACAGTAAATCAGGATTTCTGCAAGCGTTAGGACGTTTACGACAGTATTCGTCTCCGGTATCTGGGATATGATTCTTGCGCCCTTGATGATTTCTAGACCACATACTGCTTTGTCTTTTCAACAGTTCCTAGCACACCATCAGATAACTGTGTTGCCTCTCCTCTCATATCTTCCGGGTCTAACGCCCTGTGATTACTTCCCATTAGCCCCTTTCCCCAGCGTCATACAGACTGAGCTCGCGCAAGCGTTCCATGAATTTACTTTTATTACATAAACTGTTACTAGTGTACTTGTAAACGTTGCTGTGTCTTGATATTATATTTATTAAGCACTTTATGAATGTACTTTTAATTATGCAAGTGCAAGCTGTAATCATGATACGGAATGTGATGAAAAAATTAATGCGGAATCTGGAATAATTGGAGGAGTGTGAAGAAGAGTTGATCCGATTTCTTTGTAGTTTAGTATCGTCCTTAGTTTATTAATAAATGTCGAAATTTTTCTAACACGTGTTCGTCTCGATGTGTGCAACTTAAAAGCTAATGTACAATTATTTAATGCAATCTTACTAATATCTGATCACCCGAAAATTGACTAGAGAGTCTTCATCTACAGGTGAATTAGAATCCCACTCGGATCACCACACTATCTTCCGACATAAATGACAAACCAACTCGCAGACATACCAGCAAATGTCTTCCAGAACTGTTTCAAAAGGACCTCCTTCAGAAACTCTGGAAACTCGGGATTTGTGTTTATTTCCAAGGTAATTATTTTGAAGGAAACAAGCAATAATTAATTACGTTTCTCTTCATATGTTTTTCTAGTGGCAGTCCTGGAATTTTTGGAGATAAGTTGTAATTTGAATATTAAATATAATTTTAATGCAATCGTACAAATGAGCAGTTGCGATTAATGCTTAGTTAAAGGGAGGCTGGGTAAACTGATATTTACGAAATGGATTTCAAAATTTATCAAAGCCGAAAAATTTTGAATAGTATAACAAAAAGAATATTAATATATTTCATTAGTAATTGTTTTTTCGAAACTTCGAAGTAGTGCAGTTTTGTCAGTCCTACTATGGTTCATATGCCTTTTGAAACACATATGACGTAAACACACTGTTGAATGCTTGCATCTGTGACTTAATGGAAAGTAGAATAAGAAAAATTGCCCCGCATTTCTACATAAAAATGAAACAATCTGCTAGATATTGCCTGTTCGAAATTGTATGTGAATTTTTCCTCACAGTAAAATGGCCGAATAGTGGCCTAAGCTAAATTAATTCATGATCGAAGGGAACGTGAGAAGCGCAGCAGGTGTATCATGTAGGTTTGAGGAAGAAAAATTCTAGCGTATTATTATTGCGAGAAAAGTTTTGTGTTGATAGATGGGAACAGTTTTGTTATCGTATTAGATTAGAATGAACTTCTGCCTTTCTGTCATCAATTGAACTCACCCATTTCTAGTGATGGTTAGAATGGGCTCCTGCATTCTATTGCATGCTTAAAAATAGTTTAAACATGCATGGAAGTTTATGTTAAACTGAAGAGAAGTAAATTAGCGAGGTTTTATAGGTTATTTGTGAGCTTAGAACGAAAAAAGAGAAAAAAATGCATGGGAAAGAAATGAACCCTGAATCAAAATGTTCCGTAAAACCTTTCAAAGGTAAGCGAGTCTTGCTTGAGTTGTAAGCTACAAGAAAATCTGAGTTAAAATGATTTATTTCTAACACATTGAAAAAAGAATACTTTCTGCCATTCTGTAAGCTCACACGTTTAGAGTAGGTTTTGATTGTGAATTAAGTTATATAGTTTTATATTTTTGATTGGGTTTTAAAATAACACTAAAGTCCCTTCACACCAACAGAATCCGGGTCAATCCGAATCAATCTGAATCCAGTACAAACTGAATAACGAAGGTTCCGAAAAGCTGCTTCCATAAGCAAAAGCTTGTTTGCCAAGAAACCTTTCACACTGCTTGAATCTGGAGCGTTTCGCTTCAATACACCCGAATCTACTTTAGTCAGTTTCTACTGGATTCAGATTGCCCCGGATTCTTTTGGTGTGAAGGGACTCTAAAATGCCTGGTGAGGCATTATGAATATGAATACTTGTATTAGATATTTTCAAATATTCCAACTATATAATGAGATTGTAAAAGTATTTAAAGAGATTTTTAAAACCGATTAGAAATTTGTCACAGAAATCAATATAACTTCCATACTCCCGACTCTTCACTTTACTAACTCCAGGGTAGCTTTCGGAAATTAAATCGTGCAAAGACGGGAAACAGTTTCGAGCATACCAAAACACAATCAAACCCTCTCCAAAAACCCTTCAAGTTGAAGTAATATAAATAGTAATCTCGGAAGTTAGCATTTCTATGAGAAACAGTCCATATTTGCTCAGGGGTCTCTTTACTCTGATTAATTTATCCTCTGCTAAGAGTTCGATTAAACTGCAGGCGAAGTTTAAATGTTCAAATGTTCTTGAAATTTAAAATAGACTTGATTGGCAAAGCCAAAGTAAATTAAAGTTGAATTTAAATTAGGAAACAATACTTATGTAAAATAAATACTAGTAATTTAAGTATTCATTAGTCAAAAGAATTATTGCAGATTATTCATATTTAAGAAAGGACTGGAAATCATCTAAACACATGCTTGACCCTTGCATCATTAAAATCCAACCAACCACTATCGAAATATCAAGAAGCTGCGTTAATTTAAAGTGCCCCAATTTAAATGCAAAAAATCCTTAAATATAATTGAAATAGATCGTTAGTGAGCGCGTATCTTGCCTCAACATATGTGCATGTATGTAAATTTAGTGATTTTATCTTTTATGAAATAGCATTAGATTCACAATTTAAATTTAAAAAATTCAAAATAAATAATATATATTAAACACACACACACAGTGGATTTCAATCTAATGAGAGCACAAGTAAAAATATAATTGAAAAATATACGAATGCAGCGTTGTCTTTGGCAATAGAAGTGATCTTCAAAATGGAACTTTAACTGACAAGGCAACTGAGTAGTTTTTTGCACCTATAATGACACCAATTTCGACGAAAACAATATCCTATTTATAATGAGATTTATAAATAATTCACGCCTTTCAGAACAATCGTTGCACAAATCATTCCATTGTCCTTGTAGATTTATAATTTGAATTTAATCATTTAATAAGACGAGGAGAAAAACAAGAGTTTGGAAACTAGAACGTGATTATTTTATAACCATTAGAAAAAATATATGTGCCATTCAATCATTAGCATAAATCTACATAGATTTTTGTGAGGAAATAGAGTGTTTGAAAACAAATTTGGAAATAAAGAAAAAGCGTTGTGTTGTTTACAAATGCTGGACATTAGCTCTCATGTCCATAAGCTCTCCAATGGTTTTGAAAGGCACGACTTGTATCTTTAAGTTTTGTGCACGCGTCTAAGTGTTCATAGTTTGCCCAGAGTTACATAAATTACAGATTGGGAAATCTACTACTCCAATTTGAAAAAAAGATAAGCCCGTAAGCAATCGTACCCAGTGAAGTCTAAAATAAGCAACAGCTGGCTCTCGCGTGGAGCACATGGGGATAGCAGAAATATTCTTATTGAGCCCAGCCCAATATCTTATCTCTAAATGACCTCAAATACTCTGTTTTAAAGACTCTTTAGTATCATTGATGTTATTAACTTTGATGAATGATAGGTCATCAGTTTAGAGGGTTTTTGAAGGAGCAAGTCACTTTTGTTTGAAAGAAAGTGGAATTTTTCATTGCCATCAAAAGAAAAGTATAAAATACGAAAGAATCTATATAAATTAAAGAATTTATTAACGAATAAATTGATTGAGATAAAATCTTATCCGTTGGAAGTAGAGCAGAATTAGAAAAATTTCTGGGTCTTTGTTACAGTTTTGGTTGGCATAATTATTAATTTCAGCATCATCTCTCTATTTGCTAGTGGTAATATTCTCCTAGCTAAACTATTAACTCATCGTAGACCCATAATAACGTAGATTACTACTTTGAGGTGAATACTGAGTGGGACTCTTTGAGTCGAGGAAAAAACTTTATAGCAGACACCTGTTTAATTTTAAAATGTTGTTTACTTTATTTTTCTTCTACTCTTGTACTGGTTTGGAACACTTTTTAAATTGAATAATTGTATTAAGTTAGTTCTGATTTTGATGTATCTATCTATATATATAAAATAGGATGTGTGTGTATGTGTGTGTGTATATTTTCTATACAAATCTACACCGTTTGACCAATCCACACCAAATTTGGTACACTTATACTTTAGAACACTGCGGTCAGCATAGGCTAACTCTTAACCCCCGTTCTATTGGCCCTAGGGGGCTAAAAACTATTCGAAATCGCCATAGAAATAACATTGAGCATAGATTGATTGCTTTAGGCAGCGATGGTTGCTTTACCAGTGTTGATCGAAAAACAATTTTTTCCGAAACAAATTAAAGTACAGTATTTATGTTTGAACTGACTTTTTAGTTCTTCCCATGATGTAAATAAATCATAGATATTTTATTGATGAAGAAAGAATATTTTAAAATATTTATGTTTGCAAGGAAATTCAAGGAAAGGTTTTCAGGAGTTCAAGGATTATTTTCAAGGAAAGTTGGTGTATATTTCGACCAAATTTCCTTAAATAATTTATTGAATACGTAATGATTTGTAGAATTCTGTTTCACAAGGCTTTTTAGGTAAGGCGTGTAACTTATTTTAAAATGTCCGGAATAGATAAATGTGAATCCTCCGTTGAAAGCAGTGATTTTCTTTCTGAAAAATTCTGTAAAATCGACCTTCTGCTTTTTGAAAATTTTTTATCTATTCAGTTTAATTTGTCTACACCGATTACATTTATTTTTAACCCAAGCACCGTTATTCCGAAAAGCACAAACGAAAAACTCATTGATCATAAAAGCGTAATTTTGCTACTCGGTATCTGGTAGCACCAGAATTAATGTTTACTTTTTTATAAAACTTTGTAGAACTTTCTAGAAAGTTGGGGAAACGGAAACTTCACAGCGAAATGTTGCAGTCATATTTGAGCATTACTAAATTTCATCAATCATTATCGTCTTTATCAATATTTTTCAAATGTATTTTTTTGAATTGCTCTATTTCAGAATACACTCAGGCAGTCGAAATTCGACACTTTGGGCATCTTTCGTTTTTTAGAATTCTGTATTTTTTTCGTCGGAATTTCGTTTCTGTTTGTATTTATGTCTTAATCTTTTACATATTGCAATATATTCAGGAATTAAATTTATATATTTGCGTCCGAAGTATATTGTAGAAGCTATGAAAAAGTTAAAACGTATTTTCTGTACAACTTAAATGATTGCATTTTTCTGTGAAAGAAAAGTGACTATTCTAATTCACTTTTCAAGCAACATTTAACCATTTCAACCCGAGCAACGCCGGGTAATTCAGCTAGTAAAAATATAAAAATTGCCTTTCATCTCTAATTTATGTTAGGATGTGTTTAAAAACAAGTCACTCAAGTACTAGCTTTAAATTTCATACAATATGTAGAAGTTTTAACTTACTTGGAAAGATGTTTTTACCCTCTGAGGGGTTCACACACATATATCCGTTCTGCAACTTGCTGTCATCCCCACATTGCTTCAAACCAGTTTTGACCTTCTTGATCCATAGAATCCTTCATAGCATTCTTACTACCAACAGATGTGGTTACTTAGTTATTAAGTGTGTTGTAGTGAAGAAGGCAATACTACATTACTCGGAAACCTCACTTAGAGGTTTAAATTGTCGAAAAAGACAATGACAAATGGTACCCAAAATTTTAAGATGCATCATCGTTACTTACAAAATAGTTATCTCTTTAGCCTTTAATTTAAAAACGTTGGCGGTTGTTTTACAATAGTACTAATATGATCTACCTAGAAACTTGTCAGCTGAAACCTACATGCTTACCTTAAACTTAGTAACACATGATTAACTTTTGAAATATAACATATTTTCGCTTCAGTTCTCTCTTTTAGACCTTACTTCCGAACATCTTCGCAATCTTTTTCTCACCACAAATCACTTTACCCACTATTTTTACAAAAACAAAAATATCCTCGACGCTTCTCATATATATTCACTTCCTGTAAATAAATGTATTTCCCTGAAACACAATCCAGCCTCCAGGAGCACAATTTGATCCCTAAGGAACGCTACGGATGTTTTGTGCCCTTATAGTCAAAAGGAATTTCGCTTTATAGTTTAATGGAATTGAGCGAGTTCAAGCGATTCCTCCTGACCCCTTTCACTCCCTGTTTCGCACCAATAAAAATTGGATTGCCTGTCTAGGTTCTCGATATCGATTCTTAAATTCCCTGAAGATCGAAGTTGTTTTAGTTTTCCCTCCAAGGAAGAATCTTCCATAGAAGAAGCAACCCATCTTTAGACCGGGAAAGGTTATGATTAACAAAACGTCTTCAGAGCAAGTTATATCGATAAGTTTTGCTATTGTTTGTCTCCTTCGAGGTTTAAACTGAAGAGGCGAGAAGGTGATCAATTTCGGCATTGGTGATTTCAGCAACGAAATGGGGAAGTCAACAGTAATACATGATGTATGATCACCCCTGAGATTACGACTTTGTATTGATTATAGATTGGGAAACTTACCATAAAATATCTAAATTTCAATATAGCAACGTAGATAGATAACATCGACCTCAAAGTGCTCTTTGATTCGTGTTCAACAATGTAAAATAGTAAATTAGGGTTAGCTGGTTGGATTTTATGGCGCAAGGGCCATATTTATTCAAGATGAGCCAAACAGATAATGTCAAGTAATGGAAATACACACACAAGGAAAGTTTTGCTGAGGAAGAAGACAGAAATACACACAGGGTAAGTTACAGGAATCGAACCTGCGCCACCTACACTCGCAGGTTGTTAGTAGTAAGCTAAGAACGTAATCATCAATCGTAGAGTTTTCTCCGATTTTGCGTATTGAAAATTCTAGCTTTCTTTACATCCTTTGAAAAAATAGAAAGAACAATCTTAGAACACAGTGGAGCCGCATCTACATGGATGGATCAACAAATCTCGAAAGAAAATTGCAGGTGCAGGATACATTTGTCATGGTCTATTTGAAGGAAAAATGTCTCTTGAAAAAAGAGCCACAAACTGATGCTAAAATAGCCATACAAGCTGCTAAAAACCCAAATAAGTGAACTCTGATAAAAAGGAAGCTGTTTTCCTCATTGACATACAGCCTTTAATATTAGCCCTAGCGGTAGCTGTAGAACCAATAACACTGAAAGACTGATAAATAACCTTATGAAGGCAGGTTAGAGTACTGTGTACCAATGGATTCTAAGCCATTGCGGAATACCTGGAAATGAACGTGCCGACAAACCGATGAGAGAGCAGTAGTATGCCCCAGGATGAGAAACCTATAACTTACCAAAAAGCCGAATTTTAGTTATTAAACGCAATTAATTTAGATGTTAAAAGTGAACATCAGACAAAAGCTGTTGGAAAAATCTGGTGAGCAACTACTGGTGAGTCAAATTCCATCCGAGATTTTACAGCAAATTTTAGATTGATGAGATGACAGGTCACGACTATTTTCAAACACATCTAAATAAAATCGGAATAAAAGACATTGCATCCTGTGCCACTTTGCGACTCCATAACTATTATGAAACATGTGATGGTGTGGAGAATCTCTTCTTGTAGCTGACGAACTCTATCAACTCACAAAAACTTTATTAGACTATTTTACATAACGACGTGTAGACACAACACACATTTACGCGTTTTCAGAATCATAAAAACCGGCATCTCGCGACACTACCGTCTCCCCATACATACTCACTCTAAATTTTTGTTAACAAAAGTTAACTACGTCAATATCATGTGGTTTGTGCTGCCCTCTATGAGCGAGGAGTGATATATCTGTTACAATCATAAATATTTTCATTGTATTCATAAAATTTTTTTGTCCGAAGGGAAAGAGCTTATTTAGATAAATATGATCGAGAGTGACGAATCAATCCAAAAGAAAGAGAAAATTTTACGCACTCATACAAGTTAAATATTTATTGTTTGAAATACATATTTTTATTTCATGAGAAGCCCATTATCTAACCTGGTACTGGAGCTTAGAATGCAGATGGCGGGGGCTATGATTTTCCTACTAATTTTCCATCGTAATAATTTTTAAGTACTTAGGACATTTATTGCACTGCAAGTTAAGGACAGAAATCAAGCATTTTCGGTAGGTAGGCATCATATAATGAGAAAAATTCAGAGAAATCTATTTTTAAGTACTTGAGTGTCCATCAAGAAACCTAGTTAAACATCACAAGCTAAAGACGGTGGTGGTTAATTACAGTATATATAATTCATGAAAAGGACGTTTATGATAAACGACGTCGTGAAAGAATTAAGGAGCGCTTTCTAAGAACTGACACTTGTGGCTTGCAAATGCTTGACGTTTCGTTAATGGAACTTCTCCCTAAAGTTAGCTTTCTGTAATTGGTAACTCGAAAGGTAAGGTAACTATATATTTTGATCAAATTGTTCCTGTCAGATTAAGTAAATGATTTGGTTTTCCTAAGAGACTTGACGACTTAAGAATAAACAATTTTTTCTCTCATCTCGAATTCCTTAGTCTTCTTTCATGCCAAGTTAACTAATGAAATGAATCAATCGATTATTTTTTACCTCAACAGTTTTTATTTGTTGAGAAAAGCATTCCAAAAGAGTTTGACAATTTTAAAATACAAAAAATTATTTTCCTTCCCCAAAAGTGAATACATTAAATCAATCATAAAATAAAATATTTTCAAACAAAATAACTGATGAACAAATTTAAGTATAGACTGATAAGTAAAATCCGGATTATATGGCATTACACGTAGTACATATATATTTCAATGTCAAACTAGGGCTGTATGCACACACGAAAATTGAAACAATAATTGTTAAAACATAGTGTTTTAGTTGGTTTTGGTTGGTGTGGTGCAAAGGTCATATTTGGCCAAGCTGCTCCAAACACAAGACAATGATTCAAGTAAATTGATATATAGTATACAAACAAGGAAAGCTTTACTGACACAGGAGAGAAATGTACCCAAGGAGGAATCTTATCAACCTTCACAGCCTCGAGGGTTGCTAACACAGTGGTCAAACCCACATTAGCGTTTGGAATCAAGTGCAGCATAAAATTTAGAGATTAATTGCACAGAAATAAAAATGGAGTGTTTGTACATTGAATGCTTTTGCCCATTTCAAGTTATTTATCCGTTTTGGGTTATTCTAATGCAAAATCAGTGGTTTCCTCGTTTGGTGTATGTGTGCTCGTACTGCGTTCAAACGGCTGGGTTTCACGTAACTTTGCATATTGTGAGTACTTACAATTATTTAGTGACTGAACTTCGTTGTGTATCTGTCAGTCTTTTTGTCGGTCTTCCCGTTTTATGGCTATTTTTGTGTTTGTGCAAGTATCACATACAATTTATACAATATATTTTCGAAAACTGTTAAATGTTTTTTAACACAGTGAATACATTATTTAAGTGTCCTTTGCTTTCATTCTTAGGCAAGTTTTACGCTAAAACAGCTGAATAACTGTGCTTAAATCAACCTTAATTTGACATTTTTGAAGAAGCTGGGATGTATATTGAGAATTCTAATTACTCAGATTGTTTTACCAGTACTATTGAAAAAATGACTTTTCTAGAATTTATTTTTACGGAATTTAAATTCTAATACTTCATTTTGAACTTACTTTTTCTTTGCGAAACATAATTTCCAAATACTTGGGCAGATGATATAAAAAGAATAAAACATCCAATTCTTCACACTAGAGCAATGTAGAAATTAATTATTTTGTGTCGAATTTGTTAAAGACGTGTTCATTTTGACTAACTTTCCCCAAGTTTCCTTTGTTTAACACACGTGGTTGTAGAATTCCTTTTTATAAAAAGAAGTAAAACATACAGCTCAAAACCTTTTTAACTAAGACTGGTAGCTAATCAAATTTATTCAAGGCATTTTAAGATTTTATCAGATTCCCATTACAAAACGATTTTAGACTCATTAAAACTTGAATTTCTTTTCCATATTTAAAATAAAATTACTTGATGTTATTGAAAGTTGTATTTAATAGGCAAGTAACATCATCACGCTCCTTCTCAACAGGGGAACGTGGTTTCCATTTAAAACTAAATCTCTAAAATTAAAAATAATGCTTTACAGTTAGCGCGTGTGCAACGAAACAAAAACTCGTGTTCGTTGACCACGTGCAGTAATATTATTTTCTGATTTTTTCGTTCGGAAATAATTTTGCATCTTTAAATTGTGTTCTATTTTTAGTTGTAGGTCGTGGCGACCATGTGAGATCATGAGATAAAAAAGAACCACGAATTAATATTTTTAGAACAACAGTTTTACCACTTACTTTGGCGGCGTTCGTAAACAACTCTGAAAAAAGTGCAAACCAAAAAATAATCCGTCACATGACCTCCGTTTCACCAGTTCTAAAGTTGCATTTACGAACGATTAGGTTTCTTGTCTCATTCGCCATGTAATTGGCTTTTTGAAAAATTCAATCTGAAAATGAGCCTAAACCGTGGGCTCGTTCGTAAACGCTAATAAATCGCACCAGTTGTACGAGTTATTCGAACCGAGCGTTCAAGGGTCTCTCAGATTTTCTAGTGAAAAACAAGCCGTTTCATAAGTCACTGAAAACAAAAAAAATCATTTGAAACGAACTGAGATTGTGCTAGGTTTTGTCAATTCAACTCTACTCATGGTTTAAGCTCATTTTCAGATTGAATTTATCAAAACTATAATTGTCAATTACATGACGAATGAAATTAAAAAACCTAATCGTTCGTAAATGCAACTTCAGAACTGATGAAACGGAGTTCATGTGACGGATTATTTTTGGTTTGCACTTTTTTCAGAGAATTGTTTACGAACGCGACCCATGAGCGTTTACGAACGATCCCTTTAGTTTTATTTTACTGTTATATGTGGTTAAATTTAATAAATATTTAATTTTTGATAAATTATAATTTCTATTTATCACACACAACAAACCCCAGAAAGGATTCGAATGGAAATTGCTTGGAAGTTAGTGCAAAACAAATTTTAAATTGTAACTTTGCCGATAGTGAAAGACTATCGATGTTAGAAAAAATACGAACTAAGACTTAAGCAATATGAAAATTCTTTGTCGTAGTGACAGAAGGTCAAGGTTGCTTACTTTACGAGTTGAAGCTCCATTTAAGAAACTTATATCTTTTAAAATTTTATTAAAAACAATGATATTTCAAAACCAAACGTTGTCAAATCGACCTACCATTGTTTTGAAAAATTCTTATCGGCTACCCTTGCATTGATGGTATTGAAAACATTCAATTTTAAAACAAGTTCTTTTGTTATTGCATGTACCACTAAATGAAATTTTCAAGAGAAAGCTAGATTCTCTTTAAAAAAATTAGTCATAATTATCTTATAAAATTAATTTGTTATCCTTCCATTGAATGAATGATGATGAAATTCGAAAATATCGAATACCTGGTGGTGGATTTTGTAGCGCCTTCTACTACTCCAAACTTTCGTAGAGCTGACGGCTATGTTGGTATCCAACTCTTTACAGGGGCCACGGTAGCCCGCTTGGAAGAGCAACGGATTAGCAACCGGAGGGTTGAGAGTTCAAATCCAATCAAAGAGACCGTCGTGCACAGGGGCCTGTTGCACGTTAAATCTATCGTGGACTCAAATGTCCTCACGTTGGCGTGGTGTGGAAATTTGGAAAGTGGGGTGCCAGCTCAGGTGTGACCACGTCATCTGACCGTGGTTCAAAATCCTCGGATCTTTCCCTTCGGGTTTGATCCCGGACCGTCGCCAATAGCCCGATGTGTTGCTCCCAGTGCGATGTTAATTAAATTACTTACCTACCCACCACTAGGACCATTTGCGAGCTATGTTACGAGCCTCACCTCTTTCACTTTTCGCTCTCTCACTCACAACACGAGCACGACGCTCGATCTCCTATTCCGTGAATTAAAATAATTTCGTCTTCCAATAATAATGCAACCTTTTTGTAAATTAAAGCTTTGTAAATTCATAGTTTAAGATACATTAAAGTTAATTATTTGGTAATAATGGATTGATCTGGAACTGACTTACTTTGTGTGTATAAATTACTATTGTGCGTGGATCGAACTGGGTCAGCTCGACCACTTGGTTATCTCACACAGTTTCAAATTTCGATGATGACTCTTAATAGTGAGGAAAGAAAGCTGAAGACAATAAGAAAGTAACCCGTGAAAAGAAACTGTTTCTCATGACATTTCCGTCAGAGTGGAAAATTTTTCCAGTTCTTTTCTCTCCATGTTTTGATTCTCATCTCCCAATCCAATAATCACTTTAAAAATAGTAAAATTTTTCTATTTTTTTTATCTCGAATAACTTATTTAGTATCATAAAAGTGAAGTTTAAATAGAATGCTTTCAGATATTTCAACTGCGCAGGATTTCATAACGCATTTTATAAAACATGCTTTCAGTAAACACCAATTTAAGTAACATTCAGTAACATCAGTAAACATTCAGTAGCATACACATAACATTTTGACTCAGAACTATACTTCTCTGCACTATTGGGGAGCAACTTGGGAATTCAGCATAAAAAAATGCAACCCACTCTAGTGTTTACAAATAAAAAGACGAATAAATAATGCATGTACCGTTGGCTAGAACAAATATCAACACATCAAACGAAATAAAAACACCTGCTGTTGGTTGAGCCTGAACGAGCTGGCAACACTGTGAAAAGGTTCCACTTTTGTCTGGTTAACGAGTTACCGCGTGTCCCTTTAGATATGACCACGTTTGAATCACGTGTCTTAGCGTTGACGTCAGCACTTCAGTTCGTAGCTAGTCTGACGTGCTATAGGACACATATCTCGCTGGTGGGGAAACCCCTAACGTAGGGGACCCGAAGGCATATCACCAACTTAAAAATTTCAAAGATGGCCAAGAAACACGATGCAAAAAAACTATTCCGATCAACGAATTTCACTTTGAAACTCGAGGACTCTGGAATTTTAAAAACACCACACAAGACAACTAACTCTAAATTCCCGGCACTACAGTCCCTGTTGAACCCTAGCCTCCTTAACGATACGACTCCAAAGCGCCCTGTCTTGGGCCTTAATCCACCAATCTTTTATTTTCATGTTTTTGAGGTCTTTTTCGACCTCCTCACGCCATCTTTTCCTAGGCCCCTTCCCAGTTTTCTCTGGCCTTGACACTGACTCTTAAATATCATTTTTTGTGCCTCGGTTGTTGTTCATTCTCTCCATGTGTCTCAACCATTGGATTCTTTTTGATTTTTTGTCAAATTTATATCTTTTTCTCTATATAATTTTTGGATTTCATGATTGTATCTCTTTCTCCATACATCGCCTTTGATTGGTCCAAATATGGCTCTCAAGATATTTCTCTCCCAAGTTATCAACATTTTTTCATGTTTTTGAGTCAAAGTTCATGTCTCCGATCCATATATTATTGATTTAATGATAGTTTTATACATTATTAGTTTTGTCTTCCTCGCAATTGCTTTAGATCTTATTACTTTTTGTAGTGCGAAAAAGCACTGATTTCATGCACTAAGCCTGTTTTATTTCAGACATAATGTCATTATTTTCAGTAACAATTGAGTACAGATATCTTAATTCTTTAACTCTTTCAAACTTAACTGTATCATTTATCCTATGTCATATCTGTCATATCTACCTCACTTCCCTTGCAATCCATCACCATTATTTAGTCTTTTCTACATTAATTTCTAATCCGAAGACTTTGGCCTCCATTACTAGTTTCGTAAATAATTCAGTCAACGCAATTTTACTCCTAGCTATCAAATGACATCAGCAACAAATGCCCATCGACCTTAAAATGAAATAGACGGATCATGTGGGATCGCTGTCGTAAGATCTCTGAAGGTTAAATCACAAATCGACTTAGCCTATTGGCTATGGAAGCGCAGACTAGTGTTTTGATTACGGTGGATAATCATTAAAACCAATCAATAATTTAGGATCCATGTTTTTACCCACATCCACGTGATAGATCTTCAAACCGAGCAACTGGAAGAAATAACATGAAGCTGCTGCACATGCTCCGTCCATTTCATTTTAAGTTCGATGCAAATGCCAAAATTTGTGTAGATCTATTGAAAATTGTACCATTTCTATTTGATAATGTGTTTCGTATTACTTTTCCTACTCATATGTTAAACAAAATTGTAGATAATACATCTCCCTGTCTTAATCCAGTTATTATTTTGAATTCTCTTGATAATTTATTTCGTACCTTCACTTTTGCCACACAAGACAACGACTGAGCGAAAACGCGAGCAACGTGCCCGGGAGATGTCGGCGTGAGCGACTGCAAAATCGATTTAAGCAGCCTCGGAACCGTAACCATCTACTTCTCGTGCACCCGACATTGCCATGCAGGACGCGATAATGGACGTGAATGACATCTGAACCAAATGGGTTAGGGAAACAGGACACTGAGACTAAGTACATCAGGGGTGCCGAGTAAGAGGTTTACTACAAGTGCATTGGCGACACGTGCATTGGCGACATTCACCTGACAAACTACTAGATTCCGAGCGGCTGTTGCGACAACAGACCGACACGTATAACATAATCGAACAGGCTATCAGCACACACGTCGATATCGACTCCGTGATGAGGCAGTTGCATAGCCAGCTGAAAGACAATTGCTTTTTTCAACTTGAGCATAAACAAGCACTTGGTACTTCTTATATTATCACCTATGCCCGCAGTGTAAGATTCTATTCAATCTGTAGAGTGTCTCGATTTTTTTCGACCTAAAAATGATGATCGCATACACAACTTCGCTTCATTTCTCGCACCACCCACATGTGGTTCTACGTAAAGATATGCAGCATAGTAAAGCTATGCACTTGTCTATATTTTTGTTTGCATATTATTATATTTTCGGTTTTATTTAAACTTTTATCTATTTCGTTTTAAGTTACTACAGATAAATTTTCAGAAAAATGTTATTTACATTTCATATTTGAATTTGTTTAAGGTTATAACGAATTTAATTTAAAGTTAAGTATAATATAGAAGTGTTTCTGAATGAAAAGAGAAAGAAAATAATAACGTTTAATTAAAATACTCGGGGTTATAAAATACAATTAATACTTTTTCAAGATCGTTAAATATTTAAGCCAAAATTGAGTGACGAATCATACAAGTTGTCACAAAATTTCCGAGTTATTATTCTATTGAATTTTTATCTCCCTTTATACTGAAAACGTTTTAATAAGTAGTCTAAACAGCATTTAATGTATGCGTGAGGTGTTAAAAGCAATATTAAGACAGAAATATGTTTATTTTTTCCTTCTGAGAGGAAAATAATTAAAACTCTCTCAGAGAATGAATAGAAAAATTGAAACGGATAAGAAAAATGAGTTAATAAAGAAAATGGACACTTAATAGCCCTCTGTTTATTACTTATAACACTGTTTTGTGAGTTTTATTTCAAGACTTAAATCTTGACAACTTATGCTTTCAAATCGGTTGATGTTGGATTTTCAAATATACTTTTTATCAAGCAATTAGTGCTTTATAAAGCAGGCGAGTGTTGTAAGTATAAAAGATTTTTGAAACTATAAGTTTTAAAGTATTGCTTGTTAAAGTCGAATTCCACAAATTTTGTGTGGCAGTTCATGGTAACTGTCAAAGATTCAAAACTGCGAAGTTTGAAGTGCTTTCAATTTAATGATTTTTCAGAATTAAATAAAATAAAAATTAATTACATTTGAAGAAAACATCACACTTTCCTTCCACATTTTTATTTAAAATAGAAGCTGGAAATCATGTACATGCAAAAAGAAAAAATGGACTTTACTGTCTTTTAGAACATTTTAATTGTCTTTTTCGACTAGAGACCATTTTTAATATGACTTGGCAGTTGATTAAACAGATTACAATGGGGTGAGAACTTTTGACACGTTAAAGCAATTGCTTTTCAGCAATTTGCGAAGTAATAACGACTAGAATCTAAGCAGGAATCAATTAAAACTTTTCTCCCATCAATAGTTTAGTAATTTGAAACTGGATGTGTGTGTGTGTGGATAAGAGGCAAAAAAATGGCAGAGTAGTTTAGATTTGAAAGGTGTTGGGACTTCCAGAACTAATTATTTTTGTAATGGAATGCCCCTCGTTTGCTGTTGTACTTCCGTTCAGTCCATCGATGAGATTTTGACGCAATATAAGAGGTATTAACTGCGCCGATCGGTTGTAGTTGAGAAGATACAGTTTAATCGAATATATTTCCTCTAATATTTTTAAAGTTTATGTGTTTCAGATAATTTATTTTGAATCCTGCAAAATATCTATTGTTTTATGTTCCATGCAAACAGTTGCTATCAATCATTGCTTTAAAATTAATTGATTGCGTTGTTTCAATGCCAGTTTGATTGTATTTTGAACTATTCATCGTCTTCTGCGATTATAATTTGAAACAAAAGTTTTGAATCACAAATGTAGTCTTATTTACGTATGTAATAATTTAAAGGATTACAATGCATTTCAAAAGTATGAATGGAATGCGAATTCCAAATATCGATCACATGCTTGAATTTCATTGGGTGAAATTTGCAAAGTCTATCTTTAAGTAGGATATGCAACTGCAATATCATCTGCCAAATAGCAATACGCTCCGTCACAAATATGCAAATTACGTTCCGATATAAAGGTCTCGTTTGTATCCAAGAAATGTAATATTCAGAGAATTTTTTTTCTACACTTTAGAGTTAAATTGAATTAGATTTTCTTTATTAAGACACTTAGATCGAGTCTCTAAGCCCTGATACCAAAATTTTGTGTCCCATTGAGCTCCAAAGTCAAAGAAGAAGGATTAAAGTGGTGTTTCGAACATGGGACAGACCCAGCACAATAATGTTCTCTGATCAGATGAATCAAGATTTGTCCTAAAGTCGGATAAAAAATGCGTCCGTTCTGAAGACAACAAGGAACACATAACCGGCCAAGTAACACCGTTGAGCAACACGTCTTTTGTCATAGTATTTTACTGACTATGGGTTGGATTTTCGTTGAGGTACCGTATCGATTTGCATGTGTTCACAGATGGTACAGTGACTGGCGAAAGATATCGGAACCAAGTTCTTGAATTCTATGTGAGACTTGTGTTGTTTATGTGTTGCAACAGTCAGTCCAGATCTCCTTGTGGAAGAGTACCATGGGATTAAAGCTTGTGGAAGAGTACCATGACTAATATACCCTACAAAGGTTCAATTATTTCAAGATCAAGGGACTGAGGAGACCAGACGCGGTGTTTCACATAATCCTCTTGCATATAGAACCATGCTTGGACACAGAGCAGTGTGAGTGGAGCCGCTTACACGTAATCATAACATTTGGCGTGCTTGAATGATCTTGCCTCTGAAAGACTGAGAGGTCGGACATAACGGTGTTTGACTGCTAGCAGAATATTCACATAGAACTCGTACGACTGACATTGATAGATTGATGCTTCTGCCTTTACAGTTACTAGGTGGCAGACTTTTGCGTGGCTGTACTACAAGAATGAATTGTGGACGTTTTCATATGATTTTGTCCATCACCTGTATATGTATTTAAAGCGTATGTATTTCAGTATCCTTTAAGTTTTGTTTGCTTTTTAAAAGCTGGAAGCGGTATTTTTTTAGATGCAGTGTAAAACAGTGTCAGCCATTGAATAAAAATAAAAATGTGCTGTTTAAAGGCTGAATTAAATTATTTTTTCACTTATTCCTCGTCATCTGCACTGAAACTTTGCAGCAGAAACTTGAATGGTTTCGATACAGGTTTGAAACTATCTCACAATTGCATAGTTCTTTGGAATTTTAATGTTGTGATAATCGGATGGTAGATGGGAATTGCTGGTACTTCTACCTAGTAGATAAAAAGTGAAAGGCCTTTCTCTGATCAAATATTAGGTCACAACTTGGATCTCAATTATAATTGCGAGATGTGACTTTCGAAGTATTACCCAAATAGGTTGTTTTAAGTTTAAAATCTTTTGGTCCTAATTTCTTTTGTCAGTTTTAACTGTTCAATAAAAAGAGTTTTTACTATCAATTGATATACACTACTATAAAAGTACTATTTTTACCTAAAAAGTGAAAATCCAAGTTATAAAGAACGAATCCTTATATACGAGTGAATTTGAAATGACTACTAAAACTTGGTGTTGTTTTCCGGTTTAGTCTATTGGATTATAAAGAGAGCTTCAAATCAAATATCTTTGCATATATGAATAAAATTGAATGCGTGTAACGAACTTGAATACTAGAATATTCTGATGCATCCTGGAATATAAAAACGACTTCCTCAACCACTCAACTGCCTTCGCTTGCCAATTTTACCAACACAAACTGATGGACAGAAGATTCTTTTAGCTAAGCTATTGACATCCAAATAAGTGCAATACAACTACACAAATTAGTATAACTTTATCTGCTATAGCTCTTCTAAATGACTGAACCTCGTTACATCAATGAAATGAAATTTCAATATTCCTATTCCTTTACTAATGGGAAAATTTGCTTCGAATGAGCAATATTCATTTGTTGATCATTTAAAAGATTACAAATATAAATGTACTCATGTTTTTTCGGTTTCTTGGTTTCGTATATTACCTGAGAGATTTGAAATGGTTGCTTAGTGAATACAGATGAATTGAAATATTTAACATCTTCGCACATTAGCTCGTATATCAGTGACTAATTGTTTATATGTTTGATCTGACTTGTACGAAAAAGCTTTTCTCTAAAGACATAATATAAATGCATTTAAATAAAAATATGAACAGTATATGTGGGGAAGTTGGTCTTTACGTAGGATTAATTTACTCCAACTATATATACAGCGAGTTGACGAAAAGTTCGCATACATGTTATCAAAGGGGAGGAAAAAAATACCACAAAGCCTTCCAAGGATTCGTTAAGGCGCGTACTGTCAACGCCCTCTAGTTGTGAGGCAAGCAAGGGTGTAATACATCCGTTGCCAGCTTCGTTGCTAATGGCTTAATTTTTTTGATTGATTTGAGACCTTGATTTGAGTGATCTGAAACCATGAGACAAATAAAACTTCTTTAAAATACTAAACTGGATGCCATGGAATACTTTGTCCAAGATCCAGCCAAATATCAAACCTTTTAGGTCCTGTAGATATTGCAGTCAAATCATGGACTGATTAAGTTGGTTTGTCACTCGATAGTCATCTTTTGCTACAGGGGGCTTATAGACTGGGACAGACAGGTGTGGTCAGGAAAATTAAATACTGAAGACACTTGTGATGTTTAGAAAGCAGGGACTATGGTCATTACTTCCAATGTTAGTTGTACATGTTATTAATATTGCATCTTTAAAACTGCCAAAGACAACATCAGACGTTGAAGAAAAATTTAGTAAGGCAAGTTACTGATTTTCAGATAACTTCTTGTTCGTTTGTTTCAAAGATTCAATTTACGCGAAATATTTTAAGATAAACATGCTTTTTGTTTCGTGTAAGTTATTTAACAAAACAACGCTTCCAAAGATTTCTCTTATTCATTACGAGTGTAAGCAATTGTTGTTTTACACTTAGATTTTCAGGTTTATATCTTAAACTCGAATATATTTGTTATGAACTTATAACACGGCTGAAACTTTTTAGATATCATAATTAGATATATTAGATACCGTAAGTAAAATAGCCCATAAGTAAATATTAGATACAAAAGTTTTGATATTGATTTGGGCTTTTAGATCCCTTTTCGCTTGAGTTATGCCACCATTCTTCTCATTACTGTCATTTAATTAAAGCTTGCTGCAGGGAGAGGGAATTCCTCGACTTACTTAATTACCCTCACGAGCCCTCTAGTGAAAATTCCATTTCCAGACAGCTACTGAATCCGTTTGTATATCGATTTAATTCTTGTTGGGTAAGGATTCACGTCAAAAAGAGATTTTATACCTTTTCTGTAAGCACACTGAATGGAAAGAAAATATAAGGAGGAAAAAATAAGGATAAATATAACGGAGTTCCGTGCGTTCTGGTCGCGATGGAAACGCTCAAAGCAGAGCGGGAAAATAATTCATGCTAACTGGAGAACATGGAAATTTTAGGATGGCGCAAGACCTGTGTGGCTGATCGTGCATCTTAAGAACGGGAGACCTTAGTGGCTCCATATTAATCCTCTGTGGATAAAAATTGTTACTTCTTCTGAATGTGGACTTAAGAATGGACTTAAATAGTGTTATACTTCTGAAGAAAGTATATCAGTATTTCGCTATTATGTATTTTTGTTTTTCTAGTTGAGATTAACTGTAAAATATAAGAATTTCACTGTTTTAATTTTGAAACAATGTACCCTTTGCATAAATGTAAATACGTATATTTAACAGAAATATCATAATTATGTGTATTATAAAACGCATTAAATTTTGTAAAGTATTTTTTAAATAATTTATATAAATAAAAACCAAAATTTTTTTAATGGTTCTAAAAATATCTTTTCAAAGACAGCGTGTGATAAAATAAACTAAAAATACTACACAGTTCCAGTTCCTTAATTTGATATTGTAATGATACTAAACATTTAATATGAGTCTTTGTGTATGTGTGTTAGTACTTCATAAAAATTCAAATTTGTCCATTGGTTCTTAATCTACTGTCACTTTAACACTGTAAGATGATCACAGTTTTGAATTACATATGCTATTATTAGAATAGCTTTTATTCAGAAATCTAAAATTTTACCTCTTAGATTTTACATGTTAGTCAATAATTCTACAAAAATTTAAGACATTTAAAATCGACGGTTTTTAAAGTGGTATTTTCACATTACATGTAAAATAATCCATTAAAATGTAAAATTTACCATTGTTTTTGTATTTTATATACACTTCTGAAATAAATGGCCTCCATTTGGAAATAAAAATACTAAATTTGAACTATCAGTTCTCAAGCTACTGCCCTTTATAGACAACACGACAAATCCAACATGGCCACCATTTTGTAAACCTGACCAATTTTTAAATTCTTGAATCTCAGATAATGTTCTACAAAATATATTAAAAAATTAAGATTTATGGGTTTCACTTCCATGTCTATCTATGGTAAAAATTTGAAAAAAATTATGACTACGGAGCAACTTCCACCAGGTGTCTCCATATGAAATGACTCTTATTGCAATAAGTGCTGTTAAGAAAACTTAAAACTAATTAAATTTGTATCCTGGCAATTTTACTTTTCAGACTGATTCTAATGTTTTTTATAAGGATGAAATTGAGTGTTTTATTTTATCATAGAATAGATATGTAGATGTTAAGGAGGAATGTTATGAGCTGCATGTAAAGATTTCCATGATGTGCTAAAGTTGTTATATTAGTGAAAATACCCACAAGTTGTTTCTAAATGTCCAATGATAAAGATGGATCTTCAATGCTAAAATGTTTTCCAAGTATCACACGCAATGCAGGACATTTTGTTCTTGATAAATTGTATTCTAGTTACTACTAGGAAGTGTTTATTTCTCTCTGTTTAAAAGATGCCGTCTTATTTTAAGTCAGGTAAGTCAAATATAAGTAAAATTTTAATTTTTTTTTATAAAAAGGTGAAAGCCAAAGAGAAAAATTGACGCCTTTCTCTAATTAAGAGGTTAATTTTGTTTCAATTAAATTAGTTTACATTTAATAAGAATTTTTAATTCATGACACTACCTACTACGAACCTACATCGGTATTATGTAAAAAGGGCGAATCCGCCATATCTATGATTTTCTGATTTTCGCCTTTTTGACTTGCCGATATTAAGAGCTATCAGTATGTAAAAACGGCGTATCTGAAGGATTGATGGTTGCCAAGGAAATAGCATGTAAGAAAAAGGCCAACGTAATATCAGCTGTGGTAAAGGGCGAATAGTATTTGATCTTATATGTAAAGAAGGGACATGGTAACTTGTGGGACGCGACTGAAAGGAACAGGGGATCAACTGAAATAGGAACCTGTATTCTCAAATACATCAATGACCACCCAAACACAGAATTTATCTTTATGAGCGATAGCTGGTGGCAGTCAAAACTTAAATCAACATTTTTCAACAGCGCTCCTGCATGCTGTTCGACTGACAAGCTGTAAAGTTATAGATCCCATTTTTACGAACCAGACCATTCTCAGCAAGAAGGTGACGCAATGCACTCTACTATAGAAAGGGCGGCAAAAACATGCAGGTTAACGTGCCTTCAGAATGGGGTGTCATTTTCCAGACTGTAAGAAAGTCACCAAAACCTTACAAAGTGGTTCATTTGAACCATGAGTGTTTTATTGATTGGGTTTCACTAGCAAGTAGCAACGAAGACACTCAAAGATACCATGATGTTTCTGGCAATGTTGATGAGTGGAGAAAAATCAAATGGTTTCGGTACATGAAGTCAACCAGATTCTATTTTTTCAAGTACCAATATGATTATGAGATATTTAATGAAATAAAAATAATGAAGTGTTGGCAGACCACATAAGCTAAGTGTGGACAAACTCCCTAAGGCATACAAAAAACGTCTGACAATATCGGCCCCAAAACACAAGGACTTAATAAATCTTAGTAAAACTAGAGTCATTCCATTACACCACCATAGTTTTTATGAGAAACTGTCAAAGGTCAAATCTAAAGGAGAAACTGTCAAATCTAAAGGAGAAAAAAAGGGGAAATGGGAGAGGAAAAAACCAAAAAGGAAATAAACCTAGAAAGGAAAACAACTCAAGAAATTCTGTCTTATTAAAAAAATTTGTCTTATTAAGAAATTCTGTTCACAATAAAAAGTAATTTTGCTTATTTGAAGTTATTTTTCTTGCTTTCCAACAAAAATTCACATACTAACTATAGTCTGTACATTAACTTTATTAGTTTTAGATTTGAAAAAGGCAAATATCTAGCTTGGTGTTTTATTATACCTATATAAAAAGAGCAAATATGCTACAACAATCTATAAAATAATAACAATATTTTTAAGAAATTGTGTACAGATTTAAAAATTGGTGAATACTTTTAAAAAGGTGTTGTTAATCTAAATTAGTTTCATAAATTTTGAAAATTATTTTTTAATTTTTTTGAAATGTTAAACATTTCAAACAGCTTTCCTGAAAAATGCTGAATTGGTTGATTCGCCCTTTTCATATAACACCGACGATATTTATTAGTTCCTATCGTTGCTTATATACATTCACTCCAAAAGAGGAATTCGCCGAAAAATAAAACTGCCAGTTAAAACGCGTCTAGAAAATCCAGAGCTCCGATAACCCCTGGGAGATGAAGATTTGCAAAGAAAAAGTTCCTATCCCTACTATAAGCGTCACTAAATGAGATCAAGCACTCTTTGAATCGAGAAGAATTCTCTCAGGGTTTCAAGAGGCTGTTATATAAGTCAAACGGAGTTTCTGTGCGGCTCTCTTTGAAAGCAGCTTTAGGTGTCAAACATTGTAATTTTTTTCCAGGTCAAAGATTTTCGTATTTGCCAACTTTTAAGCTTTAACGTTTTGTTCAGAAAAAACTCGCGTGGGAGAAGATAGTAAGCTCTTTTTTTTGTTTGGCTGTCTGCTCGGAACGTTGTTTTTGTCTTTTGCAATATTATAGTTTAAAAAGGAAATATGAATGCGTTTGTATTTAATAAATAAAACCTTTTGGAGAGGAGTGTCAAGAGACAGAAGTATAAGATGGAAAGTTTTAGAGAAATATAGAAAATCTTTTTTTTTTGAATTTCCTTTTATCTTTTCAGTAAAAAAGTATAATGGTTATAAAAGTCATAATATTTGAGAGTTATCGCTTAAATAAACATCTATATATATACATTATCTAACGTAGGCAGCACAAAAATATTTACCTATTGTTGAATGGTAACATCGTATATAAATAATATAAAAACAATATAAAATCAATCGCTACATGATTCAATCGCCAATTTTCCCGCTTAGTTTAAATATGCTTGATTTGAGCTATGGGGCTGTAATATTGTCAAAACTACATGAAAAAGCTCGACATTCTAATGAGATTCTTCAGCATCCGATGAAAAATTTTATTAGAATGAATGCAATGTGTGAGGAAATCTCGAAGATGGAATTCCGAAAGAAAATAAGTTCAACGCCAAAAATGCCGAATCTCCTTTGAACAAGGGAATGGGATAAGATTAAAGTGGACGTTCAGAAGCTAATTGGGGTAACATGACTGAGGTGTGCTTTTTGCCATGCATTTTACTGGAAATAAGAAGGAATTCCAGTGAGAAGTATACGAAAGGCTATTATAAATTATAATTTTATTTCATTTGGAGGTATGAAATGCGAATATGGATGTTACATTCATTATAAATAAGATATGAAATGTGAGTAATGACACTTTGCCGTCAACAAATAAAGAAAGTTTAGAGCAGATGCTATGCGCGGGTCAGTAATTCATTGTATTGAAGTAGAAATAAAATAAGATATGACGAGAGATGTATTTTTAAACAATTCTTGGCGTTTCATACACCAAGGGTAAGCAAATTTATGAGTATTTGTGGGATGGATTGTGAAAGATTGTGAAGAAGTCTGGCCTCACGTATTAGTTTAAAGAAGGGAGAAAGTGTTGAGTGAGGAAGGAACCGACTACACTAATCCATCTTAGAGGGAGTTATTTATTAAATATCCATATGACACTTTTTTCGTAAACAAGTCTTGTCCAAGGTTAATCCAGTTGGAGAAATCTCCAAGATAGAAATCTCGAGTTTATTGCGTATTACATCGTGGAGGATACGGGTCGACCCCTTTTCGAGGTCCCTCTCTTAGAATCTTACCACATTGCAATACAAGACAGGAAATAGAATACAGTAACTTAAAATACAGGAGTCTACTCCTGCATTTTAAGCCAGGACAAAAAATACAGGAGTCTACTCCTGTATTTTGTCAGGACAAAAAATACAGGAGTCTACTCCTGTATTTTAAGGGGCAACGGCCCCTTTCAACAGCACCTTTTCCTTTTCGGGCAAAGAGAAACACTGCTTGCGGTTTGGTGAGAACGTCCCACTATTACTCCACTATTGTCCCCTCACGATCAAATTTCATGTGCGCTGTCACGAAGGTAGGCCGAACACCGCTTGGAAAAAATGGCATTTGACCATCTAGGGGCAAAGAAATAAATATGCAGACAGCCATTTCCTGTTGAGGCATGTTCATATAATGGAAGCTCTTATTTTATCTTTATGAGTCAAATTGAATACTTTTTCAACTTTAAATTACTTGGAAACTACACCGCTGACCATCGAAAATGCAATGCCATGAAAAACAAGAGATATCAAAGCCTTATTTGTTGTACAAATGATATACAAGAATGAAATGATAACTCCGTTTGACTAGTGGAACGTTGTGCTCCCTCTATGGGAAGCAATAACTGCTGCTACAACTCTCGGCATTGAATGTAAGAGGCTTTGGATGTGTGTTTGGAGTATGTCAGTCCATGCTGCTTCCCCACGTTGCCAAAGTTCATCTGGAGTAGCAGACGGTGGTCTGTGGTATGCCAGTTATTGGGTGATCATCGAATAGACGTGTTCGATGGCCAACCGATCTGGTGAACGGGCAGGCCACGTGCTGTAATGGATTGTCTTGAAAACTGGCCACAATTAGGGAGGATGACAGGCTATAAAACTTCAGAGATGTAGCCATGGATGTTGAGTGTACCACGGTAATGGGTCCTAGGAAGGTGGAGGGAGTAAAATCCAACGGTGCCCCATACCATAACGCCAGGTAATGGACCGGTATGGTGATGCATAATGCAAGAGTCATGCAATCTATCGCTAGACTCGTATGGGACCATAGTGGTGCTGTAAACAGAATCAAGATTCGTCTGAAAAGACGATTTTATGCCATTCACTTGTCCACGTGAGGCGTTCTAAGCACAATTCTAGCCTCAGACGATTGTAGTACAGAGTTAAAGGTGGTCAGAGTCACAACAATGAGCGCCTTGAAAAAAATTATCTGCTGCTGCAGACGACGTCGAATCGTACGTGCTAACACATTGATTGTTGTGCAATATACCCTAATTCTGAAGCTAGAGTTCTTGATGTTGCAGTACGACTACCAATAGCCATGCACACAAGATGTTTTTAGTTCAGTGATATGACGAGGCTGCTCCAATTGCTCACGTCGGCCAGTTCGTTCCTCCTTTGCTCGCCGATCCCATATTCTCAACCCTGTGGCTTGCTTTCGACCAGCACTAGCACTGATTTCTTGAAAGGATAATCCGCAGTCTCTCTCTCTCTCGATAAGCCACAATTCTTCCTTTGTCAAGTTCAGAAACCTGCTTGCATGACTGCCGTAATTTTCGACGAGGCATAATTAAGATTCTTATACACAGAATAGAGAGAAAACACAATTCCAGTACTTAAATCTAAACACTACGTTCCTTTTTACACTGCTTACAGGAGTGCGTTATGATTTGTATATACGCCTGCAGTACTAATCATTTACATATCCTTTCATCGTGCAAATTTCAAGGCTCTTGGATGTTCTTTTCATGATGTTGCATTTTCGATCGCCAGCATTGTATAAAGTGAAAAATAGGTCTCTGTAGGTAACTCTTGTGATAGGGGTTGAAATGTTACAGTGGTGATTTCCTTGATTAAACCCAGCTTTAAATTTTTTTTGCTCTTTAGTAAAGTACAAAAAATTCTCCAAGCAAACTGATAAGTCCCTCAAAAGGATAGGCTCAGGGTATTTCTGGTGGTTTTTCTGGTTATTCAACGTGCGAAGCTTCTCTCATACAATAAGCTTTTTATGTGTGTGTGTGAAAAATAGGTTCATAAACCATCAATGAAGTCGTGCTAGTCAAGGAGACATTATCACCAAATTGGGTCTTTGAGAGTGCATAGTTGTTACATGCTTATAAGCATACACTAGATAACAGAATTATTACTCATGCATCTATCTGTTGAGTGTGCTGCGTTTTCAAGCGTTATGAGGCATCGAATACTTTTATACACAGTATTTTAAAAACAATTAACTCTAAAGACAAAACTTAGAGATATTGCCTTTTTGACAAACACGGTAGTATATGGAAGCAGAAAACTGAACACGATTTGTTGAGGTTTGTAAATCTTAGACTGAATGAAAAATGTAATGTTTGGTTAGGCGAAATATACAGGGTGGGCGAAAAGTCTATGACACATTTCAAAATTTAATATAAAATCAACCAATTGTCATGTGAGAGTGCGGTTTTCACAAAAGTGCTTTACATGGCATCAAGTTTTTTATTTGGCATAAAAAATTCATAATTTAACGCATAGATGGCACTGTACCGAAAAACAATATAAAAATTGTACACAAATAATTACAATACATATTATAATGTATTAGAGCATTTTTGTTTTACTACATACCATATTTCAATGTGGGCACCCTTTGTGGCTCGAGCCACATCTAACCGATACTCAATTTCAATCCACGTATTTGCTAACATGTATTGCGGAATAGAGTTGATTACTTGCTTGATTCGTGTCTTCAATTCCTCAATGTTCGCCATCCGCGAGGAGTAAACCTTGTCCTTCACATATCCCCACAAGAAATCAAGGGGGGATTAAATCTGGAGAACGATGTGGTCATAACAGTGGACCATCTCGCCCAATCCATCGGCCAGGGAATGCCTCATTTAGATAGTCTCGTACAATTTTACCCCAGTGTGGAGGAATACCATCTTGCTGCCAAAGGACATTTGGATGCAAATGTGAGATTTGTGGAACGGCAAAAATTTGCAACGTATTCAGGTAAACTTCCTTTGTCACAGTAGACTCGGCAAAAAAGAAAGGGCCTATGATACGATCAGCCATCAAACCGCGCCACACACTAACTTTTAGATTGTCACGGATGGTTTCAACTATACGGTTTTTCGACCTCCATACCCTCATGTTGTCCTATTAACCTTGCAGAATAAATGAAAAGTTGCTTCATCGGTAAAAATGATATGTCGTAGAAACGCAACATCTGTGTCTATACGTTGAAGCATTTCAATAGCAAAGTCACTACTGCGCGGCATGTCATTAGGTTGTAAAACTTGCAATAACTGCATTTTGTAGGCTTGGAAGTGCAATCGTTTATGAAGCACTCCACGTAATGCCGTGCGCGCAATTCCTATATATAATTCCCGTAAAGCACTTCGTGTTGACCTTGTAGAACTGCGAACAAGAGTTTGGCGGATTCGTTCGACATCATCTTCTGATGTGCATGGCCGGCCACTTCTTTCTCTGTCCAACACGCTTCCAGTCTCTAAAAATCTTTTGTGCCATGTCAAAATGCTGTTTCGACAAGCAGCAGCTTTATTAAACGTGCGACGAAAATTTCTTTGAACTTGAATAACAGATTTTGTTTCAAAGTACCAACCTACGCATTTTGCTATTTCCGTTGGAGTCGTCATAGCTGGAATGACGGATTGCAAGCTAACCTTACTAAACTAGTGCTATACAAATAGCGCCATCTGTGTGCAAACAATTGAACTATTTTTTATACCAAAAAATAACTTGATGCTATGTTTTTATTTAGTGAAGCCGCACACTCATATGACAATTGGTTCATTTTATATAAATTTTGAAGTGTGTCATGGACTTTTTGCCCACCCTGTATTTTGATGTCATCTTGCGTACCGTAGAAGGTTAAAAATATGAAGACAACATTATTCTCTGACTGGTTTTCAATTTGAGATTAAATAAAAGCGTTGATTCTTAACTCTTTCTTTAAGGTGTTTCAACATGTTGAGAGTATGAGATTTTCAGTGTAAACAAACAAAAACCACAAGACGGAAAACGGAGATTTTTTTTTACTTCGGCTACCCAAATATACTATCATATAATACATATCGTGGTTACCTTAAAATGTAGTTTACTGACGTTTTGGAAATGTTTTGCGTTTGATCTAATTCACGTTGATCAATCAACAATCATATATTAATTCGGAATTCACTCTGGAATTTTTATTGGCGACGAACTGAAATCGTATTCGAAAACAAGCCAAAGGAAATCACTTCAGGAATACTTACAGGAAACACTTTCGTCCGCAAAAACAATACCATCATCTGCATTTAGATTGACAGAAAAAGCCTCTAATTTGCTTAAAGATTAATCAAAGTCTCCGAAAAATATTTCCCAATAAACCCACCTAAATGACGAATTAGAGCAACGTTTAATTCAAAAGAGGGTTCTCAACTACAGAATTTTTTCAATAAAATTAACGCAATTATAAAACTCTTTCAAGTGTTTGGAAACACGTCTTGTAAATTCGAAAACCTGCATTTTAAGCCTTTAACTTGTTCGATATTGCTTACTAAACTCATTCTCAAGTAGTACTTGAGACTTGGAAATTGTTGAAATTTAACCGCCATTTTAAGTTAGAATAATCTTATTCAGTTGTAAAAGCTGAAATTATATTCACTCGTAAAATCTGAAATTATATTCACTCGTAAAATCTGAAATTATATTCACTCGTAGAACTTTGAATAACTCGGTTTTGAATAAAATCGTTTGAACTCTATTTGGTGAGGATAAGGTTTCTCTGCGTTCGAACAACTTCTACATAAGTCCAGTCAGAAGAATTTCGACTAACATGTCGCTCAAAGGACAATTAAACTACTTATGTAAGCCCTTATCCGTTTTACATTTCTAATTTAGAATTCATGAATACAAATAAACTGAATTCATGGCCTAGAGATGGTAGTTAAGCAGTTTTATGTTGTGAGTTATGTCAAGAAGATGCAAGCTAGAAAGGTTACGTTTCGTGCGCTCATGAATAGATTATTTTCCTTATACTTTAGTTAGAGACTTTCATTAGTAACTTTTAAAATCGCAAAAATTGAAGTGTGCTTTAATTGGAGGGATTGTTCTTATGCACACATAATGAGTAAATATGTAATGCAAACCATAGATATCATTCTAAGATTATTCATGTCCCAATTTAGTTGATTTTTTCTGCAACGTTCTTAGCATTAAAAAATATCCATATAAAATCGGTCGGGATTTAAGTATCTTACAGTGGAACGTTTGTGTGCAGCTAATAATAACTTATTAATAGAAGAATAAATTTTAAAAGCTTTAAATGGTAAGTAGAAAGTGTCTACTTATTTTATGACTAGTATAAAGGTCAACTGAATGTAATTCTCTCTTTTGCAAATTCGCTTCATATTTCCTTTGAAATATAAGTACAAACTTCCCAAAATGTTTATTCAGATGTCTCTTAAACTCACAGTTAATAATACAAGAATTGATAAAAAGTTCTCATGTAGTATACTATGTTCATAATAAGAGTAATGTCAGAATAAGAATAATATTTTTAAATAGAAAATTACTAGTAAGAATAATATAAGAATTTGAACTTGAAATTTTTAAATAAAAATGAGTAAAAGAAAATTAGTATATTCTTGGTTTTCTCTTTCCTTAAAGGGAAAACCATCTCTCTCTTTAGGGTTTTCCATCATAACTAAAGTATAATCTTCAATTTAGACATTTGTAGAATTGAGATAAAACAGTAAAGTAGTAAATGTATCATAAGATGATAATTAATTAGGAATTAAAATCTTGCACACATCACATTCTGAGATCAATAATACAAAATGACTATGAAATAAAATTGTCAGTTTCATTATATATACAATAGACAAAAAAAGTTTTCATACGGTAACGAAAACGGCGTTTGAATTATAATTTCTAAAGAAATCTCACCAAAGATTCAGAAACTGCACAAGAAACTTATTTCATACTAGAGAATGTGTTCGCAACAAAAGCTCCTTAATTTTCACAAATAAAAGGAAATTAATTAAAACTTTGAGAAAAACATACAAAATGAAAGGCAAAAAGTTTCCTTTAATAAAAATAATAGTTTATCAACGAGGAAAATACTGACGAAATCGCAAATAAATCTAAATCTACGGTAAAAATCACTGAAAGATATAATTAGGTAGAAACTGGAAAATAGGAACCGATTCAGAAGACCTCAGAAAATGAGCCATATATACCAGGAATACACTGCGAGAAGTTCGCGATAATACACGAATTAGGCACCACAACTTGTATTCTTGTTGGAAACTGATTACAATCTTAAAATATAACCTCAGACTGTAAGAAAAGTAATAAAAAAGGTAGCTATAGTGGGCATGTTGCACGTAAGAAGCCACTCATTAGCAAACTTAACAGAAGAAAGCGTCTTGAGTTTGCAAAAAAGCATCTAAGCCCTTAATTTTCTGGGATTCTGTACTTTTAAAGGATGAATCAAAATTTTGTCTCTATGGTTCAGATGACCGAGTTATAACATGGAGAAAACCAAAACATCAAATGAAAACAAAAAACTTATGTAGAACTGTAAAACACGGCGGAGGAAATGCAAAGGTATGGGGTTGCATGAGTTCTTCTGGTGTGTATAATTTATGTTTTTCTGAAGGTAACATGGATAGCTATGTGTACCTAGACACTATAAAACAAAATGTCCTTGCTAGTGCTACGAAACTGTTTCTTGGAAGACCATTTATCTTCCAACAGGAGAACGATTCAAAACACACTGCAACGTTCTGTAAAGAAAAAAATGATGCCTTTACCATTATTATAGCAACTTAACACACCATCAGTCTCCTGATTTAAACACCATAGAACACTTATGGGAAGAAATCGGACGTCAATTGAAAAATTATGATACAGCAGCAGAGAAAACCTGAAAAGTACTATTCTGGACAACTGGAAAAAAATTACTCATGAAACAACAAAAACCTGTGGGTCTCGTGCCTAAACTTCTGAGAATGGTCATTAAAGGAAAAGCAGGTTCAACTTACCATTAAATGATGAAACATGGGGGAAACATTTAATAAAATATTTTTCACCGTACGGTAAATACTTTTTGCTTTACTTTGCCACATTTTTGTGTTATTGTGAATTATGCGTTAAATTATATTAATATTTTTTGTTTAAATGCAGTAGAAATTTTCTATGCAATTATGCTCATCTGTTTTTCCATTTTTATTTCTTCAATATTTATATTTTGCAAATAATAAAGCAATTTATTTCAAATAGTAAGTGCGTATGGAAACTTTTTTACTCACTGTAATTTTCTTGGAGACAGATGTCATTCTAATGGATCTGTTGTGAGCAAAATACTAGGAATATATTTTACCAAACGATATTTATTCCAAAGTAAGAATTCTGATTTATTTTTTATCAGACGATAATTATTTATTCAAAAGTATTTGCAAAGTATTTTTTATTAATATTATAATTTCGTTAGTTATAGAATTTAATTTATGTGTATTTATCTTCATTAATATTCTTTTGCTATATGGCTACAAAAAAAGGAGTCAATAGATATCCCACAAAAAATTATCAGACGAAAAGTTTCTTGCAATTGTTAATGGGATATTAATAATGTTTAAATGAAAGTTATTAACTTTTATCACGCTTTTCCGTTTCTCTATCACCAAAGGGAATATATGTACGCAAGAACCTTCAGATCATAATTTAGGGAATTCTAAAGTTAATAAAGTTGGTACAGAAAAATGGCTACCGTGGTTTTGAAAAATCTTAAATATCATTAAACGTTTCTGATGGTAGATTTATTTTTCAGAAAGAGAAAGTTCCTTGCTTCGTTTTAAATTTATATATTTCCTTTTTGATATCAAGTAAGAAAGCAGATAAAACATTTGTTTTTATAATGCTGCCTCACTTATTCAAATTGCATACCTAGGTTTTTATACAAGCAGACATATATTTCCCCCATTTTTCTAGGAATTTTTCAATGACATAAAAAAATTCGCATCCAAGGTTAATTAGAGAAACTCTCCACCAACCACGATCATTCTAGAGAATGTGTTTTTTCTTGTTGTTGATCTCCCTTTTCCTCTAAGAACAATATCAGACTCCTGCTAAATCGATCCTAAAAATAAAACGACTCCGGTGCGAATTGATTTTTAGTAGAAAAGCGAGAAGGGAGAAAACAATGTTTAATACTAGTTTTAAGACCCGAAGTGCTCCTTCTAGTAAACCATAGCTGTCTGATCGATAGTTTTCATTCGGAGGAACGAGATCGTGTGATATGATATTGTGGCTTAGATTTGGTCCGACTTCTGTTTTAGATCCTTTTGTCAGTTGGGTTGGGAAAAATAATCACAAAGAAAACGGCAACCTGTTGAGCTCGGCATTGGAGAAGTGATCCGTTGACGCCGAGTTTCCTCTCTTCGTTTCAATGCGAAACATATAAGTTGGTATTAACTATATTATCTAATTCGCTTTTAGATTAACAGCAACATTGTTCTTTTATCGTTTTATAAAAGAGTGATAAATTGCATTTTATTTTTCAGAGCTTTGAGTTATTATTCACGACTGTATTCTATGCCTTTTCAAACTCATTTGAATAATTAATCGTAACTCATTTTAACATTTAACCCTCTGCGCGGTTCATACGTATATATTCATTCTGCAACCTGCAGTCTTCCTGTAGACATCGACCTTAAAATGAAATAGACGGAGCATGTGTTCTCAGCTTTATGTTATTTCTTCTGGTTGCTCAGTTTGAAGATCTGATTGATTGTTTATGATTATTGATTGATTAAAGTTGTTATCCAACGTGATCAAAAACACTAGTATGTGCTTCCGTAGCCTATCGGCTAAGTCGATATGTCATTTATCCTTCAGAGATCTTAAGACAGCTACTCTGCCCACATGATGCGTCCATTTCATTTTAAGGTCGATGCCTGTACACGGCGTGTAACCAGTTTTGATATTCTTGTTCAATGGAATCTTTCTTAGGATTCTTTCAATCAATGTATGCGGCTATTAACTTATTATGGTTGGTTGGGTTTTATGGTGCAAGGGCCATATTTGGCCATGTTGCGCTAAACACAAGACAGACAACTTCAAGTAATGGACTCTCAAAGAAAGCTTTACTGACACAGAAGAGCCAGAAAGCACATACGCCGCTTTAGTCATTATGTGTGTTGTGGGGTAAAAGAAATACTATATTCTCCGAAATCTCATGACGCTCAGAAGTTCAACTGTTCAGCTCGTACATAACTATGCGAAGACTTTCAGTGTGAACAAACAACCAGAAAACGATTTTATATCCGGTAACTCAATGGGAGACTTTTTCTGTCAAGTTAAATTTAGGTGGCAGTTGTATTTCTGGGCAGAATGTGTTTCCTGTGCGTATTCCGAACAGGAAGTCACGGCTTGTTTTCCGAATATGATTTCAGCACTTCGCCAATAAAAATTCCAAATGATGAATTCCGGATTGATATAGGATAGTTGATTGGCCAACGCTAATTAAATTAAACGCCAAACGTCACCAAAATGGCGATATACAACATTTCAAGGTAAACCCGATATGTATCATGCGAGAGCATATTCCCAACTAGCACAAGGATGGTTTTTCCATCGCAAAAAAGTATCAGCTGTCTCATACACGTAATGGTAACAGAAATCTACCAATAATTATGTCTTTATCACATCTTTTATGACACGTTCCGCAAAGGCATCGTATCGTTGCAAAGCACCACCACTAAAGACATTGCAAAAGCATTGTTTATGTTTTTATCTTAAGGCCAAACAAAAAGACAGCAGAGAAAGGGGGCAACACTTCACCGTTTTCTCCCATATCCTTGATGTGTTTGGGTCACTAGCAGGTTCTTGCACAGAGGAAGCCTATAGATGGAAAATTGGGAAGGGGAGGGTACGGTATGCATGGTAGAAGCAAAGTGGAGCTGTCTTGCTCCCTTCGTCGGAGGGAAGGGGAAAAGCCTGCTCCAGACTAGTTTCCATTCACTGCACCACATACTAAACAAACGTTAAACACATTTTCTTAGCTGTTCATCTCATTCGCTCTGCAAACATCGTAATTATGATAGGGAGAAAAAGGTAATATGCCATTGACACCTGAGCATCTTATTCGCGTGCCTATGTGATACCAACATATTATCGTCAACACATCTCAAATATGTGGCTGTTCTATTTGGGTCGAATAGAGGATGTGAAATATTCGTTTTCTGTCTAATTTGTTTGCACTGAAAATCCGTCTCATGTGGAGTACGTACAGGAAGCACGTTCTACCACAAAAACACTTGCGCCATTTACATTTAGCTTTTCAGAAAAAGCTCCTCATTCAAAGCAGCCTGACAAGGAAGACACAAATTTGCATTAAAAATGACACGAATCTCTCCTTATGTGTTACAAATCTTTCCTCTTTGCCACATTTTTTGAACTCCAGAGGCTATATCTAATCACTCACTGGACACTTTATATTGTTTTGTCCACTCGTTTTTATAGTTTTTATAATTTCATTCATATTTTGTAAAATGCGAATGAATTATATTCAGGTTTTGAATTCTATATTTAAGCAAAGGACGTTTTACTGCTACAAATCTACGTGGATGTTCTGAACATTACACTATTTTTAATATTTTTTGCGATACAAAAGAAATTACTTTTGTAGTACAACATGGCAATTTTTTATAAAGTTAAAATAACTTCAGGCATTATTCTGCTCAGGTGTTTGAAATCCTACGATTCATAGGCATGGAATGCCATTAGCGATAGGAGACAGAGATTATTGACAAAAGGCAGATGAATAGCTGAAGGTTAATTAAATATAGAGGTACAGGTAAAAGTGTAATTAAATATAGAGAAATAATGGATCATGAGTTGAATGGTAATTAAATGATTGTTATTAACCATGGAATATAAATGGAAAGGATTGGATATGCATTGGAGAACACTCGAAGTAAATCAAGATATTACATATGCCTCGAGTGTTTGATTATAAAATCGAAAACTGTTACCAAATAGAAGAAAGTCAAACATATAAACAGATAGATCACTTTGCCTCCCATTCTGGGAACTAACACTTTGACAGTTTCTTAACTATTGATTTTGTGTGTGTAGGAAAACACTTTTGGCGAAACTTTATTGAACAATTCTACATTTCATTTTTGCCCAAGAATTACGTTCAAACATAATCATAAATCACTTTGCAGCGACTATTAAAAATCGCTTTGGCTCAAGTACTTTTATATTTGGTGGGGATTTCTCATACGTTGGAAATTTTCGAAACGCAAATTCTCTCTGAAACAGCGCTTGATAATAGATTCGGAAACAGCTTAGAAACTGGCTGATTCCAATCGAGTTCACTAAAATGTTATAACAAAATTGGTTGGTTAGTTTTGGGGGTTTCATGGCGCAAGGGCCATATTTGACCATGCTGCGCCAGGTACTAGACATACAACATCAAGTAATAAACTCATACAATGAAAGTTCTACTGACACAGAAGAGAGAAATACACGCATGGAGGAATTATAACAAAGAAAATCATTCAAAATATGAGTTTTCTACATCCCATATACAGAGTGGTCAGAATCGACCACACAATAATTATACCAAGTGATTCCTTGTCGAAAACTAATTAGAAAAAGTATTGTTTGTTTTTCGATTGGATATAGTATTCCGGCGATGCGCAGATGTGCACCTACAACTGATGGTTCAATCACACATTCGGGTTTACATAGCCATCTTGTGCTTATTTTTGCAAGTGTGTCTCGATTTATGAATCGCTTGGCATGATTATTGTGCAATCGATTATAACCAGCCTGTATGAAAAACAGCTGTATCAGCTTCAAAACTATCGCAGTGTTCCATTAGGTGTACCAACAGGGGCATCAACTTCTGTTGCCTCGAACCCCCTGGTCCCCATTGTATTTATGATGGGTACCTAGCTCCCTTGCAAACATGAGTCATGAGGACATGTGCCTCCATACTTAACGACCTTCCCGTTTAACGACCAGCTCTCTATCGCTGGGAATCTCCTTTCTTGGTCCGCTTTTACATAAGCCGGCAAAACCGGAGTCGGTGTCAATTCCAGATACAATGTAATCAAGTGGAGAATTTTACACATAACCCGGTCCGGCCACCGACACCAGGAAAATGTTGAATTCGACAAACAGGCTTACCCAGAACCTGTAATTTCCTGATGATTACTCAGTGTATTCAAAGTTCTGGAGAATCCTCTAAAATAAGCATGTTATAGACACAGAAGCCTGCGTGTGTGAAAACCTTTTCCTTATTCAGAATATGAAAAAACGATTAAGCTTATTATTTGTTGACCAATATGTTTTTCGACCCAACTCGGTCAGGAAATACATGTTTGGCAAAATTCCGAAGCACGTTTTTCGCTATCAATTTCTGGATAGAGTTCCCAGGCAGACTCATTAACTCAATGCCATTGCATTTCTCTCTCAGAAGACGGAACCAACCCCTTAATTTGTTGATTCAGCAGTTTTCCCGCATTCTGCTTATCGTTTCGCACTTACTTTTCTCTCTTTTGACTAATCTCCTTGCAGTTCGGTTGTCTCAACCCTGGGTCCGCTGTCCAAAATTCATGTTTATAATATCATATCTATTTATCTTCCATGTCAGGGCAAAAGGGGTTAAGTCTGACTTTGATGAATCCAAAGGAGTCAGGTGCATCATTAATTTAAAAAATAATGTAATATGCTTAAAATCAAAACTAAATGAATCTACGAATCTAAATTTTTTGCAATTATTTTTATCATGGCATTCTTCTTTCTCCCTGAATATTTGTGAAAAAGAGTGAAATATTCAACTTAAGATTCTGAAAAGTATCCATTTTGATGCAACCCCTTTTGCCCTAACAGGGAAGATATTATGACTTAATAAATAATCTTTTTAAAGATCTAAACACTAGGTCCATGACTGCTTCGTTTTTATTTAACACATACACATAACATATTCCGTGTTGGAGTTGGGATTAAAGAATTGTCCCAATGTAGCTCATTCATGTCGTAAGGGGGACTAAAAGAGTTACCCAGTGGCTGGAGTTATATCTGGACTACCCACTCTCCAGGGGTTTTAACTATGGAGGCCTGGTCTTCCAGGTTGGGAGTAAGGCGTGGGGCTAGCAAGCTCCCTCACCAGTTCTGGCAACGCAAATTGGTTTGGTTGGTTGGCTGCTTTGGGGTTTTATGGCACAAGGGCCATATTTGGCCAGACAAATTGGAGATAGACCCAGAGGAATACTTAAAGCTTAGATGGATTGCTGTGTAGACAAGGATTTTGCAAAACTAAGAACTAGGGAACTATTGCCAATAGTAAGTCAAGATGCAAATTAATGTTCAGCTTACATTGCTAAAAGTAGGCCAAGATGGAACAAAATCATCGAGAAGGAAAAAGCCCACACGACTGTCGAGCCAAGGAAGATGCTGATATGTGTAGCCAAATATATAGGGTAACTGAAATCTGACTCAATTGGTCATATGGCTGATATATCAGGATATGATAGCTGTTTCGTTTCTTTCATTACAAATATGTTAAATTTAGCTGCAAGCAAATTAATGTTATATACAAATTTGGGAGACAAATTATAAATTAGTATTCTTTTTTATTTCAGAAAAGATGCTTCGAGCGAGTTCTTAAAAGATGAAGATTAAAAAATTAAGAATTTCTTAAGCTGAATAATTTAGTACTCAGCTTTCAAAAGTTCGTCATCCCTCTTCTAATTTAAAGCATTGCTTAGTAATCACGTCCTGCTTTAATGAAAAATATACTTAAGATTCTTACGTGCAAGTGTATAATGTAATTATGCATTAATCACTTAAAGCACGAGTTTTTTTCGGAAAAACTGGTAAAAAATGATCGAGGTTTTTTTTGACAGAAAATGAATATATATAGGTATAGTGTAAGTTATTTCTTGCGATTTCAGTTGCGGGGGGTGGGGTAAAAGTTATAAAAAAATTATTATACAAACAAAGTGTAAACGATTTGATTACATGTTTATTTTGAATTTCAAAATATTAATAATAATAAAATATTAACTTCAGATTCACTTCCATCACTCAAGAGATCATCACTTTCATCGCTGAAACTTTCTGATAAATTGGCATATTCAAAATCGTCACAGTCGCTCATTATCAGATAACTTTTTCTAAACAAGTTACAAAAACACTTAGTAAAAATTAATTTATGGTTAACTGTTTACTTTTATGATATTTAACATAATAAAAATGGATATATTACCTTTTCCACACCAAACAACTTCTTTATAACAAAGAATTCCTTACAAACTTATAGCTAATCATCAAAATGCACCACTTGGTTTACACAAGAAAAATGGTGCATAGTTGTGCCATCTACGGTAAATAAGTTTAATATCCATCTATAAATAAGTGGTAAATCATCTATGATAAATAAGTTTATGCCATCTTTGGTACAAGTTTAATCTAGCCTATATATTTTTACTAGAACGGAAGAGCGCCCGTGTGAGACACGGGCATGTGCAAATTTGCCGGTAACTTTCGCCCGTGTCAAACACGGGTAAATGCGTTAAGTGGTTAAAGATCTAAACTCTGTTTTGTAAAGGGTTTACCTCAACTCTTATCTGATCATTCTGAGAAGGTTCTGATGTAATCTAATTACCAAATTTTAAGTACTTATTTATTTAAAGGTTATCAGAAATTTCTGAAGCATTTTGTAACATGGATGTTTTCTTCTCCACTAAATATTGCGGGTGCTTGTTTAAAAGTAGCTTTTTCTGCCTCATTAGGGGCTTGTCGTGCAATGCATTTAAGCATTAACTTTTCAAGCACTTGCTTTATGTATTTGTTGTTATCCACCAACATGCCTACAACATGTTATTGATCCAATAAAAGATATTAGTTTATAACCAATCACAGTTTTTTTATGAAATATTCTCAACAGCAAAGGATTAATAAACAGATACTACCATTTTGCGGAATGCACAGGTCGAATGACGTCGGGTTCCCTGGTGGAACGCAATGGCTCCTTTGGGAGTCGCGACATACTTGAAAACCTTTGTTCTAGCTTATATTTATTCGATGTTTTATATTATGTCAAAATAATTAATTTTAATAAATACCGAAACAATCAAATTTCCCATCCCGAAGTTTCACCATAACATTTTTTCCGATAATGTCGAAACTCCAAACATGTTTTCCTCGAAACAACTTTGTAGATTCGACGGTGACCGACGATACAAGCCTTTATCTATCCAGCTGAATGAAGGTGGCAGTAGTGCTTTTGTGATGGAACGCGCTTTTTGTACGTATTCCAAACATTGTGTCGCATGGTTTGTTTCCTAATACTATTTCAGCAAGTCGCCAATAGAAACTTCAAAGAATGAATTCTGAATGATATATGATAGTCAATTGATCAGCGCCAAATAGAGTAAACGATAAATGTCACCAAAACGGAGATAAACTACATTTTAAAGTACTCCCGATATGTATCATGCGAGAATGTTTAGGTAAGTGTTTAAGTAAAACTGTACTGTCTTTCGATCCTGTCTTTCGTCTGGTTGGTTTTCTCTGAAAATCCCGCTAATGAGTGAGTTATATTTCATATAAGGCGCACTAAATGATGGGTATCGTTAAGAAATTGAATATTAATAAATACTAATGACAAAAATTCATTTGTACGTTGAACTAAAAAGTGTTATCAATGAAATTATTTAGATGAAATAAATAAAAGATGAACCATACGTTCAAGGGATTAAGAGAAATCCAGTAAGAGACTGGTAGACCGAGTTTTAGCTTCTTCATTACTTCCACCCTTGTTGCATTGTTGTTTTCTAGTATTTACCTAGCTGATGTACAAATGTGGACCATTTCTACCTAAAAATTCTCCTGGTAGGCATGCTTATTCATTATGACAAAAAACCAGACAAATGCATAGATCTACTATGCTGCATAACTGTATTTAGAAATACTTTTGAGTGGTGCGAGAAAGGAAATGAGGATGTGTATTCAATTATAGCTTATTGAGCGACAAATCATGCCACTCTAGACATTGAATGGAATCATACACGGCAAGCATGAGGCGACATGAGAAGTATCAACTGCTTCTTTATGCTCCAGTTAGAGATGTAATCGTCGTCCAGCTGGTGAGATCTCATCATGCAGTCGTCATCGAAGGGTACGTTGATTACTTGCCCGATTTTCTTGTAATAGCCGGTTGCCTGTCGCAAGAGACTAATCTGTATGAATGGCAGTCGCGGAGAACTCAGCCGCTATGTGATGGGATCCAGCAGTGGCAGGTGCTCAGGATAAGTGCCGTTGTTTTGGCTCAATGGAATTATTTTCCTTCGTCTTTTCGTTTGCGAGCAGAAATGGCATTTTTTCCTTGACGGTCAATTACCCACCCCCGTACTTAGTGAGGAGAAAGACATAGTTCTATGTCAAAATGGTGGATGCTTAAAAATAAGACGGAATAAGATTATTCAAAGCTAATGCTTCAAATGTAGAGCATATAATAAACACACAAACAATTCTAGAGCACATGACAACATTTTAATGAATAGATTAAAATGAAGCTACCATAGAAAATGTCAGCTTAATTTTAAAACAATGAAATACAGAGTACTTCGAGTAATTCTACATATTAGAAAATTCTTTTAATTTTGCGTTATTGAAACTGTCAAATTATTAAAAATTTCCTTGTGAAATAATTAATATTTATAGGGAAGTATATATATTTACAGTGAAGATACTTTAATTTAATGGAGCTATGTTCACTTACTTAAGGTAAAGTATTTATGATATACATAAATCTTATGTTCATAGTCATATCCATGGCTCGTTGTGTTCCATGGAAACGTAAATTCAATTACCAACCAATCCTACAAGTATTTACCACGATTCTCCATCAGAGACTTCAATATAAACAATAATACGAAGAACTTTAAACTAGACGAGAACTTGAGGTATCCTAAATCACACTAAGTTCTACTGCTCAAGTCGAATAGTTTTAATGGTACTTAAAAGCAATAGGTAATAGAGCGACTTAAACATCTGTCAATGAATGAATTAACCATATACAACTCGGAAAACGAGACAAAAATCTTGAGGAATAAATCGCATTTCCATTGTGAGGTTAATAGGAGTAGCGACGTCTACCAAAGCCTCGATAAATAATTGATTCATTTCAACTCAGACATCTTCATACGACAGCGAGAAATTTTAACTGAAAAGAGCACTCCTTAGAGAAGTAGCTGGAAGAATATAATTACGCTTTTAGGCGTAAATAGGTAGGTGAAGTTGAATATATCTATCTATCTATCTATCTATCTATCTATCTATCTATCTATCTATCTATCTATCTATCTATCTATCTATCTATCTATCTATCTATCTATCTATATATATATATATATATATATATATATTACTTTCCATGTTGTGTCTGCAGCTTTAGCGCGCATACATGGAGAGTTCTGCCTTCTGCCTTCTGCTTTCTGGATTCTGCTTGACTATTTTTTACCCCCAACTTTTTTGGCTTTTTGGCTTTTTACTTGTCTGCTTTTCGATCTTTTGGCATTTTGCTGGTCTGCATTTCTAATATTTTTACTTTTTGATCTTTTGGCATTTTGCTGGTCTGCATTTCTATTATTTTACGTTTTAATGTTTTGTATTTTTTGTAATTTGATTGTTTTTTTATATCTATCTATCTATCTATCTATCTATCTATCTATCTATCTATCTATCTATCTATCTATCTATCTATCTATCTATCTATCTATCTATCTATCTATCTATCTATCTATCTATCTATCTATCTATCTATCTATATATATATGTATATCTATATCTATATATCTATCTATCTATCTATCTATCTATATATATATATATATATATATATATATATTTATTTATTGGGTTAAGGCGAGATTAATTTTGTTCTGGTATGCAAATGCAGCAAAAGTCTCGTCGAAGGAGGGTTTCTCGTCAAATAGTGGCGTAAAATTCAAGTATGGGTTTGCGGAAAGGATCCACGATTGAAAGACTCACTGGAAACACTTTATCATGCGGGATAAACGAAAAAAGAAGGCGCAGCAAATGAAAAATGTGCTTTGTGTTATGATGGAAATTGAACCCGTTTTCCAATCAAATAAGGAAATGCTCCTTTGCAAGCGATATCTCTTGGAAGTATATTATTTGCCGCTCATTGTGAAAGAGTGAGGCAATTGTTTTGAAGAAAGTGGGTTCAGATTATTTGGAAACTGTCGATGGAGACATAATTAATATATTCTAAAGTTAAGCATGGAAATGTATGTAGATTTCATTGAGCATGTCTCCGGTGTTATAATAGGATATGCAAATATCGAATAACGATTGATTTCGTTCTAATTATGCAATTTAGACGTACTGCAAAAATAATATTCTTGTGAATATTTATTTTTATAACCTAGTATTATCAACTACTGAACAAAAAGAAACCTCATATTTGCTGGTCGGATTCGCCTTCGGAGAGTTGATTACTAACAGACAAAAACCCGACTAATTAGCATCGGAAATTTCTTGACTCGAAAAACCCCGAAGCTTAAGCAATTTATTGGCGCATATTCGAAGCAAAACATTGTTATTGCGTTATTGTGTGATGGTATAGCGACTCTTATAGCATGTATCGCCTACACAACCAAAACAGGTTCCATATTGGTTGCTTCCCTGCTGCTTTTGTGTGCACTGTCTTTTATTATTATTTTATTAGAAGACAATTTCCTGGAATTTAAATTTGTAATCTGCTTTATCAGAAACTATAGATGGAGGATCATTGTTCTGGCACTTTTTTGGGTTGGTTGGTCTTCTATGGTGCAAGGGACAGATCTGGTCAAGCAGCATATTTTTGGGAAAGGAGATCCATGGGTGATCCAGGAAGGCTGTTTGCTTCACCATCTTCGAATCGAATGATATTTACAAACAGGTATATTTGAGGCCACCTTGAATCAACATATTTTTTATAAACTCGAAACTTTTTTTCTTCGAGATAGCGGGCTGTGTGGATAGCGGGTCACAAATTAAAATTTATTTTTTCTTAGCGTGCACCTCCTAGTTAAAAATCGCATATCTCCTAAAGTATTTAAGATAATCCAATTTTGTTTTGTTTTTCAAAACAATTGTAAGACTTTAGAGCAACTATTGATACTTATTTCATTAGTGATACGTAAATAGTTTTGGAAATATGAATTTTCATTCCTATATAAATATTCTATTAGAATGTGTGAGCTTTTTTTCAATTTTTGAATAGTTAAGCTTAAATAAATTATTTTGTGTAATCACCTCGACGCGATCAGAAAATAATGAAATACCGTCAAATTCTCTTTCGAAGTACGAAAAATCCCTAAGAACATGTCAAATTCCCTATAAAAGGACGAAAAGGTTAGTTATCAAAATCCCTAAATTAAATCGGCATTCCCTTTCAGCCAGCGAGAACTACGCTTTCTGTATTTGCTTAAAAATACTTTTTTACTCAACGTTAACTGAATAATTTGAATAATAATTTACAGTATTTACTTAATTTGAATAAATATCTATCACAAAATTATATATTAAACATTTACACAGAATTTCACAAACATATTATAATTTTGTTGTTCCATCTCACTACAAAACCAAATTTAAAAGATACACTGTAATTGTTTTGATAGAAAGGATCGGAGTAATAAACTACATATTTAAAATATTAATAAATTCCTATAACTATATTAAAACATTTAAACAGTATTGAAACTAGTAGCACAAAACGTAATACCCTATAAATCCTCATAAAACAGTTCTAAAATTGCATAGATAAGAAAAATTACGAAGCTCATTAATATATTTAACATCGCAGATAAAATAATGAAATAAAATTTTATTTACTTACGTTGCTAATTTGAATATTAGTTACGTTAAATAAACTATTTATTAAAATAAATTGAGAGATTTTTTTAAAATTCGGCGGAAGTGTTTAATATGTGCTTTCTGTCACATAAAACTCCAAGAAAGCATTCAACGGATACTTCAATAAATGACTATTTCAATGTTGAACTTCACGAATGTAATTTATAACTAAATACAGCTTCATAAGTAAGTAAACTTACTTTCAACCATCCTCGATTCTTGAAAAGTTACACTCTCATGTCACAATACTAGGAGATCGGATTTTGTGTATAACAAGAGGCCGACTTTGTCATATGAACCATCATTGTAAAACTTTCAACAAGAGTGAACTTGTTAGTTACTTAAAAACTATTTTTGATGTTGCAGGAAAATTTTCATGTGCCTTCGATAAAAAGACATAATTAAATTTATTAGTTTCTTCTAAAACCATGAAATTGCTTTTCACTTAATATATTGATTCATTTGAGAGATTAATTTCATAAAAAATCCCAGAATGAATTAATACTTTTTAATGTACCAATCATGACGATGATTGGTACATTAAAAAGCTACCTCTTTCACTTTATAAAACAATCTTCCCCATGTGAGCAGCTGGGTGGATAAAAAGCAGCTGTTTATAGAATATAAACAATCAACACTTCTAGTGCCCTCAGAATAGTTTATCTTCTAACTTTATTTTATTTTGTAATTTGTTGCAGCAAGTGCAAGTGAAACCATGTGTGCAAGTTATTACCAAGTGAAAATTTTAATGCAAAGTCCTGAAGCAATATGCAACTCAAATATTTCCGCGGTAAATAATTAGAGCTTGGCAGATTTCGTTTTTAAAACTATTAACAGTAGAATTATAGGATTATCAAAAATCTTAGTTCCATACACTTTATTGGTATATGTGTAGAAATAATGAATCATGTTAAAATATCGCATCGAAAAAGGTGCTTGAGCTTCTAATTGAGAAGATTCGAGCGCTCATTTACTAGTGGAGGAATACCGTTGACCCCTCTCGTTTGACGCGCGTTAGAGGTTAAAATTTCTACGATATCTTACGTTGAAGGCTCTTAAAAATCAATCTTTGAGAAACTGCTTTAGCTATATAGGATACTACAATAACAACATTCTGATCAACTTACACAAAAAGTTTCAAAAATTTTCAGATGGCTTTTTTATTAAATCTTAACCTAACTTCAGCAAATTCCGTTCCAAATTGTTAAAAAACTTATCCAATATCTGCTCTCCTATATTACTCATATTTGAAGAGTGTCCTGTACCTTACAGTAAAGCATATCAATACAATGTCTTGTTTATCTTTCTCAACTCTACTTATTTTCAATCCTCTTGTACCTTACAGTAAAGTGTATATATAGAAAGTTTTTCTCCTACATAACTCATATTTGAAGTATTCTCTATACCTTTCAGTGAAGCATATGTAAGCAATACCTCATTTATCTTTCTCATGGCTATTAATTTATACCCCAAAAAATAAATCAACTCTCCTATGTTATGAAGAGTGTTTCGTTCTTTACAGTGAAACGGCATCCAAATAATGTCTAGTTTATCTTTCTCAAAGCTACTTATTTCTAATCCTCCAAATTTTCTTTCTTATATTACTCATATTTGAAGAGTGCTGTGTACCTTACAGTAAAGGGTATCTATGCAATGTCTCGTTTATCTTTCTCATGACTACTTATTTTTACTCTACCCAAATCAGCTCTTCTACCTTACTCATATACGAGTAATTATTCGTATGAAGTGTTCTGTGCGTTACAGAAAAGCGCATCCATACAATGTCTCGTTTATCACGTAACGCTTATTTGACGTCCACAAAAGCCTTTCATCTACTGCCCCGAATTTCCAAAGCCACAACCATAATTGCTTAATTTCGTTCTAACCATATCTGGGGGATAAGGAGACTTAATTTAGGCGAAAATAAACTCTCTATTATGCTAATGGCTCACGCAAGAGAAAACCAGAGATACAGTAATTAAATTAAGGGCATAGCGGTAGAGCACACCGTTTTTATTTTAAACGAACAGTTTGCTCTGGAGAGATTCGTAACGAAAGCTTCATTTGCTCAGAGCTCTTTTTTCCCCTGACTAAAATTATATCTGCTTGGAACACTTAGATGACAACCCCGGAGGAGTTTAATTTTCACCGTTTGTGCCACGGGTGTGTAAATCCGCAGGGAAATGTGGTGTGTACACACAGTATGACGCTCCCAATCTGTTTATCCAATTTGTACGCCTTTCTTCTACCATCTGGTGTCTTATTTGACTTTGCCCAACTCCTTCATCAAGCTCAATGTCTTATTATCCAAGTGCCCGAGGATTGACGTTTCTGCCCTGTCAGCTTCATCTCTTGATGATATTCAATGAACGATTTATATCGATAGATGCACTCGAAATCGATATGTGTCGGATACATAGTTCTCTACTAAGTGTAATAAGCAGATTTAACGTCAGGTTTCGAAGAAAAGAAGGTTGATGCGTGTTCAGCTTTGGATATGATATATTTGTGGGGAGTATAAATTGTGATAAGGTTGCACCAACTCTTTCTTGGAGACATTATTGGGGAAGGGCAAGTAAGATTCCAGTAGCATCATATCTGCGTGTGTATATTTGTACTATTTATCTCATATCTGTTTTTGGGGAAGCCATCCTTAAAAAACTGGGGTTCGAAGGGGTTCAAGTTTCTTGAAGTTGAGACTCTTCACCTAATATAGAAGCATTCGACCTATTGATCGAATTTTCTTGTATATTTTACTATCTTATTTATTTATTTGCAACTCATATTTGGAGAGGGGCTTCAACCATTAAAATACTGGGGATTTAAAGGACTCGGGTTCCTTAGAATTAGCGTCTTTTGTTTTCTTCGTATATCTCCCCTAAGGATTGATCCCGGATAGTCGCCAATAACCCGTTGTGTTGCACCAGTGCTTCGCAAATTCAACAGCATAACCTACCTACCTTTTGTTCTCTTTTTAGAGGCCAGGCGACCTATTGAGTAATATTGAGCTACCCGACATATTAGGCTTACCTATATTACCTGTATCGTTATTCATATTTATCTCTCATGTTTAAGGGAAAAGAGCCCAACCCTAGAAATAGAGGGAAGTGGTTAGAATCCCTTGGAATAAGTACAACTGTTATGCTAAATTGATAAAAGTAAATAAAATAACATATTGAGCAGCCAATACTAGGATATTTTACTCCATTCTATTATCTTAACTGCCACGAATATGGCCAGATTGGATAACCGATCACTGAAGTTTTAACTTTAAAAATTAGCTTCTAAGTGTATGATAACGTGACATATAGTGTACATAAAATCAAATATTGTTGCATTTTCTTTACATTTATTTCTGAAAAATTGAAAAACTTAAAGAGAAAGCAAATTAAACAATGAAATAAGGGATTAAAATTAAAGTGCAATAAATCCATATGGAGGAGAAGGCATTCTGAAACGTTTGAGAACCCAGAACATCAGAGAAAAAAGATTGGGTATCTCTAAGTGCCATTGAATGTGGAATCTTCATTATTAGTTATTTAGTTAGTTTTAGGGAACTATAATTTCATTTGGTTTCCAGTTGTTTTAGTTGGGTTCTTGCCAAGTTCGACAGAATCTGAAAAGAAACGGTTTATTAGAGCCATTTCTATTATTCCTTTATAGAGAAAATAATGATGTTATTTCTGTATAAAAGGAGTCAATAAAGCTATATATTCATCAGAATTACTATCGGATTAAGTGCAATAACATACAGGAATATTATCTGTCTATGATCTTAGTTTTAACACAGTAAACTAGAAAACTTTTACTTCAAAAACAATAGATGTCTGTCACGATAGAAAATGTGAGTATGCATAAATCGTACCGTTTTTGTGTTTTCCTTTTTACTCTTTTTCTTTACTAGTATTTATGTTTAGGAGATAGTTTATTAGTAGTACGTCGCAATTGGATCGGGGCTATTAATTTATGCTCAGATAAAAAATAAAAAGATAAGTTTTCATACACATTTTAGAAAACTAAGAGTCAATTGCACAATTGCCAAGCAAAATGAATTGTTTACAAGTCGCTTAAAAATAGGATGACTAAATAAATTCAAATAAATTGCAATATAAATGAGAAAACAGAAGTTCAAAAGAGAGAAAAATAAGATTAAAAAATAGAATGTACTAAGAAAGTAGGAGAATGAGAAAAGAGAAGCTTATGAAAATAAAATGCTTACACTCCCTAAATATTTTAACCATAGTTAATCAGTCAAATAACTATTTCCCCATTATCAGTACAGTCCCTTATAAACAATGTGCGTGCATGATTTCCTTTAGGGTAAGATAATCTACCTAAAGTTCTTAATGAAAAGAAAGAAAGGGTCACAGTAGTTATTTTCTTGACGTACAAGATAGTTGAACTGCAGAAGAGTGTGTGTGTGTGTGAAGTTCACTTTTATCATCTTATCCTATCTTTCTCTTTTCGGATAGTCCTTTTTCGGAAACGAGAAATAATTGCTTTCTCGGTTCCATTTCCAATCATTTATTTCGAATGATTGGTCTGGTTCGTTGGTGATAAGTATCTCCACAGAAGTCCAAAGGATTTTCCCCGTCAGCTCAAATTCCCGAATGCTCCAAAGCCACTAAACCTTAAGCTTTGTTCTTATTTTCGATCTTTAAAATCTTTTATTTTTTTAGGACTTCAATCAATTCAAAAAAATCCTAATGAACTTTTCTCGGTGATTTTTGGTCTAGTTTCAAACTTTCAGTAAGTAATGGTTCTCATGTTGAATATATGAATAAAAAGAGAAATTGAATGGATGAGAAAGAATCGTGTTAAAATATGTTTTTATAAGTACTTGAGGTGTGGCCTGCAACGATATTGGATTAATGTTTCCACACATTTTCCAGGACTTTAAAGTTCTTTTTTGTATAGAATGTTTTTATGATTTCGACTATAAATACACACCATAGCTTAGATAACTTCTTTTATTGGAATTGTAAGGGTTAAGATCTAAAAAAGACAAGACGTGCCTTTAGATAATTGTATTCACGAACTAAAACGCTAATATTGTACTTTGTATTCTTGAAATATTAAAATAATTGTTGCCCGTGGTACTTTATTCATGTTATTTTTGTAATAAAAATATGCATAATTATTTTATTGTAGTACGGTTAAGTTTATTTACACAGAATTTTCTGTAAATTTAAGATCCAAGTAATATACTCCTGCATTTATGTTTAATCTAACTTGGTAAATTTTAGACCAAATAAATTCCTGCGGCATATAACTTAGATAAGTGTGTTTAGTCGAACGAAAGCATCCATACTTAGTGTTCTTGATATGTTCAAAGCATTGCTTTGTATAGTGCCTTATTATTGTTGTCTCTGTAGTAAAAATATGAATAGTTCTTTTGCTATAATGTCATTAAAGTATTTCTTTAATATAAACAGATTCAAATAATATGCTTCTACGCATAGCTTTCATCTGTTTTGATAAGAATGTTTAATCTGCTTGGTTTCATCTGAATGGATGAGAAAGAATCGTGTTAAAATATGTTTTTATAAGTACTTGGAGTGTAGCCTGCAACGATATTGGATTAATGTTTCCACACATTTTCCAGGACTTTAAACTCCTTTTTTGTATAGAATGTTTTTATGATTTCGACTATAAATACACCATAGCTTAGATAACTTCTTTTATTGGAATTGTAAGGGTTAAGATCTAAAAAAGACAAGACGTGCCCTTAGATAATTGTATTCACGAACTAAAACGCTAATATTGAACTTTGTATTCTTGAAATATTAAAATAATTGTTGCCCGTGGTACTTTATTCATGTTATTTTTGTAATAAAAATATGCATAATTATTTTATTGTAGTACGGTTAAGTTTATTTACACAGAATTTTCTGTAAATTTAAGATCCAAGTAATATACTCCTGCATTTATGTTTAATCTAACTTGGTAAATTTTAGACCAAATAAATTCCTGCGGCATATAACTTAGATAAGTGTGTTTAGTCGAACGAAAGCATCCATACTTAGTGTTCTTGATATGTTCAAAGCATTGCTTTGTATAGTGCCTTATTATTGTTGTTTCTGTAGTAAAAATATGAATAGTTCTTTTGCTATAATGTCATTAAAGTATTTCTTTAATGTAAACAGATTCAAATAATATGCTTCTACGCATAGCTTTCATCTGTTTTGATAAGAATGTTTAATCTGCTTGGTTTCATCTGAATGGATGAGAAAGAATCGTGTTAAAATATGTTTTTATAAGTACTTGGAGTGTAGCCTGCAACGATATTGGATTAATGTTTCCACACATTTTCCAGGACTTTAAACTCCTTTTTTGTATAGAATGTTTTTATGATTTCGACTATAAATACACCATAGCTTAGATAACTTCTTTTATTGGAATTGTAAGGGTTAAGATCTAAAAAAGACAAGACGTGCCCTTAGATAATTGTATTCACGAACTAAAACGCTAATATTGAACTTTGTATTCTTGAAATATTAAAATAATTGTTGCCCGTGGTACTTTATTCATGTTATTTTTGTAATAAAAATATGCATAATTATTTTATTGTAGTACGGTTAAGTTTATTTACACAGAATTTTCTGTAAATTTAAGATCCAAGTAATATACTCCTGCATTTATGTTTAATCTAACTTGGTAAATTTTAGACCAAATAAATTCCTGCGGCATATAACTTAGATAAGTGTGTTTAATCGAACGAAAGCATCCATACTTAGTGTTCTTGATATGTTCAAAGCATTGCTTTGTATAGTGCCTTATTATTGTTGTTTCTGTAGTAAAAATATGAATAGTTCTTTTGCTATAATGTCATTAAAGTATTTCTTTAATGTAAACAGATTCAAATAATATGCTTCTACGCATAGCTTTCATCTGTTTTGATAAGAATGTTTAATCTGCTTGGTTTCATCTGAATGGATGAGAAAGAATCGTGTTAAAATATGTTTTTATAAGTACTTGGAGTGTAGCCTGCAACGATATTGGATTAATGTTTCCACACATTTTCCAGGACTTTAAACTCCTTTTTTGTATAGAATGTTTTTATGATTTCGACTATAAATACACCATAGCTTAGATAACTTCTTTTATTGGAATTGTAAGGGTTAAGATCTAAAAAAGACAAGACGTGCCCTTAGATAATTGTATTCACGAACTAAAACGCTAATATTGAACTTTGTATTCTTGAAATATTAAAATAATTGTTGCCCGTGGTACTTTATTCATGTTATTTTTGTAATAAAAATATGCATAATTATTTTATTGTAGTACGGTTAAGTTTATTTACACAGAATTTTCTGTAAATTTAAGATCCAAGTAATATACTCCTGCATTTATGTTTAATCTAACTTGGTAAATTTTAGACCAAATAAATTCCTGCGGCATATAACTTAGATAAGTGTGTTTAGTCGAACGAAAGCATCCATACTTAGTGTTCTTGATATGTTCAAAGCATTGCTTTGTATAGTGCCTTATTATTGTTGTTTCTGTAGTAAAAATATGAATAGTTCTTTTGCTATAATGTCATTAAAGTATTTCTTTAATATAAACAGATTCAAATAATATGCTTCTACGCATAGCTTTCATCTGTTTTGATAAGAATGTTTAATCTGCTTGGTTTCATCTGAATGGATGAGAAAGAATCGTGTTAAAATATGTTTTTATAAGTACTTGGAGTGTAGCCTGCAACGATATTGGATTAATGTTTCCACACATTTTCCAGGACTTTAAACTCCTTTTTTGTATAGAATGTTTTTATGATTTCGACTATAAATACACCATAGCTTAGATAACTTCTTTTATTGGAATTGTAAGGGTTAAGATCTAAAAAAGACAAGACGTGCCCTTAGATAATTGTATTCACGAACTAAAACGCTAATATTGAACTTTGTATTCTTGAAATATTAAAATAATTGTTGCCCGTGGTACTTTATTCATGTTATTTTTGTAATAAAAATATGCATAATTATTTTATTGTAGTACGGTTAAGTTTATTTACACAGAATTTTCTGTAAATTTAAGATCCAAGTAATATACTCCTGCATTTATATTTAATCTAACTTGGTAAATTTTAGACCAAATAAATTCCTGTGGCATATAACTTAGATAAGTGTGTTTAGTCGAACGAAAACATCCATACTTAGTGTTCTTGATATGTTCAAAGCATTGCTTTGTATAGTGCCTCATTATTGTTGTTTCTGTAGTAAAAATATGAATAGTTCTTTTGCTATATCGTCATTAAAGTATTTCTGTAATATAAACAGATTCAAATAATATGCTTTTACGCATAGCTTTCATCTGTTTTGGTAAGATGTACTGTGATTTTACAAAGGCACATAAGCGCTAACGTAATTTTCCTCTTAAAAATAACACAGATCTTTCCTTTTAAAAATACCTATCTATACCTACCTTTTAAAAATAATAACAGACCGCGCATAACATCTGCGCTAAACTTTATTAATTGGATCTATTGATAGCAGTGTTATTACCCACTCTTGTTCTTATTCAAATCCATTTATAATGATTATAAGTAACGAGGTATGCGAATTTCATACCTCCAAATGAAATAAGATTAGTTGAAAATGCAAAGTAGCATTTCATGTACTTTTCACTGATGTTAATTCTTATTTGCAATAAAATGATGACAAAACTGCACACCTTAATCAGGCATTACGGCGCAATTACCGTCTAAACAACCACTTCAATTGCACCCCATTAACTCGTTAAAGGGGATTTGTTCTATTTTGATGCCTAAACCTATATTCGAGTTCGCTTACATTTTTTTTCTGTGCTGATTTCTATCTCCCAGATTTCTCATTATATAATTATTATAATCATTCTCAATAATTATATCAATATAAAAATTCGCAATAATTATAATGATACAATTATTGCGAAGAAGCAATTACCGAACGCTTTGTTGTACTCATCAAAGAAAATATTTAAAGCACATAATCTTTGAAACGTTACGCAACATATAATTGCTAAATCAGCTAATATGATACGTTAGAGGTCTTCCTACCTCTTGTATAGATCTCAACTGCAGCTGGTGACGTCAGAAGCGCGCGAAGCAAAACGTTTTGGGACCTCGTGCCAATAACACCTGTCACTCCTATCCAAAACAAAAAGTAAAATGACGATTAGGATAAAATATATTATTGTAACACATTGATTTTGTTAGTGTATTAATGTTCCAACTATTACTTTTTACCGCAACAAGTTATTGAAAAATGCATAACAACTAGAAAAAGGGCGATCTTTGTTAATGGGAATCTAAAACGAAGGAAGAAAAGGCGCCCCCTGACTGGATTTGGAGACGTTAGTGAGAATATTTTAATCTTCCAAGTGTTTCGATGTGATATCTCGTCTTGATCTAGGACGGGATATGTCGTCGAGACAAAACTACCCTATAACTGCCCAAGAAGGAATGAATATACAAGGAGGAAAAATAAATTTTCCCTTCCCCAGAACTGGTGACAGTTTGGAACAGATTTTAGCACCAGAGTGTGGACACTACAGGGCAGTTTTCGACTCGAAGATGAACCACCAGGAGAGTCAACCCTCTGGGGGGGGGGGGGTTCACACGCTGCAACCAACAGTCTTCCCTGTATGAAAGAATACTACACCACACTTTAATCTCGTCACGGTCAGAGGGTTAACCTTCTAAATAGTTTCCACGAGATATCTAGTCCAACAAGACGAGATACCTCGTCGAGACAACCTCCAGAAGGGTTAATACTTTGTCTCTTCTTTCTTTTTGAAAAACAATATTATTACAGGGGTACACGAAAAGAAATTAAATTCCATGCGCTGTATTCTAAATGTGCAGTGCATGTAAGCACACCCGAGTAGTTCTTTGTGACAAGGATCAAGTTGAGCTTAAACTTAGCATTTTAAAAACCTTTTTTTAATTAATATTTTAGGAATGTCGACACTTTAACTCGAACCCTGGAACTTGGGGTAGGCGTCCCTGCCTAATTAAGACACTGGATAACGCTATAGTTCTGTATCAATCCTCAATCATGTTTTAAAGCAAGATATAAATTCATTTTGGCAGAAAAAATAGGATCAAGGAACCCAAAATAAGTTCCATGGCATACAACCGTCAATAAAGTCATATCATAAAACAAATCTGAAGAGGAATCATGTAAAATTGACAAAGCTTCGTATGAGGCATACAGGTTTTATACATAGATATTCGTTGAGTAGAAGCTGCATCATTATGTTCTTGTTGCAACATCATTTTATCAGTAAAATATATTTTGACCGAATATTCAATATTCAACAATCAGACTAATCTGATTTGGAGTTTCTAATCCTATCCTAAAAACCTAATGATGGATCCGCACATATTTTAATTCATAAATTACATTGGTTTATAAACTGTATTTAGATTTTGTAGTTTGACTAAATTAAAATTTGGACTCGAAATTAGCCGGGCATTGATTTTTTAGATTTATACTTCTTGTTTAGATACATTGAATATTAAATATAGAATTCGTTTGCGTGGCCAAATATGGTTCATTATGCCATAAAAACCACTAACCAATCAACAATCGTGTTCTTCACCGTATATCTTTACAAGAAAAGATATTTTCTTCATTGCATACACAGAAGAGTCAAAAATATGTATAAAACAATGCTTAAGGATGAGGCACATATCAATAAATGGGATAGCTGATATCTACTAACACAGAATATCCTAAGGGAACAACATTTTCTTTCTTGTGGTTCATTGAATGATTCACTTTCATCATTGAATGATTTTAACCCCACAGAGAATTCCAAACACTGCAGCATAGTTCGCAACTTAAGCCGAATAGAAATAAATGCACATTAAGTGTATGCTTGTTTCATATCACCAGGCGGCCTTTTGTTTTGTAGTGTCACTTAGTCCTCGTCAAAATAAAAGGGACATCCATAAATTTTAACCATACATATTTGGGTAGATCCTATGTTGCACTAACTTCATGAGAAAGTAGTTTGGAAAACTTCGATTATTTGAAAGATGAAATAACGAAAACATTTCATATGAAAAAAGTTGGGAGATAATAAGAGCTGTATGCATGTCAGTGTTCATTTAAAATATTTCAAATATGCATGTTAGTATAAAACGAAAGCCCCAGCATATATATATATATATATATATATATATATATATATATATATATATATATATATATATATATGTATGAATAAATAAATTTCAAAATTTGAATTATCATTATTCCCTAAGTATCAGTAAGTGAATAGTTTAGTTTATCATACCTTCCAACAAATAATCTACCCTTTTCTACCATAGATTTACATTTATTGCAAAAGCTGTTGAGGTCATATGCACATTTATTGTCGAATGCATAACTATTTGCAGAAATAATTATGACATATTAATGACAGATAAATTATGACAGATAAAATGCAAAACGTACAGTTGAGATTAGACAGGTTGGGTTTTATGGCATAACGGCCATATTTGGCCAAGCTGTTCCAAATAACGTCAAGTAACATGTGAAGAGACATTAGAAAAGCTCTATTGACACAGAAGGGAACTTAAATCAATACTGAACATTTGATTATTTTCTTTGTTAGGATGATATCAATAATTCAGTCAATCCCTTTTAATAGTTAACAATCACTATGCACTGACATTTAAGATATTTGGAAGTTTAGTGTACTGGAAAAAACTTGAAACCGTACGCCCCCAAGTTTCAAAATAAAAATTGTTGACCACAGAAAACTTCTGTTTTGAATTTTTCAGTCTGTATAATGAATTTAATTTCTTTCAAAAATTTTACGTTGGCGAACATAAGTGGACTCATACATTATCGTCAGTAAAATATAATAACAACTTTTCACCATTAAAGTGAACCGGAAAATTCCTGAGATCTTTTGAATTGGCTTCCACTTAACTCAAACCTAACTATTTATTTTATCTACATAGCATAAAACTTCTTTGAAACTTCAAAATTCAGCCAGAAAAAACTAGATATTATTTTTAACTAACTGGATAAACGTTTTTGATTTCCTATAGACCTTTTTTCAATACCATTTTCTTAGAATAAAAAGTTTAAGGAAAGAAAATATTTTTATTTAAAAAAGAATGTTCAACGAAATTAAAATCTCCACACGAGTTATTTTTTTAGTGAAGGATTATTTTACAAAATTCTTTTAAAAGAAAATTTCTGCTCTAGATAAGAAAGGGAGCATTCATAACAATAGTATTTTTTTGACGCATGCCACATTATTTGAAGAACGTTGATTTGAAAAATATGTAAATTTATGAGACAATGTTTATTATCTAATGTAGACGTTCCGTTTTACTCTCATTTCTCTCAATAAAACATATTTGAAGTGTATGCCATATGAGGGATTTTCAGTGTAAAACAAACCAGACAGAAAGTAAAGATTTTACGTCCGTACCCCAATTGCTCTCACATGAAACATATCGGGGTTAACTTAAAATGTAGTTTATCGTTGTTTTGGAGACGTTTGGTGTTTATTGTAAATGGTGTTGGCCAACCAACTGCCATATATCGGAATTCATTGCTTTGAGTTTTTATTGACAAAGTGCTGAAATCTCGTATTTGAAAAATCAGTCAAGTGACGTCACTATCAGAATACTAACAGGAAACACGTATCGCATCAGAAAAATTACCGCCACCTACATTTGGCTTGACAGAAAATGCCTCTCTTATTGCATTCCATTTTTTACAATCGCTTTGGAATAACAGAAAAAGCCATATGCCTTACAAAGAATACTCTAGCGTTCTTATCAAGCAATCGTATCTTTACTCAAATGCTTGAATCTCCCAAGTCAAACAATAAATATTATTGGGAAAATGTTTGAGATAATCCCGATTTTCTGCTTTTGTCCAGAAAGTGTAATTTTTGGGATAAAATGTTTCATTTCGTATTTATTCCCAAATCATTATTCATAACGCAATGACACAAAATGGTACAAAGATATGTTAATGACTTGTGTTTATTCTGAACCATTCTCATATTTCATGGAGTTATTTTGAAATAGATATTTTCGACTTCTCTTTTTTCGTTTGCTTATTGTATTCATTAGATAAATCAGTAGGTGTGGTTGCTGAGTAATTGATGGTTTTATCACAGCAACTAATTAAAGAAGCCAATTTAAATTAGTAAAATGATTATTTTTAATTGAAAGAGCTCAAATCTTAATCGATCTTAAATAACTGACATTTTATGGATCTCAGAAAAAATCAGTTACTTCGTATATAGTTCCATGAAGTAACTTTTTTATTCTATTTCAAGCACATTTGGTACATGCAATAAATACAGTATATTCAGTGGATAACAATATATGTAATCTACTCAAATATAATCCGTTTAAATCTGTGAAAACCTTATATTACACGATATATACGACCTACACTTACATATTTAGTAGCTATGAAATGAATGCACTGCTGCAGTAAGAAAGCGAATCATATCGGCTTATAATTCTGTACCTTGGTAGAAAAAGGAATCATGTCCATTTTGCAAGTTTTTAATAATACTTGATTCAGTAATTTTTATCATTTTAATTTTTAACACAGCGTACAAAAGTACTTTCAAATGTTTTGATTATTTCATAATATATTGACAGGACATATTGGACTTTTTTCTGTTACAACTCTCATTGCCTTGAGGTGATTCGTGGACGTAACTCAAAGCCAGAGAATTAGGACATTGGTATCTTTCCTATCAAGATACAGAATTTAAATTAAAAAAATTGGTCACTTTAGATTGTCTTCTGTAATATATTACTGCGACCAAACCATCAATTATTCGGAAAGCTCGAAAAACTGATTTCTTTATTAAATGCAATGAACAAACTAAAAGATAAGTAGGTTGTTGAATTGACGTCGTACTGGAGCAACAAAATGGGCTATTGGCGATGGTCAGGGATCAATCTCAAAGAGAAAGATCCGGAAACAATACCACGTAATTTCGAACCACTGTCAGATGACGAGGTCAACACCTGAGCTGACACCCCACTCTCCAAACTTCCACACCAAGCCAGCGTGAAGACATTTGAGGCCACGACAGATTTAACATGCACCAGCCCCCACGTACACGGCGGTCTTTGGTTGGATCGAGTTTCAATCTCGCAACCCTCCGGTTGTTAATCCTCTACTCTTACAACCGGGCTACCGCAGACCCAACAAACTAAAAGAGAATCCACCGAAAAATGTGATAGTGGAGTGAAACGAAAGGAATTCACCACTAAAAATGACCGTGGAGCGACAAACCAAACCGATCATTAAAATGGAATAAAAATTGACCGAATTTCTAATATAAGGTTTTTCTCTTATGCTAAACACACCATAAAGAAATTGTGATTTACAATTCCTAACCCCTTCACCACGTCATATTTCTTACTCAATAATTGTGCATATAACTGAGCGAGCATCAATAGGCGGAATGGAATCGGAGCAACTCCAGAAATTACGTGTCCCGGGTCGAATATTGCAACAACTCTTATTTCTTTTGGAAGAATCGTCAAATCCACCAGGACTTTTGTGGGGCTACGCATAAAATACAAACACGATAAAGAGAAAACGTTTTTTGGGAAGACTGTAGATATGTCTATTTCACGCACTGTGTTCATTCATTCATCTCACGTATTTGAGTTTCGCAAATGCATAGATGGACGTGCTTCCATTTTAGGGTGTTTCAATCTTCAATTGGTGACTAAATTCGCGTAAACTTGTCAAGGAAGGATGCCACGGGGAATACATCAAACAGATATCGCATAAAGTACGTTTGAAAATTTTTTGTACTTTTATAACAGGCTCTTTTTATTGGAGTCTGTTGAGTATTGCTATGCTTTGTTTCTGATCACGAAAATAAGCAATGGAGGTAGGGCTTAAAAACTGGTAAAAACCGGTTTCACAGATTGGTGAGACCTACCAATCCTGGTATTATTAGTCTTATTTTATTACTATTTTAGCTTTATTTACCTTTTGTTTCTAAAATCGTACTTCAAGGACCAATTTTCATACGACCAAAATTCCTCACAGACTTTGGTTTTCAAACCTCTCCGTACATGTGGTCATGATTGAAACCATTTTAGAGCTTCGTACTAAGAAGTAGAACTAAGTGCCGTTGTGAATTTGTGTTGGTAATTTACTGATATTGAGCATGTTGGTAATTTGCAAACTCTTAATGGAAGACTGTGACTTCTTCAAAAATACATTTTGACAACTTTTAATGACTGAACTAGCTAAGAATTCTAAATGGGTAGAAGTAGCCATTATGCTTTTCAAGCGCTTTTTTTAAGCCTGACAATTGATCTTTATAATTACAAGGGACGAACTGGAGGCTATTTGTGAGGGAGCACCACCATTACTAACGAGGACAATCACCAACATCCATGCATTTACGAACCGAGATTCGTACGTGGTTCATACTGGGCGGCGAACAAACACAATGACCGTTATACAAGGTAGACAACAAACAATATTAATTAATATTGTTTGTTGTGATTTTATTTGAATTGAATTCTTGGGAATTAAAACGTGATTTTGAAAACGTTTTCAAAGTTTGAGAGTAGAGCATTGAGCTGAGTGTTATTAGATTTTTAAATATGCGCATTCTAGCTCATGTAGCAATTGCGTAGGACATAAAAACTCTCCACAAAACAATTTGTGGAGAGAAGTTTTGACTTGTTTGAGTAGTTTTGACTTGCTGACCATTTTGTTTCAGTTCATATGCAATTTTGCAATTTGGTCTACGAAAGACGTTTATATTCGTGGACTACGTTAGCAACGGAGTGCTGCGCATACTGAGATAGGTATAAAACATTTTTGAGTGCAAAACGACTCGATATTAGGACTGAAATATCAAATTTAAAGGTTAGTTTCACAAGGTTTTGGGGTAATAATGTAATGTACTGATGTTGAATTAATTAGTCTTTGCCGGGAATTGGCGAGGTATGAAAAGAAATTGTAAAAAAAGGATGTACTGGGAAGATAAGTGTTTTGAGAGTTCAAACATACGGATTCGCACTGTACTTGCTATTTCTCTTTGTGGTTCAGCTAACCTTTAAAATGACTACTTGGGTGTGTGAAGTCATTAAATAATTTGAATATAAAATTAAAAAATAGTGGGTAGAAGGATATGAGACAAGAGGATGGCATTTGAAATCAAGTTCATTATTACATGTGAACATTTCCATCAGTTTGAAAAATATAGAAATGCATAAAGTAAACATAAACAGTGTACTTAAAAATTAAAATGACTGCAAAATTTTCTGTTGGATTCAGTTTACCAGAACATTAAATGCTATGATTTTTGAATGGATGTTTGTACAAAAGGAAGTTCACAAATATATTTGTATTTTAACAATTTCTGACGAAAATTGTTAAAATCCCCGAATGCTTAGAAACATTAATATTGTTAATGAGTCTATCAAAACTATTTGAAAATACGATTGATAAGTTGTGTTCGCATATTTAGGAGTATTACGTATTATAACTAAGAATGATGTATTCAAATTAATACTATACAGTCTTGTGCGCGTAAGAAATTAATTTTATCATATGAATGATTCATAACTAGGTGGTTCCATGAGGTTCAAACCTTGCGCCACAAAACCCCAATCAATCAACCAACCAACCCTGAGGTTCAGAATGAAAGACAACAAGTATGTGAACAACATTTTTTATTATCCCTCATTTTATAGTAGTTGTACACTTACAGTTTCCTATTAGGTACTGAAAGTTGCGACCAACTGCAGTAATGATACTACAGTGACTCTTGCGATGAGGTTAGCTTTGGAGTCAATGGGGATCTTAATCATGGTGCCTCAGAGCTATTCCCAATATGATGAAATCAATGTATGATAATTCGGATGATCGTGGTGTCCTAGTTCCCGTAGTGATCCTTTCCGTTCTATCATGCTCCAAAAGTACCACTGAGAGCCCCTTGTATACCTTATGAATTTAGTTTTGCATCCCTACCTCTTTAAGTTTGAACAAGAAGTTTTGAAACACTTTGTAGTACCTTATTAAGCAGGGCAACTGATCTCAACCATGAAGAACTTTTCGATAGATTAAAGGTGAAGTCTCTCCAGGCTCTGGTACATTGGTAACCGGTGTGATTGTGAACACGTGTGCTCTCAAACAGGACATTGTGCTCGCTGGAACCTCAATGGGTGTACCACGATGATTAGTTCAATTGATAATGCGATAGAAATCACTTCCAACAACTGTCTGAGGTCCTTTGATAGCACACTGTTTAATTTTCTACCACGGTTTCCCTTTTCGTTGCCCTACAGCCTGTTCACTCAGCTGGGACTGCATTGGGGCAAAGCATTTAAAAATTTTAGAAGAGTATCCAAATTTCAGTCTCTCTGGTTTCGATGGTCTTGGGATGTCTTTAATTACTGTACCAGTTCCTGTGTGTTGCATCAGGTTTGCGGATTGCAAGTGCCACAGTGTTGTATCTTCAACCTTACTGGATCTTCCACTTCTGGACGCATTAGACATATCCTGTACACCAATTTCGAATTTTTTTGTACCAGTCATAGAATGTACTCAGCCAATGATATAGTTCTGTAGCTTTCACGTCATTCCTACATCAATACTCCACGCACACCTTCGTTATCGTTCGGTAGTCATGTAATCTTCCCCACAGATAGCATAAGTTCTTTCTTATCTATTATTTCTTACTCAACGCTCTTGTATCGTCTTTCTAATGAAATAGCTGGAGCATGTGGGTGGAGTTGCCGTCGCAAAACCCCAGAAGTGAAAGTACATGGACTTGGGGATCTACCTGGTCCGATTGGCTACCGAATCGCAAATAAGTGTTTCTAATCACGATCTTCAATTAGTTCTACATTAGGATTCGTGCTTTCTCCATTTGATTTTCAACCGGAGATCTTAAAACCGAGCGATAGTCAGAAATATCATAAATCTGCGCCTACACTCTTCGTCTGTTTCAGTATGGGGTATTACACTACCGCATGTTCGCAGGCTCAATCACTTGACTATTCGTAAACTTTCTTTATAACCTGATGTTTGTTATAATACTCGTACTTAAAATTTGAAAGTACAAACGGTTATAGATGATTATTTATTCAAGTTAATGCCAGAGCTAAGGGTGCCAACTGATATGTTTTGCTTTATTTGAACGTGAATTTTTAAGTTCGAGGGAATTAGAGAACATTCTTTATTAATCTTGCTTTAAATATTACAATGATTCACTACTGGGCAATTTGTGCAAGTGGGAAAAAACTTAAAGTGCACGGGACAGAAAATATTCAAAAATCAAAATTTTAATGTTCAAAAATTAAATCATATATTCCCAATTACGTGCAAATCACTTGGCAAAATATGGATTTGTCATCTTCCGAGTCCATCCGTAGAAATCTGTATTTCCACAACTCAATTTTCAGCACAGTACGATGTACTGGATGTGTAGCACATTACTTGCGTCATTAATATTAAGTTTATCGAAAAGTAGGGACACATAAGTTGTTACTACTACTCGCCTTTACCTTTAAAACAATTACACAACTTGGTATGCCAGGTATTCAATTATCTTAAATCATACGTTTGCGATCTATTGAATGAACTTTCATACATTGATGACATATAGCATATATCTTTTGATGTTCTGGGCGGATTCAAGCTCGTATCCCAGGAGAATACATCATCCAAAGGTAGAGAGGTAGGCTGTTTAAACTTAAAACTGTTATTACTTTCCCCTCAATGAATTGAAAAGTTGAATTACTTATTCGGATAGACACTGTTGTGTGGTTTTAAACTTTTTGCTACAGAGTAACAATCTAAAATATAATTATTCCATAAAACATGTTTCCAAAACGAAATAGAGTGTGAACAAATATTTAATTGCATTAAACTATTTAACTTTAATTAAGACGTTTAAAAATAAGGAATTAGCCCCCAGACCTATTTCACCATCACATTTAAAGATATTTTAAATTTAGTTCGTTTAGGTTAAAAACCGACATTTCTACTATAATTAATGAATATATATACCCATTGGGACAGAGAGAAAGAAAACGAATGTGAGAAGGAAACTGCATTGAAGTATTATGCGACGATCAGCAAATAATCGCTTACCATAATATCTTTATACCCAATGGACGTGGTGTTAGATTTTTTAGAAGGGGCCATTACTGGATAAAAGAAATTGATGGTTGGAGAAATAAATGTTAGGTAATTGAGTATAAGACTACCGTAATTCGTATGAAGACACTCTATTCCCGCATATCTAAGAAACACAGACAGTTTTGCTTTCTTCTTTCTTATCGTACACACAAAAAAATGGTACTAACGGTTCTCAGAGGATTTCCGAAAAAAGAAATCTAAGCCACCGTTTTGGAAAAGTACTTAATTCTGAGAGCTAGAGATTCTAGCTGCTTTACATGGCAATGATAAGTGTGAAACCAGAATGTTGTGCCAGTCAAAAAGGCTGTATCTCCGAGTTTGGTCTTTTCGAGGGAACGATTGTTACATGCTGCATATCAGTATCATGAAGCAAGATTGTTACATGCTGCTATCTGCTTGTCTAAGTATATAAGCTGCTTTTATGCCAAATTTCTTGTGTGATACATGTTTCATATTCCTGGATATTGCATGAAAACGTATTTTTCATTCGAGTTATTATTTGTGTTTTACTAACACTTTATCCTCTATAAATGTAAAAAACACTTGATGTGTGATCAATAAAATATCCGAAAAGAATTTGTGCACTGGAAAAATATCCTTTTTACTTAATTTTAATGTTACATATTAAATTTGTATTAAAAATAAGCCGTGATGCAATTTCATGGAAATCATTGGGTATTGAAGAACTCTTAAGATCGACTTATAAAATCATAAAATTAGTATCCCATTTTATGCTTCTTTAAAAGCAAAAAAGCATGTTACAGGAGTTAGTCTCCAAGTTAATTCGCATTAAACAATGCCATAAGTTTCCCACTCGCTTGTTTTTATTATGGAACGATACATTAATTTAAATCCTAATATATATAGGACAATCTTAATATATCTTAATGAGATAAATAGCGCCACTATGTTTCTTCTCAACTATACAATATTTAGGTTGTACTTTCGTCACTTTTGAACACTAAAGCTCAACTGCTTAGTTTTGTATATGGATAATTTTTGTAACAAATAAAAGAAACGAAAGTGCCTCTCTGTAAAAAAACAATAATGAGTTCGTAAGCGTAGAAGAAACAAGTGCAAGCAACAAACTTCTGGAGAAACTAAATTTCCGCTCTTGTTTATGGACTAATGACCAGCAAGCGTAATTACGTGATCCTGTAACAAATGGGAAGAATGGAGTGTCGTGTTCTGTACTATATAAATTAGATATTTCACTTATTACTTAATACTTTGTTGCCCTTAAAATGCAGATAAATTATAAATTAGTTTCGTACGTTCATTGTTTTGCTTGATCATGCAATCAGTGAAGTAGTTATGGGGATAATGAGGTCCATAATCCCTCATGACCTGATCACTTTGAAACAAAATTTGTAAAAATAATACTTATTAAGATATATAATATAATTTTTCATTAATATTTCCATAGGAATACTTATGAAAAGATAATACTTATTGGAAGATAGTATGATCTCCCCTTAATGTTTCCCCATGCGAATACTTATAATTATTTAAATAGAACCCTCCATATACCCACATAATCCATTATTTCCACTGCTGGCCATCGAGAATGCAATACCATGAAGGAAATATCCCATAGCTTTGAAATTTACGCCAAGTGTAGATCGTGGAAGGATGCTCAAATGATTATCACTGCAGCGTTCATGTAAATAAAGCCCCTGTAAGCAGTGTAAAAACAAAGAACAGAGAGCCCATTTTAAGTATTGAAATTGTGTTTTCTCGATGTTTCTGTGAATGGGAAGCTTAATTATGCTTCATAGGAAAATAAGAGTCATGCGAGCACATTTCTGATAGAGGAAGAATTGGGGCTTATCAAGACTGCGGTTCCGAGAAATCAGTGTTCGTGTAGGACGAAATCTAGCCACAGTGATGAGAATATGGAATCTGTGGGTGCAGTAGGGAAGGCTGCATAACTCTTGCATTATGCATCGCCATACCGGTCTGTCACCTGGTTGCATGGGTAGGGGATATTGAATTGTGCTCCCGCACGGAATTACTGGTACACACAAAAGCACTGCTACATTCTTGTTGAGCTACATTACATTTTGTTCTACAGTAATGCATAACAAGTTTTGGAGCCTGTTGTCCTTCATTATCTTCGGTGCTTGCCTCCGACCAGTTTTCTACAGGACAATGAGAGACCACACATGGCATGGCCCTCCCGTTCACTAGATCTGTCCCCCATCGAACACATCTGGTCGATGATAACCCAACGACTGACACGAACCGCGGCTACCCCAGACACCAGATGAAATTTGACAACGTGTGGAAGCAGCATGGACTGACACCCAAAACACGCATCCAAATCCTATTTCCTTCAATGACGAGACAGGTTACCTTAAAAATTAGTTTATTGCTATTTCGGCGATGTTTTTCGTTTAATGTAATAGGAATTTACCAATCAACTATCACATTCCAATTTGGAATTCGTTCTCTGGAATGGCGAAGTGCTGAAATAGTATTCGAGAAACAAGCCAAATGACGTCACGTTCGAAATAATTATGAGAACCAACTTCCGCCGCAAAAACACTACAGTCACGCTCTTTGACAGAAAAAGCTTTTACTGAATTTTCAACAAATTCTTTCGGTAAGTTGTTTCATAATTAAATTTTAAGTACTTTCAGAATACTTTGAAGTTAAATCTAAAAATGAGATTTGTTTTCATCTTGATATGTAATTTTGACCGTACGATACTGGATTAAATTAAACAGTGTTTAATAAAACAAAATGACTTCTTTAGTAGCTTGAAATGTGGCAAATGGAAAGATGAGAGTTGATAGTGATCTTCGCAGCTGTGAAGTATTGTGTTGGGGTTATTGAGTTTTCCTGGAAGTATAGCATATTAAAGATTACTCTACAGAGACAAGACGTACCACCGGATTTTATTGGTTCTAACATTGCTTCATCAATTGTCATCGATCAGCCTGAAGTTCAACAGGATTGGGTCACGGCATCTGCTGTAACTAATTAAAACTTAGTCCCATGCATTCATCCCAAGAAGAGCCTACAGATCACGTTCCACTTATCTTAAGGAGTTCGATTTCTTCGTTTACTATCAATGATTTAAGGAGGAAATTTATCGGATGAATAGTATCTAGATTTGTCTGGAATGGAACTCCTCACAAGAAAACACTGGAAGCTTCAAAATATGAATGGTACCTAAATTAAAAAACGAAATTAATTTTTAGAAATAAGAACTACAACTGAGATGTCAGGAACAACGGATGATAGATAATTGATATTAAGTATGAGTGGAGTGTTATCAGGAAGATCAATGTGAGAAGAGCAAATGATGGACGCATGAGAACTCGTCAACCTAACTTTTCCTAAGACCAGTAGAACTTCTACCTGTTTAAGTGTGAACTAGAACTTAAAAAATTTACATTTAACCCTCCTATAGGTTTATCTTTGCATCGAAAACTTCCCTGTAATGGGCAGCCTCTTTTGCAAAAACCTGTTCCAAGTTGTCACCAGTTCTGGGCAAGAACAATTTGTTTTTCTTACCTAGATCTTCATTCCCTTTGAATAAAAGGGCAGTTTTGTCTCGACGAGATATCTCGTCATTAGCAAAATTGACCAGATCTTAGACAAAATATTTCGTCGAAACACTTGGAGAGTTAAAACAGTTCAAGTTCTATATATGTTGGTTGGTTAGGGGTTTTTATGGGGTAGCCATATTTGGCCATGCTGCGCCAGACACTACATACAATAACAAGTAATAGACACACGCACAATGAAAGTTTTACTGACACAGAAGAGAGAAATACACCCAGGGAGGATAACCAGATAACCACCAGGAGAGCCCCCGAGCCTATCCTTTAAAGGGACTTAAAAGTTAGATGGGCACTCCTGGGTACTTTATTAAAAGCAAAAAAAAAGAAAGCAATTTTTTTTAGAGTGGGGATTTGGAAAAAAAATCACCACTGTAGTATTACAACCCCTTTCTCAGAAAGGATTGCCCACAGGAACAAGTTTACCATAAAAACACCCACACCCAGGGAGGAATGTACCTGGCAGGAATCGAACCTGCCCCGCCTACAACTCGAAGGTTGTTAGCACAGTGGGCATACCCACTGAGCCACTACGGCGCATCTAAATATGTAATATACATATTTCCATTTTGGAGACAATCCTCCACATTCGGATGTGTCTCTTAGAATTTGGAATCAAATAAACAAACTCCGAAATAAAAAAATGATATTTATTATTATTATAATCTACGAGGGGGATTTTCAGTGTAAACAAACAATCGGAAGACGAAGATTTACTTCTGGTTATCAATGCGGAAGGCGTTCAGGAAGCACTTACTACCATAAATATACTAGAGCCATCTATGTATATTTAGCCTTACAGAAAAAGTCAATCATATGCACAGAAATAATCTCATATTATGTACTTTATCATTGTGTTTTCTGTATATTAAGGCTTAAAACTACTAGCTCTATTCCAAAATAAGCGACATTTAACACTTGAATTTTTTGCAGGAATAGGTCACATTTGTAAAAATATTTAATCGTAAATTGGCTTTTCTAACATGGTTAAATATTTCATATTAAGACAATGTTTAGCTATTAATATTGCTTCAGTACTGCAATTAATATTACTTGGAAGATGATTTTTATGTCTCAGTTTATCTTTTTAATGTGTAAATTGCTTTCAGATGACATCATAACACTTTCTATACATATTTGCAATGTTGAGAAAATATTTTCTAATTTTTCGATTTTTCCAGTGGTGCTTTTTAAAAAGTTCCCTTTTTAGATTTCCTACCGCCCTTGTTTTCAGTAAGAGATGGAAAGTTCAACAAATGAAATGCGAGACTAACTGGGATTAGAGAATTGTTTATCCATAGGTGTGTAATAACTGAAGTTGCTGTGAAAGATATAACTTCTTGTGATGGTCAATTGAATCTATGAATTTTTTTTATGGAAAATTGGCTATTTTAAATTTATTTTATATATTGTTGGTTTTATATTTTTAGTGTCTTCTCTTTAAATTCCAGCTTTAAACCAACTATTTTCTTTTCAGTTATTCAGTGTCTTGTACTTCATCTTTCGTAATTATTGTACTACAATAAATAATGTGATAGTGCAACTTATTAAACAACGTTAAATTTTTAAAAGAAAAGGTAATGAAAACGTAAACTCCAATTAAAATTTAATTTAAGTGAATACACATCCGAAGGGACATTGAATAGAAAATAGATTTAAATATGAGATCCAAAGGGATTAAAATTAAACTATTTTAAAACAATATGCAAAGTAAATTTAAAATAACTAATTAAAAACAAGAATTCACATATTCAATAAACTTAAAATAAGATATATGTTTCGCAGATACTCCAGTTTTACATCCACAGAGATATGGAGATAAACAATCTTCTACTCAGCCAGTCTCGCATTCCATCTGTTGAACGAAAACGACAATGCTGCCAGTACTCGAGGCTGTTAGAATTGCAAAGGGGAATTAGTACCATTTCCTCCGGGCTCTTGCTGTCCTCTGCAATAATAGAGCTAGATTAATAAGGGAAGACAAGGATTCCCCATGAATAGTGAACTCATAGACAGAGCTCTGGATACCTGAAGGGGGTTAAAATATTGTCTAGGGATCGTTCCAAGGAATGATTAAAAGATTGATTAAACTGAAGAGTTTAGGAAAGTTATAGATTTGAAATGATTAAAAGAACAGGTCGATGATACCATTATCAGGATGGTAGTTTTGGGTTGGAGTTATTCTGATAGTGTGCAAGAAATATGAAATATTTGTAGGAAAAGCAAAATTAGACCCCTGTTGAAATTGCAATGTACAGGGTGTCTATAATTATAATGTTTACCTATATTCAAAGAAGCACACAGCAAAAACTACTTATCAGAATGTCACCAAATTTTCAGTATATATTAATGGGACCATGGAAAGGAAATTTATGACAAAAAAGTGACTCAAAAATCACTACCAGGGACATTTTTTCACCTTGAATGCCATCATATATATATATTTTTATCCGTCTTATCACTATTTAAACAGCATCATTACAGGCTTTCCCCTTCTCATTTTGTCGTATCTCAAAATGCCTTTAAAATTACAAAAACGTGCGTTACTGATGAAAATGTTTTACCAAAACGCGAATTCAGCATTTGAAGCTTTGTTCCCGGAATACTGAAGCAATCTCCTGTTTTCATCCTACTACTCTATTCCAGAATCCTTCTTTTTCCGGGGCCGCGGTAGCCCAATTGGAAGAGCAACGGATCAGCAACCAGAGGGTTGCGAATTCGAAACTCGGACAAGCCAAAGACTGTCGTGTACAAAGGGGCTTGTGAACGTTAAATCTGTCGTGGCCACAAATGTCCTCACGTTGGCGTGATGTGGAAGTTTAGAGAGTGGGGTGCCAATTCAAGTATTATTCTCGTCATCTGACCGTAATCCAAAATTACCCGGATCATCACTAATAGCCCGTTGTGTTGCTCCAGTTCGACGTTAATTAAATACTTATACATAACTCCCCTCTTTTTTTCCCTTTAACAAAAATTTTTCCTTGCCATTGTCTGGATCATGTTTGTCGCAGCTTGTCCAAATATGGCGCCATAAAACCCAAAACCAACCAACCAGTATCTTTCTGGAGATTAAGTTGTTGAAAGGTGGGTGTTCGAAAAGGAATGGGTTACTTAAAATGATCCTAAAATTTGAAGAAACAGGGTCGTTGAAAGTGAAACACAGAAGAGGACGAAAGCCTATCACCGCGCAGGTGATTGAAGGTGTTGCGACTAACTTGGAAGGGGACCGCACGTCAAATGTCATGGTCAGCGTCAGTGGTCAGCGCGCTACACAATCGTGAGATCAGCCTGTTGCCACAGTCCACAAAATTGTTCTGAACATTCTGCGCTACTATCCTTACAGAATTTCTAATGTTCAACAACTTCTGCTTACTGATTTGTTTGCACGACGAACCTTCGCGTTACAGTTCTTAGTCACAAGCCGCCGATCTACTGGCATTGAAATGGTCAGAATAAAATCGTAAGCATTAATTGTAACACAGCTCAGTAACTTTTACGCAATCCTCACTCCACGCAAAAAAAAATTACAGTGGCCCAAGGCTCGAATACACGGTAGAGTTTTGATATATTGAGGACCACTCCCCTCGCTCAGTGTGCGTGCGCACTCAGTCCGAAGATCATATCAGGTACATACAGGGTGTTATCAAAATAATGGAAACACACTGGATTTATAAGGAATCCTTTACTAATATGGCGTAGGACCGCCTTTGGCATGTAATACAGCTTGGATTCGCCTGAGAATCGAATCATACAAGTGCTGAATAGTGTTTAGAGGAATATTGTACCACTCTTCATGGAGATATTGTAAAAGTTCCGGGAGAGATGCCGGTGGAGGATATCGATTCCGGATTGAACGCTCTAAAATAAACCATAACGGTTCGATTATATTGAGGTCGGGGGACTGTGCTGGCCAAGGTAGATGTTTCAGTTCATTCTCGTGTTCATCAAACCATGATTGGACCAGTCCCGCTGCATGAATAGGAGCATTATCATCCTGGAAAATTCCATCTCCTGCAGGAAACAAAGTTTGCATCATAGGATGGACCTGGTCAGCTAAAACTTCTCTATACTTCTCCCCAGTGATCCTTCCTTTCAGGGTTACGATTGGGCCAGCAGAAAACCGCGACATGGCTGCCCATACCATGACAGATCCACCTCCATGCTTGACAGTTGCAAGGAGACAATCACGATCATACGCTTGTGCAGGTGTCCTCCAAACGTGCACCCGTCCTGTTGTGGGGAAAAGTGTGAAAGATGATTCGTCTGACCATATAACTGTCTTTCACTTATCAATCGACCAGGTTTTGTGGCACCACTGTAGACGACGTTTGGCATTAACATCTGCGACAAGTGGCTTGGGAATTACTACTCTGCTGTAAATACTCTGTTTATGAAGGTGCCTCCTAACTGTAGTTATTGACACTGGAGAACCCAGATGCTGATTGAGCTCTGCGGTCACTTTGGCTGCAGTTGTTTTCTTTTTAGACATTACAATCCGCTTCAATACCCGTCGGTCTCTTTCACTCAGCTTCTCCTTCCGTCCACTATTTTGCTTTGCCGAGCTTGTCTTGCCGCGCTGTGTGTACGCTGTCATGACTTTAGACACCGTACCTCTAGAAACGCCTAAAAGCTGGGATGTTTCGGTCACAGTTGCTCCAACTAGTCGGGCTCCTACAATTTGGCCTCTTTGAAAGTCTGTGAGGTCTGACATTTTACGCTTCTGACAAAAATCCACGACGTATACAACTTCACTAAAGCTACCTCATACTACCATGATATATAGTACTTTTTATATTAAAAAAAACTGGTAGCTAGGATTATATTTTAATGCTTACGAAGCGCATTCTTAAATGTTACTTTTATTCACAGGTGTTTCCATTATTTTGATAACCACCTGTACGTCCTTTGGCTACACAACTCTTTATTTATCTCTTGGATGTTTCTGTTAGTTCTGAAATCATAAGCCAAAACAGTTGTGACGCTAGACTTTTCATGCATGCCCTCCAGTACTATTTCGATCTTAAAGACATATTCGAAGTAAAAAGAAAATGCTTTCAAATACTTTTTCACGGGGCCACACTTGCCTCGTCATGTAGAGCAAGTGCATACCATGAACAGTTTTATTATTTGTAATGTAATAGTATTGTGAGTGGGACAAGAGCATATAATTTCGTTCGTGTCCTTTGGTGTGCGCAACTTCCCTGCCGAAATTCAAACTAGCATTGAAACTGTTAGGAAAAACTGTAATATCCAATAGTTTTTTAATATTTATTCACCTGCTGCATTCAGTTTCCCGCGAAGCCAATCGGAACGCCCACTGTACCTTCCGTAAACAAATCTCCGTGTAAGTACTTTTTCATTTCAGTTCAAATACGCGGATATTTAAAGAACTACTTGCATGTTTATTTCAGATATAATATTCAAATATGTAGATAGCAAGCAGATCGAAATATGCAAATGTACGTACTATATAAACTGTAACTTATTTCAATTACACTCTCTTTCCTTTGAACGTCTAGCTTGTTATCCACATATACTCGCTTATTATCGAGTTGATTATATGTGATTTGGTTATTTGACCCGACAATTGTTTTATATTGGATGCTATTTCGTTATGTTTGACGTGTGCTAGATATGCATACGAAATGTACTTTTAAAACTTTAATTAAATAAATAACTTATTTTTAAGTCTTCAATCAACTTATTTCGAGTACCGATTTCTGAACTTTTTAAGGTTGGCTGATTTTTTTTAATTAGACTAACAGAAACTAATGATATAGGACTCTTTCAAGCAGGTGAGAATACCTTCTACTCCACAAACGCACTTGCCCTACCTCACCCTACATTGAAATCATGCCACAATGGGGGTTGGATCTTCGATCTCCTCTTAATTAAAAGAGAAAAATGTCTTTTTTAAATTCTATATGTACTTTAGAAGGAAAAAAACCCAAACAGGTTCAGTTCTGATTGAACCTTCAATTTGGAGCATAGGACTACAACTTGCAGATCAGAGAGTAGAAATGAGAAATTGTTTCAAAGCGTTTATTTAATTTGTTAAAAGTGTTAACAGGCAAATCGTTATTAAAATGCTCAGTTCAAGGCATTGCGAAATGTTCATCATATATTTGAATAGCTTTCATCGAGAGCTTTGAAATAAAACCACGCACAGTCGTATTAAGCTGAATTCAAGTAGGAAACGCAAGGAGCAAAGCGACACGCGGAACAATCAGAGCGTTTTCATCGCTCGCTCCGGCACCTCTGATTAGTCTGCACGTGTCGCGGTCACGGTTGCCGTGGTAGACTGAATCAAACACGTTATAACATCCAGAAATATTGCATCATTTCCACCGACCACGGGGAAGAAGGCGAGAGTATTGCTCACTATGTATTGCGAAGTATGCGTATTGGACTCCATAGGGTTTATGAATATGCAAGCACGATTATTTGGATTTCGAATAATTTTTAGCTCTCTGCACACCTAGGACAAATAGAACGGGGGTTGATATGTAGTCTATGTTGCCCACAGGGTTCTAAAAAATAAATGTACCAAATTTGGTGTGGATTGGTCAAACGGTATAGATCTGTACAAGGAACACAGATACCAACTCTTCTTTATATATAAATTTTTTGCGTGATATCGTTCGATAATGGACAAACAGATTTTATTTTTACATTACGCTACGCTTAATTTGGTTGGTTTTTATGGCGCAAGGGATAGATCTGACCAAACTGCACCAAGCAAGGTTTTTTTTGTCATACAAGGCAAGTAAGTAGACACACACAAGAATGATTGATACAAAATAAAGAGAAATATTCCTAGCATAGTTGCGGGAATCAAACCTGTGCCGCCCACAGTTTAATCCAAACGAAGTTTACAAGTTGCTAGCATATTAGGTAAACATGTTGAGTCATAGCAGTCCAAGCTTGCGGTTAGGAAATGTTTCTCGTGAAAGGTAAAAATATAGACGGTCCTTTAGGTTTTGGACACTAGTTCTTATTCATTGAGAACTCCACTAGTTTTGGTGACTTATATTGGTCTCATACTCGTACCTCTCCCCTTTATCTTTCATTGGAGCTATAAAAGCCCTTCTGAATCTATCTTCCAGCTTATATGGGACCAGTGGGAAATACTTGCACAGAATATTTACAGTTGAGTTATTTAAGTAGTATATCTACAACACCAGGTAGAGTCCTGCATATTTCTATGTAGACACGATGAAAATGGTTTTAGCTACCGTAGACTTAAATCTGATATTGAGTTTATACGAGTATGATTGCATGTATATTTCATGTCCGATAGTCTTACTTTTACAAATTGTTATTCTGGAATATTCATTTTTTATATGGCTGAGATAACTTGTAAATTTAAGAACATTGAATATGGATGGGGAAGTTGTTCATAATATTTGACTCATATCTATAGTATTAAATTTTATTTTCAGCAAAACTGAATATTTACTTGGGACTATAAACATATTTTTTTGTCTGGTGAAAAAAACTAAAACTTTTATTGCTGAAAGAAAAACTTAATTAATAATCAAATTAATATCAACCCAAAATTTCAACAAAATTAATATCAACAGAAAACAATCACATTAATAATCTTAATGGTGACTTCCCCAATAAAAATGACATTAAAGCGATATAAACTAAAAGTAAATTATATTTTACAAGATTTAACTAATACATCTTTAATTAAGTATACTCATTTATTTTTTGGACTATTGGGATAAAAAACAGTTTGCATGTGACAAATAAAAATTGATTCGACATAAATGATAAAGTGAAAATTGATAGAATTAATTAACTTAAGGTAAAAAATTTTTACGCGGCATGTTCGGTATTTGACATAAGAAACTAGAAAACTCCCTGGTTTGGAAACAAAAAGAATTTTTATGCCTATCTTACTTTATTGATTTACTAGCTGAATTACCCGGCGTTGCTCGGGTTGAAATGGTTAAATGTTGCTTGAAAATTGAATTAGAATAAGCACTTTTCTTTCACAGAAAAATGCTATAATTTAAGTTGTACGGAAAATACGTTTTAACTTTTTCATAGCTTCTACAATATACTTCGGACGCAAATACATACATTTAATTCCTGAATGTATTGCAATATGTAAAAGATTAAGACATAAATACAAACAGAAACGATATTCCGACGAAAAAATGCAGAATTCTAAAAGCGAAAGATGCGCAAAGTGCAGTTTCAACTGCTTCTGTTTAAATACTCTCGCAATCAAGTCGTGGCGCTCACTGGGTAATTGACCATTGGTAAGAACCTCCTTGATCTCCGTCCAAGTCGGATTGCAGGTGAAGGTGATAAATAAGTCTGGTCTCCCTTACGTCCTCACGTACGTCATAGCATCGTGCGTGTATTCGTGCATGTGTCTGGGACTGCCTGTAAATGTAGCTGGTAGTACGACTAAGGCACCGAGGTTTTCAACGTTTCCGTCATTTGACACAGCATCTCTCAGGTGAATATATCAACTTTCAGTTTACGTTGATTTAGACGAATGTAAAGGAGACGCTCACTCTCGACTTTAGCGTACATATCGACGATGAACTGATGAAACAATTGCCTGCAGTTCAATACGTGGTTCTGCCCAGTATCTCGAACCATTAATCTGTACGCATAGAAATCCATCGCTGAAACTTTCTTACTGGTTGTTTCACCTGCTCTTGGGTTGATCTGCCTCAGATTAAAATGAAATCCATCTTCACCATGGGGGAATATCACTGGGTACTGCAGAGCATCATAAGATCGATGTGTTTCCGAAATACGCTGCAATGATACACCTCGTCGTTGAATAACGATATCCCATTGATGAAACTCATCTCCTGATATAACCACCGCGACTTGATCTGCTTGAGGAGAGTTGCCGCTCGTGTTCGCCTGCTGGTCTTCGGTCTGCTCTTATGACTACTTTATATTCATCTGTTGGCATACGTTCCAATGCTGTTTCAAACGTTTTAATAAGATTATTGTGCTCATGAAACATCCTCTCTAAGTTTAACACAATCTGACGTCTTGTTCCCGAGATGTAGGCGCACCTCTGATCAGTTTCCATTTGTTCGTTTTGAATAAAATATAGTTGTAGAAATTTTGGTGGTTGATCTGGCAGCGGAAGCAACGATCCCGCTCTATGGTAAACCTGCCCTTGCATCTTGAATGTCGACGGAAATCCGGGCTGTCCAACAACTGATGTGGCGCCGAATGATGTCATTTGGAAACATGAGTTGTATTTTCCGATGTTACTAAGAAAATGCTTCGACTCAGACGTATCTCCTGATTTGTAAGTCAAAAGTTCTTGTGGTGGTGGTTCCAGTTGGCAGAGTTTAACTTTTCCATTTTTACAGCAAATACCAGTAGACTAATTTAAACTTTTTGTCTTGACAGTAACTACAAACCATTTCCATTTTCTCGATGGTAACACTTGCATGCAGCGAGTAGTCTTTATGTGAATCGTAGTGGAATTCTTCCAATGCTAAGCTAAAATGGTGCGCAGTCCGTGATCGTTTGGCTCTATCTCTCTTATCCTGTAGTCGGGCCTCACACTGCTGTGCCGTCTCTGTTGCTCTAAATGTAGTAGCATTATCCCTCTTATCCTGAAGTTGGGCCTCACGCTGCTGTGCCGTCTCTGTTGCTCTAGATGTAGTAGCTCTATCTCTCTTATCCTGTAGTCGGGTCTCATGCTGCTGTGCCGTCTCTGTTGCTCTAGATGTAGTAGCTGTCTCTTTCATATCCTGTAGTCGGGCCTCACGCTGCTGTGCCGTCTCTGTTGCTCTAGATGTAGTAGCTCTCTCTTTCATATCCTGTAGTCGGGCCTCACTCTGCTGTGCCGTCTCTGTTGCTCTAGATGTAGTAGCTCTCTTTCATATCCTGCAGTCGGGCTTCACGCTGCTGTGCCGCTTTTGTTGCTCTTGATGTAGTAGCTCTCTCTCGCAATCGCAAGTCTTCTATTCCTCTCCTCGGAAGTTTCTTGACTACGCTCATTTTGCATCATCTTAGCCGTTGACTGCACTTGGCCGATCGCCTTCCGCTTCCTTGGAGGCATTGCTACAGCAAAGAAATCTGTAAAAGAATACAAAAATGCTATTTCATAAAATAAGCAAAAGGCACACTCTCACTGAGCAATGAAATCTGTCATTAAAAAGTTATTTTATAAAATAAGCAAAAGGCACACTCACTGAGCAATGAAATCTATTATAGAATATAATAAAAAGCTAATGTAAACTGAACGGTAAAACAAATTTAAAATTGTGAAGTACTTACATCAGTTTAGGAATATCAAACTTTTAACACAAATAAAAAATATTAATGCCTTACTTAAAAGCTGTCAATCAAAATAATCAAGCACAGAATTCTAAATCATGCTAAAAAATAAACTTTTATTCTGGTGTAAAAAAAGCATTAATTCTGATCCCATTAAACATATTTAAAAAATTAAGCAAAAGGCACACTCTCACTGAGCAATGAAATCTATTATAGAATACAAAAAAAGCTAAAATTAACGAAAAAAACGAATATAAAATTATGTAGTACTTACATCCGTTTAGAAATATAAATCCAAAATGTACACTATCACTGTCGAATAAAGTAGAAAACACTTATACAATGAAAAGAGAGAAATAAAACTGCCAGATTCACTGAAAGATGATAAACTGGAAGACTTACCGAGTTAGCTTCCTTTAAATACGACCAGCTAAGAATCGAGTGGGTGCTGGAATGTTCTTCACCATGAGTCCAAGGAAGTTTCCGTTTCCCCAACTTTCTAGAAAGTTCTACAAAGTTTTATAAAAAAGTAAACATTAATTTTGGTGCTGCCAGATACCGAGTAGCAAAATTACGCTTTTATGATCAATGAGTTTTTCGTTTGTGCTTTTCGGAATAACGGTGCTTGGGTTAGAAATAAATGTAATCGGTGTAGACAAATTAAACTGAATAGATAAAATTTTTTCAAAAAGCAGAAGGTCGATTTTACAGAATTTTTCAGAAAGAAAATCATTGCTTTCAACGGAGGATTCACATGTATCTATTCCGGACATTTTAAAATATGTTACACGCCTTACCTAAAAAGCCTTGTGAAACAGAATTTTACAAATCATTACGTATTCAATAAATTATTTAAGTAAAGTTGGTCGAAATATACACCAACTTTCCTTGAAAATAATCCTTGAACTCCTGAAAACCTTTCCTTGAATTTCCTTGCAAACATAAATATTTTAAAATATTCTTACCCCCTCCATCAATAAAATATCTATAATTTATTTACATCATGGGAAGAACTAAAAAGTCAGTTCAAACATTAATACTGTAATTTAATTTGTTTCGGAAAAAATTGTTTTTCGATCAACAGTGGTAAAGCAACCATCACTGCCTAAAGCAATCAATCTATGCTCAATGTTATTTCTATTGCGATTTCGAATAGTTTATAGCCCCCCAGGGCCAATAGAACGGGGGTTAAGAGTTAGCCTATGCTGACCGCAGTGTTCTAAAATATAAGTGTACCAAATTTGGTGTAGATTGGTCAAACGGTGTAGATTTGTATAGAAAATATACACACATACATACACACATACACACACACATCCTATTTTATATATATATATAGATAGATTGCCCTACGTAAGTAAATTTTTAGGAGTAAAATTATCTTAAGTAATTGATTCATATGAAATTGAATGATATAAGCAGAGCAAAGCATTTTCTAATATTAAATAGTAGTGATCAAAGAGAATAGAACTAAAATTCACATTTCATAAGTCAAATGTTTGGGTAAATGTTTAGAGAACATAATTCAGAGCTTCTGAAAATACGTTAGGTTGTTTTGCAAATTACATTATACTTGACATTAAGAAGAGATTGTAATTGGGTTTCCTTTGAAGTTAAAGAATGTAGATAAAGCATTTTTAAATTAGCTATAAATGGTATATTTGAAAGGTAGATTTGATATAGATATAAACAAAATTTAATTTAAAAGAGGGGAGAAACAAAATGATTAGTCAGACAAATGTTTATGAACGAATATTTCCTCTAAGAAAGAATGATTTCTTTGCAATAAAGTAAAAAAAAATTGTAACTCAAATACCCGAAATATGAAACGAAGAGAATTTAGTATACTGTTTTTTTTAAACCTTAAATTGGAAGTTACATAGATGGCATAACTTCTGCCGACATATTCTGCCGATAAATTTGATATCAAGATTCTATGAAGATTCTTCCTTTGGAAATCACAAAACATTCCGAGCATAAAAGTGTTGCGTGGGTTTCTAAGTAAAATTGTATTGAATGCAATTCCGATTGCTGCAGAAATCATCCGAATCTTTGCACTTTATACAATCCAATAAAACGTCCAATTTAGTATTTTATACGCAACATTTTGATTATCCTACAGGTTTATTAAAGTTTTAAGATTAAAGTATTGATGTATTCGAAATTGGGAAAGCAAAATTGTAATAAAGAGACTGGCATCAGTTTTGGAAGCAATATCTCACAGTTGAACTAGATTTGGTATATAAAACCATAACATTAGCCTTGCATGCAATGTAGACTCGTATCCAAAAATTAGGGAAAATACCAAATTCGTATCAAGCAAGGTCATTTGATCTTTATCTAATTGATGTTATAGGACATCACATTATCCCTATTAAGTATTTACAGAGCAAAAATTGCTTTTTCGGAATAACTGAAACTTACGATATGTGCGCCTAAGTATTTTAAAGATTTCTTTAGTTCACAGTACCATCATGATACATGTGAGTGTTCCTATCTGATTCCACAGCTTGTAGAATATTCATTCGTCATTTGAGGTACTTCGAGATGCAAATATTTTGAACATGATTATTTTCAGATTGCATTAGTCTAAATTCTTGGACATGTGTGTACCTGAGAATATGATATAGATTGTGTTATTTAACGACCCCATAGTTTTACTGGACGTTTTCCACCAACAAAGAATATTTGAGCTTTTCAAAATTTTGAGCTATTTATCTTAAAGGGTTTGTGCTGTTTTCTCACGGTCTCTTATACTAATTTAATGGATTGTTAATCACCTCGTTGACAGTTAGCCCTTTTCCCAGTGGAGGGGTGCTTCACCTATATCAGAGCAATAGTACTATGGTGGGTGGGTAATGTGAGTTTTTTTGTACCGCAATTTGCAGTTTGTTTTCAAAGTTTAAAATTAATAAATCCGTTAACAATATTTACAGAAACAGGCGCGAAGGAAAATAAAAAAAATTATAAATTGGCGAACTTAAGCATTGAGTGTCTGGAAAACGTTCCCCTCTATTTCATGAGGGGCCTGAACTTGGTATTGGAACTTGGTCCGTCTTCTATCTTGGTATTGGGGTCCATCTTCTACCTTGGCATTGGAGTTAGTCTTCTGGCTTGATATTAGGGTCCGTCTTCTACCTTGGTATCAGGGTTCGTCTACCTTGTTATTTGGGTCCATCTTCTACCTTGGTATTAGGGTTTTTCTTCACAATGGTATTGGAGTTCGTCTTCTACCTTTGTATGCCTGGGACGAAGATGAGGGATGTCATCTGATAATCTTCTTAATGTAAAGATTCGTAGGTTGAAATATTAAAAAAATATTTTGATTATACCTTGGTGTTTTAATGGAAAACTGCTTCACTTGCGTTTTCTTGTGTATTTAGAGAACTTTTAAGTGATTAATTGTAATTAGCCTTTATGTAAGAATATGCACTACTGTTCATTAAGAATCAACACCAAGAAAGGGCTGTTGTATTGAGTGGAAATTTGGCAAACGAACTTAAATGCTAAACACATTACGAATTTTAGCACATTCCTTTTAATTTACAGTTATTTATACATTATACCACTGGTTATCACTCAAATGAATTTCGTTGTTGCAACCCAAGTTTGTTGGTGTTGCATATTCAATGAACAGCAGTGTATATGAACTTGATAAAATATTTTTTAAACTGTGTTTTTTTGCTGTTTGTAGTACGTACAATGCTCAGTTTATTCATTGTTATCCATAACAAGTTTCATAAACTCCACTAATGGAATTTTTAACCCTTTTGAAAATATACCTTAATGAATAAATTGCGGAAAGAGAATTCAGAAACTACTGCCAACTTAATCTCTGAAGGTCATACTAGAAGGTAATAAGAGCATGCTGAAATTAGAATAGGTGCCGAAATGCTTTTGAACTTCATCAAGACTACTGGCCATCAATCAAAAACCACGCTGGAGTTAACTATATCGACCACTGTTCCATAGTTTTCGTAATTGCCCGCTGTGATTACGCAATTCTCATGGGAAATTAATGGAGACAAAAAGTTCTTTGATAAAATCGGCCAGAGTAATTTAGGATAAAGCTGAGTTCGAAAGTATGTATTCAATAATGATGTGAAATATTTTTCTGGCTGCAGTGGTGTCCAGTTCCCCCTCTTTTGACATTTAAAGCGACAAATATGGAGGTAGTTACTATGGAAACGAAGGGAAGCAACTTTAGAAGTTATGTTTTCCGGAAAAGAGAAAATGCAATTTCTTATTTTGGAACAAAAGTAGATTTCCTTTGTTCTTTTATTTTAGAATCCTAAAACTTTCTTTCTCAAAGACAATCGCTAACTCAACTGACTTTTCAAAGAATTAGGGTAAGTACTTTTTAATTTATGCTTTAAAGTTTGCTTGAAAATATATTTCGTTACAAATGAATTCACACAATAATGATGGAGGGATCATAGGGAAAAATATGTTTTCCAAATACCGAATAAAAATGTGTCATAGCGTGCTGAAAGATAAGTTTTAAAACTACAACCTCAGAAATTATTTATTAAACTTCTGTAACCGAATTTTGTGCACAAATAGAATAAAGTTTTCTTAAAACAATGGACCGGCATATTCTATAAAAATTGTCAGAGAAAGTCAATGACATAATTTGTTAAACGAAATACTTTTAAAACGGCAGCCTGTTTCTTTTGATCAGATCATCGGTATGTCTGGCTTATTTAATTTCTATTAATAACATTGTTTGCGAAAGGACTGCCAATAATTGTTGATGAAACAAAAATATTTTAGAGCACTTAACCTTTCAAATCGGGTACCGGTTCAACAGGCAAATCCTCTCTCAGATAGGCATGGGGGATATTGCTAGGGACATAAGTAGTGCCCATAGCGTTATAAAGTCACCCCGATTCCAATCAATTTGATTTTATTAGGAGACTAATTCGAAATTTGGATTTTTTATGAAATAAAGTGACATGACATTTTTATGAATCTCCATGAAACCATAGGTCAAATCAAAGATAAGATGGTTGTGTTTAATGGCGCGAGGGCCATATTTGGCCAAACAATGTCGAGTAAATGGACATGCACACAAAGAAATTTTTAGTGATATAGAAGAGAGGAGAAATACACCCAGTGAGGAATCGAACCTGCGCCCCTACAGCTTGCAGGCTGCAAGCGCAGAGGGCAAAACCACTGAGCCACGGTGACCCTCGTGACGTGATGGAAATTAATTCCATAGAAAGTTATTGCCAAATTCAGTTATTGAACACCTACTGCACTTAACATGCTGCATCAACAGTTGAATATAAAAGTTTTAAACAAAAAGTAGGAGTAGCAAAGAGTTGAACTCTAGAGCAATGAAATCGAAGTGTGAAACAAATGAAAAAATTCGTCAATATGGTGTATTATTTTTTATTTAATGGAGGAGTTACACATGGTGTCAGTTTGACTTCTTGAAAGTAACGTGAATTTTAGAAACAAATGACTGAGTTTGAGAACACATGTAATGCAATTACATGTGTTCTCAATGTAATAATTTCCTTTTAACCACTTAAAGCACGAGTTTTTTTCGGAAAAACTGGTAAAAAATGATCGAGGTTTTTTTTGACAGAAAATGAATATATAGGTATAGTATAAGTTATTTTTGGCAATTTCAGTTGTGGGGGGCATTAGAAATAAAATAACGCGAGATACAAGGTGTGAGACACGGGCTTGTGCAAATTTGCCAGTAACTTTCGCCCGCGTCAGACACGGGTAAATGCGTTAAGTGGTTAAGCTGTAAATATCGTAGACCCACGTCCTACCTACTCACCGTGAGGTTTAGAGCATTTAATGGTAGGAGGGAAGCTGTAAATATAAACGTGGATCAACCGTAGATGTATTTTCTATTTTGGCTTTTGAAAATGTCATTTGAAGTTTATTCTGGAATGCATGATAATTACAGCCGATGAAAGATGTAGAGTCAATTTGTCTTCTGTCTGTATTTAAGGGTTAAATCTTTTAGAAATAAGAATTAAGTTTTAGGGACTTTCATGTTGTTTATACACTTCGATAAAATCAAATATAGCAAACATTTATGAAGACACATGTATTCGGAAATACCAAACTATTTGAGCTGTCAAAAATCGCACTAAAATTACAAATAAAGGTCACCCATATAAAGTTTGAAAACTAAGTGTGTAAAGTGAAAAGTAATGCATGGAGTTAAAAATAAAAAACATTTGATTGTTAAATTCAAGAGATTTTCAGCAAGATCTGGAAATATAAAATTAGTATTCTTTTTGTTCGCTTAAAGAACACGAGGCTTTTTAATATTTTGCTGCTTTGAGCATTTTACTGCCCGAGAAAATCCCTTAACCAGACGAAAAACGGAAAGAAAATTAAATGCAATTCACAAGTATTTTGCAAAAAATTGGAACTGACGTCTGTTTTTAGTTGAGTCTTTTTTTGTCGCCACTTTGCTTTAGACAATAAAATGGCGGAGGAAAGAAAGAGGAAAGAATTTTTAAAGTATGTGCCCTTTTTCTTTTCTTGTTTGTCCAGAAAGTTTATGAAATAGTTGCTCCTTTTCAGAATTTCTCAAATTTAAAAACATAAGTACATTTTAGAGGAAAATTTGCACTAGTGGGACCAAATAAAATTCTACTAAGAATATATGACGAAGAATTTATTTTGAAGAACTCTAGAAATTTGAGGATCCAATTATAGAACATATATAATGGAAACATTAAACATATATTTATATTCTTTTGTGTTTAAGCGTAGTTCCATATCTGGAATGGGAATTCAAAAAGTTTTACAAGTATGCTTCATTTTAAAATACTTACAAGCTAAATAATCTGATGGCTTTTTGTGCATAATATGATTTTTTAACTCTGAAGTATTTTCCACGCACATTCTTTTGCAAATTTCTCCTGAATATCAATGCATCATGGGAAACATTAAAATATTATTTTTAAGTTTAGACAAATGCTGTTTTATAGGTTTTTATAGTTACGTAGAAACACACATTTATATAATTGGCTTACAAGTGAAACACACTAAGTCAAAATTTTCGAAATATGTTTCTTAACTCTTCAGACCAAAATGTGATATTTAGATTGGAGAAGTCTGATAAATCAAATTTTCTCAGCATGGAGGTTAGATTTCTTCTTGGAACATACTTTACGAGTATAGCATTGTGAGTAGATTGTTTTCCTTCGTTTTCTCATAAATATGTTTCTTAATTTAGTGTGTTTCACTTACAAGCCAATGATATATAAATATTTCGCATTCTTTATCTCTACTAACGAGCTTATTTTAATACTTTATTATTTTTATACTTTGACAGCAATGACGCTTCAACAATGACAGCAATGACAAACTACCCTTAAACATTTGAAACATTGTCAACCTGGAATTAATCATGTTATAATTACAATATTTTCTGCTCATGTTTTACTTTATTTGCAGTGATGTGTGCCACCTTTTTTAGTGTGATAAAGGAGTATTCATTCAGCATAGAAAGTTAAGGAGAATGTTTAAGTTATTTTCAGCATAATCTCTATATATGAAGAAAAGAGTTGGCGTGTGTCTGTTCTTTATACAATCTTCACCGTTCGACCAATCCACGTCTAATTTGGTACACTTATTATTTACACCCTGCAGGTAGCATAGGCTACATATTCACCACCATTCTATTTGTTTCGTGTGCAGGGGGACTAAAAGCAATTCGAAATCCCCACAATAATAAGATTATTATTTCGATTGGGTAAGCATCTCATCGATAATTTTTAACTATTGACTATTATTTGGAAACCAGTATTGTTAATTTGAAAAGCGCAAGATGATAAAGTGTTATTTTGCTATATGGTATCTGGCAACAGTAAATTTAATGTTTCTTTTTCTAGTTTTGTAACGAATTATTTATTTTGTGCAAAATATCGCTAAAGACGCTTTAATTTCATGGTGGTATGTGTATATTTCTCGACCAACTTTCCATGAGACATCGATTCATACATAATAATTTTTAGAATTTTGTTTCATAAAAATAAAGTGTACAAAACAAAACCGTTTAAAATAACACCCTAATGTCTGACATTAAAAGAAGGTAACACTAAAATAAAACTGTTTTAAAAACTTTAAAATTGACCTTCCGTTTCTTGAAAAAGTGTAATCGATTAACTTTGATTCGTCTGTACTCAATACATTTAATTTACCAACAATATGTTATTTAACATGTGAAATGGAATTTTCTAGTGAAAAATGTATTTGCTTGAAAAGAGTTTAATCATGAATATCGTATCAATATGATTTGTCATACTTTTATAATGATGGTGAAATTCGGAAATACTACATCCCTGGTGCAAGAGTGCTTTTAAAATTTCACCGTAATGTCTTCCGTGAAAATATACGTGTAATGTGAAAATATTGATAGGAAAACTGGGTTCAAGACTATGCTGTAAGTTCGTCATTTTTAATGGAAATAAATTTAAAGGACATTCATAATCACTCCGAAACTCAAAATTGACTTCTACAGTAGTCACTTTTGGAAGTTTTGTATTACGCTTTTGGCGAGATATATGTGGAATGGTTTATATGGATGGATAAAGAAAGCATACGTATTCCGTCCAAAGTAAATTGTAGGAGCTCTAAAAATGTCAAAAGGGAGTTTCAAAAATTATTTTACGTTCACTTAAATCATACTTGTATTTTCTGTATAGAGAAAAGTGATTATTCTGATCACTTTCAATCAACGTTTAATCAATTCAACCCGAGCAACGTCGGGTAACTCTGCTAATCAATTTATCTATCAGTGTTCGATGAAAAGTCCCCAAATATTGTTTGTTGTTTATTCTGATTGTTGTTTGAGTTGTTCGATGTATAAACTGTTTGTTCTGTTAAATGTTTGGAATCATTGTGTGTCCAAACTAAATGACAGAGAGAAGACATCCATCAGCGCAAAATCGACTTGTCAAAAAGTGAGTTTTTGAAGGAGAAGCACTTCAAAAGATTTCAAACGATAGGAAAACATTATCTTGAAGGTTGTTATTCCCATTAGATTCATCACATGAATTAAGGCAGTTTTACACGAGTTTATAAAATATACTTCAGGACATAAACATTTAAGTTACTAAAACATTTAAATGAAGTTTAAAACGTAAACTAAGGAAGCTAAAATGCGATCGCAGAACTGTATGTGATACATATATTATAGATAATGTTTGTATAAGAATTTAGAAAAATCCCATAAAAAACCATATGCAATATGGTTTTTATGTTATTTATGGGCATAAATAACATAAAAAGTTAAGCAATATATTTTTAAAAGTGGGATGCAAATTGAATTTCATAATCGTGATTGTGAACTTAGCAAAAACGTTGAAAAACGCAATCAACACATTGTCTTAAAAATATAATCTAGAAAAGTGTTTACCAATACGCGATTTTATGTTTTATATACAGAGTTTTTGACATTACATTTTGTTATCTTTCCTTCAAAAACTACCTATGATATTTTAAACTTTATTTTGTAACTTTAATTGTTTGGAATACCGCTCTATCAGTTGCAATTATAATGTAATTCATACATACATCTTTCTTTTACTGGAATTCTTCTAAAAATTGCACATTTGAAAGCTAACTAAAAAAAAAAGAAGAAAGTTTAACGATGGGTATATAAACACTTTAGATAATAACAAGTATTGGAATTAAAGAACGGAATTTATGTATTTATGAAAAATGTGTTCATTCAATATTTTGCATGACTTATTCAAATGCAGAGAGTTTCTGCAAAGAAATGCTGTAAGGTCTAAAATTGTTTAAATAAAACGTTAAATACGAATAAAGATTACAGAGTAATGAAATTTTGTTGGAACACATGTACGTTATTTAAAATTTTGATAACAAGCCAAATTAAATACTCTCAATTTAGTAACACTTTAAGCAGTTATCTGCTACATAGAATAATTTTCCCTTAAACTCTTTTTTGCATTATTCGTTTTCGTATAAAGAGGCTGTAAAATATACTGAAATGGTTTTCAACCTTTATACAAAGAGACTTTTTAGATGATGGCATCTGTTAACAAAGGCTTGTCACCGAAATACAAGAAACAGCTCATTAAAACGTACTTAATAATAATACTTAATAAAAAGACCTGACTTCCTGCAGAAAGTAGGCAAATAAGATTTGTCCTTGCTTCATTTCATTAATATTTTTAATTAAAAGGTTTGGAAACAAAAAATGGCTACACTTCTAGTAATAGATTTTTTTGTCGGAGCAATATTTCTACTCAGAGTCTCACAAGTCTTTGAGAAAAAAAGAATTTCTTTATACTTCACAGGCTTAGCATCTTAATTATTGCGAATAGCTAATGACTACAAAAAGTTAGCGAATGTCATTAATAGGTCCAAAATAAAATAATGAATAGGTTTTTCGATTACTAGTTTTTTCAATTCTGCCAATGTCACTTCGCTTCAGAGAAAATTTTAATAAAGACGGAAAAGACAGTTGCGTAACGTCTAAACAAGTGCCTCAGAGAAAACTATTAAATTGCTACGACTTTCGTTTGAAGTAATTATAGTATTGGTAAAAATGCGAGAGCTGGGGAAAGTATTTAATAATGCAATAGGAATTTTTACTCTGAAACAGTAGTTAATTTGTCTCCTAAGCAAAAACTAAGTTCGTCTGATACATACTTGAAATAGTACTTTTCGGTATCCAATAATTAGGAAACTGCAATTTTGAAAACATTAGTCAAATTTCTATTAAGTAACCATCCAATCTTGCTCAATGAAAAAAACATCATTACAATTGATAATAGTAATATAGCAAATTGATAAATTTTATATTAGAGGAATTTTCAGAGTAAGCAAACAAACGACAGAATGCGAAGATTTTACTTTAGCTGCCCTAATACTCTGGAATGATACATATCTGGGTTTCCTTAAAACATTGTTTATCGCCAGTTTGATGATTTTCGGTGGTTAATCTAATTGGCGCTGGCCAAGTGGGTCGCCAAGTGATGTCACGTTGGGAATACGTACCGGAAACATGTTGCTTGCCAGAAATATTGCCACCATCTACATTTAGCTTGACAGAAATGCCACTCATAGCAAAATAGGTGGAAAATTTAAGCTGTAAAATTCCATAAAATTCTACAGACATGCATCATTTAAAAATTTATTGCATGGTTCATGGTATCTAGCCATTTGTATTTGCATGAACCATCCCCTTGTTGGCTTGTAAATCTTATCTCATCTGTCGTTTGCATGTTTTATCTGTCGTCGTCCATTGCACGTTTTATTGCATTGTCTAAATGTTGAATGAATTAAATTAAAGCAAATTTTTATTTTATCGCAAATTTCTAAAATAATGAATAAAATTAAATGATTGTTGAGTAAATTACTAACCTTGATTGTACAGATAAACTTGAACTATGGCACTAAATACGGATTTTCAATGCAAACAAACAACTCGGACGGAAGAAGGGTATGTTACATCCTGTTATCCAAATGCTCTCACATATCGAGGCTACTTTAAAATGCAATTTATAGCCCTTTGGGCAACATTCGGCATTTAATCTAATTGACGTTGATCGATCAATTATCATATAATTCGGAATTCATTTTTGGAATTTTCATTATCAAATTATTTTTTGTATCTTTGTGGTTATTTCTCCCCATCATGTTTGAATTATTTTTTCTAGTATTATATCATACATATTTTTCATAAAAGCATTTTTTTATACAGAGGTAAATATTTTATTTTTCAAATAAAATCATTAAGAGACGGGTCTGAAATGTTTCCTGTCATTGTCTCAACGATGGATTGCCACTTATTGTTTTTAAATATAAGCTTGTAAATTAAGTTAGTTCTTACAATAACTTCATTAACTTACTAACTGACCTTGATACTAAAGAACTACGAGTTGAATAAAGAAAGATATTGATAAATTTTACTAAAGAAGAAATTTTACTAACAATTAATTTAAAATTTTATTTCGACGTGCGGAAATCATATTCGAAAAACAAGCCAAGTATCATTACGTCTCGAAACGTACAGAAAGCACGTTTCACCACAAAAACACTACTGTCAGCTACCCCCCCCCCATTTAGCTTGACAGAGAAAACCTCTCATAATAACCATATGAACTGTACTATTTTATATATGCAATGTTCATATTAAAACCACCATGAAACAAAAAAAACACTTACAATTATTAATTGAATTATCACGATTTAATTATGGTGAATGAAGCTCTAAATTAAAAAAAAGTTACGTCTCTTAAAATTTTATAGTTTAGCTTATAATCAGCAATATTGTTTCAGTATTAATATCAATGAATACACACATCAATAATGTTAATATCAATAATACAAAAACATCCATAGCATGTTCATGATTCACATCTATCAAAAATTCTCTGTCAGCATGGAAGATTCGTTCGAAAAAATTGTTTTGAATAATCACATTTAAATTAATTCGTTTTTACAATTTTCATGCTTATCGGGTAGTGCCGAATTTATTTGCTACTTTAATTAGAAGTTAAAATTCAAATGTAATCGGTTATCCTAAATTACGTCATTTTTAAATTCTCAAAAAATACTACGTATTAATGAGATTAGAGAGATCATATGGCTCTAAATCCATGAGAATGTTAGGCGAGAATGAATTTTATTTGTGTGTTCATTTAAAGAATAGTATTACGTTTCCAAGTCAAAATATTAGAATAATTGGAGATAAACCTGGAACAAAATACGTTTTTATGTGTTGTTCACACCAAAATTTTCATAGCATAAAGTCTACAGAGTTTACAGAATATTTTAACATAAAAAAATTACCGATATGTATAACAAATTAAAATGACAATTTGGCATTTGATAAATAAATAATATTTGTGCCATTAAATGTTCACAATAATTTCCAGATATATTTCAGAATTTATCCTCCCCTATATGAAACATAGCCTCCCAGGGCCTTCTGTGGTCATTGAAACCCATACAATTGCTTTGACTACAAATTTCACAGAACGTTTCATGCATTCTTTGTCAAATGCTTCTTATTTCATTGGCCAAACAAGAATGCCTTGATCCCCATACGAATAAAAAAACACACTTTTGTCACTAAACAATTCCTTTTTCCAGTCATACAGGCCTCTTAACAGCTTGCTTTTGCGACACTACATCACTCTAGCCAGTTTCTGGTTATCAAGCATAAGTGGCTTCGTCTTAGGTACACGAGACTGAAAACCAAGTTTATGGAGCCGTCCGAACGTTGTTGATTTTGAAATATCAGCACCATGTTCTTTCCACTCCAAGTGCAAGTACCTTGCACTCCTGAAACGGTTATCTCTTAGTAATATCCTGCAGTTTTCTATCATTGCTCGGAGTAGTTTTTGGCTTTCGCCCACTATTAAAACGATTATTTTCAAACCATCCATTGTTAGAATATTGTTTTAATACTCTGATGACACTTGTTTAAAAATATTTCATGTAACTAGCAAAAAACTGTTGATTACGGTCTTGCTTATGCAAATCCATAAATTTCGAAGATCTCGATATGCCAGTCGTGTGACCCATATTTTGCAGGAAATGAGCAAAACGCATGAAGCAAATATTTCTAACTCAGGAAGCAGTTCCAAAGTAGCTAAGTTTATTTTGAATTTTTGCATCTTTCAGAAACGGTCAGAAAAATTATAATATTTTGAACCATTTCTTTCGAGAATTCCAGTATTGCAAATAAATAAATACCTTTTAAATGCAATTTTCATCACAATTAAACATTTTAGTTTCTAAATTGATTTTGGTAAATTGTACATCTAAAATAACTTGTATGTCTTTTTCTAATACTAATGCTAAAATGAAGCTAAAGCATATTCATAAAACGAATGAAATGAGTTATTCTAATATTTCACTTGGGGATGTGCTAGGATGTCTGTTACAAAAGAGTTGTTATTAAAGTATTTTGTTGAATAAGAAAACAATATTCCTAGAACAATTTTCGAATAAAATTCTCGGAACGCCTAATGCTTTTCGAAATACTAGTCTTAATATTTCAGGTACATTCAAACATCACCATCCATTAAATTTCTCATATTACATAAACATCATATCAGTTGTACAACATAGAGCATTCTTTAAAAAGATTAAAACGTCTCTTTACATTAATGGTTGAAGTTTCTTTTGAGATATTTTCTCAGGAAACGTATAATTCCAAAAGAAGATACTGCCGCACCTCCTGCGGGCACTGAAGGAAACTTGTGTGTGTGTAGCAATGTTGGACCCAGGTGAACTAGGTCAGGGCGTTGAAAAGCAAGAGTGGGCAATAAGATGATAAAAAAATTGTCACCTAAAAATGTTTCTAGCAGACTTATCCACTTGATCATACAGGCGCACATACTACAGTGAGATGTATTGTCAGTAATTCTGTTATCTAAAAAACAGAAGCAAATAGTTGACTGTGCAGGTTTAAGGATTCTTCTGACTAAAAGTAGAGTCTAATATAGACAAATTGGCAGCACAACACCAGGCTCATCCTTCTCACTAGCGATTATTTTCAATTTACAAAAAAGCAAATAGCCAAGCATAGAAGAACAATACACTATTCTTTCTGAATAATGCACCCAGAAGAAACACTAAATATTTGTAAAATATGTTTCCTCAACGACAGACTAAGTGTTTAACTCAACAAAACCCCAAGAATACAAATTAATGTTCACAAATCAAAAGCAGTCGCAAGCCTCCTGGGTGTGATGGCAGTAGAAAAAGAGCAGGACATTCTTCTAGTTCAAAAACTCTACGTTCGTGGTAAAAAAATTGTAGGAATTCCGAGACTATTGAGCTGTGCAACGATAATAAAGCTTGTAAAATTGAACCAAACAATAACATCCAACCTGCTTTTCTCTCCCAGAAAGAAAATTCTTTAGCCATAAAAATTAACTCTCGATCAGGCCTCATCACTACTTACTCTTTACCACAGGATAATATTGAAAACACTCTAAATGAAGTGGGAGGTTATCTTACTCAAACAAAACCCAATAATTTAAATTAATCGGCAGACTTCAATGCTCACATTACAAATGATTTAAAGGAGACAATCTAGTAGACTTTTCTGAAAAAATTCAATCTTAACCTAAATAGTGAAGACTACATACCAAGTTATTGCTTCTATAACAGAGTAGGATGGCCAGATCTCACAATGATTATTCATCCAAAACTTGCTGACAATTGGACAGTTCTTTACGACGAAATATTCAGCGTCCACAGCTATGTCAAAATAGAGCTTTCACTCCCAAGAAAAATATCACATACACCTGTTTCCAAACAGCATTCGTCGGCCACAACAAATTTATAAATCATTTTAAGCAATATGCTGATTTTCTCACCAAGAAAATTCATAGCTGCAACACCAATCAAGATTTGAATAACACAACTGATAAATTTATCCTCCCAATCACAAATTGCTGCACTAAGGCATTAAAAATAAAAAAGGGAATATTTTCCATCCAAAATGGCTGACACAAAAATTACAGATAAAAGAGAATGAAGTAAATTCTGTTCGCAGAAAGGCCCAAAGAGATCCTCTAACAACAAAGATACCGCAAATACATATAAGAAAAAGAGAGCAACAGTGACAAAACAAATTGACAAAATTAAAAAAAACTTCATGGAAAAATTTATGTGCAGACTCAACCAACCCTTTTGGAAATTGCTACAAAACCACCTTTAGAAAGGGCACACCACTATCTGCTATTTTCAAAGTTCTTAGAGAGGATGTATCCGTGGCACTGCTAAAGATCTATCTTATACTTGAACTCTTATACACAGTCCCCTTCAGCACACATGTCTTCTCCCAACACCAACCTTTTAGAAGTCGCTCTGAGGACATACAATTCACAAAACAGGAAGTGAATTATTAACAGTCTTCCTAAGAGAAAAGTACTTGGAGTTGATGGTATATACAATATCATTGTTAAAAATATTATATATTTAATATAACCACGCCCAAACTTTCCACAGTTCTTTTCAACAAATGTCTTCAAATCCGAAAATTTTCGGGACACATTAAAATTGGCTCAGTACTTCTTTTCCACAAGGAAGTAAGAGAGAGTATCTCTATTTCTTCATACTGGCCAATTACACTTCTCCAAACTATTGGAAAAACGTTAGAGAAACTCATAACCCAAAGGCTAACCCCCATATCAAAACCTTTATAAGAAATACCAAGAAACCAATATGGCTTTAAAGAAGGTAAATCAGTGGATGCAGCCGTGTTGAAAAATTTACGAATTAAGAAATAAACAGTGAACGTGGCATTAATCTCAATCGATATAAAATGAGCTTTTGATATTGTTACATATGAGTCTATCATAGCTACATAATTCAGACTGCCCAAATAATATTAAAGATATGTTTATAGATCTCCTTTACAATAAACAAATCATCACTAGCTAAGATCCTTCAGTTAATCAAACAAAGAGCTGTCCTCAAGGTTCTTGTAGTGACCCAGCACTATAGAATCTCCTTGCAAATGAAGTCCTGGAGACGAAATGGCCAGAAACTGCTTTTCTACAGACCCTTTCGTTGATTCATCATCATAATTGGTTCATCTTCATAATTGGTCATCATCATAATTTCATTTCATAATTGGAGAAAATACTGAAAGGTGACTGGGGAATTGGCCACGGAGACATTCAAAACATTTGAAAATTGGACAGAAAAAATAAGGTTGAACCATCATCAGAAAAAAAACTAAATATTTCCTAATCCCGAAACTTTTCCAAGGATCCTCCATTTATTGGGAAGGAAACAAAATTAAACGAACAAGCATAATAAGATATCTTGAAGTATTCATCAACAAAAACTAAACTGGACATATCACATTAAGCAGTTAGGAGCAAAAAATAATTTTCAACAACAAAAATTAAGAAGAGTTGCCGGTTCGAGCTGGGAAATTCACAAAAATTTAGAATTCAGCTTTACAAGACCATCACAGAACGTACCATAAGTTATGGAGCAATTGAATGGTGCAGAAATCCCACCAAACGAATTGAAAGAATTATGAAAAAATTCTTCCCCTTTATGTCTTAAAATCTTCAGAATTCCCCCTTGATAAATAAATAACTTTTAACAATAAGGAAAAAGAAAAGCCTAGAACCAATTTGCAGCGATTGATGCGGCTCTGATGAGGGTGATAAAGTGTTTTGAAGGAGTTCTTTTTAAATAGGTGAGACGGTCCACCTGGCCTTCTCTGCCCATTTTCGGTTATGACTATAGAACTGCCATTCTACGCTAGGTATGGGGGCATGTACTGGAGTTAGTTTGATTGATATAAGTAATTAATAATAGGGATCAATCTAGTGGTGCTTATGTGAAATTGATTTTTTGTCATTTCGATTAAAAATAAATAGTTTTATAACTTCATTCTCAGGGACTAGCTTTTGAAATTCTAAAATTGCATACACAGCTTTGTAAATATTTTTTGAAATTCGGAAATTATAGGCTCATCCATACTTGTAACTTATTATTGTGGAAGAGTTTTCCAGAGGGAATGCCAAAAAATTGAAAAGGGGCCGTTGAGCCAAAAAAAGTTTGGGAAACTATGGGTTAGATAATTAAGAAATAAACTTTGCGAGGAATGCCATCTCTGCGACATTCCGCAATTAGAAAACCTTTTTGTTCTGAAGAAACACCGTCATCAGAATTCTCGTGGAAGACAATATAAACTTATAAAAGAAAATATAAATTTATGAAGCAATTATTCGGACGAACAACGCTACGAAAGCCTTACCTTTAGGTTCCCCTATAAAAGTTGCTAAAGGAAATGTATCTGTTTAAGAAAAACAGATAAATCGTGATTACACAGCTGTAGTAACCATTTGTGCAACCAGTGAAAAGCATTAGCTTAATGAGTTCTGCACTCCACATTCATTTTCTTTGCGCCGCTGCACATTCGATTGCATCTTGAGATTTTTTAAAAACCTAGTCCTTGAATACGAATCAGATTTTCCCCAAATAGTTTTTTCTTAATTGGCTCTTAAAGAAAGTTTTAGCAGGCCTTCTGGTTCGAGCTTATTTTTCAACGAAACGGCTTAGAATCCGTGCGGATTTCTTTGTGACCATCGGACTATGCTGGACAATTTTTCACTTCAATACCAGTGATAATATAAGGTAGTTTAACTAATGATACTCAGTAATTGAATTAACAATACAAATGTACGGAAATTATCATTTTGGAAATTTTTCAAATGGCACCAGGGAAACAAGTTCATTATTGCTAGTTATTGCAGTCTTTTTGAATCATATTTACCACGCGTGTTTCTCTTTATAAAAGAAAAAATTAATCGAAATCTTAAAGCTGCAAATGTAGTTTAATGTTTTAAAAATCCACAAGCTAACAGAAATTTCCGCACCAAAAAGTGATGCAAAGTCTTGAAATTTGGTGTAATGATTAAGATCAACTAGGTAAAGCAGATTAGAAAGAAGTTGAAGACGTTACTCAAAAAAGTTTTCTGAATGTGTATGCGGGCAAAGTTAAGTAAGAATATTTATTACGTAAGCACATTTTAGAACAATTTGTATTTGAGAATGATTTTGGATTTAGGCATGTTAGCCTTCTTTTCTTAAAACCTTAGAATATATGTTCTCATTTCAAAAGTCATGAGTTCAAATTTAATAGTTTTCAGTTATCAGTATAGAGCAGAGGTCAACCACCTTTATTCCAAGATATTTCGAGCACACTTGTGTCAGAATCAATACCAGCATAAATGTGGGCTGGTTCTAACCACTTTAGGATGAGTTTGCATCCAGAATCTCTACTTTAGCAAAAGGGATAAAAGCGACATAATTAACAATTAAAGAGTTTATTTACAAATATTTACAGATTAAAAATAGTTAACAATTTCACCTTCATCGTTAGACATGACCGTACGCCATCTTCTCACGTCATCGTTCTGCAACTGTCTCTGGACTCTCTTTCTCTCTCTCTCTGGGAATATCGTCGTAAGCCAGTCTGTCTAGACTTGGCGGCGCTTCTTCATTTCCTGTATTATACACTAAAAAGGGTATTACACATTACCTGTATTACACATTAAAAAGGAATGGCAGATGGAATGCTGATCTTTAAAATATTACCCACACCGTCCATCTTGACATAGCCAGGTCCTCCGACTATACACGAAATGAGAATAGGACATCACTACCTGAAAAATATAAAAGGAAAAGAGAAAGAAAGCGAAAGAATAATGTCAAAGTGGAGCATGTTTGGGATGCTCTTGTACATTTTTTCACAATGTAGCACTGTTGTACAACGGTGGGTTGATTTCAGCGTCTTCGTGCAGCGTTCTGTTGAAAAGCATCGCTTCGTCGTGTGCAGTGGTAAACATCGTTAATGCGAGTGTTCTTCGTGTGGCCGTCTTGAGTAGAAGCTGCATTCTTCGTTGTCTTCAATCATGTACGTCGTGGAGTTCTGCATCGTAAAAATCGATAACACAAAAATACAAAAGTTGTTGGAAAAAAAATTTATAAATTGTACAGTTCAGTTTTGTGAATGTGGTGCAATGTTTTTAATTGAACCAGGCTTTCATGTGGTCTGTTGCAGTTGAAGTTCCATTGGGTCCATCGTGTTGACCAATTTTCTTGACTTCATACAGGTCGTTTGAGAGAGCTTTAACAATTTAGTATGGACCATAAAATTTTGGACAGAGTTTAAGGCCCGTTCCAAACTGTGTTCGTTGGATGGCTACTTTGTCGCCGATGTTGTATGAATGTGCTGGGTTTCTTCGTTTGTTGTACTGTCGTGTATTTTCTGCTTGAATTTTTAAGATGTTATGTTTGGCTTCATTGCGAAGAATGAGTTTATCGTTCATCGTGGCTTGTAGATCTTCTAATATTTGTTTGATTTGGATGTTATCTTTAGTTTTCATTTTTACGCCAACTAAGAGTTCAAAAGATGTAAATTTAGTGCTTCGGGATGTGGTACTGTTGAGTATGCGTTGTACTGTTGCGACGTATTTGAACCATTTAGTGGGTTCGTGTATGAACAATTTTGTCAAAACTGGGATAAGAGTTTTGTGATAACGTTCAACTTGGCCGTTGCCTCTGGGTACTCCGGTTGTTATTAGCAAAAGTTCGATATCTTCTTTACAATGAGTTTCGAATTCTTTGGAGGTAAAAGCACTACCTCTGTCAGAAATTAATCGACTAGGGTTTCCGAAAATGGTTTGCTGGAGTTTGAGCTTGTTGAGAGCATCATTTGCTGAAGTTGATTTAGGAATTTCATCGTTTAAAATTGTGTTCATTTTTAAATCTGTCGTTTCTGTTTTGTTTGGTTTGTAATTACTAATTCTACGATATAGCGTCTGTGTTCTTGATCTTTGATGTGGGAGACCTCTATTGGGTCCAAATTAACTGCATGGGGCATGTACATCAAGGTGTTGGAATCTGAATTTTCTCGAGGTTTTGTTTCGTTTCTGCAAATTTGAACAGTTTTTGCACATAATATTTTGTTATGTACTTTTATGGTACCGCTTGTAAAATTAAAATTTACTTGATCGCGAATGTTCATTCTAATCACAAAATTATTGCATGTCTGTAAGAACATAAGCATTTGTAATTACATCATCAATACGAATTTGGGCATTGAAATATCCAATGGGAGTAATTTTATTACCACTTATACCCATTAATGATATATTGTCTGTAAGAAATGTAGTGTTTTCGAGCGTGTCGCATAATTCTTTGTTGATCATTGTCACCTCGCTACCCGTGTCAATTAAGGCAATGTGTTCTGAATCGTTGAGGATAACATTCTTTTGAAGTTTGCGGGAATCCGCAACTACAATAGTCATTACTTCACGTGTTTTGGGACAGTCTCTTGCAATGTGTCCATTAAAAGAATTACATTTAAAACCTTTCTTATCTTTTAACTTATTGGGAAAATCAAAGGATTTGTGTTCTGTTTCCCACAATTGTAACATCTATTTTCATTCGTCGTTGGTCGTAGATGTGCATTCTTGTTGTGCGAGTTTTCTATTTTCCACGAATTATTTTTTGGTTGTTAAAACGAGGCTTAGGAGTATCGAAATATCGTGGTTGAATGTTTTGAAAGGTGTTTGGTCGTTTTCCATGAACAGAAATTTTCTCATATTTTTTAATTTTTCTTTAAATTCCAAAAGATTTTTGGCACCATACAAAAGCAATTTGTCATAATTTTCAGGAATACCGGCAATTACATATTCGATGAGGGAGGCTTCATCAATATTGGAACGACTATCAATTTGTCTCATTGAAATTAAATATTCAGAAAGTGATTCAGTAATTTTAAGTTTACGGGGAACTTTTACGTATGTCAATCGACGATACCTGAGAACTAAATTCCAAAAGTAATTGTCCTTTTAATTCATCAAAAGTAAAAATTTGTATTCCGATATCAAAGTTGATACATGCAGTTTGGCAGCATCAGCTAATGCTTTCTTAGTAAACAAAATTTTTTGTTGATCAGAGGTGATATTATAAAAAGTAAACATTTCTTCTATCTCATCCAAAAATAAATCAATAATATATATATCTCTTCCGTTAAATACGCGAATAGTTTCAATAACATCTTTCAATGAAAAAAGTAGGCATAGGCAAACACTCTTGAAAGGAATTTGTTGCAACTGGAAATGGAAAACTTTTTCGAGGAGCGTGAATCATAGGTTCGTTTGAAGAAAAAGACTAGTTCTTCGTTTCGATTAAGCATGAAATGTGGTAAGCCAGAATTACTTTTGTTTTGATTAACGGGTTGTTGATACATAATAGTTCCGTTTTTGAATGAATCATCATGAGCAACTATTTCAGCCGTTGTGTTGGGAAGGGAATTTGTTTCGTCTTCACTTTCGTCAGCGTCAGAATTGGATTGCGCACTTTCATCTGTCTAAATGAGATAATCAAAACAAGATTCGTTCAGTTAATTCGTCAATATCAGCTGTTATTTCAAGGCGTAGAATGTTGGCTATTGAAATAAGATCGGGCAAAAAGAATTTTTCAACTTAAGATCACAATAGGATGGAAGGCCAGAAAATTTTCACAAATCTGATCTGTTACATCTTCCATTGTCTGTTTCAAATATCAAAGAATGAAAAAGTTTGATATTTTTGGTAGAGGCTGATTTTATGCTTTCGCGCATCCTGGGGAGAGTTTTTGCCATGATCAAGGGTAACAAAACAATTTTCTCAAAAAAGAATTTTCGTACTCACAGTTTAGACGGTCTCGCAGCAAGGTAATTCAATCGGGTTTTGTCACCAGAGACGTAACTAGAGGGGGCAGACGGGGCATCTGCCCCGGGCGCCGGATTGGGTTGGGGGGCTCTAAATTCGCCGAGTATTTTTTTTACTATAGATATTTACGTATGATAAAAAATGAAGAGGAAAAACTTAGTAGACTACAAAAACCAAAAACTATAAAAGCAGCTAAATGCAGAATGTGTGAAGAAATAGCAGGAAGCTTAACCTAGATCCTCTTTTTAAAGTACGGAGGAGGAAGAAGCGGATGTTTGATTAGAAGGGCGAAGTTGAAAGCTATGAATTCTCAGAAGAAAAAAAGTTCAGATTATTGATTATACAAATAATAGATTGGATTCTGAATGAACTGAGGCAAAGGTTTCAAGTCATTCAAAACATGAATAGTTTATTTGGTTTCCTCAATAGAGCTCGGTTTGAAACAGTGAATGGAGAAGAATTGAAGAACCAGCACTTGAGTTAGCTACCACATTTAAAGAAGAAGATAAGGACTAGCTGGCGATAGAAGTGGAGAGTTTTAAGTATCATGCCTTGGATTTAAGCCCTAATATGAAAACGGCTACACCATCAGGTCTTCTGACGTTAATATACAAGAACGGACTTGAAGACGCGTTCACCAACATAACAAAGGCGTTGAGAATTTTCCTCACAATACCAGTCTCAGTCACCTCAAATGAAAGGAGTTTTAGCAAACTAAAGATCATAAAAAATTACATCAGAAACTTAACAGGACAACAACGACTAACCAACCTGAACATCATATCAATAGAGCACAAGTTAGCTTCAAAGCTATCTTTTGAGGACATTGTAAAAATAAATGTTTGCAGCCGAAAAAGACCGTTGTTCCGTTTTGAATTTCGGAATCAGAAGTATTCAGATTATAGTTGGTGTACTCAATTGTTCCATAAAAACACCTTATAACACAAAACAGTTTATTTACAGCTCTAATATGTACACTCTTTGCTTTAGATCACAAAATAACACTCAGAAGCATTTATGGCGTAAATAATACGTATTATTTCTCTCTAAAAATACGACAAAGGAACTCAGAAGCCATTTCTCTGCGTACATAAAACACAAACTAAAACTAGACTGTTGCCATTCGCAACTTACTAAATATATCAAAACAAAGATAATAATCAGGTAGAGTATCAATCCGACATTCTCCCACCTAAGTTAACTTTTATCTTAAAATTTAACTTACAACTAGTTATAATCACAATAACAAAATTATATAAACAGTTCACAAGTCCAGTTTATGAGGCATTTTAATGCTACGGCCACTTCTAGTTTTTCTTACATCCTCAGAAGATTCAACATTGCAGTCAACTGATTGACTGACTGTTGGTTGCTCACTTAATTTTGTACTTGGTAATTTTTCTCTTTCTCTATTACATCATCTTCAATGTTTTCAGAAAAAAGAAACTGCTTAACATTTTCTTCAGCATTCACCATTAGCGTAGCTTTTTCCTCAATAACTTTCAGAAAAAGTATTTTATCAGAAATTTCTAAGTTTGCTTCTTCAGCATCAAACTCATTACATGCTTTACTAAACAGTCTCCTCTGCTGAGTTCTATTTTTCTTTGCCGCTTCCATATTAATTCAGGAAGTAGGATAGACAAAACAAAAACTCACCCAAATAATCAGCAGTCGAGTCCTGTCACGGACGCCAGATGTTCCGTTTTGAATTTTCGAATCCGAAGATTGCAGGTTCGAGTCCTGTCACGGACGCCAGATGTTCCGTTCTGATTCCGAAATTCAAAACGGAACAACCGTAAAGTTAAGTTTTAGTCCAAGCTTTCTGTGTTCAAATTAATTTTTCACATTTTGTCAATAGATTAAGAGATTGTGAAAAATGTCTAAGTATAATACTCAAGATAATAACTTCAGTAAAATATGTTAATATTAATTCTTGTTCCACAGTTTTCCAAAATTTTTGAATGGTTTTCGGTCGACGTTTCGATAATTCTTTTTTTAAAAGCACAAAAGAGGTGCTTTTGGACTTTTGACTCACCCTTTCTCACAAAATGGTGAGATATCTGGAGATTTAGCAGGAATATCAGCAAAGGGTATTTATTGACCTGATATCAATTTCTTCTATTTTTTCTACGAATTTAATAGTGGATTTAGATGTGTGGATGCTTGCTTTATCCTGATGCAGTTCTACTGATTGTTGGCACTTTGGGTAAAGATATAGTATTTTTTTTAATATTGGGGGTAAAATGGGGTCTTGCTAATATGTGGGAGCTGATTTTTACATTCACCCTCCTTTTTATTTTTAATTTTTCATTATATGCAAAACCGGCAACAATTATAAATCTCTTAGAGAAAGTTCTCACGTTAAAGTTATAAAGTTGAACCACGTTTTAAGATTTTTCTCCTCTTTTATGATAATAAATTGTTCTTTTTTATTGCAATCTTTTAAATATACCCACGCCTCGTCTACTGTGACAACATTTTTCCATCTTTCTCCAGCTAAATGCTTCTCATACAGAATTCTGCAGCGAGTTCTGCTTTCTGAAATATGTCGTGGAGATAGACGATGAACATTGTATTTTTTAGCCTTTTTAAGATTCAAATCACTTAATTATTTTATTTACAGTTGAAACTGAACTTTTAATGACTTTGAAATAGCCCTTTGACTTGGCGGATTCTCTTTTATAATTAAAGATCTTACCTTACAAATATTCTCAGAAATTCTTTTCTTTTTTGGATACGTATTTGGAAGTATTTTTCCACTTTTACGAGTTTATTCCTTTCTCATTAATAATATTACTTATAGTGCCTTTAGATATAGAAAAAACATGACTTTTACAGCGTTTTTGAATAATTGAATAAGTATAATTCTCTTCGGAAAGAGCGGAAACATAGCCTTCCATCCATTGCTTATTTAAAAACGCTATTTTGAAAGTAAACAAAACTCTGAGTTAGCAGACGATAAGTTACACTATAACTATTTAACTGCTGCGAAAATAAAATTATTTCGTAGCATACAATTTTTTACAGCTCATCCAAAATCTTTCAAAAAATGTCCGAACAGCCTCTGTATTTATCATAATTAAATATCCTATTCTAAAGCAACAGTATGTTGATTTTGATGCAGCCCACACATATCCCGATATCATTTGATAAAACCTTTTCATTTCATTTGCAGCGATTATAAGTATGAAAGAATATACCAAATATGCTATTAGATTATTTGTCAATGAAATATCTTAGAATTAATTGGGTATTTTATCTTGGACTAAAAATGAAATTACTGCAAATTAATCTATTTACCTTTGAAATCAAGAATTTACCATCTAAGTTAAAAAAAATTTGGACTAGTGGAATTAGTGTGTGGTGGCGATATCAGGTGTTGTCGGGGAGGGTTTTCGTTTGGTTGGCCGGTGGGGGGGGGGGTACCAAGGTGAGTTCTTGCCCTGGGTGGAAACTAGCCTAGTTACGTCTCTGTTTGTCACAGGGGAGACGATTTCACAACGATGTAATCCAAACAGGTTGCTTCGGTTTCAAACACACATTAGTTCTGTAAGATAATTCATCACTCGAAGTCTGCTTAATGAACGTCGTGATCACTTCTGGTTTTCTTTGCGGCTGGTGTGTCTAGGGAAGGGTTCTGCTCGGAAAAGCACGGGTCGAGTCCTCATGTAGGATGGCTCTAACCACTTTAGGATGAGTTTGCATCCAGAATATCTACTTTAGCAAAAGGGATAAAAGCGACATAATTAACAATTAAAGAGTTTATTTGCAAATAAAGGGGGGAATATTTACAGATTAAAAATAGTTAACAATTCCACTTCATCGTTAGACATGACCATACGCCATCTTCTTCTCGCGTCATCGTTCTGCAACTGTCTCGGGACTCTCTCTGGGAAAATCGTCTTGAAATGGGAAATCGGAAAATCTAAACTTGGCGGCGCTTCTTCATTTCCTGTATTACACACAGGGAGTGGCAGATGGAATGCTGATCCTTAAAATATTACCCACATAAATATTTTAATATGTCAAGATAAAAAAGGACAAATGTATCATCAATAGAGAATAGTTTAGAGAGACAGAAAGAAAAGAAAGAGAGAGAGAGAGAGAGAGTGAAAGCAGAGAAGTGAGATAGAAATATAGATAGAGAAGGAGAGAAAGAAAGAAATAATAAAATATTCACTATATTTTCATAATTTAAAGGAATATTAATGTATTTTTAAAATTAACCTGTAAATAAATATGATAAGGACTGCCTAACTGTATGATTACTATACCAGTTGTCACCTAAGTCAACTAGCAGGTCCCGTTTCGAATCCAGATTTATAAGAGTATGGGTGGTGATGTTCCTGTTAATAGTAACAGCGGCTTATACCCGTTGGGTGCTCCTTCACGAATAGCCGTTAGTTCACCCCTAGTAGTGCTGAAGAGGCCAGCTGTTGGGCATTAAAAATAGAACAAATATTATGAATCATACCAGCTATCTATTGGTAAAATCTCACGATTTTTATACCGGTAGGGCTAGAAAGCCATAAATCTAACAAAAAGTTTAGTTAAAAATTTTGTTGGTTTCATTTCAAAATGCTCTATCTAATACAAAATACAATATTTTCAACTGAATCTTGCTAGAAATAATTGTCTCTCCAACATTCTTCTGAAACAATACGCCTTATTACTAAATTTGGCATTAGTTAAAGACCAGACTAATGCATTGCTTAAAACAACGAAGATGATTCAATTAGGACGACCACCATAAGTTATATCGTGTAATTGCGTTTCTCGCGGAGGTAAAGTTAAATCCTCTCTTTTCTCTAACTATGGCATTAAATAAAGAGATCTATGAATTACCTCATTTGTCTTGATGCAGGATCATCAGAGCCCAAAGCTTTGCTAAGACTTTTTTAGAAAAAGTGATTTGAGATGGAAAAGGATCAGTAGCTCCATCTTTGTAATTTATGGAAGCACATTAGATGCTAAAATGATGTAGATAATGTTTACAAAAATATACGTTAGTCTTTAAATCAGGCCATGTGATTGAACTTTCGGAAGAGTTCCAACGCCAAAGTCACCAGTGTTGGTAAATTGCGTCCCAACCTTAAAAAATTAATTGATGTCGTTAAAGAGTCACACTTTGGCTTGGGTGGATATTTTAAATTGCTTTTTCCAAAGCAGCGTGTTTAAAAATTAAGTATTTAAGGAAATATGAAGTGTCCGAGAAGGAAAGAGAAGAGTTTGTTTTAAAAAAGGCTAAACCAATGGCTTCCTTCATAAGTTTGCAAGGTGTTGTTGGAACATTGAATTGCTGAAGATTATCATGTAACATGTATGAGGAATATCACTGGAAAAGAAAGAATGACATGCTATTAAATCAAATTTCATTATTTGAAACATAGAGGGAGTCCATTTAAAAAAATCATTAATATATCTTTACTGTTGATTATATCATGTTATTTATAATTTGTTATCTAATTTGCTATTTTTTAATGTTCTGTCATGTCTGTTTTCACTTTCCTAGTGAGGGCCGCGATAGCCCAGTTAGAAGAGCAACGGATTAGCAACCGGAGTTCGAAACTCGGTCCAGCCAAAGACAGTCGTGTACAAAGGGGGCTGGTGCAAGTTAAATCTGTCATGGCCTCAAATGTCCCCACGTTGGCGTGGTGTGGAAGTTGGGAGAGTGGGGTGCCAGCTCAGGTGTTGTTCTCGTCATTGGACCGTGGCTCAAAATTGCGAGGCGTTGTCCTTGGATCCTTCCCTTCGATTGATCTCGGACAGTCGTCAATATCCCGTTGTGTTGCTCCAGTGCGACGTTAATTAAATACCTACCTACCTTAATACAGTTAAGAAGATAACTGATATGGTATGAGACTAATATTAGTTTCATACTACTATTAATGTATGACAAGATTAAAAATCAAATTTGTATTCTGAAGTATAAATATTTTGGCAACACATGCTTAAAAAAACTTTTCGTTGTTCTAAATTCTGTTAGAAACCAGAGGTGATAAAAATTGATTTCTAGAGATTTTATACAAGAAGAATAGACAAAAGTGACCATATATATATATATATATATATATATATATATATATATATATATATATATATATATATATATATATATATATATATATATATATATATGATACCAAACTCTAATAACGATTTCGATTCCATTCAAAGCTCACAGAATTACTCTTGATAAACTTTAGAATCTCTTTGTTCTCCGAAGCTGAAGCGTGGTACAAAAAATAACATTTATTGTTTCTAAATGCTATTGCAACCCAATGACTGCCTGTCTTTATTTTAGGATCTAAATCTATGTAAATAAGAATGGAGTGTTTGTTTGTACATTGAATATTTCCGACCTATTTTCTATCCATTTTGGGCCCTTATGATGCAAAATCCGTCTCTTGCGCGTTTGGTGTCTGTCCATCTGTCTGTATGTGTGTGCCAGTATTACGTCCAAATGGTTGATTATATTTTCATGAAACTGCATACTGTGAGTACTTACATTCATTTAGTGAGTGAAATTGGTTGCGTAAGTCTGTTTGTACGTCTTCCCGTTATATGTCTGATTTTGTGTCTGTGTGTTTCTACAAGTATCACATAAAATGTGTTAATCGTCTATTAATTCAATGTTCTATACTTGATACACCATATTTTAGTTTAGTGAATACATTATTTGAAATTTCTTTGCTTATGTATGTAGGAAAGTTCTATGTTAAAACATCTGAGTAACTGTACTTAAATCAACCATAATTTGGTAGTTTTGGATTAGCTGGAAGGTATATTGAGCATGCAATACTTGGATTGTTTCACCAGTGCTGCTGAAAAATCAATCCTTTTTCCAAAAACTAATTTGACGGATTTTAAATTCTAATACTTTATTTATTTTGAGCCTTATTTTTTCTTTACGAAATATAAAAAAATTCTGAATATTTGGGACAAACGATATAGAGAATAAAACATTATAAATAAAATATACAGAACAAATCCTTTTAAGATAGGACTGGTAGCTAATATGGCAACCTTGGTATTTTTTAATCGTTTGTTTTTTAAATTTGTATCCTTTATATTTCTGTCATTTGACCGTGGTTCAAAATTACGTGGTGTTGTCCTCGGATCTTTCCCTTTGGGATTGATCCCGGGCCGTCACCAATAGCCCGTTCTTTTGCTCGTTAATTAAAATACCTACTTACCTATCTTTATATTCCAAATATCTATTTGTAGTGAAAAAGCAGATACATTTATTACTTTTCGTTCGAAACTCTTTTAAAACTGTTGTAAGATGTATTTCTGGATTTTCAATTTGATGTTTTTCGTTCACTAACTAATCAAGATAAGTAATGGTTTAATTAGTTTTTAAACCATTTTTAATTATTGTATGATAATTTTAGTAAACGCTTTTGTTTTTAAATGACATAAAAGGTATTTAAATGCGCATTCTGAGCTATTCTATGCATTCTGGGTAATATTGTCACATCTAGAGACTTTTCTTTCTTACTAAAAATTTAAATTCTACAAAAATGTAAAATGTTAAATACTATGACGTTTATTTACATTTGTGAAATTGTGTATTTAACAACTGATTATAAGAGTGTGGCATTTGTTACATGTATGAATAGGAAGTACAATTTATACATATATTAACGAAAGCGGAAGTTAATTCAACCCCCGAGTAACGTCGGGTAATTCTGCTAGTTTACAATAAAACTTGAATATTCGTTGCGTTTTGGAGTAAGCTCATGCGATGCATAAACCCCTCCGAACTCAGTGCGGAGGTTGGAATCACTGTATGCCACATAATGTTATGTAATTAGTAATCAGCATTAGTAATAGCACTAGAATAGCATAACACAGCATTAGTAATCAGTATAAACACCTCAAGCTTTATCAATTTCGAAGGTGTTCTGAATTTGCCATAAATTAAGCTGACGGTTTCAGGCAATGCTTTACTAAATTTCATATCAAGTGTTAAATTACCATTACTTAAGAATACTCGCATGCATATCATATGCACTGAAATCTGGAGTCAATTCAAAAGCATATAAAGTAACCAATCTTTATACTCCTTGTAATTAAGGTTGATATCTTGATCCTTATGGTATCTACCCAAATCAGTAAACAAGCTTATATAACTTCTACTGTAACTATTTCTACTGTAACTATGCGCTAGATCAATATAGTGATCGCAACTACCAGTTACATAAAATTCTATCGGTGATTTTTCACTCAACGATGCAACGATGAATTTCTTTAAAAGAAGAGTTATCAACTGCAAGTTGAACTGGTGATATGGAAAAAGAGTCCAATTCGTTTTTTATGCAGGCACATGCAAGTGAATCCATTACGAAAAAATGTCAGTTTCTATATGCTTCCTTCGTTTACGCTTCTCACGTTTCAACTTTTTATTGCAGGATTTCTTCTTTTTAATACCTTTGAACCGCTTTGAATTTTATGAACAATATCATTCTTGATCTGTTTAGATGTTTCACGAAATCTTGATTTCTCTGAATCTTTAAGTCTTGATCTCGAAGCTACATCTGACATTACTTTTGAACCAGTACTAAGTGTTTCCCGAAATATTTTCCAACCTTAATAGTCATAGGCGTTATAAACCGAATTAAATTTGAAAACAGCCCATATCCTCTTTGATGTCCGACACCTTCAAAATATGACCCACCACTGCCTACTTTCTGACAATAGTAATTATCACAAGCTTCTTGATCTAGATGCATCCTCTAGTAACTAAATAATCAACAATATGTTGTTAAGCTTTACTTATATTGTTCTACGTCAGAACGAGAGAGCTAAAAGTGATTTCCCCCGGTGAATATTATTCCATCTCAAGAACTACTTTTTAATTCAACTTCAATGCAATCTGTATAATTTTTACGAAGTGGAAAATATAAAGGTCTGCTAATTTATCGCAATTTGGTCTGCTTTTGTTGATAAAACTAGAATGATACGAAGCAATGGAGCAATCTCCAACAAAGTGTGATTCAATAATATCAGAATAAACACATATTTTGGTTATCCCTCCATCTAATTCTATGGGATAATCAGCAATACTCCGTAAATTGTAGATTCTTTAAAACCTAACAAATCTTTTAAGTCATCTCGAAAATGAACTGTGGAAGTGTTGGGTACATGAAGTTTTACCTTAATATTCGGTAGTTACTTTATTACTAGTAATTCGGGTATTAATTAAGTTTAAGATGTTTAAAAATATCAAACAACTCTTGTGAATTTTTATACAACCTAACTTCTAGATTTAAATGCTCAGTTTTCTTAATCTTTGCAACACTAGTTTTATCTTCTGTGCTTACTCGACAGTATTCGTTTGAAGGGGGTTGATTAATTTTATGAAAGTCATGAATCGTTTTATCTATTAAAACCATTCCTATTATCTATTAAAACCATTTTGTCATTCCTAACATTCTCATGAAATTTGGGGCATATATTAATCTAAATTCAAGTTCAACGTTTTTTCAACTGTGATTTGTACTTTATTTTCTATAAAATCATACAAAACTCAGCTGTACATATAATTCCAGTTTGAATAACATTATAATTTATATGCTGGAATAATTCCAGATGCATACTAATAACATCTGTGTAAGTATGATTAAATTTAGTCACACGAATAAGGAAATGTCTAATAGATTTTTAGTGTATAATTAAAAAGTTATCATTGCGTGTTTTCGATGGGTGTTTAGTTACAAAACTCTCTGATGATTCGATAATTCTGTCTTCTTTGGGTAAATTTAGCATAATCAATAACTTTGGAGCATCACCCCCATTAATGTGTAATTCATAATTTGATGCCATGTATATCTATCTATCTATCTATCTATATACACTGCTGGCCACCCAAATTGCAACACCAAGAAAGACAAGAGATATCACAACAAAATTTATTTTGTAGATAACATGTTGACCAAGTATCAAATGATTAAATTTATAGACTTCTGTGAAGTGTGGTTCCTGCCAAAATCAGTAGCCAGAGTAGCCGCCATTGTTGGAGATCACCGCTGCCACACGCCTCGGCATTGATTCAAAGAGACTTTGGATGTGTTCTTGGGGTACAGCAGACCAAGCAGCTTCCACACGTTGCCAAAGTTGATCTGGTGTGGCAGCTGGGGATGTATTCTGGGTCAATCGTTGAGCAACCATGGACCACATGTTTTCTATCGGCGAAAGATCCGGAGAGCGAGCTGTCCAGGGAAGCAATTCAATCTGGCGATTGACGAAGAACTCTTGGACAATGCGTGCCACGTGTGGTCGCGCATTATCCTGTTGAAATATGGCTGTGGGCAAGCCCTGAAGGTAAGGAAGGACAACTGGCTCCAACACCTCGGAGATGTAGCGCTGGCTGTTTAAAGTACCGACAATGCGTACTAGAGGAGTGCGAGAGTGATATCCAATACCGCCCCATACCATAATACCCGGTGCAGGACCAGTGTGGCGGTGCATAACGCAGCTGTTCAGCATCCTCTCTCCACGGTGTCTCCAGACTCGAATCCGACCATCGTGGTGTTGCAGACAGAAGCGTGACTCGTCAGTAAAGACAATTTCATTCCATTCTTCCGTCCACATCCTTCTTTCATCGCACCATTGGCGGCGGAAACGTCTGTGGTTCTGCGTCAAGGGTAGACGAAGCAATGGACGTCTTGCGGACAGACCACTCTGCTGTAAACGGCGTCGAATGGTACGCGCAGACACTGGATTATGCGGTACAGACTGAATGTGCTGTGCTATGGTTCGTGATGTGGCTGAGCGATCCGTCACTGCCATACGCACAATATGCCTGTCATCACGTGAAGTGGTGCACTGAGGTGGATGCGATCGAACACGTCGGTCCGTCGTACCCTCCTGCATCCAACGATCACATATCCGCATTACAGTTGTTTGGTTTCGTCCAACACGACTACCGATTTCCCTGAAAGGTAATCCACAATCTCGGTAGGCCACTATCCTTCCTCTGTCGAACTCGGATACTTGATCAAAAGATGATCGCTGTTTTCTACGAGGCATAATTGATCGTTTTTTTGAAAAAACCACAAGAAAAACACAATTTCCGTACTTGTGTTGTATAATGTAATCGCCCATAGAAGTCTTTGTATCTTTCTTTGTGCTGCTAGAGCTGAGTCACTCTTTACAGGCAGCATGTGTGAATGTTCTACAGCTTTCTTGGACGTCCGTCCATTTTAACGAATCTTATTGGTTGTGCTGCAATCCTATCCTATCTGTATATATATATGTGTTGTGTTTTCAATAAACTAGCTCTTTTCCCTTTTGCGATCCGTATGGCCTGTGTCATTCCTTTCCTCTGAAGGAATCGTATTTAACAGCAGAGCGTGGTTCCCTGTTGTCAAGTGGGTCCGCTGTTTATTTTCTTTGCGCTTCTACGGGTGTTTCGTGAAGCGGGGAGCGTCGTAAGGAAGTTTTTTTCTGCTGTTTTATTTTTCGGAGCAATGGCTTTTTCGTCGAAGGAGGGGTACGCTTTGGTTCCCTTCGATGGACAGAATTTTTCACTATGGTCGAGGAGAGTAAAGGCTGTATTTTGTGCTAAGCAATTCGATGCATTCTTGGAGGCAGATCCCGCAGAAGGTGCAGAAGCAGATGAGTCTGTTAAGGCGAAAAAGGCCTACGCTTTCCTGCTGACACTATTGAGCGACCAGATTCTTGTTTCTCTGCAGACTGAGACGACAGCTAGTAAAATCTGGAAGAAATTGGAACTGAAATACGACAATAAAGGAGCTGTGAACCAAATTCTAGCTCGCAAACGATTGGCCACCTTAAAGAAAGCCAGTGATGTGCCTATGAGACAGCATATTGATAGTGTGACAAGTCTCGTTAGTGATCTACGTTTGTCTGGAGCGGAGGTCAATGACATGGACATCATTGTCTACATTTTGATGTCACTTCCTCCTGAGTACGTGACCGTCAAAGTGGCTTTGGAGAATCAGCCAAGTGCGAACTTAACTTTGGACTTTGTGACCCAACGTCTTTTGGATGCAGAGGCCTTGTCAAATGATTTCAGACACTCCATTAAACCAAGGAAATATCCAACAGAAAATGCAGCCTTTCCTGCCAAGAAGGAATACTTTTGCCAAAACTGTAAAAGGAAGGGACATACAGCGAAGTTTTGCCGAAAGAAGATAACGTGCTATAATTGCGGAAAGAGCGGTCACATGAAAAGAGACTGCAAAAGTCAACATAATGCAGGTGAAAGGCTTGCCTCAACTGCAGTATCTTTTGTTGTGGGAAGCTCTACACGAGAAAGCTTCATAGTAGACTCTGGTGCTACATCCCATATGTGCTCAAAAAGAGAGTGGTTTTCGGAATTAAATCCATCATCAGGCAGTATCAAATGCGCTTCGAAAACGGCTAAATTGGAAGTGGAAGGAGTTGGTGTGATCGTCGGAAAAACTTCAAATGGCAAGGAGATTACCCTGAAAGATGTTTTATTTGTGCCAAATCTGAGTGGACAATTAATTTCTGTCCGAAAAATAGAAAGTGCAGGTTTCAGTCTGGTATTTGAAAACCGAAAGGTTTTTGTGAAAAATGAGACTGAACACTTCGTACTTGGTAATCGTGATAGTTCAGGACAGTATATTTGTGATTTTGTGCCAAGTGTTGAAAGTGCTTTTCTTGTGGAAGAAAAAGAATTATGGCATCGCAGACTAGGTCATCCTTGTGATCATGTGTTGAAGAAATTAGGACTTCCGACTCCGATTTCATTTTGTGAAGTTTGCTCTCATGCAAAGCAAAGTGCCTCACCGTTGGGGAAAGGTCCTCGAAAGAGGGAGAAGGAGCCTTTTAGAAAAATTCACACGGATATATGTGGACCAATTGATCCAGAAACCTATGCAGGTGAGCGCTACTTTATGACTATTATTGATGATTATTCGCGTTTTACCGAAGTGAGATTATTGAAACGGAAAAGCGATGTAATTGAAGAACTAAAATTTTTCTTTAAGTCAAATCCTTCCATTCGTATTTTAAGATGTGATAATGCTAAAGAATACATGTCTGGTGAAATTTTAAAATGTGCTACAGATGCCGGTATAGTCGTTGATCCATCGCCGCCTTACGTTCCAGCTTTAAACGGTGTGGCTGAACGCGCTAATAGATCTCTTATGGAAAAAGGGCGGGCAATGATTTTTGAGTCTGCTTTACCCAAAAGTTTCTGGGGTTTAGCGATTCTTACTGCCGCATACATTAAAAATAGGTTGCCCAGTACTGTTGATAACTCTTCACCGTACTTTCTGAAATTTGGCGAAGAGCCTGATCTAAGGAATATGCATGTATTTGGGTGCGATGCATACATGCTTGTGCCTTCTTCTCAAAGGAAGAAACTTGATCCCAAAAGCAAGAGGATGCTTTTTGTTGGATACTCCTCGATGGGGTTTAGACTAATGAATCCCGATTCTCATAGAATTTGTGTATCGAAAGATGTGAAGTTTGATGAACGTAAGATTCGCGACAAGCTTCAAAGGTTCATCGCAGATGAAGTAGATCAGTCAGTTAACGAGTTCGATGTACTCGAGGACGACAAGAGTGAAAGTGAGAACGACGATCTACATCCGATTGAACTGAGAAGGTCTTCGAGACAAACCAAAGAGCCTGTTAGATTTCCACATCCTGAAGTGTATAATGCAATGTTCGCTGATGAGGCTTTGACTTTTGACGACATCGCATCTCTACCCAATGACGAGCAACTCCTGCGGAAGATTGCCATGGATGAGGAAATGGAAAGCATGAGGTCCAACGATGTCTGGGATCTTGAAACCCTACCACCAGAAAAGCAATCTATTTCGTGCAAATGGGTCCTCAATAAGAAAAGAAATGGTAAGTATAAAGCTCGTTTAGTAGCTAGAGGATTTTTGCAAAAAGAAGGGCTTGATTATACTGAGACTTTTTCACCTGTAATCAGTATGCCTGCTTTAAGATTAATACTTGTACTAATTGTGAAAGAAAATCTTTTTGTTTTTGTACTTGATGTAAAAACTGCATTTTTGAATGGTGAATTAAGTGAATTAATTTATATGGATCAACCCAAGGGGTATGATGATAATAGTGGGAGAAAATGTAAACTTAAAAAGAGTTTGAATGGGTTAAAACAAGCACCACGTCAATGGTTTAAAAAGTTCTTGGAATTTGTGATAAAACTTAATTTTATACAACTTGTAAATGAGCCATGTATTTTTGTACGATATGAAAAAGAAAAGAAAATTGTTATAGCACTTTATGTAGATGATTTATTAATAGCTGGTTCAGATGTTACAGAAACTAATATTATGATTTCTTTGTTATCTAAAGAATTTCAAATGTCTAAATCTGAAAGTGCATCTGAATTTTTAGGAATTCGTTTGGAATTTAGTTCTGATAAGTTGCTAATGGATCAGGAATTGTATATTATAAAATTACTGAAAAAGTTTAACATGTTAGATTGTAAACCTAGTGTTCTTCCGATGGATCCTAAATCAACATTGGCTAATTTTGAGAAAGGTGAGGTATTTGATGGACCATATCGAGAACTTGTAGGATCGTTACTTTATTTAGCTTATGTATCTAGGCCTGATATTTTGTATGCTGTAAATTGTTTAAGTCAACTTCAAGAGCATCCGACTGATGCTGGATGGTGTGCTTTGAAGAAAATCTTAAGGTATTTAAAAGGTACTGCTAACTTAAAACTAGAGTACTGTAAAGATTCAAATGATTTTCAAATGTCTATGTATGTTGATGCTGATTGGGGTTCTAATCCAAATGATAGAAAATCTATTTCTGGTTATATTATAATGTTTTGTAATTCTCCAATTTTCTGGTCTTGTAATAAACAAAAATGTATTGCTCTCTCATCAACTGAAGCTGAAGTAATAGCATTAAGTAAAGGTATTCAGGACTTTATATGGTTAAAAAGTGTTGCTTCAGAAATTACCGATGTTTCAGATCTTACTGTGTTTGAAGATAATCAATCTTGTATCAAATGTATAACGAATGAAAATAATCATGGTAGATTGAAACATATTGATATCAAATTAAAATACATCCGTAATGTAATTTGCAAAAATAATATAAGAGTTGAATATGTTCCGTCTGATCGCCAAATTGCTGATATGTTAACTAAAGCATTGCCTAGAGTGAAATTTAATGAAATTTTGTCATTGTGTAATTTTAAAAGGTAATGTGTATGTTTTGTTTTGTAGATATCAATGTGAAAAATGTAATGTATGTTTTTCTTTAGTAATGTGCGATTAAGGGCGGGTGTTGTATAATGTAATCGCCCATAGAAGTCTTTGTATCTTTCTTTGTGCTGCTAGAGCTGAGTCACTCTTTACAGGCAGCATGTTTGAATGTTCTACAGCTTTCTTGGACGTCCGTCCATTTTAACGAATCTTATTGGTTGTGCTGCAATCCTATCCTATCTGTATATATATGTGTTGTGTTTTCAATAAACTAGCTCTTTTCCCTTTTGCGATCCATATGGCCTGTGTCATTCCTTTCCTCTGAAGGAATCGTATTTAACAACTTGAAATCGTCGAAATCTCCAAGCCTTAAATAGCGCTTTGAAGTGGCGCCACAGGCGCGCGTGATGTGCGTCTGCGCTGAAATTCTAATCATTTGTATATCTCACCTCCGCTAATGCATGTTGTAAATTTCATATTATTTGCATGCTTCCTTCAGGGTGTTGCATTTACGGTGGCCAGCAGTGTATATTAACGTTCTTATTATCTAAGTAAAAGTAACGTATTTCCCACATGCTTTTTGAATATTTTCATTGATTATATCAATTATATCAGTCTCGATTTCATAGTGCAATTTGAAATACGATGTTATATTGCAGAAAATCTTCCTCTACAAGTTCTGTCTCTTTTTAAGTAATTGAATAGTAATTATTAGGATTTCCAATATTAAACCAAGTTCGAGAGGGATGAAAATCTTTGATAAATTACTTCCTACATACCACTAAGTATTATAGGTCGTAGTTTTGTTCGAAATGATGCTTGAGTATTTTGTGGGAAATAATCCATACTTGAGTTACTTGGTAGCGTAATGACATAATTATCCAGTACTTGGTAGCGTAGAAAGACATAATTTCATCCATGATGATTTAATTTATGAATTAAATCTATCATCAAATTCTTGCCACTTTATGAAATACTCTTTCTTATTTCCTTTACTCTTTCTTTTGAACACTTTTCTACATTCCAAAAGCCCTGTGATGCTTTAACGACTTTTTAGTTCTTCAGAATAAAAACGTCCTTTCATAGGTTCTCCTTTTAGGACCTCTAGTTCATATGTATTTGGAAATGACTGGAAATGCTTATTTACTTTAAAAACTTCATCTGACCAACCAGGAAAATAACCTCGATGAAAAGATTTCTTTCCTTTCAATATTCTCACTAAATCTCCATCATTAAACGTATATTTACAGTTCTTAACTGTGTAACCATACGGCTTTTTAAATATTTGTGGTTCTAAGTCACGAGTGACCTTTGATTGAGTAATACCTATACTTCGATGATCGCTGTCATATGACTTTACAAGTCTTTAGTAGTACGTCTTCATATTTATAAGATTTTTTGAATAAATACTCTAAGCGTTTTATTTTTTAAAGTTTTGTTAAACTTTCTCTCTCTCGACACTGGCTTTATGATCACTCTAAGCAGAGTAATGATTAATTTCACGATTCTTAAACAATAATTGAAGATTGATATTATAAAATTCCTTGCCTTTATCGCTTTGAATGTTTTTAGGCTTAACCTGCTGCAACAAACTTTCAAAAGCTTTTTTAACAGCTGAAGCAGTTGTACTTTTAAGATGTTTAACATATGAGTACTTCGAAAATACATCAATTATAGTAAAAACTTTATACCATTATCGTTTTTGGCTAAATGCTGCAAATCCACAAGATCACATTGCCATAAATCATTTATACCATATGTTATTGTGGACCTTCGAGAAAATTTATACGGAACTGGTTTGTAGAGAATATGTATCTTTGGTCATTAACCAACGCTTAGCATTCTGATATGGTACTCTAGTCATTGTTGAAAGTTTTTTAATTCCACCAAACGATGCAAGATTTTGGAAATCATAATATGTTGATTCTAATAATGTTTCCATTGCCTTTTTCTTCGATGTTTTTCTTCTTACTTGAAATAGAAATATTTGAATCTGAAGATTCTAAATCTATTTTACTTTGTAATGAATCGATGTATATGTTTAATTCAGGACTATGCATTAACTTCTGATTACCAATCCAATGACTTGGAATTTTTATTTTCTTTATGACGTTCCAAAAAACTGGAAAGTTGCTTGTTTGAGCCCCTTTTTCAACGCTTCTCATTAGATAAGAAAATAAATCAACAATATTTGTGTTTTCGATGATTTCATTAGTTCACCATATTCATTCCATGTGTAGTTACGTGTGCTCAGCTTCTCAACAATGGGAGTAATGAATTTTTGAAAATGCGAGGAACAGATAAAATGATATCGTGAAACAAGAAATTTTTGTTACTATTTTTCAATTCTTGTATGTTTTCTTTCGGTTCTTCAATTGCGACCCGTAATGGTTAATTAGGTTCATTTACAACATGTTGATATCTCATAATAAGCTGGCTTAACAATTATGCTTTCATATAATCTGGTAAAATATTTCATTCGAGCAAAGTTATATCTTCTAATCGCACTTCAAGTACTTTAGTTGATACCCTGAAGCTAACTCTTCAGGAACGAGAGTCATTCTTCGAGACATTTTTGAACAAAATAATATGATTGTGTGTTTCATTGACTTAAAATTCTGTTTCCTAATGCTTTTCCCGCAAACCCAGCTAAAGCAGAGAGGACAGCTGGTAAAAGGATAGGTAGGAAACTTCATGATTGATTTTTCTTTTATTATTCAATGACACTTTTTTGTTGGTTATTTTTTGTATGGCTGTCTTAAATTTCCGTAATTTGTTTAAATTCACAGGTAAATTTCCCGCCAACACATACAAACAAATTTCACATAAGCAGTGTAGTTGACTTTTAGCAGTTCATAAAATAGCTTTCTTTTGAGTAGGAGTTGCAATGACCAACAATTTCAGCAAATTATGTTTATTTATGTTCTTCATTTTATAGGTATCTATACCCAGTAGAAGCGATTGCAATCAGGAAACAAACTCTCGAAGATGATGTTCTTCTGGTGTTCGCGGATAAATATCTACCAAAAAAACCCAAAAGACTTAGAAGTCGCTTTTTAAATGCATCCATAAAGAACGCTGTTTTGTTTCCATAAGTTTGTCGAGAAAAACAAAAAAAATTGATTCAAATCTCGACTATTTTTAAACAGTATTATTATAATGTGTGTTTAGACTTATGTCACGCATTACTCTATTTCGCGTGAAAAGATTTTGTAAGATTAAAATCACACTGATATTGCGGTGATGAGAGCCTACTGTAAACAATTCGGCAATCTTATCATTTAAATTATTCATCAAATCCTCAATTATTACTAATGATCCACTTTCATAAGTTTCCGGTAAGCCTTGAATAAATTCAGTCTCTTCAATAAACCATGGTTGAAAAACGGAATAATGCCCTTTTATACACTAAATCATGATCATAAATATTACACGCTATCATTCGTCTAACAAGACGAATGATAGCGTGTTTCCTGACTGGCTTGGACCCGATACAATACATGAGCTTGGGTGAATTAACTTGCACATTGTCTACACACTTGTTTAAAATCGCTTTCAGTCAACTGCAATACAGTAACCATTGGTTTTATATTAGCGTGCACCTCTTTCCAAAAATATCTGATATACACTTTCAGTTTATCTTTAAAAAAAACATGGAAATATAAACGTCTTCCTAAATGTTCGGAGTAAAAACATGTGGAATTACTCAAATAAATATTCCCATTTATACCTTTATAATAGTTGTTTATCAGTATCACTAAAAGTACAGATGAGAAATCAAATGCAAAATTAAAGCCCTTATTATTTTAATTTTGTTATCTTATTGCTATCTTTCGTCATTTGTAATTATCTTAAATACCAATGACCGTTTTAAATGTTTATTCACCTCTAAATCTATCTTACTCTTGTACTCTTCATTCTAAAATGATCATGATAACGATAAACTTCGTTTATATAGAAAACACAGCAAAACTCTTTTTTCCCTCAAAAACTTTGTAATTATTTCTTTAGGTATTGTTTTACACGTAAACACTGACTGGTTGTCTAAGCCATGAACAATTCGTCCAGTGTTTACTATAAGTTTCAGGTTCGATCTCGCACATGGAAAATTAACTGTATTCGATTTTAGAAATAATGGATGGCACCATAACCTTTTTAAGAGAATTAATATACACTACTTTGGTGTAAACAAAATATTAGTACAAACCCATCTTGAAGGCAAGGTTTTCTTGAAGGTTGAAATTAATTTCCTTTCGTTCGAATAGATTCCATCAAAATGTAGGAAGTGGATAGAAAAGGTCAACGGATAAAACGCGTTTTTGCCAAAAGCGTTTTTTGCCTCGCACAAGGACGTTTTTTTGACGAGAAGAGGATCATTTAGGAGCGCGTGGAAACACCTCAAACAAAAAGATACCACCGCCCTAAAATATGACATGTATTCTCAAGTTTTTTGCAATGTTTAAAGAAAGCAGCTATAGCCATCGAAAAGTCATGCGTAGAAAAAGTCATTTAGCAGCCATCAAAAAGGTCATCTATCAGCCATCAAATACATACTACTTACCTACCCGACTATCTTCACTGTATTAACTATGTGAATCCAGTAACTGAGTTCATTACACCCCAAATTTAATCCAATTCAGTAACTGGGTTTAAAACCAGTATTCAGTATGGTCAGCAAGGGACGCCAAGTTTACGTCATATTAGCAAGGCCTTTTTTCCTGACGTGTTACAATATTGTGTTCTTTTCGGTCCATCTTTAACATTTGACATCGGGATACTGACAAAATTTTGTAATAGCGGGAAAGTGGCTGTACCATTTACTAGAATTTTACTAAGTGATTTTCATAATTATAACCGTACTATGAAGTAAATCTATTAAAATTAAATAGGAAACGTAAATCGAATGTTGGATGTAACCAACTGGAATCAACTCTCCTATGAGAGGGATTTTCAGCATAAACAAACAAACCAGACGATCTGCAAAGATTTTGCTCCTTCTGTTCAAATGCTTTCGCATGATACACATCGGGGTTACCTTAAAATGTAGTTTATCGCCATTTTGGCAACGTTTGGTATTTGTTGATGTTTGGTGTTTAATCTATTTGATGAATCAACTATCATATATCAATTCGGTATTTACTCTTTGGAATTTTTATTGGCAAAGTTCTGAAATAGTATTCGAAAAACAAGCCAACGGACCTCATTTTCGGCATACATACAGGAAATACGTATCGCAGCAAAAACACTACCGCCACCTATATTTAGCTTGACAGAAAATGTGTCTTGTAGTCTGGCTCCGATGAATTGGCAGTTGCGTCACGTGGTTTTGAATTAGCTCATTAAATTAGATAGCAGATTGAAACGTAAGCAATGGGCTTCCACAATTAGAGTCTTAAGCGTGGATTCTATCTCTGAAGTTATCGTTTGATGTCGGAAGCGAAAGAAGTGATTACGAGTTTGCGAATAAAACAATCACGGGGATCGAAGGAAACACTTCCAATGGCGAGTTCAGTATCGCCATAGAAACACTACCACCACCTATATTGAACACCTATCGTTATATCGCAAAAAGCCTATCGTTAGTATATCGTCCGAAATCGAATATATCGAAAAGCCTATCGTTATATTCCGAAGTAGTTACAATTCTTACTAAGTACATTACAACTACATCTTTCGGAAAGCCTTCAGTTTCGTTGGACACGAATGAAAAGGTCGTAGTCCTTCCTTTCTTTCGCTGATATTCATGCTTTCGCATTTCACCACTTTACGTAAATGAATCGACTTGTATACAATCACCCGAATCCACAATGAATCCAGGAAAGAAAAAGGTTCAACCAAGAACAGCTCTCGTATGTTTACTGGTCGGCAGATATAGTGCCAAGAGAGTCATTAAGGTGAAATGGACTACACACTATACAGTGTGTAATGTAGTGATAATGACCAATACTTCTATTTGGAGGCAATCGGTTAGACAGAAAGCAATCTTGTTGAATAAAATTTGTCGATTCTAGTAAGATATGTGTCGATACACATACGACAGCATTGATACTTTTCAAAGAATTTAATAGATAATGCTTAAGACAATGTCAGACCACCATGGCTTATCTATATAGGTCTTGAAAGAAATTAAATTTGAAGAAATACACCTAAAGAAGTGATTCTATACCCTTTTCACCTCGTGGTACAAATAAATTACTAACTAATATTCTGCGGCTTACCAAAAAGTATGTATTTTGTCGATGAAACAAAAAATTGGTGTAATTTTGAAAAAGTTAACTACTTTTTTCACCAAAGTGACTTTCTAAAAGCTTTTTGTGTGAAACAATTTATTCATACTCTCTACCAAAAACTAATACTCAAAAATATTATTACTGATATTACTTGAAATTATGTGTGAACACACTTGCTAAACGTTAAAAATAAAACTGTTGGTGAAATAATTCGTACACAATTCATACCGTTTCACTATCCGTAAGGCACATTAGTGTTATTCTTCCAGCACATCGGTTGAAAAATCGCTGACCTAAGAGTGCAATGATCGGAACTGCTTTGTCCCTGCATCACTTGATTGTGAGGCAGAGATCAAAGAAAATATCATTTAAGGGAATACTGAAGTAAGTGTTGTAGGTTTGGGATTCTCATGAGATCACAAGTGTAAAAATTAAAAGACAAATTCAAGACGAAAGGTTGGCTAGAAAGAAAACATAGATTAATAAGAAGTGACGGAAATTAAAATTATTAAAGGAGAATCGACATTATTCTTTACATAAGATTATTCGTAAATTTTTTATAGTAAATTCGTAAATATTTATTAATAAATATAAACATACGTTAGTTAGACATCTGATAGTTATACACTTGTGTTACTGATTGTATTCCCATGCATTGTTTTACTTGAAAATAAATGTTAGAGGCATAACCTATTTTAAAAATAAAGAAAATAATATTCCGTTTCATAAAATACTCATTGCAAAATGTTTGGATTATTTCTATTCAGTGAAATATTACATAGGAAAACTGAAAAAATAAATGCAAGAGTGTGTAAATATGAGTAAAAGATATTTTTTGTCATAGCTAGAGGGCTCTAATTAAAGCCTATTTATAACCATAAATTACTTTCAAAATAAGAACAGAATATTAAAACATGATGTTCCAGTTTTCTAAAATGTATTGAATCAAATTTTATTAAACATTCAACGAAAAATATTTCTTAAAAATACATGGAAAAGCATATTCAATACATGTAAATTTAATTTGAGAGTTCCATTGCAAAAAAAATTGAGGTTAATACGAGGTTGGTCCGGAAAGTATTCAGCCATGTAATCTGAAACAAGGTACGTTGTACCTAAAACTTTTTTGTGCGTAATCTCCTTCAAAGTATGAAAAGCTCACACACTTCTTCCAGGGTTTATTCCACTTTTCAAAATTCATTGGTGGAATTGCCATCAGCTGCCTCGTCGGGTTTTCCTTAATCGCATCCACGATCTGAAATATCTTCTCTTTCTGGGGTGAGTTTTGCTTTCGGTAAAGCCAGAAGTCACAGAGCGCCAAATTTGGGTTGCAGGGGGACTGAGCAACCTGGGTGATTTGATGTTTTGCCAAAAAAGCCCTCCTCGAGACATGATGGATAGCGTGTTGTCGAGACGAATCTGCAATCACTAATTACCCACACTGCGTCCGTTTCCTTCGCACTGCATCTCTCAGAATCTCGCATAGAACATTCCCTCACTCAAGGGCGCATAGCACTCAACGGATTAGTAGAATGGATTGGCTTCATGCATGCGAATCAATGTCCTATCTCAGGGGTGTCAAACTCAATTAAAACACGGGCCATTTAATGAAACTGGTAAGATTCACGCAGGCCACATCACATTTACAAATTTTCTTAAAACTATATTTTGAAGTGAGGATTCAGAAATATGGATAGGATAATTAAAACACATTATGTAATTAAGTGAATTTAGGGTAATAATTTACAATATTGCTATATAATTGCTTTTATATAAACGTTTATTTAATTTAATGTATTTATAAAACTAAAATTAATTTTTTTACTGGAAACTTGCCAGCGCTTTCCTCCTACTAGAGTTTTCCAATATCTGGATTCAAAGACCGAGAACAGACAATCTTTATTATGGCAGATAGATTTTTATCAGTTAATCTTGATCTGTAGGCCGTTTTATTTAATTTCATGGACGAAAATAGTTGCTCACACCAGTACGTGCTCACCAAATAGCATAAAATTTGTGCAGCAAACTTTTTAATTTCCGGGTATTTTTCACCTAAATAAGAATATATTTTGGGAATTCCTACTTCTCGATATTTGTCTTTTAAAACCGAATCATTCTGGAAATCAATTAATTCCAGTTGTATCAAAGTGAGAGCATTCAAAGGAAAAAGGCCTAATAAAAAGAGAATTTTTTTGTAACTCTTTGAAATCATTAAAACGTTTATCGAATTCGTTTTTGATTTCTTCAATTTTATCACAATATTGTGAAAATGAGCAACTTTGATTTTGTGCTTTTAACCGCTCACACGTAGGAAAATACGTCAAAACGTTTTTTTGTAGATGATTTTTAAACAAAGTCAGTTTTTGTACAAAACTTGCTATTGCATTGTACATATTCGTTATTAATTGATCTTTCCCATGCAATGTAATATTAAGATTATTCAGATGACCTGTAATATCTGTTAAAAATGCCAGATCTTTTGCCCACAAAGGATATTTTATAATCGATATATTTTCGTTTTTTTCATCTTTCATTTCAAGAAATACAACTATTTCCTCCAAAAGCAGATAGTAGCTCTTCAGAACTTTGTGGCAGGACAACCAACGAACTTCTGCGTAGTAAGGAAGATCTTCGAATTCGGATTCTAAATCTTTAAGGAACGAAGTAAATTGGCGATGGTTAAGTGCTCTCGATCGAATAAAGTTGATTGTCTTTGTTACTGTTTTAAGTACTTCGTCCATTTTTAATATTTTTAAACAGAACTTGTTGGTGAATAAGGTAATGGAAAGTACAGATTTTCAATTTATCTGGATATTCATCTTGTAATTTTCTTGTCAGTCTTGACACAAATCCTTTAGTTGTGTGTACGGTATTGCCTCGATCTCCCCTAAGTGCTATTTTCTTCGTAACATATTTCATTTGATTTCAGAGCCTCGTGGGCCACAAAAAATTACCTCGGGGGCCGCCAGTTTGACACCCCTGTCCTATCTCCTTGGCTGACAAATTAGATCAATGCTGCACAAACCGTTCTCGTCATATTAGCAGTGGATGGATACTTTATGGACAGACCTCATACAATAAAAAATAAATAGAAGGGTAGGTAGTTAAGTTGAAAGCTGAATAGTTTAAAATAGTTTTGCTACTACATGTTGAAAGCGTTTTTACTGTTTAGAGCTGTTTTTTTGTGTGAGGTAGGTATTTTAATTAACATCACACTGAAGCAACACAATGGGCTAATGGTGACGGTCCGGGATCAACCCCAAAGGGAAAGACCCCAGGACAACTCCACGTAATTTTGAACCACGGTCAGATGATGAATTTTTTTGTGTGAGAAAATGAATATATTATCAAAGAATTCATCTTAAAAAACTTTTTCTCCCCTCTAATACCAGTTTATGGATGCATAATCTTTCAAGCATTCCGTTGACAAGAACGTGGCAGTCCCAAATGTTAACCCGGAACACAATGGAAGACGCTGCCACAATGCCTTTAGCCGCTCGGCCACTGGTGGGGCTATTAAAAGTAAACTTCAAGAGCCCACTAGTAACCTTTATGTATCACATTCAAGTTAACCTTTATGTATCACATTCAAATTAACCTTTATGTATCACATTCAAGTTAACCTTTATGTATCACATTCAAGTTAACCTTTATGTTTCACATTCATTATTTCGAAATACCCTGTTTAACTTGTTTTAGATATCAATTATGAACATATTACACCAAATATCTGCTAATTGCACAATAACAAGTTTTGCTAAATTTCTCTCATTTGTTTACCATATCATAAATACAATTTCCCAAAAACACCCACGCTGAGCAAAATCAAATTAGGATATGTATTTATTAGTAACCTTAGGCGTTTATAAGTTTATTTTTAGAGTGAAATCTAATTCTTTAAGCATTATGCATCATAAAATGTGTGTGTGAGAGAGGTTTCAGTTTTAGAAACTATATAAATAACAAGAACTAAAGGTGTATTTGATTTATTCTGTAAAGATAATAAAAATCTAGAAGAAATCATATAAATGTATGATTTAAGTTGCTGACAATAAAGGAAGAAAAAAATATCATAATTCTAGATAATGTAACTTAAAATTGAAACATTAAAATAAATTTATAAAATGTTTTCCTTTTAATTAGGCCCATAATCATTCACTTAAATATTCTAGCTATTAAAAGACCGCCTTTTCAAAAAACATCATCCGAATATTTAATTTTACTTAAAAACAAGTTTCAAACGACTGTTTAAGAAACACGATATTAGAAAAAGTGTTTTTGTTCTTATCATTTTAAATAACATAGAATAAATAAATGTCCCCACATTTTTTACTAATGAGCCTCAAAAGACCTAATTAGAGTCCTCAATGAAAGAGTTTTATGCAAATTGTGAAAGGATTACTAATACTACGATTATATTTAGAAAAAACATTTCCTAACATTTTTAATAAAAAACTTTCCAGGAGGATTTATAATTTTTGTTTCATTTTTATATTTTTTACCTAAACTATATGCGGTTGACTTTTTATGCCCACTTTATCATATTGCTTTTAAAATTTCCCTCCAATTGGTCCAGTTTACGATGCAAACGTTCAAAGTATTTTCGTGGTATTTTTTCTTCGTTGAATGAATTTTTTTTGTTACTCTAATACTTAAAATGTGAAACTCGGGATTTATATCTTTTTTGCTGGCGTACTGCTTAAGATATTTTTTGTTTTTCTGCCACTTGGTAACGAACTTGGTAAAAAATGGTAACGAACGAATCATGAGTAGAATTTTGCTGTTGTAGATGGATTATATTTAGGCGCTTTGAACATTATCGTAAAGTGGGGTACACGAATCTTACATGCCGCATTTACTAAAATTTAAATATAAGTAGCTCCAAACCGAGTTTCCTTGAAAGAACATTCCGTAATTTTTTTCCAACGCCAGCTTATGGATTTTATGATCTTTTAAGCACTAATTGGCAAGAACAGGGCAGTCTCTACTTTAACCCTTCTGGTGGTTGTCTTGACGAGGTATCTCGTCATTAACAAAATTGGTCAGATCATGATGAACGAGATATCTCGTAGCCATACCTGGTCTTTACCATCTGACAATGATTTTCTTTTTCATTTTTACACTCATGCATTTATTTTGTTCCAAACGATTTTTATCTACCTTTAAGACCCCAATTTTGATTTAAAAAAATTCTTTCAACAATGGAAGTTGAATCAGAGACCGGGACATGTGTTTTCCAGTTGTATGAAAAGTTGGGACGGTATGTAACATAACCGTTTGAAAATAACTCCAGGCAAAAATGTACAAACAAATTTCCAATGCCAGCTTAGGAATCTTATGATCCTTCAAGCACTAATTGATGATTACGTAACAACCTCTGGGTCACCATGGGAGGTACTGCCACATCACAGCCACCGTGAATTCTGGGTGGGGATGTCTTCCTGGATGACCCTGGAAAAGTTGGCTGGCATTTACGCGTCGTCTCGTAGAAACCAGGTAGGTTCGTTGGTTGCATTGAGTTCTTATGGCGCAAAGGCCATATTTGACCAAGCTGTGCCAAACATCAGACAGGCAATGGCAAGTAATGGGCAAATAACATACGATGAAAGGTTTTATTGACACAGAGGAGAGAAATACACCTGAACCATACCACCATAACCACCTGAACCATACCATCGAACCTGCACCACCTACAACTTGCTATCGCAGTGGAAACACCCACTGACCCCCCCCCCTGAAGAATCCAGGAAGCTATCAGCAGCCAACTCGGCACATGCGAGATTCAAACTCACAACCAAGCACTTCAGTCTACCAATTTCGTAAGAAGTTAACCTCTTTTAACCGCTGGGCTAAAGGCGGTTAGATTCTATTGGTTCTCTGGTTGGCTTCTACTAGTGGAATCCCCACGAACGTCTTTAGCAGCTCTGCTACTGGTCATCGACACAAATGGAATAGACGGAGCATATGCGTGCTCGATCTGAGGATCTGTCACCTGGCTGTGGGAAAAAGCATGAATCCTTTTGTGAAACAAATTATTGATTGATTAAAGTGATGATTCAGCGAGATTAAAAACGCTAGTCTAAGCTACGATAGCCAATCGGCCCAAATGGATTGGTAAGTCAACGCAACTTACCCTTCTGATATCTTACGACAGAGACTCCATCCACATGCCCTGTCTATTTCATTATAAGGTCGATGCTACTGGTGGGGATTTCATAATTCATATCCCATTTTAATGTCGCGTGGTCAACAGTAAAATTGTGAAGCATGTTTCTAAACCTTGATTAGAAATATCGTGTTTGATGATAATTGTAATTTTGAAATAAATCTCTGCTATCCATGAGTAAATTTAAACGAATTAAATTCCTAGTAGCTGTGTTGTTGCTTGTATAGGACATGCCCGGAAGATTCAAATTCAATAACCGATGATTAAATATTTCAAAATAGTTTTTATCGAATAATGCTGTTAAGCCTTTTCTAACCTACGTCCGTCTCCGGTCTATAGGCCATCAATGGACGAGCAGTCAAATAGAGTTCGGAGGAGAAAAAATATGGCTTAAAAACACTATCAGCAGTATTAGAATTTGCAATATTAAAGGGTGCCCCAAAATTCACGCAAGATTTGAATTTTGCGCCATTTGTGCGGTAAAGTGTTGCCAACGAAAAAAAAAGACAGCGTGACAGTTCAGGGTTATTAAAAATGGAACAGTTATTAAAAATGGACAGTTCAGGGTTATTAAAATGCGGCTGGTCATGCAATAACATTTAATGGTGCTCTCTATCGCGACTTGAGAATCCAGTTTTTTGTGTCTAAATTGCAAGATATGGATGTGGACGACATGTGGTTTCAACAAGATGGTGCCACATGCCATACACCCAGAGAAACAATTCAATTACTGCATGAGTCATTTCCTGGTCGTGTAATTTCCCGTTTTGGTGATCCCGTTTGGCCGCTCTGATCATGCGATTTAACGCCGTTGGATTTTTTTCATTGGGTTGTTTTGAAGGTTTATGCCAACAAGCCCACGTCCACCCACGCCTTGAAGAAGGAAATTGAGCGCTGTATCAACGAAATTTAGCCACATTTATGCAAAACGGTCATGGAAAATTTCAACAAAAGAGTGCGTATGTGCCAGCAAAGCCGTGGAGGCCATTTACCCGATATGCTATTCCATACATAACCCTATACTGTATACTTTATGAATCAATAACAAATTTACAATTTTTAATTATAAACCTGTGTTTTCTATCAAAATTACTTCTTGCATGAATTTTGGGACACCCTTTATTAGGAATTTTAGGGCAGTCTTTGTGTCTTCCAGTCATTTCGTCCAGTTCGCAAGGAGACAGATAGCTGATCCAACTACTTCGATACGATGTAAGCGCAATTAAAGTGATAGAGTTGTCAAAAATAAATCAAGTCATTCGCTTTTATTATGTCTTTCTCAACTAAGTATTTATTTAAACTTTGCACTGAAAATAAAAGCATAACAACTAATCCATCTCTTATTGTTTTTGTTAGCTCGTCACTAAATATATTTTTCTTCAATCCGATAAGTTCAGTCTGATAAGATACGTAGGTATTTTAATTAACGTCACACTGGAGCAACACAACGGGCTATTGGTGACGGTCCGGGATCAATCTCAAAGGGAAAGATCCGATGACAACACCACGTAATTTTGACCCATGGTCAGATGATCTGATAAGGACTTCCAATTATGCACAAATGAAACATTTATATCATTACCACCACTCCAAAGGCCCGAATCTTCAAAATTGACGTTTCTACAAAACGCGTTCAAAGTTTTGATGATTCGGGAAAAATCGAGTTACGACTCAAAAGTGGTTTTCTCAGGAAAATCGGCATTTCCACTAAGAATCAAGATGATTCATGGCTTTGTCATGAAATGGTGATTCGAAAAATGCAGTCAGGTGAAAATCGTTAAAATGCAGATTGGAGCCTTTGGCGTGGTAGTAACGATATGTCATGGAATGTTCTGTGACTGGGAAACCGGAGAGATTATTCTTTTGGTGTTCTTAGCAATATCTTAATGAATAAACATTGGATTTAATCGGCGATTTGATGCCAATTAGGGTAACCTGCATTCTTTTTAGCTTCTCAGCTTTCGGTGCGGCAATTCCTTTTTATGTGGTTTACATTGATGCTATTCAAATAAATATTTTTTGTCTTTATTTTAAATTTTAAAATTAAGCAAACCTGTTCTGGTTTGTATAATAATCAGATGAACATGGTCGATATTACTACAATAAACACCCAAATTTGGCGTCAAATGTGGAATTCGCGTCAAAAAGTTTCACCTGACGACCAAACGTTCCTTGCAATGCTCCTTTGAACGATTTCATCACTATAATTTTTATGCGAAGTATCAGAGATATTTTTATTGGGATTTGTGTTTTAAAATTACAGGATAAAAGTAAGAACGTTCTTTAATTGGTACGTACGATATTTACAGTTAAATTATTCACCTATCTAGCCTCCGCTCTCTTCTCTCACCTCCCTTTTTTCCGTTGTCACTTTCAAAATCATAATTCTCCAGCATTGCTAAAATTAGTATTCGAGACTCGTTCGCTAATGAAGCGAAATTGAAATTTTTTAAAATTTTTAACTTTAATTAAGCTGAAACTTTAATTGTCTGTACGTACAGTACGTAATTGTACTGTACGTACTCTGAACGTGACGTCACCTGGCTTGTTTTCGAATAAGATTTCGGCACTTTGGAATACGATTCAGCCAATAAAAATTCCAAAGAATAAATTATATATTGATATATGAAATTTGATGGTAAACACTAATTAGTTTAAAAGTTAAATGTTGTTGAAACTGAAAAATACATTTTAAGTTAACTCCAATATGAATTATGCAAGAGTATTTGGACAGATATAAAATCTTCGCAGACCGTTTGGTTTGTTTGCTTACACTGAAAATCCCTCTCAAATACAAATTCCTAACCTAAATGGTGAACTTTGTTACTGTGGACTAACTATTTAAACAATTGACTGTTATATGTGTAATTCATCCTTACCAAAAATAAAACTTAACAATTAAATAACTAAACAGAAAAATAAATTAGTTTTTATATGATGTGTATCCATAATACTAAACCGTATGTCAATCAAACTTTATTAAGTAAATTAAGTTAGTTTACTTAATTAAGTTTTCGATAAATTTAATTAATTTATTGACTTTGTTATTTCAAGTTAAAGTAAAAAATAGTTAAAAGAAACGATCTTTAACTTGAAGTAACAGAATAAGAAATAAATTTTATTTATCAGAAACTTTAGAGCTGAATCCAATGACTAATGCAAGAATTGGCCAAAAGAGCAATTTTAATTAACACTAAGCACAAGACAAAACAATTACAAGAATAAACAAACATAAAAAGTAACATCTCGGGGGAACAAAACTTCAGCGCGTCAGTTCTACGCTCGCCTTGGGAAACAACTAAAGAAAAAGGGTTCATTCTCTTTCGCGGAGAGTGTGTCACGTGGTCCGCCATCGCCAATCAAGGCGCATATCGCTGAGATACACGTTAAGGGGCTGATGCGTTACAACCTACCCCTCTGGCTCCGACGACGTCCCGACGAGGAGTCAGCATTACGTGCTTTAGGAGGGCGTCCTCTCTTTCTTAGTGGGACCACAGGAGTACTGTCAGTAGCTTTACATGCCTTGAGAGCTGAAGAGTGATAAACTCCTATAGGTGTGGTCGGATTTTTGGGATCTGCAATTTCATAAGTTGTAGGTGACCGTTGTGAGAGCACCACGTAAGGTCCGTTACGTCGAGGCATGAATTTGGCAGTCCTTTTATTTTCTGCGTTACTCACAGGGTGCATGGTGACCCAAACGTGATCACCGGTATTGATCCGATGTTCTATAAAAGGGGTAGGCTCTCCCCCTAGCTTGAAGGTAGACTCAAATTTTTCTAACAAACCATTCATCTTTCTGCGCTGATCGGACGTTAAATGTTCTCCTTCATCAGAACGCAGTGAGCTTGGTGATATAGCTTGGCTGTATGAGAGTTGCTGGTTGCAACTTGAACGTTCATCTTCTTCATGAAAATTTCCTTTGTTGCTACAGTTGTCGACAGGCTGTTGACTCTTTACTGGTGGGTCTTCAACAGATAGCAGATATTTTACAGGGATATCTTTCTTGAAACCAATCTTCCGACAGGGATTGTCAGAGAAATGCCAATTTTTGTTCTTCATGTCTAGAACAATTCCGGACTTTTCCAAAAAGTCGGTTCCTAGTAGAGTACGATTCTTTTTTGCATTTGGTAATGCCAGTAAATTCAGCGAGACTGATTTTCCTTCAATCTGTATTGTCACCATGGCGGTGCAAGCCTCTTCAGTTGTTTGACAGCCATTTGCCAAAGTCATTGTTACTACTTCTCTTTGGAACTCTACTCCTCTCTTTTTTAATTGGTGGTACATGATCTCTCCAGCGACTGTTCTGCTGGCACCACTATCAACACAAACCCTGGCTCTTACTCCCGATATACAGATATCTATTAGCGCTAACGGGGATGCATCGGTGTGACAGGTATACATGCGAATAGAGTTCGCTTGGAATGGCTCCCTTCTTGTCGATGATGAACAGTTTTTGCATTTTGATTTGATGGTTCCTGGTGCTCCACATCCGTAGCACGATATTTCTTTCTTCTCTTCCATACCCCTTGGTGTAATTCTGCCTTGTGAAAAGGAGTCCCTCCTACTTTGACTGAGGACCCCGGGATCCCGCCTACTGTTACTGGGAATCCCTGGCAGACTTTGTCTATTATCTCTTTGTTCCAATTGTGATTGTTGGGTTCTATAGTAATTTCTTTTTTGGAACACGGGTTTTGTTTCATGTTGCTTCGGTGGAAGCTTCGGGTTGACAGTACGTAAGTTGTCGTAACTGTCCATCTTCTCCACTAGGTCACTTGGGGTGACCCATTCGCTCCATACGTCCAAGAAATGGTTCTTAACCTCTGAAGGAACACGTTTCTTCATTTGATCCAGGATCATGAGGTCTTTTAATTTCTCAAAATCCGTTATGTTCAATTCTGCTAGCCATGCTTCAAAATAGCTACGCAGTTCAAAATGGAAATCCTTCCATGTGCTCTCAGGACTTTTCTTGTGAGTTGCGAAGAGCTGTCGCATTCTCTCAGCACTTAATTTAAATCTCTGAAGCAGCATTGTTCTAATGTGATCAAAATCATGAGCCTTCTGTTCTGGTTCTCTGGCGATGAGTTGTGCCACGCTATTAGGTAATAGGCCCAGGAGATAGGCAACCCAGTTATGTCTCCCTACTTTAAGAACTTTCATCTGTCGTTCGAATAACTGAAGAAACAATGTCATATCACCATCATTCGGATCAAAATCAGGTAGCAACTTTTTCAAGTTAAAGTTGGGTTGATGGTCTGCAGACAGAGGATTAAAACCAGAGACCTGCTCCAATTTCTGTGATTCTACCTGCAGACGGAGTCTTTCCAACTCGTACGCTCTTTCCCGTTCTATTCTTTCATTTTCCCGTTCTATTCTTTCCTTTTCCTCAGACTTTTCCCGTTCTATTCTTTCCTTTTCCTCAGCCTTTTCCCGTTCTATTCTTTCATTTTCACGTGCTATTCTTTCTTTTTCTTCTGCTTTCTCTTTTGCACGGTTTTCGCTTATAGACAGAAGCAGATTTTTCGTGAAGTCTTCATCATAACTTTCATCTCCAGTGATAAATCTTTTTATATCAACTACTCTAGCATCAGCAGGTATTTCGATGCCGAGTTCATTCGCCAACTCTATCAGGTCACATTTAAGAGCTCTTGCCAAATAAGACATCTTTAGGTTACGAAGTGTACAAATAATTTTGAATACGAAAGTAAACAAGTTCAGTAAAAATTTTTTTTAAATAGATCCCACACAGTTTGTTTTCAAGAAAAAAAAAATTAAATTAATGACCACTTCTTATAGGTACTACTTGTTTAGCATTGTTAAATAAATTACTTTTAAAACATTAACATTTGTCCAATAACACTTAAACACATATTATTTATGAACATTAAATTCCAAAACACTTTTCAATATTCAAAACCAACACATTAGATAACATTCCACTCGTGAGTTAGTCTTATTTCAATAATACCTCAAAAGAAATAATAAATTCCCGTAATATTTCAAAATTCCAAAAGAATACCAATGCTTAAACAAAATGAAATCTATATTTCCTAATATCTAATCCTTAAAGGCATAATATAAACACATTTCTGCGCACGTTGCACTTGTTTCATACATATATTAACAAAACCAATAACTCGCAAAAGGAAATCGCACAATGTAGCTCAAACACAAAATAAAGAAAAAAATAGCTTTAAACATCTAGAAAGGTTTTTTTTTTAATGCAGCTGGCAGAAAACAGACCTTGAATCTATTGAGTTATGACTCATGAACATGACCGAGTCAGAATGCGATTGGTTCTTGCACTTTTAAAACGAAATAACGCTGTAGCTTTCGTTTTTTGAACACAATTAATTCACACCACTTAATATTTTTACAAAGTAGCTTATTACAAAATGAATACACATAACGTATTTTCAAAAAAACTTATTCTAGCAGTACACTTATCAAAACAATACTACTTTGCACTTTTACTTTAAGAACAAAACTTTTCATAAAACACAAATACTTTTCACAAAACACAAATACTTTGCACTTGTGAACCAAAGGAATAACATTTAAAGAAGTGATTTCACACTATATTTTAAACAAGAATACTGTTTGAACACAAAACGAAACTTCAAAATTCTGTTGCTGGACACGGGTTGGCCAAATCGAAAGTACTGCTAGACAAGAATGATTTTAAACAAATTAAAATAAACTTATCTCATTCTTCATCACCACTTGGGGATACGAGCATAAGGATGATCCGTGGAAGGGATTTCCACCTATATTCAATAGGATACACCTGGGATGAGGCTTCCTAAAATAGTGAGTTCGACGCCGCTGCAGAACACTAAAACCATGGCTTTTCCTACCAGTATGCTAACTCGGGATGAGTTTCTAAACATCAATGAAACACAGGGTGTGTTTTTCTATCAATACCAACAGTATTGGACCTAGATTCCTGAACAAAAAAACGAGTTGTTCCCAAAGGCTTTAATTCGGGCCACAAGATTGGGCGTCAATTTTAGAGCTGAATCCAATGACTAATGCAAGAATTGGCCAAAAGAGCAATTTTAATTAACACTAAGCACAAGACAAAACAATTACAAGAATAAACAAACATAAAAAGTAACATCTCGGGGGAACAAAACTTCAGCGCGTCAGTTCTACGCTCGCCTTGGGAAACAACTAGAGAAAAAGGGTTCATTCTCTTTCGCGGAGAGTGTGTCACGTGGTCCGCCATCGCCAATCAAGGCGCATATCGCTGAGATACACGTTAAGGGGCTGATGCGTTACAAAACTTAATTAAGTTAAATTGTGATTAGAGAAAAACTTGAATTTCTTTTTGCAACTACATAGTATTAGATACTTTGATTACATCTTCAATCCTTACTTAAAGTATTTAAAGTTTCTGAAAGATGAAAAAATAGGTAATTTATATATATTCGATTTAAAAGTCTCAAAAGTTTGAAAATTCTGTATATTGATCTACAAGTTTTTAATTAAGCATCTTTAATCTAACGGGAATATTAAGTTTGTACTCCGTTTTCTTAAAACTTCTGACGAAGAAAAAATTATAATTTCATTTATAAGAAAATAATCTATCTCTTCCAGACTTCTTTGAAAGAAGAAAGGATTACCTTTCAAATGTAACCATAACTTCAATTTTAAGATAAGTATTCAATGATGATGACTCGAATGCAGAATTTAATAAGAATCTTATCTTGGTCCCATTACTTTCGGCAAAATTCAATAATTCGAAGAAATATTTCTTGGAAAAGCAGTGATTAGGAAAAAGAAGCAGAGTTAACCAACCGTTAGATTCGTATAAAATACTTCACGAAATAGAAATGAAGAAAGGAATCTGTCCCATGTTTTTAGGTACTTCATAAAAATTCTAACGCCCTTTCGAGAAAGTTTAACTCTTCAAGAATAAATTGCGTCTAAGGCATTCCATATGACTCTTCTCAAGTGACAAAGCTTTCTAGAATATCAGATAGGAAAATCTGGATTGATGTACATCAATAAAAGGCATCTATCAATTACTTTTAGGAGATGGCGGCACGCAAACTTTTGGATAAGTGATGTATGTATCTATTCAAAAACAATGATATATAAACGTGTAAAGAAAAAATAAACATTGTCAACTGCAGATTTTCTTTTTATAATAAATGTTATTAACACAATATACTATATACGTTAATCTAAGGGTTTCAAAGGCTGAGTATGACGTGGGAAGAACTGAAACAAAAATAAAAATAAGGGTTTTAAATACAGAAAACATCAATTCAAGTTTTTAAAACCTTCTTCTATGTTGTCTTTAATGCTTATTTAGATACCGTCACAGCCTTAAATTTACTGGAATATTTATATACCTTAGGAGCCTTAATATGCCTGGAATATATTTGGAAGACTTAATATACCAGGAATATTTATATATTTTAGCAGCTTTACTGTACTCGGAAAATTTATATAGATCAACAGTCCTTACTATATCTGGAATATTTATATAACTTATCAGCCTTAATATACCTAGAATGTTTATATACCTTAGAAACCTTAATACCCTTTCAAGTCCATAGTTCATTTCAAAGACTTTATTTTCCTGTATAAAAGCGTGAATTTAAAGAGTTCGCACAAACTTACTACTAAAAGTTCTGTTTTCAAAACTATCCAACCGATACACAAGTTTCAGAAGGAATTTTATGTCATAAAAAAGTTGCTTTTAGATTTATTATCACTGAGAAAAGTGACGATATTTCTTCTTACAGCTCAAAAACATTTTAAAGTACTTCGGCACTAGAAATAATTCAGAAAACGTTCTAGTTCTGCACCCACATAACACACTTTGTAGATTGATTTTAATGGACTATTTTTTTACAAAATTAGCTACTTTTTAACAACTACAAGCAGTTCGTCGCTCGTGTTATAATTGTGCTGCTCCAGTGCGACTTAAATTCATCGATTTGAATTTTGGTTTCAAAAATAATATATTTTGGTAACAACTTCTCATCTCCTAGGGGAAAGTGCCCCCACAATTTGGAAAACATTGACTTAGAACCACTATCCAGAGTTGGTTGGTTTTTATGATACAAAGGCCATATTCGGCCAACCTGCACTAAACACAAAACAGACAACCTAGTAAAGGACATACATACACAAGGATAGGTATTTTAATTAACGTCGCACTGGAGCAACACAACAGGCTATTGACGACGGTACGGGATCAAACCCGAAGGGAAAGATCCGATACATACACAAGGGAAACTTTACCGACGCAGAAGAGGAATACACCCACTGTAAGAAACAGGAATCGAACCCCACTATTCGGAGATATGATACGTAAACATCGTAACAAGCTGTTTCTTATCTGTAAGGTGGGCCGCGGTAGCCCAGTTGGAAGAGCAACGGATTAACTAGAACTTAGTTCGAAACTCGATCTAGTCAAAGACCGTCGTATACACGAGGTCCTACAACTCGCAAAGGGCCCCAGTAGCCCAGCTGGAAGAGCATCGGATTAGCAAATGAAGGGTAGAAGGTTTGAAACTGGGTCCAGCCTAAGACTTGTGTACACTGGGACTGGTGCGTTAAATCTGTCGTGGCCTCAAATTTCCTCACGTTTGCACTGTGTGGAAGCTTGGAGATTGGGGTGCCAGCTCAGGTATTGTCCTCGTCATCTGACTGTGGTTCAAAATTACGAGTTGTTCTTGGATATTTCCCTTAGGGATTGATCCAGGACCGTCACCAATACCCCGTTGTGTTGCTCCAGTGTGACGTTCATTAATTACTTACCTACCCATGATTGTTTTACCCTATAGATTTAAGAGAATAACGAATGAAACCCATGAGAGGTTTCGTCAGGTGATCAAGTCAGAGAATCTGCATTGTGAGTAGGTAATCGGTATCCAGTTAAGTTAAGACAGACAAAAATAAGTGCCTCAGGAAGTGTGATGTGTCAGGGGAATGCATAGCTATGAAGTGCTTAAATAGGCAATTACGAGGTATAAGGTTGTTTTACGTTTTGCCAAATTCAATCAGTAACTAATTTAGAAAAGATACTAAGCTCGTAATTTCCTTTGCATATTTTCGAAATATAATACCTTAACGCGAGAGCTAAGCAGAAGATAGCTTCAACTGAATCGGCGAGGGGAACTAATTAATCTGAAATTACCGCTGTGGGATACAATCAGAAAAAGGTATTCCCAGGAATTAAAACGTCAAGTAGATAATTGCATGCAGTTCAGAAAATGGTGGTTTGAATTTTATCTGTTTTTATAATGTTTCGTTGCAAATTCTTCTCAGGTTTCGTTTTAAAAACAGCAAAGAAACGCTTTAATAATTGCATTTTCAAAATTTAAAATTGCTCGATTCAAAGTTTGAATTCAAGTAGAAATGAAGCGAAACTCTCGATGGTACGAATTAAAAAGTTACTTTCATTCATTGATATCGAGGGAGAAGTTGGAAAAGAATACAAGGATTAATTCCCACAGCATATTTTAAAAAGAATTAACTTAATAATCCCTCAGTTTATGATGTATTTTAGGAATTGTTATTTTAATTTCTTTAAAAGATATCTTCAATGCAATAAAAGTAGTACAGTTTTTCATTTCAGCAATCGAATTTAAAGCTAATTCTTATTAAGGTTTGACTGTTTACACTCTTGTTATTACGCAATAATTTTATGTCTCCAAAGTGTAAGATGAAACTTCTTATCATTAAACTATTAAATACATTTAGGGCTAATTTTTAACGCACATCTGCTTAACGCATGTTTAAATATCATTATCGTAAGTTATTTTTTAAAGTAAATATGCAAAAGAATATATTTTTGAAAAGGAAAAATTATTATACTAAAATTAACCGAATAATTTATTTTCCAAAAATACATGTCTAGAATTTCAAGACCTGACAATTCCACTCTGAGGTTTCATTTTTATATTTTTGAGACTTGATTTTAAAAATTGCAATTTATTTCGTTCAAAATTCTATTACCTCGACATATAATTTTATTTCAAACGAATACTTGCATGGAAATTAGTTCTCGTAACTAGGGAAAAATGTAACGCCATGGACATGTCATTATTAAAATAAGCGAATAAATTTTAACTTACACACTTCAATTATCTCAAAGTTATTTCTGCTTTCTTCAAGGTTTCTGTGTAATATACGTTACTTTCGATGTCTTCTAAACATCATCTAAATTTAAATCGAGCCATGCAAAGTAAATATAGTAACCATAAATTAAGGTTACAAAGTAAATTTATGACACATCTTTTCCATTTCCATTTAAAAACATGTATGAAACTGCATACACTGGTGTCCTTCAATTAGCACATGCACCCTGGGATTAAGGGAATGGGGCAATATTAAAGGGAAGTAATAGTTTTTTGAATCATATTTATCAGAATAAAAATTAAATTAAAAATGCTAAATATACCGCTAAAATGAAGATAAAAAGAATACAAATACACAAAATAACACGCAGGATTTAATTATAGCTTTACATTGAAGTAAACAAGCTTTTTTAAATTTGCAATGGCAGTATTACAGAACTACTGGAGCTAATAAATAAAATACAATACTACAAAATAACACAAGATCAAATTCAGAAACAGCCTATAAGCATAAATAGGCTTCTTAGTAACTATAGAAAAGAGAATTATTGATGAGGGTATGAATATGATTATAAATGTTTTGAGTCAGTCGGGACCAAGGCGAAATTCATCTACAGCAGTACGCCTGTGCCACTTAAGGATTTCAACAATTTAATCCCTAAAAGGTTTTTGAGATTCTATCTAATAGGCTTCGATAAACATTTCCTTTAATAGTCTTTTGATGAACAGTTTGATTGTATTAAAAGACACAGCAGCAGTAGAAGTTTGTGAAACGATGCTTCTCTCTTGGGCAGGGAATTGCAACCTCGTTGGCACAAACATCATAGTGGCTAGGAATGAATCAACTGTAGGACGATTTCTTTGCCACAGCTGCATAAGTTTCGAAGGAGCTTCCGATACTTTAGGATATCAACAGTGGGGAGTTACAAAGGAGTTAACAGCATGCAAGGCGACGTTTGTATTACAAAGGATAATCACTTTTGAAAAAAAGTCAAGACGACATTGTAACTGAAAAATATCTATACGAATAGCCACGATCTCACCATCGAAAGTAAATCTACATCTTCCTCCCTGGACAGAAAAGGAGAAAAGATCACGGAAGATACTTGTTCCTGCATTGATGCATTATTTACTAGACAATGGTAACAAGGATAAGGACAGACAGGTCTCTTCTGTCTTATCCGTCATAGGTAGAGCGCGTCTGTCTATTGATCATAGGACCTGGGAGCATATCTGTAGCAGTCTGACTTAGCCACCCGTTGACATACAATATCAAGTAATAGACACATACAATGAAAGTTTTTACTGACACAGAAGAGAAATAAACCTAGGGAGGAATGCACCTGGCAGGATCGAACCTGCGCCGCATACAACTCGAAGTTGCTAGCGCAGTGGGCAAACCCACTGAGCCAGGACGGCCCCACAGACAAGTAATTCGGTATAAATCATCACTATTTTATGATTGAATGACAAAAATGCAGGATGGACTTGTAAACTATTAAAAAAACCCGGTTATTACAGTTCACATCGTCGTCGGCAAAATATCTCTGAGCTCATCGTCTTTTTGGACTCTCATCCATGCGCATGTCGTAACTCAGACAGGAAGTCCTGAGTTTGCTCCGCTAGTTCAGGCATTAGTCCTATATGTACATCTCCACAGTAATGTAATGGTTTTATATAGACAAGTTTTAAAATAAAATTCGTTAGATGGCACAAATAAACAAGCAACTAAATCAAGTAAAGAAAGTTAAGTTTTAATAAAACTAAAGACATATTTGGTTACTTTGAATTATATATAATATCAGAATGAATTAAAAATACTTAATACGTAAAGTAATGCTAGATAATATTGATACCGTATACTAGAAAAGTACACGATAAAATAATAATCCCATTATAAGTTATGCAAAATAAAGTTAATATCAAAGTTATGAAAGAGCCACTGCATTTAATCAGAAATATTAAGAGCTGAAAATGGCAATGGTTGTGTTCAGAGGCAAAAATTGCGAAGCATTAAGGCTCTGAAGTGTTTTTGGCACTGAAAAGGAAAACTTCCAAGTTTCTCTAATCCCCAAACTCTTTCAACATCGTACTCTTCTTTTAATAACGCAGAACTATGATTCATAGATGTACTTTTTATGCTCTCATCTAAAGAGATTATTTCTATTTATGTATTATAACATCTTATAAACACTAAGAAGATTCGGAATTGATTTTTTCTTGTTTGTATTTCCAGCTTTATGTGAAGTTTTGTATCGATTAGTTTTGAGGCGACTAGTTGGATGGATTGAATGGAGGCTTTTTATAGCACAGAGGCCAGATTTGGCTGCCAAGCTGAGCTGAGCATTGTAATCATAAAGTCAAGTCCTACAGTAACTTAGTAAAATAACAAAAGACACTAAATATCAAAACCTCAGAATTTTGAAATTTCAAATGAAATTTAGTCAAGATGTAAAATCTAGATGAAGTTAATTAAACCAATGTCCGAGTCCAATAAAAATATATCTGGGTTATAAGGATCAACCAACAGTTATTTTAAAGTGAGATAAAGAACACCAACTAGGTTTAGTGTAAGAGAAGAAACGTTTGAACAGTCTGTCAAAATGATGTTAAATTGATAAAATAGTATCACACATCAAGCACGAAGGACCAAGTTCACGAAAAAAGGCCTATGGATCAAATATGCTTGTCCGATTCGAGATCTTGTCGATTTAACATGGGCTTTCTCTCTGAATTCGTTCTGTTCAATCCCTTAATAGAAGGTTGAATGCCATGAAGTTTATTTTGGGTTTCTGAATCCCATATGGTTCGCCAGGATGAATTTATTGCTATGTTTAAACGTGGTTAGCACCGTGAATGTTAGATGTGCAATCGCCATTGCATTTTTTGCCACCAGGTCTGCTCTCTCATTGCCCTGAATGATCACTAGAAATTCAACAAAACAGTGACTTAAAGTTGGATAAATGAAAGAACAAGACGGAAGGATGATTTTGTGAAAAACGAGTGAAAGAATATTTGGATCTATAGTAAAGACTGCTTGAAAAGTGAGATAAAGCAAGAAAGGAAACATTAAAGCTAATTCCATCTATTTATTTCTTTAGGACGACAAAAACTATTTCTACGAAAACCATGAGTTTTACTGAAAAATTTATAAATGTTATTTGGTAATGACGTAAAGCTATTCCATGATTAAATTACTGTTAACTTATTTAAGATTACGATGGGTGATTTAAACATAACGTTTTAAATTTTTTAAAAATAAATGAGTGCCTATGCGGATTTTATGTAGTTTCTTTTGGAATATTTTCACAAATAAACAAAATGGATTCAGTGTTTGAATAGGAAAATTAATATCTTTTGAATAAATAGACGGTTTTACTGTATCGATAGGATTTTATTTGCTTTACCAAGTAAAGTGGGCCAATGCTTTTACTATTTCAATGCTTCAGATAATCCCTTTACCCCATCCATCTTCACACCAAGGTCAGAACATGAAATAGAAAAGGAATATCATGTGTTGAGGTCAAATGATCTCTATTTATACAAGAAAAACAACTAAACTATGACAAAAATAAGAAAACCGCGTGATAGCTCCTAGCAACGGGTTTATGATCGTCTCTACATAAAAAAAAAAGAAATTGAGAAGCTAATGGAACTTGAAAAAACTACTTTGCGCTTAGGATCTTATGTGATCATGTAAACAGAGTAATAAGATACTTTTCGGAAAAGTTTCTGAAAGATGGATAAAAGGCTGATACGAGATATTGTATTTGTGCCGTATTTACACTAGTTCTTTCAAAATATCACTTTCTTGAGATTAGATAAAGTTTGCCTTCTTAGACATTTAAAAAGCCCCTTTAACTACAAAGCCATTAAATAAGTACTTAAATAAAGATAATTTGATGTGAAATATTTTACCAAGTTGATAAAGCTACACGGAGTTTAACACGGCTATTATAAATGGGTTTCTTTGTTTACTCATACCATTTGAAGTGTAGTGTCTTTTATTGGAAAGGAAGTCTATATTAAAATAAATTTGTCCTCATTGCGAATGACATATTTTCAATGTGCTCTTACAGAAGTTCTGTCGTGCGTTGTGACGTTAATGGAAATGGAGTGGCAGATGGTTTAGCCAAATTTCATCAGAAATGAGTCCAGTTCCTTTAACTAGGATGACTCTCCCAAAATGATTAAAATATGATCCAAAGAGAAGTTAAAGCTGAATGATATGAATCCTGGAAATACACTGATGTACATCAGTACCTTTTTCAACAGGTGCCAAATGACTTTGTTTATCCCAGAAAAGTGTCGCTTTTGGTTCCAAAGGAAGAATAGACAATATTGCCACTCAGGCCTATTTGAGCAGATTTCACCTTGCTGATTCAATTAAATGTCGTTTGCCTGAAGAAGAGAGGAAGACTTAGGAGTATATTGTTGTTTTATATTTGAGAGAACTGTTTTAGGGAAATTTTGACTGGACTGTGACTCCTGTTTTTTAAAATCTCATTTTTTATGAATATTGCGTTTCAGGTTTATAGAAGACAACATAATGTCGGCGTCAATGAATCATATACATGTACCAGGAAGTACTGCAATGCAATATTTCAGAAGTACGGTCAACACTCAATTACCTTTTGTATTTTGGACACTTAATATGCATTCACATACACACACAAGATTGCATCCAGAAGTGAAGTTTCCAAAGAAATTTATTTTCATTTGTTGGGAGCGTTGAGAAATATCTGTTTCTCTTCGAATCTATGGATGTTGTGGAGACTAAAGTAGAAACTGCTTAACGAATAAAGGTCACTGCTAAAAATATTTTAGTGAAAAGTAAACGTTCTGAAGACCCATCTCCTATCATAAATATGTTTTGTATATTACAAAAATGATGTATTTTCAGTTTTAAGGGGAGGTATAATCCTTTATGTACCATCCCCCATCTAGAGCACTTCTATACATCAGAATATCAAGCGAAACGTTATTTATATAAACCGTATCCACTTCTTGGGGAGGAATGCCAGACCTCCAACCCCTGAAATGGACTAGTATAGACACCACTGAAAGGGTTGTGAGTGTTCTATCACAATTGGCGATACAACAAAAGCTATCATAACTGGCGACACAACTTGAAATTTGATCCAACGCAGAATCTCGAGATATGAATTTTTTAATAGAGAAACGAAAAGAAGGTTATTCAAAGATATAGGGCATCTAAAAGTATGATTTTCCTCCAAGACTACATGTAACACATAAGTTACTGGAAAACATTTTGTTGAAACGTTACAGAACATTCCCCAATAAATCTGGATTGGATTTTGGATTATATGGCACAAGGTTCAAAACAGGATAAGCTGTACCATATGGTGTGCCCCACATGCACCAATAATTCAGATATGACTTCTCAAGGATGTCTGATTTTTATTTTAAAATTAATTTTTGACATCAACAACAAGATGTATAAAAGGAACTGAAAAAATGACAAAATAGGTGCTCAGTATATTTAGTTACAAATTGCAAATCAATTGGTGTTCTTCAACAAGTTATTTTTATTTCCTCGAAATCGGCAACTTAATATTGAGCTAATAAAAATTTGTTGCTGGTGATGGCTAAGTTTCCTTTGGCAACCTTATTAAAGAGAAAATTATGCTAGAGGTCATTCCAAGACTTACATTGATCCAGATAAATGTTCAGATTCTATGTTTGTGAATGACAAATGGAAGATATATTTATATCTTTTGCTGAAATTTTTTTGGAAACGATCAGTTTTGCACTGCAAGTGAAGACCTACTAGAAAAAGGGTAACTGATTTTTACATGGATTTGTGCTGTTAGTTGGGAAGTTTTAAAATCGTTACAGACGATTTGTTTTTGAAAATTTTACATTTCTTTGTTGCTTTCAACTTGAGGTTTTGTACTTTACTAACTGAACATTTTTCTACATATTCTAATACACAGTTATCTGCAAAATGTTTACTCATTTTCGCTGTTTTTCAGTTTTAAAATCAGCTGGTTTGGTTTTGTTTTACGAAAGACATTTATCTGAATTTCAATCAAAACTTTTTTACATTTCATGTTTCACAAGAGTAAAAGTCTAAAAATAAACGCTTTTAAAGAAAAAGGTTTTGATTAAATGAATTTGTTATCTGTTCCTAGAACGAGAATGATGTTTCAATTCGAAAATAACCATGCCGTAAACCGGAATTATTATATAAATGGATAAACAGGTTACGTCTTTACGTCAAAAGTTTTATAATTGAGGAAAATTCTATAAGAGTTAATAAGTTTTTTTATTGTTCCAATGCAGACTCCAATAGACAAACGTCCTTAGGCAGTGAGAACAGATATACAAATACAAATAATACAAATAATACAAATAGGCAAAACAAAGCGATGCATCCCGGGACATTCCGCACAAATAAGTAGTCAATTCGTCGTTTATGAGAGAACCATTATTACTAAGAAGCAATCAAAATTATTTTCCTGATGCTAAAGCAACAATTTGAATATTTCTATTAAAATAAGATACGAAATTTGATTATGATAACTTTCAACCAATTCCGAATCAAACACAAGCAATGCTGATTAATTATGGTAATTCCTAATATCTTAAACACGGCATTTTATAATTTATACCATTCCGCAATTACTCCTGCGTAATAGAACCTTATATCGCTGTTCCGGAAGAACAATGACGTAAGTGGAATTCATCGATTTATTCAGAAAAAGAAAACTGAGAAAACCTTTCATGATTAATATTAATTACGAGTGAGAAATTTCGATGGTTATGAAAGTGGGGTTAATAACAGCACATTTATATTTCTTTTAATTTATTTCACTTATGCAAGTGTATTTTGAATATTCATCCCCAATTTTTCAATTGCGTTCTTCTCCTAAAATGTGGGTGGTTCAAAATTACGTGGTGTTGTCCTCGGTCTTTCCCTTTGGGATTGATCCTGGACCGTCACCAATAGCCCGTTGTGTTGCTCCAGTGTGACGTTAATTGAAATACCCCCTAAAATGTGGAATGAAATAAACAATACAGTCACTATATAAAACATTTTTATTAAATTTATTTATATTATTTTTCAACATATTTAATTTATTGAAATTTTTATGTATTTATTTTTACAACATATTTATTGAAATTTTTATGCATTTATTTTTACAACATATTTATTGAATGTTTTATATTTGCATCAAGAAATGGACAGGGAGTTTAGTTTAACAATGACACGTCGCTGTTCCAGACAAATTCAATTCGCAATTTCTTATACAATCATTCTAAATAGCATTTGCGCTGTTGCTGCATTGAAAAGCTAATCTCCCACATCAAAATCTGAACTACCATTAACACTTGAGTCGTTCTTCTAAAGAATAATGAGAGTTGAAATTTGAACAATGACACAATGCTGTCTAGCGGGAGCTAAAGGTTACTACAGTTCTGCGCAGACAAGTGCCGCATTTAACTCAAAATACCCATATTTTTCACTTGTGTCATTGTTTCCGGAAGAGCAATATCATCTTACCAACGCAACTCCGAAAGTACCTCAGAATTAAATAGCGTTTTCTTTATCGTTTAATCAGTTCAAAGCTACAGGGCATTTAGTATCAGAATTACACGAAGTGAGCAGGAAGGAACCTTTTGTGTATTGCCTTTCATTGCAGTTTAATTAAGTTTACTCATCCCTTGGACTCAGTGTTTTGATTAACCTACAAATATGAACTCAAGGAAGAGGGTTTGGGAAGTATAGGTACATTAAATAAACATTTATTCGTAGAATAATTTTCAAATATTACTAACTCTCTTTTCAAATTTAGCCACAAATGTCTGTTTAATTGGGGATGGCTCTACGTTTATATATTTTCTAAATAGAGTAACAAATGCTTAGGACTTTAGGTGAAACTGAAATATGAGAGATTTTTATTGATATATTTTTGTTTTAAATGGATATTGGAAAGATTTGAGTAGAAAATTGGTGGAGTTGTGGTGTTCTATAAATTGTGGTATTCTATGAATGGTTCACAAAAAATGTATAAAGTGCTACAAAAAAATTAAAACTGTTACGATAGTTATTTTTTAGGCATTTTCTCTCAGTTTTACAATAGTGATTTGACGTAAATACAAATGTTGTATTATTTGCATGTTGGGAACAGTTTTGTGTGTGCACAGTGTTTTCATTGAGTTAAATGCATTCAAGCCAGGGTAGACCCAGTTCGTATCCTTGTGGGGATTTTACCAGTTCAGTGGTCTCCCTTGGGAGTTGAACCGTTCCCTAAACGCACAGAATCACTGCTGACTTTTCTTGTTGGACATCTGATGGTTATTTGAGAACTGTGTTTATGTTGATGATGCCATAAAATCCCAGCCGTAGGCCAGACTTTAGATATATTCTCTGCATTCTTTCTATGTTTTAGTTTTGAGTTCTGACATCCTGGAGTGGGTGTAGGAAGTGAGTAAAGCAGGTTAAATGAGTTTGTGAGAGACACTCGAAGGCATTGGTGTTCCCTTTAAGCCACGAGAACATTGGTTGGTCTGAGACAATCCGAATCAGTGGAGATAGCTGAGGAATGGGTCAGTGGGTGGTAGTGCTTTGGTAACTTGTTTCCTAACTTGTGTGTGTGGCATAACTTGGCATTATGCACTTGGCTTGTTTTTCAAATACGATTTTAGCACGTCGCCTATAGAAATTCCAAATAATGAATTCCGAATTTATGTATAATCGGCGTACAAATAAAGCACTCTAAATCAAAAAACATAGTTCTGAGAAAACGATGGGGAAAAGTTCTATTTATTCACAACAAACAAAACGCGAAGATTTTACTTCCGATATCCAAATGCTCTCGAATGATGCATATTAGGGCTACCTTAAAATGCAGTTTATCACCGTTTGGCTGTTAATAAAATTAGTGCTGATCAATTAACTACCATGTATCAATTCAGAATTCATTGTTTGGAATTTTTATTGGCGAAGCTCTGAAATTATATTTAAAAAACGAAGCATGTGACATCACATTCGGGAAACACGTTCCGCCGAACCAAACCGCCACATACATTAGTTTGACAGAAAAAGCCTAAGCCTCTCATACTCGCTAAACATGTTTCTAAAGAAGAAAAATCTACCTTTTATACAAAAAATAACTTATTGGACACACACAAATTTCATCAGTCTGAAGATCATCACACTCTGGTAAAGCAAAACTCATATCTCAAAATTTGACTCAGAATGTTCAATTCAAGCCGACGATGATAGTTAATTGGTCAACGCTAATTACTTTAAACGTCAAACATTGCCAAAAACAGCGATAACTACATTTTAAGGTAACCCCGATATGCATTATGCTGAAGCCATTTGGGTACCAGAAAGTAAAGCCCCAGTCTTCCGTCTGGTTTATTTGTTTCCATTGAAAATCTCTTCCATTGTCATGACAAAAAAATGTAAACTTTACAGTAAGCTCATCAAAGAATGGAGATAAAATAAAAATGTTATTGAATAGAGCAATGGTATTTTTTATTGAAGTATCCTGATAAGATTTTCAAATTAATTTCAAAAGACAAATAGTGCGTGGGAGTAATTTGATACTCAGAATAATTCTGACATGACTAATATTATTTACACATAAAACGAGATTTTGAATTTAATCAAATCAGCTTAATTCTATAAATGTAGATCAAAATGGGGAGGTGCAATTCGTATTAATGTCTCGCTAAAAGCATTTATTTTATCGAAAACTGTTTCATTTCTAATTTTCACAAAAAGCGCGTATGCGAGGGTCTAATATTTTCTAAATTTCTGTATTGATCAAACTTTTAAGGTTTAATTTATTTTCCTATTTAAAACTTTAGATAGTGTGCATAATTAATTAAGACATTTGAATTATGAGGACAATGAACCAAAAATCAGGTACAATATGCATTATTCTTATAAAAGGATGATTTCTAATTCGTCTTCGATAATTCGTGTTGCTATACTTTAATACGCTGTATGCATGTTAAATATTCTTAGTAATAAAACTGAAAACTTTGAGTTGACATGTATCAAACTATGATGCTTGATTTGTGAAAGAAAATCAGGCAGAATTGAATAAATGATGTAATCATTTTTGTATTTAAATGGTGGGATACATAGGACAACTATACAATGAAGACAGAAAAAAATAAGCAATGAAATAAGAAACTGTCAAAAGTATAATCTAGAAATCCATTCTGTACCTCGCCTCTCAGTACCTTTCTCAGAGGAAAGTGGAGGGCAGGACAAAGAGCAAAGTGGGTCACATCCATGCTTGTCCGGTAGATTGCAGATCTCGTTGAAGGTGTCAGTCTACAAATCAACCCTCCTGTAGTCTCGGGTCTTTTCTAACATAGATGACAACTAAAAACATAACAAAAGTAGACAATAAAATACGAAACTGCTAAAAGTGTAGCTCATAAATCCATTCTGTACTTCATCTCCCAGTACTTTTCTCATGGCATAGTGGAGGGCAGGACAGAGAACGAAGTGGGCCGCATCCATGTACCCCCGTCGATTGCAGAGCTTGCAGAAGGGGTCTATATCCAAGTTAACTCTCCTTTAGTCGCGGGTCTTTTTTTTACATATGAGATAGTGGTGCATCTGTGAGGTTCACGACGTTTTCTTTCCTCTCTAGTTACACGCATTAATTATTCATTAAAAATACGTAGTATATTTTAAGACACAGAAAAAGAATAACTGTAAAAACTAGTTTTTCAATTTGTATTAATAAAATTTTATATAGTTATTCTTTTCATTGCGTAACAGCGAAAAAACAAACACAATGCACGTGTTAGAAGAAGTGAGACTAATAGAGGGTTAATACGGTGTATAGATTTAAAGAGAGAGTCGTGATCCGAGACAAGATTGAATAATGCTACTTTATAATTTCATATTTTATTTGATAGTCATAAATTATGGCTTAGTATACAGTGTTTTGGGTACATGAGAAGTCATTCTGAAATATGCATTAAATGTGTGATGTGTTTAAATGTAAAGTGCAATTAATGAGCAAATTGTTATGATTGCAAAATTTTTTATTTCAGGGAGTATGACTTAATTTGTCATGGTTAAAATTAAACTTTACTTTCTGAAAATTTTTACACAGTAATACTGAGATGTATACATATTAAATACATATACACAGCACGCTACATTTCGAGAACTAATTTTTCACAATTAGAAATCTGCTATTTAGAAATAGATTATTTTTCTATAAAATATAAATTGAAATACCTTAATTTTATACTGAACATTTCTTGGAATCGTACTACTCTTCTTAATTAGTTTAAAGGTTGTGACATTAAACTGTGCATACATATTGAAGAATTTGTTTCAAAGGTTTGCTCCATATGAATTGTATAGATTAAGAGTTAATATCATAATTACAATTTATATTATAGTTAGGGATATCATAATCACAACTTGTAAACTTTAAAGGCTTGGCATATGAGTAATATTACACAGCTTACAGATTAAGGGTTAATATCACATTTTATCTGTTCCAAATTATTGTGACTTTATCAAGACGCAGACAACCATTCTATGTAAAAGATCCCCTAAACGTGTATGAACTATACATATAGATGAATAGATTTCCTGTTAATTTAGGATAATTAATAGGATTTTTAGAAGTAGGTTTGTAGAGACAATATCTTTCAAATAGAGAAAACTAATTAGATAATTGTCCTACCTCACGGATGAGAAGCAATCCTCCTGACCATCGAACTATCTCACGATCCTTCAAAAAGATTTGCTTAAAAACGAAAGTGAAAACTCTTGCAGAATTTTTCAAATTCTATATTAAACAAAAAACCCTTTAAATTACACCATATGCATATGAAACACAACCGTTACACAAAATCAACTTTGAAGCATTGATTTTTTTTCTCGACTTGCGCGATCATATGGCAAGCCTGCATACTCGACATCTTAGACTCGCAATGCCAGACATCCTCCCTCATTTGAGGTTCAAGTTCACAAAACTCAGGGATCAGTTCGTTGGAGAGGTCTGAACCAAGTGTTTCGACAAGATATCTCGTATAGACAAAATCGCCCTATTACTCCTTGGGGAATGAAGATCCAAGTATGAAAAATAAACTGTCCCTTGGCCAGAACTGGTGACAATTATGAATAGGTTTTTATACTAGAGGGGCTGAAGACTACAGGACAGTTTTCAACGCGAAGATAAACCACCAAGAGGGGGTCCAAATCTTGATATTCGAATCCTGTTTTCATCTGGGTTCGGGGTTTCTCTTTGGTTAGGCACAGTATACTCCAAAGAAGAAGGATCTGGTTCCTGACCTTTCGTATTCGATCGCGAATCCTTTTCATTTGCCTCACCATCTTCAATCTCTAAAGGGTATAATCTCGGGTCAGGCAGTAAGAAGAATACAGTTTGAGTTCTAACTTCCACGACTCGAACTTTGCCATCGTTACTAGGAAACAATTTCAAAACTTTTGCCAACAACCAATTATATCTTTTGGAAATGCCGTCACCAACTGGGCCTAGGACTTCTTTTCCAGCGTTAAATTTCATTCGAACTGGAAAAATCTCTGACATGACATGAAACGTTTCCTAAGCTCCTGAGGTAGCGTTTGTCTTATAAGTCAATCGCTTGTTCATCTTGCTGCCATCGATCAGATTTAGGTCAGAAACTTCTGTTTCCTTCATTTCCTGTGGCAAGAGCATGGTAGAAGTCAGAGCTACAAGATCAACACTGTCTTCAGAAAGATACGTCAGCGGTTTTGAATTAATTGCACTCTCAGCCTCGCATAGAATCATGTAGAGTTCTTCATACTGGAGGCAGACATTCTGAATACATTCTTCAACATAAAAAATCAGACGTTCCCAATATAAACCGGGTCAAGGTAGCCCAGTTGGAAGAGCAACGGATTAGCAACCGGAAGGTTGCTAGTTCCAAACTTGATCCAGCCAAAGACCGTCGTATGCACGGGAGCCAGTGCATGTTAAACCTATCGTGACCACAAATGTTCTCATGTTGGTGTGGTGTGGAAGTTGTGTGTGGTGTGGTGTGGTGTGGATCAAAAAACACCTGATATATATATATATATATCAGGTGTTTTTTGATCCGTTCCTGTTGACCGTGGTTCAAAATTACGAGGCTTTGTCCTTGGATCTTTCCCTCCGGAATTGATCCCGGACCGTCGCCAATAGCACGTTGTGTTGCTCCAGTGTGTAATTAGCTACTTACCCAATATCCAACTCACCAGGGTTCAGAAGGAGGATTGAGCTTCCAACGAATATTCTACTCTGAAGCATAAACTTTCACAAGTATAGGGAAAATGTATTGTGTACTCCGGCGAAACATGTCGTTTTTCTCCTTGTGACGTCACTGGACTACCCAACACTACGCACAGGCAAAAATAAAACTCTGAGTTATTGTGTAAATAGCAGTCTTTTAATAGTTTCACTGAAAGTACAAAAAAATTAATTCAGCTCACTTCATCAATCCCTTCAAAATTATTCATAGGCCATTAATGTCTTGCTTTAAAATTTTATGAAACACGTGAAATTAGTGTTCATTCCCTCTTCTTAAATATTTATTTTCATTCATTCTAGTTTCCCTTTCTGTTACCATTAAAGTTTTTCTACACTTGAAGTTGATTTTCTTTTTTTGCTTCTTAAGTATATCATTCGTATAGTAATTCTCCTTTTCTGCGAACTATGACTTAAGGAGTTTCATGGGACTAAAATTTTCTACCCAGCTGAAATCGGAGAGCTTCAGAAATATGTAAATACTTTGAAAGAATGGCGAATGCGAACGTAATAAAACTTTACTTGCTTTTTAGAAATATAGTTAAATTTATGAATATGGAAAAATAATCTTGACGTTCTAATAGTTTGAATCAATCTTTATCAAAAACCTAAAAGGTTTGTCTGTGAACTTTAAGCTAACATTTCACTCTTACTTTCATTCGAAACATCAAACACACTAAAAAAGTTGATGTAACATTGAGCAACAAAATTGACAAGTGGAAAATCCAGTTTTTACATCAATAATTTGTTACTACATAGTATGAGAATATATATCGGTGTAATCAGTTCCAAGATTAAGACTGAAAATGTTTGGTTTTTAAAATATATAGGACATGAATCTCGAAAGGTAAAAGTGATAACTGTATACAGGAGGTATATAATCTATTGTCCTTTAAAAATACAACAAGGATTCTTTGTGTTTAAATTCCTTTACAATTTAGTACATAATCACACTAATGCTTAAGAATTCTTGATGGAGATATATATTCATATTCATATAATATACATAAAATCACTTCTAAAGAAACATTTTATAACAGGTGTTAATTTAAAAATCAATCAATTTTCCAATTTATGAAGATGTAAAATAGTTTTTCACTAAGTCTGGATATTTTCTTTGTCAGTTCTGAAGTTTTTAAATATTTATCTTTGACTTCAAAAAAGCAAAAATTTTGTTTCTTGAATTTTATTTGTGCATTTTTTACGAATATTATCTTTTTTTTATGTGTTTAGCCTTATGTTGTTATTTTTGCTTTTTTCCACTGTCATAAATATATATATATTTTTTCTGTATGACATTGCTTGTATGGCTTTCTGTATAGATTTGTATGGCTTTCTGTATGGCTTTGTATGCCATACTTTTGTATGGCCTTGCTTTGCTGATAAATTATCGGCGACACTGAAATTTGAATACAAATTTAGCAAACAAAACAAAAGTTTAGTTAATTACAACTAAAACCAAAGCGAAGTATAGAAAAATTTGAGGAGAGTTTAAATAAAGATAATGGAATGAATTAATAAATATATAACTGAATTTTGAATGGGGTTCTTATCAAAATAAAAATATTTCGAGAGATTTGAATCTGAAATTAGAGAAAATAAGGAAAAGCCAAAAAGACCAGAAAACAAGTCATTGAACTTAATGCAGACATATCGTTCAATTTAAGATTTGAAACGTACGTGAAATTAATTAATTAATTAAACATATTTTGCTACACGAGGGTTAATTACACCAGATTTTCGAGAGTCCAATTTGTAGGCTTTTTCACACTTATGTTATTTCTATTATGCTTCTTATATCCCATGTCCTTTCTGCTGTAGTTTGAGAAACAAATGAGACGGAAAATAATGAATAAACTATGTAAACTTTATATAGTAACCTTATAAACGTGCTACTTACCCAGACATTTCAGCTCCACCGAATTAGAGCCACGTAATTTTTTTCTCGTTTTCAATTTTGTAAACTTAATAAATCAGTAGACTGCAAAAGTTTTAATCAGTGTAGGGAATACAGAAAAATAAATATTACGGCTTTCGTCAAAAGGATTCTTAAAGCGAGACTGATTTTTGTTCATGTCCAGAGACTCCATTTGTAAAAGTTGATATAAAGGTAGAACGAACTTCATACTCATTTCTTAGAAATATAAAAGAACCTTTTCTAAGTATTGCATAGTGAAATAACTTATAGTATGTAAAAGTACTACTTGTGTGCTTGACGGGAAACTTGAAACCTAAATACTTTTATTGCTTTCTGAAGACTCGCTTATCAGAGCTGCTTATTCCCTACAACTTCCGGTCGTCCACTGGCGTCACAGCTTTCGCAGAATACCGATCATGGAGGGTATAGGGGATGAACAACCTGTTAATGTTCCATTAACCTTGGGAATGGATAACTTGTCAATGTTCCATTAACCTTGAATCTTTTATAGTCGACAGATGTCATCTTGATGGATTTTCCAACTGTATTAGTCTCATTATCTGAGTATATAGTAGTTGACTGGCCGCTTCGGGCGATACATCGTTGCAGAAGAAGTATAAATCACTGTTAAAGAAGTAACTCGCTCAATATTGACGACGCGAAATATGACACAGAAGTAGCACGATCCAACATTTGGTGTTATTCCTTAAAATAAAAGAAACCCACATCAACACCAACAACTTCGAAAACTTGGGCAACTCTAACTGAATCTGCAGGAAGTAGTGGGCCGAGAATTTCCATTGGACGTGCAATAAATCTCTAACATTTGATACATCCACCAAGAAGTTCATCTTACGGTTATTATACTCTCAAGTTCTCAATATTTCCTATGCAGTAGACATTATAATGTGGAGACCTGCGTGGCAGAGAGTTTATCATGCTTATTCAGAATTAGCATCGTTACTATATAATGTTTCGAAGGAAGAACTATAGGATAACAAACATTTTTTAAATCCTTTCTCATGATAACTCTAGATTCGACTCTTAACAGGCTTATTGAATCGAGTAGTGTTTGCATTTGATATATCCTTGTTCAAAAACAAGTTCAACAAAGCTTTGGAGAAAGAAAAGCATAAAAACAAGTTCAACAAAGCTTTGGAGAAAATCTTAAGATTTTCTCCAAAACTTTGTTAAACTTGTTTTTTTTTCAGCTATTCCCATCTCTTCATTAAAATTTGGGACGAAATAATAAAAGCTTCAATAGTACTCAAAGCAGTACCTCCTAATTGTACTTTGGATGCATAAATTTGTCCACATGATCTAATGATTCATTTTTATGAATCACCGTTTCAAAAGAATTTCAAAACGTGAGTCACTGACTCATATCTCGCCTACCCTTCTGCTCTGCTTTTTCTTCCTCCTTCATTGTGTTGTCTGTCTTGTGGTTCGCGCAGTTTGGCCAAATATGGTCCTTGCGCGGTAACACCCGAAAACAACCAACCAACTTGACTCAAATCTTCATAAATCATTGGATGGACATGGTTATGGATTAATGGAAACGGTTTGATTTAAATCATGTAAATACTTCTTTGATTTAAGTCACATGCTTTTTAAATTTCCAGACTACGACCATTTTACGATGTAATTCCGCTGATTCTACTAAGGTAGGCAGTTGAATTTACGTCGCACTGGAGCAACACAACCGACTATCCGCTGATTTCAACTCTTTGTCTACATCGTCAGGTTTCAATAGGCTTACCTAGTTTGTTATCTATTAATTTTAAATCCTTAAAAATGCTATCTAATTACTCTACAGACTGTTAAATTTCATAATCTATTTTCGTTTCTCCTAATACTGTTTTCAATCTCTTAGAAGCTTTCGTAACTGACGTTTGCAATACGCCGTTTCTTTTTACAAATTACTTTCAGATATCTTCAATCATATTGAATCAATTACCACATTTTCGGTAACGAAAGTTCCATAAGTTCAAAAACGAAAGTTCTCGTTGAATCACTAAGTTCCAGCATTCGATCAATTCAAATATTCGCTATCGTATCTAGGCAATTGAAGTATAGAAATAATATCTTTGAAATTTGGAAAATCAATAAGAAAGTTGTCTTACCTGATGGATCCTGGTGAGAAGCAATCCTCCTGACTGTCGAATTATTTGCATTTACTAGCATTTCGTATTCAAAGTATCAATAATACACATTTATTACCCATTATACCCCTTGAATTTTACTTAGAAGTAAAATAAAATTGAATCCTCCGAAGTCCAATCTATATCAAGTGTCTTATAATATTATATGATCATATAAGCAATTATGTGAGAAATAAATTATCATTAGAGTTTTCAGATCAGAAGGGTAGATGTACCTGTAAATTAGTGTGATAAAAATATTCATTCTTTAATGTATTCAAATCGATTCAATATCTTCTTTTATGATCATATTTTGTCCCGATCCACTTCGTCAAAACCACTTATTCGTATAATTCGTTATGTGTTTACATAAACCCCCTCTCAAGGACTAAATAACATCTACATGAGGAAAATTCGAGATTTTTAAAACGAACTAATCAATTTACGGTAACTTAATCAAATTTAGTTTAAATTTTACTATGGATTCTGTTTTCTTGGAAATGCCAATTTACACAAGTCAAGCAAAAATCAATATGTACCTTTAATAATTATAGTTAACTTGAACATTAAATTTTTTCGCTCATGTCAATGAATCCCCTTTTGAAAAATTTAAACTGCAGCTACAGAGTTAGAGCATATTCTACCTTTCCTATAAATAAAATTAATTAGAAACAAGAAATGTTTAAAAATCCATTCCTATATTAATATTTATGATTCGTATTCTTAGGAATTCTAATTTCACAGGTTTTAACATCGTTCTGATTTACCTGTTTCTATTTTTATAAAACTGAAGCATACGTGATTTCAAATCTTGTTAATAGTAATTAGGAAAATAAATAAGACAACTCAGCACAATTTTTTTAATTTTAGTCCAAGGCAACCAAACGAATATATTGAATCACATGTGAAAGCGTTTTTAAAAACAATTATTTACTTTCCAGGATTAGCTTTTCATACGCATGTTAATAAGGTACAGAAATTTTGTTCGTACTGCCCCCCAATTCTTTTAATTCGTAAATTTCTTGAGTTTGAATATAATCTAAAAAATGATTGACCATTGAATTAGGATAAAAGTTGTTATTAGTAAGTACCACATGTCAATGCACGAATAATGCTTAAAGCGAATATCATTAAATATAAGGAATTTATAATTCGAGAACGTTGTTGAAATTTTAATATTGTGCTATTCCAGTAAACACATACTTCAATTATATTTTTCATTCTATTCGAATTGTTCTAATTTTTGTAATGCAAAATATATTCTAATTTTAAAATGTGTAAGCTTTCCCTTTGAATTACGGGTTGTTTACTTTAAACCTTCTAAAGTGTAAAACAGTTTGAAGCAGATGAAAATTATGGGAATTCACGAATACATATTCTTAACATTCCCATACGTTCTTAAATAGAATAAATCTTATACTTTACTTATAAATATGTAAATCGTTTTCTATTTATATGAAAATATTTTCTCCTGCTGTAAAACTCGTGTTTACTGTTCGGAAATACTCCATTCGCCTTTAAAACTGACTTTTTACCATAAATAAGTAAACAATAAATAAATTTTAAACAAATATTTGACAACATATATTTTAGGGGTGGTTACATTAACTACTATTGATTTATTAGTAGTTAAGTATGAATCATTCTAAGATAAATTTTATGAATGAAAACCTGACCCAGCTTAAATCTTAAATTAATTGCATTTTATTTTACTTCTCACATAGAAAAGACCAAAAAATACATACCCATACAAGTTAATTAAAATATGTTTTCTACTAAATATATAAATTAGAAGTACGTGTAATTTGAATCCTTGGTGTTTTCGAACCCAGGTAAAAGGAGACCCAAGGCAAACATTTTTATTATTTTTGTGTATTCTCGACTTCTAAAGCTCATATTGAAAAATAAGTGCTTGCTTTTTAACAAATTCTTAAGATAAGATAGTTTATAATTAAATTTCATGTGTTCAAATACTTTAGTTACTTCTAGTAATGAGTGTTTTATCTCTGTGTAATTTGTACTTTACGATAAAATACAAATTACACAATAAGGTCCACATAATTGATACAGTATAATAAATTTCATTTTCTAGATGACTAGAAAGGCTTCAAAAGTAAAGAGAATATATATTTAACTCGGAGACATAGGACACTATATCACAAAAAGAAAACTTTACAGGTAGGTAGGTAGTTAATTAATGTCGAAATGGAGCAACACAATGGACTAATGGCAACGGTATGGGATCAAATTTTCCAGGAGAGCGGAATTTTTTTCTTCTCTCTTAATCACTAAATATAAAGAGGCAGATCTTCTTTATGTATTGAGACTGCACTAGACTTACCATTAGAGAGAGCAAAAAAGTTGGTTAAGATTATTGTAAAAGCTCTATTAAAAAATTAATTGGTCTTAGTATCACGTGCCTCCCAGGTACAGATATGATAAATGGGAAGATAATACTTTAAAAGTGACTTGCAATTATGAAGGATTGGGTTGGAGTCATTGATTCGTCCAAAAGGTACAACACACCAAAAAGTTACCCACACCAAACCAAAGCAACAGCACTTATAGGCGCACTATCTGCTTTACTGGTTCAGACATTGCTTCATCAGCTATCCTCTATCAGTACGAAGTTCATTAGAATTGGGATACAGCATCTGCTGCAACAAATCCCAACTTAGTCCTCATGCATTCCAAGAAGTGTTTAGATTATGTTCCAATTAATTTTGTGCGATTCCTTCATTTAATATAAACAGTTTGAGGAGAAAGGTTTTAAATGCATATATAGCAGTAGTCCACACACACACACAAGAAACCTCTGGAAACTTCAAAATCAATGGTACCTAAAATAAGAAAGAAAACATTTCTCGGAAGTAAAAGCCATAACTGAGATCTCTCAGGAGCAATAGATGATACCGCGACATGAGCTATGTGAAGGCTGTTTATCAGCACATTTTATTTTTTTATTTATTTTTAAATGACAATGTTGAAAAATGATTTACTAATCCTAAAAGTACTAAGATAGACCACAATTAAAATACATATGCTTGCCGTCGAAATAATTTTTTTACTTTGGTTATTTGAGCTTGAAATTGAAAATTGTTCCAAGTATGGGCACTTGACTGTACAAATGATTGTCTCATGAAAACTTCGTCGAATTAACTACCAGTACTCGTTCCTGTACCTAAGATACAAAGAACCTTCCACCAGGTTAAGTGAGGGAGGATGGAAAAATTATATTTAACTCTCTCAGCCGTCATTAGATTTTCGAATACTGTATTATTATTATTATTTTTCCCGGCACCGTCACTTACTGACTAAATAGATACATCTATTGGTTGAAAAACTCTAGAAAAGATTCCATTGATCAAGCAATTTAAAACTAGTTAGAAGTTCTGCAGAGAAGACTGCAGGTTGCATGACTCGGAATATTAAATTCATTGAGGTTCAAATATTATTTACCTAAAACAATCCTCCACGAATGAATAAGTTTTCTCAAGAATTTTGTGTAAAATTAACAAATGATAAATTAAAAGCAACATTTCTTATTATTAGAATCTACATTTCTAGAATGACACCCTTTACTTTAACATCGTGCTTTTTTTATCTGTGAAAGTTTAAAAACTAATTTGTACTTCGATTATTTGTTAAGAAATCTTCAAGGGTAATAATATCTTATAAAACTTTTATGATGTATTTTACTGATATGCCTCATAGGCATAAAAATTGAGCCCCAATATTCTCAGTTTCTGGCATGATCCAAATGCACTATAATTTAGAAATAATTTACTGTTATATCACCTTAAATGCAAAGACATTTCTATAAAAATAAACGTTTCTGCAAAAAATCACAAAAGGTATGCTTGGATTCAGTAAATAGGTAGGTAGTTAATTAACGTCACACTGGATCAACACAATGGGCTATTGGCGGCGGTACGGAATCTTCAGTAAATAGATAAAGATATTTATATTCAATTAGTTCATAATATTTTAAACTTTAAAAATTGTTATCCAAAGAATGCATGTATTTTTTATTCAACCGTAAACTTCCTATGATATTTTAATCATATAAGGACAAAATATTGCTGATTGAAATAATTTTATTATATAAAATTTATTATTAAAAAATAATGTAGAATAAAAATTGCTACAAACATTTAAATTGATGACGCATTGAGACAGAAGAAAGCAAGAATTTCAGAAATGATAAAGTAAAGAAAACAACCCGAAAAAGGGTATTTCTCATGGTGGAAGAACTTCAAAGTGTTTAGCAAAAATCCCTTCTGTCAACAGACCTTTTTATATCTTTGCGTGAATAGTGTATAAAGGTATATACTTCGCAAAAATATTTTAAGATGGAATCTGAAAAGTATCCTACTGGGGTAGAAAAGAATCCCATGCATTCAAAGTAGTCTGTTAAAACGTTAAAAGTAGTAAAAGGTATCTATAAAAACTGGCGTCATAAATTATTAAAAAAAACCGAATGAAATATTTCATTTCCAATCCTTTTCAAAGGTAAAAGTATGTTTAAATTCTTTTGGGATACATGATAACTATTCAGATATATAATAATATGAACAAATTAATGTCACAGAAATAGAGTTGAACAGAAAATGCTTTCCAAAGTTTACTGAAAAAAAAATATTTAATTGCTTAAAATAATTGCTGGAACTGAGCTGAGAATTTAAAACAATGACAAATAATTACTTTGAAGCTGCATTCAAGCTCGTTGGAGAGGAAATCGGAAATATTTATCTTTGCGTAAAAAGTATACAAACCTTTTATGGTGATATCACAGTTTTAATAGAAAATTAGCTCTGTAAAATAAAACTTCCTTATACATATCCATCACATGCAGTAGTAACTATTAATGAATTCAAAATAATATGAAAGAACGTTTTATTTATAATTAAAAAATAAAAACAAGGGTAGGTATAAAGAAAACACTTTATTATAAGAGGAATTGAAACCGAACTAAATAAACCAGTAATAAGTAATTCGCACCTGCTTTGGATTTAAAAAATATTGAATAAGCAATTTATAGTTTCTAGACAAATCTATAGTTTTCGATGCAGTAAATAAACTAAAGAATATTCAGAAATGAATGCGAATTGGTGATCCGGACGGAATGGAAGATGACGTCACAAAGTATGAAATATGAGACCTTCACATGCAGCACGGTATTTTACGAGATACAACTTCGGAATTCTTTCGCTGTGTGTTCTCTTAAAATGAACTGAAACATCGAAGCAGAGAGGGAGAGGATCGTCTTCGAGACCGGAGACATAAAAATTCGTGATTTGGAAAGCCTGTGAAATATCGAGTGCCTGTAATAGAGATTTGAAAAGAAATTTGGCTTTGAACTTTTAAATCGTGGAGATTTCGTGTTTTATGCTGTTTGAGGAAGACCAATTTGATTTCTTTAACTAAAGTTAAAATATTGTTTCTGACGATGTTGAAGGGCTCCTGGCAAATGAAAAAATTAAAAACAAAACATTCAAGAGGATAAAAAGAATTTCTAATTGTTCGAATGATTGAGTAATATATCAAGGTTTAAGATAATATGATGTCATGAACAGTGGATAAACCATTACGATTTTGGAAGTTTTTAAAACTTGAAAATCCTCTAGACTGAAAAATTTTGAAAAGTGACTTATCATTAATTCCCGAAGTCTTTCGTATTTATTTTATTGTTTGGGGATGGAAAACTCGTTTATTTTGAGTTAGTAACAGATATATTTATCATTTTTCAATGAGGTAATCAGTTACTTAAAAATATTTATTAACTATTGAAATGAAAGAATTTAATTGAAAATGTTTTTGACATATTAACCCTCCTGATGGTTGTCTTAACGAGGTATCTCGTCATTAGCAAAACGATTAGATTTTGATGGGCAAGATAACTCATCATTAGTAGAAAACTGACCAGATCTTGATCTTTTCATCGGAAAAAAATAAGCTCGATGATGATATATCTCGTCATTTGCAAAACCATTAGAAGATTTTGATGGACAGATAACTCATCAATAGTAGAAAACTGACCAGATCTTGATTTTTTCATCGAAAAAAAATCAGTTCGATGATGATATATCTCATCATTTGCAAAACCATTAAAAGATTTTGATGGACAGATAACTCATCAATAGTAGAAAACTGACCAGATCTTGATCTTTTCATCGGAAAAAAATCAGTTCGATGATGATATATCTCGTCATTTGCAAAACCATTAGAAGATTTTGATGAACTCATCAATAGTAGAAAACTGACCAGATCTTGATCTTTTCATCGAAAAAAAATCAGCTCGATGATAATATATCTCGTCATTCGAAAAAATTGGTCAGATCTTGATGGACGAGATATCCCTTCGAAACTACTTGGAGGGTTGAGAGAAATGGTTTTATAAAATGTATATGGCATGTGGTCAGAAACATAAAAGTACACACACACACACACACACACACACACACACACGCACGCACGCACGCACGCACGCACGCACGCACGCACGCACGCACGCACGCACGCACGCACGCACGCACGCACGCACGCACGCACGCACGCACGCACGCACGCACGCACGCACGCACGCACGCACGCACGCACGCACGCACGCACGCACGCACAACTGTCTATAAATTTGTTACCTCGTTTTTATCGCTGCTGAATAAATTCAATTTTGATATACGAGGTTTTGATAGTAAAGCAACGATAGATAGTGCAAACCAAGTCCCCTTCAAAACAGACCCTTTCTGAATCGACGCGCTACTCACATTGGCTCTCACTGCTGGAAGATTTTTTGATGTAGGTAGGTATTTTAATTAACGTCACACTGGAGCAACACAACGGGCCATTGGTGACGGTCCGGGATCAATCCCAAAGGGAAAGATCCGAGAACAACACCACGTAATTTTGAACCACGGTCAGATGCCGAGGTCACACCTGAACTGGCACCCCACTCTCCAAACTTCCACATAACGTCAACGTGAGGACATTTGAGGTCACGACAGATTTAACCACGGTTAGATGACGGAAGTGTTTTTGAATGTCAGTAAAGCCCGAGAATTGACTAAAAGTCACATGGAATCATGTGAAGTAAGGACTACTAAACCGGTATAGAGCCACCCCCGTATTTGGCCAAAATAATTCTAAACGACGTACAATGGGTGGTCCAAAGAATTGAGGTGAGGAATCCTATAATCACCAATCAGTAAGTTGTGGTCCCTTTCATCCAACAGTTTCTCGGGGCCGTGGTAGCCCGGTTGGAAGAGCAACGGATTAGCAACCCCAGGGTTGCGAGTTCGAATCCAGCCAAAGACGGTCGTGTACAAAGGCATCTGGTGCACGTTAAGTGTGTCGTGGCCTCAAATGTCCTCAAGTTGGCGTGGTGTGGAAGTTCGGAGAGTGGGATACCAGCTCAGATGTTGCCTCGTCTTCTGACCGTGGATCAAAATTGCGTGGTGTTGTCCTCGATCTTTCCCTTTGGGATTGATCCCGGACCGTCACCAATAGCCCGTTGAGTTGCTCCAGTGTGACGTTAATTAAAAATACCGACCAACATTATCTTATAGATGAGGGAAGGTGGTTAACTAACGTCGCACTGGAGCGGGTTATTGACGACGGTCCGGGATCAATCTCTAAGGACAACGCCTCGTAGTTTTGAACCACGGTCAGATGACAAATTCAAAACCTGAGTTGACACTCCGATCTCCAAACGTCCACACCACGTCAACGTGAGGCCATTTGAGGTCAAGACAGATTTAACTTGCAACAATCTGAGTGTACAGGATGGTCTTTGTCTGGACAGAGTTTCGAACTCCCAATCCTGTTGCTAATCCTTTGTTCTTCCATCTGGGTAACTGCTGCCCCTTAGATGAAAGAAAATAGTCAGGTAGTAGTTATCGACAATTTGTCTGTAAGCAGCATACTCGTGATGAACTACGCCCTGGGTTTTGAATAAATTGTCAATTGGTACTTCTGTTTGCCGTGTCTTTTTAGGATTGAAAGACCTTAATTTTCCAATGTGATAGCTGCTTTTTTTCAGGGTAAAATATAGGTGTATGAGAAGATTTTTTTTTGTAAAGATAAAAGTAGATAGTACGCTAGTCCTATCTACAGAACTAATAGTGGTACGTACTCTGTAGGGTCCGAAGAGGATGTCTTAGAGTTGTAGGAGGCGCAGATTTAATTCCTTTCAGGTGCATTCCTCCCTGGGTGCATTTATCTCTTCTGTGTTAGTAAAACTTTCATCGTGTATGTCTCTTATAATGTGTCTTCAGTACTTGATATTTTATGTCTTGTGTCTGGCGCAACATGGTCACAAAAGCGCCAAACCAACCAACCTAAAAGGACGTCACTTGGCTACATTTTAAGGTAACTCCGTTATTATTGAGCGGGAGCATTGAATAACCTGAAGTAAAATCTGTCTTTCGGTGGATTGTATACACTGAAAATCCATCTCATATATAGATAAACCATTTATTTTCTTGCAATTTTGTCTCACAAGCATAATCTAATGAATTCCGCTTAATAGATTATACTGAATTTTATTAAATTAATTAAATTAAAATAATTTCTATCGGATGAAAAAGTAATCAGAAAAATAAAAGTATGGAGTGTAATTCAATGTGGAAAAAGTAGTGTTCATTACATTTTACTCTTTCATTTGAAATTGTTTCACACGTATGTATTACATAAAGATCACTAAAAGCAGAATAATTCGTGAATATGTAACTACACATAATTTATCAGTGTGTTCCAATTATACCTTTCTTTGAGTACTGTTGGGCTTTGAGGAACTTAGTTGATTTAAAGAAAAATGGCTTTTCGTTTGTCAATTTAAAAATGCTTTCGAATTATTTCATTTTTGTCATGCCTATTCTCATCCTTCTTAAATAAATAAAATTAACTCACTAGTAAGATAAAGTGCACGTAATGCGAGAAATATTTTCTAAAGAGAAATTGAATTTAAGAAGAAAATCATGAAACTAATTTAAACGAAAGCAATGAAGCGAGATATAAATGAATTTCAAACATGAGTGAGATGTACTTTTACTCAATCTTTTGTATTTTGATGGATGAAAATATTAGCACAAACACTCAAGCGATTCATTTGTTATTAAATGGTGTTCGTTCAGTCACATTCGTTTATATGCATGAGCACGAGTTGTAAGTGACGAGAAATCGATTCCGGATTATGATGTATCGATACATTTCGTGACGTTGCATGCCATTCTGATCTTTCTGAAGTTTAGAAGAATGGTACTTCTGAAGCCTGTCGGTTTGACCATCAGTTCATTTGAAAGCAAATTGGCATTTTGTGTTTAGTTTCAGACAAACACGTTTTTTTCTATAAATTCAGGAAACGCAAACAAGCAACTGGAAACGAAGCTATTTTTCATAAATAACTTGATTCTATGAAAGGAAGCAAATTGAATCTTAATATAATTTGAAATTGCGAGAAAGACATTGCAAAATCTAAACAAGCTCATGGAGGCAAAAGAACACGTAGAATAATCTTAATTTAAGTATGTTGAACTCTATATATTCATGCTACATAGTTGGAAGTTACTATACGCAAAATGAATTGAAGAATTTAAAAGGTACTGTAAGCTACCAAAAGGTTCGAGCATTGTATGCTGTACAGATTGGCTTCCAGTGACCATTTGCATTTGAAATTTTGCCATAAAACTAGAACGAAATGGGGGAATGTGGCACATATGTGTATCATTAGAGTTTTAGTGCACCATCATATGCACCATCAGGTAAGAAATGATAAAATAAACTTAAAAAGTTATTATTGGAACCAAATCAGATTGAAAAATAGCAAATCTTTCAGATAATTTAGAATATTGATGGAACATGTGTGTACCACATTTGGGTCAATATTGTTAAACGTAGAGATATGAGGTCACGAGGTTAAAACAATAAAATGCCAAAGGGCTGTAAAAAGGAACGCCGATACGATGTTACTCTTACATGTGAATGAACTGCTTTTAACCCGCTGAGAGTTACGGGATTTCCGAGTAGTGTAGTATTGCTTTTATTCCACAGCACATATAATGGCTAAATATCCACATCTATTGGCTGAAAGAATAATAGGAAAGATTTCATTGGTCAAAATATTCAAAACTGGTTGATAGTTATGCAGGGAAGACTGCAGGTTTCAGAATGCGCATATGCGTGCGAAACCATCAAAACGTCAAAATTTCAAATGATTACATCTGGAAAATGGCTAGCTGTACATAATAGATAAATAAATTAAAGCAAAATGAAGTTCTAAGTATTATGGTTACCGTATGAAAATAACTCTATGTGCTCATCATATTAGTTGGAGATAGACATAAAGAATGGAAATATAGTCGTCTGAAAGAGTTGTTGGACATTTTAAAGACCATAGTCTACTTAAAACTGCATCAAATCCTGTAAAATCTGTTAAGTATGGTTAAACTTCCACACTTAATAATAATTCTCTCTGTTAGCAGAAATATTTAGTTGTTTCAACTATATAAATTACTTTAATTATCATTTTAGCTTAGTGTCTGTAGTATACGAAACGGGACTTAACAACAAATATCAACAGACGCCATATTTTTCTTCCAAAACTCATTCATTTGACATTTGAACCACTCTAATTTAACTTGAGTTTTCGTATAATGTTATAAATGTGAAATGTTGGAGTGTCATAAATATCCAATAAAGCTGAATGCGAATAATAAATACAACTTCAAATCACACAATTCAAATTAGAATAGCAGAGTATTTTTTAAATATTATTGCACAATCGTTTTAAACGTAAATCTAAGGTTTAAAAGGCATTTTCTTGGGGATATACTTCAAGCCATGATGTTACGTTTAAATATTACTATTTGCTTGATGAATAGCATCTACAATCATGAGAATTCAGTAAAGCTATCTTCATAACTTTTATCCCTCTTCTGACACTCATCGGAAGCTAAATTTAAGAAACGAGTTAATTACATTTTACGGAAACTTCTAAGAACTCAATTCGAATTTGATATACCGATGTTTATGATGCTCTCTTGTTCAAAACGCTGAGCATAGTTTGCAAAGTTAATCAATTCTCTTTCGTTAGGGTCGACCTCTACACTATTCATCAATTTAAAATAGCGAAAGGCATTATATACGAAGGAGGTTGGTACTCAAGCACTTTATGTTCTGATAATAAGAGCTCGCTAGCGGTTAATCGATGAAAAGGAAATTTAAAAGGAATCAATTTTACGGCGCCTTGCAAGAGTTGTACTGGTTAGATGGAAAAGGCAGCGATGAAAATCATTAAAGCTTAGGAATCTTTATAAAGCATTTGCGCTTTATGGTTTTAAATGATTTTAATTTTGTTTCCTATGTACAAGTTCAGTCTGGCTATTGTGGCTGTAGGCTTTCTATCGGTGTGAATTGCACAAATTCGTTGTTTTATTTTAATTTTTCGTGGCATTAGTTTGAACTTTACTAAAGCATTATAATCAGTAAAAGTTATTGAGGTTTGTTCGGCATTTAATTCTCTGGCTTTCCTTTGCCAATTGATTTGCAGCTTTATTTTCTTCAATGCACATGTGCTGGAATTCATTGAAGAGTGCAACTTTTCTCCAAGCACATGCGTTGGCACAGTAGTGAATGGACATCTCGGGCACATTTTGAGTTGGCATTTACCCAATTTCCCAATGAATAGTCAAATGATCAATTCAATTTGAAAGATACTATAAACAAAATGAATTGAAGAATTTCAATAAAATATTTTTAATAAAAAAACAAGGCAACATTTCTTGTAGTTACTGCTCAGACTAATTCTTAATTGCAATAAACTGCACACCTCAGTCATGTTATAGTAATTACCTTCAGAGCATTCACTTCAATTGCATATCATTAACCAAGACGATTCGGTATTTTTTGACAACTAAACCTACTCTCACGTTCGCTTATATTTTCTTTTCTGCGCTGATTTCTCTCTTCCGGATTTCTTATCGCCTTTTGTACTGCTATAGAAGACTGCTAGAAAATTTCATAAGAGCGGCGAGTTCTTTCTTAAAATTTTAGCAATATTATGTTATAGTTATGTAGCTCAAATCAAGTATATTTAAGTTACGCTGCAAAATCCTGTAGGCATTGATTTTACATTGTTTATATTCGTCTGTATACAAATGTCAATATATAAATACTCTAGATTTTCCTGCCACGTACATTAGTGAAATACATACATAGATGAGTGATAAATAAACTCGGGCCTGCTGGTATCGTGCATTAAAGGTTATTTTATACTCATTTTAAATTCTCAGTGTATATATCAATTACAATTTTTACCCATTAAAGAACATCATGATAAAAAAAGGTAAGAAAAGAAACTTTAAGAGCGAAAATATCATCTTACATAAATGTAGGTGTGTTTGTTCTTGTACCTAATTAGCACACTTCATTAATAGAAAGTAGAAAAAAGTTTATGAGTTAAATTGTATATTTATAGACTGAGTCGGTTAGAACGTACCTCGCGTTTAAATTGTCTGCAAGTTCTACATCATTGGCACATAAATAGCATAAATAATCTAAAAGTAACAAACAATGTCAGCTAACGGAAATCAAGTTATCAAGAATAAAGTATGCGAGAGATTTTCAGTACAAAAAGAAAACAGACGGAAAATGGGTAATTTTACTTCCGCTTCCCAAATGCCCTCGCATTATACATATCGGGATTACTTTTAAATGTAGTTTATCTCTGTTTTAGCAACGTTTGACTTTTAATCTAATTGGTGTAGACTCATCAACTATCTTTTATCAATTCAGAACTCATTCTTTGAAATTTTTATTGGTGACGGGCTGATAGTAAAATTCGAAAAAAAAAGCCTACTGACCCACGTTCTGAATACGTACAGGAAAGCACGTTCCACCGAAAAACTCTAACCACCACCGACACGTAGTTTGACAGAAGAAAAATGTTATACATGAAATTTAGATTTCTGATATTGCTTAATTTTTAAAGTTTGATACCACATTAATATATTCTGCACATTGCACAAAATCTTTAAAAGGCGATGGATCTTCATAAGTATCACCGTCTCACTTCTAAATAATCATAATATAAAATTAGATAGTAAATATTTATGTACCTCAGCACACTAATACACAAAAAATATATATGCACTTAGCCTTAGCACTAAACTTTTAAGGAAGATGGAAGGTCAGATATTCTACCGCCCCTCAAGAGGTTAAATGAAACTTTATTACACTGAAATATTAAAACGTTCTCTATGATAGACCCATATTTTGTTGTAAATTGTTACCTCCATGGTTTAAAACAGCTTAAAAAGCTATTGTCAATCTGAAACTTACATAAAGTTCAATTTCTATTATGGTCAGTGGCCGACTTATACTTCAATGGATCCCCAGTCACTGTGGTGTTAATGCCGATGAATTGCAGATGGCTCAGCTAAAACTGGTTCTAAATTACTCCAGATATGGCCCTCCCATTGAATACCATACAGTAAAAAGGATTACAATTACAAAAATCAAGCATTCGACCTTATTCTTACACTGTTACAGATAAAGAAAAAGACTATCTCCTTACTAAGGTTTCAGTTGCCATAGGATCTATCGAAAGCTATGAGAGTCGGTTGTGTCTGTGTTATCACTGAACACGAATACCTGCGAAACCGTCTCTACCAAATTGACTTGTTATACTCCCTAACTTGCCTTCTGTGCGGTCTTTCAGACATAACAGGAACCCACTTCAATAGTTTCCTGACCTTACTGTCAGCGCGGTAAATAATATTCCTGAAAGAGTAACAGATTTCATTCCTGTTTCTAAACTATATTGTGTTGCCAGACAGAGACTTAGAATGGAATTCTTTGGAAGTATTCTAATGTTTCTTTCCTCAAGTAGGTAAGCGGTTGAATTTACGTCATACTGGCAACACAATCGACTATTGGCGACGGTCCGGGATCAATCCTGAAGGTAAAGATCTGAGGGTAACACTTCGTAATTTGAAACCACATTCAGATGACGAGGTCAACACCTGAGCTGGCTACCCACTCTCCAGACCTCGTGCCATAAAACCCAACCAGCCAACCCACTCACTAAACTTCCAAAACAAACCAACGTGGGGCATATAAAGCCACGAAAGATTTCAAATACACCAGCCCCACGTATACTATTGTCTTTGGTGGATCGAGTTTCGAAATCACAACCTTCCGATTGCTGATCTACGAATCTATCAACTGGGCTACCGTGGCTCCCCCCTTTTCTCAGAATTTAATCCTTTGGAAAGATTGTATTGATCGAGAAAGTCAAAACTGGTAAGAAATCAAGCAGGGAGGACTACAGGTTGAAAGGTGGAACTGCGCATGTGAATCCTTAAGAGAGTTAATACTTTTAATCCGTAATCGTACCAAAGATACGTTTTGAGAGAAGAACTGTTTATCATACTTTTTCTTGAAAGAATACTTTAAATAGCATTCCTTAAATAATCATGACATGTGCACTGATTTTTGTCGCTTGGATATCTTATGGAAAAATTAAAATTTATTATATTTTGGAATTCAGAAACAAAACAGATAATTCATTTTGTTATATTATTTTTATTCAGTTATTGTTATTCTCGTCATGCGATAGATTTGCTTCTGTTTTGTTTTGTTTGTCAAGTGCTGAGAACATAGACGTGGAATATAGGTAGACTCTTGTCATTGAGAGGCGCTTCAAAAAGTGTAAACAACATGTCGACTAGTAGTCACGTGACTGCTTTGTAAAAAATTGACTTGATTGGACGTTTGGTATTTTATTTTCTCGTTTGGAGGTTTAACATCTTATGAAAGGGTAGATGTGTGTATTTTCATGAAGTGGCTATGAAAGTGGTGAAATCCCCTACTTCTATGTTACAACGACCAATCAGATGTTGAATCAATGGATGGTCGTCTTCTCCCGCTTCATGCACCAATTAGATGATGAATGTTTATTTTCTCTCAGCAGACGAAAGTAGTGACTATTAGATTTGGTCACATGATCCTGGGTACATAAAAAGGTTACCATTACTCACTTTACTTTTATATATCCTCTACGGCTGAGAAAAGACAGAAAAGAGTGCTTTTAAGCGTGTTCAAATATTTAATGAAAAGTTATTAGGCTTGTTTTCGACCTTCTTACGTTTGAGTTTTGGCGCTATCTAGACAGAATAACCTTGAAAGAAAATTTTTAACAGTTTTGAAAAGTTAATACAGTTTTTTGACATCATTAAGGTGATAAAAATGTGCAACCGAATAAAAAGTATTCAGAAACACTTGAATTTATTCTCGTTTCATATAAAATGAATGGCCAAAAATAAATCTACTAAGAGTTTGGTAATAGATGACAAAAATGTTAAATTCAAACTCATAAGACGGGTACAACACACAGATTAATACTTATATGTGAATGAGGTAGTAAAGATTTCTAATAATACCTACCAGGAAAATAAATTTAATATATTGATGTTTAAATAAGTATATTATTTGTTGAAACAACTTTTATTTGGAAATGGTCTTCTGTATATAAAAACCATTTACACATGATTTATTTTATTTTTTCATCGGAAATTGGTTAGAATTTCGTGATTCAGACTTTGTAGGTAAGGGAATTTTACTTTAATGGTTATCACACTAATGGTTGTTATTGCCTAATAATGTTCATTAGTTAAAATTTTGCAATGTTTTTCAGTTATTCACCGAAACACTGATATTTTGAGCAGACGCACAAAAAGAGAGAACTAATACATAACTATTTCAAACTGATTTCCGAAACTAATAAAGTTTCGCAAACAGTAAAATAATAAGATAATTCAAGTTTCTAGAGATTATCATCTCACACATTTAAGGATTTTATACCACCAAAAATGCACAAATATCACATTACATTTCGTACATTTTCTCTAATTTATATCTTTACAATTTTATATCTGAGTTTATGAAACAATAAACAAAACATGCAATCGAACAATCCCTTGGTGAATGAAACATGTTTTCCCGGTTTTTGCAAGTCTATTTAATAATTGAATGACAATGACAAAAAATATTCAATAAATACTTTTTAACTATAAATGTTCTATAGTTAACTTTCCGAGGTGGGCACTAGCATGTATTCATTCTACGGCCTGCAGTCTATTCCTGCATGACTTCTAACTAGTTTAGACCTTCTCGACCAATAGAATCTCTCCAAGGATTCTTTTAACCAATGGATGTGGTTATTTAGTCATAAGTGGGGGAAAGCAATACTCTTCTCGGAAATCTCGTGACGTTCAGAGCATTGAAAGTATTTCCGTTAATTTATTAATTTCGCAATCTGTGTACCAATGTACGAAGAATACATTTTTTATGAAAATAATTCTGAAATTCAAACAGTATTGAATTTTGGAATAAGCTCGAGACAAATGAGTGAATAATACATTACAATTTCCCCCGGGAATTTTCGAAGTTGCCTCGTTATATTCCAAAGCAGCTCATTTTTCACTGTTTCCCAGTTCGGTCTTCAGTACTTTTTCCCAGAATGAAAGAACTTTCATTTATTTATGTTTTTTTTCTTTCTTCTAACTTGAAGCAGGCTTCATTGAAATAGGTCGCTCTTGTAATCGAACTGTCAGGGAATTCACGAAAGGAACATATCAGAGTCTGTAAAAAAGTATCAAATAACAATATACCCCCTACTGTTGCTTCAGTAGATAATTTTAAATCTTTAGTTACTTAACCTGAGTAGTGATTTATTTGATGAGTATTAATAGAATTTATGAACCACAGGAGATTTATATCGATTTAATTAAATATTGTACCCAATCTGGCAATATTTCGAAATAAATTTTCTTTTACATTTCTGTGGAAACTGCTTTGTCGAATTTCCTAATTCGTAGATTTTTATTAAATTTATTATTTAGTTTAGGATAAACTTGTTGAGTAAATTGATAAATAATTCAAAGCAAGTAGAGTATAACATGTTGTTATAATCAGAAATTTGAAACGCTTTATTGAGGTAGGTCATTTTAGTAATTGAACTCTGGAAATTCACGACAGGAACAGATCAGAGTTTGTATAAAAGTATTATATACAATATATTTCCAGCTGTTGCTTCACTACATAATTTTAAATCTTTAGTTATTTAATTGGGTGTCATGTATTAAGTTAGTATTAATGGAAATTATAAACCACACCACACACAAAAGATTTGTACCGATTTAATTGAACTTTGTACACAATCTCTGCAATGTTACGAAATAATTTTTCTTTCACATTTTTATCGAAATCGCTTCGTCGTTGAAAAAGTTGAAATTTGTTTTTATCCTAATTACTCGATCTTTATTAGTTTACAACTTTAGTTTAGGATACACTTATTGCGTAAATTGATAAGTAATTAAAAGCTTAGTAGAATATAACACATTGTTACAATCATAAAACTATTTAGTATGAAAACTTATGGGTATTTTAATGCAATATAAATTTTTGAACGCTTCTAATTAACATTTTGCTATTTGAATAACGGTTTTCTGGAAAAAAATTCAAATCGCTGTCTTATGTTATATAATTTTTAAAATTTGTGAACCTTTGAAAATGTTTATCATTTATGGTTATTAGGATAATAAATTTTATTTTCAATTAATATTTTTTTAATTATATTTATCAATGCATACAATTTATTTCAAATTATTTCATGCTTCAAATTTGTAAATGAGTTATAGCTGAATATGTAGACTGTCGAGTTGATATTAATATTTGCAAAGACCTTATATTGTATAATATTTACGTGAACCTCAATATTTGCAAACATTCATTTAAGCGATATTTCTGCTGGTCGTATTCTAACAAGTACTAAATACCTTTATATCTGGGAATTTTGATTAAATCTTTTACCTAGTTAACCATTTATCTACATATATGCATATGTTTGCATATGGAAGTCATGCATATGTTCGTGCACGACTCTTGTCTTGCATAGAGGTAATCAGAAGTCATAGTCAAACTTTCGATTAGCATTTGCTATCGTGACTAATCTTTTGATTGGAATTTATTCTTTTAGAACTATCCAATTAGCCCCTTTGTAGCATAAAATGATCAATGAGCGATAAGGAGATAAAGCAAAACCAAACTCTGGAAATATTTTAAAATCTTCATGCAAGCATCCCACAAATGCACAGTTTGAGCCTTTTGGCCCAAGGGCCATATTTGGACATTCTGCGCCAAACACAAGACAGAAAACAAACATAAAGTAAACCTCAAATGCACAGAAACATGCGAATTTAAAAATAGTTTTGGAATTATTCAGAAATGTCGTTACTAATCCTCTTGATCAAGGTGTATCCCAAACCAAGTCCTTTCACTTGTCATATTGTGATCTCATTTTGGATTTCCATCATGACGGAAACAAGTGCTTTAAATTTTCTCCATATAATTTCACTCGGACCGTCACCAATAGCCCGTTGTGTTGCTTCAGTGTGACGTTAATTAAAATACCTCTCTACCTACCGTATAATTTCAGCGATTCCGCTTTGTGTGGTTTATAATGTATGAAAGTACTTTCGAGCTGGAGAAAAATGGTTAACCGAAAGCAGAGCTACGTTTAACTGTGTTGTTTCGCATTTCCGTCCGAAGTTGCCTCAATAATCAGAGAGACATTATCACAAATCCATGAAAAGAAGATCTGTACCTCCATGTGGAAACGGATCTAGTAAAACGTAGCTGGGAATCATCGTATCCGGAAATAAGAAAACTGCTTGTTGGAGAGAAACTCAGCGATCGCAAGTATATGAAACGGTTACGCGTTATGCGACGTCGTGCTGAAGCGCATAATGCTTCTGACAAACTGATGCTGGAGCTATGTCTTCAACATTTGCCGTCATCGATTCAAACCATACTTGCTGCCATCACCGATCTTTCTTTGAACAAAGCTGCAGAAACAGCAGATCGTGTTATAGAGGTCACATCCTTTCCGATAAGTGCTTGTTCTGTTTCTTCAGACAAATTCCATTGAAGATAAATTGCTTATTGAAACAAAAAATTGCATACTCGTAAACCCGAGAACACAGCAAATCCCAAATTAAATATTTGAAAACTGCTGGTACCATAATAAATTTGGTCAAAAAGCAAACAAATGTGTTTCCAATGTTTATATTATTAAGGTAATTATAACTATCTGATGTTTCTATTATTCCGAAGAAGCCAGGCGAAGAAGCTACCAATGTAAATTTTATGATGATAACGGACCCGATGTTTCTATTCTTCCGGTAATTAAATTACAAAGACGAAACAATCCCCAAATGACTCTATTAGGCCAATAATTCTATTCAAGTTCATACCAACCAAACCCTTTTTTTAGATCTAGGTCTCCGGGGTGTTTATAAATGGTCATTTTTAGTAGGTAATGTTTCCAACCCTATAGTTCATACTGATTTATTGTATAAATTCAATTTAATACTTAATAATATTTCAATAATCTATCTAATCAACCTGAAATAATATCTTTATAACAATCTTTCCAAACAAAATCTTGTCGATCGGGTTGCTTTCAACCAATAAATACAGCATGCAGGGCTCGGTTGAAATTCTACATAGGCATCCATATTTTATATCGGTGACCATCAATTGTTTAGACATACGTAAACTTACATACCTCGTCGAGGCCCAGATGTCTGAGCTCTATTTTTCCTAGTCATGGGAACTGGACTAGGGGTAGGGATCAAGAGCCCTAACTACGGAGAGACACAGACGATTGATCTTACACACCATAATGAAACCGTATCAGCTATGTAGAGCATCATTTTCGGATGAAATTAGATTCTACATCCAGCCATTCATCTTAGATCTCAAACTGCGTTAGAAAAATATCTAAACTTATAATCTAATTTTTTAAACAGAAGTTGAAGCAAGTTTTGAACAATGATGCAAGTATTGTAACAAAATTCTTAAAATTAGTAAAACCGCACATAAAACAAATTACGAAAGTGAAATGTGAAGCACACTTGCAGGACAGAATAAGAGCAATATAAAAAAGGAAGAAACATGGCGGATCTTTTTAATATAACCGGATAGGCTTCTCCGGGAGGCAGTGGCTCTCTTTCAAGTTTTTGACAGACCATGATTGTGTGGTACCTCGCCAACTTCGATGTATGACCATCCGTCTGTAGACTGAACTAAAAGAACCTTTGAACAGTGCACCTGCTTCGCTGTGATGCATTACGTGGGATTGACGCCGATACGTCCTAGTACTAAATACTATAGTACTACGGTGAATTAGAGTACTTTTGGAGCAATAACTTCGTCATTTACTTTTCCATTTTATTGTCGCGGATAAGTAACCTGAGGGTTGCGAGTTGGAAAATAGATGAATTCAAAGATCGTAGTATATGCAAAAGCTGGTGCACGTAAAATATGTCGTAGCCTCACATTTCCTCACATTGACGTGGTGTGACAGTTTGGAAAGTGAAGTGCCAGCTTAGGCGATGATCTCTCGTCATCTAATTGCGGTTCAAATTACGAGGCCGTTGTATTGCTCAGTGCAATATAAATTAAACTACCAACTACCTATTTGATTTAAATTGTAATTTGAACTGTTTTTTATTTCTTTTTATTAATATTTTGTTTTGGCATTAAAAAGAAAAAGTATTGCACAATTGTTTCCTATGTATCCTCAGACCGGTCAAATTAAATAAATCTATTGGGAAAAGAATGGCATTGAGACAAAGAAGACGTGCCACGCATATTCAAAATTTTAGTACAGTGAAAGAAACCTACTTTTTAACATCGTTAATTCTATGTGTAATTTCTACCATATAACTGAGAAAATATTTACAAGGGAAGGTGAAAATAATGAATGACGAATCTTATAAAATATTTTTATAAATGAAATATGCAAGTAAAAATAATTAGTGGGCATTGCTGCATGAAGAAAAGAAAGGACCCTTACAACGATACAGCAAGCCTCTTCTATGTTCGCGATGATGAATTGTTTTAGTCTACATTTTCTTCCGCCAGACTATATATAGTTGAGGAATTACTGATACAATTTTTATGCTTATATGTTAGATCTGTTGTTTTTCAATTTTATTTTAATACTTTCATGAATGATTTATTTGTTTTTAGTTTTTAAAAATGATTCTACTCAGAAAAATTTAATTTTTTATTTTACTCTTGATGGACTAAGGTATAAGTTTTTGTTTTTACTTACCTCACTCGGCATAAATGAAGGATTACACCGTCTATTAGTTCATGAGACTTGGCCTTCAAGAACCATCTCATGATGGCGAATAAGCTAGCCTGAAGGACATCCGAGACAGGATATGACGTGCTCGTTCGAGGCCTATGCTGAATTGTATTTAGAGCACAGAGGAACATGGTTAAAATTCAATTCGATCATCATTGATTTCAAATGCTCATTGCGAAGCCTGGAGAGAGCAGTCATTATCACGTTTTTCAAAGATTATTGTATTTTGTTTACTAGGAGACATTGGAGATTTTAAATATATGATTGAATGAAAGAATGAAAAACCCCATTGTTCCGTATAATTTAATTCAAATAAGTGTACGAAATAAAGTGGAATTCTGAAGGTTAACTACATTAATGTGTGGATATATTGCGTTAAATCAAAGTAACCATTACTAAATGCAATTAGTTTCCTTCTCTCAGCGTACTGAAAAATTAAGAATATGCTGCATGCAACTTTGTAATTTCAATTGCAATTGACATCAAATTTAAGTTACTAATGATTAGCACCAACAGAATTCACTAGGAACAGGGACTGAAACAAAAACGTTATCTGTTTTGTAGATGAAAGATTTTCGAATAATTTTATGCACACATACATACAATCAATCAAACTGATCAAAATAAAATCTGAAATTTGGAACTTTTTCAGACAAATATATGAAATGATTCTATAATTAATCCTATAAATTATAATTTTCACCACAAATAAGTCCTTTAACGTTCTTGAATAACTTCTATTTTTCTCATCCTTTCTTTGTTTCATTGCAGTATCTACACTGCTGGCCACCCAAATTGCAACACCAAGAAAGACAAGAGATATCACAACAAAATTTAATTTGTAGATAACATGTTGACCAAGTATCAAATGATTAAATTTATAGACTTCTGTGAAGTGTGGTTCCTGCCAAAATCAGTAGCCAGAGTAGCCGCCATTGTTGGAGATCACCGCTGCCACACGCCTCGGCATTGATTCAAAGAGACTTTGGATGTGTTCTTGGGGTACAGCAGACCAAGCAGCTTCCACACGTTGCCAAAGTTGATCTGGTGTGGCAGCTGGGGATGTATTCTGGGTCAATCGTTGAGCAACCATGGACCACATGTTTTCTATCGGCGAAAGATCCGGAGAGCGAGCTGGCCAGGGAAGCAATTCAATCTGGCGATTGACGAAGAACCCTTGGACAATGCGTGCCACGTGTGGTCGCGCATTATCCTGTTGAAATATGGCTGTGGGCAAGCCCTGAAGGTAAGGAAGGACAACTGGCTCCAACACCTCGGAGATGTAGCGCTGGCTGTTTAAAGTACCGGCAATGCGTACTAGAGGAGTGCGAGAGTGATATCCAATACCGCCCCATACCATAATACCCGGTGCAGGACCAGTGTGGTGGTGCATAACGCAGCTGTTCAGCATCCTCTCTCCACGGTGTCTTCAGACTCGAATCCGACCATCGTGGTGTTGCAGACAGAAGCGTGACTCGTCAGTAAAGACAATTTCATTCCATTCTGCCGTCCACATCTTTCTTTCATCGCACCATTGGCGGCGGAAACGTCTGTGGTTCTGCGTCAAGGGTAGACGAAGCAATGGACGTCTTGCGGACAGACCACTCTGCTGTAAACGGCGTCGAATGGTACGCGCAGACACTGGATGATGCGGTACAGACTGAATGTGCTGTGCTATGGTTCGTGATGTGGCTGAGCGATCCGTCACTGCCATACGCACAATATGCCTGTCATCACGTGAAGTGGTGCACTGAGGTGGATGCGATCGAACACGTCGGTCCGTCGTACCCTCCTGCATCCAATGATCACATATCCGCATTACAGTTGTTTGGTTTCGTCCAACACGACTACCGATTTCCCTGAAAGATAATCCACAATCTCGGTAGGCCACTATCCTTCCTCTGTCGAACTCGGATACTTGATCAAAAGATGATCGCTGTTTTCTACGAGGCATAATTGATCGTTTTTTTGAAAAAGCTACAAGAAAAACACAATTGCCGTACTTGAAATCGTCGAAATATCCAAGCCTTAAATAGCGCTTTGAAGTGGCGCCACAGGCGCGCGTGATGTGCGTCTGCGCTGAAATTCTAATCATTTGCATATCTCACCAATATGTTGTAAATTTCATATTATTTGCATGCTTCCTTCAGGGTGTTGCATTTACGGTGGCCAGCAGTGTATATGGTCCCTAGTGCATGTTTTCGCCACTATCACCTTTTGAATTCATCTACCTCTTTAACCATGGTTTTGAATAGCCCGATTGTTAATTTATTCTTCCAAGTTGTTAATTTATTCTTCCCATTTCGATCACCTGTTCATTCCACCGCAGCACTTAAGATCCTTGTGTGACCACATAAGAACTCTCGCCTTTTCTACAAATAAACTTCCTTAATCCAATAATCTTAATCTAAATCCTTAACCCCTTAGCTGGTTCATTCTTAACTATTTATTCTTTCCCGATACCCTTAAAAGGATAGTATAGCCGTTCTAACCCCACACACATAAAGACTCCATAATCTGATGCATCACATTATGCTCACCTTCATATTTAAAAATCTTTGCTTTTCCTGGATCTGCTTCAAAATTAAACTCTGTATATGCAACATAATCAACACTCCACTCCACCACAATAGGACTATTCAAACGACTGCCTACACCATTTCTGCCACACCTGTGATTTCGTTTTCGGTTATTATGACATACATGCAACTTTGTTTACAAAACCAATGATAGAAACTCCTTATAAAAAGATAAAAATAACAGGGTATGGGGACAGGATTTAACATCCGAGTCCAATCTCAATTTACAAAAGAGCTTACCGACCAATTGGTCTAGTGGTCAGATTACAGGTTTCTGTATAGAAATGCTCCTGGTTCAAATTGTCCTTCCTTAATGAATCTGAAGTCTATAAACTGGTTGTACCTAGAATGTATGGGAAGAATGTGAGCTGCAATGTGAACCCAACCCCCTTGGTATACCAGGGTGACTCAAACTGGTTTACTAATCTGCCCTTGTTGTGCCATGATGGAAATGGTCAATTAATATACCGCCATCAGAAAAAATGATATGTTTAAACAAATAAGACGTGAATAATTTCAAACATCTCAATTTATGAAAGCGATTAGTTTTCAGTCGTTCGTCGCATTATGAGTCTGTTCCTCTCTACAACAGGCAGACTGTCTCACAGCTCCTTACATGATGGTGTTCATGGCAAGAAGAAAACATTTTCACACTATATATCTACAGGTCTGAGGGTGTAATTAAAGAGAGCGTGGGAAAGTATCTGAGATATATATTAGTTATCGAAATCGGGTCTTATTTGAAAAAGAAAAGACAATTATACATAGTAAGACAGTAATATTCAAATAAGGTTGAAGCTTAGTATGGGAAAAGCGGAAGTGAAATGTAAAAGTCGATTTCATTCTGAGGGATGGAAAGGGAAGCTAAATGGAAAGGGAAGTTTTATGCATGACAAATATATTCAAATTTTCTATATATTAAGGGCTTTTACACAAAAACATAACACTATTTACTCAAAAACAAAGCAATATTATTCAATATTCTTTGTTAATGACGTAAAATGTTCATTATAATCGATGACCACATATTCTTGCAGAGCACTTATTACTAAAAAAGGAGCTCTCCACACGGCCCTACTATTGAGGACAAGTGCGGTACTGGTAAAGCCATAGACCTATTATAAAATTTGCAGATTCGTTTCTAATAACAACATCGCGCTTGAACCAGATATGGGCAATAATATGTTCAAGACTACATCAACATACTTCCATAATAATTTGACGGTACTTTCGTTCTTTTTGGAAGGAATATGAATTTTGAATCTAAGAGTAAAGCTCTCTTAGAAACAGTTTTCTGTTTATATAGTCTATAGTCTATACGCAATAAAGACACCAGATTAAGTTAATATGTCCACACGACACATAAAATCGAGTAATGAATTGGAATGGAAAGGAACACAAGAAAATTTTTTCTTATACAGAAGACAGAAGTACACCAGGGAAAATTACAGGATCGTAGGCAGGTAATTTAATTAACATCACACTGGAGCAACACAACGGACTATTGGTGACGGTCCGGGATCAAACCCGAAGGGAAAGATCAGGGGTCAACACCACGTAATTTTGAACCACGGTCAGATGACGAGGTCACACCTGGGAGAGGTACAGGAATCCTAGACCTTGAGCGATTTATTTGAATTTTCTCAAGTAGATTTTTATTAGAAATTGCCTTCCGCATCCGTCGATGTAATGTTAGATACATTGCATTAATATGTCCTCCCTAAAATGTTACGCTTCGATAGAGAAATCGAGTTGTACCTCAGTCATTGGGAGGAGATTATATGAATTCCCACTCATAAAGTTAACAAATGGTTAATTATATAGTGTGCAGGGTGTATTCTGATGATCACATTTAATATGCTTTTCCCTGAAAAGTCACTACATGCGAATAAAGCAGTAAAAACAATTTGAATTTCTGAGAGTTTATCCAATTCTTCACAAAAGAAATGTGTTAAGTCTGTCCCATATTCTAGAGGTCCCTGTGAGCATGTGGGTTTTAATTAGACGATAACGCTAGAGATAAAGCTCCCTTAGCTCTGAGCAGAGGATCCTTCTGTTTCTTTGTTACATTTTTGCCGTTATCGAAGCATTTTTTACAAAGAATTGTTTCATTTACATACAGTCCTACAACCGGGTTATCATGCCAACATTGTGATCCAACGAGCAAGGGTAAAAATAAATGAACCAGTTTACTAAACTGAATCATACGCACCGCACAATTAAAATTAAATGAAGCGTATGGATGACATTATCAAGCTCGAGGGCAAATAGGAAATTGAGGGAGATCTGGACAGAACTAGGGATTACTCTCCAATAAGAGTAGAGGAAAGGTATGGACATCAAATCTGAAATTATGGAACTTTCCATTAGATATTGTGAATTACCTATAGCAACGGACGTAGGTGACAATATTGATCATCTTTTTGGACGAGGCAACAGTTGAAATTTATAGATACTTTTTAAATACCTACTTTCGAAATCGATAGTAACTGATAATGATAAACATTAATCGCAGCATAGCTTTGGTTAAGTTATCCGAGATTCCTCAGTTCTTGCAGTTATGAGGATTGAAGCTCAATTTAATACCCTGGTTGCATTAAATGGTATATTGAATGATTATAAAAAGCTACATTACCTAACTATTATTCTCTGAAAGAAGAAACGAAACTAATTCAAACAACATGGGATACCTTTTAATTCCTATTTACTAAGTTTTAGAAAAGGTATGAAAATCAAACAATTGATGGCAAATGTTCACATTAAAGCTGAATTAAATATAGAAAAAGTATCACATGAGTTAGTAATAGAACTTAATCCATTTCTTGAAACATCTGCATTAAAAATTCTAAACCTTGAGATGAACAAATTAACTGAGTTAATGTTGAACGCAATTTCTTATAAAATTGATATCGGGAATCATGTGATCAGTTTCGAAACGTCATTGAAAACAACTGACTTTCCCGACTGGGAAGAATTTCTCAGTTTCTTGCAAAAAAGAAGCCAGGTGCTAAAAAGTATGCAAAGTGGCCTCGCTAAACTGAAACTAAATTTATTTTCATACCCAAAATTAAAGGCGTTATGACAAAATCAAATACTTAAGTTAGCTGTCCTATCTGTAAAGATAACCACCCTATATATAAGAATAAAATATTTCACTATTTATATGTACAGTAGAATTTGTGAAGTAAAAATAGAAATAATTTTGGTTTAATTGCTTAGAACCGCATCGAGTATCCCAATGTACTTATTCTAAAAAATATGTTCTACGGAAAAGATCATCATTCCTTGTCTCATAGAAAGTGTTTCAAAAACGGCGAGAATCAAAAAGCCCAATTCAGTGCCCTCAATGAAATGTTTCAAATCCAAACAAACAAAATGTCGCAAGTGAAGAAATTTACGGGATCAAAGGAGACCATGAAAGAGATTAGTGGATATTTCTACTCGAGGGATGAAAAGAAATCTATATCTTTCTGTCAACCACAGTTGTTTACGTTAGGCGATTCTATCCCTATCCGAACTTTGCTGGATACGGAGTCTCAAACTCCTTTAATCGTAATAATCTTGCAGATTCCTTAGGTTTAACAAACAAAAGGTTTAGAAAAGGTTAAAGGAACAAAAAGAAATGTTCTTATCATGGGTTTGAACAACTCTACTTAAACGGTGAATAGTAAAACCTCAGTGTTAATATCTAGCATAAAAGCAGACTTTACAAAAAGTTAAATTATCAATCGTATCAAAAGTTAAAAATCTTACTCCTCCTTCCATATAGGGTGGATAGTAACAAGAACGCTAAAAGGTGTAGGAATTTAAAATAATTTTCACTATCATTTCTTTAAAAGTCAAGTTGAAATGAATTAAAACAATATTTGAGCTTGCAGTACTTGAGTATTTAGGTATAAGAGATGATCCTTATTGTCACGAGAAGGAAGAGGCACTGGACATCTTCAATAAGACAGTTCATTTCAAAGAGAAACGTTATGAAGTTAACTTTCCCTGGTAAATGAATGGAAGAGAAATGGAATTGCGAAAACGCTATTTAAATCACTTTCCCCTGCAAATTCAAACATTATTCATACATTATAGGGAAATCATTGGAGATTATTTAGAGCAGGATATTATAGCAATTTGTGGTGCAATTTACTTGAAATGGAACAAAATCCTCATCATGAATTAATATCGTCACCATTTTTAAAGTTTGCTTTGAGAAATGTCGGAAGAATAAAACTAATATTTTTCTTGCGGTTAAGTTGAGTTAATTAAATCAAAAAGCCAAATGTTGGAATTAAGTGGCAGCCTTATGAAAAATAACTTCAGGTATAAACTTCTAAAAAATGAGCAACATTTACGCCCGTCATCTATTCATAACAAGATATGTAACATACACTGAATTACCAGAGAAACATTCAGACGAGACTATGCAAAATACTTATCAAAGCCAGATTTGAACGCCATTGGTTGCGTTTTCTAGTGCATATATAAAGCAATAAACATCTGTGACAGCATCTAGAATTCATTAGGTTGTGAGAATTGCAAGTTATCACGATTTAAGCAATTTTAAAAGCGGTTTAATAGTTCGATCTGTTGAAATGGGTCACAGAATTTCGGAGGCAGAGAAGTTTAAATTTTCATTTACAATCATTTCAAGGGTGTACCGCTACTGCAGGAATTTCGGAAAAACCTGTAAATTATGACAGCAGTGTAGCCGTAAAAGGACTTTGGGTGAACGTGACCAGTGTCGGTTGGCAAGAATCGTATCAATCGACAGGGGTGCAACAATGCCTCAAATAACATCGGAATTTAATGATGATGATGCCCTTAATAAACATCAATGTGAGGATTGTGTAAAGTTCACTCAAAGGTATGGGTATAAGTACACTTGATGATTTCTAGACACACAGCTATGCGCCTCGCCTAGCTCGGGAATGCCACCACTGCACATTTGATAACTGGAAACGAGTATTCTGGTCTGACGAGTAACGTTTCTAACTGTTTCGAGTAGATGGAAGGATCTGAGTGCGGAGAAAACCTCACATGAAGCCATGGATCCCACATGTCAACAAGGGACTATGCAGGCTGGTGGTGACTTCGTAATTGTATGGGGTTTGTTTAGCTGGCATTCAACGGGATCCCTGATACGTCTAAAAACGTCTCTGACAGGGAATGCTATGTGTTCATCATTTCTGACGAGTAAAAGCCATTCATGTTCAGCGTTCATTCTGATTAGTTTGGCCTCTTCCAACAGGACAATGAACCACCACACAAGTCTAGGCACGCCAAATTATGGTTATAGGAGCACTCATCTGAGTTGGGGGGTCTTGCCGTTCCCCCATGAGTCATCAGACCTCAAAGTTATCGAACACATCTAGGATACCAAGCTACGAGTCGTGAAACACAGAAATCCACCTCAGAATACAACAGAATTGTGAACCACTCTGCAAGAAGTGTGGTGTTCAATGCCTGCAAAATACTTCCACAAGCTCGTAACCATGCCCCCTAATATTTCTGCTGTGTTACACTCCCGTGGGAGACTTACCAAATATTAGACTGCTGTACCAGACTTCAGTGTATATAAGTGGTTTCCCAGTTGTAAGTACCTCCACAGCCCTTCATTGCAAAAGCTGTCACGCTCTACATATTTTCATAGCAGTCTAACTTTTAATTATTTGTTTATACATTGATGTATTTACTAAAGTGCAAATGCTTTGCCGATGTGTATACATAAAACTTTCTCTTATACTTAAAATATTATTTAAAATATTGTGAATCCCATAAGTAATGTTGTTTTTCACTATTAGTCAAAATGAATGATGCAATGTTTTTAAATTGCGTAACCGTTCAATATGTATGCTTTATTAGAATTTTCGAAATGTTTAAAGCAGTTGTACTCTGCTTGACGTTACCATGGTTATAAAACGTTATGTTTATTATTAGCTGCTTCCTGAAAATTAAACCATTACTATAAAGCTGTATTAAGAACAACTGAAGCATGTCATTTATTAAAAGACCAGTAAACAGAAAGGACCTGGTTTTCATCTTGACATCGCACTATATCACACGGCACAAGATGCAAAAATTAAGATAATTTGAATGGGAAATTATGACTCATCCACCATATTTTCCTGATCAGATTACTATCTTTTTGGAAACTTTCAAAACCACCTTTACAGAAAAATTTTATATTCAGAATATGATGTTTGAAGAGAGCTGCATTCATTATTTCGATTAAAATTCTTCGGAAGGGTACTGAAAATTTAAAATGGAAATAGGTTGGTAGATATCTTAGATTAAATTTGAATGCGTTTTTTTGCGTTATTTTTTAACTTGCTCTAAAAACCACACTACTTTTGGGATGACTAAATACTTTAACAATAAAGGTATTTTTAAATATGTTTAAGCAAACCTTAAATAACAGAAAATAAAACAAAATGATCTTTAACGCAAAAAAATATTTTTATTACGACGGGTACTTTGTTTCCCAGCACAAATTTAGGGAGGGATCTTTAAAGAAATTGCCACCCACAATTCTTTTAGAATCACTAATAGAGATCGATACTCTATATATTTAGAGTCCGAACCTCTCTGAACGAGAAAAAACTCAGTGATGCGCTTTTTATGTTCGGTTAATAAGTACTGATAAATAATCGAATAATGAGCCAATTGGTGGAGCGTAATCGTCTTGTTAATGTTTTTACGACCCTGATTTGGGTTTAGTCTTCACAAAAAATGTGCCTTTGGGAACATTGCATTCAAAATTACTTTTGGAAATAGCTGCCATCCTCTTGCAATGATTTCACGCACCATAGTTTAGGAAACACTGGCATATATCATGCCATAGAGCCCTTTATCCCAGGTGGAAAAAACGGTTGAAATTTCATTCTGGAATGCATTTTCTCACTCCAAAATATACTTTAGAATATTTTCTAAACATTTTGAATATTTTTTGACATTATAATAGGATTTTCCAACTCCAGACTCACATTCAACAAATATCCCGCCGTAGTCATTTATGGTTACATTATCAGTGGAAAAATTTCGTCGGTCGAATTTTTCCTCTAGCAAGCATTTGCCGGCTCCAAAGTATGGCTTGGGATATTTTCCAATGTTAGACGTTACTAAAAAGCTGAATTTCCTACTTAGATTGAAATCCAAGATAATGACACTTTAGGTAAAGCAAATATTTACTCTCGTTCTGGAGTCATAGAATTGAAATGAAATTGGCATCGACGGCAAATGCCACATTTAACGGAGATCACACATTCCAGTGATTCCCACTTTCTTTTTCAGTAAGTAAATAATGTCACCAATGTGGAGGCTCTGCGAGACTGTGATTGATGAGAAGCGAGAGGAAATTTCATTTCATTCAATTTCATTACTTCAAACTCCATACTGAGCTAGACTCCGGTCTTGACAGAGGAAGATGTTTCCTCTTTCCTGAAAAGGTGATCACATGAACGACTTTTCCCATAAACCTTTGATAGATTTCGTAACTGAAATGTGTCTATGAGATTGAAGAAAAGTCCCTTACCTTTGCCTCATTCTCTACTCTTACATTTCGTGCAGAGAAGTTAGATGTTTGACATCTCGAAAATGGATCAATATAAAAGCAGCGTAATAGAAATAATGTATTAAGAACTCTTGATTTGAATTTCTGCATTAATAAATTCAAATAAAATATTAATAGCCCGTTGTGTTGCTCCTGTGCGACGTTGATTAAAATACCTACTTACCTACTAAATATTATAATTGTAGGTAGATAGTTAAATTAACGTCGCACTGGAGCAACTCAACTGGGTATTGACGGCGGTCCGGGATTAATCCTGAAAGGAAAGTTTCGAGGACAACACCTCGCAATTTTAAACCACGGTCAGATGACGACATCAACACCTGAGCTTCCACCCCACTCAGGTGTTGATATACAGAGCCACACTGTGATACATTTTATAGTGACTCATATTGCAATGAGTCACTATAAAATATATAACAGTGTGGCTTTGTTAAGAAGAAAGGCGACCTTGGATGAGTATACTTTTTTATAACCCGTCAGCCGACCTGCCAAGGGCCTGCCAACAACGAAGCAGGTAGGTATTTTAATTAACGTCGCATTGGAGCAGCATAACGGGCTATTGGCGACGGTCCGGGATCAAACCAGAAGGGAAGGATCTTAGGACAACACCTCGTAATTTTGAATCACGGTCAGATGACGACATCAACACCTGAGCTGGCATCCCACTCTCCAAACTTCGACATCACGCCGAAGTGAGGACATTTGAGACCACGACAAATTTAACGTGCACCATCCGCCTTTGTATACGACGGTCTTTGATTGGATTCGAACTGCCAACGGGGAAGCATTTATTAAAAAAGAAAAGGAAAAATAAATACCATACAAGATGCAGGCACTGTGTAGCATCAGAAATGCAGTTTAAATACAGATATTTAAATGCAGAAATCTATGATATGATTGGGACAAAATCTCCATCCTGCAAGCCGTAACGGAGGCCAACCGGACACACTAACGTATTCGCCATAAGGATTGCTTACTATTATTAACATTATTTGTAATTAATGTAACACATTGCCAATTAATTAACACTAATTACGAAGTCTAATTATACAATGTGATTAGTGTATATTACATTATGGTTGATGTGTATAATGCATAATTATACATTGTGATTGATTATCGGTGGATGGCCTTAAACAGGTGAAATTCCTTTGAGGAAACGCAGGTGAACATGAAGTGATCAGGGGTACCTCCTTCCCCTAGCGGCCATAGGGACGTTGATCATATTTTAATCATGTGTGATATCAGAAACAGGAATAGAACATTTATTTCTCACAGGAGTTAGCAGTTGACTTGGCATCTCTGTCCGCAATCTTGCTACGCAGTTGCTCGCTTGGGCTCTGAACCAGCTGAGAGAACACTGTACTTAACCATAGAGGAAATATAAAAGTAGAGTGGGCAAAGGTAACCTTTATAAGTGCCCAGAATCATGTGACCGAAACTTGTCGTATCGTGACTCGTAATAATCGTAATTTCGTCTGCAGGGTGGAAAAAAAATTAATCATCTGATTGGTCCACTGGACAGGAGAAGTTGCCCATCCATTGATTCATCACCTGATTGATCTACGTGGCATAGAAATGGACTTAGGAGATTTCATAATTTTTGTCTCCATTCTGTAGCGTCATTCACACGTGTACACTGTCATTTGATGCTATATTGCCAAAGGAGGCGATAGGATGCAAATCGTTCAACCAAGTAAATTTTTTACAGAAGAATTACATGACTACTAGTCGACATGCTGGTCACACTTTTTGAAGCTCTTTTCAATAGCAATGCTCAGTGTACTTATTTCACTTATTATGGTGCCAGCAACTTTCGGGTTGTAGGAAGAACAGGATCGAATCCCCCTGGGAGTATTTCTCTCTTCTGTATCAGAAAAACTCTCAGTGTTTGTATGTCTATTTATTTGACTTTGTTTGACGCAGCTTGGCCAAATTTGTCGCAAAGTCGATTTCTAGGATCTTGTGACCAAAACTACTAGTAAAGTGACCCTTAGTTTCGTCAGTTGGATGGAACCGAACATTCATCACCTGATTGATTCACGGGACAGGAGAAGACGCCCATACAATGATTCATCACCTGATTGGATCATTGATTGATCATTCGATAGTAGTAGACTTTGGCAGTTTCATTACTTTTGTCGCCACTCTGTACAAATGAGCATTCACACACCTATTATACCATAAGATGTTATATGGGCAAACGAGGTGATAAGATACCAAATCTTCCACTCTTTCATCAGCTGGGTGGAGTCGAACATTCATCATCCGATTGGTCCATGGAACGGGAGAAGACGTCTATCAATTGATTCATCATGATTGGTCCGCGCGAAATAGTAGACTGGCGAATTTTCCAATTTTGTCGCTGCTCTATACGAATGAGCGTTCAAGCACCTACCCTGTCATTCGATACTATATAGCCAAACGAGGCGATAAGATGCCAAATCGACCTACCAAGTCACTTTTTCACAGTACAATCACGTGACTTTTAATCGACATGGTGGTCACACTTTTTGAAGCTCCTCTCAATAACAATGATCAGTCTACTTACATCTGACATCTATGCACTAAACTCTTCAGGGGAAGTTTCCTTACACAAAAACGTATGTCGATCCCCTTAAATAATTGGGACAACTCGTAATTGCCAACTCGTAATCACTTCTATCACTTCCGGCAACGAAAAATAAATTCACAGTGCCAGAACTCACGCTTAAGATACCAAATGTGGAAGCCCATTGTTTACGTTTCTGCCACTTAATTTTACGAACTAATTCAAAAACACGTGATGCAAGTGCCAACTTATCAGAGTCAGACTATATGAAAGGCATTTTCTGTCAAGCTAAATATACTAAATATAGGTAACGATCAAGTTTCTGCGGGATCCGTGTTTCCTATAGGTAATAACGTGGCGTCGTCGCCAACAGCCTTTATGTTGCTCCAGTGTGACGTATATTCAACTTCTTATCTACCTATATGAAAGTGAAGCCAGTTGGCTTGCTTTACTAATACGATTTCAGCACTTCTCTAATAAAATTTCCAAAGAATAAAGTCAATTAATATAGCATAGTTGATTGATCAACACTTATTTGATTAAACACCAAATGTTGAACAATATTTTATCACCGTTTTTGAACGCAAAACTATGATAAAATATATTTCAGGTTAACAACGATATGTATTATGCGAGAGTATTTGGTTAGAAATCTGGTTTGTTTCTTTACACTGAAAATCCCTCTCATTCACTGTTGGTTTATACTCAGCTTGGCCACATTTTCTTTCAAAGACCCTTCTGTGTTTTATCCTCAATGGGCTTAAATTTGAAGACTTGGGAATATGGAAAATCATTTTCTCTGTGATTAATGACTCTCTGACACATGACTTTAGGTTTAAATTTCTCATTCAACTTTTTCAAAAATCGAAAACTTAATACCTTAATGGTTGCATTTTCTATATTCGAATGAAAATACTCTGTTTACATTGAGATTAATGTTTTAAATCTATTTGAATTTTTCATTTTTATGTATGTTTGGAACACTGGGTGTTCCAAACATACATTGAAAGTTGTTTATCTTGTGGAACAGAGAATAAAATGAAAATCCTTCAGAAAGTTATGGATCTTTAGAGATTCAGATAGTTTAAAAGTATTAATAATAAGTACTTAATGGAACATTACTGGTCAAAAGAGAACGCTAGAATACTAAGGATACATACCATCATTCAACGATAAAAATGAACTTAAAGATCCAGAAAGTCTTTTAAATAAGCAAAGGAATCTTTTATAATATATTATCATAATCTTTTATTGAATAAACGAGATAACAAATTAGTCTATCTAAACAACTCAGAAGTTCTTGGTGGGATTCCAAGTTTAAATATTTTTATAGAATAAAAACAAAAGTTTTTATTAAATGATTGAAGGAAGGAGAGAATTAAAGTTTACTACAAACAGATTGATCTGAAATCACTTTGTTCCTTTTTGAATTCTAACTGTAGTTAAATTTGTTTCTAAATGTTATCACATTATTAAATCAAGTACTGTTTTTAAAATCCCTTTTATCTTGAATTATAACTTATCTAAATCTAAATTCTAGAGTCTTGATAGTTGGGAAAAAGCAAACTTCCTACGACTTTCAACTTTCTCTCTCTTAGTACGAATGAATTCACACAGAATAAAGCTCTTTAACATCATTTTTTGTGTCTGTTTAATTCTCAGAGCGCATTTTTCATGTCTGAAATCATTGGGAACAAGATTTTTGATTGCGCAATGAATTAAAAAAATTTTGGTCATTGTGTGCATTAACAAAACACTGCCACAGATGAAAGCACCACAGAACACAATTGATTTTTGAAATCTAAAAAATTCGAAACCCGTCATCAAATACTGAAAACATTAACTTTTAAGATTTCACTTAACAGGAATTAAACATACCGCTGAAGCTTGAAACTATTGCATATCCTTAAGACATTTCCAACGAAATCAGAAAATTGATTCATCGTTTTCTCACAGGATTACTTAAAAATTATTCCGTAGCTTTTCCTCCTCGCTTTGTGGTGAAGAAATCAAGTAACTTTTTCTTTTAAATCAACGTTTCGTAACACGTTTTTGTCAAAAAGACAAAGCCCTTAATCTTTATTCATTGAGCTGCAGTTCACAATTACCATGCCTCGTTTGTTTCGAGATATCTCTTGAAACAAAGTCCTTTCTCAGTTCATTTCATTGCCGGTTATCTCGATTTGAAAAGAAGTTATTGATTTAGCATTGCCTTTGCTTGGTTAGGTTTGTAAGAGAGTAGGGTGTTTTCCTTAAACTCAACGGATTTGAAAGGAATGCCTTGTGCTCTTTTTCACCAAGGGGAATTGAACGCATTCACTTGACTGACCGTTTTGTTTCTAGATTATTGAACACATTATTATTAAAATACTATAATACTGATTGAAGCGTCATCAATTAACGAGATGCATCTTAACTCATGCTACCAGATTACTTGAATGAGAGGGTTACCCCTAATAGTTTACGGTTAATTTTAAAAGATTGATGGTGTAAGCCAAGTTACAGACGAACTTATGAGTAATGAAGCGATTAAGCATTTCGTTTGAACTCATTATAGGATATAACTATTGTGTAATGACATATGAGTGTCGCAATATTGTAACTAATGACATCAATATAAATGATAGTTCTGAAGAAGGAAGATGTAACACATGAATAAGCTACGAAGTAATCGACTAGAAATAAGCCGTTTTTAATTTCGAATTGTGTAGCAATTTGTTTAAAAAAGTTAAATAGTTTTTGTTTCATTCAGCTCATACTCACACATTTATATTGTCTCTCCGAATACATACGAATTGATGAATTATTACAGATAACGGTGAATATTTTTAGATTGGTGAATTAATTTTCAAAAGGACATTGTATTTTTAAACAATGCAGTTTCAAGAAGAAATAATTTGTTAATTCATTAACATTTTAAAAATTTCTATTGGCCAAATTAAAAAAAGTGATTATGAAAGATTATGCGTGGATTGTTTACGTCCAACTAATTAGAAATAACTTCTATCTCACTCAGACCCAGTTTTAACATTGAAAACATTTTGTAGAAGTATGGAAACAGTAAATAATTCATTTTTAGCATAGTTCTAGGTAGCTAAAATTAATAAGAAATAACTTCCATTTAACTCAAGCCCATATAAAAATTTAACATAGAAAATATTTTCGTGAAGTTGGAAATAACAAAAAATATCTTTTCTACTATATTGTTTTTGGTAAACTTAATTATTTATTTTTGAAATGAGACGTGATTCAAATTTTTGTTAAGATCACAAATTCTGATATTTCACTTCATCGATTTTCTTATTCTTAACAGGCTTAAAATAATTTAATCTCAATCCTATCGCACATTCTTCAACTCTCAAATTAGAATTCAATATTCTAAACGTTAAAAAATTAGATGGCGTTTCAGTCATATTTCTGTTAGTCTGGAAATAAGCTTTTTAAGAAACTTAATGAAAATAAATTATTAAAAGCTTTTATTTACTTCTGGTCTAATTTAATACTTCATTATGTAATTCGCATGACATAGCAGAGTATATGTTTGACGTACGTATATAATAATTATTTTTATTTCAGTAAACTCAAAAGGTTTTTTCAATATCGATAAAATGTTATTAATGATCTTTACTCTAGTAAACTTAAGTAGAGAAGTATGTCTGAGGCATAAAAAACGCTGAAAAATGACCACAGCTTTAGAGTTTGAAATGAAATTCTTTTTATTTGTATACATTTTGATTAATTCCTTTATCAATGATTGAGAAGTTTGAAAAATGATCTTTCAAGGATATTCTTTGAAAAGTTTTATTTATTATGTATCATCATACTTTCAAAAGTCCATTTATCTTTCAAAGTTTGGTAGTTATGAAAAAAATACGTATTTACCACAATTTTATTCAGCTTAATTTCAACCTTCTATCTTTTTGATCGGGAATGTAACAATCTTATTGCACTGATAAGATGTTTTCAGGATTTGTATTTAAGCCTTAAATTCAGAATCGTATTTTCTTTAGATGATTCAGATTTAAAAGTATCTAACTTTATCAAGACTTCGCATAGCATTTGAGCTTGTTACCTAATTGCTAATAGTATCTATCGATGTCAGTTTCGTTTCATTTCAAACCGATTTTAAATCCATTTGCAATAAAAATAAGTTTCGATATGCCCATGTCATATGTCCAAATGAAATATAATTAGTCAACAATATAAAATGGCATTTTTTTTCATTTTTCCAATGTACTCTTACTGGTGTTAATTTTTATTTCCTATAAAGTGTAAGGCAAAAGTTCAGACCTGTCATATTACCACAAATAGTTTTTATACGCATGTCAATTGCATTTCATTTATTTGTTCATATTCTATTCGATGCTATTTATTTGTAAACCTATTTTCGGATTGGCTCAGATTTTCTTTTGTGCGGTAATTTTGATATCCCAGATTTCTCATTGATTTCTGTAACCAGACTGCCGAAGAACTCCATTCTAGTGGCAAGCTCTTTCGTGTAAGTTTAGTAATATTATGCAGTTCCATTGCTCAACTGAAGCATATTTAATCTAAGCGGCAAAATTAGCGAATGAATCCCATAACGGTCGATTTTATAATGTTCAATTGCGTTGTTGATATTCGAAAATAAGCAAATAACGTCTCCATATAAATTGGAGATTCACTCATCAAGGTCACACAATGACTGCTCTTAGCCCTTTAGCAGCTTTTAAAAAATATTAACCTAAAAACTAGTCCACACTTTTTGTTGTTTTACTGTTTATGTGTTTCCATTTTATATACATGGTGCATCAAAGCTTCCTGTACAAACTTCAAAGAGAGGTAAGAAAAAATTAAGCCTTATGCATATAAGAAAGTATATCCACAAGCACCACCTGGATTTACTAGTAAGCACTATTCGCAAGTGAAGCAGTTTTCCAGTTTGTACGGCAATCCATATGTCGACACTGTAAAAAGTGCATTATTGTTGGTAGAGGTTTTGAGCACTAACTGTTTGCATACAACTCTGTCAAACTGTTAGATCAGGGTCAGTAAAAATATTGTTCGCACTACTTGCTGCCATTCAATTTCTTACTTAGTGCCCCTTGCACATCAGGGTGGAAAACATGCATCCTATATTGATACTGTTTGATATTTTATTCTCACCTCCCTTTAAAGTTTGTACACGTGGTATAAGATTTGAAACATCTAATATTTCGATTGAAATTGAGCAAAGTGTATCAAAAGCAACCCACATCTGCTATCTGGACCACAGTACTAAGTTAGAGACTGACCTTTATTATAGTAAAGCCCTCAGGGGCACATTTCCTTTAGGTGTTTATGGGCTTCACGGGCCCGATATACTCTTGCAATCTTTTCCAATGGGGTTTACTGTCTTTAGTATACACGAGAGTCGTGCTCCCGGGTTACTTAAGCGATATTTTTCTGCTTTCATCGCACTACTCTATTCCTCAGTACCTCTTTTTCTTCCTTTCCCATTTTATACTTAACGTTGTCTTGTGTTTGGCCCAGCTTGGCCAAATATGGTCCTTGCACCATGAAACCTAAAACTAACCAAACATTTCACGATAGTTTTTGCATGACGTTGTTTTATGTTTGACGCAGCTTAGCCAGATATAGCACCTTGCTCCATAAAGCCTAAAAATTACCAAGCAACCAATCATTATATAAAAAATTATATAAAAATTATTAAAAAATTCCAATTATTATATAAAACCAATCAACCAATCATTATATAAAAAATTCCAAGTACTTAATGTACTTGCATTAGTGCACAAATTTTGCACTAATTCACATCAAGATCTGATCAATTTTGCTAATGTCGAAATTTCTCGCCATCAAGAGATTGCTGGTTTTTTATAATGACCATATCAAGATCTGGTCAGTTTTGCTAATGACGAGGTACCTCGCTTGACAACCACCAGGAGGGTTAGTGTTTCATACCTTCAAACCTTCCTCAATAAATGTTCTGTAAAATGGTGAAAACCGCATCGAATCTGTCCAGTACTTGAGATTATCCTGGCAGACGCCTATACGAACTTTAATTTGATATATTGAGATTTTCTCTGTCATGTGTGGGCTCGAATATTAAATCGTCTAAAGCATTTACATAGGATTCGACGGACGCTTTTATCCTCAACGGGCTTCAAAACGATGATTGATCCTTTGAATTTTGCGAGTTACAAATAAGGATTCCTGTTCTGCAGTCCCGAACAATTTTAAACATTCTGATGCGTATCTCTTAATCGCTTGTCTTCAAAACCACTTCCCGGAGACACTCCCAAATTCATCACGTCTGTTTAATCCAATTACAGCCCTTTCTCTAATCACATGGTGTTCAACAGAAGGAGCACAACTTAATGCATTTTCCCTAACATATTTGAACAGTACGATCAATAGATGAAAACCTATTGATTATAGAAAATTGCCATTAAGGATTCCATCTCATTTCAAAAGGCACTAGACATTAATAATATGTATCTAAAAGACATTACGCAAATACGTTGCCTCATTTGGATCTGCGTATGATGGAGGAAACGACTTAAATCTTGAATTCATATCATAAGTAATAGTTCTGTGGAGTGGGCCAATGTTCCTAAAGCTCAGTTGTCTCCTTAGAACTGCGAACGGACGGATGGTAACAGAAGGTTTGAGATTGATGCAAGTAGTGAATCCGTCTGGTTTGAAGAACATTTAATAAAAGCATTGCAGGATGTTTGAATAGATAGCCCGTATGCAAGAAATGTAAGACACTAAAATAGATAAAAGTTATAGAAACACATTATTAGAAAAGCATTATTATGAGCTTGGGGGAAAAAGTGTTTTTTCAAACATCAAGGCAGGTTTTTTTATAAGAACAGACATAATAATACTTCAAAATTAGATAGGTTGAGGTTAAATATTTTTAAATTTGCAAGCGTAAATATATTTACTTATAACTCTTATGTGTTATGTCCCGGGTTCGAATCCGAAGGTCGGAAGAGTCAGTGATCGGGCATTAGAAGTAAAAAAGCGAGCAGAAAGTCTCGTTACTAGAGGTCCTCGTATACGAAGCATAAGGGTCCAAAAGTACAATTTAAACCAATGGAAAGCCATTCAAGTGACAGTAATTCAATCAGCGTTGCAACACTACTATAAGCGCTACTTAGGAACATCAATTTCCTTCCCCTATATTTTGGATGTGTTCTTTTTAACAAACGCTATAATCTTGAAGTGAGCGTCAAGTGCAATTCCAGCTGCAGACTAAGTTAGATGGATATTGATGTTGTTTTCCTGTCAGAATTACCCCTGATTTTAGGATCTTGTTGTCACTGTCTAGAACTCGTTTTGGATTGCCCTTTGTTATATCCCCTTTCTTTTTCAAATTTCATAGATATAACATCACCATTAAATTTCTTGGTTTCTGAGTTGTTTTTAAGATTGAAACTTCAACGGGATTTCTTCTCACTTGACCATTATGTCTTTTGTATTTGTTAGCTGCCACAAAAACAATTATTTCAATTTGCCATTATTTCATTCTATGCTTTTAATCTTGAAATAAGTTCAAGACATACTTTTTGAAACCTGTGCATTCGCTGTTTCAGATGATTTACGATTATCAATTATAAGCAATTGTCTGACTTTCAGACAAAATATAATTATTAAAAGTTTTCTAGCTGATGAATTCGGATTTTATGGGATGATCTCTACACGGACATCTTAGGTCATGTGTGGCACATTTTCTACTAAGCTTTTGAATGTCTGAACATTTTCTTGGTATCTTTCTGGATGTTACGAGGGTTAGTCACTAATTACTCGTTATGAAGCTGTATTTGTGTTGTTGAGAGTATGTCGCTTTCTCATGCGCAACACTAGGCCAAATCTCTCATCACTGCACCCCAGGCTTGAAGTTGCTAGTTCAGTTCCATTGCCACTGTCGTGACGTTAATTATGGCCGATCCGCTTTCCGTTTGCACCAAAGAACCTCATTTGATGATCCGTTTTTTCGTGATCTGAAGAGATATCACGGCCAAAATCCATCATAGGCTTTCTAGTCTATACGAGAAGCCAGAAGACCATCCGCTACAACTGATGACAACAGGTATTTATAGTAAACGTAACATGATTCTGTTAAGCAGGCAAGTAACTATTGTGTACGCAGAGGTAAATTTGTCATTTGCAAGACATGCATTGAGCATGTTTACAATTGAATTAAAAATAAAAAGATAACCAAAACAATCATAACATTTATGATTAATTCTGTAAGCGACGTGCAAAACTTAATTAAAAACATGCTAAGTTACGTCACTTCCGAAATAAAAGAGGAACACACATTACTACAAAAGCACTTTACAGAAAAAAAAACTTATGAGAATTGACCAATGGACGAAGATTATAAGAACTGAGAGATATGGCAGCAATGTATGAGATGCATTTTCTGTCAATCTAAATATAGGTGGCCGTAGTTTTTCTGCCGCGATACGTATTTCCAGTAAGTATTCTGCATCAACCTTTAAATGAAATAGACAGAGTTTGTCCACTACTTCATGCTATTTCTTCTGTTCGCTCGGTTTGAAAATCCGTCCCATGTTTGTGGGAAAAAGTCTGAGTCCTTATGTGGCACAAATTATAGATTGTTTAAAGTGATTATCCAGCGTGATTGGAAACACTAGTCTGTGTTTCGTTAATCAATTGACCCAAGCGATTCGTAAGCCTGCGCAATTTGCCCTTCTGAGATCTTACGACATCGAGTCCGCCCACATGTTCTGCCTATTTCATTACAAATCCGATGATATTCTGAACGCGACGTCGTCTTGTTACTCGAATATGATTTCAGCATTTTGCCCATGAAAATTTCGAATCGATATATGCTACTTAATTGGCCAACGCCAATTAGATTACTCACCAGACGTTGCCAAAAGGAGATAAATTACATTCTAAGGTACTCCCGATATGTATCATGCGAGAGTAATTGGATAGCAGAAACAAAATCTTCGCAAACCGTCTGGTTTGTTTGTTTGTCGCTGAAGATCCCTCTCATTATACACTTATAATAATCCAAACCCTCATTTAGTTCCAGACAGAATTTAGTTCTTTTGAAAGTTGACGAGGCAATTCCATATTATTTCCCATTGGTATTCATTCCACGTTTTTAAAAAATAGAACAATTGCCTTTTTAAAATTTTAACAATTGTTACTAAAAATATTTGTTGCTGATTTGAAAATTTCCCAACCCAAAATCATTTTAATTCGAAGACATATTAAAATCGATTCCTTTGAAGATTCTACTCCAAAGTAATCGTTAAAGGTACATTTGGAATATTTTTACAGACGCACTCTTTTGAGTGTGTAATTTTATGCTTGCTATGATCTAGAAAATTTCTAAAGAGTCACAGCACAGAAAGCATGCAAATGGTGTTGATTATTTTTAAGATCAGGGGATTTTTCTATATAAAGTTAATAAGTTAATTTATTTTTCCTGATCTCACTTTAAAATCTCCCTTTAACATTTAATGGCATGTGGCTGATACGTATCAAAGATAAGATAAATATTGATAGTAAACATTTAATTTAAACGACTGTAATTTCATCTGCAAGTTTTATAACTTCCTTTCCAACTGAAAAAGACGCTTTGGCTTTCTTCTATAAAAATATAGTATTTTTTATTTTCAAAGGGATAAGAGAGAGAAAAAAAACGAGAATATACTCTTTCAAACTTTTTAGGTAGACACATAAATGTTATGACAAGATAATAGATTGCTTTTATGAGATAATAAGGAGAAAGTAAAGTTACTGAAGATTGGGAAAGAGTTAGTCTTGTAGCTCGAAAATTGGCAAAATTAGTATTTTTGTTCCGTTATTAAATTTAACACTATACCTTATTTTCTTCTCCTTCAACGTAACATCCACTAACCAATCATCTGTTTCATACTTTGTTACAAAATGTTTTTCTTAGAAAGGTTCTAAACTTTTAAACTATATATTCAAAAGTATCGAAACGAAATGGGCGCAGCTGGTTACCGACGTAACTATTAGAGAATAGTAAATCAGATATGCCTTCAAAGTTAAATCTTATATCTGGATTTCTTTGTTTGGGAGCAAATACAAATAAATGAAGCATCGATATACATTTTAAAAAATTATTGGAAAATCTACTTAATGTATTTGAATTTTATTTTGCAAATTCAACTGTAATAATCAAAAGTATCGATGAAAAAATCAAATCTTTGCTATGATCTGAAAAGCCCATATTGAGGGAGCACTTTAAAAGTTTTAAGATAGCAATTCAATAAAATGCGATAACAGATTTTGTATCAGCCACGTGAAGACGTTTATTTGATTTAGTAAGGAAAATATTTAGGGGATCGAAAGAGGAAATACAGAGGTTGTTCGGACATTTTTTGAACGATTTTAATGGACTGAAGCTCAATTTTTATACATGAAATTTTTGTGTTTTAAATGTTTCATTTGATAGCCCTTATTGTTAACTATCTTTCTACACCTTAATTTCCATGATGATAATGACTTTTGTAGTATCGATAGTGGTATTTTCTTCCACTCTTGTTCCACAGTTTTTCAGTCCTTGAATGGTTTTCGGTCGACATTTCGATAATGCCCTTTTCAAAAGTCCAAAAGCACAAAAGTCCATGGGTGAAACATCTGGAGATTTAGCAGGAATATCAGTTGATACCAGTTTCTTGTTCCATTTTTTCCAAGAATTTAATAGTCGATTTAGATGTGTGGATGTTTGCTTTACCCTGATGCAGTTCTACTGATTATTTTCACTGTGGGTAAATATATGGTATTTCTTTTTTGAATATTGGGGATAAAATATGGTCTTGATAATGTAGGAGTTGATTTTTACATTCCCCCTCTTTTTACTTTTAATTTTCCATTACATGCAAAACCGGCAACAATCATAAATCTCTTAGAGAAAATTCTCACGTTCACTTTGCTATAGTCCTTTGAGACTTGGCGGATTCTCTTTTAAAATTAAAGATCTTACCTTACAAATATTCTCAGAAAATTTTTCTTTTTTGGAAGTATTTTTCCACTTTTACGTTTTTTTCCTTTCTCATTAATAATATTATTTATCGTACCTTTAGATATCGAAAAACCATGACTTTTACAGCGTTTTTGAATAATTGAATAAGCATAATTCTCTTCGGAAAGAGAGGAAACATAGCCTTCCACCCATTGCTTATTTAAAAGCGCCATTTTGAAAGTAAACAAAACTGAGTTAGCAGACGATAAGTTATACTTTAACTATTTAACTGCTGTGAAAATAAAATTCTTTCGTAGCATACAATTTTTTACAGCTCATCAAAATCGTTCAAAAAATGTCCGAACAGCCTCTGTATGTCTAAGTATATACATTCATTACTAACAAGGATAAGTGTAAAACAACACGTCTCTATCCTGTTGCATAGTCAATATGTTTAAACACATATCAACATGTTCAATAATCACTACGATAAGGATTGAAAATTCAAACGAATTTTGAGACATAGCTTTAAATTATAAAATCATAGTTCTGCTTTTACTAACCGCTGTCTTTGGAATTTTCTTCATATGTGTTAGCTTTATTTCATGAAATAAGAAGTATGAAATAAAGTAGTATTTATTATACATTGATAGGAGTGGATTTCTAGGATTAAACTTCTCTTGGGCATGAAACTTTTCATTTGACTAGTACCGAACACAAGTGACAAAATGTAAGTTAACAGTTTTATAATGTTAATATTTCATCAGAGTAAGTTATTAAATTAAACAGTAATGTTGTTATCTTTTATCAGTGTTACAGGGGGATAGCATAGAACGATGTATAAGCGAAAAATTTAGGCTTTAAACTTTTGTATTTGAATTCTATTGAATTTGTTTTATAATTTGCATCAAAGTTTTTTATTTGAAAGCAAAATTTTTTAAATCAAAATTTACCATTATAAGAGATTTGAAAATGTATAAAAATATTCCTTACCATGTTTGATTATGAAATATTTACAAACGTAGTAGCATTTTGGGTGGCAGATCCGATATCAGGTGAGTTGAATATTTTATGGATTAATTTGGCTTGATTTGCCATTCTATGATCACTTTCTAAAAATATTTTGGATTTCATTGAATATGTGTATCCAAATTTATATTACGGGTAACTTTTTTAAGTATCATAACATTCATGGTCATAGTATTATTCCTTTTTATGTGCAAATAAATCTGCAAAGTACTGGATTTAAAAAAGTTGCCCCCTTTCCGAACAAGGGAGTAAGGGTCACCAGAACATAAAATAACGCCTGAAAACATTCTACAGTTGGAAACTTAAATTTCTTTAGGAAAATGTGTGCTTAAACCGCTGAAGTGCAGCGCTACCAGTTTATTTGTATCATAAGCTGAAACCGATGAACAAGAAAAAAGTATGAAATGAAATTTTATATATTCCAAGTTTTTGCTGAAAAAATAACGTTTTTCTCTTCTTCAAGGGAAAAGAAAGATATTCCTTTCCCAAACTTCTAAACACTTTAATCTAATCTCATCGGGGTTGATGCTCTTACAGCTCTTACCGGTATTCACATAACGCCGAAAAAGTAAAAAAACCTTTCTTACATATTTGAACATTTCCCTTTTACCCAAAACCTGTTAAAGCTAAAAGTAAACAAGAATTCCTTTCATGTCATTTTTTATTGACACAAATTGAGAATTACACAGAGGAATTTTAATAAGATTTCAAAATTACGTTCATTGCAGTTACTCAAGAAGTCATTTTGTGGAGATCAGTATACAATATGCTATTGGATTTACTCATTCGTTATTTGTTGGTAAATGGATAAGTACGGTAGAGTGTTTTGCATCGTTTTGATACTTTGCTTTTTTAATTTATCAGGGGAGTTGTTAAAGTTTTTTGGATAATTTTTTATGAATAGTTTTTCAAGTATGCTGTTTCATCTTTGAGGAAAACAAATAAAAAAACTTATATTGTTATTATTTTTGTCTCATATTATGATATCTGCTACTTATACTCATTTATGACATTTTAAATGTTCTTGTTTGTAGCATGAATTAAATTATATAAAATGATTTCAGAATCAAATATTATACTTCAAGTGATCTTGTTCAGGAACGACGTGATTTTTTTGTAATATTCTTTCCCACCCCTTTAATCTAAATAAAATGTTCCCAGATAATATAAATTCATTGAAAGTTTGGCAGCTGTTATATATTTTAAAAAGAAATTATACCCTAATTTAGTAACACAACTAATCTGCAAACAAACTGATTCTTTAAGAGAAATGTTTCGAAATTTGACAGGTATCAATGTTTTTATTTGAAACAAAAAATATTTTAAATCAAAATTCACCATATTAAGATATATGATTTGAAAGCATAAAAACATTCTTTACCATGTTCGATTATGAAATATTAATAAAAGTAGTATGCACTTTAAGTGTCAGATCTGATATCTGGTGGATTGAATATTTTATGGAAGAAATGTAAATATATTATATTCAATAAAACTGTTAACTTAGTTACTCCTTTAGCTTTTAGAGTAAAGAGCTTGTGTGAGTGTTTTATAAAAAGTTGAATATGTTAATAAAATAAAAGTATTTTTTTCTTAGTCATTAATTCATATTTTTCTTTAGGCAGCTCTGAATAAAGCAAAGAAAATCACTGTCAATGTTAACATTTAAGATATTTAGAGGAAACTATGTCAATGATTACATTAAGTTAATGTTCTAAATCAGCAATGTTTAACTGGTAAGCTCCAAGAATGGCACTAACTCTTACAATTTTAACCATTTCACAGGTGGTGAAACAGTTAAAATTGTGTAAGATTTATTTCATTTCAACGGTTTAGTTTTCCACTTTTGACAACTGTGTTCACAAATAATTTAAACTAATACCGGTATTTTTAATTTCCGTATAAATAATACCAGTTTAACGTTTTTGAGAAATTTTTTTATTGCAAAGTATCATAAACAACTTGTTTCGTAAATATTTCTTTTAGTCACTTTGAAGTAATAATGGTATGTAATTACTCTTTTGCTTGTAAATCAATTAAAATTATACCTATTTTTTTGTTAAATGTGCAAAAACATAATATCTTGTTTAGTGTGCAGCAGGATTTTAGTAATTAGTTTATGTGTGCCTTGAGATGAAAAGGTTGAAAATAGCTGCTCTAGATGAAACAGTAATTAGTAATTTTTATTGTACATTTTAAAACTCATTTAAGAAACATAAAAGAAAGGTTTATAACTTCTTACCTGATGTCAATAACTTGCGTAACTTGTGTTATCGACATCACGTAATGTTAATTTTTTTAAATAATTTATCCCCACAATCTAATTGCTTAAGTGTTATTGCAATCTTAACGTATTTTTTATAAAATTGCCATACAAAAGGCAAGACGTAGCAATAAACTTCCAATTAATGCTGCGTAATTACAGTTAATGTAATAGCAACAGTTCTGAAGCGATATTATATAAATCACGAACACCAACTCTCACATCTTAATTAATATAATGCAGTATTTACTTCCTACACAACAGAGAAAATGATTTCAGAGGAAATGCACCAAAATGATGTATTACTCTGTCTCTTAAATAATTTATTTTATTTTGAAATGCATGGTACTATTATTTAATTAGTGCATACGAAATATCTTCCAACGTTGTTATGCACCAAGAGGAATAGTCTGGAAGAGAAATTTCCTCATCTTAAAAGAAATTCATCTTGCTTTAATGGATTCTCTAAAAGACTCTATTCATTTCCATGAATATTAAAATCTTTCAATACCTATGCAATTCTTCAAGAGATATAATGTATAAATCCTTATAATATTGCATGTTACTCAAGATGCACCTATTAATTGGATACGAAAAAGGGTTATGTATATGCTCTTCCAGAATCTGAATCGATTTTCTTAAGTTAATTAAATCGTTATTTAGAAGATTCGATTTTTGTGTGTTGGCGCCTTATGTTCTATTCTTTTATTGTATGTGAATAAAGGTGCAAGGAATAAAATGAAAAAAATTAAAAGATTTATTTAATTCTCATATTCGGAATGAGAAACAGACGTTTAATGAATGAATTAATTTAGCATTTTCTTTACATCTATACAGAAGTAGAATTAATTTACAATTCTAAGTAAATAATGTGATTAGTGTGAGAAGCGTTAATTAAAAATGTTTGAGATGTTATTTTATTTAAAAAACTTTTCCGCGAATGTACAACCTTTAGGATGTACATAAGGGAGTTATCTTAAATATGTTAATTGCTAGTATTAAATCCAGTTAAAAATTGTCATTCGTATAATAATTTTGATGGTTTCATTGACATTAATTTAGCATTTTCTTTCCATCTATACAGGAGTAGAATTAATTTACAATTCTAAGTAAATAATGTGATTAGTGTAAAAGAAGCGTTTATTAAAAATGTTTGAGATGTTATTTTATTTAAAAAACTTTCCCGCGATTGTACAACCTTTAGGATGTACATAAGGGAGTTATCTTAAATATGTTAATTGCTAGTATTAAATCCAGTTAAAAATTGTCATTCGTATAATCATTTTGATTGTTTCATTGACATTAATTTAGCATTTGTTTTGAGTGCGATGAGTTTGTGTATGCGTTTTACTAATTTTGTAGTATTCATAAAAGTGCATTACCGTCGAAAAATTATCTAGGGACTAGTGATATTATGACTGATTAATATATGCGTAGTTCATTGTTTATTGTTCTTGTGTGTCGGTTTTTGTGAATTTTTTCTTTTCACTAGGTAGATATGAATTTTAAAATATTATAATGTCGGGAAGATTAAGAACGGGTATTGATTTCGCATTTTTATCAACATTATAGAGTTCTCTAATCGAAATGTAGAGTCAGATGTCAAATGATCGTGTGTTCAGATCCAGATTTCGGTAGAGAAGCGATCTCAATTTTATTAGATTTTAATGGTTTCCATTGATTTCTGGTATTGTTTACTCTTCACAAATGGATATCAACATGCGTAAAAACGTGTTAAAAGGATTCTATTCAACCTTACGTTTCCTGTTTCGCAAGCAAGCAATTATACCAAAATAAACAAGGACAAATCAGCAAACTGTTAATAAATAGTACCCAAACAGCAAATATAGGAAAACAAAAATTGTATTCAGTTTGCATACTAACTACACTGTGAGCGAGCGAGAAAGCGATCGGGGAATTATATGATCTTTTATTATGCACGAGCAAACTGTAACCATGGTATAGAATGTGATAAAAACTAATTTGGAATTTAGAAGAATGGTTAGACGAAGTGATAAAGGAGAGTCGATTGATGTTCTTTTTAATTTTGTATCGTCTTTAGTTTTTATAATAAATGTTATTTTTTAACAAGTGTTCACCTGCCTCCATGTATGCAACCAAAAAGCCTATCTACAATTAAATACTACAATGGGACATATTCTGATCATCCAAAAAGTGAATAGAGTGAGTTTTCACCTTCAAGAAAAATGAGGCTCCGATCACCACGCAATGTCCCGACTTACACTAAAGAAACAATTAACAACACTCGATATTTTTGTCATTTGTGGTAATTTTCTAAATGCCCGACCACTGATCTATTGACCTTCGGCATTACAAGGGGTGAACCAGCGGCTATTGCGAGGAAAGTACCAGTGGGTAAGTCGCCGTTGCTTCTTACAAGGACAGTTCACCTACATCCATGAACTTACAACCGGAGACCTACAGTGTTGTTGACAAACGCTTTGTCCACTGTACCAGGTAAGCGGTGCTTGTGTTATTACGAGGCCTTTTCTTTCAAGCTAAATGAGGTGGTGGTAGTGTTTTTGAGGCGCAAAACATCTGTGTGTATATATATATATATATATATATATATATATATATATATATTCGCCAATACAAATTCCAAAGAATGCATTCAAATTGAAATATGATGGTTGATTGGTCGTCGCCAAAAGTCACCCAAACGGCGATAAACTACATTTTAAGTAACCTTGATATGTATCATGGGGGTGTAGGGGGTATTTCAATTAACGTCAGACTGAAGCAACACAACGCGCTATTGGTGACGATCCGGGATCAATCCAAGGGAAAGATCCGAGGACAATATCACGTAATTTTGAACCATGGTCAGATGAGGGAGCAATACCTGAGCTGACACCCCAATTTCCGAACTTCCACACCGCTCCAACATGAGCACATTTGAGGCCACGACAGATTTAACTTACACCAGCCCCCTTTGTACTCGATGGTCTTCGATTGGATTCGAACTCACAACCCTCCGGTTTCTAGTCGTTACTTTTCCAACCGGACTGCTGTGGCCGTGCAAGCATTTGGATTATAGGAAGTAAGATCTTTTTTTGTTTGTCTGTTTACACTGAAAATAAAACCCCCTTATACTAGTCATAAGTATATGGGCACAGAAGTATATGGGCACAGAAGTATATGGCTCAGAAGTATATGAAGTATATGGTGATACTAGCACACCTTAGGCAAGGAACGAAATTTGGCAGGCAAAAGACTGCTCAATACTTGATAAAAATTCTGCCCTGCCTTTGTAAAACCAATCCCGATTTAAAGTTGAGTAGAAAAGCTTGCACTAGAGCATTTCCTATCTTAGAAGAAATTTCCGATCCCGAGATCTACATGGAACCCTCAATTGAAACGCATAAATTTTCGGTTCGAAAATTATTCATAGCAATACGAGCTCTTACGAGCAATACGTTTCTTCAATAAAATAACCTCAGATTTGTTACTCAAAAATGCAGAAGAAACCAATTTCCATAATTTTTAGATCTTTTTCCCGATGGTTGGCAACATCATGAAGCTTGAATTCAAATCGAAAAGCTTTCAAATTGTGCTGCGAATATTCCAAACCTTGATTTCCCCAAAAAGATGCCACGTAAAACGGTTTTTGTATGCAAAGAGTTACTACAGTGTGCTATTTTTTCTGGAGGCACACTAAAAGCGCTAGCTTGAAAGATTGGTTTTGAAAGTTCTTTGTGTGTTTATGGAAAATATCTCTCTATCTGGAAGGATTATTCACACAAATATTTCTCATTATTTTGTCCAATGCACAACCGTGGTGAAGCTAAATTGATGTATATAAGGCGGATGTTCAATAATAATATAACGCGTACCTGATAACAATTATGATCAAATCAAATAAAAAATCACATTGATAATTTTGAAAAGTACTAATCCGCACATAACATCTGCGGTTCAGTTTCTCAATTACTCATATCCATTGTGATGGTAGTGTCATTACTCACATTTCATACCTTATTTTAATTCTTCTTCTGAATGAATGCATCGATATGCGCATTTCATTCTTACTGGTCTTATTCTTACTTCCAATGAAATGAATTGCAAAAACTGCACACCTCAGTCATGTTGCAACAATTAGCTTTGAACACCACTTTAATGTATCCCATTCACCAAGACGATTCGGTATATTTAACCTCTAAACCCATTTTCACGTTCGCTCACATTTTCTTTTGTATGTTGATTTCTATTTTCCAGATTTCGCATTTCCTTCTGTAATCAGAGTACTGGAGAATTTCATTAGAATGGCGAGTTCTTCCATATTAGCAATATTATGCAACTCTGTCGCCCTAATCAAGCAAATTATTTAAATTAAATGGAAAAATTCCGTAGTGGTTGATTTCGAATTGCTGATATTCTTTCGTTGCCGTTCGTTAACATACAAATACCGTCGATTTCTGTGCAATGTACTTTAGTGAAACGTAAACTTAATTTTTCTTTTTGTCTATCCTGGAACGTTGTTTAAAAACTAGTATAATTACGTTAGCTAGTATTAAAATAAAATCTATTTGATGGATACGTTTGTTGGTTGCATATTAATTAACCCTTTTGGTGGTTTATAGCGTCGAAAAATTCTTTGTAGGGTCCTCTGATGCAAAAACCTGTTCCAAACTGTCACCAGCTCTAGACAAGGGACAATTTGTTTTTCTTACTTGATCTTCATTTCTCCTGGAGTAATAAGGCAATTTTGTCTAGACGTGATATCTCGTCCTTAGCAAAACTGCCCACATTTTTATATTTCTAGATATCTCGTCTACTTCCCACAAATAGGTCTCTTCGAAACACTTGTAGGGTTAAACTGATTATTTTTTAACAGTATTTGATTTTAGTCTTAACGGTTTTAGGAAGTCTTCTATTCTCTCCTAGCAGTGCAAACAAAATTTTAGCTCGTAAAGTTTTATAGTCTTCGAATGACTTTTTATTATACAAGTTACTTTAATATGCATCGCCGTAAAATCGGATTTTAAAAATAAAAAATAACGGAGCTGGGGTTCGAAACAAACTGATAGATAAAAGAAATAAACGCATGAACTGCATGCATTTCCTTCTCAGCATGGCGAAGTGTTTTACTGTTATCGACAAGTTCATAAAAAGTAGAGGAGCGGATATTTGTAAGCTGAGCGACAAATGAAAGTAAAGGAATTTTTATAGGTGCATTTGGTCTCGACTCCTTGCTATTTTAAAGCCACAAAACTTTTTGCGATTATGGCTTTTTGAATATGTTCAGTGTTTCTTTAAAAATTCTGAGTCCCTCTCATGTAAACAAACCTAAATGAAAAAACGGATTTTATTTCCTCTACCCAAATGCTCTCGCGTATGATACATGTTGAGGTTACATTAAAATATAGTTAACCCCAGCTTTGGCAACGTTTGTTTTTAATATAATTGGCGTTGATTAATCAACTATCATCTACCCAATTTGGGATTCATTCTTCAGAATTTTTATTGGCAATGTATTGAAATCTTATGCGAAAAACAAGCCAAGTGACGTTACGCTCGGAATATGTACAAGAAATAAGTTCTACCGTGGAAACACTCTCACCACCTCCTACATTTAGCTTAGCAGAAAAAGCCAGCTTACCAAACGTTACTAAAAATTAAAATTCCTTCCTCAGAGCTGGCCAATTGGGTGAATTGTTAGCACTCTGGCCCTTGGTGAAACACATCTTGATTCTAATCCAGATATGACATGGGATTTGTTATACTATGTAATCCGTTTTTACCCTTCCTAAAATAAAACATAACCGTAGAGCGATCAACCAAATCTGGTTCACAATATAACTATCATAGAGGTAGGTGCACACACACACATGCGTTGTGTGATGCGTACATGCAATTTAGCCCTCTAAATGGTTCCGAGGATCTATCTTGTCCATCAAGATCTGGCTAATTTGCTAATGACGAGATATCTCGTTATCAAGATATCCCCGATTTTTGACGATGACAAGATCAAGATTTGGTCAGTTTTTCCTAATGACGAGGTATCTCGTCCATCAAGATCTGGTCAGTTTTTCCTAATGACGAGATATCTCGTCCATCAAGATCTGGTCAGTTTTCCTAATGACGAGATATCTCGTTGAGACAATCACCAGGAGGGTTAGAGTTTATCTTTTCAATTCAGAGTCAAGACATCGTTATTGTAATATAGGTGGTAATACTAGTGTATAGTTGCATGAACACATTTGCATAATTACAATACAGGGTTATGAGCTTCATTACCCGTTTAGGGGAGAGTTCAGCTGCCACGCAGAATGAGTTTTTAGTGTCTTTGCTCGTTAAATTATTGAGAGGTCAATGGTAAATTCTCGACAAACCTTTTAGGAGATTTGTACTAACCGGCTTACGGTCTTTGTCTTTTGGCCTAGGGTGTCATTAGTCACTAGCTGCTATCGAGGAGCACGTTCATCACTGGCCCATAAGCTCCAGAAGAAAAAAGTTTACTCCCTTTTAGTAAAAGAAATTGCAATTATCTTCCCTGCTTCATCTCCATTGAGCTCCATCTCCATAATAAATGCTCTGACAAATATCAGCATGGCCAATAATCCCACAGTCAATTATTCTGTTTTTTTTACCCCTTCTGTTTTCTGATTGACACACTAAAGCCAGGGTGCCATTAACTCTTCTGGATTCAAAGACAGGTTTAGTCATGTATGTTTTTAGAGTTCACAATTCTTTGTAATTCATATCAAGTCAATCGTATAGGAAACAAATTCACCGCATAGAACCCATATCTTTTAAACTGTGTCGCTCAGTAAGTAACTGATACTATCGGACAGAATTAATATGCTAATATGCATTTTACGTTGGAGCAGGTTTGTTTTATTTTATTTATTATTTCAATTAACGTCACACTGGAGCAACACAATGGGCTATTGGTGACGGTCCGGGATCAATCCCAAAGGGAAAGATCCGAGGACAACACCACGTAATTTTGAACCACGGTCAGATGACGAGGCAACACCTGAGCTGGCACCCCACTCTCCAAACTTCCACACCACGCCAACGTGAGGACATTTGAGGCCACGACAGATTTAACGTGCACCAGCCCCCTTTGTACACGACGGTGTTTTGGCTGGATTCGAACTCGCAACCCTTCGGTTGCTAGTTCGTTACTCTTCCAACCGGGTCACCGCGGCCCCTGGAGCAGGTTTGATTTTTGTAATTTACCTTGGGTGCATATGTCTCTTCTGTGCTAGTAAAGCTTTCCTTATGTGTGTATGGTCATTAATTGATGTTGCCTATCTTGTGTTTGGAGCAGCTTGGACAAATAAGGCCCTTGTGCCATGAAACACAACCAACCTTCTGCGACACAAATCAACCCAAATCCTTTTTATTGAATGTTAACTAATTATTCCTACTATTAATATTTATAAATAATTTGGCTGTGCTGAACGTGTCGTTAGATATACAATTAAGATGCAATAAAAACGAACGCAAAAATTGTATAAAAATGTGTTCTTTAACTTTCCCAGATCAGTTTTTATCTCCTAAGTAATTAGAAAGGCTTTTTAAATGTTAAAACGCAATAAATTCATCACTTGTGCCCTAAACTTAAAAGATCTTTTAGTTAAGAACTCGTTAGCCTGATGTGGAAGTTATGGAGTGTGGGGTACCAGCTCAGGTGTTGAAATCGTCATCTGACAATGATTCAAATGACTAGGCGTTGTCCTCGGATCTCTCCGTTCCGGATTGATCCCGGACCATTACCAATAGCCCGTTGTGCTGCTCCAGCGTGATGTAAATTAAACTCTATCTACCTATCTTCAGATAAAATAGTTCAATTCATATTACATAATTCTTCACGAATATAAATCAACTTTTTACACGCGTGGAAACTTGAAACATCTCCATTGCAATTTATAGATTTGTATCAAATTAATCTCAGCTTTCCCAGATGTGGTCAACGCCTAATAATTAAATTTCTTGCACGAGAGGCATGAGATGTACCTCGGATTATTTCCGAAGCCTGCATCGGGGGCTTTCATTACAGAGTATGGACATGGTCGTAATTTGACATCCTGCTGGAAAATAAATGATCCGCGATTCTGAACCTGTCGTGGGTGTGAAATTTACACGCTGGACTGCGAATCCTTAATCACGACAGATGGTGAGGGGAACTGTTGCGAATGATCATAAGTTCGGAAATTTACTGATCTCTGCTCAAATAGATCGGAAATGGTTTTCCGATGACGAGATCGAAAACTTTCGTTTATGGTTAAGCGAACATTTTAATTTAGTTTCGATGTTTCACGGTGGAGTGCATAAATAAGTAAATAATCTTACTTAAAAATGGGAACTCCTAAAATTAGGTTTTGCTAGCTGGAAGCCACAACGGTATTTTCTAAAAATAGTGTGAACTGTCAGAAGTATTTTTAGTAACTACGGAGTCGACACTATAAGTGGTATTTCAATTTAAGCATAGATTGCACACTGATAAACTGGTTTGATATTTTCGATTTGTATCCCCTAGTTGCAACTGAGTAGTAAGTATCAACTGATGTTTTCATTTAGAGTTATAACTTAACAAAATGTTTTGGAATTACCTTTTGATATTTACATTTTCAGTTAAATTTTACCTGAATACAAAACGAGTCTTTTAGATGAGAACGATTTGAATTAAAACGCTGAGTCAGTGTGAATGAATTTAATGTAACTATTAATGATTTCGGATCATAACTAATGCTGTTATAAGCACAAAAAACAGTACACTTTCTTCAAACATTTTGATAACAACTTTGTTCACAAATCAACGTTGGATCATAATATTTTATTTCATATTTTTCTTTCCTGTTAAAGACATTGACTTTTGGCTGATAAAAGTCATCGTTAAATTGATATCAACCATATTTACAAATAGATAAAATGTGACGATTGGACATTTTTGGTGAATTATAATTTTATGTAACCGTAGACTTTATCAATTACATTATCTCCAATATTTACGTGTTTGTAGTGGTAAGTGCTTTCAGGTTTGCTTTTGTAGTTGGTTTTTTTGGTTCCTTGCTTCATAATAAAAATAAAAATGAAACTATGAGCATACAGTAATACTTGATTTGGAGAATGGTGAACATTTAAATTGAGATGTCTTGTACAGTATATTTAGATAAATAGCTCGTTTTAGTGGCTTAAATCATTATATTAAAACAAGTTAAACTTAGGTTACTAGAACTATTTTAACTAATTGAACTAATTAGTTTTATATACACTAATGAAAATTGCAACACTATGAAAGAATCATCAGAAATAAATAAAATTTATTCCATGTATTACTTATAGCGGTTTAAATAAACGATCAAATTTACAGAGCAATAAAACAAAATAATGCCAAAAATCAATATCTTGTGCAGCCGCCACGCGTAGCGATGAGAGCCTGTACACGTCATGGCATCGAATCATACAGATTCTGAATGCCATGCTGAGGAATGGCATTCCAGATGGCCTCTATCTGATGCCAAAGTTCAGCCGTACTCTGCCCGACGAGTGTTACGAGCGAGTCGCCGTCTGATGTAATCCCAGACATGCTCAATGGGCGACGTATCCGGGGAACTTGCAGGCCATGGAAGAAGCGGAACCTGTCGTGCACTGAAGAAGGCTTGTACATTCTGAGCAACATGTAGCCGGGCATTGTCTTGCTGAAATACAGCTCCGGGAATACGTTGCAGGAGGGGTAGGACCTAGGGCTCCACAACTTCCCTGATGTAGCGCCCGCTGTTCAGGGTCCCCACAATTTGGAGTAGGTGGGATAGCACATGATATCCAATAGCGCCCAGACCATAACGCCAGGCGTTCGTCCAGTATGACACTGAATAAGACACTCCGGGAGAAGGCGCTCACCTCTGTAGCTTCTGACGAGTACGCATCCATCGTTATAGTCCAGATTGTAGCGGGACTCATCTGAGAAGACGACGTGTTGCCAATTGGCACGCCATTGGTTGTGTTGGTGATCCCATTGTAGCAGGAGGCGTCGGTGGTTCAGCGTCAAGGGAATCCTGCTCAGGGGAATCCTTGCGCGTAGCCCATGCCGCAGCAGACGTCGACGTACCACCGTGTGGGGGCATACAATGACACACCTGTAGACCTGCTCAAATGTTGCTCGAACGCATGAGAGGACGCTGTAAGGTCCGTCACAGCCATGCTGATGAGGAGTCTGTCGCCCCGTGGTGACGTCATATTATGTGGTCCACTGCCGGGTTTCGACTTGTCCGATTCTCCATAGTCCATCTCTTCCACACACTCATCACTCTTGTGGCATACGCCCCGTGCGAGTGACGGTTTCACGATACGAAAGTCCAACCTCACGTAGGCCGATCATGCGGCCCCGTTAGAACTCCGTTAGTTGCTCGTATGGCACTCTGCGTTTTTGGCGAGACATATTGACTTCTAATCAATCATTTACAGCAGTCAAACGACCATACACACATTTTAACGCACATTTACAGTGTTTTTTATACACGTCTCACTTGGAAGTTTAGAGGGTGTTTCTCTGTCCACACTTATGTGATCGCTTTGTAATTCTAATCATTTGCATATCCTAACCTGTTTTGCCATTCCTGCAAGTTTCATTTAATTTGCATGATTCCTTCATGGTGTCGCAATTTTCACAAACAGTAGTGTATAATGCAAAACTAAAAATATTTCGTAAGCCTTACTTCATTATTTGCACATAGTAAGCTTTATGGAAGTCGCATGATAAATCAGAACATTTCATCGACTCAAAAATGTATTACTCAAAGTGGAATTGTCCTGGGAGAAATTAGATTTTCGAAATATTCCAAAGGAATGACTTGATAAAAACAATTTGTGTGCTTGCCAAGCTTTTCAACTGCTATCACATCAAAAATCATTGCTTGAGTGGCACAGACTATAGAACAAACGCAATACTTCAGCAACAAATAGAAATTAGGCTAATACCCACATGATGTTTGAAAATGGCGGTCTCCGAAACATTCCAGAAATTACTTCCGCCATTTTTTATTCTTTCAATTTTTGTTTCATATCTTTCAACGCTTTTATTGTTAAAATGTTTATTTTTAAACTGCTAATACGAGATGCTTTCTCTCGGACGTGAAAAAACAACTTCCGTGTCGTAAAGAATCTCTCTCGCCATTTATTAACAGGCCATCCTGTGCATTTTTCGGATTTAATTTTCGATAAACCGCCATTTTTTTATAGATTTAATTCCTTTCCATAAAGGGATGAAGCGGTACTCTGATTAAGTCACTCATTTCCCTTGTTTTAAACAAAAGAATTATAAATAACGATGAGAGAGGATGTTTTTTTTTGTGCCATCGCGGTATTCTTTATCCTAACGAAAACTCTCGTCCCCCTACACAAATAACAACCCAAGGCTAGACGAGACAAGGATTTTAAATAATCGTTTGGTCGTTACAAAATCCAATATTCTCTCATTAAGGAATCGGAGCTAAATATCTTTTGAAGTGAAAGCAGGTTTTTCATTGAGTAAATGTAGCTTCAATTGAACTTTTGTACATTGTTGCGTTATTGTTCTTACTGCTTTTGAGAGCAGTGAGATTATTGGATTTTGTCGAGGTTTTTACTTTGCTATGAAAATGAAGTATCACTTTTCCATGGAAATTTACTAACAATATCGCATTTGCTTTTAGCTTTGAATCCCAAATCTCATTATTATTTAAGAAAAAGAACCTGAACGTCTTAATTGACTCCCGAATGATATCTCTTCTTGCTTAAATCAGAGACCTTGGAATTAAATTTACTTTTCGCAAGAAAAGTGTGTTTAAAGAAATGTTAGAAGAGAAAGTTCATCAAAATATTAATGAAATTTTATTGATTCGTATGAGGAAAATGTGGTCTCAAAAATGTAGCGAACTGTATTTGGAAGAAATAAAATTACTTGAAATTTAATGAATTAATAAGAAAGAAATTGAGTGTTTTGAGATGTTACATTTTAGTAGGCTTAATATCTGAAAATATCGATGTAAACATTCTTATGTGTTGACAAAAATGTATAACTCATGGTATTTATAATAATCATACGATAGCAACATAGACAATTTCACGAATTTTTTGGACATTGAACTTATAGTGGCTCCCAAAATTGAGTATACACCATAAAGAGATTTCTTTGTCCCAAACTCTAAAAAATACTTGATAATTTGATATTAATTTTTACATAAATGGTAAAGTACACATTTAAAAACATAGGTTAAATAAAACAATTCCATATTTGTTGTATTTTTAAAAATAGGTTTTAAATGTCACAGTTACAAAATTCTAGGTCACAAATTTAAGTCTCTTATTATTTACACCTCTTATTTCGTAGAGCACAATAAAAACTCAAAATAAAGTTTTGTTGTGCATATTTTTGCACATAGAACAGCTTTTAAGTCGAGGGACAAATTAAGAATTTGTGTTGTTTTCCTGGATTTTTTGCTACCCATTTCTCGCATAGGATTGTTCTTACGTTTTGTGCTCTTATTATCATGATTTAAACTACTTTTCCTACTAGGACTACAAGTTTTCAATCCTATTGAGGTCCTGAAATTATGGTGGGGGTTACAGTTGCTGTTTAAGGTGGTACAGAAACATTAATTTAGCTATATTTGCTATATATCTCTTTTCTCTGTGTGGAAACGTTATCTAGACACAAAATTTGACTTTAAATTCAAATTTTGAGCACTTTCTTTTGAATTTCGATTAAGGTAAATATTTCACTCTCTTCCATGATTTATCTATAAAAGTTAAATTTCCAACATCTCCATCTTGCGTACAACCCAACACGAGCCCTGAAACACATGGATGCTTGTAAAAGGGATAGCATTCTGACAAAGCGTTATAATTTTAGGATTCTGAAAAGCCTATCATCGTCCATCATCTTGAGAAACATTGTGAATTTGCTTTCTTAGGGAACGTGAATTATGTGTTTGGAGGTATGTAAGTGAAGCATTTATGCTTGTGTCCAGAGTTCATGGATTTATTTAAGTATACCTTTTACATATATTACCAGAGAAACACAGTATATAACTATTTATTCAGTGTAAAGCGTGTATTAAAACCTTAGCAACCATTAATAAAGCATAAATACCATGATCTTCATAGTACCACGTATGTGTTTGATGCACACATACAGAACGTGTAAACATTTCACTATTCTTGAACATTAACAGCTCTGATGTTACCATTTATAGTCTTCATAAAATTATTTTCTATGTAAATGGAGCATCTCAGAGACAATTTAAAATTTGTGTTGCCTTAAAAAGAAAAATATCATTTAGTTTTTAAAAATATTTTGTCATTGATAAAAAATAATTTTTCATGTCATTCAATTTTTGTCAATAATCTGTCTTAATATATTTTAAATAAAGTGAGTTAGTGGTCTTTTTGAATGAAATTCAATGCTCAGTTTCTGATAATAGAGAATTCATAAGATCAAAGAAGAATTAATTAATATAGAGGAAATGTAGAGTATAAAAATTGTAAAAGAATGACCACTTTTAATGCAATGGGAATAAAGTCAGAAAATATTTTGGTGAGATTAAAAGTTCAGAGTTATTGCTTATATTTGTATGAAGTTTTACTAGATTTAATAAGTTTGATTTCATGCCCATTATCAGACGATAATTTCGAAAAATCAAAATCTTTAATTGACGAAACTGGCAAAACTTCTTTGAATGCGCAATTATTAATAAATTAAAAATAATTAAGTTGTTAATTGAGTTATTGAGTTATTGCTTATATTTGTATGAAGTTTTACTAGATTTAATAAGTTTGATTTCATTTTCATGCCCATGCCAAGTGGAGTAATCTGTTTGACAGTATAAATGAATAAATTCATTCATTCATTATTTTTCAAATAAGTAACTATAATTAAAATAGTGAAATATATACTGGTTTAAAAACAATCAGTTATGTAACCACACTACTATAGCCATATAAACAAAAAACAAATGATTAAAATAAAAATATAAAATTCTACAATTCATGAATTGCTTCCTACAAAAGTCCAACATTTATTCTGACAATCTAAAGTATCTCATAAAGAATGAAGTTAATAGGCAGTAAAGTTGTTTAAATTAACACCGTTCATAAAACAAATTTTAAAAACAGAAATATTTCAATTTTCATCTTCGAAACTATAAAAAATGTGGTAACAAATTATTGATCTTAAAACTGAACTTTCAATTGACCATTTCTGATTCCTATTGTTTACATGTCTCTTTTATAATTTAGATTAATTTTGATAGAAAGTATTCGACTGGTGGAAAACGTTATTATTTTTTCCAAAACAAATAAAAAATACGGGAATAAAGTGATGGAACAATTTCTAACGATTTATTACAAAACAGATACGAATTAATCTGAGTTTGATCAAGATACTTTTGTCGGATATAGTATTCAATATATACATTTTTCGCTGTACTCCGATTTTAGCCGGATATACAGGGTGTTTCAAAAATATCTGGCCAAATTATAAAGGGTGGTAGAGGGGCCCAAAATAAGTATTTTTTTATCGCAGAATATGTACCCGGAAATGCCGCGTTTAGGTGGTAGAGGGTTCTATTTCGACTGACATTAGAACCCTCTAATGTCAGTCGAAACAATGTTATCGACTGACATTAGAGGGTTCTAATGTCAGTCCATAACATTGTTTGTGTGGCGTAAGGCGTAACTCTGATTTTCAGCGGTAATCATAGCTACACGAATTCGGAATTCCCCATCTGACGTATGGGGCTACGAACAGAAACGGACGAGCTGTTCAAAGGTTCTACAGAGGTCATAATGTTGTTCAGGAAACGTATCGCAGCAAGAACATTACCTCCACCTATATTAAGTTTGACAGACAATGACTCTCATGATTCTATCACAGCTTGTATCTTTGGAGCAATGGTGACTCAATGGGTTTGACCACTGCGCTAGCATAAACAGGTTTAAGCTGTAGGCGGCTAAGGTTTCATTCCCGAAGCTACCCGTATGTATTTCTTTTCTGCACCAGTAAAACTTTCTTTGTACTTGTCCATTTACTTGACATAAAAAGGATTGACTGCCACAATTTGACCAGCTTTGATCCTTGCGTCATAAAAAATCAACCTATCAACATTGGACCAGTGAGATACCAGAATCGATTTATCAATGAACTGATCTCCTCAGATCTACTGATATTTTAAGATGCGATCTATATACATTTTACCCCATACAAGTTTATAGCATTCAGTGTAATACGTTACACGTGCCTATAGGGACAAATAACGGCGAATATCTGGCATGAAATATTCCTTACAGTTTATGATGCATGTCTTTGAATTTAAAACCAGAGAGCTTAGAAGAATTACATTTAGCTTGTAATAGTTTATATCGTTCTCAAAGGATAAAATTTTTTTATGGTACGAAGTATAATATATAGTATTTTATCAAAGCTTTCTATGAATATGAGGTTAGCACAAGGGCGATTCATAACTTTAAAGTAAAATACAATTGAATCGTTGATTTCAGAAACCCGCTAAGTGTACTTTTTCAAAAATGTCTGTTGACGGGTTTCTGAAATAAACGATTCAATTCTGGATTTCATGGCTATCATTTCATTATTATTTAAAAAAAAAATCAGTATTCTTATCTCGGCTATAATATATTCACTTAAAAATATAATTTCGATTTTATATTTTAACTGCCAAGTATATGCTTACATCTAATAGCGTGACAGCTTAAAAATGTTTCTTTGGATGTATGACATATTAGGTTACTTTACGTTTAATGTATAGTAAGCCTTGAAGAAATGAAATATGGGTTTTACTAAATTTACCACAAGACCTGTTACAGTGTGATGTATAGCGGTATGTTATACATCCACTGTATAGCTCCAGTATAGGGGACGTACAGATGCAGAGGTATCCGATACTATACCTCTGTAGGAAATAGTTTCAACACTTTCTTACACTAACCCTCATTTAGAATTTGATTACTTTAATTACCTTTGCAAATATCAGAGATTCAAATCCTTCTTTGGGGATGAAATTAGAATCTTCGTGCATCCTACTTAGAATTCTTGCAATCTGTATATCAATTTTTGTTAAGTTTTAAGTTAAAAATAACAAGGTTTTGAAAATTTCCTGTAGAAATTTTAAAGGGAGGTAGAGAGCTCAAAATTAAATTGTGTTCATATAAGAATGTGTCTGCAAACGCCATCAGGATGCTTTAGAGGGTACACTAAGGTGCGAAAATGAAAGACATCAAGTAGTTGAATAGTATTTTATTAGCTCTTATTTTACTGTTTGACAGCAGTTGTAAACCTATATTTTCTCAGTTGATGCTTGTTATAGAGCATGCATTGTAATTTTAGATATAAATTAATTTAATCATTTGCAAATCATGCATATACATACCTGTGCAGTAGATGGTTATCTAATTGAATAAAAGATGCCGTATACAAGATTTGAGTTTCACACTGGTGATAAAAGCCCAAAGTTCGAGGATCTTTCATATAATATGTAATATTGGTGTGGAGGTAACATTATGGTATGGGAAGTTCAAGAGAGTGATACTCACGACTGGTCTTTGGTATCGGACGCAGAGGTGTCGCTGATGCATGGCACGCTGAGATGAGGACGATGCTAGTCAGGAAGCACTTTTTAAGATTTCACTTGTCTGTTTGTCGAGGAGCTCGTTCTTTTCTCGTCATCCACTTTCAGCATTTTTCAGATATCTGCTGAGATGCTTCCCGAGAGATTCCCAATTTTGTCCTTTGTCGGTTGCTCCACCCCCAATAAAATCCAGCTTCGTACCCAATGCTCTGACCAATGCGAGAAAGTTTACTCATACTGTATTCAATCACTATGGCTGCTTTACCTCTCTCAATTCCTTCAATTGTAAATCGTTCTGTTTCTTATTGTTTGCTGCTTTTCAACTTGTCACGCTATGGTGACGATGTTAGTTCAAAGTTACTTAAAGTCACTCAGTACTCAAAGTTATGATCACCAACAATTAATAGCATATATGACAGCATCGATGCATGGTAGGAGTGTTAGTTGATCGTCGTCGACCAGTATTATGTCTGTTTCTATGGCGTTTTGGCTTCACACGAAGTCTAGTGCAAATGGTTTGTGTGTAAACGACTGTAGGAGTACTGTTCACGATACAATATCACAGTGGCTCGTTCGTTTACGACAGCCTCTCCATATGCTAGATGGATGTTTAACCACCTCAACGTTCTTGAAATGATATATCCTACCTGTACAAAGTCTAAGCTGACGATATTCCAAACTGACTAAACACTACTTATAATTTAGAACGGGGAATCTGAAGGACATTTGTATGGCACATTGTTAAATACTATCTGTAAAGGATTTTGAAAAATGGTGTTGCAGCTGACGATGTGGCTCTAAATGACTGAACACCAGTTACTTATATTTTAGAACGAGTATTCTAACACCTATTTGCACGACAAGTTGTGTTAAATACTATCTGTAAAGGACTTTGAAAAATAATGTTTTAGCTGATGATATAGCCCACACAAACTGGCTAAACACTAGTTATGTTTTAACATGGATAATCCGAAGTCCATTGACATGACACGTTGGGTGAAATACTATGCCACTCTTAGGAACTTTATAAAATAGTTTTATGTAATAATCCCCTTAACATATTTATTTAGTTACAACAACGAATATCAAATTTGCTTAAAGTGATGTTATAAACCATTATACTGCACAAAATATTTCTTCTTTATTTCAAATTTCCCAATAGGGATTATGTTTCATGCACACTTGAAAAAATTCGATACCTGTACCCTATTGTATCCTTATAAAATTCTTATAATAGTTATAGAATGGCAGTGATAACTCTTAAAATTTCTGTCGCTTTGCGAAAGATTCATTCGTTCGCTTCTCTATTCAATATTTCTCGTGTCAAGGAAATGCTGTAGTGGATAAGGATTCTCTTCGAAAGAAACATGAGTACAAATGAAACATATTTCCCAATGCTACTCCAAACAACCATCTCAAGTATATTGAATTCTTGTCCCCTGGTGCTGCACGAACACTTTCTTGGTTTCCGTACCTTTATTTATAAGAAACGAGTTTTTTCCACAGCTCCATGTATCGGATTTCCTTTTCTTTGAACTACACATGAGAAGTAAAGTTACTATTTTTCTATAGAAACTTTGTTATTCTTCTCAGCATATTTACAAATTGGACCAATGATAAACGCGCATTGTAGTTTCATTTCTTCCAAGTCAATATTTATGTCTTTGTTGTATCCAGCTTGAAGTTCGTGAATTTTACAAGTTATACAAAATACAATCAGTGAGGACAGAGAGAATGACTTTTGAAATAGAATATCATAGGTGAATTGGATTACATGAAGTCGAGTTTCGACTCTATTGATGATCAAGAATGCGGAATCAAAACCGTATATTGATATAAAATGAGAATTTCAACATACTTCTGAAATTGGGATTTTGAACAATATTTTCTGCTTTTTGAATTTCGCATCAGATTTTAAGAATGCCTTTTATTCAACTCACCACGCAAATATTACAATAACAAGCTCTACAGTCTTCATAAAAGGGTATCCGTGGCTCAGTGGTTTGACCAACAGAGGAAATATAAAAGTAGGGTGCGCAATGGTAACATTTATATGTGTCCAGAATCATGTGACCAAAATTAGTAGTATCGCGAACCTTTAGACTACTTTCGTCCGCCGGATGGAAACGAGCATTCATCATCTGATTGGTTCAAGAGACTGGAGAAGCGTCCATCCATTGATTCATCATCTGATTGGTTCACGCAATACAGTAATGGACTTTGATGATTTCTCCACTTTCGTCGACACTCTAGAAACGCGCACTCCCACGTCGACCCTGTCGTAAGATGCTATATCGCCAAACGAAGCTATAAGGTGCCAAATCAGCCAACCAAGTCACCTTTTCACAGAGCAGTCACGTGACTACTAGTCGACATGTTGGTTACACTTTATGAAACACATCTCAATAACAATGCTCGGTCTACTTAAATTTTAATCCTATAAGTTAAGCATAAAATCAAAGGTTTCGCTAATCAAACCTCTGATTTTGTAAAATTTGCTGTTTCTATAAATATTTTAGACCGATTGAAAATAGATGCAAAATTTCATGTGTTTGTTTACAAAATGAGCTTACCAAGGCAAATTGGAAAACTGTATTTTCTCTAAATTTTTTTTGAAAAATATACTCTAAAATTCCAACAGCTGTACTAGGAAAAAAAATACATGTTTAGCGAAAATTTGGTCGAAACAAATGTATATATAAACCAGGAAACCGCAAGTATAGGTTCTAAGAATTGGCACACTCAATTTCGTTTTGTAACGGATTATCCATTACAATATACGAAACGTTGTGTAACTTTCCTTCGGGCTTGTCTAGATAAGATGTTTTCTTCCCGCCAAACTTTTATTCGTGAAATGTAGGATATGATGGAGATATCTGAACTGGCAGGACATTCTTCATTGCGATAAGATGCCACCGTACCAGGCAAACCACCCTTGAAATCTTTTCCACCCGTTGGATAGATAGTGTGTTACTGCATCAAAGTTTTATATGACGATTACATTTGGACATTATCGTGACCGATATATAGCCCTATTATAGACTTAAGCCTAGTTAAAGACTTTTTCTGTATTTCTGTTATTTCGTTTCACATTTGAGCTGTGAAACAGATAGCATTCCTCAATCTGTTTTTAAAAAAATTATCTGAAAGAATTTTAACTGAAAAAGAGCAACAATGATGTGGTTCTTGAAATATATATATAAGTCTGTAATAACTAATGTGTTCTACCTTCGAGGTTAGGTTACAAAGAAAAATGTAATCATCAGTGGTGTCAGAAATTACGATACCCTTGTTTCTAAAATATACATAATTCTTGTTTGGAAGTTAACTTAAGAAAAAATGCAAAGTTGCGTTACTGAGGGTTTTCACTAATGCTCACGTTGGAGTGGTGTGAAAGTTTTGGAGAGTGGGGTGGGCCAACCTCATCAACTGACCGTGGTTTAGAATTACGACGTGTTGTCCTCGAATTTTTCCCTTCGGGATTGATCTCGGACCACCAATAGTCAATTGTGTTGCCACAGTGCGTCCGTAATCGCCTGCCTACCTTACCTTCATTAAAACGCGCATTAATTTGAAACAAACTTAAAAGCTCGAAGAATCTTTTCTTTTATCACTTTTTCAATTCTTTTATCATTTTTTTATAGTTATTTTATCATTTTTATCACTTTCTCAATGAAACGAATTGGAATTTGGATTTTTTAAAATTAACGTCGCACTGGAGCAAGGCAACGGGCTATTGGCGACGGCCCGGGATCAACCCCGAAGGGAAAGATGCGAGGACAAACACGCAATTTTGAACCAAGGTCAGATGACGAATTTTTTTCAATGAAACGAAATTTAAGTTTCTTACATAAGGGTATGTTATGAATGCTATTTCAATTTCGATCATCTATAGCGATTCCTAGGAATATAACTTTCTTATAAATATCTATGATTTATTTTACACAGCTGTGCTTTATACACAGCTATAAAATAGATTACAGTCCTCAACCTGTTTTTTAACGTTTATATGTAGGGATTGTAACTGCCAAACAGCAGCAAAGTATATTGTTACTTCAAATATTCTTGTTAGTCTAACATTATAACACATTATTAAGAAGCATGTACTCATTAGTAATGCGATTAGTTTCGATATTTGTTTCTGAAATTTACATAATTTTAATTTTAAAAATTAATTTAATACAAAAATGGGAAGTGTTGCTGAAGTTTTTCATTAATTCTCGTATTAATATGAAAAAAAATAAACATTCGAATAATATTTTCTTTTGTCACTTTTTTATTAGCATCAGTGAAGAGGAATTACCCGTTGAACTCGAAAAGAAAATGTTTTCTGTATTGTTTTATCTCGACAACTAATTAAGATAATTTTTATACTGTTTGTTGCATAGGATAAAGTACACACTTCACACTTCCTACAATAATTCTCTGAGTATGTGAAGAAGTTAAATTTTTATATAGTGAGATGTTTTAATTGTTTATATGTTTTTTAAATTTGCAACGAGATGTTAAGCGCAAGTTTATAAAAATATTTTATAAAATATTGATGAAAATTTTGTTTAGAAACACTAACAAACACTAAATATTAAACTTAAAAAGCGTAAAAGTATGTGTATACATTTATCTTTCATAATAGGAACTTTAGCGTATTGAAAATACAGAGTAATTACAATGATTATTAAGGTCATTTTCCAACAAAGAAATACTTGAAATGAAAATACAAATTAAATTGGGATACATTAAAACGATATATACAAATTACATATTATGTGAAAATTTCATGCAAAATTATTGAAAGATTCTTAGTGCAAGATATAGTTACAAATTTCAAGCAAGTAAACTAGTAAAACGAATTTTTGCATAAAAAATCGACATATTACATGTATAAACTGAGAAAATTAGACGTATTACATGTATAAACTGAGAATCGTTAGAGAGTGTAAAGAGTGTATTTTACCTTATGTAACAAACAGCCTAAAAATATCTTAATTAGCTGTCAAAAACAGGAAATACAACAAATACTTGATTTTTTTGTGATTAAAAAGTTCTCCTGTATACCCCTGAAATTAAAATTTAAGTTATTACATTTTGGTATGTTCGATCATCTGTAACGATTTCTTTGTTATCTAAATCGCCACATCTAAGAAAAAGCTATAAATAGCGATTTCTGTTCGGTTTGTGATTGGATATGCAAATGAGTATGCATAAAATGTAGTAAAACGTAGAAAATATATATCGAATCTTAAACAGACAATTCAGTAAGGAATAAAAGGAATCTAATAATTTTCTTCTAAAGTTTGTTGTGAATAATTTTATGAGAGATTAACTCTATCCTTTTCTAAATTTAGTTCGTGTTCTGTTAAAACCCAGAAATTTCACTAGCTATAAAATTCTATTTTGCAGCGTGTTCCATTAGTGAGTCCTTTCCTGTTATCATTTTCAACATCAAATTGAAACATTTACATTTTGGTAAAGGGATACCTATGAAAGGGATTTTCAGTGTAAAAACAAATCAGACTGTCTTCGAAGATTTTATTTCTGCTTTCCAAATGCTCTCTCATGATATATATCGGGATTACAGTAATAAAATGTTTATCGGCGTTTTGACAACGTTTGGAGTGTAATTTAATTGGTGTGAACCAATCAACTATCATATATCAATTCGGAATTCCTCTTTTTTTTGGACTATAGGCAAAGCGCTAAAATCGGATTAGAAAAACAAGCCAAGTAATGTCACGTTCAGTATAGTACAGAAAAACTGAATCGTCACAGCATTACCATGGCTACCAATATTTAGCTTGGCAGAAAAGGCTTTTAATAATTTATTTGTATTCCTTTTTATGGAGATATACATAATAAAGCATCATAGAGGGCTAATTTGGTAAGTTATAAATTAATGTCCAAGTATAACAATAACATTGTTGGGCTAATGACATATTTTTAACGCAACATCATTTGTATTTTCTTGTAGGTAAAACTAATTTTTTAAAAATTTGCCTTTGGCAGTAAGGTTTTAAAGGTTAAAAGGGAAATTATTACGTCATCCGATAAGTATATGGTTGAAACGACCTGTATATATCACTCCTAAGTTATGCTTGAAATAGATATAACCGACCTCAATCTATGAAATGGACATGATGATCTCAAGCAAACAAATATCACTAGCCTGAATGATTTTTCAAGATGTTTACGAATCACTTTAAAGCTGTACTAAGGATCTTGCAAGTGCTTTTTCTAGCATATCCTAATTCATTGAACATCAGCAAAAACTCTTCCCTGATGACGCCTTGATCCACCAACACCATTTCATTCTTTGAAATATTCTTAAAATTTCCCTTTGGTTTTCTCTAATTGAATTATTTTATTCGCTGTGCTATGTCTGTGGTTTCAGGCCGCACACATGGAGTTTCCCTTTTTGCTTGACTTTTCAAGTGTTGAACTCACCATCTGACTCTTGTTCACAATTAGGTGTTGTTCTGAGATCTTTTCCACGGGATTGATCCCGGATTGTCACATATAGCTCGTTGTGTTGCTCCAGTGAGACGTTAAATTCAACTACCTCCTACCTATTTCAAATAACATTTGAAATAGTAGGTAGGTAAACTGACAAAGTTTGAAAAATTTTGTTTTTATTTTCTTTGTGTTTTGTCAAACACATTACTTTTGTATGTAGGGTGCTCACAGAAAAGAGCATTAATTAATTCGCGTAAATATTTAAAAGTATGAAAAATATTCCGTTTAAAGTAAATTAATCTAACCCTCCTTGAGTTTTCTTTTGACTAAAGTCTATTTCAAATCTGCATTGATAATTGCATCAACCTACAGTAAATGATTTAACAAATGGTTAAGAAATGTTATCTCATAGCTTTTGAAAAATGCACAAATTAATTTAATACCATTTCTTCAAAACAGCATATCTTTTTTATTTTAATCATAAGTTTTTAGTAACTGTAAAATTTGCAACAAAGGTTCCTCTACAACTTATTGAGATCCTGTCTGATATGAATTTTCAATTAGGTTTTATACACCATGGAAAACAGATTCTTAATCATTCGTTATGTAGTTCTTAATCAGTCGATCATAAAAACTACTTTTGAAGTGATTCATAAAATTTTGGATTAATTTAAAATGTCTCTGATCGAAATTTCATAGGGATAAAAGTGTATTCTTCATTTCAGGAAATACAAGTTTTCCTTTCGTGATTTTACATAATTCTACGCCATTCGTATTCCAATACACTTCAATAGATTAGAATTAATTTAATAAAACAATATTTTTAAATTTAAATACTACTTTTATTATACGACAGTAAAACTTAATCTCTTGAAATAAAATTAAGTAAAGTGCTTTCTGTTTTTCTCGTGTATGCAATAAAATTCGAAGACCATTTAATTGTTAACACTATTATCAGCATTCGTTTCGATGTGTGTGACATTTCCGTTTATTTATTCTGTTCTTTAAAATCTCTATATTAAACAAAATGGTGACAAGAATTTACATTTTAATTATTTAAATTAAAAACATTTCCCCCCGTAAGTCTGTTAGATTCTTTTATTCCATAAATTTGATAAAAGTTGTTTGAAACACTACAGATTTAAAAAGAAAGCAGGAGTAGTTAGAGATCTTAGATCTTAAAAGAAATTGGAAAAAAATAAATATGCCTGTCATTATATTAAACTAATACGGTGAAATGCTTGTAGTGATTTGTATAAGAAATAAAAAAGGCGTCGCAAATTATTCTACACACTTGAGACAAGGTTTTGAGAAAATTGCTCTGTATTAAGAATTTTAAATTAGAATATATTTACTTTATTAGATGTCTGTTATACAGTGAGATGAACACTTACAGTGTCTTGTTAAATTTGAGCTGAATAGCAAAAGAAAAAAATGGTATAATGAGACTCAGACTGAAAATTTCGAATTCTGTTATAATGTCTGAGTATTTTAATAAGAATTTTGAACTTGGAATAAGTTAGAATTTTCCTTAAAAAATCTTAGGTTTATTACAGCTATTAAAATCTTAGGAAAAACTTAAAAGTAACATTTATCTTGTGTTAGGCCTCGCGTTATGTTTATTTATATCATATATTTCTAACAAAAATACATTTTAATGTACAATATATGTTTAGTGCATTATTTTACTGTTCACAACAGAGGTATTTAAATAATATTGTCTAGAAGTTTTGAATTGTTTAGCTAGATCCTTACCTTTAGTTTTGGATCTCTGTACGAGATTAATTCGCCAATTTTGCCGCAAAGTTTAAGTATACTTAATTTGAGCTAGGAGCTGCATTATACAGAGGCTGTTGGGACATTTTTTCTGAACGATTTTCATGAGCTGTAAAAAAATTGAGCTACGAAAGAATTTCATTTTCACAGCAGTTAAATAGTTAAAGTATAACTTAACGTCTACTAACTCAGAGTTTTGTTTACTTTCAAAATGGCGCTTTTAGATAAGCAATGGATGGAAGGCCATGTTTCCTCTCTTTCCGAAGAGAATTATGCTTATTCAATTATTCAAAAACGCTGTAAAAGTCATGGTTTTTCGATATCTAAAGATACGATAAGTAATATTATTAATGAGAAAGGAAGAAAACGTAAAAGTGGAAAAATACTTCCAAAAAGTATCCAAAAAAGAAAAAAATTCTGAGAATATTTGTAAAGTAAGATCTTTAATTTTAAAAGAGAATCCGCCAAGTCAAAGGACTATAGCAAAGTGAACGTGAGAATTTTATCTAAGAGATTTATGATTTTGCCGGTTTTGCATATAATGGAAAATTAAAAGTAAAAAGAGGGGGAAAAATGTAAAAATCAGCTCTCACATATTATCAAGACCATATTTTATCCCCAATATTCAAAAAAGAAATACCACATCTTTACCCACAGTGCAAACAATCAGCTAATTCATTATGCTAAATTCATTATAAATGGATTGAAATGTGAATAACGACACTTTCCACCAATAGATATAAGCAATTAAGAAAGTCTAGAGCAGATGCTATGCTAGTTACATATATTTTATTTGGGTTCTTTAAGTCTGTTAAGTCATCCCAAGTATTTAGATCTCTATGGTGTGACCATTTTGTGTGTGAAGGTCATGACTGTTGCAAAGGATAAGCGCAGACCATTGAGTTTAGCAAAACGAATGCACAATATTTATTCATAGTAGAGCCAACACATTTTACTGTTTTGATATAAGGGAAATCTAATTCTAAATCTGACATATTCGTGTAAATGGGAATTAATGAAGGGCTTGAAAAACGCTTATGACTCCCTATCAAGTGTCGAGCAAGATGTCTTACGACACTTGGGCAAGGAATTAATGATTGGTTGGTAAGTTATGCCGAAATGAGTTATGATTCAATGAGTTATGAACATCTGCTGCTGAATAAATTCCTACCGCTATATCATTTCATTTGTTACTATGGTATACGAAATATTCAATTTGTCGTAACTATGTTACACTAGTCAGTGAGAGGCAGTTGCCACTTAGGACTTGGGAGGAAATAGGACATATAAATCCTTGTATCAGGTTATGAGAAACCGGAGCAAAATAACTTTAAGCAAGTATTGGAGATTAACATTTTAACGTAAAAGGATAATTTAATATAACGTTCAATTTAAATGTATTTGTAAGTTATATTACAACACCTTTACTAATCTACAAAGGGAAGAGCTTCAAACTCATGTGTAAAAAGTGTGAACTATAATGTGGTTAGTAATGATTCAGGATATAGTGGAACTTTTGAAGTACTTATATTTATAGCTAACATTTTTCGAAGTTACACGAAAATTTTAAAAGAAAATGTTTACAAAATTACGAATATATGTAGAGTAAAGGCACGCAATATGGAACACCTGATTTTAAGACTCGTATATAATTTATCAAATTCGAAACATGTTTGAGCTATACAAAGAAAAGTTTAAAAGATGCCAGTATCTTCGATTTGAAAAACTGGTATAATATGGAACACCTAACTCTTACATAAATCAATTTCTTCACATTAAAAATGAAATGCGATTTTCACCATGCTTTGAACGTTTAGTAAAAACTCCTCAGATAAATCATTTCACATCATATTTTGATATCGGCATTTTTAAAAATTATTGTAAAATTAACTTACACTACTGGCCATTAAAATTGCTACACCAGGAAGGCGGCACGCCATACACGTGAAATTTGCATGGCAGATAGAACATGCTGTGATATGCAAATGATCAGATTTTCAACTCATTCATGCAAAGCAAGCGGCAGTAGTGACACCTACAATGCTATTAAAGAAGAGCTTTGACAGCAGGTTTCTTATACTGGAATTGCATTTGAACGTTGTTCTCGGGTAAGAAAGTTGTTGTAATGCCTCGTGTAAGAAGAAGAAATGCCTACCAGCAAGTGTCTGACTTTGATCGAGGAAGGATTGTAGCCTACTGGGATTGCGGTTTATCGTACCTCAGTATTGCTGCTCGCGTTGGTCGAGATCCCATGACTGTCAGCAGAATATGGAATCAATGGGTTCAGGATAGTCATACGGAACGTCGTGCAGGATCTCAGCGGCCCCCCATCGCTAACAGCCGAGAAGACAGACATGTTATCCCCATGGCCACAAGGGATCGTACAGTCACGTCACGAGCCCTGAGTCAAGAAATGGAATCGTTTGCAAGACAACAAGTGTCTGCTCGAAGAGTTCGACGACGTTTGCAGCAGCATGGACTGTCAGCACGGCAACCATGGCTTCGGCTACCCTTAACGCTGCATCACAGACAGGAGCGCCTCCAATGGTGTGATCAACGACGAACCTGGAAGCAGGAATGGCGTCACGTCGTCTTTTCAGGCGAATCCAGGTTCTGTATACAGCATCGTGATGGCCGCATCCGTGTTTGGCGGTATCGTGGAGAACGCTCATTGCCAACTTGCATTCGACATCGTCATACTGGCCCATCACCTGAAGTGATGGTATGGGGATGCCATTGGATACACGTCTCGATCACCTCTAGTTCGAATTGCCGGCACTTTGAACAGCAGCCGTTACATTTCTGATGTGTTAAGGCCCGTGGCTCTGCCCTATCTTCGAGGCCTCCGTAACGCTAGGTTTCAGCAGGACAATGCACGACCGCATGTTGCCCGTACTGTCCTGACCTTCCTTGATACAGAACATGTTCGACTGTTGCCCTGGCCAGCACGTTCTCCTGATCTCTCGCCAATTGAAAACGTGTGGTCAATGGTTGCCGAGCGACTGGCACGTCACCGCTCGCCATTCACTATAGTCGATGGACTGTGGCATAGTGTTGAAGCTGCATGGACTGCAGTACCCGTACATGCTATACAATCTCTGTTTGACTCCATGCACAGGCGGATAAGTGCTGTTATTGCTGCCAGAGGTGGCTGCTCTGGGTACTGATTTCTCAGGATCTATACCTCTAAATTTCCTGTAAATTTAATAATTTGTTCTTTCCACTATAATGTATGTGTCTAATAAATATCATTCTGTTATTTGCATTCCTTCCTGGTGTAGCAATTTTAATGGCCAGTAGTGTACTTCGGAACAAAATTTTCAATTTTCATTAAAAAGATCGTATACTGAATGAAAATTAGTGTGTTGTTTCAAGCTAATTCAGTTAAATTTCATTCTTGGAGCATCCTTGTCTATAAAAACGTGTTTATATGTACCGAAACGAAACATTATCAAGTCTATTTCATAAGCATTCTTGAATGATTAATGGCCCGTGCTCTCATTTACTGAAGTTTGAAAGAAACTCGCGATTATTTGATTGTTCTCTCCAAAATTATGCATAAATAGAGATTTTCTATATTATCCGAACATGACTGAGGTTGGTGTACATGATATATTTAGTTCCAATAGGGACAGGATGTGTAAGCGAATTTTTAAACTATAGTTCATTTATGAGGGGTATAGGTCTTAGGAAAATTAGGAAACCGAATCGTGCGAACTTTATGGAGCTCTCTGCTGGATTTAGAGGAAGTTTCTTAAACTAAGTATTGCCATATTAGAAAAGTACACTTTGCGCAAAAAAATTGAAACACTCCGAAGCCAATCGGAGTGAAACAGCACGTGTGATGTAAACGAAGAGATAAAGAAATTATCACAATTTCAAATCTAAAGAATTCTTGATTATTGTACAAAGGAGTATCAAAAAGTAAAGTGAATTTTTGATTGACAGAAAAACGTGCAAAGATAAATATATGAAAATTTATAATGTTTGACAAATCGTATCACACTATCATTCGACAAAGGAACCATAGTGGTCAAAACATTTATTCCAACGTGGCACCAAATCATCCATGCCCTTTTAAAAGAAATCTTGCTCCAGGTTCCCTAACCAGGTAAGTGTAGCCTGTTGTGCCTCTTTCAGTGTATGGAAACGCTGCCCACGGAGGTGTTTCTTCAGGGGTCAAACAAATGGTAATCCGAAGGGGCTAAATCAGGGCTATACGGAGGATGGTCAAGAATTTCTTACTTCGATACTGCTCACTGAACCATATGAGCTATTCAATGCATTTGCAATATCATGCAACCTCACTCTTCTGTCTTCACGAATCATGGTATCGACGACAGCCACATTCGTCTCGTTACACCACACGTACACTTGTTTCTGCGACATAACACTCTCTCCATAGACTTCCAACGATTCTCGATGAATATCACATGTTTTTACCCCTTGGCCCATAAAAAACGAATGACACCGTGCACCTCCCTCTTGGAGTAATGCTCAAGTCGATGCGCCATCTTTGATTATCTCTAAGCACCAGACGGGTTGACGTAGAAGTTTCTACAAGCCGTCACACTTCTATCACCTTGGTACTTGCAACATATAAAAAAATTAATTAGCTACACAAAAAACTCTGAGTTTTAGAGACAAATTCACCCTACTTTTTGATATAACCTTGTAGAATTACTTCAGAAAGGTCATAAATTAATGTCGTAATATGCCCGTTTTAGCTGCGATAAAGGCTGATTAACCCTCCTGGAGGTTGTCGTGACGAGGCATCTCCGTATTAGAAAAACTGACCAGATCTTGATATCATAATCATAAAAAAATCGGTAGTATCTTGATGACGAGATATCTCGTCATTATCAAAATTGGTCAGATCTTGACGGCCGAGAAATCTCGTCCAAACCAGGAATGTCAATGGAGTGGCATGCAGTCAAATGGAGTCCTTATGCTGTCATGTAGCAAAGTATGCCAGCATTCTACAGCTGCTGTTCAGACCTCTTATATTCCGGGGGCACCGTGGACACGTGCTTTATGAGGCATGAGAGGCAAAACAGGTTGTAGGGTCTACTGGTCGTATCGTCGTTCTGTCTAACTACCCCTTACCACTTCTAGAGGGGACCGTCTGTCGTAAGTGGTGATGGTGACTCCTCACACATTTACATTAAGAGTTACAACGTGGGCCGCTGGACTTTGAACTCAGAATGGCTGCACAATATTCAATGTCTGCGTCTGGAGTGGAGCTCTCCCTGAGAGTCATGGTCAGGAATGGAATGGCACAGTATCATGCTTATTGACTAATTCCACTTTTGCCTCGTGACAACGATCACTGCATTCGTGGGTGTTTGAAACCTAGAGAGCCTATATAGATAGAGAGGTGACATAGGGAAAACGGCAACCATGTTTTCGACCGTTGCTGTGCCAACGCGGACGCTATGCAAATGGACGATTTCATTAGAGTTGCTAATCAGGTTATTTTGATATGAAGACTTCGGATTTGGCGACAGTTTGGCGTTGGATTTTAAATATGGACAGATTAGACTTTCTCATGGCATAAGAGAGCTACTCATTTAGACCACACACAGACCAGTTTATAAACCAGTAATATACAGGGCTCAATCTGGTATGTGCTTGGGGGGTTTGAATAAAAATGCCTTTTTTTAAATTTCATACATTGAGTTAGATTTGAATTAGGAACACTTGCATGTTATTCCAATGTGGGGCACCGTATTTTGCCCTGTAATTTTCCGAATAAATTATTCATATAAAATATTTTTCAGAAGATAAAAGAGCTTTAAATCCTTAATAGAAATACAGTAAAACTTCAATTATCACGAATGAGTGCTGGACGTAATCCGGATATGAAAAAATCCGGAGAATTGGGAGTCATAAAAACGGTTATGTTGTGAAATAAAACTCCAACATCGATCTAAAATAATTTTTTAAAATTTTTATTACGAGAATACAATATATTTGAATGGCAACTTAATAAAAAAAGTAGGCCTAATGTACTGTATTTTGAAAGTAAGGTAAACAATTAAGTATTTTAAATATCCATTTTTCAGCATTCAAATATTCATAAATTATTTATATTGTGGAAAGAAATAAAAAAATCAGTTTAAACATAATTAGAATTTTAAATTGTTTAAATATAACGTTCCGAAAATAATTGTTTTTCGAGCAATACTAGTAAAACAATTTTATACGCTTTCCATTATTGGCAGAATATCGCATCGTTTGGCGACATTTTTCTGATTTGGCGAGAAGGGTCGACGGAATTTTATACATGTACCTTTGCTTATTTTTAGTTTACACCTTATTTTGTTCATTAAGTCGATAGGTTGATCTATATTAAATGAAAAAAAGCGTTCTTACATTCAAAATTATGTAAATTACAAGTGTACCCAAACAAAACTTCCAAAATCACAATCAGCAAAGTAAATACAACCGCCATGTTGAACTGACCTGAAAAGGAAAAACATGGCTGCCGACCGCATCAGCCAATCAGAAAATGTCGGGTGTATGTCCACTCTCTTTTTATTAGGCTCTCTAGTGGAAACCATTTTCAGTTTGCTGTCGAGTGGAATAACTGCTGTAAGAGATGGCTTCCCACACAATTACACAAGGATGTCGGGTCGACATCATGCCTGTCCAAGACTTTTGGACACTTCACCAATCCAGACACAGCCGATGATGTTAGGTAGGCTTGTGTACTTATAATTTTTATTCAACTGATCAGAAAAATCGAAATAAAAAATTCTACCATGTCACATAATGTGACAAGTTGAAAAGCGACAAACAATAAGAAGTGGAACGATTTACAGTAACTATAAGGAATTGGGAGAGGTCAAGCAGCCACAGTGATTGAATATGAGATGAGTGGACTTACTGGCACTGGTCTTTGGTATTGGGCGTTGGGGTGTCGCTGATACTACATACTGCATCAATTATTCACGATCTTAGTGTAATGTACGATCAGTGTGGAACTCAAATCAGATTTATATACGGAATTTTTTTCCGATGGAATAACAATCTTTTGTACACATGTATCTGCATAGTTTGAAAATGATTAAATAAATTTGTATCTAAATTTACATCGCATCGTACGCTTCTACAAAGCACCTATTGTGAAACTATAAGTATACAACTGCTATTCAACTGAAAAATTAGAGCTAATAAAATGCTTTAATAATATTTATGTCTGTCATTGTCACATACTGTCTTTCATTTTTGCACGTTAGTGTATCCTCTAGCTCATCCTGTTGGCTCTTGCAGAGATATTATTGTATGTACACGGTATACAAGCCCAAGAGTCTTCAAGTATTCTGGTTCTAAATGATGTTATTTTAAACAATTATTAAGTCATATTCATTAAAACTACACTTTTTATTAAAAAAGTAACTTTGAAATGTTTTGATGCAAAGGGTAATTGCGGGAGAGCATGGTTCGGGAAGCGAACCAATGAAGATTGCTTTGAAATCTTCGGGTTGACGAACACAAGTGAGCAGAGAGGGGGTCTATCACTTTAAAATAATTTCCTATTCATTTCAAAATAATTAAACTGGGCAAAAGTATATTCAGTTTCTTGCAGAATTCATACTTTATTTTTTAGTATTATTAATTAGTAAATTTAAATTTCTAAATTTAAAACTTTGTCAACAACGCGAAGCTTAAGGTTGTACTGTCAACTTATCAAAAACTGTCTTGGTTCTGAATTTGGCATCACTCTTTTTCTTTTCTCTATTCCTATCTCATTAGTTTTAGCATTTGTGGATGAACTTTCATTTCGCCTTAAATTGAATCTCAGAGAATTTTAATTAAAATCTTAAAATATACAAAGATAAGAAAAATCCTTAAACGAAATTCGTGTGGTCTTTTTTAGTGTTTTAAATATTCAAGGACAGGAAACTTAATATCATTACTTAGGCTTGTAATCTGATAATCTTGAAATCTGTAAATAATGGACCTCACTAAAAATAAACTCGCGTAATTGCTTACCTATAAAATTTTGCTTTTATTTAAATAAGTATTACGATGTGCATTTTTTTACTTTATTTTATTTTTACTTAATTATCATGTAGAGGATTCTTTTTGAGGTAATGAATACTAATTGAGGCCAAATTGATGGTGTTTGTGACGCGTTATTTATCGAACAGCATCTAAATATAAGGCTTTATGAGTCTGATGTGCTTTAAAGTTCGAAGCACTCACATTATTTCCTTAATGGATAGCAATGACCAGTAATTACGTGGTTCTCATTTCTTATTCAATCTTAAAAGCTTTCGTCGAAAGAGCGAAAATTCTGCACGTTTATTGGGAGTAATTTTATTATGATAGAAAATAGCTTAATTTGAATTGAATTCTTAGAATTCCCTAAAATAACTGTGGCACTTAAAATTAAATAATATTTTTCTCCACTTTTTAGCTAAGCACTAAAATAATCCAATCATTCACCATGAAAACTCGCCATTCATTTTTGAAATCAAGAAGCAAGCAAAAAATAAATAACAAGAGAATGATGATTGAAAATCATGATTACACCATGGTTAAATAATTTCTATAATAATGTGCTGATAACTGTTGAATTTGGCAAATGCTGTTGAAGATTAGCAAAAACGTAAAACCTAAAAAAACGACCAATAAAAATTAAAAAATTATGAAACAATCGTCAATGAGCAAGACGACCACCATTATCAGAACAAAAGCAAGGCAAAGGATTACTTATGTCCTCATGATGGTGGATTTTTCCTCCACCGAAATGGTCATTGACGATTTTTCATAATTTTTTAATTTTTATTAGTCAAGCCGACTAATAAAAGTTTTGAAGTTTTACATCTTCAATACCAATTTTTTAAAGGTTTTCATTTTTTTATCCACTGTTGAAGATTGCTTACAGTTGAACATGGGAATATAAAATTTATGGTTTTTGTAACTGGGGGCAACAATAAACTGTCCGAAGGTGATTTATGTTTGTCAATTAAGAAAGGAAACAAGCAAATGTGACCATTTCAACAGGGCAAAAGTCATGATTACTCAGCGGGTAATTTGTTTAATAAAGAATAATTTGAGTTAATAATCTTATAAAGAACGGGATTTAATGGAGATTTGACTACAGGTGAGAAAATAAAAATAATAGTCTATACTCGTGAAAGAAGTTAATTAAATACGTAATTTCAATTACAATAATTTGATATTTTCAAAACTTAGAAGTTTGTAGATGTGTCCACATTCCTAAAGAACACTGTTTGCAGAGAACTCAAAAGACGAAATCGTTCCTAGACTCTCGCAATCTCAATTCTATTTCTGGAAATGCTATAACTCGTACATTTTACGCCTCCTGCCGTTGACATATAATCCTTTTGTTTAACGTTTCTGGGAGCTTTTAGACGTTTAGCAGTCGGATGGGGACGTTAGGGATTAGATATGTTCATTGTTTCGAAATGGCACATAATACGCTCGAGGCAATCTGTTGGGATGGGTTCTGGGTTTAGGCCTTTCTTTTATTCTGTAGGGGACAGAGTGCGTTGAAACTTTATTGGTGAAGAGTTAGTTTCGGGTTCCGTTATCAGACATAATTTGAAAAGGATGATTATAAGGTACTCAGTAATTCGTACTACGTAATCAGATATTCTGATAATGGTAGTTTCCTGAAAATAGTAGGTACTTAGGTGAAATAAATTGTTTCTAACTTAAACAAAATCGTATCGAAACTTTGATAATGAATAATAATCTCTTTAAGGTATATGAAAGAAGCAAACAAGCGAAGGTATATGAAACAAAATTTATGAATGCATTACACAAATATGGAACATAAACAATTATTTAATTAATAGAAGTCATCTTATATAATGCAGAAAATATGTTTGTTTGAATAAGTAAAAACTGTCAAACTCTTTGTTTTGGCTTAATGAAATTTACACAGCATATTCTGTGTGTAATTTCTAGGTCAATTGAACTATTTTCAGTTTTCTACGACTTTCTTTTAAAACCATAGAAGTAAAATTTAATATAGAACGTTGAGCAAGATGAGATAAACCAACACAAAACGTCAAGACTAACTAGTCGAGCAATTGGAAGAGAAAAAAGAGAGCACATGAAGCGGACACAAAGCTCAAAAAGTTGTTCAACGATGAGATAAAACTGCTGATGATACAGAGGAACGACTTGGTTTGTCTGAAACATCAAAAACTCCCGGGGAAACTGGGTAGTAAAGATAATAAAATTATAATTTCTTTAATTATTTGAACCCATACTAGTTTAAAACTACTCTTTCACTGTAAATTCCACTACCAATCACGCTATTGATGATCTTATGAAGAGAAATGTAGTGAAAAAATATACAGAGAACACAAATAAGGAATAAAAAACACATAATTACCATAAAAACTGCTAAATCTCCTTGATAACTAACTCACCATTCAAAGATTTCAGAGCAAAAGGATACTTGCTAAATTGATAAAAAAATTCTGTATCAAGTTATGTCTAAAAAATTAATTGCAAATTAAAAGCATAAAAATGTGTTTTTAAACTAAAAAATATTTTTTAACCCAAATAAAAAATAAAATTTATGGCTGCTTAAGATAAATGTTAAATAACTTTATTTATTGTACGCTTTAATGTGATACAAAGATTAGTAAAGTTACTGGTTTAATTGTAAGTAGACTAGGAAAACATCAATCACTACCTTTGTTATAAAGTTAAGAATACAATTTTTCAGCAAGAAGCTTAGTTGATTCGCATGATTTAAAGCCCCAAGAGAGATTAATTAGTGACATTGTTACGAATCTAGCCGAGTGAGCTATTCATTTGTAAGGTAGAAAGTCGAATGATTTATAGAAACAGTTTACAGTCGATAAAGCAAGTCGTCTAAATGCATTAATCCTTGGGCTTACAGAATGCTTTTAGCCGGCACAAATCCAGGCGTTTATCTCAAAACTCCCAGAGGATATTAAGCTGTCGCTTTGATACACTGCAGCTGCTAAGCAGAAGTCAAGTGTTACGTACCTCCAAATATGTCTTAATCAAGGTGAAATATATGCAAGTCAAAATCAAAGTACATAGCATTTAAATTCGTTAAATTTATTGTTGGTGCAATAGATTAGTGTCATGTCTATTATTTTTTAAAATTTTTGTTTTAAATGTATAAAAATAGAAAATGGACATTGGAAATAACGTTAGTACGCCAACAAGGTAAATATTTTTCCTCTTGACAATTGACGGTACGTACGAGAGAGTTTTTCTGCAGTTATATATGAGAGAGATTTTTAGTGGTCAAACAAACGAGACGGTCTGAGAAGATTTTACTTCCTCTGTTCAAATGATCTCGCATGATACATATCGGAGTTACCTTAAAGTAGTTTATCGCCGTTTTAGCAACGTTTGTCGTTTAATCTAAGTGTAGTTGACCAATCTTCTATCATATATTAAATCAAAATTCATTCTTTGGAATCTTTATTGGCGAAGTACTGAAATCATATTCGAAAAGCAAGTTAACTGATCCCAAGTTTAATGGAACATTAACAGGTTATTCATTTTCCTCAGTCCACCATGGCCAGAATCTGAGGGCTATGATGCCAATGGACGGCTGGAAATTGAAGCAAATTAGCAGCTCTGATAAGAAATAAGTCTTCGGAAAGCAATAAATGTATTTAGTTCGCAAACACACATAGTATTTTTAAATACTGCTATTGTTTTACTAGCTAGTATATGTATATAGCTTTAATATGCTAGTTATTTTACAATACTATACTTAGAAAAGTTAAGATATATTTCCAAGAAATGAGTTTGAAATTCTTTCTACCTTCACATCAGCTTTCAAAAATGGGCATAAAATATGTCATAACACAAGGTATGTAGATATAAAAAGAGATGGCGGAAGTTTGCACATGGAGAGAAAGGATAAAATACGGTTATTTTAACCTATAAAATGAAAATAAAAATTTCTATGAATATGAGGAAAAGTTGGATCAAGTACTTGGCCTGTTTTCTCAAATGCAGATGGGTATGAATAAATATTAATCGCAAATTAAAAACAGTTAATTTAGTTTCAATTTTTTTATTTAAAAAGCAGTTTAATTTAGAAAATTTAATTTAATTTCAATTTAGAAAGCAGTTAACTAAATTGATTGAAGAAGCATTCCAATCAGTAACAAAGTAACTTTATTATAAAATTGATAGAAACAGTATAGATTTTTGTGGAAATAATTCGGTGTGTACGAAAATTAATCCTATTGTAACCACCCTTATCTGACGATCACCGTAATATTTGTTATCTCTGCTTCACATCTATCGTAACTTTTGTATGCAGTTTAATAATAAAGGTTAACAAGAAAAATTTCAGTGGCTTTAATTCCATGGAGCTGAAATGATTGCATGAATTGCATTTTATCAAAATATAAAATCTGGTTCACACACTTCATTGTTATGTCTCATTTACTTCGTATATATCTATCTATACGCACGAAATAAATGAACCCAACATAGACCTGTGATATCTAATATGCAAAATGCAAATAACTTAATTTTTCTAAGTAATGTAGTCTCTAAGAAAATGTGATAATGTTTGCAAATCAAATTGTCAAAAAATGATCGTAACCCTCACTGCGTAAATTTAACATGATATGTTGCATATCTTAAGTTGAACGATCTGTCTGCATGAAGTTTAATAACACTATATTTTCTGGCTTAAGGTCTTTATTTGCAGCCAATACAAAAAGGTCAGATTCGACTATTCAAGCCATAAAACTAAGAATCCCATTCGAAATACTGTATTGTTTTTAAAGGACTACTAATTATACTTGTAGACCCAAAATGATAAATTTTGATCGGCCTTATAATTATTCGGATACATATTCTCTGATTAGCTATGCAGTAGCAAATTATTGGTCTAGAAATTAAATTTTCAACTGAGAGATTTTGTAGCTAATAACTCACTGTTGTATCTACTTTTTATAGTTAGAGGATATTTTGATTGGAAGTAAAAGAGCGAAGAATGTAATGAAAGCTCACTCGTGCAAACTTTTAAGTTTTTTCTTAAAACTTGTTTCAAAATATTAAAACATCGAACTTATTTCTGCATATTCGTAAATTTAATCATATTTTCGAAAAAAGAGTTATCTTCTTGTAACTTCTATCTTCGGGTGTAAAAAGGTCGAAAGTGTTTTCTTTTTCCTTAACTCCGATTTTACATGAGTAGTTTTGTTTCCAGAGACAGTCATAAAACTCCTCAATTTGCAGTTTACACAAAATTAAAACTATCATCCGAATGATGCAATTAAACAGTGAAAAAATAAAATAATTTTCAGGTGTAAAAACTGATGATAACAGAAAGTAAGGCTAGAAATGAAAATACGTATTTAAGAAGGAATGTTAAGAAGGAATACTAAATTCATGTGTTTCATAAAATTTTAAATAACATACTGATGATCCATGGGAAGTTTGGAAGGGATTTATGAAGCGTATTAAATTTGTTCCATTGGCAAAGTAAAGCTAAAAAACTATGTACTTTACACAGTACTTCAGAGTTTCGGTTGCGCCTATAATCAGCGTTGAGTGGCGCCACACCGCGGAAAAAACGGCGATAGGTTTTTCGCTGGAGTGCACAACCTTTTCCATATACTTTATTCTATAAACCTTGAAGTGAAGCCACGTTCGGAATGCGTGCAGTAAACACGTTCCGCAGCAGAAACACTACCACCACCTGAATTTAGTTCGACAGAAATGGCTTACTTAGAGGACTCCAGTGCTTTTGTAGTTGAATGTAGTTCCTGTTTCACTTCGGAGGTGACGTAACGGCATGTTTCGCGAATCAATATCATGTCGCTTGTTGAATTAATCATAAATTTAGTAATTTATTGAATTTTCATTGCTATTTAACTGAAAACATATACAATAGTTTTTAATATCTGCTCCATGAAGTACACTCTAATTGTTCAGCAAACGTGTCCAAGAGATGTCCAAGAGAATTAGCACCAACATTGCCTAAACGGCGATGAATCAAGTTATTTCCATACCGGAAGCATTTACTTCACGTGGTTTCAGTTTACACTGAAAAGCTTCACACATGTTCTGCTGGTGTTTATATGCTAGCTATTTTCTTGTATTGCTTCTCCAGTGGCCGAGTGATTAAAGGTGTCACTCTTAAGAAACTGGTAGACCAAAGCTCTTTTGTTAAGAGTTCGAATCAAATACTTTCAAGTCGGGTTGGTTGATTGAGTAGAAATTTATGTTTCAAGGAACATATTTGGTCAAGCTGTGCAAACAATGTCATGGACATGCACACTAGGAAAGATTTGCTGACGCAGAAGAGAGGAATACACCCATAGAGGAATCGAATATGAGGTGCATACAATTCGCAGATTGCTAGAATAGCAAGCAAACTCACTAAGCCACGATGACCCATGAAGTCAGGTTGTCTACTTAGTTTCCTGGTTTCTTCAAGACAAAGACGTCATGAAAATGAGGGACAGCTTCTCCAAATTCCTCCATGAAGGGATGTACCTCCCCAGCCTCCCCAGATGGTTGGGTATGGCAGCATCTTCCATGATGCCCAGGTTAACGCAGTCTGCCACATCCTCGTCAATTAGTGTTTCAACGGTGTTAAGAATTTACATTAAGTTTTTACATTTTAGTAAGAGTTACTTTCCATCGGTTATGGGACACATAACTTCCTAGCTTTGAATGCAACTGGAGCACATATGTCGTGTGGTCTCTAACTCAAATTAGACTGTTGGAAAAGATTGAAAAATTCATATTTGGGTTCTTAGAGATCTATAAAATTGATCGCAGACGAGAGCAGTCTAAAATGATTGGATTGGATGTTGAGGCTTTATGGCGCAAGGTCGCAGTCTAAAATGAAGAGAAAATAGTCAGGTGGTTAAAGATAGGTTTATACATATTTCAAGGCTGCTTTAAGATGTATACATATTTTCTCATTTAAAATTCTCACATCGAGGGATTTTTTATATGGGCGATGAAACATACAATACCTCCCTTTAAAAAACACTAAATAAAAAAATTTTTACGTGAAAAATACATTAATATAAGGTATAAATCTTCAAGCATAGTTTTCCCAAAACAAGTATTTATAGTGTCCTTAAAGAGTTAAAGTATCAAAACTAAGACGGATATCAATTTATTTAAGAATTCTGTGAACATTTCATGAAATGCAATGATAAATAATTAACCTTTGCAGACTATTGTGATTTTTCAAACAATTGTTTGGGCCTTCCGCCTCTGACTTTTAGAAGTACCTACACAAATATTGGCTAGCAGCAATCAATTACTTGATGTTATTTATGCGTGTCGTCAACTGCGCAATAGTCATCTGTGGAACAAGAAAATATAATTTATTTAAACGTAACAATCAACAAATATAAATAATGAAAATCAAATGGTTTAACATCAAGGGGCACTTGGACTTCCAAGAAGAAAATATTTTTACTACTGTGAAATTAAATTTTAAATGATAAGAAATAGGCGTGCACGTGCGATTTTATACATGGTTTCGCGCAGAGTTGTTAGAAGACAGCAGCGTGCGTATGTGCTTAAATTCGCTTAAGATGTTGCCAAAGTAGGATCCGAAGGAAATAGTTTTGCACTTTAAACGTATACATTCCACATAATTTACTACCCTTGCATGCTCATCGTTCCACTATCCCTTCGTAGAACAGTACCTATTACAGTACTATTTAATTCTGTCGTTGCAGCTTCTGCATTTCTGAAATGTTCTCAAAAAAGTTCCATTTATGTGGAATTTTACTTTAGGGAGCATTAGATTGCTCGCTTCTAACGGAGAGGTGTGTGTGATTACGAATTGCTACACTTTTCACTCCAATAAATTGATTAACGTTAATTTCATTGCATGAAAATGCCTTATCATGCAACAAAATCATTACTTTATCGTACCCTTTCTGTTCTCAGTAGCTGAACACTAGAAAATCTGTTCAATATAGTCTGACTCTTGTGAATAGACATTTGAGACCTGGTTTTGAGCAAGTCTATTTGTTGAATCTTTAAAATGAAAACAGCGAGTTACTACGATTGATGTCTTTAGCGTGGATTTCTCCTTAGTTTACTGTTTGGCGCTGAGCGATAGGAGTGAACACGAGTTGACGAAACAAATACTCACCTGTAGCGATCAATATACATGATTTTGAGTATGCAGCCCTTTCTCCTGGTGAGCTTACCCTTCTACAAATGCACTTACCCACCCCTGTCTCTGATATCACATACAATTGACATAGTTTCTAAATGGCAAATATACTGGAATTAAGCCACAACTGGCCGCAGGACAAAAATCTTTATAAAATTTCCCAATATCAAACTTTTTTTACAAAGAAAGAATTAATTTATTTTTTGCCGGACACGGTTCATAATTACATGCACACAGATTCAAACTTCCCTCTGTCCTTACGGCGCGGGGATCCTGATCACTACGTGTTAACTAGTGTTTTCTCAAAGGAATTTCGCTTGGTTAAACCCTCTTTTCTTAATAAATCCTAATGAATAATTAATGCAATCAATAATAAACAATCCTTATGGCAAATACGATTGTCTGTCCGGGTGGCATCAGTAATGGCGGAAATAGTGAATTGATTTTATTCTACTTATGTTTTGTTTGTTGTATTTAAATTGTATTGCTGTAGGATGCATGCGATTTGCATATTGTATTTTTTCCTTTTTAAATAAATACATCGGTTATCTCTTAACAGGACTCAAGCCCTTTGTTGGCAGAACGAGGGCCTGGTTATAAAAAAATGCCCTTCCCTTATAAATAAATGCTGTCTATTGCGTGTCAAGGTCAGCTGTGCTTCCTAGTATTGGCTCTGGTGTGGCAAGAATCCCTACCAGGCCACCGTTGTCTGGCCTTTAAGAGCTTTTAGGTATGCTGGGTAGACTAGATAAAAAAATGCACCGCTTTCAGATCACCAGTCTTCTCATGGAAGCCACGCTATAATTTGAAAACGTGTAGTTTCTGGATAAACTGCCTAGATATATAAACGTGAATAACACCTTTTTAATTAAAAAAAATCATTATTAGAAATTTTTTCTGGAGATTCAAAACTCCATGTCTTCGGATATTAAAGCTGAAGCTTGAGTTTCACGTTGTTACAATATTTCTGTTTTTGTAGAGTTCATACTTTTTCTAATATAAGGTAGCAACAACACCAATGTTAATTGGGAAAGGAATGTTTTCATCTCAACTCTGTTTTTCTCATTTCCTCGGGGTGTGGTAATTGCAAGACTGAAACACAAAAGTTGCGAAACTCGAGTGACATTCTTAATATCCGGGCCTCTGTAGTCTATTTGTTATTAGAAGTGTAGAGTACACAAAAAAGAGCGCAATTTTGAACTTTCATGTCGTGATGGAAATAATATTTTATAACCTACGTGAGATTAAGATTAGTTTACGTCCGTTTGAATAGTATTCTATAAGCCAGTGCAAAGATTATAAAATATGGTAATGAGAAGATTTATGACAGGGAGAAATTAAGTACAATAATCACAGCACAGCGGACGAATAAGAAAGGTGATAGTTTTTTCTTTTTGGTAGATAAGATGCGTATATTCTAATAAGGTTGAAGGAAGTAGTCGATTATCTATGAGTTAAAAATATACCTTTTGATTGATTTCTGTCAAGCGAAATTTTTCTGGATGAAAATAGGGTCATGGAAACCTTGTGGAGAGAGTCACCGGTTTGCAAACGGAGGGGCGAGAGCTCGAAACTTCATTCAGCAAAGACAGTGATATACGAAGATGTGGTGCACTTTAAATCTGTCTTGACCTCAAATGTCCTCACATTGACATGGTGTGAAACTTTGGTGAGTGGGGTGCCAGCTCAGGTGTGACCTCGTCATCTGACTGTGATTCGAAATTAGGAGGTGTTGTCGTCTGATCTTTTCCTTCGGAATTGATCCCGGGAGGTCTCAAATAGTCCGTTCTGTCGCTCCGGTGTGACTAAATTCAATTACCTACCTTGATGAAAATAAATCAACATTTATTTTGCGTTGAGAAAAGTATAAGATTGACATCTTAAATCTACGACAATGATTCAGATTTGCTAAGGGTCTCAATCCATAGAACTTATTGTGGCTTTTTCAAATTTGGTAAATAAACACATGTCGTTTAAAAATAATATTTAGCCCTCCTGGTGGTTTCATCTTAGCGCCAAAAACTGCCCTGTAATGGACAACTACTGGTGCAAAAACCTATTTCAAACTGTCACCAGTTGTGGGCAAGGGACAATTTAATTAGGACGATGACTTAATTGAATCTCCATTCCCCTTGAAGTTCTTCGGTATTGTATTGACGAGGTATCTCATCCTTAAAAAATTGACCATATCGTGAACTAGATATCTGGTCGAAACACTTGGACAGTTAATAAATTAATTCATTAACGTTATAAAAGGGATTAAATTTTAAGAGATTTCTCCTTGAAATAAAATTTATAATTTTTATGCCTGCAAAAGATACGAAAATTAATGTATCCTGCAGCACAATACTAAATTAATTTTCAGGATGCTCACCTCTTTTTTTCACCTTTTCCTGATTTCTTTTATCTTCAATATATTTAAGAAATATCCTAAAAAAAATCCTAAAAAGAGTTTTTTTAATTAGCAATCTCGTCGTATTACCGTTTTACCATAACATCGTTTTTGTGTTCTTTAAACAATCAAATATTTCTGTTCTCGGTTTTGAAAAATAAAACATGGTCGGGTGATGTAAAAAAGTCAACTTCCCTGTCGTTGGTGAAAGTAAAAACAAAACTAAATGAGATTTTTCCCCATGAAAAACAGGCACTCGAATGGACAAAAAAACCCTCATATTAAATGTAGAAGAAATCAAAGTGTGGAATCTGAAAAAAGTTGTATATTCCTATTACATATTCTCTAAAAAATAGCTACCACATTTTTTTATTTTATGTAATGGAACAAGTCATAAATTTCCAACAACAAAAGCTCTTAAAAGCAGACGCAGAATATTTTAGTGGCAGTTCCAACTAAGGGGAAGGATCGATTGGCATAACAAGCAACGGCTTTTTTATGATTCTCATAAAAAGTACCAGTTACATATTCCGCATACCTTCATAAATCAAACTTTAAAAGTGCCATATCCGTAAGGTAAAAAGCTTAATGAATAATAGTAAAGCAACATTTAGGCACATGGAAGCAGGCCGAATAGACTTCGTGGTTCATAACTTACTTGGTGTTGTCTTCGTATCTTTATCTTTCCCTTCGGGTTTGATCCTGGACCGTCGTCAATAGCCCGCTCTAGTGCCAAATTATTTAAATATCTACCTAGTACCGAATAGACTTCAGTAAATTAACACACATTAATGCAATAGTGTCACATTACTTGTCAACTCTGTGTACACGTGGAAGCAGGCTTAATAGGCTTCAGTAAATTAGCACCTATTGATATGATAGTATCACATTACTTGCTGTTTCTGTAAATGCATTCGTTCTGTAATTTGATTCATAATTTTCTGTTGTGTTTGGACAAAGAACAGATATTTGTTCCTAATTGCATTATTAACCTATAACAGCTTAAAATTTTTAAGATTTTCACAACTAAAGATGCTTCAAAAAACAGCGGGTAGGCACCGTCCCCACTGTATCGTAAGGTTTGGTTCGTGAATACTTTGGGGTGGAATATCTGGTAAGTGGGTCGCTGGTGAAATGAAGACGGCAGGTATTTGTTCAACATTTATATATTTAGCCAGTTTTGGTGGATATACAACAGTGGTGTTAGAGTGTGGACAATGCTTAGTATTCTATGGCGACCTTATGGATGATGGGTCTGTGATAGCTAAAGTTAGACAAACAGCATGGTGTCTATGCTGATGTTCCTGACAAAGGTAAGGTCGATGGCGGTGTTTCCAAGCGTGGTGGCAGCTCGTTAGATGGTCCAGTACACGCGCCTCTCGGCATGCTCCTTCTTGCGTCTTCTGTAAGCTCTAGATCTCTCCGCACTTGTCATAGATGTAAACTTCCTGGCATCATTTTGTTCGTCTTGAACTGCTCTTTCAACCTGTTTACGTTTCCTATGCCGCAATTGAAATTTAGTGTGATATTTTGGTTTCATAGTGAAATCTTCGACAAATCGTCACTATCCAGTGCACATAATTTTCACACAAATAGTTTAAACTGTCAACTAGTCAAATGGAATAGTAGAACTCGTCATTCTCTTCAATTTAAGCACGCCCTCGCCACTACCCATCGATTAGAACTGAAGTTACAGCGGTTAAACGGGCCAGAGTATGCCCGAAATGTGACTCATTTCCACCACCACGCGGTACAAAGGTCAGAGGGGGAGTGGTTTAGTGGTCGACATGGTCGACGCGGCCCACATTCCTCTACACGATGGTAGGTCATTTATCCCCATAGGCTGATTTCCCCTGGAATTATGGGGCTCTGAGATATCAACACTTTTCGTGACGACCAAGTTTCTGCCATACCGATTTTAAACGACTTATTCACGTCAAAAAGCAGTAGAATAATAATTCTTTGGTGATAGTCTTGAATTAGGAGCTAATATTTTATTTTATTAATGGTCATTGGCGCATCGTGTTCTGTATTTTACATCAAAGTAGAGGTGGAACCTTAATTTTTAGTAGCATTAGAAATGCATTTTAAGTTTGTTTTGACGCGAATGTCTTTAAATGCGGTCTGGTATAGAGGATCTCAATGAAAACCGAAAACTGAAAAAGTGGGAAGATTTGTTTCATTTATGTATCGTAAACTATAAATGATAATCTAATATGACTTTTGTTGGATACATAGTTGGATACATAGTTATAAAAATAGTGGAGCAGTGGTGAGAGGGAGGGGTACAGCTTAAGTGGGAACACTGAAAATAGCTTCAACATGTGGCGTTAAGGCAGTATAACTGGATTGCAAAGAAATACGACTTTGAAATTAGTTTTAATTTGTAGAGAATAGGATCTAAAATATTATTTAGCAATAACAACCGATAAAACACAATATTTATAAAGTTATAAACCGGTGCGCTGAGTTGAAGAAAATGTTCATTTGTCGAAAATTTTGCAAAGGAAATATAAACAAAACTGTAAGAAACATATATCATGGAAAAGAAAAATTAAAAAGGAATAAAAAAGCCTAAATTGGCTAATTATGAATTATGCAGATTGTATAGAGAGCGTTAGAAAGCTCAACGCCGAGTACTTAGAGTGTACCGCCGCCTGAAACGATGAATATCGACTTGAAATGTAATAATTTTGAAAGATTCTATCAGGAAAATTGCACCCAATATGATTCTAGATACCTATATACCCATTATGTTTACCCGTGATTTCAACGTCCATTTTACTCAAAATAAATCATAGACTATACCCAAAGTGAGTTCAACTTGAAGTGCTTTTCTATATAGCTCTTTACTCTGGGCAACACTTGTATGGATTTAACTTTTGTAAGAAGCATCGATGTAAATACAATGTCATGTGTCTTATTTTTCCTATCATGGGCTTTTAATAAATAAAATTGTACTTCACTTATAACCACAAAGACTTCTTTAGCATTTTACCTATTCAAAGACGGGTTCAGATTTTATACGATTGCGGTTGTGTTCCCGTACGCAGCTCATTCCATTTTTAATGCTTTATTGATTGCTCGATGTCTAAGTTGATCTTTTAGACTTTACTTAGAATGGATTTTTTTAGTTATGAAAAATAAACTCATTTTTGAAGTTTATTAAATAAATGTTTTTAATTGATCCACGACAAGGTAACACTTCGGTAACAATGTTAATGCTATGTATTTATTAAAAGAATCCATATATTGTACAAAATAATAACCAGTTAATTGATTTCTTACAATTCAATAGGCTCATTTTAACTAACAGAACCTAAGAATGTGTATAATTGAATATGGGGATTTGGCTTAACTTCAGCTTTACTTCAGCAGTGGGCCACGACAGCATGTTGGAAGAGTAACGGATTAGCAATCGGAGGGTTGCGAGTTCGAAACTTGGTCCAGCCAGACAGCCGGCTCTTCAAATTTGTCGTGAACACAAATGCTCTCGTGGCATTGTGTGGAAGTTTGGAGAGTGTGATGCCCTTAGGTGTTGCCTCGTCATCTGACAGCGGTTCAAAATTAGGTGTGTTCTCCTCGAGACTTTCCCTTCGGGATTGATCCCAAACCATCGCCAAAGCCCGTTGTGTTGCTCCAGTGTGACGTCAACCTATCTACCTATTTCAACAGTCTATAAATAGGAGACCATTATTCAGACAGTTTTATTAATCAAAGATATATAGTGTAATTTCCCTGAAAGTTAACATGAAATTGAATATTATCCTTGAAAAGATTCTCAACAAGGCACAAAATTAAATTAATTACCTTATAATTTTAAAAGATAACTTAAGCCTAAAGAGTTATATGGATAGGGGAAATAATCAGTTCGCTTGATGGCACTGAAATCCAATTTCTATGGCCAGTCTTCAAAAGTTTAATTTTAAAACTTAAGTAAAACTGTCTCTTCTCTAACTTGCGGAAAAAATATTGGAAAAATACATAAAGTTAATGAATCGCGAAATTCTTTAATCAAAATTCCCTTTTCGTTTTGAAATAATAGGTATTCTTCTTTCGTTCTCTTTATTGGGTTTTCATTCTAAATTTAGAAGACTTCTTTTTCGAGGGAACACCAAGTTATAAGAGGTGAAACATTTCTAATAAAAAGGAAAAATAAACGGAGGAATTAATACTGTTTAACGTTTTAGTACTTCCCTTTTTCTTTTTTAAAATTTTATTTTAATTACTACTTAAAAATCTTCCCAGGAAAGATTTGATAGAGTTTCTAATTCAAATGGTGGAGTTGAACACGTTTATAAAATTTTTACACCTTGTCTGCATTGAAATAATTTGAAAATAAATAAATTCGTGAGTGAGTATCCAGGGAAAATTTTTGAATAACACCAATATTATATAACTAAATATAGAACCACATAATAATTATTTCCAATTTAATAACATAGTAATTATTTGGTACGTGATAGCTTCCTAATTCCTATTTATGGGGCTGAAAACATTGGCCTGAAAATTTTTTTCAATCAATTATATTCTAGTAGTCTCTTGAAAAAAACAACTCATAAATGGCTTCTCTTTCTGTATATTTAGCAATATTTAAAACCAGTTTAAGAAATTGCTTTCGAAAAACTTTTTAAAAACACACCACTACTCAACACATAAATGTCTCACTCTGATCACCCACTGTATTTCAGCATTGTCTTGTTGAAATACAGCTCCGGGAATACGTTGCAGGAGGGGTAGGACCTAGGACTCCACAACTTCCCTGATGTAGCGCCCGCTGTTTAGGGTCCCCACAATTTGGAGTAGGCGGAATCGCCTATGATATCCAATAGAGCCCCAGACCATAACACCAGACTTTCGTCCAGTATGACACTGAATAAGACACTCCGGGAGAAGGCGTTCACCTCTGTAGCTTCTAACGAGTACGCGTCCATCATTATAGTCCAGATTGTAGCGGGACTCATCTGAGAAGACGACTTGTTGCCAATCGGCACGCCATTGCCTGTGTTGGTGAGCCAATTGTAGCCGGAGGCGTCGGTGGTTCAGCGTCAAGAGAATCCTGCTCAGGGGAATCCTTGCGCGTAGCCCATGGCACAGCAGACGTCGACGAACCACCGTGGGGGCAGAAAATGACACACCTGTAGACGTGCTCAAATGTTGTGCCAACGCACGAGAGGACGCTGTACGGTCCATCACCGCCATGCGGATGAGGTGTCTGTCGACCCGTGGTGACATCATATTATGTGGCCCACTGCCGGGGTTTCGACTTGTCCGGTTCTCGATGGTCCATCTCTTCCACACACTCATCACTCTTGTGGCATACGCCCCGTGCGAGTGACGGTTTCACGATACGAAAGTCCAACCTCACGGAGGCCTATCATGCGGCCCCGTTCGAACTCCGCTAGTTGCTCGTATGGCACTCTGCGTTTTTGGCGAGACATATTGACTTCTAATCAATCATTTACAGCAGTCAAACGACCATACACACATTTTAACGCACATTTACAGTGTTTTTTATACACGTCTCACTTGGAAGTTTAGAGGGTGTTTCTCTGTCCACACTTATGTGATCGCTTTGTAATTCTAATCATTTGCATATCCTAACCTGTTTTGCCATTCCTGCAAGTTTCATTTAATTTGCATGATTCCTTCATGGTGTCGCAATTTTCACAAACAGTAGTGTAGTTACACCGAACAACACATTAGTCAGCATGGTTTCGTTTATAATTAGATTGCATCTTGTTCATCAGATATAAATTAGTACCCAAAATTCTACTTCATTTTGAGATATTTACTCGGCTGTAATAATATTCTACATATCCTTTATGATTGAGAAATATAAGGGTTAATTTAAGGACTGCCCGAAATGCAACAGGACTCTTTAATGAGCTGTCTCCATTCTAAATGATATTAAGACTAAGAGTGAAGTTAAGTATCTTTATGCCCTGAAGGTAAGATAACGAAACTGTCCTCAGCACGTCAGCAGCCTATTTGCGAATTATATTCGTTAACAAAGATGATTGTCTGCCGATGCTGATGTATTTGGCTTGGGTTGTCACTACGAATACTTTTTGCTATATAAGGGATAATTAAAGCGACCAAAGTGTGGAGAATTATGTGTCGAAGGCTGCTTTTTTAATTTAAAATAATTTTATTAAAAAATAAAATCATATGCATTCTAATATCCCAATACTTAACAGAAAATAACTGTCAAAAATAATCTGATAATTTCTTAATAGCCTCAGGGATGCAGTCAGCTTCCATCTCACATTCTTTGTACGTGTATTTTAATTTTTTGAATTCTACGATTATGATTATAATTTCATCTTGTCTTCAAAAGCATTGTTACCGGTGGAATACAAATTAACTAAATTAATTAAATTATTATTTTTTTAATTCTTTGGGTAGACCTATTTTGGAATGTGGTTGTCTGAATCCCAAAATTAGTTGCCTTGAAAAAGAACAAAATAAATTTCTGCAATGCAATTTCTTCAAATCTGCATTAGTGACTTTTTACCAATAATCGATAATTAATATCGATATAATATAGAGATAAATCTGATGGATGCTAAAGCTCTTGTAAAATATCTGGTGAATGCATTTAACATTTATTGCGTAATTCTAAAGTTTACACACATTTTATTTTTATTTCTTGAAGGTATACAAAAACAATCAAATTAATTAACTTTAATCCTATGGGGAAGTTACAATGTTAGATTAAGAGAATGTTCCTTCTCCTATTTCTATCTCTTTTCAATTATCAAAAGTGCAATGATTTGCATAACTGAAATGCCCAAATGCAATTTTGCATAACATGGAGGCACAATCTTCGTAGAATGGCAGTTACCTTGCAAAGTAGCGTAAGTTAAAATTATAGAGGAGCAGAAGCGACTACTCCAAACAGCTGCAACTCCAAAAAATATAAACGCCAAATGAGGTCACCCGCCCATATTCCGAGCGAACCCTCCCAAACTTTAAAACTACCTGCCAAAGATTATTCCTGCTTCAGAAGATAAAACGGGGACCTTCAGTCAACTTTAGGGGAGCGAATACCCTCACGGAGCCAATAAAATATTCAATGCACGCCTCAAAATAGTACTTTGCTCATCACTGGGAGTACGTAAAAGAGTGATTCGGGGCTGGTTGTGTACTCGTATCCATCTAAAATACACTTTGGGAAACGTGAATGTGCTGTGAATAAAATAAAAGTAAATTTCATCGTGGTTTACTGGTAGTACCTTGTGGCCTTACTGAATTTGGGTACTTATTCACACGATGGGGTTACGTACCGTACCTTCTATTTAGGAAAAGCCGTGTTTACTCTCTTCCGTAAGGCTGGAGGCGCTTTTTTAATATTCATCGTCTCCTATGCTGCTGTGATGCAGTCGATACACGTTTAAAAATAAGGAGTTCCCATGGGCTTTCTTTAATACGTGATTCCATGTATTGAATAATATGCTTTTTTTCTGGGCTGAAGTTCTCTATGTTCCATCAATCATGCATCCTCGCAGCTGCTTCATAAATATCGAAGTTTATTGTAATTTTTGTTCTAGAATGAATGGGAAATGTGACTCAAGATACGTTCAGGCGGAATCGTATCTTAATATTTCAATGTATGTTTAACCCGATTCCAATAGCGGTTGTTACTTTTGGATTTAAAATTAGCTACATAAATCAATTAGAGTGTAAATAAACATGTTATTTAAAACCAGACAGCGAAAGGGATTTTCAGCGTAGAAAGAAAAAACTAGGCGGAATGTGAAGATTTTAATACAACTACCCAAATGTTTTGGCGGTTATATATCAAGGTAACTTGGAGGGTTAAAAACCATTACGTTGAAAGAAATTTCAGAGAAGCGAGCGAATTTATTTATAAAAGTGCTCTTACATATTTATTTAAAAATTGTAAAATAAATTTATACATGGATTAGTTGAGGTATTTCTTCCTTTTTTTCCTATGACTGAAAGTGAATAACTAATGGAAATTCAGTATTGAAAGTAAAACTAAAATTTCATGCATTACGTAGTAAAAATATTTGAATGGCTAAAGGCTGAAGTATATAAATAATATTTAGACGATACAGAAAATTAATAGCACAAATTAATTCTTATGCGTGCCATATTACACAAATGGACCTCTCTTTTCATTGAAAGGAACATGGGATAGCATAAGTAAACACATTATACAAATTGCACTCAGGCTTATCTTGATTCGGTGCCTATACAATGACGCTGAGGAAACATCGGTAAGTACTGTTCCAATTTACTCTACCATGCAACAGTGTCTTCAGTTTCTCTGAACAAGAAACCGAATAAGGAATATGGTGTTACACACTAGTAAACTACTAAAATAAAAGTTTTGTTTCAAATGAAATTACTTATTTCGAAGTAGATTATTCCGTTCCCCTGCCTAATCTATTCGTGAGAATGCGGTATATAATTTAATATACCAACTCTAGGAATGCTTGTTCAATTATTTTGCCTGATTTCGGCTTGTTCGATACTCTGTTTCAGTATCAGAACATTTGCCGTGAAACACAAGATTGCGAATTACCAAAGAAAGTTAGGACTCTTTCCAAGGCAAGATCTGTTTAATTTGTCGGTTACCTCAGTGAAATAATGTTTTGAAATTCCACTTGTTTTAGTTCACTATTCTCATTGTATCACCGAATTACTCTAAATATTGGTGTATAATACTTTTTTAAAAGAAATTTCAAGTTAACACTTTGATAACTTGAATAATGGGTTGATTTGAGAATGCTATGAGTAAACTATGAAATAAAAAATAGCCTTTTTTACCAAATATCAAACTCCAGACACTATTTTCTAAAAAGAATACTTTCAAGCTGTAGGTACTTATCGAATTAATTAATAATGAATTAAGATTATACTTGTTTTAGTTCCCTATTCACATTGTTTTGCCCAATTCCTCTAAAGCTTGATACAGAATGCTTGCTTTTTAGAAAACAATTCAAGTAATCCGATAATTTCAATAATCGGTTGATTTCGAAACGCTGACTTTATAAAATCAAACATTCAACAATCATTTATCGATATTCGAACTCTTGAATCTATTTTATAACAAGTTATTTTATGTCCTGGGTACCGGTAAAATAGGTTGAGAATAGCAACTATTACAACAGAGGGTAAAAATTCAACGAGGGCCAATTACGATACCTTTGTCCATTAAAACGCACGAAACAAACTTATTTATTCAAAGTTTACTCTAGCTATTCCCTTACATTCATTCACCAGCAAGTGATGTTAATATAACATCTAACTAGTGATTCAAAAGTTCATAAAATTTAATAATTATTTAAAATTGAAACATAATATATTGCTGCATGTTTTACTTATGGTGAACCGAGAGGAAGTATTTCACCCCATGATAACATTAAAGTATGTTTGGGCGAGAGTTGGAAAAAGGTCTTATTAGTCCTAGTGTAGCAGAAAGTGAGAATAGAATGACGAACCACACATCCATGAAAACATACATGCTAAAAATAAATTTTAAGTTAGCAGGAGTCTCAAGTTAGATCATACAGGTTCTCTAGATTCTCGGGGCCGTCGTGGCTCAGTGGGTATGACCACTGCACTAGCAACTACATTGCTGGCCACCGTAAATGCAACACCCTGAAGGAAGCATGCAAATAATATGAAATTTACAACATGCATTAGCGGAGGTGAGATATGCAAATGATTAGAATTTCAGCGCAGACGCACATCACGCGCGCCTGTGGCGCCACTTCAAAGCGCTATTTAAGGCTTGGAGATTTCGACGATTTCAAGTACGGCAATTGTGTTTTTCTTGTGATTTTTTCAAAAAAACGATCAATTATGCCTCGTAGAAAACAGCGATCATCTTTTGATCAAGTATCCGAGTTCGACAGAGGAAGGATAGTGGCCTAGCGAGATTGTGGATTATCTTTCAGGGAAATCGGTAGTCGTGTTGGACGAAACCAAACAACTGTAATGCGGATATGTGATCGTTGGATGCAGGAGGGTACGACGGACCGACGTGTTCGATCGCATCCACCTCAGTGCACCACTTCACGTGATGACAGGCATATTGTGCGTATGGCAGTGACGGATCGCTCAGCCACATCACGAACCATAGCACAGCACATTCAGTCTGTACCGCATCATCCAGTGTCTGCGCGTACCATTCGACGCCGTTTACAGCAGAGTGGTCTGTCCGCAAGACGCCCATTGCTTCGTCTGCCCTTGACGCAGAACCACAGACGTTTCCGCCGCCAATGGTGCGATGAAAGAAGGATGTGGACGGCAGAATGGAATGAAATTGTCTTTACTGACGAGTCACGCTTCTGTCTGCAACACCACGATGGTCGGATTCGAGTCTGGAGACACCGTGGAGAGAGGATGCTGAACAGCTGCGTTATGCACCGCCACACTGGTCCTGCACCGGTATTATGGCGTGTGGCAGCGGTGATCTCCAACAATGGCGGCTACTCTGGCTACTGATTTTGGCAGGAACCACACTTCACAGAAGTCTATAAATTTAATCATTTGATACTTGGTCAACATGTTATCTACAAAATAAATTTTGTTGTGATATCTCTTGTCTTTCTTGGTGTTGCAATTTGGGTGGCCAGCAGTGTAGTTGCTAGTTGTAGGTTACATTCCTGTCAGGTGCGATTCCTCCTTGGGTGTACTTCTCTCTCCGTTATTAGTAGAACTTTCCTTGTGTGTATGTCCCTTAGTTGATGTCGTTTGTCTTATGTTTGGCGCATCATAGCCAGATATGGCCCTTGCGCCGTAAAACATAACCAACCGTACAGAAACATTGTTTTACATTGCACATAAAATTTCAGAGCTTGCTTGAAAATTAAATGTCTTTAGTACACACAAAGTAAGACAATTAATTGCAATTTAAAAAACCCCGGAATGTTGGTTTCAACCTTTAAAAAATCACCACTTTCAACGAATGCTTTATAGGTAGCTAAGTTGCATAAGAATAGCTTCAGCTCGAAAAGTAAGTAACCTCAACTTTCTGCACTATAGACAAATTAACATTTTTAATTTCTCAAGTTCTCGTTTGAATATTTTCTATTCGTGATATTATTGAAAGATTAACAAAGTTTCATTTAAAATTCACATTACTCCAACTATCGTACAGTGTGAAATCGAATTTTTGTGGCACTTTTTCTTTCAATTCAGAGATGTAAATGGAACCCATGTACACCTATTTAGAATGATATAGTTACTTGACAATTTGATACAGCTTTCGATAGAAGCCATCACGATTAGAGGTAGGTAGGCATTTTAATTAACATCGCAACGGGCTACACAACGGGCTATTGGCTACGGTCCGGTATCAAACCCGAGGGAAAGATCCGCTGACAATACCACGTAATTTTGAGCCACGGTCAGATAACGAGAACAACACCTCAACTGGAACCCCACTCTCCAAACTTTCACACCACGCCAAGAGGGCATTTCATGTCACGACAGATTTGACTTGCACCAATCCCCGTGAACACGACGGTCTTTGGAGTCGAAGAGCCCTTGACGTAGACCTGTTAGTCCTCACTTGCCTATCTATTGTAGGAATGAGGCCACCAATCTCTTCTCTGATCCGGCCCGTGGTAATTGGCGCTCCCTATATCAGTCCTAGAGGCAGCAACCTCAGCAATCCCACATCACCGCCGCTATAGTGTGTTCCAAGTCTATGATGCTAAGAAAGTACGGTTTTATATGTGGAGATTATTCCACTTTTGCAGCTGGTCGTGGTAGCCCAGATGGAAGAGCAACAGATTAGCAACAGGAAGGTTGCGAGTTCACAACTCGGTCCATCCAAAGACTGTATCGTACACTGAGGTTGGTGCACGTTAAATTTGTCGTTTCCTCAAATGTCCTCACCTTGGCGGGGTGTGGAAATTTGAAGAGTGGGATGCCAGCTCAGTTGTTGACCTGGTCTTCTGACCGTGGTTTCAAATTACGTGGCATTGTCCTTGGAACTTTCCCTTAGGGAGTGATTCCGGACCGTCGCCAATAGCCATTTTTGTTGCTGCAGCTCGACTTTAATTACCCGCTTTTGCAGCGCTAGTATCGTAAGCCACTTCAGCAGGTGTCTTTCTAACATTCATTAAACGTTTGAGGCAAAGATCATTGGAAGTTTGAGTAGTACAGGACTTTCATTCTTTGGATTCTGAAAACCCCTTACCAATGGCACAAGAGATATGCGCGCATTGATTTAAATGTAGTAATCAATCGTTATAATTTATAAATAGGATTAAAATGTACTAATACTGGGTTATTATAATTTATTTATAACAAACATAAAACACAAATCACGAGATAAATATAAATAATTATAAGAACGAAAACAAAAATAATTTTTAACAATATTGAAAATAAACAAGTCAGATGCAAACGTATTCCAAAATAATACTATGAAATACGTGTAATCTAAAAATTTCGGAAATAATGAACCGTTAAATGCAAAGAAATAGAATAGTTAAGAATAACCAAAAGAAGTTTTTGATTTGAAGTTTCCTGAATCTTAATTTGAATGTCTTCATGGATAACAGTTCCAACTTCCCAAGAGTAGAGTAATTATCCTCTTTTGGGAAACTAAGAAATTGAAACTCAAGTCATCAATGTTTCGCAAACACGACTCACCGACAAAAGGCTGAATCTGTTTCAATAGCTTTTGAAATTACCTTATCCAGTGAGGAATTATGTAACTATAAAAGAGGTCATAAGTAGTAACCCCTATATCTATCACGCTTCTTGGGGGACAAGGGAATACCAGGATATATCATGAGAAGATAGCGGTAGCCGATTAAGATTTCTTAGCATTGGAAATAAATCTATGCAAATTTCATATTAAATTATGCTGTTTTAATTAAAGCTAGCAGCCTGTGCAAAGCATCTTCCCTAAACATTCTTATTTGCTTATATTTATTGATGATAAAGTGCCGTTGCCCATAATTTAATAACTTATTTCAATCCATTTGTAATGAATTTAGCATCCATATTCATATAAATGACTTTCATACTTCTGAATGAAATAAACTTGTCCAAAAACACATTGCAGCATTTCATTTACTTTTACTGGTATTATTTTTTATTTCCAATCAAATGCATGGCAAAAAGCATGCTTCAGTCATGTTACCACAATTAGGTTATGAATTATGAATATTGATCCATATTTCTCAATTATATATAATCCCATATTCAAACTATATAATCCTATTACATAAATGGGGATTTCATCTATCTAAATTAAATAAAATTATTCAAAAGTATATGGTAGCATTTCGTTTACCTTTTCTAGTGTCGATTCTTATTACCAATCAAACATGTGGCAAGAAGCAAACTTCAGTCATGTTACCACAATTAGGTTCTGAAAGTCTAATTCAATTTCATCCAGTTCCCTTGTTAAAAGCGATTAGGCATTGATTAGGCCGCGTCAAGAAATGAACCCGTCTTTACGATCTTTTGAACAAAACAAATAATTAGTCAAAATTTAAATCCTAAATAGGTATTCACAACAAATAAAGTAATGGAAAACACAAATACAGAAGTAACAACTTAACAAATAGAAATGAAATTTGGGTCATTGAAAAAATCGAATTCTGAAAAACAAGGATGTGAGCAAACGTAGGGAATTTTGACTTTGCATCTACGCATGAATAGAACAATACGAAAAGCTTTCGATACAATATCGATAAAGACAATAACGATTAATTTACAATAAAATACATATGCATAGATTTTAGGTTCATATATGACTAACATTTCGCTGTTTTAACTCATACAGAAATTCCGAATTCTGAATAGAACTAAAAATTGAAACATTGATTCTGGTTTGCAGATATCGAGGAGCGAAATTATACTTTTTTGACAGTATATTTTCCTTTCCGTGAATAGACGCATTGCGTTCAAAATATAAGCTATTCAAAATTAAGTACTTACAATCGCTCTATATCACGTGAAACAGATGTTCATAAATTGTGTTAAAGTTTTAGAAAGAAATGAAAAGAAGTTCAAACATAAGTGAGTATTAGAATTTAAATTCTGTAAAAATAACTTTTTGGAAAAAAATTGTTTTTAGAGCAATACTGGATAAAACAATCTGAGCTTCATCCGCAATTTTGAACAATACTCAGTGTTATTTCTATGGGGATTTAAAATAGTTTTTAGCACCCTATCCACGTCCAGGACAAATTGAACGGGAGCAAATAAATAGCCTTCGTTACCCGCAGGGTTCTGAAAATAATGTACCAGATTTGGTGTGGATTGATCAAACAGTGTAGATTTGTAGAGAACAGACGGAAGCCAGCTCTGCTTTATATACAAATTTTTTGATTTCAAAGGTGAAATGCAGGGTTTCTATTATTTAATTAGAAAGTCTGACTGTGTGATTTATTTATTTTTGTTATTTTAGGGATGTAGTGGCATGTAATATATACATTTTTTAAAAGAAAAATCAAATAATTACCTGAATTCCATTTAAATGCTGGTTTCAGTTTGAAAGAATTTTGATTTTTACTCATGTTGCAATGTTAATCAAGAAATGTAATACTGCAACATTTTCTAAAATGTCTTAGGTCTTATTTTTTATGTGTTTTATGAAATGGTTGGAGCCATTTATGTTTTTCGTGGTTTGATTTCGATTTCAAAAACCGATAGAAACCTATACTTGAAAAATCTTTCTAAGACGTGATTTAATTGGTCGTTCTATAATTTTTGGTAAAAGAAGACTATTTACACTTTTTATGATATGAATAAATTGTATTATAAGAACACTTGGCATTAAAAGTTTGCAGGTATTAATCTCGTTTGTCCATATAAAGATACGCGAAGGATTATTGGGCTTATATAATAGTGAATCAATGCGTAAGAGTATATTTATTTTATTCAAAATACAAATAAAAATAAGTTATTAATTTGCACACACAAATTTTACACTCATATTGCTTTTTCAATGAAATAAATCCATATTGTAGCTAAACTGTATTAATTATGGCAGCGGTTGTTATTCTGGTAACATTTCTGGAACTTAATTGTGTTAAAGAGGAAAATCGATCATTCGCATAGAGAGAGAGAGCTAAGAAAATTCTGTGGAAAACAAAGTTTTAATCAGCGTCTATTTTTGATAAATGATTCCTTTTTCGTTCCTTTTAACATATTTTATGCATCCAACATCAATTTAATATTTGCGAATGACTTTCGAAGTTAATAATGAAATATATTACCCTCAACGGGAGATGAAAGTAATTAATAAAAAAATCCCTCAATAGAAATTTCATATTCTTTGGAAAGTTACAAAAAATGAGATTAAATATTTTTTCACGGTTTTCTTATTTATCCCACAGAATATTTTGCAGTTTGCTTTGTTTGAACTTTACAACTCAAAGTTTGTTAATAATGCATGTAATACTTTAAAGGTTTCGTGTCGTTGATTATTTCTTGCGCACAGTTCTTTATCAACTAAAAATTAATTCTGTGTCCAGAGAAGCCATTTTATTCATTACTTGGTAGCTATATTTTCAGATTAATTTTGAAATATGAATTGACTCATTTTGAAATTAACTTACCTCACATTGACTTGACTAAATTATTAAGTGTTTGCATATATGTAGTTACTAGAGTAGTTTCAAAATCTGAAGTATTTAAGCATTAAATATTCATGTACTCATATTTGCTATCACATCTTTATAAAGTACTCCAGTCAGAATCTATGCAATATTTTATCCTTGCAAATAAACTATGAAGGCACACGGACCAATTTGAATAGTTGAATAACAGATGTGTTTCAGTTTTAAATGTTAGGAAGAATTATTTAGAATCGCAACATCTTTTCACCACTTTTTATTCGGAGATTGTGTGAATGTTTTCCAATAATTTATATAAATTTTCAAGTTATAGCTTTATTCAAAGGAAATATTTTACATATAGTAGGGTTACTGCAAAAACAAGATAACTCCTTTATTTCTTTTTTGAGTAATAAGTATTCTTTCACACATATAATAAGGTTCTGTAAGACATTTCTGCTGCTCATGTACTTGATAGGTTAAGCTCACAGTAGAGTTATCTTGTTTCCGCAGAACATACCACATACAATTATGAGTGAGTGTACTTGACTCAAAAAAAGAAAAAAATGGAGTTGTTTTTGCAGTATCCCGACGATATGCTAAACAGTCTCATTCTTATTTTAATTTATTTTAAACAATGAAGTTTTGAAGCTGGCAAGAGATATATTTATATTACAAATACGAAAAATCATTTGTAAACGGTTCCTATAAAATATTTCTTTTTCGGTTGTCAATTGCTTCGGCGAATACATTACTTTTCTTAACAATCTTTTTTACCAATTTTAAATCATGGGGAAAAGATGTGAGATCTTAATTTATAAACTTTGATTTTATTTAAAATAATAAATCCAAGTAGATTTTAATTTTACCTCGAAATTCGGAATACAAATATGAGACCAGGAAACAACTGAGTCTGAATTTTTTTATGCAAAATAAAATTACATGTAACTTACTTTAATATGAAATGCAGTTAAACTTTTTTTATATATAATGGGTTAAAATAGTATTCTTCCACCTCCACGCTTTTTATTAATTTTATGAATTTTACAAGGATGTATGTAGTTAAAATTATGATTTAAAATTTTTCCTCACACAGAAAAGTTTTGTATTTATGTTTTAGCATTAAAAGTTTTGCTCAAATTATTTATAATGTAATGTCACCAGTGATATAAGACAAAAGTATTCGTCCAAATGTTCAACAAAACGAGTAAATCAATATCTATTAGTTTTCGTTTGCATTATGTCGTGCACCTTAGACTGTTTTATGTCTAAATATCATTGTTTACTCCAGGCATTAAACGAAACTGGAACCAATTTCATTCAAGATCACGAGTTACGTTTTAATTTGAGCAACACTTTTAATAATTATTCTATTATTTTGATAGGAGGCTAAAATAGAAACATGTGGTGGTAAATGTGGTTTATGTGATAAATTTTATATAGCAATTTTAACTACACCCTTATAAAATTCATGAAAATAATAAGCTTGGAGGTGGATAAATACTTTTGTGACCCATTGGAATTGATAATCTCTAAAAGAAAATCAATATGCATTTGATGAAATCAATTTTTAAATTATATATTTTACTGAAATATAAAATAACTATTAACTTTATGATGAGTTTCTACAACTCATCTCAAAGATAGGAATTTCAATAGCGAATCAGATAGAAACAATATAATGCACATGATATGATACATACAGGTTCTTGTGAGCATATATCCTTTTTATCTATAAAAGAAGAGGAAAGTGTGTCAAAGTTAATTTTTATCTAAGCATTACTAACATACCATTAACAAATTACAAGAATATTTTCGTCTCGATACTTATGTGAAATCACTGTTGATTCTTTTTATCACCTTTTTATTGCCACATATCAAAACATCAATAAAGATAATACAAAAATTTATTTCGGAAAGTAAGGAAATTAAAACATGAATAAAAGTCGCTTGAAAAATAAAACCGAATTTTGAATTTTAAATGAATAATAATCATTGGCTAATTTATAAATCATAATTTTGTATTTTGAATAAATATCGTTTGATACAATATATTCCTGGAATTTTACTCATAATACATACATTATACAACAGTCATTTAATGAGAACACAATCACAACAAGCAAAACATATATCAAGTAATGCATTAATCAGTTCCCAAGATAAAAGCATCCGCAACGAGTATGCCTCAAAACCTCTCAGGTTAATAGAATACGTAAAAGAACAGATTTCACCCCTTCTTTACTTGATTAGAGTCAGATGCATTATTCAGTTCCATCTCATTCAATGATATATTCACCGAACCTTATATACTCCTGAGCGATGATAGCAAACAGAACCCTCGGAAAATGAGTTTTGTTGTAAATAGAGTAAGCACTGCTACCTTGTCTCATTACAATCTCTTACTGTGATGACAGTCACCTTAGTGCAGTAACTATTGGATTTGCCACTCAGGGATAGTGAGTTATTATTTGGTGGACTAAGATACTTCCAGTAATTAACCAGGTTATACATTAGCTAGACAGCTGCACTGAATAGGCTTTTAAAGCGCGTATGAAATGAATCATATCACCTCGTATCATTTCAATTATTCAATAATTTTCACAGTGCTAGAGGGCTGGATGCAATTGGCAAATCCAATTGCATCTAGTGATGTCGGAAGCAAAAGAGTGGGTTGAACAGATTTCAGTTGTTAAAATAACATAAAAGGGTTGTGTAATTAGTACTTGTTTTGGTAACCAGAAAGAGAATGCCAATTGAGTTGAAATGCGTGAGCTGGATATCATACTTTACAAATGGTTGGTAATCCATTTCATGATCACAATACCTGTCAAACCTGTCAAATAGGAACTAGTGGCGTATTAATTATTTAATTCATTAGTGAATTTACTTCTAAATATTGAGAGCTATGCAGATTTGCTGACGTAACTTATTTTTTATATTATTTATTCTAATTCAATCGTTTTGCCGTCGTCTGACCGTGGTTCAAAATTACATGGTGCTGTCTTCGGATCTTTCCCTTCGGGATTGATCCCGGAACGTCGACAATAGCCCTTTGTGTTGCTGCAATGTGACGTTAATTAACTACCTACCTACCTCAATCGCTTTGTCATTATTAGAAACGAATATGAAAAGGGAACAGCTATTGGTAGACTCAAGTAAGAAGCATACTTTAAACATAGCTAAAAGGAGGTATAAAATTATTTAATTCTGCATTGTTTATGTTTTTGTAAATATTTCTTCTTGAACTAGTGATAAAATTTATGAACTTCATTATAAAAACAGTTATTGTTTCCATTATTTACTTAAGTATATGTACATTATGCCTAATTAAATTATATCATAATAGAGTTTATAAGGCAAAAGAAAAGTGTGTTGTATCAGATTGGTAATATTTTTAATTAATATTTAAAACGATTATTCAGTATTTACTCCAATTACATGGACATGATTTGTTTCTAAAACAATTTCGTAAGCAACTTTCTCAACATCATAAAATAGCAAGCAGAAATCTGCGCATTTAAAAATAGAACCTGTATAACAAAAGATTGATAACCAGGTTTCGTAGTGACGGATACTATTTCCTTCAGGCAGTTCTTATTACAGTACAAAAGTCTACAGCCATCGATATCATGTGACAGCAAACAAGCAAATCTACATGCACTATTTTATTCATTCCCCAATCATTTGCCGATCGGCTTTTGCTGTATTGATGGTCTAAACAATGCGCCGTGAAACAAATGGAATAAAAGATTTGAGGGACCTTTATTTGTATTTGCTACGCATGTTTTGACTGGAAAACAAGAAATAGCTTCAGAATTCTGTATAAGGCTCCTTCTGTTGGCTTCTGCTTTTCGGAGATTTTGAAGCATGCCTTTTTAAATTGCTTTGGGGATTTAAGTTTCAAGACCGTTGTTTTTAGGTACGCAAAAACTGACATAATTTATAAGTAATAAAACAAGAGTAAATGTTTGAAATGCAGTTTGAATGAAAAATGTAACATCTTTTAAAAATTGATGCAAAGTGTTTCATATCCTGCTCCATAAAGCATGAGGCTTGAAAAACAAGTATTAATCCTCTGAGTGTTATGAGATTTACAAGTAGTGTAGTATTGCTCTTACAACACATACTGACTAAATAACCACATCTATTGGTTGAAAAATCCCAGGAAAGATTGTATTGGTCAAGACTTGTTAGAACTTATTCAGGGAAGACTGCCGATTGCAGAGTGAATAAATGCGCCCTATCCATTAAGGAGTTAATTAATCAATATATTAATAACAGAAGAGCAAATCGAAAGAAAGAAACAAATTAAAGAGATAATTTTTCAAAGAATCAAAGTGTAACATGCAAACAAGTAAAGAACAAAATGTACACACTAAGCAAATCGAAGATTAAAAGTTCTTCATAAACTCCCTAAAAGGTAAAAATGCATTAATTGCTGACAAATTCGAATATCTTGCTACCGATTAACATTCAGAAGTCTCAGGTTATCTTTAAAAAATTTTCTTACAGGTGTTAAGGAGATATATTTCAAAATCAAGTGTTCATGTCCTGTTTGTCTTACCACAATTACACATCTTAATAAAGGACAAATTAATCCTGTAAAGATATAAAATTTCCATGATTTGTGAGGAACTCAGTTACTTTAGATTGTGTCAAGAAGTATTTATTTTTGACTGCACATTACAGATGGAAATATCTTCTCCGTTCATAGGATGTTGGAACTTGAGAAATTCTTTTTTTCCTTTGTTCTACAGTGTTACAAAGGTGTCAATGCGTTGTTAAAGTTAAATATCCGTTTATTTACTCAATTGCAAATTATTGAGTTCCACATCGACCTGAAAAGCACGAAGTCTGTGAATAGTTGAGTTTTGTCCTTTGTTGGTTGCTCCATTCCCATAAAATCCAGCTTCATACCAAATGCTCCGACCCGACCAATGCTAACAAGTAACTCATCCCATATTCAATCACTGTGTCTGGTTGACCCATCTCAATTCCTTATTTTCACTATGATGTAAATTATTCCATTTTGTATTGATTGTTGCTTTAATGCGTAGTCTTTTACTATTCAACCTGTCACGTTATGGTGATATACAGCTTTATGGCACACATTATCTTCCGGTGTGTTCCTAGAATTTATCCCGCTCCGATTTCCAGCTATGTAGCAAGTTTCGTCAATAACTGCGCTCTGGTTCCCGAAATTCCCAAAATGTCCTCGAAAGGTAAAACCATTTTTAATAATTTTATTGAAAAATGGAAGGAAAACAAAATGCATTTATTTTCTGAGTAGAACAGGACACATTCGTCAGCGGTCACATCTTTTTTTATTTTAGTCTGAATTTTTTTATTTTAGACTGATTTTTTTATTAGTCTGAACTATAAACGTATTTATTTTTTCTGATACATTGCTACCTGCAAACATTGAAACTTCTGTTTCGAACTTAATAACAGAAAATACCAAAAGGGAAACAGTTGTAACAACTGTTTAACTTTTTTGTGAACGTTAATCAATTTTGTTATTGCTTATCGACATTTCTAGCAAATAATCTTAGATTTTGAAGACAACATTTTTTGGAGACTGAACATTCTTTGAGACCGAATTAGCTACTTAACGTCTTTTTCGATCTTTGACCTCCACTATCTCCCCCTTTTGTAAGAATTTTAAAATATTTTTTCCATAGGTGTCTATTTTTGTGATTTCCAAGAACAACACTTTTATTTTTCATCTTTGTAATTCACAAATAGTAATTTGTAATTTCTTCTGGCATAAGACTTGAATATGCATAGCAACATCTGTCTCTAAGAAACCATATAAGAAACATTGTTATAAGATACATTGGAGGACTATTGTACCTGCAATAGTTTTGTTTTGACTATCGAGGGGTTCCTCAGAATCCCATGGAAACAATATTTTAAAGTACAGACAATTATAGGAATATACTAGATTTGTAATGTTTATTCACATAATTGAAAATTCAATTCTACTTCCAAAATCATTTTTTTAGAAACCCGTTTTGAGGAATATAATTTTCCTTAAATCTTTAGAATCATAGCGGCTTATAATTAAACCTCCACGAATGTTTCTTTTATTGCTTACAAAACATACTGTTGTGGAAAATAGTTTTCGAATACATGATAGATCTCCCACAAATTCCCTCAACACAGGGTTTCAAAACTTCCTGTACAAACTTTAAGAGGAGGTAGGGACCACAAAATTAAACGGCATTCACAAGAGGATGTATGTCCGTTAGAGCCATCTGGATTTGATAGAGGAAACTGTTAGCCAATACTGCAATTAGGCAATCGTCAGTTTGAACGCTGACTTCGTACGGGTATCATGTGCGAATGCTGTGATGATTGACAGACGTCCAACACATAGGGTGGCTAACGAAAACACACGAGACGCTGTGAAGCTGCATCATGAACGGTACCCCGACAGCATATGCGACGAATCACCAAACGTTTGCACCAGCCTTTGTGTGAAAATGGAGCATTCCACGGAAACAAGTATAATACTGATTGGTGACGCGCAGTCCTACTGTAGAACTCCTTCCATACGTGGACGCTGTTAGGTGAGTATTACTGTAGGTGGTCGCAACCTTGAGCACGGGTTTAAGTTAAGCTGTGTATGCATCTCAAACTGAAAAATTAAAGTTAGTAAAATAGGGTTCACATATATGATATCTCATTTTTGTATCTTAGTGTTCTTTCTAGCACACCCAAGTGGGCTTATGGGCATGTATCCATAATTGAATGCTATAATATTTTGTTTCTCTATCTCTCCTTAAAGTTTGTGCTGGAAGTTTTGAGACGACTTGTATACGCTCAAAGGAGAACGAAGTTGGCTAGATACACAATTGTACATTTTCGATATCGATGAACCTGCCAAATTACGCATGGGTAAAAATACTAACTGGTAGTTTGAGTAGAGTGATGTGAAAATTGAATTGTTTATTATGAAAAATAAAATAATCTCGGAATCTATAAGAGGATGATGAAAAATTTCTTGAAATACTTCTTCATTCATACTATATACAAAATGTATACATTCTATAACACAAACTTCGTTGTTATTCTAAACAGACGAAGCTGGAGTTGAGGTATCTTCAACAAGACATATAAATCCAGAAACAATGTGTTCTATAATATAAACTTTTGTAAATTTTATTAGCATTACTACGAGGAGTGTTCAAATGAAAAGGTACGAAACGTCGTAAAAACCAAACCGGTTGAAATTTGAATATGCCGCTTTGGGATAACGTAGTGAGACATCTAAGGAAGCGAATGCACGAGTACCGGCGTGGTTGTGCGCATACGCGGGCGCCCGCACATGACGCAGAAGAGAAGCATGCAGTTGTGTGTTCCGTCCAATTGACGCGACAGTGCGTGTGAGGACATCATGGCGTTCACATTGCAAAATTAGACGATTGAGGAGCAGCGAGGTGTTATCAGATTTCTGATTGCGGAAGGTGTTAAACCGGTAGGTGAGACACTCCGTAGCCTACGCAAGTCCATCAAGAGCAAACGGCCTGGGCTGCTCACGGAGGGAGTGATTCTGCTCCACGATGACGCGCGTCCACACGTCTCCAGGGTCACACAAAGTGTACTGGCCAAGTTCAAGAGGAGCAGCTTGAGCATCCGCCCTGCAGCCCGGACATATCGCCTTACAACTTCCATCTGTTTTGTCCGCTAAAAAACATCTCAAAGGGAAGCGCTTCAACTCGGACGACGAACTGAAGGACACAGTGGAGGACTGGCTCTTGTCACAGCCACAGGAATTCTGGGAACAGGGAATCCTTCGGCTCGTGAAACAGTAGGATAGTTGTGCTCAGTCCTCTGATGATTACTTTTGAATAAAGACTTCAATTATACCCACAGTGTCGTTTCGTACCTTTTCATTTGAACACCCCTAGTATATATAAACTGTTTTTCAAATTCTTTACGCAAGTACTTTATATTTAAAAGGGATTTGATGCATTATGTAGTTAAAACGGGAGAAAGCGCTGCATTTTATTTCAAAATCTTAAAAACTTTATTATACCATTATTTTGTATAAAAAGTATCCTATTTCAACAGCAAAATTGTCTAGGGCTTTAAGGTAGGGCGTATTGCGTACTTTTAATGAGAAAAGCAATCGCGTTCTACTATCCAAACATCACACGAAAGACCTTTAACCCTCCTGGTGGTTGTCTCGACGAGGTATCGTCACGAGAAAAACTGACTAGATCTTGGTTGACGAGATCAAGTCCTTAAAAAATTGACCGGATCATGATTTCGTCATCATAAAAAAATCGATAATATCCTGATGAATAGACATCTCAAAATTGGTCTGGTATTTATTGACGAGATATCTCATAGAAGCCACTTGAAGGGTTAAGGATTACACAGCAACGAGTATAAGGAGATACCCAGAGTATGAATTATCTGATAAATTAAATTACCAATTTAGCTTATATATTTGTACATACCATCCTACAAACCTCAAATATCGTCCCTGTTTCGTCATGTACATTCACATCTTAGATATTACATGGAAAGAGATAGAATATATGGATTCCATCCGATAGCTAGAGAATAATTCATTCAATAAAAATTAAGTAAATGTGTTTAGAAATCTAAGAGTATAACATCATGCACAAACTTCAAATACATCATGTTATTCATGTAAGTTTCCACCAGTTTATAGATATATATGTAAAATATGAGATACATGGATTTCACGTAGGGAACAATGCAATCTGTTTAATTAATTAGATGTGCCGTCAGACACATAACTACTAAATACAGTTAGGTACGCTGAATAAGACAAGTTTCGCCTCATACAGTCTCTATAATTAATGTTTTGATTAATTTAACTCTTTAAGCTAATTGAGTTAATAATAAAATAGTATTCTACTGAGACTGACGGCTGACATTTGCTTATTAAAATAGCAATGAATACATTGAAAGCGAGTGTCAAAACTGGATTGTGATAAGGAATTCATGAATAGTTAATTTATATGCTAAACCTATTCAAGCAGCTAAAAACAGTATTCAAACAGATGACACATATCTTAAAGAAACGTGAAATGTTATTTCTAGAGAGACTCTTGAATGCTAATAAAATAACATGCAAAGCGGACATAGAAGACCAACTAAAGAAAGAATTGAGAAAGAAAAGTGGAATCGTTAAGTACTTCATCCAAAAGAAAAAAATCACTCAACATTAGTTTTATTTTGTTTTAAAAACTCAGGAAGCTGCGTGTGTTCACATTTTTCAGTGCTAATAGAACAAATTTGAATGTTCCAAAATTTGTATTTTGTTCTGTCAATGCAGAATTTATGCACTTTATATTCATTGCTTTCAATTTCAAACAGCTTGTGCAGCTACATATATTTTCGCTCGAATTACAACAAAGAATTCAAATGTAATGTTAAGAATCTGTACGCTATTTCGAAGACCAATGTGTTTCTAAAGTCAGCAGTGCTCCATCACATTTTAATGTTTAGACAAAAAAATTAGTAGTAGCAGTATAATAAAAGAAGTTTAAAATGCTAACAATGGAAGGTTGTGTCGAGGAATAAACCATAGCTTTAACGTGAATATCGGGCCTGATGTTGAATTGCGGAATGAATGAAGCAGACACAATGAAGTTTCAACGATTGAATATTCAACAATTAATTATAACGATTGAATATTTAACAATTTGAAAGATTTCAATGCAGTTTTATATTAATTGTTATTGAGAGTTTGTTGTTGCTCAATATTAATTGTAGTGTAGTTTGGTAGCTTTTGAATGACACCACTTAAGCAGTTTTCACTCACCGCAATCCAGTTACAGTGGCCCAAAGCACCTTAGAATTTCGACATATTGCCCCCCGAACCACCTCCCCACGCTCAGTTCACCTATACACTCTGTCCGAAAGTCATATCAGGTACGCATATACTTTGTCTACATGGCGCTATATTTATCTTCTGGATGTTTCTTCTTGTTCTGAAATCATAAGATAAAACAGTCGTAACGCTATTTTGTAACGCTAGACTTTTCGCGATGCCCCAGTACTGTTCAGATTTTAGAGACGTATCCATGTACAAAACAATTATTGCATCGTAGGACGTCCTAAACACAGAACCATGAATCCTAAAGGGATACGACATAATGAAATACAGAACCATTTAACTTTCAAAATGCCGAAAGAGTCACAACAATTTTTTTGCAAAATTTAGATAATATAAAAGGATATATTATAGATAGAAACACTTCATCTATGCCCTTTTTTAGATTTTCTGTTATTTTAGAATAAGTGGCTTAGAAATACCCTTCCACTCCCACCTTTGAGACACCTACCTTTTTTTACCGCTTTAGTTAGAAAGATCTGACCATGCAATGTTTTTCAGTCGAGTAAATGAACATACGTATATATACAAGGAAAGTTTTATTTCCCCAGGAGAGTAGTTACAGGAGCACACAAGGGTAGTTACAGGAATGGAACAACTCACAGACTGCTAGTGCAGTGGGCAACCCCCACCGCATTAACAGCCTGTGAGCCCACGGCAGTCTCGTGTTTTCTGAAGAGAAGGCCTACCTATGGATAATAAGGTTGATCAATTAACCCTCTCGCTGCGTAATTTTTTTTTATCAAAATAGGTTCAAAAATTGCGTATTTTTTTATTACATATTTCAAATCTACATATATTTTAGAGTTAAAATATACAAAAATTTTTTGTAAAGGAGTTTTTTTTCAATATAGAATTAGATCATAAAAAAAGGTTGTCGGAATATTGAAATAGGAAGAATAATCATATAAAAGCAAAATTTTGAAAATTAATCTTGGTTAAAATATGATTTATTTTATGAAATACAAAGGTAAAACGTATATACTAATAAAAATATGCAAAATACTTATAAAACATTTATTAGAAATGAAGAATTATTAGAAATCACTATCCGCAGAGGAATCCGAGAAATTCTCATCAGTTTCGCTATAACTATCTTCAATATACTTGATATCAGAGTCAGAACTGCTATCAGTGTCGGAAATATTGTCAGGAATGTAGGTTCTATCACTCGCGAAACGCTTCCTGCCAGACATCTTTGAGCTTTGAAAAGAGCGCGCAAAATGCTGCAAAAAATGCTTGTATATTTCGCAGAAATATGGACATCTAAAGCCATCTGTTAACCCAGATTTGAATAAACAATTAAACATCACAGAAAAGCCAAAATGAAACCATGAACTTGGAAAGAGCGGGTTGCACAGTTAAATAGACGGCAAAAATGCATCCCCGCGTAAATCGCGGGCTGCGCAAATTTTGCTACTTCTACGTTCGCCGCGGAAATCGCGGGATGCGCAGCGAGAGGGTTAAACCCTAGTATGCCACGTGCGCGTTCAATTGTCACTCATGTCTGAATTAGATGTCTAAGAATTACTAGGGTTAATACTCAAAGTCTCAGAAAAACATTATTCAGCTGAATGATAATAGATTTCCCTATTATTATAAATCAGCGACTCAAGGTCACTGAAATCTGATTTCGCGTTTGAGACGTTTTTTCAATTTGTATAACTACATGAAACTAACGTGTCATAACTAACGGGAAAAGGCGTTCGCGGCGGGTAGAACTTCGATTAACGGCTTCAGTAGGTAGGTAGTTGAATTAACGTCGCACTGGGGCAATACAAATCATCAGTAGGAAGCCAAAGCACAATTTCCAAGTCATTTCTCATTCATCGGTTTAATTCTTGAATACTAAACTGTTATTGCTGCAAAATGTTTGAATTCTGAACTTCACAACTCAAAAATTACTCGGAACATTTAAAAAATTTTGAAGCCAAAGTACGAGTGTTAGTCGCTAGATTTGACATTTTCACGATTTGAGTAACAAAAATCTTACAGGAGACAGATTTAAGATGGGGAATTCATTAATTATTGAAAAACTAAACATCAACTTTCTTTTTGAGTTATGGTACTCTTTTAGCGTGGGTTAAATATGTAACAATAGCCTGAAATACGTCCCCCTTTAACACACTGTATCCACTATTCATTTCTTGATCGAGTTCTCAAGAACGACTCATCGATTCAGGAAGCTTTTACGAACCCTTAGATTTGCTAATCATGCCCCTCCTTTCCCACACTGTTTTTTCTGACATACTTTTATTCTTCATCTGACTTTAACCTCCAAGCAGTTCGGACGTCTCGCTCCTAGGGTCATTATTGGCAATTCATGTTCAGAATGTTGTTATAATTCTGTCTCAATAAATCAGCATTTTTAAGTTTTAACCACCAGGTTCTGTTTGTTTAACCACATGGCTGTTTCGTTTTAACCCTCCTTGTGGTTGTCTTGACGAGGTTTCTTGCCATTAGCAAAACTGATCATATCTTGGACGAGATTAATCGTCATTAGAAAAAAAAAATGACCTGATCTTCATCTCGTCATCATCAAAAACGGCAATATCTTTATTCGTAATTCAACCGGCATTATTGCTGGACGAGATATCTCGCCAGTAGCAAAATTGTTCAGATCCTGTGGACGAAATATGTCGTCGCAATCACTTAGAGGGTCAATACGACAAATATGTACATAAAAGGTATACATATTATCTTCACACACACGCACGCGCACACACACACACACACACACACACATATCGATAGAACTGAACAACTACAGTCCAGTAGAAAACCTGAAATGGCTAGAAGTTAAAGCCTTGAACTATACAGGGTGTCCCAAAAAGGTTGTTCCGCAATTTATCTTTTTACCATTTGGAGATAGGTAGGCAATGTAAATTGCAAAAGTGCACCAAATAAGGTAAGTAATTAAGATATGTGAATAAAATTATCACGTGATAACAATTTAAGTGGATAAAGTTTCTAATTTGTATACAACCCCTCTAGATAAAAATCCGAGATAGGAGAAATGTCCCTTACCTGCATCCCTATCGTTAGCAGAAAACTGCATTTCTGTAGGTTGAACAGTAACGGAGGTATAATGACGCAAAAAAGTTGACCGCTTGTGCACAGCTGTTCAAGCAGTCAGATTAGGGACCGTATACACAATGCTAAAAAGCATTTTTTTCCGGTCAGAAAGTGTAACATTGTGCAAAGTAATGTAGTATTGCAACTGCAGATGAAAATCGCACTGAATAATAGTAGACGATGTAATCTTTAATAAAAATACTGTAGAAAAAATGGTTTAAATAAAAATAAAAGGAAATTTACAACGCATGTTCAAAATGTTTTCCATCTGCAGCAATGCAGAACTTAGCTCTTCATTTTTGCCATCGTTCTAAATTAGATACGGCCCCCTTAAAATGGAAACTCTTGTATCTCCTTTACTATTCAATCTACAGAAATATGGTTTTTTACTAACGATAGGGATACAGGTAAGGAACATTTTTGCTACCTCGGATTTTTATCTAGTGGGGTTGTATATAAATTAAAAACTGTATCCGCTTAAATTGTTATCACGTGATAATTTTATTCACATATCTTAATTACTTACCTTATTTGGTGCACTTTTGCAATTTACATTGCCTACCTATCTCCAAATGGTAGAGAGATAAATTGCGAAACACCTTTTTGGGACACCCTGTATACAGGTTCACTTTCTTCTTTCTTTCAATGAAGTTTATCTTGGGAAAAAGATTTTTTATCTGGGTTACATCAAAGAAGAAAAGGACAGTAAAATGCCCTTTAGTGCTTTCTCCCCAAAGCCTTTTTCTAAAACGAGGAAATGATAATCAGCTTTCGGAAGAAAGCTCGTTTAACAGCTTCGCTTTAAAACGACTATACAGTTGTCTCGATAGCTTAATGATTCCTATAAATGAAAGGATCGAACATCAAGAATTAATGGATGATCGATAAAGCATCTACATATACCATATCTTTCAATTTCATACAACTGAAACTCGGAACAGATTTTTATGACAATAAGGGAATTCGTTGATTTTTCGTTCTAGAACATGAGTTGAAGTGTAGAAAATCAAGAGACTCGTATCGGCAAGGCTCAGATATGATCTAGAGATCACTTATAAAGCAGAGGATAATTCACGCTTAAGTTAACCCTCAAAGTGATTTCGACGAAATATTTCGTCCAAGATTCGGTCGATTTTGATAATAACGACATATCTCGTTCACCGACAACCTGTCAGATTTACTATTGACGAAATACCTCGTCCAGACGAAACCTTATTGTTACAAGGGTAAATGAAGATCCAAGTGCGAAAAACAAACTGTCCCTTGCCCATAAGTGGTGTCAGTTTGGAACAGGTTGTGCACCAGAGGTTAGCTACTATGAGGCAGTTCCGTAACTGTACAAATATCGAGAGAGGAATTGTCCTATGATAATTAAGATACTACTTGGATAGTTGATATTTTCTAGAGTACTTAAACAGGTTTCCCAGAAATTTATAAAATTAATAGTCACGTTTTTTATTAATTATCAACAAGAACAGTTCCTTTCAATGATTAGACCAAGAAATGTTTAAAAAATTATAATTTGTGTAAATTAATGTCCTTTTCTAATTTGATTACATTTTGAATACCCCAGCTTTACAATCGATAGAAATTAGAATAAGAAACATCAGACCTAATGCAATACTACATGAGTTGAACAAAGTAAGCATTATAAATAAATTATTTTGTATCTACTCATTTACGTTAGCAATTCTTCATTATAGAGCTCTTATCAGTCTTGATTCAATAAAAGCATAACAATTGCGGAATTCTAGATGCCAAAACATTGCATTGTTACGTCTGAAAGTTACGAGAAATTAACTTGTTGCTAATGCACATAATTCGTTGTAAATACTTGATCTTAGATATTATGAATTGAATAATTTCTTACGTATTCTGCCGTTTCGGCATATTAAGCTTTATCTTTTCGAATTAATGGTTGCGTTAATGGATGCTACATGTCGAATTAATGTTGTTAATGGTCGAATTAATGGTTGTTGCATGTGTACTACATACATATGAGAGGGATTTTCAGTGTGATCAAACCATGGGGGACGGAAAACGGAGATTTTACTTCCTATTACTCAAATGTTCTCGCATAATACACTGCTGGCCACCCAAATTGCAACACCAAGAAAGACAAGAGATATCACAACAAAATTTATTTTGTAGATAACATGTTGACCAAGTATCAAATGATTAAATTTATAGACTTCTGTGAAGTGTGGTTCCTGCCAAAATCAGTAGCCAGAGTAGCCGCCATTGTTGGAGATCACCGCTGCCACACGCCTCGACATTGATTCAAAGAGACTTTGGATGTGTTCTTGGGGTACAGCAGACCAAGCAGCTTCCACACGTTGCCAAAGTTGATCTGGTGTGGCAGCTGGGGATGTATTCTGGGTCAATCGTTGAGCAACCATGGACCACATGTTTTCTATCGGCGAAAGATCCGGAGAGCGAGCTGGCCAGGGAAGCAATTCAATCTGGCGATTGACGAAGAACCCTTGGACAATGCGTGCCACGTGTGGTCGCGCATTATCCTGTTGAAATATGGCTGTGGGCAAGCCCTGAAGGTAAGGAAGGACAACTGGCTCCAACACCTCGGAGATGTAGCGCTGGCTGTTTAAAGTACCGGCAATGCGTACTAGAGGAGTGCGAGAGTGATATCCAATACCGCCCCATACCATAATACCGGGTGCAGGACCAGTGTGGCGGTGCATAACGCAGCTGTTCAGCATCCTCTCTCCACGGTGTCTCCAGACTCGAATCCGACCATCGTGGTGTTGCAGACAGAAGCGTGACTCGTCAGTAAAGACAATTTCATTCCATTCTGCCGTCCACATCCTTCTTTCATCGCACCATTGGCGGCGGAAACGTCTGTGGTTCTGCGTCAAGGGTAGACGAAGCAATGGACGTCTTGCGGACAGACCACTCTGCTGTAAGCGGCGTCGAATGGTACGCGCAGACACTGGATGATGCGGTACAGACTGAATGTGCTGTGCTATGGTTCGTGATGTGGCTGAGCGATCCGTCACTGCCATACGCACAATATGCCTGTCATCACGTGAAGTGGTGCACTGAGGTGGATGCGATCGAACACGTCGGTCCGTCGTACCCTCCTGCATCCAACGATCATATATCCGCATTACAGTTGTTTGGTTTCGTCCAACACGACTACCGATTTCCCTGAAAGATAATCCACAATCTCGGTAGGCCACTATCCTTCCTCTGTCGAACTCGGATACTTGATCAAAAGATGATCGCTGTTTTCTACGAGGCATAATTGATCGTTTTTTTGAAAAAGCCACAAGAAAAACACAATTGCCGTACTTGAAATCGTCGAAATCTCCAAGCCTTAAATAGCGCTTTGAAGTGGCGCCACAGGCGCGCGTGATGTGCGTCTGCGCTGAAATTCTAATCATTTGCATATCTCACCTCCGCTAATGCATGTTGTAAATTTCATATTATTTGCATGCTTCCTTCAGGGTGTTGCATTTACGGTGGCCAGCAGTGTACATATAGGGGTTAACTTAAAATGTAATTTATCGCCATTTAGGAGACGTATGGGATTTAATATATTTGGCGTTGATCAATCAACTCTCTTATACCAATTCGGAATTTGTTATTTGAAATTTGGTGACGTGCTGAAATCGTATTAAAAAAGCAAGTCAAGTGACGTTAAGTCCGGAATATGTATAGGAAGCACGTACCGCCGCAAAACACTACTGACACCTACATCTAGCATGACAGAAAAAGTATCAGAAAGATTCTGATACATATAACTAATACTATTGATTGAGTGTGCTCTTTTCTAGTTATGAGGTATTAAATAACGTCATATGCAGCAATTTAGCATTCGTCAACCCTAAAGATCAGATTGGAGATACTGTCTTCTTACAATATACACGTTTTTGAGTGAAAACTGCCAAAAATCCATACATAAGTCTAATTTAATAAGATGTGTTATTTAGTTGAGAATTATAAACTTCAATTGGAATAGTTCTACCAAGAACTAGACAATTTCACAACCAAATTAGGGGTTTAATATTTTTTTCATAATTTTTTCTCTTCTTCGTAGTAGTATCAGATGGATTTGAACTTTATTTTCAATTCATGGTTGTTTTTCTGTGTGGTCATTACTTATTTTGAGCAAATTAAACAAGTGGATGGACTAATTACATTTATCGAACCTGTACTCTATTAAAATGGTTGATTGTAATTCCTGACTTACCTTGATGGCTCCAATTAATAATATATGCACAAAATAGAAAATAGAATATTGAGCCACTAAAAATTTGGTAATTTTAGTTTACCCATAAAAACACTGCATTGTTTTATAATTTGTGTAAATGGGAAACTAATAGGATTATAATAACAGGAAATGGGATCTAGCTCTTCCTATTATAAGTATTATGTATCTGTATTATAAGTAATTATAAGTATAAATAATTATAAGTAATTATAAGTATAAATAATTATAAGTAATTATAAGTATAAGTAAGTATAAGTACAAGTATAAGTAATTATAAGTAATTATAAGTATAAGTAAGTATAAGTATAAGTAATTGTAAGTATTGCTATTATAAGTATCTAAACTATATGAAATGGATGAGTTTTTTCTAACCGGTGCATTAATTATGATGGGTAATAGTAGATAAATATTATAATTATATAACTTTCTTCTTTCCACAATATGAAGTCTGTCGCGAGTAAATGGTGTTTTCAGCTGTTCTGTGTGTTTAAAATATTTTATTTTATAGTGTTGAAAACGCTTAATGGTGGGAACAATCGAATTATTCAGAAGTTTAATTAATAATTCTGAGTAAGTAAATTATTTGCCTTAAAGCATATTAATTGTATCCTAATACTTGATAGTTTAACTTTACGGTTAATTTTATACTTTCATCCGCATTTAGCTATTTTATTACATTCAGTGACGGTTTTTCTTTGAAAATAATGCAAATAATATTTTTCTGAAAAATTAAAAGAAACGTGTAATTCTGATAATTATCATTATCCTTTCTCTGAATTGAATTGCTTTAGTTGTTATAGTTAGCAAATTATACAAATTTAAGTTGTAATTTTACATTGAAATAAACTAGTTAGATATTTATTGTTGAAAGGAATTTATTTAAATCCTATAAAGGGGAGGGGAAATCATTCATAAATTTTACATGTGTATATTTCAATGTTCTTAAGAGGAAAGTTTAGCTTCCTATGGTTTAAATTAAGTGTCAGAATTTCAAAATATGAAACCCTTGGACAAAGAAACTTAGATGTTAAATAGCCCGTTATGTTGCTCCAATGCTATGTAAATTCAACTACCTATCTACCGTCTGTGACACAGAAAACATTTATTTCAAGACGTTTTGAATAAACACAACACTGACTATGCAATTTAAGTTTAGTGGGACGTTATTTTGATTTAATACCAATATATTTACTGTTACATTATTTTAGTTGAAGGTACAATATATTAGAATAGTACAATAATAGTGAACTTCAGCCAAAATTACAATTCGTCACCTGACTGCAAGAACGAGGTAATTATTCTTATGTTTTTGAGGTAAAATTGAAAACAGTTTTTTGCTTACATGGACGTTCATCCCAGTTTCATTAATCAATAGGTAGTTTAAGTATAAAATTATTTTTTTTTTACTTTGTGCTTGCATTAAATTATGTATAATATTTAAGTATAATGTCAAAGTAAATAATTTTTCGAATCGCTTAATTCTTGTATTCAGGTAACTATTTGACTAAACAGTATTGTTGGATTTCAGGTGTTGAAAGAAATATGTTTCATATTGATGGTAAAAGTTTCAAAATTTGGAACATTTTAAATATAATTCGGAACCCTTAAAACCTATAAAACAAATTTCTGTCTCAGAAAATATTTATTTCAATTACGAAATTTGGAATAATCATTTAACATTGAGACTACGTAACATTTGAATTCGGCGGTACACTTTATTTTGATCTAATACTAGATTTAATCGTTAATTACTTTAGTTTAAAATCAGAATGGCACAATAAAAATTAAACTAAGTTTATATTTGATCGAACTGTATGCTTGCGTCTTGTGTTGAAAGGAATTTATTTTCTATTAAGGGTAGAATTTTCAAGCTTGTGGAACATTTAAAAAAATTTCGGCGCTTTTAACTTACGAAAACTAAACACATTTCTGTACAGAAAATACATATTCAAGTAAGAAAGTTTAAACAAGAATTTAACGTGGTATAGATTTAATGATAGGTTTTATTTTGATTTAACACACATATATACTATATTCTGAAATAAATTTATCATCAGGTAATGGTGATAAGGTAAAACTGAAATATATTTAAGCATCCATTTGTCCGAGAAGCACCGAGCCATTTCTAAACAGTGAAAAACAATGAACTGTCTTCAATGGGGCATAACATAACGCTTCTTACCCGCATAACATAACGATTACAAATGTTAGCGCTAGTACCTCTACGAATGTTAGCACTAGGCAATACCCGAAATCCTTTTCTTTCATACATCACACCAGTCTTGATATAAAGTTGCAAGGGGTCACATAAATAGTCACGAAGTGGACTCTGGAGTTAGATTGTGTCCTGATGATTAACATTCCAATCGATCAGCAATCTCCTCGCAAGATTAAACCCCAGTAAGGGCGTGGGTCCATACTCGGGTATTATGTCGTTTCGGAGTTCGTGGAAGTGTTTCTCGAAATACCGATACAAAATCCGTTTTTCACTTCAATTTTTCTTCTCAGACCTTTGTAGCAGTTCTCGGAGGAATGTTCATTTGCTTCCGGTACACGGGTAAGAAGATTAAAGGCCGTTGGTTGTTTTTCCCCGCGGTGCTGAGGCTGTATTCTTGTAATGGGTTTCTCTCGTGATGAAGCTAGGATTGGATTCGATTGGTCTTGAGCTGCTGATTAATTTTACCCCCGGCCAACGATGCTTCAGAAATGAAAAGTTCGCCAATAAATAACATCGCCTGTGTAACTGAACAATAGGATTTGGAGCTGTTACAAATCCTAATATGGCAGAAAGTTACCTATAAATTTTATCCGAAATCTTCGCGTGGAAATCGTTAGCTAGTAACACATTTTTATTCAATAAATTTAATGGTTTACGTGTGTCGAGAGATTGAAACTGGTGTTTCTTACGGGTGGTGAAACGGTTTAAACCTACTCTCAGTCCAACGGTTTTTCCCCCGACCAACGATGTCTCATAAATAAAAACTTGGTCAATAAGTAACACTTGAACACCCGGAGTGAATAACTGAAAAATACGATTTTTTAAAGTTGCTACAAATCCCAATATAACAAGTTATCTATAAATTTTATCAGAGCTCTTCGTGTGAAAATCATTAGTTGATAACTAATCTCTATTCCATTAATTCTTGGGGCTGTTGTGGCTCAGTGGGTATGTCCGCTGCGCTAGCAACCTTCGAGTTATAGGCGGCACAGGTTTGATTCCTGTAAGGTACATTCCTCCCTGAGTGTATTTCTCTCTCCTGTGTCAGTAAAACTTTAATTATGTGTGTTTCTATTACTTGATATTGTATGTCTCGTGTCTGGCGCACCATGGCCTAATATGGCCCTTGAGCCATAAAACCCTGAAACAACCAACCATTAATTCTTCGATTTCCAACTTGTAGTGTCGCAAGAACGGCTGGTAGCGGTAGCCCAGTTGGAAGAGAACTGGAGGGTTGCGAATTTCAAACTCGGCCCAGCCAAGGACCGTTATGTACAACGGGGGCTGGTGCATGTTAAATCTGTCGTGGTCTCAAATGTCCTCACGATGGCGTTTTGTGGAAGTTTGGAGAGTGGGGTTCCAGCTCAGGTGTTGACGTCATCTCACCGTGGTTCAAAATTACGAGGCGTTGTCCTTAAATCTTTCCCTTAGGGATTGATCCTAGACCATCGACAATAGTCCGTTGTGTTGCTCCAGTGACATTATCTCAACTACCTACCATTAATTCGGTAATTTTCACTCGGTGTGCTGTAGTCATATGTAACTGTAGTAATAGTGTGCCTTAAGGATGTTGGAATTGTTTAAATTATGTAAGATTTATTTCATTTCAACGGTTTTTACCCCCGGCCAACAATGTTTCATACATCGTCATTAAGTAACACCGCCCTTGGAGTGAGTAACTGAGCAATACAATTTTTGGGATAGGTTAAAAATTTAAATACAGCAGTTAGTCATCTATAAATTTTATCAGAACTCTTCCTGTGGAAACCATCAGATGATAACAATTTTTTTATCCCGTTAATTTGGCGATTTTCAACCAGTGTGCCTCAAAAATGACCCTGATCTACCTTGCGGATGGTGAAGCGGTTAAAACTGTTGATTTATTTAATTTAAACGGTTTAATTTTGAATTTTTGATAAATGTGCCACAATTAATTTCCCCCAAGTAATTCTCATATTTTTAGTACCCTTATCAATACGTTTGAGTATCATTTTTATTGTCAAATATAAATAAATTGCTTTAAAAATGCTTTTTTTAAACCAATGAAGCAAATATGAGCGACAATAAGGAACTCGTGGGCCATAAGGATGGTGAAATAGTTTAAGTTGTGTAAGATGTATTTTTCATTTCAACAGTTCAATTTTGAACTTTTGGTAAGTATGTTCATAAATAATTTCAAGTATTAATTCTATTTCAGTGCCCGCATAAATAATTTTATGCATCATTTTTGTAACCAAGTATTCAAATAAAGTAAAAAAGATCTTTTTAAAAAGCCTCATGAAGTTATAAGGTTGATAATTACAATTTTGTTTTGTAAATCAATTGAAAATAAACTTAACCTATTTTTATTAAGACGTGCAAAAACATATTTTGTTGTGCTGCAGAATTTTAGTAATTATCTTATGTGTGTAATAAGATGAAAGTTGGATAATCTCCGCGTTAATTTATTGTACAATTTCTGTTTCCATACCAACAAATATTTTAATAACATAACTTTTACATAAAAAATAATTTTTCAATTCTGCTAGAGCAGCAATACACATATTCAGGAATGCTGTGGGCCGGATTGTGAATAAAGCGGGCCTCATGTGCTAAATTGCTAAATTTAAGAATAGAGCAAGGAAATGAGTGAAGAACTACTATCAACAATTATCAATTTTTGGGAGAATTATTTATTAAACATCAATGGTGACGCGTTGTTTTGTCGTTAATAAAACTTCGAAGTTAATCCTGTCCCCCAAATTCTTATTTTTTAATTATACCGTAATTTACGATTATTTTGGTTCACAATCGGGGAAGTTTTCTAGCTCATAAATGAGTTTCAAAAGTTGCATTTTTCATGGCTATCAAATATTTAAATTTAACCTTTCCAGACTCTAGTACAAATGAATTTTGAAACATTCTTTTACAACATTTGACAAATGTTGAACATTGAAGATCAATTATCTCCAGTTGGCTAGCTGGGCCATATTTGGCAAAGCAAAGTCAAACACAAGACTGGCAACGTCATGTTATGGACATGTACACACAAGAAAGTTTTATTCATGCAGAAGAGAGATATACATCCAGGTTAAGGAATCGAAATTGCGCAGGAATCGAAACTGTGCCACCTACAAATCGCAGGTGGGTAGCGCAGTGTGCAAACCCACTGAGCCATGGTTGCCCCATCTCCAGTTGGTGATCAATACATACCTGGTTTGAGAAATGGTGATCCCTAGTCCTTCTAGAAAAGAAACTTGGCTATCTCAGATATATTTCACCCTGTTACAATTCTGCCACAGCTCAAAAATGAATTTCTAGTTTCATGTGTAGAAAAACTGTAAATATATATTTCTACATGGTACAAAGATATCACAGTTACCCTTTACTAGAGTTTCCACTGCTTTCTTCTAGTATCTACAGTTGTAGCACTTTTGCATCATGCAGAAGCATGTATTTACAGTTTTCCTGCACATAAGACTCGAAAGTCATATTGTGAATTATGTTGATATTGCAACCTGGGTGCGATATAATAAAATGCCGCGTCTGCGTCTTAGAACTTAATTTACATGTTTTTCCTATTGAAGATATTCTTATATATAAAATTTAGTCCACTAATTTCTTGAAAAGAAACAGGTTCTCCGGTTCATTCTCATTGGCGGTAGAACAGGAAAACGTGATTAAAGTTAATAATTTATATAAATACTAGCAGAATACTACCCGTCGTTACTCGAGTTGAAATGATGAATCTACGGTGAAAGGTTGTACTCAGTTTTCTTACGAATATTTTGACTTGCTTCAGGGATGCGAATGCGATATTTCCAAATTTAATCATCATCAACGAATGGATGAGAAATTTATTTGATACGGTATATATGATCAAATTATTTTAAAATAAATACACTTTCTGAAAATTCCATTCTCTGGCACATGAAATAGCAAAGAGCTTGCTTTAAAATTAAATATCTTACGTAGAGACTTTTCCTGTAAAACTAAATGCTTTTTGATTTCTCTAGTGTTTTGTGGTAGAAGGAGCTTCCTGTACGTATTCCGTACTGGATAAATGGATTAAAATTCTCGTGTTCCGTTGGTTCGTTTCGTTACACTGAAAATCTCTCTATTAGACAAAGCGAAGGTAGTAGATTCTAATTTTTCAGAAAATGTAGTTAGTTTGGCAGAGTTTTTCGTAAGAAATTCACTGTTTTCAACAAACATTTCACAGGAAGTTGTATAAACGTAGCTTCAAATCGTATATTAAGCAACGTCGTCCTTCTGTCGAGAAAGCAATTTTTAAAAATATTTAGAAAGTCCTAGTTCGGATATTTTCGAGCATTAATAGTTTTCCGAAACCAACAAAGTTTCATTTGAAATTTTCTGTAATCCAACTGCCATGTACGCTCAAATTGAATTTTTATGGCACTTTTTGTTAATTCATATATTCGATTTCAGAATGGAAATCGCGTACCTGTTCAGAATTATGTATGTAGTTATTTGACTGTTCAGTACATCTTTCAATAAAACCCAATAATTTAATTTGAAACATGAAAAATGAATGTAAGATTTACTGATTTTAATTGTCTTGTAAAGGAAACTTATGTCAACATTTAAAAACTGCGTAATTACTACGAACAATGGCTAGCTCGTGTTTTAAAATATTTATTACTTTACTATGAAAATGTACTGAATTTGACGTTTCCAATGTACATGATATTTGCCTAGAAGCTTCATCATGTTCAAATACAAATGTACGTTCAAAACATTTTGCCCTTAAGATGCCTAGTGATATAAAGAAATACCCTTTTATCATCCGGAAAATATCTTGTGATAAAGTTTATGGAATTATCCTCATGCTAACGAAGAATTAGTTTGAGAAGCTTGAATACAATTAAATAATTTTGCTTCAATAATCACGAAGACTCATAATATGTAGTTCAAAAACTACCTTAAGCTCTCACCATCAAATAACATTAGAGGATTGAACTTCATGTAACTAAAACTTTCAACGCCTCTTACATTTAGCATAGTTTTGGAAAAACCGCATGATTGTAAATGCTATGATGAAGTTTACGAATATGTGCATATGATTAACTTCAGAAATTTGTTTAATGAATCATTGAAATGAAAGAATTCGAATAGAATGTTGGAATTATGTTGTCAAAAAGGATGATAAATTTACAAATTATAAGGACATTTCTGATAATATTTCAGGTTGTAAATATATATCACTAAAAATGTATTTGTTCCTTGGTAGAAAAGGGTATAATGTTTATTTTGCATGTTTTTAGTAAACGATTATTTGGTTAATTTTTATTCATATTATTTTTAATACAGCATACCCAAAATGCTTCTAATGTTTTGATACTTTCATTGGCAGGCATATTGACTGCAGGATATTTGCACTTTTTCTATTATAAGTTTCATTTCCTTGAAGTAATTTGTGATAAATCAATATCGCGAATTTAGACATTGATCCTTTTTCTACCAGGGTACAGATATACACGTATCAATTTGAAAAAAACATACTCTCGAAATTATTCATATGAATCATTCCATGTTAAACCGCGCATAACACAACCCGACCACCTCCGATCTTTTTTGAACTCGGCTAATTTGTTTCCCTGCCGTATATGAGATTCTGGAAATTTTTATCTTCCAACTTGCAATAATTTTTTATGTATATTAATTTTACTTTTGAAAAATTGGGTAATTTTTCATGATTTTAGACTCACTAAATCTCCTGTACCTCTCTGGACCTAATTGTCTAATCATACTGAATGAAAGCTTAATTTGTAGAAAAATGTACAACCTTTCTAGATGTACCGTATGAACTTTTAAGTGATCTTTTCAATTTCAAGGTCATTCATTCTGACCTTTGACCTACCATTACAAAAAGGTGTATTTTAAATTTTTTTCTAAAAAATATAAATTAAAGGGGTAAATATTTTGCTTTCTGAAAGTTTCATGGTGGGACACGGATGGGTTCATAGTTAAAAAATATTCGAAGTAAGTAGAAGTATGTAAACAGTAACCATAAACATCTGTGTATTTGACCTGTTTGTTTGTCCAATCAAGATGACAGAGGGCTCATTTTATAGAAAAAGTACAGCCTTTCTGATGATATATTACATAATACTATGAGTGACCCTACTGATTTTAAGGTCACTCAAGTATCGTGTAATATATCATTAGAAAGGTATCTTGGAGGTTTTGAAATTCAAGGCTTTGACCTTGAATTTCAAAAAGTGTTTCATTATTTTTCTCCTAAAATACATCTTCATGTGATATATCATCAGAAAGGTTATACGTTTTTCTATGAAATAAGTTATCTTTAATCTCGATTGAGCAAACAGGCCAAAAGGTACCGGTGTTTATGGGTACTGGTTACTTACTTCTATTTATTTCGAATATTTTTTAACTATGAACCCATGTGTCCCCACTATGAAGATTTCAGAAAGCAAAGATAAATAGTGTACTTTTAACATACTTTTAGAACAAAATAAAAAATCCCTTTTTATAATTGTAAATCAAAGATAAAATTGAATGACCTTGAAATTGAAAAGTTCACTTAAAAGGTTGTATGATACATCATTAGAAAGTTTGTACACTCTTGAACACAATACGCTCTCATTCAGTATGATTGGACAATTAGGTCTAGAGGTACAGGAGGTTTAGTGAGTCTAAAATCATGAAAAATTGCTCATATTTTCAAACTTAAAATTAATATATATATAAAAATATTGCAAGTTAGGAACTAAAAATTTCCATAATTCCTTATATATGGCTGAGAAACAAATCAGCCAAGTTTAAAAAAATCGGAGGTCGGGTCGAAAATGGCTTTTTGTGTGGGGTTTCACATGGAATGATCCATACATTAAAATATTATAACAATACTACGAATAATTAAAAACATTTAAGCATACAATATTAGTCGGCTTCCGAATTCTTAATATCCACAATCTGCTCTCCAGTGTCATTCTCAAAGACCATTACTCAAAAATTAAAAAAACCCACGAGAAATTGAAACTGAAAAATGGAGCAACAAACAGATTAAATGAAACACTTTCACTCATTTTTCTTAAGCAAGACATACAAAGTGACAATTTCAAATGATATAATAATTTAAATCAGTATGATCGATGACTTTTGTATTATTCTACTCATATTTGTGTCAAAATGTTTGCAGTGTACCTTATCTTTAAATTCATTAATTTTCATCCTTCTTGCAGAAAACTTCTGTAAACTTGAAAGTTGACGAGTATCAATAATTCATCATCAAATTTTATATGCACATATTGTTCATTGAATAAACACTTTGTTCCTAAATTATAGTTCCTTTTAAAGATGAAATATAAAAAAATCATTGGAGATGGAACCTAGGTTGACGGAAGTTAAGAATAGAATTTTATTCAGTATATTCAATTTCAGTATTACATAAAACATTAATCAGATCTAAGCCTATATGCTTGCAATTTAGCTTTCCATGGAGTTATAATAATGGAGTTCGCACATAACTTTGACAGTGATACAACTGTCTTGTAATTCAAGAACATGACTACTAATTTAATGTTATTAGCTTTGGATTAATTTCTCATAAGATATGAAAAAATAAGTAACTAAAACACCGCGAGCTAACAAATGAATATAATACAGAGGCTGTTCGGACATTTTTTGAACGATTTTGATGAGCTGTAAAAAATTATATGCTACGAAAGAATTTTATTTCCACAGCCAGTTAAATAGTTAAAGTATAACTTATCGTCTGCTAACTCAGAGTTTTGTTTACTTTCAAAATGGCGCTTTTAAATAAGCAATGGATGGAAGGCCATGTTTCCTCTCTTTCCGAAGAGAATTATGCTTATTCAATTATTCAAAAACGCTGTAAAAATCATGGTATTTCGATATCTAAAGGTATGAAAAGTAATATTATTAAGGAGAAAGGAAAAGAAACGTAAAAGTGGAAAAATACTTCCAAAAAGTATCCAAAAAAGAAAAAATTTCTGAGAATATTTGTAAGGCAAGATCTTTAATATTAAAAGAGAATTCGTCAAGTCAAAGGACTATAGCAAAGTGAACGTGAGAACTTTCTCTAAGAGATTTATGATTGCTTCCGATTTTGCATATAATGGAAAATTAAAAGTAAAAAGAGGGGAAAAATGTAAAAATCAACTCCCACATATTATCAAGACCATATTTATCCCCAATATTCAAAAAAGAAATACCATATCTTTACCCACAGTGCCAACAATCAGTAGAACTGCATCAGGGTAAAGCAAGCAGCCACACATCTAAATCGACTCTTAAATTCTTGGAAAAAATGGAACAAGAAACTGGTATCAAGTCAATACCCTTTACCGATATTCCTGCTAAATCTCCAGATGTTTCACCCATGGAATTTTGTGCTTTTGGACTTTTAAAAAGGGTCGACCGAACGTTTTATCGAAACGTCGACCGAAAACCATTCAATAACTGGAAAACTGGAGCAAGAATGGGACGAAATACCACTGTCGATACTACAAAAGTCATTATTATCATGGAAATTAAGGTGTAGGAAGATAATTAACAATAAGGGCTATCAAATGGAACATTTAAAACACAAAAATTTCATGTAAAAAATTGAGCTTCAATCCATTAAAATCGTTCAAAAAATGTCCGAAAAGCCTCTGTATTTATTAAACGCTTTAAAATGAGTAAAAAAAAATTAAGTATATATTGTGAAAAGTAGCTGTGAATAATGAGACATCACTTATTTCTCTGGGGCTTTTGAGTCATGATGTTTCGGACTAATCTACTCGTTTGATTGGGGAACAGGTTAATCGTAAACAATGCGTTTCCACGATTGGCGTCTTTAGCAAGGATACATTGTCCTAGTTTGCCGTTAGGTATCACAAGCGATAGCAATGATTACAAGGTGGTAAAACAAACAACTACCTACGGGGATCACCACAAATTATTCTTCGTACTACAGCATTTTCCCTTGGCGAGCTTACCACCTTTCTGGAAGTGAACTTTCCCAAATACATCTGCCTTCTCATTGGAACCGTACTGATTGTACTGCCAAAGCTTGATAACTTCTAAATGAAACATACCAAATTTTTTTAAAAGAACAACTTAACCTTCCTGATGATTTTCTTGATGAGGTATGTCGTCATTAGTAAAACTGACAAGATATCTATGGACGACATATCTCGTCATTAGAAAAAAACTTACCAGATTTTGGTCTCGAAATCATAAAGAAATTGGCAATATCTTGCTGACGAGATATCTCATCATTAGGGAAATTGGCAATATCTTGCTGACGAGATATCTCATCATTAGAGAAATTGGTCAGATCTTAATAAACGAGATATTTCGTCGAAATCACTTGGAGGGTTAAGATAGTAGCTAATAGAGAGCAGGTTGATGTATAAAATCGTAAATATATTCAGATTAGTGATCCACGTAAAACAATCCTTAATATTCAATTATTATATAGGGCCGCAGTAGAGCGGTTGGAAAATAACGGGCTCGCTCGCAAACGGAGGGTTGAGAGTTCGAATCCAATCAAAGACTAGTGTACAAGGGGCTGATATACATTAAATCTGTCGTGACCTCAAATATCCGTAAGTTGGCTTGGTGTGGAAGTTTGGACAGTGGGGTGCCAGCTCAGGTGTGACCTCGTCATCTGACCATGGTTCAAAATTACGTAGTGTTGTCCTTGGAGCTTTCACTTCGGGCTTGATCCCGTGCCGTCGGCAATAGCCCGTAGCTCCAGTGCAAATATAATTAAATACCTACCTACCTCAATTATTATGTAAAATAGTTTGATAAATTTCAAGTGAACAGTTTAATTTTTCATTTATTTCAATGTAATGCTGAAAATCATAATCTAATTATTTTGTCTCAAAAGATTGGAAGACAAGGGGAAAGGATGAGGATCATCACTCACTGTTTCCTTTGACCTGTATTGTTCTTATATTGTCTTGCTTTACATAGTTTTTGTTGTTTAATTCTCGCTTAAGATCTCATATTTTTGTCATGAAGGACATGAGGGGCCTCTCAACGATGACATTCGTACAATTCGCGTCATAAGCTTGATTTCTGGCTCAGAAGCTATCTTTCGGTGTGGGAAGCGATAACAATTGCGAGTTGAAACAAATAATCATATATTGCGGTCATCGTACGAGATTCTGAGTAAGGAAGCCTTTTTTCTTGGTAGGCTTAACCTCATTTGTACAAAAGGACTCATCCATGGTCACCTGCCTTCTTACAGGAGCTATAATATACTGTGGCAGCGTGAAGTAAAAATGACGCTGTAATCCGAATTTGGTTAGTCGAGTTTGATCACTCTAAGGTCATGTTCTACACTAGGTCTAAATAGACTCCGATTTCTCTCAGAGGATCTTGATATGGTGAAAGGAGAATGAATTTGTATAGTATTTCTATACTGGGAATTGTATGTCTAAAAACGAATCTCCCAAAATACATAATCTAATTCCCGACCTAAACTACACAATAGCCCGTGTGTAGCTCCAGTGCGACGTTAATTAAAATACCTACCTACCCAAAATACATAAACCAAAGTTCTTTCCAAAATTGCATTAAATTATCCCAAAATAGGAAATTTAATATTTATCATATTCTCTTTTGGACTAAGAAAATAAGTGATATTTTTCTAGTCTTTTCACCCCAACACAAGAGAAATATCGAACAAAAATCAGTGGTTCTCAAACCTTTTTTTGATCACGGAATACTTTTTGTCTTCACAAGCATCAGTATAAAATTTTTTTTGTGGGTTTTTATCTTCCAACCAAGAAAAGGCGAGGTAAAACTAAATATGTTTTTATTCCATGTTGAAAACAACCATCCTTAATTAAAAAATATCTAACACTGATTCGTGTTCAAGAAAGCAAAGATGTTGGTAAATATGTGTCGAGAAAACAAAATCCTAGCTGACATTTTGGGGTGCTAAATTGTATCAATTATTGGCCAGGAATACAATGTCTACAGGGTATTAGCACTTAAGTTTCCGCCGTTACGATAAAGATTATTCTCCGTTAACATTTATCGATCAACAGCCTATAAATCGGGTTTTCATCACCCGCTTTTCGAATTGTTTTGTCTGTTCTTTGTTTTTATTTGATTCTTAAGCGGTGTATAAAGTGTATAAAAATAAAATAATTTCGTAAAAGCATATTTGAGTTGTCTAACCTTAAATCTGACTCTATTTTGTTAACTTTCGCCCGTGAAATGTCATCCTCCTGAAATTTAGTAAAAAAGTGCTTAAGGCAGTTCAGTACTATTTTAGCTATTCCTTTGATTTATATAAGCCTGACAGCATCCGCAGCAACGATAATTGTTTTAACCCAATGAATTCTTTTAAAAATAAGTTTGCTTGGTTGTTTTAGTGTTTTGTGGCACAAGGGTAATACTATTTGGCCGTGCTGTGACAGATACACGGCAGACAACATCAAATAAAGGACATGCAGACACAAAGAAAGATTTGTTGACACAGAAGAGAGAAATACCCCAGGGAGTAATCTAGCCAGCGACACCTACAACTCGCAGGTTGCTAACGCAGCGGGCAAACTCACTGAAACATTGTGGCCCCTTAAAAATAACGAACTCTATAACGATAAAAATATTTACATGAAGTCCAAAGCTTTCTGGAATTTTGTTCCATATATTTTGTATAAAATATCTTGTCTACCGAAGTTTCTCAGAACGCAGTTGCCTAATTGTCTACTACAATTTCAATAAGCCTAGCACAATTGTTAAGCTCAAGAGAACCCTGATATTAACGATTGTGCTATGCCGTATTGAATAATGGAATCAATTCTTACCTTAATAAAGTTTATGGGGATTAGTTGATCATACCTAAACACGAATCAGGACTATATGATCATATATTCAACAGGTAATGTAATGGAGATATGTGTGAATTCAGCGTATTAGCTGGGGAAGGACGGGAGGAATATATCAGCATTAGAAGAGGAAGAAAACTACATACACTACTATGTTGTTTATGGTAAGGATACGAAAATGCCGCAAGTCTCATTAACTGCTACTACCGACAACAGTCATCGTCTGACAAAATGTTATTTCTGGTTAACCTTTATCAAGCTATGTTTGGTTTCAGTTATTTCATGAACTGAATACCTTGGATCAAATGCCACCGTAAAGTCCTTAGGGTTAGTTCTTTCATATAGCAACACACGAAAAGGGGAATTTAAGGAATGTTTAAAAACTTCCTTTATAAATTTTAGAGATAGAGGGAACACGAAATTTAACTGTATTCACATAGGGATGTATGTCCACAAGGAGCTCGATTGATTGACTGAAGTGGATCCATCACTTGACCACTACAATCACCCGATTTATCATACATTGATTTTTACTCTGAAGATTCCGTGTACGAGACCCCAAATGATCTTCGCTCTCAACGTAACAGTCGCATCTGCAGTTGTTGTCGAAAGGTCAGTACAGTACCAAACAGTACGTTTCGGAAATACATGCGCCTGCGTTGCCGTGCGTGCTTTGCTGTTGGTGGTTGCAACGTTGAGCATCTACTTGGGAACTAAGTGTACAACTACTATCAAATTGTATACTTACGATAATTAAAACCTTTTTTGCATTCTTGTTCCCCTTAGTGTATCTTCTAGCATATTCAGATGGTACTTGATGACACCCATGCCTGTGTAAATGGGGTTTAATTTTATGTTCCCTACATCCCATTAAAGTTTTACAGAAAGTCTTGAAAACCCTGTAATAATGAGTTGAATTTTAAAATGCAGGAAAAGTAGTATAATTAGTAGTAGATCTTAAATACTATCTATTAGTGTTGTTTATCATACCTATATCTAATACAATAGGCAGTTAATGTTTTCAGTGAATGGGACATTTTCTAACAACCTTAACTTATGAAATTTAGTTTTGAGTATTTCTGTGTTGCTTGAATAACTACAAGAACAGGCCTACTTAGCTTATGCAAAGATTTTAAAAATAATTCTATAAAGTTTCTAAAGTGAACAAACTTCTGTTTACCTTCAAGTTAGACGTTCTAATGAAATACAACTTGGAAACCCGAATAGCCTCCAGCACAAAATCCATCCAAAGTTAAAAAAATACCGTTCACACTCCTACAAACGTTTCTTTGTTATAGAATGAACCAATTCAACTCCACCGACCATTTGATGCTAGTAAAGTAAATCCAAACAGCTATTTGAGCAAGAAAGCAATCGTAAACAAGGACAAGTGGGAAAAGAACAAGATGTTCAGCTAAGGGGCCTTCCTTGAAATAAGGTACGAAAGATGTTATTGAAAGAGGAACAAAGAAACATTCTTTGTTTTCTTCACTCTGCAAAGACTTCTTTTTCGCTTTAGAAGGAACACGTTTCGGGAAAAGACATGCCACGCACATACTCTACCGATAGCGAATGCGTTTTAAAGCATTTCACAACAATTCCTGAAGTTAGAGAGAATTAGATTTTCAACTTTTATTTTTCAAAGAAAGAATATTAAAATTTCGTAAATGTGAATACTTTATTACTCAAAAGGCGCCGTAAAGTCATATTTTGTAACTTATTTGTAAAGGTTCATAATTTTAGTGTATAAAATCTTTCACGTTTTAGTATCGGCTTTTTTATACACAGTGAATAAAAAAACTGTAGATTCAGTTCAATAGTGCCAAATATATTTTATGTAGACAAGGTCTAGTTAAACAAGACTCATTAAACAAAAGTTAAACAAAACACTGAAAACAGAATAATCTTATTGAACTTTATTATTCTGTTTTCAGTTTAATTTGCCATTGATTTAGGGGATGTGAATCAATGGATGTATATTTTCTGAGTCTTCATTAATGATCGTACCCATCTGCATATCACAAGGAAAAGAATATTGTATCCTCAGCTGTGTAGGGATGAGAATCTAATATCGTGTAGATGATCTTTTATACAATTAGAGAACCCTACGAATTCATTGACTAGATGCCAGACATTAATCCTATGAGTTCTTGATGGAATCTCGAAAAATAAACCTATTGCGATAAGAAACTTAAATTTTGGTTCATAGAGAAGCAGTTAAAACACAAGTGGGAGCCAAATACTTAACCAAATACTAACAAGGCAGTGAACAGCCTTATATGAGCTTCGAAAAATTATTAAATAATAGTCCTTATCGAAATAAGAATGGTAAATGCTCTAAAGTTACTTTCGTTTGCGTATCACTATGAAATAAGTAATATTCATAAATAAAATATGATTATGTCTCGTCAGTATTTTTAAACAATTTTTAATATAAATAATAAATTTGATATACGTATTTAATACAATTTCATAAATACACCCTTTGAAAATAGAATACAGTCTAATGGAAAATATAGGTTACTACATGTTGCTCCACATTCAAAATTTCCTGAAAATAAAAATTATCATCTAACGTATCCGAAGGAATAACATGTTTCATTATTATATGAACGACATTGGTACAGCATTGTTTTCCATATTTCATACTCACATAATTTAAAATAATATTATCTACTACTTTCATACTTTTTCTAAGTTTTTATACCTATGTATGCACAGTCAATCCAGAATAAAAGTTTTTTTAGAAGACATCTTAAAGGGCTACCCTGGTAGAGCAAAATCAATGGCTAGATGTAGCAAACACTGCAAGGGAAATTGCAAAACCCATCTGAACTAAAGTCGATTGGAGCAGGATATAAAAGATCCCAACTTCGTATTACCCAGAGGAAGCATTTCCATAGAATTTTGCAACATCTCTCTTATTAGTCTCGTTTCAAGAGAAAAGTAGGTTTGCATAGCAGCAAGGCAATGGGGTAATCATTATTTTACCGAAGGATGTTATTTGAGACCAGCATATGACGCATTTTTGGGATTTAAAGAAACCATTTTCGTTATGTTCAAGAAATCATTTGCGTTGCATTTCGTAACATTTCATTTCAAACCCCATGCTCACAGGTGTTTTCACATGGAATATCAAGAAAAGAATTTTCAATATACTGTCGTAGCTTAAAATACACTAAAAATAATTATATTGGGGAGAAATGCATAGTTCTACGACAGTTGTTTTCCTAAACCTAGGAATAGCGGAATGGTAATAACGAGGGTAATTTATTGTAATTTTATTTCGTAGGTTTAAAAAAATTTGGCGTTCTTTGCCGTAATGAATTTGAATCAGTTCCGGTCATATTTGTTTGCTGAAAAGATTTATACATGCATTTATTATAACTAAAAATGAATAAATGAATTTTAATAGCTATTTGTTCCTAACTCAGAAAAAATATAGATGGCAACAGCAGTTGCCGATATGCCGTCAATGGAAAAACCGTGCCTTGTCCCTCTTTATAAGAAAACCTATTAGAGTGTCTTCCTTTTCTTAAATTTCCTGGCTTGGTGAACATGTTTAGACGTGGAGTAATTTTCTTTAAAAGATTTTCAGAAAGGCATCACCCCATCATATGTTTTGAAGACATCGACCTTCTAATGAAATAGGCGACGAATATAGGAGGGGTCGTCGTAAGATCTCAGAAGTGTAGGTCACGTGGGCTTGGGAATTGTTTTGGGTCAATTATGGCTATCGAAACGCCACCTAATGTTTTTGATCACGCTAGTCAACTTACATTAGGATTCGTGCTTTTCCCCCAATATCACGTGACCTTCATCCATAAATCTTTAAATCTAGCTAACGAATGAGTAACATAAAGAATTATTTCCCTAAAAGGTTGATGTTCAAAGATAATAATCTTAATAATTACGGATGCTTACATGAAACAAGAGTAGAGTAACCAATATTGTGAGTCTAAAGCTACATTACAGCACAAAATAACAAAGAAATGAATTTGTCGAAACTTGACTTAAGGTATTCCGATTTTTCATCAAGTCCCATCCGAATATCACAGAACAAATTTTTATTCACTGCTAACGAAATTTCCATTTTTACGAACTTTTTCTAGATGGAGTCATCTTGAAATTAGAATAGAGTGAACTAAAATCTGAAATTGATAAAAAATGTGTTTACTATAATTTTCGTGATTGATCTGTGCTAGTTTTACTCCATAAAATGTCACCAATAATTCAATTTCCAGAATATAGTTGTAATTTTTGGTTAATGCTCCAATAATAACAGTAAATAATTAATTTTTTATATCTAGATTCTAGAGAAAATGTATACGAGCCCTAATTTCAACTGACAATATTTTTAGGAAGCATACTGTCGAAACGAAATTAAGAAAATACATACAGTTTACCTTTAGTGAAAGTGACAATCCTGCAGCAAAGAACATATACGAAGAAAGTGACCCGTTGTAAAAGCTAAGATTATAAAAAGCCAATTATTCCCTGCGGGACTTCACCAAGCCATACGAATGAACATTCTCAAAACACTTCACGACTCCCGCTTATTCTAAGTCGTCTATACTAACACTTCACTTTTCACATAAACATAATTTTAACTTCACCTTCGAAATCTCACAGGAAAAGAACAAGCTTGGAATCAAGAAAACGCCACCAAAGCCTCTCCGTTGCTAATCCACAAGAGCAAAACTCAAGTAATAATTGCTCTACTTACGATTCGATTTGCAACTTCTGGATGGCCCTCCTATCATAGACGTGAAATATAAGTAGACAACATTGCTATTGAGATGAGCTTCGAAAAGTGTAACCAACGTGGACTAGTAGTTACGTGACTTTTCTGTGGAAAACCGACTTGGTTGACTGATTTTTGCATCTTATCGCTTCATTTGGTGATATAACATCTTACGATAAGGTTGGTGAATGCACATTTCTAGAGTGGTGAGAAAAATGATGAAATTGCCAAGTTCTACTATGTCGCATGGACCAATCAGATGATAAATCAAGGTGTGGGCGTCTTCTCCCATCTCGTGGACCAATCATATGATGAATGTTCGTTTCCACTCTGCAGACATAAATAGTCTAAAGGTCACTTTACAACTAGCTTTGATCACATAATCCTGGGCCACATAAAAAGGTTACAATTTGCTCACTCTACCTTTATATTTACTCAACGTCCCTCATTGCTTCCAAGACCGAACTTACACTATCTCCAATTACTTACAATCTAGAGTTAGCGCGACGTGAAACGAATCTTGATGCTTCAACTGAGGCGAAGCCACACGGTATTTCTTTTCCAGGTTAATTCTCACTTCTATGGAACAAATTATGTAAATTTTAACTATATATGTAGATTTGTGTATTATAATAAGCGAAATTGTCTAGATCAAAACCAACTCACGATATTACTTCATGCTCGATCTTGCATATTTTCCATTATGCTATTTGTAACTTGATTCATCATTTATATAGATATCAAATCAAATCATATATTATAATAAATCATTTCCACTCACTTTCAAAATTCCACCCTCATTCGTATTTTTATCTGGTGCTTAAGTGTGCACTAGAATTTGCACCGTGAAGAATTAGTTTATTAGTATTAAGCTATCATTGCGTGGGTGAAATCCATCGGATTTTTCCACGACCTTTCAGTGTGAAAACTACAGGACATTCAAAAAGTATGCATGCATATATTTTCCCATATGTACTCTACCATAAAATCATATGATGTGTAAGAATGTATTAGAAACTAACGTTTAGTAACCACTGGATATTGGAAGTGATTATACTGTAAATTATCTCTTCACACAGCATATCACGCTACACGAAATAGCATTACTAAAGGACTTGCGAATTACAAAACTTATGATAAGCAACCGAATTTGTTTGTTTTATGTTAGGATCTGCACTCCTTATGAGTGCAGATCCTAACATAAAAGTGCCGAGTGTCCCTTGAGTGCCGATATTTGCCATATGATATCACGTTCGAATTTTATCATAGGTGATAGAACGTTATAATGCAGCTTATGTCACAGATTTAAAGTGCAAACGATTTTCATTTTGGAAAGGCGTTTGTTGGCTGCATTTAACGTAAAACATTCTAATGATTATCGTGGTTGTGTAAAATCAACAGCTGAATATTTCAATCACTATTACATACGCAATATAGGTTAGTTGGCTTAGTGACCACAACAGTAGATGTTTATCGTTTGAGCAACCAAAAGAATTAGTGATTTAAAGGCCAATTCTGCTCTCCTACTACAGCATCTCTAAACTATATATATCTATACGTACATTGGGGCCATGGTGACATTGGGGCCGTGGTAGTCCAGTTGAAAGATCAACGGATTGGAACAGGAGGGTTACGAGTGCGAAACTATTTCCAGCCAAAGACCGTCGTGTAGAGGGGGGCTGGTGCACGTTAAATCTGTCGTGGCCTCAAATGTTCTCACGTTGGAGTGCTGTGGAAGTTTGGAGAGGGGAGTGCCAGCTCAGGTGTTGTCCTCGTCACTGACCGTGGTTGAAAATTGGTGTTGTCCTTGGAAATTTCCTTGGATGTTGCTCCAGTGCGACGTTAATTAACTATCTATACATTAGAATAATCAAGAATAAATAACATAAAAGGCATACATAATTCCACTTTGACTAAAAACACGAAGCATAAATAGTAGTTAGTTCATTTACGACATCCTTGCCTCTCTTCGCTATAAAGCGGTGGGGGATTTTAGACTATCGATAGGTCATGATTGCCTAGTTACGCACTTACATCGTTTTGACATCTATAATAGCCCGAAATGTGTCTTGTGCAAAGGGATGGTTTATATGTAATGTGACCACCTTTTCGAATGTTCGGAATTATCTGGGGAAGGTGTCCATACACTTTGTTGGAAGACTACAGAACTTTTGAAGCAGTATGACTCCTGTTGATCTTTATACTAGTTTTTATCCTATGCTCTAACTTTTGTGTCCTTATGCGAAATAGGTAGTTAATAGATATATTTGTCTAAGTGCCTTTTCAATAAAGAAACATATATACCAGAAACTAACTTGGAGAATTATATTTGTCATAAAAGTTTACATTCGGTTTTCGACTCTACCTATATTTTTTTGCTACAAGAGAGCTAATTAGACCGGGACCTAAGAGGATTCCCTCCAATGCGAATACCCATGCCAAGACCTCAATTCAAACACACTGTTAACCAGGGAGTTAGAGTGCTAACTATTCGGCTACCAGGCCGAAAATTTTCTCATTTCAAGACATCGCCATCAAATGTTGATTGAAAGCATTTTTTATCAATAACGTAAGGTATTTATTACTTGTTAAAGGGGCAAACGTATCCACAAGAGAACATTTAATGACATCAAACGCTACGAAATTTCGTCAAATTGCGTTTTTAAGTATATTCTTTTTGCCTTGAAAACAATACATTGGTTTGGTTTTAAGGCGCATAAGCCATTTTTGGTCATGATGCGCCAAACACAAGACAGAAAACATCAAGTAATGGACATCCACACACAAGAAAAGTTTTACTAACACAGAGAGAAATACATACAGGAAGGAATCGATACTATATTTAGATGGGAATCGATTCAGGACTTCCAATATGACCATGAAAATTCCAGATCATTCCAAATTTAAGTTTTTGCGCTATATTAAATTTTCCTCATTATGGCGATTTTAAAGGGCAACCAAAATTTTAAAAACTTCTAACAAACCCGAGGAATGCTTTAATTTTTGAAAAATGGTTGTAAATTTCATTTATGTTTTTTAAAAATCTAAAACACATCGCCTTTTACCAGTTAAGTGCTGTATAGAATAACTCTACTAATAAATGATAATTGAATGGCTCACTCTATTTACTTTTTGGATGATCGGAATATCCGTTCAATTATATTGAATAGTATGTAGGCTTTTGGTTGTATACATAGAGACATACATAATTACATACATAATTAAAAAATTAAAATTTATTAAGAACACTAAAGACGATACATAATTATACAGAACATCGATCAACACTTTCTCCGTTTCGAATTGTTCTGAATTCCAAAATCTTTTTATAACATTATAATCATGGTTACAATTCACAATATTATCGTTTAAGCTCGTATAATAAATATAATAATTCTTGAATCGTTTTCACTTGCATAATGAATATAACATAATCCCGAATCGTTTTCACTTGCATAGTAGATATAATTCTCGAACAATTTCAACATTGAATATCTTCGGATATAAAGATAGTAAAGTCTTGAAATTTCATATTTAGACTAATTTAAAGATGCGGAATCTGATTAAGGCATACAAACTGGGTGTTTCTATTGTAAATTTTGTTGTTGGTGCAAACTTTTATATGAAGACGGTCCCTTATGCAGTTTTTTTCGCATTTGAATTTGTAGGGGCCGTTATTCCCTATTGAATATCTTTGAATTTGCTCTACTATGAATTGTGCTCTAAATAAAGGGGTCGGTTCGCTTTTTTTCCCATGATTGTACATGGGAATTTTCTTACGAACAAGTTTCGTTTCCTCGTTCAAGAATTGAAGATGTAATGAAAATTACAGTTTCCAAGTTAGGTACAAATCAAAGTAATTTTTGATGCATCGCATATTGATCGCATTTTTATTAATTTATAAATACCAGTGTATTTAACTGAAAGATTCATTCAGTATCATTAAAACAATACACTGATTTACTTCTGTATTGTTCCATTTTCTGTAGAGAAGAATTGGCTGCGTTTCAGAGAATATTGTTGACATACAATGTAATGTAAATGTAGGTATTTCTTTGACTATTTTTATTCATTATATGATTAAAGGATGCATAAAAAGTATTCTGTATGCTTCATTTATCACCACACTAATTAAATGCAATCCCTATGTGTTTTACATTACTTTTACTGATGGCGTATAGTTTATCAAACTTTCGTATGCAAGGAATTTTATCACACAATGTAATGAAAAGGCATTGTTTTGTTGTATGATCTGTGTCTATCCTACTTTGATTGTAACTGTTAGGGCAATGTATTCAATAGAGTGATTTTTTAGTTTAATGCTCTGTGAATATCTTTCAAGGTACCGAACTCATATTTTATTAACGTAGCTTTTTGGTGTTTACTTGATCAGATAAAAATAATAAAGATAGAATTCGTATGCTTTAATGAAAGCGCAGTTCAGTATAGGGGGAATTGAATTAAATTAAAAATATACTCAAGTTGCTAAATAAGTCTTTCCTATTCTATGCGAACTAATTTAGTGGGAATAATTAATTTCTGGATGATTCGGAAGCATTCACAGAAAGTTCATTTTTGCACAAAAACGCTTGTTCTAAAAATACGTCTGAAGCGACTTTTATTTCTATGCATGCGAATGATAATACTCTGGAAACGTTGTACAAATAATAACACTCAAATAAACGGGTTTTATTAAAATCGCAGTTTCTGCTAAAATTCTTACATACAGAACGAAATTATTAAAACCAATGAGGTAAAACAATAATCAGGCCAAAAACAAAATTTAGGTACTTTTATTCAACTTTTCTTAAATTCCCTACTTGCCAAGATCTTCAGCAAATGTTTTGTTGAGTTCTAATGTAATATTTACGATTATTCTGCAATACTGACTACGTACACCAATTCAGTTGAGCCGATGAGAAAACACTAATCAAAACAAAGCAAGAAACAATACAAATTAAAAATTTAGGGATGGCTATCCAAAATTCCTCACATACACTACTTATTAAGATCTTTAGAAAAATGTTTTGTTGAGTTCGATATTTATGATGATTCTATAACACTAATTACATACTCAATTCAATTCAACAAAATAACTAACATGGCATAAAAGTGTATGGTGGTTATATTTGACTAGATATTCAAATAATCCGCATGAGTAGTACTTTAGAATTTTTCTGAGTACTAGTTTCTTAAATAGTTCGAAAGATAGGATAATAATGATGTTTGAAAACACGACACAATTGATCCTTGATTTTCTTTTGTCATGCTTTTTTAGTAACGAGTACAGAAAGTTTCTTTCCTTCATATACTCCATTCCATGGTAATGAGTAACGTATCATCAACAGTGATTTATGAATGCAGAATATTTCGTTTTAAAGAACCAAAGTAAAATTATTAGACTCTTGACTTTAACGAGCTTTGTGATTTAGTACAGAAAATATTAAACATTTTCGTTTAACAAGCTATATCATTTTATGCAAATCTTATGAGACTGTTGTATGAAATTTATGTAATTAGTCCAAGTCTATATAGATTCTGCGTATTATATATATGATTTATTATTTCTTATAAAGTATTATAATGGTCTTTTAGTTGGACTCGGGAGAATATTCTTATTTAAAATAGACCCTCACGAAGTTATTAAAATTTATAACTGAGGCTAAGAGACAATCTTTTAAAGTACTGCAATTGAGGTTGAACTGTTTTAAAAATATGGTATTTAGCTTATATAATTAGTAGTTAAATATTAATACCCATAGTTAGAAATATGTTCAGTAAAAATTTATATAATGAAGCAAGACAAAAAAGGGAAATACCTCTAGAACACAATTAGTATTTCTTTTGAGTTTTTACGTTTTGGTTAACACGTGTTTATTTTGCCAGTAACACTTTTAAATGTTAATTTTACGATTTACCATTGTTTACAAATAAGTATCTAAAAAGTTAAAATACTAGTATTTATTTCTTTGAATTCATATACATCATTTAAAAAAGTGCTTTTATTTTTATTTTGTTTTGGTTTATAAGATTAGATGGATCTCGGAAAGTGTATGAAGTATTATGAAGTCTAGAAACAAAAAAATTATTTCTACCTTGAAAATCAAAGATCTTAAATTTGCAGAATTATTTTGATCTAATATATGGGATGGTTGTAATTAAACAGACGGTTTTAAGAGCTCTGTGGAGAGCATAGTCACTTCTACAAAAATTAAATTACGCGTAGTCGAACAGAGTGTTTCTTACGTAAGAGTGCCATTTAGTTTTGGAAAAACTTTTAAATAAAGCATTTTTACTCAATGACAAAAAACCGCCTCTGGTGGCTCAGTAAAAAAAGGGGTTCTTTCGATCATGTGATTTGTTCAATTTCTTCACGCTTTGACTTCAGTGAATACCTAAACAAATAAACCAGCCGTTATTGGGACCAGAAAATCCAAAGTTTATTCATGAATGACCTTTTAATTCCCGTAGAGCAACTGGTGTGTAACTGGAGTGGAGGCATTTTTTGGACCATTTTTTGCGTGGATGGTAATGGGAATGCGGTTATTGTCAATTGTGAACGATACTTTGGGATGTTGCAAAATAAGTTTCTGTCTGAAATTGTTCTACAAAAGGTTTACAGCGCATGTGGTTTCAATTAGATGAGCAACATGTTATACAGCTTGTGTAGCAATGCGAATTCTAAAAGAAACATTTCCTGATCAAGTAATATAAATCTCAGTAAAATAACAGCAAACTGTTATGGATGACAAGGTCGTTCATGAACAAATCTTGGATTTTCATATCCTTAATAACGACTGTTCTGTTTGTTTACTTATCCATTGATATCGAACATATAACGCTTTCGAAAGAGTTCGTATTTGCAGAGCAACCAGGGGTGGTTATTTGTTATTGCGAGTAGACAATATGTACAAAAAATTGACAAGAAACGTTTACTATAAGTTATTCCAAAACAAAATTGATACCCTTTCATTAAAAATATTCTGTATTATAACAGCGAATATGAATCTCAACCATGAAGTGCTTTTTGAAGTAGCACTACCTTGTTACATTGATGATTGATCGACGTTAATTTGAACACGCGTGCTTTCAAAGAAACCAAATGGTGCTCATCACAATCGACATGCGCTTAAATGGATAGTCCACAATGATGAAACAAATGTTGACATTACATCATCAGTCATCCAGGTCTCCTGTACTTCTGAATTCTACAATTAAAATCATTTAGCGCAATGCTAGTGACAAGGTAACTAGCTGTTCGCACTGTCACAAAAATTACAAATCAGTGAATCCACATTGTTACATCTAAACAAGTGGGCACGAAGAAATCATGCTGAATAATCCACGATGAACAGTTGAATTGTCAATGATATACATATCACTCCCCAAAACTGTCTGAAGACCTGAGATCACAGGGCTGTAGTGTCGTTTGTTCCTGTCTTTCCTGACAGGAATTGAACCTGTGCCTCTCTACTACACTAACAAAGAAGAGATAAATACATTCAGGGAGGAATCGTATGCAATTCCTCCCTGGTTGTATTTCTCCCTTCTGCGTTAGTAAAACTTCCCTTGCGTGTGTATGTCCGATACTTGATGTTGTCTTGTGTTTGGACAAATATGGCCTTTGCGCCATTAAAATCCAATGCAACCAACTAACCCTGAGGTTACAGGTATTTCTACTACTTCTATCACAGCTTTACACTTCGTTGTCTGAGTCTTCTCTTTTCGGTTTCTCAAACTTGGCTGGTAAAAGGTAACACTGGGCGGCAAAACGATTGCAGTCATCCATTGCATGACCACACATATTGAAGCGCCCACTTGATCTTAAAACAATTCTCACTGTCTCACGCAATTGGCAATACATCACCAGTGGTAGCATCGATCGAATTCAGTCACTAGCAAATTCTAGTGGGAGAGTACTGTGAGATTTATCGCCACTAGTACAAAATTGAATGACAGGAATGATGGAACATGTGCGTATCATTTGAAGAAAGATGCTTTTGAAAGGAAGTGCTGCAAATGCATTACTCGAATTTTGGTGAATTTACTTAGTTTTTTGGACCTTCATAATTTAAAAAACAAACACACTTTTTAAAATGATGATTTCATTCCACCTTTTCATGGAAAATCTGAATTAAAGATATAATTAATGCTCCATTCAGAACCCTCGAAGTAAATAATGCTTGTGTTTATTTTAGAGTGATACAAAGTTCTGGTGATAAGGAGATTATTTATGTCCTTTGAAGGGACTTTTAGAAGAAATTTGATTTCTTTTACTCATGGGGGGAATATAAAAGGATTAATAGGCATATGTCAGAAGGCATATGTAAGAATGGACAGTGACTTCCAGAGAAAGCTTAGAAGTGTACTATAGTCATATGCAAAAAAAGTTTTTTGAAGACCTTTGATTTGCGACACGAATTTTGCTCCTCCGGGTAGAGTACCAGTGCTGAATCTTGCTTTCCCAGTATGTTTTGTCCTAATAAATGTTTTTATCTTTGCAATGATCAGACGCAGAGTTAAAATTATAAAGTACTCGGAATCTAAAAAATAGATGCCCCTCTATCTAATATGACATAATTATACAATTACTTAAATTTAAAGAACTATTTTTTATAATTTTAGATAAAAAATCTTACTGTATGAGCTACGTTGATAGCATTTGTTTAGCATATTCATCTTAAAAACATAAAATGAAATGTTTATTTAATTTATCATTACACATTCCGCTCCTATAGAAATTTATTTTCACGGCTATTATAGTGTGAAACATTTTAAATAATTACACTTATGATAATGCCGTCATGAATGTATTACTTTTTAATTCACGCATAAAAAATCTTATTACAAACTATAAATGTTTTATTTCACAGTACGAGTAAATTATAATAATCTCCGACTCCGACTAAAGAATATGTTTGCTTGCAATTACCTTGCTTTAAAAATTATATATATGATTTGGTTTGTTTTCCTTGTTTTTTTTAAACCTTGAATGGTTTTAGCATAGTTAAATTTCGGATGGTTAAAAAGTAAAAAAATTCCCAAGAAAAGTTTAACTAAATGCAAATTTTATTTTCCTCAAATACATAAATATTTTTTCATGTTATTAGGTATTGTATTATTAGAGTGGGTACTTTTCCACTAACTATAACAATTTGTTTGAACTAATTAAAATATAGTTGTATTCGGGACCATCTTAAGTGGCCATTTCCTTTCCAATGTTATTGTAGAACTTTACAAACTACTCCGGATTTTACGGATTACTAGAATAGTTATGAATTGAGGACTTACTATGGTTAACAAAGGGAATCACCCATAAATTTCACAATAAAACCCATTTTATGCGATGTTACAGTACAGGTCAGTAGGGACTATTATCACCCACATAAGTATAAATAGAAGAAATGCTTTAAGTATTTAATCTAAAGGAATTTTTTTTGGACAGGATACTCAAAATAAACCAAAAAGAGCATTTATAACCATTAAACTCAAACACAAATTTGAGTTAACTCCAACTTTACGAATGAAATTTAATCGAATGAACTTAAACATAATAGAATTTTATTTTAAATGGAATACAAAATGGAACTATATACGGAACACAGCTTATGTTTTTGAACCATTTCTAGGCCTGATGGCAACAACAGAACATTGTGAAGTAATTGACGTTTTTCCAGAGGATAATCTAAGGATATTTGTGATTTCAAATACGAATTATAGTACTCTCAAGGTCACGAAGGATGTTAAGTTTCTGTTAGCAACTGCAGTCTCTTGGTGCCAACATTACCCCTGAGCTGTTCCCTGGACTTCATAACTTCCACTTCTTAGTTGTATATTTACAACAGTTTAGTTGGATTTTACTTATTGTTGTAAGTATACAACTAAGTTTTAAGTTTTTAGTGAGATGATCTTTTTTATAGGAAGATCGACCGAAATGCTTATATGGAATAGCAGAGCGACTATTGCACTTTCTACCACACCTGTAGGTTCTACCCATTATCTGTTTTCTGCTGATGGAATTTATGGTTTTTTTTAGGCATAAGCACTTTAAAAAAACTATCCTTTTAGGTATAAAGACTTGTGTTTCCTTTCCGTTTTTTCTATTATTACAATCCATAATCTCAGAAATGTACTTATTTTAGACTGCTTTGTTGGGTTTTATCGTGCAAGAGCCATATTTAGTCATACTGCAACAATTACAATATTGACAAGATCATTGAATATACATATACAAACAAGGAAAGTTTCATTGACACAGAAGAGAGAAATACACCAAGGAGGATACGAACCTGCGCCGCATCCAACTCGCAGGTTGCTAACGCAGTGAGCATACCAATTGAGCCGCGACAGCCCCTCATTTTAGACACAAAACAAGATATTCTACAAGCTGTATGAAAGTAAAATATCCTTTGCGTTTAGGAGTATTAACACTGTTGTTGTAGTATAAATTGCACGTAGCTTGCCATCCCCCAACATGCACGAAATAACTATTTAATTATACACATATGCGAGGAATAGATGATGCAACATTAGCCATAAAATAGTATATGATATCATTTCGTATATCTTTTAATTCATATCTGATGCGATCTGACATAGTCTTCAGAATTTTATATCGTTTTATTATACACTGCCGTACCAAAAGTCACATGACACCAGTATGCAAATTCACAAGTGGTGCTCAGAAATCAAGTTGAAGGGGTATAAAGAATCAGATGGTTATCAGTACTGTCTGTTGGATTCTTGAATGTCTTGTAGAACGTTTAATAACGTGATAATGACTGAATTAACTGAGTTTGAACGTGGAATGATAGTTGGAGCTCGACGCATGGGGCATGGCATTTCGAAAGTTGTTGAGACTTTCAAGATTCCTCGTTCCACAGTGTCAAAGGTGTATCGAGTGTACCTCATGGAAGGCATTACCTTCCGCAAGGGACAGCGCAGTAGACGACCACGTCTGCTGAATGATAGATCCCAGCGACGTCTGAGCAGAAGCGTCCGTGCTAACAGACGAACGACACTGCATGAACTGATAGTCACATTCAATGAGGGTAGCAATAGAAGCGTATATGTGAGACGGTCATTGTCAGGAAGTCGCTATGTTCAGCTACTCGGTGACCATTTGTCGCCCTTTATGGACTTCACTTACCCCAATAGCAATGGGATGCTACAGGAAGATAATGCTCCGTGAAACAGGGCCCATTTTGTTCGCTATTGGTTTGAGGAGCATTCTTGACAATTCACATGATTTGGCCACCTAGATCACCAGATATGAACCTCGTGGAGCAAATCTGGGGTATGATTGCAAGAGCTATTCGTGCACAAGCAATTATGGGCGGCTATCAAGACAGCATGACTGAGCATCTTTCCTGGCGACTTCCGCCGACTTGTTGAGTCCATGCCAAGTCGAGTTGCTACCCTCCCCGAGCTAAAGGGGCACCACACCATATTAGAGAGGTATCCCATGACTTTTGTCACTTCAATGTATATATATTAATAGCACTCAATTGAATGGGCGAACATTTTAATTGAAGATAGAAAGTAATGTAAAATTCTTGCTACAGTGAAAAACGGACTGAGTTTAATGAATTCGATACAAAAGTTGGACAGCTGTGATAAATCTCAAAAGTGTGTTATAAATGTATTATAACAGAAGAAATAACTGTACACAAAATGGAAGGTAAGCATATTTATTGCTTCCTTTAATTTTAAATATAATTAACTGATTTAATTTTTTTTCAAATAACAAAGTTAAAAAAATGACATACTCCATCAGTTGATAACTATTTTTCAAAAGTCGGCTTTTCAAATTTTCACGAGAAATTTTTGCTGGAAGTTTCGGGTTTTCATTTCTGCGTTGCCTGCTACGATGACATTATTCCGATCGAAATTAATTAGTCCATTCGGCTTAGAATTAAGTCTTTCTCTGCAGTGACTCTACTTATGTAACGTTGAGTAGCACTGATATTTGTCGGGACAGCAGTTCCTGAGTAATTATCAGGTCTTTTCATAATCTGAATCTCCTGTGGTTTCAACTAACAGACGTGAAATTCGGCTGATCCTCTTTTACCATCAGAAGTTTTGTTTTCAGAGACCATATTTTCAAGGTTATCCTATCCTGTGCTGTAGACATTGGAAGATGTTACTTCAAACGCGATTCTATTCTTCACAAATAAGTCGAATTCATCGTCTTCGTTGAAATCCGTGGAAGTTTCTGCGGCTGGTGTGTCGACAACTTGGGCAGCAAGTAGAGCCCTTTCTGCCAACTCTTCTTCGATGGTACGCAGACGCAAGTCCATGAATTCTTCGGGGTGTTCATCATTCCACTCAGCTAGATAATCACGTTCAACGTAGGGTTGCTTTTTCTGTTTTTTGGCCTCCTTTTTAGCTTGTTTCTTTCTGCTTCGCTTTTCTCGAAACTTCTTTCTGGAATAGCGGATCGGTATTTATTGATTTTTCAAAAAGGGAAGGACAAATTACATATATTTAAAACCAACAACTTATAGAGAAACGTAATGCTGATAGATATCAAAATGCATACAAATAATTCAAGGAATAGATCACAAACTTACATTTGTTTCCCGAACCAATCCAGCATCTTGAAAGGTGAATAAAACGTCTATAAAAATGACGTAATTAGCACTGAAAAGTTCTGTTTGTTGGAAACGTCAGTAAAAATGACGTAAATAGCACTGAAAAGTACTGTTTGTGATTAAATTGCAGCGGAAAATTCCTCTACAACAAAAATCGCTTTAATCAAACGTAATATTAATCTCACTTGATCAAAGTTTTAAAAAGCGCTAGTTGTTAACAGACATAACATGAATGGCGAAATCTTTTAAAAATGATATTGCTTATATACAATATTGTTTGTGTAATAATGAAATAAAAATTTCGGTGCTCAGGTAACAATGAACTTATCATTATTATACTCAAAATAACTTTATTGTTTAAGAAAAAATGGGGAGGATTATCTTGTATTTATATCCATTGTTGTTGCCTGGAAGTTTGACGATATTAGAAAGCTATTCTATTACTTTTGGCACTTTAGTGTAATTTTAATGGGTGATGCTATTTTCTGATCGTCATAGTACGTTAAATCATTTAATAAATTTAGGTATATAGTAAAATTTAAAATTTATTCACTCCCTTGGCTTATGAAACATGTGTGATTTATCGCCATCTTTTATATGGAGATAAATTTAAAGTTGAGCCTTTTACTTTATTAGTTTAGTTCCAGATTTTGTTCTTTTATGAAATAATCACTTCTGTAACTTGTAATTGTACATATGAAGCAGTAATGTATTTGTTTGAAACGATAAAACTCTCAAAACCGAGCTCTAGCGTCATGAAATTTACAGTTTATTCTGTGCGAAATTTCTAGGTCAGCAGAGCAACCATTTTCAGCTCGCTATACCGTTTCCTTAGAACCATAAAAGTAAAATTGTATATAGGACATTACTCAAGAAGAGAGAAATTTTTAATCAAATTCGAATCAATAGTAAATATCAAAAGCTGTTGTCACAAGCCGAGCAATCAAAAGAGGAAGAAAGGAACATGTGGAACGGATAAAGCTCCAAAAGCTATTAGACAATGCAACAAAACTGCTTAGGAAACATGGTCGCGACTAGGTTTATTTTAAGCAGCCAAAACCTTTGAACGCTAAGTTTTGTAACCATAAAATTTAAACAGCTTATTCTGTATGAAACTTGCAGATCAACGCACCAACAATCTCTTACAACGATAGAAGTAAAATAGAGTTACAACTAGAAGAGACCGATTAACACAATAAATCAACAAAAGTGGCAACAAAAATATGGCACATTTATCTTTCCATATAGAGAACGAAAATTATAGACAAAAGTAACTTGACGTATACATAAAAATATTTTGATATTTTTTCTGAAGATATATTGTGCGATTTGCTTTCAAACATAACATCACTAGAATCTAGTTATTCTTACTGATTCGCATAAAAACTAATTTTGGTCCCTAATACTTATTTTTTAAGGCCAAAAATGACCTAAATAACTAATTCGATTTTTATAATAAAGGAGAGTTCTTTTAGAACCGAAGAAAAGATGAGATTAACATCTATGTGAGATGAGATAAGAGATAAATATCCGTTTTATAAAGAGAAAGAATACACAATAAATTTGTGCGCTCTAAGAAATGGAAGTAAATCCTTTCTTAAGGCCTCATAAATCATTAAAAGACAGATGGAAAAATGCCAAAATTCAGCTTCTTTTTGTAATTATAATTTAAAGAAGTAGTACATGAACTTCACATATTCAAGAACGTTGCTCATCCATCTCTATTCAGACAACCACCTTCACAAAACACTTAAAACTTCGTTCATATTAAAAAAAAACTTTATAAAAATATGCAAAAGTATGTTTTCCTCTATTTAATATTTTGATTTTTTAAAACCATATGTACTGCCATGCTAGTCAAAAATGCAGTATGTTCATGCTTCGTTATTTATGGTTAAGGTGTATGTATACACTAGAAATAACGAAAATCGACTTTATTTACTGCTTCAAAATATATTCCAATTCTTTAGTTTTCAAACCATACAAAGATCTTACAAATATTTGGTATATTTTTCTAGTTGCAAGGGTTTTTCGTTAAGTACTGTCACCATGTAACAAACATGTTTCCAAAACTTTAATGACTCAACAATGAATTGATCTATTACGATTATTTTTGTATCATTACGATTTATTTAATACAGTGGATATGCTTTGACTCTCAGTGTTATTAGTTAAGAAATGAATTTTTAGTTGATTTTTAAATATTAAAATTCCTGAAAGAATCTCGATATTTTATACTTCCTTGATGAAAAAGTTACAAAAAAACCTATTCCCTCTATCAGCTTGATTAAAGATCAAAACATTGCATGGAATAATATTGCATGGAAACAATTTCCAACAGGAATTGTCTTTCTGAACAAATTAAAATTTGAACTATCACTGTTAAAAAAACATGCAAATTAGTTAATTTTATCTAAATATTGAAAATTAATAATCAGCTTAATCTGATTTTTTCCACACTGAAACGATTTTAAGTATAAAACAATGACCTATTAAAAAACTGGACCTTTTAAAGTCAAAATTTAAAAAATCTTCTAATGTATACATACACTTTAACGGTTGTTACGTGCTATTTATATCAGTATTTGATACTTCATAATTAAGAATCTTTGTGCAGTCTCCAAGACATTCAGGTGGCGCTATATGCATACTGTTTAATTTTGTGTTCTCTACCTTCCCTTAAATGTTGTTCAGGAAGTCTTAAAACATCTTACATATGCAGAATACAATATCTGTCACGCCAAACAGATCAAAGGGGGCGGGAATATCCTTTCTTACAGCACGGCGGTATACTGGGTTTCTCTATTAATCTTTATACCATAACTTTCGATTGCAGTTCTCTAGTAGTCACATGACCATTAATTGTTTCGAATTTCATTTTATTCTCTTTGGCTGTATGTTAGTTGGTAGGCTGGTGATTGGATTTATGTCGCACTGGAGCACCACACCGGGATATTGGTGACGGTTCGGGATCAATCACGGAGAGAAAGAACCGAGAACGACACCTCGTCATTTTGAACAAGGCAAAAACGTTTGATGAAGACAATACTGGACTCAGATATGCAGTTAAGTAATTGAATTGAAGTCGCACTGTCGCAACACAACAGACTATTGGTGACGGTCCGGGATCAATCACGAAGGGAAAGATCCGAGGACAACACCTCGTAATTTGGAGCTATGGTCTTATGACGAGATCAACATCTGAGCCGTCACCCCACTCTCCAAACATCCACACCACATCATGTCATCAACAAAGGACGCATTTAGGTGGGTGACACATGAGGCGTTTTGAGCAGCGCGACCCGTGTCGCATGATCTTGTGTGTGAATCCATTTCTACCTCTCCTGTCACACCGGGAAGTGCTGTTCATCGAATCGCGCACTGCGGTCGATCATCCATTACTCAGCCGCTATTTGCAAGTTGCACCACATCGCCAACCTATTGTTTTCTTATGCAGGTGACACACAAGGCGACAGTAAGCGCAACCCGGGTTCGCTTTTCCTTCCTGACGAGGAAATCGGCTTACCCCTTCGGAACGTGCATCCAGATCGCAACGAAAAGATAAAGTGAGTTCTGGCTTGCACTTCGCAAAACTCCCCGCGTATCATCATCCTTACACATTTGGTTTCCATATAGGGGTAATCCGCGTAATTTGGAACAGTAGTGTATTTGGGCATAAGTAAAAGATGGTACCTCCTCTCGGAATGGGTGATGATCGATTACTTCCAGGACACGTTAGCACAAGTTCTCTTTCTTCAAACATGAATAGCTGGGTTAGAATTGCACTTATCGAATAATGCTATTATTTTGCGAACTGTATAACAAGTGTTAAATCGCCTTGTATAACTCACATCGAAAGCATTTTTACTTGTTTTCAACAAATAATGGAATGCGGGCATCATAGCCGAACATAAACATGAGATTTAAGGTTGGTTGGTTTGGGGGTTTTATGGCGCAAGGGCCATATTTGGCCATGCTGCGCCAGACACAATACAATATCAAGTAATTGACACAAGACATACAATATCAAGTAATTGACACAAGACATACAATATCAAGTAATTGACACACATACAGTGAAAGCTTTACTGACCCAGAAGTGAGAAGTACACCCAGGGAGTAATGAACCTGGCAGGAATCGAACCATAGTGGAGGGTTCTCTGTTAATACATAAATCAATGTATTCTACTTTAAGGTAAATAGTTGAATTTAATTCGTACTCGACCAACACCACGGGCTATTTATGGGTTTGAGAAAAATTACAATCCCAAATTTCAGGAAATAAATTGTTTAGTTTGAGCCCTAATTATTTCCATCTTCAAATGTTAAAAGGATTAAATCCGAAGCGCTCTTTATACGGGATTAAATATCGATTTTATATTTTATGTTCAATTTATCATCTCTTAAAAACTGTTCAAAGGACATGCGAAACATGCTGCTACAATGCGCTGTTACATTGGTTAAAGATGAGAAAGGATAAAGAGAAAAGTAAGTTGCAACGAATCTTGATAAATGATAGCTCTTGGTCTCACGCATAATTGTATCTGAACAAAGTTTCGAATAATGCGCGTTGTTAGAGATAACAGATATATTGACAATGAACACGCAAAAGTCTCAGGCTAATCACATGCAGACGCACTATGCTCCAATCGGTAATTTTGAGAGCTTTTATAAAAAGGGTATAGCAACCAGCTCTCAAGTGCAAATGATGCATTACCCCTCACAGGCAAATGTATTGGAAATCCATTAACATCCAACAACTCTTTCACTGAATAAAACACAGGACTTTGGACATTCTAATCCGTTCAATTTGTTAATGATAACTCACAGTGTATAGCTAGTTCACCGCTAAATATAGAGCCACACGTACAATGATGAATGTATTGAAGTTCATTTTTTGCTTTGGGACATGGAAATTGGCTTAAATGGGAAACACACTAAGTCGAAATTTTCAATATATGAATTTTTTAGATCAGAATGTGGTGATCCTAAGACTGGTGAAGTCCATTAGTCATCTTTTTTCTTTACATGACGGTAAGGTTATATTTCTTCTTTAGAAACACAGTGAGTTTAGCTTAATGAATAGAATTTTTAGTTTTCTCAGAATTGTTTTTCTGACTTAACCCGACGAATTTTGTCCGGATAGTCTTCCCGATCATCTCCAAACCGACTCCGGGTTTACCTAACAAGATAATAAACCGAACTTCGAATCAATTAATGCGCACCCATTTTAGTTTCTTCTTAAATCCAGACTTCATTTACGATCTCTTCAACAGTAGAATATGATGTCCTTCCAGTATCAAGCCACTGCCCTTTTTCACCTCAGTTCTTTTTTCGCTAACTTTCGTTCGCAGCGCCCTCATTTATTTATTACAAATTGCAATGAGATACGACTCAATTTTCCATTGATTCTAATTTTATTTATGATAGTTTTTGCTTTATTGGAACTGAACTTTGTGTGATTTTTCTTTTTCAAGTCTGTGTAACATGTTTTAGATCAAAGTAAATGATTAATGAGTGCGCTGGAAGTTCACGCATATCAATCATAATGACCCCCTTCAAATAAATAAACAAATCATTCAAATCAAAATACGCAGTTCGATATAAAACGTGAAGCAATACAAAAATAGGAAGCACAGAACTATCGCCATGCTGCCATTGTGATATAAATTTATATAAGCGTTCTATAATGTTTTGGATTTTTGACACTTGTATTTTAAAGAATACAAAATATTATTTCTATACTAAAGGAAACTTTAATAAGGAGTTATTTGATGTTATCTTCAATTTTTTATAATAGGGTCGAATTGGATTTTAGGATTTATAGCGCAAGGTCTAAATAAGGAAAAGCAGCTCCCAAAGCAAGATTAAAAGTTATAAAAGACAATATAAAGAAAATGGCGCTATACATATAAGAAATATGTCAAAAGCAGAAATTTAATATTAGATAACAATATTAAATGAAATTGAAGAAAAAAATGAAAGGGGGACGGAAAATATTTTGAATTTGTATTTTACAAAACCATATCTAAATCTAAAATTCTACTTTTAAAAAAATCTAAGACGATGGTGATTGATAGCAGGATAGAAATTGAAATGTAATACGCAGTTAAAATGTTGAGCATGTTTTACATATGGAGATAATAAAATGGACAGAAGATGAGAAAAATAAATATGGTCAGTGTAACTTTAACTTGTATTAATGACAGAAAAATAAAATAGAATTTAGAAATCATATCTAACTGGACTTAATCTTACTGTAGTAAGGAGCCCTAACACTTTGAGGGGTTCACAAGCATATATCCATTTTGTCACTAACTTTTCTTTGCATGACTTCGGAAGTCTTGATCTTTTTAACAAATAGAATTTTTACTAGGATCCTTTCAAACATACATTATTCAATCACATATTTGGGGATTAAAGGTATACAACAATACTCGGAAATCTCGTGACGCTTAGAGTGTTAAATATTGCAGTAATAGAAATAATTTATTAGTAATAGTACATTTAATTATTTACCGGATCAATTACTTTTAAAAACACAAAATCTGAAAAGTATATGTTTCAGTCTGCTCGTATCATAATTGATAAATAAATGAATTGAACATCATTTTAATTTTAACTAATCCATGAAGGATAACGGAAATAAGAGAGGGAATCAATGGTTATACATTTTTGGTTGAAAGACGCCCTAAGACCACGATGAATCCTTATCGAGTTACTGAAACCTATTTAGCTCTTCATGTTGACAGGCACAATTAATGGAAAGGACAGATGTATGAACAGCACTTGATAAGGTTGTTTACCTTAAGTAGTCATTTATCTGGAAAGGGAAATGTATGAAATATTAGAAAAGCCATTTCAAGAATTTCAATGTGGTACAGACAGAATGAAAAGGTTACTTTTGGAAAGATATTAAATAAAAATGATATTTAATGAGTCATTTAATACGTTAGATGTAATACTAGATAGAGCATGTGGGTGGGGTAGCTTTCATAAGAACGCAAAAGTATGGTCACGTGCGCTTGGGAATCGACTTGTGCCGATCGGCTATGGAAGCGCAAACTGGTGTTTCTTCATCACGCTCGTCAATTGATCTTACATAAGGATCCGTGATTTCTTCCAATACTACACGACCTTCACCCGAGGATTGAGATAACGATCGGGAGAAACAACATGAAGCCATGCACACCTGCTAAGTCCTTTCATTACCCCAAGGTCACTGTAAAATTAAACTATACCAAAATATATCGTTATAATGTTAACTTACAATAGGATTTTATCTGTTCTCCCCGTTGCCTATCTTTTATATCATTCTTTGATATTTCATTTTGAAGAGAATTTATTTCTCAAAATGGCGACTTTATGAATTGCATTAGGGTTTGGGTTGAATATGTCCTGTTTTCAAACCGCTGTAATTATTGTGGTTCAGAAATCACTTTAAACCATAAACATAGTTAGCTGGAAATGATATTGATTAACAAACTAAATAAATGAAATGCATGATGTGGTTTTTAAAAATTCGATTCTAAGTAAAATATAGGTTCTACATGCACATTCTACATCTTTTAAACACATGAACAAACAGTGTTCATTTAAATATTGAGTTTTAAAAATAGTTATAAAATTAATTGGTTTGGTTTTCATAATATTTCTTAATTTGATGAATATAAGTTTTATGATGTCGATATCCCAGATTTTTTGGATTCTGAATCTTTATATTCATAAAAGAAAATAAGTTAATGTCTTTCCGTCTATATTTCTCACCAACGATCTGCACCTGTCCCCTGTTGCTGTAAGAACAAACCTCATCCTATTTTCCGTGAAAGATGCTTAAAGGTATTCAAGTTTATCGCATAACGACGAGTTGGAAATATATTTGTTATGAACTTTTACTTGCTATATCTAGAAGATCTGTACAAATAAACTACCTCTTTCCGCACCAACATAAGCTAAAAAACAAAATAACCTTAAGAATGTCTCCCGGAATCATCGCTACTAAAAATGAACAAGCCTCATTCCTAAGGTGACTTATCAGCCATAATTATTGGTAGGAAAAATTCTAGTGGTAGACAGACAGTACCACAAGTGCATAAGAATCTTCAGCAGTTTACTCGGACATTAATACGGAATGAGCTTGGCAAAATATATTTATGTGTTACAGAGATTTACATACTTTTGCTTTGATATGAAATAAAAAAGAATTTCAATTTGGTAGACAGCATGCTTGTAGTTAAGAGCTAATTAACTTATTAAGCATAATACTCTGACTTGATAGCAACAGATCATGATTTGTGTGACTACACCTTCTAATAAACTAAGCTTTTAATATGTCCCACTACCAATGGAAGTTATGAGTTCTCATTTTCCATGCCGTAAATTCAAATTTTTTGAAGATTCTCGTTCTTTATTTCTCAATTTATGAGCACCAGCGAGCATGGCATTATTTTAATATTTTCATTTTTGAAGTTTTGCATAACCCGCTATCTAACTTTCTAACGCTTAATCGTTCTCCAATACCTTACTTCATTTTTAACATAATTACGATTTAATTTTTTAAATGCCATTCGCGGATATGACTTTCTCGTAATGCTGCTGTTTTATTATTTATAAACACATTTTTAATACAAGTGTCTCAAAGTTTAAAAATTTTATTTGCATTATATGTGAATTTAGTCATTTACGAATTTCAGTACGTATATTTATACTACTTTCTCTCCTTGATGGCAAAGTTGATTTTTTTTTATCTTTTCGCTCATTTTGAAAAAGTTATTTCCTGTCTCAAATCGTCAAACAATAATAGAAATTTTGTGCTTTATGAGACTTTTTCATAATGAATGAGTGTAATTCGTAGTGTAAAGAAACCAATCATACGAAAGACTGGGATTTTACTTCATGTTACCCCAATGCCTTGTCATGTAATGCAAATGGAAATGCTCCGTTGCATGATACCACTTCGATGTTACTTTAAAACGTACTATATAGCCGTTTTGGCGTTTAATTTAATTGGCGTTGACTACTAAATTATCATATACAAATTCATCGTTATTATATTTGGAATTTACATTATCAAATTCGTTGTTATCCTCATCGTTATTTTTCCCATCTCTTTTATGAATTATTTTTCAAGTATTTATATATTTTTTAAGTATATACAGCATTTTTGAACAAATGTAAATATTTTATTACCATAAAAGGCAGTCTAAAATGTGTATGTTTCCAATCATTCTTTCAACAATGAATTGCCTTTTATTCAATTTTTTAAATGCATGTTAGTTTGTACAATCGCTAAATTATTCCATGGCTTTATACTGAAGATGTAGGATTGAATAAAGAGAAATACAAAACTAAGAGTTAATGACAAATTCAATTCGTGGCGTGCTGGAATCTTATTCGAGAAAGAAGTGACGTCACGTCGGGGACACGTATAGGAAGCACGTTCCACAACAAAAACACTATAGTCTCCTCATTTAGTTTGACAGGAAAAGCGTCTCCAAGTCGTCTATCGAGGAAATTTTCGATAGAAAGCAATGGATGTTCCGATTGACATGAGAGTAAATAAAACTTTTTATTTAGTATTTCTTTTCATGTCTGGACCTTTGTTGAGTTTGCCATTTCATATTGCCTCAATAAGTCCACCTACGTAGAGTTTCGATATTCATTACATCCAAAAGTCAAGCATAATGTAACTGCGATGAATAAGGTTATATTTTTAGATGCTCTCTATTATATTTTAATGCATTTCTATACTTTTACATTAAATTAACCAGTTGTAAAGTGGGTAAAACCAGTATTGAGCTCTAGTATGACTGTTATTAACTTATTTGTTCAAGTTTAAAGTGACCTACCCTATAAATAAACGTAAATACTTTTTGTCTACCACTAGAACTGCATCCGTCACGAAGTCTGGATAGTGGCGTACACTTTAGGAATACGGCTTATTCATTCTAAGTAGGGGTGCCTGATGAATGGCTTAAATTTGTTGTGGTTTTGTGGGTTCATAGTGCGAGAGGTAGCTTGCTAGTATAGATTTTGGTGACATAAAAATCAAAGCAAATATATTTCTGAATAGCCATGAAAAGTACTAATGTCGCAAACTTGAATAAATTTCTTCAAACATTTCCCAATGAAAAATAGAATACGTTTGTACGGCAAAACAGACAGGCAAATGCTTTGTAGCTGGATCAGTTCTTGTGGTAAACAGACAGTATATAACGTAATATAACTCCGATAAATTATAAACAATTTTTTAGAAAAATGTGTGAAAGATTAGATATCAAATCAAACATTTATGTTATTTTCACATTGATAAATTTAACATTTTTAATGCGCCTAAGAATAAACACACTTGTAAAAACTGAAAAGTGGTATATTTTATTTATTGTCGTATATTTACATTTATACATAGCAATACAGATAGTACACGAAATTGGAAAAGTTACCGTCAACGTTATGCAGCATCATTAACAGTATACGAATGAGTGCAGCAGTGTCGTAACCCGAACCGAGTTATTCATCTCCGTTCCGAAGGTATTCACGTTTGGAAATAAAGCCGAACTGATGTTACGAGGTCTTCACACCATTCTCTGAGCGCGACTCTATTAGTATGCGAAAACGATTTCCTTTTACATCTGTAGTTTTCTCTCTCACGACGACGATCATGTCATCTACGGAATTGGATGCTAATTTACATGCCTTGTTGTCATATGAAGGACCGGAGGCTGATGTTCTTAAGTGAGATGAATATGAGTATAAAGCAAAACGAGCTTTACATACGAAACTGACAGGGTTATCCACTTCTACGCAGCTTTCAGAGATGTTTGAAGAGCCGTAGTGCACCGGTTGTAAGAGTAGCGGAATAGCAACCGAAGGTTTGCGAGTTCCAAACTCGGTCCAACCAGACGTGGGGGCTGGTGTACTTTAAATTTGTTGGTAATTCAAATGCCATCACATTGGAAGTTTGGAGAGTGGGTGCTATAGTTCAGGTGGTGATCTCATCATCTGACCGTGGTTTAAAATTGTGAGGTATTGTCCTCGGATCTTTCCATTTGGGATTGATCCCGGACCATCGCCAATAGACCGTTGTGTTGCCTCAGTGCTACGTTTATTAAACAAGCCCCTCCAGCGATGTTTGGAACGTTGAATACGAGTGTTCTAAGCATTGTTTATCCACGAACCTCAACCAGTTCCTAATCCAACCACCCCCTCCAACGATGTTTGGAACGTTGAGTACAAGTGTTCTAATGCCGTTTACCCATGAACCTCAATCAGAAATTGCTTACCATCGAATTGGAACATTTTTACGGAAAAAGGAAGAATGGTAAAAGTTTTGGGTTCGACGAGGTTACTTAGAAGAGGTACTAAAACGACTAGTAGGTGGAATATAAATCACGGTTAGCACATACAACGCAAGGAAGAAACTTTTGAAAGAAAAATACGGTAACAAGGACAGAATTAGTTGAGCTCTCACTTGGATTACTAAGAATCCATTACGCCCCGTTGGATACTTCTCCCACGTCACTTAATGACTTCCTCATCGAGTGTAAGCGAATAATTCAAGCCTTAGAATCGTTGAAGATATTTCCAGTTACGCTATCCTTTTGATCTCAAAAGGTATTCGATATTTTTACAAGGAACTGTGCCGTAAATGGTTTTACAGTAAAAGGATCTACTGCAAACGAGAAAACAAGCCCTACTGCCATTAAATAATTTCTTAATAGAAGTGAAAAGAAGGAGGTGAACATTTCGTTATTTATGACTTTTATTAGCCTAAATGGATGTTTGTTTTGTCCTTTTCAACTAGAAATAACTAATTTACCTCCTCATCAACGACATCCAGCATAAGTTTATTCATTGAATAACAGTGTTCCGATTGAAAACTAGCCATAGATAAGTTGGAACTTCCCTACTTTCCTTTTCATAAGTTTTGGTGTTCTGCTTTGTGTTCTTGAAACTTTCTTTGGCTGTTCTCGAAACGGGGAAAAATCGTTTGTTATTCAGAATTAAATCTTTGGTGTAAGCGATTAACTGTACTGGGGAAGTGTTCACCCGCAACTTTGCAATGTTTGACAGTGGTCTCTGTAGAACATTGTGAAAATATTTTCAAATAAAGAATACAGTGCACTATTAAGCGATCTATTAGAGGTTTTTTCTGTCAAACTAAAAGTGGTGGTAGTGTTTCTGCGGCGAACGTGTGTATGCATTCCGAATGTGACTCCACTTGGCTTGTTTTTCGTTTATAAAAATCAGCACTTCGGCAATAAAAATTGTAAAGAATGAATTACGAATTGATGTACAGTAATTGATTGATCAACACCAATTAGATTAAATGCGAAACGTTGCCAAAATGGAGATAAATTTCATTGTAAGGTAATACCTACCATACGTATCATACGAAAGCATTTGGGTAGCGGAAATAAAATCTTGGCTTAGTTTGTTTACTTTTAAAATCCATCTAATAGATATGTTTTCTGAGAATTAATGTCGACACCCCTACAAACAGTATAAAACATTTTGTTTCTCAGTTGTGATTACCGATTCACTGTTGTAAATTATCGATTAGCAGGAACAAATTAAATAAAATATTTTGCAGTAAATATATTGTTATATCTTAAATATATCATTGCCCAGCGCATGTGATAGATTTTCAGAATAAAACAAACGAACCTGATGGAAAAATAAAATCTTACTTCCACTAATTGCTAGCTCATGAAAAATATCATGTTTACCTTAAAATATGGTTTATCGCCGTTCGCGACGTTTGCCATTTAATATATTCGATATTGATCAATCAGCAATCTTTTTCAGTTTTAAATTAATTCTTATGGATTTTATTGGTGAAATACTGAAATCGTAATCGAAAATCAAGCCAAGTAGCATCACGTTCAGAATACTCACAGGAAACACGTTCCACCGGAGAAACACTAAAACCACGTACCCATTTGGCTTGATGAAAAAATCCTCTCATACGCTAAAAAGAAAAGGAAAATCTCGATTCAGATCTAGTAATTCAGGAAATGGGTGAAGATGGCTGAACGGAGATCGTTTTGTGGTTCAAAGACTGAAAAATAGAAATTATTTTACTATAAAAATGTTACAAAGGGGTACGAGTTACTGGAAAATGGCGCGTGATATTACATTTCGTTTACAATACTTATTATGTAGAGAATAAATTACTACTTTGAAAGTGTAAGAGTAAATGTAGAAGTAAATATATTTTAAGGGATTCCTTCAGTTTTCTTATAAATTTTTCAATTAATTTTATAACACTGTGTGTGATCTCTAAAATATAATCTTTAAGGTATCCTCATATATGTTCCAGAGAAGGCTATTCGTATTGAAATAAACGTTTTTTGCTTGTATTCTTAGTGTATTTCCCCTAATAAGTTTGGACAACTGATGTTACTTTCGAACTTGTTGGTAAGTTCAATAAAAACTATTTTTCTTTGTAGTAGTTTGAATAGTGTAGTATTGCTTTAAACTAACAACATACATAATCACTAAACAACCACATATATTGCTTGAAAGAAAGGTTGAAAGTGGTAGAAAGATTTATTGGTCAAACTGGTTAGAAATCATGCAGGCAAGACTGCAGGTTGTAGAATGGATATATGCATGTAGACCTCTCAGAGGATGAACAAAATGTGTCTACTCGTAACTGCTTGGTGTGTTTTCATAGCAATAGGTAAAGTTTTATTTAAATTTACAAAATAAAAACAAACTTATGTATTTATATAGCTGAATTCCAAGATTCTTGTTCTTTAATACACTCTATTTATATGCACTATTCGTTGCTCGATAGAGTTCCCAAGTACAGATCCATTATTATTAATTCAACGCCATTACACTTTTCTCTCAAAATCTATGAAACAACACCTAAATTTCCTGAGTATGCACATTTCCCGCTCTCTGCCTGCATTTTCGCAGATATTTCCCCCTCCTTCTGACCTTAATGTCCACGCAGATTGGAAGTCTAACTCTACCGCTATGCGAAATTCATGTTCATAATTTCGTTATATAAATTTGTTCTTTACATTATATTTATTATTTTATGTAATATTCGTTAATCAAAGTATAACAGTTTCGTTGCGTTATAATGTTGCCATGTTTATGTAATGTTATGTCGTTACGTTATAAAACAGCTTCAATTCATGTTCATAATGTCGTTATGTTGTATCTATATAAATCAACTTTAAGTTTTAATCTCAAGGCTCACAACTGCTTCGTTTTAATACGATAGTTACATGCAGCAAAAACTGGAAAAAATATATAGTTAATAGCTTCATAAGAATTATATCTGCTCCTTTAGTCTCAAAAAACGTTCTTTCGAACAGTTTTTGTTAGATTAAAAAGAAAATACTGTTGAAAATGTTCTTTTTCCATGCAGCGGATTAATACAAAATAAGGGTAAAATTTCCTTCCGAACCCATAAATAGAATGTCAACAATGTCTGTCACTGCCTTGTACCTGAGCAGACATTGCACTCGAAACATGGAATAAATAGATGGCGGAAAAATCGGTAACAGGAAACTGGGACAAAGAAACAGAATGCCAACACTACAAAGAATGAAATTCAAAGAGAAACGGAAAATGAAAACGTCGAAAGGCATGAAGGATATGGCAGAAGAAATAAGAAAAGGGGGCTGTTCTGGAAATATGCAGAATTCACGTCACAAAATGCAAAGTTTTCGACTATGGAGGGAGGAAATGCCTTATAATGGTACTAGGATAGGTCACGGATATTTTTCTTGGTTAGAAAAATCTTCAAAACTGCATTATGTTACCCTAAAACTTGGATAAGAAAGAATAAACCTCATTTTTAATATACAAATATAACCTGTGATGTAATATACGTTATCTGAAAAAATTCAACCTTTATTCAACCTAAAACATTTTATAAATAGTCTGAGAGGAATTTTCTGTCAAGCTAAACATAGGTGGCTGTATGTTTCTGTGGCGGAACGTGTTTCCTGTACATATTTCAAATATGACGTCTCACTCGACTCGTTTTCCGAAAATAATTTCAGTACTTCTCCAATAAAAATTAAAAAAAATGAATTCCGAATTGATATATGGTTATTAATTGGTGAACGCTAATAATATTAAACGTAAAACGTTTCCAAAACGGTTATGAACTACATTTTATGACCTGATATGTCATCTGAGAGCATTTGGGTAGTAGAAATAAAATCTTCGCATATGGTTTATATGTTTGCACTGAAAATTTTCCTCGTCCGCATATTTTAAAGCTAGTATCTTCTGTTTTGCAACTCAAATAACCTCTAGACTGTCTTATGTGCTAGTATTAGCATTAAGGTTCAATCGATAAATCAGGAGAATCACGTTCGTACACTGTGGACTGTATGTTCTATTTTATTAAAAAAACGAGGTAGGTTAGCATACACCGTACGTTATCAGCAGTGTGGCTTTCCTTAGACCTCACGCAAGACAAGAACTCTTAGGTGCTCATTTCAAGTGGGAAGCAACTAGGCGAGATCCCAAAGAATTTTCCTAAGATGAGCGTTTTTATTCAGATGGAATGAAAAACTCTAAAATAAAGAAGTCAAAAACTTTAACTTTGCGATTTAAAGATATCTAACTTTTTAATAATTAGGGATTGTAGCTTTATTTAGATTAGTTAATTACTGTATACACTATGTACTAAATTGGGGTAACAATTGTGAGCACCATAGCTATGATAACAGAGAATTACAAAGAGAAGAATAAAGCCATCAAATATATTAACCCAAGGGCTCGTATCAGGGGGAGAGATAGACCATACCACCCTCACCCTCGAGAAATAGAATCTTTTCTAAAATACAACAAATTACTAAGATTGGGCTTTATGGTGCAAGGGGTGCCAAAATTGGAAAAATGTTCCAAACAACGCCAAACAATTGGACATACACACACAAGAACACCTTACCGACTTTGAACAGAGCAATGCATTCAGGGAGGAAACGAACCTCCGACGACGACAACTTGCAGAATAGTAGCGCAGTGAGCAAACCCACAATGCCATGGTTACCCTCACTAAGATTGGGGACTCGAAGTGGCAACGAGAATTTCCAAAACATTTTCTGGACATTACAGCTTTAAAGGAGTATAAAATGAATGAGCTACTTTACATGAAGCATGATTTCACTATGAGAAGCTTTTTTCGTCAGGCTAAATGTAGGAGGCGGTAGTGTTCTTGCAGCGAAACGTGCTTCCTGTACGTATACAGCACGTGGCGTCACTTGGCTTGTTTTTGAAATACCAATTTCAACACGCCGCTAATACAAATTCAAAAGAAGGAAAAACGAATTGATATATGATAGTTGATTAGTCAATAGCAATTTAATTAAACGCGAAACGTCTCCAAAATGGTTAGAAACTACATTTTAAGAGAACCCTTATAAATTTATCATGCGAGAGCATTTGGGTAACAGGAAATAAAATCTCCGGCTTCTGTCTGATTTGTATGCACTGAAAATCCCACTCATAAACATATGCATTCGAAGTAATCTTATAGAAACAATTTGACTCTGGTCATCAAAATAGTTACAATACCTAGAAGCATGAAATCTGCAAAAGGATTAATACACTATTTTAAAGATTTTTCGTAAACCTATTATGGGGATATCATTTTTAACATTTAATTTCTTTATGGGATAGTAAAAATATACCCTTATTGTCCATATTTTAGATTTTAATTTAGATAGATCTATTTAAAATTGAGCTTCACGTTGTTGACGCATAATACATTGAAGAAATCTTAAAAAATTGATTCCTGTCCGGTGCATTACATTTTATTATTTCCCAGATCTCTCTAAGAGATTGCTGTGACTAATAGAGATCGTTAGAAAAGATGAATCCCACGAAATGAGACTTCTTAATAGCTGCTTGTTAAAAGAAATCTTTTGAAGATATATCAATTTCCGATTAATTACCTAAAAAGACGGAAATTCAAAGCTTCGTGGGATTCCTTCCTGAAACGTGTTTCGGAAATGTCTCTTTATCTCTCCGTTGAAAAGAAGCCAACTTTGTTTTATCTTTTCAGTTTAACGGATAACAAAGAGTCTCATATTTTATGGGTTTGGAGCCCCTGTATTGTAAGAGATGCTATGTAAAGAGATTTAAGCTTTCTTTGATATTTAACTACATTTAAAACAGCTGTTTTGACTTAAATAAAAACCAGTAGCGCTTTAAATATTTTAAAGCTTAGGAAGTTATAGAACACTGCAATATTTCACTCGTTTCATTGCTCTAGACATTTCTAAATATTACTTATAACTTTTTATCTTTTACATTACACATAATTTGGTACATCTAAATTCCAAGAATTGTCTAAAAATATGCTCTTACGTTTCCTAGAATTACTTTAAACCCGTTTTTGGTTATAACTTGTTCTGATTATTTATAGAATTTTCATCTAGCGTTCAATATATTTCTGCTTGATCTCTATTTTCTAGTATACTGTATATACATAACGAATTGGTTTTATTTCCTATTTTTATAGTTGGCCTGTTTCTTAAATAACTTATTTTGCGTTTCGTTAGACATGATTTTAATCTTCTCTTGTTTATACTTAACATTATCTTCTGTAGGTAAATACAGCATATTTTGTAGACGAACATGATTTCAGCTTTGCACTTGGGGTAAAACATTCTTCTTAACCCTGAAAGTAGTTTCGAGTGGTAAACCTGCGATGGTTACTGGTGAAATCCACTGTCAATTTTTTCTTTACATGAAGTTATGGTTATATTTCTTCTTGAGAAACACAGTGAGTTTAGCTTAGTGAACAGAATTTTTCCCTCTTCATTTTTTCAGAACTGTTTTTTGGCTTAACTCTCTATGATGTTTCCACGAGATATCTCATGCGTCAAGATTTGACCGATCTTGATAACGACGAGATATCTCGTCATCAAGATTTTGCCCACCTTTTTATGACGAGATCAAGATCTGGTAAGTTTTCTTTTAAAAACGAGATATCTCGTCCATCAAAATCTGGTCAATTTTGCTAATGAAAAGATACCTCTTGTCGAGACAATCTCCAGGAAGGTGAATCAATTCTTGCCATAGGTTATAAGATTTCCGCTATTTTTCAGTGGTTTTTGAGGAGGAAACATTTTAATGCTACGTTTTGTGTTATACTAAAGCATTTTATAAAATATGCCATGAATATATGTTATGGCTTTTGTATGTTTTATTAAAATTATAGGAATAGATAATAAATAGTACAAGACACGGACGAATCAAACAAAAGCGACTACCTTAATCGGCGTCATTTACTTGAAAGAAAAAAGCCATGTTCAGCTAAAGCATGTTACATAAATAGTTACTCATACCATAGATGGCATCAGCGCCATCTCTCTTCGATGCACGCAACCCTACAATACGTTGGACTGAAATTGAAGTATTCAAAATTAATGACTGTGGCTAGTTAGCATACATTCCGTCGGCTTGGAGCAGAAACTCATTAATTGACATTTTTCAGAGACCTCAAATGCTTATTTTCTGTTTAAAGGTACATGACGCTAACAAAATGCTTACAATTTTTTTTTTGACCTGAAAACATATAGTAAGTCATTAAACAACTGTACAGTAAACAAGTTTTTGTCAGTTAATGGTTTTCTTCTCTAGGCCGACGATACATCTTTTGTATGGACTCATGAAAATAAAGTGTGACGCGGGAAAATATTGCTTGCACAAGGAACTTTTAAAAACCTAATATTAAAGTTATAGAAATAAAAAAGTCAGTATTAAAGATAAAAAGATCATATTAAAATTAATCTTATCTAGTTACTATAACATGGTATTAAAATAGTGCTTGACCCTCCTGGTGGTTGTTTCGTCATGATCAAAACTGAACAAATTTTTATGGACCATGTATTTCGTCGTTAGAAAAACTGGTCAGATCTTGATGGACGAGCTATCTCTTCATCACAAAAAAACCTAACCAAATCTTGATCTCGTCATCGCAAAACAATCAGCAATATCTTGATGACGAGATATCTCATCATTAGCAAAACTGGTCAGTTCTTGATGGACGAGCTATCTCTTCATCACAAAAAACCTAACCAAATCTTGACCTCGTCATCGCAAAACAATCAGCAATATCCTGATGACGAGATATCTCATCATTAGCAAAACTGGTCAGATCTTGATGGACGAGCTATCTCATCATTACAACAAAATTGACCAAAACTTGATATCTTCATCCTAAAAAAATAAGCGATATCTTGATGGATGAGACATTTCGTTGAAATCATATGGAGTGTTAAAATGATTTTTGTAATATAAATAAAATATTTAAAATGTTTTTCGTGATATAAATAAAATATTTAAAATGATTTTAATAATATTAATTTAGCTCTTCGCATTAGGCATTCCAGTAAAGCTCCGTTTCCAAACACGACTGGTTGCATAATAAACCGATGCCCAGTTGATCATTAAAATCGCAGAATCCGTCCAAATGCTTTAATTCCATGACACCATTAATGAAGTCATTTTCGGCATGATCGGCATAGAGAAAATGTGTCACGGTATTAAATATAACTTTATTAAATTATTCAGGTCTTCTGCGTCATTTATATGTAGTTGTAAAGTATTAAACACCTTTAAAGATGCTCCTTCGTCGCTAGAATTCCAGCAAAATAGAAACCTTTACTTTCGGCTTTTGGGGTTGGTTTCCCCCTTGAATGTAAGCCAAATTGCTATTTAAATCAATGCCAATTTTTCACTACGATCTTTTTATTCAAAAGTATTTGTACGGAAGACATTACAGTTTGTTTACAAACTGGTGCAACGCCATTGTTAATGTTTTAAAAATGATTTTCTACGTTTTTTCATGCTGAAAATAATTCGATAAGAAAACTCCCTTTAAAGGAACACTGCGTTTCATAAAAAAACTTTAAAACTGCATTTAAAAGAGAATTAATCTTTCAATATTACAACCAAAGAAAATTCCGATACTCAGTATTGAAAAACAGTATTTGAAAACATCTGCCATGGATTAAGAATTAGATATAATAGAATAAAAGAATAATTGATAAATTTGTAAAATTACAGGTTAGGTCTAATATTCTTAGAAAAACAATTTGATGGTAGTAAAATTAACAAACATTGATTGAAGTGATTGAAGTCACATTGAATATTCTGTGTTCCATTTAAACAATGTATTGAGATTCTATGATTGTATTGTTTACTATAATTTAAAGTTAAACTTTCGGTTTAAGGATTGTTAAAAATTTGTTCATATCTTACTATGAACTACTTATTTTTCAAAGTATTTTCTTTACAAACTTTTAATTTTAACGTTTAAAGAACAACATTAGAATGATGGGTCCATTCTTCGTTGCAAGAGAGCTTTTCTCTGAGATTCTCACATGATGGTAGTCATGACCAAAAAGTACATATTTGCGCACGATATGTCTAAGGGGACAGCGGTATGATTGAAGAGTGGGAAAGAATTTGTGATAAGAATTTGATATAGCGTTTGGACTTTATTTGGCCGTGAAGAAATGATGATTATTGGTGAAATAGCAATATTTAAATAAGAGTAAAAATGGAGTGGGAGAGAAGAACAAGGAAATTGAAGAACAAATAGTACCATACCATAAGTAGGAAAGAATTTATGCATGGTACACTTATAGTATGTTGTACGAATATATAGCTGCTTAAAGCAAGCTCGGAATTGGTACTTAGGATTCCTTTTAAATTTCAACTACAGATATTCTTAACAGATATCGATTCCATATTTACATTGGTCATAGGGATATTTGCACTAAATAGTTGCTAAACAATGCTATTTTTTAAACATTATCAATTAGGTAATTTCACTCGTAATTGGCTCCACATCTTCATCATTTAACATTCCCATAAAACAATAAAGTTAAAGAGAAAAAGCGACAAGATTCTTAAGACTATTAATAGGTATACAATGAAAGTGCTTACTTTAGGAAATTGGTATATACAGAACTTTCTGGAAAAGTCGTTAAGTCCACCTGTCGTCCTGAGCCTTTAGAGTGTCTCCCTGCAGGAGAATTTTACGAGACATGCCATTTTGGACCATTAAGCTGCTGAGTAGGAGGAGGAATAGTTTCTATGAAAGGGATATGGACAAGAGAGAATTAGACGCAATGAAGCTTGCATGTTTTATGATTGAAATATATATTTATGCCCTTTTTTTATAATGTTTGTTGCATGCATATTACATTGCAACAGCAGTTATGAATGAAGGATTTTAAGTATAGTATTTGGTAATTTTGATACTGATATATTGATTCTCGAAAATATAAAACAAAGGATTTTTGTAAAGAAAGAATAGTTCTAATTATGTTTAATTTTAAATAGTTCAGTCTGAATCTGTTGACTGCAACGATGTACACACATTTCTAAGTGTATCTTAGAAATGTAAGCAACATTAAAAATGTTATATGCATAGTTCTATACATTTTGTTCAAAAATAAATTCAAAAAACGTTTTATTCAAATTTTAAAAATAGTTCAATTAGATACGCATTTTTGGATATCGTAAATTATAAGATAAATTTTGAAAAAATTTTTCAATTGAGAAAGGGTTCAGAATTTCAAAGTTCATTTTAAAATTAAGAAATTTCGATCCCCATTGATTATAAATGTATTTATCTTACACTTAAATAAATTATAATGAAAGCTACATAATCCCAGAAGGGTACGGAATATTTTATTTTGTTTTTGATGTATTTGATTGCGTACTTTATCTTGGAATTTGGTTGCCATTTTCAAATTCGAAGTGAAAGATAAAAGTTTGCAAAGAATTTATTAATTAGAAAGATTTTTTGATCATGCAATATATTTATCTTGATAATCATAATGTTTCGATGTTTCTGAAAGAAGATAGTTTTATAAGAAATCAGCAAAATTAATCTTTTTAATAAAGGAAAATAAATGCGTTTGAAAGATTCGGTAAATAAACCTTATCTCTAAAGCACTTAAATGACACAAGAAGATTGTTTAAAATGATGTAAACAAATCCAAAATATTCATGCAAATTGCATATTCACAAAGAAATGCAAATGTTATTTTAGTAATGTTTACTATTTACATTTTCGAATCTGTTTGGCAAAGGTTATGTTACGTAAGTCCCAAGTCCTAAAAATTCTCTTAAATGTTTTCCTTTTTATACTTCCGATAGAGTAAACATCATCAATAAAGGAAATACCTTCTAAGTAAGCCTCATTATTTATTCAAATATCTTTCATTTTTATAAAACGTTCAAGAACTCAAAATATTTATATTTTATAGTACGAACAACAATTGAAGGATGATCGCCATTTATATCCTTCATGTTTCTTATTGGTTCGAGATTTAAAGCCTACTCTCGTATAAAAGTTGCTTTTTTACGATATGAAATCGTGTTTTAGAAGTGAATATCCATAAATATTCTAAAGAGTTCAAAAACGGATGTTTGTGGTCGTATATCAAGTTGGTTTAGGATGATTCCCAAAGTTGTCAGCCTACGGCCACCTCTGAAAATCAAAAATTTTTGTGAACTCCTTGAGATTATAAAATTAAATAGGGCATATGTAGACCTGCATGGAACCACAGTGACACTTATTTTTCACATTAACCCTCTGAACGTCACGAGATTTTTTAAGTAGTAGCATTGCTTTTTCCCCACAACACACATAATGACTAAATAACCACATCTATTGGTTGAAAGAATCCTAGAGAAGATTCTATTGGTCAAGAGGGTCAAAACTGGTTAGAAGTCGTATAAAGAAGACTGCAGATTTCAGAATGGATATATGCGCGTTTCATGGATATATGGATTTCAAAATGGATATATGCTTGCTTCAGTTGGACCCTTTAAACCTTGTCGTGGACCACACTTTGAAAAACACTGCTCTAAAGGGTTTATACGTACATTGAAGTGCTAGAAAATCTGGTACAGTCGAGTCTATGCAAAATACATAGCAACGTCACCTACCACACCTCATTGATTGCGCCTGCCAGTGCGAAAGACTTCTGTGGAAGCAACTAGAGCCCTCCCACAGATGTCGGTTCGTTTTAGATAAGCAACTAGAGCCTTCCCACAGATGTCGGTTCGTTTTAGATAAGCAACTAGAGCCTTCCCACAGATGTCGGTTCGTTTTAGATAAGCAACTAGAGCCCTCCCACAGATGTCGGTTCGTTTTAGATAAACAACTAGAGCCTTCCCACAGAATGGCACATTATCACTATTTAAGTGATTTTGAACGTGGTTTAATAGTTGGAGATCGTGAGAAGGGTCATAGCATTTCGTAGAGTTTTGCATTGATGTGTGTAATTGCTTGCTGAAAACCCGAATGTCGTGATTTTTTAAGTGACTTGTAGATTAAAATCCTAATACGAATAAGGAATAAAGGACTGTATTTAATTTTGACGTTAGAAAACTGGTATTGAATGTGTTTGTGACACATTCAATATGAATACGTTTGTGACAAGAAATATGAATTTTTTTATCCGAATAGGATATGCTAATAAAAATTACTACAAATTTAATGATACTGGCCTTAGAAAACTACAATGCGTGATTTCTTGATTTCTTTAGTAGTGACTGATTATTTATTTAAATTTAATTTCATATTTGTCAACATGCCACACTGTTTACATCTGTGTACTGATACTGTTTATGATTATTCCATAACTAATTATTAATATTAATATTAGTTTAATATATGAAATTTAAAAAAATAGAAAGGCATTTAAGAGTAAAATTGTGACAGGATCTTGGTCTTATAAAAAAGAATTTACCTGGAGCGATCGCAAGAATGTTGAGAACCGCTCCCCTAAACTGTATGCTTGGCTCCCCTAAACTGTATAAGCTATCTGAAATATACTTACTATCAAGTTACAGTACTTATGTACCTTAAACATTAATTCTTACACACCAATAAGTACTAAATTACGTCACGCAATGACATCTTCATATGAGATCTTATCCACCTAGTTGCTTTTAATATTTTCTTAGAAATGTTTTCCAGGCCCAATATGCAAACTCATCATTTTCACTCCCGTCCAAACCCGTAGCCCAGTTTGAAGAGTAACGAGTAACAATCGAAGGTTCGAATCCAACCAAAGACCATCGTGTACAAAGAGGACTGTTGCACGTTAAATATGTCATGTCCTCATGTTGGTTTGGTGTGGAAGTTTGGAGAGTGGGATGCCAGCTCAGGTGTGACTTCGTCATCTGACCGTGGATCAAAATTACGTGGTGTTGTCCTCGGGTCTTTCCCTTCGGGTTTGATTCTGGACCGTCGTCAATAACCCGTTGTGTAGCTCCAGTGCGATGTTAATTAAAATACCTACTTGTCCAAAATTATTAAATATTGACTCGTCACTTAAAAGTATTTCACTTCAGAATAGTTGGGGGTCATCTAAATAGTTCTTCCAAAATAAGCCTTTTATGGAATCAGAAATCCATCATTTTCCCCAGTGGGGTTTTTATGCAAAAATTCCATGTTCGAAAAACTCTTTACTTCTTACGGTCCATCTGATATTTTCTTTCTAAAATGTCTTGCAATCGGGCATTCAATTTGGGATGGACCCATAGTGCTGGATTCAGTCATTTTCCTTTCAGAAACTAAACCTATACTCTCGCTATTTTATCATATGTGGACTATTAGGTTTATTTGTTTCAAGTTTGGGACATGCTCTGGAATTTATATATAGACTCTTATAATGTTCTGAATAGTATGTGCAAATCGTAAAACAAAACTATGCCTCTATATTTTAACACTTTCGTCCCGAGTAGTACATATTTGTATGTTTCATTACTACATAGTGGTACATAAAGGTACCACTCTATTAACCTAATGGTACCCGCATTTACCCTATATTCCTCACCTATTTACAAAAATACTATTTTTATAGCAATAATATCAGCAAGTAGCAAAACTCTCTTTATTTGATCTGTTAGACTAAATTTATATTCATGGGAGAAAGAGAGGATCAGGCAGTTATATTCTAAGGAGAAATTAGCTATAATTCTTAAGTATCATTCAGCCAGTTTTCCTAAATTAAATTTGGAAATTTTGAACTGTATAAACACTATGGATCCAAGAACGTAAAATAACTGCAATTAAACTAAAAAAGCTCCCCATTATAAGCTTTACAAAACAACTCTCCAGACTAGGAGGTAATAATGAATAGTAAACATTTCATTATAATTGTGAAGAGATTTTTCTTATAAAGTCTTGTATGATTATCAAATTCTTATATTAATCTCTTCTTGAGCGATTTCCGATTTATTTCTAATATCTTATTTAAGTGTAATATAATAACTATTAGGAACCTTTCCACAAAAATGTCATAGTTTAAGGTTTCTGACTACTTGTGTAAAATATTTTCTTGATGAAAAAATTGAAGACTATCTATTTTCATAAGAAAATTATTAAGTTAGTTGAAGGAAAAGGGACATATTGAATTACATTTATAAATTACAGCCTAAAAATAGAAAAAAGATGCGCATGATAGAAAATATATACAGTGGACTACCTCTTAACCGGCCGCAACTGACCAATTATGTACTGTAAATACAATAGCCTACAGTAACATGTGTGTAGCTTTTTCCCAACAAAGGAAGTTCTTTCAGGGTGGGTTTTCTTAATTATATATATCATATTACAATAAAGTAGGCTGTATACTTAGTTTTATACTAATAAAAACGATTTCGGGAGGTTACTTTAACGTTTTTAAGGGAACGACGGTTTAACGGGCCAAATCGTTATCCGGTCTGGGTCCCGAATTGGCCGGTTAAGAGGGAGTCCACTGTAGTAGTAATAGAATAATAGATTAAAAGAAAAAAATACTCGATAGCAATCTGTTGTCAAACTTTTTCAAATACCTTTATCTTCTATCCTTTATGTCTGATAAAAACATAATACTTGCATGCTTAGAAAGCTAAAAAGACTGATACTGAAAACCGATATTTTGACCAAACACCCCGTTTTAAAGGTATTAAGATGTCGAACCACTCTCGCAGTTAATTGTACTTGCTAGTTATTCTATAGGTTCTTGTCCACTGGAGTTAGGGAATAAAGGAAATGATTTCTTCTACTAGGAAAACTTACTTGCAATCAAATGGGAGTCCCTCTGGCGTAGTTCGCGGACAATTGTCACCAGGGAAATCTGTATTATTGCTATATCCCATATGTTTAAATAGCCTCTCTGTGCCACCGAAAATGATAAAAGGATTGACAAACGAGATTATTTCACCTTCGTATAAAAAGAGCTAAGTATTCTGATATTTAAAATTCAACTAATATGCTACGAGGTTTCAGTCATTTTTTAGTAGAGACAGGGTGTTTCAAAGCTTCATGTACAAACTTTAACGATAGAACATATTCACAAATTGATGCACATAGCCGGAAGTGCTGGAGGGTAGTTCAGGTGCAGAAATGAATGTGAACACTTTTACAAGCCCTAATTTTACAGTTGAACAGAAATTTTTACAACATTCAGTGGAACGTTCTGGCTTCATACAAAGTCTGGTAAAAATGTTTGGTGATTAGGTTGGCCAGAATTTGTGATACAATCTCACAGTGATTGGTCGGCTTCGGTTAACTGCCAAGTAAATAATCCCAGCATTCGTCACGTGACATATCGCTGTCCCGAAATTACAATATAACTGCGAAATTGGAATGAATTTTCAAGATATACCTGCATGAGTGGTATTATTTAAAAGTAACATAATGTTCTATTAATAATTCCACTTTCATCACCATCGAAGTTTCTCATATGGTGTAAATAATAATAAACTCAATAATAAACAAATAGTTATAAATTCCAATTGAGTCTTTGCTCTTCTAGAACAGTGATACGTTACCCGTATAAAGTCAGGATCTAAACTGTAGTAGTACTTGACTATCATTCAAGATGTCCAAGTATCGCGATACCAAGCACTCTTCCTCTAGAGAATGCAGATACCCACCGCTTGCGGATATCCATTCCTATATGAATACTGTTTCATTTTGTGTTCCTGACCTTCACTTAAAGTTTGTAAACCAAGTTTTGAAACACTGTGTATATTATGAACTACCTTTCGTAGTTTGTTCAGTTACTCAAGTTAGAGTTGGATTTCATAATACTCTTGAGATTTAACTTTCCAGAAATTGAAACGCCTCGTATCGCCCACGTCAGTAGTTGAAGATATTCATCCTGTGAATCCTCACATAGATGCACACCAATATGAAAATAAGTTTAACAAATTATGACGTTTTCACGTAGTAAACATTTTACAATTACATTGCTTTATAAAACTTTCCATACAAAGTTATATTGCCCGTTGTACTGCTCCAGTGCTACGTATTAGCTGAATTTTACTATCAACCAACCAACTAGCCATATAATTATTGCAGAATTTTCTAGGTAGATAAGTTAAGGTCTCCTAGCCTAAGTAACCTTTACAAAGACATAAAAAAAACATACAATCATGGGAGAAAGAAAAAAACAAGTATTTAATTTTTTTCTAAGGAACTAAGCTATTTCAAATGATCGCTGCTCTCCTATGGCAAGGAAAGCTAAATTTAGATCCAGGCTCAACTATGCAGCATATTGATTGTTTTTAAAACTAAATAATGTGTTCACCCTGAATCCTTATTGCCATCTGTGTTCAAAATTACAAGGTTCCCTCGGATCTTTCCCTTCGTGATTAATCCCGGACCATCGTCTATCCCCATTGTGTTTTCCATTGCGACATAAATTCAACTCGCCTACTTCTATTATGCCTTCCAATAATAAAAAACACAAGTTGTTAAATTAATCATAATATCGAATTAAGATTAAAGTTATGTGTGTCTTAGAAAAACACAAAATTCCAGAAACAAAGAATCTTGCGAATGGCCCTCCATGCTCAAAGTAATCATGCTAATACATTAATACTAACGCGGTGTTTATATAAGAGATATCACTGACTATGAATTAAACAAAAATTAAAACATACAGAAAATTTTAAATTTTTAACCAAAAGATCAAAACTGTTTAGTTCCAGAAATATCAAAACATCGATAAAATAAACAAAGCCTTGTATTGCATTCAATATTAAACTATAATACTTAACCGAAAAGATATCATTCGTGGAAAAATTTATTTATTACTTAACACTTTTACGCACGAAATTATATGCCAGCACTTCAATGGAAAAATTTTGACAGGATAAATCAAATGCTTTTCATGTTTGACTGATTTTATTTATCCGAGCATTATAAGAAATAAGAAGTTAAATCGATCATTTAGAATGATACTTGGAACTTCTCCCTTAGGAGACAGCACAATTTCATTTACTTGATGGGGTGTTTAATTCTTAAACCAGTGCCAAATCTGTTTAATACGGTTTTCGTAGAGTGCGCATTTATTCTGAAAGTATTTATTTTCCTACTGTCACGCAAAAGGATTTATTTGTTGAAGCTTACATAATTGCAGAATCCCCATTAATTTGTACCGAGTCCCACTTCTGCTTATAATTCCCGAAAAGTAGCCTGCTGATTTGTTGTCTTCATTTCAGCAACTTTCTCCAAACTTCAAGGCAAAAGATGTTACACTGCATGAGAGGAATCATTTATATTGTTGAAGCATAGGCTTTTGTTTTAATTGTGACGTTTTCTTTACTTATAACGAAAGGATTCTGCGGATTATGTGTTGGAAGAACCGTTTATTAATTACAAGAACTTTCATAAGATTTTTCGTCGTACTTTCGTTTTTTGCTAAATACTTTTAGATTGCAACAAGATGCCAGATTGCTTAGATGGAGGTAGAATCTTTATTATGCCATATTGTACCATATAAAATTGAGATAGGGATTTTTTAACATTTAAAGAACTTATTATTCGCCTTTATAATGGTGACTCAGTGGATTTGTTCACTGCGCTAGAAATCTGCGAGTTATAGGCGGCTCAGGTTCAATTCCTCCCTGTATTTCTGTGGCAGTAAAGCTTTCCTTGTGTGTGCATGTCCAGTTGCTTGACTTTGTCATGTGTTTAGGGCAGCTTGGCCAAATATGGTCATTGAGTCATGAGAAAAATAGTTTCATGTTATAATTTTCATAGTCACAGTCACTGAAACTCATAGTTTTTACCAAATAAAATTAAATTTAAAAGCCAATCATTATACCAACGCAGATACATCTAAGATAATTAAAACGAAGTTAATTTTATTTAACTAACAAAAATATGTTTTGTTTCTGTTTTAATTGTAAATGAGTGTTTCTACTAAAATGCATCTCATACTAAAAATGCAAATCTAAACTGAGATAGTATGGTAATTTGAGATTTTTGCTCTAACCTATAACCTAACGTAAAAAATATAAATCACTATAGGATAGAAATTTTCAATTTATCACAATTACAAGTTTCTGATAAAGAGAAAAAACTCATTTAAAAAGTAATAGCTATTTTTAGAATAGTCATTTCAAAATATTTCAGAATGTAGAATATATGACTACCTTTACAAGGAATAAAAAAATGCTACCAATGTTATTCACAATGTAGTATTAAATAATTTTAAAATGTATAAAAGCAACAACAGCGGAACAATATATATAATGTACACTGCTGGCCACCCAAATTGCAACACCAAGAAAGACAAGAGATATCACAACAAAATTTATTTTGTAGATAACATGTTGACCAAGTATCAAATGATTAAATTTATAGACTTCTGTGAAGTGTGGTTCCTGCCAAAATCAGTAGCCAGAGTAGCCGCCATTGTTGGAGATCACCGCTGCCACACGCCTCGGCATTGATTCAAAGAGACTTTGGATGTGTTCTTGGGGTACAGCAGACCAAGCAGCTTCCACACGTTGCCAAAGTTGATCTGGTGTGGCAGCTGGGGATGTATTCTGGGTCAATCGTTGAGCAACCATGGACCACATGTTTTCTATCGGCGAAAGATCCGGAGAGCGAACTGGCCAGGGAAGCAATTCAATCTGGCGATTGACGAAGAAACCTTGGACAATGCGTGCCACGTGTGGTCGCGCATTATCCTGTTGAAATATGGCTGTGGGCAAGCCCTGAAGGTAAGGAAGGACAACTGGCTCCAACACCTCGGAGATGTAGCGCTGGCTGTTTAAAGTACCGGCAATGTGTACTAGAGGAGTGCGAGAGTGATATCCAATACCGCCCCATACCATAATACCCGGTGCAGGACCAGTGTGGCGGTGCATAACGCAGCTGTTCAGCATCCTCTCTCCACGGTGTCTCCATACTCGAATCCGACCAATCGTGGTGTTGCAGACAGAAGCGTGACTCGTCAGTAAAGACAATTTCATTCCATCCTGCCGTCCACATCCTTCTTTCATCGCACCATTGGTGGCGGAAACGTCTGTGGTTCTGCGTCAAGGGTAGACGAAGCAATGGACGTCTTGCGGACAGACCACTCTGCTGTAAACGGCGTCGAATGGTACGCGCAGACACTGGATGATGCGGTACAGACTGAATGTGCTGTGCTATGGTTCGTGATGTGGCTGAGCGATCCGTCACTGCCATACGCACAATATGCCTGTCATCACGCGAAGTGGTGCACTGAGGTGGATGCGATCGAACACGTCGGTCCGCCGTACCCTCCTGCATCCAACGATCACATATCCGCATTACAGTTGTTTGGTTTCGTCCAACACGACTACCGATTTCCCTGAAAGATAATCCACAATCTCGGTAGGCCACTATCCTTCCTCTGTCGAACTCGGATACTTGATCAAAAGATGATCGCTGTTTTCTACGAGGCATAATTGATCTTTTTTTGAAAAAACCACAAGAAAAACACAATTGCCGTACTTGAAATCGTCGAAATCTCCAAGCCTTAAATAGCGCTTTGAAGTGGCGCCACAGGCGCGCGTGATGTGCGTCTGCGCTGAAATTCTAATCATTTGCATATCTCACCTCCGCTAATGCATGTTGTAAATTTCATATTATTTGCATGCTTCCTTCAGGGTGTTGCATTTACGGTGGCCAGCAGTGTACATACAGGGTGATTCTACGGTCATGGGACAAACTTCAGGGGGTGATAGAACACAACGAAACAAACACTTTTCTCCATAGAATGTATGGTCGCAAGTGCAGCGGTTGGCCGCTAGAGAGCGCAGTCAAACGCTTGTATAAAAGCGTTACGTCGGCGATGCGGGTGTGGTGATCGACATTTTGAACAGCTTCTGTAATTGTGCATTTGCGTTGTACTTACCAATTGATGTTTGTACATGTCGTTTCATTTCCATGTGAAAAGTTTCTCATGTTTTGTACATGTCATTTCTTTCTTACCCGTTGTTCCTCGTATTTATCTTTAATTTATGCAAATCTAATTGTATTATTTAGTTTTGTCAAGCAGTTATTGATGTTTATTTGACATTAAAGCGTTGTTTCCATATTTCATGCCTCTTCTTTCCAACTTGCGTCGGACCGTGTGTTTGTGCCGAAATGGAAAGCACCCTCTAGCGACCATACATTCTATGGTGAAAAGTGTTTGTTTCGTTGTGTTCTATCACCCCCTGAAGTTTGTCCCATGACCGTAGAATCACCCTGTATAGAAAAATTGTATTAATATTCTTAAAAAGTAATCTATATGACATCTCTACATATAAAGCATAGATGGCGTCTGTCTGTTCTTCATATAAATCTACACCGTCTGACCTATCCCCACTAAATTTGGTACATATATATGTGCCGTGTTCTACAGAGGAGGCTAAAAACAATTCGAAATTGCCATAGGAATACCATTCAGCACATAAAGATTGCGGTGCGCAACTCAGTTGATTTTACCAGTATTGATCGGAAATCAAATTTTGAAATAAAATTGTTTTACCCAGTATTGCTCGAAAAACAATTTTCCCCAAAACATTATATTTAAACAATTTAAATTTCTGATTATGTTTGAACTGATTTTATATTTCTTTCCATAATATAAATAGTTTAAAAATATATGATTGATGAAAAATGGATATTGAAAATACTTAATTTTACACAACGTACATTTTGTAATGGAATACGAAAGCCCAACCAAAGAACTCATTGATAATAAAAGCGTAATTTTGCAATTCGGTATCTCGCAACGCCAGAATTAATTAGAATTCCGTGTTTGCGTATTTGAGTTAAGGCAACGAAATGTTCAAGTCCTATTTGAGCATTTTTAAGTTTTTTAATTTTGTATTCTTTTTGTAAATAATTCATTATTATCTATCAATATTTTTTAAACTTTCTTTTTCGAATTTCTCTATTTCAGTATATTGTCAAGGAGTCGAAATTCGACACGCTTGCTGATATCTTTCGTTTTTCAGAATTCTACAATTTTCAATGACCAGAATTTCGTTTCTGTTTGTATTTATGTGTTCCAGTACTTTCCATATTACAGATTTATTATTTAGGAGTTAAATTGTAATGAATTATTTTTATTTTCTGCAAATTATCACTAGATATGGATAATCTCTTGGTGGTATATGTATATTTCAACCAACTTTCCTTTAGTCTTTAGTTAAATACGTAATGGCTTGTAAAATTATGTTTCATAAAAATAAATACATAAAATTATTTACATCTTATTTAAAAACAAAACATTTTTAAATAAGGCGTGTAACTTCTTATTTTAAAATGACCGGTATAAAGTTAAAATAAAATAATTTCAAAATAAGATAGTGATATTTTAAATCAAAACGGGTAGCCTTACGTTGTAGTTCAAATATATTTCTAAATTTTGACAGATTTTAATTACAAGACGATTAAAATAAATGAAATTTACATTTGTTTTTCATATTAACTGGGTATTATTGAAAGCTGTACTCCCTAGGCAAGTAACTGTATCTATAAAGGTAATAATATAACCTATAAGGCTAAATAGGTATGTGGTTTCCATATAGAAACTGAGTCTCCCAATTGAAAAAGTACCATAAGGATTCGATATAAAATTTAATTTCTGTTGGAGGAAAGTGAATTTTAAAAAAGACTGCTGATCTTGGAATAATATCACAGTAAGGAAGTATTTACACTAGGACTGTTGAAAAATAGAATTTTTTTTATCTTAGTGACAGATGGTCGAGGCTGTTTATTTGAAATTGAAACTGTTCGTATGCAACTTAGGTGCCTGTGAAACATTCGTTGAAAGAAGTGATTTTGTAAAAATCGTAATCGATTGAGTTTTCTTTGTCTACACTATGACATTGACATTTAAAACAAGCCATTATTATTCCACGTGCCGCTGAATGGAATTTTCAAGAAAAAAATGTGTTTTCAAAATAAATGAATTACGAATAACGTAACAATTTAATTTACCATCCTCTCATATTGATGAAATTTGAAAACATCGCATACTAGGTTCAAGAATGCCACAAGTAAAACATATTCATAGGAAGACTAAGTTTAAGACTAAACGCCGAAAATTCTCCAGTTTTACTGAAAATGAACGTACGGGGATATTGGTAATCACTCCAAAACTCTAAATCGACTTCTGTAGTAGTCACCTTAGAAAAAACTTTTGTTGTTTGTCTTGCAGCAGAAGTGCGATGAATATGAAAGGGATTATATTGACGGATGTATACATATTAGACATCATGTATACATATTAGCGTCCGAAGTAAATTGTAGAAGCTATGAAAAAGTTAAAACGATGTTAAAAAATTATTTCCCTACACTTAAAGATGCTTGGATTTTTTATGAAAGATAATTAATTAGTATGATCATTTTTCAATCAACATTTAATCAATTCAACCCGAGAAACGCCTGGTAATTCTGCTAGTATTTTATAAAATAAGAATAAAACGAAGTCAAAATATTTCTATCATTATTTTGATTGTTATAGTCGAATAACCTGTATTTTCAATTTTAGAAAGTAGACACGAGTATTATATGCATAATATGGATTATTGTTAGTATTGATATTTCTAAAATTGGTTCCACCAAAATGTTCATTCAGTAACGCAACGAAAACGCTCCATTTTAAAAACATTATGACGGGAGATGAAAAGTGAATATCTTACAAGACAAAAAGGATAATGGGGCAAGAAAAATGAATCACCATTATAATGATCCAGAAGTCCCGTCTTCATCCAATGTGATGTGTATATGGTGAGATTGGGAAGGAGTATTTACGACCTCCTTTCGCAAAACTAAACGATTAATTACGACTACTGCTCCCAATTAGAACATCTGAATACAGCATTCGATGAAAAGCTCTGGGCATTAGACAACATAAAAGGCGTATTCTTCCATCAAGATAACGCAAGACCGCATGTTTCTTTGTTAAACAGACAAAAACTGTTACAGCTTGACTAAAAAGTTATTATTTTTTTCACCAGACATTTCACTGTTGGATTTCCATTTATTCTGATCCTCACAAAATTATCTTGATTGGAAAACTTTCGACTCCTTAAAAGACTGCAAAATGCAACTACAACAGTTCTTTGTCCAGAAAGATAAAGTTTCGGGTGATGATTATAAAGTTGCATGTTAGATGATTGAAGAAGGAACAAAGCGGCCAATATTGCGAATATTAATTTGCTTTTCAATAGTTATTTGTGACAGTGAAAAATGTTACGTTTTTACTTATGAACCGAACGAACTTTTTGGTCAACCAAATATTAAATTCTTTATTAAAGGTCCATAAAGAAGGATAAGAAATCAATACAACAGTGCGAAATTTGTATGTGGCGGGAGAAATGGATGATAATTTTATTTTGCATTTCCGTTGATTAATTCGTGCTGCGATTCATTAATTTAATTTAATTGAGTTTTAATTAATTTAATTGTTGTTTCTTTACAGAAAAAATTCAATTACAGAGAACAAAAAATACAGGATCCAAAAGATGAAAGAAAAGAGGCATATACAAATACAGATTTAGATAAGAGATAAAACTAAACAATTCATGAAGGAGATTACTTATTGAATTGAAATAATTAAAAATATATCAATTTCCAAGAAACAATTATTATGAAAGCAATATTAATGAGAATAGCATGAATTTATGAATAATCTAAGTAATAAAGATGTCGATTTGGTAACACATGACAAGAATTTCAAACAATGAAATTCTTTGCGACAGATTTTAAAATACGTTGTTTGCAGTAATATTTGGGTTAGGAGAATATCTCAATCAATTTTTGTGAATTGTAGTTTAAGGAGTAGGTGCACTCCAAAATTTTCAGAAATAATTTGCGCATATTTTAAACTCTTTTAAATTATAGTTCTTTTCGAATAATTTAAAGTTTAAAAATTTAAATAAAACAGATCATAAACTAAGTTATATATATAAACTTGAATTTGCAACTTTAAACACAAGTTTATCAAAATAAACATTTTCGATCTGAGGAATCTTAAAAGTAGCTTTTCTAAAACAACAACCTTAACCTGGTAGCTAAAACTTTAAATTTTTCCAAAATGTTCTACAAGCATCATAGATTATATGGAAGTGACAGTGAACTTTGTAAAAATCTTCATAAGCAGAAAGATCTTCGGATTGTACTTCAAGAACCATGGCTTCATTTCATAACAGAAAAATCGATAATTCGAATCACGCAGAAACAGAAAAAAGTGCGGTTTATGATGGAAATGTGAGACTTCCATTTTTAAAAACTGATGCTCCAGTTGAGATTCACAATTTCATCACCAAGCGTAATGGAAAACGAAGAAAGACTTCTTGAAATAGAATTCTTTTGTGATTTAATGGCACTTCAGTTTTTATGGAAAGCGAGGTTTCGGTCAATTTGCGTTTTTGTGTTAAAATAGCTAACTGCATGAATTCAAAAGTTTATGTTAGACTAAAATATTTTTGTGTGATACTTCAATTTCAAGCATCATTTATTTAAATGCATGCAACTTAACGCAGTCGACGCTCAATTTAACAGACCCCATTTTGACTAACTTACACGATTTAAGAAATTCTATGAAGCTCCTCCCACATATTGTAAAAGTTGCGTACCGCAATCGTAATAATAATCAATGTTATTCCTATGGGGATTTCAAACTGTTTTTAGCACCTTGACGCACCTAGGACAAACATAATAGGGGTTAATATGTAGCCTACGTCACCAGCATGCTACCAAAGTATAAGTGGTCAAAAGGTGTAGATTTGAATAGAGAACAGATAGACGCCAACTTTTCTTCATATATATAGACTAGCAGAATTACCCGGCGTTGCTTGGATTTAAAGGTGATCAGGCTAATACTTCTATTACATACAAAAATGAAAGCATCATTTAAGTGCACAGGAAATTTTGTAACATAGTTTTAACTTTTTAATAGTTTCTACAATTTACTTCGGACGCAAATATATATACATCCATATAATCCATTCCATATTCATCGCACTCTTGCTGTAAGACAAACTACAAAAGTTTTCTTCTAAGGTGACTACTACAGAAGTCGATTTTGAGTTTTGGAGTGATTTCGAATGCCCCTTAAGATCATTTTCAATAAAAATGACGAACTTCCAGGGTATAGTCTTGCACTCAATATTCCTATCAATATTTTTTATTAGTGGCACTCTTATACTATGGTTCGATGTTTTCGAACATCATAATTGTGAGAGGATGGCAAATTAAATTGTTTCGGTATTCATGATTAATTTATTTTGAAGCAAACACATTTTTTTCTTGAAAATTCTATTCAGCGGCACGTGGAATAATGGAGCTTGTTTTAAATACCAATGTCATCAGTGTAGACAAAGCAAACTCAATCGATTACAATTTTTACAAAATCATTGCTTTCAACGAATGTTTCACGGTTACTTAAGTTGCATACGATCAGTTTCAACTTCAAATAAGGAACCTCGACCTTCTATCACTTAATGCAAAAAAATCTATTTTTCAGCAGTTCAGTTAAATACTTCCTTACCGTGATATTATTCCAAGATCAGCAAAGTCTTATTAAAATTTGCTCTACTCAGTTTTAAATTGAATCCTTATGGTACTTTTTCAATTGTGAGATTCAATTTCTATGTGGAAACCACGTACCTATTTAGAATGATAGATACAGTTACTTGACTATGGAGTACAGCTTTCCAATAATACCCATGAAACATGAAAACTAATGTACATTGAATTGATTTTAATCGTTTTGTAATGAAAATCTGTCAAAATTTAGAAATATTTTTGAACTACACCGTATGGCTACCCGTTTTGATTTAACGTAACCTATCTTATTTTAAGAATCACTTTTAAAATAATAAGTTAGACACCTTACTTAAAAAGGTTTCCGTTTATTTTTTTATGAAACAGGTTTCTACAAACCATGAAATATTTAACCAGACTTAAGGAAAGTTGGTGAAATATACATATACCATCAAGAAATTATCCACGTCTAGTGATATTTTGCATAAAATAAAATAATTCATTAAAATTTAACTCTTAAATAATATATCTATAATATGGAAAGAGTAGTGCAATATATAAATACAAACAGAAAAGAAATGCGGGTTATTGAAAAATGTCGAATTCTGAAAAACGAAAGATCTGAGCAAGCGAATTTCAACTTCATGAGAATATCCTGAAATAGAGAAATTCGAAAGAGACGCTTGAAAAATATTGATAGACAATAATGTATTATTTACTAAAAGAACACAAATTTACAAAGCTGAAATGCTCAAATATGACCGCAACATTTCTGTCTTAACTCAAATACGCAAACACGGAATTCTAAATCCAATTTATAAAATAAAACATTAATTCTGGCGTTGCCAGATACCGAATTGCAAAATTACGCTTTTATGATCAATTTTTTGTTTTGGCTATTCGTGTTCCATTGCAAAATGCACGTTGTGTAAAATTAAGTGTTTTAAATATCTATTTTCATCATTCAAATATTCCTAAATTATTAATATTATGGAAAGAAATAAAAAATAAGTTCAACCATAATTAGAATTTTAAATTTTTTAAATTCCTTCAATAAAAGATTCTTGTAAATCATCATGGGATATTTTCTTAGGATTTCAAACACAGAGTACTGGAGCAAAAGTAAAATAAAATAATCGGTGTTGACCTTTATCACTTCAAAAAATTATTCTTGTTCTATTTGTAGTAAATTTTCTCATTTATATCTCTTAACTATGATTTTTGCTGGAAGTACAAAAAAAACTTTCCTTAAGGTGTATATATACACTAGAAATCACGAAAATTGACCAAAATATCGATATAATTTTTAATAATTCAAAATATTGTCCAACTCCTTAGCTTTCAAACGATACCAAGATCTTGTAAATATTCGAAATAGTTTTCAAGTTACAAGGGTTTGGGTTAGGTACTGTCACTTTAGACAAACACGTTTCCAAAACTTTAAACTCGATTTCTGAAGAACTATGTTTTTGCAATAGGATGCTTCTTTCGAACAGTGATAACTCAACAATGAATGAATCTATTATAATTACTTTTGTGTCATTATAATCTATATAATACAGTGGATGTTTTGACCCTCAATCGAAGTTATTGGTTAAGAAATGAATTTTTTGTTGATTTTTAAATGTTGAAATTCCTGAAAAAATCTTGATTTTTTTAGACTTCTTTCGTGAAAAAAATTGTAAAAAAGAACGTATTCCCTCTAGCAACTTGATGGAGGGTCAAAACATGAAGAATAATATTAGGAATAATTTCCAACAGGATTTGTCTTTCTGAACACATAAGAATTTGAGATATCACTGTTCAAAAAACATGCTAATTAGCTCATTATATCTAAATTAGATAATTAATGAATACCTTAATCAGAATTTTTCACACTGAAATGAGTTTAAGCACAAACCAATGACCTATTGTGAAAAGAATGGATTTTTAAAGTCAAAATTCAAAAAAGTGTTCTAGTGTATACATACACCTTAATCTCTCAATCTTGTACTATCAGTTTTATTCATAAAACTTGTATAAATGTTGTAAGGTTTAATATATTTTCAAGAATTTAAATTACAATTGAGGGCAATCAGAAATAAACATTTCTTTACAATTCACGTAAATACGTTTTAGTTTAGAAATATTATCATCTTATCCATCACGATCTGATCACTTTTGCTAATGACGAGATATCTGATCCATCAAGATCTGACCAATTTTGCTAATGACAAGATATCTCGAGACATCTAGATATTGTCAACTGTTTTATGATGACTGAGAGAACTGGGATATCTGGTCAGTTTTCTTCTAATGCCAAGATACCTCGTCCATCAATATCTAATCAGTTTTGCTAATGATGATGTACCTCATTGAGACAACTACTATAAAGGTTAAGAAATAATAAAACAATCTTAAGGCTTTCATGTATACAAAAGCAAAAGCAAGCTTTTAAAGCTACAATTTAAGTTGCAAATTATTGTTGGATTATTCATAGAGATGAGTTTAAAACTAAACTGGCACGAAACGCAGTTTTGTGTATAAGAAACAAAGAAGTGAGAAAAACATCCTAATTTCATTCAAGATATGAATAAATTTATACGGTTTCTCTTTTAGATATGAAAATCGCAACAGCAATACTGACAAAAACAATATAAAAATGACATTTTGCGAAACTAAATTTTATTCACCAAATACATCGAATGTGCGTTTAATTTGAAACCGGTTTTGACACAAACTGTGACGTGCTAGAAAAGTTTGAAAACATTTTATGGTGCTTTTGCGTGTAAGTAAAAATATAAAGGTTTCCAACAATGTTTCTGAAGTTTAATTTTCTAGACATGTGTAATTAATAAAAAAAATTAGAAGCACAAATTTAAGAAACAAAAGTTACAAAAGTTCTGGGCCTTTTTTCTTAAATCTGTTCCTGCAGTCTTTATTTTCTTATTGGTTTATAAGCATTTATCTATATATTTATTGAGAATCACGTAACATCTCAATTGAGAATGATAAGACCTACTTAAAAAATGAAGTAAAGAATGTGCTGGATGTTTCAGAGAGAAAATGTTTTAAGACAATGTAAACTCCTTGCTTAAAGAAAAAGCTTATAATTAATGATTTGCTAGCGTGATGTCTTAAGAAGTTGTCTGGCTTTCGTGTCAGAGCAAAGAAATGGATCAGTGCGTTTCAAGGCTAAGAATAATTAAAGCAATCTTTTCTTAATTTGTGTTTCTTTTTATCGCTGTGCATGGGTTGCCTTTTCATGGATATAAATTCTCTGGAAATTGGTAGTTTTTATTTAGAAATACATATGACGATAAAAAAAACTGCATCATGTAATATATGTAGCAATGTAGTAGTAAAGTTAGTAATTATATGCCATGGTAATTCTGCGCTTCGCGATATTGAGAGGCGAGAGAACTTTTGAGGTGATTGAGTACAACGGTTGTGTTTCCTGACATTTTCTTCTCACCCTAATTCCATTAGCTCTCTTTTTGTATTTTGTATGTCTTCTTTTTGTATTTAACAGTTTGCTCTTTTTGTATTTTGCATATATCTTCTTTTGTATTTTACATGTTTGTTCTCTTTATCGATTTTGCATCTATTTGTCCCTTTTTTGTATGCTTAATTACTTTTTGTATTTTTATCTGCTTGCTCTTTTTTGTATTTTGTATTTGTTTGTTCTTATTGAACGTTTTCTTATCTGCATCCTTTTCATGTGATCTGATCATTAGAAATTAAAAAAAATTAAAGGTTCCTTTGCTGTTTGTTTTTTAAATATGAATTTTGAACTAAGCAGATTTCGCTTACTTAAAAGCAGAGTTGCATTGTGTTCTCGTTACGATGCAATTTTTTGTTGTATATTTAAACTACCAAACTATAAAACTCTACCTCTCATATAATGTTTAATATTCTCCTTCCTTATTAAGTGTAAGAGTAAACAATCTCTTCTTAACAATATTATATACATAAATACGAGAAAACAAATATTAATTTATTCTTGATTATGCGCTATCTTTACATAAATAACCATAAACTTTCAACACTCATCAATATAAAAACTCATCATATAAAGTGGATTTAGTCATTTCTTTTGTGGTTTGACTTACTTCTGATTAGATATGCATCTTGATTTTGCATTTGGAAATAATGTTTATATACATTTATTTTTATAACTGGCGTAGAATATAATTCTTAGAAATACAGTTGAGTTGTATTTCTTAGAGGAATTGTATCCTGAAATAACATTAGTGCAAATAATTTGGAATCACAATTTATTAAAGATTAATACGAATCGCCATCTTTTAAAAAATGTCATTAGCTAGATCTATTGAACATTTTGTAGAAATGAATTAAAGAATTAATATAGTAACGGATAACTTAATTATTCTAATTCTATAAAACAGCATACTTTTCACGAATAAAATGAATTACTTAGCTCTATTTTGGAATATAATATCACCATTGAGATGTTTAAACTGTTTTTACATATGTAATCACCAAGATTCTGATTTTTAAACTTTAAAAATCTTAGATTAGGTTTTTTGAACTTATGCTTTGGATTTTCTGTAGTTTTCAAATGGTTATTTTAGGTTCTTATGAGTTCTAAGAAAATATATCACCTTAGATCGTAGCATTGAAAGATTAGCGCACTTCTTTTACATCGTAAGGTCAATTTTTAAATCGCATACACACGTTTTTTTTGTAAATAACATGGTAAAATATGTAATATGTCACAGAGATCTAGTGAGATGTAAAAACAATTGTACGATTTTTATTTTATAATTAATTTGTTAACTATGAATAACTTGACGTACTTAAAACAGGTCCATATATTACTATAATAGTTAGGGTTATTTTTTCGAAATGTCGCAAGAATGGTCAGATATTAGTATTGACGTTAACCGAATAAAAATTTGGATTCAACATCTGAAACAGAAGTCAGATTAGCAATCTCTAGATATTCTAGACTGTGTGTGTCAACAAATTCATCTTTATGTCCAGCCTTGTTCTTGTGATTAGCACATCATTCCTTTCAAACAATCCTCTAAACATATAGGTTAAACTACACACATCTAATTTAGCCCTCGTGTAGCAAAAAACGATCGTAGACCGACAAACCAAACTGAACTTTATATCAATGAAAATATATTTTTACGTATTTGTGTGACGTTGTACAGTCAGATTCATTGAAAAATTTTGCATTGGTAAAGCCCTTGCAATCTTCAGATAGAATTCGTTTTAGTCCTGATAAAACACATTAAACGGGACATGGTGTCAAGTGGGTAAATTTCATTTAACAAATTTCGATGGTTATCTACTGTAGATAGTTTTCCACTATTCCACTAAAAACTTGGGACGCATCCTCGGGACATATTTTGGAGTCAAAGTTTCTTGCTAAGACAGCGTCTAACCTCCTGGAAACAGCTATGCCAACCAGTCCAGACAAGAGATCCCCTTTGCTCCTAATAAGTTGCTGTGATGGGCTTTTATGAAAGCTAAGCATTAATAGTTGAAGAGACATCTAAAGCCTCTTTCGCAGCTGTGACGGCTACTGGTAAGAAAAGAGGATTTTGCAGACTTTCAGTATGGATGGAAATGCTTGTCCTAGATTAATCAATTATTGCCCTGAAATTCACAAATTTTAACGCGCCAAACTATCTTCAATAGTCAAATTAAAATAAAACTATTCAGTTGGATGTTGCGTTTCTGCTTCTTTCCACAGGTAGAAATGGCAAACTTCCCGATGCCTAGCACCGATATTTTGTGCATCGAGTTGTAGTAATAGATAATATCTGGATAAGTATTCTCAGCTTTCTGTTAACTCTTCAATAATTCAAAGGAACGTATAACCAGGTATTACACACTTTAAACATATAAGGTACGTTACCCGTGTCCCATATGCTTTGCAAAAAATAGCCGAGTTCCGCAGTGAAATTCTTATATCGTTGAATCCAGTTTTTAAGCACTTTGTCTTCGAAATATTAGATAAGAAATTCACATTTAAATCTTTAATTAAAAAAATATTTAAAAACTGAATAAAATAACGTGATATAGAAACCCAAATAAATTGTGAGTTATGATTGGCTAACTGTGATATTTTGTTTTTGCTATAGTTGCCTTTTTGTTTTAACAGTATTTTTTAGCAAGAAAGCATCACACTCGGGTTACCGGAAATGATTAAAGTGCATTGTTTTATTTTGAATAAAGACTTATTCAAAAGGACTCCTTGCCACAGAACCTCTTGAAGGCCTGCCTTAGATTCAGTCCATCAGATTCCTATTTAGTTGCTTTTAACATTGCGAAAAATGTGTTTTCGCAGTTACTTAAGAATACAATGTGTTTACCTAAGTATTTTTCTCATTTCTTTCAGTTCCTAGTAGCACCACGTGGCATGTGAGTTTTTTATATTATTCCACATAGCCTGTGGAACATTCATTTAGGATTTGAGGTACTTCGGTTCAGATGCTTGGCAAGGGATCTCTGCTTGTATTATCTAAATTTTTGAACATGTGAGAAAAATTATTTTCAACTTCAGTTGGTCAGCGGTTTTGTCCACTGTTCTAACAACCTGCGAGTTGTAAATGGAGCAGGTTCGATTCCTCCTTGGGTGTACTTTCTTCTATGTCATTAAAACTTTCCTTGGGAGTGTATGTCCATTTACTCGACATTGCTGGCTCGGTCAAATATAGCCATAGCGTCATAAAACCCAACACAATCAACTACTTTTCAACCTTAATATCCATCATCCTATTGCCATCTTAAAGAAAACTTTAAAGTGCTCTTTGGGTAATACTACTTTACATATTTTTCACCGTAAAAAATGACTTAACCTTAACTTAAACCTTAATTTTCGTTTTCATTTCACTTTCCTGTTGTCTCTTGTCTTGATCACAACCTGCTGGATATGTTTATCGGTTAACTAGCAGTAAATTAACACTAACCACTAACAATTGTAAGTACATTTGTCTTACAGAGGTGACAAGAAATAGTACACAAATATATTTCCCCACACACTTGCACAAAAGAAATTTACAATGAAAGCTGAATCTGGGGTTGAAGGAAAAGACCCGAGACAAAAATAGAGTAAGTGCAGAGATTAAAACGAGTTTTGATTAAGCTTTTTATCCTCGGAGGAAGTGAATTTGTTTTATAAAGCATTTAATTCTCTTTTGTTTCTAGACGTTGAACTATTTTTGCGACCCGAGTCCAAACCTTAATTTAATTACGCGTACCTTCTGCTTTCCTGTGATAAGAAGGAAGTTGTAATAAAGTTTTTTGTGTCAAATGCAAAGTTTATTTCGAGAGTAGTGAAAAAGCCTTTATTACCAGTTGCTACATATGCTAACTTTAATAGGAATTTAAAACATTATTCTGCTTGAAGAACTTACAAAACAGCCTCCAGCATTCCTTTATGTCGTTTAAGACCTCTGGTTTACACACACATATCCATTCTGCAACCTACAATCTTCCCTGCATGCTTCAAGCCAGGCTTGACCTTCTTGAGAAACATATTTCCCAGAATTCTTCCAATCAATAGATGGTATTATACATTATATGTGTATTGTGGAGTAAAAGCAATACTTCTCCCCTGCTCCTATCCGTGATAGGTCATTACAGGTTTTAGGTATATCCTGGAAAAACAAGGAATTGATGAGCGAGGACAGATTGCGCCCCAGTACCTAGCACTATGCCTAGCGCGATAAATGACCTAGACAGTAAGGGGCGGGCCTAGCATAGAAACTGCTTCCTTTATCGTATAGTTAACGAAAGAGGAAATATGCTGCTGGCTCTACTGTTTTTGCCTGTGCGAAGTCTGGTTATTTGAATGTCTATCGCATGGGAAGTGTCTCGAAATGGGAGGACTTTTACATACCGACTTGCATTTACATTACGTGGAAGGGAAAGCAGTGATACCTTCCAGTCGGGAGTAAAAGTAATGCCTCACTACTCCGAAATCTCGACTCTCAGAGGGTTGAATTTCCATATTCACTAAAGTCATTTCAGAATAAGAATGTTTACCACGATGAAAAAATGAAAAGGTATTAAACTAACAGTACTCTCGGTATCTGTCAGATAACACTTCTGAGGGGTCCTCATGCATACAAAACAGCCTCCAGAGTAAAGGCATCCCTTTGTGTCGCTTAAGACTTTTGCCGGTTTCACACACAGAATAAATATCCATTCTGCAACTTGCAATATTCTCTGCCCTTCTATAAACTATGGTATTTCCTGCATGACTTCTAATACGTTTTGAACTTCTTGATCAATAGAATCTTTTGTAGGATGCTTTCAACCAATAGATATGGTTATTTGCTCGTTATGTGTTGTGGATAAAAGCAGTTACACTACTCTGAAATATCAGATTAACAATCTGAGGAGTACACACACAATTCCAACTTAAAACCCCTCCAGACTTCCCTGCAGGACTCCTAACCAGTTTTGACCTTTGTGACCAATATAGTCTTTCCAAAAAATTATATTCTAAGGAAAAGATCGGTGGAATCTTTCCAAAGGATTCTATAATGAAGTGACCACAATAAAACCTTACTAAAGGATTATATCCTAAGGATAGTACTAATAGAATATTTCCACTTTCAAGGAAAAGAGCAATAGAATTTTTCTTACGGATTTTATTCTATGGAAAGGACGAATAGAATCTTTAAAATAGTTGAAAGAGTCCAGATTCTTTCACCAATAGATGTGGCTATTATTTATTAAATGTGTTTCGGGGTAAAAGCAATACTCAACTACTCGGAAATCACGTGACTTTTAGAGGGACAATACGCCATAAAATGGCATACACGCCAATAGACAAATGGTAACAAATGGACTAATAGGTAGGCCACACCTGCTCTATTTATAATTTTAATTAAGTATTTTTTGTAAAAATATGTTTGCGTAATGCGATTATTTCTAGGTTGTTTTGTATGCAAGTAAAATTTTCTTTCCCATCCATATTTTTGTTCGTCAGATTCACCGCATCTGTCTTCGACAGTAAAAATTCATTAAGGAATTTAGAATTGATATGTGATAGTTGATTCGTCAACGCCAATAGATTAAACACCAAATGTCGCCAAGACAGAGATAAACTAGATTTTAAGGAAACTCCTATATGTATTACGACAGAGCATTTGACGAGAATAAAAATTTCTCTTTTCTGTATGTTTGTTTACACTGAAACCCCCTCATAATTTTAATGTGTTAGTGATGATTGAAGTATTAAAATAAAATACTTCAGTCACTATGTGTATGGTGAGTATCTTTTGTTTCTATTCCAATTCTTGTGATACGTTAATGTTTTATTGAGATAAAAAGCGACGGTTATTTCTGAGATACACCACTCGTATTAGTGTCGCATTTCCGAAGGGCTAAGCACCTACTGAAGGGTTAAGCTTGTTTTAGTCACTTTATTTTTCCTTCACTAGACACGATCTTGCAACTATTCGTCTATCTCTGGCAGCCAAATAAAGATTGGAGTCAGTGATAAAACCATTAATACTTTCAGTAGAATGAATGTCCATGACGTTTCTAAGTCTAGGGCATACGGCGAGGTGAGGTTCTTGGTCATTCGAAAGACAGAAATAGGTTTATAATTATCAAAAAATTAAAATGTCGAATAAGTGTTTAATCCTCTGAATGTCATACAATTTCCGAGTAATGTAACATTGCTTTTATCCTAGTACGAATGTAATGACTAAATAACCACATCTATTGGTTTAAGAATCATAGGAAAAATCCTTTTGATCAAGAAGTTCGAAACTTGTTAGAAGCCATGCAAGGAAGACTGCAGGTTGTAGAATATGTATATATGTGTATATATGTGTATATATGTGTAAACTATATACACATATATACATATGTGTATATATGTGTAAACCCCTCAGAAGGTTGAGCTTAACTTAGTAGTGCAGTTAAAATAAAAATTGGATACCATGTATCGAAATTATCTTATGTTTTATCACCTATTAATGTTACTTTATTGAGACTCTACGAATGAAAAGAAATTATCTTCCTTTGCAAGCTCGTCAAAATATAGAATTACAACTGGAGAATGAATTAATATGTAATTTGTAAAAAAATTTTGGTACTATTGGGTTATTTTAAAGACATAGTCTTATAATGAAGTACGCTCTTAGTTCTAGGTTAATAGAGTTATACTACTTTTTGTTTCTCATATATCACACTCCTAATAGTGTCACTATTCGATAACAACACATTTTCTGCTACCCCATAAATGGTATGATGGAAACGTAATCTATGAGGATCAAAATTATCACAAGTCTATCTTATACTTAAATTACCTTATACAACGGCTACTTCACAATCGGTGTTTACTCTATCTTAAAAATGCATATTATAGGGTTGTGACAATGTTGTTCTAAGGGTATGATATTTCCACTGCCGAGTTTGTCAAAAACTTGATAGTACATTATTTTCCACAGTTAAAAGATTATTAAAACAGTTGATCAGTATTGATGGAAAATGCTTATAATACATATTAGTATATACGTAGTATGTAACAGCTGAAACACGCAGTTTTGAACATCCCTAAATTCATTTACTGTAAGCTTTGTGAAACTTTTATTTTGCAAAATCTAGAATATCTTCCAGTTTGGAAATGTTTTTTAAGTCTTCTAAAAATGGTATATTTTTACTAAATTAGAACGAAATATATTACATTTATTAATAAAGATGCTGTGCTACTTTCCTTACGAAGTGGAAAAACATTAAAAGCATCCAATATGGAAATAATTATAAAGACTAATGTAAAGACTAATTTATATACCTTCCATATCTTCCGATAATAAAATCAGTTTATTCCCTAACTTTAAAGTAATGTATTCTGGTACCTTGAAAAAAATGAATAATTTTATTACATCGGTAGTACTATGAACAATATTCTACACCCAATTGCTCACTGTATTTATTTACTTATTATTATCTTGAATACCAAAGAACTACCTAAATAATGAATTTTATATTTTATATACATCCACCTATTTTTCATTTAACAGAGAAATATGTTATCTATCGTCTGAATTCTTATTTCGAGTCGAAAAACGTAATACGTATACAACTCTACTTTAATTTTAGACTTTAATCTGTTGCAATACTCAATTAGTTCACCTCTCATTCTCAAAAGATTTCGAGAATAACTCCAAGTTCTTATCAATACCGAAAAAATTCTGCTTCAAACAAAACAAGAAATGAATCACCATTAAAGTGAAGATAACGGGAAATAAAATCTTCTCTCCTCTTTTTGATTTTGTTACATCGAGATAGTTGTGAAAAATCATGATTTGGAACATACTTCTGTGATTTTTCCTGTCTGTATCTGGGGAAGTTTTGATAAAAGTGTTTTATTCATGATCGACTAATGAATCTGGTGTAATGAGTAACACTACTTCTTCGAAGTAGTTTTAACACCCTTTGCATAAATTTACTGAAACTGTTTTACTCAGTGGTAATAAAAGATTACAGGAGTTTGGGTTTTGCAGTTTTGTGAAGTCAAGTTCGTTTTACTTAAGGAATTCATTATACTTTTTACTTGTTAATTTAAAGATATTTTTGGAAGCTGAAAACTTTTCTAGGCACTTGGAAGTGCATCTGAAACATTTTGTAAAGTAATTTGCAGTTTGGAAGGAACTAAGTAATCAGTGAAGTAAGTTGAACTGGCAGGAATCGTTCAAAGAATTTGTAACTAGTTGGTTAATTTTTTCACTGTAATTTATTTTGTCGTTTAATACTGGAATTTAAACATATATGTAAATTTTTTATTTAATTTTTTACATACGTTTTAGTTTAGTTCGTTATCAATATTAAACACTAAGAGAATGAGTAATAAGAACATGATTTGGCTAAAGAAAAGCTAAAAACTTAGAACTCAATTAATTTCGTGAGGAATGTTCCAAATTTTATGAATTCGTACTATTCAATAAAGTATTTACCATGAACCTTGACCAGTGCTGAATATTGAACCAAAATAATTAAAAGGGGTATCCTCATGTTCATATGACATCCTGTACAGAAAGTGACATTATTAACCTAGTAATGTACTTACGCAGACTTGAAATAAGTCTTACATAAAAAAGGTTTCAAATGTGATATTTCTAAAACTAGCAGGAATACAAAAGTTTTTATTTATTCAAATTATTGCGTAGGCTAAGTATTTGTAAATCTAGTAACCGTCAGAAATATCAAGTCAAAATAAGTTGAAACAATGTTAAAATTTTCTATCTCTTATACGAAATTGATTCTCGTCAGAAATGTATAGATCACTATAGGAGATAGGATATTTTATACTTTGATGAAAAAAATTCATTTTGATTTGTGTTTGTATTTGATGTTAATAATACCTAATAAGTTCTTTAATTACAGTGGAATCAATCTTAGAAATATTAATGTAATTATGTTGCTTTCAACGTTAAATTTTAAAATCCTGTCAAAATTTTTGCAATTAATATAATATAAATCCTCCCGTAAAAAGGATTTATTTAATAAAATTGTCTCTATTTTTTATGTTAAATAGCCGGCAGAGTTAAATTTATTTGTCACGGATTTCTGGTATTGAATTATTTTACATAAAAAAACAATATATTTTTCAGAACTGTTCAACAAACAAAACACTTTATAAATAAGGTATTCAAATAGAAAATCAAAATTATTTTCTTTAAGGAATCGAGAATCAAATAACGAGATAAGCAATGAATTTATTTTTCTGTTTTCGATTCCCCTTTATTTTTATTAATAAAATTAACTTTACATCCATTTACTTCAAAATCATAATCTAACAGTTTCAAAATCTTCTCAAGCGTAAAATATATTAAACATTTATTTACAAATACGGGTTCCTGATTGCATTGTTTATTCAAACGTTACTCATATCTATCTTCGAAATTCACTGAATTTTCCACATTTCTATTTTTAGTGAACTGCTTCCTAAATAAAAAAACTATTCGGAAATTAATTTACGTTTTTACTTTAGTCAACACGGAATTTTACAAATTAGAATTTTGTGTGTTTTGGCGATAATGAATAATTAACGTAATAAAGGAAAACTAAGACACAAATTTAATCATAACTATGCTATGTTTGAAATTAACGCTCATCATTTTGCGTACATGAATGTAACATTTTTCCATTTATACTAAACATACGGCGAGTCAGAAAAGTATTCGTCCCCTTCATAGTTTTCATTATTTTCATGAATTTTACAAGGGTGTAGTTAAGTTAAAATTATGATTTAAATAAAAGTTTTCCACAACCACACACACATAAAAGCTCTGCCTCTATTTTAGCCTCCCATCAATAACAATCAAATAATTATTAAAAGTTTTGATAAAAATATTTAAAATATACCGCGTAACCTATGAAATCAGACACACAAAGGTATTCGCCACCTACCATAGAAAGTGCGAAATTTGAACAAAAACGTAAAAAAACTGATGTTTAAAATTATTTTTTGCATTTTGTCTTATACCTTAGATACTTTTAGGTCTAAATATCATTGTTTGCACCAGATATTTGGTCAAACAGAAACCAATTTCATTCTATTCTTCTTGAAGGTAGATTTTCAATGGATTTCATTGTTTTATAACGTGAGAAATGTGTGATTTCTTCAGAAATTTTCCTAAAGGTAATGGTGGGGCCCAAATATTTAAGCAGAGGTCATATTTTAGGTCGTTTAGTTCTTCTATATAACAACTGCATCTTTCTATGGAAAGCCGTTTTGGATTATAGTTATGGTGGATGAAAGTATGTGCTTTACTTCAAATTTACCGACAAAATGTTTAAATTTCTTTTGAAAATATCAATATAAGCATACCGAACCTTAGTATTAGCAATAAATTCAAATATATCTGCTCCATCTGCGATACACATATCGTTACTACCACACTAAAGGCACCGATCTGCATTTTAGCAATTTTCCCCTAACTGCATTTTTTGAGTCACCATTTCATGTTTTACACTATGACAAAGCCACAAATCATCTTGATTCTTTGTGAAACTGCCGATTTTCATGAGAAAACAACCTTTGAGTCATAACTCAGTTTTTCTCGAAGCATCAAAACTAACGCGTTTTCGAAGAAACTTCAATTTCGCAGATTCGCGCTTGTAGTGGTAACGGCCACAACGTCAATTGTATATATAATTGTATATATAAATACAATTGACGTTGTGGCCGTCATTGTACGTTGACGTTGTATATATATATATATGTATATATATATATACAATTGACCAAAGTTTGATCTGAGCTTTATTCAAAGATAAATTAAATGATGGATTGAAGTGTAAACAACCAATTTTCAACCCCGAATTAATGTTATTGGAATTTATGGCAAAGAAAATTGAGTGAAAGAAGCACAAATTAGAGTTCAGTGTAATATCCGCTCAACTGTTGAATTCATAGATACTATGAAAGGATCTGGGTAGGGGAATAGGCAGTTGGTGCAGATATACTTTAATTTGTTGCTTTATTATTTATTTAATTATTAACTAATTTATTATTTATTTTAGATTCAATATGGATAGGTTGATCTTTTAAAAACAATTTGAAACTTTTTGGATTAAAGTAGGTTTTGGTCTACCATCTCAGTAACGAAGAAAGTAATGATTTGAATATTAAGTCTAATTTGTATATAATAGATCAAATTGACTTAAATTTAAAGGTTTTTATGTTATCATTACCTATATGAGGATATATGAAGAAATATCAAGCAGAATATAATAAAATTGGTTCCAGTTTGAAAATATCTTATACAAAAAATGATATTTAGAAATGAAACTGTCTAAGGTGTTAGACAAAATGCAAAAAGTCTTGTAGACATAGATTGTCGACTAGAGAAAAGTGACATAACTCAAAAAGAAGGTATTTAATCTTTCCAAATTAATAAGTTATGTTAAAGCATAAAAACCAACTCTGGAAATTTACTTCACAATTTTAATAAAGCCGAGAAAAACTTCGAATTTCCAATTGAAAAGTTTAATATGCCTAAATATAATCAAACATCCTTTGGTTCTCTTGTAAAAACCGCATTTATGAATTCCATAAATTTTCTACAGTAGATACATTGTATTCAAACCTTTGTCAGTTTTGGATGCGGAATACATCTGAGGCATGATTTAAAGCCCTAAGCATAGTTAAGTCTTTCTGAGAAAACACTTTGCCAAGAAAGAGCCCAATTCTTTGTACTTAACTGCGTTCCTGATAAATCTACATTGAGAAGCCACCCTTTCCAATAAGATCGATCCTCCTAAGATGCAGTAGTCCCGTGTTTCATGATTGCACAACGCTGGATAAGACAAATAGATTGGGAAGCCGAAGATTGCATTTCTTCTTGCAGAAGCACACTTCACTATCCACCATTCTTTTATCCTCAGTTATCTTCCTGGTGAAGCGTAACTGGTGGATGCTTTTAAATTAAGGACTTGGAAGCAAGTGTAAATAGGTGAAATTGAAGGATGTGTGAATTGAAGTAGGGTCCATTTCTCCCCAACGCATCCATTCTGATATAAGTGCGGTGGTGGGTGAAATGAAGGTATCGCATTCTGGCCATTGATTCCATGATTGTTCGGTTACTGTTTTATTGCTTACAAGGCAAAGCTTTTAGTCCGTGGTTTTTCTGATGGGACTACAGATTTCGAGTTCTAAATAAGAACTTAACACTTGCAGGGAAGAGGGAACAATACGAAAAGGAATTTAAAAGTCCTGAAAGGAACTGGGGTTCTGTATGATAAAATTCCTTAACATGGAAGGCATGTGTTTTTCGAAACGTACTCACTGAGTTTGGTAAAAGTGTTTCGATCAATGTGTTGATCCAATGTTGGCGATGTTAATTTGCATAACTTTCAGTACATTCCTTCTCAGAATGTACTGAAGATACCGGTTTGGCACTTTTCGTATGCTCTATAGATATTCGCATGCTCTATAGATATTCGCTTATTTATTGGTGTACCGTATTATCTTGCAAAACATTGAAAAACATTTAAGTAAAATTAACTATTATATCACACAATTCTTTTTCACCTAAATTTTAAAACGAAATAATTAATCTCTATAAAACAAAATGGTTATTTCACTGTAGGAAAAATTACTATTATAACGAAATAATTACTCTACATATTGATAACTGTTATTTTCATGTTTTTAGATGCTTGGAAAGTTTTTCGTACCAGGTTAAATTAGTATCGTAGAAAGGATATCTCGAAAATAGAAAACGTTCATTTTGAGAATATCAACTGTAAAGATAATAAATTGAGTTAATTTCGATGAAAGTTTTATATTTTCGTTTCAAATATTTCTTATAGAATTTGAAACACGAAGTATTTGAAAATGGACTACCCAAATATCCAAAAATATGTTAAATAAGTTATTCATTATTAACTTGCTAAATTTCAAGCAAAAATTTGATTTATGTATCGTCAGTACCGAAAGCATTTAAGAGAATATCTTTACCTTCAGTTGTATAGCTGGAAAAAATTGCAAATTCGATTGTGAAATTTCTTTGAAAAATTATGTCTTTAAAATAAACTGTTAACTTTGATACAATTATAATGCAATATTCTTCGAATAAATAAATAATATCGATAAAACTTTATTCAAATAAACCTACAACAATTTTTCTTTCAGCAATTGTATGATAAAAACAATAACCACTAAATCGTGTGATTTAGAAGCAAATGGGATAGACTAACAAAATTCAAAACTTAAAACGGTTGTGTTCACGGTTTGTAACTTTAATGAATCAATGACACGTTTTGATAAATGAACTAAAGGTTTGCAAACCTAAACAATTATAAAGTTTTCATAAAGTAACTATCATACTATTCTTCACAAGTTTCAGATTTCTAAAATTTAGGAATAATTGCTTTACATTAAAATTTTTAATTAGTGACTGAATAGAATTCAACTAGATGGTACGCAATGTGTTTCGGGATAATTGACATTTCATATTTTTCTTCAGTCGTCGGCTAATTAGATATGCTTCCAATTTAAAAGGGAGCCGTGGTAAGCTCAGTTGGCAGTCTCGGATTAGCAACAGAAGGATTGTGAGCTCGAAACTCAATCAAACCAAAGACCGTCTTGTATGTAGGGACTAGTGTGCGTTAAATCTATCTTGGCTTCAAATATCCACATGTTGGAGGGGTGTTGAAGTTTGAAGAGTGGTATACCACACAACTATGGTGTTGACCTCGTCATCCGACCGTGGTTCAAAATTACGAGGTATTTTCCTCGGATTGATCCTTCATCAATGTGTTTCTATAATGCGATGTAAATTCAACCAACCACATTTCAATTTGAAAGTTAGATACAAAATAGAACTTTTCCAAACTATATCTTAATAATTGAAGCATAAGAGTGCATTTTATATGCTGGTTTAAGCAACAAACTTCAACTAGAAGATATTTCATGCACTTATTTGTCTAATGCAAAATATTTAGTGCAGCTCCTTGCAGTATTCGTTGAGTATTATATATAATATCGAAACTAATCAAACAGGCTTTGTGCAGTCTGGATGATATTTTCAGTTGTAATACGGTTCAAAATTGTTAGTCTGCTCATTCTTCGAATAGAATTCATTCTTATATCCTCAAAACTTGTGTCTAATATCTTAATAATTATAGATGTTTTAAAGTTACGGAGAAAAGGGTATTGTGTAATTCAATGCTGCAAGATAATAACATCCAAGGTTCAATGTCCAATTGTCCCTAGCCACAGGTTTTCCCTTTTTAACCAACTCTTGGAAAATTTTCGTTTGCTGGTGGTAAATATTTTTATGTACATTGCAAGATAAAATATAGTAGGATTTTCTTTAAGCACCTTAGTGTATAGCTCAATATTTTCTACTTGTTAGAAACCACTCTCAACTTAGTGTCTTATTTTTAGATAATATCGCATCTCAGAAATTAGTTAGGTATAATTTCTTTCTTAATTCTAGCAAATTTTTTGGTATGGTATCGGAGTATTCCTTGGTGAACCTGAGCGATTCCAAGTTCGCCTGGGGACTTTCTGGTCAGTTTTCGGGTGATAAGAATATCAGTAAAATTGCATTAAATAATTGTAGATTAGCTTTTCGGTTGCACACTCTCATACGAAGATTTTTTTCGACTTTTATCATCAAACTAATAACGAAACAAGACTACAAAGAACACATATCAAATCTTTTACACTCCTTTTCCAATTCTTCCAAATTCCAAAATTAATTTTGCATCACATTCTATATCATGGCTTCAGTTTCACGGTCATAGTTAAAATGCCTTTTCAAATATCATAGTTTTCGCGTGCTCGATAAATATAATATCAAAACACAATAACGTCTTACAAGTACGCCAATAGCAGGTGCACGAGCATAATAAAAATTAAATTCACGGGGCGCTTGCAAACGTTCACATATGGAGAATTTTTCAATGCACGAAATGGGAGGTCAACATGCTGAATCACCAATTTTACGAATGTTATTATAATCTACAGTACTTATGGGATGTGAAGGAATTCGATAACTTTTTTCTTAAACGCAATATCGACTCATCTAAGAGTTTTTGATATTTTGTTTTGAACTTAAGCAGTAATTTGGAAAGTTATGTTAGGCATTCACATCTTGGGTCTGTCTAATTTTTATCATGCAATTGCATACAGGTACTTCTCGCTTAACGAGAGTTCCATTTCTCCGATTAGATCGTTAAGCGAATTGTTCTATAAGTGAGTAGCTGAATCGTTTTGATTTATTCTGAATAAAGAAAAGGCTAAGCTAGTTTCTCTAACTAGTTTGTTTGGGAGTATCCAGAACTTCGCCGCTGTTAAGTAATCATTGCAGGAAATGGCAGGTACAGGGTTAGCCAAATGAGCCAATCACCAGCAGAACATGCAATAACATTCTGGCATCCAATTTTTCGAGTTCAACGCAGACGTCTGGTGGTAGGACCAGGCTAATGTTAAATCCTCCATTGCATCCGGGACCACCGTTTGCGCCAGTTTCGGTTTTGCCAAACTTGGATTTTTTCGACGAGATATCTCGTCCATCAAGATCTGGCCAATTTTACGAATGACGAGATATATCGTCATCTGGACATTGCCAATTTTTTAATAATAGTGAGATCAAGATGGTCAATTTTCTTCTAACGACGAAATATCTCGTCCATCAAAATCTGGTCAGTTTTTCTAATGACGAGATACCTCGTACAGACAACCACCAGGAGGGTTAATCAGAACGTCGTTAAATGAGTACCTGTATTATATTCTCCCAACATGAGATTATATATAAGAATTATTCCGTAATTTTTTATTTTTGAGGTCGAATTGGTTTCTGACATGAAAAAGTTAATACGATGTTGCAGCACGACACATCTTCAATGTTTAACACCACAAAGGGACATGTTAGAAAGTACAATTCAATCCTATCGCATTTCTTGGTTCTCTTTCCTCCCTCAGACATCTACAATTCGATATTTCTCCCTACTGAGCGGTACATTCCAATACCTAAATACCTATACCTGCTTCTACACTATTACTTCTTGTGGTTGTCTTACTGAATCATCATACAAATGGAAATTCGTATGACAAGGAATACCATCTTATTTGAAAACTCGTACATCATTTCACTCATATTTCAAACGTACTGTGTTTTGTCATTTCCCCCTTCTAAGGATGACTCAATATATTTGTCTGACAAAGACAAAGAAGCAGTTTTATGACTGTTGCCTCTTAAATAAATACAGGGTATGAGTTACAATAAAAGGAGATTTCTAGAATAGATTCGAAGTGAGTAGGGTAATATTGAGGGTTCTACGCCAGGGATTTGGGGATAAGGAAGTGACGTCATGACAGGAAGTGATGTCACGACGTATCAGGAAGTTGAGTTTAGTTGTTTTCCATTCCTTTTGCTACCGGAAGTAATGTTTTAACGAGTTGAGTTGTTTTGTCTTCCTCCTTCTAACGAAAATATTGACCCGTTGAGTTGTTTACCACCTGCTATACGAAATTAGGAGAGCCAGAAGTGAAGTCATCAGGAGTTGAATTGTTTAATACATACTGTTGAGTTGTATATCTCCTACTTCTTTATGTTTTGGACTTGTGTGTTTTTCATCATGTTGGGTTGTTTTGGTCTGCTCTTGGAGTGCCATCTGGCAGAGAAGTGAGAAACCATATTATTTTTAATTAAAAAATATTTACTGGGATTCGAACCCCGGTCTACTGCGTGGTAATCAGAGACGCTACCAATCATGCCACCCATGATCTGCCAGTGGACAGTGATTTGGTGTATTGTTATTTCTTTTCTCCTCCATGGTAGATAAAGAATCTTTATCTGAAAGATAAGGACGTGTACTTTTTCATGATTGCTAAGCCCAAGTGGAATGTATTTGTAGTGAAATGACAGGTACCGCCATCTAGGGGTTGATTTTGAAAAGAATGTATTTCGAAGGGAGGACTGAGATCTGAATAGGACGCAAATGCATAACGGTATATGAAACTTTACATTTTTAGGTAAATAAAAGGCAACTAACCAAAGATTTATAGTATGCATATTATAAGCGATGGCAAGGAAACATAAAAGATTGATATTATTAGAAGCCTCTGGAACTTGGGATAGTATGACTAAGGTATGTGTGTGACAAATGTGGAAAATTGTTTTATTGATTAGATGCAATCTTAGGGCAAATACATTCTATCAAAGGTTTGTGATGGTAAAGTATCAGATTGATAGTCTGGAAGCCTCTGGAACTTGTGAGAATATGACTAAGGATTGTTTTGCACGTGTAGTTTAATTAAGATAACAGAAGGAACGGAATTAAACACGGAGTCACAGATAACGATAGAAACTGAAAAAACTATTTGATAAATAAGAGGCTTTTAAAAGCATAGTTGGAGCATGAACTTATATGTATTTCTTGGGTCTTTGAATTACTTTGTTTCTTTTTGGGGGTTTTCTACCCTTCTACTGTTTTTAAATAAATCATGGATTCTAATGACATTAGAACTGCAAAGAAAATGTGTGAAGACAAAGAACTGTTTGCAGAAATATTGTAAAGATTCTTTATGTTATGAGTATGGTAAATTGTTTACAGATCGTGAAGGCTGGGCATATTTCCGTCGATTAGAAAACGAATTAACGTACTTAAAGAAAGAGGAAACTACTATAGAAATTGACGGTATAAAATGTAGTGTGCCTCGATAACTTATAGCATATGGAGACGTAGGAATAAGCTATGATCTTGTATTGCAGCCAAGCCTTGGTCTCCTTTTTTATTGGAAATAAAGGCAGAAGTGGAGCAAATAATTGGTATAAGATTTAATTTCGTGTTGGTGAACCGTTATAAAGATGGTAAGGATTGTATAGGTGCCCATGAAGACAACGAGAAGGACTTGGATCTTAATGCACCCATAGCGTCTGTTTTATTTGGACAGAAAAGGCACTTTGTGTTTTCTAGAAAGAAGTACAATTCTTTAAAAACTGTTCTGGAAAATGGAAGCTTGCTTGTGATGAAGTATCCAACAAACCAATTTTGGTTTCACAGCTTGCCCCGTGGGAATACATTATGCCCTAGAATAAACTTAACATTTCGAAAAATTCTTGTATAAAGCAGCGATAAACCACTTATGTGCCCCGAATTGGAACTCAGTGTCGTACACTAGACGATATTAGGACAACGGTGCAATTGATCTTTGCCTTTCTGAATAGTATTTTTACAAATACTTATATCTTGTTGTTTTTAAATAAACTTTTTTGCGTGTCTTACCGCATATACTGTATTTTGGATTATTTTCTTTTACATAGTTTTATAAATTGTCTTTAAAATGCAAGATCTGAAATGAAATTTATCTTTGCTATAAAGATTTGTTTTTAAGTTAGATGTTTTTACTCAAAAATTAATTATACATTAGGTGCTATAGCACATATTTTTACTGCAGAAATTTTGATTTATGTATTGTACTACTTATGTAAGAGTAAACGTTTTGAAAATTTACAAGACCCGTACTATGAACGTGCATATTTTGAATAATTTGTAATTGTATTGAAATCATTTATCCTATAAAAACCATATGTTATTTTTTAATTAACCTTTCCTTGCATATTTTTTTACTTTAATTAGAGTACATAGTGCATCGAATTTGGGATACTCATATTGTCCCAAGTTGATATTCGGAATGTTCAATGCATCTAAGCGTTTCTTCTCCACACAACCACCTTTGTAAGCAACTAGGTACTGAGTGGAACTCTTAGTCTGGTCGTACAATTCTAAAAGCTTGGAATCTAGACTTTCTTAGAGAGACACACTTTACCATGGAACAGAAAGGAAGTCTACATATGTAATTTTCAACATATCACGCAGTTTTGTGATATTTAGCACTAAGCTTATGCTTATAAGGCGATTAATTTAAGTTAAAATGAATGCTTGAAGCTACTTGCGATTTTACAGCGATGTATCCGTACTCACGTACTAAGAAACCTTCTTATATCTGAAATCCATAAAAATCCACAAGTGCACAAATATTAAGCATTGCTATTGAAAAGCGTTAGCTGTTCTTGGAGAAATAACTGTAAAATCGCAAGTAGCTTCAAGCATTCATTTTATTGGAATTCATTTTATTTTAAGCTTGCATTATATTGGACTATGAAACATTACTTGGTGAGGGTGCCGTAAGGAAACGGAAGGAATCGTTTCATGGAATCATTTAAAGTATATCGTCGGCTGAGACAGAAACTCATTAATTGTGTAAGGTAAATGAATAGAAAGTATAAGCATTCTGATAGTATCATATATCTTTTAAGCAGATTACCAATACGGTAGTGAAAATATCATGAAATGAATCTCATCTTGAAGATAAACATTTAGTATCTCCGAAAAAACTGTCTGTCAATGGGTTTGTCGTTTAAGTCGAAGATATTTCTTTCTCTTACTTTTACAGCATTATCTTTTGCTAAAAAATTTCACACACAAGCCATCTTATATTTATTTAATATTTGCTTCAATATTCTTAAAGAGAAATAGTCAACCGATCTAATTACATCTCTTCATATACCATCACACATACCCGCTAATACAATTGTAAAATTAAAACGGAATAAATTACTTATTTCAAAGCGGTATTTTTGAAACAGTTGAAAAATTAACAGATTTCCTTATATTTCAACAGCTTTCATACACGAATAGAATAGTTATTCAGAACCCAATTTTTGTCCACTTATTTTCTGTCAATACTTGTAGAATAATTTGGCATAGGGATTAACGACGAATACTCTATTGTATAGAACAAGTTCACTCATTAAATATAGGGCAGAGTTTCCTAGCGAATCACTTTACCTCGTGTTCAGGATATTTCATGAGCAGTAGTAGAGTAGAGATGCCGAGATTGGATGGAAAACACAAAAAAGAAAATAAACATTATGCTTAACGTTAAACAACCTTATAAATCAACTGTGCCGTTATTTCTTTTCGCAAGGGCAATATGAAACAAATCATATTTAACCCTAAGTTGAAAGTGAGCCCTATGATGAGGTATCAATTAGATGATGAGGTTGCAATAATATATGACGGTAATTAAATAGTGTGCATGGTGGTTAGTACAATATATATATATGTAATTATTTATGCATTTACAAGTAAAAATACATATTAATGAAAAAAAGAATGTATTAACCTTTCATGCTTTGACTTAAACAGATAGAAATTGATAAGGCTTGATATGGAGTCATAAGACACAAAATAGAGCATACTTCAGTTAAAGGGACATATACTATCTAAAAATATCTCTTCGAAAAATAAATGTGGTGTGCGAGAGTAGTTTCACCACAAGCCCATAGGCGCAATCGCACCCAATCCTGAAACTCTGGATGAACCAACCCGCTGTGTTATAAACCAGCGAGTTATAAGCAGTGCAGGTTCGATTCCTCCCTGAATGTATTTCTCTCTTCTGTGTCAGTAAAGCCTTCCTTGTGTGGGTATCGCCATATAGACGATATTTGGCACAGCTTCGCCGAATATGGCCATATGCGCATAACAATCCAAAACAGACCAACCATAAGCTCGGCGTCGCACTAGAGTAAAATTCGACAAGACATGTGCATGCTTACTCTGTTTACGAACAGAAAATATGTCAGTACGCATGAGTATTTCAGCGAATTTAGAGTAGCAAGAATGATGTTTGATCAATGTGAGGCTTATCTTAGACCTTGAGGCAGTCCTTTAGAAAGACTGGACAAATAGGAGAAAACGATAGACCTAGGACAAGGACACATAGCGCATATTATCTCGACTGGATGTTAGACTAAATCTGACTCATATGGTAGGTACCCATTGAGTGTGACTATACTGAAGGTACACACCCATTATACTTGTTGAACACTATTAACCAATCATAAAACATTTGAAGTTGAAACCGTCGGGAGTCAGAATTCCCTGATTGGTTTCTTGATGTGAAAATCAGGAAAGTTAAAATGGAAACTGACGTCTAACTTGGATTTGCGTACATGGTAATCGTTGTTTTTGCTTCAGGTTTTGTCAATCGTTTTGCTTCTGAATTTCTTCTGCATTTAATTTTTTATCAAGACTGGGCTCACATGACTACGCCCCAGATTAGGTTCAGTGTCGAATAATACGAGACCCTGATAAGGGCTTTTGAGAGAGCTGAGAAAAGAAAAATACGAGACAGACTAAGAAAACTAAATAAAAGAGGAAAGAGCAAATTAAGCCCCAAAATAACATTCTGTGTGTTTTGACATATTGATTTTTGTTTGTTATTTTTCAGATCTTTTAGGTCATCTGAAAGTAAAGCCAAGTAATTGGATCAACTTAACCCGTAGTAGAGGAAGGATTTGTTCAGTGACACTGGTTATTAAGTTTGGCTTTTTATGAAAACTGCTATTCATGAATTCAAATTTTCTCATGACTCTCATATGCTTGCAAGATGATACGAATAGTGGAGCGTGAAAAAATGCTTTAAGTGTCAAATTCCTTGAAAAATGTTACAGGAAAAATAAACTACACTGCTTCTATCTCCAATATAGTTTTTATTCATGTTTGAGTTTTCGAGTAGCACCTGAATGAATTTTGGATTTCATGGTACGAGGTTGAGGAAGAAATACGATTAAAAAAGAGAAAACCAATGCAAAGAAAAAAACGGTAAACCTTTCACATAAAAGTCGAGTCAAACGCAGGAATTCAATTCAAAGTATTCAAATTCTGAGAAGGTAGACTCATTAAAAAGTCATAATGGACAAAAAAACTAGGCGAGATTTAAGAAACTAATGGTAAGTAAAAATGTTTGAAAGGATATTTTCCCCAATCAACTCTTAGTTTAAAGTCGTGTATTTTTAAAGTAACATAAAACGATGATGATTAAAAACAGGACATGAAATTAGAACGTGTTCACTTAAAGAAGGGGAGTATGCATTTCATACAGAAACACTCTCTCCTATGAAGATATAGGGCCACGGTGGCCCGGTTGGAAGAGTAACGGACTAGCAACCGAAGGGTTGCGAGTTCGAATCCAGCCAAACACCGTCGTGTACAAAGGGGGCTGGTGCACGTTAAATCTGTCGTGGCCTCAAATGTCCTCACATTGGCGTGGTGTGGAAGTTTGGAGAGTGGGGTGCCAGCTCAGGTGTTGCCTCGTCATCTGACCGTGGTTCAAAATTACGTGGTGCTGTCCTCGGATCTTTCCCTCTGGGATTGATCCCGGACCGTCACCAATAGCCCGTTGTGTTGCTCCAGTGTGACGTTAATTGAAAATACCAATACCAACCTATGAAGATATGACGAGGAGTTAAGAGAGTATGTCCAATACGAAGGTGAGTCAGTCTTATGTCGGTCCTTCGCAATGAAACAACTGGCTTCTGATGAATAATGGGTTTCATCAAATATAATTTAATCGTGACCTTTTCGAGCAGCACCAGACACCTTATAGCGTGTAGTGATAACATGTAAAAATCTCCTAAGCATGAAATTTTTGTGTAATTTACGCACATGTCCAAACATTAAGGATAATGCAAAGGGATATGATTCCCGTGCCAAGTATCTGCACCGAAGTACCTTAAATGACAAATGAATATTCCACAAGTTAGTGGAATAAAATAAGAGCACTCACATGCCTCATGGTACTACTGGGAACTAAAGGAAATGAGAAAAATACTTTGATAAACATACTGTAGGTTATAGTTATTGAGAAAAAAATTTTTTGGTCTATTAATTATTTGAGGTACACTATTTTAAAGAAAAAAATCAAGTTGCACAGAACTGTTTATTCACTTATTCAGCGTCAAAATTAGTATAAAACATCAAATAGCATGTTTTGTTTATTACAGAACGATTTATTCACTAAATAAATTTTTATGAAAAAAACATTCACCGTTATGAAAGACAAAAATTCACTGCACCGCACAATTCGCCAACCTTAATCAACAACAGTGTCAACAACTTACTCATGCGTTTGAACATGCGTACATTTTTGCTTTAAGTTACTTACACATTTAGCGTTAGTTCATAGCATTGCCATCTCAATAAAAAACGTTAAATAATATATTAAATTGCATGGTTATGTGCAATTTCAACTTTTTAAGGTGGGTTAAAAAATAACCCACCATGCATAAAAAGCTACGTAAAAAAGGTGGGACAGTTTTTAACCCACCTAACCCCAAAGAGTTAAAAGCAACCTAATTTGTAACGTCTTTGATACAAGTGCAGGCCTCACAACGTGTAGACATACTTTCCACAAGGCTGTCTTAAGAGTTCTCGTGGTCAGGAGTCCCATTCGCTCACTAAAGAACTTTTTTACAGTTGTGCGGTCTGTGGCGTGTGGGCTGCAATGCAATGTCGGAGAGCATCCCAAGCATGCTGTATTGGATTGAGATCAGGTGACCTTGCTTCATATTAATTCAATATTATCCTTAATTTTAGAACATGTGTATACATAGAATTATCTGGAACCAATGAAATAGTAGATGAAATCCAACTACAATCTGTAATGGAATAGATGTTTTACTCGAAAGCCATTTGCCATTTCCGTTGAATTCTAATGCCGTAAAAGAGCACCTAACTACGATTCAAACCAAATTTTTTATTTCACTGTGCATGATGCGCTCTAGTTACAAGATTCCTTCTTGACTTAAAAGAATTGATGACCCGAAACTCGTTTTAATGGTATTTGTTGCAGCATCGAATTACTTGTCTCAAACTGCGTTGCGATTCAATTTCCAACCATTATTAGCTTTTCTCTTTTTCCTCCGGCTTCGTAGTTTATAGCCGTTCACTGATCCATAACATTAGAATGTCCTTTTATGCAAAACTGCTTAAACATGAAACATTAGTAGACTTTTGAATAGCTAAAAATTGAATATTTAACTTTTTCCTCTGGAGATTGGATATACGAGAGAAGCTATCATTGCAAATAAGTTTATTTGCCTTCAGATTTTGTATTGTATTAGGTAAACATATTTACTGTATTTGTATATTTTTGTAGTTTTACAATAACCTTATTGCTACTTGTTGCCTGATGCCTTTTTCATACGAATGTTATTTTACCAAAAAAATAATAATAAATCCATTATTAAACTTTTTTCTTTTCTATTTCGTTAGGTTATTAAAACGATTTTTAAAATTTTAATAATTGTTTGGTTACATGCAAGCAAGAATGATTTATATATCTATATTCTTAATTATTACTGCTATTCAATTCAAATTATTGTTATACTTAGGTTGGTAAAATTATTTTTTTCAACTTGAATATACTTTTCATATCTTTTGTAGAAACCGTCTATTGATAGACGCCTTTGTTTTCCACAATCGTTGGAGTGGCCGTAGGTATGATGTCAATAACAGCGAGTAATGATCGAGTCCTGCATGAAAATGAGAACAATAGATCCGATAGGTGGGGACATATTTGGTAGGTAGTTGAATTTACATAGCACTAGAGAAACACAACGAGCTATTCACAACTGTCCGGGATCAATCCGAAGTAAAGACCCGAAGACTACACCTCGTCATTTTGGAACAAGGTCATATGAGAGTCAGCTCAAGGCCTGAGCTAGCATCCTACTCTCCAAACGTCCACATCATGCCAACGTGATAGATATTTGGCAAACGTGTGTGTTGGTTGGTCTGCCCTCTAAAGACGATTCATGATATTCAGCCTCAGAGGGTAAAGCGACAAGTGTGGAAGGTTCATCAAAATAAGTATTTTTTGTCAAAGAATGTCTGTCAACTATTGTGCGTAGGTACTAGAGGGAGTAGTTCGGCATGTTTGCAAATGTTTCTTTTAACCTTTGTAATTTGCAACATGGATTTCGTATTTGATGGAGCATTACACGAATTTCGAGAAGGTTGAAATGCATCTGACTTATGATATTACCGATGGAACCGAAAGAACTTCTCAAAGATTGTGTCAGGACTTTGCAATAGACAAGAGCCGAACCATCTAGCTTTTCAGCGTTTGCGCTGGCATCTGTGGGAAACAGGCACATTTCATGTCAGTAGGCATTACACGGGTCAGCCGAGAAGTTCGAGTACTTCTGAAATGAAAGAAAATATGCAACTCGAAATTGAGAGAAATATGGACACAAGAATATGGACTGTTGTACGTATCTTAGGTGTGGTCCAGTCCATTGTATAAGAGGGGTTTGCACGAGCAGCAATTACATCCTCGCAATTTACGAAACTTCCACGGGACGAAAACAAGACAGTAGACCATAAACGGAAGAGTTTTTCAAAGATGTCAAGACTTCCCATAGCTGAGTGCCGAATCGTCAGACCTTTAAGTATTTGCATCGCCAAGTGTACGAAATTGGAACATTTCATGTCAGTAGGCATGCTACGGGTCAGTCGAGAAGTTCGAGCACTCCAGAAATGGAAGATATTCTTCCCGAGATTGAGAGAAATCCAGGAACACAAGCACGAAATCCGTTGAACGTATCCTTGGCTTGATCCAATTGATAGAATGGAGGGTTTTTCATGAGCAAGGGGTACAGAGATTGAAACCTGAGGAGTCTCTGAACGTATAGTTGACGTAGAAACCCAATTCTCCCATTGGTTTGGCGCAGTATGTCCACTTTTGGTCCTTGCGCCGTAAAACCCTAAAATCCAATCCAATCCCATTGGTTTGTACACCAGAGTGCAATACAGTCAAATTTTCCACTCGAATACGTGCTCTAAGAATACGTGAATTTCGCAGATGAAGCATATTTTGCCCGTGAGGAAGTGTTTTATGTGCACAATGGTCATGCTTGGGTCTACTCCAATCCACACGCTACAAGGCCACATGCTTATCATCAACGATTTGCCGACACGCAACAGTTTGGGATATACATTCCTTGACAAAAAATGTTTATTTCGATGCCCCTACAACCCTTTAAAGTATGGTATAGGAATTTCGAACCCCCTGTGTATGGAAGGTTTCTACCAAATCATCTACCTTTTCTCTATTCACAAAACCTTTCCTCACACCGAAAGTACGGGGCATGAATTTCTAGTGTGAAAGAGAAGGTAAGTGGGTCAACGAAGTTCAGGTTGAATTAATGTAGAATTTTCAATAAATATCTTTTTCTGTCGGTTGAAGTATTTAAGTGTCGTATTTCAATTCTCCACAAGCCTAATCCGGAATTAGTTAACCCTCTGAGAGTCACAAGATTTCTGAGTAGTATAGTATTGCTTTTCACATAACGCACTTAATGACTAAATAGCCGCATTTATTGGTTGAATCCAAGGAAAGATTCCACAGGTCAAGAAGTTTAAAACTAGTTTAAAGCCACGTAGGATTGACTGGTGGAATAATGCTTGTATTGCCATCACAGGCTTAAATCCCGGCATGTATACAGGGTGATTCTACGGTCATGGGGCAAACTTCAGGGGATGCTAGAACACAACGTAACAAATACTTTTCCTCATAGAATGTATGGCCGCAAGTGCAGCGGTTGGCCGCTAGAGAGCGCAGTCAAACACTTGTATAAAAGCGTTACGTCGGCGATGCGAGGCCTGCATCAGGTGTGGTGGTCGACGTTTTGAACAGCTTCTGTAATTGTGCATTTGCGTTGTACTTACCGACTGATGTTTGTACATTTCGTTTCATTTCCATATGAAAAGTTTCTCATGTTTTGTACACGTCATTTCTTTCTTACCCGTTGTTCCTTGTACTTATCTTTAATTCATGCAAATCTAATAGTATTATTTCGTTTTGTCAAGCAGTTATTGATGTTTATTTGACATTAAAGCGTTGTTTCCATATTTCATGCCTCTTCTTTCCAACTTGCGTCGGACTGTGTATTTGTGCCGAAATGGAAAGCACCCTCTAGCGACCATACATTCTATGGTGAAAAGTATTTGTTTCGTTGTGTTCTATCGCCCCTGAAGTTTGTCGTATTAGTTTAGACTCACCCAATAGACATTCTATGGGCTTCTATACAAGCGTTTGACTGCGCTCTCTAGCGGCCAACTGCTGCTCTTGCGACCATACATTCTATGGCGAAAAGTGTTTGTTTCGTTGTATTCTATCACCCCCTGAAGTTTGTCCCATGACCGTAGAATCCCCCTGTATATAACCCGTTGTTTAATGCAATGCGACGTAAATTAAACTATTAACCCACCTACCAACCTGCATGTATATGCTTTAACATAAAACTTCATTAATGAAACAAAATTGTCTGTTTTGTTACAACGAAAAATTACCTTTAGGTTACTTAAATTAGAATCAATTAGTATTATTTTTATTACTTTTCATTATTACGTACAACATACTAGTTCATCATCAATAGAGTTTAAGTTAAAGCCATATTTTAACGATGCCATACAAGAAATATACACCCATTGTAAGCACTAAGTATCACCATGTCACGATACAATTTAATTCATTTTATTTTGTTACATAAAAGTAAGTTTATGTGAAGTACATAGAAACTACACTAAGCAAGATTTTTTCCATTACCGGTCTAGGTGTAATCATTCTCATGAGACTCCCATTAAAGAATGACACACTATTAAGGAATGACACGTTCTTAAAAGCAAATAAATGCAAGTTATATAAGTCTGACTAATGACTTGACAAACAAACCTGGTGACAAAGCTAACAAAATATTTGGTCAGATGTGCAACATTAATCTAAAACGAGACGGATCAATGCTATGAAATGAATACTGGTATCCGTATGAAACACCCAGAAAAAGCATTTCGTGTTTCCTAGATTTATTAAATAATGGCTTTTGAATGGATTGCCCGATATGATTTTGTTCCCCATAAAAATGTAAAAACACAGTAGAATATTTATTGAAATGAAACAAAGGCTATAAAGTCGTTACTGTTGGATAAAAATAGCATAACACAATATTTATGCTTGCACTGCTTTCATTGGCAGCTTAAATAAACGTAGCTTTCCTAAATTCATATATCAGAATTATTATTTCAATATATTTTCTATGAATGGTTAAAAAAATATGAATTTTTATGAAGTTAAAGATATAGTTAGTTTTTAAGAATAGAAATGCATATTAAGACTCTCCTTCGGGTTCTTTACCATTGTCAGACTATTTTTATAGAAACTAATTCAAAATCAATGTGTATAATTATAAAAGTCATAATATGATAAATTAAGCAGTAATTCATCACTAAAAGCATACAAAAAGTTGACAAGTATTTTTGAACTTATTTTTATATCTATGTAAATAAAAAATGAGGTATTTGTAGTTTCACCCCATTTCAAGCTATTTATCCGTTTTGGGTCATTTTAATGCAAAATCAATGGTTTCCACATTTGGTGTCTATATATATGTGTGCCCACACTACGTCCAAACGGCTGAGTATATTTTCATGTAACTGCATACTTTGAGTACTTACATTTATATAGTCACTGAATACCATTGCGTCAGTCTGCTTGTCCGTCTTCCCGTTTTATGTCTGTTTATGTGTATGTGCAAGTATCACTTAAATCTTAATCAATATATATTTTTAATTTTTTACATTTTACAAAAAAAATATCTTAATTTAAGAATACAATATTTCAGTTTCATTTGATAACATATTTAGAGAGCTTTATTCTAAGACCTGAGTAACTATATTTAAATCAACAATAACTCGATAGTTTTGGAAAAAATCTGGAATGTACATTTAGCATTTCTATTACTTGGTTTGTTGTACCCGTATTGGTGAAAAAGCAATTATTTTCCAAAAATTAGTTTTAAAGGAATTTAAATTCCAATACTTCACTTGTTTCTTCTTCCAAAATATAAATAAATTCAGAATATTTAGGAGAGATGATATAAAGAGAATAAAACATTGAATTTTGCATTAGAGCGAGATAGAAATGAATTATTTTGCGTCCAATAATGGCAAAAGACGTGTGTTCATTTTCTGGACGGCATGTGTACATTTCGACCAATTTTCCTCAACCACGTTGGTTTAACACATATGAGTGAAGAAATCCTTTCTATAAAAAGAAAACAAACAGCACAAAATCTTTTGAACCAAGATTGGTAGCTAATTGAATTTATTCAAAGTATATAAAATTTTTAAGATAGGTTTCCTTTACAAACGAAATTGCATTTCTTTTCCATGTTTCTAATAAATCTTGGTTTTATTGAAAGTTGCATTCAGTAAGCAAGAAACACCATTATTCGCATTCTAAACAGGTACGTGGTTTCCATTCAAAACTAAATCTCTAAATTGAAAACAGAACTTTAATTTGCAGTACTTCAAAGAAAAAGAATCTCGTGTTCGTTGGCCAAGAGCAGTATTATTATTTTTGAAGTGAAACATCTTTCCCGTGGGGGTTCGGGGAACCAGTCCGACTCCAGCAACGTTCATGACGTCTTCGCAGCGGCTGGCAAATCGGGGCCGTTCCTAACGGTCAAAAGTAGGTTAGCCCCGTTTGCTACTTAGCGTACGGACTCCGCTCAGTGGCAAATGAGATATCATTCGATTCGTATCGACGAACTCTAACGTTTAGTACCACAAAATTTGAGATTCAGTGCGATTCAAAAGTTATAGATGATTTAGTGCGTGAGAAACTGCGAAAACTTGCGGACGCTACAAGAATATCGAAATTTATGTCAAATAAGCTGCTAAAAGCCGATAGAGAACGTGTACGAAATGAAAGATGACTTTAAGAGGATTCGGAAAAGCCCAAAACTACTTCCACCGAGCGAGTGAGACGCTGGTGGCAAAAAGGAGGCCGTTGAGTCCTGAGCACTTGGAAGGGAATTACACATTCTGTGTCGATGTAGATCGCCAACTCGAGCAAGGGAGATGAAGAAAGCAGCCAACAGTCGACAACGATGGGTAATATTGGCCCCATGAAACGTCCGTAAATCCTGCAGGAATTGAAGAGTTGATGGACAACGGTGAAATCTTCAACGAGTGCGAGTTTGTGGGCGGTGACAGCGACAACCAGGCAAATATTGTCCCTTCATCAGAGACTCGGATTATTCTGTGTTGTGGCATAACCCTTCGGAACGCTTCGACAAGCCATTCTACGATAATGAATTCGGACACGTTTGTATGTGTACACGGGATCTGGTGTATATCTGTCGTGGTCTCAAATGTCCTCACCTTGGCTTGGTGTAAAAATTTGGAAAGTGAGGTGCCAGCTCAGGTGTTGTTCTCTTCATCTGACCGTAGTTCAAAATTACGAGGTGTTGTTATCGGATCTTTCCCATCGGGATTGATCTCGGATAATTGCCAATAGCCCATTTTGTTGCTGCAAAGTGACGTTAATTACCTACCTATTTATTTATAAGGAATGGATAATAAATTAATTTGATAAGATATTCATGTCTAATTTTACTAAGCAAATACGTTTGTTCTTGAAAATTCCATTTATTGAAGGTGCAATAACAAAGAACATTTAAAGTTGAATTTCTTCATTACAGATAGAGGAAAGGTAACTTATTACTACTTTAAAAAAATTGTGGATTCATTTGACATTTTGTAAAAGAAAATAATTGCTTTCAATAAACTTTTAAGAGCTATAATAAGTTGCTTAAATATAGCTACAACTCGTAAAGTAGGCAACCTCTACCTTCTGTCACTACAACAAACAATTTTTAATATTAAAAAAGTCCTAATAAGAATAGATTTTTCTAACATTAATATTCCTTCATTATCATGAAAGTACCATTTAAAATTTGCTTTACCTAAACTTGCATGGTGTTTCAAATCGAATTCTTTGTAAGGTTGCGTGTGATGAATAGGAATTACAATTTATGCAAAAAATAAATACTTATTAAATTAAAGAAACAGAGCAAAATAAAACTAAAGTAAAGTTGACAGAAAAAAATATTCTGGAGATATTAATTCGTGATACTTTTTATCTCGTGATCTCGCATAGTTGCTAAACCTTAAAAATAAAATTCGAAAAAAATTTTAAAATCAAAAATTAATTCTGAGCTCAAAGATAAGCATTACTGCACGTAGTCAAATAACACGAAATTTTCGCTTCGTTGATCACGGCTGCACATTAAAGCACCTTTCTCAATTTAGATATTCAGTTTTAAATGGAAACTTTATACCTATTTAGAATGAGAATGATGATATTTGCCTATTAAGTACAGCTTTCAATAAAACCAAGTAATTTGATTTCAAGCAAGGAAAAGAAATTCAATTTCTAATATCTATGTCCAATCGTAAAATACTTTGAATAAATTCGATTAGCTACCAGTCTTGGTTCAAATGATTTTGTGCTGTGTGTGTATAATTCTACAACCACGTGTGTTAAGCCAAGGACGTTTGAGGTGAGTTGGTGTAAAGGTACACATGCCGTCCAGAAAATTAACACACGGCTTTAGCATTACTGAAAATAAAATAATTAATTTCCTTCTTCTCTCTTCCGCAAAATTGAATGTTTTATTTTCTTTATATCTCCTGCACCAAATATTTGGAATTTTTTCATATTTCGCAAAGAAAAAATAAGACTCAGAATAGAGTATTCGAGTTTAAATTCCGTAAAAATAATTTTTGGAAAAATAATTACTTTTCCAGCTGTACTCCCGAACTTATCCGAGTAATCGCAATGCTCAATTTATATCCCATTTTCTCGAAAATTCAAATTAAGGTTGATTTAAGTATGGATATTCAGCCGTTTAGCATGAAATTTGCCTAAAAGTGTAGGCACAGTCAAATAATGTATTCTCTAAGCTAATATATTTTTTGTAAAACATTTAACATTTTACGCAATAATATTCATTGATTTTTATATGAATACGTGCAGAGCACACACACAAAACAGACATAAAGCGGTAAGACAGACGGACTGAAGCAATGAAATTAAGTCATTGAATGAGTGTAAGTACTCACAGTATGCAAAGTTTCATTAAAATATTCAACCGTTTGGAAGGAGTGAGGACACACAAATACAAACAGGCACCAAAAGCAGAAACCACTGATTTTGTATTAAAATGATCCAAATCGAATATATAACTTTAAACGGGAAGGAAATATTCGATGTAGAAACAAACACTCCATTTTTATTTTTATGGATTCATTCGAATAATTTTTCATTTAGTTATTAAATTTTTTTGTACTGAAATCTTTTCAAAGTACTCTAATAATATTTACTTATTTATTAAACTATAATGCATGTTTACTAGGCATATTCACCATCACATCCGCATATCCCATCTTTTGAAGAGTTTCAAAACCTCTTGGGAACAGACAGTAGTTAAACAAGTTCAAATCATTTGAGTTATTTCCTAAAAGGTTTCAGTCTACAGTTTATAGTATTTCAAACTTTTGTACGTAATTTGTAATGCAAAAGATTTGAACCGCTTTGTCTTCAAGTCCAATTAGCATATTTAGCCCGTTGTGTTGCTTCAGTGCGAAGTTACTTAATTATCATTATCATTACCCTTACCAGTTAGCATATTATTTATTACTTTAAGGAGAAGGAATATCCAACGCAATACCAAATTCTATTAAAAGAATATGTGTTAATTAATTAAAATTCCAAACATTGAATACGGTAACACCAGTAACCAGCAATATAAATAAAAAGTTTCCATAGAAATCAAATTAACTGAATAATTTCAATTGTATATTTATATACCTTTTATATAAAATACATCCATCCATACCTTTGTTAAAAGAATATAACTAATCAGATATTCCAATATTTCGTGAAAGAAACTTTCTGAGTTAAAAATTCTAAACACATTTTTATTTTCTCACCTGAATAATAGATGTGAAAGAACTATGTGTGTCTTGTGTTGATTAATAAATTAAGGTAACTTACCAAATTTAATAGTATTTAGGTTTGAAGAATTATCAACTTTCAGTTGATGTCAAGTTTGGCGCCACTACAAAAATTAATGCACAATACAATCTACATGTATAAAGCAGAGTTGAAATCTGTCTACACTCTATTGAAATCTATATTGTTTGACTAATCCACACCAAATTTAGTATGTGCTTATTCTTTAGATCCCTGTGGAGAAAGTCAGTTATATATCAACCCCCGTTCAATTTATGTGTGCAGAGGAAACCAAAAATAATTCAAAATCCCCTTAGAAATAATACTGACTATTATTAAGATTGAAGTTGGAACTGAGATTATTTTACCAGTATTGCTGGAAAAGCAATTTTTCCAAAGAATAATTTTTGCGAAGTTCAAATTCTAATGCTAATTGATGATATAGCTAGATTTAAAACAGATAATTTGCCTTTAACTTTTATTAGGAGGTTAGGTAGTTGAACGTTTCATCGAGCAGTGGAGCAAGATATTTATAATTTGCAAGGTAGGTAAATTGGTAGGTAGTTTAATTTAGTAGCACTGGAGAAAACGAATATATAATTTGTAAGGAAACGAGCATATTTCATGTGAAAACCCACTGAGATAATAAAAGTGTAATTTTCCACTCAGTATCTGGAAACGCCAGTATTAATAGTTAACTTTTTAAATTCCATTTAGAATTCTAGATTTATGCATATCTGGGCAAAACTTTTTTAAATAAAACGGGTAACGTCTTATTTTAAAAGAATAGATTACGTCTTATTTTAAAAGAAAGGGGAAACGTAAAGTAAATTTAAAATAAGACAGATATGCGACGTTAAAACAAAGTGATTTTTAAATGAGACAGTTAACGTAAAAATAAGAAGGTTAGCCCTACGTTATAAAAATTTTGACATTTTGTTTTTCATGTTTCAAATTAAATTATTAGAAAACTGTAATCAATACTCAAGTAACTACATCTATAATTATAAATATGTACGTGGTTTCCATTTAGAAACCGAATTTCTGAATTGAAAAAAGGGCCATTAGGAGATTGTATGTCAGTTGGGGTAAAGCAAATTTAAAATAAAACTTCTTTGAATCTCGGAACATAAAAATATTTGTACTAGCTTTTTTAAAATTGAAATTTTCTCATCTTAAGTGACAGAAGGTATAGGTTGCTTACATTGTGAGTTGAATAGATTAGGCAACTTAACTACATGTGAAGAATTCGTTGAAAAAACTGATTTTCCTTTTAAAGAGCGCTGTGAAATTGACCTTCCGGGAAAATTTTAATCGTTTATTTCTTTGCTGTATTTGAGACATTTAATTTTAAAACAATGTACTTTTTTGCTCGCCGCTGAATGGAATTAAAAAACGCATTTGATTCAAAAGAAATTAATTATGAATATCGTGTAACATAATTTTCTCCATCATTCCATTTCATCATAGTCTCGTAATGATGGTGATATTCGGAATTATCGCATCCCTGGTGCCATGCCACAAGTCAAAAAATATTGATAAGCAAACTGAGTGTAAGACTATATGCCGTGAGTTCGTCATTTTTATAGGAAATGAACTGAAGAAGTGAAGAAGGAACTTTCATAATCACACCAAAATTCAAAATCGACTTCTATAATAATCACCTTAATATCAGCGCTTGTAGTATTGTCTTACAACAGGGGTGCGATCTATGTGAAATGGATTATATGGATAGATATGGCACGTACACGTATTTGGGTAAATTATTGCTTATAAGTAAATTATAGGGAAGATGTCAAGACGGTATTTTAAAAATATTTTCCACATACTTAGATAGTTTTTTGCATTTTCCAGTGAAAGAGAAAAGTGACTAGTGTCTTTTCAATCCATATTCAACCAATTCAATCGAGCAAAGTCGTGTAATTCTGTTAGTAGATTTTATAGCAGCGTAAACTATCTCCACCATAAGTACTTTATGATACACAAAGTTGCACTATCTTTCACGCGTCTTGCTAAATTGGTGACTGGTAAACGTGATGGGAACACGCGCACTTAAAAAAAAGCAAGTCAGATGGTGCTTCTAACACCTGCCAGATGGCACTCGCGACAATCGGCACACACTTCGATAGATGATCTAAGACGAACAGTTAAATTGCCAATACGATGCTAATCGCTTTCATCCACTGTCCGAAGCCGTGTGACAACACAGACGTTGCTGATATTCCTATCAAGGGTTCACCCTTCATTGTCACTCAATCATCACTTCACACAGAGACTCGCACTTGTCTGCTATTGGCAACACAGCCTATAGCAGACAAATGTAATTCTGGAGGGGAGTATTGGTGGTGAACTTAGCCACCCCTACAATAGTATATATGTCTACATATAAAGCAGAGTTGGCCTCTGTCTGTCTGTTCTCTATACAAATCTACACCGTTTGACTAATCTACACCAAATTTGGTACACTTATTCTTTGGAACCCTGCGGGTAACCTAGGCTACATATTAACCCCCTTCTATTTGTCTTGGGTGTGCAGAGGGGTGTAATGTCCCGTCATCCTGGACCGAGCACTTGCTAGGGGCGCTCTCTCCCGGTCTGGCTGTGCAGATGACGTCAGAGTTAACGTCTACAGGAGTCGCCTCTCAAGATGACCTTGAAGTATTTTAGCAAGTACGGTGAAATCGCAGATGGGTCGGGTTGCGCTGAAAATCGCTCAGTATCATTTCGTTTATGTATACCGCTGTAAATTCTTAAACTGTAGCTTTATTATTGGAATGTAAATTTTTATGATAATATGAGATTTTTTTTAATAGAAAGTGGTCTTTTTTATCGTCGATATAGTACAGGGGACTAAAGGCAATTCGGAATCCTCATAGGAATAACATTGCGTATTTATACGATCAATGCTAGACAAATGCGCACTAAATTTGGTACATTCATCCTGTAGAATTCTACGGGACACAGGCTATATATTAACCCCGTTCCATTTGTCCTGGGTCTGCAGGGGGCTAAAAACAATTCAAATCTCCATAGGAGTAATATTGAGTAATATTACGATGAATTATAAACAATTCGACGCGAGCAACGCCGGGTAATTCAGTTAGTAGTATATAGAGCACTAGAATCTTTCTTACCATGAGATACAACTTCATGGTGGCAAATGTTGACTGAGTTGCATTGTCTTCCACCCGCCTTGCTAAAACGTAACATTTTATTATTAAAGATAAAAGTTGTTTATTGAGCCTGGATAGTATAAAGTCGTTGGATTCTAATTTAACAAAAGATGTCTGGGTCATGGTAATTGCTTGTCTGTCTCGCATTGAATTGGATAGTGGGTGTGCTTTCATTCTCGTTTTAAACGCAATCACTTAAGCGTTATCATTTCCATTTCCATGATTTTGCGGTAGACAGAATTATTTTATATTTCGAATTCATCATTACCAGCCGCTGTCATGACGCACGGATTAATTTTTCAAAAGTTTAAAGCATGTTATTGAATGGAACTTTTGTAAACGACCTGTTTGTTGGTCTTTTGCCAGTCAGATATCGATTAAGTAGAATCACTCATCACAATCATGTCATCACTGTACCGTCATCGACCTTCTAATGAGAAAGGCAGAACATGTGGGCGGACACGCTGTCGTAAGATCTCAGAAGCGTAAATCACGTAGGCTTACGAATCGCCTTGGTCTGATTGGGTATCGAAGCGCAGACTAGCGTTTTCAATCACGCCGGATAATCACCTTCAACCAATCAATAATTTTTCCCTCATTAAAATTCGTGCTTTTTCCAACAACCACGTTACATATCTTCAAACCGAGAGACTGGAAAAATCATCCACTTCCGATGGTTTATTTGTTTTACACTGAAAATACCTCTCGTATCTGCTTATTATTAAAATATACTGGAAGAACATATTAAAATAAGTCCTTCAATACTTCAAAATTTATTTATTAAATGCTATACACTTAAAAAGGCAGATAATAATGCAACTCTTTCTCATTTTACATAATAAATGTTATAAAGAATATTCCTTTTTATAAATAATACCCTCTCCAGAGAAGGCTCGTGTAGCAAAAAAAGACCATAGAGAGACAAGCCAAACCAAAATCTATAAAACAAAACCTTCGTTAGTTTTTATTTGACATACAAGCCACAACTGAAAATGTTACACTTTTATAAATAGTGCGTATACTAATATAATAGATTCTATGTAATAAATGCTATACTTCTGAAACAAGTTCATCATTAGTTCATATTTTACATAATAAATGCTATATATAAAGTTAATATGGGGATAGGCTTTGTGGCTGAGTGGATATGCCTACTCCACTAGCAATCTACGTGTTGTAGGCGGCGCAGGTTCTATTAATTCCTGCGTGTATTTCTATCTTTGTGTCAGTACAATTTTCGTTATGTGGATATGTCCATTGCTTGATGTTTGTCTTCTGCTTGACGCAGCATGACCAAATCTGGTCATGCTAGGAAACCTAACCCAACCTTTAAAGGTAATATGTTATTCACATTTTTGTTACAAGAGGTACAAAATATTACAAAGCAAACGGATATCAGAAATTATTGCACAGAATTAATTTTCATTTTTGATTTTATCACTTCGCTTTCTATCTGGTTGATTATGTAAGGGCAGCTGATACTTGTTTCCGGGCCACCCTGCCTTAATAGGTTTACCTACTACCATAGAACATTAGCTTGGTGTCGAAGTTTGGAGAGTGGGGTGCCAGCTCGGGTATTGACCTTGTCATCTGACTGGTTCAAAATTACGTTGGATCTTTCACTTGGGATTGATCCCAGACCGTCGCCAATAGCCTGTTGTTCCAGTGCACGTTAATTCAAATATATATCTAGTGCAGTAGCACCTGCGATCTGTAGACGGCGAAAATTATACTCTTGTAACTATTATACCATGAATGTATTTCTCTCTTCTGTGACAGTGAAACTTCCCGTGTGTTTTGTCCATTTGCTTGAAGGAAAAACAAGGTAATTGATCATTCCGAATTTCAGTTATGTTTTTGAAGAATATCAGGGAAATTGCCTCTCAAATGAAAGAAGCGTGAAGGGAAAATCCTAAAATATGAATTACACATTAGAATGCAAAAACCAATATCTGCAAAAACATAACGGTGCAATTTATAGGTTCGGTAATTATAATTAGTCATGCGTATATCTATAACAGCAAGTCGACCTTTTAATGAAATAGACAGCATGTGGAAGGAGTCGTATGATCTCAGAAGTGTAAGTCACATGGGTTTGGGAATCGACCTATGCCGACTGGTTATCGAAACGCAAACCAATGCTTTTCATCACGCTCGGCAACTATTTCACATTAGGATTCGTGCTTTCCTTCAACATCATGTGACCTTCACACAGGAATCTTCAAACAGAGCGATCGGGATAAATAACTTGTATCTGTGCGCACATTCATTTGAAGGTCGATGGATGACTCTACAAGTCGCCTGTAGATGTTTTCCAAATCTGGCGAAAAAGTGCTGCAAACTTACACCACATATTTTTGAATGCCGAATATGAATACATGTAAGGGTGAGTCTGATTATCCACGATGCAGTTGTATTTTTGCTTCTGTTTTCAGCACAATCACTCAAAACAACAAATTTCAAAGAGACTAGCTCGACATTTACCAGACACTTTTCACAAACACTTCTGCAAAGTACCACATACAATTTGAGGGAACACGCAGAGCTTATAGTATCGTTGTGAAGTACAACAAAGCTCTTGCGGATCCGAAGTACTCTAGTGATCTTGTCTTTTCCCGTAGGACTTACTGTCTTCAGTAAACACGGGACTCGCATTCCCAAGACACACAAGGGATATTTTCCTGCTTCCATCACACTGCTCTATTCCCCAATCTCTCTTTGTTATCCTCTCACGATCTACGAGATCTCAAATGAAAGATCTTGAAGATCGTGAAAGGGGGGGGGGAGAAAAAGAAGTGCAGGACAGTCGCCAATAGCCCATTGATCCAGTGAGGCGTTAATTCAACTACCTACCTACCCTTTTCACGAGATTTTTTACAAGATGTAGTCTTGTGTTTGGTGCAGCGTGTCCAAATATGACCTTTGCGCCATAAATCCCAAAACCAACCAAAAAGTTGTTAAAAGAATAAGGTGCCACGGGACAAAAATTGTCTTGAAGTTATTCATGTAGAAGCCCAAGTAGGTATACAATTATAAGTGCATTTATTCTCCTTAATATGGCTTACTACTAATAAAAAAACTATAAAAAATCTTCTTGTACCACAGTAAACGTAATTATCACCTTATCATCTAGTTGGATGTGACATGTCGGAATTACATAGGTATTGACATATCGTAGAGAAATTACATATTTGTTATTCGAATTTCGCTTGTTTAATACCTGTCAACGGATGGCAGAAATTATTACTTCCGATGAATTGATCGTTTAATATTATTTCTGATGATCTGTTTTTACAAGGCTCTTATTAATTTGCTGTTGAAACTGTCAATCAAAACGGATAGTGTTCCTCCGCTTTCGACATTGAGTGAACAAGAAAGGTTATTTATGTTCCAACGTGATTGTGATTAATTATTAATGATTCTCTTTTTTTTTTGTTTTCGTTGTCTTTTGTGAAATCCGTTTACAATACTTTCTGCTCCTAGTCCTTATTAAATACAAAACAGATAATCCATTAAATAACGTGGTTGTGAAGAGAACTCTATTTTAATATAATTAAAAATAATGATTAATATGCGTAATAAAAAGCAGAACATAACTCCATAAACGAAAATAGTACGTCTTGTCAATTTACTCAAACGACTCCATCCTTTAAATATTTGCTAGATATTAAATGTAGATAAGGTAAAAGTGGGGAATCTTAATCTACAAGTCAATGCATTTTTACAAAAAAACTAGAAGTTATAGGCGGTGTTCCACTGGAAAATCCCAGATATGTGTGATGGGAGACAGATCTGGGAATCTCTCTGACCCAGAAAGGGTTTCAACACAACCGAGGCACTCCTGGAAGGGTCAATTCAATTGAATTCATTCTTGTAATAAAAAAGGCTGAAAACGAACAGTCCCCAATAATTGTGGAATTCTTCTCTCTCAGAATGCCTCCATGTTGAAACTGTTCCATGGTCAAAGAGATCCCAGATCCATCTCCAAGTAAGCATGTCTGGCATAAGCTATGTCGTCATCTACACCAACCTGCAATATAAGGAATCTGAGGCAGAAGCTGCAAAATACTTAGCCACAAGATAGCCTAGGACTATATGACTCCATACGATGCAGTATTCAGGCATGTATCTCGATCAGAGGGGGTTTTACAGTTACATATATGACCTTTATGATGTAATTCTACAATAATGAGTTCTCTATATGTGATATTGTAATCATTTCTGTACCTTTTGGTGTATATCTCACATATTTTCATTCTAATGTTACACACGCTTTGAGGTATTTTGATTTTTTGGGGGACTGAGTATATTGCCATCGATCGTTGCGATATTATCGCAATCGATGGTTGAATCTATGTTAATTTTTTTATTCTATCTCAACGGATACACATTTGAATCAGCAGTAAGGCACAACTGTGGATTTGATTTCTGTTGGAAATTATCCTCTTTCAGTTGTATGAAATCGTTATTTGGGTCATTTACTTGATTATGAATTACCAATAAGCAAATCTGAATACACGTGTACTCAAAGGAATGGGTCGTTAATTTGACATGATTTACCTTTTCAGCCTTTTTTATAAGAATGAATTCAATTGAATTGGAAGTTTTAGTCAGAATAAATTCAAATAGAATGTTTTACAATTAAATTTCTTATGCAAAACGAATTACAATGGAATAATTTCCAATTTAACTTTTTATACAGAATGAATTCAAATGGAATGGTTCTCAATTTAATTTTATCCTAGCAAATAACTGACGCATTATTTGAAAACAGTAGGACTAACTACCTTAAAAGTGACGTAGTTTTAAGGAAAGGTATCGACCAGAGTAAACAATACTGAATTTACACAAAGGTTATAGTAGGAAATGATAAGGTAACTATCTGAGGAATGGAGGAAAGAAAGAAGAGAGGAGTGGATGTATCGGTGAAAACACTTGAAGATTAGACGATGCGTAAAGAACATTACGATCAATCGAGTAATCGAGTTGGTTAAATGAACCATTTACAACTCTTGTTCAAAGAATAAAAATAAATATTATCCAAAGCTTTTTTGCTTCCATATGGAGAAACAAAAAAGCCTTGGACTTGTTATTTTATAAAATACTACAGATAAAAAGCACCTCACCCATATTTTTTAATGAAGTTCTGCAGACCAATGTTGAGGACAGATGCTTTTAAAAAGGAGATTCATAGATAAAAACAACAGTTAAATTCATTTAGTGTATTAATGTGTTTAAGGCTTTGGTATGAAACTTGAAGTATAATTTTTTAAAATAAATATATAATTTCGTCTCAATTAAATACATTTTTTATCTACATCAATTTCATATTTTAAATTATTTACTATCTGAATATCTGCATACTTAAATTATGAAATATTTAGTCTTATTTGAAATATTCACATTTCCAGAAGTATAACTAGTTTTAATGCTTTAATTTTGAAATGCCTATATTTGTTTCGTTTTACTTTTTATTTAAAAAATAATGACGTACTTGAATATAATCGTTAATTAAATGCTTCTATAAATTGCTTTTGCTTCACATATCGTGTACGATATCTGAATAACTAAAATAAAATGGCTTTGGTAGTGGTGTAGTAGGTTTTTGTGAATTGTTGCGTCTTTACAGTGCGTTGTGTTTAATTTAGTAATTTTTAAATAGGCATGATAAAGTTTTCAAGTACATTAAATTGCTTGTGTTTTTTGCAAAGGGCTGGCAACAATTCAACTAGTTGCACCACTATCCAAGCCATTTTATTTTACTTATTCAAATATAGCTGAGATCAGACTGCGTTTCAACCCCTAGTATGCCCAGCCTTGACGATTATAACCATTTTATTTCTATTACAACAGTAATTTCAACCATACTTCGAAAGACTCATCAAAGATCATAACCATACAGATGATAAGAATATTTCGTTTAGAGTCAGAGCTGTATTTGTCTAGGGGTTAGAGCTAAAATGAAAAATGGCTATAAGTTTTAAATTTAGAGCATATATTAACAAAATGATTTTTTCCACACATGCAATCACTCATAGCTTATGAAAAATAAAAGTGGGAATTTTGATTCATTTTTCAATTAAATGTATGTCACTATGTTACTGGCCATAATTGACAGTATTTACTGGCAAATAGTCTAGTTTCAACCTACAAAGAAGGCCGCCGTAGCTTAGTAGATTTTCCCACTGCGCTAGCAGTTTGCGAGTTGTATACGGCGCACTTCGGCGTAATTACCCTGAGTGTATTTCTATCTTCCATATAAGTAAAATCTTATTTTGCGTGTGTCAGTGAATTTCTTCATTTACTTCACGGGTAGGTGTTGGTAAATTTACGTCGCACTGGAGCAACACAACGGGTTATTGGCGACCGTTCGAGATCAATCGTTAAATTAAAAATTCGATGGAAACATCTCGTAATTTTGAACCACCGTTTATTTGACGGAAAAACGTTCCTTGGCGCAGCTTGGCTAGATTTGGCTTTGAAAAATAAAAAAACGAACCATCAACCAACAAAGATCGCACTATAACAACTTTACAAACAAATGAAGTATCTAATGCATATTTACGGCTTTGAAAAAAAGTAGTATTTTGTAAATCGTAATTTTTTCATGAAGCTTCACGATCAAGACATTTTTGTAAAAGGGCAGTTTTTACAAAAACAAATAAAAGGAGGTGGGGAGGGGGTTCTTGTTGCCCTTCCTCTATATACCACCTTGGCAGTAGTGGTGTAACTAAGTGATAGGAAGAATTGGACATAAGATAGATTATAGTTAGTTCAGAATATCGCTTTCAGAACAATAATTGCTGCAATTAGTATCAATCAAGTTTGATCAAGTGAGTCGGGTTGGCTACTTGAAATTTCCTGGTTTGTTCAAGACGATGCGAAATGATGGGCATCATCCCTTGAATCCTCCAGGAAGGTATATCTTCCCCATCCCATTTAATTTAATGGTGAATGCGATGAGGCAGCACATCCCATGGTAACGCAGACTGCCACGTTCTCGCCAATTAGTGTTCGAATCGGTCAAGTGGTCAGAGTTCTGGTTTCTGGATCGAAAAGTCCCTAGCTAGACCCGGGAAAAGGCATGGATATTCGTCCGCCCTGAATGAATGTCTGTCTAACGGGTTGTGCCTTTAATTTTGATATTTATGCGAGCTGCAACGTGACCCCCCCGTTGTGCACCAGGATAACCAGACAAAGTGGTTCACAAATCCGTTCTAGCAGTGTCATAATGAATAATATTTAATCTCCCTGGCATTAGGGAAACAGAGTATTGGCTAGTATTGGAAGACCATTAGCTAGTATTGGAAAAAATTTGATAATATAAAAACAAAGAATTCTTCTGACTGTCATAGTGAATTTTTATCAAATATAAATTTGCAAATAAATTTTTGTTAATGGAAGAGTTAACTATACAGTTAATTTGCGATTTAAATTAAATTTCATTACGTTGTTTCGTCTTCTGTTTCAGTGGAGAAATTGGACATATAGGATTGTGTCTTTGTAGCCAGAGGCCTTATTCTTGTCTCAGTTCTTCCCACAATGTCAGAAAAAATTCACCTCTCTTTATTTTGACAGGAAATCTCTAGATCACAAACCCCGTGTTCACTCGAACCAGAAGAGGACCAGCATTTTCCTTCGCCCTATTTATAAACATAAAAACTTCCATTCAGTGAGATCACGGGCAATATTTCTAAAAGGGAAAAGAACGGCTTGGCCATCTATAAAGGATTTTACCAACCAGTTCTTTTATCCTAAGTTATTTCACGGTGACTGTACGCAAGAAGTCACTACGGTACATGGTGTTTGCGGATTTAAGGAATGATAGATGGCACTCCAATGTGGAATGACGCAGTTTTAGTTAAGAATTGTGGTGTATAATGCGCAAACTTACGGATTTGCTATCGACAGCAAATGCGTTATTGCTGATATTATACGGAATTGTCCTGGTCTTTTCTGCAATCCTTCACTCATGAAAGATCGAAATGGAGCACTTAAAGGATTTATATTAAGTATCTAGACATGAAAGGCACTTATAATTAGATCTGTTACTTTAACTTCAGATTTCAGAGAATATGTTTTACACCTTTTTGTTTTAATTTTCGAGTGTGTTTCAATGTTCTTCGGATTTTATTTTATAACTGTTAAACCCCTTTCTCTTTAAATATCTAATTGGTGTGTGAATCGTCCTGCTCTGGGCACAATGGCGGGTGATGGCGTTATTTAAATCTTTACAAACTGCACGATGTAAATTTTAATACTTATAAAATAAAAGTTGTAATAAAAGTATGAGCAAATTTAATTTTTATTTTATTCATTAATTGGAGTTTTGAAAAGTTAGTAGGATTCTAAAAAATCCCATTACCACAAGCTCTGAATCAGGTTATTAGCCTGATTGGAAGAGTAACGGATTAGCAATCGGAGGGTTGCGAGTTCGAATCCAACCAAAGACTATCATGTACAAAGATGACTGGTGCACGTTAAATCTGTCGTGGCCTCAAATGTCCTCACGTTGGCGTGGTGTGGAAGTTTGGATAGTGGGGTACCAGCTCAGGAATTGCCTCGCCATCTGACTGTGGTTCAAAATTACGTGGTGTTGTCCTCGGATCTTTCCATTGGGGATTGATCCCAGACCGTCGCCAATAGACCGTTGTGTTGCTCCAGTGCGATGTTAATTAAAATACCTACCTACGTGAATCAGGTTATTGAATTATATTAGATGTCATTTTCATTCCCAAGAGACAGACTATGTATTACATCTTTTTAAACTGAATTTATATATATATATATACTAGAAAGTAGGAGGGGTAAAAAACCAGAATAATTGACTGTCGGATGAGTGGACTTACTGGCATTGGTCAGAGCATTTTGTACGAAGCTGTTGTTCAATGGGGTTGAAGCCGGCTAGCCACATAAGGTTTGATGTAATTTATACCCTCTTGTATCTAAAAGGGATAGATCCTTTTTCCGCTTAAGAGTATGGACCAGTGATGAGAGTACTCTTCAAGGAACAGAAAAAGTCGAAGTAACTACCTCCTGAGACCCCGTTGCATCGAGACTGGTACCTCGCAGAAGTGATCAACGAAAATTCAGCCCAAAAGCCAAAGATCATAAGACGGTGAGGGGTATCACTTTCCCAAATGTTTTTCAATGAATTTGCCTTTGACCCCTCACTACAATTTAACTAAGATACTAGAAACTCAATCAATATGACAAATGAACTCTGCTATTAACGAGTAAATGAAATTAATTTCCCTGAATTATAAATATACGAATGTGAAATGACTTATTCATGAACTATGTACCAGAATTTTAACGACACACATACTGTCTTGATTCTGAATTGAAATGTTAAACTGTTAAATTGAGACAGTAATTACCAGTACACATCACACAACGTCTGCACTCCTTTATGACAGAATTAAGGGTTCATCAAATCTGACTCGATGAGGATGAAATTTATCATGCACAAGTGTCAAACAAAAGTAAATATTTCTTATGAAAACAACCACTACTAAAACCTTGAATATGATATGATTATGGCACGGAATAGAGAAAACTGCGAATGTGGGAAATTTAGCCTATAAATATATCACTTCAAAAATAAGTGCTTTGTTATTATGTTAGTGCAGTAATATAAGGGTGCTGTTTACATGAAAAGCGTTTAAGGAAACATATACTACATTAGATGTAGTCCCGGAAAAAAACCCGAACCCCCTTTATTTCGAGCGTACTATTCATAAATGAGCAAATTCAAATATATCATTCAACAGGGAATAAGGTCCTCTAGAAATTAAAATACAAAAACATTGAATAAGAGGCCGTCTTCATATAAAATTTTGCATAAACAAAAAATATCCAATAACAACCCATGTTTTGATGCCTTAATCAGATTCTACATCGTCAAATTAGTCTAAATATGAAATTTTATGAATTTACTGACATTATATCCAGAAATATTCAATGTTAAAGTCGTTGTCCATTTCAGGGAACATCGTCACATTGAAAATCGCTATTCGTAGATCGAAATTATTTGTAGTTAATCAGGAAATGTTTATTTGTTGCTTGATTAAAGAATATTGCAAAGAACCTTGATCCTCCTGGTGTTTGTCTTGACGAGGTATCTCATTATCAAAATTGAGCAGATCTTGATGGACGAGAAATTTGGAAAGAAGGATAATCAATATTTTCTGTTAAATTTCGTAGTCAACTTCAATTTCTAACAGTTAATGATTACTGTTAAACTTATTCAGGAACTATTAAATACGCTTTTCATGATAACAGCTAATAATAACTGTTATCGCAAGTTATCAATAGCCGTTAAGACTGTTATCGTAAAACATAGTTTTGCCCATCTCTGCAATTAGATTGATCATTATTCAGCTCTACCACACATGACAGGTAGAAGGCAATGTCCGTTAGATTACATAAATGATATTTCCAAACACTTTTCAAGTTTGTCATAATTTTGTTCACCTTTTGAATGCCCCTAAGATCACCGTAGTGACGAAAACTTAAGTGTAGCGCAAAAACTATTCAGAGGAATGAGCTGACATTATTAAGGTAAGATTAAAAGTCTTTCTGCAGCGATTTCTGTCAGAATATATCAATGTTCCTATTCATAAGTTTTTCGAATAATAATTTAATAAATATTATTGCAAACTAAAAATTATTTAAAAACTAAAACATTATGGACTTTTGTTTGGGTATCTTAATAGCAACATGCTACAAAATATCAGCGCCATAGGAATATTATTTAGGAAAACAAGTCTGGGAAACTGATTTAATATTAGGAGCTTCAAATTTCTGTATTCATAAATGACATGAAACATGGTACCTGAAGTTAAAGTATGATATAGATTCGAAATTTTGTGATAAAATAGGTTATTGCAATTGGAAATTATGAAGTTGGTGCACAGTTTAATATGAAGACGACCCCTTAAGCAAATTTTATGCATAGGAATTTATAATGGATGTTATTAGCTGTTGAATACCATCTTTGAATTTGCTCTATTTTTAAAATCGTTTGAATGGGAAGAAGTGCTTCGTTTTCTTTCAGCGCCTTTTTTAAAGTAAATACAATTTTAATCATACAAATAGGATATTTGAAGGAAACAAATAATTCCTTGTAAATAAATACCTAGGTAATTTTAAATACTAAGGAACAGTACAGATAACACAGAAATATTTCAACCATACATAATTTTCATTCTCGTCAGAACCATCGAATCATAATTTTATACTATTTCGAACCATCTTGAATTCTAATTAAAGTTGTACTTAGAAATTCTATTATCTAGAATACAACGAGGAATAAAAAATAGAAATTACTCATTATCACGAAATGATTTACTTTTATTGTGAGGATGATATTTTCCAATTATTCATATTATCAAATCCGGAAGATGCAGAACCACACTCACAGCAAAGAAATTAAATATTTTCGTTCGAAAGTACTTAATCCCGGCAACAAAATCATTACTCCCACTCGAGAGGATTCATTTCGATTCAATGCTTGCTTCGTGTGTATGAAGCTGTTCAACCTCCCACTTTTCAGAAATGATCGATCAAACCTTTCTGTTATACTCGCTAGAGAGGTAAATTTGCTGACATTTTCGGTCTTCGAGTGTACTTCAACACAATGCTGGGAGCCATCCCAATCGAGTCAGCTATTTCCTGTCTTGTTTGGATGTACTCGTTCATCAAACAAATTGCGCAATCTTAAAGAAGGCGCTTGCCTTCTTGCTTTAATTTATTAATCATGCTTAAATGAGCAATGGCAATTCAGCGGTCATTGTAAACAGGGACTTCTCAGTAAACATAAATTTTAATTACATGGGAATGGGAGAGCCACTTGTGTACTTGATGGAAAGATTCTCTTTGGGTTTCAGCGGTTTGACTTGGCCCTGAAAGTATAACATCGATATAAATTAAATATGCGTCATTAATATTTGTTTGCATAGTAAATGGGAAATCGGAAGTCTCCCGGCTTGATAAAATATTGGTGAAATTAACAGTTTAACTTCAACTTGAATAAACACCCAAATATCTTTATACCTAATTAAGGAGTAAAATTTAATAAAGTCGAGGAAATAATTTGATATGATGTTCCACATATGATTCGACAGAAATAATTTAGTTATACATTTGGGTTGAATTACATCATGCATCTATTTGTATAAAAGCCATGATTAAATTTTATGAGAATACCTTAATTAGTATTAAATTACATCGAATTTGAGAAGCCTAAGGCTGTATTGATTTAATAAATTGGCATATATTGGATAACTATGAGTCACGTCTTACAATGAGAATTCGGTAAGATGTAATTGAGATTTCTGTTGATGCGACAGAAATAAATGCTTCCTTATCTCAATAAAGTTATGTTATTCCCATTCACAAGCTTATTTTAAACTTGTAAGGAAGCATTAGAGGTGTACTGAGATTTATCTTTGCGGATGAATTTTTGACGGACCATGAAAACATTTAATGCCAAGATCGAAATTAAATTAAATTCAACTACTTTTATAGCATATATAAAGCTGTACTCTATTATCAATTATCTGAGCTTTCAGGTCAAAGAAAACTGTCTGTTACCTGTTAAGAGTTTTCTAAAATACTTTTATTACTAACAGCACTCTTGACCATCATGAAATTCCTGAGTGGTTTAGTGTTGATTTTGCCGTACAACACACATAATGACTAAACAACCTCATCTATTTGTTGAAAGAATCCCAGGAAAGATTTCATTGGTAAATGTGTGGTGGTTTGAGGATGCGGGGCATACTGTAGATTAATAACAATAACAATTTATTAACAAAAATATGCGGGTTAACAATGAACAATTTTAAGGTAGGCCATTTCACCTCTAGTGCTGATGGAAGGCGAAGTACGGCGAGTGACCGTCATAACTTACGTAAAAATCCCGCCTTGCCATGGTTCTGATGCTGTCAAAACTGGTTATAAGCAGGGAACTACAGGTTGCAAAACGGGTACATGAATGTGAACCTCTCAGAGGTTAAAGCGTAAAGTTAAAATACAATACATCTCTGGAATTCAAAGAGCACTAGCATTTTCAGAATTTTATTAAACTTTGAGTAGTTTGGTAGGTATGGTAGATAGGTATTTTAAATAATGTCTCACTGGAGCAACACAACCGGCTATTGGCGACCGACCGGGATCAAACCCGAAGGGAGAGGATACGACGACGACACCACGTAATTTTTAACCACCGTCAGATAACGAAGCTACACCTGAGCCGGCACCCCACTCTCCAAACTTCCGCACCATACCAACGTGAAGACATTTGAGGCCACGACAGATTTAAGATTCACCAGACACCCTTGTAAACGACGGTCTTTGGTTGGATTCTAACTCGCAATCCTCCAGTTGCCAATCCGTTACTATTCAAAGCAGTTTGGATTCGATCCAATACTTCTATATATTCACATGTGAAATCAAAATCATTCCAATTCACACATTTTACATCCATTGAAATAAATTACCATGCATGAGAAAAATTAAAAGAAAAATTTCCTAAAATAAATTTTCTTAAAAACATTTTCTCAATTTAAATTAACTTAATTGGAAAATTTATTCCTTTTAAAATACTTTTTATGCACATTTAAACTTTTATATGTATATACTTTTTACATTTGTTAACAAATTTATTTTACAAATATGATTTGATTATACTTCCCACAATCATGAAAACCGAAACAAGAAAGCAAAAATATATTTTAATTATATTTTTAAAATACAGGTTTCATTGTGGTGCAGTGCTGACTTTCGGAGATACTGTTTATCAAAATTCAGCTGTTTTTCTTACTGATTTGAATGTTTAAAGGTACTTGCCCCCTTAAAGCTTTTAGACTTAATTTACTACTTAATTTATTTGGCATTCAAAAAGCATTAACATTTTCCGATTTCCATTCAACATTGAGTCGTTTGGGTTCAGTCAAATAATAACTCTACAAATTCACAGGGAATATCATAACTCCAATGCTCTAATTTAACAGGATCCATTGTAATAAATTGCAGGAAAAATTCCGAAAATAATTTTTCTCCTTTTAAAAAGCTTCCTCCCAAATAACTTGGTTGAAAAATTTCTTCCTTTGAAAACGCATTTGCATACGCATTAAATTTTTGTACACATATGCTTTTACATTTGCTAACAGATTTACTTTACAAATGCGATTCGATTATACTCTTCGCATTCACGAAAACCGAAAATATATTCCGTATGAACAACTCTTCCTGGTTTACTCTACGTGAGCCGTGCAAATCAGAATAAATTGCCTCGCGTGCTTTTCCTTACCAAATGGAAATGACCGGATCGAAAAGACGCTCACCAGTGCTGTCTATATCCTTTTAGATCCCAGTATCGCCGGAAAGATTGCCCGCATATAGAAAGAACGTGGACACGGAATTGAAGTTAAAAACCGCTGTGGTATGGGGTGTGTAACTCATTTCCTGCAAATGCAGAAAATCTCGTTTCGGCATTTAAACGGATTACTCCCTGAGTTATGCGATTCATCGCTATATGCATGCATTGCATATTCCCACGTTTAGAAGTTTGTTCATATCACTTCTATCGGATGCGAAACGAAATAAATCTGGTAGCAAATCTTTCTCTGTAGTGTAAGAATTCACAGCACAATGTTTCAAATATCTTTTTTGGTTTATTTAGACTCTGGGGATATAACGTAACATTGTACCCAAATGTTACTGTTTAGTTTGTTTTGTAGTCGTGAATCTTGGGTTAGCTTTTGTGATGCGAATGTGAATAAAATTATTCGAAATTTTACTTAAACTAAAAAAAATTCTAGATAGCGTTGTGAATATTTTAAACTTTTGCGAGAGTTATCTTTAGTATTCACGCAAAAGTATGTGCCTGTTATAGGAAAATATACGTTTTTAATTACCTTTATTTATTAAATTCAACTCAGCGTTGGCTAGGGTGTACATACTAAATCAGACATGCACTGATTTAGTTGAAGAATCTTATTTAATATCTCCATTCGTCCTAAGAAATTGCATCTTTATTATCATTGGCCAATTAAATTATAACTAATACGCGTAATACACAATGTTGATAATGGCTGAAGCAAAACACCACATTGGTGATATAAAGCACTTGTTTAGAGAGTGGGAGACTAATTTATGTGAAAAATCATCATATCTAACAGCCCATTACCTGGGAAGTCACATTTTATTATCCTAGGTCAATTTAAATTCTTACTAGATATGTGTACCACACAACTAGTGCTCACTTAAGGAAAATACCGCATTGGTCGAGTGGTTAAAAGTTCTTATTTGGAGAATGGTCGACTAATTGAGCTGATGAATCATATCTAACAACTCATTTCCTAGGAAGTTATATTTTGTCATCCGAGGCCAATTGACCCTCTAATGTCTTATCTTGGTATAGAAAACTGCCCTTTAGTAGCAAGCCTGTATTGCAAAGACCTGTTCCAAACTGTCCCCAGTTTTGTGTGAGGGACAATTTGTTTTTATTACTTGGATTTTCATCCCTCCTTTGAGTAATAGGGCAGTTTTGTCTCGTCAGCAGGTATCTCGTCATTAACAGAACTGATCAGATCTAGATGAACGAGATCTAGAGAAATCTCATGGAAACACTTGAAGGGTTAAATTTCAATTAGTTTGGCTTGACTTTTATGGCACAAGGTTCATTCGTGACAATCTGCGCCAAACACGAGATTTGATACTCAAAATAAAAACAGTTAAAACAGACAAGCTAAATTTTTACTGATCCCTGTGCAATACAATCAATAGGTGCTGGTTACTGCAACGTTTCCACTCAATAGGTCATGATTACAAACGTTGCAGTAACCGAGTGGTATAAAGCACTTGTTCGAAGAGTGGTAGACTACAGCGCTTGTTTCTAAGTTCAATCCTCGCATGCACCATAGTTGTACCGGCTGCCAAATTTCCTGGCTTCTTCAAGTCAACCTGAAGAGTTTTCCAAACGACCTCCAGTAAGTGGATCTTGTTTTTCGGAAAGTAATCTAGTTCGAATTAATGTTCTTTGGGACCTACCAATCTGACAATACTAATCGAATTCGAATGATGCCAAATTGGAGATAATATTCTAGGGCATTGGATAATTTAGATAGATTCTGACCATTTCTGAGAAACGTAAGTTCTATGAACAACAGAGCGGAGAATGTGCAGATGATACATAATTATCATAGCTACCATTAATGTTTATTGCTTCAAAGAGGTTAAAATTCATCTAAAATATAATAAAAGATGTGAGAAGTTCACTCACCCTTTTTCTTGAATCCTTACCCTCTTTTCTAGGGCTGGGCAAAAAAGATAGAATTCTATGATACCTTTGTATTATCCATTCTTATTCATTCTTTCGCTGAAACTTATATATTCATTCACAGAGAAGCTCAAATCAAATGAAAACACATCCTATAAATTTCGCTACTCTTTAATTGAGCCGATATATTTACATTATATTTACAATTTTAACAGAAAAAGGAACAACACATTTTCTTCCGCTCAAATACGAGAGTTCTATCAAAAGTTAAAAAGTGTTCTGTCAGTTTTTCCTTTTTGCGCATGCGCGACCAGTCCGCAGAAACGATAGCAGGATCGCATTCGCGATAGTGTTTATATTTATTAAACATGAAAATTAGCTTGAAAATCCCAAACAGTGCAAATACAGCTTCAAGAAGAAAGTTAGTAAAGTAAAGGAGTAATTCTTGACGCCTGACTTCACTTGAATAAAAAGCTAATGAAACAATGGAAAACTAGGTTCGCGGTTTGGAGATAGATTCAGTTAATGAAAAGGGGACGTGGACTGTATTCCAATCAGATCGGTACGAAATTTTAGGACTGACATGCTGATTGACATATTGTTTGCTAATACAAATAATAACAGATTAATTAAAAAATAATGGGTGGAATTTATCTCAAATACATCACATAGAACGTGTAACATAAGTAGGTAGTTGAATTCGCGTCGCCTTTGAGCAACACAATGGGGTATTGGCCACCGTCCGGAGTCAATCCTGAATGGAAGAGTCCGGAGAAAACAACACTTCGTAATTTTGAATCACGGCCAGATGACGAGGTCAGCACCCGAGCTGGCGCCCCACTGTCCTCCAAACATTTACACTAGATCAACGTGAGGATATTTGAGGCCAAGATAGATAACAGCCCCAAAGTATACGACTGTCTTTGGTTGGAGGGAATTTCTAACTCGCAACACTTTGGTTGGCTAATACGGGACTCTATCTACCGGGCTACTTCAGGTGTTGCTCTCGTCATCTGACCGTGGTTCAAAATTACAAGGAGTTATCATTGGATCTTTCACTTCGGGATTGATCCCGGACCGTCACCAATAGCTCATTGTTTATCTCCAGTGCGACATTAATTAACTACCTATCAACTGGGCTACCACGGCCCTAGGATTCCAAATTTTTCAGTTGACAAATGTTGGAAAGTATTGATAAAGTTGCAATTAATTTTTCTCTTCTATTATTCCTCCACAAATAATGTATACATAAGTTGAACTACTCGAATTTACTTTTGTACTATTCGCAGTTTTCTGATTGAATTTTTTATGCGAATTCTTAAACTTTAAACTATAGGATCTGGTCTAGTTAGCTCACATTTTGAAAACAATTGCCCTTAAGTGACAATAACTTATATATAAAGCAGAAAATATGATCGTGTGAAGCAGCAAGAATTCGCCAAAGCTGAGTTCTAGCGTCGTGTTCTTATTCTGTCTGGAATTTGTACGTTGTTCTCTTAGAATTATAGTAGAAAATTAAGTATACCACATTTTCCAGGAATCAAAGCTGTCATGAGCCAAGGTGTAGGAAGAGGAAAGAACACAAGCACGTAAAGCGAACAAAGCTCAAAAAGCAGTTCGACAATGCGATTGCTTAGGAAACAGAGCAGGGTCTTGGTTTGTCTAAAGCAACATAAACTCTCGTGCGAAACCGGGTTCCAAAGCTAGTTAATTCATAAAACGAAACTATAGACTTTCCAGAAATGACTGAGATGCCCAATTATATTTGAACATTTGATCTGGCAAATATAAAATATCTAAAATTAGTATAGCACCGCAAGTATATCTAAGCATCGACTTTTCAAATTTCATTTGGGGCCGCCGTAGCTCAGTTGGTAGAGTCGGCTGAAGCAACCAAAGGATAGAGCAACCAGAGGGTTGAGAGTTCGAAACTCGATTCCGCCAAAGACCGTCGTGTACCTGGGGCTTAGTGCACATCATGGCCTCAAATGTCTTTACATTGACGTGGTGTGGAAGTTTGGAGAGTGGTGTTCTATCTCAGGTTTGACCTCGTCATTACCATGGTTCAAAATTAAGATGCATCATGAAAAAATTACATGACTTATAAAGTATCTGTCATATTTTGTTTCAAAGCTTTAAGTATGTATCAGATACTTTCTTTGTTCATAAAGTTTCTATAGTGTGAGTTCTTTGTAGGTTGAAGGTTGGTTGATTTGGTTGAAGGAACAGATCTGGCCAAGCTGTGCCAGGCAGCGTTTTCCCCTCGAGTAATTGGTTCAAAATTACGTGGTGTTGTCCTCGTATCTTTCCATTCGGAATTGATCCATCGCCAATAGCCTGTTGTATTGCTCCTGTTCCTCGTAAGCTTAACTACCTACTAGTGAGATGTTACTACTAGAAATTACTATGAGATGTGAAAAGGTTGGATTTCCTGGTAATACTCACTGTGACTCATAAATAAGGAATATATAGTTACAAAAAAATGGCACAAATTCCGCAAAATGGAATATTTTTATAAGAGAGAAGCAAAGATTAAACATTATTTTCACGCGTATAAAAATAATTTCATCCATTTGCTGCTAAACACATCTTCTGGCAACATAATCGAATGGTTTCTTTCGGTCAGCTAATTCTACCCTTCTCTTTTTTCAACCTGTCAATCACACGTGTGGAAGCCGGGGCTTGTTTTGATGTTGCTTGGCAGATGTCCAGAAACTGGTCATCCGGTTCAAGGACATTATTAGCTCACCCTAACTGACGTCTGGCCGGAGGTTCAAAGTTGATACATACATTACACCCAATGGTTTAAGTAACCGATCTATTTTCGACCACTGGAGGAAAAACAACACTTGCTTATCTCGAGATAAGAAACGTCAGTATTGCGAATTAAGACCCTAAATTTAGGTTCTTTATCTTCGGCTCTCTGCGAAAATTTGTTTTTGTTGGCGAGTCAGAAATATCACCTTGGCTAACGATTAAATTAAATCTTGAAGAGTTTCGGTGAACCGTCGTAAATCTTAACACAATTTTCTTTCTGTCAGATGTTTGTTGCGTTGGCATTACTGAAGGATTAATTAATGCATATACCCTTGGTGTAGGTGAGTACCGATAAACTATCTTCTAACTTCTTATCAATGTCTTGCATACTTTGTATTGATCCTGTCTTTGAATTTTAAAACGAATACTTTATCGAATAGATTTGTTATTTGTTAGGCGACTCTCTTAACTGAAGGAGCCTATATATTTCACTAATGTATGTGCCAAAGAAATCGACGTTTTTGTTTATTATTAAATGGTGACAATGATATAAAATCGACAGTTACAGGATTTATTTGCCACTTTTGCCGTTTAGATTATATATATATATATATATATATATATATATATATATATATATATATATATATATATATATATATATATATATATATATATATATATATATATATATATATATATATATATATATATGATGCCGGCAATGTATGAAAAGCAGGAATTGTATAGAATGCCTCGGCAATATAAGAATGCCTGGCGTTTTTGGACAAAATATGACCTATCCGAATTATTTTAATATTCTATATACTTTCTCTAGGCATTGTATGTAATACCTAGGCGTTATATAGAATGACAAATGCTATTTAAGCAAAGTACTAAAAAAGAATCATAAAAAGACTTTTATTGAGAAAAAACGTATACGAAAACGAAAGACATACAAAATAAAGTGTAGGACTTTCTTATTGAGGAAAACCAGAGAAAACCTACTTGTAGCAGTAATTAAGGAAACAATTTTATTTCAATTTTTCCTTAATTGTTTTCTCATAAAAATGTAAAACTTGAAAAGAGAGTCATGAAAAGGGCATAAATGAAAAAAGAAAATATCAAATAAAATACAGAACTTTCTTACTGAAAAAATAAGAGAAAATAATTAACCTACTTGTTGCAAGGTATTTTATACTTGGCCGGTTTGTCTTTTGGCATTGCATAGAATGCCAAGGAACTGTGAAATATTGATATTAATCGTTTCATACTTTACCCCCAAACACGAGACGTTACATATATTGCGTAGGCATTCTATACAATACCTGCTTTGCATAATTTGCCGTTAACATATTCGTGATTTGAGCTATGGATCTGCATAGTACGACTAAGCCTACATGGAAGAGCCACTCAAATGAATGCTACAGCAGTTTGATTACAGATAGCAATGAGGGAACTGAAAGTTAAAAATAAGCGTAGAAAAGAAAATATGAGCGAAAAGAGGTTCAGCATCAATAAATGCCGAAACGCATATGAACTAGGTAAGGGAATTAAATTAAAGACGTTTAGAATCTAACTGTGGTAACATGACTGAGATGTGTCTTTTGCTTTGCATTTATCGGAAATTTGAATATGGATACTATATTCATTATGAATGGATTGAAATAAGGTATAAAATGCATGTAACGAAACTTTGCAATCATTAGATATGAACAATTAAAAAGCGCTTAGTGCAGATACTATAACTACTTTTTCTAGTTTAATGTATTAAAAATTAAAACAACGATTTTTGGTTTAATAGAAAGGTAAGAAGGGGGGGGGGGTACGTCTGTATTAAACAGGTATTATGTAAAAACCTTTCTAAAACAGATGGTATCATGTAACTGGACAAAAAATTAAAAAAATATGGGCCATTCTATGTCAAACCCACAATCTACAACCGGACCACCTCCGATTTTTTAAAACTCGCCTAATTTGTTGCCTAGCCACATAAAAAATTCTGGAAATTTTTGGCTTCTAACTTACATATTTGTTATGCATATTAATTTTAAGTTTGAAAAATTGGGAAATTCTTCATGATTTTTGTCTCACTAAATCTTCTGGACCTAATTGTCCAATCATCAATTTTGTAAGTGTAGGTCAAATGTCAAATTGAATGACCTTGAAATTGAAAAAGGCGACTTAAAAGGTCATGATACGTCATTAGAAACGTTGTACATTTTTCTACAAAATGAGCTCTTATTCAGTATGATTGAACAATTAAGTCTAGAGGAGAGAGAGGTACAAGAGATTTAGTGAGACTAAAATCTTGAAAAATTACCCGATTTTTCAAACTTAAAATTAATATATATAAGAAAATGTAACAAGTTGGAACCTAAAAATTTCCAGAATATCTTATATACGGTTGGGAAAATTAGCCGAGTTTAAAAGAATCGGAGGGGGTCAAGTCGAAAATGACCCTTTTCTGTACGGTTTCACATGGAATGACCCATATACTACTGATAGCAGTATAGGATTTATTCTTTTCTCAATTGCTTTTAAAGAGTTCCTCAGGAACACATTGTCTTAAAATAACGAGTTCCTTCAAATTTTCGTTTCTCATCGTTTATGTATGTGCTATCTGCAAAGCTTCATGATTAAATTCACTGCGAACTAAACGTCTCTCCTTACTTATATTCATATATTTCGATTGCGTTGCTGTCATTTGACCGTGGTTCAAAATTACGAGGTTTGTCCTTTGAGCTTTCCTTTCGGCATTGATCCTGGACAGTCGGAAATGGAGCGCTGTGTTGCTCCAGTGCGACTGCGACGTAAATTCAGCTGCCTAGTATTGAGTAGCTATAAAATCCGAGTCTGGCAGCAATTTAAGAAGGCAAACGAATTTAGTGTTAAAAAATCTTAAGTAAATTTGATCAGGACCATCTGAAGAAGATATCAGTCTAACCCCGATTAGATGAGGTTCTAATGGTTCTGATTTTTCTTTTAAGTCAATTTTGAATTTTTTTGCACACAATTTACTAATTGTGACAGAATGTGGCATGTTTTTTTTATTTAAATTACTTTTTAGCGTTTTGATTTAAACGCTAAAAAGGTCAAAAAATGAAATCTCTTCATCCCAAAATTATTTTTATGCTAAATGTCTGTGAGATTAGGTTACAGCTTTCTTATAAAGGAAAATTGAACTGAATCTACAGTCTATACAACGGATTAATTTAAGGAACAAGAGTCAGCAAATTTATATGCTTGCTTTGCTTAAAAATTTTCTTTTGTTCATACTAAACTTCATTGCAGTTATGAATAATATTTTTCTTGGTCGGAACTATATATATATATGCATATTACATTTCTACTAGCAGACCTAAGAGTAGCATTGTGCTAAATTTTCTTAATTGCTTACATCCATTAATGTCTGTGACGGTTAATATCATCGTATTTCAATAGCTTTATCTGTATTAACAAAACGAAGTTGTGAGGTGTTTCACTCACATTACATAAAAACTACACAGCATAGAAATCCTGAAATTTTGCACTTCGATTACATACGAAGAATATGCACCTCGGGCTTTGATATTCGAATTTGTGAGTTTTAGATGTGAAAAGAAGTGGGAAAACTCTGAAAAGCGAATGCCCTTTTGTATACGTTGACCACGGAAAAAAGGTTTCCAAACGAATAATCAAACTCAGATTGCTTTGTCAGTATTGCTGGTGAAATAATTTGTCCCCAATATTAGTTTTACACAATTCAAATTCTGATTCTTTATGTATGCACTTATTTTTTCCAAAATATTAAGTTAGGAAATTAATTAGGCAAAGAAATCAATTTTAAAGATCGAATTTCACCACAATTACAACTACTTTAAGTTCCATATCGTATAAAAAATATTTACTAAGAGAAGCGTAAAAGAAAAATCCACAGATAATTCACGCAACGAATTCGAAACTAGGTCCAGTTAAAGACCTTCTTAAACACGGCGGCTGGTGCACATTAAACCTGTCGTGACCTCAAATGTCCCGACATTGGCGTGGTGTGAAAATTTGAAGAGTGGCGTGCCAGCTCAGGTGTTCTTGTTTGTCATCTGACAGTTGTTCAAAATTACTAGGCGCTGTCCTTGGATTTTTCCTTTCGGGATTAATCCCGGACTGTCATCAATTGCTAGTTGTATTGCTCCAGTGCGACGTTAATTAACTACCTACCTACTCACAGATAATAAAAATTTAATTTTGCTACTCAGTATCTGGCAATACCAGTATCAATGATTTATTTTTCATTTCATTTAGAGTTCTGAGTTTATGCCTTTTATTTAAGATAGCGTAATACTGTAATATTTGGGCATTTCTAGGTATTATTACTGTTACGTTTGTAAATACATCAATGTTTTTTATCAGTATTTTATTCCAGAATTACTCTATTTCTGAGTAGATTCGAAGCTGAAATTTAATACGTTTGCTCAAATCTTTTGGTATTCAGAATTTTACATTTTTTTGCACGACGGAAATTTCATTTCTGTATGTTAAGCTGCTACTGCTGAATTGATATGTTCCATTATTTAATATGCCGCAGATAAGTTATTATTAGTTAGATTTCAAACAATTATTTATATTTGACCCAATATCACTAAAGATGTGAGTTCATTTTTTGATGATACGTGCGGCCGCGGTAACCCAGTCTGCAGTGTCGTGGATTAGCACCTGGAGGGTGGCGAGTTCTAAACTCGATCCATGGACCACCATTGCGTTCGATGGAGCTAAAACACGTTAAATCTGTCATAGCTTTAAAAGTCCTCAGATTGACGAGTTGTGGAAGTTTGGGGACTGTGGTACCAGTTGACCCAATCATCTGTACATGTTTAAAATTACGAGGTGTTGTTCTCGGATATTTTCCTTCGGGTTTGATACTAAACAGTCACCAATAACCCCTTGTGTTGATCCAGTAAATCCAACTACCAACCAACTTGAGGGTACGTTTGCATTTTGACCAACTTCCCTCAAAAGTCTTTGGTTTAACTATGGTTGTAAAAATCCGTTTCATAAAAGAAATAAAATATAACAAATATTTTAAAATAAAACTGTTAACTAACTGTACTTTCTGGCCTCCGTAACCCGATTAGAAGAGTAGCGGTTTAGCATAATGAGAGTTCGAAACTCGATCCAACCAAGGACCAACCTATCCAACCAAAGAATGTATAAGCGGAGGTTGGTTCCCGTCAACTCTGTCATGGCCTCAAATGCCCTCACCTTGGCTGGGTATGGAAGTTTGGATATTGGGGTGTCAGCTCAGGTGTTGGCCTCGTCATCTGACTGGTTCAAAATTACGAGGTTTACTCGGATCCCTTCTTTCGGGATTGATCCAGAACCGTCGTCAATAGTCCGTTGTTTTGCTCCAGTGCGAAGTTGATTTAAATATCCACCCTACACAGAAAGAAAGATTTTCTAAAATTAAGTGATGCAAAACTAAAAGGAGTTTTTTGTTGGTATTGAGCTGAGGAAGCTACTGAGTGGTTCTGCTTTTACATAAAAACTGAATAGCAAGGAACTCGCCGCATAACAATCGTTACTAACTACTAAAACTGCTAACAGCGCCTTCAAGACCTTCCCAAGAACTATACAAACATAGAGTGCCGAATGTCCTTGAAAATACATTTCCTAGATTCTTATCTGGATTTCTTTCCGACAATCTATTAACCAGCGATGAACAAGGAGAAAGATTTCGCCAAGATATTCAAACTTTGGAGGAGAGGTATCAAGGCACGTGGGATCTCACAATAATGAATGATTACTGCTGACTTGCATATTTTGAAGTATAGCAATTGTTAACAGACAAAAAACAATACGTGATGGAGGTATGTAGGTAGTTAATTAACGTCGTACTAGAGCAACACAACGGGTTATTTGTGCGTGTTATAGATATTGTACAGTCAATTTGAATTCACTGACTTTTTGAATGAGTACTCTAAAATTAGTTAGAAATGCCTGAAGTTCGAACACAAATCTTCAAAGTTATATTGAATCACTAACTACTCTATCTCAGTAATTTTTAAACAATTCATATTTTTACTACCACTCTCAGGACTTTAATTAATATGTTAGCATTCACATTTTTAATTTTTTTGTTTTTCATTCATGTTTTTCAAAACAATTACTTTTTATTGAATTCTTTTTCATGGTGTCGCACATGCCCCTCTAGATGGAGCAAGTGCATATCATGGATTGTTTTCAAGCGCTCTATAGCGATGAAACTAATCTAAGTCCTTCGAGCAGGTGGTTCTCTTACTCTAATCACAGACAAGTCTTATTTTAAGCAGACGCACTTACCCGTGAACGCCACCTGCCCCTACCTTGTTTTCCTACCTTGTTTTCACCCTGATGGTTGTCTTGACGACGTAACGTGTCATTAGCATAGCTGAACAGATCTTGATGGACGAGAAATCTCGTCACTAGAAAAAAACTGACCAGATCTTTATCTCATCATCATGTAAAAATTGGCAATATATTGATAACGAGAAATCTTGTCTTTGGCAGATTGGTCAGATCTCGATGGGCGATATATCTCGCCGAAACCACTGGAATGTCACGAAATTTTAGAGTTGTGTGGTATTATTTTTACCTCATAACACACGTAATGACCAAAATTATTTAGATCATGCAGAGAAGCCTGCAGATTGCAGAATGGATATATGCGTGTGGGCCCCTCAGAGGATTAAATACAGTCATTTGATTCAAAAATTATCGTTAACACATCAGAGAGTATAATGCAGCTATGGCTTTTAGCTCTATGGGTTACATAACCAAGATACCTACTATGTTTCTGTATATTCTAATTAAATTTATTTCATCAAATTGATATTTTTGGTTAAGAACAAAATAACTTTTCATGCTCTCTAAAATGGTATTACGTCCAAATTTAGGCGAACAAAGCGAGCATGGTTCGCACAGCGAACCAAATTGAATTACGTTACGATTTTTCGGGTTGAAGAGAAAGGGCGGTGCCGAACACACACACATATATATATATATATATATATATATATATATATATATATATTAACTCTAAAGTTATATTAATATAATCACGTTAATGTCCTCACTGCATTTTCCACTATTTTTGACAATTGAGAGGAAACAATTTTAACAAATTCACCTTTTAGCATACATTTGCATGTTCCTCTTAAAAATTAGGTTATAAATAGAAACATAATTATCTTGGAGATTAGAAGAGAAATTCTTTTAAAAGGGGAGAAAAGGGAAATTATTGTGGCATCTGGGTAATTGTTTATTTAAAGTATAATGTTTAATATGTTATGAGGTTTACATGCTCACATTTACACTTTTCTCACTTTGAATAACTCATTAAAATTTACAATTAATAAATAGAAAGCGTTCCTTTAGTTTCATTACATAGAAGTATTTAAGCTTTCATTGATGAAATTTGAAAACAAGAGATTTTTCTCGAGATATGATCCATAAGTTATGTATTTAGCTATCCATTATTTAGCATTAATCTTTATAAAGGATGAGTCACCTAAACTATATTTATGGACCTTTTTCGTCCCCTCTTGTAATGATAAAGTGCTCGATGTTAACCTTTTAGATTTCTATTAAATTTATGTTTAGGAATATGAATATGATTGTTTAAAAGGTTTAGGAATATGATTGTTTAAAAGGGTTTTACAGATTTCCTTATGCTTGTTTGTATACTGTATAATTCTTTCAGTTTACTCAGAAGCCAATTTATTTCTCTTTCTTTCGAACGCATCGCACGCTTCGTATTACTTTTTTATTGTATTAAATTTTATATTTTGGTTGTGCCCCCCTAACATATCCTACGCTTTCTCTCTGAGAAGTAAATTATATAATGTTAACTTTAGAACTACCCATGTGAAGTAGTCAATATTTGTGTGACATTTAAAAAAAACCTTCGTATATATTCGTGTTCATATAAAAAGTTCGTTATAGTGTGTTAAAGCTTAACTACTTCCTTAGAACATTTAATAGTACCATATAAAAGATTCATTATTCAAGCTTTACATCCGTGGAATAATTAAGTTAAAATTAAGTGATTAGTCGTAGAATACCATATTAACAGAAATTTGCTAATTAATAAATTTTATGCTACTACGAATACAATATAGCTCAAGACATGAATTTTTAGATGTTTTATGATTACAAGACTTGCTAGTTTAAAATTAATTGATTGGTCTAAATTATTATAAGCAACGACATAAGCGTAATAATGTATATTTTGGGGAAGTACGACTACGAACAACTTCACCAAGAATACAAAATAAAATTTCTTTTCTCATCATGGCACATATGCTTTATAATATATGTAATGTAATATTATTCCAGTCGTAAACTTTGATACATAAATTTGTCTTAACTTAGAGTTAATTTAAACCACTGAAATCATCCAGGTATTTCAAAAAGTATACTAAACATAAGGAATACCATTTATATAATGTTGTAAGTAAATATTATGCTACTTTAAGTCAATCCATTAGGTGAAATGGCACAACTTGTGGATCTAACAACGTTTATTTTTTATTTTAATACTAGCTGTACCGAGCCACGCGTTGCTGTGGCTCATCTGGTTAAATTGAAAAGAAAGATTGTTATTGTGCATTCATCCCAAACGATAAGTTTGCATTTTTGCAATACTTTTCCCATGCTGGATGCTTTGGAAATGTTACACGTGGGGGATTCAATGAATTGCATGTCAAATGGCAATTTCAAAGCGGAATGAGCAGTTCTTCCACCTGGTATCAAAGTCGCAGCTATTCCGGAAGACGCAAGTGCTAAGGCAATGTGATTTTAGGATTTGATTGCGGCCAGAATCAATTTAATTAGGAACGTTTTACCAGTTCCTCCCGGCGTTACATTTTTATTTATATAGCTAAGTAGACTAAAACATGTGCGTATTCGAATGCAACGTTGTGGCAAAATTTCAAGGCAATCGGTGAAACATTTTGGGAGATTATGCGTTAGGAACAAACGAACATTACATTTTTATTTATATAGATGTACCAGAGAATTAAAATGTTACGTTACGATCCGATAAAATGCTCAGATTTAACTTTGTAGACTTTTATACTATATACATAATCTCCAACTCTGTTATCTGAATCATTTTCGACAGACATTATTATACTACTATAGTTTTATAAGAAATACTACTCTAAGTTTTCTTCACAGCTATTTCCATACGTATCAATTTACACTTCAATACTTGTCTGCTTGATATGCTTGAATTATCTCAATTTGACTTCAATTGAAAATGTGCGCTTCACTTTTTTCGGAACTTATTAATATGAGGAGCCTTTATAATAAAGGTGATTCTCGGTAGAGGAGCAGATTTATCTCAATCTTTTCAACGTTTTATCCAATTGTAACGATATAACGCAATGAATACGATTGATATCACGATCTTCTATGATACACTATGACTGTATAATATCTCTTAATTATCTTGCCATGATACTTTAAAATCATATTATACAGGGTTTATTTTAAAACTAATACTAGAAAGGTTTTATTCTGTATAACAACTTGCAATTTTTACGATTTGATTTGCCTTTAATGAATGCTGGTAATGGGATCTATTATGTACTGCAATCATCCTAGCTTGAAATATTTTTGATTTATTTAAACATTTGCAAATATATTAGGAACATAAGCACATATTAGGATTTCGTAAGTTTCTTTAAGTATATAATTATTTTATCATTTATTCACATTTATCACTTTCATAGTAATTGCAATTCTTTAATGCAGCGAATTTTTAACTTTTTCGTCTCCATGGCACCATAAACTTATTACTAAAATTCGACGGCACACCAAAAAATACATTATACTTTTTGCTGATCTGACAAAAAAGTAGATATAATTTTTATTTGTTTACAAGCAAACATACTCCAAAATGGCTTTTTTAAGTCATTTGGAAAAACTATTTCTGATACATTGAAATAAAAAATATTCACAATTATTCACGCAATTATTATTTGAAATTATTTTGAATGCATTTGTCAAACGTTTAAAGCTAAGCCGTTGAAATGAAATAAATTTTACCAATTAAAGCCGTTTCACCATTCGTAAAGCACAAAAGTGCCCTTCTTTCAGCACACCGTATGAAAATCGCTGTTTTACTGAGCACATGTTTCGGTATGCGTGGAATTTAAGTGATCATTTTCTGAAAATTATTTCAAGATATTGAACAAAAGACAATTCTAGTTTCATGGACATCAAGTATAACTGTAAGGGAAGCCTTCATTTTATATCTCCGAACCGAGCAATGATTTCCTTAAAAGTTAAACCCATTTTAAAGACGCCAAGTGGAATTATGCAAATTATACTTTTCCATAAGATTGAGAGTGAGCACTTAGTAAATAGGTTGAAGATTTGCAGTTATTTGAGAAATTGGAGCCCCTCAATTAAGAATGGCGCCAGTGTCTGGTTTTGAAATCAACGAAATCGTGCACAACTTGAATTATGTATTCACGATGAAAGCCGAATTCAATTTATTTTCACCCTTAGCCCCCTTTGTTTTGGGTGTAGCATTGCTCTGTTTCAATTTAAAAAACATTCATTAGTTGTTAATTTAACGTTGCTATTTACGGCAGTGCTCTTCAGAAGAGATGAAACTGTGAAACTCTACCTTTCAAAGTATCAAATACGATAAAACATAAAAATATATACAATTAGTATATGCAATAAATAGAGATGGCGCACGTTCAAGAAAATGGGTTCCTGTGAATCCATGAAACAAAATATCCGGAAACATTTTTTTTCAATTCAAGAGTACATTATTTTATTTTCAAAAGATAAAATGACGTTTGTTAAAATTTAGAATATCAGTTAAAAAAAGACTTTTTAAAAATACATGTCAGTGCGCCATGTTTACTTTAAGTGTGGAGGTAAAATGGCGCAGCTTTGAAAACTCATACTATGACTATATAATATAAATTTGACGGAAATGATGAATCAATATTAAAGTTTTAATCCTTTGATGTCCTTTTCTCACATTTTACCCACAATTATTACAATTATATTGCCATAGCATGAAACTTTCAGAGCCATAACTTGCAATTTAAGCATTCAATAAAATCACAGCTTTTTAAATCGAACTATAGTCTAATTAACACCATTATACTGTTAGGTTAGTATTGGTTCACTGCATATGAATTTTTTGGGGTTCTTGGTTCATCTTAAATTATCGTAACTTCCATATTCAATTATAGCTCAGGTGTGGATGGGTATTTAATATCCAAGCTTTTACGAACTTGAATGCAAGCTTTCTAACTGTCATCTCATCTACGTTTAATCCTATTTCTTCAGATTTTTTACACAATCAACAAGTCATTTCTGTTCTCTCCCAGGAAACCTTGAAAACAAAGGAAGACGAATGAGTACGATTATAAGCTTATATCACCGCGCCACTAAAGCTCATTTGTGAGACAATAGAAAAAGAGAGCATTTAATTGTCTTGTCATTTAGTCCTATTAAACCTTTGACAAAATGTCCATATTTCTCTGTTCTTCCCAAGTTTTGCTTTAAGTACATTATAAATGCGCTATGCTTTACGGATACCGATTTTTCCGGAATTTAAACGAGAAAAAGCTTCCTTTAATATTTCTTCGGATCACATAGCCCTAGGTAAGCTTAAGTTTTATTTTTCTAAATGCGTTACATAATACATCATTAGAAAGGTTATTCATACGATTATGCAATACAACAAAGATTTACGAGACAAATTAAAGCAAATGCATTTCGATTTAATATACATTGTTAGCTGCAAACCGGAGGGGTGTTAATCACCTTTTATCAAGGGAGAAACATTCAAATAAGTTGCAGAACTAATTTTAGCAAGATTCAGACAGAAGTGTCCAGATACCTTTTAGCGATAATTTCGCTTGCAGCGACTATGTTTTAGAGAGAAATTCCAATAGATTTTACTAACACATGCATTTGTATTTCTTTTTCTAAAATAACACGTTCAGAATATGGTGTCGCATGTTAAGTATGGAAGCGACATAAAACAGACAATGGCCGGATAAATAAAGAAAAGCACAAATTTTCTCCTTTCCCCTAAAAATTAGTTTAAGTAAAAATATAAATTAAAGGAAAATTATATCAACAGTACCACACCTAAGATATGATGTCTAATTTTGGATATTTTCACCTAACAGTGCATTCCCATGCCAAACACACGGGTTTTAATTCGTAGCTTATCAACCTATGCTTACACCTAAACTTTGACACTTGATATGCTTCATTGTTAATGAATATTTTTAATTAATGGTATATGAATTCAAAATAGTAAGCCAATTGACAAATCTTACAATTCAAAAATACATATCAGTCTCAGTAATAATCTAACAAAAACTCAGTAATACATAACTTATAAAATCAAGCTCAGAGCTCAAAAATTACATCTCAATTAAAAATTCAAAATCGAACTAAAGAATTCAACATATTATTAGCGTTGCCAAAGATAGAACATTGCATACGTATTATTTTAATTATAATATTGCATGCTCATTTTCACTAAGTTTGTGTTTAAATACAGCATGCTCATTTTCACTAAGTTTGTGTTTAAATACAGCATGCTCTTTCTATTGTTTTATCATAAATATTATCGTTCACATTACTCGTTTCCTTGCATTTATGTCATCTATTGAGCAAAGTATTTAAATATTTTATTTAACTTTAACCATGATAGAAAATATATAAAAAGTGATTCATTTTATATATTCATTCATTCAAAAGTTTGTCTTTTATTAGTAGTCTTTTATTAGTAGATTTAATAGTTAAATAAACAATTACATTGACATTAGCTAGATAAGAACATTTTCCCTTAAGGCTGAAGGGGATTCGTAGTTTGTATTTTAAAGAAAAGAAAAGCGCAAAACTAAAAGCCAGAAGCACCGTCGAACAACAGATTTGAAAAAGCAAAAGTAAAACATTCCCCCGAAGACTGAAAGCAAGTCAGATAAAGAATTGGTAATTCTAGACTATAAAAATCCACTGAAATTCCGAGAAATTTTTTCTTGAATCCTACGAAGTACAAAAGAGATACTCTGAACAATATAGTGCATACCTTGCAACGTCTGAAAAAAATATTACCTACCCTGACATTTTGTAGCACTGTTTGAAGATGGATTGCATTAATGTAAAATAAAGCTGTCATTTAAACACTTAAAGTGATATATTAGGACTTTGTATTCTAAAATAAGAAGTACAAGCCTGATTTTACAAACATAATTAATCGTTATATTCCTTACAAACATAAAAACACGAAAATAAATTAAAGTTTTAGTTATAATTTTGACATTATATGAAGCAATTCTAAAAACTATACTCTTAAACAATGTATAGTACATCACTTTTCTCAAAATAATTTCAGTTATTTTTTAAAGTTTTCAAAAATCTACTTAACTTTGATAGAAAAATAAAGAACATTCCTTCATGTTTTAAAAAGTAAAGTATCGATTAGGTTGCTAGTTCCACATTTTTATCTTCTGCGTACTGTATATTTATTTATTATTATTTCTCAATTATAATTTATTACCGCAATAACATATTTCTCTGAGCTCAAAACTTTATCAACTTAGAAGCAACTTTACAACAAAAATAATAATTGAATAAATTTAAGTTTGTGAAATTATAAAAATTGTTTCATCTTTAAACAGGAGTTTCGTTTTTAAATGTAAATGAAACAATTTTTATAGTTTGTACTCTTTGAGATAATCCTGATATAACTTTTTAAGTGTGAAATGCATAATAGCGAAGCTTATTATTAATTTTAAAGCTTAACTTTTGTTTCACACACGTTTCTTAAAATCTATATATGTAAATAGATGTATGTGTGTGTGGGTGTGTATGTTCTCCAAACAAATCTACACCGTTTGATCTACACGTATTGATAGAAAAATAACTTTTCCAATAAAATTGTTTTACAAGTAATGTTCGAAAATTTTTTTTCCAAAACAAATTGTTATAATATTAATGTTTGTACTTACTTTTTATTTCTTCCCATGATATAAATAATTTATGAATATTTGATTGATGAAAAAAGAATATTTAAAATACTTAACTTAGCATAACTTACATTTTATAATGGAACACCAAAAGCCGAAACAAAATCCCATTGATCATAAAAGTGTAATTTTGCTACTCGGTATTTGGCAATGCCAGAATCAATGTTTAACGTTTTTATATAATTTGATTTAGAATTCTGTGTTTGTGTATTTGAGTTGACAGCGAAATGTTGCGGTCATATTTCAGCCTTTCTAAGTTTTGTAAATTTTTGTTCTTTTTGTAAATAATTCATTGTCTATCAATATTTTTCAAGCGTCTTTTTCGAATTTCTCTATAGAGTTCTATTCATTTCTACAAACATCTAGAAAGTTCTAACCAATTCTATTCATTTCCACAACTTTCTAGAAGATTCTACAGAGTTGTATTCATTTCCAAAATCTTCTAGAAGGTTCTACAGAGTTATATTCATTTGTACAACCTTCTAGAAGGTTCTACAGAGTTATATTCATTTCCACAACCTTCTAGAAGATTCTACAGAGTTATATTCATTTCCAAAATCTTCTAGAAGGTTCTACAGAGTTATATTCATTTGTACAACCTTCTAGAAGGTTCTACAGAGTTCTTTTTATTTCTACAAATTTCCAGAATGTTCTACCGATACCGAGTTCTATCGTTACCACCGATATAACAAGGCTAGACCGCACTGACGTTTCAATCACGTGACTCGCTAATTAGTAATCATAACAAACATCGCCGCATGACCAGCTACTAATGGATTGCCTTTAATGTAGCGTAAGAAATTAGGTTTTTTATACTATTTTACCGGAAAATAAATGCAGTTGCAGTTAAATATTGTTATATAACATTTGCGGAACATTACAGTGTCAAGGTGTTAAAGGCTTTCGTCAAACAACACGTTTAACGTGTGTCCAGACCGATTTCTTTAGGCTTAACCACGAGGCTATCAAAATGCCCTTTAGATGCTGTGTACCTTCTTGTTCTGAAAATTATGGATATGGTGATGCACCAAAAGTGGCGGTTTTCTCCTTTCCAGAGGATGAAAATATTAGAAAAAGATGGCTCAGGGCGATTCCACGAGCCGACTTTACACCATCAAAACGCAGCAAAGTCTGTGAACTTCATTTTCAAAACGATGGTTAAACCTAAAGAAATCAGTCTGGACACACGTTAAACGTGTTGTTTGACGAAAGCCTTTAACACCTTGACACTGTAATGTTCCACAAATGTTATATAACAATATTTAACTGCGACTGCACTTACTTTCCGGTAAAATAGTATGAAAAAACCTAATTCCTTACGCTACATTAAAGGCAATCCATTAGTAGCTGGCCACGCGGCGATGTTTGTTATGACTACTAATTAGCGAGTCACGTGATTGAAACGTCAGAGCGGTCTGACCTTGTTATCTCGGTGGTAACTGTTCTATTCACTTCCACAACCTTCTAGAAGGCCCTCTGCAGAGTTCTATTCGCTTCCACAATCTTCTAGAAGGCTCTACAGAATTCTATTCGGCTAAACTTAAATGTCATCGGGACTGTCACCAATCAGCCTAGCGACCCCGAAAACTATGGATTCGACACTAATCTCGGTCATTTTGGACATTTTATTATTCACCCTCTTCTCACCCCCATGCCGATGGGGCTGAACTTGGACTTAAACGGTATCGGTAGTGTCACTATTCATCTCAGCGACCCGAAAACTATAGATACGACACTAATATCGGTCGCTTTCGATTATTTTTACATGTCCCTCTTCCCACCCCTAGGGGTGTTTTACCCCCACAGTATTTTTTCCAGACAGTAAGTCATATGTGTACCAAGTTTGGTTGAAATAGGCGTTCCAGAGTTATGCTGTAACATACATACACACACATCTATTTTTATATATGGTTATTCTTGGTGGTGTATATATACTTCGACGAACTTTCCTTAAGTCTTTGGTTAAATACGTTATAGTTTGTAGAATTCGGTTTCATAAATGGAAACCTTTTTAAGTAAGGTGTATAACTTCTTATTTTAAAATGACTGGTAAAGTTAAAATAAAGTTATAAAATAAGATATGTTACGTTAAATCAAAACGGGTAGCCATACGTTGTAGTTCAAAATATTTCTAAATTTTTACATATTTTCATTACAAGATGATTAAAATAAATTTAATTTACATTTGTTTTTCATGTTTCATGGGTATTATTGAAGGCTGTACTCCATAGTTAAGTAACTACATCTATCATTCTAAATAGGTGCGTTGTTTCCATATAGAAACTGAGTCTCTCAATTGAAAAAAATACCTTAAGGATTCGATTTAAAACTAAATTTTTCTGTTCGAGGAAAGCGAATTATATATAAAACTTTGCTGATCTTGGAATAATATCATAGCAAGGAAGTATGTACTATGTAGGACTGTTGAAAAATAGAAATGTTTTGTCTTAAGTGGGAGAAGGTCGAGGTTGTTTACTTCAAGTTGAAACTGTGTGTATACATTTTAGGTACCATTGAAAGCAGTGATTTTGTAAAAAGTGTAATCGATTGAGTTTGCTTTGTCTACACTGATGTCATTTGTTTTAAAAACAAGCTCCGTTATTCCACGTGCGGCTGAATAAAATTTTCAAGAAAAAATGTATGCTTCAAAATAAATTAACCACGAATGCCGTAACAGTTTAATTTGCCATCCTCTCACAATGATAATGTAATTCGAAAACATGGAATGCATGGTGCAAGGGTACCTACCACAAATACTAAATTTTGATTGGAAAACTGAGTGCAAGACTAAACGCTGAAAGTTCCTCATTTTTACTGCAAATGAACTTAATCGGCATTCATAATGACTCCAAAATTCAAAATCAACTTCTGAAAAAGCTTTAGTAGTTTGTCTTACAGCAAGAGTGTGATGTGAATATGAAATGGATTATATGGATGGATATATTATGTATACATATTTGCGTCCGAAGTAAATTATAGAAGCTATGAAAAAGTTAAAACGATGTCAAAAATATTTTCTGTACACTTAAATGATGCTTGCATTTTTCTATGAAATAGAATCAACATTTAACCAATTCAACCCGAGCAATGCAGGGTAATTCTGCTAGTAGTGTTTATAAATTTCAAAAGTAGCAGGAACCCGCTTCTTTGAATAAACATTTGAATTTAATATATAAATGTAATACGATTTTTGCTTTAAAATATATTATAACTACCACCACATTAAAATATTGCACAACCCTAGTTAGATTGGCTGGTTTTGAGGTTTTATGGCGCAAGGGCCATATTTGGCAATGCTGCACCAGGCACAATACACTATCAGGTAATTAACACAAAACATACAATATCAAGTAATTGACATACATACAGTGAAAGCTTTACTGATACCGAAGAGAGAAATACACCCAGGGAGGAATGCACTTGGCAGGAATCGAACTTGTGCCGCCTACAACTCGAAGGTTCTAGCACAGTGGCCATACCCACTGAGCCACGACTGGCCAAATTTACTATAAAATTTACAAAATAGGAGAAATGTACTATATATTCTTTTAAGTTTGCTTACTTTATTCAACTTACGACATTGTAATGCTCTAGAAAATTTAGCTTGCGATGAAAAGAATTAAAATTTTCTTCATAGGTAGTTCATATTTCATCATTACTTACTTTACTCATAACCACGACATTGTAACATTCTACAGAAACGTTGCGGGTTAGAAAAAACTAAAAAAATTTGGATAAAGCTTCTTTTGATACTTTATATTTAATGAAGTAACATTCAACCAAAGTGTATAAGGAGCAGTGTATACCTGCGTTTATTTTACTTTATTCGTAATTCCACATTGCAATGTTTCTGATTTTCGTTTGTTACCAAAAATTTTTCACACAAATTCTTTACCGATGCATTAAAAAACGGAACTCTTTTTCCTCAAATGATGGTTAAACAACCCTTAGCGTGAACAAAATCTATCAACAACCGAACTTCTTACCCCACTCAAAAGCGACGAAGAGTTCTTTCGATAACAATCTCCTCAACACAAACATAAGTGTTATAACAAACCCAGATAATCCCTAATAAGTTGCGTTTATTGAAAACATCTCCCTTCTTTTTCCTCGCTGTGAAGCACGCGATCAACCGCCCGCTTCCTCCCAATCCAAGCTAACAAGCTGGGCACGGGTGGGCGAAGAAACTAAGAAAGAAACTAACCCACTGAGTGCCCGGTCCGCGCACAACACAACACGATTGGCCAACAAGTGAAGATCGGATTCTGCGCTCACTGGATGCCGGTAGTTCTCCGTTCTCCGTGACCAGTGATCGGGGATTCGGCGGAGGCTGGAGAACGCATCTTTTCCGAGATTCCGGCGTTTCCCAAGACTTGGCGCACAGGCTGCGAAACGGCGTGCTTTCTCCGAGTCGGGTTCAAGTGACGGTTGGTCCGTTGACGACTGGAGGTGAGTTGTGGACTGCTTGTTAAAATAGTTGATGGAATGTCAGTTTGTGGAGTTTGAACTGAAGCAAACGGCTTAAACTCAGTCATTTTTAAGCGCGAATTTGAAATTATTTTCACCTAAAAGTGACGATACTAAAAATTTATAATCTGACACCCTTGTAGCAAAATTTTATATGAGCAGCACTTGCGTGTGGATTAATCCTCCTGGTGGTTGTTTCGACGAGGTATCTTGTCTCTAGCAGAACTGACCGGATCTTGATGGACGAGATATATCGTTCGACGTGCTTTCGCCGTCTCTCGCCATTAGAAAACTGGTAGGATTTTTATCTCGTCCTAATCATAACATCGGGAATATCTGGGTGACGAGATGCTTTGTCATTAGCAAAATTGGTCAGATCTTGATGGACGATATATCAAGTCACAGCCGCTTGGAGGGTTAATAACTCAAAGTTTTAGCTTTAAATTAAAAAAATTATTCCTTGCCTACCTCTTATCAACTTATACATTGTGAGAAATTCTTTTTATACCGCAAACCCATTATAGGGTGGGTGTCTCATGATGGAGTTGAGTTTAATGTGTTTCTGAAAATGTTTTGAAAGTGGCAGTTGATCACTTATTTCGATTATTTTGCTAAAAATATGAATAGAGGATGATGATAATTTAATTTCATTAAATATCATCATCATCCTCTATGATAATTTAATTTCATTAAATAATCATGGATAATTTAATTTCATTAAATAATCATGGATAATTTAATTCCATTAAATAGGGTAGATATATTTTCATGTATTTTATTTTCAGTTTTTGCCTTTGATAAGAATGGCTGAACTTTTTACTTTCAAGAGATGACACATTCATATTCCAAATGTTTCATCATGTACAAGAAGCTTGTCACTAGTTATGTGCAATTTTAAGAATATAAAATAAAACTATTTATTCGTGAAAATTAATTTTGGATGAAATTAATTGTGTATAAGTTCTTGAAATAGACTCGAAAACTTTAAAAATGAAACTTAAATTGCAGATGTCCGGTTTTGAAAATACGGACACGTGTCATCTCTTGAAAATAAATCCCAAGACATGATGCCAATAAGAGACAAAATTCATAATATATCAGATTGAAATATCTAAGATTAATGTTAGAATATTTTTTTCGCATGAAAAAGTTAACATCAACATGACTGAGAAAATATTACAAGTTTGCATTTCAATGAACAAGAAACGTTTAGCAATATCTTAAACCATGCTTTGACAATGGCTAATTTAAAAAATATAAATTTTCAAGTTTATTGTAGATTTTCTATATGTATGTATATGGATGACAAATATTTTGAAATTTTATTGCATATAAAAGTTGGTGTTTAAACATATTCTCTAGTAACAAATGTAAATATATATTTATCATTACAGAGAATAATTTATGAACCAAGTTTAAAATTAGAAGTATTCTTGACTAAAGAAATCTACTGTCTTAAAGTACTAAGCTTTTCTTAAACCTTGAACTCTTAATTCTCATATAGTCTATTTTCTAGAGAGAGAATCTTATTGAATTTTAAAAAATATATTTATATATAAATGCAATTATTTTGGAAGTGATATTTTGGAAATGACAGTTGTTACCAATAACATATAATCTCTCCCAAAAACCTACAATATTTTTTATTATAATTGAAACTATACTCTTTAATTTATGTTGAAGGTCATGCAGTATGATTTCTGATCATATTTTTGTGCTGATTTAATAAAATGTATAAATATTGTAAGAATATTTACTTTTCTTCCCTTTCATATATTATATTTATTCCTAAAATTTTGAAATGCAGAACTATCAAATATTTTATAAGTATTAAATAAACTGTAACTTTCCTATATATAGTAACAATAAATTCCTTTTTCTTCAAAAAACAATTAAATTTCGGGTCCACAGATTTTGAGACGGTTGAATCATAGCCTTTTAATTGTGCTTATTGCGCAACAAAAATAGTAATGCTTGTTTCAACATCATTTCAGCATTCATAATCCACACAGAAACATGTTTCTAAATTTTAAAAGTAATAATAACTCGTACGATGCAAAAATTTATCTATGTAGAGCGATAAAACTTATTGAATACAGACAACTTCTCAAATGAATTGAACATATGTCGTAACAGAATAACCAACGAGTTGTAAGCGGAGCAGGTTCAATTCCTCCCTGGATGTGTCTCTCTTCTATGTCAGCAAAGCTTTCTTTGTGTGCGTATGTCCATTACCTGACGTTGTCTGTCTTGTTTTTGGAGCGGTATGGTCAAATATGACCCTTGCGACATAAAACGCAACCAACCAAACATAACAGAATAAACTAGTGAGCTTTTGCATGTATTTTGCGGAAATTGAATATATTTCTAAGTAATTGAGTTGAATGAGTTTTCTGCTATGGAAGAATCCTGAACCAAACAACACAAGACTGAACCTTTAAAATATTTCAAACAAACTTATGCCACTGTAGCCCGGTTGGAGACGGATTAGCTACCTGAGGGATGCGAGTTCGAAACTCAAACCAACCGAAGACCGTCGTGTATATGGGGCTGGTGTTTTTAAATCTGTCGTGACTCCAAATGGCTTCACGTTAGCATGGTGTAGTAATGGTAATGGTAATTAATTAACGTCGCACTAGAGCAACACAACGGGCTATTGACAACGGGTTATTGACAACGGGCTATTGTCCTCGGACCTTCCACTCCACGCCAACGTGAGGACATTTGAAGGCACGACAGATTTAACTTGCACCAGCCCCCTTTGTAGACGACAGTTGGATTCCAACTCGCAATCCTCCTGTTGCCAGTCCGTTACTCTTCCAACCGAGCCACCGTGGCACAGCATGGTGTGGAAGTTAGGAGAGGTGCCAGTTCAGGTTTGGATCCCATCTGACCGTGGTTCGAAATTGCGAGGCGTTGTCCTCGGGACTTTCTCTTCGGGGTTGATCCCAGGTTGTCGCCAATAGCCTGTTGTGTTGCTCCAGTGCGACGTTAATTCAAATAACCTCCTACCCTCAAACAAATATTAACTCCTCAAAATACTGTGAAAAATTGCGTAAATAAGTTGAGTCAAAATCCTTGGTCTCTTTTGATATGCCGTAAATTTTGACGGTACATGTCAAAAATGAGACCTTTGTCACTTTTATTAAATTACGCTTAGAGTACTGTAGCATTCGTCAAGTAGCCATGACCGATTCAGTGAGATTTTCTTATTTTTAAATCCGTTAAGAAAGTAATGAGATGACAGTTTCAAAATCTGAGAATGATTCCGAAACAAGTGGTGAAGCTCTTCGGTCATCCAGAATTCTTTATCGAGGACATGAGCTTATTTGTGAAAGATATTTGAATCTTCAAATTTGCTTAGACGATGTGATGAGAAAATTTAACAATTTTGGATATTTCTTCACAATTGTCAACAAATTTGAGAGAATATATGCACTGCAACAAATATAAGTGTGAAACATAATTAGCGATGGAGCATCTAAACTTTATTACTTATTATTCATTATTATTTTAGAACGGTCTTACGTATACATACAATGATACGCAAAAATATCTGTTTCAGTTAAAAATCCTCGAGTTGTTCACAACTTTTTAACTAAGTAAAGCGATTTAATTTGAACATTTTTATTGTTTATTAACATTTTTATCGTACAAGTTTTCAGGAAAATGAGTAATGTTTAATATCTACTTTGTATCGCGTTTCTTATTTTAACGTTAGTACCGCTGTTGCTTATAATTGTGGAAACTAAATTCATACTAGAAAGTCTTAAGTGACTTAAGTGAGTTGGTCCCCCTTATCTTTCATGGAAACAAATACTGATTTGTTTAACCGGTGTTTTGTGTTGAACTTTAATTTATTTGCATCATAAAGACACCAAATCTCCAAAAGTCCCCAAACTATTTATCGTTAAGTTCGAAGTATTTAGATGTTTGGGTCTTAGAATTCAAAAAGATGAAAGTATTCAATGCGTATGTGTATTATGGATTATTTTTTGGTATATTTTGTTGAATATACTGCATACCATATTTGCTTGATATACTTTATATCATACATGTAGCCCAATGACAAGCTAACTTACGCAATGATTTACGAGTGAATAAATTTTCTACGCAGTTTTAATCTTTTAGCACTTAAGGTGTCCAGTCATGCATTTGATACCCTTAATATAAGTTAACAAGACGGATTACATTATCTCAACCACACACCAGCTACTTCAACTACATCGGATCTTTCCCTTCGAGAGTGATCCCGAACCGTTACGGGCAACGGTTGCCCGGTTGGAAGAGTAACGAAATAGCAACCGGAGGGTTGGGAGTTCAAATTCAACCAAAGACCGTTGTGACAAAGAGAGCTGGTGCCCGTTAAATCTGTCGAGGTCTCATATGTCCTCACGTTGGCGTGGTATGGAAGTTTGGAGAGTGGGGTACCAGCTCAGGTGTGACCTCACCATCTGACCGTGGCTCAACCAGTGCCGACGTTAACTAAATACCTACCTACCCGGACCGTCACATATAGCTCGTGTGTTGCTCTAGTGTGACGTAAATTCAACTATCCACCTACTTCAGCTTTAGAAGCATTACTCACTTCAACTTCAACTATGCTATCATTGTACTGACTACTGTACCTTGATCCTGCTGAAACGAAATGTGTCATTATGAAATTGGTAGGTAGGTAAGTAGGTATTTTAACTAAGGTCACACGAGAACAACACAATGGGCTATTGGTGACGGTCTGGGATCAATCCCACAGGGAAAGATACGCGTTTTGAAATTGGCAACGTGATATATCGAAAGTCATGTCGTTTCCAAACTTTCAATTGGAGGCAATTAGTGCTCAGGTAGAAGTTAGGCACTTCTCCGTACACAGCACTTGTTTCATTTGAGAATCTACCTCTCGCAAGACACCAATGCAATTTTATGACGGGATCTAGGTATTCGAAAGTCTTTGAAAAGGAGCAGGGACTGACTCCTCAACCAAACTGCAAATAACAATTCCAAGACCGTATACAAACATCCAATTCAAGTGTTCACGTTCAATTCAGAACGTAGATTGGAGATTTCAATGGTCCGGAATACTATTGAAATCTCCAATCTGGAGACATAGCTGAATGCAAGTAGCAATAGGAATTGAAGGTGCTTCAGTGTGATATCAGATGCTGTTATCAACACGTTCCTATGTTTAGCTCCGAGTCTTTATACTCTACACTAGAGATCCCGATTTCATGTGAACTTGATTGACACGGGTATGTATATTTAGGAATTCGCCTCTGAATACGAGTAGATTTTAGTATCAATATAACCTGCTTACAGATCAGTATTACTCGTGTACTAAAATGTATGTGTATTCAAATACACGAATACGCATGTACTCAAATGTATGTGTATTCAAATACACGAATACGCATGTACTCAAAAGCAGATATATAAAAAAATAGTTAAGGTAATCTAGTTTAATTCTGTGAACAGCAATAGCCGTTTATACATACTTGAAATATATCCTTATAACCCTTCTTTCGTGAAAGAATCGAAAATAAAAAAATATTCAAAATTCTTTGATCAAAATTAGTAATAAGACAATAGTTTGAGAATGGGTTGGTAGCTAGTTAATTAACGTTGGCCTGGAGCATCACAACGGGCTATTGGCAACGGTACCGGATCAATCCCGAAAGGAACGATCCAAGGAAAACGCCTCTCAATTTTGAACCACGGTCATGACGAGAACACCTGAACTGAAACCCCACTCTTCACACTTCAGCACCACGCCAACGTGAGGACATTTGAGGCCACGACAGATTTAATTAATTTGCATCAACCCCGCGTACACGACGGTCTTAGGCTGGACCAAGTTTCCAAGCCGCAACCCTCAGGATGCTAATCAGTTTCTCTTCCAACTGGGCTACCGCTGCCACGTTTGAGAATGGGATCCTTATTCAATAAAAAGTTTCAAAGATATATATAAATATCTAGTTGGTGACCCTCTATCGAAAAACATCTAAAATCTGTAATATAAAAAAATCGTTTTAAGATATACTTGTAAGTTCATATTGAATTTTTACAGCCCAATAAAATGGGGAACAGTTGAAAAAATTACCCTTATACAATAAAAATCTTATTGATCATCTTCAATATCTAATTGGGACCATCTGGCCTTAAAATAGTAATAAGCGTTTTTGAAAAACATGTTTTAACATCGTTGTAAGTCAGTATTCACTTGATACAATGTTCCGCTAAATTGATATGCATTTGAGAAATTCATTTCAAAAGTCTCCATACTGGTTGTCATACCGTTTGCCTTTTGAATCCGTCTTTCAATAGAAAAGCTTCTGCGGTTGATTTATGGGTCAATGTTGAATAATGATGTCCAGTCTGAAACGTCCTGAAGCTCTAAAGTAAATTTCTTGACCGGACGCTTGGTCTTTGACAGATGCTAAATCGTTTCTTCTCGAGTTCCTCCCTTCGATCTCTCCTGCGTTAGAACTTGATACCATGGGGTTTCCGACAGTAGCGAAATGTAATAAAAACTTATTTCCGTCTCCTCATTATAAATTAGTCTACCGAGTCATTGTTGTGAAAACCGCTAGCCTTTGAAAACGGATTTGAAAATTATATTCAAAATGTAGCCATTAACAAATCAACTTCCAACAACTTTTTGAGGCCGCGGTAGCCCAGTTGAAAGAGTAGCAACAGGAGGGTTGTGAATTCGAAATTCGATCCAACCAAGGACTATCGTGTATGTGAGGGTTGGTGCATGTTAAATCTGTAGTGGCCTCACTATGAATCACTATTACGTTAGGAGAGTGGGGTGCTAGCTCAGGTGTTGACCTTGTCATCTGACCGTGATTCAGAATTACCAGACGTTGTCCTGGGATCTTTCCACCACGGATTGACCCTGGACCGTCGCCAATAGCTCGTTATGTTGCTCCAGTGCGACGTTAATTAACTACATTATCATACCAACATTGCTATACAGGGGAATTCAAAACTCGTCGTACAAACTTTTAGGGGAAGTAGAGAATATAAAAGCAAACCATGATCACACAGGAATCTATGAACGGAAACGTCACCCTAATGTGCTAGAGGGCGCTGTTCACCAGGGCTGCAGTTGAATCGTTCGGGCTTCCTCATTTGAAGTTTTGCGTGTATTGTAGTTAATGATCGGAACTTTGAGCACCTGTTGCAAAAGTACGTATACACAAGTACTGTTAAATTACGCCTAATAAAGTGTTCTCAACATTTACTGCACTGTCATTTCTGCATCTTAGTGTATTCTTTAGGGGGCGTTTCCGGCCATACATTCCGGAACGGTTTGTTTTTGTGTTCTCTATCTCCCCTAAAAGTGTGCGTCGAATTTTGAGTCACCTGCATATACTATTACATCATAAGTTAATTCATATTGGCAAGTTCACTACAATACACCCTCTCCAGAAGTTAGAGTATCTGAATTCGTTGGATGCTACAACTAGTTCATTGGTTATCAGTTGCGGGAGGCCGTGAGAACTGTATTAAAGTCACGGGTGCTGCTAAGGTCACGGGTACTGCTAAGGTCACGGGTGACCTCCGTATGCACAGTCATGCAATGGATGATTGTGACCTTGAAATGTCCTGTGTGGCTTTCATCAGCCGAGTATGCCTTCCTGTGTTGCCTTCAGTAACTACGGTGTCTGGTATGGACATACGGCTTCAAACAGTTGTTGGAAGTGATTAGCATCGCATTGGCAACTCAACTGTTCACCCTGGGCCATCCGTTGAAGTGCGAGCCGATTGAGACGGGCTCCATCTGGATCGTTTTTGAAAGTGCGAGTGCTCACGTCATATCCAACAGTCACCAATTTAGCAAGACGTGTGTAGATAGTGCAACTTTGTCTGCCAAAAAGTACTTAATGGCGGAGTTATGTTACACTGCTATATACACCATTGTATAGTCAGCACTGTATAACCAAATTATTGCACTTATTGAAATACAATAAAAAATTGGAAAGTAAAGGTAATAAGTAAAATTTATTTATCTCCTTAATGTAAAATTTTCTAAAGATTTAACCAATATCTACTTATAAATCTGAACTCGGGCCCTAGTACCAGGTTAAATTACTGGTCCTTCATGAATTGCTACTAAGCACCCTCAAGTACTCATTGTTTATCCCTCCTGGTGATTGTCTAGACGCTGTATCTCGTCGTTAGCAAAATTGTTCAGATTATTGTTTGACGAGATATCTCGTCATTGGAAGAAAACTGAACAGATCTTGATTTCGTCATCATAAAAAATGTCAATAACTTGATGACGAGATATCTTGTCATCTGATATAATTGTTGGTATAATAACAAAATTAATCAGATCTTGATGGACAAGATATCTGATCGAAACCACTTGGAGAATTAATTTTCCTTAATGTATTTAGCAGTCGAGGGTGAGGTACCACACATGTGATGAGCAATGATGCCACGATGTGACGAGAAGACAGTGTTAACGAAGAGTGAAGCCGTGATAGGATTAGAAGCTGTGTCTGTTGTATCAGAATTTCAGACAATTGTTGGGATTGGCTGACATAGCATTGTCGAATTGTTTCCCATGGACCATCCCTCGAAGTGTACGAGTGCTGCGAGCGCCATCTGGTATTTACCAGAAGTGTCATCAGGCTTGTTTTTGAAAGTGACAGCGTCCATAATCGCGTCCACCAGTCATCAATTCAGCAAAACGAGTGAAAGACAGTTCAATTTTCTCTACCAAAATGTACTTCATGGTGGATATAGGTTATTAATAAATTGCAAGTTAATTTTTGTAACGGTGGCTAAGTTCACCACAAGGTACTCTATCGTGCACCCTGAAAAGTTTAGGGCGTTTATAAAGTGTTAGTGTGTTGAAATTACTTTATAAGGAAGTGAATGCAATTTATCCAAAATATGAAATTTGGATCAACGGAACTACGTTATCAGCTTCACAAAAAGTAAACAGTTCGGAACCTAATCACAAAAGGACCTCGTTTAGTTTAAGATACCTTATCACTTATTGCTTCCTTTCTTTCAACTACAAAATGGTATTTGTTCTCCGATAATGAGACCTGACATTTCAATTTCTGAAGATGTATGAGCAACATGACAAAATTGGAATTTAATCGTTTCACTTTGCCATTTATATTGTTACGTTTATAGCGTTAATGTTCCTGAAACAACTAACTAGGCGGAAGGAAGATAAAAATATCATCCAGGTTATGTCAAAAGCTCAAAACTACTCAGTGTTCTTTAAAACAAGTTGCGAATAAACCGTTTAGGGGAAGTTCATCGTATGGCGTTATATTTTTATTTTATTTGCTGATTTCTGTCATCAGATTGAAATGTAGTGTCGTCATACGTCAAATAACGGCGTAATATTAAACATACGTTAACAAAAATACTGTCGAGTGAATTTTGATTCTGGTACTTTTTAAGGTACAAATTTCAGTGCTGTGCATTCATTTATAACAGCACGAAAATATATCCTACTGCTACGTATTTCAGCTTTTGCAGTTGTTCTTAGTATAGAGAAATCACCAAGACCAATCACCATGTCACGCTTCTATGGATTATTTAATCATTAAATTCATCTTTCAAATTTCTTCTTATTATTATTGGTCTTCTAAGGCGTTTCTGTTCTATTTGTCCATTTAGTTCTTTAAAAAAAGAGTGGTATATTAGCCCTCCAGGTGGTTGTCGAGTCAACCCAGTCAATTTAGCAAATAACGACGCATTTCGTCTTTAGCAAAACTGACCAGATCTTAATGGACGACATGTTTCGTCATTAGAAGAAAATTGACCAGATCTTGATCTCGATATCATAAAGAATTGGTAAAATCTTGATATCGAGTACCTCGTCGTTAGCCAAAGTTGGTCAGATTCCAATAGACGAGATATTGGTCGAAATCACTTGGAGGGTTAAATAAATAATTTTAAAGCAATAGATCTAATCAATTTTTGTTTGTTGAACTTTCTTACTTTTAATATTCTTATGCAAATGAGGTGAGGCAAGTGCGTTTATTGAATACAAATTGGAACTTCATTCTTTGGCGATAAATTGAATGCAACACAGCGATAAATTCCTCTTCTATATCCACATGTACATTTCGCATGAGAAATATTTAATACAACGCAGGAAACCACATTTATATTTCCCTTCTAAAAGCTATTACCATTACTTCCTTATTCACATCGCATTCACTCTCCTTTGACAGCACTTAAAATTGTCTACCATCGTCTAAAACAACAGAGCCATTTTCTCATCTTTCCTGCCTTGGCGCTTTAGATGAGTTATGATTTCGAGGAAGTATAACATGCATGAGACAGGATGTTAAAAATTATAATTTACTCTCAACTTATACATTACTTTGAGCTGTCATCCTGCATTCGAATATGTCATTTTTGAAGATTGCAATTTTGTATTCTGCATGAAAAAGTACATTTTAAGCTTTGCACTGGGGTTGACGTTGATGCAGAAGGCGAACTTTCGGTACATCATAGAATGTACTAATCAAAATAAATGTCTGGATTTTCATCTTCGATATGCGCATCATGGGTTATGTAGTACTGTATTGACTCTATTATTGTTTACTTTTACACGAAAAGCGAAATGTTTCATCTATTTTTCATACTTCAATTATCCATGAGGTGATTTAAATAAAGCCATGCGCGGGCCTTAAAAATTGACAAAACTATGAAATTGAATCGGGTCTCATGATTTTACCTGGGAATGAAGGTTTAAGAATGAATGAAATGCGATAGTGCTTTGGTACATTATGAGGAAGACACGTTTCACAAGGTTTCATACTATTGTCAATGTTGTAAGGGAGATAGTTAATGGTTTGTACTACATGGATCTATGTATTTTGTTTGTAATATCTGTACGGCCAAGAGTTGAATTTAGCGTCACTAGGGTGTTTTTAAATCTCCTGTAGTGGGTATTTTTTAATGCATGAAATTTTTGAATTTAACGCATGTTGAGGTGTTTGACATTGGTAGGCATGGTAGAAGTATTTTAATCAACGCACTGGAGCAACCCAACGGGCTATTGGCCCTGGCCCGGGATCAATCCCGAAGGGAAGATCACGTAATTTTGAACCACGGTCAGATGACGAGATAAAACCTCTGAGCTGGCACCCAACTCTTCAAACTTCCACACCACGCCAACTTGAGGACATTTGAGATCACAACAAATTTAACGGGCACCAGCCCCCTTTGCACACGATAGTCTTTGGTTGGATTCGAACTCGCAACCCTCCGGTTGCTAATTCGTTACACTTCCAACCGGGCTACCACGTCCCTGAGGTGTTTGCCATTTCCATTACTAGTTACACATGCATTATTTACTCATTTGAAGAAATGCGTAGTATTTATACGTATAGTAGTACGTAATAGCCTTATTTTAAGACATGTTAAAACAAATAACTGTAAAAAATGTGTAGCTTGAATTTATAAATAATACATATCTTAGTTATTATTTTGATTGCGTAACATTGAAAAAAGTCGGAGAATTAAATGCCATTTAAAAAGGGGAAAGAGCTATTTATGTAGTGGATTGGTAATCCAATTTTATCACAAAAGCAATTACGGCTTGCTTTAATGTTCATTGTATAGATTAATGTTTCTTGGTAATTGATGCCTCTGTTAAGACTGGTTAGAAAACAAAAATGTTTTAGCTCGACCATTTTTTTAATTTGGTAGGTAGTTAAATTAACGTCGCATTGGAGCAAAACAATGAGCTATTGGTAAGAGTTCGGGATCAATCCCGAAGGGAAAAGATCCGAGGAAAACACCTCGTAATTTTCAACTACGGTCAGATGACGAGGTCACACCTGAGCTGGCATCTCACTCCTAAATTCAACACCATGCCAACATGAGAACTAAGACCATGGTGGATTTACCGTGCATCAGCCCCCATGTGCACGACGGTCTTCTACCACAGAGTGAGACGATGATAAATTCTCTTTAATTTTTGTTTTGTTAACTCGTACTTTTACGATGTAATGCCTTTTATAGCTTTTACGATAACAATCTGTTATCTTTGAAACTAGCAACTCAATGGAGATCAAGCTAAATTTAAGAATTTTGCATTTCTAGTTACCACCAGGAATAACTAAAATGAATTTGCTTTTAACGTTAAATTAAATCAAATTTCCCCTATCTCATCCTGTGTGTAGTGGATTCTAAAGACGATATTTAATTCTAATTACCAAGACCAACTACATGTGCCAAACAATAACTAAACATGGTTTAATGAATTATTTCAACTACAGAATGTATTCTACTATTTTAAAAGCGACTTACATTCCAACTATTCATTTGATATTCCAGACGAATAGGCACTGCTTGTCCGCTTTTGGACCTTGCGCCATAAAACCCAACATCCAAACCAGATGAATAATTAACGTACCGATTGGCATAGTCTGAAGTCTGATTACCGTTTGGAGGCAGAATGCTTCCACAGTTGTCATGGAATTCAGATTTAGTGATTAATTTGTAATATAGTTGTGACTTTTCTTAAAACGAGGGATTTGCTTTCATTCAAGAAAAAGATATCTACTTTGAAATTCAAAAACGTAGTTTCTTACAATATCATCAATCATTACATTTATTTAGCAACATATTATTAGTATCAAGTGTAGGTATAATCTGGCTTCGGATGAGATCGCATTTGAGGGTCACGTGTATCACAAGCTAGTATATTCTTTAAATTATGTGCGTGGTCAAAATGCAAACAAAGCGCTACCACAATAACTTCTCTAGAACGGTTATGTTTCTCATCGGTACCGAAAGCTAAGCAGTGATTACAAGTTGGCGAAAACAATAACCACTGATGTCAGATACCCATACATGACTTTACATATGACAACCCTTTCTCTTGACGAACCAACCACATTTCTACAAGCTGCGTTCTCTTATCGGAGCCGTATTACATCACAAATAATGTCATTCATGTTAGGCTCACTTAGAGCATCTGCGCTGAAGATCCTTAATTGCTTATTGTGACGGTTATTTCCAGTTAAATAATGTTCAGTGCGAACCAGTGTTTTTCAGTGAGTTTTCATCACTCTTAACAGGTAAAATAAGTTTCTTAAATAAAGCATCAAATTATATAGTAGGTAACTTTCTGCCACTACGTTAAAAAATTTAATATTTCAAAAATCGTAGTTCGATTTTTTCTAAAATTAATAGTATTTCAATATTGACAAACTTTCGTTTAAAATCTGATTTACTATACTTGCATGCAGTTTTAAATCAAAAAGACCCAGGGAATGGCACAGGAATTGAGCGAGTTCTAGTTGTGAGGAATTGCCTCCTACAACTGGCACGTTGCTCATAGACGTGAAATATTAGTAGACTGAACATTGCTAATGAGAAGAGCTTTAAAAAGTTTGACCAACATGTCTACTAGTAGTCACGTGACTGTTCTGTGAAAAGTTGACTTGGCCGATTTGGTATCTTATCGCCTCATTTAGCGATGTTATACCTCATGACAGGGTTTGAGTGTGAATACGCGTTTATATAGTGGCAACAAAAGTGATGAAATCTTTGAAATATACTACTAACAGATGATCAATCAATTGACCAATCAGATGATGAATCAATGGGTAGGCGTCTTCTCCCGTCTCGTGGACCAACCAGCAGACGAAAGCAGTCTGAGTTACGTTACTACTAGTTTTGGTCACATGATCCTGAACACATAAAAATGTTGCCATTGCTAATTCTACTTTTATATTTTCCTATTTGCTGTTGCAAGCGCAATGGGCAAACCCACTGAGTCACTCTTACTAACTGGAGTTAGTTGCATGGAGTGTATAGAAACTACTTAACCATGTCAATACTGTGATTCCTAATGTTTGAAAATAAATTCCGAATTATTTAAATTGAATACCAATAGCCCTTGATTAGATCATTAAAATAGTGATGTATATTTTCAATATTATAAAATATTTATATTCTAAAAATTGTATTCGGAAAAAGTTAACGTCTCTTCTTGCGTATAGTTTAATATTTAATACTTTAAACTATAAATCAAACTTTCTTCGCATTTTTGGGCTCAACGTCCCTTCTCAATTTTTCTTTGGAAAATTTATTTCAAATAATAATAGATTGAAAGTGTAGCTGTATCTACAATTTTTCAAATTCACCAAAATATTTATGTTCACACAATTTGGAAATAATATAATATTAATTTGTCTTCTTACCTATTTGTAGCAAAAGCCCATTGTTATTAACCTTCTCCTGTACTGTAAACTTGATAAAACATGATACAGATTCCTGCCGCTGCACTTTTAAGAACCTGCATAAGTCGAAAGTGCTTACAAGTACATACTAACACTCGCTTGTTACGAACTGCAGTCTTGTTTCTAGACTGATCAGTTGTAACTTTTCATTTTCTATCCTAGAATTCTAGCGACAATGCATCACTGTAGCATCACTGTCTGCACGGACAAGTGGTTTGGGGTTTGCTTAACCTTCCAAGTGGTTTCGACGAGATATCTCGTCCAAGATCTGGACAGTTGTGCTGATGATAGATATCTCGTCTATCTATATCTGGTCGGTTTCACGAGGTGTCTCTTAGAGAAAAGCTGCCCTATTAATCCAAGGGGAATAAAGATCCAAGTTGACAAAACAAATTGTTCCTTACCTAGAAGTGGTGACATAGAACAGGTTTTTGCAACAGTGGCTGGTCACTAAGACAGTTTTCTACTTGAGGATAAATCACCAGGAAGTTTAAAGCATTTCAGGCGACAAATTCTTTTAGCATCTTATTGTCCACTCTTCCTCCTTAACACCCCATTATTTTTCTTTGGACCAACAATGTCCCTCAAGATGCCTTCAGCACCCCCAGAGGGATTGAAGAGTCTTCTATGGGGAACTATGCTTTAAACCAATGGGTTTTAAGAATCTCGCATTCGAGAAGAGCGATTCCTTAGTAGTTAAATAAGTAGTCTTGCGAAAAATAGATAAAGCTATACTGCATACTCCAGGGAATTAAAGATTAAATAAATATTCGAATTTAACTATAAGGAGAAATTCTGTTAGGTTTAAAAATGGTTTGGATAAAGAGGTTATCCCCGTGTTGTTTATATGTGCTCCACCAAACTTGCCTTAAGTAAATATTAAACTTTTAGTTTATTACCGTAGAGCATGAAGCAAAGATTGCTTTCTCTTGATTTCCCATGGCACAATCCACAAGAAAAACAACCTTTGTTTGCGATGCATTTTTCTAAGGGGAATTTTTAAAAAAGCACAGATGTGTCTTGTATTTTATAAGCGGCTTTCAAATTGGATTCCACAAAGTTTTCAAAGTTGCAGAAATACATGCAGATTGAAAATATGGATAGATTTAACTTAAAAATCGTGATAATAAAATAGAGATTCCCGAGGATCCCATATATAATGCTTATTTTTTATTACATGCGAGGAGACGTTTTTTATGTGCTCCCACAAGATAAACTATCCTTATTTTTACTTTCTTAACAGTAAGCGTACACAGTACGTCGTATGTAGTTTCGCATCTATCGTTGAGATTTTAAATGAAGAATGCTTTATTGTCGCTAAAATTTATATCGCCATCTAAATGGATGCTCAGCAAGATTGTCAGATACTTTTTCCTGGAGATTCCTGATACCTTTTTCAGAGGCGTGACAGCACTTGAAACATACATTAAAAAAGTGGGAAGGGACTTGAAAATAACTGCGGCAGACAGCGTTCTCTGGCGCCACGTCTATGTGATTCAATGAGATTAAAAATAAGCACGCTGATAAGAACGGAAGACTTAGGAAACTTGTACGCACTTTAACGTAATCCGAAAGGAAAGTTTAAGGGATGGATGGGCTAAAGATTTTAGATAGATTTTGTATTGGGTTATATACTCTCAAAAGAGAAAATGGTAATTTGCTCTGTTTTTGCGTCTTCAATACAGTTTCTCGTTATAAATCAATTTTATATGTAAACGTATCTGAAAATTACAGATACGTTTACATATAAAATTGATTCATGAATTAACGTTATATAAAGCAATGTAGAAGATTGAACAAAATGAGAAAATTAAATTCGATGTTTGATTAATTTTCAAACTTAAATCAATTTTATAGTTATGAATTAGTCTAAAAAACCTTATCCGGGTATCTTAATCATACTCTAGTTTATAGATGAAGTCAAGCTCAAAGCTAATGTTGAGTAGAAATAAAAAAATGGAAGAAAAAAATTTAATGTTTATTTGGAGAAGAGAAACACACAACAAACAGCAAACAAAGAATAAGTGGAATGTAATTATAAATAGATAGTAATTAAAATGATTAGCAGTGTTTTAAGTTTTATAATTTGTTAGTAGATGCCTTTTTAAAGTACTACGCAATGTCATTATCAAAAACTAGATACTTTAATAAAAAATCGTTGCGGAAAAATTTCGTCTGCCATCAGTCTATGGAGTTTATGAGAGAGAGAGAACCTGGAACTCCCTTTTACCCTTTCAATTATTTATCGTCTGTACAATGTAGTTTAATTTCAAATGATTAGGGGTAAGTATTTTATCCATGAAAATCGGGAAATTAAAGTCAGTTTAGTAATTAATGTAAATTAAATATATAAGTTTGGTTCTTTTTGGATTTTAATTGCCGCTACTGTTATGTGTTATACAACCGTTATGAGACTAGATGACGCAAATTTGAGAAAATCCGAAATGGCTGCATTGATTTGTATCTTCTTTTCGATTCAGCTTTAAAGTATTGCAATGGATATAAGGTTACATTACATTTTTCCTTATCTTGAATTAATATCGAAATCGGTAATATTGCAGAATCAGACTAAACTCCTTTAATTTCTTGCAATTATGTAGCGAGTATCTATATCGTTCAGAATCTCATCTATCAAGATCTGGTCATTTTTGAAACAACTACCAAGAGGGCTACGATCCGGAGATTTGGAACACTTAGCGAAACTAAGTGCATCTCAAGAATCATAAACAGCATGAACTATGGCACATATTAAAAAATAGAACTTCAGATCAACCTGCTTAAATATCTATAGGATATACTATGGCACAAGCTTTGATACTCGAGTGAATATGTCTAGATTCATCAATTTTGTGTTTTATTTTGTAGATTTAAAAGTAAGGGTGCTATTTATCTAGTAGAAATAAATGTAATTGTGTATAGTATAAAACAACGTATTTAGATTATGTTTCTTCTTTCTTTTCAATTCAGATGAGTTACCACTGCGAGTTGTAAGCAGCGCTGGTCCGATTCTTGTACCTTACTCTGGGTATATTTCTCTCTTCTGTGTCAATAAAATTATCATAGTGTGGTCACGTCCATAACTTGACGCTGTCTATCTTGTGTTTGACCCAGCTTGGCCAAATATGGTTCTTGCTCCATAAAACCCAACCAACCAAACGAGTTGCTTTATATGATTTTCCAAAAATAAAATGATTTTTAAGAATACTGACTTATTTAAACATGAAAAATTTGAAATGGGAAGAATAAAGCTTGATTATGACGTACGGATACTTTTCTAAAATTATTTCAGTTGCATTAAATAAGAAATTACATATTCATACTACTGCCAGCGGAAGAAGTCACAGAGCATGAAATTAAGTTCGGAACATCTTCCATCGTCAATAATGAACATGCACATGAAAAGAATTTTTAGTACAAACAAACCAGACGGCCTGCGAAGATTTTACTTCTGCTGTTCAAATGCGCCCGCATGATATATATATATATATATATATATATATATATATATATGGTGTTTGTGCACGCGCTTGTCGATAATTATCGTTTGCACGAATGCCAAATGATTATTGCTAGAGCACACGCATTAATATGTTGACTTGCGTATATATTTTAAAATATTGCCAAACCTGGGTCTAAGAAATAGAAATTAAAAAATGGCCAACGATTCTTAATCCTTCGCAAGCCAAGATATCGATGCACGCAAACGATAATTATCCAACGGGCGCGCACAAACAACGGGGTTATCTTAAAATGTACTTTATCGCCGTTTTGGTAACATATAATCTAATTGGACTTGACCAATCAACTATCATGTCAACTCGGAATTCATTCTTTAGGATTTCTATTGGCGAAGTGTTGAAATCGTATTCCAAAACCAAGCCAACTGACGTCACGTTTGGAATACGTACAGGAAACGCTTATCGCCGCAGAAACACTACAGCCACTTATATTTAGCTTGACAAGGAATGCCTCTGGCAGGAAATAAAGGTACCTCTTTCTAATTTACTGTAGCTTATGCACCAAACACGAACACATGTGTATGGGTTAGTGTTCGTTAACTACTACTCCCTGTGATTAAATTTAACGACCAACGACGACAAACTAATAGACTGTATTCCAAGATGCTGGTCGCTTTGTTAGGTTTGGTCACTGTGCTGCTCTTTCAATCCATAGATCAAACAAGATGGGTTTATGGGACAGGTGACCTGCGCCTAATATAGGACCTCTAACACCATGTTGCAAATGGAGGTGGCACAATAGTATCCAATCACCTACTGTGCTGAATAAGGGAATGGTCAACTAAATATCTCGCCTACATAATATTATAGATGCTTTGAAGTTTAACTAAGAATTGAGATTCTGATGTACATAGTGTTAACTCAGTTGTACCTTGAGATGCATTAGCTCCCAGTTCAAACTATGTACCATACTTAAATGGGTATTTAAGATGTTCTACTGTGTAACTATATTTTGTCATTTTCTGGTGAGGTGTCATACCTCAGTTTCGTATTCTATCTGGTCATTGAATGTTCAAATAAACCACATCATACTTTCAATATCATTCTACTGTTATATCACATGCTATTTTCAAATATCAAAAATAATTCAATCTGAGAAATGTTTTTGTTTGCCTCACCTGAAGTTTGCAACTTTAAAAAAAGTTTTTTAAAAGCCTTGCACAACATATTACACATAATTTTAGTTACTCTGAATTTAAGATTTAGAATTATATTCTTCATTCAATAAATAAAATGCAAATCTAATCGTCAGCGGCTTAAGGCTGAAACACATTAACTAAAAAAAACTTGTGTTTCATCTAACTACGAATTCAACAATTAGAGTTTTAGTAAAAAATAATAATTCTATGCATTTTGATAGAATTATATATTTTAAACTCAGTACAATGTGACAATGTATTTCTCATCATCATGAAAATAAGCATTTATGTCTCCGAAAAAATGTCCGTTAATGAGTTTCTACTCTAAGCCGACGCAATGGCAAAAATAAAAACGTGTTAGATTGGAAGTTACTTTGATTGCGTATTCTGTAATTTTTATGATTGTAGACAACAGACCCCTCAGTTAAAATCATGTTAAAAATTTCAGTGAAGCATAACATTTGAGATGTAAGCGTAGTTTATCCAAATAGTGTACTTTAAGTGCAGTTTTACAAAAAATACGTGCAGTTGAACAAAGTAGTAAACATAATTGCACGACATACTAGTTTAATGTCTTTGGCTTCTGATATCCCAAAAGTAACCCCTACTCTTACCTAGAAAGCATTGAATTGGAGCAGAATAAAATGAAAGTTGGTTGAAACAAAAGTCAACATTTTTATGCGAAGATTTAAAAAACTACTCTGGGTATATTTCTTTATAATACTTGCCTTTGAATGAGTTTTTAATTATAATTGCACAATGAAGTTGTTTCTCGACATAAATTACCAGTTCTTGTATTCCATCTAAAACAGATTTAAGTCTGTCAAAAACATTTAGACGAAAAAAGATTCCATTGGAATAAATACAGATGTTCCAAAGCCGCTTTCACCTTAACCAATCGATATCAAGATGTTGTTTTTCAGCTTCTCCTACGCTAATATATTTGAAGGGCCTATTTAAAATTCAAATCTAGTTTCTCTGTAATTGGAAAATATGCCGCTTTCATCGGGAACTTTCAAAACACACTTTCCCGTTTTCATTGTGCAAGCACTCCTCTCGAAATCGCATCAATTATTTACTTTTAAATTGCCGACAGGGTTCTAATTAAATCGCTTATTCCTTCGGGAATAACCCTCAGAAATACCCGTAATTAGTAATAATTCACTAAATTCCAATTGTGAAATGCTTGTGTAAACTGTGGACAGTTTAATTATTGAATATGCTCTCCCTGTGGCAAGAATCATCTTTTATGGGTTCCATATTCTTGATTATCTAACACGTCTTAAAGACATTGAGGAATGCGCCATTTTATTTTGAATGACGCGGAAGAGTAATGAAGAAAAAGGAAGTATTTTTTTATGAAAAGCTCACAGCGCGTTCGATTAATTTTTGTGTGTAATTTTTCTTTGTATTCACGGTAAAGTTTCTCTTCTTGTTTACTTAGAAACATCCAGGCACTAGTGTTCAGTAAAAATTCCATTAACCCTCTCGCTGCGCATCCCGCGATTTCCGCGGGCAACGTAGAAGTAGCAAAATTTGCGCAGCCCGCGATTTCCGCGGGGATGCATTTTTGCCGTCTATTTAACTGTGCAACCCACTCTTTCCCCGTTCATGGTTTCATTTTGGCTTTTCTGTGATGTTTAATTGTTTATTCAAATCTGGGTTAACAGATGGCTTTAGATGTCCACATTTCTGCGAATTATACAAGCATTTTTTGGAGCATTTTGCGCGCTCTTTTCAAACCTCAAAGATGTCTGGCAGGAAGCGTTTCGCGAGTGATAGAACCTACATTCCTGACAATATTTCCGACACTGATAGCAGTTCTGACTCTGATATCAAGTATATTGAAGATAGTTATAGCGAAACTGATGAGAATTTCTCGGATTCCTCTGCGGATAGTGATTTCTAATAATTCTACATTTCTAATAAATGTTTTCTGAGTATTTTGCATAATTTCATTAGTATATACGTTTTACCTTTGTATTTCATAAAATAAATCATAATTTAACCAAGATTAATTTTCAAAATTTTGCTTTTATATGATTATTCTTCAATTTCAATATTCCGACAACCTTTTTTTATGATCTAATTCTATATTGAAAAAAAAACTCTTTTACAAAAATTTTTTGTATATTTTATTAGGATGTTGAATAAATTCTCGCTGTTTTTTTTGTGAAAATTAATGTTTTATTTTAAAAAATCATTAAAAAACATGTTACTGAAAGTATTGTCCATCGCTAGCCACTACTTTTCTCCATCTTTCTGGCAACATTTGAATTCCACGTCGGAAAAACGACACGTCTTTTGAGGCTATCCAAGAGTCGACCCAATTTTTGGCATCTTCATAAGAACGGAAGTGCTGCTCAGCCAGGCCATGCGTCTTCGACCGGAACAAGTGGTAGTAGTCGGAAGGGGCAATGCCCGGTGAATACGGCGGGTGGGGTAGGACTTCCCACTTAAGCGTTTCCAAGTAGGTTTTTACCGGTTTTGCAACATGTGGCCGAGCGTTGTCATGCTGCAAAATGACCTTGTCATGTCTCTGCTTGTTTAGCGGCCGTTTTTCCTTCAATGCTCGGCTTAATCGCATCAATTGTAGTCTGTAGCGATCTCCCGTGATGGTTTCATTTGGTTTGAGCAGCTCATAATAAACTATACCCAGCTGATCCCACCAAATGCAGAGCAGAAGCTTGGAACAATGGATATTCGGCTTTGCTGAAGATGTTGATGGATGGCCGGGTTTACCCCACGATTTTCTACGCTTAGGGTTATCGTAGTGTATCCATTTTTCATCGCCAGTTACGATACGATGCAAAAATCCTTTCCTTTTCTGCCGTTGAAGCAGTTCGACGTCTCTCGGTTTCAACTCGTATGGCACCCAATGACCTTGCTTTTGAATCATTCCTAATGCTTTCAAACGTTTCGAAACTGTTGTGTGATCAACTTCTAATGATTCTGCAAGTTCAGCTAGCGCTTGACATGAGTCTTCATGAAGTAATGCTTCCAATTGTTCGTCTTCAAACTTCTTCGGTGCGCCAGAGCGTTCTTTATCTTCAAGATCAAAATCATTATTTTTAAAGCGTTTAAACCAATCTCTACAAGTTGTTTCAGACAGAGCATGGTCGCCGTAAGTCTCAACAAGAATTCTGTGAGCTTCAACTGCAGATTTTTTTTGAATAAAATAGTGCAGTAAAATTCCCCGCAAATACTCTTTTTTTGGCACGAAATTTGACATATTTAACGCAATGAAAAATAAAGTTGTTTACACTTCCGCGAAATAACATACACTGGATTTCAAGCTTGCTTATAGTACTTGTAAATAGATGCGTCACTATCATAAACTAACGCAACCAGTTCCGGTAACGCCATTTGTTGGAAAACAGCGAGAACTTATTCAACATCATAACTCTAAAATATATGTAGATTTGAAATATGTAATAAAAAAATACGCAATTTTTGAACCTATTTTGATAAAAAAATTACGCAGCGAGAGGGTTAATAAAGTGTGATATGTATCATTCTGGAGCCACGTGGATTGGTCATCGACCTTCTAATGAAATAGACGGAGCATGTGCACCCAGCTTCATGTTATTTCTTCCGGTCCCTCGGTTTGAAGATCTGTCGCGTTGATATGGATAAAAACATGAACCTTAAATTCTTGATTGGTTAAACTGATTATCCACCGTTATCAGAAAGACTAGTCTGGGCTTCGATAACCAATCGACTAAGCAAGATTCGTAAGCCCACGTGAGTTACCTTTCAGAGATCTTACGACAGCGACTGCGCCCACATGGTCTGTCTATTTCATTAGAAGTATTGTTTATACGGAAATTTATGCGTAGACGCATTTATTACTGCTTAATGTCAGTGAGATCGAAATTTAGAGCCCCTACGTAAAACTGTTAGCCTACAACTTCTTGGTCTACCTTCCTCACATACAGCCGCCATTTCACCAATTGATGTGCAAAAGGAGAGGTCAGTGGTCGGGTTTAAAAAATATTTCAAAAGTAAGATTAATAATGATTTTAAAACGATCGATAATGATAAAACGATTAATAATGAAAGCCCACTAAAAATGACTAGTAATGATACACTACCATTCACAGTGCCTTAACTTTTCTCATACTGCATATAAATAGCGTATAGAACAGTAAATATACTCGATAACTTATAACAACGTAGTAGAAAAAACATCAAGGGAACACGTCTATGGTTGTAAATTTAATTTTTCTTTGGAAAGTAAGTTTAGACTATAAGGAAACTATTAAACAAATGAGATGCCGCATGCAATAAGTCAATCGAATTCAGTTAATTATATCCGTGGTTAATCGGACCGTTTATCTGAGACAAATCCTGAACATACCTATCGTCTTACTGACTAAATTCCGTGTAGTTAGAGCAATCACAAAAATTTATCTCTTTTCTAACCAATTTGTCCCAATTTACAGATTTTATTCCTTTTTGCCGTGCATTGTCTACTTATAGAAGTGTGCTAAATATATTGGAACATTTTCCAATTAACAAAAGTCGACAAGATACTTTACTCTGTATGTAATATTCGATATGTTCTGATTTAAAAATAAATAGCGGATTTGATGAGAGTCACACACTTATTTTTATCGAAATCCGTGACAGGTTTTTACTACATAGTATAAACTCTTCTACTACTTTCTATTGAATCAAGAAAACATTTACTGTAATTTTCATGCATTCATCAAAATGGATATTCTGAACTAATCGCTTATTATTATTGTATATGTTTTTGCTGTCCATATATCAATTATCTTTGAAAAATGTCTGTTTTGATGAAGTCGGCAGTGACATTTTTCAAATTTAATTACAGAATATTGCAAAAAACCTTATCTTATCTGAAACAATGGAAGGCCTTTGTTAGAAATATATTCTTACGGAAAAACCCTTTAATATCCTGGAATCAAGCTTTCCTACAAGTTGCATTACATCTTATTTATAGTCCTGTTTCCGCGAGAAGACAATCGAGTCACGTGGTTTCGAATGACTCTATTCTTCAAATTAGATGATCGGTTTGAACGCAAAGAAAACGCTTCCAAAACCGGCGTCTGTAACGCGGATTCTGGATCTCTTTCCAAAATGTACATAGCAATAATAAAGAGAATTGGCGTCGGAAAAACCATCCATGGCGATGGGCATTCATGCTTTTGAATGGCAGCCTTTCTTTTAATGATCTTTCATACCTTATATTCAATCTTAAGTCAGCCGATTATTCACGAATTGACTAAACTAAGGTCGACTGCCTTCTTGTCGGAGCCATACAATATCTAATTTGTAATAGAACGAAAGAACGAACGCAAAATATTACGTATAGTTAAATTATGAAACTTGTTCCTACAGAAATGTAGAGGTTCAGCTCATCATTTTGCCTCTGGAATCTTAATGGAGCTTGGATGGATTTTTCCCTTGAGGATTGATCCTGGGCCGTCGCCAATAGCCCGTTGTATTGCTCAACTGCGACGTTAATTAAAATACCTACCTACCTATCTAATGGAGCTTGGAAATGTTGACGGCCTGTTGTTGAGAGGAGTCCAGGCCTGGTTCTAGATACCTCTCAATAACTCAACATAACTCAGAAATCAACTGACATAAGGTCAACTGCCTTATCGTCGGAGCAGAAAATATCTACTTTTTTCAACGAAAGAAATGACTCAAATATGACTTATAATTAAATTATGGAACGTGTTGCTTCTATATTTAAAAAAAGTAGAAACTCAACTCATCATTTTGTCTCTGGCATCCTAATAGAATTAGGAGATATTGCGGGTCTTTTGCTCAGAGGAGTTCAAACCCGGCCGGACTAAGAAGTTATCCTCATCTATTATGGTACTTGAAATTCTGCAAATTGTGAATTCCATGGAGGAATATATTCCAATTATCTTCATGCAAGGCAATCATTTCATTTCTAATTCTGAAAAGTTCCGTTGATTCTTTCCTTGGTTTGTCTTGTCACATATTTTGTATATTGTTCCATTTATTATTCCTTTTTATTTTTGAGTGAATTTTTTTCATCATATCAAGTATTTTCCTGGTCAGAAACCTTTTAATCGCATCTATGGAAGGTAATTTCCCACTGGTATCGATTTTTGTACCATTTTCGGCCAATCTGTCTGTCAACTAGTTTCCCTCCAACCCTAAATTATGAAATACGTGACGGGTTATTGATTGCCCCAGACAATGGAACATAATCAAGAACGAGAAAAGTTCATTGCTCCAAAAAGGTTTGACGGGTGACATTTTAATTTTTCCAAAACAATTCAATTACTTGACCTTTTAATATTTCCCAAAGAAAATCAATACGTCAATTAATATAGTAGCGTAAAAACGAACATCATCTCGGTCCTGAGAAAAAGGCAACCCGTTTATTAGTTAATTAATTAATATCGTTAATTAGTTAATGTAATACATTCAAAAAAGTTCAAAATAACATTTGAGTAGCGGGGATTTTATTACTGTCATTCCTCTTTTATTATCAACCAGAATCATTGGTTTGGAGCTTTTAAGGAGAGACAGAGAAACAACCAAAAATTTGAAAAAAATTGAAAGTTTATATAGATATTGGCCGCATGAAAGCGATCAATCAACTGCCAGGAATCTTGTCTATAAGCGCATAAACCTCAATACCGTTAAAGCGAAGCATAAACACCATCTGGTATAGCTGTCAAGCCGTTTCTGAAATGTGACGAAAGTCTTCTTTTCCCGATAGGTTTCCCAAAAGTTAGCTTTACTTTATAAATAAAACTGATGCTTGTCTGTGGAATTCACTGACTTCCTTAGTTTACTCGCTATGTATTACTTTTCGTGGATGTGTAATAATTATACGGATAGGTTTGGTAGGAAACAACATGTAATTAATTACAAATATAATTCATTGAGGATTTTATGTGGATTGGTATTCATTGAAGATTGGTTCATGGATATTAATATTTGTCTGTTAGTTATAATTATACAAACACTCTTGACTATTTGATTTAGAACTCCAAACTTACAAGCCACGATCCTGAGTTTTGACGAGGCTATTGTTGAAAATAATGTCCATTGTTCATATAATGTTAATTTTGATCACATTTAGATCTCAAACAATGTTGAGGTTTCATGAGGAATTAAAATATACTAGTCGATCCTTTCAGAGCATCTAGGTTGAAGGATCTATTAGTTGTATTTCATGAAGAGAGTTGTTAAGCACATTTCAACTCTTTTATTTGACATAATTTTAGATATTAAAAGAGCAATGAACATCAATTACTCATTACTGGTTATCATTTTGCTTTTATTATGTTAGTAACACTTATTTTAAAACAGTTTTTAGTGGTTAATGATTATAAAATGGAGTAATTTGGAGACAAAGTACTGTGACATTGAAATCACTAAATGCAGTTAGATTCGTAGTTGTAAATCTTGCGATGAATGACAAACCAAAGATTAAGCTAAATTTGTTGACAAAAAAGCATTAAAAGAAAAAATTAAAACCATACACACATAGACTTGATTACTACCCATAATTTCATACTTTAATCACCAATTAACTAATTACCTAACCATTTATAATAAATTCAAGTATGTTTTTATTTTGGATTTCATATTTTCAAATGAAATAAAATTGGTCAAAAAGAGAAAACACATTTTGAGAGTGTTTTTAGGGTATCTTTAATCCATGTTTTCTAACGAAATATGACGAAATGTGCTGATGGTGAAAATAGCTGGGTGGTGAAATATCAACAGATCTGTCGCTAATTACCACACGATACCATTCAACGATATGCTTTACACTTTTTAAACATTAATCTGCACGACAAAACTTAGGCTGAATAATGAAATAAAAGAGAAAAGAATCCTATCTTCTGCTAAAACATGGATATAAATGGCAACGATTAAGTTATTGCGACATTATTTAAATTGAAGATGAAACACAACCACATTACAATTCAAAGAAAGACAGCCAAGGCAATTACCATGACCAGAAAACTTTCATTAACCTCGAATCCAACTATTTCATACCGTCCATTATGCTCATGAATATCCACCTTAATTGCATAACATTTATTTGTTGAAACCTATTCACTGTTTCTCAGTCCTTAAGTTTCACAAATACTGAGTCGATCAACTTGTAATTTTTTTTAAATTTATCTTTCGTTGCTTTCTCCATTCTGCTCAGGAGTTTCATTACAGATCTCTGCTCTATGTACGTTATTGAAATATGTCTGAGAGGAATTTTCTGTCAAGCCAAATGGTAAATGGCGGTAGTGTTTTGCGGAGGAACGTTTTTCTTATAAGTATTACAAACAAGATGTCACTTCGCTTGGTCTTAGAATGCAATTCAGAACGTCGCCAGTAAAAATTCCGGAGTATGAATTAAGATGGTAAGTAGGTATTTTAATGAACGTCGCACTGGAGCAACACGACGGGCTATTGACCACGGTCATGGATCAAACCCAAAGGGAAAGAACCGAGGACAACACCACGTAGTTCTGAACTACGGTCAGATGCGAGGTCACACCTGAGCTGGCACACCACTCTCCAAGCTTCCACACCACGCCAATGTGAAGACATTTGAGGCCACGACAGATTTAACGTGCACCAGCCCCTTTGTACACGACGGTCTTTGGTTTGATTCGAACTCACAACCGTCCGGTTGCTACAATGAATTAAGAATTGTACATGATTGTTGATTGGTAAATGTCAGTTAGATTAAACGCCAAACGTCACCGAAAACAGCGGTTAATAACATTTTAAGGTAATGGATTTATGCTAGGGTATTTGGGTAGCGGAAGTAAAATCTTCGCATTCTGTCTGGTTTGTTTACACTGAAAATTTATCTCTTAAAATAGCTGTAAGCCAATGTAAACCAGTTTACAACCGATGTGTATCTACATATTAGTTTATAATTGGTGGCACAGTTGATTATACTATGCACATAAGAGATTAAGCTTACAAATGCAGTTGTAACCTGTCGAAATATTTGACTTTTAATAAGCGATTTGGTGGATTTAATTTATCTCTTTGGGATTCACTGTAACTAGATAGTGCGAACTGATTAAACCTTAATTACTTGTATAGTTTATACATATTATTTTAACTCATTTTAAGGAAAAATATTAATACCTGGAAATTAAAATTGATAATTTTATTTGATTTAAATTCTAATTTGTAACAAGCTACACTGAACTTATCCTTAACAGTCAAATCCGCGTTTCATACATTTGGTTTCATTCCACAAGCTTTAAATTATATTTAATTATACATAAATTATTTTATCGATAAAGTTTTAAAAAACCATAGTAAAGTATGATATCCAATTTTGTTCTTAATTTCTTTTTGCTTTTAAACCATAAACATTTTTGTAGATTGAGAATATCTAAAACCAATTGTAATTTTTCTCACAATAGAAATACCTATGATTATATCTTTCAATAAATATTTTTGGCAAACTCTTTAAATTTAAGAAAGCAATTCTATTGAGTATACAAATAACCAAACTTCATTGAGGATAAAAATTTCATGTGAAAAGAATTTTATTTTTTGCCTGCAATATATCATACAGCTTTTCTATGTAATGTAAAAGTTTTGACGATATCCGTTTTGTAGTCTTTTTTAAATCGCTTTATCTAACAGCATTTCATAAATTTTGTGTCCGGTTTTTGTCCTCTTAATGTTTAGCATATTTAATAAAATTTGTTAGAAAGTTGCAGCAGACACTTTAAACTTTCTTGTATCTTCAAAAACATTTATTAACCTGAGCAATTCAAGAGATTATTATTGCTACGAATGAAGTATTTTTAAAAGTATGAAATATCCAAATGCAATCCACTTTCCACTTAAAAGCTAACATTGTGGAAGAATATTTCACATTGAAAAAAATTACAGAATACTTTACCTCTCAAAATCGTAATTTGTTTCTGAAAAATACAATCTTAAGTTTCCAGACGTGCATGGACATTTTCAAACGGCTGCAAGATTTATTTGGTGATTTTCTTTAGAAAATTACAGCTTATCGAGTTTTTGCAAACGACATTTTTTATTTTTTAACTCCAAAGAACTATAGCACTCGTACATTCATTACATTCTTCAGAATGTAATGAATGTACGAGTTTCTTTCAACAAAAGTATTTACTTTTTGTCAAATCTAAGAGTAGAATGTGTTAAACGCTGATTATTAAATCAGGTTTTTACCAAAGAGAAATTCTAGAAATTGCATTTTTATAAAGCGCTGAAGAAATAAGAACTAGCGATTTAAGCCATCTAGTAAATCTTCTATTCACTCATTAAGTAAGCATAAAAACAAGTTTGACTTTTCTCCCATGGTTTTATACCACATTCGAAATAATTTTCTTTCAAGACTGAGGTTTTTCCTTTGCTAAAAAACTATTGGAACGTCCCACCACGAATTAAAAGCTATTTCCCACAAAAAAATATCCTTTCGCTAAAAGAAAATTTCTTTTGATTAAATTTTTATAAAAAAATTCTGTAGTTTAGTTTTATAGATTAAAAGTAACTTACCTTCACCACTAAAGTTTAAACGCATGTTAAGGTACTTTAGGAAATTAACATGTTTCAAAATGCTTGTTTATTACCGTCGCACTGGAACAACATAACTGGTTATTAGTGACGGTCCGAGATCCGAAGACAACATTTCGTAATTTCAAACCATGATCAGATGATGAGGACAATACCTGAGCTGGCACCCTACTCTCCGAAATTCTCATCGTGCCAACGTGAAGATATTTGGGACCACGACAGATTTAACGTGCACCCCTCCCTACACGACGGTGTTTGACTGGATCGAGTTTCGAACTCGCAACCCTCAGGTTTCTATTCCGTAGCTCCATCAATACCGCTGTCCCTCGTCATTAAGTCAGAGAATATCTTGGAAAGAATGTTTAGAGGCAATTTTATTTGCAGCCATGCCTGTTTCTTGTAATACAGATGTACAAGAGTCTTGTTCACTTTAACTCCATATCCTTTAAGCTGCTATCATTCATTCTAATAACCTCTTAGAAGATTAAAATTTTCTCTGAGTATATCAAGGTATCTGTCATGCTACCAGATATCGGATAATTTATATCTTTTCGAGTTTCAATAATGGCTTTGGCATTTTGATTAAGGTTGGTTGGGTTTAATGGCACAATAGCCATATTTGGTCAAATTGCGCCAAAGACAAGACAAACATCGTACTATATCATACAAGGAAAGCTTTACTGACAGAAAAGAGAAATACACCCCACAAGGAATCAAACCTGTGCCGCCTACTACTCTCAGGTTTATAGAGCAGTGAGCAAACCCACTGAGCCACCATTTTGTTAAAATGAAGAATGGGAAAAGATTAAATCGTATGTTACTAGGTTTATTTTTCTAATGGAGCTAAATATTACATATTAAGGCATTGTTTGGCTTTTGTTTTGCTTCAGGACTACAATTAATATTACTTGGAAGGCGATTTTCATGTATTAGTTTTCCTTTCTTAATGTGTACAAATTTGTGGGCATTACTTATAGATGGCAACATTACACTTTCAATACATGTTGGCATTGCTAAGAAAATATTTTCGAACTTTAAATATTTTCTAACGGGTGAACTTTACGGTCGATTTTTACCAGCCTTTTTTACAGTAAAAAAGACGATTGAATGGTATTCTTAGGTTGCTTCATACCGCTAACAAATGTTGTTCTCGTTGGACAGTATTCATTTTAAAATTGAAGTACTATTAATTTTGGAAACCAAAATCTGCAAATGTGACATTTATTTTGAGACATAAGTATACTTTATATTACCGCTTAGAAGTAATTAAAAATTTTAAAGAAAACTTGAAGATTTTTTTTGGAGAAAAAAGCGAACCATAACAGAAGTGAAATAGAATAACAAATAATCAACCTTATATATCATAATAAATATATTTTTATATTTTATGATTAACTACAAGAAAATTTTACGCTGTCATTACCAAAAATACAAAATAAAATGTATACATTTTAATGAAAAATTAGTACGGAAAATTTATATATATCGTCTGCCATCAAAGTCCAATGCGATTTTTGAACTGGTAAGTCCTTTTGTTTTCTTTCAATTGTTTATCGTTTGCACACTTCCATATGTAGCTATACATTATTGTAAATACAAGACAAGTATTACGCACTACCCTTAAAACTATTTTTGGTTCAGTCTAGAACTTAATTAGACAGTTTAATTGCTCAAGCTGACTTGGTATTTAGTTTTAAAGTAAATAAAAGAACTAAATGTTATGGGGAATAGATACGGGGCTTTTTTACACTTACTTAACTTTGTTCAACATGATGTGTTGCAATCTCTTGTTCTTTATGTATTCCAGCTCTTAACCCTCTAAACGACACGATATTTGAGGCTTGTTTACTTTCAACCCTCAATACACTTAATGATTAAATAACCACATATTTCTAAAGAATGCATGGATTCTTTAGAAATATTCTATTAGCCCTTTCTGTAAAATAGAATCATTTGGAACAATTTGCTTGGTGTTTTCGTCCTCTTTCCAAAGACAAGAATCCTTTAGAAATATTTATTGGTTCTTTCCTTACATATCAATCTTTTGGAGAAATTCTATTGCTCATTTCCTTATAATAGAAGCCTTTGGGAAAATAATATTGCTTTCTTTACTTAGAATTTAATTTTTTACTGCAGATCGCATGGTGAATTAAACGTGTGAACCTTTTAGGGAGTTAAAGAATATATCTAGCATGTTAGCGCAAAACGGTATAAGTAAAAAAAACTTTTTTTTCCGAGAGAATTTTCATTGAATGCATTTTTTACATGTCCAATATAAATCATTTTAACCAGTATTTATATCTTTGCTTTCATTCATAGTTGACGTATACTTTGACCAAATGAAAGATAATTTTTACATGCACTCGTGCACTTATCTCAATTTAAACAATTTTTTGACTTATACTGTTTTGCCCAAACATACTAGATATATATTGTTTGTCTGGTCCCTCATTTATACTTCCTCCTTAAATTTTTTATTTACTCCGACAAAGGGAAAGTGGTAGTTTTTATCTTCCAAGAATTTTATCGCCTACGAAAGAAACAGCAATCTCGAAATTTCAATCACTCCAGGGATAAATTAAACCATCCAGAATCAGGGCCAAGATCAGTTAATCTGCTTCTCGGTCTCTTGGGCACTTTTCTTCTTCAGTATTGCTGCGTTCTGATTTACAAAGATTCTTAAAGCAATTTGCGGCCAACTTAGATTAATTAACTAAAAAAATTAACTTACAATGTAATATTATATATAGCAGTGTAACTCGACTCCACCATAAAGTACTTTTTAGTAGACAAAGTTGCACTGTCTTTTGCGTGTCTTGCTAAAAATTAGCGAGTCAAGTTAGCAAATAACCGTTCGCTGTTTGAACTACGCCATTTGTGGTTGCGCAAATCAAGCAATTATGCTTTTAAATTCAATAATGAGCTTAATTAAAAGTTAACGTCGGGAAATTAATGAATGAAGACTTGCAAGAGTTTGTAATTGAGAACAACCGATTTTTAAATTGCATTGAAGTTTGCATTGAATTACAATTATAGTTGCATTGTATTGAATTATAGCTTTCAAATTTCCGTCTGAGCGTCATGATATTACCCTATTACAGCCTTTACCCTACAACATACAAAAGGACAAAATAGCCACATCTATTGACGCCAACCAATCGGTTTAGTGGTTATAGCTGGTTTGGGTTTTTTTATTTTGTACGAGTCATATTTGGCCATTCTGCGCCAGACACAAGACATACAATATCAGTTAGTGGTTAGGTTTATGTTTCTCATTCGAATCCTGGTTAAGGCATGAATGTTTGTGCGTGTGACATGAATGTGCTAGCTTATCTATAAACGGGATGTGCCTAGAATGTGTGATATATGGTTATGTTAGTGTGATTTTTTTATTATTTATGCATGTGTAGTGCGAGGTGTGACACATGAACAAGTGACACAAAGTGGTTCACAAATATGACCTTGTAGTACCAAAATGAGAAATGTTCAATTGGCCGGGTATTAGAAAAAAATATGCTGAACAAATCCATGAAAGGATTCTATTTTTTCAAGAAGTCTAAAATTTGTTAAATCATGCAGAGAAAATTGCCGGTTGCATGCTTCCGTTCTACAAACTATGATCTTCCCTATATGACTTCTAAACAGTTTTCACCTTCTTGAACTATAGATCCTTTCCTAGGATTCTTTCAACCCATAGATGTGCTTATTCAGTCATTATATTTGTAATGATATAAAAACAATACTATACTACTCGTAAATCTGACGCTCAGAGGGTTAGAGCAATTATTGTCATATCAATTATTACAATTGTTTGTTCAATCATTCTTTTAAAAGAAAAAAGTTTTGAATAAAATATAAATTTAAACCTATCGGAATAAAACCTCTGCGAATTGTTCATCAACTGATAACTGAATGTGGAGTATAGTTTCGGATATACTACTGTACTTAAAAATTAATAAATAGATGCAAATGCCGTTATCAAATGCATTCCAAGCTCATGTATTAAATTTATACAACATGTGTTTTCTACCATTTTATAGGAATTGAAACCTGAAAAGTAACACAAAAGTCGAATTCTTAATCGTTTTGTTTGAAACTGCGTTTGATGAGTCAACTTGAAATTTAAAAATAAATTAGAATTATTATAATAAGATTAAAATAAAGAATATTGGAACAGTAAAAATAATGCTACATTTTTATTTAAAATAATAAAGAGAAAACTTTTCCGGTCATATGTAGAGTTCTTTAAGTTTTGCAAGAACACGAGATTGATAAAGTTGGTTAAATAACGTGAACTCCTCCTGAAAAAACAATAATCAGAAATAGGGGTAGAATAAAATATATGAACTAATTTTACTACCGGGGTTATGTTTTCTTTAATCACCGAACTTAAAAAGACTTAGGAGGGAAAAATTCCGCTGATGAAATGACTTTACCGTTAATGATATCCTGAAAACGCTTTTGAACAGAATTGCTGCTGGGCAAGTTGATGAAATTCCGATGCCATTTCTTTTTGCTCTTTCTACATCAAAGGGTTTGTAGGATTGTGTTTAGATGTGCCCTTCCTGCTGATGGAATCATTTGCTTTGTTCTTATGATAAACGTCGAAGCTTACTTTGCTGTTTTATGTGATTATTACCTATTTCTGTTTTTCTTTTCCTCTTCAGCTTAAAATTCCAATTTACATGATCATTCCACCTCTAAATGTTTCTGCCTTTAACTTCTAACTTAGAAATGCATGATGTTTAATTTAGCAGTTTTATCATAAAATGTAGAAAATTGAAAGCAGTTCGTATTTTTATTTTAATCCAGTGCACATCCTTTCTATGAAATTATTCCATGACTATTAAAATTTCGTAGAACACTTTCCTTCGTCAAAGTATCGTCACTTATAAACACATTAAATGACAATTTTTTTAGAACAGCAGTTTAATTACTAGATGAGTTTTTAGGTCAAAAATAAGTATTTTGATAGTATTATATTTTTGTAAAAACAGCTTACAATATGACAATGTATTTCTCATCATCATAAAAACAATTTTGTGTCAAAATTAGTCAAAAAATGCACTTTCAAGAAATGGAATTTCTGCTCTAAGCCAACAATATATCATTATTATTATACAGGGTGCACATAGTCTTTCCCTGATTAATAAAATTCATAAAATAAAAACTAAGCTAGTTAGAACCATACATTTTTGCAAACTTTATCTGAATTGGAAAAATTTTTCAGGTCATTAGTATAGTTCCATGGGCTGCTTTTGTCTTGTCCAATATCTATTCAAAAACCGTCGCTAAAGCCTGATAATCTATACGCTACGAAAGAGGGAAAACTCTAAACATTGCCTTATTCAATGTTTAATGTAACAAACTGCAAGTTCTTAACTAGCTAAAGGTTTTTATGAATTTTCTTAGTCAGGGAAATACTCTACGTACAATTGCGGAAAAAAACCCTTTTATTTCGAGTACTATTCATAGAACAAAATCGTCTAAATATGAAATTTCTTAAATTTACTATCGTTATATCCGCTGATATTCAGTGTTAAAGCCGCAGTTCATTTCAGTGATTATCTACACTTAGAGGGTCGCTGTTCCTAGATCGAGATTATTTGTAGTTAATCAGGAACTGTTCATTTATTGTTTGACTAAAAGAATATTTCAAAGAACCTTAACCCTCCTGATGTTTGTTTTGTCATAAGAAAAAATGACCAGATCTTGATGGATGAGAAATTTGGAAGCAATTATAATCAATATTTACTGTTTAATTTCACCGTCAAATTCATTTTTAACAATGATAACTGTTAAACTTATTCAGTAACTATTAAATAAGCTTTTTATAACAACAGTTAATGATAACTGTTATTGCAAGTTAACAATAGCCGTTAAGACTTATCGCAAAACCATAGTTTCCCGTCTCTACAATTAGATAGGTCATTATTCAGCTGTACCACACATGACAGGTAGAAGGCAATTAGATTACGTACTGTCTACATACTATAGATAACTGTCTAAATATATCAAGGTTAATTTTCATAATTTTTCAAATATTAATTTAGTAACTAATATTGGAAACCTAAAATTATTCAAAACTAAAACATTATGTGTACTTTTGGGTACTTTAATAGCAACATGCTACAAAATATCAACGCTATAGGAATATTATTTAGGAAGATATCCATAAAAGTCTGGGAAACTGATTTAACATTAGTTCAAATTCCTGTACTCATGAATGATGACACTTGGTACCTGAAATTAAATTACGATATAGATTCGAATTTTTGTATCGAAATAGAGGGTTGCTACTGAAAATTATAAAGTTGGTGCTCAATTTAATATGAAGACGGCCCCTTATGCAAATTTTATGCATATGAATTTATAGAAAACGTTATTCTCTTTCGAAAGCCATCTTTAAATTTGCTCTACTGTTAAAATTATTTGAATGAAGAAGGGTAGTTCGCATTTTTTCCGGAACTGCATCCTGTAATTTGCCCCATAATAAGTTATTCACATTTTGTGACAGTTTTCAAGTAGCTTCTTTTATAATTCGTAATGCATTTTTGTTTACCAGATCTCTCCGGAAAGTATCAAGACATTGTCAATCCTCCTGGTGGTTGTCTCGTCGAGGTATATAGTCATTAGCTAAACTTACCAGATCTTGATGGACAAGATATCTCGTCAGTAGAGAAAAAGCTGACCAAATCTTGATGGACAAGATATCTCGTCAGTAGAGAAAAAACTGACCAAATCTTGATCTCGGCATCATTAAACATTTGGCAATATCCTGATGACGATACCTCATCATTAACAAAATTAGTCAGTTCTTGACGTACGAGATATCTCGTTGAAACCACTTGGAGGGTTAATGTAGCGAGAACGATGTGCGCGACATCAATACAACTTGTTGCCAAGGAGAAGGGATATTGACGTGCTTACGTGAAAAGTCACGAATCCTTTAGACTAATCAGTTGGTTGCTAGGTGCCCGTGTATGAGAGTATGTTCTGTGAGTAGAGACGTTAATTGCATACATTTTGCGTTAATCTTGACAATTAGTCTTCATAAGCTATTGAAATGATAAGAAAGATGTCGGACATAATGCAATAAGTGCAGCGAAAAGAAAAATTTGGTACAGCTGCTTCAAAGATGACCAGGAAGCTGTTCAAAGTTATCCAAGTTCTGGAAGGCCATCAACACGCAGAACACCTGATAATGTTGATCATGTAGGGCTGCAATAAATCAAGATCGGTGACTGACAAAGCAAGAATTACAAGATGATCTGGGGATTCCAAAATCAACTATATTTGAGATTTTGACGAAGGATTTCAGCAAAAAACGTGTGGCGCCTCCTATTGACTATGTCTCGTTCAGATTATTTGGTCTAACAACAAACCATTCAGGTGGACCTACAGCCCGGATTCGGCACCCTGCAACTTCTGTCTTTTTTCTAAAGCTATAATCTCCTTTGAAAGGGAATTGATTTCAGACCGGGTATGGTGGAGGTTTAAAAAATGGAAGAGAGAAGTTTGTGTCCCAAGGTCCCTACTTTGAAGACCGGGTGCCAAAAATACTAGATACTTACGGACAGACGTCGTAAATAATTATACAACCTACCAAGTAATATTGCTTTATACATGAATTAAACTTACAAACCACTCAAAACTTTCTTTGGCTTTCTAACATTTTAATCGGAGTTCTGTCTTTTATAAAGTATGTATAGTGAATGTGTAGTTGTATCATTCAAAAGCGATCACTGTACCTCCAATTCACTTAATTTTTTTTATTCGATAAGAATTTTATCAATTACTAAACTATGTGTTTTTAATTTAGAAACTTTTTATGACATCAAGGGGAAACAATCGAAAATCCAAGCAACGCAAATTAAGTCGAATGTAAGCCAAAACTAAAAATAAGTTACCCTCGGTCCTAGTGTTTTACCGTCAATTGTAAATTAAGACTTCATCAAATCGTTAGAAGATAAAAAATGCTGTCGAAGGCTGGAAAGTCAGTACTTATTTCTTTTACTTTCGTTTCCATTGAAGAACACCATCTGCAGACTACAATCAGTTCACTTAAATGAAGAGGACTCGGAATCACAGGAAAAAACGGATAAATATGTTAATGAACTCAAAGCTCGAAGAATAACGTCAAAACAGAATCAAACGATTCTCTAAAGAATTGTTATTACTTCTGAGGAAGAAAAAACAAATTCCATTCATTTAGAAAACGGAACAAGTAAATTTCTAATGAAACTGACATTTCTTTTCTTCGTAAAGCGAATTTGCAATGAATCGGTTATGCAAAGCCTTTTCAAAATAGCCTTCACTCAATATTTGTCTCAGAATTATACACTTTAGGTCGTTTGGGTCATATTTATTGACAGTATAAAGTATCTTTTATGAACTGGTCACAAAAATCAGTTTCCCTGTCACTCTAAAAGCATTTTGAAGACTAAAAGAAGTACAAGCGTATAGCTAACGATTTATCTATTTCAACTGTGTTGAACTTTGCAATTGCTACAAAAATAACTCGAAATATACAATAGCATTAGGTTAATGCAAAGGTTTGTCCCGTTGTTGACAAAAATTGAAGAAAAATTACTTTATTTACTAAAAATTACATTATTTACTGATTACATTTAATCCATAGTATGTGTCGTTATGTTCGATGACCTTTCTGCATCATCCGGTAGCTGCATAATGCGCTCATCTGAAGTTTCTGGCTAAGAACATCGTGGTGACGAAACTTTCTGAATCACTTACGTCACGTGGAATTGTCAACGGCACCATCACCATAAATAACACATATCTTCTTTTGCGTCAGCGAAACATTCTCGCCTTTACGGAAATAAAAAAAACATAATATGTCGAAAATGCTCCTTATTTTCTGCCATTTTTAATGGTTAACAAAATTTAAAAACGCAGCCAAATAACACAATTTTTTTCCCAAGTAATCGCTGAAATTCCTTCTTTCAAACAACATCAAAACTTTACACGTGTGAAGTAGATAATACTTTGGTTTTGCGGTGCAATGAAACCAAGCGCCGAAAACTTGACGAACTTTTGCATCAACCCAATATATGTAGCATTGTAACCAATCCAAAAACCACGAAGAACTTTTTGATATACACAAAGTTTCACTGTATTTCCTTATGGTTTGCTAAATTGGAGATTAGTAGAGGTGTTGTGGACGCGCGCACTGTAAAAGCAAGCCTGGATGGTTCTTGCAACAATAGGCTCTCATTTCGATGGATGATCCCAAGTAAATAGTGGGGTCGTGGTAGCCAAGTTGGAACAGCAACGGATTAGGAACCGAATGGTTGCGAGTTAGAAACTCAGCCCATCCAGCCAAAGACCGTTGTGTACACGGGGGCTGGTGCACGTTAAATTTTAATGCCCCAAATGTTCTCACGTTGGCGTGGTATGGAAGCTTGGAGAGTGGGGTGCCAGAATGGTCTGGCAATCCAGACGGAATACTAAGTGGGTGATTTTCGTAAGCATCCCTAATATCATGAAATGGGATAGCATACTTCATGATCTATGTAATTTATATTCTCATTACTCCGTACATAAATATTGGGTGTTTAGTCGAAGGCTGAACCAAGAATTTTCCCAAAATTAATTTTATTAAGTATGCTAATATAGTATTATCATTTTAATAATATAACATGTATGTAATTATTGCAACTATGTATTTAATAATAACTCTATGTGTATATTTGTATAACTTCATTTTGTAATATCCATGCAATGCTATGCATTTTTGGTAATAACTATACATCTATACAGGTCTTATGGTTAAAATCTTAAGCCCTCTGAACGTCAAGAGATTTTTGAATGAAGTATTGCTTTTAACCCTGTAACATACTTATTGATTAAATAGTCACTTCATTGGTAGAGAGAATCCTAGGTAGGATTCTGTTGATCAAGAGGGTCTAAAACTTGTTAGAAAATATGCAGGGAAACTGTAGGTTGTTTGGTGGAATAGTTTGCGTACAATAAGGTTGATATCGTTTAACTGACAATTGAGATCGAAAAGTATTTTATTGCTTCATATACTTAAAATTAAAGTGATTGCAGATAATTCACGCTTAGAAAACAGTTAAGAACTACTAACGATGAATTTCATTACAATTTTTTTGACTCAATCAAAGTTCGAAAGTCCTTAAGTTGTATGCAAAAAAAGATATCTGAAAAAATAACTTCTATTTATCATAAATAACTAGAAAAGAGCTATTGTTTTTATTGTTGTTTTTAGCTGAATGAAAGGATGAAAAAAGACACAAAATCAATAAAGCATTAACGGAGAATGTTTCTGACGTACATGAAAATATACACATGCATGTTAACGTATCGCAAAGTTTTTCTCGAGATTATTGAATATTGATTATCCAGAGAAGTTCTTGACGGTAATTGAAATTTCCAAAGCAACGAATACTACAACTAATGTACATCGCGTTTCTTTCTATATCTAATGATAAAATGGTTTTTGTTAATAAATGTCAAGTGCTGAATATTTTTCAGATAACTACATAATTTCAATTTCTTGTCTGAAGAGTTTATCCAAATCGAAAGTAATTATAAATAAGCAATATATATATATGAAGCTTATGAATTCTAAACTTTTTTAAAATGTTCTTTGCAAGAGGAAAAAAGGTGGTAGCTCATTGGTAAAGCTTTAATAATTTTAAATAAATATAGTTTATTAGAATTTTTTAAATAAAAATAATTTGTTCAGATTGTGAGAAATGATGATAAGCGTTTTAGTGAGTAATTTTGAAAATCGTATAAATTGATTCTGACATGCATGAGGGAAAATAGGTATTAAAATATTTAACTTAAAAAGGTTCTAAAAGTACATATTTATGTTTCATTCAGTTGACAACTATTAATCCAGTGCATCTGAAGCTGATATGCAAATTTAAGACATTTCACATGAAATAGATTAATACATATTTAAAGTTGTGTGAGGAGTTGAGATGGCTTGATTCTGAAATTACAGTAAAGTTCTGTCACTTCATCCAGCTTCGAACTGGACGAAATGAGTGGAGACAACCTCAAGCAGTGTCCTAAAATTCTTGACAATACAGTTGAAACTTTAGATGGTGTTTCTAAAAGGAATTATATCGCTTTAGATCTCTATAGAATCGAATACATTGGACTGCTCGTCCATTGATGGCCACGATGTCGGAAACGAGCGTAGGATAAAACGTTTTGATTCTTAAATACAATGTGTAGTATTTTACATGTTTTTGTTGGATGGTAAAAAATTTGTTTCGGTTTGATAAATGTTTGAACTTGCATATGTAGTGTTTTCTAGTTTCGATATTTAGGTTACGTAAAAAAATATCTGTGTACTAAATTATCAAAACGTTGTCTCGCTCTGTAAGCCTCGAAATCTCTTTTTAGAAGCAATAAAAATTAGATACCAAATTGTAGACCAGCTATGAGATGCGAGGTTGTGGGCTTTATAACCGATGTAAACTTAGAAGCCTTTTATCTCATAAGGAATTTTTTTTTGGTTTATGAGGTTTTAATATAATTTGTTTACAATTATGCATACTAAACTTGAGTTTTTATAGAAAAAACGACTATAGTAACTTCAATTGGTGTATGTGACTAGAGATAATGCAGTCATTGATATCAAAGCGAAAACAATTATCAAGCGCGGAATGTCATTCACTACCAAGTTGAGAAATAAATTGTTTCAGATAAATGCGAATTTGTAAAATTAAATAGAATCTCGTAGATCTTATCTGTTTGGTGCTCAAAGCTTGAGAACCACTCATTACTATACACGAAACCTGAATTTAAATATATTTATCTAACTCCAACTCTAGGATTCGCTATAATGTTTAGCTAGCAACTACAGTTTTCAAGTAGGTAATTTATGTGCCTTATAAATCATGTTACCAGATACTTATACTTAGTCAAAGATGTGGAAACATGTTTCCGATTTTTGAAACGTTTCTCTCTTTGGAACCATTATACTATTCTATTTCTGTTTGTCTCTGCAATTCCTGAAGTAAAACAAGTTTTTTGAATGTCAACGGAGAAAATTATCGAATTTCTTATCTTACTGAAAATTTATTCTGTCTGAGGTTTTTTGAGTCTAATCTGTACTTTGACATGATTTATAGCTGCAATAACTTGCTCAGTTTTATTACTTCAATACTTTTTAAGAAAATGCATTTGCGAGGTCATAAAATTGAGGGATAAGAAAACTTAGACTGCCAATCTGAAACGAAGGCAGAGATTAATATGCAAATAATAAAGAAATAAAACTTATCTGGGACTACAGATATTAGGAATTTTTAAGAAACCTATCCGTCGATTTCTAGAACTACGACAACATTTAAGTACGCTTAATAGTGAATTAACGTCAGCTTAAAAGTAGATGCCAGTGGAATAAACATAAGTTTCTGTTACATATAAATCCTAACATGTTAAAATACTTTTAAGTTGTATAGACGTTTAATCTCTGAAAAATTATGGATTAATTTTCATAAAAACAGAATTTTCAATTTAATTTTTGTATCAGTAGTTTATTTCACTGCCCACATAAGACATGCAACGGTACAATGTTAAAATTGTATGTAATGTCTTTATTTCAAATTACAGACGTGATAGCCGTATTGTTAGCACTTGGGTCATTAGTGTAACAAGCTCTGTGATTGAGTCCCGGTCATGGCATGTAAATTCATGTCCTGCCTCTTACCTGGTATAGTAGTCATAGCTTTTCTCTTTTACCCAATAGGTAGCGAGTTCGAATCCTGGTTTTTTGTTGTCGACTGTCTCAGGAGTAATAGCGGTTCCTCACTGGGTACTTCATCACAAATGGCCATCAGTTTGATCCTTATTGAATCCTTATTGAAGGTTGAATAGATCAGGTCGAGCATTAAAGAAAATGTTGGTTCACGTTCTAATTTAAATCCTAGGCGCCGGTCTAATTAGCCCTCGTGTAGCAAAAAGTACTTTTAACTGACGAACCAAACCTGTTTGTAGAATTTTCAAAAAATCATAAACTCAACTTAGTGGCATATTAGAGTATGCAATTTGCACTCAAAGGCTCGTTGGATGGAATCAAATTTTGTTTTAGCAGTAGAAAAAAATTACCGATCAAATTCTCACCGATAGATAGCGTTATTACTCTCACTTAACCAGAACAACTCGGAGAAAAAGTTAAGATGATGTAGCATTTATTAATTTATATTTGCGAACATCTTACAATAGCATTTGTTCCATGTCCACCACCTCAACTGAGGACATAGTGCAAACTTCTCGTAACTCCACGCACAAATGGTGAAGCAAATGAGAGTCTATGGAGGTGACCTCACGGTAGATGGCATCTTTCAAATGAGCCAAGAAAACCGGGAAAGGAACAGTCATTGGACCTTTACGTTCCTTCATATTGTTTTGAGTTTGAAATTTTAGTAAGGCTTCTGCAGATTCTTTAAAACGTATACAAATTTATAGGACCCTCTCAATGTTAAATTGACAACTAAAATTGTCACATGAATCTATAGTGAGGCATATGGTAATAGTAAAGCATAATAATAGCCTTTCTATAGCCATTTTCAATCAGGAGAAATTCTTATATCGACATAAAATCCATTACCCATAGTCCAATCCCTTTGACTAGGCATATTTTCATCATGTTTATTTATTGTTAAGACTTTCGTCAAGGGAGTATTTGGAGAATGTAAATTCGAATAGATTACAAATCCTACAAAATGCATTTAAATAATTGTATTTTTTTACTAGAATTTTTATGAAAAAAAGCATTTAAATATTATTTTTAAATTTCTAATGCCTGATCGCTGATCTTTTCGTCCCTCGGCACTACAAAAGGTGACTGACGGCTATTTTTAATGGCGAACCCAGAGGCAAGCCGCTTTTACTTCTAAAAGGAACCACCATCAACTTCCACGCTCTTACAAACTGAAATTCGGATCCTGGACCAGCCGGGAGGCAGAAAAACGCTATGACCACTATAACGATTAGGCAGCATGCATTTAAATATAGAAATACACGTCCTACTGGAAATTTAATAAATAGATGAGACACAAATTTGCAGTACTTTGTGGCAAATTATACGGAGAAAACTTAATATATCTACAAGTTATGCAGCTTTCCTTGAAAGACAAATCACGAACTCCAATCCATTTACCGAGATCCTTCTTTTCATGACAGACCACATCCTTAGAGACGGTAAAGTGGAACTTTTTCCAGACAAGTCATCTGATTTGAAGGCGGTAAACTTTCTCTCTTCAGGAACCGTTAGATTTTGCCAGAAACTCCATTTCCTTGTTTATATAACCTTTCATTAACTTAAGACTCTTGCTCCTGTTTCGCTCTTTGATGGAGGGCTTTTACTTTGACACTATTATAAATCTGAGCACCGTGCAGAACGCTTTTACGGTTTGAACACTCGAACCCTGATGTTGACGCGAACTCAGAGTTAATGTCATTGCACTTATAAAATGAATGGTTCGAGGCTATTTTTGCGATTTTCCTTTTTTGTCCTGTCGAAAGGACTTTTTGATACCCGGAACTTATTTCTTGTGGTTGGTCGTATAAAACATACCATTTCATAAAATAGTTAAGTAACATACTCAAGATCTACTATTTATAGTCGGCTTGCAAATAAAACACACTAGTAAAAATTGTTAAGATATGGGTTTTCAGCGTTCCTAAGACAGAATGTGACCTTTAGACTGGAAGTCCAATGAGTCATTTTTTCTTTGCGTGTAGGCTGATTTCTTTAGAAACACATTTAGGAGGTTAGCTAGTGAGTAGTTTTTCCTCTTCCTTTCATCATAAATGCTTTTTTTATTTAAAGTGTTTAGTTTAAAACTCAGCGGGGCCATGGTAGCCAAGTTGGTACAGTCGCAGATTGACAACTCAATGAAACCAAAGTCCATCTTGTACATGAGGGAAGGTGCACGTTAAATTTGTCGTTGCCTCAAATTACCTCACATTGGCGTGTTGTAGAATTTGGAGAGTGGTGTGGTGCCAGTTCAGGTGTTGATTTCGTCACCTGACCGTGGTTCAAAATTACAAGGTGTGTTCTCGGATCTTTCCCTTCGTAATTGATCACATATCGTTGTCAATGGGCTGTTGTGTTGCTCCAGTGAGATCTAAATTCAACTACCTATCTTGTAACCCGGCGATATGATATACAACTGTGCAATGATAAAATTAGTATGCAATGCCAGTATATTAAATTAACTAAACTACTAAATTAGGACTAGGCTTTTGTAAGTGTGGTATGTGTGATAGTAAAGCATAATATTAGCAGTATTAGAAAGAGAGCTATTTTTCAATTAGGAGTAATTTTTTGCATCACCAGAAACCCATTGATTATTCAACACTTTTAACTTGAACTCAGCAAGTGTTAGTCATGTTATTTTATCAGTTTGAACACTCGAACCCCGGCATTAGAAGTTAATATCATTGTCGAAAAGTGATACTTATAGTGTGAATAAGCATTTTCACATTTGCATAATTTCTTTATAATCCAACTGTTATCTTAGCACAAAGATTTGTTTAGTTCGCCACTCTACTTATTACTTGCTACTCGATGTCTAATTGAACCGAGACCAACTGCTTATAAAGTGGATTCGTAACCACAAGACAGGGATTTAAACCCAAAGTCTATTGAACCGTGGGATACTGCGGTAACCGCTCTTCTATCAGGCCGGCGGCTGTCTCAGCATACAGAATGTAAACATGTTCCCGATCATATTTCATTATTAAATTTTAATTCCCTAGTTTTTAATTTGTTTCTAGATAACTTTTTTATTAGGAGCGTACTATTTCTAAAATTAGCTACAATATAAGTTAGAAAGTATTTATCACCCTTATAATATTCCCAATGAATAAATACATGATTGATATCATAAGGTATTATTAGTATTAATCTCTGGTGGCTGTCTCGAAGAGATATCTCATCAACAGGAAAGCTGATCAAATCTTGATGGATGAGATATCTCGTCATTAGAAGAAAACTGACCAAATATAGATCTCGTCACCATAAAAAAGCTAGTCAATATCTTGATGACGAGATATCTCGTCATTAGCAAAATTGATCAGATCTTGATGGAAACGATATATGTAGAGTTATATTCATCATGAGGAGAGAATTTTTTAGTGTAAATGCATTCGCTATTTATAATAGAATTAGTTCGTTGTCTGTTAAATCATCTGATGAATAAATCAATGATCTTGAGCCACGTCTCGTCCAAGTCGTTGTGTTGATGATTTTTGAAATGAATATGAATATTAAAGACATCGCTAATTCACTGATAATAACCAATACTGGAGCACTAATCTAGATTATAGCATCTCTTAACTAAATGCAGGAATCCAACAAAAACTCCGATGATTACAAATCCTCTACAATTTTCAAGTTTCATTGAAACACATATGAGTGTTCAGACTAATTTATTAAGGAATTTTTTTATTTTAACCAGTACAATTTCCAATACATTCGAAACAGTTACAGAAATTAGGGAAATTAAAAAGTTAAAACACATGTCACACTTAAAATAAGGTCTTCTTTCATCAAGTGGCAGAGCGTGACTTATAAAAATTCCATTACCTTTCCTCCTCCAAAGCTTTTCTTCCTGGTCAACAAATGGACGCTGGGTAACCTCTTCTCTTTCGATTCGAGGATGTCGATTAACGGATATTTTTTCTCCTCTCCTATAAAAGACGATGGTTACATAACACTCCACTGAGAGTCAATGGATTCTCCGAAGAGAGTGGACGTTTCTTTTCCCCCGTAAATGGGATAACAATGAAAGAAAAGATTTCCGAGGGTGCAATCCCTGCAGAGAGAATGGCACCTCTGAGCCTTTCTTATGGCCGGACTCTCCTTGTGGCTCAGAAACAGATTCCTTTCTTCTATTTTGCTGAGTTTAAAAGCCTTAAGGCTTATTTGTTACAATGCTGCGAAAATGATATGCTTCCGAGTCATTGATGTCATGGAATATGGTGGGAAATCCGATACTGGAAGCATGTCCTTTGTTCGAGTTGAGAGAGTAAATAATCTTGCTTTAGTCACTTTCTTTTAGGACTGGCGTCTTTCTTTTGGATAATCGATAAACGTTGCTCGCTTTTTCCTCGAGGATGGAAATGAAGTTATGTATTTTTGTGGTTCACGAGATTTCCGTCCCGGGCGCATTGATTTCCCTCGACTTTTCGCTTACTATTCAAGAGAATCGCTCAATCAAATAAAACCGCCTTGGTTGAATGGAAACGTATCAGTTTTAAAATCCCTACCCCTTTATTCGTATTCTATGGGCAGTTTAGCTTATTTTCTGCCATTGTGTTTTCCGCGCTCAAGGCCATGCTAATGTAGTTCCAGTAATGCTTTTCAATATTTGGGGAATGGAAAGTTGAGTCAGAGAATATAGTGAAAAGAATGCTTTTTCCTGGGTTATGTGTATGACAAATTTGAGTCACGATTCAGAAATCATAGAAATAATTCAATTTATATAGAAGAATATTACTTTAAAGAACACTCAATATCCCTAAATTCCATGGGTTTTGATACTTTTACATTTTCTCATTCGGTTTGTTGAGTTTTATGGCTCAACGGTCATATTTGGCAGACAACGTCAAGTAATGGACATATACACACAAAGAAAGTTCTACTGACACTGAAGAGATAAATACACTCCGGGATGAATAGCCTGCAACTCGAAGGTTGTAAGTGCAGTGGTGGACAGACCCACTGTGCCAAGACAGATCCCGTCTTCTCATTCGATATTTATGAATATTTGTTTCATAACATATCCCAATTAAGTAAGTGGCCTCGGGGTCTCAGTTGATTGAGTCACGGATTAGCAACCGCAGGGTTGCTTGTTCGAAATTAGATCCAACCAAAGACTGTCGTGTACATGGAGGCTGATACACATTAAAACTGTCGGGGCATAAAATGTCCTCACTTTAGCGTGGTGTTGAAGTTTGGAAAGTGGGATTTCAGTTCACGTGTAGACCTCATCACCCGACCGTGGTTCAAAGTTGCGAGGTGTTGGCTTCGGATCTTTCCCTTCGGTATGGAATCAATTTACTATACAACAGTAATAGAAGCATGGACTTAACCTCATGTACAGACAGGTGCAAAAACCTGTTCCAAACTATTACCAGTTCTGAGCAAGGACAATTTGTTTTACTTAGTTCTTCATTCCCCTTGGTACAATAAGGCAGTTTCGTCTTGACGAGATATCTCGTTCTTAGCAAAATTAACCAGATCCCATCAGACACACTTGGAGGGTTAATGGCGCTACAAATCTATCAGGGCAGCATTTTTTCAATGAGGTTTAAGGTTAAATAAACATCTCTAAGTTTATATAAACATCCCTATATCCACAAAAAGTAAATCCCTTATTTTTATTGTTTATATGATTTATGTAATAAAAGTATTACTCACATCCAGAATTTGCTTCCTACTAAGGGCTTGTCCAGATCTAACCCTTACGCCATAAAAAATAACCAATCAACCAATCATCCTCCTGATAAGTAAAATTGAAAACCAGTATTGAGAATTTCCATCGGTAATTTACCAATGAAGTTACCAATTTTCATACTCTGATTTGTGGAATTATAATGAGTATATTTTATTCTGTTTAAAAGATATATAATACTGTCAAAATGCCTATATTTCTTGTTTTACCTAAAATATAATTGTCTTTAAACAGATGTATTATAAAAAGTTTTTTGTCAGTTAATGGGTTTCTGTTCTAAGATGACAATGCATTACTATTCTATGACTCAGTTTCTCAAATCGTTAATCATAATTATTCCGTATTCCAATTTTTCTTATTGCATTGTTTGAATTACATTCTCGGTTGACATCAATTTAGGTCCTCTAAGACAACTAGATCACCTAGAGCTTTTACACCGTACTATTTAATCAGATAAAGTACCCAAACTACATCGCTTAATTTAAATTCAAGCTACGAAATCTTGAATTGAATAGTCTACGCATTCTAACAAAACTCTACTGTTTCCTCGGGTTACACGATACACAAGTATTATAAAAGGGGAACAAAGTGTTCTTGAGAATAGTTTATTTACTATATTTATTCCTTTGAAGAGCGCGCTTTCTTCATAATCTTCACTTACGGAGTACAATACTTAATGACATTTTATATCAGGTACATTTAATCTCCAGACATGAGATCTTTGAATGAAATCGTAAATGTCTCCCGATATCTATTGTCTATTTATTGATCTTTGAAAGGATCAGTTGTTCAAAAAGCATTGTAGATTATTATATTTTCTCCAATGTCTTGAAGTGTTAAGATTAAATTATACTTCTGTGTAAATTTTTTTACAGTCTGGCAAATATATTTAGTTAAGACAAGCAACTACTTTTAACATAAAGACAGTTTTATAAAGAAAACTAATTATCCTGCACATTACACGCCGTAATCTTTTAACTATCAATACTTAATCCAAAGTTTATCTTAAAATCAATGGAAAGTAAACGCCATTTCATTTAACAACCCTGATTTTAGGGTTGGAGCGAGCCATTATCTCCTTTCTTATGTTAGCTGTGTGCTTCTAACTGAAATCCATAAACACAATTTAATTTTAATTTGAACTTTTAGAATTTTATTTAATAGAAAATAGCTACCGCGTGGTATGAAAATTATAAAAATAAATGAAACATGATTTTTTTACTTGCCTGTCCTCTTACATTTTAAAAATATACTAAAACTGAAAAATCTATTGCAACAAAATTTTATCTGTCAGTTGTGATTATTGAATACAATATATAGGCTCCAAACCTGCATTACGAAAATCAGTGTTTTCGGAAAATTTGTGAGAGGGTATCAACAAATTACTGATGAAGAACTAATTTGATTATCTCCGTTTTGGGGATGTTTGATGTTAATCTTTAATGTAAGCGACGTGGCGAAATTACATTCGAGTAATTCGCATCTTTTTAATGAACAACCATAGACAGCATTTCTATTGAGAAGAGCTTCGAAAAGTGTGACCTTGTCGACTAGTAGTCACATCTACTTTGTGGAAATTAAATTGGTTTGGCGATTTGGCATTTTATCATCTCGTTTGTCAATATAACATCTTATGATAGGGTAAATACAGTATATGATGTGCATTTCTATAGAGGGGATATAAAAATGGTGAAATAACCAGTCTACTACTATATCGCTTGGACCAATAAGATGATTAATCAATGCATGGTCGTCTTCTCCCTTCCCTTGGTCCAATAAGATAATGAATATTCGTTTCCACCCATCAGACGAAAGTATCTAACGGTCACGTTACTACTAGCTTCTGAACGTAAAAAAGTTACCATTGCTCACTCTACTCTTATACCTACTTTAGGTAAGCAATCTGCTGAAATTACATTCGAGTGACATTCCATGTTACGCCAAAACTTATAAAATAAGTTATCTAAACACTAACGCAGTCTGTGTTTATAGAAATTCTTCTCATGTAACCACTGCTAAGAAAGGGATTTTCATTATAAGCGAACAAATTAGATGGAAAACGGATATTTTACTTCCGGTACCCAAATACTCTATTGCATTCTGTGTGTTGCTCCAGTGCAACGTTAATTCAACTACCTACCCAAATACTCTCGCATGATACAAATCGGGTTACCTTAAAATGTTGTTTATCGCAGTTTTGTCGACGTTTGGCTTTTAATATCTATGGCGTAGACCAATCAACTATCATATGTCAATTCGGAATTCATTATTTGCAATTTTTATTAACAGTGTGATGAAATCATATTCTAACAGCAAGCAAAGTGACGACACTTATAGTATACATACAGGAAGAACGTTCCGCCACAAAAATACTACCACCAACATAGATGTGAAATATAAGTAGACTGAACATTGCTATTGAGAGGAGCTTCAAAAAGTGTGACCAACATGTCAACTAATAGTCATGTGACTGTTCTGTGAAAAATTGACTTGTTTGGCCGATTTGGTATCTTATCTCCTCGTTTGGCAATATAACACTGTATGTGGGAATGTGTATTTCTAGAGTGCGACAAACGTGGTGAAATCGTCAGTCTACTACTAACAGATGATCAATCAATGAACCAATGAGAAGATGAATCAATGAATGAGCATCTTCCGTCCAATGGACAAATCAGATTATGAATGTTAGGTTCCATCCAGTAGACGAAGTAGTCTAAGGTGCTCGTCATTATTAGTTTTGATCCTAAGCACATAAAAAGTTTACCATTGTTCACTCTACATTTTACTCCTTCTATGGCAATCAATTATATCTAAATTGACCAACAAGACTTCTCATAGAAAATTACTTCAAATTCATTCTGATAAAGCATCTCCATAATCTCTAATCTACTTCGTTTACTAATTGTAATTTTTAGTCAAGTCCAGATTTTATAAAGATTATTTTACTGGTTTGTGGCTCAAATAGAACAGTATTAAATCAGTATTGAGCACAACATCCTTGTCTGACTGCTTAACTCAACCATTAACTTTTAAAAGTAGATTAACACGACAGGCTTGTCAAAAGCAATCTGTTTTACATATTAATTAAACAATCTGCTCTTCCAGCATAATTCGCTTCCCCGCCTCCACTGATCTGCTTCTGGTCTGTCTATTTCATTTTCTCAGAAATGGAGTGTTGCTCGACCATAACAACCTAAACACCACTAATTAGTCCACAGCGACGAACAATACAACAGAGAGGAACATATAAGTAAAGAGAAAAAAAACGAGGTCAGTTTAATCTGATTAACCGCGCAGGTTATTGATTAAGACAACCATTGCACTTAAACCTTTTAATGAAGTGGACAGCGTAAATGGAGATTCTGACGAAAGAACGGGGTTGCTGAAAAAAGGATGCAACTAAGACTAGATATCAATCTCGCGTCTACTAATTGACACGAGTATTTATGGATCCGTATCTTAATTCGGTAGTCTTTAGAATCCCTGTACCTGACCTTATAGTTTCGTGAAATACACGTGTATTAAAATGGCACGAGCTTTTATGAAAATTGATAAGATAATCTACACACATGTTCAAAAATTAAAGATAATACAATTCGAGATAAAATTCCGTGCCAAGTACCTACACCGGAGTACCTCACATGACAAATGAATATTCCGCAAGTTCTGTGGAATAAAATAAGAACACTCACATGCCTCGTGGTGCTACTGAAAATTAAGGAAATGAAACATAAATGGCTAGGGTGGAAAGATTGTATATTTTAGTTATTACAAAATTTTTTAGCACGCAACCTAATACAGAGTGTGATGCTCTTTGACCCTAGTGCTAACCTTATAACGTGCGAACATGCATTCCACAAGGCTGTTCAAGACTTCATATGTCAATGAGCCTTATTCGCACATTAGATCACGTATTTACTCTTGTGCTGTCTAGGGTGGTGGTGTGTAGGCTACAATGCAACTTCGAACAACATCCTAGGCATGATATATTCAATTGAGAGTAGATGATAGTGCAGAGCCTAGCGACTAAAAGCGTCTGAATAACGAGTTTGAACCGATAAGTGCCGAAGTCAGATTGCCTGTTTGGCGATACCCGGTTTCTTTAAGATGACACTATGTTTAAACCAGCTTTTCCAAAGTCCTCCAGGAAAGCTTATTCTCCACAGATTACTATGAACGCGATGTGGTAACCCTTTCCATGGTGACCCGGAGGTAAAGTAGACTCAATCAGAGATTGAAGGGTCATACGATCCATAAGCAGACAGAGGAGAAAAATATCTGTTTTTGTTTATTATCAATTCTTCAAAATGTAAACAAAATAAAAATTCTGAAATTGTTTTCCATTTAGTTCCTAAAAAATAAATTCCCAATTACATCTTCGATATTTTTAACAAGCAACATCCAACATTTTTTGAGGTAAGAAATTTGCAAATTGCGTGAAACTATTAAAAATTATGAAATTACTATAATATTCAGTTAACGTCTCGGAACCTTATCATGAAGTCAAGCCGATACGATAGTAAGAAAACCTTTAAATATTCGTGTATTGAAAATACAGTCGTGAAGTGAAATCATTGTACACGAGTAATTGATACCCATATATTAAATATACGTATTTCAGATTCCCTAATAAATGTGACGCTTGGCAAGTGAACAATTGTATTAGGTAGGTAATTAAAGTTTCACTGGAGCAACACAACGGGCGAATACTATTGGTGAAGATCGGGATCAATCCCGAAGGGAAAGATCCGACGATACCACGCAATTTTGAACCACGGTGGTAACACGACGAGGTAAACAACTGAGCTGGCACACCACTGTCCAAACTTCCACAACACGCCAATGTGAGTACATTTGAGGATACAAAAGATTTAACGTGCACCAGCCCCCGCGTATACGACGGTCTTTGGTTGGATCGAGTTTCGAACCCACAACCCTCACAACAGTACGTTTGCTAGTCCACTTCTCTTCGAACTGGGTTGCCGCGGCCCCCACAAAGCATGTGAGCATATGGAGAATACGGATAACAAATTGAATTTTTTAACTAAAATTTGCCTATACTTTGGCGATTCAAGTTTGACAAACTAGCGGTTGGCGAAAATCATTGTCCAGGACAATTCTCATTCTCAAAACTAAATTTCTCTACCATTGACGAAGCCAGACGATTTTCACCTTGCTGGGTTCCACGAGCTAGTTTTTTCAAGGCCTTTAGAGACAGCGAGTAACACCGCTTCAAATTCTCTCCTATGTAATCAGTTTTGTATAAATTTGAGATTCCTCCTTTGAAATTTTTATTGGCGACATGATGAAATCATAATCGAAATAATACGTATAGTAATACGTTCTGCAGCAGAAACACGATTTCACCACCTATATTTAGCTTAACAGAAAAAAAAGCCTCTCATACTTTAAGTACATGTTGAAAACATTATCTCCACCCAAGATCTTGCTTTTATGTATATTTATTTCAAGAAAAAGTACAAATAAGACGTCATAAATTTATCACTCTTCTAAGACTGCCATCGTTTCAGGAAAGGCTGATTTAGTTGGTTATGGTCTACAGAAAGGACATTGGACTTGATTGATTGCTAGGAAATTCTATTGCATGGGTTATTTATCGTACATGACTATCTGAGGATAGATGTCCATAAATTAGGCTTACAAGTCTGGGAGAATCGAATGTAATATTCCTAAGTAATGATTGTTTACTTAGATGAAATACATTTCGACTATCTAGTGAATTCCATAACAATTAAATTGGGAAAGTAGCTAGACCGTAATAATTGAAGTAAATCGTGGATTCAGCTTATTTTTGTCTGCGAATTTATGGTCTCCACATTTATTAGACGTTATATCACACTAATTGACACAGTAGCTTCGTTATTTGGAATAAAATTAATGTGATATCAACGCATGTGTGAATAACATGCTACTCGCATTATCTCCTTTCTTTAGCTGTGCATTTTAGTTCATTACTAGATGTCATTTTAGATTTTCACTTTCTTACAGTACATTCATTTATGTATGCGAGCAACTAAGTGACAGTTCTATCTCGAGCATTAATGATCAATCTAAAAAAATCAAAAACAACTCCAAATATACACTGCGTGCCAAAAACCCGAAACACCCCGAAGCCAGCGTTCAATCGGAATGGAACTTAGAAAGAGTGATGTACATCAAAAGATAAGGAAGTGATCACAATATCAAATCTAGGGGACCATTCATTATTGTAGAAATTACACTGCTGGCCACCGTAAATGCAACACCCTGAAGGAAGCATGCAAATAATATGAAATTTACAACATGCATTAGCGGAGGTGAGATATGCAAATGATTAGAATTTCAGCGCAGACGCACATCACGCGCGCCTGTGGCGCCACTTCAAAGCGCTATTTAAGGCTTGGAGATTTCGACGATTTCAAGTACGGCAATTGTGTTTTTCTTGTGGTTTTTTAAAAAAAACGATCAATTATGCCTCGTAGAAAACAGCGATCATCTTTTGATCAAGTATCCGAGTTCGACAGAGGAAGGATAGTGGCCTACCGAGATTGTGGATTATCTTTCAGGGAAATCGGTAGTCGTGTTGGACGAAACCAAACAACTGTAATGCGGATATGTGATCGTTGGATGCAGGAGGGTACGACGGACCGACGTGTTCGATCGCATCCACCTCAGTGCACCACTTCACGTGATGACAGGCATATTGTGCGTATGGCAGTGACGGATCGCTCAGCCACATCACGAACCATAGCACAGCACATTCAGTCTGTACCGCATCATCCAGTGTCTGCGCGTACCATTCGACGCCGTTTACAGCAGAGTGGTCTGTCCGCAAGACGTCCATTGCTTCGTCTACCCTTGACGCAGAACCACAGACGTTTCCGCCGCCAATAGTGCGATGAAAGAAGGATGTGGACGGCAGAATGGAATGAAATTGTCTTTACTGACGAGTCACGCTTCTGTCTGCAACACCACGATGGTCGTATTCGAGTCTGGAGACACCGTGGAGAGAGGATGCTGAACAGCTGCGTTATGCACCGCCACACTGGTCCTGCACCGGGTATTATGGTATGGGGCGGTATTGGATATCACTCTCGCACTCCTCTAGTACGCATTGCCGGTACTTTAAACAGCCAGCGCTACATCTCCGAGGTGTTGGATCCAGTTGATCTTCCTTACCTTCAGGGCTTGCCCACAGCCATATTTCAACAGGATAATGCGCGACCACACGTGGCACGCATTGTCCAAGGGTTCTTCGTCAATCGCCAGATTGAATTGCTTCCCTGGCCAGCTCGCTCTCCGGATCTTTCGCCGATAGAAAACATGTGGTCCATGGTTGCTCAACGATTGACCCAGAATACATCCCCAGCTGCCACACCAGATCAACTTTGGCAACGTGTGGAAGCTGCTTGGTCTGCTGTACCCCAAGAACACATCCAAAGTCTCTTTGAATCAATGCCGAGGCGTGTGGCAGCGGTGATCTCCAACAATGGCGGCTACTCTGGCTACTGATTTTGGCAGGAACCACACTTCACAGAAGTCTATAAATTTAATCATTTGATACTTGGTCAACATGTTATCTACAAAATAAATTTTGTTATGATATCTCTTGTCTTTCTTGGTGTTGCAATTTGGGTGGCCAGCAGTGTACATCAGGAAGGTCATAAATTAGTATGTTAAAAACATCCTCCTGCCAGTGATGCATACTGCAAAACGCCGTAGCATGGAGTTAAACAAAACCCTTCTGATATCATAAGGGTTTCATAATAATAATGTGGCATAATGTGAAATTTTGTATCAAGCTTATAGGCATATATTATTGACTTTACAACTTACTAATTTATGAAATTTCTAATGTACGTCAACTGAAAGCAAAAACGTTTTCGCAGGATGTAAAATAAAACAATTACAATGAATAGTTACAAAAAATAACAATTTTAAAAATAAATTTAAGTTGGGCAGTTAAGTATTATGAAGATCAAAAACAAATTGAATAGTGTATGAATCCTTAGAGGAAAGCCATGAAAAGTAAAAATAAAGAAATAACTGAAAGAAGTCAATCGAAACATCTGTATTAACCTGATGATTTAATATAATTTATTTAGCCGATTGGAAAGTTTGGAAATATTATTAAAAGTTATCTACAATATATTAAGGAATAAACTATCATGACTTTTTTCTAATGACAGGTTTCTCCTGGGATCTGGCCATACCGTTTTCTGGATACATTGGTCAGTATCTTAAAATCCATTATGCAATCGATAAGTTTCTGGTTACAATCTAGTTTATGATATGGCTTTGGCGATTGTCTGGGTGATACACATCCAATTCTGGTAATCTCGTTCTTTTTGCCGCTTAATACGTAGGTTACCACATGAAAGTTGGAAACCTTTTTGGTGACAAAAACGAACGCCAAGCTTAAGGTCGTACCATCAATTAGATTTTAACCAAGTTTGTTTTTATATATAGTAAATTACATTCGCTCTGTTTGGTTCTTTTATTGAGCATAAAAATTCGTAAAATGTTGCTACGGCTCATCGAAATCGTGCCAAGGTGGCACGATCTCAATCGCAGCTTTGTAATCTTCTGGAATGGGCGAGCGGGCAAAAGCAGGAGGTAGAATCTCCAAGCATTACACATCAAGTTTCACAGATCAAACTTTTATTAAGATAAATTCAGTAAAATAATATATCAATTTGAGACGCATGTATTTCTGAGCACTTCATACATTTATTACAAAAATTTCAAACTATGAAATGTTCATCAAGTAAAAGATTTCAAATATTCAAGATACATTTTTAAGTGCTTGGAATTCACAAATACACACATTTGTTTGTCGATTAATTTAGAAAATAAATGTAAATTTTATTGGATGTTTCATTTCTAACATTTTATTTTAGGAAATCGTAGGAACCACAAACACCTAGTGACTTAAACTCAACTTAGTGTGAATGTAAATTCGATTGCTGCATAAAAACACGGTCGAGTTTGAGATTATCTGTAATTTTTCTGTGAATGGGATTTTATAAATATCTTTTTCACAAATGTTTTGTTTTTCAAACTGCCATGTTCACAAATATAGAGCATTAGGCCAGATTAATGTGCAAAAAATAATTATGTAAAACTAGCAGAATAGTCGCTATTTTCGATAGTAAAATTAATTAAGTTACTTTGCACTTCCCAAAAAAATTGTCTACTTAGCACATTTTTTCAATATTCCGGTTATTAGATGGTAAACAGACATTTCCTTTAAAATTATTCCTAGATAAGAATATTTTTGAATCCAAAAATATAATGTTTTGAATAGTATAAAAAACTGCAAGCTTTAAATACAGGGCATCATGTATCATGAAACTTCTTGAAACGCTGACTTTACGTAATTTATTTTTCTCAAAATAGTTGCCAACAAAAGCCGTTTAAATCCAAAATATTCTTCCCTCTCGAAAGAAAAATAAGTATATTAATGGTAATGAGGGACTCAAATTCTTTTTAAGAGGGAATATTTAATTTAATGTTGGGGAGTTTTTTATTAGATATGAAAAGTCGGGAGGGGGATAATAAATATTTTGTGGTAACTTGATAAGGAAGAAACGTAGTGTAAAAATTTATCGGTCTATTAAAATGAATTAGAATTTAGATTATAATTAACTTTTATTTTAAATCAATTTTGGTATCTGAAGTCACATTGGAGTTAAGCGTTTGAAGTTTTTTGATCGTCCACGTTTAATATTTTTCACTTCGAAGTCGACAAAATAGTTCTTTATAATTAGGTGAAGTTTAGGTAGATCAAAATTAAATAGTTCACTCGCAATTTGAACAGTCTATTTATAAAACTTTAACATTTATTCGTCCCTTAGAGCCGGTATTAGTACATTTCATACATGTTATGTGTTTAAGAAATATTTAAATAATCAAATACAGGATATGAAAATAAAATAGTAGTGAGCAGAGGTTAGTAACTGTAGTTTCCCATGCGTTGCTGAAAGCACTGTCACAATGAATTCTTTATGTAGAAATATACCTATGATCCAGAAATCATTCAATATGGGCATCAAACTGCAATTAAAGCTAATACTGTTATGCTTTTCAGTTACTAATACCTACCTTGTTAGTTTCCTAAAATGTTCATGACAAATAATAGTACTTTTACTATCAAAAAGAAGAAAGTAGGGCTTTGATAGGATTTGAGTATTCAAAGTGTCTGAGTAGTAAATATTTTAAATGTAAATTTGTTTTAAATACTTAAAAGATTAAAAAATTCTTCAAAATTTACGAAATATAATACAAGAATTCATCTTAAGCTTGAGTGTTTAAACTGAGTTTGAGTTAGTATGGAATGCAGGAAACAGTTAAATTAAAAAACAACTACGATCACAAATGCTTAAATAGGAGTAACATAGATTAATATAAAATATAAATAATTTAGCTTTGTGTATTTAATGAGACATTCGACCAGTTTGAGACAGCTGCTTTCTATGTTTTGAAGCAAGAATTTAAAATATTTTTTGTAAGTATGTTTATGGCTATGCGAGAAAGACTCGTTTATATCGTTGACTCAATGAGTAAAATCAACTTTCTAATGATGGACGCAGATTCATGCTAATGGTCTCGATCGCTTGGTTTGATCTGTCACGTGTCACTGGGAAAAAGCACGAAACCTAATTTAAGATTAAGTATCTATTGAGTGATGGATGCGTTTAATAAGTCCATAATTGCAAGTCAATAACCTGATTAAAAACACTAGTTTGCACTTCAATAGCCAATTGACCCAAGTTAATTCCCAAGCCCAAGTGACCAACACTTCTTTCTTATCCCAGCGTAAAAAACCCAAACAAATTACACTAAGTCGTTGAATCTGGGCAAAAAATATTTTGGGCAATGGCAGATGGATCCTTAGAAATGTCTTCATGTATGGCTCTAATGCAATTCAGGATGTGTGAGGGAGAGGCTGGTAATAAGCCCAACACTTCTGAAATCCTATGACAGTGACTACGTCCACATGCTCTGTCTTTTTCATTAGAAGGTCGATGATGGATAATGGATGACGTAATGAGTGAGCAGGTGCATGACCATTTTGCGTCTAGAGTTCGTTTAAAGAAATTAAATTGTGAAAATGTATGTATCTGCGCCAAATGTTGGTTCCAGTGGAGATTGTGAAAACTATTGAAAAATATTTTTAAGTGAAAAAAGAAAGAATTTGGTAATGGGAATTCCTTTTAGCCAACCCTACTGAACATTGTTGATAATGGAGCATATTCTAAAACAAATAATGCAGATTTGCTTTTTCGTAGAAATAGCATGAAAGTGTGAAAATAATAAATTAAATATTATTGTTGATTTAGATAGTATTTTGTATGCACAGAGTGTTCGTCTAATAAGTTTAATTACGATTGTGATGACAAAGAGAGAAAGCTTTACTTACACCCATATGAAAACAGTCGAAACAAAATGAAATGTATCTAGAAAGGAAACTTCTCAGTTTATAAGAGAAAGCGCATCAGAGAGGGGATAAAACTTTAATGCATTTGATTTTTCCTGCATAAATTAAAGCATTTTTCCTAAACGAATACTTATTTTACAAACGTTAAAATAACATCCAGATAAATTCACTGGGCTTTGTTTTATAAAGGAAAGTAACATAATTTTACATGAGAAATAGAGGAATGAGGAGTAATTTTCAGCTGTAAAATGAGCTTAAGGTATAAATTGGAATATATACAAGTTTTCTGGGAGCTAGAATAATTTATGAATGGATAGAATATTATAGGAATATCTCACTACTTTGAGAATTGTTTTTTCTTCGTTTGAATTATTAAACTTCTCAATTTCGTGAAAAATGCTGGAAAATCTGTTAATATAAATTCTTGAAATATCAAGCACAAACGAAGTGCTAGAAATTCATTATTCAGCAGGTTATCATGTATATTTTCCTTACAATTACGCATATAAAAGTAAGGAACAATATCGAAAAGCAACATACAATAGTAAAAACAAATACGGTAGTCTCGATATATTGTACCTAAACCACTAATTCGAACTTAAGATACCTATTTAAACACATCAAACACAAATATATGAGGTACGTATTATATTCACCATCTTGGTCATATGACTACGTTTTATTACTTTTAGTTTTGAGTTAAATTACGAATACTTTCAACTTTGAGTTTAAATTTTATGCTTTCAATTTTAAATACGAATTTCATACTTTTAGTTTTAAGTTAAAATATAAGTTTTACTAATGCTTTGGTTTAATTATTAATTTATACTTTAATTCGACCTTTAAACTTAATTACCTTTTAGCCTCTGAGCGTCCTGATATATCCGAGTAATATTGCCCTTACTTCACAACGCCAGTAATTAACAACTAACCATAAATATTGGTTGAAAGAATCTCCGTAAAGATTAAAATGGTCAGTCAAGATCAAAACAGCTTAGAAATCATTCAGGGATGAACGTAAATTGAGACGCCTGTATGCGTATGAATAACATGGAATTAAGTAGCTTCACATGATTTAATATCTTTATCAAGGTAAAATAATTTTTAACGAAAACTAGAGTCAAAACAATTGTCTAAATAGTTTGCAAGGAGAGATGAGATGCATCCTTACGAAACCCCAGAGAGTACGAATTTTATACTTTCAATTTTTAAGTGCAGGTTTTAATTTTTCAGTTTTAAGAACCCTTTTATTGTAATACTTTCAGATTTTAAGTCTCCTACAAACACACAATAAACAATTAAAATCACAGCTGTTGACCGACCAACAGAATATCCCTTAATACTCTTACATTGAAAGTGCTCAATGTGATGAAACTGTATGCTCGTGATCTTTAAAAATAACTTAGATGAGTCTCGAAAAGCACAATTACTGGCTATCGGTATGAACCACGGATCAAAGGGCTCTCAAGCGTTTTTCCCCGGGGTTGAAGAAAATGGCAAATTAATGGCCCCGAAATGGAAAACACCGCTCAAGTAGTGGAATGAGGGTTAAAAGCATGTGATGAGTTAGGATACCTTGAGATTTGTTTTTATGACATATTGAGCTTTTGAGAGAGAAAGGACTTTATGGGTTTCGTAGGCAGGAACGATATTAAAGGTGTATCATTAATGTTTGAAAATCTAGAAGCGCATTTTATGCATTAAGAACTTATATGTACCCCTTATAAATATCATAAAAAGTCAATAGTATATGGGTGGTTTAGGGGATAACTTTTATTTTAGATAGGAAGTTTTGAATTAAATTGGTGTTAGCGTATTCATTTAATGAAATATTTTCGCTTTTTATACTTTTAATAGTGGTTTTAAAATAATAGGTTAAAAATGTAAGATATTTAAATTATAGATTAGCTTTAACATTCCAATATAAAATTTCTCCATTTTATTTTAGTATGGTCAAATTGGTATGAGAATGAAACACTAAACAGGATACATTAGTAAGGTGCGGCCACATTGAGATTAGGTTTGGCTCCTTCTACGTCTTTTGGTATCGAACGATTCTATTTTATGAGAATAGGTAAGTGTTAACTAAACTAGAAGTTTCGCATTGCCCCTAACATATAAGACGCCAATTTGGCGAACTTTGGCAACAACATCCGGAAATAGAATCCAACTTAAATGGCATCTAACGGCAGAGACAGGAAAAGAAAGTTGTCAGGATTTTGTCAATTGCAACCCTAAAGAAATATTTTTTTTCCAACCGCAGTGAATTGATCTAGCTCTCTGTGAGGCATACTGAAAACTCATCTCGTGGTAGCCGCCCTATATTAATGAAATAATAATCTACCACCATGATTGTATTTCTTGTGCACAATGTATTTCAAAATAGTGTGGAAGCTTAGAGTTTTGAATGCCTCTGAAATAAATTTACATTGCATTTTACTGAATCTAAACTATCCTAATATTTTAATTTTGAAATTTGTTATAATTGAAATTTAAAGGTTTTTATTTGGAAGCTAATCTCTAGGTAACACAAGAAATAGGCTAGTCTGTATATTTTAGTTGAGTCTATTCAGATAACCGAACGTTTATTTAAACCAATATTGCTACCAGTACATAGACTTAATAACTCTCATATCTAGTACTGTTACAAAATTATTTCGACTTGACCAAAATAATGCATTTAAAAGCACTAAAACATCTGAAAAATCATGAAAAATACATTGCACATGCGAGGAAAACAGATGAGAAAGTTATTACATATCATTAACAAACGTAGAAAATAAACAAAGAGCGACTAAAATAATGAAAATATTGTCAAAATCAATTTTAAACAATGTAAACTACTAGTCAACTTGAAAAATAAGGTTCACTAAATTCATTTCTTGCTTCTCCAACCGAATTCGTCTCCGATAAAGAATGCTTGAAAAGGAAAAGAACTAATGAAAATGGACTCAGGGGATTATTTTGTTGCGTAAGGACTGAATAAAAAGACTTTTCGAGAACCGACCTAGTATTAATCCTTACTTGATGAGAACAGGGTGTCTGTATCATCCACGTACAACACAAAAGAAAAGAAATTGTAAAAAAAAAATAATATTTTTTTTATTACTTACTAATGCTTGGCTCGGGGTTAGAATACGTGTTTTGCTTCAAGGCTGGGTATCGGTTGTATTACCTTATTGTTATTACTTGAAGAACAAGAAAATAATACAATCCCCACCTAGGAATGGATAAATTGTCAAAAGTAGATTCATAGCAAAACGATCATTGAATGTAATATTCTTTGGAAAGAGGTTATAAATGATGCTCCTCAAATATTTCATAAGATACTATTACGAATACGAAACGCTAATCTTTTATAAGAATTTGAATCAAATAAAGCGAATGTGTTAGGAATCAACAAATTAAATAATGCTTAATGTTTGGTGTCTTTTTTTAGACAAACTAAATTCCGCCAATTTCGAATCAAAGTTATTCCGCATGTTATTTTTAGAACAAAAGTCTTAAAAACTTTAGAATGAAACGAACTTTAAATTAATATTTTCAAAAACAACCATTTCCATCTTCTGAAACAATTAGCAAAATTGTCCAGTTACAAAAATTTGGACAATGCTTCATCTATTATTATCGCCAGCATACAAGTGAAACACACTGTCAAAAATTTCAACATATGAGTTTTCTTAATTTTTCTGGACCATAATGTGGGGATCTTTAGATTGGTCGTCCTCTGTAATGTTATGTATGGAGGTTGAATTTCTTCTTGGGAAACACACTTAGTGAGTAGAGCCAGTGAAGTAAAATATTTCCCCTTCGTTTTCTTAGAACTGACTTGCTGCGTTCAACTTGTAACTCGGAGTGGAGTTATGATTTCTTTGACTGTTCTAATGTTTTATTAATGGTATCATCTATATTTATTATCGATATACAAACTCTTTACGGCGGGTTTATGCCGACAAAGATAATTCATTTCAGTCTTTAGTATTGTTACGTCTAAATGATTGAAAAAATCTGTACGGATGTGTGATCTGTGATCTATTACCCACAACCATACAACTATTATTTTGATAAAGATTATACTTTATATAAGAGATTCGTTAGAGATCAATATCTACTGAAGGGCTTATAAAAATTTTCAATTCTCCAAAAATCACAAGTTCCTTTTCAAGTACCCCAACTCCCAACAACTTTCTATTCTCAATTGACCAGACGGAATATCTGAAGACGAAGTTAGTAAGATCTCGAGCCCGTGGTCAATTGTACAATTACTGGCTAATAGGAGCAAGTGATCTTGCCCAATGAAGCAATGCCATTAAACCACCACGTAGCCGGGATCTTTCGAAAACTCTGCAATTAGGAGCACCCATTGTCTGATCTTGTTGCAATCGATGCCCCCTTGAGATGCTTGTTAAGCAATTCCTACAGTCGACGTGACCAAATCAAAAGAAAAGAAACAGTTGTACACGAGCTTTTGGTTTCTCGAACATAGCCGTGATAATGAAGAATTTTGTTCTTATTGCGTATGATTTAAGTTTGAAGTTAAAAGTGATTATAAATTATGTGGGGAAAACGTATTATTCCTAATTGCCTTATCCATCAATAACGATTTTTCGAAACATTAATTGTAATACTTTATTCTTATACTTTGAACTCACTGCTGATGTCAAAAATTAAATATTTTATATTAAACTTGGTAAAAGTTGAAATTTCAGCGCTCTCATACTCTTACTTATATTATTACTATATAGCTTCAAATGTAATACTGGTGGCTTTCAAGTTTGACAATCGTAAAATCTCTAGTAAGTTTCGGCTAAACTCAAGATGTAACAATCTATATACAACAGATTGCAATATGTAGGCAAATTTTAAAAATTTTCTTTACATTAGAAGAAAAAAGTAAAATATTAAAATTGGTTTTCTCACTATAAATCATTCTAAGAGTACAAAATTTTACACAAATACAGTTAAAAGTCCTATAAGGGACACGTGATTTTATACAGCAAAAAAAAGGTTGTTTTGCATTTTATGAGAAATACATTCAGACTTGTAGGATCAATATCTAGTGTAACAAAAAATAATCTTTAAAAACTTCAACTTTAACAAAAAAATATTATTCGACAACTTTTGTGTTTTATATGATATTCGTTTTTGTATTATTCGTTTTCTTTTTTATGTAAATCACAATTTTGGTGATAAATTTAAATGTGTAAGAAAAGTTGATTGGAGGAGAAAAGGCATTTGTGAATAGTGTTAATAAATTTGATAGCTGTCACATCCATCCATCGATTATCACACATCGCGACGAATCATTTGTGTTTCGGAGTTTTGTAATAATACAGACGGGTTTGGGGGGTGGCCATCAACATTGTAATGAAACATACGGACTATGTAGGCGGAGTCAACTGTCGTAAGATCTTAGATATGCAGGTCATGTGGGATCGGGAATCGACTTGGACTGATTGGGTATTGAAGTGTAAATTTGTGATTTTGATGCTCGTCAATTAGTCCTGCATTAGAATTCGTGCTTTCTTCCTATATCACTTGACTTTCATCGGAAGTCTTCAAACCAAATGAAATAAAAATAAATTTGCGTTCACATTATCCGTTTATTTCCTTAAAAGATGGATGATGTTCGCATTTTGTGTGTACAACGAATTATGAGGGAAGTGTTGTGTTAAAAATCTTCATAATGAATAAATCTCAAATACGACGTTGAAAAAAAATGACCGTAAAGCGAATACAATAGAGCTTTTTTTCCATTTGATCCAGTAAACATCATAGCACTGCTAAGGTACGGAAACTGATAAATGTCAAGATATTCAAGAAAATTACTTTAATCTAACAAATGCTAGAAAATATGCTAAAAAGAACTTATAACAAATTATATTATAGAACAGTTTTCAAGAAGCGAATGCAATATTCACTTTACAGCACTCCACAAAGCAGCGTTTTCTGTTTGATATACTTACCGTATTTTGAATTCATCATTATTTTCATGCCATTTTCTTACTTATATGATATCATTCAGAAAAGCAACTGAAACAAATATACAGGGTGAGTCTAAATTATTTTTACAAGATAAGAGGGGTGATAGTACCCATCCAGACGAGCAATAATTACCATGGAACATAGGGTCGCATTCCACTCTGAGAGGCAGAAAAAGTATAATTAAATTTCACCATAAACTTACAACAGTGTTGGAAAGCGAATGAACGATACCAAAAGTTGCCCAATCTGATTTATTGATCAGAGAAAAACTCACAGCAAGTGCTCAAAGTGGCGGCCACGCTTGTCCTTGCACAGTTCACACCGGCGAAGGAATGACTGGCGCACCCTCTCGAAGATTCCTGGTGTTGTGTTAATTTTGTCTGCGGCAACACCGATTCTCGCTAAGAGATCTTCAGCCGAGTCCACAGGCGTCTGGTACACTAAATATTTCATGTGCCCCAGAAGAAAAAGTCCAGTGGGTTGAGGTCCGGTGAGCGAGGGAGGCAAGTCACAGGTCCGCCACGTCCGATCCATCGTGCGCTACCGACCAGGCCATCTTGCTTAGGAGATATGCTACGTAGGCAGGTACAAAACGACGTCAGAGGCTATGACTTGTTCATGCTCGACGCGTTTCGACTTTACTCTTTTCTGCCTCTCAGAGTGGAATGCGACCCTATGTTCCATGGTAATTATTGCTCGTCTGGATGGGTACTATCACCCCTCTTATTTTGTAAAAACAATTTAGACTCACCCTGTACATATTAATATAGCGCTGGATGCTAGGAAAACTAATAGTAAAAGCGGAATTTCGCCAAACATTTTCTATAGCAGGGGTCGGCAACCTTTTTCACTAAGGGGGCATATTTCAGAAATGCGGGAGTTCGGCGGGCACCGTGGGAGGAAGAGGAGGGAGGAGTAATATTTAAACAAGAAAATATTAATGCAACATAAATTTATTACACATGTTTTTAATACATACATTCAAATTTTAATTCAAAAAACAATCTTAAATTGATAGTTAATGCGATATCTGACATTGCAAATCTACAGCCAACTCGTTGTAATGTAGTATATAAGTTGAATTTCCATTTCTCAGGCATTGGTCCAAATGAGCGTCAGTGAGGCTTGATTCGTACTTTGATTTTAAGTATTTAATATTGGAAAACAAACATTCACAAGCATATGTCGACCCGCAAAGAGAGTTCAATTTTAGAGCACATTTTATCAAAAATGGGAAGTTATTTCCAATCACTAAATTCCAGAATTCTTCGTTATGATGTGATTTTAATTCAATATCATTTGTTATATTTATAATTTCCAATTCTAAGTCCTCCTTATTGGAAATATCGAAATATGTTGCGATTTTATTAGTCACATCGTCCTCTGTATGAGAGAAAGGATTAATAAAAAAACGTTAAGAATGCCTCCAATTCGTAGAATTCTTCAAATCTGGTATTAAATTCTTCCAATAAGTAATCAAAATGTTTGGCAAACTGATGGGTGGTAGCATTTCCATCGCAATAATTTTCTATTACCATTTTTAAATTTGGGAAATGTGATAAATTATCTTTCTCCATATGCGATTTCCAGAGCGCCAATTTAGCTTTAAATGCATTTACCGTACTTATCATAGAAGCAATATGATGATTTATACCCTGTAGTTTCAAATTTAATTCCTTCAATTTTACCGTTAAATCAGTTAGAAAGCCAAGCTTAATATGCAAGGTTTTTGCTCTAATTCTAAACAAATTTCATTCTTGGATAATAGAAATTCTTTCTCCTGTGGTAATAAATTTAAAAACCGCTCGAGTACCTTTCTTCGACTGAGCCATTTTACTTCAAATTCTACACCATCTTCTTATAGAAGTAATTTAAACAATCTGTGTTGCATTGCGCTGCTCTTATTGAATTTATCACTCTTGTTATTGTTTGTATAACATGCTGAAAAGGAATTAACTTTGAGCATAACACTTCTTGGTGAATAATGCAATGATAAGATGCAAATTTGGGAAATATCCGGTCTTTCTTACATAGCGCAATGAAATCATTATTTCTTCCTTTCATTACAGGCGCGCCGTCTGTTGTAATTGCGGACAATTTTTCTAAAGGTATATTATTTTCCTCTAGATACTTTTTAAAAGTTGAATAAATACCGTTGCCTCTTGTACGTCCTTTTAAAGGTAGAATTTCAGAAATCCTTTTACAGAAAAGTCGTTAAAAACCATCTTTGCAATAATACATACTTGAGAAGCTTCCGACACGTCGGTGAACTCATCCACTTGCAATGAAAAGAATATAATTTTTTGAATATCATTATTCAACTGCGATTCGATGTCAGTATCCGTCATTTCGATTCTTCGAGTTACTGTTCTCGCTGATAGTTAGATGGCATTTATTGTCGTTATTATTTCGTTTTTATTTTTATAGTCATCAAAAAGTGTTTCTGCAATTAACAACATGGCTTCTTTAATCATCTCACCTACAAACGGTTTCATTTTCTTTGCCAATAAGTGCGCAATTTTGAGAGGCAGAAGTTTCTTTTCTTTATTGAGAAATTGGTCTGGTAAATAAACTCTGCTGTCCAGTTAAGTTGAGTTTTATTTCAGAAATTTTTTCTTCTAATTTCCGAGTTTATTGGAAAATTTGTATTAAAATTTTATGAGTAGTGATTGAAATGTCTCTCCACGTTACAAATTTTAGGAATCGCTACACTTGAATAAACTGTATCTTAATCTATTTTATAAAACATTCATTCTACAAAATTAATTGACCAGATAAAAATTACAATCAATGCACTCTTCTTTCTTGTACATTTTTGTACGGTAAATATTTTATCATTTAGAAATAAAGTAGGCGATGGTTTAAATTGGTGTAAGCTTCTTTTTATCCTATAGATTTCGCTCTGGCTGATTATAAAAACTATGCTTATATCGATCTTTATTCCTCTTTTTCTGGGCTCAAAATATCCATTTTCTGTTTACTATTCGAATGCAATCACTTCATGTTTGTTAAACCCACTATCCAAAGTCTGTTTTATGTTCAACTTCATAGCAGAGTAATAGAGGAATTACTATATATCCGTCCCAAAAACAAATCATCCCTAAAAAGTTATAAAGTATTACCTCCATATTTAACCAAATATGCCCATAAAGATTTTTCTCTTCACGAAACATATTTGGATCATGTTAAGGAAAATTTCATAAGGTATTGAACATTTAGGAATCATTCATGTAATATTTTCGTTCCAATTAACTACCTTGCATAGTTCTTATTTTTCAAATTATTAATTCGTCAGTTTCAATTTGATATCTTGGAGTAGATCCGCTGACGTGAACAGAACCATCTCCATTTTCAAGATTTTAACAACTATTTAAATACTAGTTTCAAGTTACAGATTATTTTTCCTTGAAGCCCGTTTATCATTGTTATTCACTATTTACTTTAGTAGAAGTTGGAGTAGATCCACATACTTGAAAACGAATCTACGGCATTGGATGTATTTTAACGAGTAATTATTTAAATACATAGTTTGATGTAATGTTCTACATAGATCGTATCCACATAGTTGAAGGTTTTTGTGTTTTTATTCAATTATTTATTATAGTAGATTTGATTTGATACACATACCTGGAGTCGAATCTACAACATTTACAGGATTTTAACGAGTGTACTGTTTCATGCAACATCTTAGTTTTGCTGTTTGCCCCATTTATACCCTCTAATTAATATAATCTGTTGAGATCCAGTTTTGAATTCAAACATATTCTACCTACCCTTTGAATCATGGAATCACGATATGCTCAATTTGTGCAAACCAACGATTGAATTCGAAACCCAACAGCACATTCAGGTCTGTGAGATAGTTTTATGTTTGCCCACCTTTCCCACCGATTTCAATTTTAAATCCGTGATAAAGTACAACGCAGACCTTTTCGTTTACCCATTCTATTCATTCTAACCATCTCACGTGCAAATAGAATAGTTAACGTTTCGAATGTGACTAGGAATGAACAGAATTTTTTAATGGCGTCTTTTATCGCGGTGTTTGGAACCGAACAAATTCATGAAATGCGATAGGATTCCAAATTAATTTTCTTTCTCGGAACAGGGCAAGATCGCACTGCTTTAATGGTGATAAATTCACAGATACTGTGGCTGTGGAACGCATTAATGTGTAGTTCAGAATCCCAAAGAATTTCTTCGGAAGGGAGAAAAAAGCAGTTATCAACCACGTGAGAATTGGAATAATGAAGTAATTTAGATACAAAACTTTCCGAGAAATAAATACACCTATGGAAAGGTACGTGTGCTTCGATTGAACTTTTAAACTCGAGATAGGCATCTAAATAATTCATCAGATGAAAGCATTTCAAACAGAACTTTCTGTACTTTTTATTCGTTACTGCCGGAGTTTGTGACTGCGAGATAACAGTAGATTTCTTTGCATGAAGGGTTTTAGATTAATTGATGTAGCCTGTTTAGTTTGCGATTCACTATAATTTCAATCAACTCTAAGAATTTGTGATAATCTCAATTCATGCAGTACAAAAATGCTGAAAAATAATACAGAATGTTTAAAGATTTGTTTAATTTGTTCACATTGCTTAAAATTTTATTAATTTGTTCAAGAAGCAAAAATACATCAAATATTACTTATGTTTTAATAGTCTGTCATGAAATATAAACTGTAAGATTTGTGTGGATCTAAAACCATTTATTAAGTTCAATCTTCAAACTTAGTTATATCGTTATTTAATTTGCAATTCCATACTGTTTTACATATCCTAATACTTAGTTGTCCTCATTTAAAAAGAAAAGAAGAATTAAATGTTGGAAATTAAACGAAAGAATAAACTATAGAATCTAATAACATATACTATCCCTCTAATCACTACTATTAGATAACACAATAATTATAGTTTTTAAACTATATGAATAATTTTCGGTAATTTTATTAGCCGAACCTTCTTTTTACTGCAGACAATGTTTTAATACTATAACATAAATTTTGTATAACTATCATGAAACATAAACTGTAAGATATGTGGATCTAAAATAATATATTAAGTGCAATCTTCAAACTTAGTTATATTGTTATTTAATTTGCAATTTTATACTATTTTACATAGTCTAATACCTAGTAGTCCTCTTTTAGAAGAGAAAAGAAGAATGATATGTTAAGAGTTAAACAGAAGAATAAACTATACAATCTAATAAATTATTTTATCCTTCAATCACTACCATTAGATAACACGATAATTATAATTTTAAACTATATGAATTATTTTCGGTAATCATTCATTTATTAGCCGAAACTTTTTCTACTGTAAATTTTATTTGAAAACAAATATTCCGCTACATTAATAAAACAAGAAATCGAAGATTTTGATTTTTTTCTGAATCACCTAATTTTATTATTTTTTTATTTACTGACATCTGTCTCACTTTTGCATGGGAAAAGATTCATTGGCGAAATTCTACCAAATCAGCCAATTAAAGAAGTTATTTATAATCTCAGCGAAAGGTATTAAACTTGAACATTAAAATAGGATTAAATTCTGAACTAAACGCTCGAAACATTATCTGATTTAATTAGCGGAAACATTATACGGCCAGTTAGAGAAAACTATTCGTTTAGATGCTAAAATCTTGCTGATTTCGCAAATGGTTAAGTGCAGTCAATTATTTAGTGTGAATATCAATGGAAGGAGATTTGACTTCGAAAAATATTTTAAATAATGAGAAATGTTTCGTAATTGGAGTAATTGGGTTTTCAAATAATGCATAGAAAATACCATGTTTGAATTTTGTATCAATTACAACTGTATGCAACGCGTAATAAACATTGAATGGAAATTACTTTTAGGTACTATTTTCTGCAGATTTAGGCCTTAACTGTTCTGTATTTCAAATTTTATCTATTTTTTATTTCTTGCAATAAACATTTAAGGAGGGAATAATAGCTTGTTTGCTATATCGTGAAACAAGCTAATACGGTGAGAATTGCCATTTCTTTATAGGGAACATTAAATTGTGATCCTTTTGAGACGGAAAACGACAATAAACGTAATCTTCCGTGCGTTATTATCTAAATGCTGTGAGAAATAATGCAGCAATAAACAGAAAATAATCTTGCTTTATTTATTATGTTAAATTTGTAGCTTTATTTACTATGGAGTAATTATCTCTCTAATTCATTAAACTAATACGTACATACCAATCTTCAATTAAAACTTTTCGTGTTCCTAAGGAGCACTGCTCTTCAGAGACACATCTCTTAGATGTGTATGGGCTTCACAAACCAGAGGCTCTCTAGTGATCTTTTCTTTTTCTATGAGGTGATACTCTCTTTGGTAAAAACGGGGGTCGCTCTCCCTGGATACTAAACGATCTTTTCTTACTTTCATCCTATTACTCTGTTCTCCAACTCCTCTTTCCCCCTTTCACGACATTTTGTCCTGACTTTGTCTTATGTTTGGTGCAGTTTGGACAAATATGGCCCTTGCTCCACAAAACTCCAAAACAACCAACCAACCTAAGAAGTACTGACCGTTTTATTTATGAAATATAATGGTAATTTTAAGTGTTCAAGCTTATTGTCTGTAAACTGTATCAGTTGCGTTTAACAGGGCTTTAAACACAAATCTGAAAGTTTACGACACAGTCCTTCCTCTACCCTTTCCTTGAAAATCATCACAGTTTTTACAATTGTATTCAATTTCATTTTAGGTGGCGGCACATGTTTATTTGTGCTTATGATGGGCATTTCAATTTAAATTGATTCCACAAACAAAATTGGAAATTTAACAAAGGTACCATAATACAAAAATTTATTGGTACCAAAATAATATTTTTGCAATATAAAATGTTTCAAAGAAGAAACGAAAACAATGATACTCCTGGATTTATCCAAATAATAAACACCAATGAAAACATCTCGCGCTACTACACGAGACGCTGTCCATTATTTACGTAATGTAATTTCAAGAACCAGGTTTATCTCATTAAACGTAAGTATTTTTCCACCATTCCCTTTCATTTCTAGAATCAATTTATGTATGAAAATTTATTCTGCAAGCAGAATTGAAAAACTATTAATAAAATTAAAAAACCATAATTCGAAAACGTATTGATATAAATATCTTTCCCCAAAAAATAAGTTATACTTCATCAAACGAAATGCAATTATTTGTATATGAAAATAAAACTTGGATGTCACTATGATTTCTAATCCTAGTTTCCTTGCTAATATTTCAAGTGAATTTGCATAATTAATTCAGTTTTAAATATAAATTGATATTTTCAAACAAAATTGATATTGTCGATGCCACGGCGTGGTGAAAAAATATTCAAATTTACAAACGACGACGTGAAATTACATTTCTTACCTCGCCAATTGCTAAATCATGTCCTCAATGGTTTCTCAATATTATGAACAACAAAATTTGACTACTATGAATAAAAGGGTGTTTCCAGACAGCCTCCGCCATAGCGAACTAAGTTCAGTACAGTTTAAATTGACAATGGGTTCTCCTTCTCTTTTTTTTACCTGAATACGTCTAGAATCAATTGAGCCTTAAGAAAATATAGGCATCGAGTTTGGTCTAATAATTTCTTTATTATCAGCGTGAACTAAACCAATCTAGTGTAATTCGATAACTGAGGAAACAGAGACTTGTTAGGGAACTCGAGTTCGTGCGCCGCGATAAGTGGGGAGGGAGGAGAGAGAGTGCGTTTGGGGGACTTTTCGTGACTTTTGGGACAAACTTCAAATCAGTTTAACTGAGGACTGTGTAGCGCTGTGTTGTGAAAATTGGTCTGAAACGAAAGCTAACGTCGAGATATGTTGTTTTAAGACATTAGAAGTGAAATCCAATGCAGTGTTGTTTATAAAACTAGATCGCAGATGAAAACTTACAAATTTCGCAATGTGGGCATATACTCATCGAAAAGCCAAGCAGAAATATACCGCTTGACAATTGCTAAGGAACAACTGATTTTTGCAACGTAGCGTTCCCGACAGCCGACCAATAACAGTAAAATTAAATGCAGAGGACTTAGAAGAGCAGGGCCTGTTACCTGTATAAAAGGCAGTGCACGAAAGCTCTTATTCATTCGAAAGTTCATGAAGTTAGGTTTTTGACGAAAATAGCGCCGTAGGTTGTTGAACTTATTTCTGTGAAAATCAGTGTGGTGTTGCAATAATTAAGTGCAAAATGTCTGCAAGACATCATTTGAGTGCTTACGATCGTGGACGAGCAGTTGGACGGCTGGAAGCAGGCAGGTCAAAGTGTCAATACTGTGGCCACAGTAATGGAAGTGTCAAAAAGTGTCATCTCGCGATTAAAAAAGGCCGCTGAAGGTGGAAATGCTATGCGAAAGCATGCCGGTGGTCGTGGAAGGAACACCACACTTCAAGAGGATCGATATGTATCCCTAGTGGCGAAAAGGAACAGATATCTCACTCCTAGTCAGATAGCTGCAGACCTTGCAACCGCTACCGGTACACGTGTCTCTGCCAGAACCATTTCTAGGCGATTAAATCAGGTTGGTTTGTATGCACGGAAGCCTGTTCAATGCATCCCACTTCAACCACGCCATCATCGAGAAAGATTATGTTGGTGTAAGGAACATATTGGCTGGGGTCAGCAACAGTGGCCCAGAGTGATGTTCTCCGACGAATCCCGTTTCACTGTGACAAGTGATTCTGGCCACCAGTTACTGTGGAGAGAGAGAGGAACACGTTATGCACAGCAGAATGTTCATGAACGTGCTCACTATGGCGAAGGCGTGATGGTGTGGGCAGGCATTATGCACAATGGCAGAACACTGCTTCACATCTTTGAGCGAAGTAGCGTTACATCGACGCGGTATTGCAGAGAGATTATTCTGAATCATCGTCTTTTTAGGGGTGCGGTAGGTCCAGACTTTCTGTTTATGGACGACAATGCGCGCTCACACAGGACCGCTGAAGTATCGGACACACTAGAAAGGGAAAATAAAGAACGTATGCAATGGCCTGCTTACTCTCCGGACCTAAATCCTATAGAGCATGCCTGGGATGCTCTTGGCAGACGTGTTTCTCAAAGAACTTGCCCTCCCCGAACCGTGCAAGAACTGAAAAACGCCTTGAGAGAGGAGTGGGACAATATCCCCCAAGGAATCCTCAATATTTTAGTAGACAGCATGAATAACAGATGCAAAATGTGCATTAGTGTCCGAGGAGGTCACACATCTTACTGAGGTACTCATATCTGTTTCATTCTGGCAGGAAGACCCATTTTTCGTGGCTGTTTGGAAATGCTCCAAAGAGCATCTTTTTTTTTTCGTTTTCTTCTTTTTCCATGTGGCGAAATCTGTACCATTTTGCAGAATAATAAATGCACACTACCTCTACTAAATATGTACTAAGTTTCATTTCTTCAATCAATGTCTATTATGAATTATTCCGAAAAATACAACTGTTCCTTAGCAATTGTCAAGCAGTGTACATTGAACGTAGTCTATGCAGAGGAGCAACTTGTCAACTTTCAGGAAACATTAAGTTGATTACTGAACTTGTCTTTCTTAATTTGCTACAGCCAAATAAATACATGCGCTGAGGGTTCATGAAAAGCCTTGCGGTCCTGCTCCGACACAGTCTACCCGATTTTTCTATTGCGTTGTCTTTTATGCTTCACGTCACCCCTCCCGGCCACCCTTTCCTGGGTTTGAGCTCTTTATTAGTATGCTGCGTGGCTTGGTTCGTAATAAAAAATATTCAATTAAAACTGCGATACTACAAAAGGTGCCGTTCATTATATTGATGGAATGAATTTCGATTTTAGGCTAATTTCTAACATCAATTTATGTTTGAAAATAACAGATAAACTTACTATGCAAACATAATAAAAACTTAAATAAACTTACTATGCAAACATAATAAATTGAAAGGCTAGCAAACGCATCATAATTCGAAAATGTATTGATATAATTTCTTTACCTTGGAAGAAAGAGGGCCGATATTTTAATTCTTAGATTTGTAGTTTTGTCCACAAATCATTCCAAGATAAAGAAAGTTATGCTAGAAAAAATGCCAAGTGCCAATGTATGGTGTAACGTCTTGGTCCACGGGTAGCTAGACTAGTTACCATTGAAAGTATCCGTTTCTAGACTAAAGTATTTTATTTACAACTTTGTACAATTAGTCGGTAAATGGAATGAAGAGTTCATTTAAGGTTAGTTCTTTGGTAAGTCCAAAGTTCTATCGAAGCGCTTAGGGCTGCTGGCGAGCCTCACAATTTCGCTCGGGGGAGTCTAATGCACGGCTACGGGTGAGCCTATTCTCAACAAAAATACTCAGATGAGTATAGTCCCAAGGAAGGATATCTCAGTCTTTCCAGATAGGATCAGATCAATCTCCACTCCAAGGATGAGCAGTTGCACGATCTCTAGGAGGCTTCTCCTTCACGGCTACGGACGAACCTTTCTCAATAAAATACTCAGGTGAGTATAGAATCCCAAGGTGGAATAAATCAACCTTGTCAGTTCTGGTGAACTTTAGATCTCGGTGAAGTCTCCACTACTCGGGTGAGTAGCGACACAGGTTTCTCGGAGGGGTCTCCTTCACGGCTACGGCGAGCCCTTCTCAATAAAATACTCTGGCGAGTATAGAATCCCAAGGCGGGATAAATGCGCCGACAGTGAACGGGTGTTCACTCCAATCTCCAAAACGGTCTCTCTGCTGACCGCCTCTCTCCAAGCTCTCTCTTCTGTCTCCTCTCTTCTGATCCTCTCTCTAGATCTCAAAAAACTCTATATATATTGGGTGCTTATCGACTTCTCCTTTTTTGTTTCGGGTCCGCCTTTTAGTCGGTGCTGGTTGGCTGTTGAAGATTCTCACCATCTTCGGACGTTCCCGAATGGCTCTCTCACGTTGGCCTCTCCCCTCGACTTTTACGACAGACTTCGGCGGACTTAAAAGGGGACCATAAAACCCCGTCGGCAATGGTCATCGTAATTTATCGCCGTCCTCTTTGTCTCGAAATGTCATAGAGAGCGACAGAAAGGCGCCTGCCCTTGTTTCGAAACCACAACGATTTCCGACCCCTGCTGGTTGGCTGTTGTTAAAAAATCGTTAAAAAGATGTTTCTGGTGGTCGCTTCGGTGTGTGGTCCTTTCCTCTCGACACTTGAGACGGCAAGATTTTCAGCTTCCCTAGCTGCCGTTACAACGCCCAAAATGACAATCGCTATGGTAGTATTCAAACATTGGAAAGTATTTTATTTTTTGTATATCCTGTATTAAAAATAAAAGTAATAAAATGTACTATATATAAATCGGGTATTATCTAAACTTCCAAAATGGACATTGGCCCTTTTCCAACCAAAGGGTATAGATTTATTTTCCCACAAAAACCGTACTTAAACAGCCCCAAAATCTATTATTTGTATATGAAAATATCATTTTAATTACAAGTAAGTTTTCGAATCATAATACTTCTGCTAATCTTTCAATTATGTTTACAGAGCCCTTTTATCCAAATACAAATTGAAAATATGAATGAGACGCCGGAGAAAAATATTCAAGTTTATGAAGGATTAGTCGGGGCTTGAAATTACATTCCTTCGCTCTCCAATTGGTCCAAATAATCACCAATCTTCAATGAAAACATTTCGCGATGCTGCACGGGCACCGTCTATTATATTGATGGAATGTAATTTCAAGAGCCCAGGTTTACCCTCCTTAAACTTGACTATTTTTTCACCATATCCAAGGCAGATTTAATTTCAGGCATCGCTCACTCTTCCGCCGACCCGGCATCAAATTTACTGCACTGGTGCTTAGATTGCGCGATTTTAATTAACCCCACCTGACAACTAATTATGACATGGGACACGACGAAATAAATTAAACCTGCAAAAGGCTGGAATGGCTGCTCTTAGGATGAGCCCGCATTTTTTAAACCTGTGCTCACACTTACATCGCCAGCTACGTGGAAGGCATAGGACCTGGCGAAATGAAATATTGAGCCTCCATGGTATCCTAGAAATTGGAGAGAATCTGTCGTGTTCAAACTTATAAGTCTTGTTCAGGTGGTTCATATTAACTAATCAGGAAAGGGTAAATGCTTTATTTGGTGTCTTTAATGATCCACAAATTTGACTGTTTTGAGGATGCTTTATATTTGTAATTTCAAGAAATAAAATAGGGGTGGCTTATATTTGACTCTTTAACGAAATTGAAATCTGAATATCATAAAACGAGAAATATTTCATATTTGAGGGAAAATTTCCTTATCTAATTAAATCATGTAGAAAATATGTATGAATAGAAGGATTCTTATTTTAATCGGTTTATTGGATAAATATTCCTCCGTTTTCTACTACCTCAACTTCAATGATATCACTTCCTTTCAAGAGTTTATAATACTGAGCAAACTCATGCTAGAATTCAATTACTCAAATGGATATTTCTTCATTGCATAAAAATCGCTTAAATTGGGAGATTACATTGGAAATAAATATCAAATATGTTTTTATCGTTATTGTTAGATCCTACGATAAAGTCAATAACTTTAAGTAGCAACTGTGCTTGTTCTGCATCTCAATGAACTGAGCTGATGTAATTTGTCCTGCTAATAACTTTCACAAACAACCCCAGGTGTATTAGCTTAAATTCTCTCGAATGCATAGCTTTGCTATTAACACTCCTTTGTTTGCAACATAATTTATTTTACTTGAAACATTTAGATAAGAACATATATCTTAGGCTTTGATTTATATTTTTGTAGGCAGGACTTTGACGCATTAAAATGCATTTGTAATTATAATAGCTAATTTTTTAAGATCAAATGTTTGCGATATTGATTTAATGCTGCCATTTGAAAAATTTAGCTGAAAACGAAAACGATTTTCGACAATTATATTACACATAAGCATATTAATATTCAGTCAATTATTTCGTTGAAACATTTTGTACGCTAAGAAATATTAATCTGGCACCACTAACAGGATTCGACAGTTAAAAAGCTTAAATTTGATTTTGAATGTTTCGATGCCTTTGAGCATGAACGCAAGTAAATATAAATGTTTCATACATATTTTAATTTGAAAAGGACCTATTTTAAAGAAACATGAAAAATGTTACACGATTTGATATAAAGTAATATTTCATGCAATGAAGCTTGTTTGAATTTTTTTCTTTTATGTTTGTCTGCTCTAGAAATTTGAATAAGTATTACAGGAAAGAATCCTAGAATAAGATATTGAAATAAATGTGTTAAAGTCATAATTTCCTTTGTTGTTCTGAAATTGATTGAACGATTCTGAAGTAGGCCAAGTCACGTTTGAAAAATAACATTCGAATTTCAAAACATCTAGGCGGAAATAAAAACAAGAAGCAAATGAAAAGAGATGGAAATTGATATGAAGGAAACTTGTCATTTGCATGTTCTGAAACGAACACATCCTGCTGATCGACAAGTATTAGTTCATTGCTTTTGAAACTTTTTCTAACGTATCTAATCTATTTAACAATATCTAACTGTTAGTTAAACTTTTATGTCTTCAAAATTTCCTTTAGCCCAAGGTGATTTCACATCCATATCCAATGTCCTGTTGCGGATTTGCTACAAACGCTTTCCAGATGCATAAAAATTGTTTATTAAAATAAAATAACAAACCTCGTTTAAAATATATAAAAATGAAAATTAAACAGAATAAAGATGATTATAAAATCGTACCTTTTCCATTGAAACACTTAAATTCAAATTGATTTTATCAGCAAAACGATATTTATCAGCAAAACTATATTTATTACAAAATATCGTTAGCTTAGAGCAAAAACTCATTAACTGATAAAAAGGTTTACTGTTTAACTTTGTATTCATTTTCAGGTGAAAAAATACAAATTAAAAGCATTTTGATAATCTCTAAAACAAATTATAATTTATTTGTCTCTGTATTTCTTAATACAAAAATAAATATTCAGTGTCTCCAAGAAATGTCAGTTAATAAGTTTGTGCTGTAAGACGACGATATAAGAGGTACTGACCTCGTTCTGTAAGCAGGTCTTCTAAGCGAAAATCAAGAATTCTATTTCATTTACACCTTTTCTCTATGAAACGGTTTTCCAACACATGCTTTTTAATTTAAATATTTCTGCAATATAGATAATAATATTTATTATATTTTAAAAGCCTCTTTTACTGTTAATCACAGTTCTAATGATGAGCATTTATGTCAATACATCAGGAACTAAGAAAATTCGTGCCGTTTTAATCAATAGAACTTAAATAATATAGAAAGTGAATCAAGCAATAGTTTAATCAGACAAGTAGTCTTATTCGTCTTATATTACCTTTTTCCAACGTTTTAACAACTTTTTTGTTCTTTTCTTAAAAGTTTTCCTATTTAGAATCAAAAAAAGGTTTCATCTTCATTTCGACGTCTTGCAGGTTTTGGAATCACTGATTTCGTAAATGATTGTCGAATGCCAAGGAAAGGCGATAGTTCGAAGGCGATATGTCTGGGAAATATGAGGGATGTGGTAAAAGTTTCCAGCCGATCGGGTAATCATTTCCATGGACGCTCTTGCTGTTTTGTCTGGCATTGTCCTAGTGGAAGAGAACTCCTTTTCTATTAATAAATGATGGTTCCTTCTGGATTAATGCAACTGAAGCTCGTTGCAACTGTACTGTACTTCAGATGTATTGGATTTTCATTCGACAGAACCTCAAAGTGAACAATTCCGGCGGTCCTCAAACACAAAGGAACACCTTTGGTTGGTAGATACTGGGTTTTGCCGTATATGGCTTTGAATCTTTTGACGACAACCATTGGTGAGAACGCTGCATGTTATTGGATTATATCCACGTTTCATCGCATGTCAGTACGCAGTCCTTAAATGATTCGGTTTTGTGACGTGACAACAAATGGTTAGCCACGAGAGCTTGTTGGTTGCGTTCACTTCGTGAGGAACTCATTTGCTCAGCTTCCACGTTTTTCCAAGTTGTTGCAAATGGGTATGGTAGGTTTCATCGTTTACATTAAATTGTCATTCAAGTTCTTGATGAGTCTGATTTTAAATTGGCTTTATATGGTACTTCAGCTGGGTCCTGTGGAGGTCGGATAGTCTGCCGGAACGGAGATCATTTTAAAGAGTCTCAACATTTTGATGCAAATTTTTTAAATCACTTTCGATGACAACAATCACTGTATTATCTCCAAATGTGGAAAATATTTTTGGAGTGGCACTTAAAGATTTGGTGTCTAATTTGAATTTATAAAGTAAACAAGCCCGAAAAATTGACTTTGACACCGTCAAACAGATCTTTTTTCAAAACTTTAAATGATTAATTTCTATAAGTGTTACACAAGGGTAATTTTTCTGTAAAATAACATTTTATTTAAGCCTACATAATCGTTATTTTAATTGATAGAGTGAGCTCGTGCAGTTTGACAATTTCAAAACCTGGAAACGGCACGAAATTTTTTGGTTACCTGATATGGTACTAATCTTTAAATAAAATCAATCAATAAAATAAATTCATTCTTCAACGATCACTGAACCGATCTGTATGTTTAGTTGACTTTCTATGGTTTGCTATCTACGTTTTCAATATAAATAGATAAGATTTAAACTTTCTCATTTCGGAAAATCGAAGAATTCGTCAATTTTTTTAAAATTTCGTCGCTTTTAACGTACTAAAGTTATAATAGTTTACATACATGTGCTTCTATACTTCAGTTTTTCAAGTAACTAAAATTCAGAACCACAATATTTTTTTCAAAAATTAAAGTTATCAATATCCAATTCCAAAAATAATTTAAAACCTAGATATTGATGATTAATTCTTATGTTATAGAGGAAGTACCAAATAGTGTACTGTGAGTACAATATCACTTACTATGAATTAATAACACAAAAGTTTTATAAAGAAAATGTTTTCTCCAAGACAATTTGAAATGTTCTGCTGATAAAATATTTATCTTTTACTGAAAGATTCCAAACGAATTATGGTAGTACTATATTTTACGAATATATAATTTATGCAATGCGTATCACTAAGACAGAGAAATGAAGTAAGGAATCTATTAAACGAAAGAATAGATTAAGCAATAAATAATTCAGTTTTGAAGCCAATATAAAATATAGAAATTGAAGTGCGTTGTTAATTGTATGTATAAACATGCAAATAATATCAGATGCAGATGATTAGTCTTTTTAAATAATAATTTAGCTTAAGACAAAATCATTTTATTCAAAAAATTACAAATTACATAATTTTTCGTATCGTAATTAAAACAATATAAATAAATCCCCGAGAATATTAGTAAACGGTTAGAATCGTGGAAATTTGTCTTCAAGCTATTGTTTTTCGAAAATAATTTCAAATAGAAGCCTGAAAACATTTTAAAATACTTGTATTTATAACTTAATCAGAGGCTCAGCTTATTTAACTAACATAACTGTTACTTAGCGTTTATTATTTACAATGTGTACTGATTAATATTTTAATGACCACCTCTAAATTAAATATTTGGATACAAGGTATAGTGCACAACGCCAGCACTAGATTCTCGAAAGGCCGTAACACTTCGTAGCGAAGAACGTAAAACGCAATTCATTTATGCAAGTCTTGTGTCCAATTAAAGTAGACAAAAGCCGCATACGGACTTTTAGGGTAAAGCCTTTCAACATCTATATTGTGTTCCCATTGCTCTCACCAGGAGAGTTGTCTAATTGATTAGTGTGAAGCTTGAGTTACCTCAATAAGTTTCAGCAACTATTTCGTTGTTCTATTGTCTGAATGGCGAATGGCAACGGGTGAATCCAACAACCGTGTGACTGTGGCGACAGTGGGAATAGAAAAGACACTTACTGTTTGTATTAAAATAAGTTCTGTGTGGTTATCAGAAGCTTGCCTAATCAGACAGCCCATATTTGTCTGAATGTATGAAGTTCAACAATGTTAGAGAAAGAATCAGGAATGGTTTCTTTGTTGGGGGTATAAATCTATGAGGATTGCATTGTTGCTTACTGTTGTCTGAATGTGGGTCAGTATAATAAGGTTCAGAGATCTTATAGATACGGTCTATGCATTACTTCTTTGTTGGGTATTTGGCACAATACATGACAAACTTAAATTTTTAGAAGCATGACAAATTATTTCTTCAATTACAATGTAGTCTTAAACACAAGAATACAATTGCCGGCTGAAGACAGATTGGAAAGATATTTTCTTTTGTGGATACAGATTTTTAAATGCCTTTTCGGCCTTCTGAACTACAGGGGTTAACCAGTGGCTATTTGTGAGCAGCCACCTTTACTTCTCACTGGTACGATTTTCAACTCTATGCGCTAACGAACCGGGATTTGAAGCCAGGACCTATTGAGTGGCAAACAAACGCTATAACCAGGTAGATGTCAGACATAAAACAGTTGCTTGAAAGCTACGTGTATCTGAACCTTTGATGTTTAACAACACTGGAGAAATAATTAAGACATGTTTTCTTTGATACATAACTCTAATATAATTATATTTTGTCCATTATGTCTGAACTTTGGCCTGTACATTAAAGTCTACGAATCTTATAATAGGAGTTACGCAAGCGTGAAATATTTCGGTTTACGTAGTTAATAGCTGAGCATTACATCGCGTTCTACAGCATACTATATATCAGGAAAAGAGATAATTTTTAAATTTTTTGATGGAACTCGAATGATTCCTATATCATTGGACATATCTTAGAGAAGATAAAACATAGTACGCAAGTTCTGACATTTTTCAAAATATTAAATGATATGTTTACGTATTGTATGAATTTGTGCAGTGTTTTGAACACACTATATAAACAGTTATATTTGTATTTTATATTTCAATGTATAGTCATTGTAGTCATGAACCCTGTGTGTTAATAACTTGTTTTCTTATTTATTACAGAGTCAACTTTCCCCATCTTCACAATTTTGAAACGTTGAGTCGAGCTCAGCGTTTCCAGTTTTGAAGTCTTCATTGTTAAAAGTAGGTTTATGCGAATTTCTAATTTTAATTAAACTAAAACTAATGGAAATCAAGGATTTAATATCCAATTTTGAACTTCGTCTACTTTTAATCCATTGCATTAACAAATTAGTTTTGTCAAAAAGAGAATTATCTGACTTATTGGTATGTAAAATAGCTTACATGCGTTTCAGTGTGTTTGAGAAATCAGGATTAAAGGTCGTTTAATCCGTCCACGCAGTATAAATTTTCTGCAAACAAGTCTGACACTCAATTACTATTGATTGTACAGCCCCTGACATGAGAGAGATAGAGAGAGAGAAGAGAGATGGATGAAACCATTGATCAATCTCTAGATCACATTTACTCTGCGCAACGTTAAATCTTGATCATACTGACATTTCATAGAAGTCCAAATTAAGTTGTTAGTATTTCTAGATTGAGATGAAAGCACTAGTCCTGTGAGGAAAGCTATCGTAAGCAAATCAGATAATCTTTCTAGATCGATTCTTAACACTTTCATCGAAAAGTGTTGGGTATGCATTTTATATTCTATTCTAGATTTTTGTCTCGTTCTTGGAGTAAGGATAACATTTAATTTGTTTTTAAGAATTGTCATCCCAGACGGTTAAAATTCGAGACAATTAGTCGAGGCATAACCTAATTTCTTGTTAAGTGTTAGTGGTGAAAGGAGTAGTTCCGAAAGGAACGAAAGCAGTTATAGCCTGACACGTTGGAATTTAAGTCACGCGGTTTTGAAACAGTCTGTTCATTAAAATAGGGGAAAGGTTGAGCTCAAACAATTCACTACCATTGGCGCGTTTAGCACGAATTCTGGCTCCGCATTTATCGTTTGGTGCCCGAAGTTATGATAATGTTTTCGAGTTGTTGGAAAAAATAATCACCTAAGGTGATCGCCTTAGTGGTTTTGTATACGGCAGCCTTATCTTTTGGGAGCTTACTATTTCTCTAGAAATGGATTCCACCAAGGTCATTTGCTTAATCACCAATAATACACACTATTTTTTTGTAATGCGCGCGCGTCTACTAAATTGTATAACTATGGTTGTTTCTTGGTTATTTGGTTTGTCGAGGTCAGGTCATTTTTTGCTCCAAGGGCTACATATACCGGGCTTAGGGCTACTGATGGGATTTACATCCATACAAGTAGTTAATTACTGCTTTTAAATACTAATAGATAATAATGATTGAACTAGATGAAAAAATTATTCAAATATTCATGTCTAGTTCTTAACAAAGATTAGCATCTCATGCAATTTGATGTTTCAAAAGCATGCAAAGTAAAATAGATGGCAAGAAATGCCATAGTTAACAAAACAGAAGTTTCTTCTGAACTGGGAAATGTTCCCAATATGCACCATTAAAACAACTGCATTTAAAAATTTAGAATTAAAATGTTTTAGTTTGGAGCTAACTGGCTACCTTTTTGGGATAATTTCGAATGATGTTCTATATAATGTTATCGAAGCGGAAAATCGATTTCAGTAACTTGACCTTGATGGTTTGCTATGTAAAAAGTGGATAGAAAACTTCGTACTTTCTGCAGAAAAATACTATAAAGTTTAAGAAAAGTTGCACCTATGATTTGCTTGATACTAGAGTTGAACTGATGATTGATATAACCACACGAAAATTTAGTCCCAAAAGAAAATCTATGATGAATATATGTGTTTGAGAGATCTTTGTGATCAATTATAAGCACGACCGAAATTCTTAGAAACTTCTTATATTAATTCAGATAAATATTTGGTAATGATTTACTTGCTTTTTGAATCAGGGCTATCAGATATCATTTTGAAAAAGCGGGAAAGATCCCGACTTCCTAAGAAAATAGGAACAGTGATCAATCATATTGTTAAGAATTTTTTCGGGGATTCTTAAGTCAGCAGGTGGAGAGGGAAAAACGTCTCCATTTAGCACAAAAGAGTTTCATTTCAGAAGAAAAGTACACCAAGAAGATCAACTGTTTCCGCTCTTTTGTGTTGTGGAGTGACAAAAAAGTACAAAATTTATATTTGGTGTGATAAAGTATATCATTCATCGCAAGAATATTTTAAGATACAAAATTAAAGAATGATTAACTAAAGGATACAAACTAAAGGAAAAGTGGATAATGAACAGGAAATAACTTGTTTCAACTGTCTTAGAATTGGGCACCGTTTCCAAAAATGTGAAGTCTGTGAAAAGAACATTTGATGAGTGAAAATCGCCATTATTTTATCATATGCAATAGTTTCAAAAACATTGTGATGCTCCTGAAGTAATTGAAATCTGACTGTAGAGTGAATAAAGTAATTAACACCATACTATCTCACATCCTAAATGCATTCGATTTTTCTCTAACTCTCCAAGTGGTTTCGACGAGATAACTTGTGAATCAAGATCTCTTCGTTTTCTCTAATGACGAGATATCTCGTCCGTCATGATCTGGTCTGTTTCACCAAGTGAGGAAATACCTCGTCGAGACAAAGCTGAAGACTGATGGAGATCCAAGTAAAAAACAAACTGACCCGTGCCAAGAACTGGTAACAATTTCTAACAGGTTTTTCGCATCAGAGAGTAGCAGGCCAGTTTTCTGCAGAAAGATCAACCACCAGAAGGGTATGAGTACTAGAACCAGAAGACTTTTAGACAGCAACTGGTGGAAAAAGCCCTCAGTGATTGAAGAATTAGCCTGGGAAGAGGCGCCATTTGGCCATAGTAGCTTTAGATGAAGAATTAAGCATGAATAAACAGGAAATGGTTGTTTCTAGCATTGTTTTTTAATACTCGACCATTCACCTCTTTGGCCTTCGGCACTGCAATGAACGAACTAGCGCCCATTTGTGAGGGAACCCCCAGTGGGTAAACATGCTCTGCTCCTACTAGGAACCCACGCTATGACCACTATGCCAGGTAGGCGGATTGTTTATTGAATATTAAATACATTCGACTACTTTTATATTTTTGGCTCTTGCATAAAACTTGTTCGGAGAGTTGGATGGATCAAAAATATGTACCAATGCTTGTTTGGAACAAGGATAGTAAATCAGGTTGGCAGGTTGTTTTGTGTTTTATGACGCAAGAGATATATTTGACAATCTGCGCCAAAAAAGTTAATCTTTGGGTGGTTTACCTTTGCGTCGAAAACTGCCCATTAGTGGCCAACCTCTGGTGCAGATACTTCTTCCAAACTGTCACCAGTTCTGCTCAAGAAACAGCTTTGTTCTCTCTCTTCTCCAGGATCTTCACTCTTCCTTGAGAAATACTTTAGTTTTGTCTCGACAAGATATATCTTCCTTAGCAAAATTGGCCAGATCGTGGACAAGGCATCCCGTCAAAACACTTAGGTAGGCATGTGGTTGAATTAACGTCACACCGGTGCAATAAAACGGTCTATTGGTGATGGGTATGGGATCAATCCCGAAGGGAGAAATCCGAGGACAACACCTCGTAACTTTGATTCACGGTCATATGGCGATCAAATTACTTAGAGGGTTAAGTAAATCGACATACATACAAGCTTTATTGGGATAGATAAGAGTATTACACCGAGGGAGAAATCGAACTTGCGCCCCCCCCCCCTACAACTCGAATGTTGCTAGTGCAGCTGTAAATTCACCTAGCCTCGGCGGACCCTGTAAATCAGGAAATTTAGCAACAAAAGTATTGAAGAAATTATTATGCTTTTTATATTCAACATGGACTCAAAGTAAAAACTGCTTAGCACTGTCATATTCAATTTAGCTTGACTACCATCAAATGTGACCCTTGCAAACCCATTTCCTTCGGACCCATTTATCCTCTTCCTTCCATATAACATTCAACTAGAAGGGAACGAAACCCAAGTCTAAGATCAATCAACTTTTACCGTAAGCGAAAAGATGGGTCATACATCAAAGCACTCCAAACTTTGAAAATTTCCAAAGAAACTGTCGTGCTTGATCAATATTATTGGAAAACTAACAGAATCTTCACATGCAAGTTGAACATTCTACACATCCACAGTCGCTATGCATCATCTCAAGTTTAATTTGTACACAATTTAATGATACACATTTCTCTTCATGGGATATGGGATTCCTTGCAATATTATATACGCTAATGACTAGAGAACATTTATAAATCAGATACTTGCATTTTAGAAAACAGTTTAATCTATCCATTGGAATGCAGTCAGCTCACAAACGAATCTTCCTAATCACGTTTAGTATGCATTGCTTACAACACACTCCTAGTCATGTATCATGTTATAATAGTATAATGAAAGTTCTAAACCATTTTGTAATATACATTCGTAAGTATCAGTTACCAGAATGGCAGTTGATATTTGTTGACTTGTGGGATTATATGGTACAAGTCCAATAACGGAAAAACTGTACGGAATAATGGATGAGCCATTTAAACTCACTTGCCTATTCTCAAGAAATGTAGAAATACTGTCGTTTTGTTAATTAGACAAGGTTTAGCTGCATTAAACGTATTCCAATAGACATTATTTGTTGCAAGGATGGCCGAAGTTCTAATCATACGGACCCCTGCCTTCGTGCAAATGACTAATAATTTGCGGTGAAAATCATTGCATAGTAAAGCAAATTTAAATCATAAAATGATTTTATTGTACCTTTGTAATGATTTTATTGTAACCTTTGTAATCTTTAAGCACAACTACGAACAGACTTACAAAGTAAAATTTAATACCTCAGCGAAATCGGAGGTAAAAAAGGATTAATGTGAAAGAAATATTAGATGTCAATCGATTCTTTTGAAAACGCAAATCCACAATCTTAATCATAGATTTCATTATTTTTCAACATATTTTATGGTAATATGAACATATAAAGATTACTATAGAAAATTTAAAAGATATTTTTGGTCGAAATTATTCCGTGATTTCTTTCGATTTCACATTGTGTTTCATTATAATTTAATATCAATGAAATAAAAAATTGGGAAATTTATAGGGCTTTAGTGAATTTCAACTTTTGATCATTGCTGTATTTATTTTCTCGAAAAGTAGTAAGAGCAAAATCAAATTAATATCAAATTACATATTAGTTTTTTATTTCCTAAAATCAGAATACACTAGCTCAAGGAAAAATTCCTTCATTTAATATTTTAACCAAATTAAAAAAAAATCATACATAATGTTTGCGTATTAAAATCATAATATTTTGGTTACATTATTAGCTTATCATTCTAAAATTTAAGTGGAATATTTGGTCTGAAATTCCGGACACACATTTATAATTGAACTACATAGTCATAGCTACCAGATAATAATTTTTATTTGTTTGCATTTTACTTTTATTTAATGGCTTCTAAATTCTAGCTTTATAACAACCCTGTTTTCAGCACTTTAATTTATAAATAATAAAAAAGGAGTTTTTCTAAAATTTAAATCTTCAATGGGACCGAGCATATATTTTATTAATCAGCAATTACACAAAACTTTAAATCATAAATGTCTTTAATATCCATTAAAAGATTAAACAACTCAACATCATCCATTACGTTCTCCCAATTTGGACACAGCCATTAAAAAGTAGTCGAGAAAAGTAATTTTCAAATTCTTTTACAATAAAACTACGAGGCTTAGATAATCCATTTTTTTCCTTATCTATCAAAATACATTTGCTAATCATTAAGTTCTAAAATAACCTAAAGCATGGAACCGTCCTATGGGACTACACAAAAATTCATATACGGATCACTTTTCCATTTCAAATTTCATTGCGATAATAGCCAGATCGCATTATGCCTATGTCTCTTGATTAAATTACTTCTATTTTTCACTATAGAAGCGTTTTTTTAGCTGACAGAGGAATTTTGAAAAGGGAAGTAGAATTCCCAATCCTTTAATGTAACTGCACTTTTATTGGGTTTTCCTGAGAAACAGGACGAAAGAAAGCAATTCGAAACCTAAAATGCTATGATTAGAATTTAACGATGATGATTAACGCGTTTTAAATTTAGTACTATGAGAGTGTGTTAGAAATATTATATTATAATAAAAGCAAGTTTTTCTCGTAACTGAATCTTTATTTTCTTATGTGCGAAATAGTAATGCATTTGAAGTCTGGGGGATTAATGTTATACGTATTATACTTCTTATATGTCTCCTTTATTAACCAAGTAACAGACTCGTTCTTGAACATCTGCTATGAAGTTTCCTAATTGCTTATATCTATTGAGAGCACTGTCGTTACTCAGATTTCTCACTTTATTTAAATCCATTTATAATGAATCCAAGCACATATACGTAAACTAATTTATTACTTAATTAAATCAAATTGATTAAAATTGCAAAAAGCAGTGTTTATTTCTTGTATTTCATATGTAGTTAATTTTTTTGCAATAAAGTGCATGGTTAAAATTGCACACCTCAATTATAGTCCCACACCTCAGTAATTTTAGCTTCTGAACGTCCGCTTCAAGTGCAACCTTTTCAATTTTTCATACATATTGGTGTTAGGTCAGGAGACCGTGGTGTCCACAGAAACAGAAAATGGCGGGCGATAATTCTATCATTGTAGTGATGTCTATTCACATTACGTTTATACATGCCTCAGCGTGTGAGGGAGAGCCATCTTGCATCCACATGACGTCAGATATAGTATTACGCTGCTGGAACTCGGGAGTGACGTAATTCGTTAATGTTGCTGCGTAGCAAGCACCCGAGGCAAGACACTTTGTAGAGTCAATATACCTTGTAGAGTCCAGTATTCAAGTGGTGACTCAACAAAGATGCTTGTGGTGGCTCACCACAGTTATTTGACTTCGTGTAAGGGTTGAGGTTATAAATCATGGGGATTTTTGTCCGCCCAGTGCACACAGTTAGAAGAGTTCATGTTGCCATTTAATGACAAATGTGCTTCGTCAGTCTACTGTATACGTAGTGACCAGTAGTTATCGTGGTCATACCTTATGATAAATTCATTGACAAAGTCTAAACGTAGGTGTTAGTCACCAGATTGTAAAACAAAACATATGGTGTACAGATCGCAGAATATTTAAGACCGTAGTTTCCGAAACATCGAGAATGCGAGAAGTATCTCTTGTAGTTACCTGACAATCGTGACTTATAATGTTATGCACTTCGGGACAAATTCGACATGGTCGTCCTGCTCAAAGTATATTACAAGTGTAACCCGTTTATTTAAAATTTCCAACCAAGTCACACGCTCAGTGCTCAAACAGAATACTGGTCTCGTCTTAGATTATGGTTTCGACGGAAAACATCAAATGCGTCTGCGGTATTTTGGCCATTCATGATGTAATACTCACCACGCTTTTTAATGGAAACTCATTTTTCTCCTCCAAGGGAATACTTCTCCACCCTACTGACTAAACTTGCAGAAGATTATGAAATGGTTGCGATGATTTAGCTCGATTGTGGTTCTTATCTCAAGAATCCAGCTCTCACTGTTACTTTATTGCTGTTATCGTTTATTGTCAAAAGTAATATAAATCCCATAGATTATATTGCATAGACAACAAAACCTACCAAGTGAAGCCTCAGTCGGAATGAAGACTTATATAAGAGCTAAATCTATTGTTTTGATTTCGATGATTGCGGAGACGCGTCAAGACTCTTGACGATTCTACGTAAGAAAGAGGATTGGAAGGCAGATCTCAACGAACGCGTGAGTTTCAATTTGATTTATTAGGGGATATTTAAAAGCAGCACGAAAGGTGGACATTATTGTTTTGGCAGATCAGTTTGACAAAACTGTACCAGTAAATCCTAAAATTTCGCAATTGGCAAAACTAGAAATAGAAAGTTATCTCTATGACGAGGAATTTTCAAAGAATTTACTTAGTTCTGTTACAGCTGAACGTGAAAATTTAGAGAAAATTGAAAGTGAGAAACTAAATGCCGAGAGAGAAGATGAACTTGAATGTAGAGCATGAATTTAACAAGAGAAATTTAGAATTAGAAATGGCATCTAGATTTGATGACCATGTTGTATCTTCAAATACTATCAAAAATGATTTATTGATATTAGTGACTTGCAACGACGCAAGCGGGTATATGAGTATTTATTTAGCTGTATTAGGAAAATAGATAAACACGGAATTGAAATACCAAAAGAAAACTGGATTAATTACTAACTAGGATTACTTCCATTGGAAATAGTGAATTTGATAGCGCGTGCGCCAGATTAATTGGCTAATGGCTTTGAGCATTTTAAGAAACTTGCTAAAGCGGTTCAAATTGAAACCTGAACAGTTCAAACAGTTTTATTCGCATTAGAAAGAAGCTTCTGCTTCTTGGCGCGATTTTGCATTTGAGTTAAATAATTTTTAATAGTGGATAAAAGGTTTAGATGTATTGAAATATGATCTTAAATAACTTATATATATATGGGGGCAGATAAGTTGAAACGAAGTACGTGAGCAATTCATTGATTAATTACAAAAAATTAAAAACATTGCCGAACTTGTCAACAAGTTAGACAACTACGAGATAGCAAGATACCATCTTAAAAGAAATAATAATCAGGATACAAAAATGCTATACTATAAGAATAGAAAACGTTACGTTAAAAAAACTTAATAAAATAAAACCATAGTAGATCCTCCATACTCAACATGATACGAAATCAACACTTAAGTGTTACAATTGCAATGAAGTCGGACATAAAGCAATATAGAGTATATAAACAAAAAAAGGATGGAAATAGGTGCTTATAATTGCATTCAAAAAGAAGGGAACAGAACTGTTATTCAAAATTCAAATACCAATCCATGTAAAATTCTAATAAATGTCGAAACACATGGCGTTAAAACGAATGCTTTAATGGACGCAGGAAGTGATGTAACTTTCTTCTATTGACAACGCTATGAAGAGATTGGATGCCCAAAATTAAGTTGTGATGGTATAAATTTATGGTATTGAATGGAAGGATACTCCTCGGATTTTTCTATTCTGATATAATTATTGATGGATGTGTAATTTCTACTGATCTATATGTTCTCAAAATGTCATGTAATAAAATTAGTCGTCGGAATCGACGTGATCAATAAATTGGATCTTTCTTTAATTGGAAATGAAGTAAAAGTAGGAAAAACGGGACAATGTTCAGGTGAATTAAGCCTATACCATTCGACAATATAGATGAAACTGCGTCTCTTCAGCTTTAGGTATCAGCCCTAAAGCGTGGGGAAAAAAGAAATCACGATACGAAAAGAAAAAGTACATCCTTTTCTTCTGCAGAGGTGAACGAATGTTCCGAAACAGGTGGAAGTTTTCTAGGTCTGTTATCAAATGCAATAAGTATTGATGGGATTGACATGTGTAATACTTGAAATGCTACGCCGAAAGAAGGATTAAAGAAACATTTTGTTGAGTACTAGCCACATAAAACAAAAATTACGGAATTTAATTAAGCATAAATTTAAAGGATGAGATACTGAGAGTTCGTTTTTGAATTTCTTAGAGAATGCCGTTCGCTGAGCAAAAGATAATTGAGAACCAGATATAAGAATTGGTTGGAGAACGTTATTATTAAACCAAGTTGTTCCGATCATGCAGCACCTGCAGTTTTGCACAAGAATTACGATAGAACTAGATCTTGTCTCGACTTTAGAAGAATTAGTAAAAAGATGATAAAAATCACTTTCCATCGACCCTCATATAAGACGTATTGGACCACCTTGAACAAGCAAATGTATTCACCTTCCTCGACTTAAAGAACGATTTCTTTCATGCTGATGGGGATGAAAAATTTCTAAATATGCAGCATTTGTTACGCCAAGAAAGATAGTTTGAATTTCTTAAAGTTCCTTTTGGTCTATGTAAAGGTCCAATTGTTTCTTTCAGTCGCATATTTACAGAGTATTTAGGGGTTTGTTAAGGAACAATACACTTGTTATCTACATGTGGATGACATAATCATTCCTTCACAAAACAAAGATGGATTTGTAAAATTAAACACTTGCTTAAAATAGTTTCTGTTTATGGTTTAGAATTTAATTTTAAGAAGTGCTAGTTTTTAAAACGCAAGATTGAATTTCTTGGTTACATGGTCGAAAACTGAACAATTCAACTTTCCTTGAATGAAATCGTAGCTGTCCAAAAGTTTCCACACTCAAAAACGACGAACAAATATAAAGCTTTTTAGGGCTTACAGGATATTTTAGGAAATTCATCCCGCAGTATTCAGATTGCCGAACCTCTAATTCACTTCGCAACAATAGATATTTTTATTTTTTAACAGAACAGAGAAAAGCTTTATATAAATTGAAAGATCTGTTGTGACAAAGTCCGCGTACTGCACATCTTTAAGCAAATATCAACATTAGAGTTGCACACAGACGCAAGTATTCATGGGTTTGGAGCAGTATTATTGCAGCAATCGACAATGGAAAATTCTATCCGATTTACTATTGGAGTAAAAAGACGACGGATCAGCAGGAAAAATATGGCAACTATGAGCTAGAAGTGCTTGGAATAATTTAAGCTTTAAAAAATTCAGGAATTATCTGCTAAGTTCAGAATTCAAGATTGTGTAGCATTTCAAAAAGCACTCGACAAGAAAGATGGTACCCCTAAAATTGGAGATAGCCATTCTTTAAAAAATTTGACTATGAAGTTATCCATAAGCAAGATAAACAAATAAAGCACGCCGATGTGTTGAGTCGCAATCACTCTTATGATTGTTACTCTCTCATTTGACGACGTGACAGCCAAAATTGTATCCGCACCAAACAAAGATGACTATATCAAAACGATAAAGATCTTAATTCAGAAAGATGAAGAAAATCATTTAATTAAAAACGATGTTTTGTACAGGTACTAAAATAGAAGAAAACTGATGGTTGTTCCTCAAGTGGTGCAGAAGGAAATTATACGAGACGTGCATAACAAGGACATTTTGCAACCGCAAGAACGGAGGAAGTTTTAAAGTAAGAGTTTTACGTTCCTAAAGTCAGGAAACAAATAGATGTTATAACCAACTGTGTGGATTACATTATCTGCGACTAGAAACGCGGAAAAAGCGAAAGCTTGTTAAAGAAAATATCCTTGTAAGAACTTATAACATTGACTTTATTGAAAGGAATGAATTAGTTTGCTTATGATTTGTCTGAATCGAAAGGTTCCTGGTTTGATTCCTAGCTCAATCCAAGGAAGCTTGTTCGTCTAGAATGAATGTGTGGCCTCTCTATAAATGGGTTGGGCCTAAAATATGTGGGTATATTGTAACTTGAACAAATCCCCGTGGTGCAGCATGGTAACTAACTCTATCTGGTTCGCAAATCCACCCTTGTAATAATGATAAAGTTCAATTGGTCAGGCCTTATCAAAAATGATAATGATGTGATTTTTAAGTCTATAGATATATTTCAAATCATCGTACATGTATTTCTACTGCCAAGTATTTGACGCATTTTACAATGCCGAAATTACTTAAATACACTTTATCAAATATTTCATTCCTCCATAACACAAAAACGTACGCGATTATGGAAAATGGTCAGTAGCATTTAATTCAGCGCATGAAAACTGAGTTTAGTAACCTGATAAACCTTTTCTCAAAACGCAAAATTTATTCCGCAGGCCTGTGTAATATATTTAGTATTTAAAAGGCTAAGTATTCTGAAAAGACAATCTGTGAAAATTAACCTCATGGTGTTGCATTTGGTTCATTTAGGCATGTTTACCTTGAAGCTAAATTCTTTGAATACTTAGTACAATTTAGCAAGTTTACTTAGTTTCAGAACGAGATGTAATTCGTGGTAGAGTAATTCTGACAGCAGACCAAAATGTACAGCTCTCTGGAAGTCGGAGTTTGTTATGCAAACGCGAGAAAGCATGTGTAAACTTATTTATTGAAAATTCGAATAAACTTGCTCATTTTCCAGAGTGCCTTTTCTAATGGGAGCATTTCATGATTGTTTAAGCAATTTCGTTTTCTCGTATCGTTAAAAATTCTCCAATATGGTTGAAATATTCAGCACCCCAAAACGGTTCCATGTTCTTCTAAGCTGAAATATGAGAGGCATTTTCTATCAAACTAAGACGGTAGTGTTTCTACGGTGATACGTGATTCTTAAAGGTTGCCTTGTTTTTTGGATACGATTTCAGCACTTCGCTTTTAAAAATTGCAAAGAATGAATTCCGAATGGATATATATGGCAGTTAATTGGTCAGTGCCAGTTATATTAAACGCCAAATGTCGCCGAAATGGTCATAAACCTCGTATATGCATTAATAGGTAACCCCCATATGAATCATAGAGCATTTGGGCTCGTATAATCGTATTCCGTCTGGTTTGTTTATTTGCCCTAAAATTCCCTCTCATAGGCTCATTTCGCTATTTCTTTGGATTTAAATTACATTTAGATGCTTTAATAAAATAACAGTCACACAAAATTGGTAGTCTAAAATTTTTCTTAAAATACAGGGAACTTATAATTAGACTAGAAGTACTTACAGTTTTATATGTAAAAAAGAACTATTCAAATTACAAAACTACGAAAATTCAACCACATTTTCTGTGAATATACTCACACTCTCTTCTGATCATATAATTTTGATTTTTCTAACACAATATAGAACATTTCTCGTTAGGGTGACATTAGGCTTCAATGTTACTGCAATATGCATATTACTTAATTTGTGAAACCGTATTATGGTTGTAAACAAATTGAAATATAATGGTCCCACTTATATCACCTTTTATCCCGAATTAATGGTTAAATTTTATTAAAGAAGCAATTCTACACTAAAAATCCTTCCTATAATAAATATACTTTTAGCAATTTAAACTGTTTAATAATAAAAAATGTGTTCCACTTAAATTTGAATTTTTAGTAGTTTCATTTTCAAAATTCTACGAGGTGTAAGAAAGCTATTTTTTTCTATATCTAGTAAATTATTTACATTAATCAGTGCTTCTCTTAAAAACACTCCCCGTTCAAAGTACTTGCGAAATGGCTACGAAAACAGTAGAACAAATCTGAGCTCCGATTAACCAAGTGACCGTGTTATCCGAACCCAAGTTGATACCGAGTTTTCTTGTTTTATGAATTTTACAGCAACATCAGTAGTAGTAACATTTAGTGTATTTTTTCTGTATTTCGTTTAGGCCGCTTTTTGTTACTTCGTCCGTATTATTCGAGTTTCTGTTTATCTGAGGTGATCTCGGTACACATAACATCGGATAATCAAGGTTCTACTGTATTATCAATCTCAGGGAAACGTTTTGTCACCAGGAAAGGATTTATCTGGGAAAGGTTTCAAGGAATTGAAATCCGGTGTTCAGTCAAACCCCACACCAATTCAATTTAATTTCATCTAATAATGTTTTCTATTCCGAGCTATGAATACATCCTGTTCAAATAAAAGCCCCTTTATACATCATGTTATCTAGTTTAACCAACTCAGTTTCGTCTTCTAGTCTCGTTCAATCGAAGCTGTTAGGATTAGGAAGAAACTTCTTTTCTTCAAGTTCGTCATTCCTCCATTCTCCAATTCTAAGTCCCGGAAGCTTCCTTAATTCTAAGTCAGCAGAAAACTGATTTTTTTCGACATCGAAGTCCTTTATCATCAGCGCAAGTTATTACGCAATAAAAATTTATTTTCAGCAAATTGGATTGCTATCTGAGGAGAAAAAAGTCTGTTTTGATTGTTTGATATTTTTTCGAAAACATTTCTGCTGTGTTTTTTAAAATAACCAAGAAAACGGAACGGAAGTTGCAGCTTTAATAATTCATAAAATATGAGATGATTTTTTGCAGGCAATTCTGTTTTAATATAGACTTTATAAGGAATAAAAATATGGAAATTCTTTTTTTACTTAAATGCATGCAATTCTGTCCATCCTTATCATGAGATAAAATTTTAGAACATCTTTTATCTGTTGAGTAGGACTTGTTTTTGCTTGTTCAATAGCCGAAAGATTAGCGTTTTTACTATTGCATATTTAGGGTATCATCATGCAGTTTTAACTCACATAACAACCTGATTGGGAAAGCATATTTCTCTTCATAAATCAATTAGCTCATGCAACGTTTTAAAAATTCGTATTTAATTATTCTTTAAATCTCATGTAAACTTTACAATATGATGTACAATCTATTAGCTATCTAATCTTCCAGAAACATGCAACTAATATAGTATTCATATTTCATAGAAATGCTAAATCAGTAAATTATGGGTAAAATTAAACATACTTTTACGATCCTATCAAATCAAAAAGTACCTCTTATATTTGTATTCATAATACAGTTTTAATTTTGATGAGATTAAAAACTGTTCTTTATATGAATTTTGGAAAAGAAAATGCTAGGGTGTTGAGTACTTTTAGTTTCAAATCCAATGGGAACATTATTAATGTCAATATTTTTCTGGAAGTCAATGAAATTAAACAAATTTATTAAATCACATAATATATACAAAACACAAGTTTGTTTTCCTCAATACTTCGCATAAATTTTTATCTTAGTTTTAAAGTTAGAAGTATATAATTTTTTATTAGGAAAACGGATAGCGAGAGGTTTAAAATGAGTGATAATAAAGTAAAATTTTCTATTTTCTACATATCTACATATTTCTATTATGAATTAAAACAATCGCATTCCAAAGTAATAAAATAACAACCACAGTGTAGAAAATAGTATTACAAAACTGTACCAAAATTTCCATACCTGTAAAATACTTGCTAACTCTGAATTCTCTTCATTGTTTATCATCATTAATGTGTATTATGCATCATTTTCTTTTTCTTTCATTCTAAACATAGTTCTTGTAAAATAAAATACGTAAAATGAGTAAGCGTAATTTGTTTTTTAATATGCCTCTAATGTTTTAAAATGATTGCTAATTAATAAATTAATTCAAAGGTAGATAAAATATTAATTACACAACACACACAATACTCATTTCACAATCTTTAAATTGTCTTTCCATAACGTCAACTACTTTTTATTCAATGCATGTGTTCTCATCTATTAAGTGAATATATTTAGTTTTCATTTCTTAGTGTTACTTTTTCAATACAACTTAGTATTACAACAAACATGCATACGTTTCACTCAAGACAAAGGTTGGTTGGTTGAATTTTTTTCAAGACGCAAGGGCCAGATCTGGATACGATATGGCAAGCAATATTTTTCACGTTAAGTAAATGGGCATACACAGTCAAGGAAAGTTTTATTGACACAGAAGAGAGAATAAAGCTCTGGTAACGGGAATCAAACCTGCCCCACCTACAACTTCAAGACGAAGGAAACATCATTGTTCTATCAAGATCAATACAAAAATGCATGCTGCCGTTATTACTTCTGTGAAAAAAGAATTAGAAAAACTACATTTATTACACTTGATATGTTCTTTTGATTCATATATTGAAAAACTTTCTTTTCTCTTAGAATTTATAATTTCCAATTACTTACAAGAAAACAAATAAAAGATAAAAACACATTTTTTTTCTCAAACTTTTAACATATAAACGCATACATAATGGTATAAAATATATTTAAAACGAGATTACGAAAGAATAATCCTTTCATGTTAACTGATTAACAGTTTGGTCTTCGTCCAGTTTGACCTTATTTAAAAAAAACATTTAAAGTTAGATTGAGCAGATTATACATCCTTTCCAAGTAATTGAAAGCACAAAAAGCGTAAACATTGCACAAAAGGTTAGATGCTTTTATACTTCATAACAATCCAACATTTTAATGCTTTAAATGATCTTCAGAAGCAAGTTTTTGATAAGCACAATGCAGCATAATGACCATTTCGCCCCTAATGACGCACTGTGAATTTTTTCCTTATTTTTGTTGAAAGAGACTTGGAAAAAGGATTTAAAAAGGTGAATCCAACCGTTCGTTGCTCTGTCGCATACGGTAATTATTTCAAGGAGAATTTGTTTTGTGTCTAGGAAAAAGAGTTTGTTTTCTCACCCGACTTTTAAAGCAAAGAAAAGGAATGTAATGATTAAAAATAAGAACGTTACATTCATTAGACCAATGTGGGATAATTTATTTTGTTTAAGTATAATTGTGAGGGTGAATTGCTGTTAATTTAGCGACGGAAGAAAATTTATACTGAAACTTTCCCTCTTCCTGATTAAATGGTAACGAACAAAGGAAATGAAGAGGATGAAATTAAAAAGGACGAACCTTTATTATAATGCTTTTGTTAAAAAGTGAATTTTTTATCTTTCTGAGTAATTTATAGAAAGATTATAGCTGTATGTTTTGCCAAAAGCTTAGCTGGAACTAGATGCTTGAAATATTATAACTTTCTAAATATGGAAATTCACTTTGAAGCAATAAATTCTACACAAAATGGTTGTATGATTTATTTAAAAATTATGCTGAGAAACCCGCTGAAAACAATACCCTTCCGAGCATATCAACATTTTAAATTTTTCATGCACATAATTTCTTAAGTGTTTTGTTTTTTACGAATCAATTCTTTGAATTATAGAGTATCATCAAATCCCAAATAAGAAAAATAACTTTTTTAACAAATTAATTTCCGTATATGTATATAAATTTCCACAATTTACGAATGATGCTTGAATAATTTCTTATAAAATATATCGAGAATCTAAATTTAATTTTACTCATTTACACATGAATGGGCTGTATATGTACTGAAAATTTCCTCTATGTATGGTTCAAATGATTTTAAGTACATTTTCAACACAAAATTGTATCATGACGTAAAATGTAAGGCCATTATGTCAACGAAATTCTTTACCGAAGAAAAACTAAGCAATTAAAATAAAACTGAACAAATTATTAAAAGTCGTCATAGTATTCATACTTTTAAACAATCAAAACTCATGTAGTAGATTACAGAGATCAAAATCTAATTATGCGTCTTGATATTAGTATCAACATCATTGGTTTCTTGGGAATTTTACATAAAACAAAATATTTCTCAACTTTCTTAGTCACTGAAATGTATTACTGTTTGAAGGATAACATTTCCACAAATATACAATTTAACAATTGTTACTTTAATCAAAAATCATGAGATCTGCATACATATCCAAATCAATTAGAATCTAATGTTACGCGCTTATTCGCACAAAGTTATATACTAACAAAAATTATATTTAGCTTGTATAGTATACCTTACCAAGTAAATTATACTCACACTTAAAGTTCTTCACAAGTAAGAATTTTTTAGCTTAATACTTTCTAAGGACCAAACACCTACCTCAAAACTAATTAAAATATTTGAATTTGAATAAATGAATCTTGAAGTATTTAGATTTTAGAAAGAGCAGAGTAGAGCTCAAAATCATTTTGCCTTTTCCCAGCTTTTGGAAACATCTCATTAAAAGTTACATTTATATATTCTTCATAAACAAAAGACAAACGGTAAAAACTTTTTAATTAAATCTGGTTTTATGCCAAGGAACATTAATCAAATTCCAATAAAATCATTAAAATCATTGCCAACTTCAAAATGAAAACATTTTTCCTCTCCTTGTCCGTAAGTTTTGAGTCATCGAGACAGAAATTGAAAATCTTCTCCATTATCCAGATGCAAGAATAGCAATATTCATGCATATGCTGAGGGTGATCGCTACTGGGAAGCAAGAGTTTGAAGGGGTCAATAGATTTTTTCCATCTTATGTGGCCATGCTCACTGTTTCGTGTTTTTATTTCTTTCGTTCTTTGTTCTTGACATTTTTTCGTATTTTGGCAACTTGTCTTTGTAGCCCACCATTATAAAAAATGAAAATATTTCTTCTCCCATCAATGTATCTTTCAGAACTGTGCAAATTAGCAATAGGTTTTCCTAGTAATTTAATAGTATGCTGCTTTATGCCTTAAAATGCATCCACTTTGTAAGTAAATCTTTGTGACTTGTTCAATAAGTTGGAAATTGAATTGTTGAACAATCTATGAGTTGTAATAATTTATCCCTTCTAAGTAAAGCAAGTAGATCATTTTCGTTTTTAGAAAACGTATCATATTCCTGATGCGATACAAAAATTATATTAAAAATTAAACAGATGAGGATAGTCTTTATATATCGTTGGCATACAAGTGAAATACAGCATGTCAAAAAGTATAGTTCTGAGAAAACGAAAGAGAAAAATCTTCTCTCCAAGCTTCCCTCTCAAGAAGAAATCTAACCTTCATACAAAGAAAAAATGACTTCGACAATGACACAAACACACTTCACCAGTCTAAAGATCGCCACACTCTGGTCTAGAAAAGTTACGAAACACATATCTTGGCATTTTCAACTTAGTGTGTTTCACCTATAAGTCAATGATATATGTATATTGTTTCAAGTCTAATTGTTGAAGTCACTAAGGTAACAAATTCAGTTACATTGTTGAATCATAAGACAATCTACAGAGTAAATGTTATCTGTTTAAACATCTATAGCACTTTATATTCACGTTCTTGGCATCGTGAGTGGAATCTATTTGATTATGGAAAATCTCAGACTTATTCTAGCTAGACAAAGATTATTTCTATTAGGTTTCATTTGTCTGATAGTTAAATGAGCTAGTCTTTCAAGTTTGGGAATGCTTCTTGCGTAATTGTAAATCAACACTGACATCTTCTTAATTATTTAGGCCACATATCGTATTGTATGCAAACTATTAGCATAACTATATTGTTTTAGGATGCATTGCACCATAACAATTCCTCTTGAAAATTAAAGCGAAACTAAACAGACTCACAGATATGAACTAACTATAATTTTAGACACTGTAAAGTATTCCTTAGTTTAGAATACATTTTTACGGGTACTAACACGGAATGCTTTTGTAACATAATCGACCTTTTCAAGACATAAAACAGTTCAAAACTTACTCTGCATTTCAGCTGAATACTGATTGGATAGCGCTAACTTTCTGCGACAAAGTCATCTTAACTCCATTTGCTGCTTGACACAAAAACCCCATTCCCAAATAATAAAAGTTCCAGCCTTTTTAAACAATTTTTTTGTTTTGTACTTTGTATGGAAAACATTGCTTACACTCACATCTTCCTAAAATGGCTAGATTTTTCATCTGAAAAGTAAAAATACTAGCTAGTTTTGACGTCTTTTTAGTAAACCTCTTAAAAATTTTCTAATTCCAGCCAACATTTCTTAACGTTTTTCTAGTGAGTCATGCATAAACTCTGGAGAATAGCATTACAATTGCAAATAAATATATTGTACAGTAATGTCTTTTGAGAAAGCTTTTACCAATTCCTTTATAGAATACCTCAGATCCATCACCTTATATATAAGTTTACATTTTCTGGTATAAAAATTCCAATAGTGCTAATGTAATGTGTTTGCGTCAATGCTTTTAAAAATCTAAACATTCTTCATTCAAATATTTTATAAGTATTTATTCAAAGTATGTGTGACATATTAATGCTATACAAAAATATACTTATTTCGTTTGATCTTACTTTAATTTTAAAAGATGAGTAATGATATTAATCTGTGAGTATAGAACGCTTAGCTCGTGCACTTTTCTTATCAATTCCATTACTTAAAATGCACATCTTTTCCTTAAATGTATCAAATATTGCTCATTCTAAAGAATTAAAAAGTAGTTCATAGACTGCACCACATATACCAGTTTCAAATGTTATAATTTTGTTTAGACATCAAAATGCTAATGACTAAATTTAAATGCTTTGAAATAAGATAATCTGTACGCATTTTGTACTATATTAGAGGTATTTTCTGTCAAGCTGTGTGGTTGGTAAATAATGTATGTGGCTGTAGCGTTTCACGGTGGAATGGGTTTTCTGTCTGAACGTGACGCCATTTGAGTTGTTCAGAACTTCGCCGATAAAAATTCCAAAGAATGAATTCCGAATCGATATATGGTAGATGGGTGGTCAACACCAATTAAATTAAATGCCAAACGTCACCAAAACGGCGATAGACTAAATTGTAATGTAACCCCGATATGTATCATGCGGAGAGCATCTGGGTAGCGGAAGTAAAATCTCCGTTTTTCGTTTAGTTTGTTTTTTCCCTGAAAATCCCTCTCATAGGTCAACAGACATTTGGCTTTCTGTATCGTAAACTTATTTAATTTATCATGTACTCGATTATGTAAAAGTTTTTAAACATTCACTATCTGTCCGACTTTATTTACAAACTTTAATGTTAAGAGCCATTCATTTAAACAGTGAACAAGCTATTAAAGCATTTCTATGACAAAAGCTTATTATGAATGTAAATAGAAATGTGTGGATGCATTCCTATAAGTTAATACAATGGTGCCTTGGTTAACAGCGGTCTCAGATAACGACGTACTCAGATAACGACGAGTGGTGGTAAGAAAAAGTATCTTGGATAACGACAAGGCTTTGGTTAACGACTCTTGATTATGTGAACCTATCTTGAGCAAAACAATCTGCCTCTAAAAGCCATTTTAACCTTAGGTAACGCACCTGGCCATCCAGCCGGCATACAAGAAGAGCTACCAGAGCAATTAGATTTTATCAAGGTGATTTTTCTTTCTTCCAAGACTACATCTCTGATTCAACCTATGGATCAGCTGATAATTGCAAATTTTAAAAAACTACACAAAGGCACTTTTTACCAGGGGCTTTGAAATGTGTGAGCATACCACCATGACCCTAAGAAAATTTGTGAAGAATTCGACATTGCCATAGCAATTAGGCTGATTATATGGGCTTGGCAAGGAGTAACAATGAAATGCCTCAAAGCAGCATGGAGGAAACTGTGTCCTTCCTTTGGTAATGAAGAAACTTCAGATGAAGGGCCCAAATTGGTAAAAGATATTGTGGCAACTGTTCATGATCTTAACTTGGAAGTAGAGGAAGATGTTGAAGAATTATTGGAGTACATGACCGAAAACTGACTACTGACGAGCTAAAAGAACTTTTCAAGCAGCAATGTGAAGAAAAGGAAACTTCATCTGTATATGAGGATGGAGAGAAAGAACAAATTACGCCTGCTGAAATCAAAAATGTTTTGGCACAGTGGGAGGAAGTTCCAAATGTTGCTATGAAATGGAATCCAAACAAATCTGAGGTTATCAGAACTATAGATCTATTTAATGAAAAATCCATGCAGTTTTTTAGAAACAATTTAAAAAACAGGCAAAAGCAAACAACCCTAGACATGTTTTTACAGGTCCACTTGTCAAAAACAACGAAGTGAGCCCAATTGTCCTTCTGGTGAAGATTGATAATTAAAAATTGTTTTCATGAACAATTCATTTTATTAATATTGATTCTTTTGTAGCAAATATACTAAATAAATTATATTTATCATATTTTTAGGACATTTTAAAAGAGTTTTATCTGCATTTTTAATATGTACTATGGTTGTGGGGATGGCCTGAACAAATTAATCAGTTTTCAATTAATACTTATGTGGAATCGCGCCTTGGACAACGACGTTTTTGATTAATGACAGTAATCCTGGAACGGATTACAGTCGTTAACCAAGGCCCCACTGTATATAAATTTCTAAGACTATATTTGTTTTTGACTGATAATATAAGTCATTCTTGGTTGTGGGGAGGAGCCTGAACAAATTAATCAATTTTCAATTAATACTTATGGGGAATCGCGCCTTGGACAACGACGGTTTTGGTTAATGACAGTAATCCTGGAATGGATTACAGTCGTTAACCAAGGCCCCACTGTATATAAGTTTCTAAGACTATATTTGTTTTGTCTGATAATATAAGTCATTCTTTCACGAATACTAGAATACTAATTAGACAGGAGATTTACGAGTAAAGAACGACTAATGTGCAAATACATATAAATCAGAAGCAAAATATGAGCTCTAAGTTGCGAATGCATATATATATAATTGGAGTTTACCTTCAAAACCCTCTACGCAAAATTAATTCCAGTACAAACGAATCATTTATTCAAGATTCTACCCTTCTCTAGCACATGAGCTCTTACAACCATGGTATTCAAGCATGCACCGTAATCTACCTGTTACCTCGAAAACTTTCAGCGAGATTCTAAACGAACAATTCATTAACAAGACTTCCAACTTTATTGCTAGCTAGAGAAAACGAAACAGGCTTCCGTTGTGGCGTGCACTGCTTTCTTATTCGTGACTCGCAGTTTTAATTAACTACAGACTAACTAGAGAAACAAGTTTTTTAATTCAGTTCCGAGACCACGCGCTAGGTTTTAATGAAACGTTGCCTTTTGTGCCTTCGTCTGCTAGCGATAACTGTTCTTTTATATCAACGGATTTCCTCACCTAACCATTGGAATTTTCGTGCTCTGGCGAATATCGGATTCCTGTGTCTGTTGCAAATTCGGAAATTGATATTTAAAAGTGGAACTGATAACACTCGGCTTTTTTTTTATTTTCTGAATGCTGTTAATGACTTCCAGCGAAAAGTCATATTTATGTATCGGTAATATACACTGCTGGCCACCGTAAATGCAACACCCTGAAGGAAGCATGCAAATAATATGAAATTTACAACATGCATTAGCGGAAGTGAGATATGCAAATGATTAGAATTTCAGCGCAGACGCACATCACGCGCGCCTGTGGCGCCACTTCAAAGCGCTATTTAAGGCTTGGAGATTTCGACGATTTCAAGTACGGCAATTGTGTTTTTCTTGTGGTTTTTTCAAAAAAAAAGATCAATTATGCCTCGTAGAAAACAGCGATCATCTTTTGATCAAGTATCCGAGTTCGACAGAGGAAGGATAGTGGCCTACCGAGATTGTGGATTATCTTTCAGGGAAATCGGTAGTCGTGTTGGACGAAACCAAACAACTGTAATGCGGATATGTGATCGTTGGATGCAGGAGGGTACGACGGACCGACGTGTTCGATCGCATCCACCTCAGTGCACCACTTCACGTGATGACAGGCATATTGTGCGTACGGCAGTGACGGATCGCTCAGCCACATCACGAACCATAGCACAGCACATTCAGTCTGTACCGCATCATCCAGTGTCTGCGCGTACCATTCGACGCCGTTTACAGCAGAGTGGTCTGTCCGCAAGACGTCCATTGCTTCGTCTACCCTTGACGCAGAACCACATACGTTTCCGCCGCCAATGGTGCGATGAAAGAAGGATGTGGACGGCAGAATGGAATGAAATTGTCTTTACTGACGAGTCACGCTTCTGTCTGCAACACCACGATGGTCAGATTCGAGTCTGGAGACACCGTGGAGAGAGGATGCTGAACAGCTGCGTTATGCACCGCCACACTGGTCCTGCACCGGGTATTATGGTATGGGGTGGTATTGGATATCACTCTCGCACTCCTCTAGTACGCATTGCCGGTACTTTAAACAGCCAGCGCTACATCTCCGAGGTGTTGGAGCCAGTTGTCCTTCCTTACCTTCAGGGCTTGCCCACAGCCATATTTCAACAGGATAATGCGCGACCACACGTGGCACGCATTGTCCAAGGGTTCTTCGTCAATCGCCAGATTGAATTGCTTCCCTGGCCAGCTCGCTCTCCGGATCTTTCGCCGATAGAAAACATGTGGTCCATGGTTGCTCAACGATTGACCCAGAATACATCCCCAGCTGCCACACCAGATCAACTTTGGCAACGTGTGGAAGCTGCTTGGTCTGCTGTATCCCAAGAACACATCCAAAGTCTCTTTGAATCAATGCCGAGGCGTGTGGCAGCGGTGATCTCCAACAATGGCGGCTACTCTGGCTACTGATTTTGGCAGGAACCACACTTCACAGAAGTCTATAAATTTAATCATTTGATACTTGGTCAACATGTTATCTACAAAATAAATTTTGTTGTGATATCTCTTGTCTTTCTTGGTGTTGCAATTTGGGTGGCCAGCAGTGTATATTATTTCGGTTTTCATAATAAGTCTGCGAATGAAAATAATCTATGACATGCAGCTCTTCGAACAAATAATGCGTAGAAAACGACATCATCTTGCAATTATATTGGCTTGTAAAATTTAAAGGATATTAACCCTCCAAGTAAATTCGATGAGTTATCTCGTCCATCAAGATCTTATTAATTTTGCTACTGACGAAATATCTCATCATCAGGATAATGCCGATTTTTTTTATGATGACGAGATCAAATTCTGGTCAGTTTTCTTTTCGTGACGAGATATCTAGTCCTCAAGATCTGGACAGTTTTTACTAATGACGAGATATCTAGTCCTCAAGATCTGGACAGTTTTTACTAATGACGAGATATACCTCGTTGGGACGACCACTAGAAGAGTTGAAGTTCCCAGCTTCTACTTCGCAGTGAAGTGATCTGGATATGGGAAAATGATACAAAAGGAATATCAAGAGTCATCAAACTGATGAGCAAAAACAGAACAATAGCCAGAACAGGTTGTAGGTAGATAATTAAATCTACGTCGCACTAGAGGAAAACAACGTGCTATTGATGACTGTCCAGTATCGTAACCTCATAAGTTCCTGCGCTATATAAGTTCTTGTGGTAGCAGAACCCATTCATATGTATGTCATGATTCCGAAATTTGAATATGCACCCTTTCAACTGAATATTCTTGCTTTTACAAATCGGCACTGTCTGTTTAGTTTAATTTTGGGGTTGTAGCTTAAAAATAGTGGTGTTCCTTAAGTTTTTACGCCAGTGCTCTTCAGCTTTTATAATAAGTCAGAAAATGAAAATAACCTATGAAATGTAGCTTTTCATGAAAATATCATCCGTCAAGTTTTTTTGGAGAACTGTACAAACCAAGAAGGGTGACCTGCAAAACTTTATAGAAAAACCGTCGTTAAAAAGTTTGGCATGAGAATTTTTTCGTGTGATTTGAATTAACAAAATGTGGAAGAAAAAATGCATTTTTACTTTTTACTTCTTTATTTAAGATAATATTATGTTCTACTGAAACATTGAAAAGTTCATTTTAAGCTACGTGATCGTTTAAAAGCAACTACTCCACAGCATTAGAAATTAGAGACAAAAACGAAAAACACGCTTAAGACACTAAAAGTAAGGCAAAATTTTTTGAAGGTGGTAGGATAGAATTTAACAAATCTTTCCTAAAACATGTATAACTATTTTTTAATACAAATTAGAATGACATGAGTTGGATGCTGTTTGCGGATTGTAAAATTTGTGTGTAACTTAGCTAATTTTAATTCAAACAATTTTATAACTTTTTTCGGAAATCATTGGCATTTGTTTTAACTGTCAAGGAAATAAAGGCGTTGTATCCAGTATACCTCTCAGATATTCTCCTCTTTGCTTCATTAGTTATCTTGATGTGTATCATTCATGGTGTTTGAACACTCGCAGAAGCGTTAAAACAACTATTCTATTAACAAATTATGAATACATAAAGTCCCTTTTCATAAGAATATTTTGTTGATTTACTCATGGTTTCCTAATCAGGATATATATACTTGTATATGTATATATATATATATAACATTGTTTGTCTTTCTTCTGGCAATTGCTTTTCTTCGGCTATCTGATGCAAATTACAAATTCTTTTGTGATCACTGTGAGTAGAGTTTTAAAGAAAGTTGAGAACGCTGTAAGAAAATAAATATTTTTCTTAGTGCATTACACATTTTACTTGTTTCACATCAACAAACCTAAGTAAACAGTTAATACATAAATTTTCTCTTCCATCTCACTTAATATTGTAAAAGTAAGCAAACTATATATTTTTATTCATACAGTATAATTTTATTTTGCAAAATAGCTATAACAGGTTGATTTATTTACGATCAGCGTTGTCAAATTTTGTATTTCTTATTTTGAAGTGAAACTATTAGTGATAAATATTGGAGTGGAAATTTTACATTCATCTAATATCAGAGGAGCTCAACTTTATAAAATAGGAAGGCTACAAAAAATTTTATCTAGGACCGGATAACGTCTTCATTTCTAACTCTTACCTATAGTCATTAATCTCTACCCTATTTAAATAATTTGTATATTTTTTAATAATAAACAGCTTAATGATCTGATAATTTATAATAAATAATAATAAATTCAATTATATATACATAAACTTTAATTTTTAAAGCAATAATTGTTCGCTGCTCAGCTTGCTTTATGCATAACTCAACAGTGCTTGAATTTTATTAACTTCTCAATACCCTGTTTAATGTCCATGTTGCGGCGAGCATTATCACTTCGAAACGTTTTTGTAAGTCCTTATCTGTCCATATATTCCACTTGTTTCACTATCTAAAATGTTTGTTCACACTCTAGTTAACGCTCTACTATCGTGTTTGGCTCGAGGCCTAAGTTCACACATGTAGATGCTGCTAAAATTTTCCATAGGCTTATTGGTGCATTTCTTCTTACTATAAGTAAAGCCAGTAGAAATAAAGGGGAGGCATATGACCGAATTTCGCTTTCAGTTTAATGTTACGATGAATATCAATTTATTCTATCTGCAAATTGTAGTATAGCTTATGAGATGGTACATTTCCTCGGATAAAGTAAAGCCATTAGAAATAAAGGAGAGGCGTATGGCCAAATTTCGTATTCAGTTCAGCGTCACTATGAATATCAATAAATTATATCTGCAAATTGTGGTAAAGCTTCAAAGTACTATAAGGCAGCTAAATGTTATAATGCACGTATGTAATATTTGCATACTGACTCAGGATGTTAAAAGGCAATTTTCCTTAGAGAGAACTAAATTTTTGTAAAAAAGCCCTTTTATTCGATTCGTACTAACGGACAGTGGATAAACTGACCCACTACCGGAAACGGAAAAGTAATCTATAGGGAAAATTTGGTTAATCTATATTTGGAAATTTGGTTAATCTATAGGGAAAAACTCCTTCGTCATTGCTTTTGAAAGGGATGTTGTTTTTATCCCAAGCCCGTCTCTTGATTTCTCAGTCATCAGTCAATGAATAACCCAATAGAGGTCCGAAATGATAGAATCTTGTAAAAAACACTCTCCTTAATGTTTACAACTGTATTGTCAAGACTTTTAGAGCAATCCCCTTCAAATGGTCTCTAGTCATTTCACCTAGCTCCCAGAGAACTACCCTGATACGGTGCAAATTGTTTTTGTAGGTAGGCATGTCCGGTAAAAAGTCAAAAATAAGTGACTCCAAGAGCTCTGGGCAAGGAACCAGGGATGCGAGCTTTATATCTCAATGAACCATTCCAGTTCTTTTTGTAGACATCTCTTTATAGTTTGAAAATCTATTTGTCTTGATAGCCGTGCAAATAGATATGTTGTATGTGTGAACTTGTCTGCATATTAAAAACTTTATTTATAATTTCCAGTAGATCTTTAATTTTGTTTCTCTTTATTGGGAACAGAAAATGCACCAGCGGTTCTTATGTGCTTACTGATCGTACGCTGCTGTAATTCAATATGACTGCTGAAGTAATATCATATAATTCAATTTTTAGGTAACAGGTTTTAGGTATATTTCATCATAAATTGAAGTAAAATACAGTATGAGAGAATAAAAGGGCATCCGTTTCTTTTGAACTTCATTAATACACGAATTTCAACGTATTCAAAAAATGTAAATTACAGCTGCTTTTTGAAACAAAACTCCTTTAAGTGCTTCACACAGCGAGCGATTTTTATATCCAAGACATTAGGGATTTTGCTACGAAACTATTACATTGTGAAAGATTAGTAATTCAAATTGCAAGTTACATTTCTAAAAATTAATTGCCTTCAGAACTTTCATTTTCTAAACCTATTTTTCCGTAATGGAACATATAATCCCTTCAGTGTCATTAATATACTGAAGAGCAGAATAATCCTTTCATCTTCGAGGAAAAAGATGTGTATGCAGTGGAATTAGTCCACTTATCAAAAAATCGGAGACTAAATCAGCTCATGTTACGTTGCTTTTTATAAAACGATAAGCATATTTTGAACGCTTTTATTTCTTATTTATGACATCAGGGATTTTTTCATGCTAAATCAGTTAGGTCCGAATCGCCATTAAAGTTTTATCTTTGATTAAGCAGTGTAGATTATGTTGTCTTAAAATTCAGGAATGACAGGTGAGTTTGCAGAGCGGAATTTTTTTCTTTCGAAGGAAGTGGGCGTTTGCCAGTATCTTCGTTATTTACTTAAAAGATTTTAAAAACTGCGCTTTTTGAGGCTGTTATTTCTCACCAGTGGAAAAACAGTTGCCGCTCAAACTTCAGGAAGGATATAAAAAGGTTTGAAGTTAGTGCAAAAAATGATTATCCCATGAATTTAATCCTCTCTATATTTTTTATCCAGCATTTGCTTGATTAGGTACTTTCCGAAGAACAAAAGTTGTTTATTCATGTATAATGAGACTTAACTAGTATTTAATTCCATTTTCAGGTAGATAAATACCATTAAATTCGCAATCCCACTAGATATATAAGAAAAATGAAACGACCAACAATTTTATTTAGTGTCGCATGAGAATAAAAATGATATCTAATAATATATAAAAATGAGATAAAAAACGAATGTACTTTATTAACAAGAGCTGAAAATTATTCGGTTTGGAAACTATTCAAATTAACATATTAAAAGATGTGAGTTTGTGTCACCTAAACATCTAATACATACGCTATATTGGATTGCACCAGATGTACGAAATAGACAATTTAGTTAGAATTTCAGACATTTTCATCTGAGGTGTTTCAAACTTCAGTAATTTCTTTATAATTACAAATTGCAGGAAGAATATAAAAAAGTTCGAAATACAAAAAAGGATAGCCCGTGCATTTAATACTGTCTGTATTTTTTTATTCAGAATTTATCTGGTTAGTTACTTTCTGTACAACTAAAGTTGCTTATTCTCCTGCAATGAGCATTAAATAGTACTTAGATACATATTTATATAAATATGCACTATGTTCTCAATACTAATAAGTATATGAAAAACGATACACAACTTTATTCAGTGTCAAATAAAAAAGTAATAATGAATGTAATTTATTAAAAATGACTTTTTACCCTTCAAGTAGTTTCTACGAGATATCTCGTCCCTCAAGATCTGACCAATTATGCCAATGACGAGATATTCCATCAATATTTTGTTTGTTTTTTTTTTACTAAATAACAAGATAAAAATTGTGTGTTTATTTCCTGAAGGTATGTGTATATTTCGACCCACTTCCCCCAATAGTCATTGTTTTAACACATGTAGAATTCCGCCTTAGTATCACATTTTGTAGTTTGTCCATAAACAGGAGGGCGATGCTTGTTAAATGTATTACATGAAAGCATAGTATGTATACGATTTGCGTCCAAAGCCAATTATAAAAATATCGAAACAATGCTACAAATTATTTTCCGGACTTTAAAGTTAGGTAGGCAGTTAATTCACGACGCACTGGAGCAACACAACGGATATTGGCGACGGTCCGAGATTCATCCCCAGACATCTAAGATATTTGCATATTTCTGCGAAAGAGAAAAGTGATAAATCTCTTTCGCATGTTTTTACTGTACAGTTAACAAATTCAACAGGGGTTACCTCGGGTAATCTTACTACTACTAGCTAGTATAACTATGTAAGATGAATTTCGAGCATTCCACAGTCTAAGCCCGCTTTAGTGCTTTCTAACATGAACGGGCATTTCCTAATTGGAAACTATCGAAGTTGCATTCTTTCCCACAGAAAGCAATCCAACCATAATAATTTGATGTGAAACCGGATAGCATTTGAAAAAGAGGAAAATGCTTTTTAGGATAAGAAATAAAAGCTATTGCATGCCAAAATCTACCCAATTGCTTCAGCTCGATTTAATAGAAAGGGCTTCACCAATGTTGTGGACATAGACTGCTGAAGCGCAAACTAAACCTGTATAAAATCTAATAATGAGAAATTTTTATCACCTCTTCGAGTCATTGAGTTTGCGTCTTAATTGTGATCGCTATGCCTCCGTGGAATTTCAAAGGAAAATCCCAGTATTTTTTCACTGTCAGAGTTTCAAATGTTTCGCATTCCTGTTACTACATTCTGTTGCCTCGTCGCTTGCTTTTTTGTCCTATTAAAGCCTTAAGTGTTGTGGAAGAAACGTTAAAGTCCAGTATTTATTATACGTTAGAGTCTGTTATTTGCTGTCTTGATATCCGCAGAGTAACTCAAAAAGTCTCCATGGAAATATTTTAAGTTTAATGAAAACTGCTACGAACTGTCGAGGAAAATGGATTTTGGAAGATTCAATTAAACGATAGAAATTATTTGTTTTTTTCTGCTCACATGAGATTAAAGGGGTGCGTGTTCTTAATACTATAGTCTTAAAAAATGAGGAACTTTTAAGTAAATATATTTACCTCTTAGTACTGCTTCCATAAATTGTTGCATATTTTCATAGCTTCAGTCTGTTCATACCCTCAGGGTGATATAAAATCCTGAGACGGTTACCATTTATTTACGGATATTTTATTACCTTTTTAAAATTTTGTCATTTTTGCCCTGCTATCTTCTAAGTGTATGAAATTCCGATTTAAAATGAAATGAATACATTGAATTAAATATTGCCCGAAATAAATAATGCAATGCGTATCGGGTAGAGAAGAGATACATAAATTTACACTTGTGAGATGCTATGCCCCTCAAATGTCAAGTTTTGCAAACATGACGCTTTTTCTAAAACTCTTCACCTCCCTTCGTGGTGCTTTAAGCCCTTCGGTGAAGTGGGAGGTGTGTGTTGTAAAAAGGTAATTGAACATTATTTACTCTCTGAAGGTCACGAGTGTAGTATTGCTTTTGACCCTACAATAAACACAGTGATTAAATGATCACATTTATTTGTAAAAAGAATCTTGGGAAAGATTATGTTGGTCAAGAATGTTAAAATCCAGTTAGAAGTCATACAAAGAGGACTGCAGATTGCAGAGCACATACACCCATATGTGTATGTATATGTATATGTATATGTATATATATATACACAACGTTAACAAAACAATGGAGGATGGTGATACACCAGGCTATGTCTCCCAGCAATTGTCGTCAATGATTGAAGTGAGGGTTTGCTGCTGCAACTTCCTTTAAGACTATACCATACTTCATAGACTTCAATGATGCCGAGACCTAAGACAATGGAACGCTGAATGGGAGTCAATCTTGATACAATCTCGTGACCCATGACGGCCTGATCTTTGTTCACAGATACTGTGGGGAACGTGGTCTAGAAAGGTGCATAGCAGTGTTATAGTGGTCCTAGTCCAATCGAAATGATTTGGGGTGATATTTCATTCCATTCACACGGATCTCAGGCACTACGAACATTCACGGGTACATCACAGAAGTCTTTTAACGGGAAACCACAGTGATCCTTCTTGGAGTTATATTTTAACAAGATAATTCTAGTTCTCATATCGTCTGAATCGTCGAGTGTTTCTTTCGAGACTAACAGGAACCACATCTTTTGCCTTTTCGGTAGCCCTATTTGTCCCCATTCAACACGTGTAAGATATGATGGGTCGAAAATTTATCCGTATGTCATCACCACAGTCGCAATTGACAAATTGAGGATGATTGTTGAATCAGCATGGATCGACATTTCGCAGACTGGCATCCAGAATTTTTATCTTTCAATGTCCCGTCGTGTGCAAGAAATTATGGCTGCTAAAGGTGGACACACAATTTACTGATTTTAGCACATTATTTTTTGTTGTAGTTTTGCAATTTTATTTATTTATACATTGTACCATATGGTATAGCTCGAATGAATTTCATTGCTGCAACTCAAGTCTTTGTTAGTGCTGCATTTTACATGAACAGTTGTGTATATAAACTAATATAATTTATGTTTAATTGACAGGTAAAACAATTTTCTTTCATAAATATATTTTATAATGTTTGGTTTATTTAATTGAATTGCACTCAAATAATTTATAATGTTATAAACGATCCTATTAGGTTCTAATTGTTGTAATTTTCTTCCCAATCATTTCGTTTCTGTTACCAAAATCTCTAGAATATTTTTTCCCATTTCATTTTTTATCTCAACATCCTTGAGTAATGGTTGCTCGTTTAGTATGTTTTGTTTTCTTATCCGTGCAGGGTTATATGCATTTACTTCTGATAAAATGAAGATTGATTCTGTATCAACTAACGATTTTATTTTTTCGTTAAATGTCAAGGCATACAGTCAAAAACGTATGATATTCTATTTATTATGAATGCCGGTTCTGTTCTTGCTTTTATATATTATTTTATAAAAAGGCTTAGCTTTTACTGCAAAATAGAAGCATTCGAGACTTAAAAGTATTTTCAGGATAGGGTAATATGAATATAAAGACAATAAATATAAAATATTTTTCTAAAATTTACTTACATGATTATTGGATTATGATGTAAGTATTCTCACATATTACCTTAATAAATTCTGACAAATGCAAGAATAGAAAATTTGAAATATGAACTATGGATTAGACTTATGGAATGCTGTACTTACACGTGCTTATATTGTTCTAAATTGCGATTAAATATGTGTCTGGAAGAATAGGACTTTATAACTGGTAAGGACTGAAACAAAATACGATTACTTATTCGATAATACTTATTTTTCTTTTAGCATTCGATTTTATAGTGGATTCATGATTAAGTTCCTTTACTCCTTATCTGAACAAACATAACTCAAGTTCTGTTATTATATTTTGCAATGCATGAAAGGTTACTCAGGAAATTCAAATAACTTAGATTACGTAATCTGTGAAGCATTCTTAAAATATTGTTTCGCTAAAGAATGAAATTTTTGTATCATAAGTTAAACATTTTAAGTCAACTGAGCATAAACTGTTTTGAAGAATACATGATGAGATTATAATGCCAAGTAGCTTTTGGAAAATTGTATTTTACACATGAGTCGCATAAATGTCTATGAAACATTTGCTTTTTACTAAGTGGCTTATAAAATGCATTTATGAGTTCTGACTTAAGTGGAAGCTGATTTCTTAGTTTCATAATCTGAACCACCCTAAATGAATTAGTTACTTGTAAACCAACTTTTCTTTTTAAGAGAAAACGAAATTATTTCTCATACTTATTGGATTCGAATAACGTTTTAAAATTAAATTACTTTATGAGAAGACAAATAAAAACAAATCTGCCTAATCGAACAGTGCCTACATGCTATATGATTTGAATAAATTAAGTTATGTGAGAGAAGGCTTAAATTATTCAAATAACGTAATTCAGAAGAACAATTGTAATTGTTTGATAACCCCAAAAGTATTCATTTGGTAACTAAAGTCCAATGCTTTATACGCATGTATAAGACGTTAGTTTATATCCCAATTACAATTATTTTTATTTTATGTATTTATCTAAATATTAAATCGGAGAGTTTAGTTCATTAAATCAATTCGAAGCATATTTTTAAGTTTTATATGTTCAAAAATTTGAATGCAGAAAAAAAATTTCTTTTCTGTGAAATGTTTTGTGTTCACATGCTAAATTCAACATAATCAAGCGTGAACTTAGGTGATATCACTATATTTCATTTTTTATTCACCAATTCTGTTTATATATTTCCCTAATATACAACGATGTATACGCATTCGAATAAACATTGATATTGTGAAATCGAGCCTTTAAAATCTACATACTATATAAACTAAACACGTATTATTTCGGAAATATCGAGAAATATGGTGAGTATGTTCACTACACGTATAGGTCAATTACACTGACACAAATCTGCATTACACATAATATAAACAAAATAGCAGTGCTTTCTTCTTTCTGTATGGTTAACCCAATTAACTGAAAAATATAACAACGAAATATATACTAGGTTTTCATACATTTTCACTCTCTGAGGGAATCGCACGTATATATCCGTTCTGTAACCTGCAGTTTTCCCGCAATTGTAACAACCAGTTTTGACTTTCTTGACCAATAGAATATTACTAAGAGCTACCTAGAGGATTAATAAGCGTTTTATTTAAAAAAACATTTTTATTCTCGTCTGAGACAATGACAAGAGCTACTTAACTCTTCGGAAAGTGATGAAAACAAGAAAACAAGCAGAAAATAATCTATAATTTTTTTAAAAATTGTTACAATTTTCGTCTTGGACAAAATGCTTTTCCAACCATTAAACTCCAAAGCATCGGATAGTATTCGTTCCACAAATTATTGCTATATTTTCCATGAGACATTAAGAAGGATTTTTAAATTTTTATCTCATTGTGATTGATAGCATCAACCATAATCCTCTTTTCCCACGAACCTTCCAATCCGACACTCTTTCTTCCATGATAGTCTAATCAATCTTATAGATGAGCCAGGTGTCAAAGGTGCTTTTCAGAGAAATGATCTACGTACTGACATGTGATTACAAACTCTGGGAAAAGTATGTGTATGTTTTTCGAACTGGACACTTTCGAGTTTTCGAGTTTCACTGGACACTTTTTTGACCGTAGAATCACCCTGCGATATACAGGGTGATTCTACGGTCATGGGACAAACTTCAGGGTGTGATAGAACACAACGAAACAAACACTTTTCCCCATAGAATGTATGGTCGCAAGTGCAGCGGTTGGCCGCTAGAGAGCGCAATCAAACGCTTGTATAAAAGCGTTACGTCGGCGATGCGAGGCCTGCATCAGGCGCGGTGGTCGACATTTTGAACAGCTTCTGTAATTGTGCATTTACGTTGTACTTACCGACTGATGTTTGTACATGTCGTTTCATTTCCATGTGAAAAGTTTCTCATGTTTTGTACATGTCATTTCTTTCTTACCCGTTGTTACTTGCACTTATCTTTAATTTATGCAAATCTAATTGTATTATTTCGTTTTATCAAGCAGTTATTGATGTTTATTTGACATTAAAGAGTTGTTTCCATATTTCATGCCTCTTCTTTCCAACTTGCGTCGGACCGTGCGTTTGTGCCGAAATGGAAAGCACCCTCTAGCGACCATACATTCTATGGTGAAAAGTGTTTGCTTCGTTGTGTTCTATCAACCCCTGAAGTTTGTCGTATTAGTTTAGACTCACCCAATAGACATTCTATGGGCTTTAATACAAGCGTTTGACTGCGCTCTCTAGCGGCCAACCGCTGCATTTGCGACCATACATTCTATGGGGAAAAGTGTTTGTTTCGTTGTGTTCTATCACCCCTTGAAGTTTGTCCCATGATCTTAGAATCACCCTGTATATTAATATTAGTAATGTTTAGCCCTGCAAGTGGTTTCGACGAGATATCTCGTCCAACAAGATCTGACCAATTTTTCTATAGACAAGATGTCTCGTCATCAAGATATTTTCGATTTTTGATGATGTCGAGATCAAGATCTGGTCGGTTTTTTTTAATGACACGATATCTCGTCCATCAAGATCTGGTCAGTTTTCTTGATGGCGAGATACCACGTGGAGATAAACACTAGGAGTGTTAAGTGTTAAATAACTAATCCACCTGCCCAGATAATCTGCACTGAAGGGTCTATTGCTTGTATCTTTAGATGGCAGTGTTCATCGCATTTTTTCTCCCTAATATAAATTAGTTCTGGATTTAGTTGAAAGAGCAATGCAAATCAATTACTCGTGATTTTTCGTTGTGGGTAGTGCATGTTTTATAGTGTAGCAAAATATGTATAAATCAGTCATGCTTTCACAGTTATGCTCTTCAATATTTTCCTAATTGCATAACATTCACTGGCTGGAAGACTATTGACTGTTTGCACACCTTGCATTCAAATGCAGAATGAATTACACTCTCACTTAAAATTTCTGCTCTACACGACATCCCGACGTTTATATTCTACCCTTAGAATCTTACCTTTTTTGACCCTTCAAGTGATTTCGAGGTCATATCTCCTCCAAGATAAGATTGCAAGAAGAGATAAGTCTGCTCTACACGACATCCCGACGTTTATATTCTACCCTTAGAATCTTACCTTTTTTGACCCTTCAAGTGGTTTCGAGGTCATATCTCTTCCAAGATAAGATTGCAAGAAGAGATAAGTCTGCTCTACACGACATCCCAACGTTTATATTCTACCCTTAGAATCTTACCTTTTTTGACCCTTCAAGTGGTTTCGAGGTCATATCTCTTCCAATATAAGATTGATTTGTTAATGAGGAGATATCTTGTCCATTTACATCTGGCCAGATTAGCTTATGACGAGATAACAGACAAAGTTGCCCTATAACCCAAGGGGAATTAAAATCCAAGTAGGTCAAACAAATTTACCCTTGACCATAGCTTGTGACAGTTGGGAACACCTTTTGCATCAAAGGCTGGCCACTACTCGGTGGTTCTCGATGCGAACATAAACCCCACGAGGGTTAACTCATCGTTGCCATCTTTCACCAGTCTGTCGTAAAATTTCATTGGAATGGTAAGATCTCAGCTCAATAATATTTAGTTCTCCCATAACGCAAACAAACCAAGTCACATCATCTACGTTCTAATGAAATAGACAGATCATGTGGGTGAAGTCGCTATCGTAAGATCTCCGAAAGATAAGTCACTTGGACTTACTAATCGACATAGGCCGATTGGCTACCTAAGTGCAGACTTATGTTTTTAATCACGCTGGATAATCGCTTTAAATAATTGATCCCACATTAGGACCCATGTTTTCCCCATAACCACGTCCCAAAATCTTCAAACCGAGTATCTGGGAGAAAACGCATGAAGCTGCGTACGCATACTCTGTCTATTTCATTAGAAGGTCCATGAGTCACATTTGAACTAAGCGGCTAAACTGGAAATGGTCAGTGATTGATTTGTTTTGAAAAGTTGTCTCTATGCCCCAATATTAAAATAATAGCGATTTCTGAGTCACGTACGTTAGTGAAATATATACAGATATATGTTAAAAGAGTATTGAGAGATTCCGAGCAAAAACAAAGGGGAATATTTTGAACATTTTTATAATTTTATCTTTGTTTAGAAAATCAAAAATTGTGTCTCACAGTTGCAACTGAAATGGCGTTTGTTCATTTTTAGAGAAAAATAAAATATACACATAACTTTATAGTTGTGTTATTCGATATTGACTCAAACATATATGTTTTTGTATTATTAGTATTCAACACAATTAACAACAGTGACCCAATCGTGCATTTTAATTACACTTGTACACAAAGTTTTCTTCTTTTCACATAGATTTTCTGACTTTTCCGGTCTTTTATTTTCTATTAGCTTTTTGGTTAAATGCAACGTAGCGTAGAACTTTACAGCTTGTTAATTCATGAGTATGAATTAACAAGCTGTAAAGTGCTACGCTACGAACTGTAAAGTGCACGTTTGTCATATTTAGTTTATTTTATTTATGTATGATTTTTAAAATTTATTTTATATATCTACAGAAGCGGGTAGAAAAACATTTTCTTAAAATTCAGATAGCCCTATATCTTTTGTAGATAATTGAATGAAACGCAGAAAAATGTTACTTTAAATAGTAATTACTAACGGATCCCAGGCTTTTATGCTAATTTAAACGGCAAATATCAATTCACCAATAGTCTTAGCAAGATTCTGACATTCCAATTCTAATTAAATCTCTGTTACATCCAAGCAGAGAAAATTCGTAATTCAAGAACAAACTTTTTTTACATTCTTTTATTTTGCTTACTTTCAGAAAAGTAAATTAATTTAAACTTCTAGCAAAATATATATAAAAAATAATCTAAGAAAGTTGACACGTTTAATTTCAAAGTTATAGCCTCAAGCTACACAGCACCATATGTGATAGTATAGATAACACAAATGTGATATTTCTCTTCCACTAAAAGAACAAAGCACATACTTCTCCATCTTTCCACAGTAAAAGGTAAATGTTTCACATATCCGGATGAAACTTTTATTAGATTATTAAAAGCATATTGTGCTCGCAGTTATTAACTTTCTGACATGATGCGAGTGCTTTAATGAAATTAGTAGACAGATAAGCAATGGCGTTTGTGCCATGTTTCTGCTGTTTATTACTTAACCCAATTTATTCTGTCTGTCTGAAGATAAAGTGTGAATATTTGATATCACAACCCTTTTCCTTTTGAAAGAATCATTGGAAATTCAAATATGATAGCGAGAGTTTGCTTGACTATCAACAAACTGTTGAAGAGGTGTAATCTAATATCTAGAATTTAAGGAAGCTCCGTGCGAAAAACGATAAGAATAAAATGTAATAAGGTAAATACGTTTAACATATCTTTTCTCGGAATAAAAAAGTTCTATCTAAAAATGCTGTAGTTTATTTAGTAGTGTTGTATTGTTTGATTTAATTAAATATTAATTTTTAGATATAAACTAAGCAATTCCGATTTTATACTCGTAATTTTGAAATTATATACATATTAGTTGTATCAAAAAATAGAACAAGATAAACAATAGCGTTCCCGTATAATTTAAATAGATAATAAATAATATAAAGGTATAATGAATAATATATAAATGTATAATAAATACGTAATATAAATGTATAATAAATAGCATAACTGATTAATACATAACATAAATGATTAATATAAATCATAAATATACGATAAATATAACATAAAATATACAATAAATATAACATAAAATATACAATAAATATAATATAAAATATATAAATAATTACAGTTTTTATAATATAAATAATATAAAACTGAAATAATAAATTATATAAAATTGGAATAATAATAATAAAAAATTGGAATAATAATAGTAAAAAATTGGAATAATAGTTTATATAAAATTGTCGAATAATAAATAATATAAAATTGGAATAATAGATAAATATAGATTTATTGTGTAAGAAAATAGAACGCGTAATTTTTTCATAAGCAAATTGTAGTTTTATCTCATTTTATAATTTTAAAGTTATAAATAAAGTAGCCTTCATAAATCAGTCTGTGACATTCGAAGGGAAGAAGTCAACAGAGGATGACAAATGTAACTGTCTATGTGCAAGAAATAAATGCGTATGCATAAAAGAAAATTATTGCATGCTAAAAAATCCGAAATTGCAATGTATGCAGTTTATAACGCAGAAGTAGAATGAAGCAAAATTCCATCAAATATGTATGATCAAAAACCTGTTTGTTAACTAAATTTAATAAAGGACGATGAATACGACAAACAGGGCCCACTTTGTGACATAAGTGGAAGATTTGAATCTTTACACTTTTAACACCTGTCTTTCTAATTAGTTGAAAGACGCCAAATGCTATGGCAAAATAGTAAAACTACCTTTAATAAAAATGAATAAATATATAATCCAAGTAAAAAATTTAACAAAATGTAGGACTAAATGTATTCCAAGAGAAAACACTGATTAAAAACGACACTATCAATTTCAACATACTTTTTATAAAGATATATTTTAATTATAAAATATTTTGGTTATCTTTTGTATCTTCCATGCTTTCTGAAATCTGTAATATCTATTTGTGTAGAGTGGGGAATACATGATCCTTTATGTTGTAAGTCCAATAGCAGAGATATTTTTGAGCTTGTTATGTAATGTTAATATATTTTTATACGAACCATAATATTAGCCGCAATAGATGAAAAATGTGTTTAAATAAAACAATATAAAGTAAGCAGTGATTAGAGAATATATAATGTTATTGTGTAAAGACAAATGTGAAACATCTTTTAAAAATATAGATATAGATTGTAGATTAAAATATTGCTTCCACCCTCTTAGCAAAGTTATACAAGTGCTATTATAGAATCAGTTTAATTTATTTAAAAGAAGTTTATCAAACAAAATAATCTTCCAAATTTATCAAGAACGTAACATACCGCATATACATAAATCAACTCACTAAAATTATTCAGGAAACAAATATTAAAGTGAGCCATATAGCATCATGTTAATTCACATAAATTTTTACTCAATAATTAGCAAATAGTTTGTGACTATTTGATTTTACACATCTTAAAATAAAATTTTTTAAAGTTATAATTTTACGAATAACTTATTTTGATATACAAGCATTGTATTTTACTCACTAGCGTAATTTTTATACAACTGAACTTAAAACTTTAGGAGGTTTTCGAACCTTTCTAGACAATACAAGTCCAAACAGTTACTCTACACTTCGAATCACCCCATAAAACTTTTTACCCATTCCGATACACACACAGTTGCAGTCTCCGAATTTCAAAATATAATTTCGACCCACTTGAAACGACATGTAATTAGACTCTTCTTTTATGAGTCAATATCCTAGGCAGTCTATAGCTGCTTTCTCTCTGTTGTATGATTTTCTATGTGAATTTGCGAACAATAAAACGGTTTTACGGAGACATCAAATGTCAATATCTCAACGGCAAGACGGTGTTTAAGGTCTGGGATCGTTTTGGGTTTCATTGTAAAAGTTTGGGACAGGTTGGACATTAAACTTACTTTTGGGTTGTCGGCTTAGAGACATGTATGATGTCGTTAAAGTTGAGAGTGTCATTCTTCACTATATTATCTGTTTACTTTTTCTTCTGTAAGCGCCTATACACATTGTTTCGAAGATGTGGTTTTGTTTTCTCTTTGGGATATTATAGCATATACAAAATATTTATTGTACTACAGTTTGAATTATGTTTCTATGGTATTGAAAGTATACTTTGAAATAGTTTGTATACAAATGTTTCATCTCAAAACTTCTAAAACACAACTACACTATAAATCGATAATAATGTAGGTTAAGTCTAAATATTTAATTTTTAAAGTAGATAATCATCGTCTAGATATAAATTCAGACTCGTGAGTCTTTAAAACGACACTATTAATTAAAGGTTTTTGTAACATAATAATATAACTAATAAAACAATAACATGTGAAAGGTGTAGTGGCCCTCAAAAACATGTGAAAATCTGGACGTGTTTATTAGATGCTGTGCACATAACAGTTTAAAAATTATATTATTTCATTTGGTCATGTGAATATTTTTCAACAAAAATGTATTGTACTCGATTACACTTTAAAAGTAAGGGCTTATACCCAATCTTGGAAATATACTTCACTTTAAAAAATTGGTGTGATCGTTAGAACACACTATTATTTTATCATCATCAATTCTGAATAATATATACGTATTAGTTTCTAAATCTTCATAAACATATAATTTCCCAGTTATTATTTGTAAGTATAAAAGAACAACTTTCTCTGCTCGCATTGACAATTTTTGTTTTAAGAACTGACTCAGTATCCGTTAAGTATCATTATATATTTACTTCATCTTTTACTTACATTATGTCTTTACTACTTTGGTGTAATCAGATTAGACAATATATCTGTATGTTAGATGTTTACACCTTTTTTAAAAAATGTAATTCAAACAGCATGCTCGAAATAAAAGTTTCATAAAATTGGTTCGCCATATTTGTACTGCAATCAGATGCAGACTTATAAATAACGGAAACTATTCCGAGGCACAGCAAAATTTTGAGCACGTTTCTTAACAGCAGCAAAGTTTTTGAAAGAAAAATTAAAAGAAAATCTCCATGAATAAAATAAACTGAAAAGTTTTCCTAAAACATCAGAAAAAAATCATCTTTTTGTATAACAATATCCGTCATCTATTGAAAAATGGTAGATTAATCATTCGTATATGTGGAAAACGCAAACTCAGCTTCTTACAGTTCCCCTGGAAATATTTGTTGCCTTATCAGCATTTACTTACGTTCAGATATATCAACAATGGTTGTTTTGTTCGATTCTGTGATTAAATAAGAATTTCAAATGCTTTCCACACTCACCGAGAACCCTTTCCAGGTTTACCAGTTCAAAAAATACACTCAACAACCATAGGAGAAAAGTAGATTGAAAATAAGGAAACGCGCTGAAAACTACTTTCGCTGTCTCAGAGAAGATTTATCTTGCTGTTATAAAGTGCAAGAATCTGCTGTTCATCCGTGTATTGGAAACATTTTGTAGTGTAACTCATTGGAAGTAAGTAGGCCTAGAAGGTAAAAGATAGCGAGTGTTACAGAACAGAGAGAGAGAGATTGAACGATGTTTGTTCCAGCATTGACTAAACATCGAGTGCCAGAGAACCTTAAGGGAAAAAGAATTTCAATAAGTTGGGGAAATTGCTGACTGTCAATCCAGGATTTACTCTTACTCTTCTGCTACCAGAAACAAAGTAGAAACTAATGTGAAATAAATGGATACGGAATTTCAAGTGATAGCTGTTTAGATAAGGTTGAGTTTGGTGATACAGATAGATTTGTCTGAAAGTCCAGTACAGTGAATGTAAGAGATATTTGAAACCTTGAAAGTTTTATTCGATTTTTAAATGGAGTTCCAATCCCTTAGGGTATTATTCCTTTACTTCATCCGCAATGAAATCACATTTAAATGTTTTTGATTGGTTTATGCTTGTCTTTTTAGTATAATGAGAAGCAATATAAATCGAACCACTTCTCTTTATTTTTGTATCCTTTAGAGCAGAGCATATTAAAAGATATCATTTGAAAGGGAATAACGTCTTATGGAAACATATATGCATACAATTTTCTTCAGGGTTCGTCGTTATATACAGTTGGACAAAAACTTCATAATTTCTTGTTTCGCCATATTTTAAATTCATATCATAGATCGACGAGTTTCGTAATGTGAGATCAAACCGCTCTTGGATTTGGAGTATTGGACCATTTAATGTCAAATTAGTTTCCTAGATTCTTATACAAATCTACTGAAATAATCTACTTTCAGTTCTGCTTATTGGGTTATTATAGAACCCAACCAAAATCTATTTAACATTTATTTTTACTTATTACATAGTTCAATTTTAGTCTGTAATATCAATTATGAAATTAATATTCGAGAATGTGAATGAGCACTTTACATTTTTAAGGAAATTGATTCAGGATTTCTTTTATAATGATGCAGTTTCAGTTGTTTTTTCCTTTCTGATTATTTATTTCATTATAATATATTTAATGCTTTCCATTTTTGACCATTTTCTGCAACACGAAATGATTAAATTCTGCTAGAAGTAAAGAGCTGAAATTTTTGATCCTATCAAGTCATAAATTGATTTCCATGCAAAATATGGAGATTCGTATTTAAAAAATTCCAAACATTAAATTTCTTAATTAATATTGAATAATAAGAACTAATTTTAAAAGGAATATTACACTTTTTTGTTTGTGTTCTATAATAGTAGCGTAATACAAAGTTTTAGCAAATGAAGAATTATTTTGGAAGATGGGAATAAAAATCTTGGAAACTAGTATAACATTACTTGTTCATAATTTTCTATACTCTTAATACAGAAACTGTTGGACCTAATAAATCGAAACTTGATGCCTTAGTTTAACTTTTGATATAAATTTCAAATTTGGTGTCGAAATTGGGTATTACAACTGGGAATTATAACGTTTGTGTCCAATTTAGTCCTGCAAGCGGCACCTAAAGTACATTTTATGCTTATTGGCTTATAGAATATTTTATTGCTAATCAAGTGATACCTTTGAATATATCCAATTATTAGTGATAAAAAAATAGATATGTAATTCTCGCTTGAATATTTTGCAGCTGTATATAGTCCCTTTTTAATGTATGTTAGGAGCAACCCAAATATTATAATAGAATATTTAAAGCTGGATATTTTCTCAGATATTCACTCAATAAGTATTGCATGTGAAGTTTTTAATATTTCCTAGTTCCAGATTAGTGAAATAATTGCTTTCCTATAGACCTAAAATTTCATAAAATGAAAATGTTCTTTATATCCTTTTTATGCCATTTGGAACAATGTTTTAAAACAGAAGTGAGAAACAACTTTTCTAGGTTTTACAATACTTGTCAATTATCTGAATAAAATTTTAAAACTGGTATTTCTGCACACAGAAATATATATAGATCTGTTAACGTTTTAAAGTGTTATATTATCCTAATTAAGTAGGGGTATTACTTTACGTTATTACACTGTTCTCTTCACAACTGTGTTCGATAAGGCAACAAAATAGGTGAAAGCGAGGATCTTGATTAAACGAACACAAACTACTATACTCAATCAAAAACGGTGATTCATAAATTTCAACACATTGTCATTAATTTACTCAGGATTTCGTGCATCCTATATCTACTGTTGTATTGTTTAGTACATTGAACCAATAAAACGAATAAAGTGGTAATAATAAGATAAGAATAATTTATCCAAAAATTCATTAAATCGCTAATTTGTAATTTGTGGAATTATAAAATGGAATACATTGTTTATTCGATAAGACCCCACTCCCATCATTGTTCGAAAACAATAAACATTGATAAGAACTTCGAGTTTGTATTGGAAGTTTATTTTAATTTAGGTAGCCCAATGTATATTTTTCTTCTAGGTATTCTTTTGCTAATCAAGGTCAATTTTAAAAATTTAGGTTGTGTTATAGTCATAGGGATGCACTAGCATCATTCATTTGTGTATCAAACAATAATCTGGCACTAAATAACTTGCCAAATGTGACTTTCTCATATTTACTGACGTATTGCCTTATATACCTCTCTCCATTAAAATCGCCGACTAATATTCATATACTGAATACCCTTTTGTAATAATGTGCAGATGTAAGCTCATTATCTAACTGAAATGAGATTTTACACACGATTCACCCAATTCTCGTACATCATACCTAAATAGACGTGGCATTCAAAGATTCAGAAACATATCCGCTTCTATAACGAGTTAATGCTCAATTTCACTGTTTCAATCACATCCGTGTTACTTAGGACACCGATGAACTTGAACTATTATGGTAATAACTAAACTATCAATAGCTTTCCTAGCTTTATGAATGGTTTTCCCAGCTTCATAAGATGCAAACGTATAATGTGTCAGCCAATATGGAATGTCAAAAGATATCTTTTCAAACTGGTCACAGTCCAATTAGAGCAAGTGTAGTGCCAAATAATACTGTAACCAACTATAACCAGGTAACCACCAGAAGTGCCCCCGAACTTGTCCTTTTGAAGTAATCATCAGTTCGATGTGCATTTCTGGGTACTTTATTGGAAAACAAAAAAAATGAATAAAATAAAATTAATAAACAAATGTATAAATTACCAAGTAGTGTTTTTGAAGAAAATCATCACTGGGATTTTGCAATATATATGGAATGTCAAATAGAACCAAAAATCTTTCATTGGTCACAGCCCGATCAAAGCAAGTGTAGTGACAAATAATGCTGCAACCAGCCATAATCAGATAACCACCAGAAGAGCCCCCGAACTTGTCCTTTCAATGGAATCATCAGTTCAATGGGCACTTCTGGGTACTATAGTGGAAAACAAAAATAAATAAATTATAAAATAAAAATAATAAATAAATGAATAAATAACAAAGTGGTGTTTTTGTAGTAAATCACCACTGTTGTATTGCAATCCCTTTCGCAGAGGGAGCTAGAGCCAACACAGTATTCCAAACCACGCTATGCAGAGGCGGTTCGGACATTTTTCGAACGAATTTAATGAACTGAAAAGCAATTTTTTTGCATGACATTTTTGTATTTTAACTGTTCTATTTGATAACCCTTATTGTTAACTATCTTTCTACACCTTAATTTCCATGATAATGATGACTTTTGTAGTAACGACAGAGGCATTTTGTCCCATTCTTGTTCCACAGTTTTCCAAAGTCCTTGAATGGTTTCCGGTCGACGTTTCGATAATGCTCTTTTTAAAAGTCCAAAAGCACAAAAGTCAATGGGTGAGACTGAAGATTTAGCAAGAATATCATTAAAGGATATTGACTTGATACCAATTTCTTTTTCCATTTTTTCCAAGAATTTAATGGTGTATTTAGATGTGTGGCTGCTTGCTTTATCCTGATGCAACTCTACTGATTGTTGGCACTATGGGTAAAGATATATTTCCTTTTTGAATATTGGGGATGAAATATGGTCTTCATAGTATGTGGGAGTTGATTTTTACATTTTTTTCCACTCTCTTTACTTTTAATTTTCCATTATATTCAAAACCGGCAACAATCATAAATCCCTTAGAGAAAGATTCTTTAGATTCTTTGAATCACGTTTTAAGATTTTTTTCTCTTCTTTTGTGATAATAAATTGTTCTTTTATTATTGTAATCGTTTAAATACACCCACGCCTCGTCTATTGTCACATTTTCCATCTTTCTCCAGCTAAATGCTTCTCATTCAGAATTCTGCAGCGAGTTCTGCGTTCTGCAATATGTTGTGGAGATAGACGATGAACGTTGTATTTTTTGGCCTTTTTAAGATTCCTATCACTGTTAATTATTTTATTTACAATTGAAACTGAACATTTTAATGACTTTGCAATAGATAGTCCTTTGACTTGGTGGATTCTCTTTTAAAATTAAATATCTTACCTTACAAATATTCTCAGAAATTCTTTCCTTTTTTGGATACGTATTTTGGAAGTATTTTTCCACTTTTATATTTTTTCTTTTCACATTAATAATATTACTTATTGTACCTTTAGATATAGAAAAACCATAACTTTTTCAGAGTTCTTGAATAATTGAATAAGCATAATTCTCTTCAGAAAGAACGGAAACATAGCCTTCCATCCATTACTTATTTAAAAGCGCCATTTTGAAAGTAAACAAACCTCTGAATTAGCAGACGATAAGTTATACTTTAACTATTTAACTGCTGCGAAAATAGAATTCTTTCATTGCATACAATTTATTTACAGCTCATCAAAATCGTTCAAAAATGTCCGAACAGCCTTTGTACATTCTACCAACAAAAATCCTGTTAATTATAATCGGCATCACAATTTGAGTGTGCACATGTTTTCTTTCTAATATAGGCCATGAAAAGCATAAAATGTGACAATTATGTTCCGGAATAATCTTTTGCCACATGCAAATTTAAGTGTTCTAATATGAGTACGTGGTATAGTTGATTTAATATATCGTTCACGCTTGTGACATTTCCTATTGACTTCCTGAATACGGTTTTATCCCAATATGCACATTCGGCTTAAATGTTTGGATAAATAATTTAATCTTAATACATAAATTCGGCGTATTAAACTGACTTCACGATGTTTTCTATAAACCAATATGATTTGATCTTAAAAGGGACAAATGATAAAGTAAACTTCCCGTGTAATTGTGTGTTCAATCTAATTGGCATTGACAAATCAACTATTATAGTATATCAATTTGGAATTCATCCTTTGCAGTTTCAATTGGAGAGGTGCTGAAATCGTTTTCAAAAAACAATCCAAATTCCGAACGAAACACGTATCTCGAACAATATGTTACGTTCGGGATGCGTACAGGAAACACGTTCCACCGCAGAAACAGTACTGCCACCTGCATTTAGCTTGACAGAAAATGCCTCTCATATTTTTGTAGGGAATAGAGAAAAAATGTTGAGGCGAAAGCTAATTAACGTGTCTTATTCCAGTGATTTGCTATGATTGGCTGATAGACTCTTCTACGGCAGTATCTTCAGCCAATAAGAGTAAAATTAAATTTACTACAGATAGGGAAAACATTATTTTTGTGTTTTGTCTACCAAAGTTAAAAACTCATATTTGCACACAATAACAAAAATTATAAAAATGAATGGGATATACCTTTTCCCGTTCTGTTCATGGATTCACAGTAAATATAACTAAATATGTTTTCTGTTTTCCTTTTCTTTCCCCAGTTTGGAGAATACTGCAGTTCCGATATGCATAAGCTAATTTTACATTACTTTTATTTTTACCCCATTTTTGAGAAGGAAATTACATTGTACCAACCTACAAAATCATGTTTTATTTCAAATTTATAACAAGAAAGGCAAACCTAAGTACTCAGACAAGATGACTGAACTTACTTAACCTTCTAAAGAAAGAATAGGCCACTAAATCCACTTACAGTGTAACCTAATAAAGTATTTATCCCCCAGACTTCCACAAAGCCGATATTAATCTTTAAAACACCGAAAGATTGATACACTATCAATATTTTATCATTCCTTCCGTCAAACGAGGCATGTCTAAGTTCTTGTAAGCACAGTTCTTTTAAAAAGAAGATTAATAAGACAACACAGCACAAGCAAAACTTTCTTCATGCCTAGCAGTCTTCTAATTCTCGTCCATCATATATTTTTTCTGCGAAAACCTTTTGTCCCCCTTGACACTTTGCACTATGTTAACAAAAAGAATAGCGCAATATAATGGATGCTACCCATATTCACCTTTACTTTGAAACTCACTCCAGAAGACACTGGGGAGATAGATGAATATATACGCGTACACCTCCGGTGCACCTCACATTTCCTGAAGAACTCAAAAATAAGGAAATATTGCTCGTTTATTGCACGTCTCTTTTTACCAACAACGGCGGTAGAGAAATTACATTTGGGAATCCTGGGGCATGAATAACGCTATGTATTAAGAAAAGTGTTTCAATGGTGCACCCCGGAATTTACAATTCTGCATCATGCAAATTCCGATGGGCTCTTAAGTAGTAAGGTATAAAATTTATTTTCAGTTTCAAATATGTATGCGGGGGCATTAAATATGTATGCGCTCTGAAGTAAACTGAAAAGTTCTGTTTTAAATTTAATTTGGAGTGATGTGGCTCCTAACTTTATCGAATATCTTCATGCCTGTTAATCAGAGCATTGAATCAACGTTTCTTTAAAATAAGTACGACACTAATTTTTAAGTTACGTGAATTATCGAATATTGAATTGTAAATATAGAGTAGTTTATATAAAGTGGGTGAAGTAGAACTGTAATGTATTTCAGGATACCTCGATGCTTGCTTAAGGGGATTTTATGTAAGGAACAAGTTAATTTAATCACCTCTGCGTAATTTGTAAGAAAGACTGCATAGATTTTTGCGAAATCTTGTAACGTACGATTTAAAATATATTAAGTACTTGATTTGTTTCTGCAATAACTGAATGTAATTAACGAGTTCATTTAAGAGAAAATGGAATTAATTAAAATTTCATAACATTGTCCAAAGTTTATAAGTATTTAGTAGCATGTCTTACAGAATATATATAGAATTTCAATTCACCACTCTGTGTATTAATAAGAAATTGTCAATGAAATTCTTTATTTTTCTGTAATTTGACGCAGATGGATAGTTTGCTTGTTAAATTATTGCTTTCCATAATGTCTGCATTAATTTTAGTATGAAGATATTACTTTTTGAACTTTACAAATATTAACAAAATTTAATAAATATTTTCTAAATCATGAATTACACAATATTCTAAATTGTAGCAGCACCTGAGAAGATTCCTCCACAAAGTTTACATATCCTAGATAACCTTATAAAAGAAATCAGTTCCTAACCTTATGGAGATTGAGAAATTCCTCTGGAAAGAAGTCATTTGGTCCGGCCTAGTTTATTAGAGAGAATAAATAAGCATTTACAAATCACGATCGCCTGTATCCTAGAATAGTTCCTCAGGATTTCACTCAGGAGAGCCTGGCCAGTTATTAATGTGTATTTTTATATTCCTAAAACAGTTATTATAACTTTGTTTATTTATTTATTTATTTATTTCAATTAACGTCACACTGGAGCAACACAACGGGCTATTGGTGACGGTCCGGGATCAATCCCAAAGGGAAAGATCCGAGGACAACACCACGTAATTTTGAACCACGGTCAGATGACGAGGCAACACCTGAGCTGGCACCCCACTCTCCAAACTTCCACACCACGCCAACGTGAGGACATTTGAGGCCACGACAGATTTAACGTGCACCAGCCCCCTTTGTACACGACGGTGTTTGGCTGGATTCGAACTCGCAACCCTTCGGTTGCTAGTCCGTTAATATTATAACTTTGAAAAGTTATGAAAAATGCATACAAGTCTATGACTAAACTGTTGCAAAAGAGTCAAAAATCATTCAAATAGAAGTAGGTTACATAAAAAGTGACTAATAAATACACATTATAAATAAAAACAATCGACGGTCATTTCAGAGGATACATACGTTTACCATCTTTGTAACCTCAAGGAAATCATGAACTTGGGTATACCAGGTGGGTTCTCACTATTGTGGCTAATTTCGCCCTTTTCCCACTCAATCACATGGCGTGATTTGTACATTGTGAAACTTTTCCCCCGTCTATTTTCCATAATTACTAATATATCGACGACTACTCAACAACTTGAAGTGCCGAAGAATTACTTTACGTGTAGCAAGTAACCTTGGTAATCTACAAGATCTGCGTTTGTATTGCGCTCCACATTTGTAAGCAACTGTCATATAGAACTGGTTCTTAACATGGTTTGTTATTCGGTTGGGTTTTACGCCGCAAGGGCCATATTTGGACAAGTTGTGCCAAACACAATACAGACAACGTCCAGTAATGCACATATCGTACACACAAGCAAAAGCTTTACTGATATAGAAGAGATAAATATACCCAGAGTAAATTATAGGAATCGAACCTGCTCCACCTACAGCCCTCAAGCTGCTAGCGCAGTGGGCAAACGCACTGAGCTCCGATGACTCCGTTTTCGACAGGGTTGTGCGGAATTTTAACTAGGTACGATTTCATATGAAGCGTTGTGTAGGATTAAAAGGAGAGTTTTAAGGGCAAGTACACTTTTATTTTAACATAGAATGACATCATAGAACAAACACATACAGCTCAATGTTACCATGTAACATAAAGTTGTTTAACAAGATGGCAGCCCAGGAGACAGAACTTTAATCCTGCATCAAGCTCTCACAGGAAATACTCCTTCCTCCCCCACTGCAACGCTTCGGTTACATTTAACCTTGTAAGTGATTTCGGCGAGATATCTCTGCAATCAAGATCTGGACAGTTTTGCTATTGACAAAACACTTGCCGAGATAAGAGACAGCCCTATTACTCCAAGGTAGTCGGGAAAACGAATTATTCCTTGCCTAGAACCAATGACAGTTTGAAACAGATTTCTGCATCAGAGAACACCAGAAAGGTTAAGGGTGCTGATCGCACGATGAATCATTTGTGTTGGAATTCGTAATGTTATAGTCTGGGCGGGGTCATGGGCGTTCTAATGAAATAGATGAAGCATGTGTCGATGTCATAAGATCTTGGAAGTTTAAGAGAGGTGAGACACGAGGTGACCTATAAAGCACAACCCAGATCGTTCTTCACCTTTTCGTCACTATTTGGCTCGCGATCTAAGTGGTGCGTTCCGAGCCGGTTCAGTCGGTTTCCTTCCCAATCAGGAAGAAAAAGCAAACCCGGTCGCCCCGTGTGTCACCCACCTAAGAAAGTAATAGGTTGTCGAGGTGGCGCTACTTGAAAATTGCAGCTGAATCTCGGATGGTCGACCTTCGCGCTCGATTTGGTGAATAGCGCTACCCCGTGTCACAGGAGCAGTCGAAATGTGTTCAGACACCAGGAAGCCCAGCGTGTCACCCTTATTCACGTGGGATTGGGAATCGACTCGGTCCTATTGGCTATCGAAACGCAAACTAGTGTTTCATCACATCGGCCAATTAGGTCCTAGATTACAATTGGTGTCTTCAAACTGAACAATTGGGAGAGAAGCACGAAGCTGCAAGCACATGCTCAGTCTATTTCATTGGAAGGACTATAAAAGTTTTGTCTATATTTTGACTTACTTAGTTGTGAACAGATCTATTCGTTAAATTAGTAACAGCAAAAATATAAACAAAGCATTCCCACAATTGGCGTCATTAGCGTGGATTCTGGCTCCGGGTGTATCGTTTGGTGCTAAGGGTTAGCAGTGAGAAGTTACGAGTTGACTAAACAAATAATCATCCATAGAAATCGTCATACCAGCTTTTACATTTGGCAGCCTTCCCATTCGAAAGAACCCTCTCTAGAGGTGAACTCTTGGAAGGCCATCTGCTTTCTCACCAGAACACACTATTCATGTATCTCAATAGAAACGTATTTAGTACGTCTATTCGTATCGTATGTGATATATCAAAATTATCGTACCGTTGATGCATGAAATGTGATATCAAATCAAATAAAAGACATAGCGAATCTTCCCATACAAGAAACTGATAGGTAGGTTTACTGTACAAGTAATTAAGGTGCGCAGTATATCATACTAAAGGTACACTAAAGTCGAAATAAATAGAGAATATCTTTTAAAATAATTGCCTTTAAAGCAAGTTTATATTACACTAGGAAACTTTGGAATTCTCTTGTGATATTATACCACGGTTGTTTTTCTTCTCTCCACTGTTTATGATGTGAGAAGGTCATTTTAAATGCTTAGTCTAGTGTTTTTTTAGTTTTTCTGCTTTAAGAGGGAGACTTGGAAAGTAGTTTCGATATAACTTAGTTCTGTTAAATATTATATCCTTGATGAAACGTACTTTAAGCCGAAAATGTGAGAGGATATAATATAAATGAGAAGAGTAAATTTGGTTCATCAATTTATTTTCATTTATCTTCTAGTACAATTAATTGGACGAAGAGCTTAGGTAGGATGCGTAATCTTGAAATATTGGCGGCCAAATGAAATTATGTTCATCTGCAAATAAAGTATAGTAAAAAATACAAGCTTTGGGCTTGTATGCACCAATCATCACACAAATATTAGACATTAGCGTGTGAAGTAGATTAAAATTTAGCTTTACATAAATTGGTATTTTTTAATTGTGGTGAAAAGATCAGTGTTTCCAGAATGAATTTATGTAATTTCTTTTCATAAACATGTAAACATTGTTGAAATAAATCAAACTTATTCTATGTGAGTATGTATAGTTTTGAAAGGCTTAACTTTAATATGTCAACTTAACTTCAACTACTACCTATATTTCAGGAATGGAAATGGCCCACTCAGGCAGCTATATAGATCATTCATTCATTTTGGTCTGAAGTTCGTTAGGACTGTCATTTTATTTAATGATAAAAAGACAGCATTTTCTCTCTATATATATATATTATGTCATTAAATTTCGGCCTACAGGAACTAACATCTGGAATCCATCACATACACGATGCATGATTATGTAATCCAATCGAAAGAAATTCATTAATGTTTTAAGTTACATTTCATATTATGTATTCATTATATAATCACACACATATACATATAAGAGGATAATAAGATTTGCTTGATCTGTCGTACGATCATTATTTGCTACACAAGCGCTAAAATGGATTTAAAAGTGGTTTTAAAATAAATATTTTAAAGTGGATTCAAAACCATTTCTAACATCCATGCCAAGACTGGGATTCGAAACCAGTGCCTCTCGGATGAAGAGCCCGAGTGCTAATTATTTAGCAGCCTGGCCGTAGGAGAATAATAAAGAGAATTTATTGTCTGTGAAATTACATAAGTGAAACAAAAACGTAAAGATTTCTTTTCCTCATTAGCTTTTACAGGTTAGCTTGTTGGTGGGGTTATTTTATTGCGTTAGGGACACATTTGGACAAGCTACCAAAGGACCGAACAACATCAAATAAATGGACATACACAACGAAAGCTTAACTGACACAGAAGAGAGAAATGGATTGTTGCTGCAGTGAATAAAATACTGTCACTAACATAGTGATAGATTATATGCATTTGAACCATATCTACCGAATAGTACGCTCTCTTATATATATTATAAAAGCTATTTATCAGCTATTATATAACTGTCGATTTTTATTACGGCTGATTCAGATACACAAGGAACGGTTGTATTTTAACAATAATCTGTGAAGTAGCAAGTATGAATATGATATACTAACGTTATCAAAATGATACGTATTTCCAGTAACTATCTGTGCAATAGCGATTGAATTCCACCCTATTATTAAAGGCCATGCATTACTAAGTAAACCCATTTGTTGATTTGTTTAATTCAACACGGAATTCAATACAAACGCCCAACTCTAATCAATGGCTGGAAAATCCACTGTTTGTACAATTGAACTTGAATATGTAACTATAACCCATTAGCATTAGGACAAGTATTCATTTCGAATTCCGTCGTGTGATTTAACTACTTTCATAATGATACGACTTAAAATGAGATATTCCTTGAATGAGATTTAATAGTATTCAGCAAACTAGTAAAGTAATAAATTATACCTAATAGCTGGGTTAATTAATTTAATCATATACGCTAATGATGGTGTTTCTTTTGTCAAGTCTGTAATTCATTTTACTAGCAACCTTTGCCACGAAATGCTTCAGACATACATTTAGTTTCACCTAACATGAACTTACAAAAAACCACTTTTTCAAAGAAACCAACTCATAGTGGAACTATTGTACTAATTATTAGCTGTCGTTTATTATGAGGATAGTAATTAACCACTGGGCTGCCAGAATAAATTTTATTTGTATTGTTTTCATCTGAAAGTGTCCTTTCAGATGAAAACAATACGAACGTTTACAAGGATACCAAAAATATTTGTTTTCTGTGTGAAGTATGAAAATCTTCAATATAATCTATAGGCGACTTTTCAACTTTCAAATATATTTTCTCATTGAAAATAAATAAACCCTTTACTAATACGTTGGAAACAACAATTCAAACAAAACAATAAACAAATTGGATAGGCTGTGTCTGAGCACAGCTGGAAGATTTTACGTAAATACGTTTCCTTAGCGCATAGTATTTATTTGGGTAAATGAAAGAAAGACCAATTCAGTGTTGATAGAAAGATGAGAAATTGCTTTTTCACATAAACTACGCTTGATACATTGCTGTTTGGCCTTTCGACAAGTATATGCCAACATTGTGAGATTTTTCAAAATTTTCAACTTGTTTTAAAAGTTTCACAACCAACACTGTACTCAATTTCACTTCCAATGTTTTGAATCCTTTTGTTTAAAACTATTTAGACGTCGTAGGGCTTTGTAGTCCCGAGTTATACTGATTTGAAGTTTGCGATGCATCTTTATCTAAAGTTTGAAGTTTGAGCGATGCAGCGGAAAGTCCCCAAAACGCTGCCCCCTCACTTCCCGCTTATAACGGCGCGCGAACTCGAGGTCACTAACTAGTCTTTGTTCCCTCATGTCACTAGGTTGGTTTGGTTTGCTTTGATAATATAGAAATTATTAGATCGAACTTATTCTCCATTGGTTTGTAGCGTTAAATTTTCCTTATTGTCTGATTTAAAAGACGTATTCGCGTCAAAAAATACCCAAGCAAAATATCACATTTATTGCTGAAAGAAATAATTTTAATGAAGTCATGCTTAATAATATTTATTATAATTAATAACATATATAATAATAAATATTTCATCTTCTTTAAAGTACATAGTTAAATTCCCACATTGCGACAAAACATCTAGCATTAAGCTTTGTGAAGGGTTTACTCGCATATATCCGTTCTGTAACCTGCAGTCTACTCTAGAAGACTTTTAACCAGTTTTGGATCCTGACCAATAGAGTCTTTTCTAGGATTCTTTCAACCAATGGATGTCGTTATTTAATCATTATGTTTATTGTGTGGTAAAAGCAACTCTACATTAATTGGAAAACTCGTGAGGTAAAACTGATTTATACAGTAAATAAAAAGAGTAGCATCCGGGGAATGGTTTGGATACATCTGTGACTATAATAGGAATACTTTTAGTTTTCATGCTGACAAAAATTGAATTTCTTGAAGAAAGGTATTTAAAATGTATATTTTTCTCGTTTTTTTACCATCAAACTATAAACAATATGCTACACAAAGTAATATAAATCTGACTTTGTCCGCTCCGTTATATTTTACGGACTATCAAGTAAGAAGAAAATTACCAATCTGTAACTACTAGACGATTGTATGATCTTCGAGATGTTATATATTCGAAATGAGTACTGAGAAAGTCAATTTTGATCTAAATGTTAAACTGAATTAAGCCTAAAAAGAGATTTGTATATAGTAATTTTAAAGTAATTTTATTTTGCTGATGAAAAGAATAACTTTCCTCTATAATTATTTAAAGATTATAATATTATTTGCATCATCCCAATAAAAACACACTAGGCTATATAATTGTAATACTATTTTTCCATTCATTCATTCTGTGTTGTCTAATATGTATAAGAGCACTTTAATTTGTTTTGTGCATTGCGCATTTATGATTAAAAGATTCTACTTAAAGTTAGAGATTTCTTACTTTGAAACCGTGCTTCCAAATTAAATATCTTCTTTAAGGAGTAGTTTAGAATTTTCCATCTACCTCAGCGTTTGAAAAAGTCGCTAACTACCAAATAAATATGGATATCTTGAAAAAAACTTTTTTTCCTACTGAAATATCTTTTGTTTATTGGGATGCTATATCTGAGAATAAAAGTGCTAAATAATTCATTCTCCATCTGAATAAATTCAAATGAAATGCGACTTTTTCTTGGCGAATTGGAACATTATAATTTCCATATGAAATAATTGGAACATTATAATTTCCATACGATAGAATTCGAAAATTAAATTTCGTCAAGTATTATCACGCTGATAATGGAACATAGTCAAAATTTTACTTACGCTGTGTTTTGTTTTTAGGTCTCAAAGCATAAACCACTTTTCAATTTAAAGTGAATTTATTAAGGTTGGGTCGATATTTTGCAGATATTTTCATACATAATTTTTAAATGAATTTAAGATGAGAAGGTGAGGGGGAATGGCATCCCCCTATCTGAAAGAAGATAATAAAAATCGAGAGTTCGAATATTAAACCTCCAAGTGGTTTCAACGATATGTCTCGTCCATCATGGTCTGACCAATTTTGCTAATGACGAGATATCTCGTCATCAAGGTATTGCCAATCTTTTATGATAACGAGATCAAGATCTGATCAGTTTTCTTATCATGGCGAAGTATCTCGTCCATCAGGATCTCGTCAGTTTTGCCAATGACTAGATACTCGTCAGGACATCCACCAGGAGGATTAAGTACCTCGTTGTACTCAGGTTCTCGGAAGACTCTGGGCTTATCCTCTACTCTCGGCTCATCTTTGGCCCATGTCCGGCAGCATGCTTTGGTCACTAGAAACTGACCACTATAAAAGAGTCCTCTCGGGTCATATCCCATTTGACCCATGTCCTCTCTCCTTGCTATCCCAGCTCCTCCTCTCTCACCAGGGGTCTCTCCGAAAGTTTCTCTTCAAAAGTGTCCCTCTATCTCTCGACGATAAAATTGGCGTGAAGGTCTCTCTCCTCTGTGACCACCTCCCTAATTCTTACATCTAGTATAAATGAAAGAAAAACAATTCAGTACAATATGGGTCACACAGGACATGGGTCATATCCCATTTGACCCATGTCCTCTCTCCTTGCTATCCCAGCTCCTCCTCTCTCACCAGGGGTCTCTCCGAAAGTTTATCTTCAAAAGTGTCCCTCTATCTCTCGACGATTAAATTGGCGTGAAGGTCTCTCTCTTCTATGACCACCTCCCTAATTCTTACATCTAGTATAAATGAAAGAAAAACAATTCAGCACAATATGGGTCACACAGGACATGGGTCAAGTGGGTCATATCCCATTTGACCCATGTCCTCTCTCCTTGCTATCCCAGCTCCTCCTCTCTCACCAGGGGTCTGTCCGAAAGTTTCTCTTCAAAAGTGTCCCTCTATCTCTCGAAGATTAAATTGGCGTGAAGGTCTCTCTCCTCTGTGACCACCTCCCTAATTCTTACATCTAGTATAAATGAAAGAAAAACAATTCAGCATAGTAATGAAAAAATCAAGATGACAATATTAACCTTCTAAGGATTTATAGATATTAGATAGGTAGCTAAACTTACGTCACACTGGGTATCAGGGCATCACTGGGCCGCACAAAGGGGTGAAGATCCGGAATCAATCCCGAATGGAAGTATCCGGAAACAATACCTCTTAATTTTGAGCCACGGTTAAATGACGAGGTGAACATCTGAGCTGCCATCCCAATCTCAAAACTTTCACACGACGCCAACGTGAAAACATTCGAGGCCACAACGGATTAAACATGCACCAGCCCTCACGTATACGATGGTCTTCGGTTGGATCGAGTTTGAAATTTTCAAACCTCCAATTGCCATTCCGAGACTCTACCAAATGGGCTACCTAGAGTTTATAAAAATCAGAGTTTATTTTCTTAAGAAAAGGATATATACAAAAAATATAAGATGTTAGGCAATTAGAGAATCTTTAATTTCATATAACATTTTAACTTGTGTGTTTTAGTTGAAAGCATTTATTGAAATGTCTTAATTTCAATAAATTATGAACGCAATATACTTCACAATATTGAAATGTCATATTTTAAAAATTAATTTTTAATTATTTATCGAAATGTCTTAATAAATGCCTCTAAATTAAAAATAATTTTTTTAAATATGTATGCATCAATGTACATCTATCCATCTATAAAACATACTGGTTAAAAATCGGCCATAAAGAGCACCCTTTGTGAAAGAATTTAAAAATTAAATATAAAATAGTTAAATAAACTTCTTTCAGATATATTTCAGTTCAGATATTTCAGAATAATTAATATAAACTACATCTGATTCCAATAGTACATTTAATTTATATTTATTCTGCACGATAACAACTGTTTCTTCTATGATTAGGATGTTTTGATGCCGAGAATACAATACTTTATTTTCTAAATATTCTGCATAACATACCAAATGTTACTTTATGCACCTTAAATTTTAACTTTTCCGAAGTTACATTCGTAAATGCAATACCAAAACAAATTTTTAAATTAAAAATTAAAATTGTAGCCCAAAGAACCATTAACAAAATGCAATAAATATAATAAATTTCTATTTTGACTCAATTTATTTCTGAATGCTTTTTTCGTCTTAGCAATGCCCAATGTAAAATCATTTAGCAAGAAAAATTGAAAATTCGTGCCTTCAAACTGTTTAAAATATAAGTTCGTGTGTATATTATCTAGTTGAAATTTTTTTCATTGAAAATTATAGTGAAAGTTTCATTATTTAACTTTCAAATAGATTTTTGAAGACATTCTTACAAATTTAAAGCATAATTGATTTTCTATTTATACTACTAATATTCAAGTAATGTATTGAAGCATGAACGGAGTGTACATGTCAACTTACATTTTCTCCAACGCAAGATTTAAACACCCGTGTTCTCAAAGTAATTTGCGTCATTGTTGTCACATATACTCACATTAATGTCAAGGTAATGGAAAAAATCACCTCAAAACTTATTTCCTATACGAGAAGAATAATATCATTTGTTCAATAACGCTCACTTCAGTCTACAATATATAACAAACGTCGTGAAATAACTCGAATCGCCTCCCATAGAGATCAAGGAAACTAAAGCTATTGACAGAAGAACTGACAACCAAGAACTTGAGAACAAACATCTAACCGAATTAACCGAAAAGAAACCTGTAGCCATTGTCACTAACGATCAAGACAAAGAAATAGAGATCACTGCGAAGCGCACATTTTCATGGCACTGCCAGAGTCCATAAAAATCCATCCATTCCATCCGTCTCCATTAGGCATCAATCCTTTGTTACAGCGAGCAGCGCTTCTAAGAAAGCAATGTTATGGAGTAAATTGGATCCTTAAGATCAGATCAGGTACTCGTGATTTTTATGCTTCTTGCTCTGACTTTCGCAATACCCGAGGTGTCCGAAGGCAGTGTCCAGATAGGATGATGAACGGCGTCCCTCCTGCGATGTGGACTGAGATGTCTTTTTAATGAACAGTTGGTTGAGGTAACTCATTGTGTGTAGATTTGGGAATAAGAGTAACGATGCGGAGTTGATAAGGATTATTTTCTACCCTGAAATAGAGTACTGTTTCTTAAGACCAAATAGGATATCCGGAAATCAACAAATACAGGGGTTTCATAAGCACTTTTTTGTTTGGGGATAGCTTTTAAATAGAGCAGTTTTATTAATTTTTTGAATATATTATTTACTCAATTAATAACAATTTATGGAATATAATATTGGCCAAATAACCACCTCTGGTCACGCTGAAAATACGGACTTTTTCAATTTTCCTTTATTACAGATTTGTTAAAGTTATTCGCGCTTTACTTTTACACCAGTGTATACCTAAACAACCACCACAGCCATTAATGGGGATCAGAAAATTCAAGGTTAATTCATGACTGACCTATTCATCCCCGTAGAGCAACTCTTTGGTGTGGAGTCATTTTGGGGCTTTCCTTTTTGAGGATGCTAATGAAAATGCGGTTACAAATGTGAACAATATTGTGCGAGTATATTGTGATTAATTAAACAATATTTGCAAAAAAATCAAACAAAAATGTTTTATTTAAAAGTTATTCCAAAACAAAATGATGCACTTATATACGAAACACTGTATATATCGTGGACTTTGAAAGCCACTGTAGAAACAAATAGTGTTGAGAAAACTAAGAATTTTAATTTCAGCAATGCAAAAATTCTAATTTGATCCTTTTTACAATTACAGTAGAGTCCCGCTAATCCGAGTCCTGTTAATCCGAGCTCCGCTTAATCCGAGGTAGCTTAAATAATGAATTTTTTCCCCTCTCGCAAGTGCGCTTAAAATTTGTCACCGGCCTGTTGAGCCGGCGGTCAGTTTTTCTTGGAATTTTCGCTTTTCTTCTCCACTTGCCATTCTGGTTCGGGCTAGTCCATTTTGCTTCTGAGAGGTGTCACACCCCCAAAACGGAGTACTGTGCTACCGTCACGAGAAAAACCCCAGTCACCAGAGTGGTGGCGGTCGTTATGGAAACGGGTTATTCCACTGCATTTTGGGGATGAAGGCAAGTTCATTTGGCGACCGGCGCGGCAAAAATCTCATTTAGCTATCGTATCATCACAGGCGAAACGGGTTCTTCGCCAAATGAGGTGCGCTTAGTTTGCCAAATATTGCAGTCCATTTTATACCAACTTCCCTCCTCTCTTCGACTCGTCTACTCACGGCAACCCTGTTCAGGGTTTTTCTCGTGGTGGTCGGACAGTAGAAAGGTGACAGTGTCCGACTAGTGTATCATTCTAGTTCGAGAACTCATAGAAGACGATAAGTTTGTGAGGAGAATGAGCGGAAAAAGGAAACACGTGTCTGTTTCGTTAGATGTTAAAAGACGAACTTCGATTTTATTATGTAGTCCGCATAATCCGAGTTTTCAGTAATCCGAGTTGGTGTCGGTCCCGATCAACTCGGATTATCGGGACTCGACTGTACTATTACAATTTCTATTTACCAAATAATCAATTTTTCAGATAAGAGTACTTGTATTGCGATTTTTGCGACTTATTAATAAAATTATGATCAATAATGTACATTTATTCATTTGTTTATACGCTTCTCGAGTGTTTGTCAAGAAGAAATTTACCGTCATACAAAGGAAGAATTACTTTTTTCTCGCATTGAATTTGGTTGCAGCATTCAAATTGTATAAACTGCGTACTGATAAATTGTGCTTAAAATACACGAAAATCCCTCAAAAATGTTTCTTATTGAGTTGGCATAGCATAAAAAGAGAGTTGGATATTTCCAAAATAATTAATAAACCACATGGAGAAAATAATACAGTTGATTAAAACTCGAGAATGTTTTGTGAGAAACTAAGCTTATACACGTAAATTACACAGGAATAAAAGCCATTGAAGACCTCTATAAACCGTTACAGTATCTTAACACAAAATAGATACGCTTCAACTTTATGACCGAAACACAACACTATTCCTCACAACACTATCAAATGATCGAATGAATATCCTCTTTCCTAAACCAATCATTTCAAGCCATACAATCTCTTAGTATTTATTGACTTCTATTAGTGATTGCTGTAATAAAATTCAGACCCTCACTTTAGTATCTGAAGAAAAGATGAACAACGTAAATTGCCCATTTAATGGTATTTGGATGATTGAGCAGCGTAAGATAATTTAGTTCGGGGAATTTGAAAGATATTAGTAACATGTAATAATCTATTTTCTTATAGTCAATCGTTTAAAAATCTAATCACAAATTGCCTTTGAATATATAGTTAGTCATTCATTAATATAATGCCTGTTATGAAGACCACCTTTCTTTAAAATTGATAAAATATTTTCTTCTTAACTTTTAGAACACATTAAATGGCGCTTGTAAAATAGCTTAAGCGTCATAAATTTTCTAAAATTTATAAAATGGCTGGGACAAAATGTAAACTAATATTTAAAATATACTAAATTAGTGGTCTTATGCACATCTTACAGATTATTAATTTCAAGACATTTTTCTTTTCAAGTTTGCTTACGTAATATGCACATTAGTGTATGAGTAGATATTGTTCAGTTTATTGTGTGAAAGAGATTACCCAGTTTGTGGCCTTATTAACAGGTTTTCCACAAAAGAACTTGCAGAGTAAACACTTAAGTCAGACCTAGCTCATCAGACCTATCAGAATCAGCTCTAGCCTTTTTGAGCAATTGAAGACAAAACGAACCAATGTCATAATTGGTAAATTCTAAAGTGATGACCCAGACGTAATTCAAACATGCAACCTTCTCATTCTTCGCGCATTATGCTACACTGATCCCATTTTTTGTATTATTTTACAAAATTAGTTTATGTTTTGGTTTATATTACGTTTAAGTAATATAAAAATTGTAAATTAGAGTGTTAGTCCTAGTCGGTTTGAAAAATTGATGTCAGGAGATAATGCGTAATCGGTAGATAATGAACGTAGTCGGTTTCTTATTCACCTGAAGATGAAGACTAATCACTTTTCGGGTGTCAGAGTATCAGTAAGATTGCATTAAATAATTGTAGACTAGCTTTTCGGTTCCCCACACGAAGACGAACAGTTGCTAAAAAATTTTCGACATTTATTAACTAAGAATGATACACGTAAAACGGCTAAGAACACGAATCGACTTTCTTTTACGTTTTCTCCAGTTTTTCCGAATTCCAAATGAATTTTTTCATCAGTCTTTATCATGGTTATAGTTTTTACTTGCATAACTTAAGATACATTTACTAATATCATAGTTTGCCTTGCATAATATAACATCAAGACACAACATCTTACAATTACGCTAGTAGCAGTTGCATGTGCGTGAGCATAGAAAAAACTCAAATCTGGCAGCTCTTGCACGCGCTCACGTGTGTACAACAAACCCTATAAAAACTTCACACAAAATAATACTGATGCAAGTATTATTATTTGATGTAAAGTTATGAATTATATTCTTTGTTTTTAAATTAATAATTCATTCACAGTATTATAATTTAGCCAACGATTGCTCGTTAGTTACCTCTTTTTCGCTCTGTTTCTGTTTGTTCCATTTTTATATCCTTTTTTGTATTTTGCATAAGTTTATTCTTTTTGTATTTTGTGTTTGTTCTTATTGAGTGTTTTCTTGTCTTTATCTCTTTCATGTGCCTCGGCCATTGGAAATGCAAGTTTAATATATCTATGATTTATTCAATAAATTACCATGATGATTTCAATAACTGATTTTCCCATACGATTAAAAGATGTAGTGCTGATTATTTTGTTTCACTGCAGTATATGTCTAATTTTCTATGCCCTTTTTAAATGCATAAGACGAATTTTCCTCCAATAGTACCCCAATGTCAAATCTCCAAGAGCATGAATATTGAAGGCTTATTTAAGTTCCATATTTATGTACAAACCCTTAATTTTACCCAAAAGCTTCCAATGTTTTTTGTAATGTAGTTTGCTTCTCCCTTTATAACAGAGAAAATTATGTATTCATAACTTCCTATGAATTCATACGTTTTCATATTACATAATAGTTGACATATGGTATGGTGCATTAGTTAACTTACACCACTTTTGTACGGAGAGTGTCTTGTTTATGAAACCCCGTCTTATTGAAGTTTATATCACCTTAAATTCCAAGATACTGCGAGTCAAAGTGCATTCTTTATTGCTCCACTTCGGTAGTAAAGGAGAAATAAACGGAATTTTTGTTCTTGAGATTGCCCTATCGAATTCTAACATCAAGAATACTTTAGATTATTATTACTATGAGAGTTTTTCTTGCTCTTTATTTTATAAGTTCTATTTAAATATTTAGAATCGATAGAACAGCAATTTCGTTTCACTCTAGAGCTTTGCTGAGATTTTGTCGCATTTTGAATCGTTGAATCGTCGATTGCTGTGTTGAATGTATTAAATGGATCTGAAACTTTAAAATATGCATAGCATTTTGATACACTGATGTCTGAATTAACGAATAAACGGTTTCCAAGTAGTACTCTTCGGTATAAGAAAAACTTTTAACGCACAAATATCACACATAATTGAGTTCATACTTAATTTAGGCATTTCCCATCGCGATGTTTGTGTATTTTGCTTCCATTTTGTCACTTTACGGTAATTTGTTTTCTAGAATGAGGATTACTTACATCCGAACATAACCCTTTTATACCACCAAGTATCTGAAAAGTGTGTTACTTTTAGCCCACAACACACATAACGACTAAATAACACCTATTGGTCAAAAAATTCTAGGATAGAGTATTGATCAAGAAGATTAAAACCGATCAGAAGCATGGAAGACTGCAGGTTGCTGAACGGATAAGGGTATGTGTGAGTGGACCACTCACAGGGATAGAGTGATTTCCGAATGACTTCAAACATCCGTGCCCGGATAGGGATTCAAACCCAGTTTACCAGTTCTGGGCAAGGGACAATTCGTTTTTTCTACTTGAACATTCATTTCCCCTTGAAGTAATAAGAAGATAATTTTACCCCGACGAGATATCTCGACCCTAACAAAATTGACCAGATCATGGTTGAGATAGCTCGTCGAAACCTTTGGAGGGTTAAGAACGTGCACGTTATTGTAATAAAAGTTAAAAGGGAATGTTCTTTCAAATGAAATGGTTTATTGTTATTGATCAGCATTTTCCAATTTTGATCATTGAGACATCATTTCAAATCATTCTTCCATTTATCACAATTACATAAAATAAAAGAGAAAGTGGTCTGAAAACAGCACATCCTTTAATTTTGGATCTTACAATAATGAATGCCCTTTTTAATCTAAATTTCGAATAATACATATATAATTAATTTTAAACATAGAATAACGTGTACGAATTCATTTTCTCGTAGTTTTTTCAACAGTTAAATGTAATTTTGTATTTTGTATGTTATATAAATAAAAATACATTCCATGCATATATATATCTGTATAGGTTCTCCGAAATAATGATATTTTCAAATTATTCCGTGCATTTACATCATAGAACAGAAGGAGAAGGTAATTTGATTATTTGTGATTATCTAATGTATTTTATTTTGTAATTAACGTTCTTTGGAGAAGTTCAAAATTTTATCTATTCAGACTAGTAATCCAACAATCCTTTTAACCATGTTTCTTAGTTCGAAAAACGGTTATTTCTGGATTAAAACAATTTGCTTTTCTTTCTTGTCGATACACTGTTTATGCAAATAAATGGAAATACTTCGAATAAATGTCTTATTTTAAATCTCCTTCGGCACTTTGGAACTGTGTAAATTATACAAGATTTATTCGTTTCGAATTTCGGCAAATTAGAATCTAAGTAAACAAAACTGCTCATTGAACTTATGGTAAAATATCCCGAAGCATTTAAATTATTAAATTCTCTTTTCAGTTAGATACAACTGGGAGAATTGCTTCGTTTAAATGACAGAATAAATTGCTCTTTAAAGTATTTATGGAAGGAAGTGTTTATGCAGTATGTTCTTAAATTGCATGTGTTTGTTAAAGAAAAACATTTACAAAAATTTATAAATTTTAAAATTTATGTGCCTAAAGATAAACTATCACTTTATTTCCTTGTGTAAACCATCATTTCTTAATAGTACTCGACTCAAAACTCAACATTGAAATTTTGAAGTACATCTACACACGTCCCAAACATTAAGTATAATGCAATCCGAGATGAAATCCTGTTCTAAGAACCTATACCGAAGTACCTCAAGGGATAAATGAATATTCCATAAGCTATGTGAAACTATATAATAACACCCAAATTTGTCTCATGGTGCTACTACGAACTAGATATGAAAATAAAATGCTTAGGTAAACACATTGAAGGTTTCAATTATTACGTAAAAACACTGTTTTCCCCTGTTAAAAAGAACCTAATAGGGAATATGCTGGCTTCTGTTCCTACCGCAAGCCTTGTAAACTTACAGAAATCCTTTTCACAAGGCTATTCAAGAGTTCCTGTGTCAAAGAGTCTCATTAGCACACTAGAGCGGATCTTTGCTCTGGTGTTGTCCTCGGTAGTTTTTCGGTAATTTTTTCTCACGATCATTTGAATTTTGAAACTGAAAAGACTTACTGGTGTTAGAATTTGCATTTAGATAGAAAATTCCATCTATAAATGGTAAAATAATTCATTTAAGAGTCTATTTCTGACTAAATATATTTATCTGAAACATAAGTTTCGGTGTGCTTTGTTCAATAGTGATTTATTTTTCACTTTCATTCATTATCTTGATTTTTTTGGAGCTGAATAGGGGTGTATAATAAAAATTTAGGCACATGAAAACAAATCCTAGTAGTTATATCGATTGCTTTCAAGGAAGACAAAGTCAATGATACGATGAAAGATACGATAGCTTAGGGAATGTTTTCTTACCATAAAGATGAGTATTGGAGATAACAATTCACAACATGGTCATCAATAACACGAGATTTATCTATATATTTTTATCTATCTTTCTCATTAATACGGTAGTAAGGTAATATTAGTAATGTATATAAATCTTTTTTATTGATTTACTTCGCTGAATTTCCTATCTAGAATAAATAAAATCAAACAGACTCCTTATGGGGGGTTAGGCGTTATCTCCATAAACATTCTTCTGTATTTATTCAATGCATCAGGCTTAGATAGGTTTCTTTGACATACAATAGGGGGCAAAAATAAATTAAAAATTAATGAAAAATTATTTTTGACTTTCAATATTGATTTATAGTCACACTTATTGTATTATTTTATAGGCTGACTATAAATATTGATTCATAAGCCTGCTGCATTGAGAAAAAAGGTTGATTTTCTTATATTGAAAACATTCTTGCCGAGACTGCTGTATTGGCCATTTAATTTAGTTTGAAGATTTAATTATTCCTAAGCAGTATTAACTATTGTGATAGATGCGTACATGCATTCTGAAGAGTTAAAGGCTAACTTTGATTTATTCATTATAAAATTATACATACTAGTATAATAATATCCGGCGTAGCTCAGATTGAAATGATGAATAGCTTGCACTCAGTTTTCCTATCAATATTTTTGACTTTGTTGCTCTTTTGCATCGGATAAAACAAAGGTAATGGTAGATCGTTTCGAAATCAATTTTACTAAATGACTAAGAAAATGAATAAATCTTTCTTCAGTTCAGCATGCAGTTTCAAATCGAATCTATCCCATGGTACCTTTTTCAATTCGGAGGTTCGGCTTCTAAATGAACACGTTCCTGTTCAGAATTATATATGCGGTTACTTGAATGTTAAGTACATCTTTCTATACACCCCAATGACTTAATTTGAAACATGAAAAACAAATGCAAGTTTTACTGATTTTAATTATCTTGTAAAAGAAATCTATGTGAAATTCTAAAACTATGAATTACAAAATACGATTAGTTGCATTTTATTTTTAAAAGCTTTATTTCTTTACATCTTTCTTTCTTCGTTAAAATGCTTTACTTCTTTCTTATGAAATGGAAACCTTCATATTAAACCAATGACTTATGAGTGTTGGTCGAAACACACGCTTACTATCAATAAATGTCATCGCGTCTAGCGATATTGGGCACAAATAAGTAATGTTAAAATCTCACTGCTAAATAATTTATTTTCAACTTATGAACTAATGGAGTTCTTTAATATAGCATTAGCAGCTAAACAAACAGAAGAGAAATGTCGGTCATTGAAAAAAAATGTAAAATTCCGTAAACCGAAAGATGTGAGCAAACGTATCGGATTTTAACTTCGAATATACTCTGGTGTACAATAATTCCAAAAACGCTCTGAATAAAATACTTATAAAACAAAAAAAAAATGTTTACAAAAACAACTCATTTATAATACATAGAAATGTTCAGATATGAAAGCATTTAGTGTCTTAACTAAGATGCATAAATTCAGAATTATAAATGGATCAATAAAACATTGATTCTGGCATTGGTAGATAACGAGTAGCAAATGTAGCAAAATTAAATGTTTACTATCACTGCTAGATGGTAGGTAAATTTACTTCCCACCGGAGTTATACAAAGGGCTATCTTTATTATAAGTGGATGTTTCTCTTATTAAATGAAAATTTGTTTTCTACAAAAGTATTGTAACTGTTGTAGAATTTGCTCTTTAAATTATTTAATTTTGAATTATTTTTATTGATCTTTCAAACATTCGGAATTTGTACATATTGTGACAAGAAATAAAAAATAAGTTAATAAATTACAAGCTTCACCCTCAATAAAACTCTGACCAATACCATCCATTCATCCCAAAGTCAATTATTGTGGTTGTTTGACCCCTCGCAACTTCTCATAAGGATAGTGGTATAAGTCTTTTTATTTTATATTGAATCACTTTGACGTCATAAGTCTTTCTATAATCTATTATATCATGCGACGTCGAATGACAACTGTTAACAGCATATAAATAACTTACCCTAAATATTCATGCATTTAAAATTTTTGAAATATAAACCATATATCAAATTTTTATTCAATTAGGGAAACTTAACAAAACTTCTGAGTATTTTTGTTTCGTTTGATGCAAACTCAACTTGTGTATATTGTTAAATATATATTCAAATATAAGTATAACCATAAATTAATTTATCTTTCGCAAAAAGAAGACAAATCGAAAAACATTAAAAGAAAAACTAGTTATATGAACGAAATAGTTATGAAGAATCTATTAGTAAATGCATGGGGGTAATACGGAATAAAAATCCTGTGTGAAATAATAAAAAAAACTATGTTGAAGCTGCGAACACAGGAGTGCTTATCACAATTCTCATTTACAAGTATTTGTCTCCGTATTTTACATGGACCGCAGTAGTCCAGTTGGAAGAGTAACGGATTAGCAACCGGTGGGTTGCGAGTTCGAATCCAACAGCTCCGTCGTGTACAAAGGAGTAGCTGGTGCACGTTAAATCTGTTGTGGCCTCAAATGTCCTCACGTTCGTGTGATGTGGAAGTTTAGAGAGTGGGGTGCCAGCTCAGGTGTGGCCTCGTCATCTTCCAGTGGTTCAAAATTACGTGGTATCGACCTCGGATCCTATCCCTTCGGGTTTGAACCCGGACCGTAACCAATAGCCCGTTGTGTTGCTCCACTGTGACGTTAATTAAAAATATCAAATACCATACCGTATTTTAGATAATTTTTATGGCAATTGCTGCTCAAATCGACTCCCAACATGATCTGCAATCGACGCCAATCTATGTAATCACTGCAAGTGATTATAGATATCTATGTTAACGGTTTTACGTTATGTCATTATTTGGTTTTTTTTCCGCCATAAAGATCGGATCTTTCCATTGGGGTTAGTACCGGATCTTCACAAATAACCCGTTGTGCTGCTCCAGGGCAACGTTAATTCAATTACCCCAACCTCAAACTCCGCCATAAGGTTATTTGTGGAATTTCTTAGCCAGAAAATAACCGCATTGATTCTCTTTCTACTGATGCGTAATGGCTTAGTCGTACTCCAAGAAAGCAATATTGGTTTTTCTTTCTTGTTATTGATAATGTGAGTGCAATGAATCTATCGTGTTCGATATGTCGCACTTTAGCGGAAGAGTTTTGTGGAATCTGTGCACCAGCAGTAATCAAAAGACAGCTATTTTCTTCTGCTTTCGAATATCTTCGGAGGACTATCAGGCCATTTTCCAAGGGATTGCTTTTTGTGTTCTGAGTCATGCCGATAAATTTGATTTAGAGGAGACCAGGCCACTGTGACCAATTTTTTTAACTACGTTTCTAAAAAATTGGATTCAGCGTTTAATCTTCTGAGAACTTCACATGCATATATCCGCTCTGCAACCTGTTGTCTTTCCAATATTATTCATAACCAGTTTTGACTTTGACCAATAGAATTTTTCCTAAGGTTCTTTCGGGGCCGTTGTGGCTCAGTGTGTATGCCCATTGCCCTATCAATTTGCGAGTTGTTGTCGGCGCAGGTTCGATTCTTGTCAGATGCATTCCTCCCTGGGTGTATTTCTCTTCTGTGTCAGTAAAACTTTCATTGTGTGTATATGTCTATTACACTATTGATATGATCTATTACTACTTGTATGATCTATTGCTATTGATATTGTATGTCTTGTGTCTGGCCCATCATGGCCAAATATGGCTCTTGCTCCATACAACCCCAACAAACCAAACGAACCTAGGATTCTTTCAGCCAATAAATGTGGTTGTTTAGTCAATGTTATGTTACTGTGATGTAAGGTCAAAGAAATGCTTCATTTCTCGGATATCTTGCGATGTAAGGTAAAAGCAATGCCCCATTACATGGATATCTTCTGATGTAAGGTAAAAGCACTGCTCTATTACTTGGATATTTTGTGATGTTCAGATGATTAAGGTTTTTACCTTTCAGTATTATCATTATCATTGAAGAATTAGAGAATCATTTGGAAGTAGGTAGATATTTTAATTACGTCGCACTGGAGCAACACAAAGGGCTATTGGCAAGGGTCCCGGATCAAACCCTAAGGGAAAGATCCGAGGACAATACCACGTGATTTTGAACCACGGTCATATGACGAGGCAACACCTGAGCTGGCATCCCACTCTTCAAACTTCCACACCATGCCAACGTGAGGACTGAGGAGGTCACGACAGATTTAACGTGCACCCGCCCCTTTTTTTGTGCACGACGATCTTTGGTTGTATAGATAGCAAATGAGTATAGAAGCTTTTTGTATTAACGGAACCTAAAACTTCAGAGCCTGGTAAACCAGCTACAATAGAAAATACAACTGGAATGAAAACAAATTATTGTGGAACTTATCTATAAGAAAAAATCTACTTATAAGCGAATTGAAAATTAAAGATATGATTTCTATATCTAACGCGTAGACGAACTTATACTATAAAAAGTCCATATAAGTAGTATTATTTATGAAACTGAAAATAATAATGAAATGTATCAGAAAAGCAGATCCAAAACCTTCTCCTAATTCATTCTTTCTTAAATGGTATGTTAAATCGAAAACATCTTTTTATTTTGAGTTTTCCTTTTACAAATCGCATTCTTATGTCTAGAATGCATTTCATACGTTTTCGTAGAATAAGAACATATAAACAAAAAAGAGCAACATTTATTGCTCCTGCTCTTTTGTCCCATTCTGGTTTGCAGAAGAACGGTTCCCATCCTACTTGCTCACCATGGCAACATAAGTGAAATGCATTTGTTGTCAGGTCCTTATACTAAAGAAGATAAGTAGAATGCCGCAGAAATGGATGTTTTTGCTCTGAGGGTCAAGAACATTACCGGATCAGAATTTATAAGCATGTCTTAAGAACGGGGGTCCACTTTTTTCTTGTATTGTTTAGCGATATAAATCTCCCCAGGGAGAAGATATTACCTGGACAAGAGGAATGAAAGGTTTTGGAGTCAGAATTTCTTTGGATGTACATTTTTACAGATTTTTCAGACTCCCAAATAAACGGAATCAGAAAAGACATTTGTTATTGAAGTATAAATTTAACGAACAAGTGTATCCTATATTATCAAGCAACCAACACAATTGAGTAACAATGCAGAACTAACAACTGCGTATGCTAGAGTATTTACCCGTCTATTTACCCCGAAAGTCCTCAATGGTATTTACTCGTTTAAATAAGTGCCGTAAAACGCACCTAACCCTTTATCGATAAATTGGCAAGTAATAATTTAATGAGTAAATGTATCCTATATTAATAAGAAACCTTCACAATTGAGCAACAGTTCGGAACTAACAACAGAGCATGAGTCCATTTACGTTGAAAGTCCTCAATAAAATTTATCCGTTTCTATAAGCGTCATAAAACACACCTACCAGTTAAAGCAGAATTAACCAGTTAAAGCGGAATTAACCAGTTAAGTAGAAGAAACCAGTTAAAGCAGAATTAACAAAAAATCTCTGACTTGCACAATATCATACGAAACGGACAAACACAAAACACAGACTGATCGCTACGTGGATATGGATACTTCTGTCCCAATTTTTACTCTTGACTACTTTAGACCTCGTGTAGCAAACAATGGCTTTAGAGAGATAAATGAAAGGTAATTTCACTTACTCTCATAGCTTCTTACAAGGCGAGCCACATGTTTTGATGGAAGTCACATAAGAGCATTTCCACTTGACAAGATGGTCTGGGATCCATCCTGAAGAGAAAGATCGAGGACAACTCGCAATTTCTGACCACGGTCAGAAGACAAGGTCAATCTGAGCTGGTATCTGAGTTTCCAAACTTCCACACCACGCAACGTTAGAACAAATAAGGCCAAGACATATTCAACGTGCGCCAGCCCCCACGTATAAGACGGTCTTTGGTTGGATCGAGTTTCGAACTCGCAACCTTCCAGTTGATAATCCGTGACAGCACCAACTGGGCTATCACCACCCCTACATAAATCTATAAATAATAATAACATAATATATAAACATTAATAAACAGATAATAAAATATAAATAATAATAACATAATATATAAACATTAATAAAATATAAATAATAATAAATAAATAGATAAAAAATAATGTATAAATAATAATAATGTATAAATAATAATACTAAATAAATAGATAATAATAACGTATAAATAATAATAACAAATAAATAGATAATAATAATGTATAAATAATACTAATGAATAAATAGATAATAATAAATAAATAATAATTAATAAACTTGGCATCAACGATGTGATTTGCATTGAGAGACATTGCGAAGTTTGTGCATTTTGAAATGAAGAACGGCCTTTTATTTAAATGTTTTGACATATAAATTTATAGTAGACGTTACTGCTATCGAATGGTATCTTAACAATTCACTAAAGAAGGGGGAGTTTCTTTTTCCACGCCCGACTGGCATATATAAAGTTCTATAATCTTTACAAAAGCGTTAGCAATACCATATTTCCAAATGCTCGTTCAAACACTTTGACAGAAGCTCATTCGGTCTACCACAGAAAAAGAATTTGCACATATAAAACAGCATAAACTCGAACACCGTACAATTCTCTTTAAAAAATAAAAGTTCTTAACTGTGATATACAGCATATTTTGCAGTTTTTAAAAGCAAGAAATCGCCATTCCACGTTTTTTCTCTCAACTCCGAAACGTTTTATTTTCTTTCCTGAAATAAAAATCATCATCAATTCCAATCTTCGGCAAATACGCACCTCCTCTTAGTTATAAAAAAGTCCGAGGAACTGCAAAATGCTTTTTAAAACAATCTTTAAATCCTTTGCTCTTAAGCCTTGTAGAGGGTAGGTTTTAACGAACATTGTTCCCAGAATCCGCCGTTACGAAAGATAAATGCTTTACTTCGCAAAAAAGAGCTAAAATATTTCCAGCTTCTTAAAATATTTATTTTTTATTTGCTTATAGTATGCATTTAGCTTTTTGGAGGGACACTCAGTTTATGAGATGACAGATGACGCTTTTTGTTTTAGGAAAGGAAGCATTGTCTTTTCACTTTTATAGAGTTATCGCTAGGATTTTGTGTTCAAAATTTCAAAAAATGATTTTGATACGGCACACTTGGTTCACTTATTAATTATACCTAATTGATATTCATAACAAATAGACAGGATTAGGATTTTCTATTTAAATTTTAAGAAACTCATAAAGCACTATTTATACAATTACATAAAGTGGTAATACTATGATATATTCAACCTTCTGAGAAGCATACACGCATATATGCGCGCGCGTCTGGCAACCTTAATTATTTCCTGCTTGACTTCTAACCAGATTTGATCTTTTTGGCCAATAAGATGCTTACTTTGATTCTTTCAATCAATAGACGTGGTTATGTAGTCGTTGAATATGATATAAGATAAAAACAATGCTACAATACAAACTACTCCACTCGGGAAATCTCGTGCTACTCAGAGAGTTAACCTTCCTGGTGGTTATTGTCTCGACGAAGCATCTCGTCATTAGAAAAACTGATTAGATCTTGATCTCGTCATCATCAAAAATAGACAATATCTTGATGACGATATATCTCGTTATTAGCGAAATTGATCGAATCTTGATGAACGAAATATCTCGTCGAAACCACTTGGAAGGTCAATATGAGTTAAATTTAGGTGTTTCAATTCATAACGAAGTAGTCATTTGAAACACATTATGTTAAACACGTTAACATACAATGCAACTGAAACTCGTTGCAACTGTCCTAAGTCGACTTCAGATGTAATGGTTTCTTCATCCGGCAGAAACTCAAAGAAAACAATCCCGGCGGTGGTCCAACAAACACAATGGAACACCTTTGGTTGGATGTTTCTTGTCGATGCTTTTGAATATTTTGGCAGTAACTAATTGTGAGAACGTTTCATGTTGCATTGTATCCACTATTCATCGCAAATCAATATGCGTTCCCTAAATGGTGCTGCGGTATGACAACAAATTATTAGCCGCTCCAACTTATTGATTGCGCTCATTTCGTAAGGAACTCACTTGCTCAGTTTCCATGTTTTTTCTTGCCGATGAAAACAGGTGCTTATGGTAATATCATTCACATTTTAAACTGTCTGGTAAGTTTTTGCAAGTTTCTTGATATGATACTTAAACTGGGTCACATGGAGGCCTGATGGTCTGCCAGAATGGAGATTAGCATCAAGAACCAGATACAAATTTCTGGAATCACTCTCGACCCAGCATTCATTTACAGCATCATCAAATATGGAGGATATTTTTCAAACCACATCTGAAGCCATAGTGCCCAATTTTAATCCATAAAGTAAACAAAAATGAAAAATACACTTTTAATTGATAGCGTAAGTGCATGCTCAGTTTGACAACAACAAAATGTGGAAACAGCACGAACTTTCTTGGTTACCTGATACGTATCACACATAAAACTCATTTCCAGCCATGCATGCAAAATACAATTAATGCAGTTTTGGATGAAAAAGAACCAGAAAATACGAAATCTCGGGAATAAATCAGATTTTTGAGAATTAGCTCTTTATTAGTTATTATTTCATCCGGGAAACTATATAAGGCTCTTGTTTTAATTACTGCGTCGGTTGTTCTTCACCAGCGAAATTAGTCTCCTTGTTCAAACTCTTTTTATGCCGTGGAAAGAGAATATTATGCTTAACTGATATAGTTTATGCTTTAATAACTTCTAATTTTTATGTAGTTTATTTGCAATTCATATACTATTTTTCATACGCTTTCTAAATAAAAACCTTGTTTTAATTGGATTTTGTTCAGTAATTGCACTGAATTTGACATAAACACCAAAGAGAATATTTAAAATCGCAAATTTTGTTATTGATTTTTCTTTTCATCAGGGGAAATAGAAATCTTTTATATAATGAATATATTTACATAGATATAATATCAGGATGTTTGGAACAGAGAAGTAAATATTTAATCTATAATTTAAAATCATAAATTATATTTAACCCTTTAATTTGTTCACTCGCAAATATATGTTCTGCAACCTGAAGTTTCCTACTCGTGATTAACACCACTTTTGACTTTCTCGGCCATTAGAAACCAATACATGAGATTATTTAATCATGACGTGTATTGAGGTGAAAATCAATGCTACAGTACTCACAAATCTATCCCGCTCATAGGGTTAGAAATGAACGTTTTTAAAGGAAAGTATTTTACTTGCAATGGGATTTCAATAAAAGTTTGCAAACAATACTTCCGAAAGAAGACAGCGGTTTTTATCACATCAGAATATACGAATTTATTTTTGAAAGTATTCCACGCTGGTGAACCTACCTCAGTCTGAAATATTTTCAACTGTGCTTACCGACTCACTTGAGGGACATGGTCTTCCAGCAAGGGAGATCCAGAAGTTTGACTTCACTCTGTGCGTGATAGAAATGCAAACAAATCCTTTGCTGCTGGGATTATTTTACAGAAAACTTGCGTTTACTTATGAAACTAATATCGTTGGTTGAGTTCACTGACTATTTAATCCGCGATGAATAACGGTTGAGCCCTTGAAAAGTTGAAACTGACTTGAGCCGATTATGGGGTGAAACATGTCTATTTTTTCACGCTTGTTATTAATCTGCTCTGTCTGCGCCATTTTCAAATTTTGCGATCGATTATTAACCCGATGTTCAATCGACTCAAAACTTTTCATACTTACACGTTAGTGGTAACAATACAATATTTAGTAGAAACTATTCCTTTCACTCCTCGGACTTTTATATCCACAGAAAAGCTCAGGAATGAAGTTATGTAAGGAATAGTATTAGTGAGTGGAGTTTAAATTTTTGTTGCTATTTCCATCCAATGCCAATGTGTGTAACGTACCGAGGAGGAACTTGGTTTGAAAAAAAATGGTAGGTTGTGTTGAGGACACAAATAGTTTTTATGAATATCCGGGCCTGATGTTGGATTGTGGAATGAAAGAAGCAGTCATATGAAGTTTGAACGTTTGTTTATTGTGAATATTCAATAATTAATTTATACAGCTTTAACTATTAAAGCGAAGTTTGTTATTAATATTGAAGGATAATTTTATTGATTAAAGTCCTGAGATTTTACCGTAGTTTATTAGTTTTCGAATAACACCACTTAGGCAGTCCTCACACCAAGCAAAATACAATTGCACTTGCCCAAATATCTCCCAGCATCATAGAATTTTGACAAATTGAGGACCCTCCCCGCATTCAGTGCGCCTGCCCGTTTGGTCCTAAGGTCAAATCAGGTACGAACATCCTTTGTCTATATTTATGTTCTGTATGTTTCTTCCAGTTCTGAAATCATAAGACAAAACAGTTGTAACGCTTTTTTGTAACATGTATGCCCCAATGCTTTTCCGTTTTTAAAGACGTATTCACGTCAAAAATGTCATACTGTTATCTTTACAGAACACAATGTCAAGGTTGTAGTCAACGCGCCAATAACTGAATGGAATGGGATGTTGAACAATATCATGTTGTTGGTGTTACCTCTCTGGGCATCGTAGCACCCTCCTTATTCCTCTATAAAATACTTGACCTTCTATGAATTTCTAGCTTTCAAAATTATCCATTTTGATGCTAGTGATGTGCCCAACCACTATGCATGTGTGTAATATCTGATGTCCAACACGTGAACTGAACCTATCGGTTGGAACAGTGGTTGGACACATCACTAACATCCAAAATGAAAGATTTCAAAAACTAAAAAGGATAAAATAAAAATGTAGTATTAAAAAGTTTTAAAAACACGCTTTTATTTCAAAATTCTCTAAAAAGTAGAAAATAAATTATTCTTTAGTTATTCAAAGAATGTTCATACATACATAACTAAAAATAATGGCATAGGTGATTTTCCCTAGTTCCCGTAGTACTAACATATTAACTTGTAGATCCCCATCAAACTATTCTGAAATTTAATTAAGCTCTGAAATTTACTATGAATGGATTCTTTGTCACAGTAATGAATATTCAATGATGATTTTCCAATTAATAAAAATATAATTAAAATAAGTGCCCACGCTTTCATTTTTAGTCATGTTTGTATGAAAAAAAATGTTTCTACTTTTTAGTGCATTTTGAAATAAAAGCAAGTTTTTAAAAGGATTTTAATGAATTTTAACCCAGAAAAGAGACAAATTATATGAATAACAATTACCATTTTCCGTGATAAACAGAAATCTCGTCACTAAATGGTTTTCATACTTCCAGAAGAATAACATATGCTACTGTGAAGATATCAAGTCTCATTTACGCTTCTAACAAAAACAATTCTGTAGTTTAAAATAATTGATCCTTTGTTTCTCCTTCTGTTCACGATAGTTGCCATTTTTGTTATTTTTAAAAAGGTTTTTTGTTAAAAACGTCGCCTGAATTGAAAGCATTTAATCAACTTCACTTCCTACGAGTTTTAATTCCTTTTGCGACATCCTATTTATATAGGGTGGTTTTATATTGCCAATCTCTCACCAAACCTAAATATAGATCACGATTAAATGTCGAGAAAAATTAGAATCGAAGCTTCTAAATGTGTTTCCTTACTTGACAATTTGATAAAGGAGAGATTTTTTTTCTTCACACTGCCTTTAGGAACGTCATAAAGTCATAAAAATGCATTATGAATTTACTGAAACGTAAACTTTAAGAAATTAGAATGCAATTAATTTAAGTATCTGATCAAAAGTTAAATAAATAGAATTACAATTCCGGAAAGAAAACAAGGCACATTAGTGATAGTGTTAGTATGATTGTAAAGTAGATGAACTTTTTTCTTCTTAGGTTCCCACTCTTTGTATGCCATTATTTTTGTATCTATTATTTCCGAAATAGCCATTAAGTTTGTTCATTCTTCCAAAGCATTCTGCGATTTTGATCAATTTAAATAGTAACTGGAGTAAAATTCTTCAATATCTTTCTTATAGGAAACTCATAGTTAACCTTGTTTTTTTTCTAATTCCTCTTGATCTATCACATGCTAGACCAAATCCATGAAACCACTCGTCTTTAAAAAGTCCAAAAGCATCAAAGTATTCTCAAAAAGGTCATGTAAATCGAAACCGAAGCCTGCGAGTCCGTGCATTTAGGACAAACAAGAACAATTTTATGTCCATTTTGAAATTTGAGTGTTAGTATGGACACTTCTGAATCTCGACAAAGCCGTCTGTGATTTTCGATCGCATACACTTCCAAAGCATAGCCTGGGCGATTTCCCCTATACCAAGCATGAGTAAGGGGAGTTCTACATATAATATTAATGCATAGGCGGATCTTGGACTTAGTGAGATTTTCCTGGGATTTTAATTGGTTCAATAATTCTAACGTCTCCAAGGAACCTTCTTTATGTCAACCCGTCCTCTATGTCGTTTCCCTTAACGTTAATATGAGAAGGGATCCATTGAAAGTTGATATCAGCATATTTTGACATACTTTGTAGTTTAGACAGATTGTCAAAGCTTGTGTCTGTGACAGTTCTGTAATTCCACAAGGGTTGAATTGAGCTCCGACTGTTTGTCAAGATCCAGATATTTCTCTTTACTACTGAAGAACTGAGGTAGCTCAGAGCCAAGTTTATAACAGACAACTCAGATCGAAATACGGAGGGAAAATCTTTTTAACCGAATGGAATAGTCATCCTTTCCACCCCAAAGTACCTTCATCATTTATTGGCATTCATTTTATTTCCTGCGTTATGCTTCAATTGATCAGTGACACTGGCACCTCAAAGGCTTTGAATTCGTTTGCCTTCAGTCATCCATAACCGATAAGTTTTGTGGCACAATTTTCTTCGACCTTCATTCTTCTGTATTGAATTCCAATTGCGTCTAGACTATACAGAAGTTTAAACAGAAGTTTAAACTCCTTTTTAAAGGGTTCAATTCCTTGTCAGGGTGCTCTATTCGATAAAAACAAGGACTTTAAAAAGCGATACGGTAACTGTTTAGGGGCTTAGAAGGCGTCTGGTTAACTTCAAACTGAAGTTATCATTTTCCAAAAAAGGCGTCTAACATTTGGAATGATTATTTTGTTCTGCTAGGCTGTGTAAGTTGAATTTAAATTGCTTTCAATGCAATATGTTGCTTTAAAATCTAGCTATTGCATATTTTACTTGTATAACATCATTATAGTATTTTAAAGGAAAAAAACGAGATATTCTGTGTGGCTCTAAGAATAATCTCATTTAAATCCTCTAATCTACTTATTTTAATTCTTAGATACGTGACATTAATAAGAGTAGGTTCAAATGTCTCGTAGTCCCCATGCAATTTACCAAAGAGATAGATTTTTATTGTCGACTTAGCTCTAAAGCCTTCCAATGTCACGTTTGGGACAATCATACACAGAGTTTAGTCACAAAAAGAGCTGTACCTCTTATTATTCTTTATTAATAAACAAAACCTTTTTTTGAATTTAAACTATCTTTCCGTCAATTAAGCTTATTCCAAGGTTTTAGGTACATAATTTTTTCTATACAAAAATAGCTAATATCCAGCCGTCATTTATGGGACAGTTCTGGACATTCGAGACGTCCCATACATGTTGGCTTGGTATTCTTTTGTATAGTAAAAAATGGCAAATGTACCCCAAAACTTAGAAAACACTTTTTGAAAGAGAGGACAGTTTAAGTTAAAAAAAGTTTCTTATTGATAAATAATAGCAAAAAATACAGCCATTTTCATGACTAAAATCTGAATCTGGTCATCCCATAAGTGATGGTAGAATACCCCAGAAGTAACGAATCGTTACACGATGAAATAAAATCAGTATATATGAGAGAATATAGATTAAACAATGAATATGGATCACAGAAGGCAGGTTCGCATGAAAATTACAGGTTGTTACTCTTGTAGGATTTCGGAAAGGCTTGAATAAAGGAAGTAAACTGAGTCGGAACAATCAACTTAGGAACTTCGGATCTCAATCAACTGTTACAATGCAGCCTTATAAAAATACAATTCAATGACAAATGAAAACTATAAATTTATTGATTCTTATAGTAACCGGATGTATCTGATATCCTGTTCTGTATTTGTAATAGTATAAACGTATTTGTATCGGATAATCCACATTCTGCAACATGCGTGTAACTGGACAAAGTAAATGTCATAAAGTATTCATGTCATAAGCTTGAATAATTCAGGTTTGAATTACTTGCTCCAAGCTTTGGGTCTGTGGATTCCTTTCTTCATCTGACCCTATCTCTTCCATCTCATGAAATTTAAGATAGATTCCAGTCCTTTGGGAATACCGTCTTCTGAACTTCTACAAAAGGAAGATGTCTAACTTTGGGGCTCATCACAAATATCCGTTGATTGAATTTAGTAGGGCTTCAAAACTTCCTTTCTTCACCTTTCTATCTACACGCTACATAAAAAGAATTTCCGTCTGAAGTGGACTTTTTTTATTCTACGCGAAAACTATTTTCTGCTTTTAAAAGTTTCATGGTATAAAATAGTCTGTCAAATTGTACAGTGAAAATGCGCCTCATTGACTTTTGGAAGTTTCTTTAAAAAAGATTGAAATCGAAAGAATAGTAATGTCAAGTGACATAATCATTGGTCCTTTCTTAGTCCCAATAAATTGATACATATTTTGGTTTTGTTTGCTTCGAAAATGACTTTTATCGCATGGATGGCTGGTAACAGTTTTGTTTGACAAAATTTAAAAAACGAGTTAGAATTCTGTGTGTATAGTAATCATGATGATTACTATCTGAATTCAAGAACTATAACTGATTATTTTCAAGACGCTTGATTCGTCCCTTTCCTGTCTAATGTTTCCTGAACACAAAAAGGGCATTTATAGCTTCATAAAAAAGCTGTAATGTTATTTTTGACATTCCCATCTTCTACAGACGCTCCCATATGATAAAGTAAGACACCGTCTGACGTTCTGGTTTTGTGACATCATTGAGCGTTATGAAATAAAATAAATTGATGACAAAATACACCTTTATAGTACAGCCGGGACACCATTGAAAATTATTAAATAACATAAACTGAGATTTATCACATAAAATTCACCACTATACTATAGTGTAATCGATATTATACTACCCGGTAAACTATAGTGTACCTGAGACTTGGTTATTATGAAATTACAACCTGAGATGCCTAACACAAAATGCACCATTATAGTGTACCCGATAGACATCATTGAAGGTTGTGAAGTAACACAAACGTATTTGAATAACATTAAATTCAACACATACCCGACCAGACAGCTTTCAAATTCAAATTAACCTAATCATATCAAATAAAAATCAATTTGGAAATCAAAATATATTTGAAATTTAAGCCGATTTCTGATTTAGATGCACTAACCTAGAACGGATCGCACATAGTTCTGTACAACCAAAAATCGTTAAACTAGCTTAAATTTGTGTGTAATAATTTAAATTCAATATACACGGCGTTTTCAAGAAATAAACTACAAAATTTCTAGAAACACTGAATTATTCATGAATTATTGCGAATAGTTAAAACATCCTTCGAGGCTTTTAAAAAGCGATATTAGATTCGTTCTTAAACTTTTAACAATTGTGTTTTTATCTAGTAACAGAATATATTAGATATTGTTAAATGAATCATGTTTAATACTTCGTAAAGAATATTTAAAAGAATTTACTAACCGTGAAACATGCATTCTTTTTTAGTTAAGGTAAAAAACTGATTATAGAACATAGTAGGGGGAATATAATAAAGGGGAAATTTTAATGAAATACATTATTCACTGTTTTTCTGAAAGCAATTTTTGTGTTTCTATCGAAAGATGTATGATGCAAAGTGAATATCAAAAAGGCAGATTGTAATAGAACAAATAGCTGTAATAATTGGTAGATTTTATACGTCGTATTTAAGTTAGCTTTACTGTTTATCATACTACGAATTAAGAAGTTGTACTAAAGCACTGCTCGCCTTTTGATTATATTTTGGGATATTTTTATTTTTATCATAATAATTGCCACAAAAATTTATTATTTTAATAATTCAAAGCATCATTTCAAACTGTTTCTCTTCATTCGCTTGTTGGGAGTTTTTTAAAGGCGTAAGATTTTACAAGGGGATTTTAGTATAGGATATAAGTATTATCAATTATCAAAACTTTTTACGCCTTCATGCTGGTACAGACAGTTTCTTCTGTTCCGATACTGTTTACCGTGAGAAGTAAATTGAAAGTTAAAAGTGTATTTCTATATAAACACACGTTTAATTTCGTCGCTTCCGAAAACTTTTCCTACTACAACCTCACGTTGGCGGAGTGTGGAAATTTGGAGAGTGGGTGCCAGCTTAGGTTCGACCTCGTTTTATGACCGTAGTTCAAAATTAAAAGGTGTTGCCCTCGAACCTTTCCCTTCGGGACTGATCCCTTACCATCGTCAATAGACCGTTTTCTTGTTCCGGTGCGACGTAAATTCAACACTGCCAATTACAGACAAAAGTTTTCACAGCAATTTTATCTATCTAATCAAATTAATTAACCAGACAACATCACTTAATTTTGCCTGAGCATTTATATGGTGCCTGAATTAAATAATATACAAGCATTTTTTAAATGAACTGTGTTTTATAATTCATTTAGTTCAATGTTGCACTAGAGTCCTTATTTTACGATTTGTATTTTGAGTGAATTACCTGTGTTCTTAAGTTATTTATCTTTGTGGTTTTTAGGTCTCACACTGAACTCTCAAGACCATTCAGCTCGCTTGAAGGTATGCGTTTTATTTCTTGTTAATGAATTCATCACAATTGTATACACACATTGTTTATTCAAGGAGTGAACTTTCCTTTTGTCCAATTACTTAAGTCTTCTTTAATTAGCAAAATTTTATTAAGTAACTGCCTCTTTTTTAACTCTTCCTCTCTTATGTACTATTTTTTCTATAGAAATAAAACTTTCTGACATTTCAAAGTACAAGAACGGGCTTTCTAAGGTATAAGAAATTAAATTATCTAGAGTGATTTGTGTTTTTTCATTTCATGATTTTACTTTACTTGGCGTGTTCTGTCTTGCTGTGAAATTTTCTTTACAGACCATAAACATGTGTGAAAATTAAGAGTTTTAGACACCCATATGGTTATTTGTACGAATCACTTGTAATATAAATATTTTGAAGTAAAGTACGAAATATACAAGAAAACACTTCTATACTTTTGTTTGTTACTTATTCCTTCAGGTTAAGCTAGACAGCCTGACCAAGTTTATGAGTTTGAATACGCAAAAAGTATAACACCAGATCAGAACTGTAACAATGATGTGTTTACTTTTAAAATGATGAAATATTTATGAATTATTTCTTGTTTAATATGGAAAGGAACTTACAGACATTTTGTATGTGTAAATGGAGGACTGCGTTGCAAGACTTTCTCAATCATTGATCGGGCCGCGGTAGCCCGGTTGGAAGATTAACGGATTAGCAACCGGAGGTTGGAACCATCCAACCATCGTCATGTACAAAGGGAGCTGGTGCACGTTAGATCTGTAGTCGCCTCAAATGTACGAGTGGTGTGGAAGTTTGGGGAGTGGGGTGCCAGCTCAGGTGTGACCTCGTCATCTGACTGCGGTTCAAAATTACGTGGTGTTGTCTTCGGATCTTTCCCTCAGGGGATTGATCTCAGACCATCACCAATAACCCGTTGTATTGCTCCAAAGCGACGTTCATTAAACCACCTACCTACCTCAATCATTGGTCCTCTTTCCAGCTCTAAAGAAATAAAAAAAAACTTTCGTCCTTTCCTTGACAAAACCATCTTTCTGTGTCACCGTGTCAGTAAAACTCTCATTGTTTGCTTCTCCATTACTTGGCGTTGCCTGTCTTGTGTTTGGCGCATCATGGCCACATATGACCCTTGCACCATGAAACTCAGTGCAACCAACTTTGTGTGTCACCCTTTTGGTTGCTCTCTCTTCTCCGGGTAGGAGACATCTCCTTTATTCCCCTGTAAGATTGGAGTCCAAAGGGTGTAACGCTCTCTTCGGGAATGCGAGAGTGGTGAAAAAGGAAAAATGACAACACAAAATGGCGACGGTATATAGGGTAGTCCGTTATGAAGCATGTATATACCACAACAAGGTTGATTGTTTTGTGGTTTTATGGTGCAAGGGCCATATTTGGCCAAGCGTCTCACACCAAGGACTTTCATAGAATTATAGTTCCTTTTATAGAGATTCTCCCTTTCCAGATCAACATAGTCCAGAAGATGACTTGGGGAGGCTTGTTCAGTGTTACATTTTAGGCAAGTTGAAACCCCTTATGGCTCTGAACGAAGAACAGAGATTTCTTGTGCCCACTCACAAGTACAGAATGGGAAGTCTAACATTTTCCGTCACGCGTAAATTTAGATGGGGCTCCAAGGTGATCTCTATGGTATTAGCTGGAGCCTGGTATGAGCTGTCGGACTCTAAAAATTTTATTATTTGAGCTGTTGTTTATGGCGAATGACTCGTGATTCGTTAGTGAGCATGGTTTGCAAATAGGTTCGGTAGTGGCCAGTTTGTCAAGTCTATCTGCAATTTCATTATACTTGATGTCTTCTTGAGGTACTCAAAACTACAACCATTTGCTAGAAATTTAAAAATGGCAAAAGTATAATACCAGGTTATATGTTTTGCCATCGCATTAATCCCACAGGCTTTGCGTTAAAGCATTCTCAGTGCGCCTTCATTTCAGCCAGTTTAGTTTCCGTTACATCAGTTACAATTTTCATTACAAATGAGGAGCAGACAGACTAGAAATATTTATCTTTTGCCATCGACTTAAATACTTAAAAAACAATCTGTTGGCCTCCCACATTTTTAAACTCAAAAACAAATCAACAAACAGAACCAGATGACAAAGAACACCAGTCAAATCCCATCGTCCATAGACTTCCTCGATACATGATCCAGATCTCGCGGTCCCGAGATCTGGATCCCGATGGACAGGGACAAACAGGAACACGCAAGCCTGTCCAAAAGTGCAAAAAAGAAAAAAGTCCTTTGTCGTCTTAAAAACGCAGAAGAGATACCCATTATGATGAAAACCGAAAACCTTTCATCTGGTGGATATTTTCCTGACTGACTCCAGTATCGTGTCTGTCCTAAGACGTTAGAAAAAGTTATATAAATACAATTCCTGGTTATGATGTTCTGCCATCTCATCCCAGAACTAATCCTGTTGACTTAGAATTTAAGTCGTCTCTGTGCGCCTTCATGTCAGCCGATTTGGTTTCAGCTGCATCAGATACAAGTTTCATTGGAGAAGCAGACTCAAAACGATTTCATTATCTGCCATCGACTTTGTGACTTGAATGCTTTCGAAGAACGATATGTCACCCTCCCAGATTTTTAAACACAAAAGCGAACCAGCGATCAAGACCAGATGGCAGGGAACGCCAGCAGCATCCCACCCTACAAAGTACCCATCGACGTCCTCGATACAGGGTCCGGATCTCCCGGCCGTCTTCCCAAGGGACAGGAACAAAAAGGAATGCGCAAGCCTACCCAACAGTACAAAAACAAAGATAACCAACATCTATCGACTTAATGACGCAGAAGGAATGTCCATTAGGGTGGAAACCTCATCTGGGGGACATTTTCCTTGCAGGCTCTAGAGCGGTGTCTGCCCACTAAGACGATGGAAAGAGAACGAGATATTTAGGTAACATGAGGACCGACGATAGATAGATTTATTATGCTGTGTTCGGAGAATGTGAACGATTAAGCCTCCTCGCGGCAGTTATTGAAATATACAGATAATCGATTGGTACATAGTGATGTGATATCAGTGTCTGTGTGATAAGTTGGAAAGTCATTGAATTGGATGATGAGCCGGATATTTGTAATTGTTTTGCCTTAAGGATTCTGTTTTGGATCTTTTTTTTTATTAGAAGAATTTTTGTTGTTCTGATTCAGTTAGAGTTGATGCTCAATGGCTCATGACACTTGTAAGACCGTAGCTATAGATATCCAAAGTTAAGATATCTTTTAAAAATTAGATGGGGTCTCTCCTTCTTTAACTGTATATTTTACCTTAAGTAACACAATTATTTTATGCATTATTGAAAATCTCCATCCGTCCATATACTGACCTATGACCATCTCAGTTGTATTCTCATTTTTTCACATAACATTTTAAATCCTTTTTTATTCAATGTGCTAGGTTGACAATTTCCAATTCAACATGGTGAAATTAGAAGGCTAAAGTTTAATGCAAATTTACATATCCTTCCTCAAATTAGAATTCGAAATGACAAATACTAAGAATTATTTGTTCGATAATCTTAAATTATTGAATATAGATTTCAATTTTATCATATCACATGATATATATAGGATTTAAAATAAATTAGGTCATGTGTGTGGGGGCAAACTATAATAGTTAAAATACATAAATATTACTCTATTGCGGCCAAACCAGGAAAAATTTAACTCTAAATTTACCAAGCCGGTTAAATCACTCGTTTTAAAATTTTGACTAAAAGTTACTTTGTATCGCTTCTTCTCGATTGACTAAACGAATTTTTTTCAAATGTTTTTAAAATTAATTTAGTAGTGTATATTACACTTCAAACTCCCTTCATACGACATACGTATGAGGGATACCTATTTCTACCGAGACAGATCATGCAAATAATGAGTTCCATTGAAAACATTTGTACACATAAACCTGTGCCTATTATTTTGCACAGCAGTGAATAGGTGTCGACTACATAATAGAACACCATCTCAATTCTAAATATTATTTGCCTGATCCCAATTCCTTTTTTTTATTCGAATACTTGGTTGAATATCATATTGGCAATTGCAGTAGTTAACTGTAAATTATCGCAGTGATTAATTCGGCAAATGAATCGGTATTTTACTATCGATTACTCAAAAAAGTGAAAGTTCTTGATAAAAAGTCAAAATAATATCTTACTTATGGTTATTGAATTTTTGTTATTTGTTTATATTATTAAATTGTTACTTACGTAAAGATAATTTTCTTTATTATTGCAAGTATTAATTCCACTGTTACCTGCATCCAAGTGGAAAATGGGTCAATTAATCCGTCTTGGTAAAAATAAGTATTTACAAAAGGTCGGTAAATTTAGTGTTAAAATACATTATAGTGACTCCGACGGGAAGGCAGTCGGCCTTGAGTCAATTGATTTTTAACTAGGTGTAAAAGCTCCTTAAAAGTACCAAGCATAATACGAAAAGCATGAATGAACCATCACCGTAGATGGTTTCCCCCGCCAACTTGTTGTCACTGCTATTTCATTCCGCACCAAACGATGGACAGAATCCGCTCTAAAGACGCCAATTATAAAAACTATTTGCTTGCGTCATCACTAAATAGACTCGTTCAAAACCACGTGACTAGACTGTTAAACAGCGGGAACCGGACAATAGCTATACTTGCAAAGCTAATCGAAAAATGTTTACCAACACAATTTGAAAACAACAATGATTATTTAGATCTAATGCATTTAAATTTTGTATTAAGCTATAATTAATATTGACTCATTAAGTCCAACAAAGAAGTCGTGAAAGGTTATCAATACACCATTTTAAGAACTTAATCTTGTTAGTCTTATTACTGTCACAGTTGTTAGTTTGTTAGTCTGCATGCAATCACACAAAATAGGTTATTAAATAGACAAACTATAGGCTTGTTGCTGATCCAAATTAAAATTTATTTACCAGTTATAACAATTATCTTTAATTTGGATAAATTTTATTCTTAATGAATCATGCTTCGAGCAACTAATAAATAGACCAGTATACATTTGGTCTAACTTATTACAGATTATCAAGTTAGATTTTAAGATATCAGTTATTTCTACAGCATACAAACTGGATTAGAAACGTTTTTGAGCCCTAATGTTAGTTCAAAATTTTGAATCGACTTCAATTTTGGGGTTTCAAAACATAAACATTTAAATAACTAATTTATTTTTATTATTCTTAAGGTCAATAGTTTTTCAAAATGTAAGTACCCACAAGGACCTAAAATAAAAAAAATTTAAAAAAATTAAAGTTCATATTTACTAATATGAAAAGTTATTATTAACATTTAAGACAGGCTAGACTCACTTCCTGAGGCTGGTTATTTTTTATTAAAATTTTATCTCCACCAATATTAGATTTTAGGTAGTATGTATGGTAGCTTAGTAAACTATGTGACTTTTTTTGTCGCTGGGCAAAATCATAATGCCAGTCTTCATTTGATTAAAAAATAATCTTTTAAATATGCACAAAACTCTTATCTCATGTACTTTTTCTTATCGATTCACTGACTGTGATAACAAATACAGATTGCTTGAAGGACATTTTAAGCTTTCAGTCTCACTATTCACGTTTTTCGAAGCAAAAAAAAAATGGCTTAATTTTCGAATTACTTTCAATTACTGTTTGCTTTAATCATCCCATTTTCTACTAAAAGTCATTTATATCACATGAATTGCAAACATTACTCGCAAAAAAATGTTTTAAAACTTATAATTTCTTTTCGTTTCCTCCAGAAATTAATTTTTATACAGTTGAATAGCAATTACGAGGGCTAATATAAATATTGAATAAAATCGTAGTGAACTAATGTTAGGAATCATATAAGACATTTTGAAAAATACATCCTATTTAATGTTTTGATGTCCTCTTCATAAAACGAATGCTTAAATGTAAATATTTTAAAATATTTACCTTTGCTTAAACCAGTCATTTTTGTAAACATTGTATCAGTTAATAACAGTTTAGCAAGATGTGTGAGAGACAGTGCAACTTTATTAAAATGTACTTCATGGTAGAGATAGGTTACACTACTATTATAAACTATTGTTTTGTATGATAATTTTTATAGTGGTGGCTAAGTTCACGTAAATACTCCTCTCAAAAATTTAGCTGTAGCTGAATTCGATGGAGGCTACGATTAGTTGATAGATTTCAAATCGGGTGAGAACCATTAAGATCACTGGTGTACTTCCGTATGCTTGGTCGTGCAATAGATGATTGCGACTGTGGACTGCCGAATGAGAGATGCAAGTGAAGCTGTAATAGGAAAAGAAGCAGTATCTGGTATCAAAGGACTTCTGAGAGCTGTTGGAAGTGATCGGCAATTCAACTATTCAATGTGGATCCCAATCGAATGCATGCAGATTATTGAGTGCCATACATTAAAAGCGCAATCAAGCTTGATTTTGAAAGTCCGTGCATCTGGGCAACTTTATCTACCAAAGAGTACTTTTTCGCAGAAATAAGTTACACTGCTATATATGCTGCTGTAATGTAAGTTAATTTTTGGTGGTGGCTACGTTCACCACAATAGCATGAACAAACACTGTATCAAAAACATCAGTTCGCTTGATATAAGTTAATATTCTAATCAGGTCTTTCTTCAGAACCACAACCTTCTTTGAGCTATATTTATGGTTCCATTTTGATGGTCAAAACAAAAACGGAAGTTATTTCCTTCACCTTTTACCCGTCGTGAGGAGCTATTATGTACCCGAATATTCCAAATGATTTCCGTTTGACGTTATGCGCATTAGCCGTTAACCCATAGCCCAAGACTTCTTATGGCTTTCCTTAAGATATAAGTGACGAAAGGAGTTGACTTGAATGGTAAGATTGTGTAAACGACGCTACTACGTCGGTGCAATGCTTTTTTATGTGTTTTATGATGTCGTTGGCTATGGGTGAATGAGAAAAAAATACAAGAGATTTTATGAGTACAACTTCACCCCTAAGAAGCTTATTTTCGATTGGGAATTATTTATCCTCCATTCGTGATCTTTACAAACAAATGTTCTGAGATTTGAAGTATTCCAAATAAACCTTATCTATCTTTGTAAGATATTGAATAAGACAGTATTCGTTGTAAATATGAGAGACTTTCAGTGTAAGCCAGACGATTATTTTACTTCGACTCAAAAATGCGCTTGTTTGATATGTGTCGGGATTACCTTAAAATGTAGTTTATCACCGTTTGGGGAACGTTTGGTGTTTAATATAATTGGCGTTGACCAATCAACTATCATGTATCCATTCTTAATTCATTCTTCCGAATTCTTATTGTCAAAGTGCTGAAGTTGTTTTGGAAAAACCGAGCCAAGTGATATCACGTTCAGAACGGGTGAAACAGTTATTTTGTCATTAAAATGATTTCCATGACTGATATAGTTCTAAGATTTTTTATACAAACAATCGATCACCGTTTTAATAAACATCTACTTTACGAATCACACGATTTTACTAACGTTTATCAAAACATATTCCAATATCATAGAAAAACTTTAATCTCCTTTCATAAGACTTATCGTCCTTTAGGGTTAGTGAAAAGTAGTCGACTCTATTTCAAATTGATCTCCTTTAACAGTGCAAGAAATTGAACGAGAAAAGGATTTTAAAAAGACACTAGCTTTAAATCTCAAGAACGATTTGGATCATTCCTCATGCGCATGCACGTACGAAATTAACGAAAGAAACGAATATTTTCAAAGTCTTCGGAAGTTAGTTCTGTGTGCTTTTGTATGTGATTGCATGCCTGTTTTCTCTAAATTGGCATAGAAATCGACATTATTTGTAAATTGGTGAATGATAACAAACATACACAGTGCGTCAAATAAGTTTTAAGACTGGGTCTGTAAAAAGAAATGGAAACAAGAAATTAATACCTGTTTTGGTTTTTTATTCAAAATAGGACCCTCCGGCTTCAATGCACTTTTTACAGCGATTTATTAATAAATCGAACGCCTGTTGTAAATCACTTTGTGGAATGGCCTGCAAAGCACGCGTCGAAGCTTCTTGTATGGTCGAAATATCCTCAAAATAACACCCTTTTAACTTCATTTTAAGTTTTGGGAATAAGGAGTAGTCACAGGGTGCTAAATCAGGTGAATACGGTGGATGGTTCAACACACAGACATTATTTTTTGCCAAAAATCGACGAACAATAAGGGAGGTGTGACTGGGTGCATTGTCGTGTAACAAACACCAACTGCTTTCAATCCTATAGTCTGGACGAATGCGACGAATTCTGGCCATCAAACGCTTTAAACAGCTAAGTAGTTTTGACCTGTAATTGTTTGTCCAGTTGGAACAAATTCTTTGTGGATAATACCTTTACTATCGCAGAATGTAATGAGCATTGTTTTGATTTTGGATGGAACTTTTCTTGGTTTTTTGGCTTGCGGTGAATTTGGTGACTTCCATTCCGCACTTTGTCGCTTTGTTTCAGGATCATATTGGAAACACCAGGTTTCATCACCTGTAACAATGGACTTCAAGAAGTTTGGATCGTTTTCAGCGGCTGAAATGATGTCTCTGCAATGTGCACTTCTCATTGCTTTTTGTTCAGGGGTTAAAGTGTGTGGAACAAATTCAGCACACACTTTTGTTTTGCCCAAATCTTCAATCAGGATGGTTCGAATTGTTTCTTTGTTGATATTTAAAGAGTCTTCCATCATTCTCAGTGACGCACAGCGATCGTTTGTTACGAAATTTCGTACTTTTTCAAGAACTTCAGGTGTTCTAGATGAAAATGGTCTTCCACTATGCTGATGATCTTCTACCGTATCTCTTCCGTCCAAAAAAGTTTTGTGCCACACAAAAACATTTGATCTACTTAAACAACAGTCACTGTAAACTTGTTTCATGAGTTGGTATGTTTCCGAAGCACTTTTACCAAGTTTTGCGTTAAATTTAATTACAGCTCTTTGCTCTATCTTAAAAAATCAACATGAAAAAAATTCCCTTCTGCAATGAACGCTCGCCTTCTCTCAGATACTTAACGAAATGCGCACAACTTGTTGGCAGTGTGTCACCAGACGATGGACGTTATGACGCATGAGCATTTACACTCACAGCGCCATTACAACCAGCGCTCTGGGACGAGTCTTAAAACTTATTTGACACACTGTGTATATGAATCATATAAAATCGAGCTACTAAATTTGCCTATTTGTTTAAATGCGCTTGATTTGAGCTATGAAGCGATAAAATATGTTTAAAAGAATACTCGAATCCTACTCGATACTAATGAAATTTTTCAGACGTCTGATGAAGGTAATGCGGAATCTGTAAGATAGAAATCAGCACAGAAAGAAAATGTGAGCTAATCAGAAAACAGCTTTAGATAAAAACATAGCAAATCACCTTCTAAGTAAATGAAATGCAATTTAAGAAGACATCCAGAAGTTAATTGTGGTAATATGACTGAGATATGAACTGTTTGCCATGCACTTATCGGAAATAGTAATTAACTCTAGTAAGAAGAGCATGAAATTCTGTTTTATATTCTTTGACTGATTTTATTCCATTTGGAGATATGAAATGTGCATATAAATGCTTCTATCGATTATAAATGGATTTAAATAAGGCATGAAAAGTGATTAAAGATACTACCAACAATTGATATAAGTAGAAATTTCAGCGCAAGACATCTACATTACTTGTTTTGTCGAATGGCAAAGACGGATAGGAACAATATATCCGTCAATAAAATCGACAGGTACGGGATTCCTTTGCCAATTTTGCTTCTTAGTTTAAATGTGCTTGATTTTAACTTTGCAACTGCATAATATTGCTCAAACTACACGGAAGAGAGGGTCACTCTAATAAAATTCTTCAGTAATCTGATTACAGAGAGCAATGAGAAATCTAGAGGATGAAAATATGAACAGAAAAGAAAATATAAGCAAAAATAAGTTCAGCGTCAAAAAGGCCGAATCGTCTTTGAACAAGGGAATGAGGTGCAGTTGAAGGTCTTTTGAATCTAATTGTGGTCACACGATTGAGGTATGCTTTTTGCCATGCAGTTCATTGGAAATAAGAATTGACATCACTAAAAGTAAACGAAATTCTGTTACATATTTTGGGATAATTTTATTTCATTTAGAGGTATGAAATCCATTTAATTATTATGGATGCTATATTCATTATAGAGTTAAATGAGATATGAAATGTTGGTAACGACACTGCCATCAATAGATATAAACAATTAGGAAGATTTATTAGTTAAGTGTTACTTTTCTTTGCAATTTCGCCCATTGCGTTGCTATACATATCCAGTGGATTCCATCACATGTTGGAGTGTATGGTAACGAGGTTGCCAGCCAGCTGGCTAGAGAGGGTTGTGTACGTCCCCCCTTCCACTTAATAAGGACCTCTCGACCACAGAATTTTTTTGTGGTCTCAAAGCAAAAACCAGAGACTTGGCATGTTCCCCCTGCACATGCATAGTATTCGGCCATCTTTCCCGAAGTGTCACTAAATTGCAAGTTGACTAGAGTTTTCCAGACTTCTCTAGCGAGACACAGAAGTGACCACTCTAAGGACTTGAGATTCGAGGATGGCGTTAAGATTTTCTCCAGATGTCCTTGTTTCACAAGCCTTGCAACCCCTGCCCACCCTATCGATTGCATCGGTGTTTCCGTGACCAGCTTGTCTTGGATCAGGAGAAAGTTGCCTTCTCTTAGAGCGACACGGTCTTATGGATCTGGTTTAGCCTTATTTTGAACCTTGGGGATAAGAAACAACAACAATAACAGGAAAGTTTAGCGCAGATGCTATGCTCGGGTCTGGTAGCTTAAACTAAATTTGAGTAACGAAACTATTTAAGGCTTATTTAATTGCAGTTTCTCGGAAAAGGATGATCGTGAAAACTTAACTGAAAGATTCGGAAACCTAAAAAGGATGTTAAGCCAAATATGGTCCTTGCGCCAAACCCAAAATCAACCAACCAACCTAAAAAAGGTACTTCCATGACATAACAAATGAAAAAATGTCTTTATAGACGAAAATCGTTTTTTAAGAAAGTTAACAAGATTAATTTCGTAAAGTTATAATCGCAACAAAATACATGTTAAGTTTTACAAAATCAATGATACTTAGAAGCTTGAGGAAGGAATGAAGCAATCGGATTAAAAAATGCAAGCTTTACTGCCTTGTAAAATATGTCACTAGACAGACAATTGCTTTGCTATGAACTACGGGCAAATGAAGAGGGGTGGTTCGATTTTTATCCGCAGCTGTCCATGAACGGATGAAATGGTGAATGTGCGAAAGTTACACTCTTTTGAATGAAAGGTTTTTTTTAATATTTAGTCCTTTCTAGTAAACAATTTTATCCAACAACTTTTCTCTTTGAAAAAGTAATTGCTTTCAGCGTGAGAACTATTCGATATGAGCATCAACACACTAACATAGCACAGCAGCTGTGTTTAAGTTTAGCACATAAAATATGTTTAGTATTTATTACGGTGAATATTCCCTTAAAAATTTTAAGGAAGTGGATAAAATACTGAGAAAATTGTCTGGTTAGGAACAACCTTAACAATCTATCATAAGCAAAAAACAGTAATGGTTTCGTGCAGACAGACGCATTAAAACTTTTCGGTGTAGAGTTGAAACATTTTATCGCAAGATTAAACTAAATGTACACAATAACTCAAAGTGAAACATTTCTTAACAATTCTATTCTATGCAAGTTACATATTTTTTTGTAGTCTGGTTGTTGAGGACGGTTAGTCTACATATAATCTATTTGAATACATTAAACTTGCTGGGTTTTTTAAAGTGGAATTATGTAATCTTGGCCATCATTTTGCACAGACGTTTTAATACTTCGGAAGCATCTTTTAGTCTTTTCAGACATTTGGTAAACGATTTAAGATAGAGTATTCCGATAAATTTTTACATGGATAGAGGGTAAGGGATTATAAGTTCAGAACAGAATCCCACTTTCTCTGCACATCACTGATTTAATTTACACTCTAGAAACTTCCAACGTTTTTTATATTCATGATATACATTCAACTAATTCGAAGTAAACGCTGCGATGAAATAATGCAGTTAAAATTGATTTCTTTTCTGTGAAGTTGAAAAGTATATTTTCCCGTCTCTAGTGATAATTAAGTTCTATATTGTACAATGCTTTTCTGCAAAATTAAAGGAATAAAATAGTAAAATATTTTCTAAAATGTATGAGCACATCTCGTCTGAATGAGTATGGATACAATATGGGGTTTACTTTTGATATAAGTTTTCTTAAATCGTGATAGATCACATTTATTACATGTTTCTTGTAAGAAATGAATCAATTATGTAGAACAATCAAGTTTGAATCCAGAAATGCCAAACATATGAATCTAATTTCTTTAAATAATAGAGAAGACAGGATTTTAATAAATGTTTACAAACATTCTTTAACTTATAAACCTCCATTAGCTATAAAGATATCCATTAACTATGTATGAATTTTAATATTAAAGTATCTGCGTGAATGCAAAATAATATTTTAACTGCATTTATACCAGCTGAATTTATAAGATACGTAACAAATATAAATTTTCTAATAAAATGATAAATGCTGAGGGCTAAATCTGTAGAACAAATTACAAAAACATCTATCTGAATTTTTAATTAATTAATACATTTAAATACATGCATAAATTACTTATAAGTATTCTATACATTTCTCATGAAACCTAATGCTTTATGAATGCCCATAAGATTCTAAAACCACGAATTTATTTTACAGGCATATCATGTCAATGCTATGAGTACTTACATATATATTACTCAATGCCATTCCGTATGAAATATAGGTAAATGTTTGCTGCATAGTTTTATAGAATTCATCGGTGATTGTTTATTTACATATTTAGTAAACTCACAGAATTTCTGTAAAGAATATTTCTTTTTGATTTATTAATTACACTGGTCTACTAGGGTTTTATATAACACAAACAAATTGAACTTTTTAAAATTAAGTTTTAGGTGCTGATTCCACATCTGATCTTAAAAAATGCCAACATATAAAGTTGTTTTGTTATAAGGAATCTAATATTTATTATCTTTCAAAATTAGCGCTTTTAACTATGTAAAACATTAGATATTTTTCTTTTCATGTTTCGCTACCTGGCATTTTATGGGTGTCAACGCTAATATTTTCTGCTGAATATGAATATAAACTGAAAATGTAACCATAACCTAATCGTCGTTGCTATTTTCATTGATGGAGAAACACGTGCTAGATGTTTGTGAAGAAATTAGGTCCCAAAATGGAACAATAGCAATTTAAGTAGTCACTGGGAAGACTGCTATTTTTGTTTAACTAAAGTGAATGAATTTTCAAAAAAGAAAAGGAAAGAAAATGCAGTATCCATATTTACCAGTAGCCCCGAGAACTATTCCTTATGGAGAAAATCATCCTATACAAAATTTACAATGAACTGAGAAGATCGAAACTCACGAGAGAAAGATATGAACTTACATGAAGATCCTTATCCTACATGCATTCCTAAACACTTAGAAGAGACCCACTTGATTGATCAAAATGAATCGGTTTATTTCATTCGACACTTGCGTCTTTCCAAAAAAGATCAACTTTTAGGTTTTAGGACTTTGACAATGGAATCGTCTAAGATTACTCGTGTTTCTGAGTTCAGATTAGAAATTTCGTTCTATCCTCTCTATGTCAAATGCAGGATAGTATATGCTTTTGTTCAGACATTCTAGGATGTATGATAAATTTAGGAATATCCAACGATCATAAAGTTTGTCGACTCCTTCAAGGTTAGTTTATGGACTGTCCTTTTGTACAGCGGAAAACAAAAACCTCCTATTCCATGAAGTAGGAAAGTTATGAAAGCATGAGATAAATTCTTACTGAAACAAAATATGACAACTTTAAATGATCAATATTGGGTGATCTGAAAGTGATATCACTCTTGCTCGGGCTTCAAAATGGTGTCACCAAATTTTGTTTACTTTGTATGAGATGGCCACAGCATAACACTACAAAAATACTGACCTAAACGAGATGCTTTCATTCATAAAGAGAATAATTTCCGTCTCAAGCTTTTTGTTAATTTCTATGATGTTTTGCTTTCACTTCGTATCAAACTGGGGCTGATGAAAATCGTTGTGAAAGCTATGGACAAATTTGGGCCCGGTTTATTTCATTTAAAGAAAAAATTTCCAATATTAAGTTATGCAAAACTCAAAGAATCTGTGTTAGTCCTCAGATATGGAAACTACTGAATAATTCTGCTTTTTTCAGAAAAGCTGAACATAAGTACCCGGCAGCATGACTATCATTCACATCTGTGGTCAGGGAATATTTGAGGAACCACATAAAGGAAAACTACCATTAACTCATTCTAGACCTTCTCAAGAACTATAAAAAACCTTGGGTGATGAATGTCCTTAAAATTATATTTTCTGAATTCTCATCTGGATTTCTTTCCTGATAACCTAAGAGCAACCAATTATAAACAAGAAAGGTTTCACCAAGATATACGAACTTTAGAGGGGACATAGCAAGTCTGGTGGGATCCCTCAATGATGAGTGCTGGTTTTTGCAGGAGGATCACACTTAAGAGAGAATGTGAATCATAATGAGCTACTCGTATGGGTTGACGAGTAAAAATGTATAAATTTAATTGTGTTTATAAATATTTACTTTAATTTTCTATTGCCTCATGCAGTTATATGTGATTATAGATTTTACAATTTTAAAAACTGTAGTTCTACAGCTAACAAAAATAATAAACACTATGCTAAATTACAGTTTTAATAACTGCTTTAGCTTGGAATTTTATATTGTATGACCTTGAGGCGAACTTAGCTACCACTACAAAAATTGACTTACGATACAATAGTATATATAGCAGTGTAACCCAACTCTACTATGGAGTACTTTTTGGTAGACAAAGGTTGCACTGCTTCACATCAGTTTGCCAAACTGGTGACTCGGACGTGACTTGAACGCGAAAACTTTAAAAACGATGGATGGTTCACGATTAATAGTTTAATTGCCAATGCGATGCTAATCACTTTAAACAACCGTCTGAGGCTCTGTGATAGCAGACACTGCTCATATTCCTATCACGACTTTATTCCGTTCTTTGCTGCTCAGCCTTCTCTTCACAAGGCCACTCACACTGGGCTGCTAAAGGCAACACACATAAGAGCTCGACCACTCATGCGAAAGTACACTCGTGATCTTAATACAACTCTCAGGGGCCACGCAAATAGCAATCATTCAACTAGTGGAGACATCTATCGAATTCGGCTACTGCTAAATTCTGGAGGGGGAGTATCGTGGCGAACTTGGCTACCACTACAAAAATTAACTTATGATACAATAGTATATATAGCACTGTAACCCAACTCTACTATGGAGTACTTTTTAGTAGACAAAAGTTGCACTGTTTCACATCAGCGTGCCAAAACCTTTCCTGCCACTTCTCGTAAACATTGCATTGTAGTATATACATATCTTTAAATATAGCGATTGTTAATACACAAATAAATGTACGTGATGGAGATTTTTAGTCACATTTGAATTCAACACCCTAAAAGTAGTTAGAAAAACTTATATCCATGTTATGAAAAAAGTTTTAAATTGTTGGCCAATGTTATGTAAATAAAGAATCACGGATAAATATCCGATGCAACTACACTAGTACACTCTGCTATGCTTATTCTCCTCTGCTACATTTATGCTTTGTAGAAATATTCCAATAGTTACATTCCTTATTCTGTATAATATATTTTGAAATAAGAATATAATGTTAACATTTTACACTTTTTTGACAACATGCGTAGCAACCAATTTCAGAATATCTGCACTATCAAAACTATGAAAAACGCAACTTTTAGACATATCTTTTCAACTCTCTATAGTTTATGCTTAGATGCGTAGATACAAGAAGCTTAAAGGAGTTTCTTTACGACAGGAAAATATGAAAAATGAGCCTATATCCTCTTCTTGTCACGTGCAGCTCAAATTGTACCATTGAGGAGATATGAATAGCTACGGTTTTATCTTCTTGTGGTTCCTGATATTTACCATTAATGCGTAAAGTTTGGTTTGATCTCAGACTAAACCGGTCATAATCTGAACTCGTGTTCGCATCAACTTTTCGAAATGAAAGTGTTGTAGGATATTATGTTCAGAGACATTCAGTTATAGGGATATGTATAAAGGTGAAAACTTTTCGCTGTAAATATAAGTACAAGAAATCGACAACTTTTACAAACATAGGAACGAAGAAAACATTGTAAAGTAATAATTCCACTTGAAAGAAAAAGATTGAAGTTATTTCTTTGAGTTAGCAGAGATACTTCTTACTATACTTCTCATATGAATACCTATTGAAAAAGGGGGCCGCGGTAGCCCGGTTGGTAGAGTAGCGGATTAGCAACCGGTGGGTTACGAGTTCAAAACTCGAACCAATCAAATACATTCGTGTACGTGGGGGCTGGAGAACATTAATTCTGTGGTGGCCTCAAATATTCTCTCGTTGGCGTGGTGTGGAAATTTGGAGAGTGGGGTGCCAGCTCAGGTATTGATTCGTCATCTGACTGCTTGAAAATTACAAGGTTTTGCCCTCGAATCTTTCCCTATGGGGTTGATCACGGACTGTTGCCAATGGCCCGTTGCGTTGCTCCAGTGCAACGTTAATTCAACTACTTGAGCAAACTGTTTCGTTTGCTCAAGGTGTTATACAAACCCATGTGTAGCAATGTTTCTTCTTGTGGTCTCTTTTGGATACTGTAATCTCCATATATTAAGGATTACATTATTGGTAATCTACGTCAATCATGCCCCATATTGACACCTCGGACAGTTATTGGCACTCTGATCTTTAATTTAAAAAATAAGCTTTCATGTCAATGTTCAGTTTTAGGCTTTGCATGTCCATTTATACTGCAAAAATAAACTAAATAGGAATGAAGGGATGTCAATAACTGTGGTGTCAATTACTCATCCATAGGGTGTCAATAACCAATTTTGCACTATTTATTCTCAATATATTGCAAAATGCCTTTCAGTGATAATTTTTTGTATGAAACCCTTTATTCAGCTTAAAGTAGAGTAATTCAGGAAAAGTTACAATGAATTTCAACTTGATAGAACTATTTTTACTACTTTTTCCATGAATTTATAGTATAAGTATTGCCTTAGGGGTGTCAATTACTGTCTTGTTTACCCTATTATAAAATATTAGTCTCTAAAAGGACTTTAAATTAATTCAGCACAAAGCACTTTTCCGTTATTGACTTTTGCGAGTTGTAGGTGTCGCAGATTAATTCCTGACACTTTCTCTGTGTGTATTTCTCTCTTCTGTGTCAGTAAAATTTCCTTGTGCGTATGTCCATTACTTGACGTCTTCCGTTTCGTGTGCATCAAAGCTTAGCCAAATATGCTCCATAAAATCACAATAACCAATCTTTACTGACTTCCTCACAGTATAAACTATCTGACAGACCTTCAATTAAATTCATCATAGGCATGTGGTGGTACATCAACCGTTTGGGGAAAGATATTGAATAGTATTGGTTTGTATTAAGGGGTCCCATTATCTATTTTACAAATATACTGCTTTATAACGACAGAAGTCGGTTATCTAATTTGTAAATTTAAAGTTATTGCATGGTCTTGTGGTAAACCCGAAACAGTATTGAGCGAATGGAAATGTGCTAGAAATGTGAGATGTTATCATCGATGCTTTAACCATTTAAACACAATAAAAGTTAAATAATTTAATTAATATATTGCACGATTACCCAACGATGTGAGAAATATGCTCTAAAAATGTAAACTTTTACATTGTACTTCTTTAATCTGATTTAATTCCTATTTTCTAGCATTATTTTCTTGTTTAAATAATAATTTTTTAAACATTTTTTACAAAATACCGCTTGACTTTACAGAACCCTAACGGTAAAAGTATAACTTTTTTAAAAATTTAACCGAGTTTTTAAGCTTATAAACCCTTTTATCATTTCAAAGCAAATGTAGGCTCCACTTTAAAAACACTGATTCTCTTCTCAGTAGACTATCAAGAGACACAACAAGAAACTTCCTTCACATAAAATTATATCTTCCAGACAACTAGGATAGTAATTATTTCCGCTATTTACTATCAGCAACGTCTTATCACAAGTAATGAGAAAATCTTTTGAATCAAATTATTTCCATTGTGCCTTGAGAACTTTATGGAGGCAATTAATAAAGCTGCTTCACAAAGGTCCTATGGCATGAACAATATTTTTGGTAACAAATACAAGAATTGGCAGATACTTAAAAAACAACCGCAAGCAGCAAACTTGCTTTAATTAGATTCCTCATGAAAGATGCTTATAAGCGCTATCTTCTGACTTCGGTGCATGCTTTTAAGAATTAATTACTGACAGCAGGAACGTAAAAATTTAAAATTTCAAGGTTTAATGACTTATTTCCCTTTTGGTTACAAAGGGACCAACTATTAATTCTTAATAACAAGTATCATATACATATAAAACTTTGCATTCAAAAATGAACATATTGGGTCATCAGAAAATACAATTTTTAGTGTGTTTTAAAATACCTAGAAAACACACAATCAACTTTACCGAAGATATACAGTTTGCTCCCATCTACATTTTAAATTTTCAATACCCTACCAATTTAATCCAAAGAATAAATCGAGCACCCTTTGGATATCATATTTATAATTAAAAGTTTTACTATTAAGATGGTTTTGAAGGTTTCGAAAAAGATGTTCTATAGGTGCTATGTCAGAAGAATATGGTGGATAAGTCATGATTTCCCATTCCAATTGTCTTTATTTTTGCAGCGTTTCTTGTGTCATGTGAGATCGTACATTGTCATATGGAAAACACGATTTTTCTGTTAGTTTGTGTGGGTCCTTTGTAATCAATAGGTTGTTTTAGCCGCGTTGATTATTTGCAATTGTTCGGTTTGATTTTCAGGAAGCTGGTCATAATATAGATAATGTTTGATAACAGGATAACTTTTTTCACTCTTAAATTCACGTGTGAAAAACTAAACCGACGCACATCTATTTAACACGCTTTGCAAATTCTAAAAAACAGACACAGTGTACAATTATGCGATAATTGTACAACATTGAGTCATTAATTTTGGCCAATAAAAACCTATTATGGGATGACCAAATAGTTCATACTATTCTACAAAAGAACGGCTGAGCATTTTGCTTCCCAAAGTTAGACTTTTCTTAGTCTGATAGTTTGGCAAGACAAACATTGTTCGGACATGCGACAAAACATCCTACTTGCGCATACGTTCTATTTCTGTACAGAAAACATGTCGATACGCATGCATATTTCTGCTTATTATGCGTTACAGGATTGATGTTGGACCAATGTGAGGTTTGTCTTTTACTCGAATAAAGAAGAAACGTGTTATGTTCATTCGCTACTCTAAAATCCTTCTTGTAGTGTAAAATAACGCTTCTATTAATTTTTATTTCTTTACTACTAATTTTTCAAAACTTTTTATTGTCAAGAATTATTTAACAAATCAACAAATTTCCCAATTTATGAAGATCATAAATAGTTGAAAGCTAAACCTGTACACTTTCTTGCATAACCCTGAAGTTTTTAAAACTTCTATCATTAGCTGTAAAACTAAATTTTATTTTTCGAATTTTATACTGGTTGGATGTTTTTTTATTGATACCTTTTTCGTTGTGTTGTGTACTTGTAATTACACCTTATTGTAATTTCTCTTTCTGTTTCCTGTACTTTTTATACTGTCTTGTAAATGTATTTATTTGTAGAGCAGTATGTATAAATAAGTAAATAAACTAAGATAATTATCGAGTAAAGTAAAATATTTCTACCTTTTAAGAACAGTTTAAATTTAGTGAGAAAGAAATATAGTTGTATCATATGAAAAAAATGTGCATTATAATATGGAAGTTACATTATATATTAAGATATTACGTCCACGATCAACTTGATTCAAAATTCTAGTGAGCCATGTAATGTCCAATAAATCCCCTACAAATAAATATTCATGTTTTTATTTTCTCTGACTGTTTACCTGTGATGTCCAAATTCAATCTCTGAAAATAATCGTCTTTGTCAAAATCATCTAGTTTGTTTTTCATTACATTAATTACGAAAGGGTAATTTTTCTTGGACAAATAATCATTGCTGTCAGCTAACCAATATATACTGTCATTGGCTTTCTTTCATATGTGTGGTATTAGGTATAAACTGTGTGTATTTATCTACTTATTTCACGACAAATTACAATGTTAACCTTAAATCTTTTTCATTATTACATTATCCAAGTGACATTCGTTTGCAGTGAATGGGTTTATTGTTTGTCTCACGAGTTATTGGGTTTCTTTCCCGATAAAAATTATCAATCAATATTAATAGAATCATGTCAATCTCATGCGAGATTCATTCTTATGCTGCAATAAAAGAAAAGATTGGCATTATTAATATCTTTTTCTAACACTTTACATTAGCTTTCATTTTTTTTTAATTATAGCGGTTATTTAATAAAGTATTCCGGAATTACGTCTGTAAATATGATCACCTATTGAGTTGAATACTGCTAACTAGGATTAAATTCAATTCTCCGTAGATTAGATTAATTCACTGAAGACAATTTCTGATTCCGTTCATGAGGGATCCTTAAATAAGTTTCGTCGACATATTTTGTAGGTGTTTAAGTGAATGGCGAGTCTGAAAATCCATTTGATTTGTAAGTATTACAAATGCATAATTATTATCCGACCCCACAAACACATCTGCATTCTGGGCCTCAGTACTAGATTAGACAACGAAACTCCGTACAATAGACAATAGACCTCGATACTAGGAGAAGCATTGGACACCGGTACTTTCGCTAGACAATAGACGCCAATACTAGGTTAGGCAATGATCCCAGGTACTATGTTAGATAATGACCGTGGTACTAGGTTATGCAATAATCACCGGTACTATGTTAGATAATGACCGTGGTACTAGGTTAGAAAGTGGACCTTGATAGCAGGTCGGATTACAGGCCCCAGTATTAAATTAGGCAACAGGTCCCGGTATTAGGTTGCATAGCGTACGTCAGTATTAGGTTAGATAGGAGACCTATGTACTAAGAATGAAATACCATACCTATTCAAAGCATTCAGTATTTAATTTGCACAAAATGTATTCATTTTTGTCTTTCCTTTTTTCACTTATCGTTCAGCTTCATTATTATAAATAAAAATGAAAAGATTTATAATTATTTTTTTATTTAGAAAAGCCTGATCAGATTTCCCTGTCCTTCTCCCCCTTTAGGGCCTTAGCACGGTCCGCTTACCACGATCCCTCCACAAGTCTTTTTATAGTTATTGTCAAGGTGAAAAGAAACGAAATAAAACTAAGACATCCATCTACCAGAGATCAACCCTTCTCAAAATGTACAAGCCTTGTTCCTATAGCGACCGCCATCACCCAGACACCTTGGAAACGAGTTCTCGTGAAAAACATATAGTACCATGGTATCGGCTACACCCAAGGGTCTCTGATGATTGAAGACGACAAAAGTAGCTGAAAATATCAGCTTATAACATTGCTATAAGAATCACGTGATTCTTTTATGTTTCAGGATAATTCAGCTGTGTTAAGTACGAATTAAGTGACAATTTACCTGATTTTCCTTTTTCGGAGGTATTAGTGTATTTCTTTACTTAGCGGCTGGAGTATTTTCTATCAGGGTAGCAACCGAATAAATACTAGAAATTCTCCATTTGTATTGTTTTTAAAAGCTTATATGTGTAGTCATATTCAAAAAACCTACAATTCTTTTACCGAAAGCAGTATTGTTTATTGGATGACACCACTCATTGGTTACCCTTGGACAAGATTTACCAGTAGGCCTAATCACCTAGATCACTGGTTCTCAAACTTTGAGAAACCTCTGCCTGGTAACACACTATTAGACGAGAATGATTAATGAAATCTTGTAGTGTACTGTAGTTTTCTCAAACATCAATAAATTAATTTGTGCTGATTGTTAATGGCGTGCATCTCATTCTGATCACCATTAATTTATATTTGTTGTCCATCGTTGTCCAAACACCTTCAATATAAGATTTCTAAAATTCATTACATTTAAAAAATCACATCATTAGGGTTTGGAAGCAAGCACTCACAAGTAGCCATGCAAACTTGCAAAGAAACGGTATTCAGAATTATTAGATTTGAGAAGCGGATAGACTGCCTTGATCTTCAATTCCAGCGGAAAATTTTCTTTATACTTCCTTGCTTCCAGTGGAATTTGGTGCACCAGATGTTAATTAGTCGTTCTGGGTCCGAGCTTTCCGCTTCAGGATTGATCTTGGACCGTCGCCAATAGCCCGGTGTATTGTTCTAGTGCGACGTTCATTCAACTACTAACCAACCGAGTTTTCCAATAAATTAAAATATTGTTTACTTCAAAATATTTCTATATCAAAATATTTATTCATAAAACTTTTAAAAGAAACGAAAAAAGGCAAATTCCAACTCCGATGTAATTCATTCCAGTCCCTCGGTATTCTAAAACCACTGGCCAATTAAAAACTTACGAAGAATTTTGTAATTAATGAAATGAATTAAAAGATAGTGTACTCTATATATTTTCTTATTTTGTATTTCATATATCTTAATACTAAAGCCATTTAAAAAATTTTCTTTTGAACTTAATGGATTGTGATTTAGATAATTAATGGTACATATATCTATATGTAAATCCTTTTAAACACGTTCTCTGTAGTCAAGAGGCTACAATAATAACGATCTCGCTAAAATCCCAGTTAAGATCCACATTATTTTTATGATTGTTTAGACAGTAAATTTTCATTCAGGATAATGATAAGTGTTTGAGAATAAATATTTATCAATAGTCTAGACTTTATACATCATTTTAAATTATTTCTACGGGCTACTTGCATCAAAAAAGTTGTCGAGAATCCAAGATTGCATGCTTTTGCAACAAACTTTATATCAGTATAGATAAACAGCTTTTTTTGATTACCAGGAAGCAACTAATTAGAAAAGCTATCTATCTTACTGCATATGCTAAAAAATTACTAAATTAACATTGAATAAATTTAATTAATGTAATTCACATTTTTATGCATTGAATCTATTGAAATATATTTAAATACTAACTAAATTGTTGCATATAGAGTCAACTTTTAAAAACACATCATTTTCTTTTAGTGCTTTCAAAGATTACGTACCTTCTTTGACAATTGAGACCGAATGAAAGAAATTGTGGCTATATATTACCCAAAAGATCTCGAGTTGTGCTATACTAATGTTAAAAGTTAGTGAGACAAATCAAAATCGTTGGGATTCGTATATTTCAGGAGAAATTCCTAAAATTGCTTTAAAAGAATTAGTATAATGTCATTTTCTTTGATCCTATTGTCCCGGTGATTGCATTACCTCAGGTTCAATTGAAGTCTTCCACGAAACCGGATTTGCTTCGTAACCGTGAAATAGTACAATCTTTCAGTACAGGGATTCGCAAAACTATTTTTAAAACTAACTTCCAAACCAGCAGGAGAAAACCGAGTTCCCAAGTCCTAGATCTATAAAACAAGCAAAAGAGTTCTTGAATATATAAAAGTAGAGAGAAATAAAACTATCCTATTCACGTTTGAATTGATGAAACGAAAATTTTTCTGCTAGAGAACAATTGTTTTTCTGAGAAAGATTTTAAATCTTCCTGAACATAATATTTTTTCTTAAAGTGAGTGCTCTTATGTCTCGGGTATATTGGTAGATGTTTCCATCCACAGAAATACTCTATTTTTACGATTTTATCGAGTATAAAAATAGTTTATGACTGCCTTTATCTCGTGCTTCTTTTGTTGGAATTGTACTCACATGTTTTGCAAATCCTTTTGGAGAGAAAAACTGAATACAGATGTACTTGATACTCAAATGTTCGTGAACGAAAAGCGACTTTTCGAGACGCGTTACTGGAATTGGCTTTTTGTCTGCATGTAGTTTACCCAAGTTCAATTTTAAACACCTCTAACACTTTGCGACAGAATCGGATTTTATGTGTTTATGTTTGTCTCAGATTCTGAGACGAGTTACTGTGGATGTCAAATCTGTATTCTTGTTTAATAAACAGCATAAAATGGAAAGGATACATAAAACAGGAATTTCCAAAGAATATCTCGCGGGTATGTTGACAAAGTAAAAAGAAGAATGATTTCTTAAACATTACATTAAATTAAAAAAGAAAGAATTACGATCGTTCGTTGAGATCTGTCACAATAATTCAGGGTAGAAAACTTGACTTCTTTTTTTCTTAAGATACTTAACTGTTTTTAATATTTTTGATGACTTTCTTTAACCCTCTGAGTGTCTGGAGATTTCCGAGTAAGGTAGTATTGCTTTCAATACACAACACCCACAATTATTAAATATTAGTTGAAAGAATCCTAGGAAAGATTCTATTGTCAAGAAGATAAAAACTGGTGAGAAGGAAATGGTGGAGGGAAGATTGCAGGTTTCAGAAGGGAAACATGGATGTGAACACTTTGAAGGGTTAAATGTAACATAGAATTTAGAAATCCTGTTTTGCATGGATCATTGAGTGAAATAAATTTACATTGCATGAATAAATGTCCATCAAAACACTGTACGATATTAATTCATTTACAATGTTACTTATTAGCTAAGGGCTTCAAAAGACATTATACAGGTTTACCAAAACTTCCTGAACAAACTTTAAGGGAGGGTAGGATCACAAAACTAAACCATATTTGTATGCCCACAAGCGCTACCGGGACTTTCAAGAGGGACCTATTTGGCAGCACAGTAATTGACTAGCTTGGAGGGCAATTCATGCTCCTACGCTGTCAGGGGTGTTACTGTTGGTGGTCACAACTTTGAGCACCTACTGTGAAATTACAGCGTATAACTACTGTCAAACTGTTCAATTAGGGGTAGTAAATATCTAGTTCACATTCTTGCTGTCTTTCATTTCTACAAAGGAGTCCCTTACAGCACATCTGGGCTCCAGCACATCCATATGGCGCTTGCGGACATACACCTTTCTATGTAAGTACTGTTTAATTTTTTGTTTCCTACTTTCCCCTTGAAGTATAAACAGGAAGTTTTGAAACAACCCGTATATATTAATGAAGCATCGAACTAACTTTTAAAAGTATTTTATAATGAGCCCTCCCCTGAAGAAGATTAGGGATGTCCCTGACATAAGAGATTTAAGGACATGAAATGTTAATGTTATAAAGTCTGTAAAAATTGCGAAGCAAAAATATGAAATGAAAAGTTGACACAAAAGTTAATTAGTTGAGTATATTTATGTATCCCCTCGAAAAATTACATTTCAATTTGAACTTTTCTCTCCGTCATCCGAGGCTCAACTGCACTTAATTATTACTTACACATTAATTACAAAATCATAATTCCGTGACAGGGGATTCTAAATGCACCGAGCTGGATTACCAGTAATATTGATTTACATTCTTATAAAAACCCCATTAGAGATCTTCATTAAAGATCCATTTGAATTATTTTTCACACAAATGGGGAAAAATGAAACAAAATCGGATGTCTATTTTTTAAGCTGACAAAGCCTAAAGTTAAAGCTAATGGAAATGTTTAACACGTACGTTTGCGAAGATACACCTTACGTGAATAGAGTTATTTTGTGTTCTTCCTACTCCTCTTAAAATTTATATATGAAGTTTTGAAACGCCCAGTATAGAATAATGAAGAGTAGCACTCTGAATATCTTAATGCGGACGTGAAACAAAAAAATTGACATAAAAATTAATTACTTAAAACGATTATGTACTCCTTCGAAAAAATTTGATTCCAATTTCAACTTTTATTCCCTCTGTGTGAGGCAAGTAATCAATTACCTTTTCAACTCCACTTAATTAATACTTACACATTAATTACAAAATCGCTGATTCCGAAACATAAGATTCTAAGAGCACCGTTCCGGGTTACCCATAACATTGATTTCCATTCTTAAAAAAACCTCACCTCTGCATTAAAGATCCATTTAAATTCTTTTTTCATCCATTTGGGGAGATGGGAAGTGAAACAAAAATCGAATATTTATTTTTTCAGCATTCTTACTTTCCCAAATCGTTTTTTTTTCTCTAGCAATCTCCCTCTCTATGTCAGGTGTTTTTCCCCTGTAAATAGATGCTGCCAAACAGATAGGCAGAATAAGAAAATGGAGAAAGCAAGGGATGGAAGGAAAAGGAAATAATATCCTGTATTGAGCGCTTAAGGACTGAGATTGCGATCGATGTGAGCGTTGGAGGCGACGATGACATCTTCTGTGGGTCTCGAACGCCTGCCGCAAGTGGCAATTACGTCATAAGTAACAAATGTATGAAGATGTCCTTAGATCTGTAAATTGACAATTGCATTCGTTTCGATGGAGATAATTTTTTATACATGAAAGGGAAATGCGAGATGCTGTTGAACGGTGAATGTGGGTTGCAACGAAATTATTATCTTTGTATTAAATAAAATATACTTCTAATATCTTCTATATAGCTGTCGGGAATTTCTCACCAGTTTGATTTCAAACAAGTGAAAGTGGTCCAGTCTCCAAGATTTATCCTCGAGTTGAACTTTAAAGCCTTTTTAGAGTTGAACCTTAGAGAAGCCTTTTTAGAGTTGAACATTAGAGAAACCTTTTTAGAGTTTAACAGTAAAGAAGAATTTTTAGAGTTGAACATTAGAGAAACCTTTTTAGAGTTGAACAGTAGAGAAGTCTTTTTAGAGTTGAACCTAATAGAAGCCTTTTTAGAGTTGAACATTAGAGAAACCTTTTTAGAGTTGAGCAGTAGAGAAACCTGTTTAGAGTTGAACCGTAGAGAAGCCTTTTTAGATTTGAACCTTAGAGAAACCTTTTTAGAGTTTAACAGTAGAGAAACCTTTTTAGAGTTGAACAGTAGAGAAACCTTTTTAGAGTTGAGCAATAGAGAAGCCTTTTTAAAGTTGAACATTAGAGAAGTCTTTTTAGAGTTGAACATTGAAAAACCTTCTTTAGAGTTAAACGACGCGTGGTTAAGGGGCGGGTGTGTCCGAATCATTTTCCACAGCTATGTCTTTCAAACATAGATTACTTTTATAAAAGGTCTAAAATACCAGCAGAAATAGTTCACGTAATTTTTAAATTTTACATTAGCATTTAGCACGTATCTATTCACATAAACGAGTTGTCTTATCAATAATATTTAAATTAGCAATAAAAAATGTATCTTTATTTACACGTTAGGTACAAAAGTTGACAAGAAGTTGCAATGTGTTATTTAATGCCAATAGAATATGCACATATCTATCGTACGTCACATTGAGAGTAGCAGCTTTGAGTCCTATAAAACGAAGTTTATATCGAAATGTTTTTAGCATAAGTAAACGATCTGCATTCTGAGTTTATCACTCGAAAGGATTGTCTTTTATCCATGGATATTTTTTGAAATACCACAACTCTATTTCTTTTAAATCTCGTTTAAAATTAGCTTTGTTTTATTCATGACATGTTCGCTTCCATTTGATAAGTTTTCGGAAACTATCCAAGTCAACTATAAAAATATGATACAACTGAATTGAGATACAATAGCCGTGAATTAAGCTTTTGTTTTCTTTGAAAAACATTAAGTGCAAAACCTGGGGTTTCTTTTCGAGATAACAATCTCCTTTAAACATCTCCTTTAGAGGAGAAAAAGTTATTTTGCTTCGTTTAAATTTGACAATCTGTTGTTTTGCAAATAATACGAACTATCACACATTTTTGAGAAAACTGACTTAAAGTATAAAGATTTTACTTTTGGATGATCGAAATGTTATCTTAAGAGAGGCATTTTCTGTCAAGCTGAATGTAAGTGGCAGTAATGTTTCTGATATTCATTCCAAACGTGACGTCACTTGGCTTGCTTTTCCAATATGATTTCAGTACGTCGCTAATGAATGTTCCAAAAATAAATTTTGAATTACTATACGATAGTTGATTGGTCAACGCCAAGTATATTAATCGCCAGATCCAGGTTCAAAACTGCTATTGGACATTTCGTGGCTGACGATATATTTCAATGACTATTTTTTTATTAAAACTTTGCAATTTTATGAATAGCATGGTAAAACTTTGAAAATGCATCCTGTAACAAATCATAAAACATCAAACGATGCTAATATTCTACATTAGAGATTTTATGTAAACAAGAAACCGAATGGAATCCGAAGATTTTACTTCCAATATAGAAATCCTCGCTTATGATACATATTGGCGTTACCTTAAAATGTAGTTTATTGACATTAATGTCAATGTCAGGAGCTAAATCTAAGAATCGTCGATCAGTCTACTATCATACATCAATTTGTGATCTATTCTTTGGAATTTTTATTGAAGTGCTGAACTCGTATTCGAAAAACAAGCGTCACTTTGGGAATACCTTCTTAAAACCTGTACCACCGTCAGAAACAGAAATATCTCCTACGTTTAGCTTAACAGAAAAGCCACTCAAGCGTTGATTATTATTTGTTTACCATCCCATTATTTTCTAAATGCTTTGGTGTTTTCTGTATTTAAATAAATCTTTGAATTTTCTTCTTTCGAATGTTTAATTATTTCTGTACAATATGATGATATTGTGGACATGAATTACGAATAGCCGGCACAGGGGTGAAACATCCTACCTCATGGAAGTTAGCGACACAAGAGGACAGTATATCCTAAAGGATAAGCAGAGAGTATGAATCAGTAATCAAATTTAGAAATTAGTTCACAGGTTTCTGAGAGAGGAATGCAGTGGCACTGAATTAATAATGCATATGTGCCTGGGAACTCGATCAATGAATAGCGAACATAGCGTGTAAAAGTAAAATATATATTTACCAGTAACTCAAGAAAAATACCTAAGTACTCATAAAAATGTCATAAAATATATTTTTCTTGCATTACTTACCATTTAATAACATTTAACAATTACAAACTTAACAAATCAAAATCGGTAGTCAAGTACCTTATTTCCTTTAAATATTCGTATTCGAAACCGTGAAAATGCTTCTCAATGGTGAACTAGGTTTAACATATTTTAGTGTCTTATTTTGTGATACGTTTGTGTGGCAAATGTGTGGTCCATAGCTCAGTGGATCAGTATGCGATCAGTAGTAAACGCAGATTCTATTTCTGTAACTACGCAAGGTACATTTCTTTCTTTTGTGTTAGTAAAATTTTCCTTTTGAATGTGCATGGCCAATTACTTGACGGGAAAAAAACATTGCTTGATTCATTGCTTGATTGATTGCTTGAACAAAGATTCGATTCCTATACCGTAGGTATATTTATTTTTCTATACCATGTAAATTTTCCTCGTGCGTGTGTTTGTCCATTTTCGGGACGTAAAAACATTGCATGGCCAGATATGGCCCTTGCGCCATGAAAACCAATCAACCATCAACTCAAGCGCAAAATTCTTCAGTTCTTTACATAAAATAACAGCAAATTTTGAACTGATTTAGGAAATTAAAATCCATTCCATTTGTGCAGGTGCTTCTTTCTAACTTTATGGGTTGTGTTGCTCAAGTGCGACGTAAATTCGACTACCTACCTAACTTTATGGTGCAATTTGCGCTATAAGAAACCAACCAACTAACCATCAACACAAGTTCAAAATTGCTAGAATTATCTACATAAACTTTCATTGCGTGTATGTCAATTACTTGTCTTTTTCTGTCTTGTGTTGTCACAGCTTGGCCAAATATGGTCCTTACGCCATAAAATCCAACCAAATTATCTTATACAGAAAATAAAACCATACTATCTGTACACCTATCTAACTTTATGGTGCAATTATACAAATAAAAGGGATAAAGCATTTTGAAAATGGAAACCTCTCGATTTTTCACTTGAAGGCGAAAGATCAGTCATTCAAATATCCTGGCACAGAACGTTTACGAAAAATCAATACGGGTTCAAGACACGTCAGTCTGTCGTCGGAGATTTCCCAAATGGAATTTTCAATATATTCAAATGCTGATATTTGGGTCTCTTTTTTCCATCATCATTTGTTTCGAGTCTTTCTTCGTATTATGCTTATTACAATGCGTCTGGGAAGGTGTTTCTTCGGTAGATTGAAGGAGTGGAAGATCTGAATAATGCCACGAAGAAAAAAAGTGACCTGGCGCTCTGGGGAACGGAAATGAAAAAAGTTCTGTCTTCCAAAGGACAATCTGTGTGAGCATGAATATTAAAGGGCACGCTGTACGTCAAACGAAATCTGACAACTGGTTTTCTTGGTCTTTTTATATTCGCTTTTTGGATTACAGCTTACAAGCAGTTCGATTCTGTAGAAGTAAAATTACTACACCATGTTTCATTTTTCATTTCTTAAAGTTTTATCCATACTTTAATAAAACACATTGTCACGTCCAGTATATTAAAGTATTCAAATTACTCAGTGACTGATGTGTAAAAGTTCCGAGTATATAGTAATTTTTTTAAAAAGTATAATTAATAACGGTAGCAAAAATATTTTTCAGCAGTGCGGTAAGAATCATAAATTACTTTAAACCATAGATAAAATACAAACACCATCGATTAAAATCAAGTGCACAAATTGTGTACACTAGAAAGGTGAATCGCATTGCAAAAATATATGTAAAAATGGTTAGTTAAAGGCCAAAGTTGATAGTAAGAAAACATCGTTTATTGAACTATTTTTTACTACCTAGAAAAAAGTTCTGTCGTCCAATGAACAACCTGTGTGAGCATGAATATTAAAAACTCGCTATACATCAAACTGAATCCGACAACGGGTTTTCTTGGTCTTTTTAGATTCGCTTTTTGGGTTACAGCTTGCAAGCAATGCAATGCTGTAGAAGCAAAATTATTGAACCGTGTTTTATTTTTCATTGCTTAAACTTTTATCCATACTTTAATAAATCACGCTCTGACGTATATTTTCCAGTATATTAAAATATTCAGATTACTCAGTGATTGATGCGTACAAGTTCCGAGTATATACGAGTGTTTTTGAAAAAGTAAAATTCATTACACTAGCGAAAATATTTTTCAGGAGTCTGCGGTAAGAATCATAAATTATTTTAAACCACAGATAAATTACAAATACCATCGCTTAAAATCAAATTGTGTACACTAGAGAGATAAATCACATTGTAAAAATATACAAAAAAATGTATGTACAAATAATCATTTGAATGCCGAAGTTTATAGTACGACTACATGTTTTCAATGAACTATTTTTTATTATCCAGGCCCACCGGCCTGCCAACACAGGGCTTAAGGCCTGTCTAGTGGTGACCACGAAGCATGCATTTATTATAAAAGAAAACAAAACAAAAGTGCTATGTTATTATAAAGTGCCATCATGCAGAAACAGAGATACTGTTTAAATATAGAGATGAATTATAATAATAAAAGTACTATTTAAATATAGATATACAAATTCGAAGATAATTCAAATACAGATGTATGGAAAACACACAATTTTATAAAGATAGAATTTGAATGCATCAAACAAAACATGTTTGAATAGGATCAAATCAATCCACCCTGTCAGCCGTAACGTAGGCCAACCGAACACACTCACGTGTTCGCCATAAGGATTGTTTATTATTGATTCCATAAGTTATCCATATGATTGATTATGTTTATTACAAAGCGTCAAGGATTGTATTTCTTTGGTAGATTGAATGTAGGTAGTTAATTAACGTAGTACTGGAGCAACGCAACGGGCTATTGGTGACGGTCAGGGATTAATCCCCAACGGAAAGATCCGAGAACAAACACCACGTAATTTTCAACCACGGTCATATGACGAGGTCAGCACATGAGATAACATTGGAGCCCACTCTCCAAACTTCCACACCACGCCAACCTGAGGACATTTAAGGCCACGATAGATTTAACGCACACCAGCCCCCGTGTACACGGTGGTCTTTGGCTTGACCTAGTTTCGAACTCGCAACCCTCCGGTTGCTAATCCATTGCTCTTCCAATTGAGTTACCGCTGAGATCTTAGAGTACAAAGTAACAGAGGGGCATCATACTTAATTGCCTTCTATAATTAATTGGAATCAAAATAATTGAGTTTAAAGCATAATTTACTAACAGAAATTAATATGAACTAATTAATATACTTCATCCTCATTATTAAAATGATTTGATTTTATTTTAATTACGTAAACTTTGTTTTGGACAGAGAACGACATCCGCCTCATTTGTCCCAAAATCCAAAACTGATCCGACTCTGAGCTTTAAATTTTCATGACATGTTCGAGAATCTCCTTGAAATTTTGGTACCACAATCAAATACACGATTAGAGCAAGCATAAATCCAGATTGCTACATTTCGTCAATAGCGGATCAGAGACGAAAGAGATTGTATAATTAATGGTAGCAAGTTTAATGCATAGTTTCCAAATCATTATCAAAGAGATAAAGATGCCAATTCACGGTAGAATTGCACTGGAGGGTAGCAGCTGGGGTTGAATGCATGCTATACCTCTTATGAAATGCTCTGCAGAGACTATACCATTAGTTTAAATCTGAAACTCCCAGATAAATAGGGGTAGTGTGACATAGTAAGCTGCACTACCTACTGATGTGATACAATTGTTGGAATCTATAAAGTGTTGGTCCGCGTTTTGAGAATTCTCAACAAGCCATGCTTGTCAAATTTATACTCTGAAAAACATTTATATTTTAAATGTTTTCAGCGGCATAGTGATTGATGTGGATAATTGCTTCTGTGTCTACCGATTAATGTGTTATACCTATTGGGAGTTAGTCTACGTTTAAGAATTCTTCACAGCTTCAATGTTATAATACTTTTGTCACGTTTATCTTCAGGAAGAACATAAGAACATGTATAGTTAAATTATTTTTCAGTGACATATAATCTGTGTCACCGATTTATATAGTACTAGAAAAATTACCCAACTTTATACGGTTTGAATTGGTTAACTATTGATTGAAGAAATGACCAGAATATATCTTTGATGGGCGGGAATAACAGAACAAGTCAGTTGTGCACAGTTTTCTTGGTGCGAACAGTACAAGTAACTTAATTTTGTCATAGGGCCACATCCAAAATTTCTCCTAATTTCCCCTTTAAAGTTGTCAGACATAAGGTGCAGAACTGTTTTTATAAATTTTATTCATTCACAATATGGAATATTAAGTGATTTCTTTGTTCTCCTTGAAAATTTTATTTCTTGTCTTGTACTGTTATTCCCGCCATCGAAGATATAATCATTTTTGTCTTTCGTAGAATAAAATAATATTTTAACATATTTCGACATCTTTATAATTTCTACAACTTACTTTGGACACAAATCTTATGCATACATATTCATCCATGCAATACATTTCACATAAATGGGACCCCTGCTGTTGACTGAGCTACAAAATGACAAAAGGAGACACTAAGGTAATTACTACAAAAGACGATTTTGAGGGGATTAGGAATTCCCTTTCTTAAGTTCCTTTCATGTAAAATTCCTCAACTCCAATTCATAAAAGCGACGAATCTAAGGCGAGTGCTCTCGCATTAACTTGATAAGCTATTCATCAGTAAGTTTTTTAAAATGAATACATTTTTTTCTTGAAAATTTCATTTTGTGGCACGTCTAATAATAAAAGAACTTGTTTTAAATTGAATGTCTTCAGTACAGACCAACAAAGGTAACTTATCCCCATTTTTTTAAATGGTAAATCGGTTTGACAGCGTTTCTTCTAAAGAAAGCATTGTTTTAAACAAACTTTCCTTATATACGTTGCTTAAATATAGCTTCAATTCGTAAAATAAGCCACCTTGACCTTCTGTCACTATGACAATAAATTTTTTAAGTTTTCAAAAGTCCTAGTTCGGATTTTTTTAACATTAACGTTCTTTCAGCAACTGCAAAATTCCACTTAATTTGCTTTATTCTGACTTACCTTCAACTTTAAATCGAATGCTTTGTTGCATGTGATGAAAGGGAATTACAATTTATTAAAAAATAGATATTTAAAACAGAAAGCGAAATAAAACAAAATAAAAGTTGGCATGAAAAAACGTTGTTTTAAAAACATTCGTGATTCTTTTTTATCTCTTGATCTCGTACAGTTGCCATAACTTACATCTAAAAATTAGGCAAAATTTAAAAATACGAAATTAATTTCCAGCGAAAAACACAGAAAATATATCACTGCACGTAATCAGCCAAAGTGATCCGGTTCGTTGAAAAAAAATCGTCTGTCCCAAATATTCGTAAATCGTTTATATTTACCAAGGAAAAAATAAGACTCGAAATAAATGGAGTATCAGAGTTGAAATTCCGTAACAAATAATTTTTGGAAAAGTAATTTTTTCCAGCAGTACTGTTAAACAATCCATATAATCGCAAAGCTCAGTATACATTACAGATTCTAATAACTACCAAATTATGGTTGATTTAAGTATACTTAGATGTTTTAAATTAAACTTATCTAAATGAATGTAAGTACTCACAGTATGCAAAGTTTCATGAAATATATTCCACCATTTGGACATAGTTCGGACATACACATACAGACAGATGGACAGACAGACACCAAACGCGCAGGAGACGGATTTTGAATCAGAAAGACTCAAAAGAAAAGATAGAAAACTTGAAAGGGGTCGAAAATATTCAGCGTACAAACACTCTATTTTTATTTATATAGATAACTGTTAGAAGCTACAAAGTGTTGCTCTATGTTTATAATGTCCTACATAGCTCCTATGATATGTGTAACAAATTTATCCACAGAAAATACTTTTAGGTTTGATTTATTTCTCAGTTCAGATATCTTCGATCAACTTTCTGTAAAATCTATGGGATTCGGGAGTTTATTTATCATAATAGAGAGAATATTGTAGTTAACCCTCCTGCTGGTTATCTCGACAAAGTATCTCGTCTCATCAGAAAAACTGACCAGATCTTAATTGACGAGATATCGCAATTAGAAGAAAACTAACCAGATCTTGATTTTATTGGTTTTGATCTGTCATCTGTGTTGATCTGTCATCATAAAAAATCTTCAGTATCTTTATGACGAGATATCTCATCATAAAGATACTGAATCTTGATCTTGATGGACAAGATATCTCGTCCGAAGCACTTGGAGTAGGGTCCCGATTTTATCGGTTGGTTTGGTTTGCGGTAATATTATATGCAAGGAAAACAGAAATTTTCCTTGTCAATTCAAACTGTTGAAAAGCTTTATAGGCCCGATGCACATGGAGGTGTGCTGGGCTAGTTTTAATAAACATTTTCTAGACTGCTATTCGTTTTTGACATGATGCCAAATACATGAATCCTAGTTCTTAACTTATATAAATTAAATTGACTCCTACACCTTCAATACAGCGTGGATGTTTCCTAAATAATTAAATTTTTAAACATCATTTTTCTCAAAACAATGATTTTGCATATTATTATCTTTATAGTGATGCTAATATAGTTCATTAGGCAACAAATCAATGCTATATATACGTTGGTATTTATACACAAAAGGATGTATATTTCCTTCGAAATGTATTCTGACACAGAAAACAACTGAGCAAACTGGAACATATGGGATGAACATCACCAGAACCCGCAGTTTATTTCGCTACGTTGGACGCAACAACGTATCACGAGACACTGATGTTTCTTCCCAGGGCTTGTGAAACATTAAATCTTGTAACACAGTATCCAACATCATGGGAATATGAACATCCTTAATAAAGGGCTTTCAATGTTTTGTCCTCTCGTGCAGATAGTATTGATAAAATACAATACAAATATTTAATGCCCGCTCGATTCCTATTTCAGTAACTTCATGGGAAATAAGACGCAGAATATATGAAGTGGTACAATTCATTTAGAATGTGTCAAAGAATACCCAGAAAGAAATGTTTGCGCGAGTGTCGGATAATTCTATTTTTTCGTGAATGCCAAATGATTATGATATGCGCGTGTGCATTGATATCTTGGCTCGCGAAGAATTAAAAAACCGTTTGAAGTTTGATTATTTGTGTTTTATAATTTAGACGCCAGTTGTAGAAACATTAGATATCTTTAGAATTTGAACTTTTGTTATCGTTAGAACTGTTTGTGTTAAAAATTCTTCGATTAGCTGTATGCCGATCTTTATGCCTTAGCGCAAATTTTGTACGGATGCATGGAATCATTATTTCAGAGCCACACCTTCTGTTAACGTCAATAGAATTTTGTAAATAAATAAGTTTTAACTATACAGTTCACTTATTTGAACACACTACATTGTACGGGACAAAATTGAATACATTTCTTTTTTTAACTTCCAGAGTTTATAATTCCTAGACAAAATTCCAAAAATGTAAAATTGTGTGTTGGATCTTTATTTCTCATGTCAAGATAGTTAATTTCGTTGGGATATATTAATTTTGGGTTATTGATTTGAGACTTGTTTTTAAATGTTCTAATAGGATACGACCATAAATGTCTTTTAGGAGAACATTGAACTTTCAAAATCACCAAAATTGATTTTTAAACTTTAACTTTAAAAACTAATGCATTTAAAACTCTGTAGATAGCAAAAAGAATTTTTCAATTACGATCTTTTTTGACTGAGTTACCTATACAACATAAAACATAGTAGTATAGTAAGTCAACTACAAAAACGCGTTTTCATCCTATTCATATTTTTTGACATTCTTCTAAGTGTTCCATGAGCATCTTGTTTCAATTGATTTACTTGAATTTTCTTCTGCATAATTCTTGTACTCTGTTGTATATACCTAAATACAAATGAAAAATTCATCATGATTCTAAATTTTGACATTTTTATTTAAAATGTAGCTTAACCTATGCTTTTTTGCAAATTTTTAGGTGTTTTAATACAATTTTTATAATAGTATAGCAGTACAATAGCAATTTAGCACAATAATATTGCTAAAACTGCACGGAAGGGCTCGTCATACTAATGGAAATTTTCAGCAGTCTTTACTGAAAGTAATGAGGAATGCTTAAGATAGAAATCAGCACAGAAAAGGAAATATGAGCAAACATAAAAGTAGGTTTAGAGGTAGAAAACTTCAAATCGCCTTTGAACAAGTGAATGAGATGTAGTAAAAGTGGACTTTCAGAAGTTAATTGTGGTAATATGAATGAGGTATAAACTCTTTACCGTGTACTTTATTCGAAACAAGAATTAACACCAGTAATAGTACATTTGAAAGGTGTAATCAAAATGCCGTTTTATACTTTTGAATAATTTTATTTCATCATTTGGACGTATGAAATATGCATATCAAAATTTATATTCACAATCAATTGATTTAAATAAAATATGAAATGTGTGTAACGACACTGTCATCGATAAACAATTAAAAAACTTTAGTGCAAATGCCATGCACAGGTCTGCTAATTTTGAATAATTCACGTCTATTATATAAATCAGTTATACCAGAATCTCAGCATAAAATCCTAGATAGGAAACAACCACTAGCCTTATCAACCCTAAATTGTATGAAGATACTCAAAAGTTCGCAACTTTGATTTCATGCATAGTATATTATGCTCAGTTTCGCCAACGTGTAATATATTTCAGTTTTGATCCGTCGAATTTGAATACTAAAAATTTGATAATTCTTCCATCTGCGTTTTCTCCCAATTCCTCCGTGGAATGAACGTAGAAACAATCATACCTATCTCACGGTCTCGAAATAGAATCAACAGCTCAATTTTGTTGCCTAAATCAATTTTCTTTGATCGAGGAATAAAACCCAAGCAGGGGTCCGTTCAGATTCGAAATTCTATATTAAATTCTTTTTTCCTACCGCTATTCTTTCATCTCCAGAGCTGGAACGATAACGTCTGAATTCAGTTGTCGGTGATGAATATTTATCGCTGATGAATATTTATACGTTCCTCCAAAAGATCCAAATTTATTTTTTTTATCTCTCGGCACAATTGGAGAGTTTCTCGGTGGGAAGTTAATTTTCAACTTCTATTTTTACGATTCGGTGAAGTGCGTCATATCGTAGGTGATAATTTAATTGGATTTTTGTTTTTTCGTTTTCACGTTTTTGTTTGAAAAATGGTCTTTTTTTTCAGGAGATTCAAAGAATTTTAAAGTTTCACTGAATACAGGTCTCACAAAATACGACATATATATCGGAAAAGTTATAATAAATCTATATATATGTGTGTATATAGATTTATAGTAACTTTTCCGATATCTTCCTAGAAATAACTTTAAAAATAAAAGCTATTTCATTCGTAAAGGTGGCAAAAGAGTAAATAATCTACGGAACAAATAGCGTTAAATGGAATTTAGCACACAAAGAACCAATAATTTAAATCAAAGTATTTTGAGCCAGGGGTTTACAAACTGTGTGTCATGGCCTCTCTTGGGATTCACAGCCTTCTACTAGGTGTAGCAGTGGAAGTTTAGCCACTCTAGGTCCATGATATGAAAATGGAGATTATTTCCTTTCGGGTTTTTCATGTCTACTAGAGACTTGGAACTTTCTGCACATCGTTTTGAAAGGGGACAAATTTCATTTAACATAAAAAGTGATCTGCAGATTTCCACTAGGAGAGCCGTGGAAGTTTGGCTGCGTGTTACTCATTAGAAAAAATCCAACATTAGAAAGCAAGATTAGGAGCTTCGTGCAAGACTTGTTCCAAACTTGTGATTTGATTTAAAAAACTTATAGAGATGCAAGCTCATCCTCAAGATCGACTTTTAGAATTTCATTAAATTTATTTCTTAAATTTAGTTAATTATAATTCAATTTTTTTAATTTTGCTGTAAATCTTGATAAATAAACGCATTGAATTAATTACATTTAACCATGTAAATGTAATTAGTTTCATTGTAAATTGATGCATTAAATGCTTAAGAGAAATGTAAGCACATAATTATAATATATGATTGAACTAAAACGCAATTTTTTACGCATTTAATTAATTTAAAGCAACACATTTAAATATTTAATTTTTCTAAATGAATATTTTTATATAAAGAGGTCGCTGAAATAAACGCCTTAAAGAGCGTCGTGAAGTAAAAACGTTTGAGAATAGCTGTCTTAAGCTATTGATGTGTGCTTAAGAATAATGTCAAATTAAAATACATAAATCTTAAATCTTAACCCTAATTCTAATCTAAGCAACACACTATTAACTTCTAAAACTTCGACACGCTTGTTCCAGTGTTGTCATTTTATGTTCATTCTGTTCCCAGACAGTAGAAACCCATTCCCTCTTAGTACAGTCATAAGATGAAAGCAATTTACGTCCAAGTACATTGCTATCTTGTTTTTCTTTCCTTTTCGTTGGTGTAGACGTGTTGATTAGTTTGACCTACCCAGTGGACCCATTTTATATTGGAATCAACCATTGGTTGAACGAAGTTCTGGTTCATATTATTGTTTAATCCAAAAAATAGGGATTGTAAGAGCTGTAATAAACGCATGATAGCTTCCTGGACCTGTTTGGTAAACTTTTGGTTTTGTTCTTTGGAAGAGAAGAATCAAAGACTCTGAACTTAAAGAAGCTTGCTCAGATGATTGTCTTATCGAGCCAATATCTCTACAAAATCAATGCATGGTTTTCAGAATTAGTTTTACCATAAACATGATAAAAAGAAGTATTACTCCTTTGAATTAAGCATAGACAAAGAATCAAAGCTTCTAACCTGCAGAAGTTTTCTCAGTTAATAATCTGCTGAGCAAATATCCCTACATACTGATACATAGCTCGTAAAAATAGTGTTTCCACAAATAGGATAAAATAAGTATTGCTCCTTGTGAACTAAATAGAATATGCCTGGATAAATTATGACTTTGAAGTAAATTATGATTTTTAAGTAATTTTGATTGATTTGTAAGTATTTAGAAGAATCAAAACTTTCAGTTTAAAAAATGTGTTCAACTGATTATCAACTCGAGTTTATATAACAAAGAGCCCACAATATATTGATACTATGTTTTGAGAAATTAGTGTGACCACAAACAGCAACAATAAAAAACAGATTCTTAATGTGCTTATTGTAAACTTTTCTTAATGTACGAGTATTTCCAATTTTTAAATAATTTTGGTGAAACATTTTTTATAAGGTTAATATTTCAGTAAAATAATTAAAAATACACCTTACACGCATATTTATTAAAAAGACTGCTACGCATATTTATTAAAAAGACTACTACGCATATTTATTAAAAAATACACTTTATACTAAAAGAATTGAAATACTCCGAAGTCATTTTTCGATTGAAATGAAACTTGGAATGCGTGATGTATATAGAAAAGATGAAGAAATGATTATGTCAAATCTAGGGGACTCTTTTGAATACTGTAGAATTACATCGGAAAGATCATAAATTGATAAATTGTAAAGACCCCTGGTGGTGACATATGAGGGTATACAGAGTGGCATAGAGTCAAACAAATCTGTAATTCCATCCTATGGTAAACATTCTACAGATGATGGTTCGGATTTTTTATCCTAGAATATCCCATACGTGCTCAATGGGAGACAGATCTGGGAATCTAGCTAACCAAGGAAGGGTTCTAACGCCACATAGGTACTCCTAGAGGAGGTAAGCCATGTGTGACAGGCATTATTGTGCTGGTAAATATTCACTTCAACAAGTGACGCGGAAGGTAGGTAGTTAAATTAACGTCGCACTGAAGCAAGACAACGGTGTTTTGACATGAAAGATAAATCAACATGTTTCAGATTGCAGAATCATCTGGACGTATCGCTGTGCTGTCAATCTGACTCGTGCCACTACCAGAGACCGGCTGCCTTAAGATATGAAGTGATCGCTCTTCACACCATTACTCTAGGTAGTGTGCCGCTTGATAATAAACTGAGAATGGGAGCTCTGTCCAAGTATCCACAATCTGTCCCAAGGCAGATTGTGGATACTTGGGTGGGTGTTCCATTCTCAGTTTACTAGGTTAGTTGGGATTAAGGTGATCATCTGTCCCAAAGCAGATTATCGTTGCTAAACATGATATACTTGCATCCCTGGTCGGTACACAATTTTCAGGAACGGCACCGTTCCAAACTCAGTCTACAACGTTTTGTAGTCAAAAGCAAACATTTTAACATGTCTGCTGCCCTGCCGCCGTCTCTGTCAAGGGCGTCTTGTAAAGGTTCGTAATGCAGCATGAGGCTCTATAGTGAAGGATATGCATCGTTGGATAGATGGTAAGGATGCTGTTGGAGCAGTTTAAGCTTTTCTCACCTATCAGTCAATCCTCTCCCGCGTTTATTCTTCTGTGCAGCCCAGTCTTCGTTAATTGTATGTGTAGCTTCACTGGCAAACTGCTGCGAGCACTCTGTCATGATACTCGATGTTCATACTAGATGACGGGCTATTTGTTGAAAAGACAAGACCACAATAGGACACCTTTAAAAGTCGTTCAGTTGTGTGTGCGTCGTCCAGGCATTCTTGGTCTTATCTGATGACAATAATTCAACGTTCACTGGTGCCCCAACTTTAATACTGTGCGAGTCTGATGCAGAGGATTTTACATACCAAATTTCGTGGTTATTAATGAATGTTTCTGATTGGTTCTATTTTTTCTGCAAAGAGTGTATTCAGGTCAAAGGTCAATTTTATTTCAACACTTTAAAATTCAATTATATGAAAATGAAATAACTGGACAAAAGAAAAAAGTCCAGTGGACATAAATGAAATAACTAAACAGTCTTCTATTTAAAAGAGGGACAGTAAAACTACTAATCGTAATTTTTCTGAAGAGATTTTTCAGATTCCGTTGCAATGATTAATCAAATTCAGAAGTATTGTTTTAGAATTCTAATAATTTAATAAGCTGTGCCGGAAATTAATTTCAATTAATATGAACTGTTTGCAATTGCAATTAAAGTCCATCATACTTTAAGAACGAGTGGCTCTGTTTCTAAGCTTTCTTTATCTTCCCTAATAATTCAGGTATAAAACAAAAACCTATCATTTCAAACATTCGTAAAAAATATTTTTTAAAACCTCATGTATAAAACATTTTTAATGGATGGATTTCATGTATCGAATAAAATATTTCAATGATCCTGAATTACGAAGCCATTTCCTTCAAAATCTATTCATAGCAAATACATCTAAATAAAAAGTTGTTTAATGTCTGAAGGCTTAAAATGAAAAGTTCCACAAAATGCACTTCGGTGTAAAATCTCATTGCGGAACGCAATGAGATTAGAAGCACTCAATTTACCACACTAATCTCTCCAAATTACACCGGCATAATTTGAATTGTAAATAAGTACAGCACAATCCCAAGATCATGGATCCATCAGATACTGATCTAAATTGCCATCTGCCACGTCTAATGCAGGTTGGCCGACTTTCCTGTTAGCGTAAATAAATTACTTTTGAAATCAGGTTGTTGATTTGATGGCATGCTATCCTTCTTGTAAGAAGCTCTGAAGTTTCAGTTAAATTGAGTCTGATTTTAATTGAGTGACTGATGCAAATGGCTTCTTTACTTTGAACTATTTGAACTTCAACTATTTTTGAAAGAAGGAAATTATGTAGTTGTTAAAAATGTTCAAACATGTTTTCCAGGTTACAGTATGTCAATATTACCTAACAAAAACTCTGATTTTTGCACAATTGTGTGCTTATGAATTCTTCGAAAGCACTCATTGCTTCTTTATACAGTGGTCGTACACGAGACAAACTCTGCATTAATCCGATGTTTTTTCCAATTTCGAAGTTTGAGTAAATTTATTTTTCATTGAAGAACATGGTTTGTGATAAACGAACTAGCTTTACTTCCAGATTTCACCCGAGCGTTTTTGATACTTAGACCAAATTGCACCTGTTTCCTCAGCAGTTTCGTTTCGCTGTCAGCATCCAGTTTTTCAGCTTTGTCCACTTTACGTGCTTGTGTTCTTTCCTTTCCCTATTTCCCGGCTCGTGACAGCTTTTGGCACTTTGTGTTGATTCTAATTTGATTAAAATTTAGTCTTTTTACGTACTGTTCTATATTAGATTTTACTTCTATGGTTATAAGGGAACGGCGTAACGAGCTGAAAAATTTGCTTTTACCTAGAAAAGTTTGGCGAAATAACCTATGTAAATTTCATGACGCCAGAGCTCCATGTTTGTGAGTTTTTGTTGCTTCAGACAAGTAGATTTTGTTTTATGTGTTGGATTAAAAAGTCCATTACATATACTGTAAATTTTATTCATGACTAAACTAATATATGTACTTTTCAAAATGTAGTCGAATGTCCATAATTAAATTTTAGCTAGAAGTACATTGCATTATTTCTCTTTGTAATGAAGCCTTTAAAATTAGTCTTCTTAAAGAGCTTTACCAAATGATACCTTGAGAGTATGTACTAGTTCTCATTAAATTGATATTTTTAGAAACGATTTAGTCATACATCGAAAATGTTCCTATTTCTGAGAAACTGATATGAAACGAATCTGAATTTTAAAAGCTTCCATTTGAAGTTGGTTTTTACTTTTCTGTATCCTCGTGTAATGGATTTGCAACAGAACATTTTAAAAAACAACTTTATCACAATTTCGGTTAATTGCATGAGAGTATGTCCTATAACTCTTAAGTTGGTGTTATTAGAAATGCTTTAGCGTCCATTTCACAGAATTATCATTTGTATGTACCTTATTGAAATGCTAATCCATTCCAGCTTTCAAAGAGCTTCCACTTAAAGTTTATTTAGTTTGAAATCAAATGAATCAGTTTATACATACCTTATAAAAAAGCTTGCGGAAATCGACTGATATTACAGAGTTCGACAACGTATTTCAAACTCCTCCACAATTGCGAAACATTTTAAACACTTTAATTTTTATTACTTCTATGAAAACCATGTTTTTATCGAAAGAAACTTACTGCGCCAACAACGTACAGTATTTTAGTACAAGGATTATAATTAAAAAATATAAATTATAATTCCCAGACTCTTAAAAACTGTCTGCGGATTTATTATTCAATCGCATGCACATTGCAGCATTATTGGAGAAATGAAGACACACGTACAACGACATAATATGCGTTTTAACAATAGTGATATAACGTTTTTTCGTGTCTTAAAAAGATAGCAGCACCACTTAGACACAAATCACTTGAGGCAAAAAAGATTGAAGTGATTGATTGTGGTATTCTCTTAAACTTATAACTTGAAGATACTGGTTTTTGTATGGAATAAACCAAATAATGCTTACGAAATATAGCATTCAACACAAAGCACTTCAAATTAAATGTTAAAATTAAGTATGATGATCCAGCAATAAATTAAGGGTTTCTAGAATATTGCATTAATTGTATAAGTATCTTATGTCATTACTTCGTTACTGAATAGTTTTGACATAGTTCTAAATCTTGTTGATACGTACTCTACAGGAAAAGTTTAATTTGTCAATATTAACTTGTCAATATTAACTTGTTGTTATATGTCGATGTTACGTCTGAATTCTGCTTGTTTAGAAATCTCCAGAGATTACCCAAACTCAACTCAACCGAAAACTCACACGTTTGGTGTGTTAAGTCTAATTTGTTTCTATTTATAATGTTGCTTCCCCAAAGTTTTAGATGTTCGGCAAAAGATGCGTTTTAATTCAACTTGTGCAAGATTCAATAAAGCTGCCTCCACAGATTCTTAACAAATTAAATTGTAGCTTTATTATGTGAGCAAATACAAAATAGTTGCGAATATTTACAGCTGAATAAAAGCTTTGAAGCAAAACAAATTGAACTAATAGCAGTAGCGTGCTAAGAAAACGCTCATGTGGAATTCCACTGAAATTCACACTCCAGTAAGGTAACTTCTCAGCTCATACTTTTGACTAAACCCTCTGAGCGTCACGAAATTTTCGAGAAGAGTGCTATTTTACTCAAAAACACACATAATGACTAAATAACCACATCGATTGTTTGAAAAATTATATTGATCAAAAGGATAAAACTGGCTAGAAGTCATGAAGGGAATATTATAGATTTCAGAAGGAATATATGCATGAGAGCCCTCATAGGGTTAAAGAAATTTGAAATGAAAATGAAATAAGATTAATCATGTTCTCTAAGCGTATTTTTATTATGTGTTTTAAATACCTAAACCTTTTTCCAAAAGTATTCCTTATACGCAGTAAGGTAACATTTACTAAATTCTGATCAAATCAAAACGGGATGTATAAAAAATTCGTACAGGATATTGCATTGATCTTTGAAATTGAAAACAGGAAATTTCAGCATCCTACGACCGATTGGAAGCGATTACAAAATCAACAACCCTAATCCCACCCGTACTGCATTTGCAAACAGCTTCGTAATCTTCGCTCAAACAAAATCTTTTAATTGAGTAATTAAATCGAAAACAAAGCGTTAATCCATACACAATGTTCCTATTGATTCACTGGATCCAGCTAATGGGCCATTTTCAAATACTTTTCGCGTTTGTTCAGTTGGTTGCTCTTACTCTAATTAAAATCATTAATCATAAAGGCCTGATGAGTGCTGTGAATTAGGACATTCGACGGAAGAGCACCAGCAATTAAATTTTCAACAACGCTCGTTCTAATGCGTCTTCAGTATTTATCCAACAAGGCAATCCATGTAGTACGTGGAAGAAAATGTGGGAATTCAGAAAAATTTATCGACTAGATTAAAATTTGTTATGCGTCCATTGTAAAGAAAGGTTCTAATTCTTGTTCTTTGTTCACCATTACCGTCGTTCGATTTAGTTAATGAAACCAAAAGCATTAAACTTGGTAACATCAGGGCCATTTTGGCCATACTGAACCAAACGCATCAAGTAATTGACAAACGCAAACAAGGAAAGTTTTACTGAAACAGAAGAGAGATCCCAGGGAAGAATCGAACTTGGCAAATTTGTTTTGGGCGACGTTTGGCGTTCAATCTAATTGGCGTTGAACAAAGAACAATCAAAAACAATTCGAAATTCATTCTTTGGGATTTTTATCGGCGAAGTGCTGAAACCATATTCGAAAAAAGGCCAAGAGAAGAAAAGTTCCTGGTGGAACATGTTTCGTACTAGTGAAAATATTAGTCCAGTGACATAGTAGGGTTGACTACAGCTTAGGATGGATTCATAATCAACTTAGTTTGTTGTTCTATAGTCATATTTGCTGCGCGAGGACTAATTAAAATGACGGTATCAAATAAAAGCGATATATGAATATTGTTGTTAATGATGCTCCATCAATCTGGTCTGCCCATGTATAATGAACAATAATCGTATAACTGCCTATTTTTTGCTGTCAATCATAAACTTCAATTCTGTAGTGAAAAGTCGGATTTGTTCTATTTCTAAAGGGCTAATTACGTATTATAAAAACCATAAAAAAATTTAAAAATGAAAGGAAAATAATAATGTAAAACGCAACTTGAATTTATTTTCAGCTTGTCAAAACAGTATGCGAAAATCGTCATTGCCTCTAGAGTCCAAACAACAAACTAAATGTATCATTAGACTTAGAGTGATCACTACTATAAATTAATGTGCACCATATTTGCATAAGGGCTCATCTTCCTCTACTAAACCCTGTATTAACTTAGAATTTTTAATGTGAAACACCCACTTTAATTTACAGATTCTGATAATCTGGATAAATGTAGTTGGAATTCGCATAAAATGCATTTAACTTCCTTTAACCAATATTGAGTTGTCCTTGAAATTCTGAAATCATAATGTTAAATGAGTACTGCATTTGTGTCCTTATACCTGCTAAAATATTCAGCTCATATAGTGATTCTAACTTAACTTTGAGCTCTTAAATGGCACAAACACAACTCATGCTGCCACATTATTTTCAAAGAACTATTTATAACTAATATTAATTACTAAACTTAATTTGAAAAAATTATAAATTGAAATGCATATCAGTTTAGCTGCAATCGATACAGCATTGTCTCAAACACAGGTGTGCAAACTTTTAGTTTATTACTTTCACGAGGTATGAAAATAGTTATTTATTGCGAACTGCATCCTTTGGATTATTAATGTGTACTATCTTAAAATTTATCCAAAATAAATTTTTTCTGTTCAGAACTTATTTTGCTTTTGATCACTTAAAAGCGAGTGTGGTTTGAAAAATTTTAGAAATAACATGAAAATAAAAATGAAAGCGGTCCCTTATACAAATTAGATTCGTATTTATTATATACATTATAATAAATACGAATAGATATTATATTACATTTAAAGTTGACATTATTTTAATTTTAATAACATTTTTAATTTGGATCTTCCACTCCAAAGTCTTAAGTAACTACAAGTGGTCGGATATTATTTTACCTTCCATGTTTTATTTATTATACTTAAACAAGATTCTTGTATCCGTGTAAAAATATTGACCGTTTACGGCAAAATCGCTTAATGTTGTAAGTGATAGCTAATAGACAAGCATGACAGAAACGAGACATCTTCACATTATCGCACTTTTTTCTTACTTTTATCACTAATTTTATTTTTCATCAATTTAAAAGATAATTCACTACGACTTTGATATATTTGAGTGATTTACAAGTAGTGACCGGTTTGATTCTTATTGAATGTTTTTGTGCGTCTTGATTGCATTTACATTTCAGTCATGTTTCAAAGCAGTTTCTAGCATTAAAATAACTCAGACTGTACAATGTATGGTAATTTCCTTTCACCAAAGTTATATCTAATAAGATCATTTTTTCTTTAGGTATACAGGATATACTCTAGAGAACGTGAACACGAATGCTTCGTAACATAATAAGATATCTGAAAGCAAATAGAATAGACATTTTTCATGTCTATTCTATTTACTTTCATGCCAATTTTCTTTGTCAATTTGTCTTTGGAACAGGTAGCTCTACTAAAATTCTAAAATATATACACAGAAACCAATGTTTTGCAGTTTTCATATAAATTCTGCTTTCCCATGAAAACGAAATAAATTTTTATTTTTACGCTTACTCAGATTATCATTTTTTTATTTACGTTATACAACGGATGTTTCCGAAGTTTTGGGTTGCGAGTTGAATTTACGTCACTCTGAAGCAACACAATGGACTATTGACATGGTCCGGGATCAATCCCGAAGGGGAAGATTCGAGGACAACAGCTCGTAATTTAAAGTAAAGTTTTGGGAATTTGTTTTAAAGTTTTCGTCTGAAATTTTTCTATACGATTTCCGTTTAACTGTATCCACTTCTCCCAGCACAAAACTAGTTTTTAGGATGCATAAAGAAGCTTATTGTGAAGCCTCTTTCGTTCACTGGTTTACTGGCACAGTTGACTTATTTAAGGACATTGCTTTATAAAACCCAAACCAAATCACTAGTTTACAGCCCATTTACATCGGCTCCTGAAATCACACCAGGTGCAGGTTTTTTCAATTCTGGAAGAAGTTGATAATCGCTGTGGGTGCCCCTCTTCTATACCCCTTATGAAAACACTATTTTTAGAGAAAGAAAATAATGATCATTTAAAAATTAGCGTTTTCTATAGTCGCAAAACCAACACTTAAGAACATGCCAAGCAGCTAAATATCGGAACTGGCTCTAACACCGCTGAGAAAACCATCCAGGGTTTTATTTACCTGACAGTGTTAGTCATTTGACCTGCATTATTCAGTCTGATTACAATTCCCATAGCTTTAGAACCCCATTACATGAATTTATAGCCAGCAAGTATGTATAAATAATATTGTTTGATAGACTATATCCTGCCAGTGTAGGTTGGAGTAAGTTTGGTGAGTGTGGTGCCAGTTCAGATTTTCACCTCGTCATTTGACCGTGGTTCAAAATCACGAGGTGTTGTCCTCGGATCTATCCCTTTGGGATTGATCCTGGATCGGTCGACACTAGCATCTTTTGTTGCTCCAGTGTGATACGAATTTAACTACCTACATGTCAGTGCAGAAATACCTTTAAACAATTCATAAATAACCATCTTGTGCTAAAGGATGTTATACCGTTACTAGTTGCTTACTTTATAAATACTTCAAAATAGAATAATGTAATGTGATTGTTTATAAATTAAGTAAAGAGGAAATGTTATTCATAACACAGTATTTCAAAGTAAATTTAAGTAGTCTGATACAAATTAATCAGTCAATATCCAAAGTATAACAGCCAAGATGGTATATAGAATTCTAACTCTTAGAATATCAAGTTATCTCACATAAATATCTAACGTCTTAGATTTAATAGAATGTCTATGTTAGATCTACTTCATTTCAGATCTGAATAATCCGGAAAGGTTATACTTGAAAAGTATTAGAATAATCTGAGGCTTCTTTAACACACCATCACCCAAGAGGCTGCCTTATAGTTTTAAATTCGTTTGTTAAAATTAATGTATGGTACTTTGCTTTTTATAAGCACTTAAAATAATAGAAGTGTCTCCAGAACTTTCTTTTCAACAGTTGCATTCAACATTTTTTTCACACACAGAGAATTTTCGCTTTTTGCACCTATTCCTATTACTTTAACGAGTTTTAGAGTTTTAAAACGCTTAAACTTAATACTTTCAAACTTTATACAAAAGAGTATTAAGCTCTGAGCAAGAATAAAGATTAAGTTTTTGCGAATACACTTCTTACCTGGACACTACTACTAATTAAAACGGATGAATTTTTTTAAAAGTTCATTTTTCAAACCCTTTCAATAAAATCGTTTTACGTCGGGTTTTTTCAATTAGATCTGAAGTCAACGATTATGGTATATCTTCTCTAAAAGTTTCTAAAATAATACGAAAAATATTCGATGGGTTAAACTCGGTATCAAAATTTTCCTTCTAGAGAAATTAATTAGTTTTTAAATATCTTTTTTACAAAAGAGAATCCCACAATTTGATGAGAAGCAAGCAATGCAGATTATATTAAGTAAGAGAATAAACTATCAAAAGTTGTTAATGAAGTCTTCAAAATTTCTGTTAAAATAATTGAAGGACTTATTGCAACAATGGAATAACCCATAAATATTATAATGTCGGGAAACGTTGGGCAATCAATCGCGCCTTCTATTATTCCCATATTTTAGGCTAATCCATTGCTATTACTAAGTATCTATTGGAAAATATTTGTCATCCTTATCCCTGAATGCGTGTCTAAATGACAACAGCTCATTTTTTCCGTTTTTCAAAATGTCCGTTACTGGACATTGTCTTGTGTCTGGCACAGGACATCCAAATATGACTCTTGCGCCATGAAACCCAAGAACCAGCCACCTATCTAGATGGAAAGATTCTTTGTTCAAATCCGGAGGATTAAGCATGGATGTTTGTCCGTCTAGAATGAATGTGTGACCTCTCTATGGTATGTAACTAAGGTACAGCATGAATCCCCTCCCTGTGTTGCACCAGGGTAACGCCAAGTGGTTCACAATTCCGCCCTTGTAGTGCTGCGATGACTAAAACACTTCTAACCAGTTTTATTTGGCCGGGAATTGATTTTAAAAAATCATAGAAAACGCAGAATTTTAACATCAATTCTTACAATTTGATTTATGAATATTGAATCGTTTTTGACTATGAAAAATTCTAAACGGATAACCCATCGAATCTCAAAGGTAATATGTTGCTCTCTTTTTACTCTCTCTTCCTAGGATTTACTACGCCCGCGGAAAATTCTCGAAAGTTTCAAAAGGTATCTTCAAATAGATTATGTCCTACTTCAAGTGTGTAGACTCTGAGATCTATTCCGATATCTAGAACTGTCATAGAATTTTGCCGGACATCAATAACGAAGATGCTGATATGCTCTTCTCGCACAAAAGAAGACTGATTTTTTTTAGTCTGACTTTGTTTCAATAACTCATGCACTATTTGGAAAGTTTCTGAATAAAACACACATTTTCTCATTTCCTTTCTCCGGAGTCCGTGAGCGAGTCATCATCAATCTGACGTTCGGACATGAGGGAAATGTGGGTCACATGCTAGTCCAGAAAACGAGAAAATGTATCTTTTTGTTTTATGACCACAATACACGGTCGGGAGAATTGTGGCAGCAGTATTTGGATGCGCTTTGTTTCCAATCTTTTCGGGGAGACTACTTTTTGAAAAATATTTTGCTTTGAGGGTTGCAATCTACTGTGCTATTCGTGGGTCTCAGTGGACGGGAGGGATATTCTCCCCTTGGGTGAAAAGATTTTAGGCAGGGATTTTAAAATCGTTCAATATACGAGTTTCGTTTTTTTAAGAATACTTTACTTACTATCATGCGATTTCATAAAACAACGAAAAATGGGCTGTATCTTTTGGTATATCTTCACAATTCCCTGTACTGTCCACTAAGCACATATTACGGAGGCTTTCACCCAGGGTAAAAGATTTTAGGGACATTTTAAAAAGTCACCCAGTATACGAATTTCTTTTCTTCCAAAAAAAATTCAAGTTGCTGTCAGGGAAGTAAATTCATTTAAATCATTAAAAGAAACCATTCATCGTTGTTTTCTTTATAAGGGGTAGATAAATAACTCAATGAAAACAGATCACAATTTCAATTGTAGTATTTCATATATAGAACGTGCTTCCTGTACTTATTCCGTATTTGACGCGATTTCAATACGTCGACAGTAAAAATTCCAAAGAATGAGTTCCGAATCTATTTTTCATGGTTGATTGTATAACGCCAATTAGACCACACGCTGAACATCACCAAAACTGCGATAAAGTACAGTTCCAGGTATCCTTCGTTATGTATCATATAGAAATTTTCTCAGTTTTCCGTATGATTTGTTTGCTTACACTGGGTGAACCTCACTCCCAAACGAACAAATTAAAGACAAAACGTTATAAATTTGTATTACTGCCTTAATCTAGCAACTGTAATGACACAAAATCATATAATCATTACAATAACGGATTAATTTCGTTAATACAATTAATTAAAATTCATCACAAATTGGATTAGATAGATGTATGCCTTATGTAATTTTATGTTAATAATATTCAATGGCCTCAGTTCATAGATGTTGCTCTTTACCAACACTAGTAAATCCAGCGTGATTAATCTAACAACTGTAATAACTATATATTACATAGTCATTCAATAATGAATGCATTACGTTCAAAAAATTAATTAACATTCATTAGAAATTAGATTACATGGATACTAGCTTTGACTCAATTTTAGAGGCATCAGCGCTTTAATGACACTGGTAGAATTTTGAAATGTGTTTAGCTATGGGAGAGTCAGTGGTAATTTTTGCTGTGCATTAAATGATAGTGGTACTCAACGCCAAGATTATTGTCGAAGGAGTTTTTCAGATTTGGTGATCTCTTACCGTGAATACAATACATGGCAATCTCCTCTCTTAAAAGCACCAGAACACGCTCTCTGCAAATCATTAGAATCCTTCAAAACCACCAAACTCTAAAATCCTCGAGAATCATTCCTCACCTCGAAAAATTCAAGTATTCTTCATTTTGAAGCTCTTCCCGAATTGAACCCTCAGTGTAATCTTGAATTATTAGACCAATGGCAGTGAACCCACAAAGAACGCAGTCAGTTCTAAGTATTTTACCCTCTCGTATTGTTTGTCTATTTGCTTGTCTTGTAATTCTCACAATAACAGTTATTTAGAAATTATTTAGGTTAACCCTCAAGTGGTTTCTATAAAATATCTTGTCCATCAAGATCTGACCAATTTTGCTAATGACGGGATAACTCGTCATCAAGATTTTGGTAATTATTTTATGATGACGAGATCACAATCTGTGGTCAGCTTTCTTATAATGACAAGATATCTCGTTCATCAAGATCTGGACAGTTTTGATAAAGATAACGCCGTGACAAGTACCAAGGGGGCAAACGTCGTTGAAGTTTGGAGATTGCAAGTGGTCGGGCTAATCAAAATCATTTAGAGTTAAATAGTCGTGTTTATTGGCTTAAAACTTACATCATAATTAAAATTGAAATTCTTGCTCAGCTTTTCTTCTCATGTTGGTTCTGTAAAAAATTCAAGTAATTCACATCTGAACTGAATTTATTTAAACTTCCATCAATTACATAAACGAATTTGAGATTATTTGATTACGATGACAGTTATTTGATCATATGAGAATTTACAAAAGATATTGTTGAACACATTCGATACTTGTGAGTGCCAGCAATTGTATTTATAAAAATAAACTATTATATACCAACTATTATATCTAAGACAGGAAAAATTGTGTAATTGAGGTTACTAACAAATACTTACACGTGACAAATCTTATGACAAATTTTCTAATTACTATAATACACCTGTCCCGTGAGCTATGTTCAATAATCTCTTAATGTCATCTATAAGAGATTGCCAAGAATATTTTTGAGGACACCAAAAGTTCCGAAATTGGAATTCTGTCCAATTATAAAATACAAAATTTCACATCTATTATTCCGTTCTGGTAAAGCGTTGAAACATAATATTATTTATTGTGCCTGAGAAGAATTCTATTTTAACCAAATCCTAGTGAAAGCATCTTTGTTTTATATAACAAAGTTTTGCTAATACATCTAGATTTGCTTGTTTTTAATCTCAAGTATCTGCTTGTAAGTAGTCTAATAATAGACACAAAAGAAATATATCATTAGAACGTAAAGGTAGATTACAAATCCGATATTACATGCAATGAAATTATCCTAATCGTGCGACCACACTGCTGTACTAGTGACAATCGCATTCGGAGGTTTATGGATTGTTGTAAGTTCATTCATCTCATTAAGAAAACAATGAATTAAGAAATGTTTTCAACAATTTGTGCTCGCTCGATTTTTTAAATGCCAGGATTTTCTCAAAGAATAATGAAAATGAATAATATTCCTTTTTCAAGTTTACAAAATATCGGAACACAAAATAACTAAACTGACAGACATGAAATTACCCCCTAAGTGTAAAAATAGTCTTGTAATTCCTATAGCGCATATACCGTTAATGTCGTGGTAATATTGGGCATTATATGGCTTACATCCATTATTTTAATACCTTATTTTGTATTACATTTGTAGAAGTTAGAATCAGTTCTGAACTAAATAAATAAAATAATTGTGAGTAAAATACCAGAAATACAATTTACCACACGGTATATTTACTTAAAAGTAAATATTCTGACTTATATTTTCAGATGATGATTATTCATTTTAAAGAACAAATTTGATAGAGGTTTTGAAAACTATTTTTATTTAAAATCATTTAAATGTTTTAATTTATGTATGTATTTTATTTTTTTTATATTCTTTTTCTATGTAGCAATATAAAGGAGATACAAACAATGAATATATGTTCCACAAATACGTAGTACGAAAACCTTATTGGAATTTGTTGATGGAATATTAATAAAAATGTCTAAATAAAAGTTAACTTTTAATACGCTTTCCTGTTTGACTTCCTGTGCACACAAAAACCTGCATAAGACTTGAATAATACGGTATCATATTGGTAAGTAAATCTTTCCTTCTAATAAAAGTGGTAAAATTATCGCCGATAAGTTTTTACAAATCTTCCACATTGGCCTTGAGTCATTTTATTTCCGCTTGCCGTTAATTCTTGTTTGTGTACTTCTCTTGTTATTTTATTGTGTTTTTTATTCTTTGGTTTCTTTGTCCTTCGTGCTGATGGATTACTTCAGAGAAAAATTTCCTGTCAAAAGTTTTCTTTCAAAACAGTCTTTGAAAGAGTTTTTCTATTCTTTGAAAAAGTAGAAACGTGCTCTTTTTATTTTTAATTTTGAATGAACTAACTCTAACTCACTCAGGACATGTTTTCCCTTTTTAAAATGTATGCAAAACGAACCAGCCACGCTTATCAACTTCTTTTCCTTGAACAGAATGTATTAAAACCTGAATCGTGTTTTTTTAACACGGTGAACGTTAGAAGTTACTTTTCATGCAGCACCCTCTAACAGAAAAGTAACTTGGAACTTGGAGAATAATTTAATAATTTTAAAGATGCTTAGTGTTAACTGACATTTTTCTGATAACGGATGTTACGTACGAGACGGGAAACGCCTAGTTTGCGTTTAGAGTAGGCAATATGCTAAGAATAACATGGTTGGTTGTTTTATGGCACAAAGGCCATATTTGACCATACTGTACCAAACACAAGATCAAGTAATGGACATAACATACAAGGTTCGTTGGTCGGTTTTGGGGTTTTATGGCGCAAGCGCCATATTTGGCCATGCTGTGCAAAACACAAGACATACAATATCAAGACACACACAGACATTTTTACTGACACATAAGAGATAAATACACCCAGGGAGGATTGCACCTGACAGGAATCGAACCTGCACCGCCTGCAACTCGAAGGTATACGTACACAAGGAGAGTCTTATGTACACACAAGAGATAAATGCACCCAGGAAGGAATCAAACCTGCACCGCCTACAAGAAAACATAATTTCTTTATCTAAGACTACTATGAGAGTTTGCGAATTTAAAACATGATCCAACCAAGGATAGTCGTGAACATGGGAGCTGGTGCACGTTTAATCTGGCATGACCACAAATGGTGGGTTGTTTGGATTTTATGGCACAAGGACTATATTTGGCCAAGTTTCGCAAACACAAGACAGACAACTTCAAAAATTTCGATGAGAGTATTCCTAAAAAAGCGAAAAACATTTTTTTCTAAGTATTACTTTACGCTTTTTCTCCCCACAACACCATTTTTTCAAGTCTGGCGCCTCTGAGTTTTCCGATAAGGTCTGAAGCAATGATATTATTTTCATTACCCAGTTTCTTATTTAAAAAATACTCTTAATAAGAAAAAATTTATTTTTCTTTATCTTATATCAGTGCTTGACTTTACATCTCGCTGAACAGTGATTATCAGATTTTCAGATCAATGTTTCACTTGAAAGTCGCGACAGTTTGAAAACTTGTGTTTTATTAGGGATTTTCAATGTAAAGGAAACAAACCAGACGAACTGTGAAGGTTTTATTTCTGACCTCCAAATGGCTACTGCATGATACAAACCAGGGTTACCTTAAAATGTACACCAATTTATCACCATTTTGACGTTTGGCGCTTAGTCTAAATGATGTTAATTATCTGCTGACTGATGTGATCAACTATATGCTGTACTGATGTGATCAATTATATGCTGTACTGATGTGAAACAACTATCATATATCAATTCGGAATTTATGCTTTGAAATTTTTATTGGCGAAGTGCTGAAAACGTATCCAAAAAACCAAACCAACTGAGGTCAAGTTCAGAATAAGTACAGGAAAAACGTTCGCCGCAGAAACATTACCACCACCTATATCAACTTGAAAAACATGCCTCTCATAACAACTCCGGAAAAAATAATCCTTTGTTAACATTGTGATTCAAATCCTCGCAATCCGTGTCTAAAAAAGAACTTAGTATAAAAGGCTTCTGTACAGTAGAAACAAACTACTCTGTCCAAAGAAGCCAGCTGCATCCATAAATTTAGAAAGTTCCTTGACAGAATTGGAGATCTCGAAGACGAGGACAATGAGTCACTCCAGACAAAGACAGATCATGAGCAGATGTTCGATTAGCATCTTTACTCTATATATTTCCGATTCAAGAAATCAGTATTGCCGATTTTGACCGGCAGGTGTTTACCCATAGATATTGTTTTGGTAACGCTCTAAAGCTCCACGATCGTAGACGTGAAATGACAGATGCCTGTCTACGCGCGTGGCAGAATAATTCCAAGCTTAATATTTGTAATATTTGCAGATCATCATTTCAATTTGTGGTTTTGCTTGTGAATGGTCCGCGGTTGCCCGATTGGACAGTGGAGGGTAGTTAATTAGCTTTGTACTGGAGCAACATATCGGGGTAATGGCGAAGGTGCGAGATCAATCCCGAAAGGAAAGATCCAACCAAGGATAGTCGTCGATAACATCTCGGCCCTTGCCCAGTTGGCGGTTAGCAAACGGAAGATTGCAAGTTCGAAACCCGATCCATCCAAATACCGTCGTGTACGGGGGGCTGGTGCTTGTTAAATCTGTCGTGGCCTCAAAGGTCCTCACATTGAAGTGATGGGGAAGTTTGGAGAGTTGGGTGCGAGCTCAAGTGTTGATCTCGCCATCTGACCATGATTCAATATTACGAGGCGTTGTCCTCGATCTTACCCTTCAGGATTGAACCCAGACTCGCCAATAGCCCGCTGTGTTGCTCCAGTGTGACATTAATTCAACTGCCTAATTACCTCATGAATCGCAAACAACGACAAAATATTGTTTTTATTTATGCTTACATCGATAACTTGTCTTGCACAGTAAATTAACTAAGTCGGTTGGTTGGGGGTTTTATGGCACAACGGTTATATTTGGCCATGCTGAGCCCGACGCAAGACAATACAATATCAAGTAATAGAGATGCACGTATAATGAAAGTTTTTACTGACAGAAGAGAAATACACCCAGGGAGGAATGTACCTGGTAGGAATCGAACCTGCGCCGCCTTCAACTCGAATTAACTAAGTCAATTTGTATTTTTTAATTCGCTTTTATTTTTATTCCTTAAGCACCTATTATAGCAACTCTGTAAATATATTTAGAAATTTTTGTTTTTTATTGAAGTGGAGATTTCTATAGTTTTGTAGTCATACTGCTTAGCGCGAATTCATTTACCACTTGGAGAAACGGTCATCGTTACCTTTAGAGCCATGACCTCTACTTAGTTCCATGAATAAAAAGTACATATTGAAATAAATAGGCTATTGAATTTAATACAGTCGGACTCGAATCCACAGCATTCAATCCTATGTTTGATTTTCTTCTTAAAAAGAGCAAGTGAAAAAAAGGCACACACATCTGTACTAGTTAATTTATGAGTACTCGAGATAGTATCGGGTATTTCAGGAATAGCCCGTCTTCTCAAGCAAGTATCAGTCTCACTATTTAACCTTGTACTAGTGCTCAGAGTGCACATGTGAAGTTCTACTTATATATCACAAATTCTTGATTTATGACATCTTTCGTAATTTGATCACTGTAGACGTTTACAACGGTTCTACTGTCCCCTTTTGCTCATATACTTATTACAGTATTTGTTACTATGGTTCCCCGTCAAATAATTTTCACGTTTCGGGATGGTTAGATTGGGTTTTCTGGCCCACAGGCCATATTTGGTCAGGCTGCGCCAAAGTCAAGTAAATGGGCATACATGCACAAAGTTTTATTGATACAGAAGAGAGAGACGTATACCCAAGAAAGAACCAAATCTGACAGAAATCGAACCTTAGGTTGATAGTGCAGTGGGTAAACCCCCACTAAGGTACTAGGTCTTTTGGGAGAAAAAAAGCAACGGATTTATAATTCTTCCTTGAAACATAGTTGTCCAAGCACTAGCTGAATGAAAGCATCAAAGTCGTTCATTAAGTATCCCAAAGAGTATCAGAGACAATATTGCAACTTAATCATTAATATCAACTGTGGAATCTGACTCCCTCCCCTCGTGTTCAATATCCAGCAAATGGTTACCATACCATAAGTCCTAACGGAATCCATTGCCCAGATGCTTTTTTGATAAATGAAACAGGAGGGGGCAAGACTTACGTTACACTTGGCCCAGCTGTCATGGTCCCCCTGGGTCAAGGAACGCAGTGAGAAGGAACACCGAGTCACATTAATCATCCGGCCGCCCTTTCATTTCCGATTATTGATCCGCAATATTGTTTCGATTATTTTTTTTCGGAATCACACGGCCGTGTGAATGAGAAGTTGCGTGTATCTTCTACAGAGGAATGGGTGGATGAGTAATAAATGATGTGGTCTCGTTGCAACTCGGATTTCGGTATCTTGAGATTGAAGATAGGATAGATGGACGGGAGGCTTTTTTTAATATATACACGATTATATGGTATTTTATTTCGAAATGTCGATAAATATGATGTAAGATGTTCCTCATAAGCTGCAACTGTGGAACATTCAAAAATTCACATTTGATTTATAAAGTTTTCTTTACTTTGAAAATGCACAGCATGCTGTATGGCACTTCTACCAAAGTATTGAATTTGCCAAATTGTTGCTTGAAAGAATGTAGTTTACCGCATTGAGACATGTACTAATCCGTAAAATCTATTGTTTTAAGCTGTGTCACTATTGCAGCCCATGTGCGATATGATGTTTGTAGTCCTTTTTTACACCATACCATGTGAAATCCTTGGTGAAATTTATCATATTTTACTACTTGGCCTACATAAGGTAAATGCCAACTTCGATAATTTTTCAATTATCAGGACCAGAATTTGTTCATCTAGAAAAGGTATAAAAAGGAAATAAAATGGCCTAAAAATGTGGGGAATTCACCTAAAACTTTTGATTGACATATTTGTGAATAGCAAAACATTTTCTATTGCAGAAAAATAAATTGGAAATAAACTGTTTCGCACACACACGCAAAGGCATTAAAAGTCAAGGTGTTTCTTACACAAATTTGTATATTTTTCTTGGTTCATTTAAAAAATTTACGTAATGAACAGAAGTGAACATCTGAACAAGTACATTTTTCATAGGATAAATACGGTGAGTTCCTAATGCAAAACTACTGCAATAAATCTGGGTTGTACTCGACATTTTTGCGCGAGACATACTTTAGGAAGGCCCGTAGTTTTTATCTTGGAAACAGTACCGGCCACGAACCAGAATTTGGGAAACGCTGCTTTAGGTAGTTATTTATGTTGAATTATTATGCATTATTAAATAGATATTTTTTGATATTATTAAAGGTTTCGATTATTACTCCAAAATACTTAAAAATTAAAATTTGATCATTAGTTTTCTAGACTAGAACACTCCTTTAGCTCTTTTCCCTTTTTCTGATGTCGATGAATTTAATGATACGATATCAATATAATTTTATTAAGATATTTAATCTTTACTTAATTTTCAGAAAGTTTTAAAAGTAATTTCAGGCAAACTATCTGTTATCTGAAAATATCTAAAACTGGTAATACCATTTTTATTTGACTGTATTATTGCACTAAACAAATTTGGTCTTTTGTTACTTATCCCGTTGGTCATAGTATAACCTTGATCAAGTCCAATAGATCAAGTTGACAAGTCACACAACGACCAACCCGACTAGCCTGAGCATCCAGGATCTGTCCCACAAAGACACCAATACATTCTAAAATATGGGAAGGAGCTATTAGAGTTGTCGAGCATAGACAAGTTGGATAGTTCTTAACTCCTCTCGAAAAGAAGTCATATATCTTATGTCCGCTTTGAAGTCTTGCCAGAGAAGTTTGGTGCAGTCTTGAACACTTAGCATTCTGTACTTTTAGTTTAATTGTGTTTTTGTTACTAATCTCCACTTGGCATAAATAAATTACTCCACGTCTCTGAGCCAGTGAGACTTGAGATCCTCAAGAACCATCTCCGGATGGTGAATAGGTGAACTGAGGGTAGATAGATAGGTAGGTTGGTATTTAATTAACGTCGTATTGTAGCAACGCAACGGGCTATTGGCAAAGGTCCGGGATCAACCCCCGAAGACAACGATCCGAGGACAGCACCACGTAATTTTGAACCATGGTCAGATGACGAGGTCACACTTGAGCTGACACCCCACTCTCCAAACTTCCACACCACGCCAACGTGAGGACATTTGGGGCCACGACAGATTTAACTTGTATCATCCCCTTTGTAAACGATGGTCTTTGGTTGGATTCGACCTCTCAACCCTCCGGTTGCTAATCCGTTACTCTACCAACCGAGCTACTGCTGTCAGTGGCCTGAGGGAGAGCCGAGACAAGAGATGATGTGTTTGGTGAAGCCTGATCTGAATTGTATTTAAAACACAAAGGAAAATCCTTGCAACCCAGTTCAATCCTCATTGTTTTCAAGGGTCCCCTACAAGCCTAGAGAGCAGTCAAGTTTTCTTTTCCGTTGCTCAATTTAACCAAGGAGACATCTCTGCCGGACTGCAGGTTGAATTTTCTTAAGGGGTGATACGACACCTTATTACATCACCAGTTTAGAGCACACCATGACAACAAAACATTAAATGAGAGAATATTCATCTATCTTTATATACCTAGCTTTAACGCTTTCAGGCGTGGTGCCCAGACGTTCCATGATCCCTGAAGGAGTTAATGAGTAGCAGACAGATTTTTGCAAACGTAGAACACAATCGACCTGATTGTTCCTTAAAGAATCGTTTACAGAGTTTGGAGAGTGAGGTGCCAGATCAGGTGTTGACCTCGTCATCTGATCGTGGTTCAAAATTACGAGATCTTGTCCTCGGATCTTTTCCGACGGGATTTATTCCGGGCTGTCGCTAATAGCCCGTTGTGTTGATCCAGCGCTAATACAACTGCTTTCCTACCTTAAAGAATCGCCATTTCTTCAGTAATTAAAACAGCCTTGTACATGTGCTTCAGATTTGAAAACACATGCTACTAATTTATGAGTAGAATATGGGTTGGATTTTGATATCATCTTGCTGAAGATAAACTGTTCCGCAATCCTAAGACTGCTAATTTGCTTCAAATCCATATAATCTGTTTTCCACGGATATAGACAAGACACACCAAGGCTGCAAGGTACGAGTATCCGATTTCTCACAATACCGATATCTATGCGTTATATATGTTGGTTGGTGGCTGTTAAATGACCCAAAAGAAATATTATACTGGAATATCTATCAGTGGAATTCGTGCTTTTCACGGTGAAATAAGACTGGTACATCTATCAGTGTTTACTATAACAACCAAATCCATGATATACAGGGTGAGTCTAAATTGTTTTTACAAAATAAGAGGGGTGATAGTACCCATCCAGACGAGCAATAATTACCATGGAACATAGGGTCACATTCCACTCTGAGAGGCAGAAAAGAGTAAAGTCGAAACGCGTCGAGCATGAACAAGTCATCGTCTCTGACGTCGTACACTTTTCCAGCACGGTCCGGCACTTCTTGAATGCCACATATCCCGCACGATGGATCGGACGTGTCGAACCTGTGGCTTGGCCTCCTCGCTCACCGAACCTCAACCCACTGGACTTTTTCTTCTGAGAGCACATGAAATCTTAAGTGTACTAGACGCCTGTGGACTCGGCTGAAGATCTCGTAGCGAGAATCGGTGTTGCCGCAGACAAAATTAACACAACACCAGGAATCTTCGAGAGGGTGCGCCAGTCATTCATTCGCCGGTGTGAACTGTGCAACGACACGGTGGCCGCCACTTTGAGCACTTGCTGTGAGTTTTTCTCTGATCAATCAATCAGATACTTTTGGTATCGTTCATTCGCTTTCCCAACACTGTTGTAAGTTCATGTTGAAATTCTAATTTTACTCTTTTCTGCCTCTCAGAGTGGAATGCGACCCTATGTTCCAGGTTAATTATTGCTCGTCTGGATGGGTACTATCACCCCTCTTATTTTGTAAAAACAATTTAGACTCACCCTGTATAACACTATCATATACTTCCGTGCTGAGTTTATATAATATCACACACTCCCTACTGGGCTTATAATATCACCCATCGAGAATAAATGTTTTGTTATTCTCTTCCATTGCATATCGTAGCTCAGTGGGTTTATCCTTGCGCTAGCAGATTGTGAGCTGTAGGAGGCGCAGGTTCGATACCTGAACTACTCTAGTGTATTTCTCCCTTGTGTTTCAGTAAATTTTTCTTGCATTTGTGTGTATCCATTTACTTGAAGGAAAAAACTGATTGGGGGAATTTAGCCAGATCTGGCCCTTTTGCGCAATGTAAATCAACCAACCAACTAATTACACATTTTATTGGGGATAATGAATGCGCTTAGAAATATTATTATAACGTATAAGTATAAAAATAGGCATCACAGCATTCATCACATCACTTGGAATATGTAGACTGCAAATTCAAAAATATATACAAGAGCTTCGATACTGAATTTTAAAAAATGTCTATTTTCTTTAGCTTAGCTTTTTCAGTGTCCTATCGCTTTTAAGAGTACCTAAATTCTTAAGAAGCCTTGCAAATAACAAAAATAACATCAAAGCCTAGATAAATACAGTTAATTATCTCCCACTTTCAGTACAAAATTATTTTCTCAATAGTTTAACCTTTTCTAGATTTCAATTTACAGAGGGGGGAAAGAAGGCGTCGTTCTAATCTTCAAAACAGGTTGCGTCGTGGATCCTGTGCTTTCAATTCAAACATAAGCAAACACTCAGTCAAATTGATAAGTTTTAAAATCTCAAAAGTAAATGAACAACCTAGCTGTACTTTTCAAAGTCTGATGAAAGTTTATCACTGAAAGAACAACCTTAAAGTTTCCGATAGAAAAGTTGATAAACTCTTCAGGTTCCGATTAACAAAGAATTCATCCTCATCGTGAAAGATCAATCTCATTTCAACGATGTGTATTTGGATATTAATTATTCCAATTTGAACTCCCTCAAATGCATTATCCCTCTAAGGAATTTCTACGAGATATCTTTTCCGTCAATATCTGATCGGTTTTGCTAATGATATTGCCGATCAAGCCGCATCAAGATATTGCCGATTTTTTCTGATGAAATCAAGATCCTGGTCGGGTTTTTCTAATAACGAGATACCTCGTCCGTCAAGGTCAGACCAATTTTGCTAATGACGAAATAACTCGTCGAGATATTGCTGATTTTTTATGTGGACGACGTCAAGATCTAGTCGGTTTTCCCTAACGACGAGGTATCTTATCCATCAAGATTTGGTCGTTTCTTTTTCTAACGGCGAGATATCGTCATCAAGATATTAACAATTTTTTATAATTGCATCAAGATCTGGTCGATTTGTTACTAATGACGAGATATCTCGTCCATCAAAATCTGACCAATTTTTCTAATGGTAAGATACCCTGTCATCAAGATATTACGACATTTTTATGATAGCGAGATCAAGATCTGGTCGGTTTTATTTTTGTAATGACGAGGAAAAATTAACCAGATTTTAATGGATGGATCATCCATTAGGATCTGGTCATGATGGGAAACTGCATCGAGACTACCAACAGGAGTGTTACACACTAAATTTCTTTAAAAGTTTAATTCAACACCTTGTAATTTTGAATCAGGTTAGATGACGAGGTCAACACCTGAGCTGGCACCCTACTCTCCATACTTTCACACCAGTCCAATGTGAGAGCATCTTACCATTCGTAAGCAAAAGAACAAATTGAAATGATGATCTGCAAATACACTGACGAGCCAAAACATTATGACCATCCACACATTTTTCAATGAACTCGTCTGGATGACGTGGAGGGCACGTGATTAAGTGAGAATGGTATTTAACTGCTGCTGGAGAAGGTAAGTAATCATTCTTGCACTTACTTTTGCGAGTGATGGGAAAGGCTGCTGATCTAAGCGAATTTGATGGAGGGCAGATCGTAATGGCCCGAAGACTCGGAACGAGTATCACCGAAACTGCACGACTGGTAGGGTGTTCACGATCTGCCGTTGTTAGTATTCATGCAAAGTGGATAAATGACGGTGACACCAGCAGTGGACGCCAAGGTGTTGGTCGTCCACGCGTCATCAAAGAAAAAGGACGTCGGAGACTGTCCCGCTTGGTAAAGCAAAATCGGCGCGAGACAGTGGCTCAGCTGACAGCCGAATACAATGCAGGTCCAAGCGCACGTGTTTCGGATCACACAGTTCAGCGGACACTGTTGGATATGGGACTGTGCAGCAGACGTCTCACTCGTGTGCCTCTGTTGACCAAGCGTCATCGTCAACTACGCCTACAGTGGGCCCGGGAACATCGAGACTGGACCATGGATGAGTGGAAGAGAGTTGCCTGGTCAGATAAATCCCGATTTCTCATTCATCACGTCGATGATCGTGTCAGGGTACGCCGTCTACCAGGCGAACAGTTGCTCCCCTCTTGTACAGCAAGTCATACATAGGCTGGTGGTGGCGGTATTATGCTTTGGGGGACGTTCTCATGGGCGACTCTGGGACCCGTAGTTGTGGTAAAACAGACCATGAACGCTGTGAACTATCTGAACATCATTGCGGATCAGTTGCACCCTTGCATGGCGTCTGTCTTCCCAACTGGAAATGGAATCTTCCAGCAGGACAACGCCCCATGTCACAAGGCTCGGATTGTGTTGGAGTGGTTCGAGGAGCATACTGATGAATTCCACTAAATGTCCTGGCCACCTAACTCGCCGGATATTAATCCGATAGAGCACATTTGGGATGTCATGGAGCGGCAGCTCAGAGCTCAAACACCACCATGTCCGAATATCTCGACTTTGCGTGACCGCTGCTTAGACATTTGGTACAACGTGTCTCCAGTCATGTACCAAGAACTTGTGGCATCTATGCCCAGGCGAGTTGCAGCTGTTTTGCAGGCCAAAGGAGGCGCAACGCGTTATTGAGTAGATGGTCATAATGTTTTGGCTCTTCAGTGTATTTCAAATACGTAACAGTAATATTAAGCTGATGTGGTTGAGTTTAAAATCGGGGATAGGCAACCGGAAGGATGGAAATTCGAGACTCAATCCAACCGAAAACTGTCGTATATGTAGGGACCGGTACACGTTAAATCTGTCGTGGTCTCAAATGTCCTCGCGTTGGCTTGTTGTGAAAGATTGAAGAGTGGGGAGCCACATATCAGGTACTGACCTCATCATCTGACCGTGGTTCAAAATCGCGAGTTATCCTCAGTTTTCTCCCTTGGCGATTGATCGCGAACCGTCGCCAATAGCTCATTGTGGTGCTCCAGTATGACGTAAATTCTACTTTCTATTAAAGGTTAATTCTTAAATTATAAGCTCCTATAAAAGTTATTCATCATTGCATGTAGTTCGTGCTATTCTCCACGAATAAATTATTCCCTTGATAATGGAAGAAATTTGAAATTTTGGAAATGTTTTAAATCCATATTTTGTGAATATTTAAGGTATCCGACTACCTTTAAAACGCGATTTTCGGCGGAAATTGCGATTTTCCAAATTTGATATAATATGAAAGCCCGATTTCTTATCTTTCCAAATCTGTTTAAATTTTGTTCCTACCATGCATAGAACGTAAGATACAGGTCTTTTAATACTACATAGTCGACACTTTTTAAAACCGGAAGTGCCTTTCTGCAAACAGGAAGTGAACGTAAAAGTTTGTTTACATTCTTATTTTAACAAATTAAAGCGTTAAAATTTGCTCTGAAGTGTGGATTTTTTTTTATTAATTAAAAAAAATTAATTAAAAAACTACTTTTTACACAAAAATACATCTGGCAATCATGTTTAACTTCACAATCTGGCATCAAACTTGAGTTTCAGTTTGTACACAATTTGAACTCGTGATTTTCGATCGTGCGTTCAAAAAGTTCTACAACTTGATAATTCTTCTTGCATAAAGTGATTTTTCTTTACAAAATGGGAAAGAGTATTGCCAGGAAGAAGAAACACCACTTCAAAGGTAATCAACACTCTAAAACACTGAAGACTAACAGTCTTGAAGATCCAGTGTGCACAGCCAGTGCTTCAAAACTGCAAGCATCTAGCTCTTCCAAATTCGAAGTTTTGAATGAGGAACTGTGTGGTAATCGGATTTTCGACCTGGAAACTTTAATAAATATATTTTTGGTGCTTCCATGTCCCAAATGCTTTGCTTCTGGTTTGCATTTAGTTGAAGACTCCAGGTATGGATTGTGCTCACACTTCTCTTTGAAATGTCACAATTGTGATTTTGTAAAAGGCTTTGCCTCCTCCAAAAAGAACAAAAATGTACCTGAAGTGAACTCTAGAATAGTTTATGGGATGAGGCAGATTGGAAAGGGATTTTCTTCAGCGTATAAACTGTGCACCACGCTGAATTTGCCACCAATTTCTAAAGCTGTGTATAACATCCATGAAGAGAAACTCTTGAAAGTTGTGTCCGAGGTTGCTGAATCTTCAATGTTAAAAGCAGCTGATGAAGTTGGTTCAAAGGGAGAAGACAGTGAATGCGGCGTGTCTGTAGATGGAACGTGGCAGCGTAGAGGGTACACTTCTTTGAATGGTTGTGTTGCTGCCATTTCAATTGACACGGGAAAGGTTCTCGATTTAGAAGTCATGTCCTCATACTGCAGAATTTGCAAAAGATTACAGAAACTGAAGAGAAACCTGTCATTTGAATCACAGGAAGCTGACCATATATGCCAGTGCAATTTTAAAGGGTCATCAGCAAAGATGGAAACTGTTGGTGTCGACAGAATTTTCAAGAGGTCAGTGAGCACTCGGAAGCTGAAGTACACGAAATACTACGGTGATGGGGATTCTAAAGGCTATTTGTGCGTCCAAAACACATATGGCGAAAAAAGTGTTTCAAAACTGGAATGCATTGGGCACATTCAAAAACGGGTGGGTACACGTCTGCGAAAATTGAAAAGCAAAACCAAAGGTCTGTCTGGTAAAGGCAAGTTATCAGATGTCTTTATCGACAGACTACAAAATTATTATGGCATTGCGATTCGCTCTAACGTGGGCAACTTACAAATGATGCAGCAAAATGTAATTGCAGCTTTGTTTCATTGTGCTTCATCACCAAAGAAACCGATGCATGGCCAGTGCCCTATTGGTGTAGACAGTTGGTGCTATTACCAGCGAGCTGTAAGCGAAGGGAAAGAACCAGAAAAGCTCAAGCATTCTGGTTTGCCCAACAATATTTTAAATGTAGTCAAACCAGTGTATTTAGAGCTTTGCACCAGAGAACTTTTGAATAAGTGTCTGCATGGCAAAACTCAAAATGCCAATGAAAGTTTCAATGGTGTTATTTGGCAGAGAGTTCCGAAGGAGGTTTTCGTCAGCCTAAAAACTGTAAAATTAGGGGCTTATGATGCAGTAATACAATATAATGATGGATTTGAGGGTTGCACCAGTGTTTTAAGCAAGATGAACATTGAAAATCTTGGTTACTTCACATTAAAAGGTTACCAAAGTTTGGATCGCATTAGAATCAGTGATTCCAAGCGCCATACAACACCCGTTTCAAAGAAGCGCAGGAAGGTTTTGAGGGCAATTAGGAAAAAAAAAGTAGTTGATTTAACTTCTATAGAAGGTGATCTTTATAAATCAGGATCATTTTAGAGCTACATTTTCCATTTAAAGGTAAGATTCATTATTGAATTTTGTTTTTAGCTTTTTCTTGAAATTGACATTTTAGAATTTTGCTTTTACGCAAAACATGAAAACTCAAAAAGTTATGCTTCAAATGTTATGAAATTTGGTAGGAATACTTTCAAAGAGTTTATAAAGGGAATGTACCACTTCTGTAATTGTGCATTAATTAGTTTTTTTATTTTTAATTATAAAAGTTATGCGTTGCTATAATTTATGGAAGATTTTCTTCTTGGTTGTACTTGAACCTCTCCAGTTTTTAAAAGAACTGGTTTACAATGATGTGAGAGGTACATTCCCTAAAGGAGGTTTCAATCTTCAAAATAAAATTTACAAAATAAGAATATCTTAATTTAAATTTAAGTTATCATGTTTTGCGGTGGTGCTAGTTTTTGTCTATTTTTCACCCCTTTTTGGGGTTTAAATTTTAAAAAAATTATTAATTATTTTTTTTATATGTTATTCTCTAAGTTTTTAACCATATTCTATAATATAATGCACAAAAAAAGTCAAATTTCAAATTATTTCAAAAAATCCTTTCCGAAGGTAGTCGGACACCCCAATTGAAAACGAAAGGGTTTTGTAAACCAAAAGCGATTCTAATTTCACATTTATACAACAAATGCCTCCATTTGTTGGATGAACATATTTTGATAAAAGTAAACAAAGATCAAATTAAAATTATCTTTCGTTTAAAATTTAATTTATGCGCCAAGAATGCATTTATTAGGGTAATATGAATATTTAATCTATAAAATTTTTATAAATTTACATGAATACATTTATTTATGTTATTAAAAATAACCACCTATCTGGTTCAGTGGTCCCAGCGTTTGTCTGCTATCCAGTACATCTAAGTTCTAATCTCGATTTGTAAGCGCATGGGTGATTATGGTTATTACCTCTATTAGGTACAATGGCAACTTATCCACTGGATGCTTCCTCCCTAATATACCTAGTTCACCCCTTGTAGTGAAGAAGATCGAAGTGGTCAGTGGTCGGGCATTGAAAATAAAATAGAGCTATTAGAAATTACACACATGCTTATAACATTTAGCTATGAGTTCTAAAAAAAACTTCAAGAAGATTCTTACAGTTCTGAAGTTTAAAAATGCCACCCATTTCAGCTATAAGTTGAAATGTTTCTTGGTTTTAATTTTTGACATCAGACAAATAACAAACCAACATCACCATTTTTCCAATGACTGGCATGCAATGCAGATATCGGGGAAAGTAGTAATGGGAGATCATCATTAGTTTTTACTAAAGAGCAACCGACCATCTTTAATCTTCATCACTAATGACATGTAATAATGCTACAATCTTGGGTAGTAGATGGTTCTGCTTCTTTGATGACACTCTATGTGATAATGCTTCGACTCGAATTTTGTTGTTAATGTAAATCATATTTGCTCAATCTTCCTTTGTCACTTATCCTTATGGAAACAAGATTTGGCACAAGAGTAATTCGTTTCCCTGAAAGATAATTATTTAATCTGAAGTCTTTTTACTTTTCTTATAAAGAGATGACATTGGTGTAGTGTAGTGACATTTCCATCGTACTCTCGATATGATTAAATTATAGGCAGGTTTTTAATTTAATTTAGAGTTCTACTGATCTTAAAGCGATATGAATTGTTCTTTTTCAGAAAGTTATTAATTTTCAGAAATTCCTAATTTCAGAAAATTAATCATTTTCTTTTGATTTCAGGTAATTAATAATTTCATTTAATTTGCGAAATGCAAAACTGTAATTGTTACACTAAAAATTATAAAATTAATGCTAATATAAAGTTGTAGACAAAAACTAGAACTTTTCCTCCTGATGTTGGAGAGACGTTTCGTTCCACCGAAATATCTATAGATTAGTTTGTCATCTTGTTTTTGTCTTTGATAAACATTTTTTAAGCTTTTACTCTATTCACTACTGAAGTAAAATGGATAAAAGATCAATTACTATCCAAGGAACAAAATTCAAGTCTTATATTTTATTGCTCATGCAAACGGTGTCTTTGTTTCAGAAACAGAGCCATCAAAAATTCCAGTACTTATCGATCACAATGTGCATGATGGGATAAATTACACTTTCTATTGCTGAATAGATTGAAATTCAATACTGAAATACATGAAGGATGATCCCCAAGTTTTCAAATAGATCTCTTTCGTATGGTGACACGCTTTCAGGTGAAATCTTTGACAAAGAAAAATCGATCAGACAGCTTACGATACGAATAGCCGTCAAGATACTTCTACAAAGTAAGGCTCTTCAGCTGGTGCCTGATACGTTTTTTTATAGATCATATCAAAAGAAGCATCAAGGAAGTTGAATGAAAAGCAAATACACAGAAGTGTCAGTGTTGGAGCACTGGAGAGTATTTTATCTTCTGTGGGAAGAAAATTCTCTTGAAAAATGACAAACTTCTGTCTTCCGAGTTTTGAGGCTGTACTTATTCGAAACTTCAATATATAGCGCATTCCAAACAAAATCAAAAATACTGATATTGTCTAATTTTTCTCATTAAAGGAAAAATATAATTAAGTTCTTAATGCAAATAAAAACATAATATTTTAAGAACATTACATTTAAATAACATTCTGATGTGTCAGAGGATTGTAAATATGCAGTTTATATTTTCTAAACCAATTTCGAAAACAAATCGTCATCTGGACCGTGGTTCAAAGTTACGTGGTGTTGTTCTTGGATCTTTGGGATTGATCCCGGGCCGTCACTAATAGCTCCAGTGTGACGTTAATTAAAATATCTACCTAAATAAATACCGTTATTTGAAGTGATAAAGAAGGTGTTTACTAAAATTCGGAAAAATGTTTTTAATTTTTTTTTAAATTGATATTTCATTTAATTCGTAACAAAAATACGAAACGTTTCATTACTCTTACTACAAATATCCGTTAAAACCTTTCTTTTGTCATACGCCACAGAAACAATAATCCGCAATGGCCAAATTGATTAAAATTGGTTGATTCGTTTAGTTTACCGCTGTAGGGTCACTTTATAATACACGAGGGCTAATCAGATCGGCTTCTACTGTTTAAAGTGAATATGAAATCACTAAGACCTTTTCTTAGAACTTAGGGCAGTGATTCTCAACCTTTTTTTGTCGCGGCACACTTTTAACGATTTCAAAATTTGGCGGCACACAAAGAAAAAGATAAGTTTAAAAGTTGTTTACTTACCTATAATGCACTGTGTAAAATAGTTTATGATAATAATTGTGAATGTAAAATAAAATAATATAATATGTACTACAAAAACAACAGTACGTTTATTAAGGGATTAATTACAAGGTAATAATAAGAATACTTTTAATGAGAAATTTGAGCTTGATGTTTTTTGATAATTTCTGTTAGTAAAAAGAGAAAATAAAACTATTCTCATACTTCTTTTTCACTTCCTTTATACATTATTTGATTGAGGGGTGGAGGTGGGGATACTGGGAACACTTGAAATTTCTTCACGTTGGGGCGAATATTTCACTTTATGAAAGGTCACAGTTATCGAAGATAAAAACAGTTAAAAATATGGTATTTAACTGTAAAAACAACAGTTTTCTTTTACAGTGTACTTTTCTTTAATTTAAATAAACTTTACTCTTAATAAAAAAAAAGCATTACAATTTTTACTATATACATTTCTAAAATTTGGCGGCACACAAAAGTGCCGCGGCACAGTGGTTGAGAATCACTGACTTAGGGGAACCTTAAGACCTTGGGTTTTTCTGACAGTCGGGAGACAATACGGGAGAGGGGGTCACTCAAGTTTGAATTTTGGTGAATATTTTATTGTCATCATATTTAGTGAATAGTTTATAGTCATACATAAATATGCAATGCCGATTAAACATCAAGAATTGCGCCAAAAATCGATCACAAAGTTTTAATACAAGACAGAACAAACTAAATAAGAGTAGACAAATATTAATAAAGCATATCTATCTAATGGCCATTACACCTAAACCAGTCAACCATATTATATACGAAAGACGAGTCGTTATTTATGCATCAGAGAAAAACATTGGAATAGATATTACTCTTTACCGCAGTTATTCAACCTTCGATATAAATGTAGTTATTGACTGAAAAAGGATATATTCAAAAGATCTTGTGTAAAAATGCATCAAATAGCCATGGACTATCAGTTTAAAATCGTCTTTTTTCCGTCTCCTTATGATATGAAACAATCGTTCTACTTTGGAACGGTCTTTGAAGACAGTGCTGCATGAATTTTTCGTGGAAAATTTCAGATGCGGATATAACTCTAGGGTTCCATATTGTATTCTGTACAAACCGAGACATTGATTGAAATTTGTTCAATCGGAACAGGTCTGGTGTCTGAGTGCTTTGTAAACGGGGTAGGAGCCCTGAAGAGGGACGCACCGACGAAGGGGCTATAGGGGCTTAAACCAATCTTGAACAGAAGTCTACCTATACCTACCTACAGAAATCTACTTATACCTGCCTGTAGACACCGAAAGAAAAGATCTATAGACCAACAGAAAAGCGAAAGTATCCTTGTTTAATTTATTGACTAAAAAAACCATGCATTAAGACGCTTTTAATGTTTTCTTGTTTCAAACAAATTTTCTTAATCCCTCGTATCTACAGGTGTCCCATAACATTTTTACAAATAGTAAAATTAATATAAACATTTTCAAAATATTTTATATTTATTCATAAGAGAGTTGATGCTGTCTTTTGCTTTTAAGGCAGTTTCTATTTGTTTTGGAGTAGAATATAATTCTGGAGTATTACTTTTCTGCAGGTAATATTTCAATTTCGAGTCAAGCAATATCATTGCTGTGTTCATTCAGATTACCCCTAGCAACAGCCCTATGCATAAGGCTTTTGAGCAGATGGATGACCGGTACAAAACAATAAACCGGCCAGAACCCAAGGACATATGTGCTCATCCTATATAAAACTATAAATAACATCCAATCACTGGCGCAACATGCTTTATTCAGCGAGGTAGATTGACCCACTTTTCATGGACTATGAGTTAGAATAACTCAAAATAACTTAACAGTCATTAAAATGTCAAAAAATCTATTAAATGTTATTTATATCTTTATTTGATCTTCCTTCTGTGCTTTTTCAACTGGTGTGTGGGTCAAACAACGGAATTCCGTTTCCATTTTATTGTATCTCATTTTCTTGGCTCTTCCTTCTTAAGAGGTCTTACCAAAGAGTCTGGTATTATTTTATGTTTGAAGAATGATCTCATTCGGTTTACTGGATGTTCTCCTAATGGGATAATGTGACCCTTATTTTGGGATCAACTTTCCTTGTACCACCCCATTTGTTTATTTGTTTTTCATTCTTTTCAACTTGTTCTACAAATCTTGACTTCAAATAAGGCTCAATATAATCACCGAACAACGGTCTTTTAAAGTATTATTCAAAGTGGAACATTTCTGCATAGAACAAATCTAACATCTATTGTTTGTGAGTGCAGAAATTTACTGACCTGGAAAATTTGAAAATTCCCAAACAGTTGTTATATAGATGCTTCTCCTTCACTGATAAGGGCATATAATAAAGAACGTGAGGGAAGGGATAGTAGCACGTCACCATAAGATAGTTTGAGAAATATCGCTACTAAGCCAACGTACCCCTTAAGAGCCAACTACCCCACTCTTCTTCATCCCAATGATAAAACACTAAAACCTCCTGGTGGTTTCCTGACAAGGTTGTTTCGTCATAAGCAAAATTGTCCAGATCTAGATTTCGTCATTGTAAATAAATCAGCAATACCTTAATGAGGAGATATCTTGTCATGATCAAAATTGGTCAGATCTTGATGGATGAGATACCTCGTCCAAACTCCTTGGCGGGTTATACATCTGGACTATTGGAACTTGAAATTGCGGTAATTTATAGGTAAAGTATTCGAATTAACCTAAAACGAGAGTACTTTTAACTAAACAATGTTTACAAAGTACATTCTGACTGCCTATTCTGGAGCATTTTCGTGTCAATAGATTTTTAGAAATTTTATGTTAAAGGTACTCGTTCCGTGATATTTACAACATCACGTATATTAAAACAGCACACTAAAACAATGAAGTAGGCTCTATGTAGTAAGCTTAAAATAACCTACAGTGCATAGAATCATCTCAGCATCATCTTGCTTGTTGCCAGGAAGCTTACAGATACAAATGTATTTTCTACTTTTGATTTATAAACCATATTCCTCTTCTCAGACCATTAACTCAGACTAGAATGTACAAAAAGAAACATGTTTTTCCTGTTTTCCTTGATATTAAAGGGTGCCAAATGTCAAGGAAAGACAGATTTCTTCCCTATACAAAGAATCATTTGTATATTCATACCAGATTTATAACAACCTCCGCTCCGTATACAAGCTGTTGAAATGTATATGTTCTTGAATTTATTTAGGCATCGGAACGCACCGTCCGATTTATTCGGGGGCCCCCAGCCGTATGCGTATTGCCAACTAAGTATCTGACGGATTAAATTCGCATTCGTGCTATTGATTTTCAGCCATGCTGCGCGACGCTCCTTCCCCTTGCGGTATGAAAAGAGGTTTATTCAGCACTTTCGCCCGCGAAAACTTTTCTAGCTATATTGCAAATATCTATGCGTAAATCCCGTCTGTAAATATGCGTCAGACACTTCCATAAACTGAGTCTCCTGCGTCATCTGCTGAAAAGAAAAGTGCTCATTTCGAACAGAGTACAGATGGAAAAGGAACTTTTCAGACGGGGCATTTTTTCGACCTCTTCCTTATCTCTATCACTTAGAGGAATGGAAAATGCTGATTCGAAAGCTTCATAATGGGTACCCCAGCGTCCTGGAGTTCCGAAAAACTTTTATTTAAAAAGGTATATGCTTATCTTTTGTAACGTGTGCCCAGAGGAAAGGGAAAATATGCGTTCTGATGCTGATATTACAAGAGACCAGAATGGGTTGGTCGGGTTTGTTTTTATGGCGCAAGGGCCTTATTTGGCCAAGTTACTCCAAGCATTATACAAACAAGATAGAGATCAGAACAGGAATGGCGTACTCATAGATTGCAATTGGTAGTTTTTGAGGTATATGCAAACGCAATATTCGCATATTCAGAAAGATGATCCATGTTGCTGGAGTCCTCACTGAAATAATTCTGTGTTTATGGCACAAGGGCCGTATTAGGCCAAGCTGCTCCAAGCAGTAGACAAACAGCAAAGAGATCAGAATTGGAATGGCTTAATCGTAGATTGCAATTGATATTTTGGGGGTATACTCAATATATTCAGATTGGTGGCCCATGTTGCTTGAGTTCTCACATTTGTATAAAATAATTTTGCATTAAAAACAAAAATATATACCAGATGAATCTATTCTAATCTGTGCAATTTGAAGTTTCGATGGTCACACAGGTTAGCTATATGTTGAAGTGTCTGAAAACAGTCAATAAAACTCTAAACGCAATGCTTATTTCACAATAAAACGATTGCAATAGCGATTAGCGATAGCAAATTCGATGGCAATAGCGAACCAGTAAAGTAAAGATTAGTATCCCTGAAATTATTTTCTGAATACGTGCCTTATAAAATAGAATTTAAAAGCAGTATTATGAACCGTCTTCACACATGATAATTGCACACTAACCATTTTGGTCAAAATTTTATGTGTTCGATGAAGTCTCATGTGGATCATCTCTTATCAAATCATTGAAAAGAAAGCTAGACATATACCTTTTTGCTCTATCTTGATGTAGATTGCAATTCAAATCTGTAAAATGTGACGGAGAAAAAGCAACACTGTTGTATAACTAAATATGTATTTTAAAGATTTGTTGAGAGGTTGCTTTAGGAAATGTTACACTAAAAATAAGATTCAAAGACCTGATTAATGTTCTAAAAAATACAAAACATATTTTTTAAATGTATGTAACACGCATATTCCAGTAGCAAAAATACAGAGGAAATAATATATATATATATATATATATATATATATATATATATACACTGCTGGCCACCCAAATTGCAACACCAAGAAAGACAAGAGATATCACAACAAAATTTATTTTGTAGATAACATGTTGACCAAGTATCAAATGATTAAATTTATAGACTTCTGTGAAGTGTGGTTCCTGCCAAAATCAGTAGCCAGAGTAGCCGCCATTGTTGGATATCACCGCTGCCACACGCCTCGGCATTGATTCAAAGAGACTTTGGATGTGTTCTTGGGGTACAGCAGACCAAGCAGCTTCCACACGTTGCCAAAGTTGATCTGGTGTGGCAGCTGGGGATGTATTCTGGGTCAATCGTTGAGCAACCATGGACCACATGTTTTCTATCGGCGAAAGATCCGGAGAGCGAGCTGGCCAGGGAAGCAATTCAATCTGGCGATTGACGAAGAACCCTTGGACGTGTGGTCCCGCATTATCCTGTTGAAATATGGCTGTGGGCAAGCCCTGAAGGTAAGGAAGGACAACTGGCTCCAACACCTCGGAGATGTAGCGCTGGCTGTTTAAAGTACCGGCAATGCGTACTAGAGGAGTGCGAGAGTGATATCCAATACCGCCCCATACCATAATATCCGGTGCAGGACCAGTGTGGCGGTGCATAACGCAGCTGTTCAGCATCCTCTCTCCACGGTGTCTCCAGACTCGAATCCGACCATCGTGGTGTTGCAGACAAAAGCGTGACTCGTCAGTAAAGACAATTTCATTTCATTCTGCCGTCCACATCCTTCTTTCATCGCACCATTGGCGGCGGAAACGTCTGGGGTTCTGCGTCAAGGGTAGACGAAGCAATGGACGTCTTGCGGACAGACCACTCTGCTGTAAATGGCGTCGAATGGTACGTGCAGACACTGGATGATGCGGTACAGACTGAATGTGCTGTGCTATGGTTCGTGATGTGGCTGAGCGATCCGTCACTGCCATACGCACAATATGCCTGTCATCACGTGAAGTGGTGCACTGAGGTGGATGCGATCGAACACGTCGGTCCGTCGTACCCTCCTGCATCCAACGATCACATATCCGCATTACAGTTGTTTCGTTTCGTCCAACACGACTACCGATTTCCCTGAAAGATAATCCACAATCTCGGTAGGCCACTATACTTCCTCTGTCGAACTCAGATACTTGATCAAAAGATGATCGCTGTTTTCTACGAGGCATAATTGATCGTTTTTTAAAAAAAAACACAAGAAAAACACAATTGCCGTACTTGAAATCGTCGAAATCTCCAAGCCTTAAATAGCGCTTTGAAGTGGCGCCACAGGCGCGCGTGATGTGCGTCTGCGCTGAAATTCTAATCATTTGCATATCTCACCTCCGCTAATGCATGTTGTAAATTTCATATTATTTGCATGCTTCCTTCAGGGTGTTGCATTTACGGTGGCCAGCAGTGTATATATATACATATAATTCAAGCGAATGCTTGTATGACTGACTTTGCTTTAAGAAATGCACCTGCACTCATGTCCAAAAGTTAAGCATAATTCGTAAAATGCAAAACCATCGCAGTAAATATGGATACAATGGTTCAAAATCAATTGTGGAGTATCGTGGGACGAAGGTAAAACATTGTGCATATGCAAAACAGTTCAGTCGACATGCCCAAAACACCGGCGCACGTCGGAACGAGTTTATAACGGTCTTGAGCGGGATGCCAGTTTAGACAGAAATTTTGCAACTGCTGTGGTACGGAGAGTTGTTAACAATCAATAACGACGAAAGATGTTGCAAAGATGCCAACTGCACATGTTTGTGACATCTTTCGTCCTTATTTTTGGAATACTGGAATCCGGTCGATGCCAAACCGAAGGGTCTCGAATTCTGAATGTGCTTAAGTGTGTGATCTCCACACTGTGGCAGAGGCTTCAAACCACTGGAGATGTTACCCGGCGACAAGTACCAGGTAGGCCAAGGATAACAACGACTCGGCAAGGCCGATACTTGGCGATAACTGCGCGACGTCAGAGGAATCGTTCAGCCAGACAACTGGGTTCACTCCTGACAGCCACCACAGGAGTCATAGTTACGAGACAAACTGTTTACAGGAGACACGTTGGTCTCTGCCAGACGACCATCAGTTTGCATCCCCTGACGTGTGCATAGAAACGCGTGCATTTACAGAGGAATTTGGAACATCGGCAGTGGAGTAAACAACAGTGGAGCAATATTATGTTCAGTGGCGAGTCCAGATTTAGTCTGCAAACTTATTCTCGTTGTACCTCGATCTGGAGAGAATGTGGAAAGAATTTGCATCCTGAAAACATCACGAAAGACATCGTTTCCTTCAGGGGGAGTCATGGTCTGGGCAGGCATCATGCTGGACGGCCGCACAGACCTCCACATCTTTGACACGGGGTCTGTTACCGGTGAAAGATACAGAGACGAAATCCTTGAGCCTATTATTCGCCTGTTTCGAGGTGCTGTCGGTCCTGGATTCATGAACGATAACGCGCCTTCTCACCATGCAGCCCTGGTCAACAGCTTCCTTCAAAGTGAAGATATCCGCCGCATGCAGTGGCCTGCCAACTCTCCTGATCTGTATCCTATGGAGCATATGTGGGATATGCTCGTGAGACATATTGCAGCCCTCTCCACCCACCAAGCTCCATTCCAGAATTGAAAACTGCTCTCCGTGAGGCTTGGAACTGTTTGAGCACACAACTCATCCATACCCTCATCGAAAGTATGGGAAATCATTGTGCAACATGCGTGGCTACCAGAGGTTCCCACACACCGTATTAAACTTCAGCATCACATTGTTTTAATCATTCTGTTTCACTAAAGTTGACACTCGTATTGTGAACCTTTTTCTTTGTATAATTAAAGTCATTATTATCCTTGTTTTGCATTGTTTTCTTCTTCTATAACCCTATTACACCAGCATACCGCGTTTCATTCCATTCCGATGTAAATTTTCTGAAATATTCACTTAAAAACAATTGTGCTTAACTTTTGGCATGAGGGTACCTCGGAGAGGTCCCTCAATACTGCAATACAGCATGCTAAATCCTGAATAGTGAGCTTTTATAGCATTTTTGCTAAGTGTTAGATGATTCAGGTCAAATTTTGTAGAAATAGGGTAGACGTGGAAGAAATGCAAGAAATTTCTTTAGGAGTGTGGAAGTAATTTCCTTAGAAATGTGCAAGAAATTTCTTTAAGTCCAAAATGAAAATGGGTGGATGTATTTTTCTATGAAGTAATGGCCAAGCTATGCCAAGCAACGAGTAAAATTCACCAATTAAATCCAGTTAAAATATACTTACAAGACTATACATAAAATACAAAATTTAGCAAATTGTGATTCTGAAGTGAAATCGTCAAATTTTAAATTATGAATAAAATTCATAAAACCAAATGGAGAAAAGTTTATGGGTGATAAATGGAGGAAAGAACTTATATCAACGTAATGAGGATATTACATATTTTTCAAAAAAATAGTTACGATCTGATTTTATACAAAATAATTCACCACTCTTCAAAAAGCCAATGGGTAGATTTTACAGACCTGATATTGGACATAAAACCATTTAAATTAATAGAACAAAGATGAATTAATCAATTTTTTTTAATTCCTTTTGATTACGCACACAGATAAATTACTTCCTTGTAAGTATTTAATTTTCACACAAAAAAAAACAAAGTTATCGGTCATTAAACATAAGTAACGCAACGAAAATAAAACCATTAAATATTGAAAAGGAATTTTTCAAATTGCTTCAATTAACACACATTTTAAATTTGTACTCAATCTAAAAATTCTAACCAATACCACATTTCTAAAAAATCAGATCTTCAAACATTCGAATAAAACCAAGTTCTGTAATATTATTTTAAAGAGACAATTTTGCATTACTGAACTTTTCTTTGTGACTCTCCGAAGCATAGAGGTATTACTACCTCATCTCTACGTAGAGGGTGTCCATTTTGATTTCTTCAAATTCTGATTAGTATGAGAGGTTTCTTCTATCAAGATAAATGTAGGTGGAAGTAGTGTTTCTACTGCGGAAGGTGTATTCTGTACTTATTCCAAACGTGATATCACTTGGCTTGTTCTTCGAATACAATTTCAGGACTTCGTTAATACAAATTCTAAAGACAATTACGAATTGATATATTATAGTTGATTGGGTCAATGCCAATTAGATAAAACGTTAAATATCGCCAAAACGGTGATAAACTGCATATTTTAAGGTAGCCCCGATATGTGTCATGCGAGAGCTTTTGGGTTGCGGAAGTAAAATCTTCGCTTTCCGTTTGGTGTCTTTGTTTTAACACGGAAAATCGCTCTCAAAGCTAAAGAATGACCGTAGAGCAACAAACAAAACCAAATCAATTGCTGCTATCTTGGAATAAGTAACAATTACTCGTATATTACTAATCAATTCATACATGAATAGACCCATTCTTTCATTTGGTACGTGAGGTCATTGTGGCTCTTAGTTTTATTATTCTTAAGCTACTTTATTTGTGTCAAAGGGTTTCAGATTATGACTTAAATCTAGACTTTCCTAATTGATAACCATAGTGATAGTTTACATTCCTATTACATTAAAGTAATGATAATTAATGGTTGGTTTAATAATAGTAATCAATTTAAACGCGTTTTACTGCCCCTTTTACAGAGTTACAATGTGGATAATTGAGCGGTTCGTGAATAATAAATTATTCTTAGGTAATAAAGTAATGAGAAAAGACAGATAACCAGACAATTCAATTTATTTATTTTATGACCTTTTTTGCTATTCTTATCCAATCTATTTCGACTGTCAAGTATTGCTTGCCCTTGGAATGCTTCTACACTTATAGACTTTTTTCAAAACTACTTTATTATAATTTTTTAAAATTCCTTTAAAAGTTAATAGAGGACTTTTAAAGTTTTGAAAGTGATTTAGGAAATTTCACAAACTAATTTTGTTGCTACGCTTTTTTAAGGGTTAATAATGGGAAAATGGATTTTAATTTCTCATAATTTATTAACTTTTAAATCAATTGCTATTCGTTAAAAGCTAACAAATTAGAATATAATTAGAAAATATGCGTATATATATATTTCGCTAAAGTACGAGGCTCATAAATCGACATTAATTCGTGTATCGGCTGGATTACAAACTGATGCAAACAAAAAAGAATACACTGTGGGATTCATTTTTCCACTTTAACTATACTTGAGTTCAGATAGATATATATATATATATATATATATATCTGAACTCAAGTATAGTTAAAGTGGAAAAATGAATCCCACAGTGTATTCTTTTTTGTTTGCATCAGTTATATGGATGCTAAACCTACAAGGAAAGGCTCGCCACTCATAACATTCTTCAGCAATCTGATGGTGGAAGGCAAGAATTGATAGGACGGCCTGAAGAGAGAGAGAGGATATGATACCGGCCTTTCGCCAAGTTGACTCAAGTTTTCGTCTCCAAACGGCTATTTGGATATTCTGCCATATTGGATGCCTTCTACTTGCGAAGTAAAAGTGCATGTAATAGTAAATCTTGCGCATGGAAACTAAACAAACTACGGGTTACCATATTGAAAAAGTATGGCCATAAGTTCATTTAAATCATTATAACTTGCCATTCTCTCGGCGGAGAAAGCTCTAGATGCTTATATGTACAGATGTTTATTCCTTATATATGCACTGGCAGACGCATATAGAACGTGCATAGGTGGCGTTGCTATGTTTTTTGCAGACTCGTCTGCTTTTCTGGCACTTCAGTGTATGACTAATAAAGATAAAAACATGTGAAAATCGTCAATAGCTGTTTCGAGTGTAATCGGTAATATCTTGTTGATGAGATGATATCTTATCATTAGCATCTCGTCGAAATCACTTCTAAGGTTAAATGTGTTATCCTAAAAGAGATACTACTCCTTTTTTCATTCCCATACCTCGTCAGAAACCGCATCTAACTCTCTTTTTTAGTATTATATAGTTTTCTCAAGTTTGTGTCCAGAAACTTTGACACCTGAAAAGTAAATATTCTGACTCAGTGGGAAAAAGTATTTATTCATATATAAAAGCAGAATCGTTTCTAAAAAGAAAATTGCTAAATTATCCATTCCATTATAATTAATGATGATTGTTTGCTTAAGAAAATAAATGTGCCAATTCAGACCCTAATTGCGTTTGCAATCATTTTAAATATTTTCTTCGTAAGGAAAAAGCAATGGTAAAAGGGGAATGATTTCACAATATATCCGCGGCAACAAACCTGTTTCATTTCACTACGAAAATAAAAACAACTTACTCAGATTTTATTTATATATATATATATATATATATATATATATATATATATATTTACTTCGGATCATTTCTCGAAAACTGTCTAGCTTTCCCTTTTACTTCTAAATAACTAATCAATGAGAAAAAGCGAGTTTATAAATCTCTTAAGCAAAAGAACTAAGCTCGCCTTCAAGAACAAATAACAAATACTATTTTAATTGAAATGGTGAAAGATTAAAATAAGTATACATGTACTTAAAAGCTAATTAGTTTTACTGAACAAACAGAGATCTGGCTAAATTAGTTAGATTGTAAACAATGAGACTATGGCTCATTTAAAATCCTAAATTTTAATTAAAAATGATTAGTTCTAATTAAGAACGATTAGCTCTCGTTTCCAACATTCAGATTAAGATGTGCTTCTTTAATTGTTAAATTTACTTATTATTTCGCCTTAAGGACAGCAAGAGATTGTAATTAATATATCGTTGCCGTTTTAGGTATAAAAAAAGAATTACAAGCATCTTCATTTCCGAAAAAATGTCAGTGAGTTTGTCTAAAGTCAATGATATATTTATTGTAACTACAACGTATTCGAATACTACTTAGTTAAAGTACATTATACACATAATTTAGTAGATATTGTTACGTAATATATTATATTATTGCGCATAGTTTGGAGACCACCTGTACTTATATTGAAATGTTGAAAAAAAAAGTTACGGTATTGAAAATATTCAAAATAGATTTCTGATATATATTTTTTATAAAAATATGTGTTTCATAAAAATCAACTGTCTTATTCTTTTTTGTAATCCAAATACAATATGTCTTCTCTATAATGCAAAACTGACTTCGTGTTTAAATTTTTATAATGGGTTACATAATAAACTCAATTGAACCAGTGAGACAAATATTTCTGTATAATACCTACTATTAATAAGCGCAATTACCCTCTAATAATAAGCACAAGCTCTAATTATAAACTCCAGAAAAATAATTTTATTTGACCAATAAAATTATTTTTCAGGAAACTTTTCTCAGGAAAAATTAACCATTAGCCCAGTTTATACCTCACTCCCAACCTTTGATATTTTCTTTGATAATTTAAAATTTTTTAGTAATTTTGTAACTTTAACTTTTGATACTTGCAATTTTAATACTTTTTCTTTAGTGATGTTTCTATCGTGATTTTTTTCCTTTATCTGTTGTTTGTTCGATGCAATTAACAGTTTTGTATTCAGATGTGGACAAGTACATTTATTCAACAGGTTTGTGTTGCATAAATGTACTTATATTTTTTAATACTTATTTTCCTGTTGTATGTTTTGTACTTTAGATCTTGTTTCGCGGTCTTGTAATTGGAGTAAACTGAACAAATGAGATTAAACAAATAAATAATTTGCGTGATTTATAACTGAATAACCCAACAAAAACGCATTCATTTCAAATAAATGCAAACTATTTTATTGAGATAAAATACCCCTAAAATCTTCTCAAAAATGAAATTCAAAATATGAATACAGGAATAAACACTGAACTCGGGTTTCCTTTGAAAACTTTTTGTAATTGTACCCCATTTCAAGTTTCGCAAATGGGTCTAGAAATAGAGTAAGTAAAAAGAAACCATTTCAATCTCCGAAGAATTCCAATCTATTTCATGTCCCCAAAACTACGCCCCCATTTATAGTCTCTTTTGTGCCTTCTTTATTGAGGGAGATTTTTTTCTGCTCTAGGCGTAGTGGAAAGACGTACCTGAAGCCCGGGACGAGTCAGAAAAAGGTTGCCCGTTTCAGCAACAAAACTCTAAAATTCAATACAGTGGGGGAATAATAAAAGAGCCCGAAAACCATATAATGCGAAAACAAACCAGGGTAAAAAGAAATCCTGTATGAGCATAAACAAAATGCGAATTTTTCCTTGGGGTATAAAATCAAAAGTTTTATTTTGTATTATTAAAAGATAAATGGAGGAAACGTCCACTTAGTTGCTTTACGGAAGAGATGAAAAAAAATTCTCTTTTTCCTGCATGAAAAAAGAATCCTATTCTAAAATATTTTTATATGGCAATAAACATGAAATTATGTTTATAAAATCTTGCAAGGGAAGAGGGATGCATTTTCAACAAATCGAAAAAACAAATCGAAGTAAGGGAATAGTCTCAAATTTTTGAATGAAGCTCACGCATACAAAGAATAGATGATGCTTTCGTATAGAATGAATAGTTAGAACGTGTGCCTTAATAAGCCTACCGTAGAGTTAAAAAGGATGTTGACTCCAGTCAACTTTTTATATCACTGTTTAAAATAAAGAATATTTCACTTCACCTCCCTTAAAAAGCGGTCACATTGTATACTCTAACGAGGAACTAAAAATAAAAGATAAATTCTAAATAAAATATGCTCTCCCTGGGCATATTCGATTTTCATAGTTCTGAAGAAAAATAACAAAATTCTTAAATAAAGTACATGCTAGTTTAAATTTTTCATTTCTATATCTTAACATAAAGTAAACTGCAGCTACTGTGGGAGAAGGAAGTCGACCTTGGATCAGTTGATTTCTGAATAGGTGTGAAAGCGAAGGTTGCCATACGCAAAAGTATGAAAAACGATCGTTGTGGATGTTTTATCCTTGACAATTTGTTACCAATGCTATCGCTTTCGATACCAAGAATCCTCGCTAAAGACAGCAATTTTGGAAGAGATTTCCTTGCGTTGCCACCAGTTCCTTAATTTAATTAAGAGTCGTTTAAAACCACGACTGAACTGCCTTCTCACATGAGCCACACTAATGCATACTTTCCTACGTTTCAGTTGTACTTTTTTGTTCTAAAGTGTGTAACTTTTTACTGTAATTTTAGTTGTTTTTTCCATTGTTTCTTTGTCAAATCAGCTTACTTCTATAAGCCCCGTGTTGTACTTCTGTGGTGCACAGGGAGTTTGCTTTTGTTCAATAAAAAACTAACTTTTGAACGAATGAAACTTGTCTGAGACTAAATAAGAATAATGCACGTAAATTACAACTAGAATTTAATAAATATTGAAACAAATAACAATATATTTCTTTTGATGCCTCTTTAGACTCCTTGGTGCTTTAATGATTCGTGATTATTTCAGTAAACCAAGCACAGTTCAAATATTCAACCAAATAATTAATGCAAAGCAATGCAAATTAAAAATGAGTAATTATTCTGGGGGTACTAGCTGCCAAATATCTAGCATCACGAAACTTTAATCTTTCAACTTAAAAATGACAGGACTCCTCGGGCAACATAGTTATTAGCCACAGAAATATGTGTTTTCCATAACGAAAAAATTATAAAATATTCGTTTATCGAAAAAAGTTCTGATTGTTTGAATGAGTGCCCAATACTTTGAAGTTTAAGATAACAAGACCTCTTGAGAATGGTGGATTAATCATTATTATTCTGGAATTTTTAAAACTTGAAAATTGCCCTCCTGAAAAACTTCATAAATGTGACTTATGCTGCCTGAAGTAGTTCAAATATAAAAGGCGACTAAACACACCACTTATTAAATTCATTCTAAATCACGGATGGTGAGAGTCGGATTATGAATAGATCAGGTCCACCTGTGTAATATTGAACAGGGGAAATTGTTGAGACAGGGGTTGGTTGTTTGGGGTTTTATGGCGCAAGGGCCATATTTGGCCAAGCTGTGCCAAACACAAGGCAGACAACAAGTAAAAATGTCGATAGAAGGAAAAAGAGAGAATGGGGAATAGAATAATAGGATGAAAGCAGAAAAAGATCACTTGGGTTTCCGGGAGGGCGACACCCGTGTTTACTAAAGGCAGTAAACCTCATGGGAAAGGAAAAGATCACAAGAATACCCCAGGGTCGTGAAGCCCTATACACCTAAAATCGATGTGCCCCTGAGGGTTGAGACAGGGAGGTAACAGTAATTCACTTTAAAGGGCATTTTTTATTAACTTCAATGTGACAAGTAATATTTTTTATTAACAAGACTTGTCGAGAGTTAATTCTTTTGTGTAAATCTTCAAGATGGGGGGCCTCCAGAATTTTCGTTATTTTAAATTAGCCCGCAATTTACACTTATTTTGGTTTATAATTGAAAAAGTTTGCTCACACACAAGTATTCTTCAAAAGATGTTTGATATTTTCTGGGAATCGCCCATCAAATTTTTAAATTTACCCTTTTCCAGGCTTTTATAAAAATCTGTTAAGATCTTTCTTTCAATTTTGACATATTGTCGTCACAGACTGAAGATCAATCATCTACAGCTGGAGGTTCCGAGGCATGCCTGGTTCTTTAGAGAAACACTGTTCTTTATTAATAGGAAAAGCTCTTGGCTTTCTCAGACATGTAATGTCCTGTCCACGTTTTCTTAGAACAAAATTTGCACCTTTTTCTTATTTCAGCAACATTATTATACCTGTCTTTTGAAAATTTAACCACTGAATAAAAAGAAAAGGATTATAATTTAAACAATTTTTTCAAGTCTAGTCCAGTGTTAGTAGAAGTAAGACTTTTGGGGGCCGTATATAGTACACTTCTAGTCTAGAGTATATTGTCGGCTTAAAGCAGAAACTCATTAACTAGAATTTTTTTTAGATACTAAATACATATTTTCATGATGATGAGAAACACATTTTCATATTATAATATCAGTGTTTGAAAGGTACATATTGCTACCAAAATGCTTAAAATTTTTATTTTTGGACCTTAAAACTAATAGCAGCTATTAAACAATTGTACATTGAAAATGTTGTTTGGTCAGTCAATGAGTTGCTGCTCAAAGTCGACGATATAATCCTTCAAATTATCTCAAACTAATCTAAAAGCTAATTATCTAAAAGCAAGTAAAACTTCTCGAAGTAAATTATATCTTACATGGAACTGCTTACACTTAGTGACACATTAGTAAACCACTCTAACGAGTCCTCACTTTCTCAGAGATCAATTAGAAAAATGCTGTTTTCAACACGGAGGTATCCTTGATTACAAAATCGTTTAAAATTACTATTTTTTGCGTATTTTGACAATTTAACCACAACAGAGAACTGATCGTAATGGTAACCTCAGTAATCATCTCAGTTATCAACTCTCTCCAATGTTTTCGGCATGCAACAACAAGAACAACAAACTGAAGCAATTACCGTCTGAGTCCAATCACCCAATACATCTTTTTTAGGAATAAAATATATTCTCTTAAGCAGAGATAAATAAGGCTCGGGAGGCATGGAAGTGAAGAATAAAAACGCAGCAGAGCGGAGCTTTCGTTTAATTCTATTAGCAACTCAGACTTAATGGAATCACATTAGAACATCCCTACTTGATTAGAAAACAGAATAAAAATATAGTCCGAAAAGAAACTGCACCACAGTTCACTGAGTACGTCTGCAGCGAGGGCTCTTCACATCGATTTACGCTAACGTTATTAGCACTTTTCGTTATAATTTCAACGAACTCAAACTGTTTCCTTTTACAACTCAGTGGAAAGTAAAAAAAAAGGAAAAAGTTTTAACAGTTTCGTCGCTTTTAGAAGAGTAGGGCGCTGTGTATTTTCTTACATTATGCTCGTTTCCTTCTCAAGAGCTTTTTTTCCATTGGATTTAGCGAAATGAGTGTTGGAATTTACTATGAATGGCTCAATCCTGAGAGAGGTGTTTTATTATCGGAAACACTCGCGTGATATTAATCATTAGGGTCCCAAAATTAAAACGATGTTTGATCATAAAAATTTTGATTTTTTTAATTAAATATACTTTCTCTACGAAAGGAACCGTTCAATTAAGCTGTGAATTAATGAAATAAAAGTAGTGATAACACCTTAATAGAGATTTGAGGTTTGTTCGTGATTTTTTTTGTTGTGAATAACCAAATTGTTTATTGTTAATCAGTTTAATTATGTATCTTGGGATTATCATTTATGCCATTCTACTTGAAATTTTATTCGTTAATTTTACTGTGTATGCAAGCTTGTTCACTCAAAAAGAAAGGTTTTCTTTTGATTGTAATTAATTTCAAAAGAATAAATGGTAAATTTAAATAGGTTTCAAGCCCTTTTAAGAGCATACCGTGGGGAAATATAAATTCTATAATCCTTTTAAAGCAATTCAATTATAGCGAAAAAAATTATTAAAAAGTATTTTAACTGTACGATTATAATTAACTTAATGGGCAGGAAGGGCATAAATATGTATTCGTGTTCCTACTTCGATAAGTTAAACTTATAACTCCCATTTATTTTTTCAATACTCTTCGGCAGTACAATTTATTACACTGAAAGAAAAATGTATAGAATTAATTAAATACAATATGAATTTGCAATAATTTATATGTGAGAAAAAGAATTTTTTCTCCTTTACTATGTTAATTACATTGTTTTATAAAATTTTACTGAAAAAGCGTGATTAGAATTGTAATTTTAAAGGCTTTTCATTCAACTGTCTGATTACGAAAGGTAATGAGAAATCCGGAAGATATAAATCATCGCAGAAAATAAAATGTCAGGAACATGCAGAGGTCTAGATATGAAAAAATACCAAATAGCCTTTAAAAAAGTGTATGATATGCAATTGAAAGTTTCGAAGTCAATTACTATAATACGACTAAAGTTTACACTTTTTGCCATGTAGTTATTTGAAATATAATATCACCATTAGGACGTGCTGATATCAAATATGTTGCTTCAAATTCTTTATTAATTTTATTTCTTTTAGAGTACGAAAGGGGGCATGCAGATGCTTAGATTAATTATGAATGGATTTAAATGGGTGATGTGAATATCCCATGTGAATTGTGCATCAATACAATAATAATTTATAAACTTTTATGCAGATGCGATGCGTGGGTTGTTTGTGTTTGTTGACGCAACAAAGAACTCTTTTATGAGAATTATTTATTGAATACAAAGAACAATCATCCAACCCACTTGGTTAACATGATAATAAATTAAGAAAACATGCGGTCTATCCGACCAATCTCTCGAATAGAGAGAAGAACACAGACGAGTACAGAAGAATAGTTAAGACAGTAGGATAATACATATATATATATATGTATATATATGTATATATATATATATATATATATATATATATATATATATACGTTCACAATCGCCACAGCCAATAGGAACCGGTGGAAGGAAAACTGTCTGAAAAAGAATGACACCAGACGGCACAAACTACCAATGTATATTGGCTGAATACGACCGACCCTATTTAATAGAAACCAACATGGGTCTACTAGAATGATGAGTTACTTCTGACTACTTGATACTCGTATCAAGGCATTTGCATTTTTGTATTTTTGTTAACCATTATAGTTTATCATTTGTAACACCTGAGTATAAAAGTTGCTTACATGCCAAGCGTAAGCTTACGAAAGTCTTATGAGCCAATAAATTTATATTTCAATTTACTATATATTCAAAATTGTTAAAGCTGTGATAAATTTCAAACCATGGCAGAAATTTACCGTAACCTTTTCAAGATTCGGATGCAGGCATTCAACCCCCATGAAGTTTTTACCGAGGAGATAGAAATTTTCTACCTTGTACTAAGTGCACAGGAGTAACGGCTTCGCCTAAGTACTTTTTTTCCCGTATTCGAGTCGATTGGAGGGATTTCTTAAAAAGTCCGATGTTGGCTCTCAATGAACTCAGGGCTAATGGTCTTTTGCACTCGGTCTATCAGACTAGGCCAAGTGAGATAAGTAAAAAGGAAACTGTTAAGCTTATGTAAATAACTAAATCAGAAAGTTCCAAACTTTTGTTATTTAATAAATATGTAATAACGTGGTCTATTAGAGTTCTTTTCGTTTGTTTTCCAAAATCATGTCAACATTTCAATGTAAAGTGTTCGCTTTATTCCTTTTCAAATTATTTGAACAGAAGATCCAAGAAGGTGAACATTAAGTTTTGAATTTCGATTGAGGCTTATGTAGTTTTTCGTTTCTATTGTCTTGAATGATTCTGTTTTAACTCTTTGGGGTTACACATGGATTAAAAACTGTCCCACCTTTTGCTTAGCTTTTAGTGCATGGTGGGATATTTTTAACCCACCTCAAAAGGTTGAAGTTACTTATAGTCATATAGTTTAATATTCATTTAGAATTTTTCATTGAGTTGGAAATGCTATGAACTAATGCTAAATGTCTAAGTGACCGAAAACTAAAATGTTATCAAAACGCATTAGTAAGTTATAATCTTAATCACTGTCGTGATTAAGATTGGCGAATTGTGTGGTACAGTGAATTTTTGTCTTTCATAACGGTAAATGTTGTATTTTTTGTAAAATTTTATTATGAGTGAAAAAATTGTTTTATAATAAAAAAAACATGTTATTTGACGTTTTATACTAATTTTGAAGCTGAATAAGTGAATAAACAATTCTGTGCTACTTGGGTTTCTTTTCTTTAAAATCGTGTGCCTCAAAGAATTAACACAAATTTTTACAGGAAATGTTTTAATCACATGAATACTATGTATCTCTTTTTCAACTATCATGGATGAACTCTAGATCGTATAAATCTAGTACTGGTAGCCATTTCAAACTCTAATGCAAAAATTCAACTGAAAATCATTAGCATAATCAACTGAGGGAACATGTTTCTACGCTTTGGAAGAAAAACAAGAGCGTTAAATAAGGATAATGTCCTCAGGAAAAGGCCCTTTTCTGAACCAGACAACGAGAAAAGAAAGCAATTGGGGCATGTAGTCAAGCCATCGCTTAAATTAAAAACAGTTAAAGTGTACCCTCAGTGACTCAAGGTAATTCCCCTTGGAGCAAAGTGGTAGAATCACCATAAAGGGAAAGGAATCTGGTGCTTGGAGTCTCCCAGTGTCATGGTTCCAAGATAATTTGCGATGCACGACGATTATTCCAGATGAGTTATTTCGGAAACTTTCATTGGATTACCTGCCAACCAATTAGACCCAGAAAAGAATGATGTAAGTAGATTTTAATGGGAGGAAACAAAATGAATTTACTGGAATACTTCCTTTTCGGGAGGTTTTTAAAATTCGTAGTAAAATCTCTGCGAGTGTACCAAAGACTATTACGAAACGGCATCACTTGTGAAATGTTGACAATTCCCCTTTAGAATGAAACTGTTCCCGCCTCCATCTTCTAAATAGATAACAAAGACAAGATCTGTCTACTGAAATAAATTAAATAATTTAACCTTCAGAAGATTCACGCTCACTATTCCACCATGCCAACCTGCAGCTTTTCCTTTATGAATCCTAACCAGCTTGGACTTTCTTGTCCAATAGAATCTTTCGTGGGATTCCTTCAACCAATAGATGAGGCAATTTACTCAAGTGTATAGTGGTGTAAAAGCAATACAACACTACTCAGAAATCCTCCGACGTTCAGAGGGTTAGAACTCGGATTTTACCATTTCTATCTATTGAAAATAAAATATTCTATTTTGATTATATTAAACCCACACTGAGATTCTTAGTATTGAATAACTATTTGTTTCTTTCAGGTGGTCCTGCCTCAAGAATTACAGACTGACTGCTAAATAATATTGTGTAAGCTCATTCTAAATACAATATATTCTTTATTAAATCTTCAGATAAAATAATTTTGTCGAAAGTATATATTCTGTACTAAGGTGAGTGTAAATCCTCATTAAATAACCATTAATCATTTTTATTCAAAATTCTCCAAGTTCATGATTATCTAAAGTAAAGTTTTTATTTAAAAACACATCGTTGTTGCCTCTATATCAATATTACGAAAGAAATTCAATTTATTTCCATTATTGCTTATGATCAATTTAGTAATGAGCTTCTCCCCTTCTCAGATCATTTCATCATTCGTCCAAATTTGTTTTATACTGTAATTAACTTTTAATTACACTTTAATTTACTGTATTGTTTAACAGCTATATCTTTTGTGTTACATAAGTTACTGCTGTAAGCCTCGTAAAATGATTTATGATACACGAGGTAACTTTTTGAGATAATTTGAATTAAAAAACAACTGTTCAAATGAGTTCGTATTCTGTATTATTATTCAAAGAAATGTTGTTAGAAAATTTCAACTTACCTTCTATTTGTCTGGATTTTAAAGTTTGTAGCGTCTATATCAGATGTAATATTTATCTTTAGCTAAAAGATGAATATTTATATCATCTACAATAGCAGTTTGACCTTCGAGTTGTAGGCGGGGCAGGTTCGATTCCTGTCAGGTGCATTCCTCCCTGGGTGTATTTCTCTCTTCTGTGTCAGTAAAAGCTTTCATTGTGCGTGTTTGTCTATTTCTTGATATTGTCTGTCTTGTGTCTGGAGCAGCATGGCCAAATATGGCCCTTGTGCCATAAAACCCCAAAGCAACCAGCCAACCAATAGCAGTTGGTGATCCTGGCATTAAATTTCCAATATGAAACGTTTAATTCCAACATTTGAAAGTAAAGAAAAATCTCTTTACTTTTAGATGTTGGTGAACTCCGACGGGCATTTCATTATTTCCTGTTTATAATCCGTTTGAATAATAACTTTAAAAAATTTATTTTACGCCTGCAAGTATTTTTATACCACATACATAAAAGAAATTCAGTTATTTAAGATTTTTTTCTGTTGTAGTATCTACGACTCGTCAACATTCAGTAAAATTAGTTTATTCGTTTTTCCCTTATTTTTGATAGTCAAAAATATACACACTCAGGTATTTATACAACTTTTTATGTGACTTAGTAGATTAATGCTCCTCTTCTTCCCCTTGTATAAAATGTTTGACTATCTACAACCTGCTTAAGCATATTAAGCATTCCGAATTTATCAATTTGCGTTGTGATAAAGTTGTAATCATATTTGTAAGAAATTGTTTTGTTTCTTTTTACCATTCCTCATATAACTCAGATTAAACCTAAAATACTTTACAGCTTTTTATTGAAGTCAAACTCGATTAAGACTAGTTTTCATTGATTTTGTTTTTAGTTTAAATAATCAAGCAATTTTTAAAACTTGTGGTAGAGATGAAATATTGTATTTTTAACTTTATATCACCCTAATGCAACCTTAGCTAGGTTTTCAAAAACGTTTTCACAAAAGCGCATAGCATATTATATGTGCTTAATATAACAGTCATCAAAGTCATGATTTCAAAGAAATTAATTTGCTACCATCTAATTCAGACGATACATTTTATCAATATCTCGGTAAAAAAATTATGTCAAAAGTTCCTTTTTTATCAACCGTATTGCACACTTCTGACAACAAAAATTTTCACTACTGTCAGATTATTTTTAAAAATTAAAATGTCATTTATTAAAATTTGAAATATCAAAACAGCAAGGAAAAAAGCAATAAAAATTATACGTATCTTACTAGATGGATTGCTATTTTCTGCATCAGTAAATCAATCAATTACCTACATCAGTCAACGAAAGTAGCCGTCGGTCCCGGTCTAAATAGCCCTAAAGTATCAAAAAATAGCCTTAAAGCGACAAATAAATCCGATGAAAACAGATACAATTTTCAAGATTGCGGAGTTTCTAACTCAATTTTGCTCAAAACTTACACGTTATCATTCACCAATTCGAGCTACAACACTCAAAAGTCCACTCATCATCAAAGACTATTCCGTGCAATTAGTATGCGATACCTAGATAAATAATTGATTTATCGTTTATCTCAATCTCCAGCAACTTCGACGTGAGCAAAATGGCACATGAGAATCTGAAATTTTCAGCCATTCTTACATTTTTATCACTTCCATCTTTTAAAAGAAAGACCATAATAGAATGAGGCAGAATGTGGCGGAAGGTGCAGGCTTGCTATTGGTGTAGCAATATCGTTAAACAAATGCAGTAATACGCCACAAGCAAGTCACGTCCCATACCTGGAACGATGGAAATATGAAATGATATATTTGTACATGAAACGGAATATATGTGTATAAATTTCGTTCCCAGCAGTTCAAACTACGTGACTGCGAGAAAACCTAAGTGCATTCAATGCAGTCTAAACTTATTCTACGGAAGAACTTTATCGAGCGTGTATTAACATGGTTTACTGTGATCACGGTCGAAGAATTTTTTTGCAGGATAATCCGCGCTGAGATGCTGATGCTATTTATTTCCCAGAGTAAATATTTTTTCACGGTTTAGAGAAACGCTTGTTTTGAGTTCTCTTGCAACTCTTACGATCCTGTTGTGGTAAATATGTTTTATTACTTTGGTATTATAAGAAAAGTATCGCATTTATTTAGTGTATTTCACAAACGTAGGTAGAACAGAATTTGATGTTATTTACTTAGTACAACGAGCAATATAAAATCAATCTCGATGGGATTCATTCGCTTTTTGTCGCTTGGTTTATATATGCTTGGCCCAGTTAGTAGTCATGGATAAGAAGCGCAGGGTTGTGAGTTTTAAACTCGATTCAACCAAATGCTGTCGTTGGTGTACCTTATATATATCGTGACCTCAATGTCCTCACATTGGCATGGTGTGGAAGTTTGGAGAGTGGGGTGATACCTCAGGTGTTAACCTTGTAATCTGTTCGCACTTCAAAATTAAGAAGTGAAGTCCACGGATCTTTCCTTTCAGGATCGTTACATTCAGGAACACAAAAAACATTCGTTTTTCATGTTTTCATTTCTTTTCCATCTAAAACTCAAAAATTCGAAAAGCGAAGCCTTGCACATCCTTATCTACCTTTGTGCAAAATTTCAGGTTTTCAGGTTGAGTAGTTTTCGTATCGTGACTTCGACTTCACATGTCGTTTTATTAATCTAGATTTCTACGAGGACTTGTCTGTGAATAGTATTAATTGTGCTATAGATAAAATCATTAGCGTCCACTGTTTCACTTTAGAAGACATTGTCACCCACAAGTACAACAGATTTCCATCGTAAAATGAAAATAACATGTTATCCATTCCTTCAAAGCATTCCAACAGACTCCCAAGAGATAAAGCAGTCTGCTTCTGGCACATTCCACACAGGAAGTCTAATTACTTTTAACTCCAAATGTCATCGATGAACAAGCCTAACACTTTCGGTTCCTAATGCGTATAATGATGATTAATTGACCGCTTATTGTGGTTTCTTACCACATACCGCGTCTTTGATAAATGAGAGCAAGTGAGTGCACAGATGTGAACTGATATGAGAATTAGGATATCATTTACAACTAATGGAAACATTTTAAAGTGAAACCGAGAATTCACAAGATCGTGGAATGAAGGTTGATGAATCGTACATTTTGGAATTTCCCTGTATATGGAGTGGTTGGGAGATATTTTCTCTTTATTTTTCGAATTAAGGTAGGGAGGGTTTAAACTCGTATCGGTGTATATCTTCATTAAATATTCGATTTCTGTTCACTGTAAACTACAAATTATTATGAGGAAATAAAATTGATGCTTTTAAGGATAAGTTCACATTTTTTAAAGTAGTACCTTTGTATTAAATATTTTAAAATTAAGAATAAAGTTTAATCAATATAAATTCAACTAAAACTTAAAATTTAAAAACTCAAATTTTCTATTTTACTTCTTTTCCCAAGTATATAAGTTTCAAAATTTGTGATACCGTTTCGGAATTTATTCGCCAATTTTTCCGTTTCGTTTAAGTGTGTTTGATTTGAACCAGAGCTAGGTAATGTGAAAATTACGCGAAAGAGCTCTTCTTCTTCAGCAGTCTGATGACAGTCTGAACTCTTCAGCAGTCTGATGACAGAAAGTTATGAGTAATCTAGAAGTTAGAAATCATCGCAGAAAAGAAAATGTCAGCGAATGCGATAATAGGTCTACACGTAAAACAAATACTGAATCCCTTTTGAACAAGTGAATGAGATGCAATTAAAACGAACATTCAGAAGCCAATTATGATAACCCGACTAAGGTGTTGACACTTTTCTATGCAATTATGTGGAATATGAATTAACACTAGCAAGAAGTATTAAATGTCGCTTTTGATTAATTTTTATTTATTTATTTAAATGCTTTTATCCCATAAAGTTATAAGTAATTTAATAGAATAATCAGCAGATATAAATAAAATATACTGACAATTGTTGAAACAATATTATTTCTTTATTTTTCGATATCTAAAGAATCAAGTTGATAGAATCAATCAATGAACAAAGTATAATATAAAGAATCAATTAGAGAAACAAACTTTTGCACTTTAACGATTCGAAAGCCGTTAATGTGCACATTACCTAGGTAAAGTGCGGAAACTCTTATTTTGTAGATGATTCCGTACTTTAACGGAACAAATCAGCTAATCTGCAAATTACCTAGGTAATGTGCAGATCAACGGCTTTCGAGCTTTAACGGTAACAGACATAAATATTTAAAAACTTTAATGCAGATTATATGTGAGCGTATCAACTAATTATTATAAATTATTTATAATTGATATTCTTAACATATATTTCTTATTTATGTCAATCACGTCATAAAACATTTTAAAGCAAACTTTTAATGTATATGTCACTTTCTAGTGTACGAATTCTCCACAAAATATTAAACTGGTTCATCAAAATATAAATTAATGTCTCAAAAATATTCAATGTGTAAGCTATGATTATTTATAAGATTCTAATAACTACTGAAAGAACACCTCTCTAGTGTTTCGTGGTCATCAAAACGGTAGAATGCATTATTTCAGACCAAGACAAGCTTTTCATTGTAGTGTTTCGATTGACGGACATCATGTGGGTAGTCTTTTAACAAAGCACTCAACCGTGAAGCATTATTGGAACAACGATCGAACAACTCCTAGATGCTTGGATGCTAAACAGATGCAGATAAGTTTAAAGTGATAATTTGAGCACAAACTGAGTTTAGCAAGTTTGAATGACGTAAAATCTTTCAGCGGGTGATGCTAATTATGCATTCTAGGGCTATTAATTATGATTATGTGTGCGCCAATGAGTGTCTTGAGAAAAGAAAACTACCGTATGAAGTTGACGCAACTAGACAAAAATATAGGCAGGTATAAATATTTCACTCTTCATTCATAATTGGTGTGATTTTCAGTTTAGATTTATGTAAGTATCTTTGAATACACACACAAAATTCTTAATAAATATATTTATTTATAAATTTGTTAGATATTTATCTACATCTCAAATACAACAATCAAAACAATAGTAGAAGGATAATACTTAATCCAGTGATTTTCATCTCCCGGCACACATAAACAAATTACTAAAATACTGGCGGAATGACAAAAAACATATTATATTTTTTGCCAATCTGATCTAAAATAAGTATAAATTTGATTGATTGAAAAATAAAAATACTAATTACCTACCCTTTTTTGCTCCAAAGTGGCTTTTAAAAATATTTATGAAGCAATTTATAAACACTTTGTAATGCAAAATAACATTCAAAATGATTTATACGGGTATTTAAAAGTACGAGTATTCGTAAACACACACACACTTGTCAAAAGTACAGAATTAAACCGTTCGAATGAAATACATCTCACAATTTAAACAGTTTCAACATTCGTACGGCACACTAGTGTCATTTTTGAGGCACATCAGTTGAAAACCGCTGACGAGCAAATGTAGTCGAATTACTTTATCAAATCAAATAAATGAAGTATGAGAGGCATTTTTTGTTAAGATAAGTGTAGGTGGCAGTGGTGTTTCTGTAGCGGAACGTGTTTCCTGTACGTATTCCAAAAGTAACGTTACTTGGCTTGTTTGTCGAACACGATTTCAGCAATTCACCAATAAAAATTCCAAAGAATGAATTGGTCAATGTCAGTTACATTAAACACCAAAACGGTGATAAACTACAGTTCAAGTATCTATCATGCTTGATCATTTGGCAAGCGGAAGTAAAATCTTTGCGTCTTGTCCGGTTTGTCTGTTTACACTTAAAAGTCACCAATAGCTCTCTGTTGTTGTTCCAGTTCAACACAAATTCAATTAACTACATATTAAATTTACACTGAAAATCAATCTCAAATTTAATATAGTGTAGTACTTATATGTATACGGAATGCATCTACTCAGAACGGATTTTGAAATAGTATATATAAAATTATTTCAAATACAGGTATTTGTACCCTAGTTCAAAATTACGAGTTGTTATCCCGGGATGTTTCCCTTCGGTATTGATCCCGGACAGTCACCAATTTGCACGTTTTGTTGCTACAGTGCAACGTAAACTCAACTACCTACTTATCTACCAGGTAGTTGTAACAGTTTTTAAATATATAGCGTCTCAAACAATCCTGTACAACAAACAATCCAATACAGCCGTATAAATTTTCTCTAGCTGCTCATCGATGAAAATTTTGAAAGCAAATATTTATAACTTCAGGATAGGAAGCTTTTCTAATAATTTCTGCATGAGAGGATTTAATCTTAAATAACTTTGAATATATTCTCTTGCTAATGCTAATCTTGAAACTATTTTAAACTCAGTTAAAAGTTACTGATCGCTTTTCCTCAAATTAAGTTAAAATTTATCTTCCCATGCGAGACTGGAAGTATTTCAGCTTGAGTTATTTTGGGGAAAGTTTTATGTTCTAAATATATTCGGCCTCAAATCTGAAAGAGCTTCTACACCTTACTTATCTAACATAGAAATGAACATATTTTCATATCGTACATCAACGCTTGAAGGATATTTTTTCTCTCTTTTAAACGCCATGTGTATAGAAAAAAATCCGAGGATCCTTGTGTAAGAAAATAATTTGGAGGGAATTCGCCCGATGTGATTAAACGTAGAACTACGTATGCCCTGTCTTATGGCTATGATAAGATCGTGAATAAAATAAACAGTGGTGTCTGTAACGTTTATTTATTTTGTTGGTGGTTTTTAGTTCGGCTCCCCCGAATTGGCACTCAAGTCACGTGATTTTGAACGAGTTTATTATTTAAATTAGGGGATAGGAACGAAAACAAATTATTTCCACAACTGGCACCTTTAGAGGATTCTAACTCCGTTTATCGTTCGGTGCCGAAAGCGATAGCAGTGATAACGTGTTGGTAAGGAAATAAACATCAACAAAGATGGCCATTCATGTTTTTGCGTATAGCAGCCTCCTTCTAACGAGCATTTGTCACCTCTTCAAAAATCGATTGACCCAAGGTCGACTGTCGCAATATAGATGAGTGTGTCGGAACCATTTTTAGAATCTTTATCCACAATGGATGTTATTATCTACAGTTGTTGACTGTGTCTTAAGTCGATGTTGCTAAGCTTGGTCACAGCAAAGGGCATAAAAAGGACCATCCATTTAGGCATACTGACACGAAGTTCTAATGATCCCCGGTATCACCAATTATAATTGCCAATGAATGTCATCTATACACTATCATACGATATCAGTGTCGTTTCCATGATCTCGATAACCCTGGAGTTATTGCAAATAGAAATTGGCCACACAATTATGTCGCGTCCACCTCCATACCGTATTATACCATAGGACATAGTTCTCCGTCAAACAATAATTGTAGATTGACAAGCCAAAGCTTAACATGCACACCTGAATGTGTAAATTTTTTACTTTTATTGCATTTAACAAAAAATATGTAAACACCTTTTGCCTTCCATTCGAAGAGTAACTATCTCGTTTTCAACGGTGTATACTTTATCACGTGTTACTATTTCCTGTTCCTGTCTTACACGTTTAGATAAGAATGACACAAAATAAACATCAAATATAGACTGAGGATTAGAAAGACAGAGCTGTGGACCCCTAACCCCTCTACATGCCTTAACAATCAGCTATCAAGAGGCAATCCAATTAAATTTCATTGAGAATTCAAATACTCCATAAGCATGTGGCCAACGTTTACCAGATCTATACTGTTGAACTTACGAAATCAAGGCATATTTATGAATTTACAAAACCGTTTTTATAACCTAAAATTTCACCAGTTAACTATAATTAAATCAACTATTATTTGGTAGTTTTGGAGAAGCTGAAAGGTATATTGAGCATGCGATTACGTGGATTGTTTTACCAGTACTGCTGAAAAAGCAATTATTTTTCTAAAATTTATTTTTACGGAATTTAAATTCTAATACTTCATTCATTTTAGCCTTATTTTTTCTTTCCCAAATATAAAAAATTCTGCATAGTTGGGCCAGACGATAAAGAGAATAAAATAAATAAAATATGTTGCACGAAACCTTTTTAAATAGGACTGGTAGCCAATATGGCAATCTTGGTATCTTTATAAACTAATTTTGGCAAGAGCATCTGCACGTTGGCGTGCAGATGCTCTTGAAAGTTTAGAGAGTGGGATGCCAGTTCAGGTGTTGCCTCGCATCTGACCGTGGTTCAAAATTACCTGGTGTTGTCCTCGATCTTTCCCTTTGGGATTGATCCCGGACCGTCACCAATAGCCCGTTGTGTTGTTCCAGTGTGTGATGTTAATTAAAATACCTACCTACCTTTTAGCAAGAGCATCTGAATTAGTTCGAAACAATCATTATTAATCGTTTGCTTTTTTTTTAATTTCTGTAATCCATTAGCTTATATTCCAAGAATCCATTGGGCCGCGGTGGCCCGGTTGGAAGAGTAACGAACTAGCAACCGAAGGGTTGCGAGTTCGAATCCAGCCAAACACCGTCGTGTACAAAGGGGGCTGGTGCACGTTAAATCTGTCGTGGCCTCAAATGTCCTCACGTTGGCGTGGTGTGGAAGTTTGGAGAGTGGGGTGCCAGCTCAGGTGTTGCCTCGTCATCTGACCATGGTTCAAAATTACGTGGTGTTGTCCTCGGATCTTTCCCTTTGGGATTGACCCCGGACCGTCACCAATAGCCCATTGTGTTGCTCCAGTGTGACGTTAATTGAAATACCCCCCCCCCCAAGAATCCATTTTGTAGTGAAAAAACAGATAGATTCATTGCTTTCTGTGTGTGCTCGAGGATTTTATAAATCTGTTTTAAGATGTATCTCTGGGTTTTCAATTTGATGTTTTTTGTTGAATATCTGTAATTAAGGTAAGTAAATGGTTAATTTCTTATTTAAAAAATCTGTATCATGTATGATAATTTTGGGAAAGGCTTTTGTTTTTAAATGACAAACAAGGCATTTATATGTATACTTTCAATTATTCTATGTATTCAGGGTAACATTCACATACCTTAGAAACTTCTTTCTTACTAAAAATTTAAATTCTACAAAAATGTAAAATGTTCAATTTGATATTTATTTACCGTGTGAAATTGCGAATTTAAGAATTATATCTTTATTAGAGTGTGGTAATTCTTGCATGAGATGAATATGAATTAAATTTATTAACGAAAACGGAAGTTAGTTAACCAATTCAATCCGAATAACGCCGGGTAATTCTGCTAGTTATTTATTAAAGAACGTATAAAACTATTTATTAACAGAAGCATTAAAAGCATTGTAATTTTTTTCAAGATAATTTAGCCAAATTATGTTGAATTTAAATAAAATTTTCTTATTTAATTATCTTCGATAATCTTCCGGAACGCAGAAGCTCGAACACATCTTATTTATAAGTAATACACCAGAGAACAAGTCGAAAAGTTCTGGAGCTCTATTGCTCGATTTCTTCTTTCGTATCACCGAAGTAAAATAGAAAAATATCCTATCAGAAATTTGAAGTCCAACAAAAAGGAAAAATCTTAAATAACTCTTCACGCTCGACTAGAGATAAGGAATAAAAATATTTATTTGAAATTCCGGCAAACTATGTTCCGGGTCTCAAACCAGCGGATATATTTTTCTACCCTTAGTAAACTGAAAAGTGAATGGAATTCTTCAAGAACTGCTTTCTTTCTTCGCATGTCAGTCAGGTGTTTCTTTTTAGAAAAGTTTGCATAGATTTTTTGGAAAAATGAAAAATATATTGTTATCTTTTCAATATTAAATATTTGTGGGTAGTACATAAGTACAGTAAGTATTATTAATTCATGTAAAATATTATATATATCAAATTTGTATAGAATTGTATTTTTGTTTTAGTAAATTCTCTGCTTTAGATTTATGTTATAAAATTAGCAAAAATATTTATATACTAAATTCCAATTAATTTGCCATTGTGTGATTAGGTTTCCTTTTAGATATTTATTTAAATAGTAATAAGGAATCGGAACATCTACCTCTTCAACACAAATGTAAGCAATTTTTGCAAATCGAGCAGCCACCTCTTTAAAAATATTAATTTTTATAATATATCTTAGATTCAGTGCATACTACCATGATAATCATGAAGATAGTATCCCCAAATTTTGAGTGTGTTTATAGACTTGTTTTGTCAAAATGCGCGTATAAAAGTATCTTATGCCTCAATGTGCTTGAATCAACTCAATCAACAGTTGTTTTACTGAAGAAATTGTTATTTATTGTTATATATATATATATTTAGTATCAGATATTTACGTACGCATTCATCTACTCCCAAATACCAAATTGATCTTATATGTCTTGTATTTGTCAAAACTTGGAAAAATAGGCTCCTTGTGCCATAAAACCCAATCAACCAAAAGACTAAGTGAAAAGATACTGTCTTTCTGACTATCACTTCAGCATACGTTATCAATTTCCTTAAGATTCTTTATTTTCATTTCCCTATTTACTCTATAGTATGTGCTTATATATTTTGAAGAGTGAAAATGTCTTCAGGTTAAAAATATTTCGTTTCATTCTGTCTATTTCTGTTACTGAATGAAATGAATTCCTTTGACTTAACTTCATTCACCAATTTTCCATTTTTGTTACTATGTATATTGATGTTAAATTTTTCGTTAACTCACCAATACATCTTCCATTTATCCAAGTTAATGTAGTATGACCGACTGCTAACAGTTTTGATAAATGGAATCCTATAAAGCACACATAAAATATGATACAGAGCATTTTCATTGTCCTCTAATGAATTTTATAAAACGCAATTCGGAATAATGGTCTCATGCGCCTTACTAATCAGTATCTTTTACATTAGAGGTATTTCAGAATATATTCTAGACAAGAATTTGTAAAGCACCTTCTCAAGTTTACGTTATCAGGCTAAATAAATAACGAACTACCGCTTTTCCGTATTTGACTTCAGCTGCTTAATTCGGGCGGATGATTTCATCTTCCATTGGATATCAATGTGTAGGTTCACCCATTGGATATCAATATGGAGGTGGGTCATCACTAAGGAGATTTTCATACATTAAACAACACTGTATTCTAAATTTAGGACGAATATTTCTGTCTCTATTTACATTCCACCGCACCATTCCCAACTATAGACAATTATATCTGAGGAGACTATGTGTTTGACGTTAACTCCGTTGTTCCAGATAATGAACAAAATGGTGGTCAATTGATTTATTATTGATGAAAATACATTCTTACGATTATATGAAATTAAAAGTTTCTCTATATGTTTTGATATTCAATCATGTAAATACCAATTGATTGATATATTAGAAATTGTTTAAATCAATGACTTAAATAAACCTATTAGGGTAGTTTCCGTTGCAATTTCCGGTTCCCGCAAGTTAGTAGTCGAGTCACATGATTTTGAACGATTCTATCATTGATGTTAGGGGATATGTTGGAACGTAAACTAAGCACTTCCACAACTGTCCTCTTTAGCTATTCTGGTCCTAAATTATCGTTCGATGCCGAAAGCAATAGACGAGGTAATGGTTGGTGGGGAGAAAATCATCCACGGAGGACGCCATTCATGCTTTTGCGTATGGCAGTCTTCTAAACATTTTTTCAAAACTCCACTGACCCAAGGCCTTATTGAAGATATCTCGTCATGAAGATCTTATCCATTTTGCTAATGACGAGATATCTCGTCATCAAGATATTACCGATTATCATGACGAAATCAAGATTTAGCCAGTTTCTTCTATTGACGAGATATCTCGTCCATTAAAGTTTGGCCTGTTTTGCTAATGGCGAAACACCTCGTTGAGACAACCACTAAATGGAACTATTTACAGCCTAGTAAAATGAAGCAATTTACAGCCTAGAACTGCCAACAGAAGATGCTAAATAATTGAAAAACATTTTTAGCAAATTTATGATTGATTGTAGGAGTGCTTTTCGATTTTGAGTAGTGCGTTAATAAGTGCTGAGTTTAGTCTAACTCATCACACCCTAGTATGTTTGCTTGTCTTAATCATTCAATTTGTATTTTCTGTGTATGTAACGGTCTTATCTATTTGAGTTTGCAATTTGCATTTATTTTTGCCTTCAAAACTCGAAAAAAGTTTCAAAGTTTGATGTAACTAAATAAACGAAGCTAAACAAATATGGTCGTGCAGTAAAATCTCTCCCTAAAGCTCAAATATGTTTTAAATATATTTATATTTCAATCTTCATAATTTCTTAGAACAATGTCAACTGAATGGGTTGTTATTACGATCTACAAAGAAATCAGAACTTCTCAATAGCATCGTTTTAACACCTATTCAGAATACTTTAATCGAATTTGTGTACATGTTACCGCTAAAGTACGGAAATCAGGTAATCTGCGGATTACCTAGGTAATGTGCAGATTAACTACGCCGATCCGTTAAATTTCGGAAAATTGTTTCATTATCTAGGTAATCTGTAGATCACCTAGATAATCTGCACATTAACTACTAGGCACTGGTTAAAGTGAAAGTAAGATATTTTCTCGAACAGCAACGTTTATGTACGCTTAAATTAATACTCAGACAAACAACTCAGTAATACTAGGTACTACTAATTGAAAAACACGCTATACTTTTATCCCATAAAGTTATAATTTCATATAATAATCATAGATGTAAATAAAATATACTGACAATTGTTGAAAAATAATGTTATTTATTTATTTTTCGATATCTAAAGAATTAAGTTGATAGAATCAATCAATCAACAGAATAGTTGAAGCATAATGAGAAAGGAAAGGAGGAGGGAAAGGAAATTAGAGAAACAAACTTTTGTACTTTAACGATTCAAAAGCCGTTAATGTGCACATTACCAAGGTAAAGTGCGGAAAACTCTTATTTTGTAGATGATTCCGCACTTTAACGGAACAAATCAGTTCATCTGCAGATTACCTAGGTAATGTGCACATTAAGGGAGCTTTAACGGTAGCATGCATAAGAAAAATTAGGAATATAATTCATTCAGTCTACTCCAGTTTGGTCATATAACAATGGAATGCGATCATTGGGGTAGAATTGCCTCCCAGAATGAACTATCAATTTTGAATATATAGCAAACATCACTGATAAAAGTCATCCTTTTAATAGATATATTAATATTTTACTAAAGATGTTCAGTGTACGCTGGCTTTACTAGTGGTATAACTATCCGTAATCTAATACTCTAAAAAAATTTAATTTCAAGATAAATAGTAAATTTTTCAATAAAGATTGATCTAACTGCTGATTTTTATTTTAATCTTACAATAAAACAGGAACCAATTACATAAACACTCCTAACCACAGTTGTTTAAATGTTTTTCACCAAGACGAACCAATTCTGGCAATTCAAAATTTACTTTAATAAAAGTTTAAATTTATAAATCAGTCAAATTAATGGTTATATACATGTCTTCAGCAATGGTAAAATTTTACAACACGGCACTTTCTACCTTTTCTAGCTCATTTATTACACTTCACTCAATCAATTTTCGGCTTATTGATTAACAAAGGATTGAAAAGGATATGGTATTCTTTATATTGGTTTACGTTCTGTTTGTAATAATTAGTTATTGAATTAATTTAAAAAAATAAATCATTAGTTAACTCCCGCGATTTTCCTTTTTATGCTAAATTCAAATATGTTATTTTTTCAGCGTCAAAACAGTTTTCTATTTTCCTGAAGGAAACAAATTAACTTTCAGTGAGGCTCCATATATTCTTCAAAGAATAAAAGCATGATTTTTAAGCAACAGCTATTAATACCCCCATATCACTGATACTATTACTTTCTTTGGTTGATGGGCTATCCTATTTCTTTGCTTAGAAATTTACATTTGTTGAGATGTGTGCACGCATTTTTATCTGACAGAATGTTGAAAGGAAACTAGAGATTCATTTAATTCATACTTGTTTGAGCTTCGAGATATCATAACCTATTTGGTGTTAATTATTGATAGTAATAACAGATCCAGTGAGTGTAAGTGACCGCTCATACTATTAATAGTGTTATTTTATGTTACAAAACTTTTCATAGTGACAAGGAACGTTATCATCTTTAAAATTGACTAAATTGCTGGTAAAGTTTCTGGTTTTTTGAAAACAATTTATTATATAGTATTTAAGCATAATCTCGAAAAATTGATTCTTAATTGCACCATGAATGAACCTGCCACATTATAAAAGGACTTCCATTCGATATTTTATTGTGATCTTAAGAGATTGTAATGAATTCCTTTTTATGATCTGCATTACATTGGTTCTACTTTGATTACCATTAATTCAGACTTTCCATCCTCATCCGCAGCGCATGCCCCATTGTCAATTTAATCACCTTTGTTTTGTGGAGAAAATCAGTGCGGGCATAGAAACAGATTTGCTAAAGCGTTGACCAATTTCTAACAGTTCTTCCTCAGCTTATGGACACGCTTTTAAATTTTGTAACTGAACCAAATTTGCTTGAACCTTCTGTTTTATCGTAAATAGCTCTTCAATCTTTGCAATGTAAAACAGGTCGTTTTCTATCCCTAATACATTTGGACTTAAGGGGCCAGTAGACTGTCAAGACAAACTTTTGTAGCAATTATCCGGTTGTTATGAAATTTGCAGACTCTTTTTTCCTACTGAAAAGCCTGAACATAAAGTTTGATCGAAAATTCTTAAGTCATTCGTAAGTTATTTCATAAAACGTGGTCAAAAGCTTTGATAAATTAGTAAAAATTGACAGATCCCATGCGCATTGATTTTCTATGTACTGTCAAAATTTTAATTCGCATAATACTTTTTATACATATAAATCAAATTAACTCCATATGGTAAGTGTATCGTTTCTAAAATTTTGTAAAAAAAGTATAGGTTAAGCAAAATTTCAAAATTTGGAATCATGATGAATTTCTCATTTTGCACTGAGATAGACAATAGATTTTAAGGATTATCCCAAAAAACATTTCGAATCCAGTCAAGACCATTGTGTGCAAATGGACTGGTGCAAGTTAGTTTGTCGTGGCCTCAAATGTTCTCACGTTGGAGTGGTGTCTAAGTTTGGAGAGTGAGGTGGCCAGCTCAGGTGTGACCTCGTCATCTGACCGTGTTTCAAAATTCCGTGGCGTTGTCCTCGCATCTTTCCCTTGGGGGATTGATCCCTGACCGTCGCCAATAGCCCGTTGTGTTGCTCTAGTGTGACGTTAATTAAAATACCTACCTACCAAAAAATATTTCAAGTAAATTTATTGAAACCAGATGCAAAGGGAACATTTTGAAATCAGAATGTTAAAAAATCTCAATCGGTGAAAAACATTTTTTGTAGTATACTTACTATACTTATCTATATCTCTGTTGTTCTGTATGTAACTCGGTCAAAGATGATCGCAATTGAAAAATTAATTTTGCTATCTACAGAAATAGTTAACAATTCATTTTTACCGCTAAAGTTAAAAAATCGATTTTGGCTATTTTAAAATTCCACTGTCCCCTGAATAATCTTTTCAATGTTCTGATAACAAAAGAAAGGCAACATCAATAATTATTTGACACAAAAGTAAGCTTTTTTCTCGAGGGGTGTGCTACTTTTATTGTTAGACAAAAATAAATATATACTCATAGTTACACTATTTACAAGCATCTAAATGTAAATTATAACACCCATTTGCTTTCATTGCACAAAAACATACTACATGCTCAATGGTTTGACTACTTCCCATTGATTGTTAGAAGCAAAATCATTTCATTTATCGTAGAAGTCACTTAAACCTACACATTGACCTTTTTTCTTGTCATAGTATATTTTTAATTATTACCTTTTAATTTTAAACGGAACTTTTAAAAGATGATTTAAAATTCGTGTAGCATCAAAAAAGTGACGAAACATGCACTGAAGACTTTAACTCAGCACTGTATATCTTTAAATTATGTTCCTTATTCTTTTCTCAGCTATTTGAAAAATATCTGTCATCGTTTGAGTCAGACGGCGTTCACTACAAGCCTTCTGCGTTAGACATAAAGGACCACAATCGTAAGCTATGTGAGTTGTAGTAAATAGATTTATCTCAGGCCCGCAGACCAGATACAGCCCTCCGGACAGTTTTACCCGGCCCTCAGAATAGGCTAACCGGTCCACAGACCTCATGCGTTAGATTTAACCAGATACGGTCCTTCAAAATGATTTACCCTTCGGACAGATACGGCCTTCCGAATAGTTCTACCCGTCACGCAAACCAGATACAGTCCGAATAGGTTTGCGGGAGAGCAGACCAGATACAGCCCTCCGAATTGGCTTGCGGGAGCGCAGACCAGATATTTCTAGAGGGTACTCATTCATAAAAAAAAATATTTTAAAAAATAGGAGGGCCCAGCATTATCTCGCAAATAGATACGTTGAAATTTGCTTAAGTAGATTTATATTTTTAGTAATCAATTATTTCAAAGATTGGAAGTTTAATAAGACATGGCATGCTTTCCCTATTCTCTCTGAAGTATAAAACTTCTCTGACAAGTACACGCTTTCAATACAGCCGTGAGAGATAATTTAGCATTTTAAGGGACATTCTACTCATTAATCTCTCTTGAAGTTTACATTTCCTTTAGTGTGTATCTGGACTTTGATTTCAATGAGCATTACTTGAAAAAGAACAAACAAAATCGTTTAAACTTCTCAGGGTAAACACTCCAAAAGACAAGTGAAACTCCCCCACCTAGATTAGAAAATTAATTAATTAACCTGTGTGGAATTAGCAAAAGGGTTGATTTTCCCTCTCTCAGTATTTAATTATTTTACACAACTAGGATTCACTACGTAATGGGAATTAAATCAGAAGGAAGCATCAAAAATGATGGCAGTATCAGTATATAAGTTGAACAATGTGTTAATTTGTTTTTTAAAGCACAATAGTGATCACATATGCTTAGTTAAACATAAACAAGGGTATGAAAGCGTTCGAAATAAATGGCTTCTCTGAGGCTGAAAGTCCGCATTAAGGTATGAATAAAATGCTACTTACACATTTTTGGAGTAATAACTTTCTTGGCGGTTGAAACAGATTTTGGTGTTTCAAAGAAAAAGGGAATTCAACATATAATCACAGAAGCACAAATTCTAGTAGAGAAGTAGAAATAAATAGGATGTAATGCCAAAAATAACAAATTTTCGTGAGTATGCGCAGACATTCAAAATTTACGGAACTGTGAGATTTTCAATAGCTACTTTGCGGTGAACTGGAGACGGGAAATGATACAGAAGCTACATCGGGAGTTACCTAGTCGATGAGTAAAAGAAGACGATAACAAGAACAGAAGCCAACAGTAAAAACAGTCTTTAAACTGAAGTGGTTAACATTGCTCTGGGTGCCATGACATAGAAAGGTAATAGTGGAAATTTAAATAAAGAGAGGATGTGGCTCTTATTAGGATTTAGTACCACCTCTAACACTGATGCAGGCTTTGCACTGCGTTTGCTGAGAATGGGATCGCGGGTGAATTCGTGCGTTAGCAGAATCCATTCCTCTGTCAGAGGATCTGACATCACAATTCCAAAATTTGAATATGCTCAGCTTTCAATTGAATATTCTCGGTTATACAAATCGTCACAAGCTGTTTCGTTAAATTTTGACTTTTTAGCCTTTAAAAATAGCGTTCATTACGTTTTACAAGCCAGTGTATCATGAATGTCGTTTGAGACGGAGTTTCTTAATACAATAGGACAACTACCTGTTCGAATGTCGATTGACACGAAACTTAACCTTCACTTCAAACTAGCCTAAGTCAATTCTTGAAACAGTTGATTCCAAGGCTCAAAGAGCTTAAGGGACAATGAATAAAAATACCTTCACTAACTAAAAGTTCACAAAGTCGATTTGTTTTTAAAAAGATTAAAACATAATTTGTTTACAATTTTACGATGCCTTTGAGAAATTAACTGAAGATTTTGAAAAGACGTTTACAGGGTCCACTAAAATATTTAACAGTAATTTGTCAACATGAATGCAAATTCATAGTTTCCCCAACATGACGGACATATCCTTGCCAGTTGGAGAATCCTTCTCCAAGTGGCAGCTCACAGCTCTTCAGTTCATCGATAGGATAAAAGCCAAGAAAAACAGAGATTGCTTCTATCTAATATTATTTCCCTTGGTTGTCATACACATATTTGTATCCTTTCAGATAGTCGTAGCTTCATCCAATACCGTAATCGTTGGATGAAAATTAGAGTCAAAACCGAAGCTGACATTTTAAACAATCTTACGAAGTGAGCCAATCATAGAGATATTCATATCCAATAGATTCCATGTCATGTAGATCTCAAAGCTAATGAAATTGTGAATTGACACATACTAAAAGTCCTCTCATAAATTTATGCCTCTTTAAAAATCCCTCATAAATTTATCTCATAACTTCAATAAAAATTCTCAACTCAAAAATGTCAATTTTACTAACAGTTTTGGTTGAACAGAAAATATTTAATTGATTGTACGTGCATAAATTAGTGCATACGATTAGCATCCTCGAATAAAGTAGTTATGAGCTTAAAAATAAAAAATCATTTGTTTATAACGTTCAGTTAATGACAAAATACCAGATTCTAATATTATGACAACAAACTTCAAATATGACATTGGTTTGATTAAGAAAAACGAATAATAAAAAATTTGGATATTTGTTATTTATAGCATATTTTGTTTCGAATTCTACACATAAATGTCCGAATGAATCTAATTTTACTTTTGCTTAACGAATCTAACGGGCTGTTAAAACAATATTCTCCTACCAACCAAGCATATTAAATGGACTGTCAAAGACATGCGAGCCTAAATAATTCCTCGCATGCCCTGATCGCTAGTCTTTTCAAAATATCTTAAAATATCTACTATGGATTACTTCAAGGATAAAAATATTAAAGGCCATCAGAAACTATTAGAAAAACCAATTTAATTTTCTATGTAAGACTTTATATTCTAATTAATCAACCGTATTGAAAAAGAGGAAAGTGAAGTGTAATTTAATACCACCGAAGCAGATGGATTTGGCATATAATGTTTCGTGAGGAATATACTGCAAATTGCCCATTAGAAAGAATATAATTTTGTTGTATACTGACCGTCAGCCGTTTCGACATTTATCAGAACTACCTTAAATATTGGTACATTTTCAATACTTAATAAATTAATAACATTCATTAAATACAAGATATTAGTAAATAATGGTTACATGTAAGGAATTAAATACCAATTAAAATGGGTTTAAATAAATTGTCAAAGAAATCTGAGCGATATTTTGCATGTTCGATGATTGGATTGGGTTTTTCATGGCTCTATGTTTGACCAAGCAGCTTCAAACAATGTTAAGTAAATAAATAGGTAGGTAAGCATAATTGCTGTTTATGTGAATATTTCAGAAAATCTACATCGGAAAGGAAGGAAACGTGGTATGCGGGTGTAATAGGGTTATAGAAAAAGAAAACAATGCAAAACAAGGATAATAATGACTTTTATTATCCAAAGAAAAGAATTGAAAGAAAAGGGTTCACAATACGAGTGTCAACTTTAGTGAAACAGAATGATTAAAACAATGTGATGCTGAAGTTTAATACTTTGTGGGAACCTCTGGTAGCAACCATGCTGCACAACGATTCCCATACGATGAGGATATGAATTAGTTGTGTGCTCAAAGATTCCAAGCCTCATGGAGAGCAGTTTTCAATTCCGGAACGGAGCTTGGTGGGTGGCGGAGGGTTGCAATATGTCTCAAGAGCATATCCCACATATGCTCTATAGGATTCAGATCAGGAGAGTTGGCAAGCCACTGCATGCGGTGGATATCTTTACTTTGAAGGAAGACGTCGACCAGAGCTGCACGGTGCGGAGGCGCGTTACCATCCATGAATATGAATCCAGGACCGACAGCACCTCGTAACAGGCGAATGGCAGGCTCAAGGACTTCGTCTCTGTATCTTTCACCGGTAACAGACCCCGTGTCAAAGATCTGGAGGTCTGTGCGGCTGTCCATCATGATGCCTGCCCAGAGCATGACTCCCCTGAAGGAAAACGATGTCTTTCCGTGATGTTTTCCGGGTAAAAATTGTTTCCACGTTCTCTCTAGATCGTGGTACGACGAGAATCAGTTTGCACATTAAATCTGGACTCGCCTCTGAACATGACATCGCCCCACTGTTGTCGACTCCACTGCCGATGTTCCAAACTCCATTGTAAACGCCCGCGTTTCTGAGCAGACGTCAGGGGGATGCAAATTGCTGCTCGTCTGGCATAAAGACCAACGTGTCTCCTGTAAACAGTTTGTCTCGAATCTATGAGCCCTGTGACGGCTGTCAGGGCTGGACCCAGTTGTCTGGCAGAACGGTTCCTCTGACGTCGCGCAGTTATCGCCAAATATCGATCTTTCCGAGCGGTTGTTACCCTTGCCCGACCTGGTACTGGTCATCGGATAACATCTCTAGTGGTTTGAAACCTCTGCCACAGTCTGGAGATCGCACACTGAGTCACATTCAGAATTCGAGACAGTTTGGTTTTGGATCGACCGGATTCCAGCATTCCAATAATTCGTCCCTTCACAAAGATGCCAACTGGACATGTTCTTTCGTCCTTATTGATTGTTAACAACGCTCCGTACCACAGCAATTGCGAAATTTCTGTTCAACTGGCCATGCCGTTCGAGGTCGTACTCGTTAATACTCGTTTATACTCGTTCCAACGTGCGCAGGTGCTTTTCGCATGTCGATGTCGACTGAGCTGTTTTCCATATGCACAATGTTTTATTTTCGTCCCACGATTCTCCACAAGTGATCTTGAACCGTGGTATCCATATTTACATCGATATTTTCGCATTTTGCTTTACTTTTGGCATCATTGCACTGGAACAATACAAAGGGCTATTGGCGACGGTCCGGAATCAATCCCCAGGGCTATTGGTGAAAGATTCAAGTACAATGCCTAGTAATTTTGAACCACGGTCATATGCCGAGAACAACACCTGAGCTGGCACCCCACCCTCCAAACCACGCCAACCTGAAGACATTTGGGGCCACGACAGATAAAACTTGCACCAGCCCCCTTGTACACGATGGCCTTTGGTTGGACCGAGTTTCTAACTCACAACCCTCCGGTTACTAATCCGATGCTCTTCCAACTGGGCTACCGCGTCCCATTAAGTAAATAGACATACACATGAAAGGAAACCATTACTGACACAGAAGAGATATACACCCAATGACTAATCGAACCTGGACCGTCTACAACTCGCATTTTGCTAACGCTATGAGCAGGTGTATGTTTGAGTGTGTATGCAAATGTGCTTGGTGTTTGAGAATTGTCAGCATTCTTAATACCGATGTATCATCTACAAATATTTTTAATACCGGTTTTCAGTATTACTTTTTCAACAGCGGTGGTAGGTAGTTGAATTTACGTCAGACTGGAGCGACTGGACTGGATAACAAAGCATTTGTGTGTGTAACTAAATATTTTAACCTGTTATAATTAATATTTCCGGAAATATATGGATAAGTCACAAAAAATTTTTACTTTTAACTCCAGAATAGTAATCCTTTTCTCACGTAAATCATGAAAAGAATAAAAAATACTTTTGTATATATGGCACTTTCTTTCGCATGTTTTTCTAACCTTAGATCTCACGACACAAATTGCTGTTGAGATTAGATTTCTGGAGGCATTATGTTCCATACTGACGGCATTTGCCACTCGTCGTTTGAATTGGTAACTCGTCGTTGATTTTTGATATAATATCTTGAAAACAAAACAAAAAATATACATAATTTTGAAAAGTATAATAATTAAGAAAACCGGTAATGATTTTTCATGAATGGTAATTCTATCGAAATTCCAATACCCTATTTTTACCGTTACTGAAATACTACACTTAATTTTTACTTAATCTCTACGTTTAAGAATTTGCCAGATCGAAAGTGGTTAGGAATTAATGAGCAATATCATATGTTATCAGAAAGAGTTATAATGTGAGGCAGATAAACTATAAAGTTAAAATATGTCGCTCAAGGTATCCCTGTGTCCGCTCTTTATTTTATTTTGACTTAGGAAAGTGAATAAACGAGCTTATCAACTTCGCCCGAGGTCAGCTAAACTCGTTGGCTCCTGTCACTTGACTCTGGCAGTTACATGGGGAGGTGCTACAAGGCTTTCGCTGGGGCTTTATTCTGGCGAGCAAAGGTCAAAGTGTCAAGCGGACTAATTCCACTTAAAATAATCCTTAAAGAGAAAATAATCCTGGTAAATACTATTTGAATAAAATTACCAGGAAAATGTTGATTCAGGTAAAACAAGGGATTGTTAGAGGAGCATAAAACAGTATATACTTATTTACTAATATTCTTACGGTATATTTGCTAATATAAAGACTAATATACTAGCGATAATATCTATGTTAATATAAACCACCTATAATAACAATAATAAACACTTAGTATAAACAAATTAACTAGTAATAGTTATTATAGTCCTTGGTGAATTGGAATTTGAGTCACGCGGTTTTGAAAGTCTACTCCGTAAATTTGGGATCAGGTTCAACGTAAGAAACGCGTTCACAGAGTGTATCGCTTTAGCGTGATTTGTGGATCTGAATTTGCCGTTTGGTGCAGGACGCGATAACAGTTATTACGAGGTGGAGAAACAAAAATCGTTCGTGGTAGTCACCATACATTATGATCTCAGGAAAATATTAATATAATCTCAATTCAGAATTCATCGGTTGCCCCTTTCTCTTCTTTTTTTCTATCTGTGAATACTTCTACCTTCTACTTTCTCAGACTTTAAGCAAACAACACTGATTTTCAGCCAGCTACTGTAAAAACCAGTGAATTTCCCTACGGAGAGATATATATTTATATACATAATACACGTATATATAGAGAGAGGGATATATATACATAGATATATATAGATAGAGATAGAAAGAAATATATACATAGACTGAGAGATACATATATCTATATACATATATATAGAGAGAGTATAGGGTATTCGATCACTATGAAATACGCTTGTGTGAAACTAAAAATTCAAGATTAAAGTCAAGGCCAATGCTTTGCAAGAAGTAGCCTTGGAAACAAAAAATATTTACTTCCACTCCGGTGGTATTACGAAAGCAAATATGAATCTTTGAGGCAAATCCTCAAATAATAGGCCATGTATTCTATACTCTATGAATGCTGTCATATATCCAGAAGACATCCTACCCGAGGAAACGGAATACAATAAAAACTATAACTTACCAATAAAATGAGAAATAATGCTCTTTTCGTATACTGCGAAGCTGATCTACGTAATCCATAGCCCCTGGGAAACATAATACAAGTTATATTTTGCATGCGAACGGAATCATTCCGTCACTTCAAATGAAATAGTCAAAAGCAATTCCGATTTTCATGGATTTTTAAAGGATTTCTGAGCACCGTATTTCAGAAGCTAGCTTAGAAAGATGGGAGAGATAATAAAACACGGAAGGATGATTTAAAGATGATATACGTAGGAATTTTAGCTGTAGAAAAGCTAGTCCTTTTTTAAAGGTAATCTTTTCAAGAAGGATGGTTCCTTCTTCACATTAAATTAACTTGCAGAGGACGAACTCTTCTCGTGAGCTTGCTTTCGACTCTTATGAAAATTCCTTTCTTTAGTGTTATAAAAGACAGGATTTCGGTTTTATGGCAAAAAGCGAATTACTCAGCAAGTTTTCAGAAAACTTTTTTGTTCATATATTATTTAAATTGTCTTCCTGTTCAGTCTCCGCTATTAATGTACGTATTTGATTGTCTGATTTGCTTTGAAAAATTACCTTGTTTGTGAGCTTTAAGAGTTATATTAAATTTAAATTTTCAGCATATTCAGTTCGTTTGAATCATTTCTAATGATGGTATTTTTTCCATGCAATAAATTAGTTTCTTCCAAAGCGAAAAGTTATTTACACATTTCATATAGTATTACACATATCTGATTGATGGTTTGTATTTTTAGGTTGGTGGTTTTGGCGTTTTATGGCTAAAGGACCATATTTGGTCAAGCTACACCAAACACAAGACAACGTTAAGTAAAACTTTTCGTGAAAAGGGGAAAAGAGGGATTGAACAGGTTAATGGAATGAAAGCAGAAAAAGATAGATTGGGTATCCCAGGAGCACGGTCCCCAAAGACAGTAAACCTCGTGTGAAAAGAAAAGATCACTAGAGTCCGTGAATCCCGTAAATAGCAATTTTGCTATTTGTATTTTAAACCTTTTGATAAGTTGGGTTATTGGATAATGGTTTCATACAAATTTTCAATTGTTTTTCTGCGTCAAAGAAATATCTAATCAAGCTCTTTTCTCTTTCTCTTTTGTATTCTTCCTTTAGATAAAGGGTATTCATAGAATTCATTTGCAAATCAAAATAAAGCGAACAATAAGTATAAAAAAAGTTACATTAACCCTATAATAAGATTAGACAGTTTTTTCTTGATTGAAAAAAACGTTCAGAATAGAATAAATGATTTTAATGCTCTCTGTGCTATACTCATTTATGTAATGATAATTTTCATTCCATACCTTTTATTAAAGTTTCTAATCGTAGGAAAGTTTTGAGGACATGAAAATGGTAACGTTTATTGTGCATCTTTAAAGAAAAACAGTAATCGTTTATTATGGGATGGACCATTTTGCTTTCGACATGAGACATAAAACCAGTGGTTTCAAATGTAGAGTATTTTGTAACTTATGAGTCATTAACAAGTATACGTTTTTCATTTCATTAATAGCAATGGTAAAATAAATTGAAGTAACCCTTTCGACCAGGTATTTCGTCATTAACAAAATTGACCAGATCTTGATGGACGAGATATCACGTCTAAACCACTATGGAAGGGTTAAATGTGTCATAGGTGACATTAAAGATTCTCAGCCAGATGACATGAGAGGGGCGAAGAAATCAAAAACACTTCCCTGAGGTCTGAGTGGATTCACTGGTATAGGTCAAAACATTAATAATTTGCACTTGGTGTTGACTCGGGAAAGAACCTGAAAGCAAAGAAGGAAATTGTGAATTTTCTTTTCTTTGGAGGAGCGCTTTGAGTGATGGCTTTTGCTGGCTTGGAGAGAGAGTGTTCTACTGCAAGTGGGTGATTTTTTTGGAGGGATGAGATTGCCACGACCAGGATTCATGACAAGAGATCACTCGAACTTGTATAAGGGCTGTAAAACAACTCGACCCTGCCGGTGAGATCCATTCTCCTTAAACACACCTCGAAAATTGCAATTACCTAACCGTAGCAGCAAAACAACTCTAACACCTTCAAGTTTGAGAAAATGACCAACACCCAACCCTTATAAAAGTACTACTAAGCCGCGGAATGTATATAATTGTTACAGTGAAAGACTGAAATCTGGAGAATGTCGACTTTCACCGGTGAATGTCAACATTCACATAGTCGCTTGGTGTATGTCCGAAATATTTGCTAAATACCCTTATTTCTGACTTACATCGGCAAATGTCGACATTCACCATGCACTAATGGTGAATGTTGAACATGTCGGAGATTTATATTTTTTCTCCGTATTTCAGTCACGATAAAACGTCACTAGGGTGACGTAACTTTTTCGCCTCTCTTTCTGAAAGGAGTGACCAAGAATTTAAAACAAACAGTACATTCTAAATGAGAAAAGAAAATAATAGAAATTAAAAACTTACTTAATTATATGATTCAAATCTTATTTATTGCAACAACTTAAACAATTATGACACTTTGAATTGCACAAGAGTCCCTTGCTTTTACAACTGCATTTATTTGTGGAACACTTCCTTTTGCGATGACAGCGTGTATAGCCTTGCCCCCCCCCGCTTCTCGAATTAACTGCAGCTGCTTCTCTCAGCGACATTTCTTGGAAAGAAATCTCATCTATGGAAAGTAACTTTTCTTTACAAATTACGAACTGATTACGTGTGTAAAGCTGCTTGAGGGTACCATTTTTATTTGCCAGTTTATAGAAGTCGGAGTCTTCTATTCCAACAACAACCGCTAACACATTTCGGCTATCTGTACGACCACGGTCGACATCAGGGACTTGTATTCGTACAGTATCACCAATTTGATCAGGAGGAAATTGTTTTTGTGAGGTTCGTAACATTTCAGAAAGTATTTTAGAGTACTTTTCTTGAGAAAAATAAAAACAATTGTCTTCTCGTTTACCCGCAATTAATGCATTTAACTTTTCAAGAAAAAGATCACGATTCACTGCAGTATCCATTCAGTATAAATTAGGGTATCGGGAAAAAAAACCTCGGCTCCTCTCTTTTCGACCTCCACCAGAGCATATCTGTGATTGTCGACATACACCGAGTATTCGGTGAGGGTCCGAATGTACAAGAATGTAATGAAATATTCGATCTTTCACCGACGTATTTGGTATGTGTCGACATTCACCGGTGAAAGTCGACATTCTCCAATTCCGGTCTTTCACTGTAACATAATCATATAACCAACATACAATTAATCTGTATTTTTAATGAACGTATAGTACTTTAATTAGAATTGTGGTCTGCTTTCCATTGAGTTATTTTGTTTACCACTAATATAGTCACAACGACTATTTCAGGTCTTAGAAATAAGTCATTCATTTTCTTTGCATATACTGCATTAAAACAAATGTGAGAAAGCTCGATTTTGATTGGTTTGTTCCCTTCAGCTAAAGTGTTTTATTTTTCATAAATATTATGCCCTTAATTCTTTCCCAAAATATTAAGTTCTATGAACGTGGTGTTTTTGTCACATGCTATAAAGAGAAAAATATTTCACAAAACAACACAAATTAACTAATAAAAAAAGTGTTGGCTAGTGAAGTTGTTGAGAAAATCAGAAGGGCAATTTTAAAATAACATAATCAACATTTAGTGCATATCAACGCCACGGAACACAAAAAACGTTTTATCCTCGCGGGGAAAAGCACCAGTATATATTATTTCTGGTACATCTACTACTTTTTATATCATTTATGATTTTCCGCTAATGTCACCAAAATCAATCAAAACTTCGTTTCAAACGATCAGCGGTTTGCTTATCAGTAGAGTTGCCAGGTAGTTACAAAAGAATTCTAGCTTAAACATTGCATTTCAATAGTAACCCCCAGTAACACTTCTAAAATAACGTTAAATGTTCTTAATTAAGCATTTTTAATGTATTACATAAAAACTATTTTTATAATTTTTTGAGTGGGAATATTTTCCAATTTAGTTCCTGTATAAATATTCATTGTAATAATCACTAAAAACAAAATGCAAATAGTTTGACATTCACCTCATTTCTTAGAAAACAATCCTTACTTTATTAAAAAACTTCTATGTCGTTAATTCAGTACTTTTTATACTACCTCCATTCATTATCACCACAAAAAGTCTTTTCCCACCAGCTCATACATAATCTATCCTCAAAATTAGATTTCTCTTTACAATCGCTCACACACACCGCCGTGAACCGTATTTTCGAAGTGAAGAATCTATGAAAACGCGCTATAGAGAAAAGATTTTCAAATCTCCCCAATGCTTAAGATTGGCACTCCCGAGAACAACGTTTTTCTTTTCCTATAAGACTCCTAACGACCTGGGATCGTGACACGATTCTGGAATCACTCCCGTCTTTGTTCCGACCTCTGCATATGGCGAGGAGTAGAAATAGAAGGAAAGACAAAAATGAACATAATCATTTCTACCATCGGTAATAAAATTCGGATAGTGTTTTGGAACGCCCTTAGAATGGTTCCTGGAGTTGTAAAGAATCGGTTTGCGATGAGTTTTTTAGGAGTTTCGTTTGAAGAAATTGGCATAACTCATGCAACGCGTAATTGGTTAGGGGACAGATAATGAATCGATATCGGTTTTCAAAAAGCAAAGCTCGGTGTGTGACCGATAGCTTCAGATAAAATTTAAAATCATCAGCTGTTTTAAAAGTGTTTATTTTGTGCTGGAATTGTTAATACAAGTAGAACGTCGATTAAGCAAGCGACCAAATAACCAAACAGCGGTGATTTGTAGACACCCTGAGCAATCAAAGATAGTTAAATTGTATCATCTGTACTCACAAACACCTGTACATCTGATAGATAATAAATGTATTCCAGTATATTCCAAGCAAATCCCTGCTATGGTTTGAAACCAAGGATGAAAACGATTCGATTTAACTTTCTAAAGAAAATTCATGATTAAATGACACGTAAATACATAGATGCTTTGCAATAAAAGAAATTTGAGGATTATTTTAAATTTTGTAGAATAAATATATAGTATGTATGTAATACAATATGTGTATTCGTAAACAAAGAAAACGATTTTCTATTTTCATACAGATTCACAAACTTAAAATGTCCGATTATGCAAAAACGTCGGTTTTATGAACACATATGTCTCCCAGTTAGTTCCGATAATCGATTCTCTATTGTAATGATTATTGTATTAAAGTATTCCTTAAGTATTCACTTTTGGTACAGTGGTCACTTTATACAGCAGTAATTAAAAATAATTACCGTACCTGAATTTTAGAAATATCCACGCGTTTGAACATTTACACGACGTTTCAAGGTATGCACAGACGATTCTAAAGAAACCATACATTATAAAAACACTTAATTTTTACTGTCTTCTTTTCTTAAAGGCAGTATCTCCAGTTTTAGTCTTTTCGAGTTAAAGATTGCTGCCTTCTTGTTCAGCAAATCAGTGCAGAATCTGGTGACCTAATATATATAATAGCAACCAAATCTGCAAAACCACTATGAATCCTTTTATTTTCTGCTAAGCAACTTTTAGGGCATTGGGAAAATGCTTGTTGAATATAAACCTGTTTTTATTGATGCTCTGGATGATACTCTGCTTGATATAACTTTTCGTCATAACATTACAGATAAACATCGTATATCAACAAAATTATCTTACCTATGAGATCTTTTATATATTTTATATATATTATCTTATGATATCTATTATCTACCTATCTTAGAGCCATATAGAATCTTCTGGAAGATGTAATATACATTTTTTTGCTCGTTGACACTAGAAATCGAGAAGTTTTTCTAGTCAGGTTAATTGAGCTTAACAAATGCAAAGCTTTATAAAAGTAGTATATAGCTTAAACTAGTTATCGTTGTGTTGAAGATATTGAATCAAACATGTTAGCGAGTTCGAATCCAACCAAAGACCGTCGTGTACAAAGGGCGTTGGTGCACATTAAATCTATCGTGGCCTCAAATGTCCTCACGTTGGTGTGGTGTGAAAGTTTGGAGAGTGGAGTGTCAGCTCAGGTGTTGCCTCGTCATCTGATCGTGATTCAAAATTACGTGCTATTGCTCTCGGATCAATACCAATCACCAATAGCAATCATCAATACCAATCACCTCGGACCATCACCAATAGCCCGTTGTGTTGCTCGTGCGACGTTAATTAAAATATCTACCTATCGCCTACGCGACCGGTAAGAATTATTTCGTACCAAGGACATCTCGAGTCTTCAAGCTGGAGAAGGCTTAAGGTAACTTTATTGTCTAGGTCAGGGGTGAGAAACCTTCGGCCTTAAGACCACATGTGACCTCCTAGGTCCTTAAATGTGACTTTTTGACTGAATCCAAGTTTTACAGGACAAATCCTTTTATTTTTACTGATTTTTTTTCATTTTTTATTTGATATTTTTTTGTATTTCATTTTTAAAATATCAAAGAATGAAATAAGTTTCAACGAAATAATCCTCCCATATTGACCGCACAATTATAACCATTAGTAAACAACAGACTAAATTGGCCTCTGCTACGTTCCTGATTTAGTTCTAATGCAACTCTAAAATGTCTAATGACTTCGCTTCTTGACTGGCGCCACCACCAACCGAGGTTGGTTGGTGCGAGTTTATGGGGGGCCAGTTTGTTATAAACTTTTGACAGCTGTGTACTATGCTCTAGTTTAAACTAGAATTTGTGAATGGTTGCACAGCTCGACAGTATTTTTTAAATCTGTCTGCTGAGCAGCCCATCATGCCAAAGAAAACCAAGGCATCTAAAGAACTACAGATGAAATTAATTCAACTCTTAGCAGATGGCATTTTAAATTCATTATTTGATGCTAAGAAAGATCCAATTGAAATGTGGAAAATGTAGTAGAATACTCACGCCTTTGGCAACAAACCCGAAAAATGCTTTCTTGCTTTTCAACCACTTATTGGGTTTCGAATCTGCATTACCCTAACCCAAATCAAAACGCCTTTAAGGTCATAAATAATGGATATCCATCTAGAGAATCAACTGGAACTGCGAACCTCTGCTTCAACCAAATATTCAAATGCTTTCCAACGAAAAGCAGACACAACGAAGCCATTAAAAGATAATTTTTAAAATTAACGAATAGTTTTCATTTTTTGAAATTATGTACATTGTAGTTAGATTTTTACAAAATTATGTACATTTTTAAGTACATTTAATTGAAGTTCTTGAATGCGGCCTTATTTGATTACAACTAAATTAATTCGGCCTTCCACCATGAAAAGATTCCCCACCCCTAGGACATACTTTCGGATCTTCGGTGATTTTTCGGATGACTAGTGATATGAAAGAGCCGTCTGGCTCTTTTATTCTGTGCAGCAATATCTGTACATAAAAGTTTAAATGTCGCTAACTATGAAATCCATCAAATTATGCTAATAGTTTTACCAATGGGCACTTGCGGCAGGATACTTCCATACCACGATACTTATATTTTACCTGAATGGTCAGGTGAGCGTGTCAGAAAATGTTCTCCTCAACTGATTGATTTTGATGCATCTGTTAATGAAAGGGATGAGAAAGAAAAGGAAACCAACAGCTATTTTCTATCATTAAATAAATCCTGAAGAGTTTCTTTTTCATTTTCAGCATCCCCAGGACACTTTTCAAAATTTAATATCGTCCGTATCCAAACTAAGTCAAAAATATTAATGGCAAACTAATTTACTCAAAGAAGTGGTCCTATTTATATTTGTTTACACAGTGTATTCTTGCAGTTATTGAGAATATATTCCTGATTGGATGTTTTTGACAGCGGATACATGATTCAATATTACAAAATGAAATTCGGAGCATTATTTAATGTAGTGTGAGGTGGGGCAACTGCGAACTCAAATCTTCAAAGTTCATATTGAACCAAGTATTATTTTGTCCAGTAATTTTTTCAAATTTCATATTTTTACCGCACGCTCCCAGACATTTTACTAATATACTTACACTCTGATTTGTTTCAATTTACTACCATTGATATAATTTAAAAAATACTTTCCAATGCTATTTCATGCACTTGCCTCAAATGGTGGCACTTGCCTGATATGGCAATAGCCGTGGTTGTCATGAAGGCAGTATCCCCAAGGTTGGTCCTTGCGAGATGACGTTTGTTAAAACGCTGCGTGTACGTATCTGATACTTAACAACACTAGATAGCGTATGATTACAGAAACTAATGTTAATTGATTATGCTTTAACCCTCCAAGTAGTTTTGACGAGATATATCGTCCATCCAGATCTGACCAATTTAGCTAATGATGAGATATCAAGTCATCAAGATATTGCCAATTTTTTTTATGACGAGATCAAGCTCTGGTCAGTTTTCTTCCAATGATTATATATCTCGTCCATCAAGATTTGGTCAGTTTTGTTAATGACAAGATGCCTACCTCTTCGAGACAACCATCAGTTGTGTTAAGTGTTTTCAAGCGTTACGAGACATCAGATGCTTTTTAGATTTTGACGGAGAATACGTCTTATGGTGCGATGCAGATTAGTTGTGGACGCGACATAATTGTAAGACAGATTTTAACTCGCAATAATTCCGGAGTTATCGGGTTAAATAGATAGACAAATAGATGTCACATAGATGGCTGACAAGGACGCTGAAATGGATGATCACTCTTGCGTCCTGCGCCACTAACAAAATCCACTTCAGGCACAGCAGCGACTGTAGACAATAATACTTGTATAAGCATTGTGGATAGGTAAGTAGGTAGGTATTTCAATCAACATCGCACTGGAGCAACACAACGTGATATTGACTACAGTATTGTGGATAGAGATTCTAACGATGATCCGCACATAAATAGGCAATACCACAGGCAAATTAAGCAACATTACCAATACCCATTATGTATTTTATTCACCATCTTATAGACCAAGATAGAACATCGTAGTTCTGCGTTTAAAGGTAGTTGAATTTACTTCTCATTGGAGCAACACAACAGAGGACAACACCTCATGATTTGGACTTACGCTTAAAGACAGTGAGAGAACCCACTTCTACACCATCGCTTTTTAACCATCGTTAACCCTCATGACGTAATTTGGAGATGCTGCCTTCTTGACTAGCACGAGTTCGTTTTGATTTTTCGCTCTACGATCATTTTTCGCTACATAAGGACTAACAGGGCAGTAGTTAAGGCTTCAAAGACGTATATTGCATACACTTTCTCTTGCGGGAGAAAAAAATATCAAAGGTCAGAGTGTTTAGTTCACAAACTTGTTTTCAAAAACAGACACGCTATATTCTCTCCGAATCCAAAATATAATATCGGACTATTTTATAATTTGATAATTCGGGACTCCTCTGTAAGCTACACATGGTTTTTGAAAAAAATGGTTCTGTCATTGCTGGGACTCGGTAGGCTTACCTGGTAGCCCGGGGCAAGAGTAGCAGATTAACAACCTGAGGGTTGCGAAATCTCGACTCGATCCAACCAAAGACCGTCCTGCATGTGGGAATGGTATAAATCTGTCCTGGCCTCAAATTTCCACACGTTGGCGTGGTGTGAGAGTTTGGAGAGTGGGTGCCAGCTCCGATGTCATCATCTGACGGTGGTTGAAAATTGCGAGTTGTTGTCCTCGGACTTTTACTTCAGGATTGATCACGGACCGTCACCAATAGCCCGTTGAGTGAATAACGAATAGTGAATAACGTCGCACTAGAGCAACAGCTCTAGTGCGACGTTAATTCAACTACCGACCTACTGACCAATGAGTTTACCCACTGCGCTAGTAGCCTGCGAGCTGCAGGCAGAGCAAGTTCGATTTCTGCAACTGCCCTGGTTGTATTTCTTCTACATCAGTAAAAGCTTTATGTATGTCCATTTACTTGAAGGAAATTGTGTGTCTCAGCTTTGGCAAAGGATGGTCATAATAATAAACCATCCATTCCACCATTACGTTTTCATGAATTCCTTTACATATTGCATGCTATTTGATTCCCAATTATTCAACCGTCGAAACCAAATAAATTACTTTTAAACTCGATCATTATCGATCTAAGTTTCTCCTTTCATTTTAAATGCCCTACGATCGAGATATCTATAAAACTATATGCATGCACTTTTCCTACGATCTTCGTCTCTGAAAAAGGATCAGCTTGAAAGTAATTACAATGGTAAGAAGGTGTGATCGAAAAGCGAAAGATTGAAGTAACTGTCATAATTCATGTGGTTCTTTCCATAACCATTATCAGATTTCCCAAAATTAAATGAAATCCCGCTTTCTGCCCCAACGCGTTTCAACTGCAATTCCCCACCCCTCCATTTCCATGAATCCAACGTAAGCAGTATTGTTTAGTCAGCGGTTCATTTAAATGTCTTTTCTCCATTACAAGTGTGAAAGGAATATAATGAAAAAAGACGACAATTTCTTCCTTTCCCAAAAAACCTCAAACGCACTCACTCAAGCACTCTTATTTTTCGGAATTCGATTCTTGAAACATTTTTTCCTGAAATACCTGCGATTCGAATTTATATTCCTGTGACAGCAGTTTCAAATCGAGTTCGACCTTTTTCCACGAGGATGAAAGGAAATAAAATTCACATCACATTTGCCCTTAACGAAAAACTTTCAATCCTTGATATTTTTATCTCGCTTTTATTTATTTTGACATTTGTACCTCATTTGCCGCCAAATGTGGTCTGGCATTTGGAAATAAGCTTGGATTATTAGAGGCCCACTTGTCTTTAGTAAGCCTCGGGCAATATCTCTCTGACTTCGTGAGATTGAGACATTGCAACGGTTCGGGTCTGTTATTCTGTTGGCTGACGTTTTCAAGAGGCGAGAGAAGCTATTACGTGATAGAAAATGTTTGGTAACGTGATGTCAACGAGGGAAGAGAAGATAAGTCTCTATAAATATGCCATGTGATCTCTATATTTTGAAATGTATTTCTCTATTTTAATGAGTGTCATTGCTACTAGACATTCATAAAAATTTTCTTTTCTGCAAATGTTTGTCTGACAGCTTCAATTTTTAATTTTTTATTATAAATCCCATCGTGCGTACTCAATATCTTTATCAACGCACAGTGATTCCTAATTTACTTAACCTTCCTGATGTTGTCTCGAAGAAGTATCTCGCCATCATCAAAACTGATCATATTTTGATGGACGAGATATCTCGTCATCAGGAGAAAACTGACCAGATCTTGATCTCATCATCTAAAAATTGTCAATATGTTGATGACGAGATATCTAGTCATTAGCATATTGACAATTTAGCAAAAGTGGTCAGATCTTGATGGACGAGATACCTCGTACAAACCACTTGAAGTGTTAAAGTATGATAATACCGTTTTGAAGTGTACAGATATATTGTTATTTATAAAATCCTATTTTTTTATTCTTAAACGAAAGCTTAGTATTCTTTAAAAATAAGGGTGCAAATTAATTAAAAAGAACAATTTTGATGAACAATAGGCTACCGGTATTGATGGAAGAACTCGGAATAATTGCTCTCATGATAAACAGTATGGTGCTATTAAGTTTTTATACAATTTTATACTAATTCTACCCAAACTTAATCTTTACCCTTTCTTTGCAAACAAGTGCGCCTTTGAGATGAATTAAACCTAAGCAACAATTTGTTCTTAGAACTTCGATGCAAATTTTCAGGTAAGGGAATAATTTAATTTCCCTTCTACAGTAAAACCGATTCTGATAAATCATATGCATTTCAATTTCGCGATAGTTCAGTTATTGAGCTGTTACAGATGAAATTGTGCCGAATTCATGGATGATTTTAAGGCAAATTGAAAATGGAAGCAGCATGCCTATATGATCAAAGTAATCACCAACAGCATCAATGTTGTGTTGCTTACTGGTGGACAAGTTGTTTCGCCCGCAGTTGAAAAATTCAGCATCACTGGAAGTGATGAAGTCTTCCACTGCCTATTATACCGTCGAGGAAGGTCATCTTTTCCTTCCTGTCGAGGAAAGCCACCTTCAACCATAATTCTTTTATGTTGTCTTGATTTTACATGGCAGAGGTTCGCCAAAGGACCCTGAACAGTCAGAGAAAAGAGACATTGAGAAAAGAGACCCTTGAAGAATAGATACCTTGATGAATTAGCGTCTTCCACTAAATTTGTGGATTAATAGAATCCGTGGATCTGATGTTGATTATTGAGCCGTATTTTAGAGATTTTTTAGGTGAAGAATTATTAAGGACTAAGTGTTTCTTGGAATGTTTAAGGCCTATGCCAAAGAAACCATGTGTTCAAAAGTTCAAATGGGGCTTTGATTTGAATGCAACTGTAAATAGCACTGCCATTGACATGTTAGTTTTATAATTAGGTTGTTTTATTGTTTTGCAAAGACTACTCACTAATGTACTACATCACAGATTGATACATTCAGCTACTCTGAAAGTGATGAAGTCTCCCAATGACAGACATCCTGCATCTTTAGTTTCTCCGATGACAAATCGTCCAAGTGACGGGAAAAAATGAAGATCCATTGGTAAAAGATCAGAAGAATAAAGAAAACAAGGCATATTTTGGTATCATAAATGACTAATCTGCATGATTGTCAGTGCAATATGCGTTACCTTGAAGCAAGACACCACGCTAATTGACCAAATTGCAAAATTCCACTCAGAAAGAAAAATGTTACTTAATTGACTGTTCTCATGGCTGATTCTCAACGATCTTCACTATTCAATTTTCACTGAAAGTAACAGCTGCTATGTAATTGAAATATCCATGCTTCCACTTATCACGTAACATTAAAATATTGCATAACTTGCGTTATCACTCTTCTTAGCGAGCAGAATTTGCCTTTCATTTCATTAGCGACAGCCCATACCATTCATGATGTTTTTACGAATGAACCTTAAAACATTAAAAATGTATAAATAAGTAGCTAATGACTGAATCACGTTGAAAATTATTTTAGCTTTACTATCATATAATGTAACTTATCTGAATCTATGTAGTGCCATTTATTCGACAACCCAATACCACCCATAATATTTTTTCACATAAATCCTAAGAAAAAAATTAATAACAACTAATGAAACAGGTTACAAATACACCAAGATTATTCTAGAATGGTCTTGATCAAACCCATTATTAAACCTAAATCACCTCAATGTAGTTCCGTTTAGTGCTACTATTTTTGAGAGCGAAATTTCAATTATTTGTACCGAGGAAACGTTTTTATGCTCGTGCCGAAAGCAGAAAATTTGAAACAAATGAGAATATTATCACTTTCGTGCATGCAAAATTACTAGCTGCTTTATTATTATGTTGATTTTTATAGAAAATTCCTTAAAGTACTTAAGTGAAATATTGAATATGAATAGAACATTACTAATTAACTGATTGTATAAGAGATACTTCTAACCATTATCGGACTAATCTACAAAATTCCCTTAAATACAAGTGTCAAATCATTTTTTGAGTTGCGCAGATATGAGCAGGCCTTCCTCTAGCTTGCGAAAATGCAAATATCTTCCACATTTGTATGGAATTTTTTTAAATAGCTCACGGTTTCAAAAACTTATAATTTTTTGTGCTTTAAACTTTCCCTTACAAGAAAGGGTAGTTTCCTCCTAAAAATCCGTTAGGAAGAAACGCATTTTTCATTTCTGAAATGTTAATAGCAAATTTGTACTTTTGTCACGTGTTAGGTACAAATGTTTCGGATGAAGCATTGCGTGAACAATAACTATAAATCACCTTTACTTTGATAATTCCCGCTGCGGTGAATAGCTCCACAAACACATTATTTCCTAAAGGTTACGTGATAATGAATGGCAATTTTTTATTTTACGAATAATCTGTATTTTCTTTTCGAAATATCGTAGCTAACAGAGAGAAGGGACAACTCGAAAAAAAAGTTTTTTCAAAGAACAAATTATTGTATTAAACATACCACGGTAATCAAATCATAAATTGTACTATTATCTTACAATAAAGAGGTGAATGAATTCTGCAAACTTTTAATAGTAAACTTAAATACGCTTAAATATTTTCAATCTCCCTTTTGTTTTCCTGTAAAATTTATATTTTGATTTGTGCTACGTTTCTTTGAAAGTTGTTTTGAGTATTTTTCAGTTTACGAAGACAAATTAACTCTACATGGTTTACACGCATATAACCGTTCTGCATGTCTTCTAACTATTTTTGACCTTCTTGTTCAATAGCATCTTCCTTGCGATTTTTTTAACCAGTAGCTATTTAGTCACTACGTGTGTTAAGGTATAAGATAAGACCAACGCTATAATCTACTCGGAAATCTCATGAAGTTCAGAGCGTTAAAGTAATCTATTAAAGAATGATTTAATATTCTTGTGTATCCAGTCATTTGAAACGACAATGTTACTTTCAGTTCTGCGATAATAACGAAATATCTCATTAGAAGGTTTTGTGAAAAGCATGTCATTTCCGATATCCCCATAACAAGCATATAATCCCATTCAGTTGAATGTATCTGCTTACTTCAGAATTGAACTAACAATTACATAATATGAAATTTTCGTGAGATAAAATGCTAAACAATGAACTAAAACAAAGTTTACGTAACCTCAATTCATTCGAATGTATTTAAATAGCGATTGTTCCTTCCAAAATCCTTTCTAATGATAATTTTCATTCAAACAATTTCATTAAATTCAATCGACATGTTATTGACGACGGTATTCAGTCGTGTAATTTGAATTCTATTTATATATAATGACTAATATACCCTTTCCATTTTACATCTATTTTCAGCAACTACCGAAAGCATTATTTTTCCTTATCTTCTCAAAATTCATTTACTCACCACATTGACCAAGTAAAGCATCCAAAATTTCACAAACGAAAGATCTTTTGTCTTAAGTTCATCTCAAGATAAATCAGCAGTATCACGGTATAGGAAATTCGTATGAGAAGGCAGAGTACATAGTTCCATCTCCTGTTGTTTCGATATTCACCACGAATTTAATTCGAAAATTAAAAACAATAATGGAACCCAAAACTGGAACTATTTATTCTGCGGATGTCTACGCTAAGTTGAGTAATTTGAATTAATATTTCCTATGAGAGGGATTTTAAGTGTAAACAATCAAACCACCAGAAGACAATGATTTTATTTCTGATTATCCAATACGGAATGTGTACGCTCTCCCACAAAAGCACTACCATCATCTATATTTAACTTTACAATAAAAGTACCTCGTACCATTCTTCTTAATTTGAAACGTACTATAGACCGGTCGATATGGTATAACAAGTACATTTGTTTTACATGCAAGGAGCCAAAAAGAACAGAATACTTTTACGGAGATAATTTTCTCGTTAAAAGTCGGCTTCCAAAAATTGTGCGACCTGTTTTTGTTAATTAAAGTGTATGGCAGAGATAAATAACAAAACTCTAATTAGGCATTTTCAATCTGCATTTATTTTTGTGTTGTCAGCCGTTGGCTTTAACTTAACAAATTCAATTAGCAGGCGTCATGTTTGGGCCTAGGGTGATAAAGGTAGAGTACAACTCACACCAGCATCCTAGCAGATAAAGACACAGCTCACAGAAAATCGAAGTACAATAACCCCTCCATATATTGCGCTTTTAAAAGGACGTGAACAAAGCGCGAAGAGTTGATTTTTGGTTTGACTTCGAGATTCCAGAGACGTTAAGTACAAGAGGTGGTCGGATACCTCTCTGACTGTTTGCACACTAAAAGTCTTAAACAGACTAGTTAATTAATTTGGGAATTGGTTATCTCTACAGTTAGCGTATGTTTGGCAGGGTGCAAAAAAACACATGAAACGTATAACTAACGATCTCTTTTTTTAAAGTAATATACAAGCATAAACAGATAATATATAATGTATACAGAAAAGAATAACAGATGTCTATAACTATACAGTATATACAATATAGTCTGAAAATTAGAATATGGGGAAATATTAGGGGTGTGTGAAAATTAGTGCATATGTCCGTAATGTTACAAGAAGCAAGAAATCAAATTGTAACTAAAACCGGAAATTTAATGCAAACAAATTACAACAGGAAATGTGCCGGAGGTTGTCCGTACATGAAGGATATAAAATGGAAAAGGTTGTAATGCACAGATTGCTTTCCCCTGTGATCGAGGCACAATCCTGATGCGTTTGTACCAATTTTCAGTAGTGTGTTCTTACTATTGATATTCTTGGCATTGATATTCAGCATGATGGACATCCTTGAGATTTTTCGAGTGATTCTGGTAGACATAGAATTTTAAATATCCCCATAAAATAAATCCAATGGAGTTATATTGCAAGATCGCGTAGTCCTGTCAATTGAACCCCTACGTCCGATCTATCTACATGAAGTTCTAATCCAACCATACCCGTACGAGTGTGGTGTAGTGAGTCGGTCATTTCCCATTTATATGTAAACAGTTTGAATCTAAATATTCGCAGCAGAAACCATACCGTCCAAAACGCGTACTCAATCTACTGCGAGTTTTACAAGCACACACCTTTTTTTGCTATGAACAAATTTGCATACAACTGTGTCGCGGCAAGCCGGTTCAGTATTTGGCACAACCATTGCATTTACTTCTTGCTTTGTAATCCTCATTACGTATTTTATCATGTCCTCATATTTCATTCCTTATCCTACCTTGTGAACCATACTGTATTCTTAAAATATGAAATTAGAATTCGTAGGCATTCAGTTTCTATGTTTTTATAAAGCTTATATTTACTCCTTTATCTTCAATATGTAAAGAAAATCCGAAACACTTCCCATTAACGGACTCAATTTATATATTCATTATTCATTTCTCCACCTAGTTCTTACGCATGAACTCGTTAGTTTTCGATTCATGTCCATAATGCCGTAGTATTAATCTTAATAAACATCTCTTTGAGTCTTAACCACTGGTTAATCGTTTTAATATGACAATCATAGTGCTCGTCTGATGAATGGGTAATTTGGTCACAATTTCAGCTTTATGCCTTAACCTTCAGACTACGGGCAGTACAGCAGTCGTACCGTATTCAGGTAGCGGAATTTGAGCGCCGTAGTGTAAAGGTTTAGAAGTTATCTTTTCCACAACAATATACAAGAATTTGGAGAGTCCTAACAACGCATATCCATAGAGACCACCGTGGTGCCTCGCTTAAATATACGGGTAACAGAAAATGTCTGACTGCCCATTATAGACCTTGTGGGCATATCAGATCTTTATCCCCTTTCAGAGTCATAAAGCTTTTTGAACTTGCCTAAAATGTAACGCTCAACAGGCCTCCCCAAGTCATTTTCTGGCCTGGGTTGGTCTGGCAATTGAGGATCTCTATGGAAGTCCTGATCTAGTGCATTCTAGTGAAGTGCCTGATCTAGTGAATGTGTTCTGACTCATGAACTTGGTCAATGAGTCCGAACAGATAGAAAAACAAGCTAAACAGATCTACATTCTGATTATGCATTCTCTTTATAAGAAAGTAGGTTAGGTTATTTGGTTGGTTGATTTGATTTGTAAGATGCAAGGGTCAAGCAGAAGTAGGTCTGTAAATCAAATCATAAAAAGAATGTCGTAACTTGTTAGACCACTTTTCGTATTACTGGATTATTTTTTACAAATCTCAACACAAATATAATATTGCATTTTTGTGCTATAATTGGAAAAGGAAAATTATTTTTTTAATCCTAATTATATTTGGAAAAATTCATTTAGAATATAAAACAGCATCCTGTGATAGAATAAATTTCTAAAATTTGCTTACTTTAAATTTCTGTGCTTCTCAAATTGATTGGATGAAATTTTTAAACTATACTTGAAAGACGTAAGAACAAGTATATATTATCTAATGCAATTTCAAACTATATCACACTCGATTTTATTTATCAGTAAATTTTCATTAGTCTCGGGGGATTAATTTTTACAGTGAACTTTAAACAGAATGCCTGTTACACAGCATAAAAGATGAAGTATTTACATGTACTTAAGGTACTACGATCAACTTGTAAAATATAATCTCTGTTTTACATTCCCTCATCTTATAGAAAACTTGATTCCATTAAAACACCTGGACGCCTTCTTCATCATAGATTTATAAATTTAAAACACCAAACCAAAGCCTTGCTCTTATTTCATGACAAAAATAAGGAAAATATTCAACAACTGAAGGTAAAATGATTGCTAAACAATTGGATTTATTTTTTATATAAATCATATCGAAATTGCCATTATTCAGAAAAATATTTTAGACTTACTTTATTCTATTGAAAAAATTATGAATTTCTTGTTCATTCTTAAATCTTTACAGTGCAGCACTATGTGTCTCCTTTCTTTATTTGATTATTCATTTTTGTTTCATAGTGGAGTTTTAACTTATAATGATTCCACATGTAAACACATTTTTGTAACTTTTTGAAATCATGCAATAGTATTCAGACTATTCATCGCATAACTTGGAAAAATTTGTTCTAAAGCTTTATAAAGCTTTGTCAAACAATTGCTACTTTATTTAGAACTCACTTAAAAATTCAAAAAATATAATATTAGATGCTTTAAAAACAAATAATATTCCTGTTTTTAAAATCCAAAGGTAAATTCATTTAAAGATAATTAATATTAAGTTTTTAATAAATACACTATCTCATAAGTTTTAGTGAAACTTTAATTGGCAGTACAAGTGAAAAAATTTTATTCCTTTTCACCAATTACTTAAATAGGAGCTGATAAAAGATTTCAATAATTTTATGATCATAACTCTAGGTACAATTATAACAGTAGCGTCAAAAAATAAGCTTCTTTGTTTCTAAATTAGAAAATTTAAAACATACCCCCACTCTATCCACAAAACATCTTTTAACCTCAAATGTTTGTTTCCCAGCATACAGCATCTGAACTTGAATATAACAAGATCTAACACAGAAAAGGTAAAGAAAAGTTCATAGATACATTGCCTGCGACACTAGTTGGAAAGAGTCCCACCAGGCAAAATGTAAGACACAAACTGAACCTCACAATTAACTGGATTACAGAAAGTCTCGGATGTAAGAAGAATAAAGATAAGTCTCGAAAAAGACCGGAACAGCATCTAATCAAGGTCAAAGAAAACGGAGACCTCATTAGTTGTCCTGGAACACCATTATTAGCACCACAAACGAAATTGTCTACAGCAATAAACTATAAAAAAGGCACTAGATGATTATCCCGGAAATGCTCGGAAGGCATAGTAATTAGTTTTTCAAAAATGAAAGGTGTTAGGTCAAAACATGTCTCAATATCACAACTGATAGTTTCTCAATCAGCACGTAAATTCGATAAAAAGCAGTGAGTAATGATTAAAAGAACCATGATTAAATCATTACATGGTTTTTTATACATTAACTATTTTTGTTCAAAATATTCAATTATATCTATGCGTCCAAAAGTGTTTTATCTCAGTTTCTGTCACAATAATTTTATGTTTCTTTACTCGGTGTTGTACTTTGCTCTTAGTTGACATTTAATAGGAAAGTTGCAGATACGATTCCCCTATTTCACTTGTTATGAGGGCGTGGAATATTTTCTTATTCTAGTTTTCATCTGACTGTAATAGGGCCATAACTAGAAAAATACTTGTTCAAATGCCATCTTTGGAAATATGTGTCCCTTAAATAAATTTGTTGAAAAGTTATAAAAATCTATGTTGAACATTGTTGTCTGTTGAAAAATATGAAAAGTTCAAAAACAACGAGCAAGAATAAATTTCACAAAACATATAATTGTGTACATGTGAAGCTTGATCCCAAAACACACAAGATGTACATAAAGTCTTTCCTTGGTTAAGAAAGATCATGTACAAACCCATAAATTCTTTCCCTTATATTAGATTATATCTTTGTCTTTGTTACAGCTCCTGGGTTGACAGGAATTGGACTATGAGACTTGGAAAACATGTTTTTTTGGACTAGGTCTATAATATTGACTAAGGGGATAAGTAACAATACAGAAAATTATTTTTTATCGAAGCAAGTTAAAAATATGCAGTTCGTTGCATTGAATAGGAAATTTTCAGTTTTTTCCTTGTATATGATTTCTGCATTTTGTATATCATTTCCAAAACGATGGATTGGCAAAGGTATGATCCAATATCATAACCAGCAAACCACCGGATATTACCCGTCTTAACGTTTTATGGGATTATATTAAGGATAAAATGTATGTGACACCAGTTCTTGATAGTAAAACTTTGATGGAAAAAATAATCATGCCTTAGCCACCGTCACTGAAGATGTGTTGGACAAAACATAGAAACGTTGAGTATGGACTAGATGTTCTTCGTGCAACAAAAGGAGTCCATGTTGAACTATACTAATGTCCTGAAAAAAGAATTCTCTGAATTCAGTTAATAAAACTTTAAAAAGATCTTTCTAGCTAGCTTAGGTTTTATGTTATGAACTATTTTCTTAATCAGGCAAAGACTCTACGTGCCTTCTGTACTTCAACAGAACTTGCACATGATAATATTACCAATGAAAATAAAATATGAATCTTTTTTTCGCATCACAGTTAGCATTTCAGTTTCTTAATCAAATATATATTTATCATTAAAATGATATATAGTAAAACCTTGATAAGTCGTCACCGGATAATTCGTCACTCTGAATAAGTCGTCAATTTTCTACAGTACCGTCTAGCCCTCATAGACGGTAAACCCTTGTTTACAAGTCACGAATTCAAATCTACTCCGGATAATCTACCCGTCACTGGATTAGTCCTTAAATACGTAGTGTTTGTGTCGAATGGTAAACAAAATGGAGTCGAAATGAGGATTTTCCTCCGTTATTTCTATATAAGGACCCAGGTTCTTGCAAATTTCTATAGTGGACTTAGATGAATGGTGACGTAAGAAGCTACACGAATATTTAAATTACGCCGACTGCTAAACTGTGTTCTTTTTATTTAATTTTTTTAATTTAAAACCACTCTCGGGCTTCAAGTACGGCTCGTGACTACTACTTCCAGTCTCGCTTTTACATTAAACAACAATTAATATACATTTATCTTTGCAAATAATGAATGAGACAAGAGTGGCGTTTAGGACTCTCTCTCTCTCTCTCTCTCTCTCTTACCCTGATTCTTTATTAGCACTTAAATCAGTTTATATTATTGTTATGAATACCGTGATAAATTTGAAATTCATATGACCTTTACAAAAATGTCCAATTAGAACATTCTGGGGTTACTCTCGTCGTATTAAGTTGTCAAAATATCTTGGTCCCTTGAGTAGTGACTTATCGAGGTTTTACTGTATTTTTAATACTAGATCCGATTTAACTTTTTCTTTGCTAAACTTTTTTCTAGTACTGCAATAATTCTGTTGCGTGAGTACTAAACTAAGTCAAATCTAAAACGAAAATCGACATGCTGCTTTATGTTGAAAGGATCTGGAAAAAGTTGTGTCTGATGAACAATAAGTGCGTGTGGCTCATGTGTCGTGCAAGCTTAGATGTTCCAGAAGTATTGAATTGTCATTGTTAAATTTTTATCTTTATTCTCAATTTCTGACCTTATAAGAACAACTTTTTCGATTGAAAATTCGATAGTCCGGAAATTAAATATTAGTTCTCCTTTTACGGCCTTTCAATTTTACTTTTATTGTCTCATTAATATGTATGCCTATACCATGGATTAATTTAGTTCTTCAGTCAGTGACAGTAATTGCTTTTCTACTGAAGGAAATAAGACAGTTTGGTAAACATGCAAACATTTGCAAAAACGTAAAAAAAAGAGTTATAAAATGCTACGTTATTTTATGCTACATTATACAGTACTTCAAAATTTCCTGAGCAAACTTTGAGAGGCAGAGCACCCAAAATTAAACAGTACTCATATGTTAGATCTGAATTTTTCTGATCAGATTTGCTAATTTAAATTTTCTAGAGGGCGTTGTTAAGCAGTTGTCCTTGTTTGTATGGCAATTCATGAGTCGGTGTTGTTGGTAGTCTCAGCTTTGAGCACCTACTGTGAAACTGCAAGTGTACAACTACTATATGATTAGGTTACAATCAAACTGTATAGTTAGGGCTTGTTGAAACGTTCCTTATCATTCATGTTTGCACTTGTTGCACTCTCTAGCACACCCCACTTGTCTCTGCAGACCTACACCCCTTTATGAATATGGTTCAACTTTTCGTTCCCTACCTCCCATTAAAGTTGGTTGGTTCTCATCCCATGGCGCTAGATAAATTCTACACCAAAACCTGGAGGTAGTGCAAAATTCATTTTTCAGCTATTGTAGTGGGGTTGGAGAAGATTTCTTGGCTTATTCAAAAAATCGAACTGATGCAGAAATGTACTCCATATCTTAGATTGGATTGGATGTTAGGGTTTTATTGCGCAAGATCCAAAAGCAGACAAGCTCCAATATCTTGGATCAAAAGCAGACCTTTATATTCCAATATCATGGACTTGTGCATTTTGTACTAGAAATTTCAAAGTACTCTATATTAGTTAAAACATATGCTTCAATTACCTTTTTATTTAGAGGATCACATTAATTTTTATAATAATTGCGAAACTGCCAGTTGAGATATGCTGCTTCTTAAAGTCAAAAAACCTCACTATGAAAGAAATTACTTTTAAGTTTGGGATAGTAATTCTAATTTCACATCATTTTAATTAATAAAATATTTAAAATAATTCATTTTTGGCATTTTCTTACTGATGTTTATTTAGTTTTACACCTCATGACAAAAATCGATTAACAGATTACACCTGGGGCAGCACTAGGCCTACTTACGGGCCCTTTAAATCGAGCCCTGGTATATTATTTTATGCTTTTCATATTCACCTTTAATGTCTAACTTCCATAAAAAACGTTTTCTCCTCTAAAAATCACTTTAAGAGTAGTTTTTACATGACACTACAGTACAAGGTTGAATCAATAATTATGGGCAATGCAGTTGTATTTGTGCTTCTGTTGGCTGCACTGTCGTTTTTCAGCGCATCGCTACGTGAGGTTTCTGTCTTATCACTGCTTCCCAAGTTTGAAATTGCTAGGCCAGTTCCATTGTTGCGGTAGTGAAGTTAACCATAGCCGTTCAGCTTGCTGCTTACACCAAAGAGAAGCGTTTAGAGATCCGTTTTTGGTGGTCTGACTGTGCACCAGGGGTTGAAATCCGTCGAAGACTTTCAGCATTATACTGGTACAGTGTTTTCAGCTAAGTATTGACTATGAATTGATTGAAAAATTCAAAATGATCACACAAGTGTTGCGCATAATGAAAACAGATGATCTGCTACCACAACTGATGACAACAGTGATTATACATGGACCTTCCAATGAAATAGATCAAGCATCATGGCGTAGTTGCTGTTTTACGATATCAGAAATGTAGGTCACGTGGGCTTGTAAATCGACTTGGGTCGATTATCTCTACGAATACGAAACGTAGAGTAGTTTTTTAATCACGTTCAACAATAGCATTAACAAGTCAATAATTAGTCCTATATTAGGATTCATGTTTTTTTCCCAATACTACGAGACAAATTTTCAAACCGAGTAAACGAGAGAGATAATACGAAGCTGTGCGCATATGCTCTGTGTATTTCATTAGAATCCCAATGCAATTATAGTGTATGCTACCTAATTCTATTACGCAGAGGAGTGAGTATTGTTGATAAGATGGTAAATTAGTCATTCACCATGCATCGAGATCACAAAGTGCATGCTTGACTCCTTGCTCAACAGGAAACGCTTTTAGGGTTTAAAAACTAGTGCAAGGATGGATCAAGTACGATAAAAAGCATGGGGATGATATTGTAATACTATGTTTCTTAAATTGTCTATTTTATTGAAATAAAGTTTATAGCTACATTGCAGATTATTATTGACTCAAACTCGTAGTTGGTTCTATTGTTCTATGAGACAAAAACCCTCCAGTTAAGTCTGTTCCAATTGTCCTCATTCAAGTAGCATTTACTTTGTATATTTTATTAAAATAAAGTTTATAGCTACATCTCGGATGATTATTGACTCTAACTCGTAGTTGGTTCTATTCTTCTATGAGATAAAAAACTCTAGTCAACATCTGTTCCCCAAAAACATTCCCCGTTCATTCTGTCCAAAAAACAAGGGAAATGGCAATGTCTAGTAACATGTTACCGAATCAAACAGGTTCTCCTAGTGCAGCATATGTATGATAAATATCGAGTGGGAAATACATCTAAACAAGAGTTTATAGCGGCTCTCACCATGGGTTCTAAAACATTAGGAAACCCCGGGAGACATATATGGCAACGTAGTTTCCCTGTGTGCTATGAAAATTGTCTCTCTTGTTTCGAGGGTGTTTTTACCCGTGTTGTTCATTCTACCTAGAAATGTTTGCCAGGAACACTTTTAGTGCGCTGATGGAAATGGATATTAATGGGATGTAAGATGCAGCGAAAGAGAGAGTATGGGGAAAAGCCCTCAATATGTTTCCCTTTTTATGTTCCTTTCTTTTGCCTCGAGTGTTTATTCATTCGTGCCAATGCATATTCCTGATGCGTCGAGCATTCTTACGATAATAGTAGATATTTGAAATAACTAAAAAATTCAACTTGTTTTGAATTTAGTCTACTATCAGTCTAGTCAAAGAAGCATTCTTAAATTTGGTTCTTCCGAGTTGTTTTAAGCTGCTGCATACATACCTCTCTACTTAAAAACACTATTTTGTTTTCGAATACGATTTCAACTTTGCCAATAAAAATTCCAAAGTACGATCAAACTATCGTCGATTGTGCTTAAACTGTTTTCAAGCGTTATGAGACATAAGATACTTCAATAAGAGAGATTTTCATTGCAAACAAATTGACGGAAAGTGAAGATTTTACTTCTGCTACCCAAATGCTCTCTTAGGGATACACATAGGAATTACCTTAAAATGTAGTTTATAGATATTTGGGTAATGTTTGGCGGTTAATCTAACTGGTGTTGGACAATCTACTATCGTATACCAATTCGGAATACCTTTTTTGGAATTCTTTTGGCTAAGTTCTGAAAATGTATTAAAAAAACAAACCAAGTGATACCTCGTTTTGAATAAGTATATGAACCATTTCCACGGAAACACTACCACCATCTAGTTTAGTTTGACAGAAAATGCCTCATGCAGCATTTAATCAATCGTTAACCCTAGAGACAAAATTTGGAATTAAGTAGAATATACTGTCTTTACTAGCACGGCAGTATGTTCTACAGAAAGTTGTAACATTAAAGTTTAAATAAATTAATCAGACGTAGAAATAGACTTTGTCAAATCGCAGTCAGCAACTAAATCCACTGGGCGTCACATTTCGAGTGAAATAACTGTATACTGTCCTTCCTTAGCCATCCTTGTATTGAATTATATGTTGTGATATCGTTTAACTGTGAAATAATACTAAAAATTCGCTGCAGCATCCATTGACTTACATAAAAAAATAAATGATGAAAGTTTTTTTCAATATTGTACGAGACTTCGATTTTCTTAGAGTGTTGCATAGCTGATCTTTTTCTCTTCAAAGATCGCCAGTGAGTATTTCTTTCCTAAGTATATTTCTTTCGTGACAGAAAACATTTCTCAGAGTCCGTGGTAAAAGCAGCATAATATATAGAGCATTAAGCGTTGTACAGGGGAGAAGAAGGATGGTACTACATTGCAACTCTAGATCATTTAGACCTCTAACCTTTTAGACGTATGTATTGCACTTGGAGGTCATGAAGTTATTGACATGGTCGAATGCCTGGCTTTTGAAGTCATCATATTTCAGTATTTCTAGGTACATGCCTAAAATTAACCTTTCCCCTTTTCTTACCTTTTGTACCTTTAACTCTTTCAATCTACAAGCACTTTAACCCTTTCCGTTCTGCAACCTGCCTTCTTCCCTGCATGACCTCTAACCAATGTTGACCATAACCAATATATTTCCTTCGATTCTTTCAACCAATCGATGTGGTTATTTAGGCATTATGCCAACCAATCAGTCTAGTGGTAAGGGTATTGGCTTCTGGATCGAAAGGTTCCTGGTTCGAATCCGGGGTAAGGCATGGATGTTTGTCCTGAATAAATGAGTAGCCTCATAATAAAGGGGTTGTACCTACAATGTGTGGCTTGTGTGAGGTGAACCAACAGCTCGTTGTGTATCAGGATATTGCAAAGTGATTTACAAATCCGCTCTTGTAGTGTCATGATTTAATTGGCCGGGAATTGGGAAAATTTATCCTTACATATATTGGAAGATAGAAAAACTGCATTACTAGGAAATCTCGTAACGTTAAGAGGGTTAAAACCAAATAATGGGTTCTTGCGGTTGCTTATTTTCTTAATGTAATTTTATTTCTTAGTATAATATCATTCGGCATGTAACGTGATGTTTCTCTTTCAAATCATAACAAGATTCCATAACCTCCACCCCCATAGAAACTAAAATTGTAACAGCTTTTATGTTATCTTGTAAAAATTCATTAAAAAACTCGCCATGTTTTTCTTCTAATGAACTGGAAAGGATCAAAGGAATGAAGTCACACAATGAGAACAAAGCGCTGAATCGGAGTGTATGAGTATTCTGCATCTATGCCAAGTTTAATAAAACAGGAACATCATCAATATCACTCTTAGAAGACACGATTTCAGTCCATCTTCCACGAGTAGTTACATTATCTTCCCGAATTCGTTGAAAAACATACACCATTTCTCGTCAGTTCAAAAGTTCTGCAGTTTTAGTTTTCCTGTTAAATGCCACTCCACGGAAATACCAAGAAGTGCCCATCAAGTCGATAAAGATATTCAATTTTTGGAAACGCACGCCGAGTGAATATATTTTAAATCCTCCCCCATTTCCAGGGGAAAAACCTCGGCCTGTATCCATCATGCTGTAGATCCTTTGCTCCAGAACTTCGAATAACTAGATATCGCCACGTCCCTATTTTCCGCCGTATTTCACGTCATCTTCCCCTATCAAACTACCCACCCCTATCTTCTCTGTAGCAGCCTCGTACTAGATTCGTGCACCGCTTGTCACCTTAAATTGGTTCAGCCATCGCTTATCAAAATTTATTCGCCTGCAAATACTTCACCTTAACGGCTGCAAATTTAAATCATCGACTTCGGATAGGTCGTTCCCTGATGCTGAATTTGATGTTTCATTTTTCTGGTCCGCCATTCGGTCGGATGCTTACGTAAGTCATCGAAGAAAATAAACATGCTCCACTTGCTATCTTATCGGTGTGTGTCAGTAAATCCCTGTTAATGAAGTCTCTGCTTTTTAGACTTGAAAAGCGTTGAACGTTAAACGACTCGATGTACCGGGATATCATCAATATTTCTTTCTATGAATATACGAATATCACAAAAGTAAATTTGTTGTATTACTTAAAATTTCAATCTTTAACCCTCGAAATGGTTTGGTCTCCTCCATCAAGATCTGGCCGATTTTGAAAATGACGAGATATCTCGTCCATCAAGATCTGATCCGTTTTACAAATGACGAGATACCCCATCGAGACAAAACTTCCCTATTACTCCAAGTAGAAAACACAAATTTTCCCTTGCCCAGAACTGGTGATAGTTTGGAATAAGTTTTTGCATAAAAGACTGACCACTGTAGAGCAGTTTCCGACACGAAGATAAGCCACCAGGAGGGTTAAATGGAATCAGAAGTGTTTTCATTTGCAAAACATCTGTATTCTTTACACATAAGATGAATAAGTTTTAAATACATAATTTTATCAAGGAAATTATTTTTGTGGTCGTGGGTATAACCTAGTAATTATGTGTCTACTCCCCGTTACAACAAGCAGATCGTTTTTGTGCTCCTTACAGGATAGTGGTTAGGGAAAGAGCCTATTTCCATGCAATATATCTACGGTGATAAGAGTTTTATTGAAGACAGCCTGGAAAAGTTGGTTGGTGGGTTTTATGGCGCAAGGGCCATACTTTACCAAGCTGCAACAAACACAATGCAGACAACGTCAAGTAATAGACCCACACAAGGAAAATTTTTACTGACACAAGAAGTGAGAAATACACCCTGGGTAAGTTACTGGAATAGAACCTGTGCCTTGGGAAGCATTCGTGATATGGATTTGCTATTCCTTATTTGCAATGAAGTCACAATTATCGTTGAGATATAATTTTTAAATGATAGATATAAAATGGAGTGTGGGAAATAGGAAATTAAAAATTAAAATGGATATAATATTAAAGTTAAGTGGGTATAATATTACAGTTAAGTGGATATAATATTAACCCCTCCTGTGGATGCCTTGATGAGGTATCTCGTCATTAGCAAAACTGACCAGATTGGCATTATCTTGGTGGTGAGATATCTCGTCATTAGTAAAATTGGTTCGATCTTGATGGACAAGCTATATCTTCAAAACCACTTGAAGAGTTAAGCTGACTAAAAAGGAAATGTTGATGCATGGCATATACAATTCAATTATCCGGCTCCCAAAAAGGCCTTTTGTATTTACCTTTTGTCTACGATGTGATCAAACATAAGGATATTGCTGACATGCAGGCGGAAAGTAAACATTTTCATTGTATTTTAAATAAAGCTAATGCGATGAGTGGTTTTAAAACCGTAATTTCAAGTTTAACTTGTGCTGGTGAATACTTGAAACATAAATAGCGATTACGTAATCGAAGCATATGAAACATTAGAGAAAAGCTGCAGAAGACAAAGAACATAAGGAAATTAACTAGATAGGTAAATCGTATGACATTGTGTGGATGATGATATTGAAGTGAAAACACAGGATTTGTTCGAACTTTAGGAAGAGTGAAGTGTGAATGAGAAAGAAAAGAATTTTTCTTAACTGTACAAAGTACTGCCATGATAGAAATGTTCTTCCAAAATGGCCTATTTTTCAAGATGTTTTAATTCATTCAGTTGATTAATAAATTTTCGCAATCCCTTGGAGTGAATAATGCTGCTATGGTCTTTAGCTTCATATATTTCAAAAACGAGATATACCTTCTATCAAGATAGATAAATTATTACATACATCAGAAGTTCAGAAACCTAACCACTTTGAATGTATGTATCATTTATTCAACCCGATAAATGCTGAGTAGTTTATCTAGTACTTATGAAAAACCTTATAATGATATAGTTTGGTTGGTATTTTTTATTAATATCCTTAGGCTTTGTAATGTCGCAGACATATTTAGAATAGTTTATAGAAATCTAGAGTCGAGACTAAAAATTCCTTTAGTTTATAAAAAGTTATATTCAAAGGATATTCAATTATTCGGAAATTTCAGGCATTTTTATAACGCATGTGTCTTCTCTCTGATCTGATTAAATGCAAGATTTTAATCTTTTCTTTGGCGTTTATTGAATATCTTTTACTGCCTGTTTAAATTTTGAACTGATATGCTTTTATAATTTGAAATGATATTTTTGTTTCCAAAGTATATCGCCCTTTTTTGAGATTCTTTAAAGTAAAAAAGAACAAAACAGTTGAAATACAAATATTCTTGAATACACAGGTTCAGAAAATTTATAAGATTAGGCTTTCTAGTCTTAAAAAGAATCAGCAGATCCATGTTCTCAAAATCTACAATTTGGTAAACGAATTTTAATGATAGAAATAACGAAATGTCGTTTATACATATTTTCAATTTAAGTTCTACTGTACGAAATGATGCAACTTTAAATCATGACAGCCAAGGTTATTACAAGTAGCCTTCCTTTTTAATTTTGAGCAAGTTTAGTTTCTCTGTTTAGTCTTCGTTTCAGATTTCACAAATACATATTTTGACATTATATGGGATTATTATTTAGTAAATTCATTTAAATGAATTTACTAAATAATAATCCCATATAATGTAATCCTTTGAAGTATATGAAAATTGTGTTTCCATATTTTTGTACTTAACAATTTCAACGCTCACAAATGGCAAAATATGTTATTCCTAATGGAGTTTCTTTAAATTAACTAGCTTAAGAGTTTGTACGTTATTTTGAATTTCTTTAAATTAACTTTTCAAGAACTAAGCAATTTGAGAATGCTAAATGTAAGAAATATTAATATCGTGAATTTGCTAGAGAAAAATACCTATTTGTAAGTTTGATTACACAACCTTGCAACCACTTTTTATAATTCAAGTATCTTTAATTATAATTGCATTAATGTATATGATTATAAATTACATGATTCTTTTGTATTTATAAAACTTTGATTGATATTGTTATTAACATAATTCCTATTTTCAATTTTATTAAACTTTACAAAATTCACAAAAAAATGTGAAAATTAATTGAAGTATGAGAAATGTCGGAATGCAATTATATTGCAATAAGTTCGCGAAATATTGCACAATAAAGTTTTAAATGTGGAAGAATATTCAGTTTTTGAAATATAAATATTAAATCGTAAATACACTGCTGTTTATTAAAAATGCAACACCAGCAAAGAATTGGATTGATGAACAGCAATGAAATTCATTTTAGCGGCACCTTGTGGTACAGTAAATAAATTATTTAAATTACAGAACTGTAGGTTGAAAGTAACTGCAAGAATCTCAGTAATCTGCGTGTCCATCTTTAGTAGTTTTACTGCTTGAACATAGCGCGACATTGACCTGGATGACTGTCTGTGAAATGTCAATCCACGCAATTGCAACAAGCAATGACTATTTGTTAGTTTTGACTGCTGTGTGTACGGATCAATTTTCGAGCAACGTTTCCTGCACGTGTTCGATGGGGACAAAATCGGGTGATTGAGCAGGTCAAGAAAGAAGTGGTACCTTTTGGTCACAGAAGAAACGTCAAACAATTCGAGCGACATGTTCTGTTGAAAGATATCTCCAGAGAGTTAAGACTTCTGTTCCAAGATTTCTATGATTCACAGCTGACTGTTCATAGTGCCTGTGATCCCTATAATGTGAGAATATAAATAAAAATGAAATAGAACCCAAACCATTGAGCTTGGAGTAGGATCACCACGACGCTCTGCAATACACTCTTCCAGATGTCGTTCTCCACAGTGTGCAAACAAGAATCTGGTCTTGGGTCACGAGATTGTATCTAGACTCTTCAAAAAATATCATTCACTTCCATTCATCATTTCAATGTCTTGGCCCCCCAGAAACCTCTGTCGTCTATGGTATAAGGTTGAAGGAAGTCGCAGCAAAGTAATGCACGCCGAGCTGTGAGCCTTCACTGCAGTAATCATCCGGTAACAGTGCTGGCAGATTTCGCCTGATATGTCACCATCATCCATTGTTATGCTAAAGTTGTGGATGTCACTGTACGATTCCTCACCTCTATCTTCCTTTACTGGCGTAGTGTGTACGCCAGTAACGTATAGTGACCATAGGTGCCCCAGATCTCTCCTGACGATACTAGAATCTTCTGTCCATTTTCTGCAATTCGTCATCTGACCATGATTCAAAATGACGAGGTGTTGTCCTCGGGTCTTTACCTTAGGGTTCGATTCTGGACTGTCGCCAATAGCCCGTTGGGTTGCGACGTTAATTCAATCCCCCATTTTCTTTAAGCATGCACAATTGTACTAGCGTTTGGCCCAATGCTTGTAGCAATATCACGATACAACAAACCACCTACTCCCAACCCAATAGTTCTTCCTCTCACAAACTCCGTCAAGTGTTCATAATATTACTTCGTTTTGCGTATTTCCGCAAAAGCAGAGTAATACCAATCGATTCACCGACACGATTTTGAGATTTGCTTTTTAGAGTCTTTTTATATCTTCCTAGTCACATTTCAGCCCGTATTGCCCCGTGTATACTATTTGCAAATTCAGCTTCGACTTTAACATTTGCATTTGCCATGATAAACTACCAGTTGCAAATTTTGGATCTATCCAACAACTTTGGTGTTGTATTTTCAGTGAACAGCAATGTAGTATGCATAAGACTTATTCGAATCTTCTCGTGTTTCGACATACAAGAAGCATATTTTTATTTCACCAATATTTATTTCGTTTTTTGTATGCGTAACTCAATTTTATAGCGTATTATGAAAAAGTCTCCATTTATTATCTCAAAATTTAAATTTTTCTTCGCTTCATAAGAGTAACTCCATAGTTTTAATTTTGCATTAAGGAAATGTTTCCAATACTTTTGATTTAAGCTTAATTTTATTCGATACTTTTCCAACTACTGCATGGCCTCGAATTTATATTGATAGAGACTTACGGTACCAACTATTTCATCCTATATAAAGGTTATGGCAATGCATCTGTCAATCACTGTAATTAGTAAATTTAATATCCTCTTAAACAATGACGTTTCGGAAAGAGCAGGCTGTCATTAAATTTTGAATGAAATTCAGTGTTGCGTGAATTTCACCGAGCTATCGAAAGATTGCTTTAATCAGACTCGTCATCCTCTAATTGTGCCGCAGAGCAATTTAGGCTCTGACTGATGTAGACTTTCGAAGCCCACTGTAAAGTTCTGCGAAATTACATTGCATGTCAGACAGACGGAGGTACCATTGGCGTGACACGCAATATGTCACAATTGCTTTTACCTTTCAAATTATTTCGACATGTATAAAATTTGAGCCAGTTCTGAATTATACCGCATTTATATTCTGCAATGAATTGGTATTTTGACTTTTATTTCGGTAAGATTATTCATAGTAGTTATTTCTAAAAGTGGTTTGCGGTACTTTAGTCGATAAATGATTATTCATTTAAACATTTAATCGCAGAACTCATCCCCAAACTAGAAGTGGTATTTTCTGTCAGTCTCTCTTCTTCCCTGTGCGTTCAGGACTCAGATCGGCCATCCTAGGAGAATCTGTGTTAAACTCAAAGAAAATCATCAGGCAAAGTACAGAATCTCGACAGCCATATGTAATCTAACCCTCTATCTCATATCCAAATCATCAGTCACTGGAGTTTTGATTTTGAACTAATGAAAATTTCACAAATTTCAATATTTCATGTATTTTGTGAGAAGTGCTACGTTTATATCTTTGAAATTTCCACTTCGCATAGATTAAATATGTTCAAATTATGTATATGTATGAATATCTTATATATAATACAGAAATACGTCTGAAGCAGGAAAAACTCTCGAATGTTGAAGAAGCAAGAGACTGCTCAATACAAATCGTGAAAAACTATTTGGAGTCGAGGAATCGGAAGGTGGGATAATACAAGCACGTGAAGTGGACAAAGCTTTAAAAGCTGTTCGTCGCTGCTGAAGAAACATCGGTGCGACTTGGTTTGTGAAAGCGCCAAAACAACTCGGGAAAATCTGGGTAGTAGGACTGGTATTACATAAATTAATGGGTAAAGATAGCGCAAAAGCATCATATAGAGTATAGACTTTGTTCAAAATCTCTTGATGCAAATGGCTAGATTCTAAGAAATATAGACACTAATGCGATTATCAACTTAACAACAGCAAACATAACATGAGAACGCGTCTTCACTGTCCGACCAGCTCTTTTGTCTGGTACAGACAAAAGCGCTGGTCAGCAGTTGAGGAATAGTATCTTCACACAGTAAGCTTTTGGAATAAGCAATCCGATAACAAAAGCAAACTGAGAATGAGAAGCTTTATGATGTAATACATTTGACTTATACCTTTTCAAGAACCCTGGAAAGAATTCTGCCATCCTTGTCGTTAAGTCCTACGCTATTCTCTTACTTAAGCCTATTAGCAGGTTCACATTAGCGTTTCAATTCTTCAGTCTAATTAGATTATTGCGAAATAGGGGATTGTGTGAGGGTCGTTTCTCTTAGAGGCGAGTGAGGTTGGAATAGTTTTGTAATGGATATGAAATGTTCTTACTTCTTTCAAACAGAGATTCAAATGGAATAAGGTGGAGATGCAAGTCAAAATTCATGATGGAGCGTATAAATAACCTCTCCGGCGTATATTTTGATCTTAGGCATTTGTGAGTGCACTATCACATAATACTATTTTCATTTAGCTTACACAATATTTTTTTATTTCCAATGAGGGATACATAAGACAGCGAAGACAATAAAATTCGAAACTGTCAAAAGCACCAAAAATAATCCATGTAAATCCAATATGTTCCTCACTTGCCAGTTTCTTTAATAGAGTGGAAGGCAGGACAGCGAACAAGGTGGACCTCATCCATCTCTTACCGTAGATTACAGAGTTTGGGACCGCATACCAAAGTTATAGATCACTTAAGCCGCAAATTTGAGTTGCCAGGGTGCACCACGGGGAGTTGTATTTACGCTGCACCTTAGTTAACCCAATATTGGTGCTTATATTTATGGAAATGTGAGGTATTGGAACCATTATCCGTTGTTGCAATATTTTGTGCTAATCTTTCTTTCTGTTCAGCAGTCAATACTTAAAAACCACAAATGACAATTCCATTACTTCAATTTAATTAAATCACTTTATTCAAAACAGTACTTTATTAGTTTCATTTTTTTACTCATTTTGAGAAATTAAAACAGCAAATTTATATTAAATTGTCATTCGTATTGAATTTAGTGCAATAATGATGTTGGAAAAATATCTCCTCTTTTCCCATGACTGCTTTATCTACCAGAAAAAATCTATACGCGCTATGTGCATTTGCATGGTTTTTAAGTAAGTTTGCATAAAATAATGCTCTTGTTATAATCTCATTAATCTCTATAAAAAACTGTTCAACACTTAATTCATGTAGAATTATTATAGTTAATACAAAGTTATCCCAGTATTAAAATTAACAAAAACATGCCTTGTGTATTAGCTTCTTATTTACGTAAATAGATTTACAGAATAATTTTCAAGTTTCACAAATTCAAACAGAATAGAAACAGAAAACTTATCCTACTGAATATTTAATCTGAATGTATGATATTTTTCTGGACTGCATTCCGTGAGTTTCAGCGTTGTCTTCTTTGTGTACCCATTTTTATTTAATCAATTTCTTTCTTAGTTATTCGTATTTTTTAATTTTGTGACAATAGATAGCAAATACTGGTATACCTTTCCTTATCGTGAGATTCTCAATTAATGATTCGCACATATACTCTTATATTAGTGGAACTTTCAGTGTAAGCAAACCAAACGATCTGAGAATATTTTACTTCTGTTGTCCAAATGCTCTAGCATTAATACATATGAGGGTCACCTTAAAATGTTGTTTAACGCCATTTTTTCCGACGTTTGACATTTAATTTAATAATTGTTGACCAATCAACTATTACATAACAATTCGGAATTCGTTCTTTGGAATTTTTACTGGCAAAGTTGCTGAAATAATATTCGAAAGACAAGCCAATTGGCTTCACGTGGGGAATACTTACAGGAAACAGGTCCGCCACAGAAACACTACCACTATCTACATTTAGACTGACAGAAAATGCCTCTCATACACTACCACTCCTATCAAAAGAATGTATACCACAAAGACACAGGTAATATAAACTTTGTAATGCATGAAAGATTACTTTTTAAAACTAATTTCAAGCCTTTTAATTCCTAATTAAATACAATTTTATTTTCACTAAGCACTGCAAAACTCGTAGAATATTCTTTCGGTCACATTAAAAGCAGGAGGGGGTTTCGACGTGATGTCATTTCACTTCTTATTCGAATACTTTTTCTCTCCGTTAAAAATTCCAAAGAATGAATTCCGAATTGACATATGATTGTCAAAGTCAATTGGATTAAATACCAAACGTCGCCGGCGATAAATGGTGATAAATTATAATTTTAAGTAACTCCGATATGTATCATGCGAGAGTATTAGCGTAACAGGAATTAAAATATCAGTTCCACGTCTAGTTTGCTTTTACGCATAAAATTCCTCACATACATATTGATTTAAGTCGAGATGTTTGAGTACAAGAGACTGGTAGTGTGATTTAGCAATTTTATTACACACTTTTCGTACTGATCCGATAATTCTGCTAGTACTTTTATATAAAAGTTCTTAATTGTAGATAGAACATACTCATACAATAGAACATCATTTACCTTTAAGCTCCTCAAATAAATGTTTTCGTGTATAATTGTGATGCAAATGTCAACGATGCACATGCAGTATTCCAATTTCTAGCTAGCTCCCACGATCTAAAATTGTGGCATAGATTTTTAATAAATGTGTTTATACAAAAATAAATATTCCAGAAATATCGCTGCTTAAAGTTAAATATTTATTGTTTACCACAAGGCGGTTTAAATTCGCAAATATTGCAAATATATTTAATACTTAATCAAATGAATTCTGCCTAGTTTCACGGACAACAGCGTACGTACAAACAACTGAGGAATTGCTTTTGTAAAGAGATAACAGGGCTATCGTAGTCTCTGTTACTTTTATATAATTCAAGTGTCGCGGAAACTGGCATATCGCTTTGACATATTTACAATTGTGGAAAGTAGATGCAGAAATTCTGACAGGAAAATTCTCAAAATGAGAAATAATGGGATGATAACGTACATTAATCCCACGTTTGAAAGTTAGTGAAAACTCTACTTATTTAAACTTCGGCAATGTGTTAGTTTTCTATATTTATCTCTTTTTGGAACACACATGGATATGCAAATATTTTTGTATGACACTCTCCATTCTCTTTATCTGCAATCAGTTTTATTTTATCATTAGTTACTCAGAATCACATGCTTCAGAACAGCGCAATTAATATAATTTATTGCTCTCAAATTAAAGCTAACAATTACCTTGGCATCGAAATGTTTTATTTATTTGGCATTAAATGCATTTTCTATACTTAACATGAAAATTCAAATATATACTGCAATCAAAGTTTGCTATTTCATAACAACTAACTCATAACTCTTCATCATCAAAGGTATTTGAGGTTTGCTGTCTACCTCGCTATTCATTTTTTAATCATTAACGTGTACTTGGGAACTGATGCACTTTAAATCTATCATGGCCTCAAATGTCTTCAAGTTGGCATAGTTGACATTGTTTGTAGAGTGCAGTGCCATCTCATGTGTTAACCTCGTAATCTTACCATGGTTCAAAATTACGAGGTGTTGTACTCGGATCTTTCCCTTCTGGATTGATTCTGGACAGTCGCCAATAGCCCGTTGTGTTGCTCGAATGTGACGCTGATTCGACTACCTACCCATTAACGTAGATGGCACAAAATTTTGATTTTTTTGGTATATTGGCACTTGGCAGTAATCGTTTATGTACAAATAAAACCAACCGTTGCGAGATTCATTGTCAATTCAATATTAAAAAGGTTAGAGATCAGCTCAGCACAGAAACTTTAAGAAACACGAAATTCAAAAATTCCATGACGCTGAGAAATAGTGATCTTCGATCAAGTGAATATGATACAATTAAGTAGGAATTCAGGAGCATAATTGTAATAACAGTACTGAGCTATGAACATGTAATGTAATATAAAAATGAAAAGCAGGAATTTATCGCTGTAAAAGTATGCTGGGCTGGCAAAACGTTGTTTAATATTTTTTATCTATTTTTACTTCATTCGAAAGTATAAAATGCAAAACTAAAACATACTTGAATCCATTATAAATGATTATGCGATTCTAATATGGGTTTTTATCAACTGTATTGTGTAGACTTATATAAATTTTGTCTTCTAATGCTTATTTACCTCTATGTTGGTTTGATATATGGTTTGTGATTTCTTATAAGATTTGCATTTCCTAATTCAATTGCATTTAGTCATTTAAAAACAGTATTTTTTCAAAGTTATGAAATATAGTTTCAGAATTTAAAAATAATTTTCTATGAAAAGGTGTTTTTTTAAGAAGTTTACTCACAAAATAGAAACAAAATTATAACAATACGGTCAAGATCTAGTCTTAGCTAAGAGAGCAATCAATTTCCATTCCTCTCTTAGCTGTATCTGGAACTAATTTCTGTAAGAGATGATATGCGCATAACAACCCTATCATCAATGCATAAAAGCAATACACCCTTCAGTCCAAATTCTCTGCTCGACTAATGAAAATTATTTTACTATTGCTCGTAATGATAGTTGTTTGTAGTGATAAATAAGACTATATTATCGTACTGGGGTCTATATCTCTGGGCAAATAGAAGTGAGTGTTCACCACAAATGTCAATCGGATGTAGTAATCACACAAGAATATTCTATAAGAAAAACATCCAGATAGCACAAGAGAATCAAATATAGTTATTTATCTTCGTTCTATATATATCGTTACCTTTGATCATCGGGCCAACGGTATTGCACGTAACAAATATGTTTATTATTAGAAATGCGTACATTGTTATTAGTCCCTGGTTCACACTCCTCATTATACAACTCCAATTAACAGAATCTTAGTACTTCATAAGTATAAAATTTTCAATTTCTGAAAGGATTAGGATGTCGCGTTTCATAAATACAAAATTTTCAATGGCAATCGAATGTGGTAATCAAGTATTGCAATAAGTAAAACATATCCAGATCACTCAAGATAATCAAATATAGTTATTTATCTGCTTTCTATATATATCGTTGCTTTTTATTATTAGAAATGCATATTGTCCGTCCCCTTGTTCACACAAGCACTTATCAATCTCGAATTAACTCAATCTTTGAGCATTATAAATACGAAATGTTCAATATCTGAAAGGATAAGGATGTTGTGCTTCATAAATGCAAAATTTTCAATGTCAATTGGATATGGTAATCAATTATTCCAAAAAGATTAACATATCCATATCGCACAAGAGAGTGAAAAAGTTATTCATCTGCATTCTATACATATCGTCACCTTTGGCATAATGCCGACGATACTATCGTAACAAATCTCTTTATTATTAAAAATGCCTATTCTTCGTCCCATGCTCATACAGTCACTCATAAAGCTGCAATTAATTCATTCTTCGTGCCTCGTAAATATAAAATTTCGGAACAAGAATCAAAATGAAAACACATCTCTAATCACATTCATTAAACCCCTTTCTGAAGCCAGTCCATTCATCAACCTTCAAAGTGTCTCACTGAAAGTCGTACGTTCCAAACTTACCCGATATCGTCCTCGACTCCATTTAACGTCCTGCGTATTCTAACGCACCAAGTCTAGCGAACTGGGATCATCCTCAGAAACGAGCCCTTCCCCCACCCTGCTTAGCATTGCACCCAGCGAGGTTGTTGAAGACCCAGTGATGGTGAAAACGTTAACAAGGCGATGTACCCCAAATTCTCCAGCCCCTCCGTCCTTAATCGCTTATCCTGCGATATGTCCGCATGGGTGACCACCAACAGTTTTGAGCGTGCCGTGTCCTCGGAACTATTCGGAATGGAATTATGACATCATATTTGGCATAGCTGGAAAACGTATCACTGATTGGAAGATACCAAGGTACGTCATCGTGGATTAATTTCACTGCGGATTGTGCAAGATGGCGTTGGCTTGAGGACTTCACTGCTAAAAGCCAATCGGTCCCCTTCTCATGGGAGTCTTAAATACCAAAACTTGAAACTGGATTAGACTTTTAAGTAGATGATTCTAAAATTTGAGGGAGGCTTAAAATAGAGGAAATATAATTGGAGAGAATACATTTGCAAAATTATTACGTACTCCAAAGCAGTGGAAACTAGTTTCGTCTTAGCTTATTTGAAGAATGTGTCGCTGTTAGTATTTTTCTTTCGGGGTTGAAAAGCATTGCATGCTTCACAGCACTGGAAACTAGCTTTGTCATGCCTTGTTTGGATCGATTTACTCGGGGCTGTTCCTGAGATATGATCTGCCCAGTTGCAAACTCAGTAAGGCACCCACTCTTCTCTTTGATTTTCTAAAAGAACTCCCTTCGTCAAACTCTTGTTCTGAAAATAATTTAAAATGGCCATCTTCTTTCTCCTGGTTCCCTACATGTCGTAATGTTAAACGAGCATTGCGTTTTAATGATTTTTAGACTGTTCTCGAATTATTGACGAATTCGAAAGATATTTTACCCCTGCAATGTACAAAACTTCTATTTCCTGTGATATAACTAGCATGGGTTTTTGATTGCTTCTTAATTCCGAAATAATTGCAGGAAGGATTCGATCACCCTGCACACTCCTGGTCAAAACATTCCTACTCTTGATGACTTTTTGAATATACTTATGAAAACTAAGAACAAAATAGGTAGATTCAAAAGTATCTTTTATTACAATCGCAAAAAATCTAAAGAACGAATAAGTATAAAAATAATATCGGAAAATTTATGCTACATGTTTATTTAAAGCTGGAAGGTACATATTCAGCCTGTCCTTAGACCATCCCTATTTTTCCGGACAACATGGAAGTGCAAGCCCAGCACACCCTTCAGGAACGGTTCTGGATTTACTATACAAGTCAACCCTCCAAGTGGTTTCGATGAGATATCTCGTCCATCAAGATCTAACCAAATTTGCTAATGACGAGATATATCGCCATCAAGATAATGCCGATTTTTTATGATGACGAGACCAAAATCTGGTCAGTTTTTCTAATGACGAAATATTTCGTTCATCAAGATCTGGTCAGTCTTGCTAATGTCGAGATACATCGTCGATGCAACCACTAGGAGAGTTAAGTAAGTTGTCAACTAGTCTTAGAGTTGGATATCTTCATACGGAAAATACTCTTTTGCTTTTAATTCCAATAAATTCATGCAAATGAAAGAACTTAAAAAAATATTTTCAAAACAAAGTTTCTGCAAATTGTGATTCAAAAACGAAGTTTCGAAGTAAATAAAAATATAGGTAGAGACAAAAATATCGAGAAATTGGTTTGTAAACATTTTTTATTGGGTGCTAGTTATAGGATAAATATTGTTATTAACTAATCATGCCAACAAATATTTTTAGAAGTAATTGTCCGGCAGGATTTGTTTTCTTAGGATAAACCCAAAATTTAATCGATTCCTTAATTGCTGTTTAATAAAACTTTGAGCGCTGTCGATAAAAAGATGAAAATTTAAGAATCAAAGAAGAAATCTGTGTTAACACTAGCAATTCAACAGACATTTTTTTCCTCGAAGAAATAAATTATTCTAAACCTGGGGTAAATCGATTCAACTTGAGTTCTTGAAAAAACGTGATTGATTGCAGAGGGGAAAACGGAAATATAATTTCTACTTCAAATGAGGAAAAAGAAAATAAGTGTAATTTTGACGATTGAAATCTCCCAAATTAGATTCTTTTTGCTTCATCATCAATTTTAAAGATTATAATTAAGAAAAAAATATTCGTACCTTTCCTAAGTAATTATTTATGAATGAAGTGAAGCATTATTACGAACTTTATTTCTAAAAATGATTTATATATCCCTTTGATTATGTATTTATTTTATATGATTTGTTTATTTATTTGTAATGATTTATTTGTTTATTTATTATTTATTTGTTTATTTAATTATTTATTTATTTATTTGGGTTTTTTTAATCGATGGGTATTTTATATACCTCCCTTTTTAAAATCTTCTTATTTTTATTTACTCTTTAGTGTTTCGTATTATAGTTTGTATAATTAAAAAAATCCTACAATTCTTATAAGTAACATTTCGATTCTTCTTGGAAATTAATACCTAAATTAAAAATTTTTGAAATAAAATACTTTACAATCTAAAAGAAAATCTAACGTAACAATTCTATAAAATAATAAAGATGTTACTCATAAATAATACTTCAGTTCAGAAGTGAGGTTATACTTTATATATGTATAAAATAATATATTCTAGATTCTTTATTATATTGTCGTCACTACTGTTACATATATTATGTCAATTTAGTAACTAGCTTTTTATAAGAGTGAATCTATTACCGCCAAATTTGACACATTTTTTATATTTTTTAAATATTGGCTTGCAACCTCATATTTAAGAACAGTTATAACACAATGTCACTTAAAATAGATTATATTCGAAACGAAATATACGCTATTCAATTTTTTGGAATAAAGCAATCGTGACGAATTTTTATTTAGTACACTACTTCTATATGTCTGTGTTGTAAAATTTAAAATTTTAATTATTTAAATCACATTAGTTTAAACTTTTAATCAAAAGACGATTATTAGAATTTTACCTGTTATTTCTAGTATTAATCAATAAAATAGTCTTTTCATCTGTTTTGTTTATTTACTTTATTTTAATATATTATAAATGTAGTGATTTAAGTACATATAATTTAATAATATGTTAACTTATTCGCTACGATAACTTATTTGTGATTTATCACATACATAAAAATAACCAAAAAATCCCTTATAACCTGTATTGATACATTTAACTGAATTATTATTCAACACATTTCTATATTACAATAAAATACTTTACATAAAACGAAAGTATTTTGTTAAAACTTTCAACTCTGGAAATCCTTTGTTTCAGTTCAAGCAAGACAATATTTTCTCTGTCAACTCATTAACGAAGTTTCGAATAACCTCAAGAAACATTCTCCTATCAGATAAAATAACAACTGCTATTCTTCATCTATCTTCTGTAGCCACCTTATTAGCCGTGTTATTATTCCAAGACTTAGAGTTTAGGTCTGTTTTCTTTGGCTTGAAAATGGATTCTTCACACCCCACGAGAAATTTCTAAATTCATTAAAATTGATAAGAATGAAAATCAGAACTTAATGTTTTCGTAAGAAGATTTCTAAGTAATTGAGTATTTTGTTATATTTGGTCTAGCAATCATTATAGCTGTATTCCTCTTCAGAAAAGTCTACGATGGGCTATTGACACTGTAAATGGTCGGTAATTCAAATTGAATTTTATGACATGAATGTTTGAAATGATAAAAAATATTACAATAAGAAGTCTACTCGAAATACTTATTTGAAGTAAAGCACCACTATAAATTATGTTTAAACAAATATTTGAAAACTACTTTCCCAAAATTTATATAAGGAGGTGGTACACACACATTAAGACATTAAAAGTATTACTACTAAGACTCGATTGAAAATAGACGTATAATTATAAAGTACATAAATGATTGTGGTGGCATCAGTATAAGCATGAAAATAATCGAGTGACTGGCAACTGATTAAATTAAATTATCGTTTTCTTCCAGTCGTGCTGCGAATAAAAATATCGTTTGCTTTCAGCGATCAAAGAAGATTGTGATGTTCTGAATAAGTTGTTAAGCCTTTTTACTTTGATAAAAGACGATATGCTGGTAGACTAGTCAACGTGTTGTGTTTATTTAATTTTTGAAGAATTTTTATTAAAATTACTTTTTTACCTGCTTCGTTATTCACTGAACCAATCAGTCAACATCTTCATATGGATATGAGAATCAGCATATACGTATACCCATATATTGGTGACCCTATGTGGTTGGAATATATCATAAAAGTCTTCTGATAGTGGACAATCGTGATATACATAGAGCACAGAACGTACGAACAATTCTATGAGAGAAATGGGCAAAAATACTCAGAAAAATAACACAAATTCTTAATTCAGTGTCTCTTGGTTTAGAAGCTGCTCTACATGCAGAAATATGTGCAACAAAAATTTATTTTACTTTTGTATTGTGTTTCTATAGGAGACAAGTTGTAGATTCAATTTTGTGACCTAGAATTTCGTAAATACTTTTGACATTGAAAACCTATTTTTAAAAATGCTATAGTGAATACAGAATTGTTTTTTACCCTAATATGTTTCTACTTTACCATCCTATAAAAATTAAGCTCAAATTATAATACATTCTCAATTCAATTATAATATTCGTCAATTATAATGCAAGTTCAAATTATAAAAATTAGGTTCAAATTATCTATTACAGAGTTTTGGACTTTTAATGAAATCTATTTATGGTGTATACATAATTTTGGGAGCCACTGTATGTACCCCTATATATCCCATAATGAAATGCATGCAATTTATTTCAACTTAAAAGTCATGAAAAATTGGGAAGTAGACAAACATCACTTTTCATGGATGATATCCAAATTTCTATCTTCTAAAAATGATTTTACGTAAAAAGTAGTAAAAACGGTGACATTCTTAAGAAAAACCTTCCATTCTATTAACCATTGCAAACTACAGCCTTTCTAAAAATCAATTACTATCTACGGCAACAAGAAGTCAAGACCTACTGTTTCGGGAAGTAAGAATAAACTCCAAAACATATTTGATTTCGTTTATTTAATTCTAGCACAGTAAATCTTATTTTTGTATTGTTTTTTCTCAATGAAATCAAATGTGTGTGTGTGTTCTATCTAGTCTTTTAAAAAATTATCCACGCGTCCTTAACATACATGTAAATTTCAGCTGTTCTTTTGTGCAGATAATTTCATTCTAATAAACTGACTTTAATTAAATTAAATGTTTAAAATAAGTATTTACTTAATTACATCAATTTAATTAAGAGAAATTAATTACATTTTTGTAAAGTTGTATCAACTTAACCATATGAAACCAGGACACTGTCTAATTAGCCTTCGCCAACCATTTTCGTTTGTTTTCCTAAGGTCATTTTTTCTCTGTGTAAGAAAAAATAACCTTAGAGAAACAAATATTAAACTAATTGCATTTTATGTAATTGTATGAAATTAATTGCATCATAATTTATTAAAATTTACATTTTCTTTTAATGAGGTTATCTTTGAAAGAAGGCAACTGTATTCTCATTGTTTTTATAATTTTTATCTTATTTAAATCGAAATTAATCTTACAATTCATATTCAGTCCGAAAGTGGATAAGGATATTTGTGTGTGTGTATCACGACTAAACAAAAATATCCTCCCAATATACTGGGAGGTTATTTGTACATTAATATCCACACAAGGTTTTGTTTATAATCTAATTCTTTTTGCAATAAAATATTCTCCTGAAAATGATTTAAGACTTTTATACCACGAAACAACTTCATTTCGAGGAACGTGGAGATTATCAGTGCTCAGTCAAAATTCGACACATCTTCTGGCAGACGGCTGAGGCTTCCATGGGAGCCGAATGTGATAAAACATCACATCATCTCATTATCAACTCAAATTAGGGTTTAAAACTGCTAATGAATTGCCAGTTTTGGAAATGGGTGAAACTTACCGCTATCAAACATCAACTATGATAGTAAATGAGGTTTTCTTAACTATGGTATTTTACTATCACATTTCAGCTTTATATTTAATCCTGGTATTTCAAAGTAATATAGTGTTTGCCCCATAGCGCACATGATTAAATAACAATATCTATTGGTTGAAAGAATCCTAGGAAAGATTTTATTGATCAGGAAGGTTAAAACTGGCTATAAATTATGCTGGGAAAAGCTAGGTTGCAGATCGAATATATGCGTGTTAACTCTTCAGAAGGTTAGACCGTACTTCAGGGATCACTTTATAGAACGGTAATAGTAGCAATTGCAGTCCCATACCAGTAATGGTATGTTTTTTTCAATTTATAAATAGGTCCTCTACTCAATAAGGTATGAATCCATGGATAATTAATCATTTGGATATATTCTGTTGGAGGTAAAAACTGATTGGTTCTCTATTACAAACGAACTTCAGGAAAGAAATTGAAGCGATATTTTCAAATACCTATATGTTAAGAAAAAAATTCGTATAGTCATTCATAACTACAGCAATTGCTGTCATTTTCGGAAACATGTTTAAAAGAAAAACTAGAAATGCTCTAAAGAAAAATCTAGAACGTTAAACCTGTATTAAGAATTTCCGTCAGTAATTTACTGATGATGAGACTATTGTTCATTTACCAAAGTTCAAATTGCTTTTATTTTGTGAGCCAACCATTTTCAGTCATATTATCCATGCATATCTTAAAGAACGATATTATGATCCTAACCAATATATATATAGCTTGTGCTTTATTTAAGATTTTCAAAAACTGTCATCTTATTTTTATTCCTTTAGGGAAAATGTTTTAAATGTTAATAGAAACTTGAACTTCTGCCTTGAGTGAACACACTCAATGTCCCGTCACGGAGTCATACTCTTCAGAGTATCTCCATGTAGAGTAGAGAAGGCATACTACATTCTACCATAGAGGTTGTCGGAGTCAGATCCAAACTTCCTTGCAGTCTTCGGGATCACCGTGGCTCAGTAAATTTATGCACTGCTCGAGCAAATTGTGAGTTGCAGGCGGCTCAGGGTCGATTCCTCCCTGGGTGTGTTCATCTCTTCTGTGTCAGTAAAACTTTCATTGTGTGTGCATGGTCACTACCTGACGTTGTCTCTCTTGCGTTCGGTACAGCTTGGCCAAATACGGCCCTTGCGTCATAAAACTCAGTGTAACCAACCAAGCAACCTAGCACTCTTAGGTGGAACTTTTCCCTAGAATCTCCCCACTGATGATGCTCGAACTTCATCGATTCTAGAACTTTCATTTTCTTTCTCTTTTTTTCTATTTCAATTTTTCCCCCTAGGGATGGTCGTCAACCTGTTGAATCCCCCTAGAGGACTGGTATGGAGCATCCTTGGTGGTATGTAACAGATTGAGAAAACAGATTGTCTTCGGGCACGAGACAGTCAAGACTGCAATTTAACCAACTTTCCACGAGTAGACGACTATATCTCAGATCGTAAATATTTAAAATATTCTTCAACGCCCTGAGTTGTAATTTTTTCTCAATTACTCGCTAACAAGCACATGCGGTAAACCCTCTAAATAGTTTCGACAAGATATCTCGCTCGTCAGGATCTGACCAATTTTGCCAATAGCGAGATATCTCTTCATCAAGAAATTACCTATTTTTCATGATAATGATCTGGGCCAGATCTGGTCAGTATTTTGTAACGTCGAGATATCTCGTCCATCAATATCTGGGCAGTATCGCTAATGAGGATTGAAGCCACTGAATGTCCATTCAAGAATACCTCGCCGATACAACCACCTGGAGAATTATAATTGGAGTTCTGTATATAAAAATAATTGGAAAAAAACAATTGAACGAAACGGTTGTGTCTATGTATTCTCTTAGAGTGAAGACTTTAGTAAGAAGGGGTTTGATAGATGTGGACTTTGACATACATGCATGCCTAGGTAGGATTGTGATCCTGGCAGCAAAGTTAGGGATTTTGTCTTTGATGTCCTCTTTCTATCCTATAATTTTCTTTGTTTTTGTCGCAGTAAAAAGGTTTATGTTGTGTGAATGTGAATTACTTGAAGGCAACTTTAAGGTGAATCTAAAGATTAGATTTCGAAATACGTTGTTTTTTAATTGTGAGGAGTCAAAAGCGAAAAGCCACATGTTGAATGAAGTATGAAATTTTCTAAAAATTATTGCACAGAAAGTAAAACTCAAGAATAAAGAAATACCATAAAAATAACACATGTCATTCTTTGTTATCAATAAGCAGTGTAATACAAATCTATGCAATTAGTAAGAAAAAATACTTGTACATGAAAAATTAAGAGATAATTAATAATTATTTATTCTGTAGCTCGAAATAGAAACAACATTTTTATATGTATCTTTAATCCATTGAGTCGGCAATCTTCTTAATAACTCCATTAAATATTAATTATCGGATATTTTTCCATCATTAGAAGATTATTTACTAATTCTTATCAAATTGCACTGTTTTAATTTGTTTTTAATTTTTATCGTTTCAAATGTTGTAGATTTAATTGTATTTGAATCATTTTCTTATTTTATAATTTTTCTGTTGCCTCAGTTCTACATCTTAAATACCCCGACTGCTTCTGATGACGTGATCTGATGATGAGATCGTGACCATTTTTATAGCTCTTTTTTCTATTACAAAGCCACAGACTAATTCACAAAAGTGGCTATCCTTTGTGATCAGTCCAGCCAAAAGACCGTCGTGTACACGGGGGCAGGTCCACGTTAAATCTGTCGTGGCCTCAAATGTCCTCAGGTTGGCATGGTCTGGAAGTTTGGAAAGTGGGGTGCCATCTCACATGTTGACCTCATCATCTGACCGTGGTTCAAAACTACGAGGTGTTGTCCTCGGTTCATTTACTTGGACTATGATGCTCCAGTGCAACGTAATTAATTACCCTAACCTGTGTAATTAAAAGGCTGCTTTCCAAGCTGTTACTTCTTTTGTGACTCCCCATTCCATTAAAATTTTAGAATGAAGGGAGTTCATACTTAAATATAATATAATGCTAATGCAACGAATGTTATGTTCAAAACTTATGCAACTATGATAAAGAAATCTTTCTACGGTGGATTCATAACCACTATGGAGTTTATGCAACAAGGTTGCCGATATTATGAGGAAAGACGAGCATCGATTTTACAAACTTCTACTACTGGTGCACCTTTTAATGCAATCAAACTTCTAATTACAAATACCATTAACTCTACTGGTGATTGTCTTGACGAGGCATCTCGTCATTAGCGAAACTGACCATGTCTTGATGAACGAGATATCTCGTCATTGGAAGAAAACTGACCAGATTTTGATCTCGTCACCATAAAATCTTGATACAATATCTTGATGACGAGATATCTCGTCATTAGCACAATTTATCAGATTTTCGTGGACGAAACATCTTGTCGGAACCACTTGGAGTGTTAAAGAGAATGTTTATCAAAGCCTATTCATAGAATCTCAAAAGTCTTGAACGGATAGAATCGTTGACATCCCTAAGTGCCCAAGGCGTAAAGTTGTTGCTGAATTCCGCCTTGCCACAGGTCAGAGCTGCCTATCAAAACTTTACATCGCATTAATATCACCTCTGACCCTTTCTACAGGCTCTGCTATCTTCGGAACAAAATGGACAACAATCACCTATCTGTTCTCCTGCGTTCCTTAATAACTCTCTTTTCGATTGCTTCTAGTTAGCCAGGGATCATTTGATCTTAAAGTTTGCTTCTGTAGCTGCTCTTCTGTTAATCTTTGTTTTATTATATGATACTTTATGATATTTTTGCTCCAGTAATCCCGCCATTAGAAATTTTAAAAATATTGTTGCTTATTTTTTTTATTTAATATTTCTTCATATTTATTACTCTCTTTTTTGCATTAATTTCGTTTTTCGTAATATTAAGCCATGTCTCATTGCAGTACATTATTTTAAAAATTACTAAAAAAGAAATATAAAGCTTTGTGAGTTTTATTCTATCTGCTCTAAGCGCTTACACATATGCTTGCACCCGAAAATAATCAGACATGTTGAAATGTGATGATAATTATCGAGATATATAAAGTAAGTAAAGTAAGAACTAGTTGATACAAACTTGTCACATGACAGAAAACTTTTCCAACTTGTATCAGTAACATGGAGATTACAGAACTATTACTCAGTAAAGCAATTTAACCTAAATGTGTCACACATATACACATGCAATGTTGAAATGTGATGATAATTATCGAGATATATAAAGTAAGTAAAGTAAGAACTAGTTGATACCAACTTGTCACACAACAGAAAACTTTTGCAACTTGTATCAGTAACAGGGAGATTACAGAACTATTACTCAGAAAAGCAATTTAACCTAAATGTGTCACACATATACACATGTGGACGTGATAAAACGAAGTCACAGTTAATTGGTAAAGGAAGAAAAACGACTTCTATAAAAAATGTTTCCTACTTCTAAAAGAATGCGTTTGCAAACTAATCTTACTTTTTGGCAAATTATATTGAATTATTCCTTTGTGATATATAGTGTCCTTAAAAAACGAATCTCTGCTAAGATGTCGGAAAGACTGTTTTTATTTGTCTCTCACACAAAGTAACATTTATACGTTTACTTTAAGAAAGTATTTATTTTAAATACGTATTAATGTATTTCATTGATCGTAGAACTTATTTTCTTCTTCCTTATAAGTTTTTCAAGTTAAGTTTATCGTTCCATTCTAAATATTGTTCTACGAATAAGTCTGCGTTGTAAAAGTGCAGATAACTCATCTTATCGCATTTCCGATAGTTCTATTTATATATGGCTTCAATAAAAGAATCTGATACAATGTTCCCTCAAGACTTTTTTATTTAAGATTCGCATAAAAATTAAAATTCATTTGTGTGTTTACTAATGTCGATTGTATTTCTCTTATAAAAATAAATCAAAATATTTCAATGATCTCAGACTTATTTTGCTCTTCCTGGTAAATTCTCTCTGGTTAAGTTCACATTTCTATTCTAAATGTTGCTCTACAAATACATCTGCGTTGTAAAAATACCTATCTTTACCATATTTCTGATAGTTCTATGTATATATGGCCTCAAAAAAAGAATCTGATCCAATTTCTCGCTTTTTATTTGAGATTATCATACAATTTAACATTCATTCGTATCTAAATTTAATATCATAGTGTCCCTTATAAACAGGTACCAAAATATTTCAGACCATACAAAACTACATTACAAAAGTGAGCAGAAATCATTTTCAAGAAATCAATATGGAGACACAGTAAACTTCAATAAAACATTGCAATATGAAATCCTGCAGCAGACTAATATGAGACCACTTACCTTATTTATCCTGAGTAAGGTAATCCTCTCCTTGTGACAATTGCCTAAATAATTTTATTTAAAAAAGAATATGTAACCACCATTTTCTGAAAAACCCGCCACCAACGGATGTCTACCTATTATTTTATTGATGAATATGTAATAATTCCTACGAAACTGAATCCGATGTAGGAATGAATCCTTACTCCACAGAAACTGACCTTAATAGCGCCCTCTACCACCTTAACCCAGCATTTCTGAACATGCATTTTTTGACAAAATAAATGTTTATTTGGGCTCCTTTACCAACCTTTACAATTTGGCTAGATATTTTAGAAGCATCCTGTATATAATATCCCAGAGAAATGCCATGTCAATATATTGTTTTCTTTTAGGTTATCAGGCTAGGTTTACCGTTTCTCTCCAATTGTAACTCAACGAATACATCTACTTGTATAAGTACGATACTCAAAATTTATATATCAGTGTAGCGATCGACAAGCTTGCATCTAAGTTAAGCCCCCAGATTTTAAAGTGTTTTCCTCCGTGGACACTAATATATGCAACCGTAACTCAGAACTACAGCTGTTGTATTCAATTCTAGCGATTCAGCTGCTCAAAGTTATGCATAACACTTGCCACCAAATGGCTCGCCGGTGGTTGATCTCTAGTAATGTTCGTGGGACTTTAATATTTCTGAGCTTATTTACATGCGATTAGACGGCTTTGTATCGTGTGCTGCATTCTCTTTCGTAGATCTCTGGATTTCAATATTCTCCAGAACACACTGGGATGCGAACAAGGAATTTCATATATTTAAGTCCCCAACCGCACTCGCATTTCAATGCATGGTGTGTTGTTCAGAGAACACCTTGAATTTGGTTTAATCAAAGAGTTTGAAATACAAGTGATAGTTCCAAAGCTTTTGATTTTAAGCAGAAAATCCCAATTTCTTTTAGTTGGAATAATTAAAATGAAAATGCATATGAAGTCGAAATTCAAGTTCTCTCATTAAATTGATTGATCCAATAACTTTACAGCCGTTCGGTAATTAATATTAATTTACAAGTTACTCGTTAATATTTATGAAATTAATCTACTCCGCATTTTTGCAGATACTTAAAAAAGAAAAATATATCTAATAGGTGATACAACTATGCCTGAAAGTACTTTAATCTAATATTCATGCTGCCAAATATCATAATTTGCGTCAGATAACACATCCATAAATTTAAGTTCTAGATATAAAGCTATGCAGTTTTTTCAAATTTTTGATCGAGAGTTCCAGTCCAAATGTATATTACTCTCACGTTCTGTGAGAGCCTTTTTCTGCCAATTTTTATATAGGTGGTGGTAATGTTTTTGTGGTGGTACGGGTTTCTTGCATTTATTCTAGACGTGACGTCACTTGGCTTGATTTTCGAATACAATTTCAACATAAAAAATAAATAAAAATTCCAAAGAATGAATTCCTAATAGATATATAATAGTTGATTGGTCAAAGCCAATTAGATTAAATGCCAAAACGATGCCCAAACGGTGATTATCTACGTATTAAGGTAATCCCGATACGTATCATGCGAGAACATTTGAACAGCAGAAGTAAAATCTCCGTTTACTGTCTGGTTTTGTTTACACTGAAAATTCCTTTCGTGGACTGGTACATTTTGTGACACGGATGAGATGAACACGCAAACTTTCAAAACTACCCAGATAGCACTTTTGACGAATTCCAGATAGCCTTACTAGTCAGCACGAACTTTCATGAATGATCTACAATGAACAGTTGAATTGCCAATGGATGCAAATCAGCTTCTAACAACTGTCTGAAGCTATATAACAGACTCTACTTCTACTTATATCACGGCTTCACTCTGCGTTGTCCCTCAGGCTTCATGGCGCCTCATATTTACTCGGCTGCTAAAGGCATCAGAGGACATTCAAACTATCGCAATCATACATTGAACGACCCATGATCTTAATACAGCTCTTACGGTTTCATTCAGTTGTTAATCAATCAACTAGTAGAAGCATCTACCGAATTCAGCCACTGATAAATTCTTGAGGGAGAGTACTATTGTGAACTTAGCCATCACTTCAAAAATTAGCTTCCTATACAAAAGTATTCATACATAAAGCCGTGCAACGAATCTCACCCATGTACGTTTTGAAGTATTGACTGAAGATGTACTGTTTTTCCATGTACAAGTTGAATTTCAAGTACAAGTCAATAAAATTTCTGAATTATGACTAGTTTTTCAAGAATTAATCAAATCCTTTATAATTTCTCACAAAACATTTTTTGTGATCACCTGTAATACATTTAAGCAACACTAGGAATTGCTTAGACAACAGAATCCTAATTTTTTTAAAAAATTAAAACGTTCTTAAAAATACTCAGAATACAAAAAAGTTTCTTAACTCACCGACTCTAATCCTTGAAATTATTGATTGCCTCCAACTAATTAGAATAGATGCATGTTATTTTCGTATTCGCTAAAACACTTTTTAATGAACACAAGACAGCATAAAAAATACTTCCTGTGTGTCAATCAATTGTTTTAAAATAAGGTCTTATTTTCCAATGCTATTACCTGACGCTGTAGAGTTTTAAATAAAATTTGCTCATTAGTTTCTAAGGTAACGGTGAAGAAAGTGCCTGCTTGTATAATATTCGTTCCCACACTAATTGGACATAGCAGCTTAATTCTCCGTGTGCTTAGTTTAATGCACGGCCCCTTCACCCTTCCGCACTCAATACTCTAAATTTGATTTCTTTCTTAAAATCCTTATTTTTTGCTTACAAAGTAATTGGGTTGCGTTAAAAATAACTAAAGGGGTTCGCAAAATATTTGTATTTAAGAAACAGTATTACCGCGACATGCGCTTTTTAATTATTATTATTTAATTATTTTAATTTCGTGTCTGCCAAAAGACAACAAAACTTTTATTTGTCGAATCGATATTCAACTGTGCGCTGTGTAGAAAAACGATTTATCGATATTTTAATGGCTTATTAAAAACCGAAGAAATGCCCTTAAAATGCCCCAATTACGACCTTATTAACATGAGTTTGTGAAATCTTTTTAGGGAAAGGGGGAGGGTTTTTTCTGGGGGAAGAATCGAGCAAAATAAAATTCGGTGTCTGTACACATGCGTGGAGCACCTTCAAGGGCAACGCTATATTCGATCACCGCTAGGGATCTTTTGGTTGGTTGGTTGATTGGTTGGTAGGTAGTTGAATTTACGTCACACCGGAGCAACGCAACGACCTATTGGCGACGGTCCGGGATCAATTACGAAGGGAAAGATCCGACGACAACGCCGCGTAATTTTGAACCACGGTCAGATGACAAGGTCAACACCTGAGCTGTCAACCCCTCTCCAAACTCCCACACCATGCCATTTGAGGACATTTGAGGCCACGGCAGATTTAAGGTGCACTAGCCTTCAGGTATCTTTTGGTTTGCGCATAGTTCCAGATTACTCGGCACAATTCGGGAAGTCACCACATGGTAGAAATTCACTGGAGTAAGATATTTCAAAGGGTGGTAGATACCTGTAGATCTTTGATAAAAAAAAGGGTCTCTGATACATGTTTTCTGCATTTCATATGTATTTAACGTTTAGGAATGACGGTATCTCTGGAGCTATTAACGTTATCGCTTCTCATGTAATTGAAATAAGACCAGTTCCTTTGTCAGCAACTACCCCCTCTAGGTGTCTGGGTAGGGTCAGGAGAGAGGCTCAATCACTTTGGTGTACTTTATGGAGGAACACTGGAATGAATCAAGAACTTTTCCACTCTCCGAGTGAATCTTATGACCTCCATTACTAAAACAATCCCTAGAGCAGCTGCCACTTTTCTTGCTAAAGCCAGAATAGGTCGCATTGTATTTCAGGCCTACTTGAATCGTTTTCATCTGGCTGGCATCAACAAGTACCTTATTTGCCTTGATGAGGAAGAGATTGGAGCATATCTTGTTCGACTGCATCGGAGAGAACATTATCAGTATTATCATAAAGAAAATTTGTGATTCATTTTCTATTATTACTGTTTTTCTACTGCTCATTTTATGTATAAAATTACGCTGGTTTATGAAAGACATCGCGAAATCGGCATTAATACACCAGACTCATGTATCAAGATGTAATATATATTTAACGTACGTGGCACAGAAATCGACAGTTTTGTACTGCAGTGTAAGACTTAAGTAACAAAAGGGTTCTTCTTCTACTCAGCAGTGAAGTAACCTGGATGTGGGAAAATATACAGGAAATACCGAAGTGATGAGGTAAAACATATATATATATATATTGTAACAGAGTATCTATTCTGGGCCCGGTGTGATATCGTTTTATTCCAGTTCGAACCTTTAGTTTAGTGTTCGATTCCAGTCTACAGTGCCGCAGAGGAGTTAAATAGCTAATAAATTTAAAAGAAGAAGATAGACCAAACCATTTGTTATTAATCCCGTATAAATAGTAGCAAGTGGCCATGTGGCGGTCTCGCCCTCTCACGTGTTTCTCACCAATTGCTTTCTAGTTTATCATGTTGTGTTGTTCATCGTTTCTCGTCAATTAACTAACTTAATCAAGTGTTTAAATAAATTCATATTTTAACTTAATCATTGTTTTATACTTCGTTCCATTTTTACACGTGACAATATATATATATATATATATATATATATATATATATATATTCCCCTCGTGAATCAAATCTGACGATGGGAAATATTCTAACCATTTCACATGATTTAAAACAAAGACAACGAGAAGTTTCAAATTCGTATTTTTTTAAATAAATTTAGACTGTGCTGTTCAAGTATAGAATTCATAACGAGCGAAGGTCTAATCAACTGACAAATAAATCCTTGAAGGAAAGCTGTGAAAGGTAGAGAAGAAAACTGAAATAATTTAATTTAGCAAGAAGTTAACTGCAAAATAACTGAATTGTCCTGATTTTTTAACGACGTTAAAATTTGAAGTTAAGAAATTATTTGTAATACTTTAATGAATAGAATGGTTTTTATAATGAAATAATGTGTTTTATCTTTATAGAATTCTCTTCGGACCGGGTCACTGTTTTCTGAATGTATGACCCGTTACTTGAAATTCCAAATGTGAAATTGATGTTTCTTCGTTTATTGAATTATATTTATAAAATTTGACACTTTTATATCAAAATATTTGTCGAATATTTCGGTGTCATGAGTGAAGTGAGCAGCGAACCAATAAAGATTCCTTAGAAATCTTTGGGGCTGTGGAGCGGGACTGAGGTGGGGAGTTTCCTAGTAGCCTATCTTTTATGAACATGATAGCGAACTGCCTAAACTGGCAAACTTCAAGTCAAAAATTCTATTCTGTGAAAGTTTAACATGTGTATGAGAGGCATTTTCACTGTAAGCAAACCGGATGGAGATTTTGTTTCCTGTTACTCATATGCTCTCGCATGAAATATATCGGGGTTGCCTTAATATGTAGTTTCTCGTCATTTTGGTGATTTGGCCTTTATTCAAATTGGCATTGACCAATTAACTGTAAATTCAGAATTCATTCTTTAGTTCTATTGGGGAAATTCTGAAAGTGTGTGCGAAAGACAAGCCAAGTGATGTCACGTCTGGAATACGTACAGGAAAGCGCACTTCCACCATAAAAACGCACCGCCACCTTCATTTAGCTTGATAAAAAAGTCTCATTTGCGATAAACACAAAATTATCGTTTACATACCAATATCTCAAAACTAGTCAATATATGCATATTCAATTATGTATTAATCATGATTCCCATGAATCCGTGGTATGATTCAATTAGAAATAGTATGATGATCTAGTTAATTCATAAAGTATTAAGTTTATTAGCATCATTTAGCTCATTTGTGAGCAGCTTGCTTGATACTTGTATACTTCCAAATATACGAATTAATTAGATACTTATGAGCTATACTGATGTGGAGTGAGGATCCATTCTACTAGACATTTTGTCACCTATGAGAAGGATTTTCAGTGTAAACAGCAAACCAGACGATCTTAGAAGGTTTTACTCCTGCTTTCCAAATGCTTTGGCATGATATTTAGTGGGGTTATCTTAAAATGTAGTTTATTAGTCATCACCGTTTTCGCAACGTTTGGTTTTTTTTATCTAATCGGTGTTGACCAATCATGCGTCACATATCAATTCGGAATTTATTTCGAATTTTTATTGACGAAGTGCTGTAATCGTATTCAAAAAGCAAGTCACCTGGCGTCACGTAAAGAATTTCTACAGGAAACACGTAGAGCCATAGTTATCTTGACAGAAAATGCTCTCTCATGTTATCCACCACACCGAAAGCGATATAGCAATAAATAAAGCTAATTACTAGAATTGACTCCAAATTGCTCACACTACTATAAACATCCACAATGTGTCTTTACAATAAAAGCAGCATTGCTATTGAGAGGAGCTTCAGAAAATGTAACTAACATGTCAACTATTAGTCACGTGACCACTCTGTGAAAAATTGACTAGGTTGGCCGATTTGGTATTTTATCTCCTCATTTGGCTACATCACATTTTACATGGCAGGAGATATGCGCATTTCTGTTAGAGTAACGACAATATGCTGCGCGGACCAATCAGATGATGAATCAATAGATCATCGTCTCCTCTTATCCCGTCGGCCAATCAGATGATGAATGTTCTTTCCCTCCCGACAGACGAAAGTAATCTGAGATTCACGTGACTACTAGTTTTGGTCACATGACGCTAGGCACATAAAAAGGTTATCATTATTCACTCTACTTTTATATTTCCTCTACGGTCTGAATCTAAGTGGATAACTATTAATATGTTCTTTCTGAGTGGTAAAACTAACAGAAAATGTTTTGCTAGTTGCGTGTTACTTATAGGCAAACCAACAATACCCGTAAATGGTATTTCTTTGCTTCTGAAGAAATAAAAATTTGTTACGTCAATGTTCATTGTGCACAAGATTCATTTTTCTTTCATCCGGATTCTAAGATTCAACGTTCAAGGAAAAAGTTTGAGAGGGATTAAAAAAAGAGAGGTTTAAGAAAAATATCAACTAAATTCTATGAATTATTCACAATGTGTCTGGAGGTTAATGTTTAAGTAGAATATTAAGTCAACTCAGTGAAAATGTCGCAACAAACGGGTTATTGGAATATTGCCAAGGCGTTTGAGTTTTGCTCATGAATCTTTATTATATGCAATTTTAATTGTTTGAATTTGTTTTGCGTAAGCGTTTGTAGATTTTTAATTTGATTGGAAAATTTAAGTTTAGTTTGTTTTGTTAATGTGTTTGTCATAATACTTGGGTTCAAAGAAATCAAAACAGTTTGAAAACGCAATCAAACACCACGGCTTCTCGGTGATGGTGGCCTAATTTAATTTGCATTATCGCGTGATTGATTTCTCCAATATCACGTGGTTGTAAGAGATTTTTTTCTTCCAAGCTAGATGGACATATTCTGGAAGTAACATCACTTGGCTTGTTTTTCGAATATAATTTTAGCACTTCGCCAAAAAAATTTGCAAAGAATGAATTCCGAATTGATACATGACAGCTCATTGGTCAATTACGTTTTAGGGTAATCCAGATAATCATGCGAGAGCATTTGGGTAGTGGAAGTAAAATTTCCGTCTTCAGTCCCTGGTTTGCTTGTTCAAGCTGAAAATCCTTTTCATATTCACTTTCGATTTCTTTCAGTCTTCTAATTCATAGTATTTCTCTTGACTGAAAAATACAAAGTTTAAATTAGACAATTTGTCATTTTATGCTTGAATCTTTAAGGTATCAGTTAGAAAATAAGTAAAAATTCAAAACAAATAATTATTTTCTAATATTTAAGCATCATTTTCTGAAGTACAACCCTATATCAGCATCTCATCAGAACTCTGAGGTCTAAAACATCAAGAAATATAAAGTAGCCATAGGCAATAGAAACCACCCACACAAACACAAACTCTTTTTTCTTGCTAAAGCTTTCAGTTCTAACCAATTTTTGTTTCGATCTAAAGTGAATTCTATGAGATCGATTTTCACTGTAAAACAAACCAGACTATGTGAGGTTTTATTTCTGCTGTCCAAATGCTTTCGCATGATATATATCGGGGCTATTTTAAAAATGCACTTTATCGCCGTTTTAGTATCGCTTGACGTTTAATCTAACTGAATTAGTTCTTTGGAATTTTTAATTGCAAAATGCGTGTATCGTATTCGAAATACAAACCAAGTGACGTCACATTCAGAATACATTGTTCCGCTGCAGAAATAATACAGAACCAATATTTAGCTAGATAGAAAATGCCTCTCATATAATCAGAAAGGATGATTAGGATCAGAGCACTGCTCTTTTCCGGAAATTAACAACCATCGCTTCCTTTTTTCCGATACGAAACAAGGCGGCATATTATAGTCCGTAGAACATTCTATATCAACATTGTCGCATAATTTTGCTCATCTCCGTTTTGATCCCATCATTCCGGAAGCATCAGGTTTTACACAGAAGAAGACGACCGCAATCTATTGAAAAGATTGTAAGATGGTTGGAATAAAGTGAATACGAATTTTCAAGTCAATACCATCGAATTTTCGCCTGCCACTCACTTGGAGCATTCCTTTCAGAAACGTTCAAATGTACATTACTCGTACTTCCGTTCTGTGTATCAACTAAAGATTAAACAAAACTGTGTGAATTGGTGAAAAAGGGATTTTCAGTGTAAAACAAACGATGGAAAGCGAAGATTTTACTTCCGCTACTCTAATACTCTCGTGTGATACATATCTAACTTATCTTAAAATGTAATTTATAGATTTGTTGTCGCATTGTGCGTTCAATCGAATTGTTGCCAAACAATCAACTATCAAAATCAATTCGGAATAAACAAACCAGACGATCTGCGAAGATTTTATTTTCAAAAGCTCTCGCATGATCCATATAGCGGTTACCTTAAAATGTAGTTTATCGCCGTTTTCCCGACGTTTGGCGACTAATTAATCGTAAACAATTATAGATTATTCTAATTAGTGGTAAGTAATCAACTATCATACACCAATTTGGAATTCATTGTTCGGAATTTTTATTGGCGATGTGCTGAAATCGTATTCGAAAGGCATGCCAAGTGACGTCATGTTCGGAATACGTGCAGGAAACACTCTTCACCACAAAAACCCTACCGTCGCCTAAATATAGCTTGACAGAAAAACCTCTCATACGCCTCTTGAATTTAACAATTATTTATGAAGTTCAATTACCTTTTTTCCGCAAAAATTAATTGATAAAACAATTGCTCAATTGTCAGAACAATCAATAGTTTACTCCTAACCCTTGCAGCTTTCTCTTACGATTTATTAGTTTTTGGTAATTTTATAACTGTAACGTTTGAAAACTGAAATTTTAACTGTTGCTTTGTATGTTTCGATCATGATTTTATTTTTACTCCATACAATTAATAGCATCACTTAAATCAGAAATGAAAGAATAAGAACTGATTTTGTGAATGTGGCGTTATTTTATTTATGTTTAATTTGGCAATAGAACTCACGGGCAAAACTTAATTTTCAGATTGGGTTTACGGTGGTTTTTTGTCTCATACTAACTGCATTTGCTACTTCTGCTATCGTAAAAAATTGTTTCTACCGAAGAAAACTGATCTAACTGAACTAATTCAGTAATGATAATTCTCTGAATTAGTCCTCCAAACTAATCCTATATCTCCAAACTGGTAAAAACCTGCAAGTCATTCCCGATTTTTAAACCCTAGAGTATATTATATTGACAGCGAAAGGAATATTACCATCTTATAAATTAAATTAATTATTTTTCATTTACTAGAAAAGTTAACGCTTTGGTCGTTTGAAAAAAGAATAGAAGATATTTGAGAACCTCGTAATTTCTCAAAATTTGTACTTTTCCCAATCGATCTCTTGAAAAAAAAAATGGCTTCTATAAAAGAAGAAATTGCTTGTAATTAGAAGGGGTGTGACGTAAGGAGGATATTTTAAAGTGATGATCAATCGAATCTACTTCGAAGTCAAGTGTTAGATGGTATAAGATGTATAAAAAAAATAAACGTTTTTACATTACTCTTATACCACCTAAAACTTGAAAATACTGATTATGCGTTATATAAGGTAAATTAGACAGTTATTGACACCTCGGATAGTTATTGACAACCTAATCTTTAATTTTTTAAAATAAACTTCCTTGTCAATGTTCAGTTTCAAATAAGGGAGGGAAAAATTCCTTGTGAATCATAGAAGTCAGCCGTGTTAAAAGATTTTCAAACTGTAAACATCAAGAAAAGTAATATAACCGTAATCAAGAAGTATATAAACAAGGTTAAGAGGACGGTTTCTTCTGATTTTGCTAAGAAAAGAGCATGAGCATGTTTTGTAAGATAGATTAGCCATAGTTTCCTTTGCATAAGTCCATTTATACTGCAAAAATAAACTAAATAAGGATGAAGGGATGTCAATAACTGTGGTGTCAATTACTCATCCATAGGGTGTCAATAACTGATTTTGCACTATTTATTCTCAATATATTGCAAAAAAGGATTCTATTGCACTATTTATTCTCAATATATTGCAAACTTCCAGGATAATTTTTTATGAAACCCTTTATTCAGCTTAAAGTAGAGTAATTCTGGAAAAGTTACAATGAATTTCAATTTGTTGAACTATTTTTACTATTTTTTCCATAAATTTATAGTATAAATGTTGCCTTAAGGGTGTCAATAACTGTCTTGTTTACTCTATTCTGTAAAACAATTTTGGCTGTATCCTTAAAATGGCAACAAATTACAATAAACACAATTATACAATAATTGATATATTGATTTAAACAGATGTTTTTGTTTATCACTCATCTTGTTTCGTCTAAAAAGTGTTGGTTACATTTCACTTCGGTATGTACTTCTGTATAATATTTTGAATAAATTCATATTTGTACTGAGTGCAAATGCTTGACATATTTCCAATCCTTACATAACAAATAAATAGTTACAATAACAGAATCCTTAAAAACGCAACCAATTACAACAAACGCAGGAACTCTTATTAAATATTAAAAAAACATTTTCTCTTAATCTATCACTCATCTTGTTTTGTCTCAGAAGCTGTGGTTATATTTCATTTTGTTATCGACTTCTGCTCCGCATTTCAAATAAATTAATATTAATTCACATACTTAATAGTACGTGCATTCACAATCCTTACATAAAAATTACACTTGTCTGTCTGAATCTTGAGCCATAAAACCAAAAACAACCAGCCATAAAAATGCATAGTTACAATGACAGAACATCTGTACATATAAATTCCCATAACAATACCCCATTTTCCATAACAAATACATAATTTTTTTAATCTGATTAGATACCATAAACAAAGCCAAAAAGTGCTCATTATTTGCCCTATACCATCGCCAATATTCCGTTAATATCCTAATTGTTTAATGATGCCTCGTAATGATCTTGGCCGCCTCGGAAAAACGCCTTCTCTGTACTTCACGGCCTTAAGCCGAGAAAAATGCAACCTTAACCGCTAAACATTTCTTAATTACTACCAAACGCTCCCAAATCGCGCAATCAGCCAAAATCTAACCGTAGTGGATCCTAATAACCCTCAAAGCTGCAAAGTCATTATGATAACATCCGGATCCCTCGGTTAAATCGATGGGATTAGAGCTTGCTGAGATTAAAAGAGGCGGGACTTTGCCTAATTGTGCTGCTCTGTTCATCGCGGCCCCGTAATTAATGGAAATTACTGACTTTCTTATGGCCTCTTAGCGTGATTAGATGGACGAGGGCCTCTCGCAAATGTGGGAGAAAAAGGCTGGCAGCCTGACACTTCATTTCCAGTAAAGTTATGCAGATATTTTCCAATCACAGAGAACTATATCGGTGGCTTTCAACACTTCTATTATTATGTACTGACTGTCGCTTTATGGGTCCCGATACCTGTCCTATGAGAAATTTGAAATACCATTTGCCGAAGGATATGGTTAAAATTATATTTGTGTGATAAGCCATTGGACAGTGACTTTTCAGAGTTTTTATTATTTGATCTTGAAAGTCGTTACTTATTGATATTGAAAAATCTAATACCCAATCCATGTTCCCATGAAGAATATTAAATAAATCCCAGGGGAAAGAATACGTTAACATTATCCTCCTGTTATAGGGGCCGCGATAGCCTATATGGTAGAGTCGTGGATTTGCAACATGAGGGTTGCGCGTTTGAAACTCGATTCAACTATAGACCATAGTCTATGTGGGCTGTTGCACGTTAAATCTGTCCTGGCCTCAAATGTCCTCACATTGGTGTGGTGTGGAAGTTTGGAGAGTGAGGTGCCAGCTCAGGTGTTTACCTCGTCATCTGACCGTGGTTCAAAATTACGTGGTGTTGTCCTCGATCTTTGCCTTGGGGATTGATCCCGGACCGTCGCTAATAGCCCATTGTGTTGCTCCAGTGCGACGTTAATTAATTATCATTACCAAACAGTGTTTTGTATTTGAACATTTTTATTTCCTTTCCAAAATATCTATGCACATTTTTATAACAGTCAGTGTGAAAGATAAGTAATTAATTGCATTTTTGATTGAACTGAGAATCTCAGACACGAAATTTGAATTCTTCCATAGTACCTCGCTTGTGTGTGTGTGTGTGTGTGTGTGTGTGTGTGTGTGTGTGTGTGTGTGTGTGTGTGTGTGTGTGTGTGTGTGTGTGTGTGTGTGTGTGTGTGTGTGTGTGTGTGTGTGTGTGTGTGTGTGTGTGTGTGTGTGTGTGTGTGTGTGTGTGTGTGTGTGTGTGTGTGTGTGTGTGTGTGTGTGTGTGTGTGTGTGTGTGTGTGTGTGTGTGTGTGTGTGTGTGTGTGTGTGTGTGTGTGTGTGTGTGTGTGTGTGTGTGTGTGTGTGTGTGTGTGTGTGTGTGTGTGTGTGTGTGTGTGTGTGTGTGTGTGTGTGTGTGTGTGTGTGTGTGTGTGTGTGTGTGTGTGTGTGTGTGTGTGTGTGTGTGTGTGTGTGTGTGTGTGTGTGTGTGTGTGTGTGTGTGTGTGTGTGTGTGTGTGTGTGTGTGTGTGTGTGTGTGTGTGTGTGTGTGTGTGTGTGTGTGTGTGTGTGTGTGTGTGTGTGTGTGTGTGTGTGTGTGTGTGTGTGTGTGTGTGTGTGTGTGTGTGTGTGTGTGTGTGTGTGTGTGTGTGTGTGTGTGTGTGTGTGTGTGTGTGTGTGTGTGTGTGTGTGTGTGTGTGTGTGTGTGTGTGTGTGTGTGTGTGTGTGTGTGTGTGTGTGTGTGTGTGTGTGTGTGTGTGTGTGTGTGTGTGTGTGTGTGTGTGTGTGTGTGTGTGTGTGTGTGTGTGTGTGTGTGTGTGTGTGTGTGTGTGTGTGTGTGTGTGTGTGTGTGTGTGTGTGTGTGTGTGTGTGTGTGTGTGTGTGTGTGTGTGTGTGTGTGTGTGTGTGTGTGTGTGTGTGTGTGTGTGTGTGTGTGTGTGTGTGTGTGTGTGTGTGTGTGTGTGTGTGTGTGTGTGTGTGTGTGTGTGTGTGTGTGTGTGTGTGTGTGTGTGTGTGTGTGTGTGTGTCATATTCAATATTCCTTAAATAAAAATCAATATCTCTATTTTAATAACTTAGCGAAATTACTTTAGAATCCATTCAGAAAGAATTTTCTTTGAACTCATTCCTGAATGAATGGTTTACTTTGGACATTTAATTAAAAATGCAATCGTATTTTAAAATCAAATGGCAGTAATTTATGGAAAGGAAGTATTGAATTTTCATTCGTTTCTATTTTTCCGATTTCCTATACTAGACGCATCACTGCTTAGAATCGTAATTTTTAGTCTTTGGTTCAGTTAATGTTAATATTTTGCTTGCTGTTTTAGGGTTTTCTCTGTTTTGGGTTTTCAGGGAAATGAATGCGGGTATTTCAAAACCTCATTACTTGAGCTGCTCACGTATTCACTAGGCAAATAGATAATGCAGGAAATATGCAAATAGATAAGGCAGAAAAAGGCAAATAGATAATGCAAGAAATAGGCAAATAGATAATGCAAATAGGCAAATAGATAATAGGAAAATGGGAAAATTTTCGAAACCAATATCTCTCAAACTGTGTTTGAGTTTTTAAATTTAAAAAATACTTTTCAAAGTTCAAGAGTTCCAATTATTCTTCATCTCAAATTTAAAAAGTTAGATCTTTGATTTTTGTAATATATAGAAATTAGAAAAAGTATAAGAAAACTTTTCATTTTGCCCCCAGAAGAGAGAAAACCACTAATCTAAATGGAATCGTCTGACACAGTTTTCATTCTTCACTTAATGCCAGTCATTCCTATATTCGGATTAGCTTGATATTGACTTTGGTTTGGATTAATGAAATGGCGTTTTGGTACTTCACCACATAAACAAGTGTCCGATTTTGGGAATCCATAAGGAAAAAGTATTCTTGGAACCTTCCTTGGATTATAAGTAGCTGGTTTACAAAGAGGTCGTGCTGATGCATCTAGAGATCAGGTTTGGGGGAAATCGATGTGTAAAATGCCCCTCTTCAAATGTTGTCCATCTCATTTACAACATTTTCAAAGCAGTATTTGTGAGTACTTCCGTGATTAGTCTTTTTAATCTCTGCATTCATAAGTGCACGACGTGACTCGTGATAGCCTGTTTGGCCTCCTCGTCATTCGTCTCGTTTCCATGGTAGCTAATGTGAACTTTGATCCAGTACGGGCGCACTCCCTATTAGTACAACGTTCCAGTGCAGGGACTTTATTCTATGCACCAGTGGGTTAGTATTGTTCAGGTCTTTTAGAGCTTCTAATGCGGCGAAACTGTATGAGAAAATGTATGTGATTTTCCCTGCACGGCTTAGGTGTCTAAACTTTCGTCACTCCAGTACTTTTTTTTCTAAAGCTGACAGTTCCGCTTGAAAGACTATTCTATTGTTAGTTTATAGGAATAAGATTCGATTATAACTCCGTTGAAAACTACTACAAATGCGGCTTCGAATTTGCCTTCTATGTCCGAAACATCTCTGTATTGTTCCATCTCTGTACCTTCCGGAGGTGAAACGTCAAAGGGCAGGCTCATTCTTTTAGCGGGGTGGATTATCCAGGCATCGACTTTCCTTTCGAAAAATGACGGATGGATCATTTCCTCTTTAACCACCACCTCCGATTCGATTTTTGTGAGGATGAAGCGGGAATATACTATCTTTTACATCCAACGTCAATATACTATACAATACTTCTTTTAGATCCAACGTCATAGTTCCGGCAAGGACTTGCATTGCCCTTGTTGAAACTGTAAACACTTGTGACCTACCAACCAACCAACATTTGCTTACATGCTATACCCCTTTTCATAAGACTCACTTCATAAGATGTCAATTACCGCAAATGTAATAATACCGTTAGTATAGTATATATTTCTGAAAATAAATAAATCTTTACTTGTCATACTGGTGAAATGTCTTGTACAAATTATAGCAGCACTTTGTTTCCTTTCTTGTTGCGTCAAAACAAGTCCCAAATGTAATAATATGTAGTATAGTCTACCCATACATGTCTCTTTCCGTATAAAATAAATTTACTGGCAGTGTATTCTTCGAGTTGATAAACTTCCGAGAAAGCTCTACCGTATTTCTTCTCAGAAGAAACAAATGATTGTTGTGTATAAAATTAAAAGATAGCATAAATTTCAACACTGATGCATGAAATGTATGTATGAAAAGGGATTTTCTGCTGTTTTATATCAACTTTAATAGAGAAACATACGATTTAAATTCCGCAGTTCCTCAGTAAAATTTGTAGAGGAAATGTATAAGAGGGATTTTCAGTGTAAACACACAAACCAGGCGAAAAACAAAGATTTTACTTCCGCTACTCAAATTCTCTTGCATAATACATATCGGGGGTAACCGTAAAATGCCGATACCGTCGCCATTTTGGCTATGTTTGGTGCTTAATCTAATTGCTGTTTGCCAATCAACTAACATACATCAATCTGGAATGCATTCTTTGGAATTTTTATTAGTGAAGTGCTGGAATTGTATTCGAAAGACAAATCAAGTGACGCCACGTTCATAATACGAACAGGAATACTTAGAAACACTACAACCACCTATATTTAGATTGACAAAGACCTCTAATAAATTATTACAAAAAGAAAAGTAATAGTATATCTCCTACTCTGGATAGAAATAGTGTGTATGGTGGGTGTGTTCACCACAATCTGACATGCAAGAATGGCTATGTTTTTCCATGAAAATAATTAGACAGGATTAAATCTGCGGACTTAACACCGATTTTCCTGGATGGCCGATCTAAGTCCTGCACGCACAGGGGAGAGGACTGGTACACAGCAACTCGTCATCCTCTGAAATCAGACATTCCAGGCCTGTTCAATAGTACTAAATTATAGGAAGCGATTTCAATCGTATAATATTTTCACTTCAAAATATTTATCTTGATAATGAGATATAATGCATTGCCATTTCTAGGATAATTCTGGGTCTATAGCCCTCTTAAACACCATACTAAGAGATGCAGGACCTTATCTATACATCTTTTGCTGGTTTAGAACCTCTTTTATATATTTTTATGGGTCTGACCATTCATCATAATTCCTTCTCAAACAAGCAGGTGTTCTTGAATTTGGCTTTCAATTTTTTCTTGTACTCATAAAGACATTTTTGATGGCTAGTTATACAACCTATGAACAAAACATTAAAAGATTGCCGCTAGATAAATATATTAAAAGTAGCATACTTGCAATTATTGCTTGTTTCCTTCAAAATAACTGCCTTTGGAATTAACATAGAGCTTCCAACGTTTCTGAAGGGTCTTGAAACAATTCTGGAAAGCATTTGCTGGTATGTCTACGATTTGCACTGCTGGAATATTTGTATGACGCTGTCCTTTTAGCTACGTCTTATCCTAGGGAACAGAAAGTAAACACAAGGCGATAGATCCTGGAAATATGGGGATGTGGCCACACAGCTATATGCTGGTATGCCAGAAAATGTTGAACCGACATAGTGGTATGTGGTCTCACATTAAGCAAGAACTGGACATGGAACACTCCCGATCGTCATGGAAACGTGCGCAGCACTCAAAACCCCGGCTTCAGGATAATACTGCATCCCCATAAGCATTGGTACGTTTCTGTGTCTGTTTTACCTAGTTTCAAACAAACAAGGATATTGGCTCTCTGCTGTTCATGGCAACGGGACACCAGCTCTAGCTATCACTTTCGTAATTGACCTGCGATGGTTCTCAGGAATGTGAAACAGCGGTTTGTGGCTGCTCGCTTATTGGACAATGACTGCTTCATCCAGGAGCACGTATTCAAATTTCCTGACACAACTGTTCCTGGTGCTATTACATCAGTCCTGGAACTTTTGGGATATAGGCTCCTTTAAATACGTTGATGGGTGTGAACCTTTATCATAATTCATATTCAAACAAGCATCTGTTCATGAATTTTCCAATAGGTTTTTCTTGTCCACACAGACACAGAGAAGTTCGATAGCTGTCAATTTTTGAAACTTTTAAGTTGACCATTACATACTTAAGAAGAAAATAACAACAAAAATAGTTGTGATAATGTTATCTTCGTGGAAATGATTTTTAGAGTCATACACTACGTCTGTATTTGGTGTGCTTCACAGCTTTTATTATTTATAGCTTAGAAGTTCTTGCATATATCATTAATTAATAATCTGAAAGATTGCGAATGAATATAATAGCTTTCATATAATGTGAATTTATTAATAAAATAGCACTACTACATTTCTCTTGTTGGCTATTTGACAAGCCAATTATTATGCACAGAATGGAATTTTCTTGTCGTTGGTTCAAAGCACTCATAAAACAAGCATCAATGTTTGTCACCAATGAATACAAGCGACAACAAAGCTTTTATGATCAGGAGAGTTTTTCTTTTTCTGATGCACTTACAGCTCAGAGCAATAGGAAATTGCTCAATGCATCTCAAGAGATACCTAGTTTTAGATTCTTATAGACTTATAGTTCATTTTTGGAACAACTTTACGAAAACTGAAATGGTATTTTAAAAGGTAAAAGTAAGTGTTGGGAAATTACAGATAAGATTATTAAGAGTTTCTAAGTCAGTCCACTTTTTAAAGTTACAAACGGTAAATTTGTAACAGACCACTTAATTACCATTTCTAGTGATTATAAAGATCAATAACATATTTTACCTTATATGGTACATGTTACATTTAAAAAACAACCCTTAGAATATATTTGTTATAGTTTAATCTGTAATTGGCACGAAATGTTGTATACATAAAAAATTGAAAGTGCGTATTATGTCTGAGCATCATTAAAGTTACATATCATGTGAAAAGATAAAGAAAATTATGCTTCAACAATAATGACATCTATGGTTAAAAATAGATCTAGAGTGCCTAAAGATATGCCGTGATGAATAGATTTTTAATATATGTGCATAGTTAATATATTTTTCTCCCAAATAATATCTATTCATTTGATCCAATATATCATTTCAAAGAGCAAATACCAAAGAAACAACATCGACAGCTATTTTAATCATTTTCGCGCCCGACCTTAAAACAAATAAATACTAATTAAAATACATTTCTCTAACTAATTGTAATGCCTAGCAAATTAAGAAAGAACTAATTTTTGTTAATGACGATCATCTTTCTTTGGATACAGATATTTTCTGAAAAAAGTATCCTAACGACAGTCACAAGTCACGTAGATCGATAAAATACCTTGTATCATGTTTAACGTTGAGATACTTTGTTCTTTAAACGTTACCTGGATTAGAATTCATCTAATTACTTTTCAAACTAACTATAATACATATATATCCTTTCCGTGGATATTGGAATATTCTTTTCTGATATTTGAAAGGAAGTACTTTGTTGCCAACTTTTAGACGTTTGTTTTATGTGTTTTTCGATTAAAAAGAATTTTTAATCGAAATCGCTGAAAAATCTTTGATCGCAATGACTCATACTTAATGATTAAATCTAACTTTGTATATCATCTTCTGTATAAGCTATTCATATAGTTAAAAGTCAGATTCGTTAATTTAGTTTTGAAAACGGGTTGATTTCTTTTTTTTTCTCGTTTGATTTATGTGATACTTTTGGTGACATGTTTCAGTCTTCTTTTAAAAAACTATATTTTCTTTAATACAACTTTTGAAATCTGTTGAAGTTTTGTAATTTTGATTTATTGAATTAGTAACTTCTTGCTTGAAAAATCTAAAGTAAACTTTTGGAGAGAAAAGTTATCAATTAGCAGAAATTGTTATTGAAGATTTTCGAAAAAACATTTTAATAAAATAACAGTAAAATCAATATATCCATGTAGTTAATAGTGTAAACATCTAGTATCAACTGTAAACCGTAATATATTACAGCTGTAAAACCATTTATATCAATATTTAACTTGATAGTTAAGTGTAATTAATTAAACAATATACTTATATGCTTAGTAAATATTTTGCCTCAATTGATATTATGCCTAGTAAAAATTTAATTTTTCATAACAATCAATTCTTATATAATTTCCACATTATTCAATTTTCCTTTACATAGTTTATTTTCAGAAATAATCTTTTGTAGACAAAAATAATTAAAAATTTTGCTGTAGTCAAAAATAACTTTAAATTATGCTGTTTCTACATTAAGAACAGGGTAAAAGAGATCTGCATGTAATTTATTACAATTTCTATCATGCATTTTTCAAAGTTAAATATCTAATTACAATTAAATCTGCCAGAGTTTTTCAGAATGTTAAAAAAGCTCAGGTATTGACCTCGGTAAATTACCGTGGTCCAAATTTACGAGGTGTTGTCCTAATATCTTTCCCTTAGAGGATTGATTCCTGATTGTCGCCTATAGCCAGTAGTGTTTGCTCCACTGCGACTTAAATTCAACTTCCTACCAACTACCTTCATATTGCTGATAACAAAAGTTCAACGCACCATACTTTATTAAAACAATCCTCTTCCTGCGAAATTCTTGCCACAGTTTAGTTCAATGAATTTCACATAGTAAATCTCAATCCTTCTCAATTCGGAAATGTGTTCCTAGTAGAAGGATTTGCCCTTGCTCATCAAAATCTCACAAACTCTCATAAGTAGATTTTAACTGTCGGTTTACTAAATTTAATAAAGTATAAAATGTAACACATCATTTAATCCATCCCATTCATTATGTATTTTCAGATTCATAATTCCAACTCGAGTCTGGCCGCAATGTATGACGACGACTACATCAATATTGAAGCAGAGATCGTGGAGCCGATTGAGACTGACTTCAATGCTGTGACCCAGGATGCTCTTCAGATGCTCAACGATACATTCCGATTATGCACCGCCAACCTCACCACCAACACTACATGCAACGGCACGGACTTTCCCGTAAAGGCAGATTACTCATCCATGGAACGCGTGGTAGCTATCGTGGTGCCCATTTTATTCGGCATAATCGTGATCGTTGGCTTGATTGGCAACACATTAGTGGTCATTGTGGTGGCATGCAACCCACAGATGCGATCCACCACTAATGTCCTCATCATAAATTTGGCTGTTGCAGATCTTCTGTTCATAATGTTTTGCGTACCTTTCACGGCTTTCGACTATGCTGTCCCATACTGGCCTTTCGGGGATATATGGTGCCGAGTGGTCCAGTATTTGGTCATCGTCTGCGCTTACGCCAGCATCTACACACTAGTGCTGATGTCTTTCGATCGCTTTTTGGCAGTGGTACATCCCATTACGTCTATGTCTATCCGCACCGTTCAGAATGCTTTCGTCGCTATCGGCATTATGTGGGCTGTCATTGTACTGGCCTGCATACCAGCTCTGCAGTCTCATGGCCAAGTTTACTACACTTACCAAAACACGGAATACTCCGTGTGCGTCTTCTTGTCCAACGAGGGATACAACTACGCCGCTTACCAGATTTGCTTCTTCTTGTCCTCCTACATCATCCCGCTAGGCCTGATCTTCATACTCTACATGTTGATGCTGAAGAGATTGTGGTTCGGCGTTGCTCCAGGCGGTAGGATGAGTGCTGAGAGCCTCAGATCAAAGAAGCGGGTCACCAGAATGGTTGTCATCGTGGTAGTCATATTCGCCGTCTGTTGGTGCCCCATCCAGATCGTGCTGGTCCTGAAGAGCGTCAATTCCTACGGCATAACACCGCTCAGAATAGTTGGACAGATAACGGCACATATCCTGGCATACATGAATTCGTGCGTCAATCCTATCTTGTACGCCTTTCTGTCGGATAACTTCAGAAAGGCTTTCCACAAAGTCATAGCATGTCATGAAAAGCAGAACGCCATGCCCAATAGGAACAACCAGGAGAACAGAACCGAGCGGGAGACGACCCTTAATAACGGAACGTCGAAGATGAACACCAACAACTCATCCAATGACATATTGTAATGAGATTTTGAGTACCTTTGTCTGGACAATTTTGACAAAAGCCTGAAAAAGTGAAAGACTGCATGGTCACGTCTGAACTGATATTACTTATAAATATATTTGAAATCTGAGTTCTTCTTGAACTTGGTCTAACTCATTTAAGATTATCTGGAGGTGCTGTTATGCAACTGAAATAATCACTCAAGTTCGAATGTTTCAAAAACTAAACAACATTATATTATTACTTGAGTTTGACAGTTTTATCATCTAGCACTAGATTAAATACATTTTACATTCGTGTATGAACGTACGATGTACGAAAAAATGCACTGAACTTTGGGAACCTGTGCGAAACTCCACATTTTGTTGTTTCAGCTTTCTTACTACTGTATTGGTAAATCAAGGAACTAAATCAAGACCACCTATAAAGAGATACTTTATGTGACGATTGCTATTCTCTACTTAGATATCAAATACGGGGAAGGCGATACGTGCGAAATATACACGGAATAATGTATTGTAATTCTATATGTAATTAGAGTGCCAATTTTCTTCTAAACTGAAACTTGAAAAGGGATGTTGCTCAATAAATTCTCCTTTACGGAAACGATCTCTGCATCTTGAACAAAGTATTTTCGAGACATACTTTTTGTGGTTGTATGCATTTAATGAAAAAAGCAAAGCTTGCCAGGAAACACGAATATGACACCATCTTGAAGTTATCTGTTCACGACCTTACACGTGGTCCCTGTAAGCAATTTACGACTTCTGTATCAATTTATCATTGATGTGTTAACACATATATTGTGCAATGATGTTTGTAGAATCAAGTGTTGTCATTGTGTGCACTTTGCTGATGAAACTGTGAACTTAATATTTCAAGCGGCTCATTTTTATCCAACGCTTTCACTGTTCATGTATATTTCGTGTGTGTGTATGTGTGCTCTTTGTTGTAAAAATATTGAACGGTATTCCGTGAACGAATCTGGATCATAGAAAGTAGGTATTGAATATTAATATTCAAGACAACAATTGAAATGTTCTGTGAAAATATGCAATTTTACTGAAATGAATGATTATATTTTTATCAAATTGAAGCTAATTTTGGAACTCTGATCTATGGTATTTAAAATATTTTACCAAGTGACAATTTTATCCCGAAATCCATTTTGGAAATCTTGGAGACGCGAACTTATGAATAAGTTTCGTGGGTAGTTGCTGCTAAAAACGTAATGTAATCTTTTGTGTGTGTGATAGTTTCTTAAATAACACGATGCTTGGTTTTTATCTTTGAATCTCACCAAAACTATTTTGGCTTTTATGCAGAAAATATAATGGCATTTAAATTATTTTCATTCAAAAAGTACAATGGTTATAATTTACATTATTCTAATCATAATTGATAGGCGTGTACAAATTCTAAAAGGGACGCGTATACTTAATATGAAAATGTACTAATATAATTTCATTTTCTTTTTAGTTACAATATTTTTAATTCATTTATTGTTTGAAATATTGCACATAACACATTTTTCTCGATAATATCGATCTAGCAAAGTCCTTAAAATAGCGCATTAAATCGATCAAAATGATTTTGCAGATTTAAGGATTACGATGATGAATTAAATAAAGTTCTTAACTTTATTCAATATTTATTTTAACTTTTTTTGTTAACTTTATTCTTTACTTAATATTATTAGAATAATCAAACTTAAAACAGAAAAAAATACAGCTTTTAACAACACGAGTACATTTTTACTCTTACAAAACCGCGAACGGATTCAAAACGTTCAAGAACTTAAAGCATAACACGTGATTGATTCAAGTATCGTTAGGAAGTTTTGTATAGCCTACTTCAACCCTCCAAGTAATTTCGACGAGATATCTCGTCCATCAAGATCTGGCCAATTTGTTAATGACGTGATATCTCGTCAGTTTTGCTAATGACGAGATACCTCGTCGAGACAACCACTGTAGAGTTAAAGAGGTTAAAAATTAATTTCATTAACTGCAAAGCCTGTTTGGGTTTATCAGTCGCACAAAGTACATAGGCTAAAATAGCATTGGATGTGATATAGTTGAAGTAGTGTTTTGTCATTTTAAACATTTTTTCTTTTCCTTTTTTTACTTTTTTGTACTTAAAATGAAATATTATTTTATTTTACTTCACTTATTCATATGAGGGGGTAAATATAAATTTCTTTTACTATAAAAACAATAGATAACGGTCTATTCCATATAGTCTCTTTCGATTCATCGGCATTTTGAGTGGAAAAGCTTGAAATCTTTTTTAATTTTAACTACATGAAAATGTATGTATGTGGAAAAAAATAAGCTTTAAGAAATGTATGTAAACTTATTAAGGCATGAAAGTAGCGTTCAAAGCATTATTTTTTATCCTTTTTTTCCCAAAATAACTTGAAGACTCATTTTTTCTCCTTCAAAAGAATCCTGATATTAAAAAGTGTACAAACATCACATTTTCTTTTCATGAAATTTATTACAAAATCGATGATAATTTAATTCATATTTTTATACACCAATCTATTGAAGAAAACCGTATCAATATTTTTTTCATAACTAACTTCAGTAGAGTTTTTGAGGCAGAAAAATGATGACAATGCAAAGTCTGAATATTTTAATGCGAGAAAAACGCGTTCAAGGCATTAAAAAGCCCTATCGTTTCTTTATCAAATAACCTAAAGGAGCGCTTTTTTTTCCGTTTAGTAAATTTTGATAACACAGAATAAGCAAACATACGTTTTCTTTTCCTAAAATTTTTTTTAATAACCTTTGAAATTTGTATTTACTTAAATATTTGTATTTACTTAAATATTTGTATTTACTTAAATATTTGTATTTACTTAAATATTTGTATATTACTTTAACCTTTGTAAATTACCCATAATCCTCCTCATACTTCAATATTTATCGAGTAAAAATAAGAATTAACCCTGTTTCAAGTCCTTCCAAATAATATCTAGATTAAAACGGAAGTTAGTGTGTTATAAAAATTAAATCACAGGATTTTTTTAAGTCTTTTCAATCAACGTTTTAAATAAATAAAAATTCCTAGTAACTACTGTAACAAAGTCAGCATACAAAAATTTATTTATAAATCTATTTGAGGATTCCAATTCTAAAACATTTCTGCTTCTGAACAAATTGTTTGGCTAAAAATCCTTTTTAACAATGTTTATTCTTCAAATATATTTAGAAATTTTGAAATAAAATCGTTTGTTAAAGCGTCAAGAAATCAAAATATGACTGACTTCTAATAAGGTATATTACATTAACTACAAAACAACTTAGTTCCACATCTCTTAGTAAATTATAATCAGTTTAGAGTTAAATAAAACCATCAGATTATTGGGATAAAATTTTAATTATAAAAAATTCGCATTTTCATTCTTCACTGCTTCTTTGAATAGTAAAATAGTACGTGTAATAAAATTATAATTAATTTTCTTTGAGTAAAACAGTTTTTAAAAAACTGTTCTATGTAAACTAGTAACAAATATTAAATGTATAAAAGTTTATTTTACTCTTTTCCCGTTATTACATTTTAGCATATTTTCAATTAATTATTGACATTTCCATAAAGTTTATAGATGTTTAGTTTGTGTTATTTACAAGCTTGTAATGCAATATTTATAACTTTGCATGAGACTTTATTTAGCCATTTCAAAAACTATTTAATTGACCTTTAAGTTTATTATGTTAAAAGTTTATAACTCTAAAACTTGGTAATTAAATATTTTAATATCTATAAAATATTACTTATATTGTATGTAGCTCTGAAATGTGTGTATAATCTTGCAAATGTGACGTTTGATATACTCTATAATGATAAATTCATAAAAAATAATTAGGTAATGGCAGTATAAATTGAAGCGAAAAACTTAATTTGTTACATCATACTAAAAGTATTTTGGTGTTGAAACTATAAAAAGTTTAGATCCAGTGTTGAAATTTGGTGAAATACATTTCTATATTGCGATATTATTTGATACTAAGGGGCTCTTCAAATGATATACAGCGTTACATAGAAATGCATCTTCGTCAAATGTGGCCAAATTCCTTGAAGCATAAACATGTGTATGTGTATTTTTATATTTATTTGAATCGATGTCAAATATGGTGGGTTATTTGTGTATTCCCGTAGGAAAGCATCCTAAAAGAATTGTGAAATCATCTTGGATAGAAACTCTCTATATGTCTGTAACCACATAAATATATTTATATAATGTGTTTGACGTGTAATTATAAGTGATTATGTTTTGAAAAATAAAATGGAATTCAAATCTCATATATTCTATTCTATCCTTGAATTATTTTTTATTTAACTTAATTTTGGGCGGTAGTTATTTTTTTTTGTTCAATTTATGCACTGGCATCTGAGTTTGGACTTTTTCAAATATTCTTTTAGTTTTATTAAGTTTTGTTGTAGGAGCGAGGCTCAGTGAGGTTGCCCACTGTATTAGCAACCTGCTAGTTGTATGCACAGGTCCGATTTTTCCCTGGATGTATTTTTCTCTTCTGTGTCAGTCAAACTTTCCTTGTGTGTATGTGCTTTTTCTCGACGTTGTTTGGCACAGCTTGCCCAAATATGGCCCTTGCTTAATAAAATCCAACCAATCATCTTGTAGAAGCTAGTAACTACAGAAATTTAAACTCTAAGGATGCTTTAAAGCATTTCAGAAGAGTTAGTTCACCAGTTCAAGAGAAAATCCGACAACCAGGATGTAAAATATATGCTTCGTATAAGTAGCATATGTTAAGCTTTATAACCCAGGTTAGTTATAGAAACATTTAGCATAATCGAGATCGAGTAATAAAGCTGTCATAAATTGTACACAGAGAGCAATTGTAGATATCTCTCACTCTCACCTTAAATGAAACATTTAGTGAGTCATGTCAAGGGACTATGCATCATAAGACGCCTCAAGGTCACATCCGACCTTGCCTCACCTTATTCTGTAACCAAAGAGACATCTGACGTCATAGATACAGCGAACTTATTTATAACTTGAGTTGAGGGTTAGAGATTCATTTGTTGAAGATTAGAGTGGGATAAAGAAAAGGGAGCTCAGCATTTAGTTGGGGATGATATTGTACAAAATCAAGAGAAGAGACCGACAAGCCTCTTAGGTTAGTGCTACACAGGTGTCCGGTGGCGAACATCTAAGAAAAACCAGAATTTTGAGTCCCGAATATAAATACTGTAGGGCTAAAGTGACTAAATACTATATCTGGGATCTTGAAATCTATAATTTTGTTACAAAACTATCGAACACTTGTTTTTATCTCTTTCCAGTTAAACGTCCAAGTTGGCAGGTTTTAGGAATTCTTGAGTTTTTTTTACATTTTGCCAACAAACACTTTTCGCAGTATAGAAATGCCTTTGTGCTAAACCTGCTTGTATCAACATTCTTTTTTCTAATTCCTTATTATTTAAAAAGACAAAAAGATGTCGCCAAACATAGAATAGAGCAACCTTGAGCTCAGTGTACATTAAAAATAATCCAATCGTACTACATGACATAGGAGGATCCAAGTCTCTCCTCATAGCCAAATATATTTGACCTTGACACGCCTATTTTAAAATAATGAACTATAGTTGACTTTATAGTAGGCGCTACATGAAAGTCTTTGATTAGTTCTTAGAGTAACCTGACAAAACTTGTCTGCAACCTTTCATAGGTATAGCACAAAATATTTTGCGATTCTTCGTTTTGAAATAAAAGTATACATCAAAAGTAATTTATCCAAACATACTGACAAGAATACACTTGTTTTTGTCATAAGAAATTTAATTTTAGACATTCTCCCTTCTCTAGTGCACTTGGATGAATGATTTCCCCCAAGGTGGTCGACTAATCATCCTTGAATCCCACCTTGGGAAAACAAAACACCGATTCCCGACTTTAATGAGAAATGTCAAGATGATAGATTGCCATAACATACCCGTCCACAGCTCACAGATGCTTATTTTACTGAATTTTCTTCAATGGACCGCTGTAGTAAGCCATCCTTCAAAGACGGTATGATGCATCATCCGTTATTCTCTTGGTCGTTTAACTTTGAGAAATTTAGGCAAAACGAACGAAGAGAGGAAGTCATGATGCAAGATCGTTCTGGGATATTGTCTTCGAATATTTCGCGTGTATTGTTTTATTTGTAACTTACCTAGAAGGAAAGATTCGTCGGATCAGCACATTTTACAAGGAGAGTGAAAGTTTATTAGTGGTCAACGCATATTACAGTAAAATATGATTTTACATATAATATTGTAACACTGTTTGACACTTTTACTCGTTTTGAAATTAAAGAAAAATCACACAGGCCAATAGTAAGAAAATCTCAATTCTCATTGAGCTCTACAGTCGGAACTGTTATGTTTAAAACCAATAATGTAAATAATAAACTTATAATACAGAGTCAATGACAAACAACCTATACGAATTTTAAAATAATTACTGTACTACATGTTACTACTACTGCTACTGAAACATCCATACAAGGATTAAGAATAATCTATACATGAACTTGTGTCACAGTATGTATTTATTGTGATAATTTTATAATAAATCTGAATATGTTACGCAAAGTCATCCTGGAAAAGTCCTTAATGGTGTTCTGTTTCGCAACGCTTTCCCGGCTATTTGAAGAAAGTGCGCACACTAGTGCTCTAAACTTTATTTAAAGCTTAAAAAACTCGTTATCAAATTCGGCTCAGATAGCATGGACACTCGGTTTATCGGAGCTCGGAGAGTCAAGGATCTAATATAATCTAATTCTACATGTCAGATTTATTACAAAAGGCCAATATTATTTTGCATACAACCTTGCAACATTGTTTAACACTTTTACTGGTTTTAAAAATAAAACAAATCACACACGCTAAGGATAAGTAAGAACTCATAAACCTCAGTGGGCTCTATCGAAACAAAACTTTGTTAGTGTATCTAAAAATAACAAAATAAATAGGTAGGTTATAATTTGTGCAGTAATTTTCATTAATATTTAAATAAATTATTAACTTCTTCAGATTCATCCCTTTTCTAAATCTTACAAATAATGTAAGTCTTCAGTAAAAAATATTTTGGATACTGGCATAAGAAAGGATGAATCTCTCGAAGTTAAAGATTCTCCCTTTTAATCACTTCCTTATTTTCTTATACAAATTTCCAATTTCATTCACGTATTACTCATTTAAGTACTCACAATGTAATAATTCTCCCCAAATCCAATGACGTAAGTTTTTCAGTACTGCTTACAGTAAAAACTGTGATCACAAGCACAAATGTTTAATCAACTATTAAACATCGATTAATATAAATGCTCTCCTCAGCCGTGAACACACTGCAATGTTGGGAAGTTTAAAAGGTCAATCTGCTATTTATTAGTCACTCTCTCTTCTAACTTCAATTCAAGTGGTAGAAATAACTAAGGGGAGATCGAAGTAAATATTTGAGAAGTAAATTTTCACTCTGGTAAATATTTGCTTCAAACTATTCTATTTGAAAAGCACATAAGCTTTGCACCCACGGGTTCCAAAAAGTTGTTTGCTGATCTTTTCTCAGATCGTTTTAAGCCTGCTGCTTGAAATTTTCCAGTTGAGGTACATATTACCGTTTCATTTTACCACAACTTTATACTAGCTATGTGGGAACAAAGAAACATTTCACCTCGGCCAGTGTATTGGGAGACCAAGTGGACCGGCTTGCTTATGGATTATAAGAATTACAACATTTATAATTTTTCCAATCAATAAAAATATGAAAACAAGCTGTTTTCCTACCATCCAAATCAAGAAACTATCACCCACCTGAGACAGATATAAACCTCAAATCTATAAAATATATTACGTTTAAATTCTCTAAAAAAATCACCGGTCCGGCCAAACTGTCGAGAGATTCATTCTGGCCCTTCTATTAGTTTTATCTGGCCTGCAATCCCTTATAAATAAGAATGGAGTGTGTACATTAAATATTTTCGTCCCATTTCAAGTTATTTTAAGGTCATTCTAATGGAAAATCAGTGATTTCTGCGTATGGCGTCCGTCTGTTTGTGTGTGCTCGCACTACGTCTAAACTGCTGAGTATATTTTCATGAAACTTTGCATACTGTGAGCAGTCACATTCCTTTGGTGATAGAATTTCATTGTGTCAGACTGTCTGTCCATCTTCCCGTTTTATTTTGTTTGCGTCTTTTTCTTCCCGTCTCTTTTGCGCTTGCATGTTTGTGCAAGTATCACATAAATTTTGTTCCGCATATCTTAAGAAAGAGTTATATATTTTATAAAATATTTTCTTAATTTAGTAAGTGCGTTATTCAATTTATTTTTCTTACATATTTAGGCAAATTTCATTCTAAAACATCTGTGTAACTATACTTAAATCAACCACAATTTGTTAATTTTGGAGAAGCTGGAATGTATATTGAGAGTTGCGATTACTTGGATTATTTTACCGGTACTGCTGAAAAAGCAATTATTTTTCTGAAAATTATTTTTACGGAATTTAAATTCTAATACTTCACTTTCATTTTTTCTTTTCAAGATATAAATAATTTCCAAATATCAGATTATATAAAGGGAAGAAAATATTCAATTTTGCTCCAGAGCAAGGTAGATATTAATTATTTTGTGTCCAATATTGCTAAATAAGTGTGTTTATTTTCTGGACTGGCATGTGCACATTTCGATTAAATTTCCTTAAACGTCCATGGTTCTTGTAGGTATTCCGGACGTGGCATCATTGGGCTTGTTTTTTAGCACTTCACCAATAAAAATTCCAAGAAATGAATTTCGAATTCATTTTTTGTGATAGCTGATTGGTCAAAGCTAATTTGATTAAGTCGTCATAAAGGTGACATAAGGAAATCTCGAGTTGTATCATGCGAGAGATTTGGGTGACAAGAAGTAAAATCTCCGTTTTCTATCTAGTTTGTTTACACTTCAAATCCCTCTCATATAATTAAAACAATTAATAATTGAATTTTAAATGAAAATTATAATTAAAATAATGATAAATAATTAAGAAAAATGTGGTATAAAATATTTAAGAGAACATGAACTGAACATTAATTTAAATTTTGGATATTGACTGGTGTTAAAAACTTTTCCACGGTAAATTTTGACTCCTTAATTTATATGACAAGTCCATAGAAATTTTCTCTTCTCTAAAAAATAAATAAAATCGTTACAAAATCCATGAGGAATTATAAATTGATTAAAAAATCAATAAATAATTGATTGAATTTATGAACACTATTAGATTAAAATAACACAATAAATCAAGACAACATCTATGAAAGAACAACCTTAATATCATTTTACTGATCTACTATTCGAAAATTAAGCAAGGAATAGATGACAGTTGTATTTATTCTATTTTATATTCACGGGATCTAAGAACTATTCATGTGTAAGATATACATGATCTTAATGCAATTTTAAATTAGAGTGCCTAGCTACAGGCACAAACATATTCTTTGTTATATTGCCTGTGTGTGTATATATTATCTATATTCTTTTACGCTTACAATATTCATATTCTAGGTATCATTCGAATAAGAGACATTAAATTTAGTTAATTTTCCTGTTTCAATTAGCAACATAAAATTGATAAGAAAGATTTGAGACATTTAATGTGATTATTTAGAACACATCACCACTTTAAGAAACGTCACTTGTAATCTCCATAATATTTAGCTGCTTATTATTCATGATGTAAATTACATCGAAATAAATTTATTTTCTTTTGATTTATAGTATTTTCAATAGATTTCGAATATTTTACATTTTTAACAGTTTATTCTTCATTTTGAGTTCATTTTGTTGGAGTTTAGAAAATTCATGCCAGTTGAAGAATCGAATTAATGATTTCAATTTGTTACAAGGGAAGGATATGAGGAATACATGAATTACATGCATCACATAAGCATAAAAACAGGCTCCTGATGTAATAGAGCACATTTTAAAAATTGAATAACTCTAAATTTAAAAACCAGGCATGAAACAAATCAGTTAACTATAACATTAACATTATATAATATTAAAACATGTTTTTACAATGTACTATAAATAGTTATTTTAAAAAGCTTTATAACATATCATCATGTGCGAGTGTTCTAAAAATAAGCCACAAGATGTGGATCATTTGCTTTTCATTTGTCCTGCATTTGAAAATTCAAGAATGTGCCTTCAAAATTATTTGAGATTAGGTAAAACATGGCTAGTGAAACTCAATGTTTTTATTAAATCTAATTTGCTTTTCTACTCCATTTGTTAAGTTCATCAAACCTTGTAATTTTAGTTAAATTGTTTTCCACTGTTTATTTGTTAATTCTGTAAGTATATTAAGATTCAAAGCGTCCCAAAATTTTAATGTGTCGTTTATTACAGTTTGATTTTGATATTTAAGGAAATAATTATAGTCTTACAAAAATTGCATTCAAAAGTAAATAGTTCATATTAAAATATTAAAATCACATTTTGTAGATTCATATTAATGTTTGGGAAATGTAAACTTGAATACTTGCCTCGTTTACATAGATACTCAAAGAATTTATTTTGCTAAAATATTTATTTTAAATTGTTTTTACTCTTACGAAAATAAAATCCATTTCTCTATATGCTTAAAAGTGAAAAGTAAATTTGAAAAGATTTCAATCTTAAACTCGAATCTCAAAACATTAAATTTTAATATTGAAATCATTCATCTGCAAAATATACTAGCAAATGTTTCTTATTTGTATGCATTTTAAACGTTTATATCACTATAAAACCATTTCCAAGGCTTTATTATAATTTCCATGGCACATACCACTGTATAACATCAATCACACGAAACCCTTACCTAATCTAAGCATTTCTTCTAAGTTAAACACGAGGTATTGATAAATTGCCAACGTATATAAGACAATTTTGGCCTTAACCATCTGTAACTTTTCTGAAACGCTAAAATATTTCTGTAAGATATTTTGAAGTAAATATATCTTTAATAAACTTAAAACAGCATTTTTCTATAAAAACATACCTCTTTCATGTGATCACGAAAACTTCTATATTCTTAGAATTATCAATAAGATTCAGATATTATTCTTTACAATATATTATGAAAGTAAAGGATATTATATAGGAAGTATTAAGTTTAAACAAACACGCATTTTTATTCTAATAACTATATCAACTACATTAGGGTAATATTCTTTTCCGTCCATAATGTGAGCTTGAGTGATATGCTGGTTATTGGTAGTATTCGATTCGAATTTCGGGAAAATGAGTACGGAAAGTAAATATCGCAGTAAAATTAAACAGTAATAACAACAGTTGTCAATTTCAGCATTCTAGAAAAATAGTTAAGCAACACAGTTAAAAGCTAATTTTATTCACTCACGAAACATAGTCAGATAAGGCAGCATTTTACAGAATTTATTTCAATAAGCATTTTACTTTTGTAATATACATTTTGGCGGCAGTGGCGTGGCGAGTCTAATATTATTCGAAATGCTATGTAAATTCAAATTTTACGACAAAAACCTCTTTACCTGCCGTATCTGCGACATCGACCTTCTAATGAAATAGAAGGGAGCATGTTGCGGAGTCTGTCATAAGATCCCAGAATTATAGGTCACGTGGGTTGGGAATCGACTTAGGCCGATTGTCTATCGAAGAGCGATTTTTCACCGCGCTCGTCAATTAGCCCTGCATTACGATTCGTGCTTTTTCAAAACCACTTGAATTTCACTCGGCGGCGGGCTTCAGACTGAGCGATATGAAGAAACTCTATGAAGCTGTAAGCACATGCTCTGTTTATTTCATTACAAGGTCGCTGCATTCATGACGAAAACGGAACCAGTAAATCTCTACTTGACGGTGTGACCTTGAAAGTTGTATTATTTTCGTCGCCACAGCGGGAAAAGATGGTCACCTTCTTAGTAAGGGGCGCATTCCTCCGCTCCGATTAGCTGAAGTCATTACGGATTCCGTGAAGTCCTCGAGAAATTTTTGGCTGGGGGTCTCGACAGTTATTGGCGAGAATCGTTTCTCACATTGTCATCGTGAAAACGAAATTCAGACATTGCTCTTGCCCACGACAGGTTGCCAAGTTTTTTGCAGCGTACAAATACAGCCGGAGGTAGGTGTTCTTCAGGTCATCTTTATTTGAACCTTAATCGTTGTCCTTAAACGGGGGTGGATAGGGCCTTAGCTCTATTTATTCATCTTACCTTTTATAGCCTGTCTCGGGCTTAAACTTTCAGGGCTTAAAATGAAATTTCTACATAGACATCTACGTCTTATTTCAGTGACCGTCATGTTTTTGATTTACATGAACCTACACGCCTCTTCATGGTTCTGATGCCTGATGCATTTTCCAAACCCTTGGAGGTGGGCTAGATGTTGTTTGCCACACAAATTTAACTAACTGGCTTATCATTCGGAGACACTTCGTATGATTCTTAATGTCACTGGGTCGATCTCTTATGAACTCAAGTCCTTCTCGGAGGTGCTTCGTAAGCCTGCAGTCTAGCATGTAGTGAAGAGAATCATCTACTTCACCACATAAATACGTGTCAAAAGTCTGGAATCCCATGCAGAAGAAGTATTCCTTGAACCTTCCATGGTTGGTGAGTAGTTGGAATTACAAAGGTGTCGTATAGATGCATTTTGATATCTGGTTTTAGGAAGAATTGTAAGAAACGACCTTCATCAGAAATTTCCCATCGTACTTCCCACATCTTAAAAGCATAAAGCTGAGTATTCTTTTAACAAGTTGTCTCGATCTCTGCATCCGCATGTGCACGACCTCACTCTCGGTTGCTCTTTTGACCGCCTCGTTTCCGCAGTAGCAACGTGAACTTTGATCCAATGCATGTGAGCTTGCTGGCATAACACGACCTTCCAGTACAGTGTCTTTATTCTATGCACCATGGGGTAAAAAAAGGTGGTCAAGCCTTTCTCATCTTCCCGCTTACCTAGGCGGGTTTTCAGAATGAAGAGTATATCACACTTACTGTCGCCAAATTAACACCAGGGCCATGCCGAAAGATAAATTAATCATTACAGGAATACACATGCTAGTTTGACTATCGACGCGCAAGCTAGCGTTTTTCATCACTCTTGCCAAATAATTAGTCTTGCATTAGGATTCGCGCTTTCTTCATGCGGAGATTTATAAACCGAACAATATGGAAAAATACCATAAAGCTGCACGCATATGCTCCGTCTGATTCATTAGAAGCTTGATGGTCGGCAATTTTGTCGAAATAAAAGCTACTTTGTGGGACCGCGTGTAATGAAACATGGCTACGCTTACATTTGAACAAAATTCTTTCATATTTTTCACTTTTGATATGCCCCATAACTCATAATAAAAGCAAAATTTTCTCAATGCATATCTCTGAATATTTCCTTTAAATTTAAACAACTTTTTCTTTCAACTGTTATTTGTTAAAGGTATTAAAAATTGTTAACGAGAGGCTGCTTGCTAGAACACATCTATAAAAGGTAAATTCTGCATTTCCTATACGAGCCTTTAAATATATGATTTATTCTACATAGATGAAACATTTTCTTGTAAAGCTGAATGTAGTGTTTCTGCGGCGATACATGTATCCTGTCTGCATTCCCGACGGCTTATTCGGTTGGCTATTTTTTAAAGCGATTTTAGTCATCAATAAAAATTCCGAAGAATGAATTCCGAATAGGGATATGTGATAGTTGATTGGTTAGGGTAAATGAGTTTAAACTCAAAATGGCAATGAACTATATTTTAAGATAACCCCTATAAGTGTCATCCCAGCGCATTTGGAAAGCAGAAGTACAATTTTCGCTTTCTGTCTGGTTTATTCACACTGAAAATCCCTCGCATACAGGATTTGAGCCTTCCTTCTAACCACAAGTAGAATGTTTCGACGAAAAACGATTAACCCTTCAGTACGTGCAGTATCTGCCAAATGCATCCTCTTCGTTGCTGAAAAAGAAAATGCTAGATAGACACCGCTGGAGGTTTTCGGGACTCCATCTATGAGCCGAACTTCAGAAGCTATTTGCACAGAAGAAATAATAGTTTGTTGAGTATAAATCGAATTTTAGCACTGTTATCTGACGTGTAACACCCGAAAGATTTTACAATGTCTGCTGTGTAATTTGTTTCGAAGTAATATTTCCTGCCATAGTACGAAATAAGTAGCATAAACGTAATCCGTGTTTTGTAACCCAATTTTCGAGTTATCAATTTCAAACCAATTTTTTTCATTTCGTTTTATTTACTAGATACACCATGACTTCTCAGTAAGTTTCATAATCGTGATATCTAAAATACAACTATTTACCCTTAAGCGTCCAAGTAGTGTAGTATTTTGCACTTTTTCTCCACAATACACATAATGACTAAATATCCATAGGTTGAAAGAATCCTATGGAAAATTCTGTTGGTCAAGAATGTCAAAACTGGTTAGAAGTTATGCAAGGAAAACTGAAGATTGAAGAACTGATTTCTGAGCTAATCTTTATGTTTCATTCTAAAAGCGACCTGCTGAATTTGAGTAACATGCGAAGTTCCATCCCAAGTTGTGAAATAGGAACTATATACTCACTAGCGTCAACTATATTTAGCTTTACAGGAAAACCCTCCCTTAGTGAAAATCGTCCAAACAAGAGATAGACTCTTTAAGGACATTGATTAATGCAATTTCCATGAAAGTATATATCTACAATACATATATGCAATATAAAAAAGAGGCAGGGTGTATGTTCGCCATAAAGCCACTTAGCCAAATCCCTTGACCTTTCTTATCCTCCATCAAAACCACCAACATGTTAGACATGACGAGATTGGAGATTTATTGAGGCTGAACGTTAACGCATGTAGTCTTAGTCTAGACACTAATTCGATATCTTATGGATATGCGTGGCACGCAGTCTGTACTAATGAGCGCATTGTCCAGCATCGGTCATTTGCATCCTATAGGCAATTGTATGCCACAGTTGCACTAGGTGGTCTTCTCACTTAGAATATGGAAAAGCATTTCCTTTAATAGTACTTAACTTTTCTAAAAAAATACGTTTTAGCTTAGCTTTTCATCAACAACGTATCTATAAATATAGTAATGAATGTGATAATGGTCCTTAAAAGCAACGTCTTATAGAAAAAAAGACACTTCAAATGAAATATCTAATAGTTTTTGACTATCGACTAAAGCAGGAAATTTCAACCGATGTGCTACGAGAAGGACACTGGTGTACCTTGTGGATGGTGAAACGTTTTGAATTGTGTAAGAGATTTATTTCATTTCAACGGTTTAATTATGAGCTTTTGACAATTGTGTTCACAAAGAACTTCAACTGATTCCCGTATTTTTGCAATCCATATAAACAATTTAAGTACAGTATCAAATCGAACTATTAGCGCATTGAAAGCGAACTGAATTATTGGCGTGTTGACAGCCATCTGTGCCCCATAAACTCTTGACCCCTTCTTGGCACGTTGTCAATTACGTCATCGAACTGATAACCTTTTTCCTCCTTGTGAAAAGAAAAGAAGTTCTGTCGATTCCTTCCATGAGCGCGACTGCTCTGTGGTCCTGTCTTACTGAATGTTTTCTCGTAATTTGTACATAATATGTTAATAAATTGTGTTAATTTTACCCCGAGATTCTTACTCCACAAAAATCCACTCACCCACCTGTTACAGTACTCTTTTTATTCTTAAGTATCATAAATAAAATGTTTCAAATAGATTTTTAAAAATAACTTAAGAGCCAAAAGGATAGATAATTACTATTATTATTTAATATCAATCCATCAAGTTTATAACTACTTTTTGTCACAACGGCACAAATTATATTTTTTTGATGTGCCACAATATTTTAATAATTACTCTATGTGCCATTAAATGAAAAGGGTGAAAATCTCTAAAATAGAACACGTGTGGGTGAACAAATAAGAAAACTATTTCATTAGAATGTGTTTTTAGGCTATTTTTAGATGTATGAGTAAAATGAAATATGAAAGGGGTTCCCGTTGCAATCATCGCAATGAAAATTTCATAACGCTCAATTAAATAAACCTCTTGATTCGTTTTCAAATATCTCCACTTAGGCATTTGGTCATTTACTAAGGCACTCAGGAAATAGTAGGATCTATGGAATTTATAGTACAGAAAGAACTTTGAAACTAAAGACGCAGAAGTTAGTAAGGCACTCAAAACACAGGTAGTTATTTCTGGAGGGTGATTTTATTGTTTCAAGATTCAGGAATTCTTTGCAGTGGATCGTATTAAAAAAGTCTTTGTTTTCCTTTACAATCGATTAGATCGCAGCTTTCTCAGGCGAGGTTCTGTGGAATTGATGTGTTTTATATAGCTATGAGGCTCCACCTCCTGTTCGCTTCATTCCACAGCAGTGCGCCTAGAATCAAAACATTCACGAACACTTTGTTAAATCAAAAGTATCAATTTAAGAAATAAAATTTAGAAGTGTAGAAACCTATCAATTGCACATAGAGGATTTAAAGATGCTGATCACATATGCAGAAGGTAGTGCAATCCAGGAAAGTAAATAGATGAGTAGTTGAATTTACATTACACTGGAGCAGCACAACGGGCTATTGGCGACGGTCCGAGATCAATCCCTAAGGGAAAGATCCGAGGACAACACCTCGCAATTTTGAACCACGGCCAGATGGCAAGTTAACACCTGAGCTGGCACTCCACTCACCAAACCTCCACACCACGTCATCAAGAAATATTCGGAACTACTCTAATTGAACAAACTTGGTTGGTTTAAACTCACTCAGCAACACACTGGACTGTTGGAGACGGTCCGGGATCAATCCCTAAGGGAGAGATCCGAGGACAACACCTCGCAATGTTGAACCACGTTCAGATGAGGAGGTCGACACCTGAGCTGACACCTCACAACGCCCTCAATGCCCTCAAACTTCCACACAACGTGAGGAAATTTGAGGGCATGACAGATTTGACGTTCACCAACTCCCACGCGCATGACGGTATTTGGTTGGATCGAGTTTTGAACTCGCAACCCTCCAGTTGCTAATCCACAACTCTACCAACTCTGCGGTCCTCACTGCTACCGGATAAACTCCTGTCGTTCGCTTAACCGAAGCTCCGATAATCGACATTCTACTGTACTAAGCTTATGCTTATATAATTCATTTAATTTAATCTCACTCATCTGCATGCATTAACCTCTATTCTCCTAAATTCAGCCCGTTGTCGACAAGTGGACACAGTAGTTGAAGAGTCCCATATGTCAATACTCTTTGCAATTTGTAAATGTGAGCTCGTAATCTCTTGGCCGAAGTGTGCACAGTGTTAAAGCTCTTACATTCGAAGTAGCAGAGGTTAGTCGCTTTCATTAAGCAGATGTCCGATCTCATTACGTAATGTACGTAAGCACTTTTGCAGCGATTAGGCAATGTAGCTTTAGTTAGAACTTAAGTTAGTTAATTGTTCTACTTAAAACTTTTCGAGTGCATGCTTTTGTAGGCTTGTTGCAATTAAGTACCGCGACAACGGTCACAAACTCCCTTAAGCTCAACTTGACTTTAATTTTTTTTTTAAGAAATATAGATCGCACATTGATGAAATAGATCAGAATGGATTAAACTATAAATGAAGTAAAGATTGCTACTTCCCGAAAGCGAAATTACAGAAAATTAGTTTAACATCGATATTAACCTTCTGAGCGTCACAAGAGTAGTGAAACGTTGTTTTTTATCCACAATACGCATAACTAAATTACCACATCGATTGGTTGAAAAATTCCTAGGAAATGTTCTATTGGTCAAAAAGTCGAAACTGGTTAGACGTCATGGAGGGAAGTCTGTAGGTTTCAGAACGTATATATGCGTGTGAACCCCGCAGAGTACATATAAACTATGTAAAACCAAGACCATACACTCATGTTCAAAAGTTAAGCATAAGTACTGTTTACGTGAATATTTCAGAAAATCTGCATCGGAATGGAAGGAAACGCTGTAACTCGGGTGTAATAGGGTTATAGAAAAAGAAAACAATGCAAAATAAGGATAATAATAAAGATTTTTATTATCCAAAGAAAAGAATTGAAAGAAAAGGGTTCACAATACGAGTGTCAACTTTAGTGAAACAGAATGATTTAAACAATGTGATGCTGAAGTTTAATACTTTGTGGGAACCTCTGGTAGCAACCATGCTGCACAACGATTTCCCATACTTTCGATGAGGATATGAATTAGTTGTGTGCTCGAAGATTCCAAGCCTCATGGAGAGCAGTTTTCAATTCCGGAACGGAGCTTGGTGGGTGGCGGAGGGTTGCAATATGTCTCCCGAGCATATCCCACATATGCTCTATAGGATTCAGATCAGGAGAGTTGGTAGGCCCCTGCATGCGGTGGATATCTTCACTTTGAAGGAAGACGTCGACCAGAGCTGCAAGGTGCGGAGGCGCGTTACCATCCATGAATATGAAACCAGGACCGACAGCACCTCGAAACAGGCGAATGGTAAGCTCAAGGACTTCGTCTTCGTATCTTTCACCGGTAACAGACCCCGTGTCAAAGATGTGGAGGTCTGTGCGGCTGTCCAACATGATGCCTGCCCAGAGCATGATTCCCCTGAAGGAAAACGATGTCTTTCCGTGATGTTTTCCGGGTAAAAATTGTTTCCACGTTCTCTCTAGATCTTGGTACGACGAGAATCAGTTTGCAGATTAAATCTGGACTCGCCTCTGAACATGACATCACGCCACTGTTGTCGACTCCACTGCCGATGTTCCAAACTCCATTGTAAACGCCCGCGTTTCTGTGCAGACGTCAGGGGGATGCAAACTGCTGGTCGTATGGCATAGAGACCTGTCTGAGGCTCCTGTAAACAGTTTATCTCGAAACTATGACTCCTGTGGCGGCAGTCAGAGCTGAACCCAGTTGTCTAGCAGAACGGTTCCTCTTCGCGCAGTTATCGCCAAATATCAGTCTTGCCGAGAGGTTGTTAACCTCGGCCAACCTGGTAGTGATCATCGGGTAACATCTCCAGTGGTTTGAAACCTCTGCCACAGTCTGGAGATCACCATCTAAGGCACACTCAGAATTCGAGACGCTTCGGTTTGGATCGACCGGATTCCAGCATTCCAATAATTCGTCCCTTCACAAACATGTCCAATTGGCATCTTTGTGCACAGCAATTGCGAAATTTCTGTCTAAATTGGCCATGCCGCTCGAGGCTTTTTTATGCGAGTTCCGACATGCTCGCTTTTCGCATGTCGACGTCGATTGAACTGTTTTGCACATGCACAATGTTTTACCTTCGTCCCACGATTCTTTACAAATGATTTTGAACCATTGTATCCATATTTACTCCGATTTTTTAGCATTTTACGAATTAAGCTTGACTTTTGAACATGAGTGTATGTATAAACAATGTAAAACCGTAAGAATTCACATAAATATTGAGCTTTAGAATGGAAAAATTTTATTTCTAATGCCCGACTACTGACCTCTTCAGCACTACAAGGGACGAATCAGTATGTGGTGTTGTGAGGTAAAAAAATACTACACTTCTCGGAAGTCTTCCTGCATTGTTTAAACTGGATTGGACGTATCACTTAAGCAGGGCAGCTGCGCAGCACCTTACCTTCTCTTCAGAATAGATTAAAAGTATAAATCGAGTTTCTTAAAAGGGAATAAAATTATAAAACAAAATTTGTGTTTTATGGGGTGGATGAATAATTAATCAGTGAAAGCAAAATTTTGATGACGCCTGGAACTCATGCCGTACTCAAGTGGTCATCCTCCTAAGTACATATCCCGGTTGGCAAAGTCGCGAATAAGAAAACGGGGGTTGCAAGTTCGAAATTATCCAACCAAAAACCGTCGTATACGGGGAATTGGTGCACGTTAAATTGATCGTGGCTTGAAATGTCCCTTCATTGGTTTGTTGTGCATCAATAAGTTCCTATCAACTATTTTTCGTATACATAAACTATCAATTATTATTCACATTTTTGCGTAACTATAAGATAAAGTTTAAAATAACTGTTCAACATTTTAAAATCAAAATTTGAAAAATTACTAGATTTCAGTCTATAGAATTGAATTAATAGGTAACGAACAATCATTCAAATGATAATTTAAAAGCAGTTTTCCAATCAGAATCTACAACTTCAGTTTGACGCTTATGCTTTAGGGTTGGATGAATCAGAGATGGGTAGAAAATTGCTTTTAGGAAAAAAAATATTTAAAAAATACAGTAACTTATTTTGAATCATTTCTAAAAGCTCGACTTTTTCGAGACAAGAAAAAAATATTGATATTTTGAAAGAAAATATCTCAGAGATGATCAGATTTTAATATGCCGCTACAAAAATGGAGAATTCTTTGATTTTTAATCCGATTAACTTTATTGGTGCTTTTTATTGGATACTTCTACTGAAGCGATCCAAGTAAAAAAGAAACGTAAGCGCTTCAAATACTTTTCAAATTTTTTCCTAATTTCGAAATGTATAAGTATTTGCTCCGAAATCTTATTAATTTACCCGTCTAAGTTTGCAGCCGAAATATTCTAATATATCTGTTGCTTTCATTTTAAGTTTTCGTTTGTGATATTCCGAAAATGAATGTTTAAAACGAGTAAGCATTTTATTTTTTATTAAAATTTATAAAATCAATGGGACTACACCCCTTATTGCCAATCCTTGAAGACTGCTAAGCAATCTTCAGCGTTTCGCTTAGTAATACGCAAAATATTTGACAGCTATTTTGTTACGTAAAAAGTATAGATTTAACGAATCTATATTTCACTAGCGTATACTTAGCACAGAACTTGATAGCGTTTGCTTATTGACGAATGGTAGAAAACAGATATGAAACAATGTAAATTCAACCACTATAAGTTGATATAAGTTGATTATTAGATTTAGTTCAAATATGCTTGATGTGAGCTATATGATGTTTCGAAAACTCTACTGATGAACTCTCAGTTCTAATGAAGGTCTCCAGTAGTCTTATTACAGAAGTCAATAAAAAATCTGAAAGATAGAAATAAGAGTAGGAAAGAAAATGTGAGCGAACGTGAAAATTGGTTTATATTTTAAAAAACACCGAATAACCTTGGTGAATGGGGTGAAATTGAAGTGGACTTTCAGAAGGTTGAGTTAGATTCATGAATAAAGTACCATCGGCAAACGACATTAATTAATAATTGGTGACGATTTTGGAATACGGTAAACCCGTGGTAGGTTTTTACATTCACTTCCACTTTCGCACAAGTGGAAGTGGCATCTAATTTCGCGAATTATCCAAATAACCGTTTGGCGATAGTAATTTTAGACGTCAATTTGGCGAGGAGTGATACTGTGTTCTTGAGTTTTACCGAAGCTTGTTGTGACATTACTAAAGTGTGCACATCTTGCCGTGAACTTTATTGGAATTATTGGAAGTAAGTATAACAAGAAATGAACCAATGACCAGTAAGGAGTATAAGAAACGCTGCTTTATATTTATGATTAATTTTATTTCATTTAAAGATATAAAATGCACATATTGATGCAAATATTTACAGCAAATAAATTTAAATAATGTATGAAATGTGAGTAACGACACTCATCAATGGATATAAATAATTTTAAAAAATTCTAGAGAAGAGATGTTAAGTTTTGGGTCTAATTATTCAATAAGTGAGAAAGAAAATTATAAATACCACATTTTGGACTTGTTATGGGTGATCTCTCCATATGCCGTTCCTATGTGCAAACTATGGAAGTGCCCAAGGAACATTATATTACTTAATTGTTAAACTTTTTAATAAATTTTTTCAATTTTCCCATCAACTAAATCAAGATTATTAAAACGACAGGCTAATGCAGTTATTTCGGGAATACTTTCCCATCATGACAGCACTAAGTGTAATTTAGTTGTGGGGCGAACTTGACTACCACTACAAAAATTAACTTACGATACAATAGTATATATAGCAGTGTAACTCAACTCCACCATGAAGTACTTTTTGGTAAACAAAGTTGCACTGTTTCACACGAGCTTGCTAAATTGGTGACCGACGGACGTGATTTGAACATGCAAACTTTATAAACTTGGTTGGTTCACGATGGATAGTTGAATCGTCAGTGCGATGCTAATCGCTTTCAACAACCGTCTGAGGCTCTGTGATAGCAGAAACTGCTCATTTTCCTATCACGGCTTCACTCCATTCGTTGCTGATCAGCCCTGTCTTCACAAGGTGATTCACACTCGTCAGCTGAAGGCAACACAGGACAATTTCGATCGCAATCTTAAAATTGCTTGACCACTCACGCGAAAGTACACCCGTGATCTTAATACAGCTCTCACGGTCTCACGCAAATGGCAATCACTCAACTAGTGGTGGCATCTATCGAATTCCGCTACCTCTAAATTCTGGAGGGGGAGTATTGTGGCGATACAATAGCATATATAGCAGTGTAACTCTACTCCACCATGAAGTACTTTTTGGTAGACAAAGTTGCACTGTTTCACACTTGCTCAATAAATTTGCAACAAAACAGTTTCCAAATTAACCTCTTCATTATAGGGTTGAATGTATACACATTTTACCTCCTAAATTAATTTTTTATTGTTTACATCTTTCCTCTAAGGATTCATCGTCTATATACACTACCTGACATTGAAAATGCAACATCCAGAAGGAGTGCGCAGAAATGGATGAAATTTACAGGGTAGACGCAGCTCACCGAGATATTAAATGATGAAAACTGCGCAGCTGTCCCGCGCACGGCGAGTGAAAAACCAGGGAAGGAACCTGCAAAAGTGGTCAGTTTCGCGCTGCTCTGTTTGCCAGGTAAATCAAGTTGCAATTTGTTTTTGTGTCTCAGAGGAAACGTCTAGTAGCGGAGAATGCCAGGATGCCGCCAATCAAGACAGTTCCAGCAAACAGACGACTTCTCAAGGGGTATGGTGATTGGCCTCAGAAGGGCAGGTTGGTCCATACGTCAAATCTCAGCAGATACCCACCTACACGCGTCCACGGTGCACCGGTTATGGCACAGATGGTTGGACCAAGGGAATGTGGCACGTTTGAGGGGTTCCGGTGCAGCCAGAGTGACGTCAGCACGCGTGGATCGACGCATCTGCCGGCAAGCACCGGCGGCACCGCAAGCCACGTCTGTCGCCCTTTTGCAGCATGTGTAGGACACCCTTGTTGCTCCCATATCGTCCAGGACCATTAGCCGCCGATTGATCGCTGGCGGTCTGCACTCATGGCGCCCGTTGAGACGATTACCATTGACCCAACAGCACAGACGTCTCCGCTTGCAATGGTGTCGGGATAGAGCCACGTGGACGACGGAATGGCACAGGGTGGTGTTCTCAGACGAGTCACGCTTCTGTTTTATCAATGACAGTCGCCGTGTACGAGTCTGGCACCGACGTGGTGACAGGGCCAATCCGGCCGCATCTGTGGAACGCCATACCGCGAGACAACGCGGTATAATGGTTTGGGGTTCCATCGCCTAAGATAGCAGGTCACCTCTGGTCCGTATTCAGGGCACTATGACGGCACAACGATACGTGGATGACGTGCTGCAGCCGGTGATACTACCTTTCCTTCAGGGGGTGCCCAATGCCATTTTCCAGCAGGATAACGTCCGGCCGCACACGGCACGCATCAGCCAACATTCCCTGCAAGGTACCCAGGTGCTTCCCTGGCCAGCTGTCTCCCCTGATCTCTCACCTATCGAACATTTCTGGGACGTCATTGGACGTCGCTTGCATGCGTTGCCACCGGCACGTTCAGAAGACGAACTCTGGCAAATGGTTGACAGGAAATGGGCAGTCATCCCTCAGGACACCATCCGCACGCTCATTGCGTCTGTACCTAGACGTGTTGCTGCCTGTATCGCCACTCGCGGTGGTCCTACAACCTACTGATCAGACGTTCTTGCTGCTCAGTGGCAAGGTGTATAATGTTGCAATAAAAATCATTTATTGCTCGTTGCTGTCTCTCTCTGTTTGCCAAATTTCATCACTTTCTGCCAACTCCTTCTTGGTGTTGCATTTTCAATGTCAGGTAGTGTACATTGATTTGTATGCTCTACGCATTGATTTGCATTTAGTGGTTACACCTTTATTTGTTACAGAATGTTGAAAACCTCACTGGACACCAGAGTGTTTAACAAAATGTCGTTTGGATTTAAATTTCAAGAGTAGACCCACATCGGTAATCAGTGGTAGTACTCGTTTTCGATACTATATACAAAAATCCATATTTAATTATATTATGATATTAAAATAATTCCAAATTCAAATTTTGTTCTTTATCGTGAAATCTATGTTCATGAACGTTTTCTCATTCTAATACATTATAAATTGAATGATTTTAGAACAATAAACATAGTTCATATATCATCCATGAATACACATAATTCGTGTCCGAGAGATTGTTCATGCATAAAAAGCGTGTTAACTTCATGTAATGAAAGTAAAACTTTCTTTAGCCGAGTTAGTTTTTTTTAATATTTTTAGTTCCCAATTATGGTTTCTGTAAAACAATCTTTCGACGTTATGTAAAGCTATAAAAAATTAATGTATTAACAAGCAAACTAGCAATTAGATTAATTAAAAAGAATTAATTAAACGGTTTTCATATTCCTATTCAGTTAGTATTGATTATTGGTCCTTTCTTGGAAAAGCTCGCAGACTTTATTTCATTTCATCTTAGTTCAAAGAGAAACACTTTTCTTCTCTGTTTGTACCAAAGAGGCTTGTAACAATTAAATCTGAGTAAATAGTAGATAAAAACTAGGAATTCACTAACTGAAATGACAAAATGATGTCTGGATATCGATTGAATATTCATTAATTTAATTTAAGAAATAAATTTACAAATATATTCTTAAATTAAGACTTTCTTATACTTTGTTGACATTCTTTTGTCCATTAGTCTGTGACTTCATTACAAGAAACAAAATTGTGAGTGTTTACCTTAAAAATCTAAATTGTTATAAATCATATAATGTGCATATTGTTTTTAAAAATAACTTAGAAACAGTTGGTTTGTTGGGATTTAATGGCGCCCTATTTGGCCATGCTGCGCCAGACACAACACATACAAAATCAAGCAATAGACAGACACAGTGAAAGTTTTACTGACACAGAAGAGAGAAATACACCCAGGGAGGAATGCCCTGGCCCAACAACTCGAAGGTTGTTAGAGCAGTGGACATACCCACTGAGCCGCGACGGCCCCACTTTGAAACAGACAAGAGCCACTAAAAGCCATGGGCGCTTTTGCCATTAAAAGAGTTAACAAGTGTGCCCCAAAAAATATTCATTATTTTGGGGTTGCATCGGTCTGCGCATACAGATCGCTCATTTGGCTCTGGCAACGGATCAAAGCAAGTTGGTATTTTCATTCAGTTGCTCTGCGCAAGTTAGTTGTAGATATAACATTACTGTGTGCATCGATCTGAGATGATTGGACTATAATTTATTCAGTACATTAAGACCTATATTTGAGGCAAGACGATGGTAGACTAGCCAGCCTATTACATTTTCATGCCTGTGTATTTTTCATTGAACCAGACGATACATTTATATGGATAAGAGTAACAGAACCTGTTTAGCTATAAAGTGATGACCCGGGCGTGATATGAACACGTATCCTTCTTATCTTCGAATCATTAACGATTACTAATTGACCTGTCTCAATTTCACACATTATCCAAACAAGATGCTATGGGAATACGCCCCTCATTAATAAGTGGATTAAAGAGTTTTATGCATTGAACTCCTGCAATATGAACATAATTTCAGTCTTGTCTTGTATTTTGCAATCAATCAGATAGGTAGATAGTTGGTTAACGTCGCACTGGAGCAATACAAAGCGCCATTGGCGATGGTCCGGGATCAACTCCGAAGAGAAAGATCAATCAGAAAACTTCAATCTTTGTATTATTTTTTGGGATATTTCATCTTATTCTTAAATGACATTTTCGTCTTATATATCCCCATACTATATTTCCCGTGTTTAGATAACAGGAAGGGTGCTTTATTTATTGTCATTTTCAACCAATTTCGGTGGTGAAGTGGTCGTTGTACGGGAACAACATGACGTCAATTGGAAAAGAATAATGGCATCCAAAAATGTGCTATAATGTGACCCAGTTAAGAAGGCAAATGAACTCGAGTGAGTTCATTTGTAGAAAGGTCCTAAGCTAGCCAAAGGAAAGAAATGCTATACGTAGAATAATGTATGGTGATCACCATAGGTGATTATTTGTTTTCCTCATAATCATTTTTATCACTTCTGGCATAGTACGATGAACTCAGAGCCAGAAACAATAAAATACGAATAGACTCGTACGATAACCTCGGAGCCAGAAACCATAACAAGTAGATTAACGAGTTGACTCGTATTAAAATCGGAGCCAGAAACCATAACGAGTAGACTCGATCAAACCACGTGACTCAAATGCTGATCCGCTAGAGCGAACCGGACTGTATATAAAATCGTCCCGATACACTTACAAGAAAAAAATTGTTTATTTAGTCTAAAATTTCTAAACTACCTCTATCACAAAATCATTCAAAATACCCTCATTGTCACAGAATGAAATCCTTTTTCTTCCTGAATACCTAACACTAGATCACCTGGTCTCTAAAGGGATTAATCCGTTTCATCCAACGTAGCCAGATTGCACCTAACCTAACCATCTCCCCCAAATTAATAACTCCAATTTAGCATCAACCAAATCTAATTAATGTCCCCAGGTCGGTTAAGACTGAAGAACTTTCTGGAGCGTGCAGAATTAAGGGTAAACCGGTGGAGCCAACTTGGAGAGATATTTGGGAGGTGGCCAAGTAAAACCCCACTTGCTTGTTTTATATTTGTGTATTTGGAATAATTAATTTTGCTTATGCAGGCTTTTGCTTATTATCAATATGATATATTTTTAATATTTATCAAGCAAGGTTGAGGGCCCTGGCCGCAACCGTAAAATATTAAAATCCAGAGGTTCTGTTCCCTAGAACTTGGCACACTCCTGTCTCTCGATGTAGCTGTCCTGCATTCAAATGGTGAGGTTGAAGACTCTAAACCGTCAGGTGAGTCGGGGGTGAGGGTCTAGAAATGGTGAGGTTGAGCCCCCCCCCCCCCCTGAATTTTCGGATATCCATATTTTTTGTATAGCGTTTTATCCCAATCTCCTAATTGGTAGTGGTCATAGCGTTTGTTTGTCGCCCATTAGGTCCTGGGTTCGAATTCTGGTTCGTAGGAGCATGGATGTTGGAAGCTTCACACTGAGTGCTCCCTCACTAATAGCCTTGTACTGTCAAAGGCCAAATTGAGCAGTAGTCAGAAAAGAATACATAAGACGTGTTACAAAATAATAAAGAAAGCAACAAATTGACCATTCCTCCTCACAGTGTTGCCGACCAATCGGTTCAGTTGTCAGGGTCTAGTTCTGTATCTAAAGGTTCCTTGTTCGAATCGGCCTGCATATTTGTCTGTCAGAATGAACGTGTGGTCTGTTTAAAAACGAAGGGTTGTGCCTAGAATGTGGGGTATGTACGTGAAGTCCAACGTGAACCCACCCCCAGTGATGCGCAGGGGTATGGTAAAGTGGTTCACTGTTCCCGATTCCGCCCCTACAATGCTATCATAAGCAATGTTCAATTGGCGGACATTAAAAAAATTGTTTTATCCCTTACTAGGCTTTACTACCTTCCTCCGTTCGAGTTTTTGCTGCTTCAGAAAAAACACGTTGGCGCCTCTGTTTCCTCAACAGTTTCGTTACGGTCATGGAACAGCTTTTTGAGTTTAGCCACTTCACGTTCTTGAGTTTTTATCTCTTCCGATTGTTCGGATCGTGCAAGCTTTCGAAGTACTGTGTTTATTGGTCTTCTTTAATAATGTTCTATGTTAAATTATACTTCTATGGTTCAAAAGGAACAACGTATCGAGTTGTGAGTAGTTGCGTTGGCTTAGAAATTTCATACAGAATAAGCTCTGTAAATCAACCACCTTCTAATTAAATAGACAAAATCTGTGAGAGGAGTAGCTGTCGTAAGATTAAATTGAATGACTCAGAAGGGTAAGTCACGTGTGCTTACTAATCGAAGTAGGTCGATTGGCTATCAAAGGGCAGAGTAGTGTTTTTAATCACGGTAGATAACCACTTTAACCAATCAATAATTTGTTCCATATTAGGATTCATGCTTTTTCTCACAACCACGTGACAGATCTTCAAACCGTGCAATCGGTAGAAATAACATGAAGCTGAGGGCACATACTCACGTCTATTTCATTAGAAGGTCTATGATGCAAATTGAAGGACGCCAGATCTCATTGTTCGAGAGTTTATGCTGCTTCAGACAAACCAAGTCGCGACTGTATTTCCTCGGCAGTTTTGTTGCGTTCGCGAACAGCTTATTAAACTTTATTCTATTCATGTGCTTGTGTGTTTTCCTCTCACGATTGCTCAGCTTGTGACCGCTTTTGACTTTTTTCGTTGATTTGAGCTTTATTAAAAATTGGTCTCTTCTTCAGTAATGTCCTACATCAAATTGTGCTTCCATTGATCTAAGGGAGCGACGATAGCTAGCCGGAAATAGTTGCGCAAACCAAGTTGGTTTGTTGTTAGGATTTAATGGTGTAAAGACCATATTTGGCCATGCTGTGTGCCAGACACAAGACATACAATATATCAAGCAATAGACAGACACACAATGAAAGTTTTACTGACACAGAAGAGAGTAGTACACCCATGGAGGAATGCACCTGACAGGAACTCGAAGATTGCTAGCGCAGTGAGCGTACCCACTGAGCCTCGATGGCCCCTGCGTTAGCCAAAAAATTCCAAACAAAATTAGTTGCGTTAAATTCATGACGGTAGAGTTCAGCGTTCGGGAATTTTTGCTGCTTTAGTCAAACCATGTCGTCAGGCATCTTTTTCCTCAGCAGTTTTGTTGCATCGTCGAACAGTTTTTTATCTTTGCCAGATCAAGTGTTTGTGATCTTCCATCTTCCGATTGCTTGGGATTGGGACGGATTTTGTAGCTTTGTATTTGTCTTCTCTTGAGCAATGTTCTGTATTAAATTTCACTTCTATGGTTCTAAGGAACTGACGTAGCAAGCTCAAAATATTTGCGCTAACCTAGAAATTTCAGATAATAATTAGATGTGCACATTTTATGACACCAGAGTTTAGCAATCGAGAGTTTTTTCTGCTTCAAACAGATTTTCTGTCGGGTACCAATTATAAAATAAAGAGAACTGGGTCCCAGGGATTTGTATCCCTTTCACCTGATATACAACCTAATGACCAAAAGATCACAGGACCTAATGAGTGAGGCTCAGCTTATTCCATTGGGTCCTCTGTTCCTGTATTTGGGGCTACCTACATTATCTGTACATTCCCTTGATAGTTTGGGAAGCACCTGTCCTAACTATATACGGACGCGAGGAGATTGATGCCATAGGGTTTGTGTCCCGGGTTAAGCCAAACATTCCGATTTTCTATCTGATAAAATAAAAAATGGATTCTATAGATATTCACACATGCTCAAAATTAAGCAGAGCAGTTTGAATTCCTAAGCTTCCAAATGAAATCATTTATGCTATAAACATTCCCTATTATTGTATTTTAATGATGCAAATGTATCTTATGTATGCATCTTAATGATAAATTCTAACAAATAGTGAATATATATTTGCAGTATCTTCCCATTGTTCTCAAATACCATAATCAAATTTGAAATCTCAATCTCTCAAGAGTTGATTAAAATCATCACAGCCTCTGGGACAGAAGCTGAGCCTAAAGAATAGATTTTGTAATAATTGCTCTTAATATTATTCAATAAATTTCCATAATTACGCTTATCTAAGCAGTAGGAAATCTGTTAATTAAATACCAGGAATGCTATTCTGAAACTGAATATGTGGCTGTGTTATGGTGGTGCACTCTTTGTGAATGGCGAGTTTTAATTTGGAAAGCTTAAGTGTCTGTATTAGTTACATTAAATAATTATTCGCAAATATAATGAGATCAGAAAACTTCAGAAGGAAGTTTTCAAAGTAGTTCAGTAGACTTTTCCAATCCTTCGTTTTGACAGTCAACGAAAGCTTATAATGTTTTGCATACTTAAAGAGCATAATTACCACTGCATATTAATTATATTTCCAACCACTAAATTTGTTTGTCTGAATTCGAAAAGTTATGATAGGTATGATCCTATAATCTTTCCGTAAGAATTATTTATAATTGTTAACCATGTAATATAAAAAAGGCACGCAATGCATTTATTGATACGTTAAACATTTGGTTTTCTTTCAGTCCTTGAAAGGTTTTGGAAAACCATACAAATAAAGATTTTAAAATTTGTCATTAAGGGGGTAGATTAACGTATTAAAATCAACGAATCTTGAAACGTAAACACTATTTTATGTAGAATAATAAATATATCCATGCGTAAATTTTAATTCGCTTTCAAGACGATTTTCAGGCAGAATGCCTGTGATCTCCTTCAACCGTGAAAAGATCTAAAATATAGATAAACTTTACCTTTTTCAACAAATATTATTGTTTGCTAGATTTACTCTACTTGATACATAGTTCATTAAAAATATCTCACTAGAGATAAATATTACCATATATTTGAGTAATATGTGAGATTTACCGTCTTTAAGGGATTTAAAAGGGGGAAACTTTAGAAATTGAGTAGCTAATTTCTGATTCAAGGATCCTATTAAATGAGTTCCAATTAATAACGAACTGAATAAATTAAATTGTAACACACTTTCAGTATTCAAATGAAGAGATTAAATTCAAAAATATTTTAACTAAACTAAAACTTGCCAGGCTAGGTTATTTTCAGTTCTTTGTGTTAATGTATCTGTTAAATTCCTTAGAAACTAAAATATTAAGCACTAAATGTGTTTTTGTCATGGGTCTTGTCAGTTGTATTTTCAGATTTTGAATTCATATTCCTTATTAAAGATGAAAACTCGATAATAAATTACTTTTCTTACCTTTGAATATAATTACAGTTTTCATGCGTGTCAATAACATTGAGTTCTATATACTGGGAATGGAATGATCCAGGTACTCGACATCTACCTTTTGGGCTCCTATACCAATTGGGCCTTGCTTTTGTTCTATTTGAGGACAACTTCGAATGCGGCTTTTATAAACATCGTATCCGGAATGAATGCACTATCTTTCAAGCAGAATTGCTTTGTATTAATCTCGCAGTTAAGTGGTTTAAAGAAAATGGACATTTCTGTTCAAAGTACCTTATTTGTAGCGATTCTCTTTCCTCTTTACATTTACTGAAGAATGTTGCAAGCACAGAAAAATTGGTTGTTGAAACGCTTTTAACAATTAGTTCTCTTAAAAATAGAGGAACTGAGATTTTTTTGCCTATGTGCGTGGACACTGTGGAATTTACGGGAATGAAAGAGCTGATTTTTTAGCCAAAGACGCTTTGAATTTAGCAATTGATGTAAATTGTAACATTCCTAAGTGTTACTTGAAAGGCACATATTATGAAAAGCTTGTTGCTAAGTGGAACGAAGAATATGTCTCGTCTGAGAAAGCTGGCCACACCAAAAAAATTTTTCCTACTACTAAGCATAGATTGAACTCAGAATTATTTTTCTTCACAAACTTCCAACTTACACAATTTCTATCTGGCCATGGAAATTTTGCTAAATATCTATATAGGTTTCATCTTCGGACTAATGATTTGTGCGAGTGTTTTAAAAAGCAGCCACAAGATGTTGAGCATTTGCTTTTTAGTTGTCCTGCATTTAAAACTTCAAGATTGTGCCTAAAAAATGATTTGAGAAAATTAGGTGAAACATGGCCAGTGAAACTCAATGTTTTTGTAAAATCTAATCTGCTTTTCTACTCATTTGTCAAGTTCATAAAATCTTGTAATTTCAGTTAAATTGTTTTCCACTGTGTCTTTGTTAAATCAACTTACTTCTGTAAGCCCCGTGTTGTACTTCTGTGGTGCACGGGGAGTTTGCTTTTGTTCAATAAAAAAAATAATACCAATTTAGAGAATAAGCCCCTCATGAAATAAAAGTATATAACTCGAGTACTAAGTGTATAATTCCGCACAAAATGCATACATTTTCTCTTTCCTTTTACATAATTTGTACAATTTTATTTTTATAGATAAAAAAATATATTCATAAGTTTATGAACCTAGAAAACAGATTGCATATTACAGTACAAAAACTTCACATTTCCCAGGGTGGTTCTCGGGTCCTAGTACCCTAGTACCGGTGACTCCCCATACAAATATTATGTATGGATCGTAGAACGAGTTGAATACCATCTCATCCACATGGTACTGCTATTGTTTGATTTTCTAAATATTGTTTAGTGACTGAGTCTTCTTGAGGCATTTTGTGCAAAACTAAAGACATTAAATAAAAAATAGTTTTCAAAATATAATTCAATAAAAAATATTTTTAATGTATGAAGTGTTATTAAAATTAACCCCTAAAACATAACATTCACCACACCCTTAACGTTCCAGAATATTTCTTTTTTCTCTTTTTACCTGCTAGCTTTTGTTTCGCTGCTACAGCCATCTGGGGACATGAACCCAGTAAGTATTTACACCACTTTCTCCTTTTGACCTTCCCTACCTCGCTAACCATGGCTTCAAGCAATCCCACTCAAGTTATTTCTTCTTCTTTTTTCGATGTCCTAGTGCAGTCCACTACAATAATTCAGATGCACGTGCGACTTTTATAGAAACCCCGCCTTTTCTGACAATAAACTTTCTCTAAATCCTAAACCCAAGGAGGATTCATTCTTTTCACGAGCCCCTTCAAACAAATATAGCAAAGCCGTTCCAACCTCCCCCACCGTATGTGACACGTAAAACCCCATTCTCTGATATATACTCATCCTGATATTTAATATTTTTTAAGTTTTCCTGAATGGTTATCTGCCTCAGCATTCAGCCTATGAATTCAACAATACACACACACATTAGATAGTTCGAACGATTGCCTACACCACTCCTTTTAAGCCTGTAATTTTGATTTCTGTTATCATGACATGTATAAATAGGATACATTTAAGAAAAGTGCCGTGAGAAACCGTTTAATTGAATTAAAAGGGACGACTAAAAAGTATAACTTTCGTAAATAGAATGGGTGAAACAGACTCCTGGTCGATGTCTGAAAGCAACGGATTCCATTTTCATAGAAATTTGATTTTGAAATGAAGATATTTTATATCCTAACTAGCTGAATTGACCTGGCGTTGCTCGGGTTTAATTGATTAAACGTCGATAGAAAGTCACTTTTCTGTCATACAAAATGCAAATATAGAGCAAAAATAAGCGAATGCAAAATAATTTTTAAAACAGATTTTTATAGCTTCTACAATCTACTTTAGATCCATTCATTTCACACACTATAGGTAAGACAAACCTACAAAAACTGATTCTGAGATGACTATATATAAAAGTCAATTTTGAGTTTTGGAGTGATTGCGAATGCCCTTTAAGTTCATTTTCTAAAAAAATGATCGTATTATTGCAGTCAGTTTTTTCTTATCAATATTTTTTTGTTTGTAGCACCTTGCACCAGGAATCCGAATTTCGGAATGCCACCATCATTATGAAAGGCTGACAAATCATATTGATACGATATTATGATGAACGTTTCAAGCAATTACACTTTATACTCGAAAATTCCATCCCACATTTTACAGACGGGATACATAAACGATATGATAGTGAGCTATTTTCAGCGCAACCGCATCCATCTACGATTGCACCATACTCTACGATTCTAAAAAAGATATTCCAATGTCATATTGATAGGCGACTCCTGTAGATGTTAACTCTGACATCATCTGCACAGCCAGGCCGGGAGAGAGCGCCCCCTAGCAAGTGCTCTGTCTAGGATGACGGGACGTTACACCCCTCTTCACACCCAAGACAAATAGAACGGGGGTTAATATTTAGCCTACGTTACCCGCAGGGTTCCAAAGAATAAGTGTACCAAATTTGGTGTGAATTGGTCAAACGGTATAGATTTGTATAGAGAACAGACAGATAGACAGACAGATGCCAACTATGCTTTATATGTATAGATTGTAGAGTAATTGAATTTGTTGTCCCATTTAGAATCAGTAATACATTAGAGTTACAAGAGGATTAGACAATGAATACATTTTATACTTGACGAGTTACATATTTGATCTCTCAGCATCTATGATATTATTATGATTTTAAAATAACAATTCTAACTGTGTATTTGTCTAATAGATGCCGTGAGTATTTTTGATTGCATAGCAAATCTTAACTGTTATGAAACAGATCTTCATCGGAAAGCGTGTGTGACGATTTCACGAAGAAATTTCACTTGTGAGAAGCCTGTATGGCGTTTCCTATTGTGATTCGGAAATGGTGTGTAACTATGTTAGACCCATTAAAAAATTGTTACTTTCGAGGAGAATGTTCATTGAAGACTGAGGTGTGCCATGCACTTTATTGGAAGCAAGAGTAAGTAAGACTAGTAAAAGTATAAGAAACGCTGTTTATATTTTGATTATTTCTATTTCACTTAGAGTATGAAAAGTGCATATCGATGCATATATTCATAGTAAATGGATTGAAATAGGAGTAACAACTCTTTTGTCAATGGATATGAACAATTAACCCTCTTAGTGGTTATCTCGGCGAGGTACCTAATCATTACAAAAACTGACAGGATCTTGGTGGACGAAATATAGCATCATTAGAAGAAAAAACTGACCAGATCTTGATCTCGTCATCATAAAAAAGTTGGCTATGTCTTGATGACGCGATATCTCGTCATTAGCAAAATTGTTCAGATCTTGATGGACGAGATATATCGTCAAAATCACTTGGAGGTTTAAGAAGCTGTTGCGCAGATGCTGTTCACAGGTCTGTTTTATAGAATTACCTTTGGTCCATAGTCTGCTTTTCTGGTGGTCTTCTCTTTTCTAGTTTATGGTTAGTCTAGTATGGTCTAAACCATACCGCGATATAATTACAAAAATGTTTCACATGAGGTAAACATTCATGTTATGACATTTTGAAATTTAAAAAATCAATTTTGTAAAAATTACAAAATCTAACTTTTTATACAGTCCCCCGTTTCCTATAGTGATAGTTAGTAAACGTTTACACTCATCCTAACAAACGTAACACAAAAAGTTTCACTTCTGTGTGACAAAAATTGACCGAGATATTTAATTTCAAAGTTTGGGATTTATTCAGATTTATTTTGCCTTCATTGAGGGGTCGGTTAAAATATAACTTAGAATAATTCGAGATTGAAATCAGAGTGCAACGCCCATTTTACGGCGAAAGGGGGGTTCTCCGACCATAAACGATGGGTGCATGTATAGTAAAGTGGACATGCCCGATTCACTGAAAGCGGTCGCAGCGCCCCAGTGGGGAAAGTTTGGAAATCTAACTCCGGAACTAAGCAAGATAGACCAAAGATGTTAATTCGAAAGTTGTAGACCATCGTCGAATTATGTAGAATCGACACCCTTAAAATGAAAAATGCGCAAAAAGAACCGGATAAATGGCAGCGGAATGCAAACTACCAGAGGCGGTGCACTTTGATTTCAATCTCGAATTATTCTAAGTTATATTTTAACCGACCCCTCAATGAAGTCGAAACAAATCTGAAAAAAATCCCAAACTTTGAAATTAAATATCTCGGTCAATTTTTGTCACACAGAAGTGAAACTTTTTGTGTTACGTTTGTTAAGATGAGTGTAAACTTTTACTAAATATCACTATAAGGAACGGGGGACTGTATAAAAAGTTAGATTTTGTAATGTTTACAAAATTGATTTTTTAAATTTCAAAATGTCATAACATGAATGTTTACTTCATGTGAAACATTTTTGCAATTGGAAGTATATGTCTACGACCAACGGTTGCGAAAATAAAGGCCGGGTACGGACTTTGCGTTGCACCCTGTATATAATAAAAAACAATCAAATTACAAAAATATTAAAACGTAAAATAATAGAAATGCAGACCAGCAAAATGCCAAAAGATCAAAAAGTCAAAATATTAGAAATACAGACCAGCAAAATGCCAAAAGATCAAAAAGCAGACAAGTAAAAAGCCAAAAAAGTTGGGGGTAAAAAATAGTCAAGCAGAATTTTTGGAGGGGTGTGTGAGCTACTTTTGGTGAACTGCAGCTCACACGCAGAAAACACCATATTGTGTTGACTGGGTGAGGCTCCTCCCTGATGACGCCCTGATCCACCAACACTTCACTTCAAAATTTTCTTAAATTTCTTGATTTTAAAATTTTTGGATTTCTCTTTGTTTTGGTTTGTAATTTTGAATTATGTATATATATTAGGCTCGTTGAGTTACCTATTTGCATAGAGTATTTGGGAAACAATTATTCCAGTAATCCCATTTCACAGAACGACCTATGCTATTTTATAGAATTACTTATGGCCTATGGTCTGCTTTTCAGAGGACATAAAGTATGTCATTACTCTAGTACTTCGCTATTTCAAAAAAGAAACTTTGTTTCAAAGATGGGATAATAAATATTTATAAGTATCGAATAGGGATATAAAAATAAGTATCAAATTGCTCTTCTATGTGCCGTATGAATTATAATTATGAATCAAATGTAACTGAGGTCTCCAAACAGCCTAAGCAATTCTGAAAGTTCCAGAAAGTATTCAAAATATTTTGTGTCCATTTCCATTTCTCATCGATGGAAACACCCGTAAAATTACGAGAATTTATCCAACCTAAAAGATCTGTTTGTCTGTCCAATATAAATATTTGATGTCTCCGTTCTTTTTCCAAGAAAGCAAAATAAGAGGTGGATTTAGAAAATGCTTCAGTTGCAGGTTTATTTTTTCCTTGTTTTTACCTTTAAAATATATCTATTTGTTCAGACAATTATTTTGTTTCCTCATTTTTAGATACAATATGGAGTACGATAAAAATATTTTTGGCATAATAAAAATGTATGTCATCTAGAATTAGTTTGTAACTTCGAAAAAATGTTTAAAATGTCTAAGCCACACAAAACCAGCAAAAGAGTCTCACAAAATTCTATAATTTTGGAATTAGATTGTTTTTTAATCCTTAAAGATATTATTGTGTCTTAACGATATGTGATAGATAAAATAAGAAATATCATTCCATTTCCCTATCAAACATAGCTCTTAATTACATTATTAAGTCACACAAAGCCATCAAAAAAATTTAAAAAATTTTAACATTTTGTAATTACATTATTTTTAAATCTTTAAAGATTTGACTATCTGAACGAAAAATGATAGAGAAAATTTAAGAAATATTACTCCATTTCCAAATCAAACATACCTCTAAATTACATTGTCCGTGTGTCTAAAATGAAAGTTTATGATACCAATTTCTATTGGTCGATTAAGCGATTTCTAAACAAATAATTGCAAGGCAGTTACAATCACCATGGATTATTACAGACGAATTTCCGTTCTTTATTGTGTAACGAGGCAATGAAATCCAGAAGTTATTTAGTTCAAAATCCATAAAGAGAAAACCATTATCATTTATTTCCTCATGACACTCGGAAAAGAGTTTGCGGAAACTGAAAAAAAATGAAAAATTATATTTTATGGAACAGGAGTGCAATTAAGGTTAGAGCTACTGGATACCTTTTGTATGCGATTGGTCAATGATCTCATTGGAACTCTATATTTCGAGGCCAATACAGTCCGAAGAGTATGTTTCGAATGGGGATAAAAAAGCAAACATTAAATTAAAATTTTATTATACAATTTATACAATTGTTCTACAATTTTTTATGAAAAAGATATATTCCCGTAGCTTAGAAAGGACATTAAAGGCAAATGTATTATATAGGTTGATATATTGAAACCTCATAGTATGAAATTTTAAACTGACTTAACATATTTTTATTTAAATTGAATGAACATTTTTCAAGCGCATTTCTGTTGAAAACAAATTTGTGCATGTATCATTTATCTTCAATCTGCTTTACATCGGAGCGAACTAAATTTTTAATCTACTATCCCTTTTATGGGTACCATTTTTTAAAGTGCTATTAACAAAAATTTAATCCAATTATAATATTGAACACGAATCAATTCATTATAACGAGCTACGAATCCCGTAAATTTCAAAAATCGCATATTTGTGGGCTGATGAAGACTGTATATAATGAAATACCTGTTAATTCATTCATTTTTAGTCCATTATCTCGCTCCACAAAGCGTGTAAAATTCTAAAACTTTGCACATTTGTGTACAGAAACTAAAGGATGTAAACAAATGGTCCTTTTGATATAGTTTGCTTTTCCAATTTTAATTTATAAAGCTTCAATCAGGTTGATCAGACAATTTAAAAGAATTTTTTTGACAATCTTTTAATTTCCAAACTCTTTTGAAGAACAAATATTAAAATATACAAATATAGAGCCCCTTTTCTTAATGCTGCCCTCCTCACAAACATCTCTAATGGTATTTTAAATTTAGCAACATGTGTAATGGAAAACAGTTTTAACTATATTACATTTTTATTGTATCTGAGATGTAGTATTTGCTTTTATTAATCAAGCATCATTTTTTTATTCTTTAGTTTAATGTTGGTTTAATCTTATAACCAAATCACCTTCATGTGAAATTTTGACTCAATTAATGAATAACTTTTTCAGTTATGTCGAATTTACTATCGCGTGCTAAACTTTTGAAAAGCAGTATATAAAGCTTTGTTTAAAACCCAAAAAAATTAAAACCAGAGATGGCATTCCAAATCATACCAATTCTCAGAAAATTCAATGAAGTTCTAATGTATAATCTCAATTCCCACATAAACTTATGCATGATCGAACTTGATTTGGCATTGCCCATTCAGCCATCAAATAAGATTTGCTGTTCATATGTTATGCAAATTCTGCTTTTCTTTGATAGGTTGAATTTATTGAAGTACGAACTGAAATATCTATCTTACAAAAGAAGCTCTATATTTTTCATAGGGAAAATATTCTCATTTGCAATTATAACGCTTCAAAAATTAACATTTGGGAAAAGTGAATTACATCCACATTCAGCTGTATTCAAGTCATAACATAATTAATATTGATATCTTTAGCATTGATTTTAATTGTTCAATATAAAGAATCTTGTAACTTTTTAATATTCTATAACAATACTTTTTTCATGCTGCACATAGAATACTTCAAAAAGTGTTACATTGGTGTCAAGAAAAGGAATCTCGAATCGGCAAGATGAGACACAGCACCATTTTGATTTTGAAAACTATCGGATACGAGCTATAGAACTAATTGCTAAAATCTGAATTTACCTGCAGCCACTATTTATAGTGTTTTGTGCACCAGAGAAGAAAGGAATATGCATGGAATGTATGTGTTAACAACAAAGAAGTATTTTTGAGATTTCATGTGCTATCATTTGTTTGTGCTTCAATTCTACTTACAAAGGATCTTAACTGGTCAAAGAAAGAGCCGTCATTAATTCTGCGTTACTTGTATGGTTTGAATTGACGTTCCTATCGATAGGGATAAAAGATTATTTAATAGTTTTGTCACAAAACTAGTAGATTCTTCCAAATCCTAATATTATTGAACTGAAAAAATCATTGTGGATAGAGAAAATTATGAGGAGCAATTTGTGAAAGAGTTATTGAATAGTATTACAAATGAAAGTTTATAACGGAGGTTCTCGAAGTAGACTGATATATGTATAGAAATAAATGATTTATGAGAAGATTGTGTCCCTTTTTGCTTGCACATAGTAATATCCAGTGTACCACTCTACAAGATCTGTTACAGAAAGGTTCTTAGATTTTGCAGAATTTAGTTTTGTTCATGTACATTTATTTCTACAAAAACTACATTTTAGCTGCTGCTTATCTGGCATAGTGGTCATAACGTTTGTCTTCCTCTCAGTTGGTTCCTGGTTCTAATCCAGGTTTAAGCGTCTGGGTATAGGCGATTGTCCATTAGAGAAGCAACTGCGGCTTATCCATTGTGTGCTCCTTCACAAATAGACATTTGTACGTCTCTTACAGTGCTGAGGATGTCAGTTGTCGGGCAGTTAAAAAAATATGATATACATGTCGATCGAAATATCTTTAAACTTGCCTCTATTTTTCGAATACATTATATTTTCAATTTTTATCGAGAGGGTATGACATTCATCACCTCTATTTCTCAGAATTTCTTCAACAAATACGTACATGTGTCCACATTTATTGCTCAGTGACTGTTATAACTGGCCAAAAATGGTGCAGAAGCCAAAACTATAATAAAATAACACATAACAATCAAAGATTAGCACAAAAACAGCTATAGAAACAGCATACACTCAAACAGTCCTTGGTTTCCCAGTGGCGATTGAAAAGAGAGTTCTTACTGAGTGCAAGGCAACGAAGTAGGTGATCTCTGTCCATTTCCTCACGAAAATCGTAGAGCAAGCAGAAAGGGTCAGAGGTCATATCATAACGAGATACTAGGTCATGTCAGCAACAGCTCTACGCCTTGGTCACTTAGGGATGTCAACAATGGGTTGATTTGATTTGTTGGGGTTTGATGGCGCACGGGCCACATTTTACCATGTTGCACCAGACACCAGACATACAATATCAAGTAATAGACAGACACACAATGAAAGATTTACTGACACAAAAGAGAGAAATGCATACAAGGAGGAATGCACATGACAGGAATCAAACCTGCGCCGTCTACTCGAAGGTTGCTAGCGCAGTGGGCATACCCACTGAGACACGACGGCCCTGTCAACAATGGGATGCAGAATTCTAAATACAAATTAATCCTTAAAGCACGAAAGATTGATTGGTGGCTGGGTTCGGAAATGGCGCAAAGGTCACATTTCGCCTTAGTCACTTAGGGATGCCAACAACATACAACATCACGTAAATTAATATCCACATACAAGGAAAGTTTTCCAGATACATAAAAGAGAAATACACCCAGGTAGGAAATGAATATGCACCAGTCCCTAACTCAGGGGTTGCTAGAGCAGTGAGCAAACCCTCTGAGCCAAGGCGACCCCTGAAGTACAAAAGAAAATTCATTATTCCAATTCCCCACTTCTTTTCTCTCCAGTAAACTATTTTGTATTAATGTCTCAAAAATGAACACATTTTATGAGGAATTGGAAAGACTACTCAATTAACGATATCCCCCTCATATGTAAACATTCTAAGCGTTCCTTGTAATAAAAAGTCCCTATGCGTTTCCCAGAACCTAAATAAACTGACTAATAAGTCACGATCTAAATACAATTGCCTCGAAGGTCTTTCATCTAAGAGCACGATTTGAATTAAAAACTAGCGAATGAAATTGTTCATTTATCAAATAATGAATATTAATTGTTGAATAATTAAGCACATCTTTGACACGGGCGTTTTCTAATGCAAGACAGGAGCAAGCTTAATTTCTGATTTCGATTATTCATGGAATAAACCATTTAAGTTGTTCTTATAAAAATAATTTGTTATGCAACCCTTCCTTATGAATATTAAATGTTTACGTGTGGACGTAGTGATTAAGTGTTTGAATATTTATAATTACTGTCACGTTGATATTTGTATCAATTCTGTTAATATACGAAACCGAGTCAATAAAATTAAATTCTGTAGATGTAATTGAATATGTGTGATTATGAAACCTTTCCTTATGAATATTGGATAGGTTTGCCTGGAGCTGAACGTATTGCTTAAGTGTTAGGATATTTATAATTATTATCACGTTAATACTTATAAGAATTCTGTTAACGTACGAACTAAATCAATCATCATCTATTTATTAATACGTGAAGAAAAAACTTTGTACCCCTTTTTAAGCACATTGCGCGCACGGAGGAGTATGAGATTTGGCATAATTTGCCACCACATAAATTAGTATCGAAAGTTAATTGCATCATTTTGCTGATCAGAAACTTAAATATAAAGGAAGCATTAGTCAACGGAAGAAGAATGCGCATCAAATTTATGCATCGTAATACTATTGATTGCGAAGTTTTAACTGGAACCGCACGCAATAAGAGAATTTTGATTCCAGGTATAAATTTAACATATTCCGGAACTATTTTACCATTTAACTTTCAAAGAACTCAATTTCTAATTATACCTGTATTTGCGATGACAATAAATAAGTCTCAAGGACAAACATTCGAAAAAAATTGGAATTTTATTGAGGCAGCCAGTTTTTACACATGGTCAATTGTACGTCGCAGCAAGTAGAGTTCGATCATTCGATGGTTTGAGATTTTATATTTCAGAATATAACGGTCAAGGGCATTTTGCAAACGATGAAAGAGTTTTTACATAAAACATGGTCTACACAAGTTTTGAATCATTAAATTCATTGTCGAACTATTTCAAGTTCAATGGACAACATTTATTTTTTTTAACCACCCGGTTTTTTTGTTTCAATTAAAAATATATAAAAACATACGAAGCACGTGTTCCTTATTTAATTTTTTGGATTTATTTTTTATTTAAATTTTATATAATTTGAAAAAGATAGGCAAATTAACTGTGTAGCCTTGGCGAAACCTGTGGCCAGTATAGCAATAAAAAAAACCAAGAAAATGTCAAACAACGCGTTATTGTTTTTTAGATATGGCTTAACCAAGCTATACCGCATTTTTCCTTTGACGTATTTGTACATGCTCGCAGCTTACGTGATAGAACAAAATTCAAAATAATTATATGCAATGAATATAGAGGTATACTCTTTGACAAAAGAACCTTATTAAAGTTGAAACTTAAAAATTAAATGAATTATGGTCGAATTTCGACCACTGGGCGACCACTAGTAATTATTACCACGTTAATACTAGTAAGAATTCTGTTAACGTACGAATTAAATCAATCATCATCTATATAATTTCTATAGTATAGATCCCTTTTACGCCTCTTACACTTGACGAATCTTATCAAGTGAGGTATCAAAAGAAAGAGAATTTCCCGGAGCACAGACGAATCCGTTCTATTTCTCCAAGGTGTGCAGAGGGGGGCTAAAAATAATTCGAAATCCCCATAGGAATAACATTGAGTGTAAAACGATTGCGGTACGCAACTCAGTTTGTTTTACCAGTATTGATTGAAAACAACTTTTCCAATAAAATTCTTTTATCAGTATTACTCGGAAAACCAGTTTGTTTTACCAGTATTACTCGGAAAACAATATTTTCCTCATCTATATTATTTCTATAGTATAGATCCTTTTTACGCATCTTACAGGAGACGAATTATTTATTTATGCATTGAACTGGTTTTTCATTTCTTTCCATAATATCAATAATTTATGAATATGCGATTTGATGATATAAGGATATTAAACGACGCATGTTCTACGCAAGGTTAAGATTTGAAAAAAAATTGAGAGAAAATATACAACTTAACAATTTTTGTGAATTCTAGAGAGTTAAGATAACCTAATAGACCTTTTGGCGGAGGAATTACGTGTTTTACACAAATGGTTGGAACTGCGCTAACAGTGATCTCAAGGAAGTGTTGTAAATAGTGATTGAATAAATTTTTTTGATATTTTGGATATAAAAAAATTCACTTACATCTTTTACCCTTACAACGGATGGGGGGGGTGTAATTGTTCATGCGAGAATTCTAGCACGGGCACGCTAGTTAATTTATAATTCTGTAGAATAATTTAATCCAAGTTATAACAAATTTACCAATGTAGTAAGACTATTCAGGGGGTTATCTAACAATAATAAGAAAACACTGAGTTCGTAAACACTTTTATACATAAATTTTATGCATTTTCTTTGGTATAATTTGTATATTAGCGCGTGGTAACAAATGCTTGTATACAAAATCAATCTGTGAACAAGATTCATCGTCAGTTTTGCCACTTCGTTGCTTGGCTTAAGCTGTGCCACAACAAATTATTAACAACGCAGAGAACTCACCATTCTCAAGCAGTTTGGTGATGATAAATCTAAGATAGAGATCAGGGCAAACGAAAAAATAATTGAAAGCTAATTTTTTTTAATTCAAGACTGAAAAAGTGATTAGTTGAAACAAGTAAATGTGATACAATTAAGATGCATATTTGGGAGCGTTACTATAAAAACATGACTGAGTTGTACACATTTATCACTTTTTTATTTCCAATGGTGGATACAGAAGACAGAACTAAAACAGACTATAAAATACGATCCTGTTTATAGTATAATCTGTAAATCTTATAGGTACTTCGCCTCGCAGTCCTTTCCCACAGCGAAGTGAGTAGAGGTCAGAACTAGCAACAGAAGACAGAACTAAAATAGATAATAAAAGATGCTGTTGACTGTATAATCTGCAAATCTTAATAGATGCCTTGCCTGCCTTCTGCTTTCTGGATTCTGCTTGACTATTTTTTACCCCCAACTTTTTTGGCTTTTTGGCTTTTTACTTGTCTGCTTTTTGATCTTTTGGCATTTTGCTGGTCTGTATTTCTAATATTTTGACCTTTTGATCTTTTGGCATTTTGCTGGTCTCTGCATTTCTATTATTTTACGTTTTAATGTTTTGTATATTTTGTAATTTGATTGTTTCTTATTATATATATATATAATTGTTTTGGATCGGTGTATATGGTTTGCCTTTCCTCATCAGGTATACAACTACGAATTCAATTTACACTGCTGGCCATCGTAAATGCAACACCCTGAAGGAAGCATGCAAATAATATGAAATTTACAACATGCATTAGCGGAGGTGAGATATGCAAATGATTAGAATTTCAGCACATCACGTGCGCCTGTGGCGCCACTTCAAAGCGCTATTTAAGGCTTGGAGATTTCGACGATTTCAAGTACGGCAATTGTGTTTTTCTTGTGGTTTTTTTTCAAAAAAAAGATCAATTATGCCTCGTAGAAAACAGCGATCATCTTTTGATCAAGTATCCGAGTTCGACAGAGGAAGGATAGTGGCCTACCGAGATTGTGGATTATCTTTCAGGGAAATCGGTGGTCGTGTTGGACGAAACCAAACAACTGTAATGCGGATATGTGATCGTTGGATGCTGGAGGGTACGACGGACCGACGTGTTCGATCGCATCCACCTCAGTGCACTACTTCACGTGATGACAGGCATATTGTGCGTATGGCAGTGACGGATCGCTCAGCCACAGCACGAACCATAGCACAGCACATTCAGTCTGTACCGCATCATCCAGTGTCTGCGCGTACCATTCGACGCCGTTTACAGCAGAGAGGTCTGTCCGCAAGACGTCCATTGCTTCGTCTACCTTTGACGCAGAACCACAGACGTTTCCGCCGCCAATGGTGCGATGAAAGAAGGATGTGGACGGCAGAATGGAATGAAATTGTCTTTACTGACGAGTCACGCTTCTGTCTGCAACACCACGATGGTCGGATTCGAGTCTGGAGACACCGTGGAGAGAGGATGCTGAACAGCTGCGGTACTTTTGCGGTACGCATTGCCGGTACTTTAAACAGTCAGCGCTACATCTCCGAGGTGTTGGAGCCAGTTGTCCTTCCTTACCTTCAGGGCTTGCCCACAGCCATATTTCAACAGGATAATGCGTGACCACACGTGGCACGCATTGTCCAAGGGTTCTTCGTCAATCGCCAGATTGAATTGCTTCCCTGGCCAGCTCGCTCTCCGGATCTTTCGCCGATAGAAAACATGTGGTCCATGGTTGCTCAACGATTGACCCAGAATACATCCCCAGCTGCCACACCAGATCAACTTTGGCAACGTGTGGAAGCTGCTTGGTCTGCTGTACCCCAAGAACACATCCAAAGTCTCTTTGAATCAATGCCGAGGCGTGTGGCAGCGGTGATCTCCAGCAATGGCGGTTACTCTGGCTACTGATTTTGGCAGGAACCACACTTCACAGAAGTCTATAAATTTAATCATTTGATACTTGGTCAACATGTTATCTACAAAATAAATTTTGTTGTGATATCTCTTGTCTTTCTTGGTGTTGCAATTTGGGTGGCCAGCAGTGTATTTTGTTGTTTTGTTGTTTTAATTTCTTATTCTGTCTCCAAAGTATGAAAAAGTTTTCATAACATAAAAATCATTAATTCTCAGAAAAAATTTTTGAGAGGTTTAACTGACAAATACTAAAAACACAATACAGTCATAAGTGGTTTATTTAAATTGCTCTTTTATAACATTCAAAACTAACTTATTAAGAAGGATATAATGGTTTAGCATTATCATTAATCGTCGTTTAAAGGGTAATATTTGTATCTGCGACAAGTAAATCACCCTTTAACGCAGATTAGCGTTGACTAGTCGCCAAGAATGTGACTAGTCGGCAACGACACTTGGTCGACTAGTTTCCAAGAATCGATTGTCTATATGGCATGCGCCTGGCTTATTTCCCGTTTTGCTAACCACTTATTATGACAATAAGCAAAACAATAAAACGTGTTATGATGGTAAAAAAACGGTATACATTTTACCGTTTTGGTGAACATAACATTACAGGTTCGAGCGCTTGAGGAGCAGTTCATTTAATAAAAGCGAATACCCGTTTATGAAACACCTTATATCAGCCGCATATATCTCGATGGCTCAATGAAAATTATTGAATAGTGAAGTCAGTGCTGGAGACTACTTCTGTTACGCGACGAGCTGTATGATACACAATTTTTTTCTCAGCACATATCACAACGAACACAGAGTGAAATAATACATATTATAAAATTCCTTCGCCCAAACATTGATAATATCTGCAAAATGTAAAAATCATAATTTCACTTTCTCATAACGTACCTAAGAATTTCTACTTTTCATACTTGGGTCGTTCCACGCCAAATCGACACAGAAAAGTGGCATTTTCAACCCGACTCCTTCCAAACTTTTTAAAACTCGGCTCTTTTATTTCCCAGGAAATAGTTGAAAGGAAATCTGAAGATCGACTTGCGATAGTGTTTTATTTATGTTAATTTTAAATTTTAAAAATCGGCCAATATTGCATGATTTTAGACATACTAAAAAGCCTGTATCTTTTTATCCAATTTGACCTAAAATAAGGTTATTTTGTATTTAAAGATATAATTTTATGATAGGTTACGTGCCCCTATGGATGACCTTACGAACAGTCATTCAATATGATCTTTGATCTTGAATTTTGAAAAACTTTATTATTTTTTCGTAAAAACATTTGCTAAAGAAACACTGTCTTTGTAACTGAAAAATTTCAAGTTGGAACTTGCTTAGTTTCATAATGAAAAAAATATTCCAAGTGTTCATATTGAATGAAATTAATACACTCATATAAACAGTAAAAGACATACACAAGTATCTTTTGATCTAATCATCCAATCGGATGTAAACAGGGATTATTTTGTATATATTTTAGATAAATTTAATCTTTTTTATGATATATTACATGACCTTGTGAAAGAGTTCTTTTATTTATTTTAAAGTCATAATTTCATCTTTGACCTTGAATTTCTGAAAAAGGCTATTTTGGGTGCTTCTAACAAATATGTACTGACATCACATATTCTCTCTTTCTTTCAAGAAAGTTTCAAATTGCGCATGCATGGATTCATCGTGAAAAATATTCCAAATAAATAGTCATACGCAACTATCGAAAATGCAGTAATTTGCTCAAAAAGTCCAACCTTCTCTCTGCACTCGTATTACTGTGGTAGCATCTGTCATCCAAATGCCAAGCTCACTTTTTCCACTTCATTGCTTTTCCGAGATTTGATTCCACTTTAACCTGCAACTAATAAGTCACCAGCCTTAACTGAAGTGGGTAAATAAGATCGGTGCGCTGATTGAGACAAATGGTACCATGATTACAAAATAGAATAGGGTGAAAGCACATGAATTTTATGTGCCTATTTTAAAGTGAGGCATAGAGGCTAATATGACACATTTGTTAGTTCTAATATGTTGAAGTAGAAGTTGATACTGGTGATGCAGTAGCTATGTGACTTTGTCGCTGGTTTCCCTAGCTAGTTTCATGTCCAAAAGATAGTTTAGCACATATTCAAGATACTTTAAACCAGAGGTTCCCAACCTTTTTGACTCGTGGAGAGAATCAATTTTTATGGAGGATACCCTTAGGCTTACCCTATGTTTTACAAGTCAATGGTGTTTAGGAGTAGTGTTACAGGGGGGAAGAAGAGGGGATAGATAGCAGAGATATATATTTGAACAATTGCGCCAATGTCAATGCGATTAAATTATATTTCTAAAACTTTGAAATTTACCATAATATCCCAATTCATTCTCAACCACCCCAATACACATGATACTGTCAAACTTGACCTACATAAAAGTTCTTCCAAAGTTCAATTAATCAAATCATTTGCGTTACAATAGTCGTCTGTTAGAATAGGCTGAAATTTCTACTTGGCAAATCTCCGTTCAGAATGTAATTTCCAGTTTTCTTATTTTCTACTATTTTATTCTTTATTTCTTTGTTATTTAATTCTTTGTTTTTATTCTCTATTTCATTTAATTTTTATTTATTTATTTTCCTGGAGTAGCCGCGGAGTCCCTGGGTAATCGGAGCCCTTAGGGCTCCCCGGAGTGCAGGTTGGGAACCACTGGTTTAAATTAAGCAGAAAAAATAATATATTTTTCTACACTGCATTACAGCAGGGGACACGATTGTCTTCAAAATGAAATTTTTAAAGCAATGTGAGAAAGTTAGAAGGTAATAGATAAATGAGAGGTATGTTTAATAGAGAGGGTATATGTTTGATAATATCACGTGACCGCACTGCATTTCTATTTTGGAGACGTACATATGGTTTCGAAACATATGGTTTTCTTGTTAAGCGATAGTGATTAATTCATTGTTTGCAACTGTTTCAGCACAATTTGGTTACTTTAATATTTAGCTTGGAAATAAAAGTATTAAATCTGTCTAATTACACAAATATCAATTTCTCAATGATTCTGAGAGAAATCCATTTAATATATTCTCCAATAAATGCTAAATGAACTGAACAAAAAGTTATGCATACAAAACGCATCTTTTAAAAGTAATTAGAAATATAAAATATTAACATTTCATAAGATTGACTTAATATAGTCTGCCATGAATATTAATATAAAATGTTAAGTAAAAATGTTTTTGGAAAACTGACGAAACTTTATAAATCATGTGTATCTGGAAACCACCTGTTCCCTCGATCATTTATTCAAAAAAACCTGCTGATCATGGTGTAGTACAAGTTTCAAGTAGTATACATAAACGTTTAAATGCATGTGTAAATATTTTGTAGTTAATGTTTCGACATAATTAACATCCTGATTCCCAAAATAGCTTGTAATAAGCATACATTATTTATGTTGAAAAAACAAAAGATGGTATGAAAATAATATTCATTACCGAAAATATGTAAATGAACTTGAATCGGGAAACTCATTTATATTTTACTTTTCTGAAAACGCTTGTTCAAAATCAGTTACAACGCAGCTTCGTTTTTTACATTATTTCAATTAATAAAATTGAGTTATACAAATTTCAAGTAGTAAAATTAGGTGTAGATGATATACGATTTAGAATAAAGTTTAAATCAGTCAAATGGTAGTTAGTAAACTTTAAAAAAATACTAATAATAATATCAAAAACAGAAATAGTCAATGATAATTTTGGTGGATGTACACGCCCATCATAGTCAGGACCAAAATAAAATACCCTTCCCTTTCCCTTTGCCATGGTAGCATCCACCGTCCAAATACCTAGCTCATTTTTCCCACTTCACTTCGTTTTTGAGTTGGGATTCCATCTTAAAGGTACGTTTTCATGATTATAGGTTTACGAGTCGATAATGCGAGCGGAAGGTGACGTTGTCTCATAACAACAGCCACACTGTCTACTGTCTCAAACATCGACATGGCTCCTCGAACATTGGCGACTAGAAAAATGTAATTTAAACGTAGTAGCTCTTCTAGGTGACAAGTAAAAAGCTTAACAAATGTATTTCCACTTTGTCATCAAGTGCGTCAATGTGACGACAAATTTTAAAACATTTTTCGAAGCAACCCCTGTAGAAAAAGGGCAAGGTCCGTTTCTACGGTAACAAACAGGGACAGACTTTGAGCTGGAGTGATTCGCGTGGTAGACAAGACATTACTTACTCACTTAACCGGATAGCGCCACCTTGGGTTCGTGACCGGGCTACTTTAGTCTTGTTGCTGGTTACGTGATCTACGAGCTGGTGTGTTGAACCCCGTGGTAACACTTACTAGCTCACTAGTGTCCCAATTTAGCGATAGTTGGCTACGACGATCGTATTGCGCATGCTCGCCAACGATTCGATTTTCGACTGTAGGAGCGTGAGTAGATGCCAAACTCGAAAAGCTTGATTCGATTCTACTTCGATTATTTCCTAATTTGGTTCGACTTAGAGTCTTAAACCCACTAGTTTGGTTGTGATTTTTCATTTACTCGTCTTGGGTGTCTGTACCAATGAAAATGTCGTCAACAATTTTGAATCAGATTTCATGATCGATATGTGAGCTTTATCAAAGCGTTAATAAAGTTACTTCAAACCTTTTAGCGGGTTTACCCACTCCGCTAGTAATCTGAGGATTGGAGGCATAGCAAATTCGATTCCTGTAACTTACCGTGGGTTATTTCTCTCCTCTGTGTCAGTAAAAATGTCCTTGAGTGTCTACTTACTTGACGTTGTTTGACGCAGCTTGGCCAAATGGGGCCATTGTGCTATGAAACACAATCCGACTAACAAACCTGTTGCTTACAAAAACATCGCTTTACGATAGCAACTCTTAAGAATCCACGAAATTTGCACTTCACAGCGATTTAAAGGGAATTTTTCGCACTGTCCGAAAGCACAGCAGTGTCTACTTCCGGGTAGGTTTCAACCCTAACGGCAATACAAACTTACCCAATAACCTACCTGCCAGCTCGACATACCAATCAGTTTTTGAAACTTTTGACAGTTTACTAGTTTACTCATAGAATACAGAGGCTGTTCGGACATTTTTTGAACGATTTTGATGAGCTGTAAAAAAATTGTATGCTACGAAAGAATTTTATTTTCACAGCCAGTTAAATAGTTAAAGTATAACTTATCGTCTGCTAACTCAGAATTTTGTTTACTTTCAAAATGGCGCTTTTAAATAAGCAATGGATGGAAGGCTATGTTTCCTCTTTCCGAAGAGAATTATGCTTATTCAATTATTCAGAAACGCTGTAAAAGTCATGGTTTTTCGATATCTAAAGATACGATAAGTAATATTATTAATGAGAAAGGAAGAAAACGTAAAAGTGGAAAAATACTTCCAAAAAGTATCCAAAAAAGAAAAAAATTCTGAGAATATTTGTAAAGTAAGATCTTTAATTTTAAAAGAGAATCCGCCAAGTCAAAGGACTATAGCAAAGTGAACGTGAGAACTTTATCTAAGAGATTTATGATTTTGCCGGTTTTGCATATAATGGAAAATTAAAAGTAAAAAGAGGGGGAATGTAAAAATCAACTCCCACATTATCAAGACCATATTTATCCCCAATATTCAAAAAAGAAATACCATATCTTTACCCACAGTGCCAACAATCAGTAGAACTGCATCAGGGTAAAGCAAGCAGCCACACATCTAAATCGGCTATTAAATTCTTGGAAAAAGTGGAACAAGAAACTGGTATCAAGCCAATACTGAAGCCCTTTACTGATATTCCTGCTAAATCTCCAGATGTTTCACTCATGGATTTTTTTGTGCTTTTGGACTTTTAAAAGGGGCATTATCGAAACGTCGACCGAAAACCATTCAAGGACTGGAAAACTGTGGAGTAAGAATGGGACAAAATACCACTGTCGATACTACAAAAGTCATTATTATCATGGAAATTAAGGTGTAGAAAGATAGTTAACAATAAGGGCTATCAAATGGAACATTTAAAACACCAAAATTTCATGTAAAAAATTGAGCTTCAGTCCATTAAAATCGTTCAAAAAATGTCCGAACAGCCTCTGTATCCTTCTCATGCTTTACTTTCTATAAGTTTTCTGTACTTAAACTTTTAAATCTCTTCGACACGCTTATATTTTTAATGTTCCGAAAGCTAATTGATAAAAGTTGCACTTTACTTAATAAGTTTCTAACAGTTTTAATAACTTGTCACTAAGCTAGTGTGCGCCTATTAATCTTTTTCCGTAAAAACATACACGAAGAAAACTGGTGGATTAATCGCTATAACATGCAGATTTTTTTCTTTATACTATCAGACATGCTTTTAATTGTTATTTTAATAGAAGAGAGACAATCCGTGTGGGTTAGAAGAGTAAATAATTTGAGAGTTTGTTGGCTGGTTGGCTGTTATTTCAATTACACAAATTTCCCCAAAGAGAAGTAGCCCATTGTGGAATAGCATTGATAAGTGAAACAGTATTACAATATTTCTACGGTAAAAATTGACTAGAACTTACCTTTTAGAGATTATAAATTTTAATTTACATTACAAGTAAATAGAAAACACAACTTTTTGTAAGAATTAAATTCAATAGACAACAAACTTCAATTGAAAATGTAAAAACAAAAGTAATCCAATTCGATTTAACCCTCTTGGTGGTTTTTTCGACGAGGTATCTCGTCATTTGCAAAAGTGACGATAACCAGATCTTGATCTCATCATCATCAAAAAATCGGCAATATATATTGCTGACGAGATATCTCGTCATTAGCAAAATTGGTCAGATCTTGATGACGAGATATCTCGTCGAAATCACTTGGAGGGTTAAAAATTGTTTTAATAAGGTGATACTTTCCAAATTCGTTCAATTTGAGATACTGAAGGAATAAAATCATAAATGGTTTAAAATACTGATTAAATACAGAATATTGTAAGACCAAACAATATATGGAACAGAGATGAATATTAATTCATGTGCTATTCAGAAATTGTTAATCAAGCAACTGTTTTTAAAATATACCTTAAACTCCTCCATTACCTTCTTACTTTAAATGTTCCCTTTACCTGGCTAAATGAAATCTTTTTACAAATAACTTAACAGGTAATTTTAATGTTGTTAAAATAAACTATTAATTACAAAACTGCCATCTAATTATACATCTACTATATAAAGCCAGACATTTAAATTACTTATAAAACGTTGAACTGTTTCGTGTATAAGGGAATTCCCTAAGTTAGGACATAAAACCGTAAAACTTTCTTTAAAAAAAATAGCCTTGGAGATTTGGTCTTAAGCCTCTAACGATACCTCAAACCATATACTGATAGAAGGAGAATCTAACTCAAAATTTTACGAAGAATGCAAAAACAGCATTGTCCATTGTAGACCCCAGAACCAAATCCCTAACGGATTATGGGATTTTCTTGCAAGCATGCCTTTTCCTGTACAAAAGTCCCACAGATCTCAAAGATTATTTCGTCTCGGATCTTAACATAAATATTTAAATAACGCGGTGTAGTCGTTTGTTGAATTTACGAAAAAGATGTTGGATCTTTGGAAGTTAGGGCGTGAAAGTCAAGGTAAATAAATATGATGCCATTTTTTACATCTGTAATGAAACCTTTTCATCTTTGTGGAGGGACAGTCTCGCTATCCTTAGATTACAGCTACTTTACTGTAAGAAGTTATTCGTGTTTGGATTCAAAACTCTGAAAATGAAGATCGATGTCTGAGAATTAATGAGCGAGTAGGGATTGGCTTGGACTAGGCTATGGACTAGAAGAGGCTAGGGAAAGGCCCATCAATGATATATTTTAAAGAAGTGATGGGCTTACTTTCATGATGGCAAAGTTGGATTTCTAGACTAACTTCACATCCACAATATTTCTGAGTACTTCTGAAGACCTTTCATATAAGCGTTACTTAACTACTTGGGGGAATATTTTACACTCTGAGCATGAGGCTTGTTTGAAGCTGTAATGTTCCACTATAATTTATGTCATAAATAAATTATTGAGGAGTAGATTTTAACTAAACATTTATTTTGTGCTCAATATCACTAAAGATATAATTTCATTTCTTGGTGAATGTGGGTATATTTAGACCAATTTCCCTTAAAAATCTTTAGTTTAACATACACAGTGAGTCCCAAAACTATTCATAAACCTTACATTTTTTACTATTTTCGTAAATTTTATATTGATGCATTTAAAATTTTTCTACATAAAAACTGTCTCTCTATTTTAGCCTCCCATAAAAAAATCGAATAATTATTAAAGTTTTCCATACTCAAAAGTACTCGGTCGCGTACTCTAAAAAGTACAAATCTGAAACAAAATTCAATGTCTATAAGATCTGACTTTTGCATTTTGCCTTACACCTTAGACTGTTTTTGTCTAAATATAATTGCTTGCACCAGGTATTTAGTCAAATTGGAAACAATTTCTTTCTATTTAAGACTATTTTATGACAAAAAATGTGTGATTTCTTCAGATTAGCTCATAAAAGAATTGATAGGGTACAAACTATTGAAATGCGGTCATATTTTAGTTTGATTCAGATTTGATCTTTTATATATCAACCATACCTTTGTATTCAAAGCACTACCTATTGGATTAAATTCTGATTTATATGTACAGGTGTGTTGAAATATAAAAGATCAAACTAACTTAATATCTCACCTCATAGATAGAATATAAAAATGAAAAGAGAAGAAAATGAATCATAAATATATTGCAGATTGAAAACAATAAGAAATCCAATTTGATTCAAAAGTGTGCGTGTTTAGCCTCTGTAAAAACGTTTGCTCCTATGAGAGGTTTTCCTATCAAGCCATTGTAATGTTTCTCCAAATAAACGTGTTTCCTGTACTTATTCTGAATGTGTTTCCTGCATGTATACCAAAAGCGTCGTCATTTGACGCTTTTTAATTACTATTTCAGCACCTCCCCAGTAAAAATACCTAAATATACCGAATTGATATATGATAGTTTATGTCAAATCAGATTAAACGCCATACGTCACTAAAACGGTCATAAACTATATTTTAAGGTAACCTCGATATGTATCATGCGAGAGTATTATCTAGCGGAAGTCAAAATATTCAAATTTCTGTCTGGTTTATTTGTTGAAAATCCATTTCATTGGAAGGCAGTATTGTACATTAAATTTCCTTTGTGTAATCTAAAAACTGGTCAAAGCCATAGTGTAATTAAAACACATTGTTCAACTTTTGAAAGAAAACAAATCTTAGAGTCTGCTATAAGTCACTTGTAAGACCTTTTCAGTAACTTGAAGCATAATAACCATTCAGTAACTTGATGATGATATTCCTCACATCGTGCATCAGTAGTTTTTTACCTTCAATTTGTTTGATTGCAACAATCAAACTTATAAATCCGTCTTCTTAAATGCCTCCTGCTTACGGACTATTTTTGTTTTGGACTGCATCGGGGGTTTCACCTACTATAGTTCTGTTGGTAACATCGGTTTTCTGAATGACTTGAAGTAGCTACGAATCATCATAGATGCTCGACATGCTGCAGTTCCCAGTTTGTTTCTGCTTACAATTGTTCTGTCTTACCCGTTCCTACCAAGTTCTCAAATTGAAATCGTGGAACATCAGCGTCTACAAACTAACTGTACTGTCAATGTTCTCTTCGTTCTTTGATCTAGTTTCAACAGCTTTGAACTTTTAAGTCTTGTGGTTGAACATTTAACCTGTTCCATTGTATTTTGGACAATTTTTGGATTGTAACTTGTGATTATTTTTTCAACTGCAATTTGAGGGTGAGTCATATTCTAAATCTCGACCAGTATTGAAGTTTAAATGTTCTATTAAACCATTTAACTTTTAACATATGCTAGAAACCTGTCTGATTGTAAGTAGCTAAGCAAAATTAAATTTGTAAAACTATAAATCCTTGGTACTTTTGGATTCTTTTCTACGTCCTTTCCTTGACATCCTCGTACCCATATGATAAGTAATGATTTGAGGTTAAGTAACTGCAAGTTTAATGGAGAAAATCGTTTCATTAATGGAATCAAGGCAGTTGGACTTAGACAGGAGATTTATATTCCAACTAATCATTCGAAACAAAGCTTGTTTTCTTTGTAAATACGACTTTTTCATTCATTCTAAAAATAAGGAATATAGTGTATGTTTAAATATACAGGGTGTCTTTTAATTAACCTACAACTTTTAATTGAAATAACTCTTGAGTCGTTGCAGATAGCACTACAAACATTTTTTATTGAAAAGAACATGGAATAGGAATTTAATGAATAAGGTTTTCAAAGTGATAACCTTCAGAGGTGATACAATAGCGCAACCTAGTCACAAAGTTGTCAGTTACAAATTCAAAAATTTCTTTTTTAACGCTTGCAAATTGAGTCAGTTATGGACTTTTTGAGGCTAATAAGGTCTGTCGGCTGCTTCTTGTAAGCCAAATCTTTCAGATGACCCCCAAAGATAGAAATCACATGGATTCATATCTGGTGAATAAGGTGGCCAATGCAATGTACCAGGATAACTTCGATGATTGCTCTTGCTGTATCAATCATTTCTGCTGTTCTAACAGTTACCTTTGCGCCAGCTTTTCCCTTCAGATCATCTTTCACATAACCGAACTTTTCAAATTTTCTTATCAGATCTCTTACCATTGCTCTAGAAGGCTTAGGTTGGTTTTTGAATGTTGCAGACCACTTCCGTAGCAATAGTGTTGCATTTTCACCACATAAATACCAATTTTTCACAATAAAAATACACACTTCGGTTGAATAAGACACTTTGGGAGGCATTTTCAAAATGGCGTGGAACTGACACGAAACAATTTTTCCACCCTTTTATACCCTCTCTCATTGCACGCATTTGTAGCGCCATCTAGTGACACTCTGAGAAGTTATTTCAGTTAAAAGTTGTAGGTTAATTAAAAGACACCCTGAATTTCATCAGTTGCATAGCTAACTTTGATAAGTGGGAATGCCAAATAACAGAATGGATCGAAAGCAAAAAAAATGTAATGCTTAGCTTTAGACAATCTAATAAGTCAACTGCATTCACCTTGTTTCTGTTCCTCAAAGATAATAAAATACAAATCATTTTAATTCCAAGTTAAAAAGAAGCCCAAAAGACTCAATTGCGCCCAATCCTGGCAACTCTGTGAATGATCCGAGAGCTGTCTAGAACTTGAGACTGGTTTGAGGCATGAAAATGAGAGCGAATAGGGTGAGAACGATAGATCATCGAACTGCACATATTTTCTGTACTGGATACTAGCCTCAGTAGGAAGCATGGGGTGGGCGAGAGAAGAGTCTGTGTTGAAAGTACCCACATTGCTCGTGACAAACACAATTAACCAATCATAATAAGAAACTATTTGGGAATGAAAGCATGGGGCATCAGTAGTCCCTGATTGGCTTTCTGCTGTGAAATCAAGGAAGTTAAAATAGAAATCAATGTCAGATTTATATTAAAAAAGTGTCGTTTTTGCTTCAGGTTTATCGATTTTAATTGTACTTATTTATTTATTGCCACTTAATTTAAAATTTTTGATTAGGGGACGCCTGGCTTCTCTGGACTTTGATGGACACACTACGCCACTGCTCAATATATTGAGAGAAACATTAATAGAGGTCAATTTAACAATCAGTTTCCTTGACAAGTAATTTTAAAATAAGTGTATTTACCTCAACTTATATATAAATGCCGTTCTGTATATGAGTACCGAAATGATACATTTATTCTAAAAAGTTTGGCGATATTAACTTTCTCGCAAGCATTAAATTATTTTTCCATTTAAATAACGCGTTTTAGTAAGTATAGCGGCTTTTGTAAATAGGAACAAATCAGAAGCCTTTTTTAGAGTAAATTTATTTGAATACTGCATGATCACTGATAAGGATTTCCAGCAAATTTTCCGGCTTTTGATTCTTGTTGACACCTCTCCTTTACAAATCAAAAAATGGTATTTAAGCTTTTGATTTCTTCCATCACCTCTCCGATTTCAGAAATGTCCAACCCTCTTGGCTTTTGGCACTCTAATTTTATATTGCCTTTAAAAGACTATCAGCATCAAACTATTTTTGACAGCGAATTAAGTTGAACCAAATACGGATTGCCAGGCTTCTCTAAACTAAAATAGAATTGTTATCTCTTGGGTTTTATAGTTAAAGACAAAAACATATTTGTCACAAGAAATCTAGTTTAAGGACACAGAACGTCTACTAAATTTAAAATAAAGAATCTATACTATGACAAAAAATGTCCCGCTGAACATTTTATTTGAAATGCTGTGAAATTTATAACTTGAGTTAAGAAAAGTGAATTTTCGCAATATCATAGTTTCCCAACATTTTTGGTCCAAAGCTCCCTTTTCAAATGCAATTTCTTTGCCCCTCTGGATAACTCTATCTCAAGTAATACTAAGTTGCTAGTGTAGCTGTGCCTGGAACTTTTAAATTTCATCAACGTATTTATATAGCTGAGTGCGTAATTTTGAAACTTCAAAAATTAGTTTGGATGTTAAACAACTCGAAACTGAAATTATAAAGCTATTTAATAATATGTAATAACAAAAATTAAGCATACTAGATTGTTCTATGTTGTTGGTGTAATTCATATCTATAAAATCAGTAAAATTAAAAACAATCGCTAATGAGAAGGATGAACCAGGTGTTGTGCTACCAATCTGTCTATTAAGCTGCATTTCGTCAGTATCATCTTTAAATATCAACTGTCAACTATTTGCTGTCGGTTCCTCTGTTTGGTTAAAAGAATCAATGGCAATGCATCACTGTAGTGAGTATGTCTTATGGTCAAGTAGGTAAAGTGCTCAACAAACTTTAAGGTCAAATTTCTTTTACCATTTGCCCACTCTTGCACCTCAACGTCCCTCTTTTTTCCCCTGGTTTCAGCATTAGCCTACAAGGTTCCTTCTAAACGCACAGGGGGTTGGTAGCTCCCACTTTTGGAAATTATGTAATTGTGAAGGGTAGATAGGTAGGTGGGTATTTCAATTAACGTCGTACTGAAGCAACACAACGGGCTATTGGCGACGGTCCGGGATCAAACCCGAAGGAAAAGCTCCAAGGACAACACCACGTAATTTTGAACCACGGTCAGATGACGAGATCACACCTGAGCTGGCACCCCACTCTTCAAACTTCCACACCACGCCAACGTGAGGACATTTGAGGCCACGACATATTTAACGGGCACCAGCCCCCTTTGTACACGACTTTTTTGGGTTGGATTCGAACTCGCATTCCTCCGGTTGCTAATCTGTTACTCTTCCAACAGGGTTACCGTGGCCCAATTATTAAGGGAACTCTTAAACAGAGAAACCGATAGAAAACAGTTGACCGTCCAGATTTAAGTATTCCGCTGACGAAATAGAGCCTAATATTGACAACTCGGTAGCACAATTTAGAATCTGAAAACAATGAACCGGTCTCCTCTTGTTGCATTCACACAACTCGTCAGTGCTGAATGGTTATTTGTAATTCCATAAACACCGGATTGCCTTTGTTTCACAAAATGTGTTGTGATTTGCAAGTTAGCTTGCTCAATCGAAACTTAAGGAATTGAATTTTAAATATTTTTCAAGAAATACAAATGACTATGTTTCTTAAAAAATGCTTACTAAAAGCTGTTTGTAAAAAAAACTAAAAATCACTGTGAATATGATGATTAATTCAAATCATTAAGGGGGTCCGGGACTCAAAATTCTAAAATCTTCAATTTTAAAGTTTTTATTCTGAAATTTTTTCTATATGTATACATTGTATTTTGCAATTATAATAACTATTTTATATTTTCAAAACTTCAAAAAAAATTTTATTAAAATTAAAAAATTATAAAATTTTGACGTTGGGCAAAATTGATATATCTTAAAATATTTTGTAACAAATCACTTCATTTTTGCACTAATTGACTCCTAAAAGTTCATACTTTAGACTGTCTTCGTGATTTTTGGTTAAAACAGTTTAAAAAAATTTTAAAAATATATTTTGTTCAAAAACTACATAAAACACATAGTATACAAAGTTCGAAAAATTATAGAAAAAATAATAATATATATACACAATTGCTGAAGACAAATTAAAGAAATATATTTGAAAAGTAATTGTAGAAAATTTCATTCATTTATGACAAGTAGTTTTTAAGTTATATCCATTTTTCACGATCGAAATCCCATTTAACAGAAAAGGAGAAAAAGAGCGTTTAAAATTATGAAAATATTCAAGTTATTAAAAAGCACTTTTGCATACTTTATGTTTGTTTAAAATCCTCCTGGATAGTATTGTGTATTACTTCTTAGTTTTACTGCTTCATTTAATTTAATTTTAGCAAGTTGGACCTTTTTCCTATACCTTTTAAAAGTATTTGTGGACTTCATCGTCGCTTTCCTGAACCGCCTACAGTCCTTTATGGAAAGCGTTATTGAAGTATATTGATAGTACAGAAAATTCGAAAACGTGCAAATTCAGCAATAAAAACAGTGAGAATATTACGACGATAATCAATTCAGATCACTTCAAAAGTGTTCGTAGCGTAGTTTATTTGAGTTAGAAAAAAATAGAGCTGAAACAGTAGAAAGTAGACTATAAAACAGTTTGTTTACATTATCTGATGGGTGAGGCTCGTTTGATTTGCAGCTGTCATGTTATAAAAAGCCGAATATTTCCGGTTCTACTGATGGTAGAAACAAAATGTAGGTGTTATTTTATTCAGAAATATCTATATTATTTTTTAAGATAATAAAAAATAATTTGACTTTTTTTCATATTTTGTGTCCCAGACCCCCTTAACTTCATACAATTGGTGCACCGGCATCAAATCTTCAATCACTAAGACATCTACGTGTATAGCATTTTGACTCGGCTCTCTTGCTAATTGCACTTCTGCAAAGCTCTATCTACTGAAACCTTCATATAAAGAAAAATAAAATAAAAACAAACCCTCCTCCATAGACTTAACTGAAGATTTACACCCAAACGGTCTTGGAAGGCATTTTGACGCAGAAAAAAGAAGCAAAGAATTGAGACGAAAACTCTTCTTCCTCCATAGGAAATTGGGCTTTCTGCGTTTCGCAATACCTTTCTTCCATCGGAAACAATTTGGAACTGTCCTCGTATCCACGGCGTCGCGAATCCGCCGATTCAAACACACACTGCGAGAAAGATTTATCTTAAAAGAGCACCACACATCCTAGAGGGCTCAATGCAGCAGTCGTCACCTGGTCGATCTTCTCAAACTCCGATGGTGGAAGTATCAATGGCGGTTTGGGTTGAGAAAGGAAAAAAGATTTTCATCTTCATGCTCCAACGGTTTCCGCTTGCTAACCGTGTGAATAGAATTTCCGCAGAAAGAAGTATTTATGAGATACGCTGGGAAGTATTTCTTTCGGCGCATCATCCAGTGTCGTTGCAAGAAGAGCGGGTAGTAAATATTCGATTTTTCCTCCCAAGTGTTGACATGAGTATCGGTCGTAACGTTAGCAATTGCATCAGCTATTCTGAATTTTATGAACCCGTACACCGCTGACGAGGCAGGTTGGGGATAGGTAGTCCCGCGATCTTGTTTTTTTTATTTGCCAGAACATCTGACAACGTACACAACAGGAGTTTCACAACCCATTTATGGTTTATAACTTATGTTCGCTGGCTGTTTTCTGTATTGCTTCGTATTGAAAAAACGTTACTTGGGAAAGCATTTGTTATGTTCTTCAGGCATTGGCGATTCCGGACAAGTGTGCTTGATGTGGTCATTTCTTTATCAAAAAATAAACATGTCTTAAGGTAGTTTAACGTAACTGAAGATAAAGGAGTCATTAGCATAAAAATGTGGAGCTCTCTTCCCCTAAAATCTTTCAAAATAAATTTTTTTCTTAAAAATTCAGATGTTTACATTTGAGATGGAGATGTTACGCTAGCTAATAATATTGCTATTGCTGTTCAGATTATAGTTTACGGCTCACAACTAGTGTTCGCTGTTTCAGTTTTGCTTCGTATTGATATGTCCATTACTTTGCGTTGTCTGTCTTGTATTTGGAGCAGCTTGGCCAAATGTGTCCAACCAACCAGCATCGTATTGATAAGTGTTACTGGAGAAAGTAATCCTATTTTCTGCTGGCTTTGCCAATTCTGTTCAAATATATTCAATGTTCGTGTCATTCCTTTGGTTTATCAAAATAAACTAGTCTTTAAGTTATTTAGATAAGCAGGTATGCCACATTCTAGGAACCCTTAACCCAATATCTCTCCAATATCCTTATGTGGTTGCGACCCGTCATCCAAATGTTATATATAAATAGATAATAATGGAAGCCAAATATAAGGATGATTCAATCTTACTTAATAAGTCGCACGACTACTATTCTCGGGGTTTTCTTTAATCTGTAGTGACCTTCATTGAGTCGGAGCAGAGAAGTTGGTCCCCCCATTTACGAGGAAGGTCATATTACTGCTATATTTGGATGCTAACTCCTCAGGGTTCGAACCCCTTGGGCTTTCCTACTATTTATATGATTATAGTCAGCCTTTTCTAAACATGGATATATAGTAAAATAGGGTAATATAGTAAATACAAACAAGTTGTGAAGTGTTTTGGCAAATATATATGAAAGTAATCAGATACTAATGTATAAAGGATCTGTAGTCTTAGCTGAATCATCGCAGTTAAGGTAGCAAGTTTATATGAACGCATGCGTCATTCTCAGAAAAAACGCAGAATTTCCTTTCACTTTAATTTTTAAAAACTAAGTATTTGAATATTTAATTTATTCTAGGAGTTTACTAATAAAGCTTTAATTGGTTCAGATAAAATAAATACTTTTTATAAAGTTTTTTAAACCAAAACAAGTAGTAGTTACTGTAGTGTCAATTTGGTTCACGGACATGATAAAAGAAAAAATAAACTAAATACATTTTATTTTATTGACTTAAGATAAGTCTACTACTTTAAAAACATTTTTTTACTCCTATTTGCCTCTGCAAAGAAGAATTAAAAGCTATCTAAAGAGCAATAGCTATTTTGTATGAAATTGATATGATAGATATTTTATGGATATGACAGAAAAAAGAAACATATTTTTACATGTATGGAAGTATGATATTGGTATTACGCTGTGAAAGAAGAAAAATGAAGCATTTACATCTAGTATTATAGTTTCTTTTTATTCCTAAATCAAATGGTAAGCTGATTGTTGATTCATATTTCCCTATAACATTAGGGGCCGTCGTGGCTCAGTGGGTATGCTCACTGCGCTAGCAACCTCCGAGTTGTAGGCGGCACAGGTTCTATTCCTGTCAGGTGCATTCCTCCATGGGTGTATTTCTCTCTTCTGTTTCAGTAAAAACTTTCATTGTGTGTGTGTCTATTACTTGATGTTGTATATCTTGTATCTGGCGCAACAAGTCCAAATATGGTCCTTGCGCCATAAAACCCTCAAAAACAACTGTATAAGATTATAATCTGGAAGATTTTATTAGCAATTTCTTGCCTATCCGCTGGTGTGATCTATTGTTCTGGTGTAAGGCTTTAAGCGGGTAATTAAATTAACAAGTATAAGCTTAACTTTAAAGCCTGTAGGAAAACATTTTTTTCTCTTTGTTTTCCATGATCCAATTTGCAGCCTTAAGAGTAAAATTTTGATTTGATTTAGTAAACCTCTGGGGGAAAGGAAAGCAGTAACGACAAGCTACGGACCTGACAAATCACATTTTGTGAACAAGTGTGAGCGATGAAGAAAACATTTTGGTCATAATTTGGCACTCCACTGTATTTCATAAGTTATGACAGTCTCTTCCGAAATTATATTAAAATATAATTTTTGTGATTCTTATTCCGTATAAGTAATAATACAATAAGATAATTTTAAAAATTTCAGATTTTCCACAATTGACGAATAATAAACGGCATAATACACAAATGTCTGAGACTTAAACCACTTTTCCCCAATTGCAAAAACCTTTCTTTGTGGAATTTTTTTCTACCTCGAAAATTTATTTGACAGCATCTGCAAGATTTGTACTATTTTATGGAAAACCTCATAGAAAACGCAGGTAAACTCTTAACAACCTCGAAGCTAAAAACATCTTATCTAAATAACTAACTTGAGACCGATGCTACATTGGCTTTAGAGACAGAATCCAATAGGTTTTCGACTTGAAATTGCATCGGGGATTATTCACACTTGAATAATTCCGTCAATTTTAACCGAAGCATTTATTTTCCTGATCACTTCTTTTTCAGTCAGTTTCACGCTTTCTCTCATCTCTTGATCCTGGAAATTGGAGAATAAATGTCTATCAGTGCTAGTATTAACTTCTCTCGATTCTGTTTCTCTGGGCCTTTCGTTAATGTTCGTGCTCCCTCAGGCTCTATTCTAGGTATGTCGGGACTTGGGCGTGAAATGAACTTCCATCCATCGAAGCAAAATAAATTAACCATTCCTGGCCTGACGTCACAGAACGAAAAAAAACGCCCCCAGCAGTTCTGCAGATGCCAAGTGTTCTATAGAGGGAGTTTGGAAAAACTTCCTGTTATCGCGATATAAAAATAAGTTGCCATTTTTTTTGTCGTCAAAACGAAATTGATTTTTAGAACACAGCTGCTAACTTACAGTTCGAAATGATAGGATCGAATTTGGCAGTGATAATGGTTCTGTTACTTGACAAAGAATTTCGGTAGTACAATTTCTCGACGGTGTTGTGTAAAAGTAATACTTTTCGTAGAATTTTTTTCACGAGCAATCGATGAAGAAGATTAAACACTATATAAAAGAAGTGTTTAATTGTTTTCGAAAAAAATACTTTCGTATAACTCATGTGCCTGTTTTAGACCGCGCATCTATAGTATTTAATGATCAAACCAGAATGAACTAAAATATTTTTTTTAAATCATGAAAAATGCTAATTGATTTCCAAACCAGAAACAGTATTTGAACCCCGGTGAATTATATTTTTGGTTCAAGTAAAATATTCATGGTAAATGCAAGAACTTTACAGACAATTCGCAAACTTTAAACTACGATTACAAACAAATGTTATTTATAATTTTTCTTTTTAATCTTAAAAACGACTATTTTACTATTGTTGCGCTAGATGGAATCATTGTCAACGCTATGGAGATGTACAAACAGAACTAATAACTGAACGTATGGAGCATGCACAAGCCATTGCGAAAATGTACACGCAGGACTAATTCCTGAACGAGCGGAACATGCGCAAAGGCATGCTGAGGACTTCTGGCCTGAAACTCGCCACTCGCATGGAAAGAGATGACGTTCCACTGAGATAGATGAGAGCTCAAAAAGACGATGAGTTCAAGCGATATTATGCCAACGACGGTGTGAATTGTATCATACGGGATTTTTGTAAATAACATACATATAGCATACAATAACATACATATATATATAAATTATACATTTGTTATTTACATATGTATAAATAACATACATATGTAAATAGCAAACATATAGTATACATATCCTCTTTTTCGTTGTTGTTGTTGAATTCAATTAAACTGTAGTTAACATTCTCTGAAATGTCTGTCTGTGTCTTCATCCCTGTACTCTTTAAAAAACTTGTGAAACAATGGCCGCGTTCGTAAACAACACTGAAAAAAGTGCAAACCAAAAAATAATCCGTCACATGACCTCCATTTCACCAGTTCTGAAGTTGCATTTATGAACGATTAGGTTTCCTTAGTCTCATTCGCCATGTAATTGGCAATTTGTTTTGATAAATTCGATCTGAAAATGAGCCTAAGCCACATACCACACATGAGTAGAGATGCATCACAACATTCACATCTACCTTTTCGGTCGCCAGCTTCTGAACCGACAAAACCTAACACAATATCAGTTCGTTTCCAGTGACTTATGAAACGGCTTGTTTTTCACATTAGAAAATCTGAGACTCTTGGAACGCTCTGTTCGAATAACTCGTACAACCTGTGCGATTTGTTCGCGTTTACGAACGAGCCCAATATCTGTATAAATTGAACTTTCTTAATATTTACCTATGATTTATTTAATAACAGCTCATCAAGGTTAACACAGCCATGTTTTTAAATTGACTTGTTTAATCATGCTGATAAAATTTTCACCATTGTCTTAGATTTAGTAGTGAACGAATAGTGTTGTGATAGGATGTAGCTTTCTAGAAATCATCATTAAAGATAAACCGACTGAATATTAGTCAGTTTTTCATACAAGAATTACAATTATCATACAAGACAAACCGCGATATGAAATGATAAGTCAAGAAGGGTACCGATGCCATGACCTATTATTATATGACCTATTATATATATATATATATATATATATATATATATATTGTTTGGACACGTCAATCGATCCCGTTCTGTGCTTTGTGAGTTAACAGAAATGAACTCAGAATTAACAAATAACAGATTTATTAACAAGTAACAACGGAGAGCGAAGCTGCGAGGTTGGTTCTCGGCAGGCAGTCCCCTCGCAAGTGACAAATAAATAAGAAAACAGGGGGTGGTTAAGCAGCCCCTTTGAACATAAACATGCAGGCGCGGTGACATCCCCGGGAGGTCGGGTTGTCCGTGCGCCATCTCGTAGGAAAATACTCAACATTCTCCCGGCCTTGAAGCCCACAGGGATTCAACAGATACATAAAAATCAATTTATAAAAACAGAAAACAACAAATACGAATTTCAATGAAAATACTTAGAAATAGAATACATGAAGACACGTTTAAAATGACAAATTAAACATAAATGGAAATAATTAAAATTCAATCATAGTCTAATGGTAAAGGACACAGTTTTGTAATGGAACGCTTAAGTTCTCCACTCGAGGTGGTCACATTCACTACACGAACCTTTCCATCAGAGCCAGGAAATGTAGCACTAATTCTCCCTAACTTCCATCGGAGAGGAGAAAGGAGTTCGTTTTTAATAACCACCAAATCTCCTATCTTCAGATTGGCCTTCGGACGAGCCCATTTTGGTCGTTGTTGCAATCTTGCTAGATATTCATTGCTCCACCTTTTCCAAAAATGCTGGAACAATCTTTGCAGTAACTGCCATCTATAGAGGTGATTGAGCTTAATTTCTGTGAGGCTAGGCTCTGGAATTGCAGTAAGAGGAGAACCAATGAGGAAATGCCCAGGAGTTAGAGCAGTAAGATCACTTGGATCCTCTGAAAGAGGGCACAATGGGCGGGAGTTGAGACACGCCTCGATTTGTATCAATAAAGTCAAAAATTCTTCATATGTTAGTAACGAATCTCCAATAACCTGTTTCAAATGAAATTTCATACTTTTAACCCCTGCTTCCCACAGCCCACCAAAATGGGGAGAAGCAGGAGGGTTAAATTTCCACTTCAGTCCTTCACTTAAAACAAAACTATTGAATTCAGTATCAGTTTTGCAAGAAGCTACAAACCTCAACATTTCTTTAAGTTCTTTGTTAGCACCAACAAAGTTCGTAGCACAGTCGGTGAATAATTCAGCTGGTTTTCCACGACGACCAACAAATCGCCTGAGAGCAGCAAGGAAAGTTTTTGTAGAAAGGTCACTTACTAACTCTAAATGGATAGCACGCGTGGAAAAACAGACAAACAATACTGTATAACATTTTAGCGATTTTTGTCCACGTCCCTTATTGCATTTCACTTGAAAAGGACCAGCATAATCAATGCCTACCTTTTAAAATGCTCGAGAAGGAGTCACTCTTGAAATTGGTAGGTCAGACATCATTTGAGAAGCTGATTTGGCACATAATCTAAAACAAATAATGCATTCTCGAACAATTCTCCTAACAACATCTCTGCCACTCAAAATCCAAAACTTTTGGCGTATAGTAGATAGCAGAAGTTGAGGACCAGCATGAAGATGTAAAATATGAAAATATTTCACAATTAAATCAGTGAAGTGATGTTTTTTAGGCAAAATCATTGGATGCATTCGACTCTCAGGAAAATTAGAGTTGTTCAACCGTCCACCAACTCGAATAACACCATTCGAATCAAGAAATGGATTTAGAAACAACAGTTTACTTTTACTAGGCAGAGGCTTGTTCTCCGACAAACAATGCATGTCTTCTTGAAACGCAGCAGCCTGAACAATAGTAACAATAAAAGTCTCAGATTTTTGAAGTTCTTCAGTTGTCAAAAGATCGAGCTTTCTCTGTTCAACAGAAACACGACAATTATATATGAAACGTAAACACCATGCAAAGGTACGATACAATTTCATGAGAGAAGAGAATTTTCGAATGAGAGGGGGTTCTTCCTGCAAACGTGCAACAGCGGAAACAATTTGCTTCCTCTCTTCGCAAAGCACATTTTCAGTTATTGTGTTTATGTCAGTACGCATTGGCATTTCAAACGATGAATCACTTAACCAATGGGGCCCAAACCACCAAAGGTTACAAGAAGGGAGATCAGAGGGATAAAACCCACGTGACGCACAATCTGCAGGGTTTTCTTTTCCTTGCACATGGTACCAATGTTGATTGGGCAAAATTCCTTGAATTTCTGACACACGGTTAGCAACGAACGTTTGCCAACGTCGAGGTTCAGAAGCAAGCCATGACAAAACAACAGTTGAATCGGTCCACGCATAAATTTCACAAAATTTTCCCGCTAAGGACTCTTGAACTGTTTCAAACAGATGTGCTAGCAATAATGCAGCACAAAGTTCAAGTCTAGGAAGGGAAATGGTTTTCAATGGTGCGACTCTTGTCTTGGCTGTTAGAAGGCTCACTTTCACTTCGGAATTAGCTGAAACACTTCGTAAATAAACCACGGCACAATAGCCTTTCTCAGATGCATCACAAAAGAGATGCAATTGCGTTTGCAATGCATTAGATAGCACAACACATCGAGGAATATGGATGAGCTTTAGTTGATGAAGCTCTGACCGGAATTTGGACCACTTTTGCTGAACCTTTTCACCAACAGGATCATCCCAAGACACATTTGTCTTCCACAGTTCTTGAAGGAACATCTTCGCCAGGATAACTATGGGGGAAAGCCATCCCAAAGGATCGAAAATCCTAGCTACTTCAGACAGAATGGCTCTTTTTGTAGCAACTATTTCAGAAGAATTTCTAACACTGACTGAAAATGTATCACTAGATGGCTGCCAGTTGACACCAAGTACCTTGATTGACTGATCAATCTCTATCTGCATGGGAAGATGACTTTCTTTCAACTCTGATGGAATGAATTTCAAAATTTCAGGAACGTTTGAAGCCCATTTGCGAAGCTCAAAACCTCCGTTTTTCATCATCATTAAAAGTTGAGAAGACAGTTCACGAGCCTCCTCCAGAGTATCTGCACCGGACAGAAGATCATCAACATAAAAATCCTGAGATGCTCTCTTAGATGCTAAAGGATAATTGTCCCTTTCTTCAATAGCCAGCTGCCGAATGGCTCTTGTTGCAAGATATGGGGCAGATGCAGTTCCGTAGGTGACAGTTGTCAGTCGGAAATCACGAATTGGCTCGCTGGAATCATTTCTCCACACAATACGCTGAAAATCTGCATCTTCTGGATGAACTCTGATTTGTCGAAACATTTTGGCTACATCAGCAGTTACCGCAATCTGATGCATACGAAATCTCAGCAAAATGGGCACTAGGTCTTGCTGGCACCTGGGATCCACCATGAGAATGTCATTCAGGGATGTGTTGTATGATGATTTCGCTGAAGCATCAAACACCACTCTTAACCTTGTAGTAGTGCTTGATTCCTTGAAAACTGCATGGTGTGGCATGTAAAAACAAGAGGAGGGTGATTTCTACACCTCTGATTCAGGAACAATCTCCATGTGATTGTTTGAAAGGTATTCTGTCACGAAAGCCTTGTACTGCTCATAGGAAGGATGGTGACACAATCTGCGTTCCATGTTCTTGAAACGCCTAATAGCCATTTCCCTGGTGTCGCCAAGTTGACAAGGAGAAGATTTGAATGGCAATCGTACAACGAAACGACCAGTTTCGTCTCTAACATGAGTATTAAAGAAATGCTCCTCACAACGCTTTTCTTCTTTGGAGAGCAAGTTAGCAGTGGGAACAGTCTCTAATTCCCAGAATTTTTTCAACACATCATCAACGTTTGTTTCCACAAAATTTACTGCAACTCTTTCATTTCGAACATTTGGATGAACTGTAATTGGCCCACCTATTAGCCAACCAAGTTCAGAGTTTACAGCAAACGGCATTTTGTCACCGCTGAGTCTTGTTTGTCCAGTAAACAGTGGTAAAGCAGCTGTCACTCCAAGTAGAAGTTCTACTGAACCAGGATTGTTAAAATTAGGATCTGCTAACAATAAGTTTTTGATATGAGCAAAATCTTTGGTACACTGATAATTGGGCAAGCAGCCAGTGATTTTGCGTAAAACATGTGCCTTTTCTATATATACAGGAGTCTGTTTGAAATGAGGGGTAAACACTAAATTCACTTCCCCTTCCGATTTTCCCAAAGATGTTCTTCCTAAACAGGAAATATCAACATTCGCTCGAGAACGTGAAAGACCAAGTTTTTGAACACAAGAATCTGTGATGAAATTTGCTTGAGAACCCGGATCAATCAGAGCTCTGCAATTTTGAAAGAACCCGCTTGAGTCGCGAATCTTAACGACTGCGGTAGCGAGCAATGTTTGTTGACACTCAGGACTTCGTCGCTCCCCTCGAGAAACACAAGAGTAGGAGGAGATGGGTGGGTACGAAGGAGAACTATTTGGCTCGTCAGGATCCTCTCCTTCGACCCCGTCGGATTGCCCGAGGTCATGACCTGTAGAGTTGGGGGAGTTGTAACGTTCGCTCGGCGACTGGAAATGGAGAAGCGTATGATGCCTTTTCCCACACTTCTTGCACTTATGGTTAGTTTTGCACTGATTCACACTATGGCTGGAATTCAAACAATTAAAGCACAATTTTTTGCTCTTCACGAACTGAAATTTCTTGTTTGCGGACAATTTCAGAAATTCGCAACACTTATAAATTTTGTGATTTGAACAGCACATTTCACAAGTAGAAAACGATGCAGTCAAAGATGTTACCTTTTGAGCTTTCCGCGGAATCACCGATTCTTTTGAAGCTTGAAGACTTCTTGCATGATCTTTCAGGAAACTCAGCAGTTCTTTAAGGGACGGAACACGGTCATCTTTCAACGATCTTTCCCACCAGGCTCTTGTTGACGAATCTAGTTTTTGTTGAATTATGAACATCACAATGGTGTCGGCAAAGTTCTCTATCTTTTGGTCAAGCACCTCAAGAGAACGCACGCATTCACTTGTAACATCAACCAAATTCAAAAGGGATGAAGCACTTTCGGTTTGCACAAATTGTTGAGAAAGCAGCTTTCGAATATGAGCAAAAACAAGTTCACGGGTGTTTGAAAAGCGTTCTGACAAGAGATCCCATGCAACTTTATAATTAGCATCAGTTAATGGGATCGACTGAATTATTTTCAAAGCATCACCCTTGACTGCACCCTTCAAATATTGCAACTTTTGCGCATCAGAAAGTTGTCTGTTGGAATGAACGGATGCTCTAAACAAATCACGAAAGGATATCCACTGTTCGATAGAACCACTGAAAACTGGAAGTTCTAGCGTTGGTAATCGAACTTCATGGTACGGATTCAAAACATGACGAGACTCACGAGCACTAATTTCGGGAGTATTTTCACTCAGTTTTCTTTCCGTACGCAATAAAGTAACGGCCAGATAATTCAAGTTTTGTTTCAGTTCTTGAAACTCCTTGACTATTGCATCTAATTCAGTCTCTTTAATCAGTTCAAAGATGGAATCATAAAGTTCAGTAAGTCTCTTACGTGTCACTTCAAGCTCATCTTTGAAGAATTGGACCTGGAAAATGTCACAGTTCAAAATTTCTTGTTCAATATTTGTTTTCAACAAGAGAAAATTCGAACGTTCAACAGTTTTTTTACGCAAATGCACCTTGAGAAGAGCCATCACGATGAACCAACTGGAACTCGGTTGAAAGTATCCAAGCGTCAGTAGCGAAGAACTACGGCGTAGTCGCAGTTCACAAGGGAGGCACAGCAATGGCGTCGACGAACGCGTCGCTGAAGACAAAGAAGCGCTGATACTTTTACTTAGTAAAATACCTTTCTGCGGCGAATCGACGGACCAAATGTTTGGACACGTCAATCGATCCCGTTCTGTGCTTTGTGAGTTAACAGAAATGAACTCAGAATTAACAAATAACAGATTTATTAACAAGTAACAACGGAGAGCGAAGCTGCGAGGTTGGTTCTCGGCAGGCAGTCCCCTCGCAAGTGACAAATAAATAAGAAAACAGGGGGTGGTTAAGCAGCCCTTTTGAACATAAACATGCAGGCGCGGTGACATCCCCGGGAGGTCGGGTTGTCCGTGCGCCATCTCGTAGGAAAATACTCAACATATATATATATATATATATATATATATATATATATATATATATATATATATATATATATATATATTTAAAAACGAAAGAGGGTGGCTTGGAGATAATGTGAACAAATTAGTGCAAATGAAAGGGAGGGAAGAAAGGTAAATTTTAACAAGAAAATAAAATTGTGACAAAGAGTAAAGATTGTGGGCAGTGATGAAATTGAAAATTTTCTTTTTCTCGACTTTACTTTCTTTCTCCTCGGACAGATGGAGCCAAAAAATATAATTATATAATTATTTTTTTCACTTTTGCCCTCGTTTGTTTCTTTCAATTTCATATATGTATATATATATATATATATATACATATATGAAATTGAATGAATGTATATGAATGTGTATATATGTATATGAATTCATATATATATATATATATATATATATATATATATATATATATGAAATTGAAAGAAACAAACGAGGGCAAAAGTGAAAAAAATAATTATATAATTATATTTTTTGGCTCCATCTGTATATATATATATATATATATATATATATATATGTATATAATTATATTTTTTGGCTCCATCTGTCCGAGGAGAAAGAAAGTAAAGTCGAGAAAAAGAAAATTTTCAATTTCATCACTGCCCACAATCTTTACTCTTTGTCACAATTTTATTTTCTTGTTAAAATTTACCTTTCTTCCCTCCCTTTCATTTGCACTAATTTGTTCACATTATCTCCAAGCCACCCTCTTTCGTTTTTAAATCCGTTATTCTACATAATACGGATCTGGCAATGTTTTGCTCTCCTAGCTTGGGCGGCAACTTTCGGTAAGGTATTACGTTGGCTATGTTCTTTTGATTCCTAACCTTGGTAACAGGTATTATTTTCATGATTTTTTCCTCTCTGGTAGTACTTTGAGTTTTCGGGGTAACTTTTGTTGATCTCTTCGGCCTGGCCTCACATAAGTACAGAAAAAACTCAAAGCATCGCATTTTTAAGTGACAACCTGGCCTTGCTCCCCTTGAAAAAGTAGGCAGGCTCACTTAACATTTACATATTTTATTTCATCTTGTTTCTCGGGGAAATCTATTCTATTCTTAGGGTAGTTTTACTTATTATTTCCCTTTATTTATTCTCTGCGGCTTTGAGCGCTGTTCATCTAAAGGGTCAATATTATTGTTGTTATTTTGCTCCATTTTTGTTCTTATTTTTCTGTTCTTATTTTTGTTCTTGTTATTATTTGCATTTTGTTTTTGTTTTTATTTGGTTTCTCCTTTTTGATTTGTGGTGATGGTCTATATATATATATATATATATATATATATATATATATATATATATATATATATATAATAGGTCATATATATATATATATAATAAAAACAATCAAATTACAAAATATACAAGACATTGAAACGTAAAATAATAGAAATGCAGACCAGCAAAATGCCAAAAGATCAAAAAGTCAAAATATTAGAAATGTAGACCAGCAAAATGCCAAAAGATCGAAAAGCAGACAAGTAAAAAGCCAAAAAAGTTGGGGGTAAAAAATAGTCAAGCAGACTCAACTCGTTATAATAGTCAAGCAAGCATCAAAATAGTCAAAAATAGAAGCAAAAATTAGGTCAATCTATGTGGGTAAGTTTGTTTTCTCCTTTTTAATTTAATTTAATTTTAATTTTGTATTATATTTATCTTTGGTTTCTGTCCTTGGTTGTCCCTGGTTTTGTTTTTATAATTTATTTTCTTATGGTGTTTGGAGGGGTGTGTGAGCTACTTTTGGTGTTCTGCCGCTCACACGCAGAAAACACCATATTGTGTTGACTGGGTGAGGCTCCTCCCTGATGACGCCCTCATCCACCAACACTTCTTCATTTTTTTCAAAATTTTCTTAAATTTCTTGATTTTAAAATTTTTGGATTTCTCTTTGTTTTGGTTTGTAATTTTGAATTATATATATATATATGCTATAAAATGCTCATATATATATATATATATATATATATATATATATATATATATATATATATATATATATATATATGATCATTTTACTTTAAATGTGTGAAAAGGAAGAAATTTACGAAGATACGGAACAAGAATCGAACTTACGATCTTTCACCTCACAGTGGTATATCTCACCACGCAGGAGGTAATTCATGCAAGGGCCGATCAAAACAAAAGCTGATAACCAGAAATCGATATTGGAAATTAAGGTCGATTTACGTATCCCTATGCAACGACCTGATTCCTCTTATACCTAAATCAAACGATAATGTCAGCTCAAGAGAAAAATGATTAAAATATTCCCCATGAAAGGAGAAAAGAGAACAAAATATGCCATCGGAAAACATATCCTTTTAAATGCATTTATAACATTATCTCAAACTTCAAACTGAAAAGTGCATGCAAATTGCTAATTGAAAAAGGATTTTGGAGACCTTGTTAACCTCCTATGTCTGAACTACCACTTTCAAAGAGCTCAAGGTGAAGCAAAAGTTAAGGTTCATACTTCATAGCTTTGTAAGTTCCGTTTCATAATAGCTTTATTTCTAGTGATATCAATAGTGCGAGTGATTTAGTGATTTTTCTGTGGCAACAACTAAGTTTTCCGTCGACATTTCAAAATTCATGAGGGGTTAAAGAACTCAGGGTGTTTCAACTTTATGTCGGGACGTGGAGAAATCGTTGAAAGAGGGTAAAAGTAAATCAGTATCGTTATTGCCTGTGATTCCTTTCCCTTCTAGAAAGGCTAAACTATAGCAAAATAACGTGTTAAAATTATTTGAAACAAGCAGAACCGCGCATAGCATCTGTGTTGAAGTTTCTTAATTGTTCATATCTATTGATCAGTGTCGTTACTCACATTTTCACGTCGCCCTATTTAAATACATTACAATGAATATATGCATTGATATTAGCATTTTCGTATTTTTACTTTGAATATAATACATAACAAAAAGTATACGGAAAAAGTGCACACCTGTCATGTCACAACAATTAGTTTCTGAACTCCTCTTCAATTGCATCCCATTTGCCAAGGCGATTCGGTATTTTTAACATTTAAACCTATTTTTACGTTATCTCGCATTTTCTTTTCTACTCTGATTTCTATCTTTCAGATTTCTCAAAGCCTTATGTGATCGGATTGCGGGATAATTTGATTAAAGTAGTGATTTCTTCCATAGAGATTTATGGTTCAAAATTACGTGGTGTTGTCCTCATCGCGGTGTTTCCCTTTGGGATTTATTCCCGACCATCACCAATAGCCCTTTGTGTTTCTCCAGTGTGACTTTAACTAAAATACCTACCTGCCTATACCTACCCTAAATGGCAAAATCCTGTAATGGTTGCTTCCACATTGCTTATATCCATTTGTTGCCATTCGTCAATATACAAATACTGTCGAATGTAATACTGTTTACGTTAGTGAAATACATATAGATAAATATTCAAATACTTGTGATGTGAAGTAATGAAACGGAACAGTTTTCCTTTTTTGCACACCGCTGCGTTTACGTTTATTTTTAAACTCATAAAAACGAATTTTAAATGTTGTGTGGTTTTATACATTTGTAATACACTATTTAGAGTCTACTATTGTAGGCATCGCAACTGCAGAGATTGAATCCCAAGACAAAAGAAACATTTAACGATGAAATTGGAGCATTTTAATAAACTGGAAGAAATATTCTCACGTTTTCTTTAATATTCTCACATTTTTGCAAATGAACTGCTCTATTTTTTTCTGTGCAGATAGTACCTATTTCCAATGTGTGTTTTCGTGCGTGTGTGACTTTGGCACGAAGCGTTTCAAATTGTATTTCAGAATATCTGCAAATGCATGCAAAAATTTTGAACAAGTCCCTAGTTGTCTTCACTTTTCAGTGTCGCCCTGTATTTAAGTTCCTTAATACAATGAAAGAATTTAAATAGATGGCAGTACTCTAATTTCTCTTCAAAGGAAACCTAAACAGCTAATAACTTAATAATTTTGGAGGAAAAATTAGTTCTATGCTATAAAAAATACTTTGTCTTCTATATTTCCAAATTTTTCTAAGTTTAATGCATAGTATATTCAATTTCCATTTGTAAATCAAGAAAAGTAAAGTTTATTTTTTAAACGGACATGATTTCTAAAATGTGTAATATATAAATCTACCTGTTTAGATTACAACTCACTTCTGTGGTATCTAATCTTTTCGTTTAGCCACTGGTCAAATATGCATATTCAATTTGATAGAAACTCACATGTGTAACGATGTAAACTTATACCTAAGCGTTATAACATTCAAATTAATTTCAAAAGGTTTGTGCATAGTTTCCTATTTCTGCTTAAAATTGAAATTGGATAATTAAGTCTGACATAAAAATATACTGCTTCATCAATATTAAAACAAAATTACTAAATTCACAATTTAAAGCAAAAGTGAGATGAGAAGGTAATTTCTACCGTCTTACCAACTAGCCAGTTTTAGTTTTTAAAACAAACTAGCCATTTACTAAATTTTTCCTAAATAATTAGCTCATTTACATGTAGTTTGTGATGGAACTAATGTGCACTCAATAAATCACACTGGCCCGTTCCTGAGGTATAGCTGCCTTTGGAAACCTCGACAAGCCTTCACAAAAACATTTGAATTTCTAAAAGAACGCCCTTCTTCATGCACGTACTCAAAAAATAAAGGTGTGATCCAGTCTTCTTTCTCCCAGTTCTCTAAATGCCGTAATGTTAAAGGAGCATTGCGTTTAATGATTGATTTTTCTAATGCTTTCAGACTATTAATGAATTCAGACATATATTTTGGACTAGTTTCCACGATTATTTTTTACAGCTCTTTAATTCCTTAATCATTTCAGGCAGAATTATAGACCTGTAGGCTTTCCTCCTGAATAAGTCTCAAGCATTGAGGAATAATATTCTAATCCAAAGAATAAAATATAAATTCATAAGTATCTTTCATCGCAATCAAAAATGAAGTACATAGAACGAATAAGTATTAATCGAAGTATAGTTTTCCAATATTAACCTATAACTACTAATTTAATAATATTGAAAATTTGAACATGTTTATTCAAGGATGGCGATACGCTGTGCTTGTCAATGATTTTATAATAATGATTATATAACTTTATACACTCTATATCATAAAATATGCATTTAAAAAGATATTGGTGTATGCTTTAATACTTGTGATGGATATAAAAGAAAATTAAATAACAATTAAGCATTCGATTTTTCTTAAACTCTAGGCTATGATCATAAAATTGGTAATAAATGCTTTAGTCCGTCTAAGTTGAGACTTTAATGCGTATATTTACATGTAGATGGCGACACGATAAATCGATATTGTGAACTGAAATCAAGAAAAGTCACTATTTTGACATTCACGTTCTTTATGAAGCTTAAACTATTCCTCTCAGGAAGTATGCCGTCTTTGGGTATGTTAGGCTATGACCGATGGCTAGCGTTCCCAGGATTTCATTTCGGATGGACCCAAAGTCAGAAGAGCATTTTTTATACCAAATAAAGATCTGGAGTCATGATCTTCATCACTACATTAGACAAGCATAAAAAGTGACACATCTTGTTGACCCAAGTACAGAAATTTTAAAATGGTTGTGTTCGTCAAATATTCGTAATGATTAAGTATATAATAAGTAACAAATATTCAAATATTGTTTCTCGATATTCCTTTTTATTTCTCTATCACTAAAGTGTTAATGTGGAATGAAGATACGTGCGAATATGTGAGGTGATTTTGGCATGCAGTGCTAAAATAAGCTTCATCTTTTCATATTTCCTGGAAAATTATTAAATTAATCTAATAAATGTTAGTTTATTTTAATATCACAAAAGTATACTGTCTCCCATGGCCTACAATAGTGGCACAATTTAAAAAAAAAATAGTTTTTGGAGTAAGGACATGTCTACATTCTTTCCAGTAGCAAACTGGCAAATCTATTCGATACTATATCGCTAGATGGTGGAAGCGTTTTACAGCATATGTATGCTCATTAATAAAAGAAACTTTAAACCTAATTTCTCTCAAAATGTAATTTTTTGAGTTGCCCCACTGTTACAATCCATGAGCAATTAAACAAAGATTTTAAAATAAGAAATCAACACTTTCGGGCGGTGCTTGACATTTTTTCCGCGTTGCGAATGAAGAAATTTTTTAAAAAAGAACGATTTATAAACTCGCCAAACACAGCCCTCTTGCACTGAAAGCAACAGTTGGGGACCTACATTCTTTGACACAAAATTTTTATTTTGGTGCTACTTACTACCTTTTAAAGTTTGACAACGGAAATTTGAATCCCCCTGTGTGTGTATAGAAGTACGTTAAAATTAGTTTCCAAATAATATATTTTGTTGTACTCTTTCTCCTTCCGTTATATTATTTCCCACTCAATCTAACGAAGAATTACACACTCTATGATCCAGTTCTGAGCAATCTGCGTATAACACTTACTGTCTTCAACGTCCTGATATAATGAATTAGTTTAGGCAAGATGATAATGAAGTACAAATAAATATGGGACTGTCATATATATTTCGCTAATGTGACTTTAAACGTGTAAATTATTGAATATCTACGCAAACTTTCGTGATTCACTTAGTTAATTGCTTGAATGGTTTTAGTGTTTCGATTAGGAATATAATATAAATCTTAAAACTCGTAGCTCGTATATTATTCTTTAGTTTACAGAAAATTCATGGTGAGCTTAAAATGTTCAACCTATGATTATTTCAACAAAGTCCGAATATAGCACATATTATATTCATCGAAAAAAGAGAGATTTGAAAATGTATCAAACAGACCCCCTCCAGCACCTACGTGCAACAGTTGCAGATATACATTCTTTGACAACAAAAAATATTGCGGTAAACCTTAACCTTGAAGTTTGGCCAGGGAAATTCGAATCACCCTGTATATTCTTAAAATTTTGCATTTTTGCATACTTATAATGCTGTTACTTGTTCAAGGTATAACATACACCAAACCCAAAAGACCATGTTTTTCAAGTCGGACAGCTATCAACTCCTGTTCCGTCATCTGACCGTGGTTCAAAAATATGTGCTGTTGTCCTTAGATCTTTCCCTTCGGATTTGATCCAGGACCAATAGCCCGTTGTGTTGCTCCAGTGCGACACTAATTAAAATACCTAGATACCTACCAACTCCTGTTCATCCAGGATCTGTCTCACACACCTATACAATCCAAAATATGGAAAGAAGCTGCTGGGGTTGCGGATCATGGACAAGTTGGGAAGTTCTTATTTCCTCTCACAAAAATCATTTGTCTTGTGTGCCGCTTCTAAGCCTTGCCAGAACAGTCTGGTGTCGGTCTTGAACCCTTAAAGTGCAGTGACAGTTCAGGGTCAGTGATACCAAATATTTGGGGAGGATGAGGTCATGTTTTGTGGGATTCTTTTTATTGGCACAAAGAGTAAACTTCCGCAATACAGCGGCGAGATCACTATTTGCTATATTAAACTGCTCTCAACCCACCTTTGCAAAATCAACTATCTCCTTACCAAATAAAACAATGAGATGGCAAGAAATAGAGCCAGTTCCGACAAGGGTAAGAAAACAATCTTGTCTAGTTCTGTCCATAATATAAAGCCAAGATTGAAAGTGCTGTGCTGAACCTTTACTGCCTGTCATAATTCATATATTCTCCTTCCCAAAGGACACAGCTCATCTCAAAGTCTCTCTGATAGTCAAAAGATTTGATCGAAACACCGAACCCTGATCTGCATTTTTAAATTTGCTGTCACCTCCATTACTTTTATCCGTATTGAATTTATTTTTATCTCCTTTCAGAAATTCTATTGCTCAAATTTGTGATAGATAATATGCAATAGATGTGCAAGAGTTCGTTCATTGTGTTTGCAGCTCTTACTTAGCTCACTTGGTCATAATAAAACTATACCATGAGACCGTGACTTTCGAGAATCCCAAGAATCAAGTCAGGGAGGAAAAGAAGTTGTTCCAATGTGGTAGCCTATACATTCGGATGACAGTCAAATATTCTGAACAAGAAACTGAACAGTGAGTGGTCTGGACTTCGAATTTGGCCCTCCATACCACCCCTATGCATTTCAAGTAATCACATTGCAATCACCAAAAATCAATGTGTGGTGTGGCTTCACTGCAGATTTCATCGTAGTGCCATTCTTTTTTATAGCATTATTCCCGACAAGACCAGTAGCCCATTCCATAACCACACATAAATATTGCGATATACTTGCAGGATAAAAGCCGGGGAAGGATATTAATTTCATAAGTAATATTGGTGATTGGTTTATGACATTTTAATATAAGTTTATGCTACAAATAATATGTTATTTAACCAATTATTTCTTACTAATGCCACTTCCAAAAGTTGTCATTTAGAGTACTAGGTAGTAAGTAGACCAACGACGTAAGTAGTAGTAACTATTCCACGAGAAAATTTTGCCATTTTGTATCAAAACGCTTTTTTGTGACTTCATTAAGCATTATTATCGACTCTTGAAGTCATTAACAATGTCCTTTCTGATGATATCCAGATGTAAAACCGAATATAGCTAGCCGGTAGTGGAGCTTTTGTCAAATCTTCTAACAGAATTAATCACGAAAAAACCATACTTTTGTTCCATCTTCCAATTTGAACCAATAGCCATTGACGAAGGATTGAATTATATAAAATCTACGAATAATTATAACATATCGATTCTTACTTACAGCCGAAATTCCATACAATATTTAAAAAGATAAAACAAAATAGAAGATAGATTTGTTGGTAGGTTAGAGTTTTATGGGGTAAGGTTCAGTAATGGACAAGCTGCTCCAAAAATAGAAGATTGGATTGGAGTTGATATTCTAGGTATAGACTTAAGAGATAACTTAAGACTTGGATAAACTTAAGCAATTGCAAGTGTTCCATGAGATGCATTTACAATGGATACCTTCTCATGTGGACCTCAGCGGAAATGAAATGGCAGGTAGCTTTGCAAAGGAGAGTATCTCAGAGTCTTTTCAATTACTTCTTACTCACTATGAAACATTTTTGTGGAAAATAAATATCTCCTGAAAAATTTCCTCATCCATAACTGGTACCATAGAATACATCCCGGAGATGCCCTCAAATTAGAGATTGACAGAAGTAAGCATACTGCCATCTTCAGACTGGCCAGTAGCCATTTGAGATCAATTTTACTTGATCATGTTATTAAGGTTTTCCCGAATTGTCGGAAATGCTATATGGTGCAAGCCTCTCCTGGTGACCCCATTATTCGTCTGGGGCTCCGAAATTGAGATACCTCCTGACATCTGGTCACACTGCTTCTAGGTCTCGTCTGGTTTGATCCACCACTGGTCCGAAATGTTATGAGATTCTCCAAGAATCAAATCAAATTGTCCCTCTCATCCTTGAAAAGTAGATGCATTGTAGGAGACGGTAATTCTACAAATCTTCATTTGACGAATAAAAGTAGCTTTTAATGTATCTTTGACAAATGCTTTTTAAAAATCTGATTCTATAAATATACTAGCTCTACTATCCGGCTTGGCCCAAGAGTTTTTGGTACTTCAGAGAAAGTCACCCTTCTGCTTCCTCAGCATTTTCGTTGCATCGTCGAACAGCTTTATGAGCTTTGTCCGCTTCACGTGCTTGTGTTCGTTCCTTTTGCTATTGCTCGGCTCGTGACAGCTTTTTAGGCTATGTGATGATTGGAATTTGATTAAAAATTGGTCTCCTCTTTTTGTCCATAAGGGTGGGGGTTTCATATTTATGTAGACTTTCAAATGCGTACGCGATAGAGCAAACAAGTTCACATAAAACGTGATCAAGAACTAGCACAAAGACAAGAAGAGGATAAAATTTTGAGTAATGTTCTATATTAAATTTTAATAAGGATAGTAAAATTTAAGTATCGAGGTGAAAAAAAATGCATTGACCTAGAAATTTCAGACAGAATAAACTGTGCATATCAGAGACCATCTAATGAAATATAATATACGGTGTAGGTGCCTGCAGCTTCATTCTATTTGTCCAGGTCTCTGGGTTTGAAGATCTGTCACGTGGTAGTAGGAAAAAGCATGAATCCTAATATGGGATGCTTCAGACAAACCAAGTCGTGCCTTTGTTTCCTTCAGTTTTCAAGAGTTTTTGTTGCTTCAGACAAACCATGCCGAGCCTCTGTTTCCTCGGCAGTTTCGGCTCATGACAGCTTTTGACGTTTGTGTTGATTTTGGTGTCTTATATAATGTTTTCCATTAAATTTACTTCTATGGTTCTAAGGGAACAACGTATCGAACTGAAAATAGTTGCATTGACCAAGAAATTCCAGACAAAATAAGCTATGCAAATTTCGTGACCCAGATCTCAGCATTCGATAATTTTTATTGCTTCAGAGCAGCGGGATTTTCTGCTTTATATATAAGAAACACTTACATACAACTACATTTCATCTGGCACCTCGTAATTTTTTGTAATTCAACTTATTTAATTACTATGACACCAAACATTGCTGCCTTTCTCAAAGGACAAAGATGTTAACAATTGAGAAGAAACTAAAAGTCATTGGTACAATTCAACACATAAATTGGTGGTCCAGTTTTGGCATTTTGGAATTAAATCAACAATTACAAAATTCGAAGACAAGTCGCTGTTTTTAAACTAAACAATTTATTGACGAACATATCACATGACGTATTTTCAACTTAAGATATGCTTGGTTTTAATGGTGTGAAATTGTATCAAATTAATTTGCAATCTGTCTTAAAACTTGTCGGAATTGAGAATTTTAAATGTATGGATAATATGGATGACTATAGTGGAAATTTTAAAATGTTGAAAATGGAGTTATTAAAATTATTTTTGGTTAAAGTGATTATCCAGCGTATTTAAAGACATTAGTCTGCTCTTCTATAGCCAATAGGTCCAAATCGATTCGTAAGTTCAAGTGACTTACCTTTCTGGGATCTTACGACAACGAATCCTCCCACATGCTCTGTCTATTTTATTAAAAGGTATGTGGTCCGTGTGTAAAAGCTATGCGTTGTCAGTATGTTACTCAAACATGCAAACACGAGCAGATGAACCAACTTGAAATTTTGTATGCAGCGGATTGATGTATAGACAACCAAGCATGTTAAATTTTATCCTTTATTTCAAAAAACATTCGAAAATCTTACATAAAACACTTAAATAGAACATACTGATGAAAGGGACACACATACCTTTCTGAATAATAAATTCCATTTGGATTACATTATGAATTACTATATGTGGTATTTGTAGCAGTTTGTGTAGTATCCATGTAAATATGTTATATGGATGCTACACGGTTTTTGAATAGCTTATTGCTTGGATTTACACAGTAGGACCCTGGTGCTAAACGTCATCAAGTGCTGTGGGCCAAGAAAATTGAATTTGCTTTCTTAGCTATAAAACTGCGTTATGTTTTAGAGGTGATGACGGATGATATGTTGATAAAAATCCTAAAAGTTAATCTCCTAAACATACAATACCCATTCTCAAGCATGAATACGTTTCGATGCATGTGTGGGAATGTATGCTGGCTGGAGAGGGTGGAAATGAAGTTTTTATAGATGTAATCATGGAAAAGTAAAATACACTGCTGGCCACCGTAAATGCAACACCCTGAAGGAAGCATGCAAATAATATGAAATTTACAACATGCATTAGCGGAGGTGAGATATGCAAATGATTAGAATTTCAGCGCAGACGCACATCACGCGCGCCTGTGGCGCCACTTCAAAGCGCTATTTAAGGCTTGGAAATTTCGACGATTTCAAGTACGGCAATTGTGTTTTTCTTGTGGTTTTTTCAAAAAAACGATCAATTATGCCTCGTAGAAAACAGCGATCATCTTTTGATCAAGTATCCGAGTTCGACAGAGGAAGGATAGTGGCCTACCGAGATTGTGGATTATCTGTCAGGGAAATCGGTAGTCGTGTTGGACGAAACCAAACAACTGTAATGCGGATATGCGATCGTTGGATGCAGGAGGGTACGACGGACCGACGTGTTCGATCGCATCCACCTCAGTACACCACTTCACGTGATGACAGGCATATTGTGCGTATGGCAGTGACGGATCGCTCAGCCACATCACGAACCATAGCACAGCACATTCAGTCTGTACCGCATCATCCAGTGTCTGCGCGTACCATTCGACGCCGTTTACAGCAGAGTGGTCTGTCCGCAAGACGTCCATTGCTTCGTCTACCCTTGACGCAGAACCACAGACGTTTCCGCCGCCAATGGTGCGATGGAAGAAGGATGTGGACGGCAGAATGGAATGAAATTGTCTTTACTGACGAGTCACGCTTCTGTCTGCAACACCACGATGGTCGGATTCGAGTCTGGAGACACCGTGGAGAGAGGATGCTGAACAGCTGCGTTATGCACCGCCACACTGGTCCTGCACCGGGTATTATGGTATGGGGCGGTATTGGATATCACTCTCGCACTCCTCTAGTACGCATTGCCGGTACTTTAAACAGCCAGCGCTACATCTCCGAGGTGTTGGAGCCAGTTGTCCTTCCTTACCTTCAGGGCTTGCCCACAGCCATATTTCAACAGGATAATGCGCGACCACACGTGGCACGCATTGTCCAAGGGTTCTTCGTCAATCGCCAGATTGAATTGCTTCCCTGGCCAGCTCGCTCTCCGGATCTTTCGCCGATAGAAAACATGTGGTCCATGGTTGCTCAACGATTGACCCAGAATACATCCCCAGCTGCCACACCAGATCAACTTTGGCAACGTGTGGAAGCTGCTTGGTCTGCTGTACCCCAAGAACACATCCAAAGTCTCTTTGAATCAATGCCGAGGCGTGTGGCAGCGGTGATCTCCAACAATGGCGGCTACTCTGGCTACTGATTTTGGCAGGAACCACACTTCACAGAAGTCTATAAATTTAATCATTTGATACTTGGTCAACATGTTATCTACAAAATAAATTTTGTTGTGATATCTCTTGTCTTTCTTGGTGTTGCAATTTGGGTGGCCAGCAGTGTATTTAACTCGATTAAAGACCAATTTTTTTTAAGTGCTCAAAATTTCGAGTCCAATCTTTGTCTTTAGATAACATCCCCACACAGAGGAGAGGTACAGAGCAAAAATATCTAAATTAAAGTTTCTATACCTCATTGAGCTGTAACTATACGCCCCACCATAACCTCAGGACCTCAATGGGCTTGACAGTTCAATTATATTCAAATTATTATTTATTACAGTTTTAGACTTTTAAAGAAATCTCTTTATGGTATACACTCAATTTTGGGAGCCACTGTATTTGTAGTTGAACATTAAAGATCAATTATCCATAGTTGGAGGTCGATGCATACCGAATCAGAAAAACTCGGGTCCTTAGTCCTAGGAAAAGAAAATGGGCTTTCTCAGATATGTGATGCAATGCCCTTTTTGCGTCTTTTTAAAACTCACACCTTTCTCTTCTTATTTCAAGGCCATTCTAATACTTATCTTTTAGAAAATTATACCCATCAAATATTTTAAATGCCCTATGACAGCCAAACACTTGGACGTGGGTGTTGCATTAAGAAGATTTGATAGTGCCGTGTCTAAATATTGGAGAGCACGGGAGAGTAGGTAGTTAATTAACGTCGCACTGGAGCAACACAGCGTCCTATTGGTGACGGTCCGGGATCAATCCCTATGGGAAAGAACCAAGGACAACGCCTCATAATTTAGAACCACGGTCAGATGATGAAGTCAACACCTGAGCTGGCTCCCTATCTCCAAATTCCACGCCACGTCAACGGGAGGACATTTAAGGCCACTATTTAACGTGCACCATACCGCGTTTACACGACGGTCTTTGACTGGACCGAATTTTCTAACTCGCAACCTGAAGAGCACGGGGACTAAAGGCTTCAGGGCCAATGAGGGCAACAAACTTCCTTTTCTTATAGCCAAAAAGTTCAAATTTTGATTAATCTATAAATTAGGCCCTTTTTCCAGTTTGTAAGGATTTTCTGACCAACAGTAGTCTATTCTTTTTGTTAATAACTCTTAGAAGTGGTTATTTTGTTGCACATATCCATTCAGACTCTGTTTTGCAGTCTTCCTTGACTGTGTTCAATGACACTAATGTACTCTATAACAAATTGAGATTTCAATATAATTCAGGCGCAGTTTTGAATTGGTTACGTTTACATGTGACTATCAAATCTTTCGCATAAGCTTTTGAAGTTATTTTATGTCTAGCTAATCAAAAACTATCCCCATTCTGCCCATTTTCAACAAAACTATTTAGTGTCACGTTCACAGTACTCACCAAAACCGTTTCAAAAGCGGCGATCTTTAAAAGTGTCATAACAGTCTTTCGAAGAGATACGATTACGGCTAATTTATCGACAGTTAACTCGTTTTTAGGGGCCATATGAATAAATTCATCAAATTACAACACCACTGCACAAACGTTCCCGAAACACAATATTTATAAAAAACGTCACCGAAAAGGTAAATTGCAAGTCTTAACTTTTATTTGACCATTTGAAATAAGAAAAGGTCACATGATTTATCACACATTTTCATACTCTCAATTTTGAGTCACGTTTCTCAGAAACTGTCTGCATAACCACGTTATGAAATGCTATTCACATTTAAATAATATAATTAACTATTGTAATAAATTATCTTTTTTTATTTTGCAAGCAGGATATTTAAATACAAAAGAATCTTTTAAAAATACTGGACATCGAGTATTTTCAGAAAGTTCAAGTTCTGCAAACGATAGTGTATGTTTTTCAAACGATTTTTATTAGTCTCAATTCTTGTGTTAATTTTTATTGTTTTTCTTTTGCTCTGTGGCAAAGAAAAAGGAGATAAAACAATGAAACAGTAGATGTTCCGCCAAAATATCGGTATGAAAAGCTTGGAATTTGTTGATATGGATATTAATGTTTAATTTTAACTTTAATTCTCCTGTTTTACTACTGCCAAATCAAATTAATGCATACAAAAAAGTTTGAATATGAGTAACAATGAAACTAACGATAATACGAATTCTGAAGTGCATTTTCAGTCAGAAACTCAAAGTGAAAAAATTCTTCCCTTAAACTGATAAACCTGAGATATGATTCAACCAAGTATAGGCATGATTTAAAATCAGTGGAATTGTTGCAGAAAGAAACGAAACAATTATTTAATTTCGCATTTAGAACTGAAATTTATTGAGAACAACATACCGTCGGTTTATGCAGAAACTCATTAACTAATAAAAAGATTTTTTTACTGTACAGCTGTTAAAGAATTAACTATTAGTTTTTAGGTAAAAAAATTATAAGCCCTGAGATAATGTCATGTATCTTTTGAACAGGTTACGATATGACTATGAAATGATTATCTCATGATAATGAAAATAAGCATTATAGAAATAGTCCGAAAAAATTATTATCTTAAAACCAGATTTAAATTTGTTTAAGGAAAGAATAAAAGTTTAAGATAGCAGATTTAAATTTATTTATGGAAAGGATAAAAAGTTTAAGATACCAGATACCAGATTTAAATTTAATTAAGGAAAGAATAAAAGTTTGAGATACCAGATTTAAATTTATTTAAGGAAGGAATAAAAGTTTGAGGTACCAGATTTAAATTTATTTAAAGAAAGAATAAAAGTTATATACCAGATTTAAACTAATTTAAGGAAAGGATGAGTTAACATATAATTAATAGGGTCTATAGAAAAAAACAAATAGTATTTTATTCTTCAATCCTATTCAGGGTAGTAAAAATTAATGAAAATATACCACCCATCAACTTTAAATAACATATTTTTGCCCAAACTGATTGAAAAAATGCAGTCAGAGAGCGCAACTCAGGTGAATTATCCATCATGCGTTATCAGGCAAATCATCTATGTTTAGTATGTGTGTGTTTTTTCCCAAGACATCTTTAGAAATTTTTAAATACGCAGCTGGTGCTACTTATATTTTCAATCGTAATGAGCTTACAAATCATTACTTATAATATTTAGGAATATTGCGTCTGAAAAACAATCCGAAAATCGTGGTTAATGATCGTCCTTTAAGAAACTGGGGTGTTTGAAGACGCTGGAACTTTGTGAGCACAACCCCAATTAAGGAGATTGTTTGTCAGTACACATTATGTATGCTTAGATAACTGCGTTTCCATTAATGGGGAGGATTTTTATATAAATAGGGAATCGGATCAACCAGAGAATTCACGGATTTGTTGTTTGTTGAGAAGCTTTTTTTCAGCAGATAGCAGGTCATCAGCAATAAAAACTTCAACATGAAGCGGAATAAGGTGATGTTTCACCTTGTTTTGTGGTTGGTATACCTTTCTGGTAAGTATTGTCCCCGAGACATTTATTTCAAAGCTATCTTAGATTTTTATATTAATTTATGTTATTCGATTTAAATTTCAAGGATTATATTGTATAATTCATATAGTTCAATGTTACTTCAATAAGGGATTCATCCAATGTATGTGATACTCCCTCTCTAAACAAACGTCTTAATTTTTACACATAGTTGATAAAATTATGAAAAGAAATATATACTTCTCGAAAAATTTCGCGGTATATCCGTATACATTATCCTACCAATAAACAGGAACTTTAAAGTATAAATACAATGTGTTAAGCAATATAGGTGGGGGGAAATTTCATTTCCTTAATTCTAACTTCCTTATTAAAAACTATTTAAAAATTAAATAAAAATATTGAAGTTTCGAATGAAATAAATTTCTTCCTATTTCCACTTAATGAAAGTCTATTTACATTGGGTACTAAAATATAAGTTGGTTTATAGAATTTTATGAACGACAATAATCAAAAGTAACTTCTTAGATCTATTATATTAATTTATATTATTTTATATTTAAATTTTAGGAATTATATTTTCTATTCATCTAATTCAACGTTACTAAAATAGCGGATTCATCCAATGTATGCAGTGCTAATAGTCATAATTTTTCACATATATTTTATAGAATTATTAAAAAGAATGTATATATTATACACTAAAAAATATGAGAAATTGATCGGCATATCCCGTATAAAAAATCCTATCAATAAATAAGACTATTAAAGTTTAAATTTAATGTGTTTAATAAATCGAGGGAAAAATTACTTCTCTAATTCTAACTATCTTATTAAAAAATATTTAATAATTAAATAAAAATATTAAAGTTTCGAATGAAATTAATTTCTTCCTATTTCCACTTAATGAAAATCTATTGACATTGGGTACTAAAATATAAGTTGGTTTATAGAATTTTATGAACGACAATAATCAAAAGTAACTTCTTAGATCTATTATATTAATTTATATTATTTTATATTTAAATTTTAGGAATTATATTTTCTATTCATATAATTCAACGTTACTAAAATAGCGGATTCATCGAATGTATGCGGTGCTAATACAGTCACAATGTTTCACTTATATTTTATAGAATTATTAAAAAGAATGTATATATTATACACTAAAAAATATGCGAAATTGATCGGCATATCCCGTATACAAAATCCTATCAATAAATAAGACTATTAAAGTATAAATTTAATGTGTTTAATAAATCGAGGGAAAAAATTATTTCCATAATTCTAACTATCTTATTAAAAAATATTTAATAATTAAATAAAAATATTAAAGTTTCGAATGAAATGAATTTCTTCCCATTTCCACTTAATGAAAATCTATTTTTTTTTATTGAACAAAAGCAAACTCTCCGTGCACCACAGAAGTACAACACGGGGCTTACAGAAGTAAGTTGATTTAACCAAGACACAGTGGAAAACAATTTAACTGAAATTACAAGATTTTATGAACTTGACAAATGAGTAGAAAAGCATATTAGATTTTACAAAAACATTGAGTTTGACTGGCCATGTTTCAACTAATTTTCTGAAATCATTTTTTAGGCACATTCTTGAAGTTTTAAATGCAGGACAACTAAAAAGCAAATGCTCAACATCTTGTGGCTGCTTTTTAAAACACTCGCACAAATCATTAGTCCGAAGATGAAACCTATATAGATATTTAGCAAAATTTCCATGGCCAGATAAAAATTGTGTAATTTGGAAGTTTGTGAAGAAAAATAATTCTGAGTTCAATCTATGCTTAATAGTAGGAAAAAAATTTTTGGTGTGGCCAGCTTTCTCAGACGAGACATATTCTTCGTTCCACTTAGCAACAAGCTTTTCATAATATGAGCCTTTCAAGTAACACTTAGGAATGTTACAATTTACATCAATTGCTAAATTCAAAGCGTCTTTGGCTAAAAAATCAGCTCTTTCATTCCCGTAAATTCCACAGTGTCCACGCACATAGGCCAAAAAAAAATCTCAGTTCCTCTATTGACATTGGGTACTAAAATATAAGTTGGTTTATAGAATTTTATGAACGACAATAATCAAAAGTAACTTCTTAGATCTATTATATTAATTTATATTATTTTATATTTAAATTTTAGGAATTATATTTTCTATTCATCTAATTCAACGTTACTAAAATAGCGGATTCATCCAATGTATGTAGTGCTAATAGAGTCATAATGTTTCACTTATATTTTATAGAATTATTAAAAAGAGTGTATATATTATACACTAAAAAATATGCGAAATTGATCGGCATATCCCGTATACAAAATCCTATCAATAAATAAGACTATTAAAGTTTAAATTTAATGTGTTTGATATATCGGGAAAAAAATTATTTCCCTAATTCTAACTATGAGAGGTATTTTCTGTCAAGCTAAAAAATATAGGTGACCTTAATGCTTCTGTGGTGATATTTGTTTCCTGTGTGTATTCTCAGAGTGATGTCACTCGACTTGTTTTTCGAATGCGATTTCTGCATTTCGCCAAAAAAATTCCAAAGCAGAAATTCCGAATTGATATATGCTAATCCAAAAGTTGTCGAAACGGCGATGAACTGCATTTTAACCCTCCTGGGGTTGATCTTCGCGTCGAAAACCGCCCTGTAGTGGCCAGACTGGTGCAAAAACCTGTTCCAAACTGTCATCAGTTCTGGGGAAGAAACAATTTGTTTGTACTACTTGGATCTGCATTGCCCTTGGAGAAATAGGACAGATTTGTCTTGACGAAATATCTAGTACTTAGCAAAATTTACCAGATCTTTGACGAGATATCTCGTCAAAAGCACTTGGAGTGTTAAGGTAACCCCGATCAAAAGAGAGCTTTTGGGCAGAAGTAAAATCTTAGCTGACCGTCTGGTTTGTTTGTCTACACTAAAACCCCTCTCATATTTAAAAATATATTTAGTCGATCAAATAAAAAAATATTCGAAAGCCTCATGTAAATTGCATTTCTTACTTACACACTTAATGAATGCCTATTGGCATTGGGCCGTGATAGCCCAGTTGGTAGAGTCGCGGATTAGCAACCGAAGGGTTGCGAGTTCAAAACTCGATCCAACCAAAGATCTTCTGTACGTGAAGGCTGGTACGTTTTTTCTGACGTGGCCTTAAATGTCCTCGTTGGTGTGGTGTGGAAGTTTGGAGAGTGGGGTGCTAGCTCAGATGTTGTCCTCCTGATTATAATTGCGAAGTGTTGTCCTCGGATCTTTCCTTTCAGGATTGATCCCAGATCGTCAGCAATAGTCCACTGTCCCCAATGCGACGTAAATTCAATTATTTAACTACCTATTGAAATTAGGTGCAAAAATATAACTTGGGTGCTGGTATTTTATGAAAGATAATAATAAATTATGTAATTATATAATAATAAATTATACAGGACCCTCAAAACTGTTAACTATCAACCAAATTTACTCGAAACAATAGCGCAATATTTTTCGTGCTGTTTTATAGTTCCAACAGCTCTTGGAAGAGGAATTGAGAAAACCATGAAAGAAATTCGTCTTTCAAATATATTTGCCGAACTTAATACAATCTCAATATACAATTAGCAAAATGAAATTTTTAAAGTAAATATACGTCATTCTTAAACAAGAAATTCCCTAAGTCAGATTTCCGTCAGTTTATTTTTTCTCATTGTGTATTGCTGGATTTGAATTAAATGTGATATATTTCTAATATTTAACAGTATTCGATTTTCTTAAAAAACATATTTCTAAATTTCCATAAATTTTTAAAAACTAGCAGAGTGCAACGGTATTAAAACCATTTAAAACACTAACTACATTAAGGTATAAATATCAGTATTTTTACGAATGATTAAGATTACAAATTAATCACTTGGGAACAATCGACCACACACGTCTTGCAAACTATAGAATCCCATTAGGATTAGACTCCCAAAATCCAAACGATGTGTTAATTTTTGAAAGAAAAAATAAAAATACGGGAGAACTTTCTAAAAACATTATGCATGAGCTTACAGATTGTAAAAGAAAAGATAAATTTATAAGTGTTGCATATATTCCCAATTTCTTGTACTGCTGGCATACATTTTTTTAAAACTCATCAAAAAGGGTTTTTGTTATATTTTAATACATGGATTCGTTTTATTCGAATACGTGAATATTTTTAGAAATGCGATACTGGACACAATTCAGATCAGAAATTTATCTTTATAGATAAAAACGGCTATGTTAACTTTTCTCTGAGAATTTTGTGTTCCACTTTTGTTCAATTTTTCTGTTTATGTAATGCGAAAGTCGGTAGTGCTTACTGATAGATTTTCTCTGAGCTGTAAATACGTTTTTATACTCGGAGATTCTAAATACACTCCTGAGAACTATTCTAGGACTGTATAATGTAATGATTTCACGTGATTTTGCTCGGTTTCTCTTCTCTAACAAGTATGTCAATTGTACCACTCTGAAAATCACCTTTCAAAGATTAAGAAATATAGTTTCTGAGATGACTTGAGGCGTGCAGGGCATTAAGAAATCTTTGTTCCTTCGGCTACAAATAACACCAGGTTGCTTTCGTTCGCGTTGATAATATAGAAATTATGACCGAACTCGGTCCTTTTTTTATAACGTTCAACTTTCTACCTAGTACTGGTCTGATTTAAGAGCGTATTCGCGTCAAAGTGGTCTTGAAAAATGCGTTTATAAACCCAACTACAGTAAATATACCTTAAAACAAGCCTTGACCCAAAAAATTAAACTTTCTACAAAACTTTTCATTAAAAAAGAAAGAATCCCTCCATGAAACGATAAGAAAAATCCAAATTTTCCATGTACGACAAAAAAATACACTTAAAAATGAAATTAACTTTCTTCAAATACTCTGCCGAACTAAAATTCTTCATTTTGTCTCTGAAAAGTAGGCCCTATAAGGTAAAACATACAGGGTGCTATCAAAATAATGGAAACACACTGGATTTATAAGGAATCCTTTACTAATATGGCGTAGGACTTCCTTTGGCATGTAATACAGCTTGGATTCGCCTGGGAATCGAATCATACAAGTGCTGAATAGTGTTTGGAGGAATATTGTACCATTCTTCATGGAGATATTGTAAAAGTCCCGGGAGAGATGCCGGTGGAGGATATCGATTCCGGATTGAACGCTCTAAAATAGACCATAACGGTTCGATTATATTGAGGTCGGGGGACTGCTGGCCAAGGTAGATGTTTCAGTTCATCCTCGTGTTCATCAAACCATGATTGGACCAGTCCCGCTGCATGAATAGGAGCATTATCATCCTGGAAAATTCCATCTCCTGCAGGAAACAAAGTTTGCATCATAGTATGGACCTGGTCAGCTAAAATTTCTCTATACTTCTCCCCAGTGATCCTTCCTTTCAGGGTTACGATTGGGCCAGCAGAAAACCACGACATGGCTGCCCATACCATGACAGATCCACCTCCATGCTTGACAGTTGGAAGGAGACAATCACGATCATACGCTTGTGCAGGTGTCCTCCAAACGTGCACCCGTCCTGTTGTGGGGAAAAGTGTGAAAGATGATTCGTCTGACCATATAACTGTCTTCCACGTATCAATCGACCAGGTTTTGTGGTTGTGGCACTACTGTAGACGACGTTTGGCATTAACATCTGCGACAAGTGGCTTGGGAATTGCTACTCTGCCGCAAATGCTCTGTTTATGAAGGTGCCTCCTAACTGTAATTATTGACACTGGAGAACCCAGATGCTGATTGAGCTCTGCGGTCACTTTGGCTGCAGTTGTTTTCTTTTTAGACATTACAATCCGCTTCAATACCCGTCGGTCTCTTTCACTCAGCTTCTCCTTCCGTCCACTATTTTGCTTTGCCGAGCTTGTCTTGCCGCGCTGTGTGTACGCTGTCATGACTTTAGACACCGTACCTCTAGAAACGCCTAAAAGCTGGGATGTTTCGGTCACAGTTGCTCCAACTAGTCGGGCTCCTACAATTTGGCCTCTTTGAAAGTCTGTGAGGTCTGACATTTTACGCTTTTGACAAAAATCCACGACGTATACAACTTCACTAAAGCTACCTCATACTACCATGATATATAGTACTTTTTATATTAAAAAAAACTGGTAGCTAGGATTATATTTTAATGCTTACGAAGCGCATTCTTAAATGTCACTTTTATTCACAGGTGTTTCCATTATTTTGATAACCACCTGTACAAATGCAGGTTACATTTTTCTAACATTCCTGATTCAAATTGAAAGATTAAATTTAGCTAAAAAAAACTTTTTCATTTGAATATTTCTTATTTCATCAGTCAGAAATAAAAGGTGGATAAAAACGTGTACATTTTCAAAGCGAGTTATTTTCTAATATATTCTAACAAATTTCTAAGATTAAAAACTCCTTTCCCCTTTTCCTGAAACGGGAGCCAAGTTTAAATAAACTACTCATTTTCTTCAGCTTCCTGAAATGTCACATCCTATGAGTTGTAAGTCTCACAGGTTCGAGTCCTGCAACATACCCTGAATGTATTTTTCTCATCTGCGTCTGTAATACTTTCCTTGTGTGTGTATGTCTATTGCTCGATACCTTGTGTTTGACGCAGCTTGGCAAAATATGGCCCTTGTGCCATAAAAACGCAACCCAACCAACTTAAAATTTCACAAAAGGAAAATTTTTTCTCGAAAGGGCAAGAAATGAGGTTTCATGGAAATTTATTATAAGATGTCCTTTATCTTCAAAGCACCAAAATATGAAAAATAAGGGGGAAAGTAGCAAAAACTGATTAAATTAACAGAAAAAATGCCTTTTTGTGTAAAAATCACATAACATGTATTAAAATGCAAAGACGGCATTTAAATCTGCTGATTTCTTTACGAAACACGTTTTCTATTCACTCATATACCGTTAGTCTTCCTGAAAAAGATGCAAAATAATCATCAATCAATCAACCCTATTAAACCCTATTAATTACAAAAGAAAAAATCAGGAGAATAAATGTTTTTATTACGCTACATTACTTATGGGTAGGTAGGTATTTTAATGAGAGAAAAAAGAGCTTAAAGAGAACTATCAAACTGTGTTTATCAAGCATAATTGTGCTTTAAAACCTTCTCAAATTAGGTTTGTTGGTTTGAAGTTGATACATAATAATAAACATGCCTTTATGCTTTAAAATTAACTAAAATTTAAAATTAACCCTCTTAGAACCCTTATTTAAGGAGTCTAGATTTTTACTATAAAATAAAATTGACTTTAGGTATAAGATTTAATTCTTATGTCCGAAAAGAATTTTTAAAACCTGGTGTATTCCCTTGTTAAAAAATAAGACTAACACCTATTTGTAAAAATTATTGATTTCTATAAGTAAAACATAATGTAGATATTTTATGCATGGAACAACTAGGGATGTTATTATCTTTCCTTAAAGCATTCAAATATATCCGAAAAGAGTCTTGTCCCTTTAATATCTTTGAAAATACTGAAGTGGCTTCATGAAATTTCAGTCTCTGCCTTTAGTTTTGCACAAATGCTGCATTTTCATGGGTTTTAATATATTTCACACTTTAAATTTATATGGCAACATAAAAAGTTTATAATGCTAAAAGCGACAGAATATATGTTGCGTTACATCAAATTATAATTTATGTTTTTATTGTGTCTACAGTATGGAGATATATTACATATAAGTACCAAATTAATTTTTGTTTCAATTTATAGCAATATCAACCGTACAAGGTCGTCCCACAGATGGGGATGAAACAGCAGTGGCAACACAAAACGAAGAAACCTGGAGTTTTGAAGATGAAAGTGATTGGGAATGGTCTGAATCATCCTCTTCGTCGTCCTCAGATTCCTGGAGTGATCAGAGTAAAAGTAAATCCAGTTCATGGGATGAAACGAGCGAAACCGAAAGTAGCACAAAACAATCGGATTCCAACTCTGAAAACAATGGGATTGATAGGAGCGGGAGCAAAAGGAGTTCCAAACACTCCGAGCAATCCAGTTCAGACTATAATGAGAGCAAAACAAAAGAGGAGAAAGATAGTGAATACAACAGAAGATCTGAAAGTAAAGGAAGACACAAAACCAAGTCTTCCAAGGGATCTCAGGATGCTGACAACTCGTCAGGCAATAAAGAGCGGACATCAAATAGAGTAGATGAAGAGGAGAGCGAGACATATCATTCTGATGATGAGCACCAAAGTTCTAGTGATAAGCGTTCACACCAAGAAAAACACAAACACAAATCCTCCAGCAAATCAGATGCAACGGAGGAGAGTGATTATGAAAGTAGAAATAAAGGATCCAAACACAAGAAAGGAAGTGGCAATAAACGAAAAGATGGATATGGAGAAAACGGACACGAATCTGAAACACAAGAAGGAAAAGGACACAAAGGGAAAAGTAGTCATGGGGAAAAAGGAGGAAAAGGTGACCATGATGAAAAAGAACATGACTCCAGAAAAGGACATGGAAATAAGGGAGGAAAGGGATCCAAAGGCAAAGGTGGAAAAGGAGAAAACGAAGTCGATTCAAAAGAAAAACATGAACACGGAGACAAAGGTCACAAAGGTAAAGGTGGAAAGGACAATGAAGAAGACAAGAAAAAACACGGACATGGTGACAACAAAACCGGAAAAAAGCATCATGGTTCAAAGGGATCAAAGGATACAGAAAATAAACATCACTCCAAACATGAAAAGCATGAAACTGAGTCCTACACTTCTGAAGAATCTGATAGTTCCACTGAAACTCATACACACAACGAAAAGCACAAACACAAATCCTCAAAAAAATCAGAACATAAAATAAATCATGAAAAAGAGGACGATAACGATAAAGATTCCAAAGATAAAAAGAAGAAACACAAGGGTAAGAAAGGTGAAGACAAAGACGTAGGGGAAAAGGGCGACAAAGGACAAGAAGGGCACAGGAAGCATGGAGACAAGGGTCAAAAGGCTAAAGGAGGAAAGGACGATGATGACAAGAGACACGAACATGGGCATAAAGGTCACAAAGGAGGAAAGGATGACAAGGATGTGAAGAAACATGGACATGGACAAAAAGGTCACAAAGGAAAAGGAGGAAAGGAGGACGACGATGATCAGAAAAATGGACACAAAGGTCACAAAGGGAAAGGCGGAAAGGATGACGATGATGATAACAAACACGGTCATGGACACAAAGGTCACAAAGGAAAAGGAGGAAAGGAGGATGACGATGACGATAAGAAACATACACACGGACACAAAGGTCATAAAGGAAAAGGAGGAAAAGACGACGACGATGGCAAGGAAAAACACGGACATGGAGACATAGGCCACAAGGGAAAAGGTGGAAAGGACGACGATGATGACAAGAAGAAACACGGTCATGGGCACAAAGGTCATAAAGGAGAAGGACGAAAGGACGATGACGATGACAAGAAACATGGACACAAAGGTCACAAAGGCAAAGGAGAAAAGGATGACGACGATGAAAAAAAGAAACACGGACACAAAGGTCACAAAGGAAAAGGAGGAAAAGACGACGACGATGACAAGACACATGGACACAAAGGTCACAAAGGAAAAGGAGGAAAAGACGACGACGATGACAAGACACATGGACACAAAGGTCACAAAGGAAAAGGAGGAAAGGATGACGACGATGACGATAAGAAACACGGACATGGACACAAAGGTCACAAAGGAAAAGGAGGAAAAGAGGATGACGATGACGAGAAAAAACACAGACATGGACACAAAGGTCATAAAGGAAAAGGAGGAAAAGAGGACGACGATGACAATAGAATTGGACATGGACACAAAGGGAAAGGAGGAAATGACGAAGACGATGACAAGAAACATGGACACAAAGGCCACAAAGGAAAAGGAGGAAACGACGATGACGATGAAAAGAAACATGGACACAAAGGTCACAAAGGAAAAGGAGGAAAGGATGACGACGATGAAAAGAAGAAACACGGACATGGACAAAAAGGTCACAAAGGAAAAGGAGGAAAGGACGACGACGATGATGACAAGAAACATGGACATGGACACAAAGGTCATAAAGGAAAAGGAGGAAAAGAGGACGACGATGACAAAAGAATTGGACATGGACACAAAGGGAAAGGAGGAAAGGACGATGAGGATGACAAGAAACATGGACACAAAGATCACAAAGGGAAAGGAGGAAAGGATGATGACGATGAAAAGAAGAAACACGGACATGGAAACAAAGGAAAAGGAGGAAAAGACGACGACGATGACAAGAAACATGGACACAAAGGTCACAAAGGGAAAGGAGGAAAGGATGACGACGATGATGACAAGAAACATGGACATGGACACAAAGGTCACAAAGGAAAAGGAGGAAAAGAGGACGACGATGACAAGAGAATTGGACATGGACACAGAGGTCATAAAGGAAAAGGAGGAAAAGAGGACGACGATGACAAGAAAATTGGACATGGACACAAAGGACACAAAGGGAAAGGAGGAAATGACGAAGACGATGACAAGAAATATGGACACAAAGGTCACAAAGGAAAAGGAGGAAAGGACGATGACGATGACAAGAAACATGGACACAAAGGTCACAAAGGGAAAGGAGGAAAGGATGACGACGATGAAAAGAAGAAACACGGACATGGACACAAAGGTCACAAAGGAAAAGGAGGAAAGGACGACGACGATGATGACAAGAAACATGGACATGGACACAAAGGTCATAAAGGAAAAGGAGGAAAAGAGGACGACGATGACAAGAGAATTGGACATGGACACAAAGGACACAAAGGAAAAGGAGGAAATGACGAAGACGATGACAAGAAACATGGACACAAAGGTCACAAAGGGAAAGGAGGAAAGGATGACGACGATGATGACAGGAAACATGGACATGGGCACAAAGGTCATAAAGGAAAAGGAGGAATAGAGGACGACGATGAGAAGAGAATTGGACATGGACACAAAGGACACAAAGGAAAAGGAGGAAATGACGAAGACGATGACAAGAAACATGGACACAAAGGTCACAAAGGAAAAGGAGGAAAGGATGACGACGATGATGACAGGAAACATGGACATGGACACAAAGGTCATAAAGGAAAAGGAGGAATAGAGGACGACGATGACAAGAGAATTGGACATGGACACAAAGGACACAAAGGAAAAGGAGGAAATGACGAAGACGATGACAAGAAACATGGCCACAAAGGAAAAGGAGGAAAGGATGACGACGATGAAAAGAAGAAACACGGACATGGACACAAAGGTCACAAAGGAAAAGGAGGAAAGGACGACGACGATGATGACAAGAAACATGGACATGGACACAAAGGTCATAAAGGAAAAGGAGGAAAAGAGGACGACGATGACAAGAGAATTGGACATGGACACAAAGGACACAAAGGAAAAGGAGGAAATGACGAAGACGATGACAAGAAACATGGACACAAAGGCCACAAAGGGAAAGGAGGAAAGGATGATGACGATGAAAAGAAGAAACACGGACATGGACACAAAGGTCACAAAGGAAAAGGAGGAAAGGACGACGACGATGATGACAGGGAACATGGACATGGACACAAAGGTCATAAAGGAAAAGGAGGAAAAGAGGACGACGATGACAAGAGAATTGGACATGGACACAAAGGAAAAGGAGGAAATGACGAAAACGATGACAAGAAACATGGACACAAAGGCCACAAAGGGAAAGGACGAAAGGATGACGACGATGAAAAGAAGAAACACGGACATGGACACAAAGGAAAAGGAGGAAAAGACGACGACGATGACAAGAAACATGGACACAAAGGTCACAAAGGCAAAGGAGGAAAGGACGACGACGATGATGACAAGAAACATGGACATGGACACAAAGGTCATAAAGGAAAAGGAGGAAAAGAGGACGACGATGACAAGAGAATTGGACATGGACACAAAGGACACAAAGGAAAAGGAGGAAATGACGAAGACGATGACAAGAAACATGGACACAAAGGTCACAAAGGGAAAGGAGGAAAGGATGATGACGATGAAAAGAAGAAACACGGACATGGACACAAAGGTCACAAAGGAAAAGGAGGAAAGGACGACGACGATGATGACAGGAAACATGGACATGGACACAAAGGTCATAAAGGAAAAGGAGGAAAAGAGGACGACGATGACAAGAGAATTGGACATGGACACAAAGGACACAAAGGAAAAGGAGGAAATGACGAAGGCGATGACAAGAAACATGGACACAAAGGTCACAAAGGGAAAGGAGGAAAGGATGACGACAATGAAAAGAAGAAACACGGACATGGACACAAAGGAAAAGGAGGAAAAGACGACGACGATGACAAGAAACATGGACACAAAGGTCACAAAGGCAAAGGAGGAGAGGACGACGACGATGATGACAAGAAACATGGACATGGACACAAAGGTCATAAAGGAAAAGGAGGAAAAGAGGACGACGATGACAAGAGAATTGGACATGGACACAAAGGACACAAAGGAAAAGGAGGAAAGGATGACGACAATGAAAAGAAGAAACACGGACATGGACACAAAGGAAAAGGAGGAAAAGACGACGACGATGACAAGAAACATGGACACAAAGGTCACAAAGGCAAAGGAGGAGAGGACGACGACGATGATGACAAGAAACATGGACATGGACACAAAGGTCATAAAGGAAAAGGAGGAAAAGAGGACGACGATGACAAGAGAATTGGACATGGACACAAAGGACACAAAGGAAAAGGAGGAAATGACGAAGACGATGACAAGAAACATGGACACAAAGGTCACAAAGGGAAAGGAGGAAAGGATGACGACGATGATGACAGGAAACATGGACATGGACACAAAGGTCATAAAGGAAAAGGAGGAATAGAGGACGACGATGACAAGAGAATTGGACATGGACACAAAGGACACAAAGGAAAAGGAGGAAATGACGAAGACGATGACAAGAAACATGGACACAAAGGTCACAAAGGGAAAGGAGGAAAGGATGACGACGATGAAAAGAAGAAACACGGACATGGACACAAAGGTCACAAAGGAAAAGGAGGAAAGGACGACGACGATGATGACAAGAAACATGGACATGGACACAAAGGTCATAAAGGAAAAGGAGGAAAAGAGGACGACGATGACAAGAGAATTGGACATGGACACAAAGGACACAAAGGAAAAGGAGGAAATGACGAAGACGATGACAAGAAACATGGACACAAAGGGAAAGGAGGAAAGGATGATGACGATGAAAAGAAGAAACACGGACATGGACACAAAGGTCACAAAGGAAAAGGAGGAAAGGACGACGACGATGATGACAAGAAACATGGACATGGACACAAAGGTCATAAAGGAAAAGGAGGAAAAGAGGACGACGATGACAAGAGAATTGGACATGGACACAAAGGAAAAGGAGGAAATGACGAAAACGATGACAAGAAACATGGACACAAAGGCCACAAAGGGAAAGGACGAAAGGATGACGACGATGAAAAGAAGAAACACGGACATGGACACAAAGGAAAAGGAGGAAAAGACGACGACGATGACAAGAAACATGGACACAAAGGTCACAAAGGCAAAGGAGGAAAGGACGACGACGATGATGACAAGAAACATGGACATGGACACAAAGGTCATAAAGAAAAAGGAGGAAAAGAGGACGACGATGACAAGAGAATTGGACATGGACACAAAGGACAAAAAGGAAAAGGAGGAAATGACGAAGACGATGACAAGAAACATGGACACAAAGGTCACAAAGGGAAAGGAGGAAAGGATGATGACGATGAAAAGAAGAAACACGGACATGGACACAAAGGTCACAAAGGAAAAGGAGGAAAGGACGACGACGATGATGACAGGAAACATGGACATGGACACAAAGGTCATAAAGGAAAAGGAGGAAAAGAGGACGACGATGACAAGAGAATTGGACATGGACACAAAGGACACAAAGGAAAAGGAGGAAATGACGAAGACGATGACAAGAAACATGGACACAAAGGTCACAAAGGGAAAGGAGGAAAGGATGACGACAATGAAAAGAAGAAACACGGACATGGACACAAAGGAAAAGGAGGAAAAGACGACGACGATGACAAGAAACATGGACACAAAGGTCACAAAGGCAAAGGAGGAGAGGACGACGACGATGATGACAAGAAACATGGACATGGACACAAAGGTCATAAAGGAAAAGGAGGAAAAGAGGACGACGATGACAAGAGAATTGGACATGGACACAAAGGACACAAAGGAAAAGGAGGAAATGACGAAGACAATGACAAGAAACATGGACACAAAGGTCACAAAGGGAAAGGAGGAAAGGATGACGACGATGATGACAGGAAACATGGACATGGACACAAAGGTCATAAAGGAAAAGGAGGAATAGAGGACGACGATGACAAGAGAATTGGACATGGACACAAAGGAAAAGGAGGAAATGACGAAGACGATGACAAGAAACATGGACACAAAGGTCACAAAGGAAAAGGAGGAAAGGATGACGACGATGATGACAGGAAACATGGACATGGACACAAAGGTCATAAAGGAAAAGGAGGAATAGAGGACGACGATGACAAGAGAATTGGACATGGACACAAAGGACACAAAGGAAAAGGAGGAAATGACGAAGACGATGACAAGAAACATGGCCACAAAGGCCACAAAGGAAAAGGAGGAAAGGATGACGACGATCAAAAGAAGAAACACGGACATGGACACAAAGGTCACAAAGGAAAAGGAGGAAAGGACGACGACGATGATGACAAGAAACATGGACATGGACACAAAGGTCATAAAGGAAAAGGAGGAAAAGAGAACGACGATGACAAGAGAATTGGACATGGACACAAAGGAAAAGGAGGAAATGACGAAGACGATGACAAGAAACATGGACACAAAGGCCACAAAGGGAAAGGAGGAAAGGATGATGACGATGAAAAGAAGAAACACGGACATGGACACAAAGGTCACAAAGGCAAAGGAGGAAAGGACGACGACGATGATGACAGGAAACATGGACATGGACACAAAGGTCATAAAGGAAAAGGAGGAAAAGAGGACGACGATGACAAGAGAATTGGACATGGACACAAAGGACACAAAGGAAAAGGAGGAAATGACGAAGACGATGACAAGAAACATGGACACAAAGGTCACAAAGGGAAAGGAGGAAAGGATGATGACGATGAAAAGAAGAAACACGGACATGGACACAAAGGTCACAAAGGAAAAGGAGGAAAGGACGACGACGATGATGACAGGAAACATGGACATGGACACAAAGGTCATAAAGGAAAAGGAGGAAAAGAGGACGACGATGACAAGAGAATTGGACATGGACACAAAGGACACAAAGGAAAAGGAGGAAATGACGAAGACGATGACAAGAAACATGGACACAAAGGTCACAAAGGGAAAGGAGGAAAGGATGACGACAATGAAAAGAAGAAACACGGACATGGACACAAAGGAAAAGGAGGAAAAGACGACGACGATGACAAGAAACATGGACACAAAGGTCACAAAGGAAAAGGAGGAAAAGAGGACGACGATGACAAGAGAATTGGACATGGACACAGAGGTCATAAAGGAAAAGGAGGAAAAGAGGACGACGATGACAAGAAAATTGGACATGGACACAAAGGACACAAAGGAAAAGGAGGAAATGACGAAGACGATGACAAGAAACATGGACACAAAGGTCACAAAGGGAAAGGAGGAAAGGATGATGACGATGAAAAGAAGAAACACGGACATGGACAAAAAGGTCACAAAGGAAAAGGAGGAAAGGACGACGACGATGATGACAAGAAACATGGACATGGACACAAAGGTCATAAAGGAAAAGGAGGAAAAGAGGACGACGATGACAAGAGAATTGGACATGGACACAAAGGACACAAAGGAAAAGGAGGAAATGACGAAGACGATGACAAGAAACATGGACACAAAGGCCACAAAGGGAAAGGAGGAAAGGATGACGATGATGAAAAGAAGAAACACGGACATGGAAAGAAAGGAAAAGGAGGAAAAGACGACGACGATGACAAGAAACATGGACACAAAGATCACAAAGGGAAAGGAGGAAAGGATGACGACGATGAAAAGAAGAAACACGGACATGGACACAAAGGTCACAAAGGAAAAGGAGGAAAGGACGACGACGATGATGACAGGAAACATGGACATGGACACAAAGGTCATAAAGGAAAAGGAGGAAAAGAGGACGACGATGACAAGAGAATTGGACATGGACACAAAGGACACAAAGGAAAAGGAGGAAATGACGAAGACGATGACAAGAAACATGGCCACAAAGGCCACAAAGGGAAAGGAGGAAAGGATGATGACGATGAAAAGAAGAAACACGGACATGGACACAAAGGTCACAAAGGAAAAGGAGGAAAGGACGACGACGATGATGACAGGAAACATGGACATGGACACAAAGGTCATAAAGGAAAAGGAGGAAAAGAGGACGACGATGACAAGAGAATTGGGCATGGACACAAAGGAAAAGGAGGAAATGACGAAGACGATGACAAGAAACATGGACACAAAGGCCACAAAGGGAAAGGAGGAAAGGATGATGACGATGAAAAGAAGAAACACGGACATGGACACAAAGGTCACAAAGGAAAAGGAGGAAAGGACGACGACGATGATGACAGGGAACATGGACATGGACACAAAGGTCATAAAGGAAAAGGAGGAAAAGAGGACGACGATGACAAGAGAATTGGACATGGACACAAAGGAAAAGGAGGAAATGACGAAAACGATGACAAGAAACATGGACACAAAGGCCACAAAGGGAAAGGACGAAAGGATGACGACGATGAAAAGAAGAAACACGGACATGGACACAAAGGAAAAGGAGGAAAAGACGACGACGATGACAAGAAACATGGACACAAAGGTCACAAAGGCAAAGGAGGAAAGGACGACGACGATGATGACAAGAAACATGGACATGGACACAAAGGTCATAAAGGAAAAGGAGGAAAAGAGGACGACGATGACAAGAGAATTGGACATGGACACAAAGGCCACAAAGGGAAAGGAGGAAAGGATGACGACGATGAAAAGAAGAAACACGGACATGGACACAAAGGAAAAGGAGGAAAAGACGACGACGATGACAAGAAACATGGCCACAAAGGTCACAAAGGGAAAGGAGGAAAGGATGACGACGATGAAAAGAAGAAACACGGACATGGACACAAAGGTCACAAAGGCAAAGGAGGAAAGGACGACGACGATGATGACAGGAAACATGGACATGGACACAAAGGTCATAAAGGAAAAGGAGGAAAAGAGGACGACGATGACAAGAGAATTGGACATGGACACAAAGGAAAAGGAGGAAAAGAGGACGACGATGACAAGAGAATTGGACATGGACACAAAGGAAAAGGAGGAAATGACGAAGACGATGACAAGAAACATGGACACAAAGGCCACAAAGGGAAAGGACGAAAGGATGACGACGATGAAAAGAAGAAACACGGACATGGACACAAAGGAAAAGGAGGAAAAGGAGGAAAGGACGACGATGATGACAAGAAACATGGACATGGACACAAAGGCCATAAAGGAAAAGGAGGAAATGAAGATGAAGATGACCAGAAACATGGACATAAAGGTCACAAAGGGAGAGGAGGAAAGGATGACGACGATGAAAAGAAGAAACGCGGACATGGACACAAAGGTCACAAAGGAAAAGGAGGAAAGAACGACGACGATGACGAGAAAAAACACGGACATGGACACAAAGGTCATAAAGGAAAAGGAGGAAAGGACGATGAAGATGACAAGAAACATGGTCACAAAGGGAAAGGAGGAAAGGAGGATGACGATGACGATAAGAAACATAGACACGGACACAAAGGTCACAAAGGAAAAGGAGGAAAAGACGACGATGATGACAAGAAACACGGACACAAAGGTCACAAAGGAAAAGGAGGAAAGGATGACGACGATGACAAGAAACACGGACATGGATACAAAGGTCATAAAGGGAAAGGACGAAAGGACGACGATAATGACAAGAAGCACGGACATGGAGATGTAGGTCACAAGGGCAAAGGAGGAAAATTCGACGACGATGACCAGAAGAAACATGGACACGGACATGGACCTGATAAAAAACAGAGTAAATGCTCCAAAGGTTACGGCGGTAAAAAGTCTCGAAAAGAGCCGAACGCATCCGAAAGTTCTGAGGAATCTGGTCACTCGTCGAAGAATAAAAAGCATTCTAAACACAGTGTAAGAAATAGATTTGATGATTACTCTTCTGAGGATGAAGAAACATCTTATATAAGACGACATCGTAACTCGAAGAAGCACATAAAGCATCACAGTGGAGTAGATGAGTCCGAAAGTTCCAGCTCAGAAGGTGAGTCTGTGGACAAGATTCGAGGAAGCAGACCTGGGGAAAATGAACAGAAACATAGAGGTGATAAAGGAAGTCACATTGAAAAGAAGAGAAAAGGTCATAAAAGCCATAAGGGCAATGATAGGTCAAGTTCTGAAGAAGACAGTCAAAAGGGAAAAAAGAAAACTAAAGGAAGGGAGGGAAATGAAACTAAACCAGGAAGTAAAGATGAAGAAGATAGAAAAAATAAACCCGGGAACAAGCGTAATGAAAAGCCATTTAAAAAGGGAAACAAACCAGGAGGAAAAGACATAAAGGACCATCCTAAAAAGGGAAATAAGCCAAAAGACAAACGAAAACCTTCAAGACATAATACATCATCGGACTCATCGGAAAGTGACGAGTCAACAGAGAATCGAGTAAGAAAACGAACTAATCATAAGCACAGAAATGACCATCGTCACGTCTCTGCAGAAGACGATAGTTCTGTAGAATATAGAACAAAATGGAGCTCAACCAAACACAGGTCAACCAAGAAGTCGGAGAATGATGATTCATCAAATGAATCGGACGTTGACAAGACAAATAAACACAAAGGAAAAGGCAAACACGGTAAACACAATCGATCAGGACATAAGGGAATAAAGCCTAAACCGTCGGATTCTCCAAGAAAACTTCCAGGACACAAAACTAGACCTCGCGACAAAAAAGGAAGCCATGATACGAAAAAAGATAGAGATGAAAAGAAAAATAAATATAATAAAGATAAAAAGGATAAGAAGAGAGATCACACAAACAAAAAAGGTCGAAAACACCATGGTTCCAGTAGCTCTGAAGACGTTGATTGGCAGACCATAGTAAAAAGGGGTTCCAAAAAAGATTCGGATAACTCCTCCTATCGAAACTCTGAAGAGTATGACAGTTTTGAAGACGATGAAACAAGCATAAAGAGAAGGGAAAGACATAGCTATAGAAGTAAACACACAAATTCGAAAGACACGAAAGAATCAGAAGAATCACAGGAGTCACAGCATGGAAGAAAATGGCGTAAGACGAAGAATGATAAGAAAAAACATAAACATGATTCCGATAAGCCCAAAAAGGACAACCCTCGAAAGAAACCAAACCAGCCCAATCAGGATACGAAAGGAAAGAAGCGTCCCACTCGTAAGCCTAAGGGAAATAATAAACCCCATGGCAATGGAAACAAAGGTAAACCTGGCAAAGATAAATCGGATAGCGATTCAAAAGAAAATGAAAGGCCCTCCACGAAACCCGGAAAAGACACTAAGACTCAGCGTAACACAAAACATACGAAAAAAGGAAGTCATAACAAAAATGAGAAGTATACTAGCGAAGAATCTGAAGACTCTTATCATTATACTTCTGAAGAGATAGACAGTTCTCGAAAATACGATGGTAAGAGAACTCACAGAAGTAGAACTTATCATTTTAACAATAAAAATGGATCTGGAAGCGATTCAAAAGAAACTGAATCAGATGAGAAAAGCCCAAATAGAAAACCGAAACAGAAGCCCAAAGATGAAAACGAATCTGGAGAACAACCGGATGGTGGTAAGAAAGGGAAACCGAAGAGAAACCCTAAAGGTAAACCGAAAGATGATGGTAAAAGAAGGAAACGAAAAGGTAAGGGTCCAAGAGGCCGACAGGGCGACAAAGGAAAACCGGATAACAAAAAGCCAGAGAAAGAGAAACCTGGTAAGAAACCAAAACATACTGATAAAAACTCCCCAAAGAAACATGATGATGAAAGCAATGAAGACGATAACAACAAAAAACCTGAAAAAGATCAAGGCAAACCAAAAGATAAGAAACACCGAAAGAAGAAAGGACATTTAAAAGACCGTGTTTTTAAGTATGTGAAGAAATGGAACAAGAGACATAACAACGAAGAACAAAATGACTTCGAATGGTTCTTTACCTCCAGAAGACGTGACAGATCAAGTTATAAGAAAAGACATAACTTTTTAAAAGATTTAACATTCAAAGATGTTAAGAAACCCAAAATCCAAAAGAAGTTCTACTCCTTCTTCCACTTCTATCCCGAAACAGAAGATTTGTTCGATTTAGTTCGATTCTGTTACCAATACCCCGAAAAACCAGCAAATTTTGAAATTAATTTCAAAACCACCTTAGAAAACTTCTTTGATGAAGAGGAACTGAAACTTTCCACGAACACTCTTACAGTATTCCTAAATAACCTGTTCGACAAAGGTAGAGATAATGTTCGGAACAATTATAGAATAAGGTACCAATTTTTGAAACGATTAACATACAAAGATGCACAAAAGCCCCAAAACCGAAAAAGATTTTATTTCTTCTTCGAATTCTATCCAGATAATGAAGACGTTTTCCACTTTATCAAATTCTGTTTCCACTTCTCGAAAAAACCAGTAAATTTCGAAGATAATTTTAAAGCTGTAGTGCAAATCCTAGAAGATTCGGATTCCCTCGAAATCACAGATGACATATATTCAGTGTTCCTTAAAAACTTGCATGGCAAAGGTAGAGATAATAATAGCAGAGATTATGAGACAAAATACCAATTTTTAGAAGATCTGACATTCAAGGATGTGCAGAATTCCGAAGAGAAAGAATTGTTTTATTTCTACTTCCGCATTTATCCGAAAACAAAGAGCGTATTCGATTTTGTTAAATTCTGTTTCACGGAAGACCAAAAACCTGTTAATTTCGATGAGAACTTCAAGGCTGCAGTAAAAGCTATTCGAGAATCAGATTCTCATAAAGTCTCTGATGATATATATACAATATTCTTAAAAAATTTGTTTGGAAAAGGTAAGGATAACAAACGTAATAATAATAATAATAACAAAACCAGTAAAGACTACAAGACAATATTCCGATTTATAAAAAGTTTAACTTATAAAGATGTACAGAAAAGTCAAAACCGAAAAAAATTTTACTCCTTCTTCCGCTTCTATCCAGAAAATGAAGAGATTTTCCGTTTTGTCAAATTCTGTTACCGTTACCCGAAGAAACCGGTAAATTTCGATGAGAATTTCAAATCTGTGGTAAGAATCCTCCAAGATTCAGATTCCCTCGAAATCACAGATGACATATATTCAGTGTTCCTTAAAAATTTGCATGGCAAAGGTAGAGATAATAATCGCAGAGATTATAAGACAAAATATCAATTTTTAAAAGATCTGACTTTCAAGGATGTTCAGAAATCCGAAAAGAAAGAATTGTTTTATTTCTACTTCCGCATTTATCCGAAAACAAAGAGCGTATTCGATTTTGTTAAATTCTGTTTCACGGAAGACCAAAAACCTGTTAATTTCGATGAGAACTTCAAGGCTGCAGTAAAAGCTATTCGAGAATCGGATTCTCATAAAGTCTCTGATGATATATATGCAATATTCTTAAAAAATTTGTTTGGAAAAGGTAAGGATAACAAACGTAATAATAATAATAACAACAAAACTAGTAAAGACTACAAGACAATAACCCAATTTATAAAAAGTTTAACTTATAAAGATGTGCAGAAAAGTCAAAACCGAAAAAAATTTTACTCCTTCTTCCGCTTCTATCCAGAAAATGAAGAGATTTTCCGTTTTGTCAAATTCTGTTACCATTACCCGAAGAAACCGGTAAATTTCGATGAGAATTTCAAATCTGTGGTAAGAATCCTCCAAGATTCAGATTCCCTCGAAATCACAGATGACATATATTCAGTGTTCCTTAAAAATTTGCATGGCAAAGGTAGAGATAATAATCGCAGAGATTATAAGACAAAATACCAATTTTTAAAAGATCTGACATTCAAGGATGCGCAGAAAACCGAAAATAAAGAAATGTTTCATTTCTACTTCCGCGTGTATCCGAAAACAGAGAGCTTATTCGATTTTGTTAAATTCTGTTTCACGGAAGACCAAAAACCTGTTAATTTCGATGAGAACTTCAAGGCTGCAGTAAAAGCTATTCGAAAATCAAATTCTCAAGAAATCTCTGATGATATATATTCTCTTTTCCTCAAAAACCTGTTCGGAAAAGGTAAAGATAACAATCGCAAAGATTATAAGACACAACATCAATTTTTAAAAGATTTAACTTTTGAAGATCTGGATGATTACGAAAATAGAGAATTGTTTTATTTCTACTACCGTATCTATCCGGATACTGAAAACGTGTTCGATTTTATAAAATTCTGTTTCTCATTTGATAAAAAACCCGCCAATTTTGATAATAATTTCAAAGCCGCTATCCATGTCTTACAGGATGCCGATTCTCAAGAAATATCTGATGATGTTTATTCTCTGTTCCTCAAAAACCTATTCGGCAAAGGTAAAGATAACAATATCAGAGATTATGTAACAAAATACACGTTTTTAAAAGATTTAACTTTCAAGGAAGTACAGAGTTATGAGAATAGAGAATTGTTTTACTTTTACTTCCGTTTCTTCCCGGAAACCGAAGAACTGTTTAATTTCATCAAATTCTGTTTCCATTATGAGCATAAACCTAAAAATTTTGATTCCAATTTTAAGGCTGTCGTAAGTACCCTTGAGGATTCAGATTCTTATGAAGTCTCTGATGTCTATTCTATTTTCTTAAAAAACCTATTCGGTAAAGGTAGAGATAACAATCGAAAGGATTACAAATCAAAACATGAGTTCTTAAGTAGTCTGACGTTCAAGCAGTGTCAGAGTTACGAATACAAAGAAACGTTTCGTTTCTACTTCGGTTTCTACCCTGAAACAGAGGAATTGTTTAATTTCTTTAAGTTCTGCTTCCGTTTCTCCGAAAAGCCTGCTAATTTTAATGCCAACTTTAAGGCCGCCATAAATGCCTTGAAGGATTCGAGTTCTCATGAAGTCACTGAAGATATTTACACTTTGTTTCTAACCAACCTGTTTGGGGATAATACGCAGAACAGCGATGATGACTACGTTACTAAGCATCAATTTTTGAAAGATTTGACTTACCAAGAAGTGCAGAAAAAGGAAAATTGGCATCTGTTCTTTGCTTTGTTCCAGTTCTACCCGGAAACCGAAAGTATATTTAACTATATTAAATTCTGCTATCAGTATGCATTTAAACCTGCCAACTTTGAAACCAATTTCCAGGCTTCTATAGATTCATATCTGAATTCAAATACTGAAGACATCACGAATGAAATCTACAAAATCTTCACCAATGATTTGTTTGACTTCAGTAACCAAAACTATGGAGGAAACTATGATGCTAAATACCAATTTTTGCACAGTTTAACCTACGAAGACGTTCAGAAAACAGAAAACTGGAATTCGTTTTATTCATACTTCGGATTCTATCCCGAAAAACAACCCTGGTTTGATTTCATCAAAAATTGTTTCCAGTACGAACAAAAACCGGTAAATTTTGATTTCAATTTCGACGCAGCTTTGAGCATTGTCTTCAGTCATTCTTTTGAAGTTAATGACAATGCCTATACAATATTCAACTTTAACTTATTTGGTGATGACGGGCAAAATCATCAAAATGCCGGTCAAAATGACTTTGACTTCCATTTCACCGACTATTTCTCGTTCTTCGATAATAACGGAGCATATGAAGAATTCTTTTCTCATTACCCGTACCTAAACTGGAACCATTATGTTGGAACTAATGACAACCAGAATAATCAAAACGGAGGAAATAACAATCAGAATACGTACAATTACAATTATGGTAACAATGGTGATAATCAGAATGGTTACTCGTATTATTATACTTATGGAAACGATGACAATAAACAATATAATTATAACTACAATAACAATAATGATAATAATGGTTACAATTATAATAATGGTTATAATTATAATTACGGCAACCAGGACAATGATTACAATTACAACTATAATTACGGCAACCAGGACAATGGTAATAACAATGGTTACAATTATAAGTACGGCAACCAGGACAATGGTAATAATAACAATAACAATGCTTATGCATATAACTATAAATATGGTAACCAAGATAATCAGAACAATGACAATTCTTACAAGTATGGCAATCAAAACAACAACGGTTATAATCAAAACAATGGTGACTCGTACAATTATAATAATGGAAACAATGGACAAACTTGGTCAAGGACCTGGCACTATCCTTGAACTCAGTAGGAGTGATATGACTATGGAACAACTTAGAACATGGATGGAACTGGATTTTTCTTCATTGTTCGTGAGTTGTTATAGTCAGTTTATAAAGTAGCAGTATTACCTTCTTGTTGTATAATAAATACAATCAGAAAAGGTGGCGGTTTATGAACTTTTGAATTTATCTGTATAACCACCGTGTAAAATTTGTGAATAATTAATAAAGGTGCTGATTTTCTTGTTTTTAAGTGTTATTTTTTAATACAAATTTCACCCAATACATTAAAAAATCTCATAGTGCTAACTGAACTTGAAGATCTACCTGATGTCAGTATCCAGGTTCTTTAAATTGTTTTTCAATAAGTCTTTTAAAAATTAAGTTGAGATTTACAATTTTTGTCATTATAATTTTGATTTACAAATTGAAAAATATTATTACTTATTAACACTAATTGAGCGTAAACCTGGTTTGGAAATTGTTAAAGTATTCAGTATAATCGCTTTAAAAATATTATCATCAAATTAGTTTCATTCGATGTTAATAATTATTCTGTACTTAACCTTACGGCCATCTGAGCGTTACGAGATGCAGTATTACGGTAATGTAGTATTGCTTTTTTCCCAAAATGCACATAATGACAAAATAATCTATTGGTTGAAAGAATCCAAGGAAAGACAAGGTCAAAACTGAAGTCTTGCAGGGAAGACTGCATAATGGATATATACGTGTGTACCAGAGGGTTAAAAATATCGTGAACTATAATGTTAACCAAATAAAATTATTATCACAGAGTACAAAATTAATTTGAAATTTCTAAAGAATTTTAAAATAATTTAAAACATCAATGATGATTGTAGTAGCGTCAAACATTTCCACTAAATTCAGTAAAAACGGATTGGTCATGCTCATAACTATAGTATTGTGTCCATCTAAAATGAAATTTGAATATATTAATCCACATATAAAAATTTCACTTTGATTTTAAATTAGATTTTTCTCCTTTTCTTCAGCATGTGACTGCTATTATATGCTTCCTAATTGTTCTTTTAGCTTCAAAGTTCATGTATTGAGAGACTGCTTTTGTCCATTAAGAATATTATCTGAGTTGTAAAAAACAAAAATCGTTCCCCCCACTTTGAAAATGCTACGCATAAGCATGGGAAAATTTATTAGCATAGTTCCAAAGCTTGAGTTACATTTATTTCTGTTTCAATATTCCTTTCTTTTAGGCAATTAAAAGATGACTTAATTTTTACATAATATTATACAAGCACAAGTCTACATTCATACAAAAAGATACACACTTTATGTATAAGCATAATCACCCAGCGTTACTCAGGTTGAATGGGTTTACTGAGAAATGGAAAAGGGATGATCAGAATAATCCCTTTTCTCTTTCATAGAAAAATGTAAATATTTAAGTGTTCGTAAAACATTGGATTCAAATCGTATACTTGTTATATCCATCATAACATCCATTTTACGTACATACATGCCCTATTGTAAGACAAAACTACTGAAGGTGACTATGACAAAAGTCAATTTTGGAGGGATTATGATGCTATTTCCTGTAAAATTATTTACCAGTCTTATTTTAAAAGTTTTTGTGCTGTATGCCTTATTTCTTCTGATAGAATGAAATTCTACAGTCAAGTGTGTTAAACCAAGGACTTTTGAGGAAAGTGTTGATCGAAATATACTTATGCCATCAAGAAATGATGGTTTTTGCATACCTTCATTTCATTAAATACTTTTCTCTTGTTGATAAAAACCTATTTAAAAATTAATTTCTTTAATTAGTATTCCATTGTTATTATTTTGACATTATCATTTGATCGAAACGTCAAAAGAATTTTCTTATAAATTCTTATACGTCCACTGAAATAGAAAATCTTATCTATAATCTCAATTTCGAGGCACACTTTGAATACAACTAGACAGGAAGTTTAGTTACAGTATTCTACAAAATTCAAAAATGCTGCTGTACAATCAAATCATCGAAATTTTAATTCTACATGGTTAAATCCAAAAACAAATTTCACGAATCTGCAATGAATAGAAATTTTTCTTGACCAAATGAGTAATTCACGCGACAATCAGTGACGCATTATTAACCATTAGGAGCACTAGGACACAAGAAGACACTAGAATTACATAAGAGTTCTATAACATTCATAATTTGAATTTTTCTAATTCATTTGCCAAAATGCCATGGGTAAAATTAAAATAGTGGATTCAACTCAAATAATAAATTTCATAATGTGTGTTCAGAGATAGATTCATACGATATCCTATACCTATGGAAAAGTAGATTATAGTCTGGATAAAACGGTTGACATAAATGGAAATCATATTTAATGGACGAATACTTTCTAATGAAATGCAATGTAAAGTTGCTTAGTTTTTTAGTAGAATTCTCGAAGGTTTCGAAAAAGAAATCCGTTGAGCACAGTTGTTCAAGCACTCGTAAAGTGCTCGACTGTTCCTTGGATACTTCCTGAAAGAATCAAAGATATATGTTAGGAGGCCCTATTGCATTTCAAAGTAACTTTGTAAACTTTTCTTAATTTTTCAAGTTGGATGAATTTTATTTTATAAATTAATTTTTCATTTAAATTTCAATTAATCTAAAGAAATATGTATTGCTAATCTAGAACTATTTAATGCTATCTAACTAATGCTCTGAAAATCCGAAAAGCGATAAGAGTCTTCAGCTTCAGGTGAATTAGAAGCCGATTCGACCACACAATTTCCCGACTGTCTCGAAGATAATTTTAAATAAGGAACTTCGTAAAATTGACGAAATCACTTTGGTGTACTTTATGGAGGAACACTGGAATGAATCGTCATTTTTTTTCAATTACATAGTGAGCCTAATGACCTCCATTACTTTAAATAATCCCTAGAGCAGTTGCCACTTTTTCTGCTAAAGCCAGAATAGGCCACATTGTAACTCAGGTCATCTTGGATCATTTTCACCTGGCTGACTCCAACAGGTGCCTTATATTTGCCTTGATGGGGGAGAGACTTTGGAGCATATCTTGCCCAACTGCATCAGAGAGCATTTTTAGAATTCTCTTAAAGAAAGTTTGCGATTCATCTAATTTTCTTACTGTTTTTTCTACTGTTCATTCTATGTATATTGCTTCGCTGGTTTATAGAAGACATCGTGAAATCGACGTTAATACACCAGATTCATGCATCAAGCTGTAATGTGGTAAAAGCTTTTCAAAATACGTACTGCAGGCACAAAAGCAAAAATATGGAAGGACGAGAAAACGCATCGCAACAATGAAGCTTTTTTTTAATCTAAATTGTTATGCATTATTGGCCTCTCTAAATTATATGCAGCTTTGTTTCTAGAATATTTTTTGGCGATCGTTTCATTGTTTGAAAAGCTTTAGTCTTTAACCATTTATTAAAATGCCAGGATTAAAATTAAAATAGTGGATTTGACTTTTTTTCATTTTTTATATCAGGTTGAAATTAGCAAGTATTAGTAATTTTCGAAGAATGGTTATGAAAGTTTCATAACATTAATTTTGCTTTAGTGGGAAGAAAATTTTAAATCAGTGATTAATTCAGCAGTGGAATTTTTACACATAGTGATGATAGTAATAATTTTTTTTTCAATTTTTACTGGGGCATCTCGAAACACAGGACAGCATTGGAATGTTTGGTTTACTTCTGAACATAATTGCAAGTAAATTTCTTGTATTACACGTTATAAAGAATTTATATTCATAACGAGATCGAAGTAAATAATATTTATTGATTAATTATAACAATTTAATTCATATTTTCTGGTTACAAAAATATATAAATGCATTAAGGTAAGCAAATATGAGAATAATTACAAGGGCTTTAATTTACTCGCGCCTATGGCGTCAAAACAATTTGATCAGCAACTGGAGATAATAACACACCGCCATTCTTATCTGTTTAAGACTGATCTGCCATATTAATAGTTGTATATATAGTTGGAAAAGAGCACTGTTTTCTTAAAAGAATGCATATGATACTTCATGGAATTTTCGAGTTCTTTCACTCCAAGGTGTGTGAAATGCCTCTACACCAGAGCTCACTCACTACTACACTGGTCACGGTCCATTCTTGAAATACTTAATTCGAATGAATAACCATAGCAGTGACCTCATCTGTGGCGTAGAAGCTGACTAGGTCCACTATATTACAAATTGTCCAATCACAGCTGATTGTCCAATCACAGGGAACCAGCACCGCAGCACTAAACGCCTGGTAAATCCCCCCATAAAATCATACTAATCGTGTAATTTTTGTCTGCCAGGGAGCTTGAACTGAAGCAACCAGTTAAAATCGTCTTTAATTGTAAAATTTTCTTTACGTCTAAATTCTATTCACCTCAAAATAACAACCCTAAAAATTTATTCTCTTAAGCCCTTACAGTAAATTTTTTAGAGATACACCCACGTGTGCATTTAATATAACTCGAAATTTTAAATTTGAATTATGAAAATAATAATTCCTCACCTAGTCATCTTATGCGTTGTGGGAAATTTTTTTTTACAGCAAACCCTTTCTAGGGTCAGTATCCCCTGATGGAGTTGAGTTGTGTGTTATTTTCCTGTTCCTTTACTTTCAACACCAAACCACCTATCGACCAACCCCATCATGCGGCCCGTTATGGAAAAGGTTGGGGCAGCAAATATACCAAAGCAGAACTTAACCCCTTATTAAAAGATTTATGTCTCCTTTATCTACAGTCAAACATCTAATGAAAGCAAAATACCCCTCTAGACTCAAACTTATGTAGTTTTCTTAACTTTACCTAAGAATCCAAATTTTCATTTGAGATCAATTTAGAAATTGTTAGCGAATCCTTGAAACGCCGTATGTTTTGGTCATGAAAATTGAATTTTTCTATTATTTGGGGGTGATTTAATCCCATTAACCAACCCCTGGAAATTTATGGAGTAAAGCGTGAGAGTGGGAGTTATGACACCTGCATGCTCCACAGAATCGTGCACCTTTCCACCTATTTCTATAGAATGCATTTTCAGTGTAATCAAACAAACCAGATGGAAAGTAAAGCTTTTACTTTTGCCGTCCAATTGCTCTCGAATGATATATACTCGTGTTCAAAAGTTAAGCGCAATTCATAAAATGCAAAACAATTGGAGTAAATATGAATACAATAGTTCAAAATCACTTGTGGAGAATCGTCGATGAAGGTAAAGCATTGTGCGTATGCAAAACAGTTCAGTCGACGTCGACATGCTCAAAGCATAGGCGCACATCGGAACGAGTATAAAACGGCCTCGAGTGGCATGGCCAGTTTAGACAGAAATTTCGCAATTTCTGTGGTACGGAGCGTTGTTAACAATCAATAAGGACGAAAGAAGTCACAAAGATGCCAACTAGACATGTTTGTGAAGAGATGAATTATTGGAATGCTGGAATCCGGTCGATCCCAAACCGAAGCGTCTCGAATTCTGAATGTGCCTCAGTGCGTGATTTCCAGACTGGCAGAGGTTTCAAACCACTGGAGATGTTACCCGACGACCAGGTCGACCAAGGGTAACAACCGCTCGGCAAGACCGATATTTGGCGATAACTGCGAGACGTCAGAGGAACCGTTCTGCCAGACAACTGGGTTCAGCCCTGACAGCCGCCACAGGAGTCATAGTTTCGAGACAAACTGTTTACAGGAGACTCAGACGCGTTGGTCTCTATGCCAGACGACCAGCAATTTGCATCCCCCTGACGGCTGCACATAAACGCGTGCTTTTACAGTGGAGTTTGGAACATCGGCAGTGGAATCGACAACAGTGGGGCAATGTCATGTTCAGTGACGAGTCTACATTTAGTCTGCAAACTTATTCTCGTCGTACCACGATCTGGAGAGAACATGGAACGCGTTTTCACCCGGGGAAACATCACGGAAAGACATCGTTTTCCTTCAGGGGAGTCATGGTCTGGACAGGCATCATGTTGGATGGCCACACAGACCTCCACATCTTTGACACGGGGTTTGTTAACGGTCAAAGATACAGAGCTTACCATTCGCCTGTTTCGAGGTGATGTCGGTCCTGGTTTCATATTCATGGACGATAACGCGCCTCCTCACCGTGCAGCCTTGGTCGACGCCTTAATTCAAAGTGAAGATATCCACCGCACACAATGGCTTGCTAACTCTCCTGATCTGAATTCTATAGAGCATGTGTGGGATATGCTGGGGAGACATATTGCCCTCCGCCACCCACCAAGCTCCGTTCTGAAATTGAAAATTGCTCTCCGTGAGGCTTGACACTCTGAGCACACAGCTCATCCATATCCTCATCGAAAGTATGGGAAATCGTTGTGCAGCATGCGTGGCTACCATAGGTTCCCACACACTATATTAAACTTCAACATCACATTGTTTTTATCATTTTGTTTCGCTAAAGTTTACGCTCGTATTGTGAACCTTTTTCCTTCAACCCTTTTCTTTGGCTAATAAAAGTCATTATTCCTTGTTTTGCATTGCTTTCTTCTAAAACTCTATTACACCCGCATACCGCGTTTCCTTCCACTCCGATGTAGATTTTCTGAAATATTCACATAAACAGCAATTATACTTAACTTTTGGACATGAGTGTATATCGAATGTCGTTTATATCGTCGTCCTTAAAATTTAGTTTATCGCAGTTTGGGTCGTGTTTGACGTTGGCCAATCATATATCATATATCAATTCAGAATTCATTCTTTGCAATTTTGATTGGTCAAGTGCTGAAATCGTATTCGAAAAACAAACCAAATGATGTCGAGTTCGAAACACGCACAAGAAAAATGTTCAGCCGCAAAAACACTACCACCACCTACATACATCTAGCTTGACAGAAACAGCCTCTCATGCATGTTCTGCATAGAATCTGACCAAGAATCACTCAGTGAATGCAGAAAACTGTCCGTACCTGTAGACGGCATAGTTTTACCCTCTCATAGTTTGGATACACGAAAACAGTTTTCGGACTTTTCGTCTTATTCTATATAAATAGCCCGTTGTGTTGCTCCAGTGCGACGTTAATTGAACAACCAACCATCTTATATTATATATAACAAAAATCCCATGCGACTGAATTGATGTATCACTAACCAAGGTAAGTGCAGTTTTATAGGATTTATTTTGTCACCAGTTTGGAAATACATGCCATAGTTACAGAAAAGGTATTTTGGGTCAAAAATCTGGACCAAATTCTAGAATATCTGGTGTAAGTACTAATTGGACCATGAGGTTTCAATATCTAAAATATTACTCAGATTTTCGACACCAGAGGAAAAAAAGTGTGTTATAAGCTCCATTCGGAGTAAATTAGAAAATAATTTTCAGAAAATAAAATTCTATTTTACAGTTACTTTTATTTTGCCATCACTTTCAGATATAGTTCATAATGTTTTTCTTGCACGTGTTCCAAAAACTGAATTCTATAAATAACATTTTCTACTGCAGAACGCAGCAAGTCTCCATTGTTTTACCTCAGCGGTTTCGTGGGTTCGCCCCCTGCGCTAGTATCCTGCGAGGTCTAGGCTTTTGAAGATGCGAAATAACAAAATTGAGCAGCATTGTTGATAACTCATGGCGTTGATGGAGCAAGTCACTGGGCCTATTGATCTGGGTTTTTTTCTAATAAATATGGACCGATGATGAATGACTTGGTAAAGCTGTTACTTTCGATAAGTACAAAGGAATCTGCTGAAATGCATGAGTTCCCAGAACATAAATGCAGCAATTGCGTGTGCTTACAATTTTATTCAGAGAAAAATGTCACTCCATAGGTTCCAAGATCATGCATCTTCGATTCTATGCGAGATAGGAACACCAGAAAAAGTCCAAGAGTCCTGCACCTCCTTGAAGTAATTGTTGAATGTGGCTGATCTAGTATGGGGAAAACTTTAACAATTTACGCATGATTTTCCGCACCATAGCATACGACCTATCCAGTTGCCTCAGTACTGACCGTGCACTTCTGCATCTTTCTGTTGGATCCACTACGGCAGCTACAATTGTGTCAAGTTGTTGATTCGTTATAGGTTTGCGTCCTAGTCTTGGTAACACTTATAAAGTTCCATCATTTTCGAAATACGAAGTCATTCAACCTCACATATTCCCGAAGCGATGCAGGAGCTATTCTGCTTTTTCTTTTTGTAGAAAAGTTTTACAAACACAACGCGTCAATGAAGAAAATCCGTCATATTTGACAAGCGACTCTGTCTTTCTCATATCCACAAACATCGACCTTCTCATGAAATAGACAGAACATATGGGCGGAGTCGCTGTCTCAAAATCTCAGAAGGGTAAGTCACGTGGGCTTATGAATCGACTTGGGCTGATTGACTTCTGAGAGCAGACTAGTATTTTTGATCACGTTGGATAATCACTTTAACCAATCAATAATTTGTCTCATATTAGCATTCATGCTTTTTCCCACAAACACGTGACTTATCTACAAACCGAGCGACCGGAAGAAATATGAAGCTACGCGCACATACTACGTCTATTTCATTAGAAGGTCAATTTCCGCAAAACTATGACGTCAGCTTACTGAAATTTGCACAATACCTGTTTTTTGGGTGAAAATCAGCATATTTTACGCAATTGCAGCGTCGTTTTCTTCTGTTCACGGAAATATGAACTACGTTTTCAAAAATCAAAACCACATGGTCTAAATAGTATTCACACCAAATTTGGTTGAGTTTGACCCAACATGTTTTTGACTATCGGGTTCCAAACACCTTTAATCAGAGCCACTCTGTATATACAGCAATTTTTTCTGTAACGTGAAAAAGCTCTCTAAAACAATAAACGCGCTTAATTTTCTTTTCCAGTTGCAGAAAGACAAATTGAACTATTAACAAGACTATTTACACGAAGATTGATTTTACATCTATTTTACTTTGGTTTCATTTATCATCTGATTTTATCCATCATCATTTTTACTATATTCAATTTACAAAAGTTTTGTCTTCAAGTAGGCTTTTGGGAAGACAGTTGGTTCAAACTAGGGCACCAGCAAAACACTCCTAAAAATTCATACGAACCTGTAACTGAGAACGTTATGGTGCCGGCGTTTGGGGTGGAAACTTAACCGAGGAACAAGAGAAAAAGTTATACACTATACAACGAATATTTCTATTAAAAATGTCAGGCTCCTATAGAACCACCCCAACGACGACCCTAAATATTCTTTTGGAATCCCCTTATACTTAACCATCAAAAGCCAACTCCATAAATTTAATTTTACCAAGAGACCCTTCCCCAGTCCAATCTAAATACAGTATTTCAAGCTGAAATCACTACCATACATAAAACAGTCTCTTAGCTGGCTATTAATAATACCACGGGCAATATTTTTAGTGATAGCCCTAAGCTCAATCCGAGCACTTAACACAAAATCATATTATGTCAATCAAATTAGACAAAACATTTTTATATACTCAAATATTTTTGGACTCAGCTATGTCAGAGTCCACGCAAACAACTAGGATAACGAGCTTGCGTATAGAGAAATCAAGTCAGCCACTAACTCTGGTGTCGAAATGAATGTTCGCTTACCATTATATCCGATACAACACACAATTAAAATACAAGCGCTTTCTAAATGGAAGACTTACTGGAATTCAGCCACAACTGGCCGCAGGACAGAAGAATTTATAAAATTTCCCAGCACCCAGCTTTTAATCACAAATAAGCCATTAATTTATTTTTTGACCAGGGTCCATTTTTATTATATGTACACAAATTAAGAGAACTTTCCTCTGTCCATGAATGGTGGAGGGCGATCCTGATCACTATGTGTTCGCCTGTTTCTCTAAAGAATTTCATGTTAAACCATCCACAAATAATACAGCCCAACACATACTTTGGTGCCGGTTTTTTTTAACTGATTTCATGTGTATTTCATGTGCTGAAAACAAATATGACGTTAGTTTTTGACCGTCACCTCTTGTTTGTGATATATGACAGTAGTGTTATTTACGTTAACACCTTAAATTAGGCTTAGGGTATAGGCGTTAAATTAAAAAACCTTTTCCTTAATAAAATTTGTAAAACATTTTAATTAATTGAACAAAAACACAGCAACACTTCTGTAAATCTACAATAGTTTAATTAAAAATTAGAAATGAGAAGAATCAAATAAAAACAAAAGGAAAAGTTATTTTGTTCCACTCCGAAAGCTTCTTTGTTTGAAATTCTTGAGTGAACTTTGTTTAGTCTCTTTGCACATTCTAACAGTAATCTGCCATCATATGAGCATCCCATCTGCCCTGGTATTTGTCCTCCATTGTCTTTATGTCCTGGTGAAATCGTTCACCTTAGAAGGATCTTCTTCACTAGTATCGCCAAGATTTTCAGGGAAAAGGTCTAAATGGCTGTGCAAGTAATGAATCTTTATGCTCATATTACAACCTAGGTGTCTGAAGTTGTTAAGCATGATGTTAACTAGTTCAACATAGTTTTCAGCCTTGTGGTTGCCCAGAAAATTCTTGACAAGGGCAAATGAGATCCACGCTTTTCGCTGTCTCACTCATGGAATCCACGAAATGAGGATCGTTTATGAGCTTCTGATTTGAGGACCATCAAAAATTCCAGCTTTAAGTTTTTTTGTACTTATTTCAGGCATTTTTGTCCTATGTATGCAAAGCAAGGGTCCTGATCAAAAACTTTTATGAACTGTTTCATTAACCCTAGCTTTATATGCAGCGGAGGCAAGACGATTCTGTCTCGTCCCACTAAGGGTTCACGAAGGACATTTCTTTCTCCAACAACCATGTTCTCTCTCGTAGGTCACTCTTTTCTTATCCAGTGGTATTGTTTGGCTCTGCTATCCCATAGGCACAAGAAGCAAGGATATTTCGTATAGCTCCCTTGCTGACCAAGGAGAAAGTTAACCATTTCTAAGTCCACACAAATTACCCATTGATGTTCGTGAAACTTAATCTTCTCCATGACCAAAACTATGGTATCATAGTCTTTCATTTTGGTTGAGTGAGCAATGGGTATTGACTCGTATTTGCTGCCATTGTGTAAAAGTATACACTTCAAACTCCGCTTAGAGCTGTCAATAAACAGTCGCCAATCAATTGGGATATATTCAGGAAGACCGATTTTTATCAAAAGTCCTCTAACATCTTGACAAAACACACGAGATCGTTTTCATGAGAGAAGAAAGATAGCAAATCCTTTTCTCTAGTACGGTAGAATGCAATTTTTGTTCCACTGTCAAGTAGATTCTTATCATTTAATCTAGAAGCAAGTAATTCAGAAGTTTCTTTTGAAGAATGAAGATGAACTAGAAGCAAGTATTCAGATCTCTTATCAGGTCACTAAACGCGTTTTGATTGGAACATTGAGGACTTGATGATGTTCCCTCATAATCACTATCACTCCCTCGGTCCGTATCACAAGGATCATCAAGATGGAATTCATCCTCAGAGATCTCTGGAAGCTGATGGACGATGGAATAGGAATTTCGTCTGAGTGAGAAACAGGCCGTCTTGCAGAGGCTAAATAAGGATATGTCCACTTGCTGCGGTTATTTCGGTTTATGCCGGTAATATTCACAATACAAAAAAAACAGTCATCAAAGGGGTTTTGGGGTTCCCTCCAAACCATTGGGACACCAAATTTTAGACTCCTTCTCTTCCCATTAGTCCACTGTCGTAGGTGTTCTGTACAAGTTTTACACACAATGTGTGGAGTCCAAACTTTATCTTAGTCACCAAGCCAAAGTACCCAAGGTAAGCTCTTTTAACAAAATCAGAAATGGCTTTTCTGTTCTTTTAGGGTGTACTCACCACCCACATATGTAGCAAAATACATATAGATGATTAACACAACTTCTTCGACTGGATGCCATTCTTTCTTTTCATCAATCTTAAAACCAAAGAACTTTATAAGTTACGTTAGATGTAAACACTAGGTTATGTCAACAAATATGGCTTCATACAATCAGCTAATAGCGGTACAGAGAAGGAAGAAAAAGGCAGGAACCAATCTACATAAAAAACTTAACTTAACCACTACTCAATGAGTTGTATAATAAAATATTTTATAATTTAGCTACGCTGAATCTCAAAAAGTAGAGCTGATAGAGAAAAACTGTTTTCATATTTGAGACCAACACCACTAAATATAGTCAAAATCAGTTTAAAAATTCCAGGCACCGAACAAAAAAATTTTTTGTAAGGCTGTGTAATCAATCACAATGGATAATTAATGTAATCAATAATATATAATCCCTATGACGAATATGTGAGTGGTCACGTTACGTCATAGGCATTACGTGTCCGGGTGGCCTACGTTACGGCGGACAGGGTGAATTGATTTGATCCAACTCAGGTTTGTTTGCTGTATTTAAATTATATCATTATTAGTATGTAGTATCTTATCTGTATATCTGTATTTAAATTTTATCTTTGTTTAAGTTGCTGTAGGATACATATTTTGTATTGATGTTGTATTTTTTTGTTTCTTTCTTTAATAAATGCCCCCCAGCCACCTCTTGACAGGCCTTAAGCTTTTTGTTGGCAGGCCGGATTGCATAGCTTATATAAAAAAGTTCTATCTGTTCAGCTTTTCACTTTTATAACCACTTAAACATTTCTCGAGACATTTTCCTAAGATTTATTCTACTTATACATTGAAATATTTTAAATTACATTCTCGTAAGCTATTTTGATCAAATGTCTTGAGTTTGAGACAATATGTTCCAAGAGGACTCGTGCCATGAAATAATACCCAATCAAACATAACAGGTTTATTGTCAAATGTTTAGTAAAATTGACATATCTAAGTTTTTAAAAAACGTATTTAATTAGTGCTTAAGTACAAAGAAATAAAAGAATTGTCATGTCACTTAAATATCTAATTTTCGAAGATATAAAAGAATTACATTCAGAAATAACACAATCAAGAGTCATGAATTGTCTTCACCAGAAATAAAAGGTGTTGCTTGACGCATTTAAACGAAACAGTCATGGGCCTTATGGTGAGGATTTAAGAAAAGATGAATTATAAGGCATGATATAATAGCATCATGAACATGAATTACATGCAGACCCAGGGGTGAGAATCCAAACTGCGTGGAAATTATCAACAGAAGAAAGATAAAAGTAGTATGTGGAAGGCTGAACGTGTGAAAAGTACAATCGGCAAATTAAAGAGTTCGGTGAGAAATATATGAGGCAGGAATGCGATAGCGTTTGATTAATAATGAGTCCGTAACTGGAAGCTCGATCGAGAAATGAATAGCGAATATAAACAAAATGTGTCAGAGACAAGTGCTTTGGGATTTTGTTACGCATGCAGGATGGCTGGCCATCAAACATTGGACGGTAACTTTTAGATATTTTATTACTTAAACATAAATTTTAATGGCTTCGAGTTTGGTCAGTCAGCTAATAAATAATTCTTGAAATTTTCTTCGTTTTATCAAAATTTAAAAATATCACTTCTAATCGAGATATTTTCACTTTTGAAACCCTCTTAAAATAAGGACTAAAGCGCTCGCAGAAAGTGATCTGCCTGGAGCTTCGAATGCCTGATTGAGAATTTGGCCCATTTTGTTGTCAAGATATAAAAAAATTTTGAAAACGGAAAAAGTACTGTTTAATTCAATCTCTCTCACTTGTAGGGTAAGTCTCGCAATGTGGAACACTGCAATCTCGATAGATAATCGTCAAAATCTATCAGAATTCGCATTACATGCTTCTGAAGAAGGCACTCATGTTCTGCTTTTGAAAAGCAGTCGAGAATCCATTTTTTAAATAAAAGCATTATTGGATTCTGAGGTGCTGAAAGTATTTTAGAGGCTGATTTAAAGAGTCAATTATTACAAGTTCGAAAATATTTTTGTTGCATGATTTATCAAAAAATACGTTTGTGTAATATGGAACATCTCGACTGGGATACGCAATGTGTAACATTCCCCAAAACGTGCATTTACCATGTACTGAAATATATTTTGAAAATATTCTCAGTGGGAAATGAGTGCTTTCAGAGTTTATTGAATATTAATTAATCAGAATTTTGCGCCCAAACTCGAAGAATGGTGTTAGGGGGTTGAACTGTTCCCATACAAAATCTCGACACCGTCCAGTAGTTCCTTTTAAAGACTCCTCAAGCACGCCTCGCTGTTTGTTCATATGATAGCTAAAGCTGCGCTTGTAAAAAGAAAATTATGAGATCAAGTATGATTGCACCGTTGCTGGCTAAGACCGGGAAATTGAACTAGGGTAAACAAGACAGTTATTGACGCCCTTAAGGCAATATTTATACTATAAATTCATGGGGAAAATAGTAAAAATAGTTCAACAAATTGAAATTCATTGAAACTTTTCCAGAATTACTCTACTTTAAGCTGAATAAAGGGTTTCATACAAAAATTATCCCTGGAAGGTATTTTGCAATATATTGAGAATAAATAATGCAAAATCAGTTATTGACATCCTATGGATGAGTAATTGACACCAGTTATTGACATCCCTTCATTCTTATTTAGTCTATTTTTGCAGTATAATGGACTTATGCAAAGGAAACTTTGGCTAATCTATCTTACAAAAATGCTCATATCCTTTCCTTAGCAAAAACAGAAGAAACCGTCCTCTTAACTAGTACCTTGTTTGTATACTTCTTGATTACGCTTGTATTACCTTTCTTGATGTTTACAGTTTGAAAATCTTTTAACACAACTGACTTCTATGATTCACAAGGAATTTTTCCCGCCCTTATTTGAAACTGAACATTGACATGAAAGCTTATTTTTTAAATTAAAGATTAGGGTGTGAATACTGTCCGAGGTATCAATAACTCTAGTTTACCCTACTATAATCGGGTAAATACCACCCATGAGATTAGAAACTTACCTATGGTTTTAGCTAAAATCTTTTCTGCCTGTTTAACCATTTTTAACCTCTATGGATCATAGGTTTTACCTTAAGATACATTTTTGCTCCAGAGCATCCAACAGAACCTGTAATAGTTACATTAACTGCATTATTTTCTTCATAGTAATTACAAAAGAATAGCCGATGGATGAGGTATAGCCTCTCGAACTGCGATATTATTAGTTTCAAATATGGATATGCTATTCGTGTTTTTTACGCGAGATCATTTTTGATTTGATATTTTTATAGGTACTATTAATAATTCATGATAATTTTAAAGGCAAGAGGTTATAAACATGATCTGCCATATCATCGATAATTGGGCATTACAAAATATTCGACCACTCATCGCGTTTCTGCTGACAAATTGACATGTCTTACATAAACATGTTGACAAAACATGTGCTTTTTTCGTAACGGGTCTTTTTTTCGTGACATGAAAAAAATATTTCACTCCCTTTTTTTACAGTCATCCATCAGTAACAAGCATATCTTAAGCAGTGGAGGCAGGCCATGCGTTTTAAGGAATCGATGCTAAATTCGTTACGGGTTAATGAGTACATTCAGCTGCTGTTGATGCTGTTATGGTCAATAGCTGAAGCATTTACAAACTCTCTTCTTGCCAGAGAAAACAGAAAGCAACTCAACTGTGACAGCCTGGAGAAGTCCAGAATTGATTCAGCTGTTTTCGAGAACACCGACTGGAAATGTAGCTTGTTTAAATATATCTCAATCCTAGAATAATAGGCATAATGATCGGACTAAGGGGCAAAGATGAAGATAGTGCTATATTTCTCTACTGTTTTTGGGATATGTAAGTTGATTTAATTGTTTAATTTTCAAACATGCATGATGACTGTAATTTAGATTCTTTTTATGATAAGTATAGTTTATTTTTCATATCTTTTGCATCTATTTTAAATACTTTGGTTCGTTCTCGTGTTAATGGTGTGCAAGTAAATAGTCTAAGTATACTGCTTGTACATATGATAAATAATTACTACATCTTAATAAATTATTTGACAGTATTATGCTGTTAATACCATAATTGCTAGAAAAAACAGAAGTTCAGTAATTTTATATTTTTTACTGCACTCCGAATCAAAAAATATATAAAACAAATTAACAGAAAAATAATTTTTAAACAAAACATCAAGCTAAACTTGTTTTCATTGATGAGTGTTATTCCTGGAAAACTTGTTCTTTAATCCAATATTTTAAGGGCAGCCGTGGTTCAGTGGGTTGGTTTTGCCCACTGCACAAGCAACCTGCGAGTTGTAGGCGGCACAGGTACGATTCTTGTTACTTACCCTGTGTGTATTTCTTTCTTGTGTCAGTACAACTTTCCTTGTATGTGCATGTCGATAACTTGACATTGTCTATCTTGCGTTTGACGTAACATGACCACATATGGCCCTTGCGCCGTAAAACACAACTATCTTATTTTTAAAGAATCACATTTTACAATAGAATAGAATTTCAGAGTTATTCTAAAAAGTTTAGTTTTCTCAGTAAATGTGTTAGAAATTCCTCAGCAATTGCTGATTTTTTACGATTTTTGATGTTACGTATGTTGTGTGTGTATCTTACATCCCTCATCCCATATTTTGCAGTAACAAATCGAATAATGTGAAATTTAACTTACATCTATTAACTATCAGAACCTGTAGAAGAATGAAACCTGTATGAAAAGTGTATCAGCCGTTTATTGCCAGTCCCATGACAGGTAAAACATTACTGAAAATATGAGCCGACTGAAAATAAACTCAATATGATTACAAGAGATGATTTTCATTTAGAGAAAGTTTTCGTTTTCGAAAGGTGATGAATATCGTGCGATTTTGAGTGGCTTCCCCTTAAAAATGCTTTGGAAATAAAAATAAGCTTTTTCCGTTTTCATGCAGGTCAATTTAGTCCTGAACAAAAGAATCTGGTCGTGTGGCGAGAACAAGGATGTCAGGACAACAGGATTCAGGAGGGATGGCCGAAAGGACTCGGCCCTTTTCCGAAATAGTTTGTCTTAGAAACAAAACAAGCAATCGCTGTAGTCGGAAGATCGGTGGATTAGCAACCGGAGGGTTGCGAGTTCGAAACTCGATCCAATCAAAGACCGTCGTGTATGCGAGGGCTGGTGCACGTTAAATCTGTCGTGGCCTCAAATATCCTCACGTTGGCGTGGTGTGAAAGTTTGGAGAATAGGGTGCAAGCTCAGGTGTTGTCCGTCATCTGACCGTGGTTCAAAATTACGAAGTGTTGTCCCCGGATCTTTCCCTTCGGAATTGATCCCAGGTCGTCGCCAATAACCGGTCGTATTGCTCCAGTGCGACGTTAATTCAACTACTCACCTTAAAAGCACTACAAGGGGTCTGAATCAGTTTCGTAGATCACATGTTTGCTTAATCATACAAAATCCAACGATTATTCAAAATTACGTAATTTCAATTGGATAGGGCAGGGGTGTCAAACTGGCGGCCCGCATGTGGCCCACGAGGTAATTTTTTGTGGCCCACGATGCTCTGAAATAAAATGAAAACAGGACAATATGTTATGAAGAAAGTAGCACTTAGGGGAGATCGAGGCAATACCGTATACAATTTCGTCATGTTAAAAATGTGTGAGCAACTATTTTCGTCCATGAAATTAAATAAAACGGCCTACAGATCAAGATTAACTGATAAACATCTATCTGCCATAATAAATATTATCTGTTCTGTCTTTGAACCCAGGTATTGGAAAACTAGGAGGAAAGCGCGCTGGCAAGTTTCCGGTAAAAAAAGGTTAATTTTTGTTTTATAAATACATTAAATTAAATAAATGTTTAAATAAAAGCAATTATATAGCAATATTATAAATTATTACCATTAAATTCACGTAATTACATAATGTGTTTTAATTATCCTATCCATATTCCTGTGTGCGAATCCTCATTTCAAAATATAATTTTAAGAAAATTTGTAAATGTGATGTGGCCCGCGTGAATCTTACCAATTGCATTAAATGGCCCGTGTTTTAATTGAGTTTGACACCCCTGGTATAGGGGAACGAGAGAAGATTGAACCAACCAACCCCATCTCCGAAATTGTGTTCTAAATACGCACCAGCGCCATAAATTATCATCTGTGCAGTAACTTAGGCCTACATGAGATAAGGTTGTGTAATAATAACGTCATTACTTCTAACCTGTAAAAACAAGTTGATATACTATAGTAATAAAACTTAATATTTCTTAAAATAATTAATTCCTTCTTCGTAGTTAGTCGTTCCATTTGTCATAGTTTGTTTCTATAAATTATTCACAGCAAATATTTTACTTTTGTCAGTATTTAAAAAAAATATTTTAGCTAAAGGTACTTTAGTATAGCTAAACTTTTGCAAGAGAAATATTTTCTCTAAAACTCAAGAGGATCGATTAGATTTGGTTCGTGAAACAAAGACTGAAAAACTTAAGTACGTAATTGTTTGAACGGGCTAAGAGCCTCGGTTTAGATCAAGCCAAATGTGACCACGACATGGTTGGTAGAGTAGCCAGGGATGGGACCCAGTTAGAAGAGCGATCTTTATGTCAAATATACATGAACCTTACATGTTTTTTAATTTTGTTACAAGTCCATCTTTATTTAGTAAACAGACTAAATTTTAAACTAAGCGTAGGTAGGTATTTTAACGTCGCACTGGAGCAACACAACGGGTTATTGGCGACTGTCCGGGATCAAACCTGAAGGGAACGATCCGAAAAAACTAAGGGATTACGGGAAGAATAAAAGTCGTCCCATCTTGGATATTCAGAGCATAGAAATCACTTTACAATAATTATTTTCGACAAATATTTGAGTTAAGGTAGGTATTTTAATTAACATCACACTGGAGCAACACAACGGCTATTGGCGGCGGTCTGGGATCAGCACCCGAAGAGAAGGATCCGAGGACACCACGTAATTTTGAACCACGGTCAGATGAGGTCACACCTGAGCTGACACCCCTCTTCTAACTTCCATACCATGTCAATGTGAGGACGTTGGAGGCCACGACAGATTTAACGTGCACCATCCCCCTTTGTACACGACGGTCTTTGGTTAGATTCGGACTCGCAACCCACCGGTTGCTAGTCCGTTACTCTTCCAACCAGGCTACCGCGGCCCCATATTTAAACTAAATAACGTCAAATATTCAAATTTTGTTTCTCGAAGTTTTCTGTTATTTTTGAACAATTGATACGATTTGTAATATGCAAATATGTAAGATGGTTGCCTGGTTGGTTTTTAAGGCGTTAGGGTTAGATCTGGCAAATGTTGTTTGTCAAGTAAATGGGCAGACAAAAGTTCTAATGGCACAGAAGAGATATACACCGAGTGGTGACAAGAATCGAACCCATGTCAACTCTCGCTAACACCTACAGTAGGCAAAACCCACTGAGCCATGGCCGGTTATGCGAGATTCATTTAAACTATTTATAAAAATAGTGATTTTGTTTTTAACACATTGTAACCAAGCTTAACTTCAAATATACAGTGAAGATAAACCGTCAGGGTCGGGACCGTGACGGTTAATCGAATACATGGGTAACAGAAAAACTTTAAACCCACCCCCATCCATTGCATATAAACGAATAAAAAAATGCACGTTTACGAAATTCTTAATTCTTAGGAATAAATCCTTAAAAAGATTTTTAAAAAGCCACTTAGGAGAAAAAAGGGTAGGTAATTACTATTACTTTTTGTAAATCTATCAAAATTATACATAGGTTTTTGTCAGATCAAAAACAATAAATTTTTTGGCATATCACAGAATTGTAGTAGTTTGTGTGCAATGAAATTAAAAAGATTGATTATCGCTGATCTATATAATCTCAGTATTTGCTACCATGTAAGCATAGCACATTGAAACAAAATCCTTTGATGTGTTATCCACCATATAACTTCTCATGACTCATAAGTTCAACAAAAACAGCAAACATACTCAAAAGATGTATCAAATACAACTTTGAATCTAATCCATGCAGAAATGTATCCAATAATCTGATTACACAACCTAACTTTTGTTTATTTGCAGTTTGGCTGATACGTGGAGCACTGTCTCACAATGATCTGGTTGCTGAGAGAAACACTGTCCAACATTCAAATGCAAGCGAAGACAGAGAGAGTGAATATTTATTTTCTGAATCAACAAATTTACAAGACAAGGTACTTATAAAATCAGAGTCTCCCTTACGAGGTAGAAAGATTCATCAAACAGCATGGTCAAAGGAGAATGACAGAGAACAGAGTCAAGAAGTGTCGAAACCATCAGAAAAGAAAACCCCTGAACTTGACAACTCTTGGACTTTGGAGAAGCTTCTGAAATATTTAATGTCCTTCGTATATGAGACAGAAGAATCGGACCAGCCTAGTCACATCTGGATTACATCAGACGATTTAAAAGATAAATTAAAACAAAAAGTCAATACAAAAAACAAACAAACGACAAACACAAAAACTGAGAAAAATGAAGATGGAATTTCCAAAGATATCCAAAACAGCAGGAGAGAGCATTCTTTAATGTTCAAAAAAGGTTATTTAAAAGATTACCAAACTTTTAACAGAAAGCAGGTAGAAAGTGAAATAAGATATGAAAGCAAGGAGTCTTATGAAAATTCATATGAATATGAAGATTCCAGGTTTGATGAGGAACAAGTTGATGAAAATCAAATTCATCATAAAACAAGTACTGAAAAATTACAGAACATCAGGACCAAGCATACATTTCAAGATGACAAAGAATATGAGAAGAATCATACCTTTACCAAACCAGATCAAAGCAGTTCTATACGAGATGATGAAATCACAGATAGTGAAGATTGTTTTGAATATATAGATATAAACCAGGAGCAGAATTCTCAAGAAAATGAAAACATGACATTGAAGAAAAACATTTCAAAAAGTAATGACATGGAACAGTCTAGTGAAGAACTAATTTACAAAAATAAACAAGAAACAGTTTTAAAAGAAAAGCACTCTGTAAACAAAGGCAACAAAACCATACTCGAAAATATAACTGAAAAAGAGGACGGTCTTCACACAAGCAAAGAAAGCCATGAAATCATAGTTTTAAACGGAACTCAGCACACAGGACAAAATACTAAAAATGTTAAAAAGGATAAACCAGAAACAAGTATCACCAGAAAATCAAAAACAGAATTATCGAATTCAGAAATTGAGGTGAATGAGAAAATAAGTAAGGAAATATTTATCAGTGATCATCAGGAAATCCAGCTAGATTCTCACATGCATAAGGAATGGGCACAAAGCAAGAGCAACAGTAGTCAAACTGCAATCAAAGATGAGATTGCTAATTCCGTACTTGAACCTAGTGCACAAAACAATAGTGATGATATAGATGAAAATCTTAACAGCTCTCCAACAAAATCAAAACCTTTAAAAAAACAGCAAGGAAGTAAAAGTAGTTTAAGTGAAACCAAACAAACGACTTCCAAAAACAATGAGAAGCTTAAAAATGAAGATGTACAGACCATATATGACCAACAAAACAATAGTGATGATATAGATGAAAATCTTAAAAACAGCTCTCCAACAAAATCAAAACCTTTAAAAAAACAGCAAGAAAGTAAAAGTAGTTTAAGTGAAACCAAACAAACGACTTCCAAAAACAATGAGAAGCCTAAAAATGAAGATGTACAGACCACATATGAAGGACAGAATGAAGAAGCACTTGTTATTACTAGTTCAATCGATACTACCACTAAATCACGAGATCTTGATGAAGATAATGTAACTGTAATTAAAATTCATCCTGAGATATTAGTAATAGATGACACCAGACAAGAAAAAGTACATGCAATATATAATGAAGAGACATTCAACAATCCTGTAGATCTTGTTATAATCAGCTCAATCGATAGTACCATTAAATCACGAGATCTTGATGAAGACAATGCAACTGTACTTGAAATTAATCCTGAGATATTAGTAATAGATGACACCAGACAAGAAAAAATACAAACATATAATAAAGAGACAATCATCAATCCTGTAGATTTTGTAATAACTAGTTCAATAGATAGTACCACTAAATCACGAGATCTCAATGAAGATCATCCTGAGATATTGGCAATAAATGATGCCAGACAAGAAAAAATACAAACAATATATAATGAAGAGACAATCAACAATCCTGTAGATTTTGTAATAACTAGTTCAATAGATAGTACCACTAAATCACGAGATCTCAATGAAGATCATTCTGAGATATTGGCAATAAATGATGCCAGACAAGAAAAAATACAAACAATATATAATGAAGAGATAATCATCAATCCTGTAGCAATAAAACCTATTCAAGAAAATGGCATAGAGATTCAGAATGGCGAAAACAAAGAGTTAGATGTCCAGAATAAGATTCCAAATTTTAAAATTCTTGAAAAGCATCTAGTTGAAGAAAACCAAAAAGAGAAAACAGAAAACTATGAAGGATTGTTACAACATCAAACAAAGCAGAGTAATTCAAGGATATCTGCGGCAGAAAACAATCTACAGAACTATATACACTTGAATAAAAATCTTGATGATCAGGTAAATGAAAACCCCTTGATTTTTAAATTCAAAGAGGACAATGCATATGAATACATTTTAGAAGGGAATGAATTCATACAAGTAAATGACAATGAAGAACAGCACAAAGGTCTTAATTATACCTTCAACAAATATGATTATGAATCTGAAAATAAATCTCAGCTTTTGACAGATTCAATAATGACAATGTTAGAAAATGTACAGCATACAGATGATGAACAGCAAGAAACTTTCAATACAATTTTAGAATTTCTGTATAAACACTCAAATAATCCATTAATCTTATCACTGAAAGAAAATTTAAGCAATTCCACAATCTAAAAGTTGAATTAACAAAGTATGAGTTGAGACACACAAAACTTAAAAGCAAATGGAAAAAGCAATCGACTTATGAAAATTACTGTAAATTTTTGATACTTGACTCATGAATAAAATTGGCTATAGAACCATCCAATATGAAATATTTGTTTATATGAACATAGTGATCAATCGAAGATTGTAACAAATTACCACTAGCAAAACCCATTTTTAAGTAAAACATTCTGTTTTTAAATCCACATATTTATATTTGGCTGTAACAAATTTATTAATATTTGAAGTATGGTTAGTACTTTCATACAAATTCAATTTTCTTGTATACTTTCATTGGATATCATTTATAATCGACTAATACTTATGTTTATTAACTTTAGTGGTAAATGGAAGCAGTTTGATCTAATTTAACAAGAGCTAAGTTTGAAGAATGTATTTGTTATTTGATTATAAAACCACTTAAATCAAGTAATTTGAAAATAATGTGATATTTTTCCATGCTAAATATAAGCCATGCTATACATTCCAAAAAAGACTAAAATTAGTTCAATTAAAATTCATCTACTACCCAGTTATTGATTTCTAAACTGTCCTTGCTATTTAAAATATGGTGGTACTGATAAAGTCGTGTAAAATCTGGTAGAACTGATTCTCTGGTGTAGTCCCTAAAATCAGAAGTTTCATTTTTGAGCATTTCTACAAGTTGCAAGTTTTCTTGGGATTGTAATATCCACAACACATCAGAAATTTAACTTTAAAAGATAATGACCTAATGCACTAAACATTCTGAGAACAAATGACATTTTTTAAGTTCTAGGATTTTTAGAAATTATATTTCTTGTTTTTAAAATTCTTGAAAAAAAAAACAATTCAAACATGTAATGCTTTTACTTGGTAATTAAATTATATGTAGTGATTAAATGGAACGCTTAACATCTTTGAATACTGTTCCATATATTCTAAGGTTTTGATATAACTTATTAGATTGGATGTTGGGGTTTTATGGCGCAAGATCCAAAAACGGACAAGCTGTGCCAAGTGCAAGATTAAACAATAAAAGCAATACAGATAAAACTTTTAAAAGGAGAGTGGTATAACATTCAAGTGCAGGAAGATAAAATAGGAAATTTAAGAAATATGTAGTCTACTAACACAAAAGGTATGTGAACAAATTAGATTTAAAATATGAATTTGATTTGTTGATGAGATAGACATGGTTGTTCAATAACATGAAAATAACGTTAACAAATGGTTAATAAAGAATACATTTAAAAAGATGACTAAAAACATGTTGATCCACAACATGCGATATAACTTCTGAACAAAAACTATTTAATAAGTCATTTTTGTCAATTAGTTGCTCCTTTCTAAAAGTGCAAGAAACACTGGATCATGCTTACTCACAAGACCAAATTTAGCAGTTAAAGCTCAGTTAAAAAAACTATTTTCCAAGCTAATTCTTTTTACCAATAAGCACGATCATAATGTGAATTTTTTAATATTTTTATTGATGTAATGAATCACATTGTACTTGGAGGATTAGTTAATGTATTTGTGAAGCCCATCAATTCAAAATACATATTGCAAAATGGAATCAATATATAGCAATCACATCTACAAAGCAGCACTACTTAAGTAGTAAGAAACTTATGAAGTCATGCCAACTAGGAAATATAAGAGGAAATGAAACATGTAATAGAATGTAGAGATAAACAAAGAAAAAGCATAAAAATAATAAGGTCTTAGAAATTTATTTGACACAACAAATTATATTTTTCACAAGTGTAAAAGTTCATACACATGAATTTCCATGCTTCTGAAATCTTGTACTTAATTTTTACTCATCATGCAAGAATACTGACCAACTAATGAATTAGTGAGTAGACACATATATGCTGGAAGTTTTACATTTGTGCTACTTTGGGCATTAAAGTTTCACCAATTTTAATTTTGTATTCAATCTCACGTTACATAAGTAATTTAACAAACATAAATTGAATGAAACTACTTGGACTTATTTTCAATTTAAGCCATAATAAAAATGTTTTGATTATTTATCTATAAAAATATTCTGAGTAAATGACGACATATCTACATAGGTCTTGTCTCATTAATTGGCTATGCATCAACCACAGCAAGGAATTATAAACCTTGAGATGAAACTAAATCATGAAACACCAACAAACTTAAAAATTATCGGACCATTTTAACATTTATCTAGAAATGTGTATAAAAGAAAAATTATCAGGCATTAATTCAAAAGTCTAGCTACACAAAATATTTCCCTCTCTTATATATTTTATACCTTTTAAATATTACCAGACTCGATATTTTGTGATATAGCCTTCATTTCTATTTGATAAACATGATTTTATTACATTCACACATGTCATGAAGGGAATAAATTAAAATGTGAAGTTCAAAGACAATTATTATTTTTAAGTGGAATTCATATCATACAATTTATTAACACATTAAAACATAGTATCAAACTGTACAATGAAAATGGTAATGAATAAATAGACAACTCCAATTAAGAAGTACACATTTTAAAAATGAGAATAAAATACAACACTGAAAGAGAAAGAAATGCTATATCCAACAGTTCCTGTTCCTTCAACAAAAGTTTGTTTCCGCAAATAATGAAGAAAATTGATTGTTAAATACATATCAGAATTGAAGAGGATTTATTTCTTCTTCTTGCGTCCTCTTCCATCAGGAATTCCATCTGATTTTCTCTTTTGTGGACCCTGAAATATATATATATATAACTATAATACTTCACATTTTACAAAAATCTACAAATTATAATCACAGTATATAACATATTTTGGAAAGATGTCTCAAATACACATGTATGTTGTAAAGGTGCTAAAAACAGGTTATTTTAACAATTTCACATAGTATGCATTTTGCAAAACTTTAAAACATTAACAAAGTAGTCATACTCAATTTTTCATTGTTTGGGTTTTTTGAATGGCACATGAGCCAAACACAAGACAGTAATAGCCGTACACACAAGAAAAGTTTTACTGACACAGAAGAAATACACCCAGGCTAAGCTACAGGAATCCGACCTGTATTGCTGATAACTACGGCAGGTTGCTAGAGCGGTGGGCAAGGCAGTTCAATTTTTGGTTAAAAAAAAAAATTTATTTTTGTGCAATATGTACATGTGACCAGAAATGCAATGCATAATGAAACAGCATAAGAAACAGATAAAATATCCTCGATTCAAATTTAAAGTTAATTTGATAGTATATTTCTTTTTGTTATTGAAACAACTCAAAATCAATTAAATTAATCTGACTGATCAGCTCAATAAAATAATTCTTTTTGTAGATTAAGATTATTCCAGTACAAGAAAATATCTACTCCATATTAGTGTTTGAAGATTATCCATCATTCTGTCAATCATCAATTTATTTTATAGTTCCTTTAGGCCTTCAATTTTTAAAATAGCGGTCTTATAATTAATGTCACAAATTAATAAATTGTCTTTCAGAGATGTACAAAATTTTAAATTTAAAAAATTGTGTTTTTTTACGGAAATGCTATCATTAGCTCAAAAATGGGTAATTTTCAAGAACACTATTAATATTTTAATAAGTATTACTAATGATAAAAATGTAATGAGTTAAAAAAAATTAGAAAAACATACTTTGGGAATTCCTGGTTTTGGACCTCTTTTCTTTCGCTCTGCTTTTTCTTTTTCTTCAAGCTCTTGATTTTCTCTTTCAATGAGCGTAATCAAGGTATTGCAACGTCTTTGTAGCTCCTATTCATGATATTACCAGAATTACACACAAAATAGTTAAAAGTGAATGAGGCCCATAAGACAGGACAGGTTTATAATCTTAAAATGGCAGCTAAAAGCATGAATAGGTATGCATTTTTTATAATGTAGGTTAATAAATCCTTTATTACTCATACCAACTGGTGTGTAGGATCCAGAGTTATTTTTCATTTTCAAAGGCTATGTTTAACATAGATTGCAGTAGATTAACTTGTGAGTGAACAAATAAAGAAACATTCACAAATCAGGGTTTCAGATTCAGTTCTAAGAACATCAATTTTTAGCTAATCTAGATACACAGTTACTGAAAGCCTTTGATTTTTTAGGACATGACCTTGGACAAGTAACATTGTGTTTTTTTAATGCAGTTGAAATAAAATGTGAAGTGGTCTTGTAAAATTTAAGGCTTTTTAAAAAAATTTAAGGACAAATGGTAAGGTCTTTTAATGACCCTTAAAAGCAAAAATCAGGACTTTAAAAGCTTTTTTTAAGGCCAGTGGGAATCTTAAAGTAGGAATAAAAAGCCAATTTGGTCAAAACTTTCACATTATTCTGAAATATTCTATACAAAACCTCTAGCAAAAAAATACTCACCGCAGCAGTTCGAGATTTGATGAACCAGTCAAAACGAAACTGGGGAGCCTTGCGAATTTCAGAACGTAATTCATCATATGCATTTTCCTTGTCAAAACCAAGTTTATGCAGCATACAGACCAGAAAGCGGTCCTCTTCTTCTGTGTAATTTTTACCTTTATTTGTTCCATAGGCAATTCTTAGCTGATGGAAGGGGGCTCTGTACCTAGCCATCTAAAGTGCAGAAAAACAAGTAAATCAGTCATGTAAATATTTCTAAAACTATATGAGTGCAGTAACCCCTCATTGTTTCAAGCATTCGGATATATTATTTTTCACTCGTCCCCGGGTGAATTTTTGTTTGGAGGTTAATTGGATGGTTGTTTTTAGGTTTCAAGGAACGAGGACCATATTTGGCCAAGCTGCACCAAACCCCACACAAATAAAAAATGTTGTGAAAGGAGTTGGTTGTTTTGGGGTTTTATGGTGCAAGGGTCATATTTGGCCAAGCTGCACCAAGAAAAGAATGTGAAAGGGAAAAAGGAGGGATTGGAGAATAGATTTGTGCTATGAAAGTACGACTGCATGATAAACAGCAATTAAGTTTGGTTGATGTTTGTAAAATTAACATAAAAGTTGAATAGAGTAAAGATTTGGATGCATCCTAAACGTAGATAAGAAATTCCTTTTACAAATATTTTGCCATCTATTTTACACTTAACTAGTTGTACATAATTTTCAATAAAAACACTAAATTTAATGTATAATTTGTGCCTTTTAATTTCTATCAGTTTTTTTGGACCCTCAATATATTGCTTTCCTGTGCATTATGCTTTTTCTGGTCTCTCAAGAAGCATAACATATTGAGGGGTTACTGTAACAGTGCTATCTACACTTGTTTAAACCAAATAAATATCATCCTACGAAGTTTAACATTTTTTGTCATGAAAATATTTTTAAATTTAAAACCATTTTTCAGACATTTTGTTTTGAAAATTAATAATTACTATGCAAACTAGATAAAAATTAAAACTTTGTAGCAATAGTAAAACAATAACACATTACATTTATGATTCAGTCTAAGACCATCTGAGAGCTGAAAACAGTGCATTGCATAAATATTACATTAAAAAATATTTTCCATGCACTTAAAGTAATTTGAGTAATTATAATGGTTTTAAAATTACGTTCTTAGTCTGACAAATAAATGAAGTATACTTATTTTGATACCTTTGCATCCAAAGCTTTTTTAATGCTTGCTCTTCGCTGAATACGCGCTTCTCCTCTTTCAATTTGCGCCATAATCCTTTCAATGTCTTGAAGCTCATGACACCGTTCCCAAAATACATGAGAATACTCAATAACCTGAAAATAAGAATTCAGTGTTATTCCTCACATCTAATTTTTTTTGTTGGTTGTTATAGCTTTTACGGAGCAAGGTTCAAAAATAGACAAGCTGCACCAAATGCAAGACATAATACAAACTAATAAAAATAGATAAAAGCGAGGGTTAAAGGGTGGACAGAATGGATCACTAGGGTGTATCCAATATTTGAAATAATACATCCCATTTAGCAAAATCCTTTTTGTGCTTGTACTGACAAAACAAATTCAATTAAAATTAATCTGCCACATATGTCCAAAATTTTACTTCAAATATAACTATTTTTCTCATTTTTCAGAATTATATGTAATTTCCTTATAAAAATAAATGCAGTTTTTGTACAAGATTACAAACAGGAAATCTGAATCAAACAAGACTTTAGGGACTACAAATTGTTAGATAAAAAATAAACATTTTGCATAAGGATTTTTCTATTTTCTCTTACTTCCAACATACAAAATATTTCAACAAAAGAAATTGTCAGCATTAATGGTTTAGATGTGGACAGATTTAATCGTTACAAAATAGAGCATTCAAAGTTAGCACTTGAAAATTTGAATTTCTCTTTTTGGAGTTATGTTCCAATTCAGGTACAACAAATAGACTTGCAATTACATTTGGCTGAAGTACATTAATGTTTGTATTTAAAATTAATGTTATGAGAAATGTAAAATTGTGATTGAAAGAACTCGCCTCATCAGGTGTTTTACCCTCCACTTCCTTTGCAATATTATCTGTATCATCACGGCCATACTTTTCATTTGCTTTAATGAACTGATTGAAATCTCGACGGGACCAATTCGTAAACCCCTGCAATGAAACAGGAAAGAGAATAAGTATTAAAACAAAGGTTGTACTAGTATGGTGGAAAACTAACATACATTGGAATAAAATGCAACATTAAAAGTTAATACATGTAAAATAAGTACTAGTAAATCTATTATAGTTATAAAATAATGTAAAGAAAATTTCATATGAATTTCCTAAAACTGCTAAGTTGAAGTATGTGAAACTAAGATCCAGGTGCCTAAATATGTTGACCCTAAAAAATTGTATAAAAATTAACTAAAAACTTAATTGATTTTCAGTCAAGTGTCTGATTATCCTAGGTATTGTGAACTGAGGCAACCTCGAATAACCAGAAACTCGGAAATCAGAACTTGGATAATACGAACACAGTGACACAAAACAGTCAATATGAAATACAGAAAAATGTGCTGTACATCTATTACTGCTACAGAAAGATTCTTAAAACAAGGATTAAGAATAATTTATACTCAGACTAATGTTACTGTATGTATTTATTAAAATAATTTTATGAGTGACTCATGTTGAGACAGGCTGCATTCTGCCTGCTAAACAAAAACAGTCAAGGACAAAAAGCGCATCTCATGCTCGAAGTTTTATATAAAGCTTAAAAGAATTCTATATCATGTTTGGCTCAAATAACATGGACACCAGGTTAATCAGAATTTGAATAATCAAGGTTCTATTGTACTTTCAATAAGTGCAATACTTTTATTAGACAAATAGTCAGCAAACAAAACATGTTTTCACATACAAACACATTGCGAATTGTACTTTTTAGACTTCAAAACTCACTTTTTAGAAAGGCATTAAAAATCAAAGTATTTCTCATACAATTACAGTTGGCTGGTTAGTTGGGTTTTTATGGCGCAAGGGTCATATTTGGCCATGAAGCCCCAGACACAAAACACAATATCAAGTAAGACATACACCCACAATGAAAGTTTTACTGATACAGAAGAGAGAAATACAACCAGGGAGGAGTCGCACCTGGCAGAAATCGAGCCTATGCCACATACAATTTTGAATACTCTTCCTGAAAACCTAACCAAAAATTTTGAGCCTCAAACTTTGTTTCAGGGCAGTAATGTAGAGTTCAACTAGGAAACCTACTTACTGACCAGAAGTAACCATGAAACCATCTAAACAGGTAAATCCTTCATTGGATAAATAAAGCAGGGTCTGAAAAATAGTGATTTGAATTATGAATTTTTTAATAAAAATCACTTGATTTAAAACAAGCTGATTTAAATCAGCAAATCCTCAGTAAATTCCCGGAACAATATTATTGCAATCAGTTTAAGTTGGACTTGGGATGTTTGCAGTGAAACATTTTCATATTATTTTCATACGAGTAGTAGTTTTTTAGACCATCACTCTCTCTCTGGTGCAATGATCCCCTTACCAATAGAAAAGCGTAGAAGGAGCTTTTGCGGTGAAGAATAGACCCACTTTCGGCACAAGCTGACAGATGAGTCATTTTTAAATGGTAGTCATTGCAAATGGTATTTCTATTTACACGGGCATTGTCTACGAAATGCTGGCAAAAAGTATGTCAATAAAATCAGGGTCTGAATAACTTATCAAAAAGATTCTATAAAAAAATTAATAAACTAAACTTAGTTTCCAACTTTTTAAATCGTAAGGAAAGAAATAAGCATTTTATACCTCATTGAGCAATCTTTCTTTCTCAGTCACCTCTTCTTCAGATAAAGGTTCAGCCTCATCAATTTTTTCCTGTTCTTCCTTCTGAAAAACTGCAGCATCTGGTCCTAAATCTGGATTCTTGGGCACCTATAAGTGATATGTTATTCGTAATTAACCAGAAAATTATCAAAACATTTAGAATAAATAACATTTCTTAGGAATAAAAACCTTTACCTAATCCATCATCTGATGGTAGAATTCCATATATTACTTTCATTTTTAAGTAATATATGGAAATCGATTTTAACTAAGCAAGTGAATAAAAAGATCTGACAATTTTATATTGTGAAATTAAATTTTTCATTAAATGCCGTCACATAAAAACTTGTTTTACAAAAATAATCACACAAAAGTTTAAACTAATTAATCTATTCTTAAATTCACATTAAATAACTATTGCCTGGAAAAATTATAACATCTATTTTCGTCATTTAACTTTGGATTAATTTATGTTAAACTTATTTCATAGAAATTCTTGAATAATTAACTAATATATCACATTTAAGAGCATGAATATAATACATAAATTTTGTATTTACAAGATCAATGATTAAAGTGTAAAAAAATTTAAAGTTGAATTTTTTCAAGAGAATTTATTAAATAACAAAGTTTTTATAAAACAAAATCTTACAAATAATTTTTAGTTTACTCATCAAATTACGTGCAGAACCATTCCCTAGGTACTTAAAATTAACCTTGATAAATAGCATTAAATTTTATTCGATATTACTTTTAACTATTTAAAAATAAGTTTAGAATGGAATTTAATATGCTAGAAAACAACTTGCCTTATATCCAATTGTCTTTCGGAAAAAAAATATTTCTTTATCCAGCAATTCAAAAAGCCGTGGGGGGAAAAACTGAAAATCTTGAATAGTAGGTTGTTTAGGAGGTCTTGGCGCCTAAAAAACGATAAACACACATGTTTCATATAACAGTTCAAAATTACTAACACTTAAACTGATTCCTCCTATACCTATAAAAAATTAATACAGTAAAATTTGCAGCATTCTTTAATAGAAAAGACATTACTGATATAATACATTCTTAATTGATATTCTTTAACAGAAATGACATAACTAAGATTTTCTTAGTAATTCTCAGACTTAAAAATCCTTTTAATATAACATGACATCACAAATCTTACTCAGTAGGTAGTTTTAAAAAAATTGGTTCTTATTAAGTGAATAAATAAAATTCACTACACAAAATTTAATACTAGTTTAAAATTGTGACTACTGTGGCAATTATTTGAAAATATGAATTTTAAATTTATATTTTACTTTTAAAAATTCCATTTTTCATTTACTTTGATTCAGGGTATGCTGATTTAAATCAAGTGATTTTTATTAAAAAATCATGATTTAAATCAAAATTTTAAATTTCATTTTTCTTTCTGTTATGAATAATATTGAAAATGAAATAACTGAACAAGATGCATGTTATTTTATTCAGCTAAGTTAAGAACTTCGCTCGTACTTAGTTCCCCAAAATTATATTGAAAATCATCCTCCCTTTGAAGATGCTAAATAACAATATTTTACCAGGCAAGTATTTTCATCGTGGGCAATTGACCAATAAATGTCACTCACTAGCCTGCTCATCAGTGTTGGTTTTGTTTTGAACATTCCGTGTAACTAAACCGCACATGGTCAATTTTAAACCATTCACCATGTGTAGAGTGAAGATGCTCGAAATCTATTCAATTAAATTATTAAAATTGTGGTAACTTGCTTTCCTTTATAAGATGTTCTAGTTAATTATTTAGTATTGTAGTCTGTTCATAAAAAAATATACACTTACTCACAATGAAAAGATTTTCTTCAATATCACAAAAGCATTCCAATTTTGCACATAAATCTTTATAATTGACAATTTGAATAGTTTCATTTTGTTTTGTGTATTATATTGGTTAATTTTTATTTCAATTTATTGGGAAATTTTACGCATTGATCCCCCCTCCTAGAATAACTATTCAATGTTTATGAAATTGAAATTTGGAATGTAAAAGTTGAATCACTCATCTAATAATTGAGTATGTTGAGAAAAGATTATGGGTTGAAATAGAAAGCTATTGGAATTGATAAATTTTTATTGCAAGCTCAAAATTCCACTGAATTGGCATTATCTGGGGGATAATATTACACTTATTCTATGCTGCTTATAGAGAAAAGCTAGTATGAAATACTTGTCAGAGAATTTGGTTGGTTTGGTTTTGGGGGTTTTATGGCGCAAGGGCCATATTTGGCCATGCCGCGCCAGACACAATACAATATCAAGCAATTGACATAAGACATATAATATGAAGTAATTGGCACATAGTGAAAGCTTTACTGACACAGAAATACACTCAGGAAGAGGAATGCACCTGGCAGGAATCGAACCTGTACCACTCAAAGGTTGCTAGCGCAGTGCGCATACCCACTGAGCCACGAAGGCCCCTCAAAGAATTTGGTAAATACACATTTGATTTCCAAATTTATGTATTTTCATGTCATCTAATTTTTTACTGAACTTACAAAAAATAATTTTTTCACCAATAAGTAATTTTTGCAAGCTAAATATTGATGAGAAGTAGGAATTTTTGCAAGGTGCAAGTTCCCTTTATTTTATTTTCTGTTGGTGACATGATTTTTTCTCAAAAGCAAGTCTTGAACCAATTAATTATTTTATATCAAAATAATTGAAGTAATTCAAAATATTTTATTCATATGATAAATATGTAATGCAAAAAAAATTCTGAAATTTGTTTGATTGAAAAAATTTCATAATATGGTGCATGTGGGATCTGGCAACCTTATTTATCTGAGTCCAAAAAAATTCATATCATTGGTTATTGGTTAAACTCACTCCTCGATAATCAGATGGAAAAACATTGCTCATCTTGGCATTTGGAGTCTATTTACTCTATCAGGTGATTTATTTTGCTAATTCCTATGTCGTGTTTTAATCTTTCAAAAATTTACCTGGCTATATTAATAATTATTCTTAATATATTAATGTTTCACATAAAAAAAATTAAAATATTAATGTTTAAATAAATCAAAACTATCTAGAAACTATGCTGTAATTTGTGTGTCATGTCCAACAAATTTAATCTTGTACAGGCAAGGAACTAATTAAAATCATAAAAATCTGATTTAAATCAAAAGTCTGATTTAAATCAAATAAATCTGATGTTTTTTATTTTTTTAATCATGATTTTTTTCATACCCTCCTTTGATTTCACTTTTATTGACAAGTGTTTTCATTCCAAATTAAATTTTTTGTGACAAAATGTTAGATCTTATTTTTGAATATTGTTTTAAATTTATACTGATATTGTTGTTTTATTAGTATTTTAATTTTTATTTCAACTCTTAAGATGGGGTATGAGTGAAAATTTTGAGAAAAACTTCACATATTATAGGTGGCCCTAAATCTATACATACATTTTGAACCAATATTGAAATTATCTGTAAATAAATACAGGAATTAAAAGCACAAACCTGAATCAAAAAATATCAGAAAAATTAGCCTTTGCAAAATATTATTAAAAAACTTCTACAGCAATTCCTATTTTAAAACTGACAATAAGCATGTAGCAATTTCATATAAAGCTTAATCTTTTACTTTTGAAGCTAAAATATACATAGCTAATAAAATAATCCCAAAGATGGTATTGTTTTCAATTGCATCCAAAATGAATTCAACTATAAATCTCATCAGATTTAGTTATATAATATTATTGCAACATTTGTAATTATGTCCTTATGTATCTGAGTGAAGAATATCCACTAATAAGTTGCATATATGTGCTATTCTTCAAAGAAAAACTGTACCCATGGTGATAAATGAAAAATAACCTAAATTACTTTCAAGAACTATGGGAAATTATACTGACATTCACGTTTATAAAGATTTCATTCCTAAAATTCAAAATGCAATGAAGTTAAAGAAATATCAAAATACAAAAAAAATCAAACCAAAAGAATGAAAATTGAATTCTTACCTTTGGAGCCTTTGGCTCACTGACCCTAAGAGCTTCTCTAAAATAGGCATCAACGGCATAATTGGCTTTACGTTCCCGTTTGGGTGGTTCAATCCAGTGCCCAATCCCTGCAGTCTGAATCAAATATCAAATGAATAAACATAAGTGATGCACTTTGATAAAACTGTCATTTTATGTTCTACATCACTCAGAAAAAATGTGCTACAGCAAAATTTGAAACACTTACCTTTTGTCTTTCCCGATAATCTTCGCCTTCAAAACGATACACACTCTCAGCAGGAGCATCAAGAGTAAAATTTCTGAGAGTGCTTTCTCCCATTGACTCCAATTTAGTCTGCATTTCTAAGGTCTGGATTACAAGAGAGAAAATATGCTATTATAACAATTGGAAAAAATGGTATTTTCATACATAAATTTGGAAACAATTACACAAGTTTGATCTTAAATTCTTAATTTCTCAAGTATTACTCAAAACGCCATCCCATCAGAGTGGCAGAAAACAAAATATAGCAACACTGTTATTTGAACATTAAGAATACATTAAATAATACTACAGAATACATTAAATTGTTTCACAGAAAACCAAATAAAACACTTTTTTAATATTGTTGTTCCCACTCTTTGGGCAAAAGAATTGAGGTCTTTTCAAGCCTTTCATTTTATAAGGCTACATTTCTCTCAAGATGGCAATAGATGAATTCGTGAGGGCACAAAGGAGGAAACTTTTACGAGCGATATATTTGGATCTTGCAGACCAAGCTTTAAAACGTCGACTTTAAGCTAACCCATAAATATTAAGTTATGAATTTTTGATGACACTCGACCTAGAATGAGTATCATTGACCTAGGCTTTTAAATGGATGTGAAATAAAACATGCTGTGATGTAAAAGCTGAGGCTTTCTTTATTTTAAAGACATTCAACGCACATTGAGGATTTTTAAGGTCAGTGGGAGGACTGTACTAGTAATTTCCAAATTGTGTATGAGCAAAATTGATTTATAAATATAATTACAAAAAAGCTTTACAGTACTCTTTAAATCAAGTGATTAACATAAACATCAAAATATGTGAGCACTTTCATTTTGTTGATGAGAAAAAGTGATAAACAAAATACTAACCTTCTTTTCACCCTTTTCTAAAATAGCATCAATGTCTTCATCTGTAATCTCACTATCTTTAGATGCAAAAATGTGGTCAGCGCCATGTCTAATCATGCCTAACATCTCTTCCTTTCCTAGTTTGGCTGCTTGGCTATCAACCAATCGCCCTGTTCGATAAACAATAAATCCAAAGCATCACAATATTGCAAGCTTTATCATAATCATTTAATTAATTTTATCTTAAAATAGAAAAGCAAAGGAAATTTAGATAATTAACTACAACTGAAACTGAATCCTTCCTTATTTTTACCTTTTGAGAATTTTAGTACATGTATCATAAACTTCTAAATCATCAACTATAGAACGAATTTTTTATGAATTAAAATTTTGAATTGCAATAATCGAAGGCTTTAAACAAAAGGTGAAGTTAGTTTTTAAATAATGGAATCACAATACCAAATTTTTAAACTAACTTTATGGATTTCATTTACTTGAAATAAATGTTATTTGTTATTTGTTATAGAAATAAATGTATAATTATATCCAAAAAAGGTTAAAGTTATCTGATTAAACATAATGTTTAGGTAAAAGGTATTGAAATTTTAAAAAACTGACATTGAATTTCAAAAGTCACATTTCATACAATACCTTGTTGGATAACAACAGTATCCAATCGTAATTTTATTTCTGCTCTCTCGACAATTCGCTCTTCAACAGTGTTCTCTGTTATAAGGCGGAACACTTTCACATGTTTAGTTTGTCCAATACGATGAGCACGGTCCTATAAACAGATCAAAATCATTGTTCTGTAACATTGAAGGAAAATCTTTTTAATTATGATAGAGAAATATTAGATCCTAGTATACCTACCATAGCTTGTAAATCAACTTGAGGATTCCAGTCAGAATCAAAGATAATAACAATATCTGCTGTAGCTAAATTGATACCTAAACCACCAGCTCGGGTACTCAACATGAAGATAAATTTTTCACTGTTCGGTTTATTGAATTCGTTGATTTGACGCTGAAAAAATATTCATTTAATTAGTTCAAAATCCAATATCTATTAAAATACAGCTAAGAAAAGGTTACATTTCTTCAAAGGTGAAATCATATATTTGTAGCTTTAAATTTTAAAAACAATTGTCGATTTATAAAGCTCATTTTAGCACTCGCATATTACAAAATTTTAGTAAGTCCTGCAAAAATATTATAGAATAAATTTATTCCTTTTCACAACTTCTGATTTTAGATACTTTTTCCTTGGTTCCACGAGGTTTGTAAAAAGGAAACCTGCAATTTTCTTGACAATTTCTAAATACTTTTACAAATCATTCCTTATTTATTTACTTTAAAAAAATACATACCGTAAAATAAATTACAAAAATATTTATTTTATAAGGAATAGACTACTGGTTCTTAAACTTTCAAACCCCTTAGAACTCTACACTAATTTTTATTTCTTTGAAACCCCAGTACAAAACAAATGCACTGCAGCCCTGTTCTTAACTTCAAAGATCAAACATTTTATAATGAATATTTAGAGATACAAAAATGAAGTCAGTTTTCATCAAAATTAATATTTATAGCTTGCTATAATCAAGTCTTTTAAATTTGTATTGCTTACATGTTTTAAAGAAAATGGAGTTAATATTATTTTTAATGTAAATTATAAATCTAAATAACATCAAATATTACAAAACACAATTCAAATTCTGTACTAAAGAGAGGTGCAGTAGCAATGAACTATTAGGCTATCTGCTCTTATGAATGAATTGATTCTGCAGATTATCACAAGGCTGCTTCAATATAATTGATTTTCCAGATTCAATTTAACATAAGGGGAAAAATCAATGGCCTATTTTTTAACAATCTGAGGGTCATGCATGCATTTCCATGCAACCTGCATGTATCATTTCATCACGCAACATGCAGTTTTCCCTGCATGACTTCTAACCAGTTTCAAACTTCTGGACCAATACAACCAAGACATGAGGCTATTTAGTTATTACGTGCTTTGTAGGGTGAAAGCAATAGTACACTATTCGAAAATATTGTGACTCGGAGGGTTAAACAAAAAATGAGAAGTTATTAGACAAGTAATTAAAATTTTTTAGCATGAGATTATAAACTCACCTCACGATCTTCATGTGGCGTTTGACCATCCAAGCGGCAGTAAGGGAATTGCCTCCACAGTACGTAATCTTCTAAAATGTCCAGCATCCTAGTCATTTGTGAAAATATTAGAACTCGAGAACCTTGATCACGTAATCGAGGAAGTAGTTTATCCAATATACAAATTTTTCCACAATTATAAACCAAATGCTCATCAGTTGTGTATGGTGGACCTAAAGATTGATTTACAAATTAAAACACTCACATTATTTAGAAAAATACATAAGAATTTTTTTCTTAACTGAAAAATTTTGTTATTTAAGAAAATCTCATACCTGGTTCAGCACCATCAAACAAGTATGGATGATTACAGCATTTACGCAGCTGCATCAAAATATTAAGCAGCCTCATCTTGTCTACTTTACCAGCTCCATTAACTATATCAATATCCTTCATTAGTACTTTAGTATACCTGTAAAGAAGGTAATGCAAACATTACATATTAAATAACATTCTAAAATATTATATCAATAAAATATTAATATTGATAAAAATTAATAAGAAAAAGTATATTAAAAATAAGAATTAATAATATTAATAAAAAAATTTAAAAACTCAGGATTACAAAAAGGAAAAAAGAAGGTACACACCATTCTCTCTGCATTTTGCTGAGCCCCACGTAAATTTTAATTTCCTTTTTAGGGGGTAGTTTCTTCTCTACTTCAGATTTGAGACGTCTCAGCAAAAAAGGCCTCAAAACCTGAGGAAAATACAACAGTTTAGTTTACCAAATAATACATTAATACAAAGTGAGAAATATCAAAATTGCATTTATGGGTATTAAGTAATTATTTTCACAAGATTGAACTAACTCTAAATTCAGAAAAAATATTGAATTAAAATACATTTTATAAGGTAAAACTGTCTACTTAATACATGACAAAAATTAACAATTCAACTTTTAAATCCCTTGAAATTTAAGTTGCACAAGATTTATTTTCAACTTAATTGACCTAACCATAAGCAGGGTTAAATAGTATCCATGATATAGAGATATTCATATTTTTTAATCATTTAAAAAAATTTAATGAAAACAGTCATTTTCAGGAGTGAAGTAATAGAACGGAAATGCAATTACAAAACACTTACAGCATGTAAACGTTCCACAAGAGAGGTATCTCCCAAGCAATTATTCGTGTTGAACCAAGCATCAAAATCCTGTAGATGTCATGGAATGAAAACTATTACAAATAGGCACATAAATAAGACCTTTCTTATGTTTGATAATCTGAATATCCTTTACAGAAAATTAATTTTAAGACAAACTTTCTAAAGAATATTGTTTAATAAATTAAACACACACACAGAAATATATTCATAATATTTAAAAGAATAACTTAAAAAATTAGTATAAATACAAATCCAAAGTGCCATCATAAATTGTGCATACAAAATGCAAAGTTAAAAATATATTGTTAAACTTAACCTTTTAAGATTAGAAAAATTCTCTCAGGAAATAATATACAATTTTATAAAAAAAAAACACAAAAAAGTACCTCAAAAGGAGATGGCAAAGTAATTCATGCCCTTATAGAACATTTAGATTTTTTAACTATATACTTATGACTGCTTTAAAAGTGGAACCAAATTTAATTATACTTACCTCGGATGAGTTAAAGACATCAGGAAGTAAAAAGTTCAAAAGAGCCCAAAGTTCATGCAAATTATTTTGCAGGGGTGTTCCAGTTAACAGAAGTCGATTTGTTGATTTAAATTCTCGCACAATTTCAGATAACTAAAAATTAAGTTGGAATTGAATGAATTAAAGTATTAAATTAAAGCAAATAAGATTATTATTTGTAAATTTTAAAGCAAATATACACTTTGAAGAATAAAACTTCAGTATAAAGATTATAAATATATGAAAAGCACACCTTAGATTTTTCATTTTTGATACGATGAGCTTCATCAATAACAATGTAACGCCAATTGAACTTTTTGAGGGTTGATTTTTCTCGGATAATCATTTCATAAGATGTTATACAGACATCCCATTCTCCAGGTAACAATATATCTCTAATGAAAATATTCTACAAAATTAAGAAAATACCAATGTGAATAAATAAAATGTATATGAATAAATAAATACATAATATTATAAGTATTCATTTTTAAAAATACACCAACATATATCTATATACATAATTATAAAACAAAATTGCAGAAAGAAAAAAATTAAAAATACAGAAATTTAAAACAAAACCCCTTAGACTTATGATTTTTCTTACATAAATCTTACTAAAAATTTTAATTTTTTCCAAATGTTTTCCTAATATTTGGTGCTTTTATTCGAATTTTGAAAAATCAAATCTTATAAAAATATTGTAATTTGCTGGTTCTGATACGCTTAAACCAAATTTTGGTCAGATTCTATTAAATTGAGGCATAGAACAAGATAATACTTTATCTGAAAAAACACAAATTAATTATAACTTAATTAAATTACCCTTGTAGCAGCATCACCAATCAAACAGACTGCTCGTGCAGATGGACACCATCTTTCAAATTCATTTCTCCAATTTGCAAGAGTAGATTTTGGTACAATGACCATATGTGGTCCAGATGAATTTCTGTAATGTTTCATGTATCCAAGAAGAGATATTGTCTGTAAGGTTTTACCCAAACCCTGAAACATAAGGTAATATTTAATATTTAGATTTTAAGATAAATACATTTTGTTAAGTAAACTAAACTATTTTTTAATATTATACCATTTCATCAGCTAAAATTCCGTTGATTCCATGTTCATATAATGAGATCATCCAATTCAGGCCTCGCACTTGATAGTCTCTTAGTTCACCTCCAAGAATATCTATAATAAACATTATTCTTGAAAATTCGAGTCATGCCTATGTCTAAAATGTTTAGACAGATACCAAATAATCTGATAAGAGTTAAAATTTAAACATCAGAATTCACTATATTAATCAAATGCATAAAATTTCAGTCAGAAGATAGGATTCAGTTATTTCTTAATGTTTCAATTCTTGATTAATACATTATTCAAATATATGAACTATTTTCAAATATTCATCAGCAAATTGTGTTTATATTTATATCTTCATATTTCAATATACAATGTTGTACAAGTAGAAAATAGAGAAAATTAAATTATTAGGCTTGAGGGCTTTCAATTTTATTTATAATTATTAAAACAGAAAAATAAAATAATCTCTCATCTTTCCCTTTTTTATTATTTTACTAATAGGCCCACAGCACCTGCACTTAAGTTTGCTAATATTGCTAATAGCTATTGATGAAAGTGTCTTTATTCACCATTTCATACCTTATTTAAATCCATTTCTGATTAATATAAGTATCGCTATGCACATTTCATATGCTTAAATTAAAGATATTCAAAAATATAAAATGGCATTTTGTTACATCTTCCAAATATGTTCCTACTGGTGTTAATTCCTACGTCCCATAAAGTGCATGGTGAAAAGGTCACACCTGTATCACAATTAGTGTCTGAACATCTAATTCAATTGTATCTCATTCACTTGTTCATAGGTGAGCCTATATTTTTCATTATTTAAACCAATTTTCAGGTTGGCTCAGATTTCCTTTTCTTTGCAAATTTTTATCGTCCAGATTTCTCCTTCCCTTCTGTAATCAGACTGCTGAAGGTTGGTTTGGGGGTTTTATGGCACAAGGGCAATATTTGGCCATGCTGCGCCAGACACAAGACATACAATATCAAGTAATGAACACACACAATGAAAGTTTTTCTGACACAGAAGAGAGAAATACACCAAGGCAGGAATGCACTTGATAGGAATCGAACCTGCATCGCCTACAACTCGAAGGTTGCTAGCACAGTGGGCCCAGACTGCTAAAGAATTTCATTAGAGTGGTAAGAGCTCTTGTATGCAGTACGATGCAGCTACAAGCTCAAGTTAAGCATATTTAAACTTTGCAGCAAAATTGGCAAATTAATCTCAGAGCGGTTGATTTTATATCGTTCATCATTTCGTTTACCATTCGCTAATATACAAATGCTGATTTTTGTGCCATGCACCTTAGTGAAATATATAGATTTTTGATTCATTTAGGAATAACAGAACTTACATGATGGAGAAGCGTCAAATCGAGTAATTACTTTAGAACCTTTCTTTGCTGCAGATAATAGCAGCTCTTCGTCTTCTTCTTGCTCAGTCATACGATGGCGGTGGCTTTTTAAAAAATAATAAAGTTTAGATTTCAAGAAGTATATATATACAGAATATTATCTATGTAAAGATTACTAACAGGAGAAATATTACTCTAAGCATTTACTTACTCTCCAACTGCAGACAATTTAGCCTTCTCATCATTTTTCTTCAATTTTGGTCGACCGGGTTTCAGTTTAGTTGGAGATCCATCTTTAGCAGCATTTGAGCCAGTGGTCATGAAATGGGAGAAAATTTCTGTTTGCTGAAGAAGAAAGTCAAACCTTCTGGAGCGATCAGATTCCTAGATGAACAAATAGTAAAATTAATCTTTCTTATCCTGAATTATAGGCAAAACAAAGGATAAATGTAAATGTCATATTTTCCATTGCACTTAATTTTTGACGACTGATGGTAGATCTCATGAGATGACGAATTTATTTGTGCTTGTGAGAATAGTTGTATCCAGTAAGATAGAAGCCGTCCTGGTAAGAAGCTCAGTTGGTTGCTTCAGGGTCATTTTTTGTGAATTAGACCAAACAAAAATTCAGGATGTCAAAATAATGGAACAAGTGAGTCACGTTTTTTGTGGAAAAGTGGAGAATAATCCAAATACGGTGGAGGGATAACAAAATTTCTCAAATGAATTTTGTTCCTTGATATCATATGCTAATGTTGAATGTTTTCTTCCGAGTTGGTTGTTTTGGCATTTTATGACGCAAGGCCCGTATTTGGCTAAGCTGCACCAAACACAAGACAGTCATGTAAAAAATGTCATGAGAGCGGAAAAGAGATAGGGGAACAGAGTAACAGGATGAAAGCAAAAAAGATCAATTGGGTATCCCTGGAGTGCGACTCCCATGTTTACTAAAGACAGGAAACTCCATGGGAAAAGAAAAGATCACTCAAGAACCTCGAGTCTGTAAATTCTGTACACGCCTAATAGAGATGCACACCTGAGGGTATTGTATTTTTAGGTTTCAGTTTTCTTCTGGGTTAAAGATAATTCTTCCTGGAGACTGCAAAAGAGCTTTACTAAGAAATTTATCTTTGTATTTAATTGTATGCAAATACGTAAAATTCAATTTTGCTAACATAAAGTTTAACTTAAACATTGTAAAAAGACACTATTAACTTTTCATCAATTCAGTGAAACATCGCTATCGAAACTTTGATGCAATGTCTATAACAATTTGCTGTAGAGAATTCTAAATCTGTCTTTTATCAAGTGTTTACTGTATTAAAAATGCTACTACTTTGTACTTTGCCCCTTGCTTGTATCAAAACAAACTACGTTCTAAAAATATGAACCAGATTTTTAAAAGAACTCTTGGTCAAATCTAATTTTCTATATTCTATTATCTAATTGGTTAAATTGCAAAACAAATTCATATCTATTTTGCCATTAAAACTCATTAAAATGCAAAATTTCTAATTTTTTATGGTAAAAAACCATCCAGTTTCTTTATTTTTTTGCCTGCAGAATTGCAATTGTGATAGAGGCTTTACATTATGACAATGGTTAGCACTGAAAAATTACCTTCTACCTATTAAGAGGGCTATCAGCTGTAATTGCCAGTTCATCTAGCATTTAGACGGTAAGTCCAAGTAAATTCTGTTAAATTCTTTAATAAAATGTGGATATTTTTTGTCTCTGCCTATTTATTACTTAAAGGCTAATTAAATGCAGCAGATAACTTCAATCTGTAAAACAATTATTTATTAATGGTTACTATTGCTGTTTAAAACAGCACTGTATTTAAACATAAATTTTTCCAATAGGTATTATAATCCTATAGGTATCACAATCTCCTATAGGTATTATAATAAAAATTCTATAAATGTATTACCTAAAGTGATATTTTTGTTAAAACCCATAAAACAGTCTCAAAAACCTATAAATACCTAAAACAGAAGTTGAAAAACCTAATTTAAAGTTTTTAACACCTAAAATTCCAGGGCCAAGATCTTTTGCTAAGTGGGGTTTGCACACTGAATGTTTTATTCTGAAGCACTTGTGCAACAATCTTGAATTGTTTTTCTTAAAGAATAAAAGTATTTAAAAACCAAACCCAATAAAGGGAAGAAGCTTTGTCTTCCAAATGTGCAGGAATTTACCATTCCATCACTTAAGTAAATACTCCATATTTGTGTTATACAATGATACAATTTTAGGTTTGAAGTTTTCTTCAGCAAATATGTCTGTTGGACTATTCATATACATCATACCATTAATCTGAATTATTTTTTTAAGGACAGCCATAAATTCTTAAAAATAGTAACAAAAATGGTGTTCTCTTAAAGATACAAATTTATGAGTAGAAGTTTTAGTTATGCAAATACAAATGAATCAGCTAAAGCACAAAATATATTAATTAAGTACAAAAGAAATGTTCTAACTCACCAAGAAACTTAAAAATTTTGAAATTACAGGAAATATTTTCTTAATGAAATCTGAATTTCTAACACTATTAATACTGACAGAAGCATTTCTAGCAATGAACTGTGTATACTATCATTGATAAATAGTATTCGTATTAGTAGACAGTATTTCAAATTAGTATTTCAAACAGTAATGTCAAAATAAACTGTCATTGATAAGTATTACATCTTCATTAAACTTATAATTTTAGTTTTCCTTTCCACTAAATTTGTAAGTACATTTTTGCGGTTGTTTACATTATCTTATATTCTCAATAATGTCTCAATAGTGTTAACTAATGTATGATTTGAGCCCCCTTTGGAGAACTTGTTTTGAGAATTCGGAAGATTCTGATGGTGGTAATGTAGTATAACTACATAGTAGTAATATAGACAAGTTTGAGATATATATTTGGTCAATGCAGAGCATATTTAAAGAATTCAACAAAATATCTACATTGATCATACAAATTCTCATTTCAGAAACCTAGAGGGGCATAATGCTAAAAGAATAAAATATTTAAAGTTCCTTACCACTCTTGTATCAAACTCTGAATCATCTCTTTTTATATATTCTAAAAGATCCTGTAAGGAGAAATAAAAATACTCTCAAACTTTGTACATATAACTTAATTTCTCATTTTTATTAAAGAATAAAGAAATACATCAGTAATTTTAAATTATATAATAAATTACTACAATATAAAAATATATTTTGATTCTTTGCAGTATTAATTTCTAAATTTTCAGATTTTGTAATAAAAGGACCTTTTATTGCCAAGCAATGGCAAAGAAATGAAATTGAGGAGGATTCTATAATTACTGTATTGCTCCATTTCATATGCAAAATTTAATAAAAAACAAATTGAAAAATAAATCAGCAAAGTAACAAAATCTTCAGTTTTTTCAAATTACTTTGTAGTTTATGCCATTTTATAATGCAAAAAGTGACTAATTCAAAATTGATTTTTTTCTTTTCAATTAACAAATCATTCAGTTAAACTCAAACAAACCACTGAAATTAAATCAGGAAATATGCCTCATATTTTTAATAAAGATACGAGAGAATTTTACAAATTTTAAACTGAGAAATAAAATAAAGATTTTTAATTTTATTTGCAACTTACGTCAAATAAAGATATTTGTTAAAAAATCAAAAGAAACATTAAATTGATTAAAATAATACATTTGATTCTTCCTCAGTTTGTCCCACTTCATTGGAATCGTCTTCAGGTGTTGCATCTTCTATTTCTCCTTCATCTTCTCCCTCAGATTCTTCTGGTCCCTGTATAAGTTTTACATAAGTCTTCAGTAATAACAAACAAAAGCAATAATACATCACCATTGCAACTCACATTTATATACATCATTTATCGAGTTAATTGAGGTTTTCAATAAACAAACATTTTCATGACAATTGAACATCAATTCCCAACTATCTGATGAATAACAAACAACTGCTTTTTTGAATCATTTATGGCATTTACAAGAGCTTCAGTTCTGGATCATAGTTGTATTTTCTCAATGAAAATTCTGATCAATAATACAGTGAATAGTAATTCACAGATCATTAACTTAGGGGCAGATTCAACTGGAACATGACCGATCTCTTTGATTGACTGAAAGCTACACAATCTAATTGAATTTTTGTAGACATCTCTTCTAAACATGATCGGAGCTGTTAGGATTACCACAGGAGTAAGATTACTGCTCATTGTAGATTGGTTGGTTTGGGTTTTATGGTGCAAGGTCCAAAAATGGACAAGCTGCACCAAACACAAGACATATTGTTCATTGTAGAAGATGGTGCACACAGCAAAGCATCTAAGCATCCCGAACATGTATTGAGCAAGTATTTAGTAAAGTGTTCTCATCCTTTTCTGAGTTATCTATTGCATTTAGGTTTATATTTGTTATGTGTTGTTGTAATGAAGATGTATTGTTAGTCCGATTAACCACTGACCATTCCATAAGATAATGGATGCCTATCAGCAAAGTTCTTGCTTATTCCAAAACATCAAGGCAACAAGTATTGATTTTTCAGAAGTACTTAGAAATGTTCCATTCCTTGCTTCCCGTTATTTCTTGAGTTGGTTGTTTTGGGGACAGCGCAAGGGTCATATTTGGCCAAGCTGCGCCAAACACAAGACAATGTCAAGTAAAAAATGCGAATGGAAAAAGAGGGATTGGGGAACAGTAGTGTATCTCTTGAGATCTCATTTAGGTCTTATGACTCATAATGTTCAGAATTATTTCACTTTATTGGAACAATCAAAAGGTTAAAAGTATTTTCTTGTGTTTCCATACCATAACTTTTCTTACAAATTCTGATTTGTAATGATTTACTTCATAACTATTCTTATGCTACACTTTTGACTTGAAGTTTATCCAATCTTTCTTTTGTAATAATTTGCATGAGCAAAATTAAAATGAAGTATTTTGAAAACTCAAATCAAATAAACATTTTTACCACCAAGAAAGAGTATGTCCAAATTAATGACTTAATTCAAAATTTGGAGAAACCAGTGTTTATAAACTGTGTTAAAGTGAATAATCTTCATTTCAGCAATTATAAATTTTCATTTTAAGGAAAAATAATGAATTTAAGTCGTGCTGTCGGATATTTTATCCAAAATCAACAAAGACAAACTGAACGGAGCCAGGAAATAGATCAGGAATCCAGTTTAAGATCAATTCGAAACGAAGCAGATAATCGCCATCGCACAAAACGTGTGCGTATTCGAAAAGATGTTGACGAACATAATTGTGGAACTATGTGTGAACAGTGCGATTTTTGTGGGGCTCTTTATTGGAAGAAAGAGCTAAATACTGACAATAAGTATACCAAATGTTGCCATGATAGAACAGTTCGGCTACCGGCATTATCTGATGCACAGGAGCTATTAAAAGTATTGCTAACTAAAAATTATCTAGATGCTAAAAATTATCGCCAGCGAATTCATGAATACAACTCTGCATTAGCATTCGCTTCAATGGGAGCACAAATTAAGCCACCACGTGGAACTGGACCATATTGTTACCGCTTACATGGTCAAGTGTACCAGAGTTTTCCCCCTCTATGCAAGTGTCCAACATAAAGGATACGGGCAGCTTTATATATTCGACTCCAGTGAGGCAACAGAGAAACGTTTGAGTAACAATCAAAATTGCTTGCAACAATGTATTTGAAAAACTTGATTTTATGTTAAAAGAAATCAATCCCTTTGATCAGTCTTATCTTCAAATGCACCGACTGGTACAAGAACACCCAAATACATCTGTAAAAATGGTATTTTTGGAAGCTAAAATTTTGGATATGTGGTGCTATAATGCTCCTACTTTGTACACTGAAGTTGCAGCTATATTTGTTGTTGATAATGGAGAGCCCTCAGCCAATCGAGACATTTGTGTGAACCCAATCGGTGATACTTGCCAAAGCATTTCACCACTAAATCAATGCTGTGATTATCTTCTCCATGTATGTTTTCTGTGGTTGATTGTCAAGTGTATTTTTTACTTTACATTTCTAATTTATATCAATGTTGTAATATTTTATATCTGAATGGATTGAATATGCACATATCTGCTTTCAGACAATTCATTTTTTCGTAGAACACGATCTTTCGAATCAGTTTCTGTAGTAGCTCTCAAATGTGAAATATTTAATTGTATTTATGAAGTTTTCCGATTGATTGTCAGGTGTATTTTTTGCTATTTTTTAAATATGCATATGCATGCTTTAAGACAATTCCTTTTTTTATGCTATCAACAATCCATGTCATGTCCAGATGCATTAGAAGTTGAAAATGTAAAAGTTTCCTGAAATTAGGGAGTTGGTCATATATACTAATTTGTGTAAAAAATTATAAACTGCTTTGCATGATAATTTATTGAAATTTGTATCTCTTAGACAATCTATTTTTCATACTGCATATTTATATAATCAAGAATCTGCTTGTCTCAGCTTCTTCATGATGGCTGGTAAGCCTCCGATTGGTCTGAACAGTTCCGAGATGAGCTTAAAAAACTCAAGGATTTCGAATGTGCCCTCCAATGGGCAGCTAGGTGGGTTGGTGTTCTGAGGCTTGGAGGGAGTTCAGTATGACTTTGGTGTTTTCGTGACTGTCTTGGGTGAAGTTGGGGTCTTACGGTGTTGTTTTGGGCTGTAATACTTGCATAGGAGTATTGAGTGTACTCTCTGAGTGTGCTTAACTGTTATCAAAGTGGTGGATGATTTCTGGAAGTTAGTATTCTTTCTTGGAAATTTCTTGCATCTCTTCCAAGATGCAATGTGCCCGGTTTCCTGGCAGTTTATGCAGTAGGGGGTCTCTTGTTTCGGGCTTGTGCAATTTCTATTTTGGTGCTAATTTCCGCATCTGAGGCATCTTGGGGTCATGAGGCAATTTCTAAAGCGGTGTCCAAATCAGTTACAGTTGAAGCACTGTAACAGCCAACTTGTTCCTCTGTACTTTTCTATTGAGATGATCATGGAGGCATTCTTTTAGATTAAATATTTTGCTTGCATCTGAATTTTTTGTTAGTTTAAGAAATAACGGGTTGAGTTGCTTGTTGTGGGGCTTCTTAGTTGTAAAATTTTAGTAATCGGGAAGTTTTTGTTCCAGAGATCTTCCGACTCTTGGCGCGTTTTTTGGCACACTTTTAATCAACTATGCCGGCTGATGGTAATCTATTTTTATGTAGAATTTTTCTCTGGTTTTATGGTTAGGGTTCTCGTATTTTTATGGCAATCTTGCCAGCGTCCAGATCCTTTTTTCCTAGATTGTTCTATTTATTTCCGACACAGTCAAGTGCTCTTGCATAGATTGTTCTTTGTTTTTAGTGTAGTTGATAAGTTTCAAGAGAATTTTTCTCGAAACATTCTAGTGGTAGGAAGCGAAGTTCGCATCTCGAAGTTTTTCTGGTGGTAGACAAACTTAACGGGAGTGAGGGATTGCTAATCGTTTATTTTGTTACAAGTTGTGTCGCGATAAAGAGATTTTTTTACTTTTTTAAGGAATCGGGATTAATCAAATCAAAATTTTCTTGCAATAAATGCAACGGGGAAATGACATTTTCTGTGAGGAATTAAGTTAGCGATGGATACACTTCGATTTGTAGGAATCGTCGGGATAATAAGCCATGTCGTAGCTACAAATCGATCAGATACAGTCATGGTTTCGCAACAGCAGTTTGAAGTTGGAGATTTTTCTTTTAACTTATGAGATTTTAAAGGGCACAAAGAGTGAGGATATAGCGGGGGTATTTTTTTTGAGTCCCACACTTTAGCCGATTGGCGGCAGTTTGTGGAGGTAATTTCTGATTTTGAGGAAACACAATCAGAAAATTTTTTACTAGTCTAAATGTCAAGATTTATATATTTAATTACGTTAAAAAACTTTTGGTATATTTGTGTATATTTAATCCAGTTTTGCAATGTTTCACTAGTCAAAATGTTGTTTTATCAAGATTTATATATTTAGTCCATATGTATTCAGGGTACAGCTGTAGTCTCCACTGCGCTGAGTGGCAACGACTTTTGGGGCGGCTTTTGGCGCAGTTTTAAGCGACTGATGCCGGCTGATGGTAACCCATTTTCATCTCGAATTTTTCTCTGGTTATGTGGTTAGGGTTCTCGTGTTTTTATGGCAACCTTGCTAGCGTCCAGAAGTGTCCATATCCTTCTTTTTTCTACATTGTTCTATTTATTTCCGATTCCCGACATGGTCAAGTGCTCTTGCATAGATTGTTCTTTTCAGTTTGGACACGGTCGAGCAATCGTATCAGGTTCTTTTTTTTCAGGCTGTTGCATCAGGTTGTACTTTTCCTGTCTATTTTGTTTTATTAGTTATCTTATTATTTCTAGTATACCTTATTTCTTAAGATGCCTTCTATTTTTTAGTGTAGTCGATAAGTTTCAGGAGAATTTTTCTTGCAACTTAAAGTTTACTTTTTCTGGTGGTAGACGAACTTTCAGGACTGGGACTGAGGGAGTAGGTAATCGTTTTGTTTGTTACAAGTTGTGTTGCGATAAAGAGCTTTTTTAACTTTTTTAAAGGAATCGGGATTAATTAAATTGAAATTTTCTTGTGATAAATGCAACGGGGAAATGACGTTTTCTGTTAGGAATTCAGTTAGCGATGGATACACGTGGATTTGTAGAAATCGTAGGGATAATCAGCCATGTCACAGTTATAAATCTATCAGACACAGGTCATGGTTCCGTAAGAGCAATTTGAAGCTGGAGGAGATTTTTCTTTTGACATATGAGATTTTAAAGGGCACAAAGACTGAGGATATCACAGGAGAGTACTTTTTTGTGGCCCACACTTTAGCCGATTGGCGGCAGTTTGTGAACAAGGTAATTTCTGATTTTGTGGAAACGCAATCAGAAAAAATAAGGGGGTAGGTAAGGTAGTCGAAATTGACAAGTCTAAATTTGGAAAACACAAGTATAATAGGGGGAGGAGAGTTGAAGGCCAGTGGGTTTTGGGGGATAGAAAGAGGATCAGGAAAGATGTTTCTGGTAGCAGTTCACGATAGGTCAGCAGATATGCTTGTGAACGTTTTGACGCAATGGGTTGAGAAGGGAACAACAATTCACTGTTGGAAGGGGTATTTAGATTCAGAAAATAGTTTAGAAAGTAAGGGGTTTAAGCATTTAATAGTAAATCATTCGCTTACTTTTGTGGACCCTGTAACTAAGTGCCACACGAATACTATTGAGACAATGTGGAGGCACGTTAAAAGCACGCTTCCCACCCACAACCGACAAACTCCCTTTCACTTCAATTTAGCGAAGTATTTATTCGAGAAAAATTGTTCGACTTTAAATATTGATCCTTTAAACAGGTTTTTGGAAATTGTTAGGGATATAGATTGGGAAGATTGTAAACCACAGTAAGGTTAACTTACCCTGTGCCTCCACATTGTCTCAATTGTATTCGCTATATTTTTAGTGTATATTTAATCCAGATTTTCAATATTTTACTAGTATATGTGTATATTTAATCCAGATGTGCAATTCTTAACTAGTCTTGCGACATAAAAAGTGCGCCAAAAAAAATCGCGTTGCCACACCGCGCGGCGTATGATACATCTGTACCGCCTTTTCTTCTCTTCTGCAAATTTCTTCGCTAAAGCGTTGATGTATATGATCTAGGCTTGCTTGCGAAATATCGGGGGAGTTGGGGATACCATCCGTTCAGGTGAAGTGAGCCTCTTAGCCCTATCCGAGTCCGCTAAGAGTGGTGAGAATTAGTCTCGATAAAGACTGTTGGGATCCTAAGAGAGAGCATCCTCTAACATGAAACGTGGTCTAGAAATTTACTCACATATAGTTCATTTTAAATGCATTATTAGATAGGTCAAAGAGAGCTTATGCACGAGACAATACACTGAAATTATAATATAAACAATATGGAAACAAATATTTTCCTTTGTTACATGCCGCAAGTATTTTAGAGAACAATTAACAATGAAACATACCAAGGATTCTCCATCATTTAGAGTATTATCCGCTTCCACGGTTTCCTCGACATCTTCTACTTCAGGTTCAATTTCCGACATTTTTAAACCAAAGAACTACAAATTAAAACGCAGAAAACTTCCAAAATAAATAAAGAACAGGGTACATCAAGAGATTTCAAACTTTTATGACAATAATTTACATTTACATGCAATTACAAGGACATCAACAAAAGCCGCCAATGTCTAAAGAGTCAAAATTACAGTTATTGAGAAAATGGCGTCACGTTAGTGTAAAATTCGTGTAATATTCTGTGATCTTTGAATCGGTTACGAAACTAGCCTTGAGGCTAGGGCAAGAACCCACAACCTGCGAAGCAACATTCAAAAAAGGTTTCAATCAACATAAATTTGAGTTTATTAAGATGCGGTATGGTATGATGGTATTTTTAATTAACGTCACACTGGACGAACACAACGGGCTATTGGTGACGTTCCGGGAACAATCCCAAAGGGAAAGAACGAGGACAACACCTCGTAATTTTGAACCACGGTCAGATGTCGATCTTTAAAGATGCATTTAATTATTTACTTGAAATTTTTTTAAAAGAATTGGTCTTGGTTATGCTTACCATACTACTATTATTCTTTCAAACTGGAATAGTTTTATGAGATGCTTTCCAGCGAACTACCAAAGAAAAAGGAACAAATACTTCCGGTTAAGGACTAATTTGATTAATCATCGGTTTGATAATCCTTAGTGAGTATTTTTATGGTAGGTTGTTGAACTATATAACACTAGAGCAACAAAACGGGCTATTGGTAGCAGTCTGTTAAGTAGGTAATTTGGGTTTTATGGCGCAAGATCCAAAAGCGGACAAGCTGCGCCATAGTGGTGGTCCGGGATCAATTCCTTAGGAAAAGATCTGAGGACAACATCTCGTAATCTGATCATGGTTTAAAATTAAGTGGCCATAAAACCTCAAAACCAACCAACCCTTCGGGTTTCATCCTGGACCGCCACCAATAGCCCGCTATATTGCTCCAGTGCAACGTTAATTAAATACCTACCTATCTGATATGACAACATTTCGTAATATTAAACCACGGTCGTAAGACGAGGTTAATATCTGATCTGGCACTCTGCTCTCCAAACTTTCACACCAGACCAACGTGAGGACATTTGAGGCCACGTCACCAGCTCTCCCTAGTACACGATGGTATTTGGTTGGATCAAGTTCCAAACTCACAACCCTCCGGTTGCTAATCCGCTAATCTATCAACTAGGCTGCAGCTGCCCCTATAACATTTGGATAATTTTAACGAAAGCTTTTCTTTGTGTTTTTATTTCAAATTCCTCATAAAACCCAACTGGACAATTTCTGCCTCTTTATCTTTGAAAGACTCATCTGCCTGAAAAATCGCTCGTGTGACTTCGTCATCTGAAGTGGTTCAAAGTTATGTGGTGGTGTTCTCGAATCTTTCCCTTCGGGGAATGATCGTCGCTAATAGCCAGTTGTGTTGCTCAAGTGTGACGAAAATTAAATACCTACCTGCCTGAAAATCATCAATTGCCTAATGTAATTTTATCATTTTAATGTAAGTCACAAAAGTGTTACTTCACCCGACTAGTTAATTTCATCGACTAGCTTAAGCGGGGATGCGTTCGCGGGGCTGCCGTGGAACTAAAGTCGACTATAACATAACCAGGTAAATCCTTTGGACAAATTTAGTTGAACTAAATAAATACGTATATGTGTGTGGTAGTTTTTATGACGCACTACAAGATGTATTTTATTTATTTTTAAACGATATATTAAAAATGCAACAATAATTGCTTTGAATAAAATAAATAAATCTTGTTGGTATTTTTTTTTAAATTCAGGGTCGAATTGAATTATCTTGGATTTAAAAGGGCATTCATAGGTTTGTGTATCATCAGAAAGAGGTTATGCATTTATCACGAACTAAGCAATACTTCATTTTCATTATCAATTGGACTTTCGGGTCAAAAGATACAGGTGTTAATAAATTAGTTTACATGATTGGAATTTTTTCTATGAATCAATGCGTTTCCAAATTGGAAACCTTCATAAAGCAAAGATAGGTAGAGTAGCTTAACTAGTTAATAGTAGTAACTAGTAGAGTTTTCTAAAATGTGCTTTAACATATCACTTTTAGAAAACGATCAAATATACAATTTTTTGTAATTCAAGATGAAATTGAGAGACCTTAAAATCAAAAGTTATTCACAGAGCTATAATATATCATTAGAAAGGTTATGCTTTTATTTACAAAAAATTGGACAGTTAGGTCAAACGATACAGGTGTTTATAGATACTGATTACATGTATATGGAATATTTTATTCACTATGTAACCATGCATGGTTCCAACTTGAAATTTCCGGAAAGCAAATAAATAATGTACATTTAATATAATTTATTATACACTTTTTTATAATTCATGGTCAAAGGTCAAATTGAATTATCTTTACTCACAAGGTCAAGTTATGTATCATTAGAAAGAATACATTTATCCATAAAATTATTCCTTCTTAGTCCGACACAATTAGATCCAGAGATACGGGCAATTAAGAAAGTTATGAATAATTATCGTATTTTCAAATAATCAGATCATGAATAATTGCCAAAAAATTTTTGTAATTTAAAGTTAATATGTATAAAGAACTTTTTCATGTAGGGTATGCTAAAAAGTTTCATATTTTCGTATATATGATTGAGCAACAAATTCGTAAAATCGTAAAAATATCGGGGGTGGGGGAGAACTCGGGTTGAAAATGTCACTTTTTGTTCGGTTTGATATGGAATGACGACTCAATATTCACTTTGTTTAAAATACCTAATTCATAACGACTCAATCAAGTTTGATTTGTTATTCTACTTAATTATGTAAAAGTAGGTAACATAATATAAAATTTATTTATATGATTAAACAGATAAATTATTTAAAAATGTAGAAAATCGAAAATTTCGATTATAGGCTATTTAAATATATGAAAAATTTCGATTAAATATGAAAATTTTACGCATCCAATAAACACTACATATGTTGTAAAACTTCTGGCTCAACAGGTAGTAAATAAACATTTTGTAACATATTCAATTTCAAATCCTTTACAAAAAAATAGTATTTTTTAACATTTTATTTATAACACCGAGTATATGTCCGCTATGTCTACAAAATCAGATTTTTCCCTTCAGTTCCTCCTTCCAATATGTGGGCACTTCCGAGGTTCCTGCCCTGGGATACGTGACCTGAAAGGCTAAACAACAGGTTGTAGGATCTACTGGCAGTATCGCTGTGCAGTCAAACTAATGCATACCACTACTAGAAACGATCTATTATTGTAAGCGATGTGGCCCCCACACCATTTCACTAGGAATTACAGAAGTGTGCCTCTCGACAGTAAACCGAGAATGGTGAGGCATGCTAGGCCTCCACTACACGCGAATGCTGTGATTAGCATGCAGAAGCAGAATTCATCACTAAACTTGATAAGCCACCATTCCATACATGTTCATGACTCTCGGATACAGCACCACTCCAGACGCAACCGACGTTGTTCGGTAGTCAAAGGCAAACGTCCTAACGGGCGACGTGCCCGTATTCCTGCCTCCACTTGGCAATGGTTCGTAATGCTACAGGAGACTGTATAATGAACTATATGCATCGTTGATGGTCGATAAGGAAGCTGTCAGAGCAGTTTCAGCTTGTAGCATTATCAGCCTTTCTCTCGCAATTGTCTTCTGGGCCTTCGTGACTTGTATGAGTAGCTTCATGAGATCTACTGCTGCCAGCACCTTATCAAGGCAGTCGGTGTACATCTCAGATTTGTCACCAAGACCAATTTGTTCCTGCAGTCCGACAATCCGACTCCTTTCAAAGGCTTTCCGGTTGAGTACACGGTGTTCGAGTGCGTCGTCCAGGCATTCTTGGTCGTAACTGATGGTAATTCAATGTCAATACCAAACCAAAATACTCACAGCTAGTGTCGACACCTTTTCAATAAGTCTCAAGATTCGCATTTCACAAGCACCAGGAAGCGCCTTTGACGTTCATTGACGCCCAAACATGCATTACATGTCTGGTACAGATGATTTTGCATAGCAAATTGCATGGTAATTGATGAATGTTTCTTTGTGTTTCGCTTTTTTTGGCAGATATATATATATAATTAGCCCTCTCTAAAATGGCTTAAAAGCAACCAACTAAAACAACCCCGAAATTTAATCAAAGCTTAACCAACAAATAAAATTTGTGACTAATGTTTAAACCTTAGACATTTGTGTGTATGCTTAAAGCAGAAACGCTAGTTATAAATTTCAGTTGTAAACGCTCATATTTGATATACACTGCTACAATTGTGAATAAGTTTATTAAATTTCTATTTAATCCAAAATAACTTACAATCAGAAAACTAAGTTCTTTACTAGCATTATGACTATTCAATTGGAATATGGATCAAGGACTGGGACACAAGAATTTTTTTCTGGGTACATGCCTGGTGTGAGTGTATTCGTGTATGTTTTGTAACAGATAATATTAAATTGTATAGCGCATTTTCTAAGGAAAGGAACAGCTCAAAAAATGAATCTGGCAAGGGAGTAAAAAAAGATGGAAAATCGTTTCGTATTTTTACTTCTCAATTTGAAATTTGTAGAACTCCATCATATTGGTTGTTGTTTCAAGTTCAATGGCGCAAGGTCCAATCAATCATGTATTTTGAGTCCATCCAAAAATTGAGAATACACTTCAGATAATTTTGGTTTTCGAAGAAAAAACTAATTTCGAGAAAGTAATCTTTTTAAATTTATAGACTTAATAGTTGATTCAATTTGTGACAACTGTACAGAAAATTGAAATAACTTAAAAATAAAACGTCCGGAGATCTTTTTTATCAAAAATTGAGAATACAGATATATTTTCTATTATTTCTAACCTATAAAAAACATTAATATTTTGTAAATTCGATCCTTTTGTTACTGGCTTGCAACGTCGTGATATGGATTGAATCTGTAAGTTTTAATGTAGCAAGATGCTCATACTAGATAACAGTATGTTACTAATATACTTGTATACCGAGAGAGAGTGGGTGATCAAATTATCAGAGCCAGAGTGCAAGAAAGTATTTTCTGAGTTCCAAATAAAAATGGACGTGCACTGCCACCTATTTATTTAAAATTTGTTGACGTAAGTATGTCATAAAAAACAAAAAGAATTCAATGTAACTATTTTTTCAATAATTCCAGCTGAAATGTAAAATTTTTAATTTATAAAGGTGTCTCAAATAATATGATCCCCACTGTAAGAGTCTTTCGTAAAGATTAACATGAATTTAGCTCATACGACTTGAATTAAAAAGGTATTAGGTGTTTAAAATTATTTTTTCAAGGTGTATTCTCAATTTTCTAACTAACAAATTTATTGACTCATACAGTACTAAATTTAAAGTAATATATATTTATATTTATATACACATCGATGATAAAGGTTGTCTGATCTTGTATGCATAACCATCAAAATTTGTATGTCTTTTATTCAAATTCATTAAATATGTGATTTTGATTAAAGGAGCTTATCGATTTTCGGAGTGATTACATTAAAATTTGTAGCGTATTTCCTTATTTGATTTCCATGGGCTTTATTAATAGAAACAATTCATACAATCTACATTGAAAAGATTAAATTTCCGCTGAATTGTCACTTTCCTGAAGAAGTTGCGATAATCTCTACTCAGATGTGTTGAAAAGTATTGTTATCTATTCGACAGTTGATAACACGAAAATAGGAAATGCACTAAAACAATTTCTTCCGTCTCCTCGGACAATAATTTGCTTTTACGCAGGTGCATGCTGTGTCACTGAAGTATTCAACTTCTCCCATTTTACTGAAACGGCCTTGGATTACTTTCTAGGCAAGGAAAAATTCGATGAAAAAGACAATTCAAAACTTTTACATATGAAATCTGTTAACAGCAGCATAGCGTAACATTTACAGCTGGAAATACCGAGTTTGAATTTTATGTACTGAGTTATGCGTAAATAAAAAAAAAGAGAGGGGTCGATTTTTTTCGGCAGCTGAACATCTAGTCCGTTAATGAAACCTCTCGTATTATGATAGAAATATTAGTACATGGTTTTTGACTGCAACTTTGAAGGATGGTAACGGGAATATTTAAAAGGTCGTTTGGAAACACATAATGTTGTGAATTCCTGTTAATATTCACTATAAAAAAGCAGCAATACTTTTGATACCCGAGAATGAAAATAAGCTTTTAACATTCTCAAAAAACGTAATTGAAAATCACAAAAAATTGGGAATAATGGTTTTTTACTAATAATAGTGTATGATTTTGCACACTTATAATCTAAATTCAATCGCAAAATTTAAAAAAACAAGTGAAAGTTTAGAATACATTCTCCTTGGACACAAATATAAAACATAAACTAAATTTTATCGAGAATTTGGCACAACCATCAGTAATCAACTCTATCGGAAAGGGGACTTTGGTCATCAGTATCTCTCGCTTGGCTATTAATTTTAGCGAAAGAATAAACATGATCTTTCTAAAAGCAGCTGGTTATGAAACTTTAAAAAGTAAATTCCACTACGACTGAAAATTATAAAATTAAATTAAGTTAAAAAATTAAATTTTAAAAGATCAAAATTTGTGAAAATATTTGAAAGAAAATGAAACTTTGATTTTCTTTAACATTTTTAAATTTAAAATTGATTTACAGTTGCCATTTCTTAATATTAACTATCAACTGCTTACTGTTACAAAACTGTTTAAAAAGTCACAAATAACTGCAATTATAAATTCGCTATAAGGAGATAATACTGTTAAAACAGTTTTGCTTATCTCTAGAGCAGTGGTGCGCAAACCGTGGGTCGCGACCCCTCTGGGGGTCGCTTGAAAATTTTTGTGGGTCGCCAAATTCAAAGAAATTTATTTGCAATAAAAAATACAAGGATTTTCTTCAACCAGTATCAGGTTCCAGTAAAATAGTGAAATGAGGTAATATTTATAAAAAAAAAACTATATTTTTTTACGAATACAATTGTCTATTAGTATATAATATCTATACTTGGGCAACCGGCAGGCGAACAGACATAGTGATAAAAGATAATTGTCAATTTGAGATGCCCTTTACCTGCTACAGCTTTTTCAATCTAGATGTGCACCCCTGCTATTTAGTCTTTATACTGTGATCACAGCTAGGACCGTGCAGTTCTTTCCGTCTTTGCCTCAGTAGTTCGGTTTTGCTGCTTCTTACTTTCATTCGAGTGCATTCTGCAGTTCTTTTTATATACCGTTTTTGCTAATTTTAAGTAAAATTTGCAATCAGGTATGTACATAACATATTTTTTAAGTGTAGGACAGTTCAGTAGCGGGCTCGGAGGGCAATAATAAACAATTAAAAAATCAATATATATATAAAAATCTTTATAAAGAAAAACTGTTTTTTTTAATATTTTGTATTATTTTTTTCGTTTTTGATTTTCTCGAAAATCAATTATCCTCAACTGATATTTCCTTGGAAACGCTACCGAGGTAGTTACTATTTTAAAACATGTAAGGGAACAGTTAGTTCTGTTTTTGGATTACAGATGGCGAAACACTAAACAAAACCTGCTTTTGCAGTTTAAGTGCGAGTACAAATTTAAGATCAAAGTAAGATGCATTTTGAAAAATAAACGCTAATTGTAATTTTTAAATATATATTTTACCTCTTAGGAGTAAGTAATGTCAAGCATAATTATATAAAATCACTATAATTAATTTTGTACTCGTTTTGTATTTTTAAGTAAGCTCCAATATTTGTATGTTATGATTCACTAACCATCTCTACAATGTAGATGTGTGCTCGACTGGCAACACCAGTTGAGATATTTACTTGCCTCGATTACTATGTGTAAATTTTTACTTTAGCGTTGTATTTTTATTTTAAGGAGCGAGCATGTGCAATTGGTATAAAGAGATGTTTCCTTTATAATTAGGTTTTCTTTTCTTTCATTCTCGTCTGAATAAGCTACAAATAAACATGATTTATACAGAGTAATCCCGGACTTTATTTTCTTCCCACGTGGTAGCCGCACGTGATTGAACAAACACAAAGAAATGAAATATTGTATATTTATAATTTTTTTTTTTAGTTTTAGTTCCCTCGTGATGGACAAATGGCTAAAAATAGGTACTCAACGTTCAGAAAATAAAAAGAATGACAATACAAATGAGAATAATGGACCAACATCCAATGAACTTAGAAAAACTGTGAATGATTCCAATGGCACTGTTTCTACATAAAAAAATATCGAACGAAATGTGCTATCTAATAAAAAATTGAGAAATATCAAGAGTTTATTAAATATGGATTTACATATTGCGTTGTTAATGGGAAAGAACATTCGTTGTGTGTTAATTACAGGGATAAATTAGCAAATGAAAGTATGAAACCTGCTAAACTAAAAAGACATTTGGAACCAAACAAATAATTAGCAAATAAATCTGAAACATTTTTTAAAAAACGAGCTGAAAGTATGAAAAATTAAAATGTATTTTTGAAAAAATACACAATTACTGAGAAGGCTTTACGGTTTAAGAAGTTTCATATTTAATAGGGGAAAATTTGAAACCACATACAATTGGTGTGAATCACTCATTCTTCCTTCAGCAATTAAAATGACATCAATTAAGCATGGAGAAAAATATGGTAACGATTTAAAAACGATACCATTATCAAGAGATACCGTGTCTCGCCGAATTTCCGCCATATTACGTAATATAGAATCAGTTCTGTTAAATCGATTACAAAACTCTCCAGTATTTGCTCGACAACGTGACGAAACTACTGGCATTTCTAAACTGTCTCAATTAATTGTTTATGAGAGTTATTTTTATGAAGACATATCAAAAGATTTTTTTATATTGTAAAAAATCGGAAGGAAAAACAAATGGAGAGAAAATATTTGAAATTATTAATAGATATTTTGAAACAAATGATCTTACCTGGACACACTGTGTTGCGGTTTGCACTGATGGTGCTGCAGCATTAACAGGTAGTAATAAAGGACTAAGAGGGTTAATAAAGAAAATTGCTCCCCATATATATTCAACCATTGCATGTTACATAGACAAGCTCTTGTTACAAAATTGCACAAGATATTACAGGATGTTGTTATTGTAATTAATTACATTAAAAGCAACAGTGCCCTAAACAGTCGTCTCTTTTCAATACTGTTATGAGATGGGTTCTGTGTATGAGACATTATTACTACATACCGAAGTCAGATGGCTCTCACGCGGCAAAATACTGCGACGTATTTTCGATTTGAGAAACGAAGTTTACATTTCTTTGGTAGAAAAGAAACATATTGGCAAGTTCATTCATTAATGAAGATTGGCTTGGAAGACTCACATGGTTGACATTTTCGAAAAACTTGACGATTTAAATTTAAGTATACAGGGAGAGAATACAAACATTTTAACATCGAGCATTAAAATTGAAGCTTTTAAGAATAAGCTGATACTTTGGCAAGAAGAATTGAACAAAAACAGACATGTTCCCGTGCTTTTCAGAATTTACTAAAGAAAATAATATAGATTTCTTGATATTTAAAAACACCATTACCCGCCATGATAAAATTGGGAGAAAACTTTTCGAAAAGGTTCGAAAAATTTCCAGATAATGAATTAGGACGGATACGTGATCCATTTTCGTTTGACATTTTTCAATCAAATCTCTTTAAATGAAAAAGAACAGTTAATTGATGTTTCAAGCGACGAAACACTGCGCATTCAATTTAAGTCTGACGCCAAAAATTTTGGTTATCGATTGGAAACGAATATGCCCATTTGAAGAAAAAGGCAATTAATATTTTGATTCAGTTTGCATCGACCTACTTATGTGAAACCGGCTTTTCAAAATTAGTTGCCATTAAAACAAAATATCGATCTCGATTGGATCCAGAGGATGACTCACGGCTTGCGATTTCCAATACAGATCCGAACATAGAAGCAATCACGAGCTCTTTGCAAGCGCATACCTCACATTGAATTCTTACGTTGTAAGTTTTTTTATAGTATTTTCCATTAAAAAAATATTTATAACCATATATGCATAAATAAAACCATTGCTTCATAAAATTACGTGTTTTATTGAAACCTCTAATAAGGCACACACATAAGCGCAAATCCCAAAAAGAATTCAACTTTAACTACGTTGGTGATTAAAAAAACGTCTATTGTCTATCCAGGGGTCGCGACAAAATAGTAAACTAAATTGGGGGGCGGAAATAAAAATAGTTTGCGCACCACTGCTCTAGAGGATAGCATCAAAGGGAGAGAGGGTTAGGGGACTTTAGGGGTACCTGCTGAGCATGATAAACGCCACTAACCAATCAGAAACAACAACCACCGAACGCCAAGGCGATGCAGCATCGTTGCAACTCCATACCACGAACGTCTTCTATACGGTGACAAGGGAATCACAGAGTCGCGACGATATATTGCGAAAGAAACTGCACTTTTAAATCGAAATTGGTGCTAAGATTTGCGTCAAATATAAACTTTGTTTTAACATTCTGTTCTCTGGATTCAGTCGATGACTTGCTATTTTTTCAACAGGGGATGACGGGCTTCTAGGCTTCAATAGATGATACATCAATGTCGATGTACAATTAAAAGCGAATTTAGCTATGTTCTGAAAAAATTTCTTCCTGCCTGCCCATCATTAAGGCTAATATTTAGTTTACGAAATGTTTTAACTCTAAAACCTTGATTCTTAACGTGGGGAGTATGGCCTACATAGGGCGTGGTAACATATAAGAAGTGGATTTGAAAACAAGACTAGCTTAAAGCATGTTGAAAATAGTGAAATAGTAATATAATAAGTGAAACTTTTCATCTAGCTGAGAAGAGAAAAAGTTCCATGGCTCAAAATTGAGTTGAGTGACTGTTCATTCATCAATTAATTCCAGTGATTGCTAGATTGGGATTAGTTTGGTGTTAAATTTAAGATTGAAACTAACTAAAGGGATTTCTGAACTCAAAACCACCACTAAACATCAAGTTCGAATATTTTACAATTCAAAATAATCGAAACGAAAGGATTTTTTAATGAAGAAAAGGAAGGTCTACTAAGGTTAATATAACTTTCCGCATCTCTATCTAACAATGTAAATTTAAAGTATTATTACTAATTAAATTACTTATTTTGTGTAAAATTTGTAATATTTGTTACACTCTTTCGACACCATTTTTGTTTTTATATTAATGGGGACATCGAATTTATTGAAGCATCGACGCAAAAAGTGTAAGAACCGCTGTAAACAAAAACAAGTTCTAAATTTATTTTCGTGTTATTTAAGACGGACGAATGAAAAGTTTAGATGTAAAAAAAATTTATTGGTTGAGAATAATAACTTCAATGAATGAACAATATATACAATGTTATACCACAAATTATTTGGACTGAGATAACAAAAACATCTGCTAGAAGGAAAATAGCAAACATTCAAAATACAATCATTATTTACACAGGTGCTCAAAACTCAACCACAATGTGCATAAATTATACATACTGATATTGTAAGTAAACAAATGCAATGAGAAATTCGCATGGTGATTTATTGTTAAATGATTATTACTACACAATACAAGGATTGTAAAATATTTTGCGTTCTGATTTGCAGTATTAAGCAGAGAAATTACAAAAGACAATTAATTTACAGTAAAATACATTTTATCGCGAACCACAAGAATACAAACCACACCCATTGGCAGTACTCGAAATAACTATTAAAAAACTACTGTATTCGTACAGTCCTATATTCTCGGCGAAGCTGAAACCATGACATTTAGTTGGTCATTCCATTTAACGATTTTTTTCAATTTTTAGTCTTATCAACTCTAGCTGGACCTATCAATCAACTGGGCTTGATGTGGTATGGGTGTTGTCAATCGCCTATAAAAATGAAATCTGGATCTACTATTCCCTTTGAAAACTTGTATTTTGTTTTTATAAGGAACTGTAGTCCCAACACAAGCTGAAAATTAAAGTTTTGTTTTGTGTCTATTTCAAAACAGTTATAGATCCACCGAAAATATTTATGTTGTATGAGCAGCCGTTTTTATTGGTCTATACCCATTTGCCCACACTAGAACGCTACTACTACCGAAACTGTGTTTTCCTTACATTTTGTATAATCTTTGAGAAATGTAAAACTCCCTGATATCCACAAATGACATCGGATCGAAAATTAGCAACCAAACTTAATTCAATTGCTTCGGGGCCGTCCTTAAGCCGATTTCCCCAAAAGAACCCCCCCCCCCCCCCCGCAGTCTAGGGGGACGTCATGGAGTTACGAAAAGACGAATTTATTATTAAAAAATTGTATCTGTAAATTGTGTGGCTACATACTTACTTCATACAACCCAGCGAGAACATGTTCATTAAGTTTTTAGTTTTTGAGGGCTGGATTGATCGGTTTGTCGTTCTACGTCGTTTTTTTTATTACATGAGGGCTTTGACCGGGACCTCTACAGCTTAATGTGCTGGATTGTTCGGAATGCTAACTTTGAGAATGCGAATGACACAAATATGTTACATTATCGAATACAGAGAAATATTCTTTTGGACAGTTCTCTTAAAAGCACGAACCTATCCGGGTGTTAGTAAATGCAGTTCTTATAATGTTTAGAAATTCGAATGTGGAATGAATAAAATATTCTCTGTATGAGTAGAAAGTGAGTCTTCGGTCAATGCAGTGTGTGCATTGAAAGTGAGTCAAGCAAAGTTCAAAAGAAAAGTTGGCTAGTTAGTTAACTATACGAGACAGGAAGTAGTTTCTATGCGAGGCCCGCCTCTTACTGCCTATGTCGTTTATCGCGTTAGACAGTGATACTGCGGCACGATCTAGTCATCACTCTTCGACTCCTGGATTTTCCCGAGGTTAGCCTAAAGCCTGCAATGACCCCCCACGGGTCGGAGCAGAGGCCGGCGCCCCCAATTAAGAACTGGGGCCCCATCCAAAATCCCGATCTCTAGCCGGGGACCAATGTTTTATTTCATGAAAACTGAAAAACAATTTAATACTAGATAGCACATAATAGTTTTCGTCAAAGCTGTGAAAGATACAGTTTATAAAATTGAAGTAAAGAGAAGTTTTACTTTTAATCACAAGATTAGTTAAGCTCACACTACTTACTAGTTAACTATAAAAATGCTCTTTCTCATAAGCTATACCCAACACTCAGGATGGAATCTATAGTTGAGTTGACAAAAGTAAAGCTGGACTGAACTGTTTCAAGTGAGCGTAAGTTAATGTGTGGGAGTTCGGTGGTTATACATCCTTTTGAAAAACTATTGAAAGTAATTGGATCTTTTCTGCATTCAAATATTTCCCTCGTGAACACCTTTTTGCACATTTCTTTATTTTATAAATAATTTATGATTCGTTTTTTCTCCACTGTTCCTTCAGCAGTAACGTTCTTGGTTAAAAATATCAGAATCTACCTTTACTGATAAAATACAATTTCTCAACTCTAGGTAATTTCATTTTTAGTTATCTTGAATGAAAAATAACAAAACTATTCAGACAAAATTAAATGACCTTTATAGTTTTATATAGGCAGTTCAAAAGAGTGGGAGCCCATCCAATGAGTCTCATTCTTGAAAGTCCTTAAAGGGACAGTGGAAGTGGACTTACACAACAAACTTTTGCAGTTATTATCCTATTGCTATGAAATTTAAACTGTTTTTTACTAAAAAACTTATGTATATAAAGTTTGGTCCAAAAATCACCGTTCGGAATTTATTACATAAAATGTGTCAAAATTTTTTAATAAATTAGCAAACCTTGATAGGTTCCATGCACATTAACTATCCATGTATTGTCAAATTTTTAATTCACATAATAGTTTGAATACATATAATCCATTTGGTAAGTATCACTGAATTGTAAAGTAAAAAAATGTGTACTAAAACACCTAATATTTTGCAAAAAAAGGATAGGTTAAAGAATATTTCAAACCAAAATTTGGAAGCATGATGGATTTTTCATTTGCACAGATATATACAACATATTTTAATAATTATCTAAAACAGTAAATCATGGAAACCAAATGCAAAGGGAACATTTTGAACTCTCTCGGGCGTTTTTGTAATAGACTTACTAAATATCTATTGTACCTTTGATGTTGTACATGTAACTCCGTTAAAATGATCGTAATTGAAAAATTCTGTTTGCTATCCACAAACCTTAACTTAATATAAATTAATTTTTAATGCAAAAATTAAAAAATCGATTTTGATGATTTTGAAAGTCCACTGTTCCCTTTAAAGAATTAGCATTATTTAATATATCAAGATGCTGGAGATCAGGGCTGGCCTTAGGAATTGCGGGGTCCGATTCAATCAAACTCTAACGGGTCTACGAAAATGCCAATATGTAAAAATCTTACGAATTTTTCAAATATTTTCCAGTTTTGATTTAAATTAAATCACTTATTATTTTAATTATAAATGCTACTTAAAATTAAATCACTAATTGTTTTAATTACCCTTTTTATACCAAAAAGCTCATTGTGATTATATATACGAAGTATTCAAAGATTTTAAGATGCACTTTAGGTTTCCTGTTTCTAAGATTTTTAAGGAAAGGTTAGGAAAAGGTACGTTTGCTTTTCCACCCACTGCTTGGACCATATTGGTTTTGTGGTTGACTAAAAAAATTCAGACCGTCCCAAAATCTCCGGAAGGGTGGAGGATAAAATTAATTGCAACGTTGGAACATCTGAATTCGGAATTATGAATAATCAACTAAATAAAAATAAATTATAATTAATAATTAAATAAGAATAAAAACATATTGTGGTGGCATCAGTCTACGTATGAAAACTAATAATTTATATCTTTGAGTCATATAAAATAATCTGTTAGTATATATGATTAAAAAGGCAAAATAATTAGTGACTGAATTTATAATTAAAATAATAAATTATTCATTTTACATAAAAATTTAAACATTTTTGGATAAAAAATGCGTGAGGTTTTAACCTATTGAAATTTTAGGGGGCTTAGAGATTGATCGAATTGGGACCTGTAATTTCTAAGGCCGATCATGCATTGCTTGGCGCTTTATAACTCCATAATAAACTGCTAGCTACATACAGTGATCTGTAACTCTTAGTTTATTGAACATTGAGGCATTCTCGTCCCTGTAACCTATACCGGATCCCGAGTGATTTGTCTCTTCCATTCTCCTTGAGTCGTTCTGCAGTCTGCTGACTTGAAGTTTTGTTTTCTGTAACCATTTTAAATCAATTGAATTGATCTTAAATACATTTATTAGCATTATGGAAGAAATTCTAGCGTAAATTTAATTAGTTGTCTATTCGTAGACCTGTGGTATTTTTTTGTTGCGAAAAGAAACAGGAAATTTTGGTTGGTCCTTGTAAAAACATTGAAAAATTTGTGTACGATTATCTAAGAATTATGTGTTTTCAGTATTAACACAAAACGTATATGTTATGATCACAACTCGCATTCTTTTATCTCTCTTATTTCAAAAAATTTCAAAACTTAACATTTTACCTAGTTGTTATGGAACCAACTAGGGGTAGGGAACCTGCGGCCTTAAGGCACATGTGACCTTCTAAGTCTTTAAGTTCGGCCTTTTGACTGGATCCAAATTTTAAACCAAAGAATCCTTTGATTTTTATAATAATATTTTTGTTCGTCTTTTATATATTTAGATTTTATTTTTAAAAAATAAAAGTATTTAAACCACCACCAAAGAATAAAATAAGTATCAACGAAATAATCCTCGCAGATTGACCAGCACAATTAGAAAATTAGTAAATCATAAGAGTTAAATTGACTGTTGCTACGCTCATGATTTAGTTACAATGTGACTCTAAAATATTCAACTTCCCCTCCTGACTGGCGTCACTATTGTACGAGGTTCATTGACGAGAGTTTATGGGCGTCTAGAACGCCAATCCGTTATCAGCTTCTGCCAACGGTGCACTGTTTCTGTTTGAAGTAGAATTTGAAAATAGTTGCACAGCTCGACAGTATTTTTTAATTCTGTCTGTTTAACTGCCCATCATGTCAAAGGCCAAGAGAACGCAGAAGGAAGAAAACATATATTTTAATGTGGATTGGGAAGTGCAATATTATCTTGTTTCTGCTGAAGATAAGATGATTTATTTGCTTTGTGATACTGCAATATCAACATTAAGGAAATTCAATGCTCAAACAGCATTATAACACTCACAAGGACCAGACATTTTTTAAATTAGAGGGAGAGGGACGAAAGGTTGAATTGCAGAAATTAATAGATGAAAAACTAAGATAATTCTTTCTCTCAAGCAACAATAAGACCTGGAAATAATGCCCCTGTGACTCGGCGTAGGTCTTGTACTTCATTCAGGCCATGACAAGATTTTCTATGCTACAAAGAGTTACTCACTTAGGGCACTCTCGCAAGCAGAACACGGGGAATAGATATTTTCAAAAACTTTCAAGATAAATGTCATGGAATTGGTCTGAATATGGTAAATTTAGTGATTGTATGTACAGACGGCGCATCTTCCTGGCAGGAAAACATGAAGAGCTTATTGCACAGATAAAAACAGTATTAACAGATCCAGATACTCTCATTTCTTTTCGTTGTATCTTTCATCAGCAAACTCTCAAAACACTTCCTCTTCAAAAGGAAATTTTGGATGAACATTTTCCCCAGTTAACAAAGGTTATTGATGAGCAGGATGGTATACGCGAATCGTTTGAAGAATAAGTAACTGTTATAGATCTATTAATTGGAAAATACAATGAAAGGACCACTGACTGAGAATCATGACATCAAACTCAAATTAGCATTTCAGCCTCACCAAGGTGATGTCACCAAGTCACCTAAGAACTACAGATGGAACTGATTGAGCTATCAGTAGATGACATTTTAATGTCATTGTTTAATGCTAAGAAAGATCTAATTGAAAAATGCAGTAGAATATCCATGCCTTCTGCAACATTCTTGAAAATTGCTTTCTTGCTGTTCACCCACTTACTGCTGCTAATCTACATTCTCGTACCTAACCCAAATCAAGACTCCTAAGGTCACAAATGATGGATACCCATCTAGAGAATCAACTGAAACTGCAGACCTCCATGCAACAACCAAATATTCAAATTTTTTTCAACAAAAATCAGGCACAACAAAGTAATTGAAAGATTTGTTGACTTCAAAATTAACAAATAGTTTTAAATTTTTGAACTTATTAAGTGCATAGTAGTTAAATTTTTACAAAATAATGTATATTTTTAAGTATATCTATTTGAAGTTTCTTGAATGCAGTCTTATTTGATTACAACTAAATTAATGCGGCTTCAACATGAAAAGGTTATCTACCTCTGACCTAGACGCTTTTTGATGACGATGAGAAACACGCAGTCTGTGGAGGTAGAGCATGAATACAATATGTATGAAAACAGTACGAAAAATCACTAAACGCAAAGCTCATTAAGCAAAATGGAAATTTGTAGTAACGTAGAAGACTGGGCCATCATTTCAGAATACGTGCTTGCTAGGTATATTATGATACTTCTCCCGGTACCATATAGAACCGGAAACGGGGAACTGGTGAAGTTTTTGTGCTTTATGCCGTTTCAGAAAGTTAAATAATTTCATTATATTTGTAATTATAAAAATGTACAGGCGTATACATGAGAAAACTTTATGCACAACCCTCGTAATTACACACTGAGCACTTGGAATACACATTCGTATTTCATGAGTAACCCATATTTGGCCTGCTTCGCGGGGCTCTGAGAGATGTGGGGAGCTTAATGTTGTTCTGGAAAAGGCATAATCCGGTTTGGTATCACAGTAGGGGGGTATCGAAATTCACTTTACGAAGGTGAAATAAATCCACACGGAGAACCCTAGTTGTCACACCACTTTACAACTAAAATTATGGTAATTGCCAAAATGGATAAAAATCAATTTAGAATTCTGACTCTAGCCAACCACACACTCGTTTACTGCGAGTATGATTCTACATTTCAAGACGATTGACTTGAGTCTCAACTGACGTATCGAAAACCTTAAAAGATAGAAAAAAACAAGTCAAACAAGTTTCAGTCAAAGAATTCACATCTAATATTGAGCAAGCTAGTTTCCCGCTCTGTTAAAAAATAAATTCAATGAAGTACGATAACCAGGTGTTTTATTGAAAGTGAACACGTGCATTTGAATCAACTGTTAAAAGCGACAGGTGCCAGGGACGAGTTTTCCTAAAACATTGTTCAGCTTTAATTCGATATCCTACATACTTTTCAATGATGAATGGTGGAATGAATAACCAGAATAAGGAATGAATAAATGGATGTACAAATGGAAAAAATGCGATTTCTTTTTACCCTTGGAATACTTAAAAAATAATTTTGTCTCTTACTAAAATCGAACTGTATCGTTCCAAATTTCAGCTCAATTCAATCTCCAGTTTTCCGAAGTCAGCCAAAAACAACAAAATCATAATCAAATGCAGTTTGATACAAATTGTAATAACAAGAACATTTTTTCTTTCACGTAACGTCTCACAGAAAATGGTTGGTTTGTTGAATTGGGTTTATGGCGCAAGGGGCCATATTAGAACAAGCTGCGACAAGCAACGTCAAGTAAATGAACATACACGCACGGGGAAAGTTTTGCTTACATAGAGAGAAAGTTTTGCTACCCAGGAAGGAATCGAACCCGCCCCAACTACAACTTGCAGGTTGCTAGATCAGTGGGCAAACCCACTGAGTCACTGCTGAAAAGGAGGTTATCAGCTCAGTTCTAATATTCTAGGAGACGCGACATTCTGTTTGAAAACCTCTGTATTAACCAATGAAGACATAGATTTTTGCATTTCTCCGTGTGCACCATGGCAAGTCATTCCACGCCAACTGAGAGAATAGCTGCCTTATTGGATTAAGACTCACAAGGACAGCACCGTAGACTTCAAACCCCCGCTGTCCATTCGTCACTGGCCTACGAATTAAAGATGCATCAACCCAGCCAAAACATTGTTTTAGTGAGAAGCGAGGGGTTTCGAACCTATGAACTCTCGAGTCGGTCACTCGCAGAACGAGAGTTGTGAGTACCAAGCCACCTCAGACCAAACTGTCATAAGAGTGAAAAATTAAACATGATGTCTCATTTTTTCGAATGGCGATTATGTAGTCTGGATATCAGTCAATGTAAACCGTTGTAGAGTATATTTCTATTCGATTGTCAAACTTCAACGATGAAGTATGATCTTATGGAATTCGATAAAAATAACCGTGACTCAAAAAACAAACTTCAAAGATGAAGTATGATCTTATTGAATTCGATAAAAAATAACCGGTACTTTACAAAAACTTACTTGCTTAACACACTTACACACTTGCGTTAGTATGTTTCGTCACCGTGCCAAACCAATAACTCTTACCTTAATGTGCATGTAGAAGTCTTCGTCTTTGGTGTTAACGGCCATAAAGAATGAGAGACAATGACATGATTATCCGAGAAAAACAGATCGATTGCGAGAGAAGATTGAGTTGATCAAAGAAAAAACCAATTCAGTACCACCATTCCAATCAATTTTATCTGTTAACATCAGTGTTAATAATTTTTTCTTACAAAGTAATTTATCTACGAGTAAAATGTTTTTAAAGGTATTTCTGGCGCTCTTAATTGAATGAACATACCAGGGGCCCCACATAAATGGATTGCCAGTGCAATGGTACCTGTGCCCGAGAGCTATGGGGTTAAAAAGTGTTTTGTGCTGTAAATATGTGTAGTCTATTTTCTGAGTTTAAAGTAAACCTTTTCATAATAATTTGTAAAAAATTGTTATATGTGACAAGATTATACATTTGTGCAAGTTCAACATTGATTATTTGGAATACAGGTAAGACCAGGCCTGTAACTGAGTGATTGTGTCGCTAGCTTTAGGTGACGCAGGTTCGATTCCTCCCCGGGTGTATTTCTCACTTATGTAACAGTAAAACTTTCGTCGTGTGTATGCCCATTACTTGACGTTGTCTGTCTTGTGTTTGGCGCAGCACGACCAAATATGGCCCTTGGACCATAATCCCTCTGAGTGGTTGTGCTGGGCTTGTTCTTGGACATAATTAGAACAAATAGGGGGCAGCCGAAAAACAGTCGCGTTGTTTCCAACTGTAAATAAACATACCCAGTTAATTTCGTTTCTGTATGATCAATAAGTTCTGTCAATAAGTTTTCTGATAATAATTCTATGCTTTTCGTTCTTTGTGGATTCTTTTTGCCGATTGTAATAAAAAAGACATGAATTCGAACATTTTGTTAAAAAAGCACTCATCAGTAGCAGGGATGTATTCAGAGCTAGTGCAAGCGGATTATGAATTCTCGAAACGATTTTGGAATTCAAAATCTATCAAAGGATGGATACTGAATCTAATTATATCAAAGAAGTTTCGTAAATCACAAAGGTAAATATGTGAATGGGGTGTCAATAGTCTGAAAGATGTCGAAAAATATCACAAAACGCAATCGGTTGGCTGGCTTTTTCGCCATGGAAAAATCCAAGTCAACCAACAACCATAAAACACAATGGTCATTGAAAATGACATCATTTAGGGAATCGGGTTGGTTTTGGGTTTATGGCTTAAGAGCCATATTTGGCCAAGCTGTGCCAAACACAAGACGAGATAATGTAGAGTAATTGTGAAAAGAAAGGATGGAGAGGAGGAAGTAGAGAAAGATTGCTTGGGCATCCTGGTGTCGCGACCCCCTTTTAGAGAACCGGGAAAAAGCCGAAATTGTTTTCTGAATTCTTGCTTTATGAATGGCGTTCGTTTAGAGTTATGTTTTTGAGAAGGGGGGGGGGGGGGCGGCTGGCTGAGGTTTGTACGTGGGCCGCTAATACCTCATGACTGGAGTCTAGAGTGAGATGTTAGCACTAGAACTTATTTTTTAGAATGAGGGACGAGTGATTTCTATAACAATCACATGTTCAAAACAGTGTTAAAATTTAAAAATTAGTTTTTGCAGTAATTTTTAAATAAATTAATCATTAAAGTACTCATGCATGCGTTCGTTTGTCTATTATTGTAGGGGGAAAGATGAACGGTGAGAGGAGACGCCGTTTCCTCCGTGTACACACCGGATATGTGCACGTTAAATCCCCAGGTTGGTAAGTCCTCTGGACTAGTGATTTGGTGGCATTGGGGAGAGGGTTCATGAGTTCACTGCACTGAATTTGAAATACAGATTGAAATTGGGTACGCATTTCTGACCACGCTTATCTAAACAAGAGAAATTCCAATACGGATAGATTAACGGGACGTATGTATACTTTATAGCAGAGGTTCTCAAACTTTTTCAGTCACAGAGCACCTTTGAAATTGGAAATTCAACGCGGAGCACTAAATTTTTATCTCGCAGCTATATACTGTATTTAGTAAATAGAACGAAAAAATAGCATTGACGATAAAAGGTAGTTTCGTCATTTAAGCTTGCAGGACATTAGATTTTTCACCGTTTAATTTTTTCTGCACTAATTTCCCATTTCAGACGGAAAACACACACATGAAAAAAACATTTAAAAATAAATTCAGGGCAAATATTGCAGATGCACAATTTGCTATTTTATTAATTTGGCATTATTACATTTGTTACAAATTTTTACTTGGTTTCATGAAACAGAAATTCAATGAGTAGGATGAGGCTGTTTTGATTTGCACAATAAGATTATATCTGGCTGAATTTCGGATAGTTGCAACTGAATATCTTGCTCTGCATTGAGACGTGATCTGTATTTTGTTTTAGTAGCGGCGTATACGGAGAATCCTGTTTCGTATAAATAAATGGTTGCGAAGGACAGGAGAATAAGTTTCGCTTTATCTGATAGGATTTTAAATTCATCTTTTAGCGTACACCAAAAATCTGAGATTGATTTCTCAGTTTCAAACTTTGATCTTATCGCTGTATCTGATGTCAAATCAAGCAAGCATTCATATTCCTGTGATGTCAGAGAGGATGTTTTTTTGGATATAGAGTATGGTGTTACAACCCAAACGTTTTCTTTTATGTTTTCATGCAATATTTTTGGAAAATAAGAGTTCAAAGTATTAATCAAACGCAAGTGATGAACTTCAAACTCGTTTAAGAAATCCGCAGGGATGTCTGATTTGAGTTCTCCAAATCCTTTTGTTTGTGGAAAACAATCCAGTCTTCCGTTTTTGATTGACTCTACCCAATACTTCAGTTTCTTTTTAAATCCTTCCACTTTATCAGTAGCATCCAAAACAGTTACTGCTTTTCCTTGAAGTGAGAGACATAAATCATTAACTTTTGTAAAAATATCTGCCAAATACGCCAATTTCATTAGCCAACGATCATTACACAACTTCTCTCCCAAAGCAAAATCATTGTCATTCATGAAGATTCTGACTTCATTCCTTAGTTCAAAGAGGCGCATTAAACTTTTACCACGGGAGAGCCACCTTATTTCTGTGTGAAGAAGTAAAGACGTATGCAGTCTCCCCAATGTCATCACATGAGATTTTGAACAACCTGGTATTCTTAGGTCGTGATTTTATAAAATTTATTATTTTAACAGTTTCATCCAGCACTTCTTTTATAAAAGGTGGCATTTTCTTCATCGCAAGAGCATGTCGGTGAAATACGCAGTGGCTACTGCTGAACTTTTCTTTTATTTTTGCGATTGCACCAGACACCTTACCAGTCATAGCTTTCGCTCCATCTGTGCACACATCAACACAGTTATCCCATAGGATGCTATTCTCCGTGAAAAATTCATCTAATAATTTAAATATTTTACTGCCACTTGTGGTAGTCGGTAATGGCTTGCAGAGAAGTAAATCCTCTTGAAAAGAGTCCAGATATGGATAGCGCGCAAATGGACAGAGACGTAACTAGAGGGGGGCAGACGGGGCATCTGCCCCGGGCGCTAAATTGGCCGAGTAATTTTTTTACTATAGATATTTATGTATGATAAAAATGAAGAGAAAAAACTTATTAGTTCACTACAAAAACCAAAAACTATAAAAGGAGCTAAATGCAGAATGTGTGAAGAAATAGCAGGAAAGCTTAACCTAGATCCTCTTTTTAAAGTACGGAGGAGGAAGAAGCAGAAGTTTGATGAGAAGGGCGAAGTTGAAAGTTATGAATTCTCCGAATAAAGGTTCAGATTATTGATTATGTAAATAATAGATCGGATTCTGAATGAACTGAGGCAAAAGTTTCAAGTCATTCAAAACATGAATAGTTTATTTGGTTTCCTCAATGGAGCTCGGTTTGAAACAATGAATGGAGAAGAATTGAAGGACCAGGTACTCGAGTTAGCTACCACATGTAAAGAAGACTTAGATAGGGACCAGCTGGCAATAAAAGTGGAGAGTTTTAAGTATCATGCCTTGGATTTAAGCACTAATATGAAAACGGCTAAACCATCAGGTATTCTGATATTAATATACAAGAACGGACTTGAAGACGCGTCCACCAACATAACGACAGCTTTGAGAATTTTCCTCACAATACTAGTCTCAGTGGCCTCAAATGAAAGGAGTTTTAGCAAACTAAAGATCATAAAAAATTACCTCAGAAACTTAACAGGGAACAACGACTAACCAACCTGAGCATCATATCAATAGAGCACAAGTTAGCTTCAAAGCTATCTTTTGAGGACATTGTAAAAATGTTTGCAGTCGAAAAAGCCCGTTAAGTTAAGTTTTAGTTCAAGCTTTCTGTGTTTAACTTAATTTTTTTCACATTTTGTCAATAGATTGAGATTGAGAAAAATGTCTTAGTATAATACTCAAGATAATAACTTGAGTAAAATCTGTTATTATTAATTCTTGTTCCAGTTTTCCAAAATGCTTGAATGGTTTTGGTCGACGTTTCGATAATTCTCTTTTTAAAAGTCCATGGGTGAGACATCTGGAGATTTAGCAGGAATATCAGTAAACGGTATTTATTTGCTTGATACCAGTTTCTTGTTCCAATTTTTCCACGAATTTAATAGTGGATTTAGATGTGTGGCTGTTTGCTTTATCCTGATGCAGTTCTACTGATTGTTGGCACTATGGGTAAAGATATAGTATTTCTTTTTTGAATATAGGGGACAAAATAGGGTCTTGATAATATGTGGGAGTTGATTTTTACATTTCCCCCCTCCTTTTTACTTTTAATTTTCCATTATATGCAGAACCGGCAACAATCATAAATCTCTTAGAGAAAGTTCTCACGTTAAAGTTACAAAGTTCAACCACGTTTTAAGATTTTTCTCCCCTTTTATGATAATAAATTGTTCCTTTTTATTGCAATCTTTTAAATACACCCACGCCTCGTCTATTGTCACAGAATTTTGTCCATCTTCTCCAGCTAAATGCTTCTCATACAGAATTCTGCAGCGAGTTCTGTTTTCTGCAATATGTCGTGGAGATAGACGATGAACGTGGCATTTTTTGGACTTTTAAGATTCAAATCACTTAATTATTTTATCTACAGTTGAAACTGAACTTTTAATGACTTTGTAATAGTCCTTTGACTTGGCGGATTCTCTTTTAAAATTAAAGATCTTACCTTACAAATATTCTCAGAAATTCTTTTCTTTTTTGGATACATATTAGGAAGTATTTTTCCACTTTTACGCGTTTATTCCTTTCTCATTAATAATATTACTTTAGATATAGGAAAAACACGATTTTTACAGCTTTTTTGAATAATTGAATAAGCATAATTCTCTTCGGAAAGAGCGGAAACATTGCCTTCCATACATTGCTTATTTAAAAGCGCAATTTTAAAAGTAAACAAAACTCTGAGTTAGCAGACGATGTTATACTTTAACTATTTAACTGCTGCAAAAATAAAATTATTTCGTTGCATACAATTTTTTTGCAACTCATCAAAATCATTCAAAAAATGTCCGAACAGCCTCTGTATCATAATTAAATCCTATTCTAAAGCAACAGTCTGTTGATTTTGATGAGTCCACACATATCCCAATATCATTCAATAAAACCTTTTCATTTCATTTGCAGCGATTATAAGTATGAAAGAATATACCAAACATGCTACTGTTAGATTATTTGACAATGAAATATCTTAGAATTAATTAGATATTCTATCTTGTACTAAAAATGAAATTGCTGCAAATTAATCTATTTACCTTTGAAATCAAGCATTTACCATTTAAGTTTAATAAAAAAATTTGGACTAGCGGAATTAATGTGTGGTGGCAATATCAGGTGTTGTCGGGGTGGGTTTTGGTTTGGCTGGTGGTTGGGGTGGGGGCGCCAAGGCGAGTTCTTGCCCCGGGTGGAAACTAGCGTAGTTACGTCTCTGCAAATGGATAAATCAACATCGGTTGATTCATCCATTTGAAGCGAAAATTTAATGGATTTTATACGAGAAATTAAAGTAGCTTTCACATTCTCTGCTAAGTCCCCGATTCGTCGCGAGATTGTGTCATTTGACAAAGGAATTGTGTCTATTACTTTCGCAGCCTTTACGTCAAACATGCATTCGATAATGTCTTTTACACAAGGCTTGATAAGGTTTTCAGCAACAGTATGGTCTTCGCCAGCTTGAGTAATTCGGTAACTGACTAAGATGCCATCAAAGCCCTTTCGTTGACAGTTTTTGAATGATACAATATACATTTCTGGACTATCCTGAGTTCAATATACTTCCGTCTGAAAAAATCAGTTGGTTTATCCTTGCATTCTGGATGGACCCCCTCAAAATGACGACGCATTTTTGCTGGAAACATTGAACGATTCGGCAAGACTTTGCCACAAACTACGCATAGAGGTTTATTATCGGTGGTCTCAGCGAACCCAATATCCAAATAAAAATCATGATACTTTCGTTTTAAAGTTTTTTTAATTGTGGAAATTGTATCCGAGGAAGTAGAGCTATGCAACTTGTTCGATAGTTCAAAAAGTTCTGTTGCATCCGCAGTCAATGATTCATCCGAAAAACCAGCTTGTACAGCAGCAGGATCTCTATCTTCTTCCGCACTGCAATTAAAAAGTAATATGAGCATTAGCTGTATATAACAACAGGATAAATTCAGTAAAGAGTGTAAATAAGATATTGCATCTAAAAAGATTCATTGAGGGGGTTTTTCAAAAGAAAATACTGTAAAACTTTAAAAAATCCTATAATGCAAAATCTTATACGTGAATAGTAAAATTTTATTTTTAGGGATTCTAATTTTTCAGAATTTTAAAATATCGTAATGAATTTAACCATTTTGATACAGGAACGACAGAGTCAACAGATTGCAGGACTAGGTGTACGAAAATGGATAGGGCATATAGTTTTCATATGCTTGAGAAGAAGCAAACCAACAAATTATAAACAACAAACAATTCTCGACATTTTTTGTTTTTTAAATTTTATGGTAACGACAATTTATGGTATTTTAAATTATATAATTGAAATTTCATCTACAAACAAAAATTACTGTTTTCGTTCGGCATTAAAACTTAAAGTGCAAAATAAATTTTTACTTTTTAAGATTACTTAATTTAAAGATTTAATTTTTTTTCTTTATTGTAAAAAAATGAAAAACTAATAAAACTGAAGTGCAAATAAATAATAAAAATGTTGTTTATTTCTCTTACTTTCTCGATTATAGAATGTTTGCTTTAGTCAGCAGCCATGACTTTATATTTTTTTTAATTTAATACGGCTCATTTTTTAAAAATAAAAGAACTAAATAACTTAATATATTTGGGGTGCTGTGTCCCCTCAATGCTTCCACGTCTATTCCAATTGGCTTGGCAAAAGTTTTGATGTTTTTTAAGGATCCCGTCTCCAGCCAGAGATCCATTGAAAGAAAATCGACGTTATTCCCCGTATCACTAATTTAGTATTTGAAGAAACCTCCACAAGACATTTTGTCATCAAAACGAAAAATCTCAGAAGCTACAGAAAATTGATTTTTAAAAATAATAAATTACATATAATGAACTTTATAATTTGTCGGTTCTCGACTGAATGTTGACTAAAATGCAACTGATTTGAGAAGTGAGTAAACCACCAGTTTTATATGCAATAAAAATATTTCCGATAATTCTGGAAAGGTGTCGAAGCTTCTAATTGTTTCTGCAAACGCGCAGACAGTGAGTCCAGCCTGTCTGGCTCCTTGTTGTCTGGTTCTGTGTTGTCTGGTGTTGCCTTTTGACGTAAATTTGTTTTGTCGATTGGCGGACGAGAAACTGAAACATTGAATGCCGACTACCTTTTTGTATAGTCAATGTTTCACCTGATCGTGATAAATGATTTATACTCGATTTTTTTCTTACACACCGAGAGCGCATAAGGTCATCATATTCAAATATTTGTCCCATTTTTTTTCGTAAAAGATATTTTTAATTCTAAACTTTAAAATATGTTTATTAAAAATATTTTTAATTTTAAACATGCCCTACCTTTTCGCGGATTACTGGGAATTGTTTTGCGGAGCACAGCTTAAGAAATGCTGCTCTATAGAATAAAAAGTAAAGTTAAAGAAAGCTCTTCAAATTTATCTTGTCTATTGTGTTGGATTAAGTCGATCTTGCACAACTCAACAGTGTGTGTCATATGATCATCGTTTACAAAATATTTCATCGATTGAGAATGAAATGTGTGAAGCTGCTTTTCAAGTGCTCTGAAACTCAGAAATATATACTTCATTTATCAGTTTCATTTTGCACTTGGTTTCTCATGTTATCACATTCAAATTTTTACTGTTTTATTTTACACTGCTTTTATTACTTTATCTTGCGTTTGTCTGTTATCGTACCTAGCGTCATAAAACCCAACCAACTTGTTATAAACTTATCCAACAAATTCTTACATTTTGAAAAAGCGGATCACCTACTATTCAAGTATCTAAGGCATTTTTTGTAGGACCTCAAATATTGGTGCGAAATGAAGATTTTTAATGAAACATTTTCCACAAAATATGAAACTCATTTCTAAAAATTTCTTGAACTGAAAATTAGCCTCTATCAGTACAAGAAATCTAAAGTGTGCAATCAATCTATTATCTATAAATTTATTTCTTCCGCTACTTATTTTACCACAAAAACAGACACCAGAACGTGCTCTCTTTGCATTTTATCCCTGCATTGAAGGGGTAACTTGTTGACAACGACGATTTGGGTTGGTCACCTCTGAACGAAATCCCTACAAAAAAGGTGTGAGGTTCTCTTAAAATTTACACAACTGTATGAAAAAGTAATGTACACGAGTGTTAACAGATATTAGAAAAATTACTAAACATATTTTTAAACAATTGCTCATACACGTTGAACGTTGTATTATTTTCACATTTATTTTAAAGTTCGTTCCCATTGTAATAAAATATCATTTATTGATTTTATTGCTCAAATAATTATGCAACTTAGTTAATACTTACGTGATAAAAATATTTTGACTTACTTTGGTCAGCAAATCCAGGATAAAGGATAAGGGGCTACAAAGTTATCTGAGCCTAGGTCTTCCCAGCTTACATATAAAAAAATATTTTTACTCTTTCAAGAAATTATAATTATTGATAATTATAATCAATAATTACCATTTTTACAACTGCAATTACTTTAATTCGGGTGATTCAGGCAGTGGCAAGACGAATACATGATTTCGAGGTAATTTCTTCTTCCCGTCCATTATATTTATTCTATTGTATTCCGATTGTAATCGTAAATGGACATAGTTCGGAATAAAGCGGATTTTTTTAAAACTACCAACACTTTTATTTGCATTCGATGACAAGGAAACAGAATTAAAACGGGAACAAGGAAAAGAAAGCCGCTTTTCTACAAATGAAAGTATTTTACAAAGTTTTCTACAAAGAAAAACCTGCTATAAAAGTTGGAAAAGTAGCACTAGTTTTCAGGTGTACGATGAATAAATTTAAATTGCATATGCCCTTAGCCCCAGAACATATCTTAAGTATCACTTAAACATAAAAGCAATGTGCATATAAGCAACCAAATGTGTAGTATAAGTGATTTTTTACTAATTGTTTGTCTGTTCCGTTTTCTTAGACAATAAAAAAGTAAATACACTGCTGGCCACCGTAAATGCAACACCCTGAAGGAAGCATGCAAATAATATGAAATTTACAACATGCATTAGCGGAGTTGAGATATGCAAATGATTAGAATTTCAGCGCAGACGCACATCACGCGCGCCTGTGGCGCCACTTCAAAGCGCTATTTAAGGCTTGGAGATTTCGACGATTTCAAGTACGGCAATTGTGTTTTTCTTGTGGTTTTTTTCAAAAAAAAACGATCAATTATGCCTCATAGAAAACAGCGATCATCTTTTGATCAAGTATCCGAGTTCGACAGAGGAAGGATAGTGGCCTACCGAGATTGTGGATTATCTTTCAGGGAAATCGGTAGTCGTGTTGGACGAAACCAAACAACTGTAATGCGGATATGTGATCGTTGGATGCAGGAGGGTACGACGGACCGACGTGTTCGATCGCATCCACCTCAGTGCACCACTTCACGTAATGACAGGCATATTGTGCGTATGGCAGTGACAGATCGCTCAGCCACATCACGAACCATAGCACAGCACATTCAGTCTGTACCGCATCATCCAGTGTCTGCGCGTACCATTCGACGCCGTTTACAGCAGAGTGGTCTGTCCGCAAGACGTCCATTGCTTCGTCTACCCTTGACGCAGAACCACAGACGTTTCCGCCGCCAATGGTGCGATGAAAGAAGGATGTGGACGGCAGAATGGAATGAAATTGTCTTTACTGACGAGTCACGCTTCTGTCTGCAACACCACGATGGTCGGATTCGAGTCTGGAGACACCGTGGAGAGAGGATGCTGAACAGCTGCGTTATGCACCGCCACACTGGTCCTGCACCGGGTATTATGGTATGGGGCGGTATTGGATATCACTCTCGCACTCCTCTAGTACGCATTGCCGGTACTTTAAACAGCCAGCGCTACATCTCCGAGGTGTTGGAGCCAGTTGTCCTTCCTTACCTTCAGGGCTTGCCCACAGCCCTATTTCAACAGGATAATGCGCGACCACACGTGGCACGCATTGTCCAAGGGTTCTTCGTCAATCGCCAGATTGAATTGCTTCCCTGGCCAGCTCGCTTTCCGGATCTTTCGCCGATAGAAAACATGTGGTCCATGGTTGCTCAACGATTGACCCAGAATACATCCCCAGCTGCCACACCAGATCAACTTTGGCAACGTGTGGAAGCTGCTTGGTCTGCTGTACCCCAAGAACACATCCAAAGTCTCTTTGAATCAATGCCGAGGCGTGTGGCAGCGGTGATCTCCAACAATGGCGGCTACTCTGGCTACTGATTTTGGCAGGAACCACACTTCACAGAAGTCTATAAATTTAATCATTTGATACTTGGTCAACATGTTATCTACAAAATAAATTTTGTTGTGATATCTCTTGTCTTTCTTGGTGTTGCAATTTGGGTGGCCAGCAGTGTATATAATCAACTTTGCTTTTCAACAAAGCCTCCAAACATTTGTGAGCTCGTCGTTATTAAAGTTGAAAAAATCGGGATTTTCGAGAACCGTGGTTTGGGGACATTTATTTTTGCATATTTTGACATTACCAATTCGTAAAATCCAAACTTTTCGTAACAGGAAGAGTAGCTGGTTAGCTTTTTAGGGTTTTATGGCGCAAGGGCCATATTTGGCCAAGCTACGCCAGACACAAGATATATCGAGTAATAGACACACAATGAAAGTTTCACTGACGCAGAAAAGAGAAATACACCCAGGGAGGAATCGGAAGCAGTAGTATAGCATAGATTCGATTTCTGAGGGGGGGGGGGGGAATTTCAATTAACGTCACACTGGAGCAACACAATGGGCTATTGGTGACGGTCCGGGATCAATCCCAAAGGGAAAGATCCGAGGACAACACCACGTAATTTTGAACCACGGTCAGATGACGAGGCGACACCTGAGCTGGCACCCCACTCTCCAAACTTCCACACCACGCCAACGTGAGGACATTTGAGGCCACGACAGATTTAACGTGCACCAGCCCCCTTTGTACACGGCGGTGTTTGGCTGGATTTGAACTCGCAACCCTTCGGTTGCTAGTCCGTTGCTCTTCCAACCGGGCCACCGCGGCCCTCGATTTCTGAGGGGGGCTAAAATTAAAATTTCAATTTTTATGAAAAACGTTTTGGACTTTTTTTATAATTCATTTTAAACACGTTTCGCTAAAAATCTACCTTCCATTTATTTTTAAATGGATCCAGTAGGTGGGTGTAGTTAATTAAGATCGCACTGGAGCAACACAACGGGCTATTGGCGACAGTCCCGAAGACGACTTCGGGGAACCGAAGGGAAAGATCCGAGGACAATAGCACGTAATTTAGAACCACGGTCAGATAACGAGGTCAACACCTGAGCTGCCACGCCAACGTGATGTGGTGGATCCAGTAGAGCAGAGTACACCGAACTCGTTTTCATCCCAGCATGTTTTGAAGGCCACAGTAGCCCGGTTGGAAGAATAACGGATCAGCAACCGCGGGTTGCAAGATCGAATTCAACTAAATACCATCGTGTACAAAGGAGGCTGGTGCACGTCATATCCGTCGTGGCCTCAAATGTCCTCACGTTGGCGTGATGTGGAAGTTTGGAGAGTGGGGTGCCAACTCAGGTGTGACCTCGTCATCTGACCGTATTTCAAAATTAAGTGATGTTGTCCTCGGATCTTTCCCTTCGGGGGTTGATCCAGGATCGTCGCCAATAGCCCTTTGTGTTGCTCTATAGTGTGCGACGTTAATTAAAAACCTACCTACCTTTAGCTACGCCACTGCCAGGTGGGTAGTTGATTAACGTCGCACTCGAGCATTGGCGACGGTCCGGGATCAATCCCGAAGAGAAAGATCAAGGACAACGCCTCGTAATTTGAACCAGTCAGATCACGAAGTAATCAAGACCGGAATCATCTTAAAACCTTTTTGGACAAAAAATATTTCTCTGTATTTGCGTTGATAAATAAAAAATCATCCTTTGTGATATTGTTTGCTTTTTATTTATGAGGGGCAGTGGGTAGCCCAGTTGGAAGAATCGCGGATTAGCAACCGGAGGGTTACGGGTTCGAAACTCGATCCAACCAAAGATTATTGTTTACGAGGGGCTGGTGCACGGTAAATCTGTCGTGGCCTACCTTGGCGTGCAATTTTGAAGACTGGTGTGCCAGCTCAGATGTTGACCACGTCATTCAACTATGATTCAAAACGATGAGGTGTTGTCCTCTGATCTTTCCCTTTGGAATTGATCAGTCGCCAATAGCCTGTCGTGTTGCTCCAGTGCGACGTATTGATGTTGTCGGTCTTGTGATGGTCAAATATAGTCCTTCGGCCATAAAGCCCAACCAGTGCGACGTAAATTCAACATAACCTTTTTTATGCATGAAACTTATAAGATGATCAATTTTATGTTTGCGTTTAAAAATTGATTTAATTGAATGTACCAATTCTGTAAATTTCATTGACCATTTGCATTTTCAGCCCCATCAATGTGTAAGGATTCCAAATGAATTGTTTGTCAAATGTCTACTATACATTTAATACGGTTCTGATTAAGAGCAAGTGTTCAACAAAAAATATACAATGACGGCGTATTGTGAAAAGTTTCTATCGGATACTTGTAAGGGAAATACATATCTTTAGCGAGATGAACTATGATGAAAGTTTATCCTTTAAGGGAGAGAGCCGCGATAGCCCGATTGGAAAAGTAGCGGATTAGCAACTAGAGGACTGCGAGTTCGAAACTGGATCCAACCAAAGACCGTCGCGTACGTAGGGACTTGTGCATGTTAAATCTGTCGTGGCCTCAAATGTCCCCACGTTGGTTTGGAAGTTTGGAGAGTGGGGTGCCAGCGTGTCCTCATCATCTGACCGTGGCTCAAAATTACGAGATGTTATTCTCGGATCTTTCGGGATTGATCCCGGAGGGTCATCAATAGCCCGTTTTGTTGCGCTCCAGTGCTACCTTAATTCAACTAACTATAACGAGTAGGAAATTAATTAACGTCGCACTGGAGCAACACCACGGGCTATTACCTATAATGGGAAACATGGTAATAAATTGCTCGTAGACTTGAAATTTAGTGATATGTAAATACAAAAATCTTAGTTCAGATTATTTCTGGGGAAATAAGGTTCAATGTGCGCTTTTAAGGAGTTTCTAATACCACAAATGAATCAGATATTGAGAAATATTATCAGACAATAGGAAGCAACTCAGCACGGAAGATAGTTTATCTTTTAAACATTGACATTGATTCCAAGAAATTATCTGCATTGCAACAGAACAGATAAAAGTTCAACGTTTGAACATAAGTTATTGCAATATCCTATCTTTAACTTAAAAGCTTCTCTGGAAAATAGAAAAATGTCCTCCCATTTACAATTCCAATTTTTTTATTCACACCAAGCTTAAAATCCACAATTATCTGACCAAAATATTTATATGAAAGCATACTTTAAAACTGTTGTATAATTTATTATTTATATTGTGACTAAAACGTACCTAACCGAATAGACCAAATTAGATATACGTATATAAGAAATTCTTTGGTAATATTTAGATATTTCATACTTGCTGCAGTCATTGCTTTTAAATCTTATCCAATTTAAGACTTACAGCTGCTGATAGTTGCTTTAGAACTTTTAATACTAAAAATTTAATGGTAAATAGAATCATAAATATTGCTCTTCACAAGGAATTTAAAAATGCTATTACTTTAAATTAAAAACTATATGTACATAAAATTATTCAATTGCAAATAAAATAATTTTGGAATTCAATAGTGTTTACCTAGGTGTTTAGTCGAAAATACTATTTCCAACTAGAAAAAGCTCACCTGAAATGTGACGAGTTATCTATATAAATAAGAATGGAGTGTTTGTACATTGAATATTTTCGACCCATTTCAAGTTTTCTATCCGTTTTTGGGTCCTGATGCAAAATCCGTCACTGGCGCGTTTGGTATTTGTCTTTCTATTTGTATGTGTGCCCATACTACGTTCAAATGGTTAAATATATTTTCATGAAACTTTGGATACTGAGTACTTACATTCATTTAGTGACTGAACTTCGGGTAAAATCCTAGTATACGTTACATGCTTGGCGCGATTTTGAAAATGTCGCCAACGCCGAAATGACGTTTTTACGATTGTCGCCAAGAATTGGCGTAGGCAAAAACATAGAAAATCGTAACCTGAAAATGGCAAATACATAAACATACCATGAAAAAAAGCATATAAATCATAAATGAATAAGCATAACATGAAAAGACAAGCAAAAGACTGCGCGTTTTCCCTTGGATTCCACAATCCAAAAAAATTTCGTATTTAAATATTCAGTCATCTTTAAGCTCACGAATTTACAAATCTCAAGCTCAACCGCAAAATCACACCATGAATTCCAAAATGGATAAAAAGCAATAACCCACCGAATCTCGCCAAATCTACAACTAAAGATTGCAAACTTTATCGCCCTCCCAAATGTCGCCAAATCCACCGTGTAACGTATACTAGGATTAAGCCGAACTTCGTTGCGTTAGTCTATTCGTCCTCCCGTTCTGTTTGATTTTGTTTGTACAAGTATCACATGATTTATTCAAAACATTTTAATGCAATTTTCTACATTTGGTATTTTGGTATTTTCAATTAACGTCACACTGGAGCAACACAACGGGCTATTGGTGACGGTCCGGGATCAATCCCAGAGGGAAAGATCCGAGGACAACACCACGTAATTTTGAACCACGGTCAGATGACGAGGCAACACCTGAGCTGGCACCCCACTCTCCAAACTTCCACACCACGCCAACTTTTTTCTACATTTGATAAACCATATTTAAGTGTAGTGAATGCATTATTTTAAATTCCTTTGCTTATGTTTCTAAGCAAGTTTCATGTTAAAACACCCGAGTAACTACTTAAATCAACCATAATTTGATAGTTTGGAGAAGCTGGAATGCATATTGAGCATTGCAAATACTTAAATTGTTTTACCAGTACTGTTAAAAAAATCAATTAATTTAAAAAAACTATTTTTGCGGAATTTAAATTCAAATACCTTTTTATTTTGAGCTTTATTTATTTCTTTGCAAAATAAACTATTACCGAATATTTGGGACAGACGACACTTAGCAACAAAACAAACTCGTGTTAGTTTGCCACGTGGTGATATTTTTTTCGTTCTGAATTAATCTCGTATTTTAAATTCTATCTAATTTTTAGTTGTAAGTTGTGGCAGCTGTGCGATATCGAGATAAAAAAGAATCACGAATTTATTTCTTTAGAACTTTTTCCCGCCAACTTATTGTTTTAAATATTTATTATTTTAATAAATTGTAATTCCTTTTCATCACACGTAACACTACTGCAAAGTATTGTTTAAAGTGGCATGTAAGTTAGAATGAAGCAAATTTTAAGTGGAATTTTTCCATCCTTGAAAGAACGTTAATGTTAAAAATATCCGAACTAGGACTTCTGAAGTATAACTCTGTCAAAGCGACAGATGGCCAAGGTGGCTTATTTTACGAATTGAAGCTATATTTAAACAACTTATAAGGAGTTTGTTTAAAACAATGATTTTCTTTAGAAGAAACGTTGCCAAATTGATTCGCCATTTAATAAAATGATAATAGGTTACCTTTGCTTTATCACTACTGAAGACATTAAATTTTAAAACAAGTTCTTTTATCATTGCACGTTCCACAAAACGGAATTTTCAAGAAAAAACGTATTTGCTTTTAAAACGAACTTAGTGATAAATATCTTATCAAATTAGTCATGTTTCCCTTTGAGAAATTCGAAGAGTGCCACAAATAAAAAAATATTTGTAGGCAAGTTGAGATTATCCGCAGTAGATTCGTAATTTTTACGAATTGAGTTGAGCAATTTTACAGGAATAGAACTTAAGGGAATTCCTAATCCTCCCATAAAATCGTCTTTTGTAGCAGTTACCTTAGTCTCACTTTCGCCAATTTCTACCTTTAGCAGGGGTGCGATGTCTGAAATGTATTACACGGATGGATTTGCATGTATAGAATTTGTGTCCAAAATAGGTTGTAGAAATTATAAAAAATTATTTTACTCACACTTAAATCATTTGGCATTTTTCTACAAAAGAGGAAAGTGTTTATTTTCTGGTCACTTTCAATATATAGTTAATCAATTCAACCCAAGTGAGGTAGGGCATTTTGCTAGTTCTAAATAAATTTAAATATTACACTAAATATAAGAGAAATAGCACTTTTACTGTGGACTTATTAAAGCGAGACAGATTGTAAATAAATCCCTTGATCCAAAGAAATCCCCAAATTTGATCAGCTTTTTAGCTCCATTAAATGAAACATTTTGCAATCTTGTTTTTGGAATGGGTTTTATAGATCTGTTTACTATAACACACAGAAATCAAGACAATTGTAAAGACAAGTAAAATCTTTCAGAATACTAAGTGAAGTTTAGATTTTATTAAATTAACATGATGGATATTGCTTGTTCAGTAATAAAATTAAACTTAATTAACTAGTGTAGCATTTGCCATCATGTATTCAAAAAAGATTTGTATTTTGAGTTTTGTAAAATATTTAAATAGCCAATTTTAAAGTTGAAAGAGAAAACATTACAGGCCTTTACACAGGCAACATAGACCTTTATTGAAAAACCAGTAAAATACATCTAGTGAAAAGTAGAAGAGATGACACTGAGTGACAGTTATTACTATGAAATAAAGTCTGTTCTCAGTCATTTTTAATATTTTTTGAAAATAAAAAAATTAGTTTGTTGCCCAACAGCACAGTTAAAATTAAAGCCACTGTCTCAACACATGAAAAGCTGCAACTTCATAACTCTACCAATCCAACTAATTATAAAAATGAAATACTATTCAAGCATCTATACACAAGTACAGTCCACAAAAAGGACAATTGTCAATTTCTCAACTTGCAGGTAAGGCACGTTCTAAAAATTCTGCATCCAAATTGAACATCTGCCAATATCGAGCAGATTTTTAATCATATCAAGTAGTGATTTAATATGCAGTTCTAATGCTCCAGTATACTGATGCTTACTCATTTCCTGATATAACATGTTACCTCGTCACTTTAAATTTAAGTTGAAAATAAATAATTATAATTTTTCTTGTTAGCTTCCAATTGACTTTTACCTGACACAACTTTGACATGGAATAGCAGGAATGAGAAAATGATGGACATATAAAAAATCAATGAGAAGCATCCAATGCTTGTCAATTTATTACAAATCTAAAATCTCTGGCTAAAATCAAAAATAATTTTATTTCCATGGACATATGGTTACTAGTAATTTACTACCATTGGTGTAAAACATACTGGTACACTGAGATTTTGAAATTATAGAAATATACATATTACCATTTTACAACATTAATTCACAGGGAGAAAACAAGTAGATTCATACAAAAATTAAATGCAAAATGTACAGTATAAAAAAATCCACAATTACATAAAATTACAAAACAAAACAAAATTAGAGCATTTGTAGCCACATTTATTAGTTCATGCTCACACAACGGATTTTACAGATGTCTTAATCTCAGTCACAGCTATGCAACAAGTACTTGACAACAATGAGCATGGTGGATGTTTATAGGATTCAAAGGGAGATGTGGGGAGATTATTCTTGCTTTTTGGAAGACTGTGTACTTGAATGGGGTTCAATAGAGCTCTGGTCTTGACTTGTATCTTCCTCGTCAGAGTAATCGGTTGGTTCCTCACCTGGCTTCAGAAGTCTCCCCACATAGTGGTATTTTTCTAAAATTAGGCAAGATTGCTTTAAGTACCAGTTGAACACTTGTTTTTCTTTTTTTCAAAAACGAAGCAAAGAACTAAACCCAATTTTATCTTTCAATATAAATAAGAACCCACAGAAACAATTGAATCTATACCATCAGTGTCACACAACCAAAAATAAAAAACAGGATATTTTTATGATCGACCAACCTTACAATCTTGGAAATAATATATGTATAATAATTTGTTAAATCAGTATTAGAGGTTAATTTATCATGACAATAATTAATAGAAATCACTAAATCACAAAATGGTTTTCAATGAGCTAAAATTAACCTAACCACATTTAAATCAATGTACCATTAAATAAATATACTCCATTACATTATTTAAAAAACTGACATTAAAATTATCTTCACATCAAATTAAATACAATGAAATGCTTCTTTGTAACATTTAATAATTTCAATATTTTAGTTTGATTTATATCAGGATTGACAAATTTTGGTCAAATGCAGAAAAACCTGTAAAAGCTACCTTGTAAAAATATAATTAGTGTGCTCTTAGAGATAAAATTAAGCATTACTTCATAATTTTTTTACTGAAAAAAATTAATCACACTGAAATCAATTATAAGTAGTAATAGCTAATCTATAGCTATCACCAGTAGCTCATCTAAAATGGGATTTAATGAAATATGAATCCAATGAAGAGATATATCAATTTGTGCATTTCCCATATGGAGTATTTGTTTATTTATCATTTATATCCAATTATAGGAATGAAAATATCATTCTCTTCGTAGACACTCTAATCACCTTAACCAACATACACTGTCAGTGATTTAAAAATAGTTCAAAACCAAAATTTTATATTTAATTTAATGAGCTTACTATCATATAAACAAATTACAACACACAGATGAAGTACATTTTATTTAAATTCAGTTTTTAATTAAACACCTTAATCTACAGATTTCCTTCTTTCTGACTCTTGTATGAGTAAAACATGATCTAGGAATTAGATTAAATCTTAGCATTCGGTGCAGTTACTGAAGATGACAGCTCATCGGCAACGGTAAACATAACCATTTAACAAAAAATTGAAATTGAACAGATGCTTTTGTGTAAAAAAGCCTCAATGTAGCTTTTTGGAAAATGTATGATTTTGTTTAACCGACCCATTGTTAACCTACCCATTCAAGTTTGTAGATGCAGCATTTAATTAAATTCTATAAATGTCATGTGCCAGTTTTACAAGAAAATATCAGTGAAATTCAAAATGGATGTTCAGATAATCTCAAAGCTGGGGTTACAAGAAAACTGAAATAAACCTTAGATATGAAAAGAAACACATGTATAGTGAATATGCATTATGTAAAAACTGATAATTTATCTAAAAAATTTAAGTTTTTAAAACAATTACCTATGAATTGGATCTCCCATTCTCTTGCACTGTCCATTTGCATGCTGTTTAGATCTGACAGATCATCATAATCCTCACTTGGGACGACAGAAAATGTGGCTAAGCCACGAGTAGCATCTCGCCCTGCGAATGATGCATAAGGTCCACCTAAAAGAAAAGATGTAATGTAAAACAAAATATTTGCATTTTATTCACTTTTAATACTAGTTTTTCTGAGGTCTGGATTTGCAGTCAAATTGAAAATACATATCCTATTGAAAATACAATTTTTAAAATTCAATCAACTACATATGAATAGAGAAATTTAACATTTTCTGAAAATCATAACTTTCCAGCTGTCAATAATTATAAAGTTTGAAATTTTACAGTGAACGACAGTCTTTAAATCATAAATTTGACTAAAATGAAATGAAGTTCTTTGAATAAACTACAAATAGATAAAAAATCACTATGCTTGAAATAGCACATTAGATAATATGTACACTTGAGAACTTTTTTATGTAAATTAATTTTAATTTTTTCCAACGCTTCACTTTTTTCATCCCCAGTAAAGTCTATTAAAGCAAGTTAACAAGTTGATTTCAGCACATGTCTGCTACAACCCAAACCACCTTTTATGATGAAACGCAATGTTACCTGAACTAAATGGATATCAGTTGTTTAAAACAGCCAATAGTATTCATTGGAATAAAAATAAATTTTGTTGTTCAGATAGTGTCAATTTCATTTTATACTTTTATTTATTGATTAATTTTTATATAACTAATATGTTGACAAAAGTGTTCTTGGTCAAGATTTCCAGAAGTGAAATTGGTTGGAAATGTTATAAACCCTGTACTCTATTTGACTTACAGAACGATATAAAAACTCACAAGGAATATTCAATAAGACTTAGCAATACTACAAATTCACTATTTCGATTAAAAACCGAAAACTTGTTTACGTTTCTAAACATCTACATCCAGCTCTCAACGCAAAAACGTAACCGTTGACGATATAAATACTTTCCATAGTTAAGATAAGTTTATCGACAATTAGTAATTTAATTACCTGGTCCATAGAACTGTTTCCCTTTTGTAACGTCAAAAACTTTTCCACACACGGCGACACAAACTCTTCCTTCTTCATTTTTTCCATCGTATTTTCTTAGCTCTTGATAAGTCATGTCCCTCTTTTTCATTGGCGGCAATTGTGGAGCAGGTGGAGAAGGAGTAATATCTGGTTTGGTGCTGGAATATATTTTGTACAACAGAAAAACACAGAGAGCAAGAAGCGACAAATTAATCGGACTGTAAATTATGTCAGTGAATAAGTTGCTTAAAAAAGACGAGTCTTCAACGACATTATCTTCAGTTTGCGCCATAATATATTTTCTTCTATCACAAAATGTTGTTCAACTTCTCAATCACGAATCGAAAGATACAGCCTTCGAAGTTACACGTTTATATACTTTGGCAATAGTGATAGGTATTGATAACTAAGCATGATTAGCTGGATTCTAAATTTCAATTCCGTAAATCAGTGTACTACTGCTGACTTCGACTTGTGACAACAGACAGAAGGGAGCGAGGAGACAGGAAGATAAAAAAGAACTGCCAGATTAAAGAGAGATAAATAAAGTTCGTTGCCCTACTTTTATTTTTAAGATGACCATTATTTCGTTTTTCTAACTTTCCAGAGCACTTTGGTTTTGAAAAAAATTCATTTAAAATCTCACTTTGAATATTTGGAAAACTCAAAGTGAATTAGAAAAGCGAAAGTAAGATTTAAGTGAAAACTGCCATTAAAGACAAGTGCTGCCTTTATTGGCGGGTTTTATAACTGTGACAATATAAATAAGACTCCCATTTGCAGTTAACTCTTAGACATACAGTAACTTTTGTGACTCGGTAAAAGATCTCTCAGAGCCAAATGTAGGTGGCAGTAGTGTTTCTACGACAAAACGTATATCCTGTTCGTATGAGGGCCGCGGTGGCCCGGTTGGAAGAGTAACGGACTAGCAACCGAAGGGTTGCGAGATCGAATCCAGCCAAACACCGTCGTGTACAAAGGGGGCTGGTGCACGTGGTGTTGCCTCGTCATCTGACCGTGGTTCAAAATTACGTGGTGTTGTCCTCGGATATGTCCCCTTTATGTCGGATATGTCCGGGATCAATCCCCTTTGGGATTGATCCCGGACCGTCACCAATAGCCCATTGTGTTGCTCCAGTGTGACGTTAATTGAAATACCCCCTGTTCGTATGCCGAACGTAACGTCCCATGGCGTGTACGATTTCAACTCTACATCAATTAAAATTCCAAATATTGGTAGGCATTTCAATTAACGTCGTACTGGAGCAACACAAATGGCTATTAGTGACGGTTTGGAATCATTCTCAGAAGGGTATTGGTAATTTTTATTAACGTCACACTGGATCAACACAACGGGCTATGGGTGCGGTCGAGATCAATACCAAAGGGAAAGATCGAGGAAAACACCATGCAATTTTGAATCACTGTCAGATGACGAGGTCACACCTGAGTTGGCACCCCACTCTCCAAACTTCCACACCATAGAATTATAAAGAATAAATTTGTGGTTCAAAATTACGTGGTGTTGCCCTTGAATCTTTCCCTCCGGGTTTGATCCTGGATCGCAACCGTAGCCCGTTGTGTTGCTCCAGTGCGGCGTTAATTAAAATACCTACCAGAATAAATTTCGAAATGTTAAGCAATAACTGATTTGTCAACGCCAGAGGCGAAGTTAAGCTTTTTCGATATGTAGGTAGTTCAATTAACGTCGCACTGGAGCAACAATAACACAAAGGACTGTTGATGACGGTCAGAGATTAATCCCGAAGGGAAGGAGTGGGGGACACTGTAATTTTGAACCACCGTCAGATGAGTAAACGTTTTCGGCCCTGAGGCATGCCGCTCTCTGTCCAAAACAAAATTAATGCGTTTGAAACGAAGATGAGGTATAATTATTCAAAGTTGGTAGATAGGTAGGTATTTTAAGCAACATAATTAGGATAAAATATACTAAATAACCCCATTATTGAGTAGTTAATAAACTATAATTCAAAGAAACTTTTTATTGTAATTGATTGACTGCTCATAAAAACTAGCGTAAAAGCCAGGTTTTGTTAATAGCTGTTTGGGTCTCATGGAAGTAAGGTGTGTTCTCCGTAAAGGTGTCGTGTCTCTTGTCTTGTTTTATTCTGTGACGTTTGCTAGAAGGGAATTTTATAGCTTTTTCTCTGTTCTGAATAGTAACAATGGTTGCATGGGTCGAAGGAATAATTGTTTTCTAAGCGTTTTATCCCAAGCATGGAGTGCAATGAAAGCATTCACTTCACACATATAACATTGCAAATACGTCTGTAACAAGATCAAAATTCTACTAAAATTTATTAAACATTTTTACCAAGCAAAATCAAAAAATTCAAAATAAAAACTTCTGAAATGCTTCTGTCTGCATATTGATGACCGTCTGAGGAGCTGGCCCTGACGCTCTCCTTCAGCTCAGCTCCCTAATTCAACTCCCTAATTCAACTCCCAACTACTCCCTAATGGATTTCCTTTATTTTATCTGGCCTTGGTAGCCCGGTTGAAGAGTAACGAGTTAGCAATTGGAGGGTTGCGAGTTCGAAACAAGTCCCAGACCGAAGACATTCGTGTAGACGGGGGCTGGTGCATGTTGAATCTGTGGTGGCGCCAAGTTGGTGTGGTGTGGAAGTTTGGAGAGTAGGGTGCAGACTCAGGAGTTGACCTCGTCATCTGGCCGTGGTTTAAAAATTAAGTGGTGTTGTCCTCTGATCTTTCCCTTGAGGGTTGATCTCGAACCGTCTCCAATAGCTGATTGTGTTGCTCCAGTGCGAGATTAATTAATTACCAATTAAAATTCCCTTTACTTTACGTATCTGTATCATGGGGGGGGGGTATTTCAATTAACGTCACACTGGAGCAACAAAACGGGCTATTGGTGACGGTCCGGGATCAATCCCAAAGGGAAAGATCCGAGGACAACACCACGTAATTTTGAACCACGGTCAGATGACGAGGCAACACCTGAGCTGGCACCCCACTCTCCAAACTTCCACACCACGCCAACGTGAGGACATTTGAGGCCACGACAGATTTAACGTGCACCAGCCCCCTTTGTACACGACGGTGTTTTGGCTGGATTCGAACTCGCAACCCTTCGGTTGCAAGTCCGTTACTCTTCCAACCGGGCCACCGCGGCCCCATCTGTATCATGGGAAAGAATTTGGATCGGTTAGTATTTAATTAACGTTTCGCTGGAGCATTACAACAGGCTATTTGCGACGGTCCGTGAGGAGAGCATTTTGGTAGCCGGAGTAAGATCTTCCATCTGATTTGTTTGTTTACACAGAAAATGGCTCACATTTTATTATTCCATTTGCAGTGAATATTATATCAAAGAATAATTTAAATAAAAATTAGAAGTACGGTGAGATTATTTCAAACGCATTATTCCATGAGAGGGATTTTCAGTGGAAACAGATTAACGAGACGGAAAGCGAATATTTTATTTCTGTTGTCCAAATGCTCTTACATGATACAAATCTGAGTTAGCTTAAAATTTAAATCATCGCCATTTTGGCAGCGTTTGGCGTTTAATCTAACGCTTTGACCAGAGATTCATTTGTAATTTTCACAGGGGTGGGTATTTAATAAACGTAGCACTGGACAACTCAACGGACTATTTTCACAAGGGAAATGCTGAAATCGTATTCGCAATACAAGCCAAGTGATGTCACGTCCAGAAGACATATAGGAAATACGTTCACTGCAGAAATACTACAGCCAGTTACATTTAGCTTGACATAAAATGCATCTCATAGTTGAATTAAGGATAAGAAATTAATAAACTTGATTATACTGCAATGGACTACAAATCAATAACGGTAACAAAATCGATAACAAAATATAAGTTCGTATTGTATTCGGGGCCGCGGTAGTACGGTTGGAAGAGCAATGGATTAGCAACCGGAGAGTTCCGATTTCGAATCCAACGAAAGACCGTCGTGTACAAAGGGGGCTGGTGCACGTTAAATCTGTCGTGGCCTCAGATGTCCTCAAATTGGAGTGGTTTGGAGAGTGAGGTGCCAGCTCAGGTGCTGCCGCGTCACCTGACCGTGGTTAAAAGTTACGTGGTATTGTGTGTGTGTCCTAGGATCTTTCGCTTGGGGATTGATCCCGGAACGCCGCCAATACCCCGTTGCGTTGCTCCAGTGCGACGTTAATTAAAATAACAACTGGAAAATCTCAACTGAGTTAAATCTTGAAATAATTTTATTTTGAAACAAACGTTTTAAAAAGATATTCTTACTAAGCCGTGACAATCTTATTAAGAGCCACGAAATTTTTTTATTGTCTCCACTGATGTAACAAATTACAAAGAAATATCTTTTTATCGAATTAGAAACTCAAATGTAACACAATGTGAAATGCATTACATTAAAAAGCTAGCTTTTTAGAACATCAATATAGAAACCAAAACCAATTGTATCAACTTTCTAACTAATACAAATTTTGGGACTGCAAGTTTGTGTTAATGTGTGGCTTTTTTCTGCAAATAAACTAAAATCCATACAAAGACATTGATAACAATTTAAAACAATTAATATATTTGAATTTTTCATTAGTCTAACGTTTTCGATAACGGCAAATTCGATTCCGAAACTTCTACTTTCTCATACTTTCTAATGAAATATAATTTCTATATAATTTTATCCTTGAACAAAAATAACATATTTTTAACCTTAATAAATCTTAAATTTTCATGTTTTCTTTGGGGAAAAATTAGAACTTTCTTTTAAGTTCAATTACATTTCGTCAAGATTCACGCGATAGGAAGTAAAAGATGGCGCTTCTTCCGATACAGACAGTTTTCGTTCCACAGCAGTTTCGCAGTTAGCTTTCTGTAGACCGGTTCATCAGTACTTGTGAAATTTTAGTGCGTTGCAAGAAAAAAACAAAGTTGGAAATCTACCGTTAGATCTGTGAATTAGATTGCTAATAAAATGGTTTATGTATATCCATAATGAGAATGGAAATCGATTAATTCGATCAGCAGTAGAATTAACTTTTGAAAATGACGAAAATCGCTCTTCGCGAGTGTACAGTTGACTGCATTGTGGATTCTTAAATATCGATAATTCCATATTTAATGTACTTGGAATAATTTTGTCGTGATGTCGGCCAAGATTAAAATGGAGAAAATTGATGAGACAAATATTACAGAGGCCAAAAGGCCTGAAGATGTCATTAAAATGCCCCTAAATGATAACCTAAAGTTTGCTGTTCTCATAGGTTTAGTGGAGGTGGGGCAAGTGTCAAACAAGGAAGTTGTGAATACTGTTCTTCACCTGGTAAGTTTTTATATATTTTTATATGCGGTCTCTATTATTACACCTGATCTCTCCCATCCTCGTTTACACAAAATGTGAATTATAAATTCAGATCGATACATTCCAGATATCCCATCCCTAGTCTAATTAGCTCTCTAGATATCTTGTTTACATATTTTAGCATAGGCTTTGGTACAAATGTTTACAATTAATTTTTTACAATTTGTGGATTATAAAGTGTGTTTAATTTTTGCTTATGACAGATGTTGTTTGCATTTCCAATTGTTATCAATTCATTGTTACTCAAGTTTACATTTGCAATTATATCACTTTTTTTCTTGAACAGTATTGAAACTAATGTAATGGGATTTTAGAAGTATCATAATGCTGAAATAATTGTAAATAACATTTTGACTATTCAAACCTCTTAACTGGAGACTAAATGTATAAATAGCACTATTAAGAACAATGATTAATTGTTAGTACACTGGATTACTTTCTAGTTAATAAGTTCACTGTTTTCATTTTCAATTTGATTTCAAGATTGATCATAGTTAAATTTATTTCTTTTATAAAGGACCTTACATGTGATGCTTTAAAAGGCTCTTGTGCTAGTTTGATTTGATATTGTCTGATTGCTCTTAAAATTTGCTGGTTCTTGTGCTTAGTTCTTACAGAAGCTATATGCTTTCAAAATTGCAAATATATGTAAAAAAAATCAGAATTACATTTGCTGAACATTCAAATGCATGAAGGCGATAAATATTAATTCTTTTGAAATTATGTTACTTCAAACCAAATTGCATGGTTTGTATTGGTGTCTCAATTTTATTTGATTTTGAATTTGTTTTGTGCTTTAGATGTGGTGTATTAGAGTGGGGACAATTTTGAAATCTGATTTTTGAGCCATTTTTCTGTAAAAACAGCAAAATAAAATTTCTGAGTTTCCCCACACTTGTTTCATACTATTTTTATGGGGGCTCGCAACCCAACGTCTTGGTTCCTCTGGAGAGGGGGACAGCAAAAAATCATGAACCAATGGGTAACACTTAATGAAAACAGCTGTAAATTGATACAAAAATTACAATGGGTCGAAAATAAGGGAAAATCTCGTTTTTGTTGACTGCTCCTATATGTTTACTAAACTTGGGATTGTGGTTTTGAGTATTTTGATTGTCAGAAAGCAAACTTGTTTAGAAATTTTACTGTTTTTAAAGTTTGTGGTTACCCACATTCAGTTGTGATCCTACAATGATATTGAAAAATATTCCATGAGTCGAATTGAAAACTGGACATTAGAGTGAAATTGGTTAAAACATTAAGCATGGAACAACTAAAAATATTCAACAAGTTTTACATCAGAGGTCATTAGGTTAATGGTAAGCTATTGCACTTTTTCGTGCTAGCTTTCACATTTTATATTTATGAGCTATAAAAAGGAAAAAATCCACATATTTTTATCTTGAAATGAAAATCAGACAGTTCATTGTTTTAGAATTTCTATTGATACTGAGTTGACTGGGTATTTTTGTGGAAGTCGTGGAAGGCAAATAAGAACTTAAATTTGATTATAGGATTTTGTTTATTAGATATTTTGATAGATTTTAATTCCCTCAAACATGATGGATCACCCAACCAGCACTTACATTCTGTATGCATTATATTTCATTATAAATCTAAAATAAAATATTCAAAAATGGAAGTGAAATGGTTTAAAGAAATTTATGTGCTATATTCAAAGTTACAAGAGCTAAAAAGAATAATATCATTGGGAGAGAAAGGCGAAGGAAAGCAAATAAACATGTTTCAAACCTGTGGATTAACATGAGATGGTAAGAAGAATGAAGAAGCTAAAAACAAAGCTAAAAGTGTCAAAAACTTGCTGATGGCATTTTTATATTATAATGAAAGGAATCTACCAAGAAACAATCAGAATGATCATCAGAAAAGGCAGTTTGAATTGAAGAATCACTAGAGGCAAACCTTACTTTATCTTCGCTAATAACAAAGAATGCAAAATTGTATTAAAAAATGATTTTTCATTCGGTAGCGTTTTTTTCTTTCAAGATTTCTTTCAAATTTAACTTGTTTCGATCTGATGGAAAAGTTACAGATGGTAGAAAGATTAAGAACTGGATTCTTAGAATATAAAATTTATAGTGAAACATGATGATAGTTCTGTTATGCTTTTTGTATGTGTGTCACAATCCATAGTGTATTAAGCAGGGGCAAACTGCATTTTATGGAAAGAAATATGAATCATTATGTGTCTGTTGATATTTTGGAAAGATATGGAACAAAAATATAAGCAATCCGGACTGAAAGCGATGTTCACTTTTAACAAGACAATGATTCCAATCACAAAGTGTGGATTGTGAGATTTTTGTGTCTTTATAATTGTTATCATGTCATAGAAACATTTCCCCAGTCCTTGGACTTGAATGTTGTAGAAAATTTATGGTACCATTTTTAACAAAAGTTTGAGAAGATCACGCTTTTAGCAAAACCAATTTTCAACAAAATTTACTGAAAGTGTAGACTGAAATTGTGCCAACTTACTCTAAAGAATTAGTTGAATCAGTGCCTCAATGGTTTGAGCTGTTAAAATATACAAAGCACACTTATATTAAAAATGAATTTTTTTATATCTTCGTACTTGAAATGCCTTGAATTTCACTGTTTCCATTTCAGATAAAATATGTAGTTTCATTTCTCATAAATATGAATTGTGAATTCTAGTGCCCTTTTCCCATGCTATGTGCCTTTTGCACTCAGATGTTGCTGTATTGGTGGCATTACACTAGTTTATTTTAACGATCAGAGTGTAAAGAGTTTTAAAAGTGCAATGGATGACAAATTTAGTGCAAGACTTTTGAATTATCTGACTTTAACTTTGAATATTCTGAATTCTAACTTTACAACTGCTATAACCACTATCACTTTGACTCACTGTATGAGTGCTTAGTGTTTGTATACCATTTTAGGATAAAACTTTTAAAAATTTGTTAAAAATTCTTTAAGTTGAAAATACAAAACAATAAGAAATACTTTAAATTTTCCTTCTACAAATGGAAATGCGGTTTCCTGAATACTTTGAAATTCATTCTTAAAAAGTATGTGTATGTCCATTTATTTGACATTTTCTAGCACAGCTTGGTCAAATATGGCCCTTGTGCCATAAAAACTCGACACAGTCAATAATCATTCTTAAAAAGCACGAAACAATTCATCTTTCAACAACAGTGTATCGATATGTAACTTTAGTACAATCAAAAAAGAGTATTGGAAAAATTTCAATCTTAATATTTAACAGCGTAGCATTTTCAGCCTTACACTTGAATTATACTTTGATATCGTCTATTTCTATGTTATTGTTGAAGGAAATGCTTTAGCAAGTATTTCATCCATGAATTGTGTGTAGTTGTATTATGTAATGAAAGTATTTTTAAATCTGCAGTTATGCACAATATCATTGTGTATGAATTAACTTGTGATGGACACCAAGTAATCAGATTGTTAGGCTGGAGGTAACTCGTGGTGGCAGAAAACATGTTAACTATATAATTTTTTTTAGCGTTTGATAAACATAAATTATTTTTGCACGTGAATTCCACACTTGTAAAAATATCAGCTATTTAAGTAAATCATTCTAAGAGGATGTTGATAAATATAAATAATAAAAAATAGTCTCCTTCCCATCAAACATGTCTTCATTGTCATGATCATTCCCTCTTTTCAAAAATTTAATTTGTAAGATTCAATTGCCGAAAAAACTTCTGCAGAATCTTTCTCTGGATAAGCTTTCATTGAATGAAATGGTTGTAAAATGATCAGAGACACTTGGAGGAATACTAAAATGGATGTGACATACACTTATAAATATAGCCCCATGGAAAAGTTTGAGAATAGGAAGGCAAATTACTTTGTATTGCTAAATAGCTTTATTCCAATAGAATTAGTTAAATAAGTTAAATCATTGCTGTGTACATATTGTTTTTGCTTTGGGTATTGCAATCTTTACCTATTCGATCAGTTTTCAGCATTTTCTTATCAGCTTCTGGTATAAATTATTTTTTGCAAAAAAGAATTTTTTCATGTGGTGCCTTTTTTATATCCCACACATTCTTTAAAAAAGGAAATAAATTCTACAAAACCAAACTTTTTTTAAGATTCCATTGTAAATTATGAAAATTTTACTTGAAAAAGATATATTATTGTGGTGATAACTTCCTACAACAGTTATCAATGCATGGCTAAAGTACTGAGTTTAATCAAAATTTATATAATTTGCATCTTTCTACTGCATTATTTACATTTATTAAAATAAACTAAAATTGACTTCAATGAACTAACCTAGAGCAAAGAAACAAAATTACTAAAGTGGCTACTGTTAATCTTAGTAAAATGCAAGCTTTCGTTTTCTTCTGTGAAGACTTGTGAAATTCCCACTCCAGTCTACCTGCTTTTCAATGTCGATGACTCGCCCTCTAATAGAAAAGCATAAAGGATTTGCCTTATGTTCAAGGATTGGTCAAGGATTTTTGCACGAGTAGGCTGACAGATGCGTCATTTACAAGGCATTTTTTAGTAAAAATGAAACTGCAAATGATAATACACCAAGAAAATGTTTCAACAATGATTTGATTAAAACCTAGGACAACTAAAGCATTTTGCTAGAAGCTTGAGAAATACCCTAAGAAATAAAAAATGACATGCTTTTTCTCAAAAATGAGAAAAAATCAAATTACTAAAAACGACCTAAAAACTACTTATCTAGAATCAGGAGATTGTAAACAAAATTAATCTAAACAGATGAGTGTGCAGCAAAGTGCTTACTAAAGTTGAAAAACCAACAAAATGCAGACCATGATTATGATATTTGGGAAATTCAAATAATTGTATTGAATCTAAGTATCGAATTCTCTATACTTTTTTGTTTGATGTGTTTATAATTTGTCAAATGTTTAACTAGTGTTTGTGTATACAATCATTACTTTGTATCTAATTAATTTTTGTTGAGATTACTTGAAAAAGAAACTGGTATTGTTTACTTATATTCAGATGTCACTTTTATGAACACATTGATAGACTTGATGAAAAACTCAAAACTTTTTTAAAATAAAAATCTAGCATTCCAGTTCATATAGGAGCAGATATTGCTCATAGAGGTCGGACAAAATCGAGCTTTTATTCTAATTTTTAAATAACTTAATATTTTCAAAATCGGTGTCATTTTCGAGTTGCCGTTGGTATATCCCTTAATGCATGCATTTTTGTCATAAAATAGAACATTTTTAAAGATAGAAATGAATGATTAAAATACTAACTACACATGATAACTACATTTGAGAAAAAATACACAAATATAGTAAAACATGGTATTTTAATATTAATAACCCATATTGTTTAGTTACAATGAAAGCACCAAGTAGAAGCAGACACTTGGGATGTATTCCTCATTTTCAAAATTGTACCTTAGAAGGCAAGAACCTTTTGCTTCTAAACAATTCTACATAAAACTAAAAAATGTGTATCATTAATGCCTTTGCAAAAATATTGTCTTATGGATGCATTTGGCAAGAATATCCTATTAGAAAGTGGTTTACTTGCCTCTCTTTTGCTTGCAATGAAGGATTATTTTATTATCATCTTTATTTTATATTTTTGTATGTTATAATGCTACACAAATAAAAAAATTCAATTATACTCCTGAAGAAAAGGACAGTGCACTATCCAACGTTACAGGATCTGCAGTAATATATTAAACTACTATATATATCCTTATCTTCTCCTTTCCATGGGGTTTGCTGTGGCTCAGTGGATTTGCCCAATTGTTCTAGCAACCTGCAAGTTATGGGCAGAACAGGTTCTATTCTTCCCTGGGTGTATTTCCCTTTTCTGTGTCAGTAAACTTTCCTTGTGTGTCTATGTCCACTTCATGTTGTCTTGTATTTGGTGCAGCTTGACCAAATACGGCCCTTGTGCCATAAAACTCAAAACCAACCAACTTCTTTCTATCATGTTTATACATGTTCCTACTAGTCATGGAAGTGGTATCTCCTAGTATAGTTCCTTGCCAGTTGATGGTTATTACATTCTCTGTATATTTTAGTATTTGATACTCCCTTAATTGTAAATAACACTCAACTAATTATTGATTGAATGTGCTTTTACTGTTATCGTTGCTATACAAAAAAAACCTCACAATGCAGTATTTTAACAATTGTTCATTAAAAAAAAAACAAAATTTGAAGATGTTGTCTTGATTAGCTTGTCAGTATTGTGCCACATCTTTGTTAAACCATGTTTTGCACTCCCCTTTTATATATATAGTATTGCATTTATTAATGTATATCTTTTATTTTGTTAAGAATGAATTAAAAATGTGAGTAAATTTTAATAGGTGTATTTGGTTGACCTCTCTTAACTTCTCAGTTAATCCTCTTATGAGAAATTTATGGAAATCTCAACTATCTCTGTGATCTACATTTTTATCTAATAGAAAATCATGTCATGAAGTGAAATTTTTGAATTGGATATTTTCTTTTCTTAGAACTGTATATTTTAGCCCACTAGTTGTTTTTAAACACTAGACTTATATCAATCATGAGATCCTTCTTGAATATGTATAAACTCAAATATTTGTTAGTTATATAGATGTTTATTATTTAATGTCGGATATAACTTTGGGCTTAAACATATTGCAGGAATATTGTTCATTATGACAAAATTGTAAATTTTTATCAAATATTAGCTTCAGTTTTTGGAAAACCACTGTGTATACTAAACAGTGTTTCTCGTTGACTAACACATTTTCTATTAGCTATAATAATTTCTCATTTTCCTACTTATTTTCATTGTTGAAGAACTATCTGTAACTAAATAACTGAAAGTTTTAAAAACAATGCATTCATCTGCTGAAAAAGTACAACCAGAAATCCCTTCAAACTGCTATTATGATGATGGATTGGATTGATTGATACTTATTTGACATCAGACTAGTCACTGCATTTAATGTCCTTTTCTTGATTTTGGACTATAGGTGCCAATATTATGTCATGATGGAATAATACAAAATATTATATGAGGGGTTGAGAACCAGTGATTCATGTCACAAAATTGTATACAGTGGATTGAAAAATTGAATATAATTCAAATTCCGTAAAACTCGGAAACAATTAATGGTTTATGGAAGGGAATGAATAAAATTTTGCAAAAAAAGCTGGTTTAGAAGTGCTTTATCAAATGAAAAGGAATCAAAGCTTCACATGAAGATAAAAATATGCAAATTAATCTGCATTAGTCAAAAGCTCATCAGGAAGGTATGTTTAAAATATTTACAATTCTGAATGTAGACTTGTTATCAGTTAGTGGGGACAAATTTTGAATATTGTGGGTTTCAATGTATCAGAAATAGACATTTGATGGACTATAGGAAATGGCTGTTAATTGAGTCATTCAGAGGTATCCAATGAGTTAAAGGTACCCCAAATATTCTTTCTAGATGGGATCAGTTTAGCAGAATAATGAAGGTATCTTATTGAAAATAGGACCAGGCTATTAATTGCCCAAAATCACATCAAATAATCATTACATAATTTTAACGTTAAAGAGAAACAGGCAAATCACAGCACAATGTTTGAGAGTTTACAACATCTAGAGTGATGTAGGTTCACCTCATACTAGGTTGCATGATGTAGCCTATATGCAAGGGACAATATTTGTGTTGCTGGGTTTGTATTTTTGTAGGTTTGCTGAAAGGCAATGGACTAGTGCTAAATTCTCTTTATTGAGAAATCTAGATTTTACTGGTTGAGTGAATTTAGACACATAATGTCTTTGGAAAATCTGAAGAGATCTGCAGACTAAAAACATCCCCAATAATATAGAAATACACAAATTTTAAGTTAGATGAACATGATTTGTGAAGTGGCATAATGTTACATGTCTTTCAGGGAAGTTCAGTAAGTGGTCAGAAATATGGAAACAAGATCTCATACCAATGTATGAAACTTTAGAATTGCTGTCAAGTACTTCTTTAAATGAACTCCTTCAATGCTTAATACTTTAGTGTGGCAAAATAAAATTTCTTTAAAAGAGAGTTAACTGATATTCCTTTCTAATTAATGATGTTAATAGTCTATTAATTTCATTAGACACTTCACTGGGCATGGTTAATGAAATGCTACATCAATTTTCATTGATTTCCCCCCTCTTAAACAGATATTGACTAGATAGACATGTTCGTATTCTCCAATTTTTGTAATTCGAAAAGATGTCACTCAAGCATTGCCTTGAGAAAAAACTTGAGGAAGATTTTTCTCCAGTTGCATAAAAATATAAATTCTCATGAGAAATCCCAATGTTGCAATATCAAGTGATTTCAATTTTGATGAAGCAACTTTAATTCAGTCTTGATTAGCTTTAATTTTTTAAAGCTAATTAGTTGTTCAACAAGTTCTCTTTACCGTATTTTCCTCACATTTACAAATGTGAATTTAAAATTGTAAAACTATTCAAACTAAAGTTTATAAATTCTATAATCAAGTATGTCATTTTTGGTTTTATTAGGTTCTGAAAATTAAATTACTAGACAAAAATGTCATCACGTTGTATGGTATAAGATCATTGTCTACTCAATTGTATGTTATGTCTGAAATAACGAAGAACTCGTAGAACATATGCGGGAATCTACATATGCGGGGTAGTAGGGGCAAAGTTGTATTTGGTTCAGTTCCGACCCCTGGATACAACTGATCAAAACAAATAATAAAGTAGGATACTTTCAAACCAGATCTTGGTATGTTGTGAAGAACATCACGAAATTGATTGTTTATTATTTATCCCACTTCGCATAGATTACCAAGTCTATTAGCTCGTGAAACTTCAGGCTTTACAGTAATGGAAAAATTATCGCACCACCCTAAATTTATCAAATTTTTGAAAAATATGCAAATTGTTGCAAAAGAACCGCAACTAATGTTAAGATCATCCGTCCCCTTCCAAGATATGGATCATATTATTAAAACGTCCATCAAAAATTCATGGCAGAATAAATGGGATATACAAAATTCAAAATAAATTATAGTCTGTAAAGAGCTTTAGATCCAATAACTTTAATAGATTTGATGTGAAACTGGCGAGACTTCGTATAGGTCACAAATATTTAAAACAGTCATTTGCTACATTCAGAACCAGCTCTGACATGTCCGACGTGTGATACACAATCCTATCTGTTAGACACACTTAAGTAAATGTCCTGATTTGAATACTATTAGACTCGACTACTTTGGTGCTACTAATCCTATTACTGATTTATTGAGTGATCCCCTCATGCAAATCTATTTTTATGTCGTAAGTTTTTATAATTTTATTTATAATTTGATTTGAATTTGAAACGTGTTTTTGTACTATTTTATCTCAGTTAAATTTTGATGATTGATTTTAAATTTACGAATAAAACTTGATAAAATTTATTTAATTACCCATGGTATGGCGCTCTTGACCAACTTGGTCCTTGCACCATAAAAATTCAATCAATCGGAACTGTAACTAATGCACAATATGGACAAGCTACCTTGTCGTACACTATTTGTGCGTAAGAAAACAGGTGAACAGCACGATTGATTTTGAAGATTAAAGTCAGGTGTTGGGAGTTTGGTGTTCTTAGTGATATTACAATGGGGAGAACTGGAAATAACAATGACGGACAAAGAATTCTGTTTATGCTACATGAGGCCGAAGGAAAGATTATATTCAAGATATTTTTCAGTCAAGTGGATTTTATCACTTTTCAACACAACGACAATTGAAGAAATGGGAAGAAGCTGATAGTTCTGTACGAGTGAGAGGTAGGGTTAGAAAGAAGATATCAATACTATCTTTGGATCATTTTTTCAAGATATTTTCATCTAGAAATACGGTTGCCTTATCCACTGACCTGAAACTGGTTTGGGAGAGTATTTATGCGTCAAATAACAATTCATAATATAAAGTGTCCACTTAGTTGTTTGGGTCTTTGCCTGCCGTCGTTTTGCGAAGAAACCTGTTGACAGCTCACATCAAGTAGACAAAAGAGCAAAGAAAGGCCCACAGACAATTTAAACAGAGGTCGTATTTTTTAATAAACAATACAAAGGCTTTTGATAGTGAGATATACAACGAATGAAAAAGTGGTACAATAATTTCTCTACTACTGTAATTTAAAAATAAAAAGGTAATCTGAAAAGACTTTTTAAATCCAATATTACGTGAAAGACTTAATGGCCTGATTTTTTTTCGCTATCTATTAAAATTACAAAGCAATACTATATTTTATGACTCGTTTTATACAGATTCAACTAAACTACTTAATTTTTATTTTATGCTGTAAGGAAGCATTTCTTTCCTTTTTGTATGCTGAAAATGTATCAACTTTCATTCCATGAAATAGACTAATATTTTAAAAATTAACGACTCCGTCCTTGAACGATTTGTTAAATACAGATTTCAAGTTTTTTCCTTATCCGTATTCCTGGATGCGCTTTCATTCTCAGTAATGGAGATGACGTTAAACAGTTTTGCAGATTCAATTTAATGATTCTGCTCTTATTTATTGGTAGCACATATATATATATATATATATATATAAGGCATTAGGATGGTTGAGTTACGGACAAGTCCACCATGGGTAAATTTTTTGTTATACCTCGCTATTTCAGTGAATGATGGCAATTAAAGCTTTCCAACATTAATTTAATTTCCATTTTAAAATTTTTGTTATATTTTGTTTTGTCTGATAAAAATTGCATCCATAATGTTTGTAAAATTTTCGTGAACTTTTAATGCGCTTTTTTAATTTTTCGCATTACATCTTATATTATATTCTGCATGGCGGAAGTACGCTTTCCCAAAGAAAATATACCTTGACTGTATTTTTGTAATAAGTTGTTCTTGGCATATGTAGAGGATTTTTTATTTTAGCTTTCTGGCTTTATTTTGTTTATTTTATGCAAAGTATAGAATGGAAATTATTGTATTTTTAACGCAGTAATTTTTAAAATTTGTTTTTTTGCCTTTAAAAATGAGCTTTTGAAATGTGATCGCATGCTAGCAAGCACATTACATTCGTATTAATTTTTTTAAATATTGCTATAACCACTGATCCAGACCTTGGAGTTAAATGCATAAAATGAGAATATAGCAAGCTTTTTTTCTGTTGCTTCTTTTTTACAGTTGTGAAGTTTGTCTTCTCATTTCGCTATCTTCTCAAATAGCTAGCCTTTTCTATTCTTGTACAGTAAAAATTGAATTACGTTTTATTCGTAAAAAATGAAGAAAATACATCTTGATCGTACAATAAAATCTAATTAGATTGTGTTTCGGTAGTTGGCGTTGCTTTGCGCTCCCGGAACGAGTTTAGAGCGAAGAAGCAAATTTAATGATTCTTTTGCTATCCCTGATCGATAATATCTTCTAACAGAAACAAGTTTGGATTTTCATTCATCGTGCGAACAATGCATCACTTGCCTATTTGAAGCCGAGACACGATAATATTTATCTTCCGACATCAACTCCCGCAACAATCGATAGACACTGAAGTTGCAAAATTTTTTATTAAATTAATTCTGTTACTCTGGGTCGATTGACACGAAACACAAGGAAATTCCTCGCGCCTCATTTGGCGCCCACTCTTGCACGGTATTGTAACGTACCGTAATTTCACTCGTAGCAGATGTCGTTAATGATCCTTCCCCGAGTTCCCCTGTCCATTCGATACATTAAAATTGACCTTTGACGTTTTCCTATTCGAATGGTCCTGTCTGGCCGTCGCATAATTAAAGGCAACGCATGTAGTTCCCGAAAATTACTAGCGCTCTGACCCTTCGTTCATTGTTGCCCAATGACCTTGGTCGTATCTCAAGTTACATTAAAGGGCCGGACCATTTTCGCATAAATTTCTGGCTGGTTCGTTAATGTCCAACTTAACTATTCGTCGTACGATAGTATGTACAAAACCGAAAATTGACGATCACCGGAATACCGTGGTATTAACTAACGGTCGCAATCCGAAGTAGGGCAAATGAAAGTCCACTCTGCCCTTTTATCGATTCGCCCCATCCTTACCCTTTTTATTCTTTTCCTATTTCTCTCTTCTCTGGGTTCCTGATTTCAGTTTCTTTTCTTTGTGTCCACCTTTTTTACTTTATTTCGTCGATAATGCATGTCCTTAGACTACATTGTGCTCTCAAGGATGAATGTTGCGTGGGGGGCATCGTCTTTTTTGTTTTCTCGGTCGTTTGAGAATGGGCTTTTGCAGTCGGACGGGTTTGAAAAATTATTTTAGAATCCGATTTGCGCTTTGGAGTCATTTCGCAGTGATTTCTCATCCTGCCCATTCATCGTTTTTATCCACGTATCAGTGAAAAAAAAATGCATACATTTTTACAGTTTGTATTTGCTTAATTTATTTCTTTCAATTGTATGTATATTTATCATCATACCTTCGCTTACCTGAAAATATTTAATAGATAAAATTATTGACATAGCGCTCTGTTTACAGACACGCATTTTTCATTTTTCTAGAAACTTGGTTTGGAGATGATGGTTGGGGAAATAAGCTTTCATTTATTTTTCAGCGCTAACAGAATAGCAAAAAATGCAGTTTTGTTGTTTAGCAATTGATTTTAAGCCTTAGAAATCGCAGCGAATTAAAAAATGTTTAGAATTGTGATCTGTCTGTTGTAGAATCTAAGTACAAAAATTACGACGTAACTTGTGACAGAAATTCATACTCTACATTTCGTTCCGTGCCATTTAGACAATACCTTAACTAACGCCATTTAAAAACTGCTATAATTGATACACAAAAGAAGAGTTTAGTTTCCAGGATAAAACTAAAGCCAGCAAGAGTAGATTCAGATCTTATTGGTCCTCGTGTAACAACAAACAGCAGGGAACTCACGCAATTTCAAATCGAGCTATCTTCGGACACCATATTCTGAATTTAAAAACTTTCCATCAAAGTGGTTTTGTAGGCTTCTAAAAAGATGGTCATCTGATGGTACCAGATCAGAATAGGGTAGACGAGTCGATTTCCCATTCAAATTGTCTTAATTTTTGGATCTTTTCTCGTGCTATGTGGGGTCGTGTGTTGTGATGAAAAAACGTCCTTTCTGTTAGCCAAACAAATCTTAAATTTTTTTATCAATAGCTTGCTTTACCCGTGTGAGTTTGCAGTACAGCTCTTTAGTGATGGTTTGATTTTGAGGAAGCAGCTCATAATATAGATGAGGTTTGATAACCAAGGTAGCGTTTATTTTTTCATTCTTAAATCCACGTGTGAAAAGTTAAACCGAAACGCAATTACTTAAAACACTGAAAATTCTTATAAAACAGACACATTGTACGATTTTACAATAGCTGTAAAACATAGCATCATTAGCTGTAAAAAATTGCATGCGTAAAATTGGCAATATGCGATTTATAGTCACACGGAATGTTTAAAATAAAACCAACACTGATGAGCAGGATTGTGAGTGACACCTATTGCTTAGTGACCTAAGATGGAAATACTTGTCTGGTATAATAATTATGATCCGGATCAGCAAATACTGTTATTTAATGTCGTCAAAGGGAGGAAGATTTTCAATATAATTTTGGGGTGAACTCAGTTCGAGCGAAGTTCTTAGCTTAGCTGAATAAAATAACATGCATCTTGTTCAATTATTTCATTTTTAATATTAGACAAGAGAAAGAAAAATAAGATTTAAAATTTTGATTAAAATCAATGATTTTTTAAAATTAAAAATCACTTGATTTAAATCGGCATACCCTGTATAGAAATACGAGGAACGGATTTATTTATAATTTTTTAACTAAGGAAACGATTGCACAGTGTAGTACAAAACCTTTTCACGCTTTCCGACCCGGTACCATATTACCAGCGGCCTTCTTTGTGGGGGGCCCGGATGGTAGGTTCGAACTCAATTCAAAAATTAATGTTCCCAGAGCTTCTATCGTTCTCCAACATTGGAGTTATTTTTTATGTTAAGCTATTAGATTGTATTTCACACACATGTGAAAAGGCAAAGCAATCCGAATCGTTCGTTTCGTGGTTTTTGTATTTGGGCTTATTTTGAACTGGTCTTAGTTTTTTGTATACATTTATTTCCCCAAAACACAATTCGACTTATCTGCTTAGAAATAATAAAGGATAATCGTTGTATGCCTATAAATGCCGAGTAGAGTTTAAGGTAGTAAAATTTTAATCGCCTTGTTGCGTGGGCGTTGATAATGCCTTTTTTCTCCGATATAGTCATTCTAAACCGAGACCTAAAATAATCTCGGATACATTGTAAGATACGTCAGTCTTTTCTGCTCTTTTCTTCAATGCTTCAACTTGGGGAATGTTAAACATTGAAGAGGTAAATAAATACTTTTGATACTTATTTGAAGGGAATTTGTAAGCAAACGTTGTACAATGCTTGTTCAAGGTTATTTTTTCTTGTCCTAAATTTGTAAGTGTGCCCAGAAAAGTTCTGAGGCTGATTTTACCTCATTCGCCATTCCTGTCGTATTGGCAATTTTGATGACTGAAAATTTAGAAACATAAATCGCCATGATGATCTATTTTGCTTTTTATTATGCAAATGATGGGCAAGCGTGTAATTATTTGAGCATAAACCAATTTGTATTGAAATTATTATCAATCTTAACAATTTTTTAGTTTTACATAAATTATATGGCAGATTATTTTGAATAACTCAATCCTGCGCATTCTCTGTTCTCGAATATCATGTCTACCATATTTACGTTCTATTCATTAGTAAGCTAATCAGATGAATTTTAAATTCATCTGTTCAATCATAAATTTCATTCACTTTTACGTCTTCAGATGTTTTTAAGTATGCACATTTTCTATTTAAAAGTTCAAATATTTGCCGACTATAGGAACTCCTTCCTATTTATTCTCTGTACACGAACACTAAGCCCTTTCTACGGAAAATTTCGACTACTGGTGATTAATAATACTTTTCTCCAATACTTTTCTGAAACAATCTTATTCTAGATCGATAAAAACTGTTTGCGTTTGGCTCTTTATCTAATATAATTTGTAAGGATAAACATTTATAAGCGTGTATTTATCCCTGGTAGCCTTTGAAATTTTAATTTCGAGTGGTACTTCAAATAATTAGAATGTGGGAGGTAGACATCGTGAAAAAAGATTGGGAGACACTAATTGACTCTTTTCATCTGATGAAGGTTTTCACTTGGTGCTGTTTTGATTGAGTTGAAGTCAGCATTGCATTTTTAAAGAAAAAATCACTCGTATCACTCAGAATATCCAACTCGTATGATATAAGTGTTTGATTATAAAGTAAACTGGTCCATTTGTACTTAAATTATGAGCATGTGTCGATCGAAATGAAATTCTGATGTTCATTTAACTGTCGATATAAAAACATAAATGTGAACACAAAACATTTTGCTGAAGCTTCCTTGTTGAAATGTTTCATGGGTGCTCCTGCGCAGTTTGAGACAGATCGCTCCAATCAATATTTGAAAAATTACAATTGAACCAGACATAGACAATGTGGCGGCCGTGAATGCGAAACCGAACTCTGTGCAATCAGCTCTATTTGTGCGAAATATCTTGCAAATATTTGTTTTTCCTTTGGCTCTTCGCCAACAGAGGAATTTTGGTGTCAAATGGGATTTTTAGATTTGTACTTGTTCAGTGTTTAAGTCCTTAGACGTTTTAGTTAGTTATGAGGTGGTTTCTTGTGCAAAGTGTTGTGGATATGCATGGAATTGAAAGCTGTGAATTTTAGCACACATTTCATAATTCAATAAGTTTGCTTTTCATATTTCACGTCAGATTTTCTTTTATCAATATGATTTTGTGTCAGTTTCTGCAAAACAGCGGTTCTCAATTCCAAGGAGTTGCGTTGAAAATTTTGTAATGACGTCTAATTTAATGAAACATGTTCTTTGAACTTCTTCTCTTCAAGTATGTATTTACAGAAATTTAGATAAATTTTAGGTCTAGTTTATGAAAAAATATATTACATATGTACAAAATGGCCATAATTAAAGAGGTGGTAAGAACCCGATTGCCAAAAATCTGTCGGACCAACCCCAACCAAATTTGGTGCAAATCTATTTTGATCACGATGTTTTGAATTTGGGAGGAAAAAAGGCGCTGTAATCTCCATTTTTAGTGTAAATTAGGCATGGGAAGTAAAGAAAGTTAATTTTATATTTACTTTTATTTTGGCATCACTTACAGATGTTCAATGTTTTTCTTGCACGTATTCCAAAAACTACATTCTATGATTAACATTTTCTACTGCAGAACTCAGCAGGTTTCCATTGTGTTACTACAGTGGCTCAGTGGGTTCGTCCGCTGCTCTAGCAACCTGCGAGTTGTAGGCGGCACAAGTTCTATTCCTCCCTGGGTGTATTTCCCTCTTCTCTGTCAGTAAAACTTTCCATCTGGGTGTATATCCAATACTTGACGTTGTTTGTCTTGTGTTTGGCTCAGCTTGGCCAAATATGGCCTTTGCGCCATAAAACCCCAAACCAATCAACCATTAATTTGTCTGACGGGCAGCTTTATTTGGTCCTTCAAAGTGCTAAATCATACATGTTTCCTTCATTGCATCAAGTGTTTTATGACCCCATAATCAAAAGTCACGGGTGAGATCTGGCGAAAGGGCTGGACACTTCGCAGGAAACGCTCGAATAATTATTAGGTCTACTGTAAAATGCTGTCGTATGACTTGTTTCACAAAATGCGATGTGATGTGGCATTCCATCCTGCATAAATACGGTAGATTCCAAACAGGGAGTTATGATACTGTCCTTACCTGCAGACGGCATGGTTTCAACCCTCTCACAGTATGGATATGCGAAATCTGTTTGCGCTTTTCTTGTTCTTATAACTATGAAATACATGCAGCTCAATTCATGCGGCAGCAATCACGCCAAATGTTATTTTGTAGGATTTATTTTGACACCAATTTTGAAATACGGATGGGGAGGTATAATTAAAGAGTTGTATAGAGTCAAAACTCTAGGTCAAATTTAACCGAATTTGATGTAAGTAATATTATGACCATGTGGTTTCGATTTCTAAAAAAATAGTTCAGATTTTCACCACCTGAGAAACTAACGGCGCTGTAAGCTCCATTTTTAGAGTAAATTAGGCGTAGGAAGCAAAGAAAGTTGACATTTTACTATAATTTTACTTTGATATCACTTACAGATGAAGTTCAATATGTTTTCCTTGCATGTATTCTAAAACTGCATTCGCTTTATAGCATTTCCTACTGCAGAACGCAGTTGGTCTCCATTGATTTATTTGCCTGACGTGCATCGTTATTCGGTCTTTCAAAGTGACTAAATTGTTCGCGTTTCCTTGGTACACCAAGGGTTTTATACGACTCCACAACCAAATATCACATGGGGTGATATCAGGCAAAAGGGCTGACCGCTTCGTAGGAAACGCTCCTTTAATTATTAGCTCTTTTGTAAAATGTTTTAAGTAGGACGTGCTGTTTAACACAATCCAATGTGAGGGGGTGCTGCATCCTGTAAAAGTATGGTAGATTCGAGACATCCACACTTTTGAAGTTACGAAATAACGAAATCGAGCAGTATTGTTGAGTTATCCATACCTCTCAGCATTGACGGAACAGATCGCTGGACTTATTGATCAGTTTTCTTCGGAAATGAGTTCGTACCCATGATGAATGAGACGGTAAAGCCACTCCAAACTGTTACTTATGACGAGTGCAAATCAATCTACTGACACGCATGAGGGTTCCCAGAAGCACACAATAGAACTTTAGAAACTGGAATAACCATGCCTTCGGGAAATTATTTCCAATTTTGTACATATTTTTGGCCGTTAGATGTTCCTTAAGTTGCTAGACTAGGTGTCTTGAGGAGCAACTTTTTATCTTTGCATTACCAGATCACTGTTTTACTGTGAAATACGAGGTTTGTTAAAAAAATATCCGACCATAATTTTTCTTAAACAAATGAAGCTTGGGAGTTGTGGTATGGTGTACGTATGTAGGCGATACTAATGCGCATGCTTGAATTTTTTCCTGCCTGCAGAAGCTGTCAGTCGCTGTCAGACCGCCGGATGAGTGAGGAGGTGTAAGTAAGCGCCGTCAGATTTTCGTTTTTGACAAAATGACAGAAAAACTTGAACTACTGCATTAAATTTTGTGTAAAGCTTGGCGATTCCCAAGTTGAAACGATACGCAAGATTCAACAGGCCTTTGGGGGCGAAGCAATGGGCACCACACAGATAAAGGAGTGGTACAACCGCTTCAAAGATGGCCGCACATTAGTGGAGAGAAGCACGTTCTGGTAGGACCTTAACATCAAAAAATGAGATCGTCATTGATCAAGTGAGGACCCTAGTGATGCAGGATCGTCGAATCACGATAAGAGAACTTGCAGACGAAGCGAGCATCAGCATTGGATCCGTTCATTCTATTTTAACTAAGAATTTGGGCTTCAGGAGAATCTCAGCGAAGTTCGTGCCAAAGCTGCTAACGATCGAGCAGAAGCAACTCCATTTGGAGATCGCACAGGACATGCTAGAGACTGAACAGTGATCCCAACTTCCTCAAGAGTGATCACTGGCGATGAGTCCTGGGTTTATGGGTAAGACCCAGAAACCAAGTTGCAGTCATCACAATGGAAGCATCCAACATCCCCGAGGCCAAAAAAGCAAGGCAGTTCCGCAGCAATGTCAGTCATGGTGACCGTCTTCTTTGACTCCAGTGACTTGGTTCATCACGAGTACGCACCACACGGCACAACCATCACCAAGGAGTAAGTACTACCAAGAGATTCTACATCGTCTTCGTGATGCTGTGAGATGCAAACGGCCGGACGTGTGGGCAGCGGGCAATCGGCAGCTCCATCACGATAACGCACCCGCTCATTCTTCACATTTGATACAGAGTGGTTTGATACAGATTCACCCTGGCCAAACACAACACAAAAGAGGCGTTCCAGCGCTTCTTCCGACAGTGGCAGAACCGTTGGGAGAAGTGTGTGACAGCCCAAGGAGATTACTTTGAAGGAGATTAGTGAAAGATTGTTGTATCTGAATACGAGTATTTTTTATGAATAGTCGATATTTTTTGAACAAACCTTCTATGTGCGCCATTGTTGAAATTTAACATTAACAAAAGTTTGGCACATTAGTATTTCTTCATAAACCATCCATTACACTGATAACCTAAGACCAAATTACCATAATCATGATACTGAATATTGTTTTTGTGATCTGGTTTAAATATGAGCATATCTCATATTTAATGTTCTTTGGAAGTCACTAAGAGTCGACGCTTTTATGCATCAAATACATTACATGTACAACAGTTAAATTATTTAAGTATACTTTGTATCATAAGGCTGGTTGGTTTTGGGTTCGATGGCGCAAGGACCATATTTTGCAAAGCTGCGCCAAACACAAAACAATGTCACGTAGTTGTGAAAAGAAAGGAAATGGGGGAAGGAGAGGAGAAAGTAGGGAAAGATGGCTTGTATCATAATGATCACTATCTACCAGTATTTTTATAATGGTAAGTGCCATTGTATATGTTGTAAATGAACACATTGATTTTTCTACTCTATGGCCCACTAAATATCCTAAAAAACTCAATTTAACTAGCATATTAGAATTCGTAACTAAAAAGTTGTTCCGTCATGGAAAATGCTCTTGATGGGATTTTGTAAGCTCTAATAAATGCATTCCTCGATCAAATATGTATCTTCAGAGGTATGATGGAGGAGGATCCTTCATTGGGAGCAAGTAGTTCCTGAAAAATAAAGTTAGCGAAAACTTTTATTTGGGTTGAAATGGCTGATAAAGATTGATGTCAGGTAGATTAGGTACTATTTTTTCTGTTTTCCGGAGGAGAGAACTCTAAGCCCCGTTCATCTGGTTGCCAAGACAACTATCGCTTTATTTATGATACTAAGTTTTAAGGGTAAGTGTTGCGCCGGCATCTTGGTGACTGCATTATGAACTTTTTGTGGGGAAGCTCAAATACCATCGCATTTGGAATGCCATTTTGAAAAATTTTAATTTTAAACTCGATGTCCCAGTGAAGTTTTTAAAAATTTGACTTGTGTTTTATATTGCATGGGGTGTTAGGTTTTACTCTTTCAAATGCGTAATCCTCTTATTTGGGAAATGAGGGATATTTTTACTATATTTTATGAAAAAGATTCTGGTACCGGTAATTGAGCAAAACATTAAAAAAATTTCACGTTTTTTGTAGATTTAGAATTACTCATTTACAAAACGAGACATTCCTCTATAAAATGGGAAACTACGACCCCAAATCATTGATCTTACCTTTAGACTTCATTGACGTAGCTTGGTCTAGCCTTGTTAGTTGATTGATTTGGGTTTTTATGGCTCAAAGGTTATATCTGGCCAAGCTACGCCAGACAAGAAATACAAGGTCAAGTAACGGACATACAGACACAAGGAATGTTTTATTGATACATAAGAGAGAACTACACCCACACATGGTAAGTTACAGGAATTGACCCTGTGGTGTGCCTGGAAAATAATTTTTTAACTGCTTTTCTACATTTTTATCATTTCAACATCTATGTTTGGACTTAAAGTGAATATACTCATGTCCAAAAGTAAGAATAATTGCTATTTATGTGAATATTTCCAAAAATCTACATCGGAATGGAAGGAAACGGGTGTAATAGGGTTATAGAAGAAAACAATGCAAAACAAGGATAATGACATTTATTATCCAAAGAAAAGGATTGAAAGAAAAAGGTTCACATTACGAGTGTCATGTCTTCACTTTGAAGTTTGAAAATCAGTTTGCAGATTAAATCTTGACTCGTCACTGAACATGACATTGCCCCACTGTTGTCGACTCCACTGCCGATGTTCCAAACTCCACTGTAAACGCGCGCGTTTCTGTGCAGACGTCAGGGGGATGCAAACTGCTGGTCGTCTGTCATAGAGACCAACGTGTCTGAGTCTCCTGTAAACAGTTTGTCTCGAAACTATGACTCCTGTGGCGGCTGTCAGGGCTGAACCCAGTTGTCTGGCAGAACGGTTCCTCTGACGTCGCATGGTGCCGTCGTGGCTCAGTGGGTATGCCAATTGCGCTTGCAAACTTGCAAACTTCAAGTTGTAGGCGGCGCAGGTTCGATTCCTGTCAGGTGCATTCCTCCCTGTGTGTATTTCTCTCTTTTGTGTCAGTAAAAACTTTCATTGTGTGTATGTACTTGATATTGTATGTCTTGCGTCTGGCGCAGCATGGCCAAATATGGCCCTTACACCATAAAACCCCAAATCAACCAACCAACCTCTGACGTCACGCAGTTATTGCCAAATATCGGTCTTGTCGAGCGGTTGTTACCCTTGGCTGACCTGGTACTGGTCATCGGGTAACATCTCCAGTGGTTTGAAACCTCTGCCACAGTCTGGAGATCACACACTGAGGCACATTCAGAATTCGAGACGCTTCGGTTTGGGATCGACCGGATTCCAACATTCCAATAATTCGTCCCTTCACAAACATGTCGAGTTGGCATCTTTGTGACATCTTTCGTCCTTATTGATTGTTAAGAACGCTCCGTACCACATCAATTTCAAAATTTCTGTCTAAATTGACCATGCCGCTTGAGGCCGTTTTATACTCTTACCGACGTGCGCCTGTGCTTTGTGCATGTCGACTGAACTGTTTTGCATAGGCACAATGTTTTACCTTCGTCCCAAGATTCCACAAGTGATTTTGAACCATTGTATCCATATTTACTCCGATTTTTTCGAATTTTACAAATTATGCTTAACTTTTGGACATGAGTGTACATGCATACATCATTATAATACATTTGACATGCATTGCACCCCTGACAAAACTAGGAAATAAAACTACTATGACAAAACTACGAAAGGTGACTGCTACAAAACTCATTTTTGATTTTTTTTCTTTTTGGGAATTAGGAATGCCCCTTAAGTTCTTTTCTTGTAAAATTGCCACAACTCAATTCGTAAAAATGTCAAATCTACGGCGGCGAATACTCCAGCACTCATAGTTTCTTACCAATATTTTTTCACTTGCGGCCCTTTTGCACCAGACATGCAACATTTTCGAATTTCGTTATCCTTAAGGGAAGGATGACAGAAGGGGAAGGACATGACTAATCTTTTTTTAATACGAATAAATATTTTCTTGAAAATTCCATTTATTGGCACATGCGAGAAAAGAACTTATTTTAAAATTGAATATCTTCTATACAAACAAAAAAGAAACGTATTACTAATTTTCAAAAAATGGTAGATCGATTTGAAAGCGTGTTTTATAAAGAAAATCGCTGTTTTGAACACTTCTAACAGGTATAAGTTGCTTAAATATAGCTTCAACTCGTAAAGTAGGTAATCTTGACCTTCTGTCATCACAATAAAATATTTTTTATAGTTAAAAAGTCCTAATTCCGATTCCTTGCGCCATAAAACCCAAATCAAACAACCCAATTCCGATTTTTTTCTAACATTAAAATATTCTTTCAATATCGCTAAAGTTCTATTTAAAATGTTCTTTTCTCCAACCTGTACGCAGTTTTTAATCGGGGGGGGGGGGGGGGTGCGTGTAATGAATAGAAATTTTAATTTAGTAAAAGATATGCGTGTAATGAATAGAAATTTTAATTTAGTAAAAAATATGGATTAAATTTACACCATAAGAAAACAGCGAAATTAAACTAAAGTCGGCGTGAAAAAGTTATTCTGAAGATATTAATTCGCGATTCTTTTTTATTCGTAATCTCGTATAGTTGCCACAACTTACAACTAAAAATAGGACAAAATTTTAAAACGCGAAATTAATTCCGCGCGAAAAAATCCGAAAATAATATTACTGCACGTGGTCAACATACACGAGTTTCCGTTTCGTTTAGCACTCGCTACATCTTAAAGTACTTTTTTTAATTCAGAGATTCAATTTTCAATGAAAACCACTAAATAAGTAAAATATTAGAATTTAAATTCCGGAAAAAAATATTGCTTTTTCATCAGTACTGGGAAAACAATCTGAGTGTTCGCAGTACTCATTATACATCCCATCTTCTCCAAAACTCAAATTCAGAGTGATTTTAGAATGGGCATTCGGCTGTTTTTAGCGTAAAACGTCCTTAAAAAATGTAGGCAAATGAAATTTTAATAATATATTCTCTAAGATTATATTTCATAAAGTAAATAAAATTTTATGAAATTACCTTGCATACATTTTATATATTTGCACAAACAGAAAGACAGACAACCAAGTTTAGTCGCAGAATGAGTGTGAATACTCATAGGATGCAAAAGTTTCATGAAAATGTACCCAGCCTTTTGGACGTAGTACGGGCACACACCAATCGCGGAAACCACTGGTTTTGCATTAGAATGACCCAAAACGGATAAATTACTAGTAATTTGCGAAAATATTCAATGTACAAGCCCTCCATTTTTGTTTATATAAATTGTTATGTGTCATGAAACAAAGCGCCAAATCTCTGAAGATTTATCTGGTTTTCTAAAATTTTACTACTTTTGAAAAACTATTATCTAAATTTATAATCCTTTTATACAAGATCTTTTTTATTCCTAAATAGTCGATGTTAAAAGAAATCGCCTCGGAACTAGTCGGAACATTAGGCTTTGTAAAAAATGTATACTCTGCGTGCTTGTTTAAATATTTAATCACTCATAAAAACACTGTTTAATGAGCTTAATTAGGGTTTGTAAAAACCTAAAATACGCTGACTGTTTCTCGGAAGTAATTACCCACCTCGTTACATTTTCTGGTCTCTTTAATCTCGGGATTTTCGAATGGAGACGGGCGTCATGTCAGATGCATCTGTCTGGACGGTTGAAAGGTACTCGTAAAAACAGGAACGAAGGTGTTCAAAGGAGAGTGAGGGGAAAACGGTTTATTTCTCTACCATTCATCGCTACCTGTGTCGCTCTTTATTGCTGTGAATTTTTTAGAAATTTGGGAAGAGCCCACTCTGTCAAAATCACTTGCTTTTTTAAGATATGTGAAATTTCAGGAATAAATGGTTTTAAAAGAAGTGAATAAAAGCGGAATTTGGTACTATAGGCTATTTGTATCTGACACTACTTGTGATCTGCGTTCTATTTAAAGATGAAGTACGGAATAATTTTTTTTCTAACAAATCCCATTTTGATGTAATTTCCCCTTGAATCTAATAATTTCCAATGTCGAAAATTAATCTTTAAATTTTCTTACTAAAATTAGGAATTAACAGGAACATCATTTTTTTTCTTCGAATTCGTCCTAATCGATTGCTTGTAAAATTAAAACGTCAAACGTAAATTATACGTTTCCATAATTGCTTCTTTAGCGTGATTTCTGTATCCGAGTTTTTGTTCGATGCCGGAAACAGTGATCACAAGTTCGCGAAACAAATAATCGTCTATGGCGGTCGCCGTGGATGATTGCGATGCTTGGCAGCATTTGGCGTGCTAACCACCTTTCTGCAAATAGACTTCCTCAAGGTCATCTGCCTTCTCACCAGAGCCGCTCAATACAAGTTTTAGACACTGAATATTTACTCAACATTTGGAGCTGAAATGCCGTGAGCGAGTTTTATCTTAGGCACGGATGTTGGAGTTTAAGATTGGATATGCAGTCAACTGTAGAAATAAAAAATATCTTTTCAACATTATATAGCCTGTGATATTCGAAGATTTTAAAAAATTAATATGCAAATTAAACTGAAGTACGCAATTTTAAAAATGTTTGGAATTTTTCAAGAACATAGTTGAATATAGGATTCACTACTGTTCAATTTTTAACATGGAACTTTATTAACATGGAACGTGTCCACTCTGAATTGGGATTCGATTCTCACTACTATGTAGCATGCTTCTCCAATGTATCCCATGAGTAATAACGTTGCTTGATTTTGGAAATAGGGCTCTACTATAAAGGGGGTTAAAAATAGTCGTTGAACTGCAAGTTTTATCTTGCAGTTTCAACGACTTAAAGCTCTATCTATAGTGCCCATTTTTGTGGGTTAGTATGTATAAATGTATAAAAATTACTCTGTTACTGTGTTGGGATACCCCTGCTCCAGTCCTTGACTATTCAAACTGCTGGAGGTACGAGTCTAATGCCATCAATGCAGTCTGCGGATCAAACTTAGGTGACCACTTTGACATTCAAGTACTTTTCGTCTATTGAGTGATTACTACATAATACGATCTGCCTTCGGCCACAAATACCTACCATCTGCGTGTGACGTGCCTTTGCATTTATTGTGCAGGCTATGTTAGTAAATGTTTTTTATTCATGCTTTTTGAAAAATACTTTTTATTTTCCACAAGTACTTGGTATTTTACCCACCGATTTCTTACTTTCTGCAGAAATTGAATGATAAGAATACTTTCCGGGCGCATCTAAAAATACCATTTTCCTAAAGGGTTTCCCTTTACTGTGAAAATCTCTTTTTGCCAAGTATAGAAGCTTATAAAATTTTATTCCAACAAAAAATCAACTTTTAGCCCTATCTAATGCTATCTTGCAAATTTTTCGCATCCACCCTTTTGTTAGGATCTATATTTATACAAATAAGTAACTTAAAATGTCCTGTGAAATTTTCGCATTAGTTATCGTGACACTACTTTATTTGAAAGAAGACGTTCCATTATCTTTTACTGTTGCCGGGCATGCAACGTTTACGTCAGAAGGTTTGATAAAGGATTTCTGGGAGTTGCATACAGTGGTATCTCACGCCTTACTCTCCCGTTCTTAGGGAGTTCGCTTGTTACTAAATATATTTCCATCATAAAAATGTAAAATGTAGGTTTGGAGTAAAAATTAGTTTGGATGTTAAGAAAGGCAAGAAATGTTTCACGCGTGTTTCGGTGCTTGTGAAATAGTAATTCATTACGTTTCTGTGAAGTTTTTCTGGAAGAGAAAATGTATGTTTCGTGCATTTTCTCTTGTTTTTGTGTTTCGAATGTAGCTCGAGTTTAGACCCAAATTCTTTCCTTTTTCAGGGATTGACAATTCTGAAATTCCGTGAGTAGCATCTAAACGACTGTTTCAGCTATTTAAATTTCGATAAATACAAATTGAATTTTTATTTTCAAAGGATGAATGCGACAGCCGTATTAATTCACAATTTCCATTTGAAGGCGACAAGGTGAAGAAAAAGGCCGATGTCAGTTTTTTTCAATCTGGATGTCAAAATGTCACGAACTGATGAAAATTGAATGGTTAATTTATTAGCGATTATAATCAATTTCCTTTTCGATTACAATTTGATAAAATGTATTTTAGCGTTAATGCCAAGAGTTTGTAATTCAATATTTATTTCCACGTTCAAAACAATGATAAGATATTTTAACAAGTTTATTCTTCTATGGGAAAATGTCGAAATTTTTGAAAGACTGTCCGACCAAAAATAATTTTTTGTTATCGAAGACTAAATTTAAATACGATGCGACCAATTCGTTTAACTTCCACTACTTTGGAATTTGTTCCTACTTCAATGAGCGAGTTGGGAAAACGGTATGAAAAAATCATGATTAAAAAAATAATTGAAGTCGTATTTATTTGATTTAAATCAGATTGTTTTATTTAAATCGGATTTTTATGATTTGAATTAATCCTTGCACATACAAGTTTGGAACTCGTTGGACATGAGATACGCAAATCAGTGTAGTTTTTATATAGTATTGATTCACGTTAAATAATAATATTTATTCTGAATAACATTAAGATATCAGGAAATATGGCATGGCAAATTTTTGAAAGATTAAAACGCGATACAGGAATTAGTAAAGTTAATAAGAATAAATAGAATATCACACAATAAATGGCATAAAATAGCATAAGCAGTGTTTCCCATCTGGTTCTCGAGTGGCTTAGATTAGTTTGATTTTAACGCATAACCAGTGGCATGAAATTTTTTGGACCTAATAAATAAGGTTGCCGTATCCCACTAACACCATATTATTAATTTTTGTATAAAATTAATCAAAAATCAGACAAACTTTAGAATTTTTTTCCATTACTTATTATATATGAATAAAGTGTATAGAATTTCTTTAGGTATTTTTATATAAAGTAATTAATTGGTTAAAGACTTGTTTTTGAGAAAAAATTATGTCACCAATCGAAAAATAAAATAAAAGGAACTTGAGCACAGTTCATGAACAAATTCATACTTCTGAATTATATTTAACTTGCAAAAAGTACTTGGGGAAAAAATGCCATTTTTAAGTAAATAGTAAAAATGAAACAAGACATAAAAATATACATAAATTGAAATCAAACGCCTATTTTTCAAATTTCCTTTGAGCATTCATAAGTATTTCAAAGTTGTATCCCAAGCACACAAAAAGGGTTTATACGTAACATAGAAGAAAATGAAACTTTTCTCTATGAACAGCATAGAATAAGTGTAATAGCATTTCTCGAGAACATGTTAATTGAGTGGAATTTTGAGCTAGCAATAAAAAGAATCATAATCATTAAAATAGCTTTCCGCTTCAATCCATAATCTATTTATTTTGTTAACATACTAAATTATCAAATGGCAAAATTAACTTTTATATTCCAAATTTCAATTATAAAAATTAACCACCAAACAAAATGAAAATATTTAAATTCTCAATTGTGTAAAGCTTTATGTGCAAAATTGGAATGCTTTTGTGATAATGCAGAAACCTTTTTCATTATGACTAAGTGTCTACTTTTTCAGAAACCGACTACTTAACTTATTTGATATAGTTCTTGACTTATTTGAATAAAATGACATGCCTCTTGTTCATAGTTATTCCATATAAACTTAATACTGAAAGGAAAATGAAATTAAAAATTTTGATTTAAATCAATCATTTTTTAAAATAAAAATCACTTGATTTAAATTGGCATACCCTGTGGGAAAATGAAGCAACTTATGACTTACAGTGATTTGTTAAAAACAACGGAGCGCACTGCATATTAGGCGAAATGAAAATAGGGAATCGCAATTTGGATACGAGTTCAAATCACGTTTAACAAAACATACATAGAAAATAAATTGTTAGCCTATCGCTTTGTTAGAAATCTGTATTTGTTATTTTTCTTTGTACAACATCTATGTTCTATTCAACATCGGCTACAAATTTATTTCTGACGTAATTTTATATTTATGAGTAATTTGTCATTTTCGCAGTTCATAGCTTTGATATTAATGGTACTGTCCTACACTATGTTTTACTTAATATACCTGGTATAGGTAAATTGTTTGAATTATTTTAGACCAATATGAAAAGGCCAGATTTGCAGATGAATATACATATATATATATATATATTTAGCCATTGCTTACCTTTTTTGTGGAAAGAGCATTCTGTTCAAAAAACACCTGGCATAGGCAAAATATCTGAATTATTTTAAGCTAACATGAAATTCAGATGTAGATTCAGATATCATTGAACTCACGCATACGTATTTTGTCAATTGTTTACGTTTGAAAAGAGTATTATATGCTTCCTGTAAGGTTTTTATGTTTTCGATTTATGCGCTTTTTGTCATTTATGGCTGTACACGACAAAAAAAATGGAAAAATTGAGAAATGCACTTCAAATGCTTCATTAATTATGTTATTTGTACTGGATAACGTTTATACATGTTTGTCAATGAAAACATTGTGTTGAAAATAATTAGAACAACGTTATATAACAAGGCACACAAATTATGAAAAATAAAGATATTCCCCTTTCTTTTTCTTTCTCCTTCGCTTGCAATTACATTCTCCGTGATAATGAGATGCTAATCTCTTTAATGGGGAGTGGAATATTTGAAATGCATGAATTCAAGTTCATGGTTTCTATGAATTTAAGCTGTATGATACTGAACTATTCGTCCCTAAATAAAGACCTATGGCCGAGAGAAATTGGAACCCTGGAATACGTTCATTGAAAGGGTTATTGATGATATCGCGATGATTAATAAGCTGTCACCCAGACGATTGAAATAACTGGAGTTAGGTTTACTTCTGATAGAGTGCGGCTCCGGCGAGAAGGCAGTCGACCTTGGGTCAGTCGATTTTCGAATAGGTGTGAAAGGTCGTTAGAAGGAGGGTTGCTATACGCAAAAGGTTGTATTGTGATTGTGAGTGGTTCTCCGCCAACTCATTTTCATTGCTATCGCTTACAGCACCAAACGATAAACTTGGAACCAGAATCCGCGCTCAAGACGCCAGTTGTATCAGCGCTTTGTTTGCGTTCCAACCTATCACTTTATTTAAATTGACTCGTCCAAAACCATGTGATTCGATTGCCTTCTCCCTGGACCGGGCTTGAAAAGTGAAGTTTTACAAATGAAATGGTATAAGATGGAAGGTTTCAAAGCTTTAACTATCCTTCCTACTGTGACATGCTCTGACCTTAAATACTTCGTTTTTAGTTGTCTCATCCCCAGTCCAATTTTACTTTCTGAAAATGGTTTTTAAGTTTAACAGTCCTCTTTTCAAGTTATCACCCAGTTGTACACTGGAATTCCGTGAAAATAAAATGAATTGGGTATCATGATATAGAGTTGGCAAATAATATTCTCCAAACATTAAAATTTAGAGAATATTTTCAGAATTTTCTGTTTAAAATCTCATCTTTTTTGCAATTTATTGATTGCAGAAATGAACCTGAAGCTTATTTTATGTATCATTCACAATACATATAAGCACTGTTTAAAAGAAATTATTTAAAATTGTTAGTTTTTATTTTAAAATATGATACATTTTTCATATATTACTGATAATGCTGCTGCTTGAAGTCTAGAGACGATAAGCAACATATACTCCCTATTTGTGTATATAATTGTACAACACCCCATTGAACTCATTGTTATGCGATTTAAAAAAAGCGAGTAAGACAGAACTCGAAAGTAACTGTATACATAAATCAAAGAAAGTAATTCACGCTTCGAGCAAAATTGTTGAAAAGAGCTAAGTAGAAAAATAACTGAAATATATACTTTTCTTTTTCTAATGTTAACCTCAGATTTTAATCTTATATTTTCATTTATGTATTCATTCACCGCTTAAAAATATATTACATGGCATTTTTTAAAAACCTTTTCGTGCCTTTGCTTTTTGGTTTTACTGTTTTGAAGAAATTTTTGGAATATTCTCCAAAATATTATTTCCAAGAAATCTTTATCGTGGTAAGAACAAAAAAAAACTACTAAAATAAATGTTTGCAGGTCAATAGTATAGAAGTAAAGTATTCGTTTGTGATTGGAAAAGAAAACGAAAGCTCACAGTGAATGGGACTCGTACAGTTCCTCTTCCCATCGTTCCTTCTAATCACGAGCCTTCCTTCGAATCAGATTATCTGGCAGAGACGCCTTAGCTTTAATGCTATCATGCGTTGAAATTGTTGATTTTTTGGAATCAGTTTTTAGAGATCAATTATTTTGTCCCTCCATCTATCCGTTTGTTACATTTGTTTTACCTCGCATACCTTGCTTTTTCTGTTTACAAAACAGTAAACTAGCTGAAGTTTTTTAAGACAAATTTGTGTCCATTGTAGCTTTTCTTTCCTTTTTTGAGTGATGCGTTTATTGCAGGGTAAATAGAGGGAAGGAGGTGCCCCATAAATTTAATGTTTTCTTTTCTCATTTCTCGGGGTGTTTACTGTCTTTTAGTTTTATTATAGTCCGTTATCATTCCGTGCTCAGCCTTTTAAGATGTGAAAGTCTCATTGTATGTATTCTTCCCCGGCGAAGTTACTTGACACGTTCAACTTTTATGTTGCCCTTGCTGCTCATGGAATAATAGATAAACTAATCGATTGAGGAAACCCTTTCAGATAGCGAATGCACATAAGACTGTCTCATCTTGAACATCTCGCGCGATGTTCCAGATGGCGAAATTGTAAAACATGCTCATTGTGTGAGATTTATTCAAACCTGATTCAGGAGAATGTAGTGCAAAAGCTGTGTATTGTGGGAAAACTAGGTAATTTAGAGCAGTAAAAAATTGCAATAACTTTATGTAATCCCGATGAAACCTTTGTGCTTCGTAACTTTAAAATCGAATGTAAAACACATCCAAAAATTAAGGATAATGCAATTCCAAATGAATCCCGTGCCATGTACTTGCACTGAAGTCAAATGAATAAGTTAGATGAAATAAAATAACTCCCACTTACCACTACTGTGAACCAAAGAAACGGGGAGGGGGCGTACGTAAACTCATTGTAGGTTTTAGGTATCTCTGTCCCTAATCAGCTCTCATTACGTGTAGACATGCTTTCTACAAGGCTCTGACAGTTTCTGTAGCAAGGAATCCCATTCGTGCACTAGAGCACGTCTTTGCTCTTGTGCTTTCCTTGGCTGTGCTGTGTAGGCTTCAAGGTGACGTCCGAGAGCATCCCAAGCATACACTTTTCAATTGAGATCAGGTGATCTTGCTTGATGCGATTTCAGTATTATGCTAAATTTTTAGACGTGTGTAGAATTCATTTTTCGGAAATTAAGCTGTTCCTCGTTGTTGTTTAATTCCTTATTTTAATTCTGAATAATTCATTAGTTAAAAATAATACCCTTCCTAATCACGTATCAGAATCCTGAACACGTATCAGAATTACATTTTTGTGACAGCGACTATTCCTGTGTCTATCTACACTTAGTACTTTTTTGTCTTGAAACTTGATATGAAGAATGCAGATTTACGAATTAAAATAAACAAGAAAATTGAAAGATTGCGGTTTTGATTACCCGTTTTTCAATACAATACATATTATACAGGGTGATCAGAATCGACCGAGCACTACTCTCACCCAACACGATTCCTGGTCGAAAACCAACCCGAAAAAGTGTCGGTTTTTCAATTGGACATGGCATTCCGCGCACCTACATATGATAGCTTAAAGCACACATTGGGATTTGTATTTCCATCCGGTGCTTTATTTTTTGTGAGTATCTCGATTTACTCTTGGGTAACGTTAACCTCAGGGGCACCAAAAGGATATTTTGTTCGGCGTTTTCAGCGCTGAAATTTCGAATAAGCTGAAGTGACGTAAAACTTTCGAAGCGAATATCTCCGAAAAGCCACATCCAATGGAAAACTGGACAACTCTTTCGGATTGGTTTTCGACAAGGAATCGCGGGGTTCAATTATTGTGTAATCGATTCTGATCACCCTGTATATAAAAATTAATTTTAGTTAGTTTCGTACCAGCAAAAGAGTAATGTTTTTGAGAAATTGTAAAAATTCTGTGTGGTCTCTGATGCTGTTCAAGTAAGAATAACATGAACAATGTGTTTTTATTCAATCATTACATGGGTATGAAAATGCATAGTTTTGTTTGTAGTTACGTAAATCACCGAAACAGTGCGTTCATCATCATGTATTTTATATTTTACATAGCTACGAATTGAATTTAGTATTCTAGTCAGGATGTCCATCTCGCTGAGTGTTACATTGCGGCACTATCTAAGAGATTCTGCGGCTGAAAAATTTGCATTTGAAAGAACCGACTTTCCATTTTACTTGTTCAATCCATTGTTTCTGATCTCGCATCACTTTTGTTTCTCTAGACTATTCTACGGGCATAAAACCTATTGGCATACCTTTTTTATATCGTCCCCTTTTATATTCATGGACACATTCTCCAATTCCCCTGAAAGTCCCTCGTCAACGAACCCAATTGTTAGACGCACTTCCTTTGTCAGTTCATATCTTTGGATTTAGAGATATGAACCGACAAATGAGAATTGAAAATGATACCAAATTGCGATATTAGTTCAATTTCCTAAATAATAACTATTTGAGAACAAAATTCCTTACCAATAAGAGTTTAATACTGCATAAGAAATACTTAATAGTAGAACCTTGATTGTCCGAGATTTCGTGTTATCCGAGACGAATTTGAAACCAAGTTTTTTAAAGCTTTAAAAACTTCGGACACAAGTGTCGAAACTTTGTCCAAAGAGGCGAGAAAGCTGCGAAATGAAGACCATTGAGGACTTTCAAGAGAGTTTAAAAGGTACTTAACTCACGTCTAGATTTGTTGTAAACTTATAATAAATACATACTGTGACATAAATCCCAGTGTTGATTATTCTCAAACCTAGCTTTCTGAATCTTTCAGCAGCAGGTAACATGTAGTACAGTAAATTTTTACTGTATTTCGGATAGGCTGTTTTGCATGACTACTTCTTTATTATCCGAGGTGGCCTCGGTCAACATTTCCTCGGTTAATCAAGGTTCTACTATATTTAATACTTGAATATGGTTTGTAAAGTTGCTAATTCTGTAGTTTTTGATTTGTCGCCTCAGTCATGTTCTGCTAGAAGCTTACGCTTTTGAACACACAAGGGAATGTTTTGGGTTATTATTTTCTAATCGCTTTCCAGATACTAACACATACTTTTGTATTTTTATTGTACATCGCAGAGCCCCTGTTAAAATATTTGACCTCGAGGGTACCACTACCTTGACCAAGCCTGGCCCTTTCGTCATAAAATGCATATCAACCTCTACTTAAAACGAATTATTGAATTTTGGAACCAGCGTTCGTATTTAACTACCTTTTTGGTCGGTTCTACTCGTATTTGTATCTTGAAATGAGTTGATATTTATGTTGATGTACCATCACTGATGATTTTGTTATGTGCCTGACTTGAAAGACTATTTGGAAACCTTAAAAATCTATTGATCCCGATGATTCACCTGTTACGGTGTCAGAAAGGTGTCAGTTTACATCAAGTCAGTGTTTATTTAGTTTAGTTTAGTTATATATAGGAGAGTTGGTCACTGTAATGGCACCTAAACATTTTCCTTCAAATGCCAAAATGCTCTGTTTGGGTGTAATTTTGAATTTATTTTTTCATTTATGTGTTCAAACATAACTCATGTTGGACTCAGTACTCCAGAAGTGCGCATACATATCAAAGAAGGAACCGAAATTCTTAGCTGAAAAATAAAATGAAGAAATGGTTTGTGAAATGGCGTTGTTTAATCTAATTTGCAAACTTCTATGTGGCATTTATACCTACGATAATGAAAACTGTCATCTTTTTTAAAGTTATGCTAAAATAGAATTAATACCTGTTACGCGGCATTTTTTAAAGCCAGAAAGAGTCGACAAGTTGGATTATGCTTTCTACTGATTTAGGATTTGTGAACTTAATGCAGCATAATACTGTCACAAATGTAATATGTTGTTTTATATAAAATGCAAATCGATCATAAGTATAGAAAGTATTTAGGGTTTAATGGATTTTCTGTGTTTCCTTGTCCCCTGAATCGTTCGAGTTTTCAAAGAAATTCAATTTGTTTTGAAAATGTGTGCTTTTAGTGCAAATTGAATAAAACCGTGAGTGCCTCCGTAAGTGATTTCCTCCCCCCTTGAATTGTTTAATTTAGATGCACTTTTCTTCCTCTTCGCGTCAAATCTAAGTTTAGTGCTTCCTTAAAATTTGTATGAATCCTAATTCTTATTTCAATTTGCACATCGAAGTAATCGACATGTTTTTTGTCCTTAGCTTTCCTTTTAAATGCATTTAAAATTTTGAAATTCAATAATTTCGTTGGATCTATTGTAAGTTGTGATTTTATTTTTACTTAGCATTTTTAAAAGTAGCAAGAATGAATTTCTCATGCAATACTTGGTGCTTCTGAAACAAGCTTTTAATCGAATGTAAATATTTTAAAGCTTTTCTTGTGTAAACATGCACATGGATATTGAAAAACAAATAATTGTTTTTTTTTTGCTTTGATTTCCTTACAAAAAGTTCATTACATTAGGTGGCGCTGCCGTGGCTCAGGGAGTATGTCCACTGCGCTAGCATTCTGTGAGTTGTAGGCGGCGCAGGTTCGATTTCTCTATGGGTGTATTTCTCTCTTCTGTGTCAGCAAAATTTACCTTGTGTGTGTTTGTTCATTACTTGATATTGTATGTCTTGTGTCTGGCGCAGCATGGCCTAATATGGCCCTTGCGCCATAAAAACCCAACCAATCATTACATTGGGCAGCAAAATGGAAGTTTCTGAAACTATTGTTTATATCACAATAAAGAACAGATATCACACAATTTTCTCACATAGATCAAGAAGTATTGAGATCTTTCGAGAAAACTCGTGTTCCAGTGGATGTGTCAACTGCGTTTGCAGCTGTGAGCTGCAGGCGGCTCAAGTTCGATTCCTGTAACTACCCTGGGCGTGTTTCTTTTCTGTGTGAGTCCATTTATTTGACGGAAAAAATATTGCTTGGCGCAGCTTGACCAGATCTGACCCTTTACCCCTGTTGAGTATTTTCCTACGAGATGGCGCACGGACAACCCGACCTCCCGGGGATGTCACCGCGCCTGCATGTTTATGTTCAAAGGGGCTGCTTAACCACCCCCTGTTTTCTTATTTATTTGTCACTTGCGAGGGGACTGCCTGCCGAGAACCAACCTCGCAGCTTCGCTCTCCGTTGTTACTTGTTAATAAATCTGTTATTTGTTAATTCTGAGTTCTATTCTGTTAACTCACAAAGCACAGAACGGGATCGATTGACGTGTCCAAACATTTGGTCCGTCGATTCGCCGCAGAAAGGTATTTTACTAAGTAAAAGTATCAGCGCTTCTTTGTCTTCAGCGACGCGTTCGTCGACGCCATTGCTGTGCCTCCCTTGTGAACTGCGACTACGCCGTAGTTCTTCGCTACTGACGCTTGGATACTTTCAACCGAGTTCCAGTTGGTTCATCGTGATGGCTCTTCTCAAGGTGCATTTGCGTAAAAAAACTGTTGAACGTTCGAATTTTCTCTTGTTGAAATCAAATATTGAACAAGAAATTTTGAACTGTGACATTTTCCAGGTCCAATTCTTCAAAGATGAGCTTGAAGTGACACGTAAGAGACTTACTGAACTTTATGATTCCATCTTTGAACTGATTAAAGAGACTGAATTAGATGCAATAGTCAAGGAGTTTCAAGAACTGAAACAAAACTTGAATTATCTGGCCGTTACTTTATTGCGTACGGAAAGAAAACTGAGTGAAAATACTCCCGAAATTAGTGCTCGTGAGTCTCGTCATGTTTTGAATCCGTACCATGAAGTTCGATTACCAACGCTAGAATTTCCAGTTTTCAGTGGTTCTATCGAACAGTGGATATCCTTTCGTGATTTGTTTAGAGCATCCGTTCATTCCAACAGACAACTTTCTGATGCGCAAAAGTTGCAATATTTGAAGGGTGCAGTCAAGGGTGATGCTTTGAAAATAATTCAGTCGATCCCATTAACTGATGCTAATTATAAAGTTGCATGGGATCTCTTGTCAGAACGCTTTTCAAACACCCGTGAACTTGTTTTTGCTCATATTCGAAAGCTGCTTTCTCAACAATTTGTGCAAACCGAAAGTGCTTCATCCCTTTTGAATTTGGTTGATGTTACAAGTGAATGCGTGCGTTCTCTTGAGGTGCTTGACCAAAAGATAGAGAACTTTGCCGACACCATTGTGATGTTCATAATTCAACAAAAACTAGATTCGTCAACAAGAGCCTGGTGGGAAAGATCGTTGAAAGATGACCGTGTTCCGTCCCTTAAAGAACTGCTGAGTTTCCTGAAAGATCATGCAAGAAGTCTTCAAGCTTCAAAAGAATCGGTGATTCCGCGGAAAGCTCAAAAGGTAACATCTTTGACTGCATCGTTTTCTACTTGTGAAATGTGCTGTTCAAATCACAAAATTTATAAGTGTTGCGAATTTCTGAAATTGTCCGCAAACAAGAAATTTCAGTTCGTGAAGAGCAAAAAATTGTGCTTTAATTGTTTGAATTCCAGCCATAGTGTGAATCAGTGCAAAACTAACCATAAGTGCAAGAAGTGTGGAAAAAGGCATCATACGCTTCTCCATTTCCAGTCGCCGAGCGAACGTTACAACTCCCCCAACTCTACAGGTCATGACCTCGGGCAATCCGACGGGGTCGAAGGAGAGGATCCTGACGAGCCAAATAGTTCTCCTTCGCACCCACCCATCTCCTCCTACTCTTGTGTTTCTCGAGGGAAGCGACGAAGTCCTGAGTGTCAACAAACATTGCTCGCTACCGAGTCGTTAAGATTCGCGACTCAAGCGGGTTCTTTCAAAATTGCAGAGCTCTGATTGATCCGGGTTCTCAAGCAAATTTCATCACAGATTATTGTGTTCAAAAACTTGATCTTTCACGTTCTCGAGCGAATGTTGATATTTCCTGTTTAGGAAAAACATCTTTGAGAAAATCGGAAGGGGAAGTGAATTTAGTGTTTACCCCTCATTTCAAACAGACTCCTGTATATATAGAAAAGGCACATGTTTTACGCAAAATCACTGGCTGCTTGCCCAATTATCAGTGTACCAAAGATTTTGCTCATATCAAAAACTTATTGTTAGCAGATCCTAATTTTAACAATCCTGGTTCAGTAGAACTTCTACTTGGAGTGACAGCTGCTTTACCACTGTTTACTGGACAAACAAGACTCAGCGGTGACAAAATGCCGTTTGCTGTAAACTCTGAACTTGGTTGGCTAATAGGTGGGCCAATTACAGTTCATCCAAATGTTCGAAATGAAAGAGTTGCAGTAAATTTTGTGGAAACAAACGTTGATGATGTGTTGAAAAAATTCTGGGAATTAGAGACTGTTCCCACTGCTAGCTTGCTCTCCAAAGAAGAAAAGCGTTGTGAGGAGCATTTCGTTAATACTCATGTTAGAGACGAAACTGGTCGTTTCGTTGTACGATTGCCATTCAAATCTTCTCCTTGTCAACTTGGCGACACCAGGGAAATGGCTATTAGGCGTTTCAAGAACATGGAACGCAGATTGTGTCACCATCCTTCCTATGAGCAGTACAAGGCTTTCATGACAGAATACCTTTCAAACAATCACATGGAGATTGTTCCTGAATCAGAGGTGTTGAAATCACCCTCCTCTTGTTTTTACATGCCACACCATGCAGTTTTCAAGGAATCAAGCACTACTACAAGGTTAAGAGTGGTGTTTGATGCTTCAGCGAAATCATCATACAACACATCCCTGAATGACATTCTCATGGTGGGTCCCAGGTGCCAGCAAGACCTAGTGCCCATTTTGCTGAGATTTCGTATGCATCAGATTGCGGTAACTGCTGATGTAGCCAAAATGTTTCGACAAATCAGAGTTCATCCAGAAGATGCAGATTTTCAGCGTATTGTGTGGAGAAATACTTCCAGCGAGCCAATTCGTGATTTCCGACTGACAACTGTCACCTACGGAACTGCATCTGCCCCATATCTTGCAACAAGAGCCATTCGGCAGCTGGCTATTGAAGAAAGGGACAATTATCCCTTAGCATCTAAGAGAGCATCTCAGGATTTTTATGTTGATGATCTTCTGTCCGGTGCAGATACTCTGGAGGAGGCTTGTGAACTGTCTTCTCAACTTTTAATGATGATGAAAAACGGAGGTTTTGAGCTTCGCAAATGGGCTTCAAACGTTCCTGAAATTTTGAAATTCATTCCATCAGAGTTGAAAGAAAGTCATCTTCCCATGCAGATAGAGATTGATCAGTCAATCAAGGTACTTGGTGTCAACTGGCAGCCATCTAGTGATACATTTTCAGTCAGTGTTAGAAATTCTTCTGAAATAGTTGCTACAAAAAGAGCCATTCTGTCTGAAGTAGCTAGGATTTTCGATCCTTTGGGATGGGTTTCCCCCATAGTTATCCTGGCGAAGATGTTCCTTCAAGAACTGTGGAAGACAAATGTGTCTTGGGATGATCCTGTTGGTGAAAAGGTTCAGCAAAAGTGGTCCAAATTCCGGTCAGAGCTTCATCAACTAAAGCTCATCCATATTCCTCGATGTGTTGTGCTATCTAATGCATTGCAAACGCAATTGCATCTCTTTTGTGATGCATCTGAGAAAGGCTATTGTGCCGTGGTTTATTTACGAAGTGTTTCAGCTAATTCCGAAGTGAAAGTGAGCCTTCTAACAGCCAAGACAAGAGTCGCACCATTGAAAACCATTTCCCTTCCTAGACTTGAACTTTGTGCTGCATTATTGCTAGCACATCTGTTTGAAACAGTTCAAGAGTCCTTAGCGGGAAAATTTTGTGAAATTTATGCGTGGACCGATTCAACTGTTGTTTTGTCATGGCTTGCTTCTGAACCTCGACGTTGGCAAACGTTCGTTGCTAACCGTGTGTCAGAAATTCAAGGAATTTTGCCCAATCAACATTGGTACCATGTGCAAGGAAAAGAAAACCCTGCAGATTGTGCGTCACGTGGGTTTTATCCCTCTGATCTCCCTTCTTGTAACCTTTGGTGGTTTGGGCCCCATTGGTTAAGTGATTCATCGTTTGAAATGCCAATGCGTACTGACATAAACACAATAACTGAAAATGTGCTTTGCGAAGAGAGGAAGCAAATTGTTTCCGCTGTTGCACGTTTGCAGGAAGAACCCCCTCTCATTCGAAAATTCTCTTCTCTCATGAAATTGTATCGTACCTTTGCATGGTGTTTACGTTTCATATATAATTGTCGTGTTTCTGTTGAACAGAGAAAGCTCGATCTTTTGACAACTGAAGAACTTCAAAAATCTGAGACTTTTATTGTTACTATTGTTCAGGCTGCTGCGTTTCAAGAAGACATGCATTGTTTGTCGGAGAACAAGCCTCTGCCTAGTAAAAGTAAACTGTTGTTTCTAAATCCATTTCTTGATTCGAATGGTGTTATTCGAGTTGGTGGACGGTTGAACAACTCTAATTTTCCTGAGAGTCGAATGCATCCAATGATTTTGCCTAAAAAACATCACTTCACTGATTTAATTGTGAAATATTTTCATATTTTACATCTTCATGCTGGTCCTCAACTTCTGCTATCTACTATACGCCAAAAGTTTTGGATTTTGAGTGGCAGAGATGTTGTTAGGAGAATTGTTCGAGAATGCATTATTTGTTTTAGATTATGTGCCAAATCAGCTTCTCAAATGATGTCTGACCTACCAATTTCAAGAGTGACTCCTTCTCGAGCATTTTCAAAGGTAGGCATTGATTATGCTGGTCCTTTTCAAGTGAAATGCAATAAGGGACGTGGACAAAAATCGCTAAAATGTTATACAGTATTGTTTGTCTGTTTTTCCACGCGTGCTATCCATTTAGAGTTAGTAAGTGACCTTTCTACAAAAACTTTCCTTGCTGCTCTCAGGCGATTTGTTGGTCGTCGTGGAAAACCAGCTGAATTATTCACCGACTGTGCTACGAACTTTGTTGGTGCTAACAAAGAACTTAAAGAAATGTTGAGGTTTGTAGCTTCTTGCAAAACTGATACTGAATTCAATAGTTTTGTTTTAAGTGAAGGACTGAAGTGGAAATTTAACCCTCCTGCTTCTCCCCATTTTGGTGGGCTGTGGGAAGCAGGGGTTAAAAGTATGAAATTTCATTTGAAACAGGTTATTGGAGATTCGTTACTAACATATGAAGAATTTTTGACTTTATTGATACAAATCGAGGCGTGTCTCAACTCCCGCCCATTGTGCCCTCTTTCAGAGGATCCAAGTGATCTTACTGCTCTAACTCCTGGGCATTTCCTCATTGGTTCTCCTCTTACTGCAATTCCAGAGCCTAGCCTCACAGAAATTAAGCTCAATCACCTCGATAGATGGCAGTTACTGCAAAGATTGTTCCAGCATTTTTGGAAAAGGTGGAGCAATGAATATCTAGCAAGATTGCAACAACGACCAAAATGGGCTCGTCCGAAGGCCAATCTGAAGATAGGAGATTTGGTGCTTATTAAAAACGAACTCCTTTCTCCTCTCCGATGGAAGTTAGGGAGAATTAGTGCTACATTTCCTGGCTCTGATGGAAAGGTTCGTGTAGTGAATGTGACCACCTCGAGTGGAGAACTTAAGCGTTCCATTACAAAACTGTGTCCTTTACCATTAGACTATGATTGAATTTTAATTATTTCCATTTATGTTTAATTTGTCATTTTAGACGTGTCTTCATGTATTCTATTTCTAAGTATTTTCATTGAAATTCGTATTTGTTGTTTTCTGTTTTTTTAAATTGATTTTTTATGTATCTGTTGAATCCCTGTGGGCTTCAAGGCCGGGAGAATGTTGAGTATTTTCCTACGAGATGGCGCACGGACAACCCGACCTCCCGGGGATGTCACCGCGCCTGCATGTTTATGTTCAAAGGGGCTGCTTAACCACCCCCTGTTTTCTTATTTATTTGTCACTTGCGAGGGGACTGCCTGCCGAGAACCAACCTCGCAGCTTCGCTCTCCGTTGTTACTTGTTAATAAATCTGTTATTTGTTAATTCTGAGTTCTATTCTGTTAACTCACAAAGCACAGAACGGGATCGATTGACGTGTCCAAACAACCCCCAAAAGATCAACTTAAAACATCTCGAATTGCTGTACAAGCCTTAAAGGAAAGGAAGGAATCGGAGAGGGATAAGTTAATTCTGCTGTGAAGTACTGAAATTAGTTTGTGAGTCGCGTATATTATCTCTATTCTCTGTTGCCATTAATGTGTTTTCTTTGTTGCGATTTTTGTGAATATTGTGAATATTATTTTAGATTCTTCAGTGAATTGTTAGTTATTCCTAGTCACTGCCGACATTAATTACTTCCAAGTCCATGCATTCTAGTATTAGAGCCCACGGAATCCCATTTACACTAGATCTGACATGGGAAAAGTATATTTAAGACTGCTCCTGAGATATATCTGATGGTTGAGGCAATTTCGTTACATAATATTTTCACACTATTGAGTTAATTCTAAGAATCTAACAGAATGTATGGGACACAGTTAACTTCATATGTACCCCATTTGTTCTGTTTAGAAGGGGACCATCCTTTTCCCCAAACGTCCAGCATACGAAGTTCTTGATTGAGTTGAAAATTAATATTGCATTTATTTACTTATATATATTTAAAATTCGTATACAGTAGTGGATTCCATCTTAGTCAGTTTAGCCCATGCTTTAACTTCAAGCAGTCAGTTGTGAAAATTTAAAAACATCTAAGATATATAAATTATGATTATACAGAAGCAAAATGACTTATTAATTGAGATATTAGCACCAATACTTAACCAATACTATTTTCTTTTGGTAATTTTTTTAAGAATTTTAATTCAAAATCATCTTTATAAAAAGTAGTGCTTTCACATTCCCCTTAACTCCTATAGGCATTTCAGGGATGCTTTTATGGAGGACAGGAAAATAAGTTTTCGAATGAAATACTGAAAATAGCTATATAAGTGCTTGAATTGGGTCTCCTGTGACAATTATCTGTGATAAGCTTTTTTCCCTTTATAAAATAACTAGCAGTACCCGCACGGCGTTGCCCTTGACATTATTCTTATTTGTCCTCACTGATTCTGAAAACATTAAGAAAAAACGATAATTTTAAGAGTGAATCCCACCACCACCCGACATGACACGGGCATGTCGTCTCATTCCTTCCACCTCACTGATTCTTGCTTAGAGAACTTCATGATACCCTGATGAATGTTCTTCCATTTGGTGCTAGGATGTAAAGATTCTCTGCTTTTCCAACTCTTGAAAAACTCACATACAATTGACCGTGGGAGAAACACTGTTTAATGAGATCGAGTCCTACAACTTAACCGAACTTACGAAACTTAAACGAACAGGAAACTGAAGTCGTGTAAATTGGAGTGGGAGATCCGAAGGGATGATTGGGATCCTAGGAATGAATACGTCTTCGCCTGTGGCATGTCCAATCATGATGGTGGCTTCAATAATATTCGGCATCAGTTTCTTGATAGAGTCTTGTTCCATTGCAGAGTGAGGTGGATGCAGATTTCTGAGAAGCATAATCGGTTTCCCAATTTCTAGCTGTAATATGTGCGAGGGTACTCCAAATGGCTCCAATGTGTACAAAAACTGTTGTGTAGTTCACAGCCTCATCTGTGTCACATGTAGTGTCGATAGATTTGTTTTATACAAATACAGAAATTATACAAATTCAAAAGTAAGTTATGAAAAAACCACTATTGAAATAAAAATGTGATTGAATCTTTAAATATAACGCTATACTTTTAAAAAATCTTGTTACCTCACTGATTACGACAAGCAACCTAAATCAATCACTGTCAGCGAAATCAAAACCAAATTAAACAGTAATAAACACTGTTACCTCATTTCATGTAATTCATTAACGGAGTTGCAGAAAATTTCTTGATGGTAGGAATTTGGCACTTGGAGTCGAACATGTAGGGGTGGAGCTTCAGTTTGCTTTTCATTGGTGGTACGAAAAAGGACAATACAGAGAAACCAGTTTCAGAATTGAAAAAGCTGCATAAAATCAATTAAATTTTTAAAAATAATTGTGTTGAATTCAAAAAATAAAAGGATAGAGTAAAAGTAAGTACAGAAAAAAATTGGTAGGATTAGAGTATATTTACTATTTTTAAAAAATATAGAGGCGAAAAATAAAAGTTATCCGTCGGCGGATTTGAACTCAGGAGGTCTCCCTCCAAAGCACTAACCTCTACTGCAGTACGTCGCTACACTATCATTTCAATGTGAGGAGGGGTGTTTTTAGTGAAGAGAGCATGTGCGATAAGTATCTGCCAGATCGGTCTGCGCAGATATGTCATAGTGGAGGAGGGGTTACACGCGCAGCACAAAATATTAATTAAAAAGTTTTCTAGATTAAATTTTAAAATTCGAGCTTTGAGGGACATTCAGTCACCTTTAGGACTACCTGTGGGCCGAATTTCATGGCTGTAACTGCTATAGATTCGTTTGGACACCACACACAAACACTTCCTTTTATAATAGTAGAAATTTTGTAAAAGCACTTAACTTTTGTATTTGGCTCGTCTTCTATTCACCATGGCACTCGATGCGGAGAAAATCCAATATCGACGAGCTTGTTATATTGCATGCGAATGTTCTCGATTTCTTTCTTGTGGCGTGATTTTTTTCCTTCCAGCTGTATATATTTTCCCTTTATTACCCTATATAACTCCCATATCTTCTGTCTCCTTTTATATTCCACGCTGATGAATCGCCTCTCTCTTTTTCTCCCTGACTTCCATTATTATCTTTATTTTACTGTTATCGATCTCTACCCTCTACGATCTTTTGGGTATAATGGATTGGTCATGCTGCTCTTTCTGCTGTCGATGAATTATTTATGTAAACGGAATGCTCTGCTTCAATCGTAGGTTCTGGTTTAAAAATAGGCCGAGCAGCGAATGGGAAAGCATAAAGAACGGATTGGTTACGGTTTGTTATGGCTCGTAGAGAACCTGCAAGATTTGAAGCGACATCTTGCTTACCAGTGTGCTGGATGAAAGACAAAAGTGGGAACTATTACACTCTGAGGCCAAAAAAGTAATTCATAGAAATCGGTTTAAGTGCCATTACAATAGACTTGTCTAAAATAAGAGGCACAATCTGGCCATACGAATGTGTCTGGATGAATGTCCAAGACTTATAGTGTGCTTGAAGAATGCGTTTATTGGTTCTCCTTCCTTAAGGAATGAATACATTGTCTCATAACTCAACTAGAATAAGTTCTTTACGACAGTTTGTGACTTGGGGAAATTATTATGGGGCCCGAGTATAAGAACCTAGTTACAACTTTTACTAGGCCGCTTTAATTGTCTGATTTAATTTATTTGTTTTTCACTTTATATACTCAGACTTCCACACATCAGCACTCCGAGCCCCAGTACCACGTTAACTGATGGCCCTTATGAAGTGCAAACATCATCGGCTTACAAGTGAAACACTAAGTCAAAATTTTCAAGATATGAGTTTTTTTAAACTTTTTCTAGATCATAATACGGTGATCTTTAGACTGACTGGTGGAGTCCAGTGAGTTAGGTTTTTTGCATGAAGGTTAGATTTCTTCAGGAACACCTAGTTAATTTAGCTTATAGTGAGTAGAATCCCCCCTCGCTTTCTCAGACTTGTTTTTTGACTTCATGTGTTTCTCTTGTAAGCCGACGATGTTATGTATTATTAAGTACTCAATGTTTAACTTGCACAAATGTATAAATTTTGTCCTTTTCCTTTGTGCACGCCTCAATAAAATTCCAATTTTTTCGAATGTTTGTCCATGAGAAGTATTACGATGCATAAATTTGATGCGCATTCTTGTTCCATTGACTAATGCTTCCTTTGTATTTAAGTTTCTGATCAGCAAAACGATGCAATTAACTTTCAATACTAACTTATGTGGTGGCAAATTATGCCAAATCTCATACTCCTCCGTGCGCGCAATGTGTTTAAAAAGGGGTACAAAGTTTTTTCTTCACGTATTAATATATAGATTACAGTATATGAATGTAAACAATTAATGTTTTATTTTGTTTAATTTAATATGCAGTGCAACTTGGATAAAACGAACGTCTCTAATTCGAAATCGTCGTTAATTCGAAGATTTCTCTTAGTCCCTTGAACTTCTCGTTAAATCAATGTTAAAAAATCGTGGATTATTCGAAGTTCAACTTCCTTAATTCGAATTTTTTTATAAAAACTTTCGAACCATAACGACTTTTCGGCCTTTCATCGTTAAGAAATCATCGCCGGAATACCTCCACCTGTTCGACACGTGAAAGCTGAAATCCCCTTCCCCCACCTGTTCAACACGTAACAGCTGAGACCCCCCTTCCCGCCACCTGTTACGTAAGCTACAGTAAATGTAATATGTACTGTAGCTTACGTAATATAAATCTTATTTTGTTTACATACATATAATGATTAAGTCTTTCATACCATGATCTTTCTGAATAAATATTTACTTATTGATAGAATAATCTTTTCAAGCATTCCGTGGACCTGAAATTTAAGTTAAAAGATGTAACTTTTTTAATTCGAAGTTTTGGATAATTCGAATTTTTTTAGTGGTCCCTTCAGCTTCGAATTATCCAAGTTGCACTGTATTTGTAACGCATATTATACATTAATTTTATCTTTCTGCACTCCATCTCCATATGAACTTTAATTATGCCAAATCTCATACTCCTCCGTGCGCGCAATGTGCTTAAAAAGGGGTACAAAGTTTTTTCTTCACGTATTAATATATAGATAATTCTCGGATCGTTTTTGCACGCGCTGACAAATACCTTTGAAATAGTGTTTAAATTTGAAATTCGGGTAGCTGTAGGCTACAATTAATCTCGTTCTACAAATAGCGATTTTCAATGTGGAGATGCTCCCTGAAATTGGCAGCATTTTTAACATTGAATATCTCCAGATATAAAGATAGTAAAGTCATGAAATTTTAAATTGTCTTTTAAAATTTGTTAACGGAAATTTCTTGCGTGTAAAATCTTCGAATAAGCTTTATCGGACCATTCGCTTTATTTTTAATCCTCACTCATCCGTCAATTTTCATTTTGCACTTCATGTGCTATATTTCGTTTTATGTATGGTTTAGTGCGTTACATTTGTTCAAAAATGCAGTCCACTATTGGAAGTCACCAGTTTGATGGTTAGTTCTGCAGCTGTTGAGTGCATATAAGTAACAAAATCATTTTTCTTATTTGTAATCTGAAGCTATAAGCGGTAGTGATTTTATTTAAACACATTGTGAGCCAGACTCCTTATCACCATCTATCCTCTCTAACGGGTTTTGATAAAAATATAAATCATATAAATTAGTTTGTAAGAATGTATTAAATGGGTCATTCCATGTGAAAACACCCGTTTTGAGAAAAAGTTGCACCATAATCATGGATTTTTTCAAATTTTTACCATAGATAGACCCTTAGATCTCAATTTTTAAAATATTTTGTCCAATATTATCCGAGATACAAGAATTTAAAAATTGGCGACCATCTTGGATTTGCCACACTGTCTATACAGGGACTTGAGAACTAATAGTTCAAATTTAATAATTTTGGTACCAAATGGAAGCCATTTATTTCAGCAGAGTATGTGAAGTACAAAACCAGTGGTAATTTTACATTTTAGTGGGGTTTTTTACATGCAAAGTGGGTAATTCAGTAAAAGTTGGCAACTCTAAAACAACGGATCTCTTGGAAACACAATTCAAAATGTAAGGTTCATTTGTAAGTTTCAAGGAAAATCGTATAATCTTACAATTCAGCCCAAATCCGTACATTGTACGGCCAAACTGCACATGTTGGCAGGTATACAATAAGAATATTGATTACGTGTGCTGCAATTAACGAATCAATGCATATTTCCAATTAAGCATAGATTAGAGATTTTTCAGAAGGAATCTATTATTACAAGCATTTTCGAGATAACATGTTATACTGATGGTTTGGGTATGGTTTCGTGGTCATTTTTTGCTACACAAGGGCACAAGTACACTAATGGCCATTAAAATTGCTACACCAGGAAGGCGGCACGCCATACACGTGAAATTTGCATGACAGATAGAACATGCTGTGATATGCAAATGATTAGATTTTCAACGCATTCATGCAAAGCAGGCGGTGGTAGCGACACCTACAATGCTATAAAAGAGATTTGACAGCAGGTTTCTCATACTGGAAATGTATTTGAACCTACCGGGATTGTTCTCTTGTGAGAAAGTTGTAATGCCTCGTGTAAGGAGAAATGCCTACCAGCACGTGTCTGACTTTGATTGAGGAAGGATTGTAACCTACCGGGATTGCGGTTTATCGTACCACAGTATTGGTGCTCGCGTTGGTCGAGATCCCATGACTCAGCAGAATATGGAATCAATGGGTTCAGGACAGTCATACGGAACGTCGTGCAGGATCTCAGCGGCCCCCCATCACTAACAGCCGAGAAGACAGACATGTTATCCGCATGGCCACAAGGGATCGTACAGTCATGTCACGAGCCCTGAGTCGAGAAATGGAGTCGTTTGCAAGACAACAAGTGTCTGCTCGAACAGTTCGACGACGTTTGCAGCAGCATGGACTGTCAGCACGGCGACCATGGCTTCGGCTACCCTTGACGCTGCATCACAGACAGGAGCGCCTCCAATGGTGTGATCAACGACGAACCTGGACGCAGGAATGACATCACGTCGTCTTTTCAGGCGAATCCAGGTTCTGTATACAGCATCATGATGGCCGCATCCGTGTTTGGCGGCATAGCGGAGAACGCTCATTGCCAGCTTGCATTCGACATCGTCATACTGGCCCATCACCTGGAGCGATAGTATGGGGTGCCATTGGATACACGTCTCGATCACCTCTAGTTCGAATTGCCGGCACTTTGAACAGCAGCCGTTACATTTCTGATGTGTTAAGACCCGTGGCTCTGCCCTATCTTCGAGGCCTCCGTAACGCTAGGTTTCAGCAGGACAATGCACGACCGCATGTTGCCCGTACTGTCCTGACCTTCCTTGATACAGAACATGTTCGACTGTTGCCCTGGCCAGCACGTTCTCCTGATCTCTCGCCAATTGAAAACGTGTGGTCAATGGTTGCCGAGCGGCTGGCACGTCACCACTCGCCATTCTTTATAGTCGATGAACTGTGGCCTAGTGTTGAAGCTGCATGGACTGCAGTACCCGTACATGCCATACAATCCCTGTTTGACTCCATGCACAGGCGGATAAGTGCTGTTATTGCTGCCAGAGGTGCCTGCTCTGGATACTGATTTCTCAGGATCTATACCTCCAAATTTCCTGTAAATTTAATCATTCGTTCTTGCCACTATAATGTATGTGTCCAATAAATATCATTCTGTTATTTGCATTCCTTCCTGGTGTAGCAATTTTAATGGCCAGTAGTGTAATATGCAATAAACGAAAGTATTTGGGTCATTCCATATGGGGACACCTGAAGGGTGTTGCACCATAGTCATGAATTCTTTTCAAATTTTTACCAGATAGATATGGCAGTGAAGGGAAACCCTTAGATCTCAATTTTTAAAATATTTTGTCCAATATTAGCTGAGATACGAGAATTTAAAAATTGGTCAATTTTACAAAATGGCGGCCATCTTGGATTTGCCACTGTCTATACAGAGCCCTAACTTGAGAACTAATAGTTCAAATTTAATAATTTTGGCACCAAATGGAAGCCATTTATTTCAGGAGTGTATATAAATACAAAACCAGTGGTAATTTTACATTTTAATGGGGTTTTTTACATGCGAAGTGGAAAATTCACTTTTAAAAACAGTCGACTTTAAAGGGCTATAAAAAATGTACCCTTATTTTTCTTTGAAACTTTGTAGAAGTATTAACTAACCTATGTACTTTAATCTGAGAAAAATTCAGAAAGGTAAAATTTTCCATTTCTGAATAAAATCTATTCTAATGAGAGCATATGGATTTCAAAGCGGTGGCCATCTTACAGTTGCAAAAATGACCATAACTTAAAAACAACGGTCAAATTTGAATATTATGATGTATATATTAATTCAAAGCAAACTCACGTTTCATGTTTATATATCAATACAGTATCAAATTACCGTCCTATGCGATTTTTAATTTATTTTATAGTATGGTTGTCTTTCGAAAAGTACTTTTAAGTGGCACCGTAAAAAATGTTTTTATTTTTTTAAATACTTTTCAAAATGTTATTCGTTTACAATATTTAATTCCAGTATTTCTGTAAAAATTACATTTATGCTTAGGGTACATTATTTCAAAATTGCCAGTGAAATTCGTATACTTAATAGTTTCTTATCTTTTTAGAAATACAAAAATACTTATAACCCCAATTGTACAACACAAATACTCATAAGATATCATGAATTGATATAGTCAATAAAAAACAAAATTTATCACAGTTGACATTACTTAAATATTTTAAACTGGTCCAAAGAGAATCTTTAGAGAGAATCTGGTAGAAAATCTAATTCATATACTTTAAATTGACAAAATAAAATTAAAATTTCTTAGCACTGAAATATTTTTAAAAATATAAGTCTTTAAAGATTAAAGAACTATGCAACCAGTATATTGATTGCGTTATTGAGGAATTTTTAAAGATAAATATTGAGCATAAATAAAAATGGTCACCACATTAACATTAATGACAAAGTGGAAAGCATTATTACTTCATAATTCAATTTGTCTTGTAGTTTTGGAACAATAGTTCAATTAATTCATTTTTATCAGGAGCAACTAGGTATATTCTTCCTGTTGTAGTTGTGGGAGAAGATATGACTTTTATTATGTCTTCATAAGGAATCCAACATGTGTCTAAAGGCTCTAGCCATGTATAGGATGTACTTGATCCATGAGGATGCATGAACATAATTTTGTAATCATATTCCTCATCGCATTCCAAAATCTTTCCAATCCACCAATTAATTCCATACACACATGCAACATATTCATTTTGGAATATTGGTAATTTGATGGTTTTCACCAATCCTATGGTAGCAACGAATGTTGAAGAACCTGAAACTCTGGAAAACAGTATCTGACTTTTGTTTATTGGTGTAAAGCAGTGATTTGTCCTTGTTCCTGTAATTGATTTCCCATTGCGTATGTATCTGCTAATTGATTACTAGCAATTTCAATTTTCGATTTCGCTATGAAAAAGTATCTATTCCTTTTATGGACTCTTTTGAAAAGTTGTATAAATCAAATGCATTTAATATTGCATCTTTGTATGGACGCTGAAGGCTTGCTTTAGTGGCCATACGCTTTATGGTGCCACCAATACCATCGCAAGCTCCTTTTCCATGACAAGAGGCAAAAAAAGTGCCACTCTGCTTTTACACCATGGTCTTTTTCATGATGGCAAATATTAATAAAATTTTAAAAATTTTTGTATTGGGCTGAGGACCCTCACTGAAATACTTTATGTATTTAATTTGTGGAACTTGGGGTGATTAAATGTTTGGCAATCACCTTTTGCAATGTCCAAAATGTTGTAGTGTCATGCACTAAATTATCACTTATAACACACATAGAAATAGATTTCACATGATCATGATCCTTAACATATGCTAGAAAAGGATGACTTGTTGCCTGCTCTTTTTTCCAATGAATGCTTTGAATGACATCTTGTATAATACAAGTATAATTTTCAGAAAAATCTGCCACGATGATAGCAGTATCCAGACTCAGTTCATCCTTTGCTTTTTTAAAATAATAACTTTGAGATTTTGTAATAGTGATGGGCACATAAAGTAGAAAGTTTTTCAAACAAATTGTCAATGAATTCATCTACTGATGTAATTAATGTTTTTAATTCTGCCCCATCAGTCTGCCCATTGTTTATAAGTAATTTCTAATTCGTCATTTTGCATTAAATATTCTTTAAGTATTTCTGGAGATGGATACTTATCACATCTGTACACCATGCATGTTTCTGGATCAATGCTACAAACTAGTTTTTTAACAATGATAGTCATTTACATGAATAGCATGAAGCATGAACTTAATATCCTGATATATACAAACACACACTGAATGAATACCTTTACTTCAATAGTCACACATTCTCTTGGTCGTAGTGAGCAAAATTTAGAAAGTCCTATTTTTAAATTATGATCCTTAAATGCAATGTATAATTCTTTCAAGTTATACAAAATCAGTCTCTTGTTTTAATAAATACTCTTCCATTTTCAGAAGGAACAGAAATGCAATCTTTTTTTCCTGAACACATACGACTGTTATAATAAAATTTTATAACTTTTTCTACAATATCAGAACTTAATTTTACACTTTTTCTTTCATTAGGAATTGATTATATACATTCAGTTTATAAATTTGGTGCTATTTTTTTACTAAATACTCTGGTGTTAAAATAAATCTTTGTTTTCTGGAATGTCCATGAATCTGGTACTAATGTAAGAATTTGAACCTTTTCTTTAAATGAAAGCATTTACAAACTTATTTTTCAATTTTTCCGTTATGGATTTGCAGTCTGAACAATTATTATCTTTTGAATTTTGTGGGTTTTTAACATTTGTAACATCAGCACCTACAGATGCTTTAGCAGCAACACATCTAGTTAATTTTTCTACTTTAGAACACATGTAAGTCAATTTTCTTTCAGAACTATACCTACTCACTTTTACAGGTGATAGATCCAAAATTTCACTTTTGTTCAGTTCTTCTATCACTACTGTGGGATCTCTATAATCAGTGTCCATGTTAGGTATTGTAATCACTGCATCAGTAACCGATGAAGTCACTGAAGAAAAGCAGTCTATGCATAACTTTTTTCCAGTATTAAGTACTTCAGGATTTGCCAAAGATAAATTCAAGGAAATTGTTTTCAGATTTTGCTCTGATCTTGTTTGGATGTTTGTTAAATGGGTCACAACATGTTTTCTGTTTACTTGTAACATCTTAAAAATTTATCCTTGTCCTGCAGCTTGACCTGCAGATACTTCCACTTTCATAGATTTTTTTCATTTGAAATTAGGTGATATAGTCTCCTTTTTAATATTTCTGAATCATGAGGAGACGATTTAAAGACAGGAATAAACTCAGTACACAATGATACTTTAAGTTTTTTGCAAACAAAACATTCCATCTCCAGCATAGAACTCACAAATACTGAAAAAAACTTTGCAACTGTTTGATGACCTAACTATCTTCTACATATTTTAGCAAACGATATTTATTTAAAAGAGTACAAATTCTTATATATGTTTTATCAAACGATAATTTAATTATTAATTAAATATAATATATTTTAGCAAACAAAATTTATTAATCTTTTTATTTAAAATGTTTTAGAATAGAATTTACAATTTGTGTGTGATGACTGTTCGTTTGCTATGTGTATTGATATATAAACATGAAATGTGAGCTTGATTTGAATTAGTACATCATAAAAATTCAAATTTGACCGTTGTTAAGTTACGGTCATTTTTGCACTGCAAGATGACCACCGTTTTGAAATCCATGTGCTGTCATTAGAATAGTTTTTATTCAGAAATGGAAAAATTTACCTTTCTGAATTTTTCTCAGATTAAAGTACATACAGTGGCTCCCAAAAGTGTTCGTACATTTTAAAAATTTGTAGAAAAAGCGCTGTAGCCTGGAATTGAATTCAAATACACTGCTGGCCACCGTAAATGCAACACCCTGAAGGAAGCATGCAAATAATATGAAATTTACAACATGCATTAGCGGAGGTGAGATATGCAAATGATTAGAATTTCAGCGCAGACGCACATCACGCGCGCCTGTGGCGCCACTTCAAAGCGCTATTTAAGGCTTGGAGATTTCGACGATTTCAAGTACGGCAATTGTGTTTTTCTTGTGTTTTTTTCAAAAAAACGATCAATTATGCCTCGTAGAAAACAGCGATCATCTTTTGATCATGTATCCGAGTTCGACAGAGGAAGGATAGTGGCCTACCGAGATTGTGGATTATCTTTCAGGGAAATCGGTAGTCGTGTTGGATGAAACCAAACAACTGTAATGCGGATATGTGATCGTTGGATGCAGGAGGGTACGACGGACCGACGTGTTCGATCGCATCCACCTCAGTGCACCACTTCACGTGATGACAGGCATATTGTGCGTATGGCAGTGACGGATCGCTCAGCCACATCACGAACCATAGCACAGCACATTCAGTCTGTACCGCATCATCCAGTGTCTGCGCGTACCATTCGACGCCGTTTACAGCAGAGTGGTCTGTCCGCAAGACGTCCATTGCTTCGTCTACCCTTGACGCAGAACCACAGACGTTTCCGCCGCCAATGGTGCGATGAAAGAAGGATGTGGACGGCAGAATGGAATGAAATTGTCTTTACTGACGAGTCACGCTTCTGTCTGCAACACCACGATGGTCGGATTCGAGTCTGGAGACACCGTGGAGAGAGGATGCTGAACAGCTGCGTTATGCACCGCCACACTGGTCCTGCACCGGGTATTATGGTATGGGGCGGTATTGGATATCACTCTCGCACTCCTCTAGTACGCATTGCTGGTACTTTAAACAGCCAGCGCTACATCTCCGAAGTGTTGGAGCCAGTTGTCCTTCCTTACCTTCAGGGCTTGCCCACAGCCATTTTTCAACAGGATAATGCGCGACCACACGTGGCACGCATTGTCCAAGGGTTCTTCGTCAATCGCCAGATTGAATTGCTTCCCTGGCCAGCTCGTTCTCCGGATCTTTCGCCGATAGAAAACATGTGGTCCATGGTTGCTCAACGATTGACCCAGAATACATCCCCAGCTGCCACACCAGATCAACTTTGGCAACGTGTGGAAGCTGCTTGGTCTTCTGTACCCCAAGAACACATCCAAAGTCTCTTTGAATCAATGCCGAGGCGTGTGGCAGCGGTGATCTCCAACAATGGCGGCTACTCTGGCTATTGATTTTGGCAGGAACCACACTTCACAGAAGTCTATAAATTTAATCATTTGATACTTGGTCAACATGTTATCTACAAAATAAATTTTGTTGTGATATCTCTTGTCTTTCTTGGTGTTGCAATTTGGGTGGCCAGCAGTGTATAAAGTCCAATATTTTTTCATATGATCTCCATGTGACTGAATAAAACCTAACATTTTTTTAAAAAATATTGACTCATTTTCTTTATAAAAGTGAAAATGCAAGGAGGCAGAGAAAGAACACGTCACAAAAGTGATCGTACACCGAAACATTTTCGGATAAATTCATAAATAAAATTATCGTTTATCGCTTTTTTTATTTTTACATTGTAGTGACATTTATAAAATCGTCTGGCTTTAACTTCTGCTTGCTTACTTCGTAATATTCTATTATTTAAAAATGGCTCGTAGTCGTAAGGAAACAACGAAAATTGATTATTTTTCATCATAGTGGTAAATCAGTTCGGAATATCTCTAAATTAGTAAATTTATCTCATTCTACGGCGCAGTATGTGATAAAACGCTTTAAAGAAAATCGGATCGAAAACAAGGTAATGGGAAAGGTCGTCCGGCAAAGTTAACTCAACGGGATCAGAGATTTATAGTTAGAAAATTTGTGAAAAATCCACGTTTGAGTGCTGTAAAAATTTCTACAGAATTTACTGAAAAATTTTCTACTTCAATTTCATCTGAAACTGTTCGACGAGTGCTCAGATCAGCTGGATTAAATGGGTGTTCTGCCCGAAGAAAATTTTTTGTAAGTGCGAAAAACGGAAAGCTTAGGATTTTCTTCGCAAAATCAATGATAAATAAGCCCGAAACGTATTGGAATCATGTCTTATTTGCAGATGAAAGCAAACTTAACATGTTTGGTTCCGATGGGCGTATAATTGTATGGAGAAGAACAAATGAGAAACTTAATCCCAAGAACTTAGTTGGAACAGTAAAGCATGGCGGTGGAGGTGTCCTTGTGTGGGGGAGCATGCCAGCATCAGGACTAGGTAATTTGGTATTTGTTGATGGCGTAATGAATCATGCTCTTTATTTAAATATTTTAAAAGACAATTTTAAATTATCAGCCCAAAATTTGGGTATTGGAAACAACTTTGTTTTTTATCAAGATAACGATCCTAAGCACATGGCTCTCAACGTTCGCCTCTGGTGTCTATAATCGTCCACAAGTTCTGAAAACACCACCTCATTCACCGGATTTAAACACAATAGAACACATTTGGAGAGAACTGGAGGTTAGAGTACGAAGACACGACATTAAAACGAAAAGCGAACTAAAAACAGTAATGATTAAAGAATGGAGGAACATTAATGCAGAAATTACAAAAAACTAGTGAACTCTATTCCCAGACGTTTAAAAGCTGTTATGGATACTATAGGATATCCTACTAAGTACTAATTTACCGAAATATTACAATATTTACTAATATGTAGAGATTTTTTTAAAGTGTACGAAGACTTTTGTGAGGTAACTTTTTTGTTACTTTTTGATTATTGATTTTCCAAAAAAAAAGTTTTACTATGTTTTTAAATTATTTTAGGTAGTTTTGTTAAGAACAAGTTATATATATAGATATTATTAAAAAATTCCAATTCTGAAATATTAATTTTTATTAATGGAGAGAGCAATATTTCATTGAAATTCGTAAGTGTACGAACACTTTTGGGAGCCACTGTATGTTAGTTAATACTTCTACAGAGTTTCAAAGAAAAATAAGAGGGTACATTTTTTATAGCCCTTTGAAGACGACTGTTTTTAAAAGTGAATTTTTCACTTCGCATGTTCAAAACCCCACTAAAATGTAAAATTACCACTGGTTTAGTATTTTATATACACTCCTGAAATAAATGGGTTCCATTTGGTGCCAAATTACTAAATTTGAACTATTAGTTCTCAAGTTAGGGCGCTGTATAAACAGTGACAAATCCAAGATGGCCGCCATTTTGTAAAATTGACCAATTTTTAAATTCTCGTATCTCGGCTAATATTGGACAAAATATTAAAAAAATTGAGATCTGAGGGTTTCGCTTCACTGCCATGTCTATATGGTAAAAATTTGAAAAAATCCATGTCTATGGTGCAACACCCTTCAGGTGTCCCCATATGGAATGACCCAAATACTTTCGCTTATTGCATATTACTATCAGCATAATATATGGTCTAATTAGCCCTTGTATAGCAAAAAATCATATCCAAACCATCAGTATAACGTGTTATCTTGAAAATGCTTGTAATAATAGATTCCTTCTGGAAAATCTCTAATCTGCTTAATTGGAAATATGCATTCTTTAATTGCAGCACACGTAATCAATATGCTTATTGTATACTTGTCAACATGTACGGTTTGGCCGTATAATGTACGGATTTTGGCTGAATTGTTAGATTATACGATTTTCCTTGAAACTTACAAATGAAACCTACATTTTGAATTTTGTTTCCATGAGATCCGTTTTTTAGAGTTGCCAACTTCTACTTACTTTTCCAAAATTTCCACGGAAAAACATTCTTTGCTCAAAAATAAATTTTTCATCCTCAAAGTTTGTTTCTCCCCAGCTTTTTATCATCTGCATATAAACCAGGTTACGGCACCAAAAATTCAAGAAACGAGTGAAAAATGGATATCATTAGTATCACAAAATCAAGGTCGATGTCCATGTGGTTGCTCTTTTCTTTCACCAACAATCAGCCTAAAACGTTATTTTGTGTATGTGTGTGGGAAAGGGGGAGGCAAACCAGCCATTATAAATGCGAAAATATAGCAAAACATAATAGCGAATTTTTTGAATTTTTGTAATAGTGGGTGTTTTGAAAATGTTTTTATACATTTCACACACATGTCAACCCATAAAAATTGTAAGATTTCCAAAAATGGACATGGTGACAGGTATGAAAAATACCCGCCGTTTTATTTCTCTTAGTATAAAAAATGTTAAAAATGATCAAAGCGTGGACTACAATACGAACTTTTACAATTTCTTATCTTCTGGAATAAAAATAAGGTATCGTAAAATTTCGTATTTGTTTTGTTCTGCATCAAGATACTTTCCGGTTTTTCAACCACTACCAAATTCAGTTTGTGATACTTAATTTTTCAGAAATATATTTAAAAAAACTTTCAAAAGCTTTTTTACCATAAATTATGTTTAATGAAATAATTTGCATTATTTATCCCCTTCATCTGCCAAAGAAAACTTGTGTATTTCATATGCAGTAAAGAAATAAGACGCAAATATTGCATGTTTAAACTTAGATTGCATGATTGTAATTACTGCAAATTTCAAAATATTCTTCTGTGTGAAGTCTTAACAGGACGGACATAACTGAAAAATATTAAAAGTTTTAATTTTATGTGGAGAAAATTAGAGATATACACAAACTGTGGTGGGGGATGCATTTCTGGGAAAAAATGATCAAAATTTAATTTTCCTCTTTCGCTCATTCTATTTTTTTGGAAGTAGGAATCTGCACAATTTTTTAAAATGTACAGTTTTTGCGTGATCAAGTATGGTTATATGCGTTGTACATTATTTTTGATAATTTTGTCTTTATATCTTATATAATTCTGTATTGTAATCTTATGTAATAATCTACAAATTATATACATCTTGCGATGCGTAAATTATGTGCACATTTAAAATGAAACTATCGTCTCGCGAATTGTGCTCTGAAAGCAAAAAGTCTTACCAACACCATCCTCGTTGCTGCAAATTCGCGAGTCAGCCCACTTTTCTTTAATTCTTTTGGCATTATTGAAGCACGTCCGCAAGCAACCAAATAAAACTTGCTACTTTAATAACAGTGTGATTGGCTTCTAGTTGCACGTGATGGAACTGCCAAGTGTGAAAAAATTAAGTAGGATAGTTTTTGTGTCGTTTATAGCCGTCGGTATGGTATTAGTAAACAAGTTTAAACTATACAACAAATATATTAGTTCCTCTCTGCCCCTCTTGAAATTAGTTTAAAAATGACGGAACAGCATTTGTTTTTGGCAATAAGGAAACAACATTTGACCTGCATTATTTTGACCGCGTACAATTGCCTATTGCATTGTTCGGGCTTCCGAGCCTGGTTTTCATTACTTAGGTACGCGTATAGTAATAATCATGATGTTTTTAATCCTCTTTGCCGTTCTTTTTTCTTGAATTCGATCAATGGGCACTTAGATATTTCTTCTGTTCTTTTTCTAGGTCTTACTCGTGTACGAGCTTTTGGAACTCTCCGCATTTTTAGTAATGGAATTTGTTTTGGTGAATGGCCCCCGTATTTTTACCACAACCTTTTTATGGGAATCATAAAATAGAAGAGGGCATTACTGAATTTCCCTCGTCTTTTTGTTGTTTTGAGTATCTTTTCTTAGATTTTTTACATCGCTCTCTATTGGAAGATAGGATCCGGGAGAGGGTTATACCAAACTGTAATCGCTTTGTTGATAAAGTGAATAAAACGATTGAGTAAAATGAAAAGATATGCTGTATTAATCTATTGCTGGTGGGCGCGTTTTCGGTTTCATATTTGAAACAATTAATTTATTGAAAATTAATTAACATATTTGAAAAAATGTCAATGATTTCAATACAATTAGTGATCTGCTTCAATGAAGTGTTTTGCTTTATTTGTTTTCTGACTGTATTTGAGTGTCTTTTTTTCTTGCATTTTTGGATCATGTACTTTTTTTTTTCTCTAATTGGATGTTTCTTCTGTAGAGAAACAACAATTAAATAAAAAAAAGTACGAAATCATATCCTACTATTTCTCTGATATATTACGAGATTGTTTTTTGAATTACAGAAAACTTTACGACATTTTGCACTGCAAATTATCAGTAAACATTTACTAATTTACAATTTTTTAAAAAGCGCTCTCTAAAATGCAGCGTACTGTAGACCATTTTGGATCGCCAGAATTTATCCAGTCCATTATTTATTAGACTTCAGACATACTGGGAGAGGCAAAGGTGCCAAATCCTTTTCGAAATGCATGCCAAATGTTCACATCTGTTATATGAATATTTATACGTATACATATTCTTGTGACCTCAAATAGAATATAGTGTTTCTTAAAGACATCTTTAACATTTTAAACTAATTTAATTTATAGTAAAGGTTGAATTAAAATTTGAATTGAAGATAATTTTGTGTTTGTATACAATTAACATTTACAGAAATTAAATTTGACTTTTATTGTAGTTTAATTATAATGGGCGTAGGTTAAATTTGATTTTTTTTGTATCAAGTATTTTAATTATAAATTTTGAAGGAACATGATTCGGGAGTCTAAAATAAACCAGCTAATTTAATTTAATTTAATATTTATGAAACTCAAACAAATGAAATAAATAAATGTTATTTTCCAGGGTATGCCGATTTAAATCAACTTATTTTTTATTAAAAATATTGATTTAAATCAAAATTTTAAATTTCATTTTTCTTTCTGTTACGTTAAATAATGTTGAAAATGAAATAACCAAACAATATGCATGTTATTTAATTCAAATAAGTTAAGAACTTTGCTCGTACTGAGTTCATCCATCACCCCAAAATTATATTGAAAATCGTCCTTCCTGTGAAGACACTAAATAACAGTATTTGTTGATTGGGATCATAATTACCAGACACGTATGTATTTTCATTTTGGGCCATTGACCAACCATTGTCACTCACAAGCCTGCTCATTAGCGTGAGTTTTATTTTAAACATTCCATTTGACTATAAATCGCACGTGGCCAATTTTGAATCATTTTCCATGTTATGAGTGAAGATGCTCAAAATACATTCACTAAAAATATTAAAATTATGGCAATTTGCTTTCTTTTATAAGATGTTCTAGTTGTTTATTTTGTATTGTAGTCTGTTCATAAAAATATAAAGACACAAGGAAACGCTTTTCTTCAGTATCACAAAGCATTCCAATGTTTCACATAAATCTTTATAATTGGCAATTTTAATAGTTTCATTTTGTTTTGTGTAATATATTGGTTAATTTTTATTTCAATTGGGAAATTTTATGCATTGATCCCTTAGAATTCTCTACACTGCTAGAATAACTGTTCAATATTTATGGAATTGGAATATAACATACTCACTCATCTGATAATTGAGTGAGTATGTTGAGAAAAGATTATGAGTTGAAGCAGAAAGCTATTGGAATTGATAAATTTTTTATTGCAAGCTCAAAATTCCACTGAATTGGCATTATCTGAGGGAGCTATTACACTTGTTTTCTATGCTGTTCATATAGAAAAACTTAATTTTTTGTTTTATATATAAACCCTTTTTGTGTTCTTCGAATATACCTATGAAATACTTGTCAATGCTCAAAGAATTTGAAAAATGGACATATTTAATTTCAAATTTATGTATTACATGTCATCTCATTTTTTTACTGTTAATTTACAAAAAAATAACATTTTTTCACCAATAAGTTATTTAATTAATTTTAAGCTAAAAATTAATGGAAGCAGGAATTTTTTCAAGATGCAAGTTCCTTTTTTATTTTCTATTGGTGACATGATTTTTTCTCAAAAGCAAGTCTTGAACCAATTAATTAATTTATATCAAAATAATTGAAGTAATTCAAAACATTTTATTCACATATGATAAATATATAATGCAAAAAAATTCTGAAATTGTATAATTTGAAAAATTCATAATATAGTGTCGGTGGGATTCGGCAACCTTATTTATCTGGGTCCCAAAAATTCACATCACTGGTTATAGGTTAAACTCATAGTAATCTAAACCGCTTAAAAACCAGATGGAAAAACATTGCTCATCTATCATTTGGTGCACTGTATTTTCTCTATCATGTGATTTATTTTGCTAATTCCTATGTCGCATTTTAATCTTTCAAAAATTTATCCGGCTATATTTCTTAATACATTAATGTTTAACATTAAATTACTTAATTAATGTTTTATAATATTAATGTTTTACATAAAAATATTAATGTTTAAATGCATCAAAACTATCTAGATACTACACTGTAATTTGCGTGTCTCATGTCCAATAAATTTAAACTAGTACTGGCAATGAATTAATTAAAATCATAAAAATCCGATTTAAATAAAAAAAAAGTGTGATTTAAATCAAATAAATCCGATATTTTTGATTTAAAAAAAATCATGATTTTTTCATACCCTGTTTTCTAAAATTTTCTTTACATACATTTTTTATCGATTCCAATGGGAAATACTTTTAAGATTAAAATTTGTTTTTCTGCTTTTTTTATGAAATTTGTCAAGCTGCTATGTATGCTATATGCTATATATTTGTATCGTGGATGCACAATTACCAAAAATTTGTTTTTTACTTTGGTCTTGTAATGAAATGAATGAACTTTTTTAAGCATTGAAATTACTACACGTCATTCTGTACCCTTTTCCGATGCACACTTCTGCATTAAATTTGATTTAAATTTTACGTCATTTAAGTTACGCCTTGAGAAACGCCGACGCTTGCTTTGAAAAATAGCGTTCACCATCCCTTATATGAATCAGCTCTTTTTTATTTTTAAACCGTTGCCGCCCGATTGATAAACTCCATACCTGTTCGTTGCGTAAATGAAGCGAACCGTAGCTTGTTGACTAATGATCGCTACACTTGTCTGTCTTTTACCTGAATTTCGGCATATCGCATTTCTGTTTTAATTCTGCTAGCACTGGCATGGAAAATGAGAAAATCGCGTATTTATCGTTACCTCTATGAAACAGTGAGTTGATTGTACTTAGCATTTTTTTGTGATACGTTCATATAACTAAATATATTCATTCATTTAAATAAGGCTTTGATTTTTGTATTTGTTTCAGCTGGTTGGGGGAGAATTCGACATGGAACTAAATTTTGTCATACAACAGCCCCAAAATATAGTTCATATGTTAGATTTGTTGGATCACTGCCCGTCCAATTTGCAGGTAAGTATCTGATATTAAAATTGTATGAACTTATATTACAGAATATTTTCTTGTTCATTTTTTGTGTATCTGTTTCAATTATTTCCCAAATAGGCCGAAGTATGGAGTGTATTTATTGCAATTTTAAGAAAAAGTCTTCGTAATCTACAAGCATGTACAGATGTTGGGCTTATCAATCATGTTCTTTCTAGATTACCTTGTGTTGAAGAGGTTGTAGCAGGTAAACTTTTTTTATTGAAATTGTTAATTTGCAATATTTAAATTTAATATTGCACATCTTTACATAGGGATGTGACAATGGTGTCACATCACAATTTTGTAATTGTACAATGCAATAAGTACTTTATTTTTAATGATATTCTTTTTTCACTTTACTTTCAGACCTCTTAATTGAAATTTTAGGAGTATTAGCTAGTTATAGTATTACTGTTAGAGAGCTTAAGCTTTTGTCTGGTTGTATGAAAGCAGAAAGTGGGAAATGGGTGAGTATAATTTATATGTAGATAGTCTTGTACCTTACCTGCTTAGTACCTGCTTTTAAACTCCATTTTAATATTTTAATTCACTTTATAAAAAATTATATGGTGATTTCCTAAGGAATTTCTTAAATATTTTCTGCAAAATTCAATATGAAGGAACTTTGGTACTTCTATGTCTAAAACAATAAATTAAATAATTTTTTTTGAAAAATGAAAAACGTTTTGAAAATGTTTCCTAAAAGTTTCCTTTTATGTTTCTCTTTCATTATATGTATATATCAAAAATTAAAAAAATATTCTAGTTATTTTTAGTTAGTAATCTAATTTCAGCTCTTTAAACATATCATCGGTTTATAAGTGAAACAAAGAGTATTTCTCAAAAGGAAATCTAACTTTCATGCGAAGAAAAAATGTCTTAGACTTCGCCAGTTTAAAGATCACCATTATGGTCTAGAACAGAGGTTCTCAAGCTTTTTCGGTCACGGAGCACCTTCGAAATTGGAAATTCAACGCGGAGCACTAAATTTTATCTCACAGCTATATACTGTATTTAGTAAATAGAATGACAAAATAGCACATTGGACGATACAAGGTAGTTTCGTCATTTAAGCTTGCAGTACATTAGATATTTCACCGTTTAATTTTTTTTCTGCACTAATTTCCCATTGCAGACGGAAAACACACATGGAAAGAAAAAACATTTGAAAATAAGTTCAGAGCAAATATTGCAGATCCACAATTTGTTATTTTATTAATTTGGCATTACATTTGTTATAAATTTTTACTTGGTTTCGTGAAACAGAAATTTAATGAGAAGGATTAGAAGGAAGCTTCTAATTGTTTCTGCAAACGCGGAGACAGTGAGTCCAGCTTCTGTCTGGCTCCGTGTTATCTGGTTGTGTGTTACCTTTTGACGTAAATTTGTTTTGTCGACTGACGGACGAGAAACTGACACATTGAATGCCGACTACCTTTTTATATAGTCAATCTGTGATAAATGATTTATACTCGATTTTTTTTCTTACACACCGAGAGCGCTATAGGTCATAATATTCAAATATTTTTGTCCCATTTTTTTCGTAAAAGATATTTTTAATTTTAAACTTTAAAATATGTTTAATAAAAATATTTTTAATTTTAAACATGTCCTACCTTTTTGCGGTCCACTTGGAATTGTTTTGCGGAGCACAGTTTGAGAAACCCTATCTAGAAAACCTAGAAAACATCCTAAACTAAAAATTAAACTTCCCTCCGCACTCTTTTCTTCCCACACCCCACTGGAGCCCTTCAGTTGCAGTTAGGGTGATCTTACAACTCATATCTTGGGAATTTTGATATAGTGTTTCATTTGCTTACCGATGATATCAATGTTTGTGAAACAGTAAAACTGAACTATGTTGAGAGAAATTCTATTAGTAAAAACATCTGCAAATGAAATTAAAGATGCATTTGGTGTAAGGATAAATAAAATGCAAAGCTAATTTTTGTATTTCAATTGTAAAAGGTAATTTTTGTATCTCAATTTCAAAAAGATTTTGTACATTTTTTTTTGTTCAATACTAATTGTAATGCTTTGAATTTATTCTTCCAGCCAAGGCATTCTGTGAAACTACTATCAGTATTAAGGCAGTTACCACAAAGGCATGGACCTGATACATTCTTTAGTTTTTCAGGCAAAAAGGGTGCTGTAAGTATAAAAAGATAATATGGCTCTTTTCTGAATAATTTTGACTAGTTACTGCCAGTGTCTCATACATTGAAAGGTATGTTATAGAAAAATTTAAGATATGCGTAGTTTCCAACCATGGATTGCTGCACTTATTTGGAAAATAGGTTCTTTGATAGGTTAATTGATATAAATGTAACTTAAATTATAAGATATTTTATCTTTTCAGAATTTTATTTCCCACCATGATTGCAAATATTTCGAAGTCTAATGCAATCCAGTATATTTTAATTAATTTAAAATTGAGATAAAAAACATTACTGCTTCAAGCTGGATATAAATAAAAATACTGCTCGAATTTTAAAGTCTAATTTTTTTAAATCGAAGTTTTTTAGTGTTGCCTATCAATATAACTTTACAAAGCTTTATAAAACCAGGATTGCTTATAACAAATTAAAAAATAAATAAAAAGTATTTTCTTGAGACTCTGTAGGGTAAGTATAATTTTGAAATTGACTTATAGTGCTATTAGTCATTATTTTATAATTTGAGATGTCAAGATTTGTTGCAGAGTTCTAAATGATTGTTAGAACATTTGAGAAGCCCTTTAAAATACTTATTAACTCCCACAACTCAAACTATCTGAATTTGATATTTTGAAATATTGAATGTAACAGTAAGAAAATTGTGCTACAATTAATCTCATTTAAAAAATTTTGTTCTCTCTCTCTCATTGCTTTTCTTTCTTTCCTTTAAGTTATTTATAAAACCTTCTTGCCTCCTTTCCCGTTATGCATTTTTATTGTATTAAGTATTAACATTATCATTATTTTAAGAACAAGTTAAAGATATTTCTTTGTTTATTAAAGGCAATAGCGTTACCACCTCTTGCAAGGTGGCCATATCAAAATGGATGGACATTCAGTACATGGTTTAGATTAGATCCTATAAACAGTGTCAACATTGAAAGAGAGAAGCCATATTTATTTTGGTGAGTTACATTTATCTCAATCATGTCATTCTTTTGATGTACGCTCTATAACATAAAAATCGACGCACCATGAAGGAGTTATCCGAATGGGTTGAAAATCGGTACATGTATTGAAAACGAAACGATAACAGTATCATAGGAATTGAATGTTTTATTCACGAAATACAGCTACAAGAGCAAAAAAAATCAATGATGCATTGGCTCACCTCTGGCCCTGATGCTGGGCATTGACTCGTAGAGTTGGCGGTTGTCCTCCTGCGGGATTGCTTGCCATTCATGTTCCAATTGGCAAGTTAGATCGGCGCGATCCAGGGACAGTCGTAAATGTCTGCTCATCAGAGCCCAAATGTGCTCTATTGGGGAGAGATCTGGTGATCGTGCCGGCCAGGGAAGTGTTGGAGAAGCACGAAGACATTTTGTAGAAAGGCGTGCCATGTGCAGCCGGCATTATCCTGTTGGAATGTAAGTCCAGGGGTCCGTGAAAGGAAGGGCAACACAACGGGGCGTAAAATCTCGTCAACGTACCGCCGTGCTGTAAGGGTGTCACGGATGACAAAAGGGATCCGGCTATCAAATGAAATGACACCCCATACCATAACTCCTGGTTGTCGGGCTGTGTGGCTAACGACAGTCAAGTGAGTATCCCACTGCTGTCCTGGAGGTCTCCAGATGCGTCTTCGCTGGTCATCTGGGCTCAATTCGAAATGGGACTCATCGCTGAAAACAATTCTGCTCGAGTCCGTGAGATTCCAGGTCGAATGTACCCGGCACCACTGCAAACGCTCCTAGCGGTGTGCAATGGTGAGGGGCAGTCAGCACAATGGCCTCAGCCCCAGTTCGCTGATTCGTCTATCAATGGTCATTGCACTCACTGGTGTCCCGGTTACACATTGGATTGTTGATAAGGACGCATCAGGTGCTGTGATCGCCGATCGGACGATTACTCTGTCCTCACGTTCTGTCGTCGCTCTTGGTCAACCGCTATCTTCTTGACGCTCTGTACAGCCATGGTTCACCCATTCCTGCCTACATTTTCGAATGGTAGCATCGCTCTGGCCCAAATGTCGAGCTATCCTGCGGTTTGACCATCCTGCTTCCTTTAGTCCAATTGCACGTCCTCTCTCAAATGGTGACATCTGCTCATACTGTTCACGAACCGTCTGCGAGGCATTGGTACAGTCCACGTAAGTCGACTGAACCACATTCGCATGGAAGTTATGCCCTAGCATTGGAATGTCTTCTGTTTTACATGATTCGGATGCTCCGTTGCAATGCGCTGGAGCTTCACCTATTCTGTCATTGGCTGCCAAAAGTTAATCATTTGCATATTCTATCGTAAGGTATGTGCATACACAATTTCGTCCCATTTGGATAACTCCTTGGTGCGTCGATTTTTATGTTATAGAGTGTATATATACAGGATGCAGTTGTATTATAAAGGTTTCCATTTGCATATTTGACAGCTGCAAAATGTCTAGTAGCTATCTGGCAATGTAACTACACAAGCCAAAACTGTATTTTAAATTATTTTTGTTTTGGGATTGAAAACTTTTCGTACATAACAAAATGTTTTTACCATGGAAAATATTTTGGACTAAACTGTAATGTTTGGGGTATGAGGTATTTAGACACAATCAGTAATTTTGTCGAGGAGGATTTTTGATAAAAATGTAATGCTGCTGTTATTTCTGTGGTGAATCTCAGATATGCATGTACGATTCTTCTCTGATTTAGTATCCTTTTAATTATCCTTTTCCTTATCCTTCTATAATGGAACAAATTAATTTTATGCCAATAACGTTTATATTAATATTTATTTAATATCACTTGGGTTGCTATATCACATAATTCATATTCAATATATAATTCCCAATTACATTTTCGTCATAAGTGCTGCAGCACATAAAATATTCATTTGATGATATTTACGATTCCTATCTTTGAGAACATTCATTAATTTTTTCTTGTAACTTGTGTTAATAGTTTTTATACATTGTTATATGTAGTATAAAAAATTATTCATCTTATTCCAAAAAGTCAAAAAAGCATTGCAAAACGTTGAAGAATGTTTTGTTTTTCATTTTTAAAAGTCAGAGTATTTTTGGAACTTTTCCTATAGAATTAAGTGTATATAACAAATAGTTTCAACAATATAAGTTCAGATAATTGTTAAGTATTTTAAAATCTTCGAAAATCCTAGTTTTAAACATATGTATAGCAATTATTCATATCTGTCTTAGATTCATGTATAAAACTTGTTCGAGTTCAACTGTATAATTTTAAATATCTAGTGTCTGATAAGTATCTAAAACTACTTTTTTGTGTAGAAAATCAATTATTTTGTAAAAACATTCAGATATGGATTTTCTGAAACAATTAATTTTTTAAACTTAAACAATTTTATTATCATGTGAATAAATTTTTCTTTACTGTTTTAAATATTTGATTCAATTGGAGTTTTAACTCTTCATTTTCAAAACTAAGCTTCATTAGCTTTAAAACAAGAACTAATTAATTTAATATTCTTTTTTCATTTTTACACTAGTTTAATTTATATTTCAGTAAGTTTGATGGATAACATAAAAAAATTAATATTTTAGAGCTGAATCCAATGACTAATGCAAGAATTGGCCAAAAGAGCAATTTTAATTAACACTAAGCACAAGACAAAACAATTACAAGAATAAACAAACATAAAAAGTAACATCTCGGGGGAACAAAACTTCAGCGCGTCAGTTCTACGCTCGCCTTGGGAAACAACTAGAGAAAAAGGGTTCATTCTCTTTCGCGGAGAGTGTGTCACGTGGTCCGCCATCGCCAATCAAGGCGCATATCGCTGAGACACACGTTAAGGGGCTGATGCGCTACAACCTCCCCCTCTGGCTCCGACGACGTCCCGACGAGGAGTCAGCATTACGTGCTTTAGGAGGGCGTCCTCTCTTTCTTAGTGGGACCACAGGAGTACTGTCAGTAGCTTTACATGCCTTGAGAGCTGAAGAGTGATAAACTCCTATAGGTGTGGTCGGATTTTTGGGATCTGCAATTTCATAAGTTGTAGCTGACCGTTGAGTGAGCACCACGTAAGGTCCGTCACGTCGAGGCATGAATTTGGCAGTCCTTTTCTTTTCTGCGTTACTCACAGGGTGCATGGTGACCCAAACGTGATCACCGGTATTGATCCGATGTTCTATAAAAGGGGTAGGCTCTCCCCCTAGCTTGAAGGTAGACTCAAATTTCTCCAACAAACCATTCATCTTTCTGCGCTGATCGGACGTTAAATGTTCTCCTTCATCAGAACGCAGTGAGCTTGGTGATATACCTTGGCTGTATGAGAGTTGCTGGTTGCAACTTGAACGTTCATCTTCTTCATGAAAATTTCCTTTGTTGCTACAGTTGTCGACAGGCTGTTGACTCTTTACTGGTGGGTCTTCAACAGATAGCAGATATTTTACAGGGATATCTTTCTTGAAACCAATCTTCCGACAGGGATTGTCAGAGAAATGCCAATTTTTGTTCTTCATGTCTAGAACAATTCCGGACTTTTCCAAAAAGTCGGTTCCTAGTAGAGTACGATTCTTTTTTGCATTTGGTAATGCCAGTAAATTCAGCGAGACTGATTTTCCTTCAATCTGTATTGTCACCATGGTGGTGCAAGCCTCTTCAGTTGTTTGACAACCATTTGCCAAAGTCATTGTTGCTACTTCTCTTTGGAACTCTACTCCTCTCTTTTTTAATTGGTGGTACATGATCTCTCCAGCGACTGTTCTGCTGGCACCACTATCAACACAAACCCTGGCTCTTACTCCCGACATACAGATATCTATTAGCGCTAACGGGGATGCATCGGTGTGACAGGTATACATGCGGATAGAGTTCGCTTGGAATGGCTCCCTTCTTGTCGATGACGAACAGTTTTTGCATTTTGATTTGATGGTTCCTGGTGCTCCAAATCCGTAGCACGATATTTCTTTCTTCTCTTCAATACCCCTTGGTGTAATTCTGCCTTGTGAAAAGGAGTCCCTCCTACTTTGACTGAGGACCCCGGGATCCCGCCTACTGTTACTGGGAATCCCTGGCAGACTTTGTCTATTATCTCTTTGTTCCAATTGTGATTGTTGGGTTCTATAGTAATTTCTTTTTTGGAACACGGGTTTTGTTTCATGTTGCTTCGGTGGAAGCTTCGGGTTGACAGTACGTAAGTTGTCGTAACTGTCCATCTTCTCCACTAGGTCACTTGGGGTGACCCATTCGCTCCATACGTCCAAGAAATGGTTTTTAACCTCTGAAGGAACACGTCTCTTCATTTGATCCAGGATCATGAGGTCTTTCAATTTCTCAAAATCCGTTATGTTCAATTCTGCTAGCCATGCTTCAAAATAGCTACGCAGTTCAAAATGGAAGTCCTTCCAAGTGCTCTCAGGACTTTTCTTGTGAGTTGCGAAGAGCTGTCGCATTCTCTCAGCACTTAATTTAAATCTCTGAAGCAGCATTGTTCTAATGTGATCAAAATCATGAGCCTTCTGTTCTGGTTCTCTGGCGATGAGTTGTGCCACGCTATTAGGTAATAGGCCCAGGAGATAGGCAACCCAGTTATGTCTCCCTACTTTAAGAACTTTCATCTGTCGCTCGAATAACTGAAGAAACAATGTCATATCACCATCATTCGGATCAAAATCAGGTAGCAACTTTTTCAAGTTAAAGTTGGGTTGATGGTCTGCAGACAGAGGATTAAAACCAGAGACCTGCTCCAATTTCTGTGATTCTACCTGCAGACGGAGTCTTTCCAACTCGTACGCTCTTTCCCGTTCTATTCTTTCCTTTTCCTCAGCCTTTTCCCGTTCTATTCTTTCCTTTTCCTCAGCCTTTTCCCGTTCTATTCTTTCATTTTCACGTGCTATTCTTTCTTTTTCTTCTGCTTTCTCTTTTGCACGGTTTTCGCTTATAGACAGAAGCAGATTTTTCGTGAAGTCTTCATCATAACTTTCATCTCCAGTGATAAATCTTTTTATATCAACTACTCTAGCATCAGCAGGTATTTCGATGCCGAGTTCATTCGCCAACTCTATCAGGTCACATTTAAGAGCTCTTGCCAAATAAGACATCTTTAGGTTAAGAAGTGTACAAATAATTTTGAATACGAAAGTAAACAAGTTCAGTAAAAAAATTTTTAAATATATCCCACACAGTTTGTTTTCAAGAAGAAAAAAAATTAAATTAATGACCACTTCTTATAGGTACTACTTGTTCAGCATTGTTAAACAAATTACTTTTAAAACATTAACATTTGTCCAATAACACTTAAACACATGTTATTTATGAACATTAAATTCCAAAACACTTTTAAATATTCAAAACCAAAACATTAGATAACATTCCACTCGTGAGTTAGTCTTATTTCAATAATACTTCAAAAGAAATGATAAATTCTCGTAATATTTCAAAATTCCAAAAGAATACCAATGCTTAAACAAAATGAATCCATATTTCCTAATATCTAATCCTTAAAGGCATAATATAAACACATTTCTGCGCACGTTGCACTTGTTTCATACATAGATTAACAAAACCAATAACTTTCAAAAGGAAATCGCACAATGTAGCTCAAACACAAAATAAAGAAAAAAAATCGCTTTAAACATCTAGAAAGGTTTTTTTTAATGCAGCTGGCAGAAAACAGACCTTGAATCTATTGAGTTATGACTCATGAACATGACCGAATCAGAATGCGATCGGTTCTTGCACTTTTGAAACGAAATAACGCTGTAGCTTTCGTTTTTGAACACAATTAATTCACACCACTTATTAATTTTACAAAGTAGCTTATTACAAAATGAATACACATAACGTATTTTCAAAAAACCTATTCTAGCAGTACACTTAATCAAAACAATACTACTTTGCACTTTTACTTTAAGAACAAAACTTTTCATAAAACACAAATACTTTTCACAAAACACAAATACTTTGCACTTGTGAACCAAAGGAATAATAACATTTAAAGTGATTTCACACTATATTTTAAACAAGAATACTGTTTGAACACAAAACGAAACTTCAAAATTCTGTTGCTGGACACGGGTTGGCCAAATCGAAAGTACTGCTAGACAAGAATGATTTTAAACAAATTAAAATAAACTTATCTCATTCTTCATCACCACTTGGGGATACGAGCATAAGGATGATCCGTGGAAGGGATTTCCACCTATATTCAATAGGATACACCTGGGATGAGGCTTCCAAAAATAGTGAGTTCGACGCCGCTGCAGAACACTAAAACCATGGCTTTTCCTACCAGTATGCTAACTCGGGATGAGTTTCTAAACATCAATGAAACACAGGGTGTGTTTTTCTTTCAATACCAACAGTATTGGACCTAGATTCCTGAACAAAAAACGAGTTGTTCCCAAAGGCTTTAATTCGGGCCACAAGATTGGGCGTCAATTTTAGAGCTGAATCCAATGACTAATGCAAGAATTGGCCAAAAGAGCAATTTTAATTAACACTAAGCACAAGACAAAACAATTACAAGAATAAACAAACATAAAAAGTAACATCTCGGGGGAACAAAACTTCAGCGCGTCAGTTCTACGCTCGCCTTGGGAAACATCTTGAGAAAAAGGGTTCATTCTCTTTCGCGGAGAGTGTGTCACGTGGTCCGCCATCGCCAATCAAGGCGCATATCGCTGAGACACACGTTAAGGGGCTGATGCGCTACAATATTACTTTATGTTATTTATTGTATTGAAGGTATGAAATATTTTAAGCACGTTTCTTCAATTTCAGTTTTCGTACATCTAAAGGAGTAGGCTATTCTGCACATTTTGTAGGAAATTGTCTTGTTTTCACATCCATGAAAGTGAAAGGGAAAGGTTATCAACATTGTGTAAAATATGAATTTCAACCACGAAAGGTAAACATTGAACTGATCAGATTATATAGAATATAAAAATCATATTTTATACATATTTATAATATAAATTAAATTAGCAATATATTTATTTGTATTTTAAATCCTGTATCTAATATTGTATGGAATGTTTTTCAGTGGTATATGATAGCTATTGTATATATCTATAATCGCTGGAGCAAGAGTGAAATCAAATGTTTTGTAAATGGACAGTTGGCGTCAACTACTGAAATGAGCTGGCTTGTAAATAATAATGAGGTATGTGTGGACTTTTAATAATTTTTTTGTAGTGAATATAACTTTATTATGTCTAAATGAAAATCAAAATTGATGTTAACTTTTATTTACTTGTTTTCTTAACCTGAATAATTGTTACATTCCATAATATGTAAAACCTGTAAACTTTTCGCCCATGAATCTTTTCTTTCAAACCAATTAATTCAAAATTGAGTTTAAAAATGTACCTTAATACATAAAATTGCTGTACTGAATACATAAAATTGCTAATTGTATTAAGATCAAAACCTGTGAAAGCTTTTGACAAAATAAATGTAAATTTTCTACCTTACCAAAAAGGTACTGGATGTTGGTTTCACTCACTGGAACTGTTCTGTTAAGGGTTGTTTCTTATTTTGTATTTATTATTAATTATTGCTATATGAAGCTGGCGTGTGAGTGTCTTCAGGAAAATTTGAATATCAAGCTTAAAATTTTTATTTGAAAAAAGCCAATCAAATTTATATGTAGTCAATATAAATTACTCTACCATTCTTATCCCAAGTGGCACATATAAATTCTTTATGCACAGAGATTTTTTTTCTTGTTACACGACTAAAATAATTTGCAGCACATTTCAGAAAATATTAAAGCTTATTGATATGGGTATTCTAACACCTGCTTTAGCTAATAGAAAATACTAATACTGGTGCCAATTATTTTTTAGAAAAGTATGAAAACTGATTTAGAAGTACTTAAAATAGGATTACCATTATAAGTTTAAAAAGAATTTGTTAGTATTTGTAAACTAAATGATAATTTGATTTGCTTTTATAAAACATGATTTGTTCGTTTAGCCTTTTGACAAATGTTACATTGGTGCTGCTCCAGAACTAGAGGAAGAACATGTATTTTGTGGACAGATGTCTGCTATGTACCTATTTAGTGAAGCTCTTACAACTCATCAGATTTGTGCCATCCATAGGTTAGGTCCAGGATATCAGGTAGTTATTAGATTAGTGTTCTATATGTATACCATTCTTTGTAATTTTTTCACATGATATTTGTTCTATCCAAACTAAATTGAGTTTTATATGTTGTGTTATTCAGGTAAATCCTTCAATTTATTGCTGTATCATAAACATAAGTTTTTAATGTGCTGTCTAATAAATGTTTACATTTTAAATGTATATATATTTCAAACCAAGCAGCATTACCTGATTATTTCCCTATTGATATCAGAATTTTTCTGGTAAATTGTTTCCTTATTTGTAATCACCTTTAAATATGGTTTTATACAATGGATTGTATTCTAGCTTTCATATCTATTATTTTCAGAATGTAACTTTCACATCAATAACATTTAAACTATTTATTGTGCTTTTGAATTTAAAATCTACTTTACATAAGTTAATTATTAATACTTGAAGTAATTTTTAATAATTCTTTTATATTATATTTACAGAGTCAGTTCAGATTTGATGGTGAAGCTAGCTCAACTTTACCTGAAAACTTGAAAAGGGTACATTTCTATCTATTAAAAATATTTTAATAAGTTTTCCAAACATTTTGTTTTTAATTAAATGATATGTTTTATTTTTCAAGTGGAAAACCTTTTTTAAATATCAACTAAAAATGTTTTTCTAAGGATTGCATGGTTGAACATAACAATATTTCTTGACATATCTAATTGCAATTGCTATAACAATTTGATTTGTTTAGAGATTAAAAATTAGACTTTAAATTGCTTAGTTTTAAAACAACTAGTCATGTTTATGTGGCTGGATTCTAGTTATACTAATGTTTTACTTTAAAATTAAGTATAATTCTGTACCTTGGTAGAAAAGGGCTAACGTCCTACTTCACTGATTTTGAGTTGTCCACGAATCTCTTGAAGGTAAAGAAAGTTGTAGATAAAATACCAATGTCCTCATGTCAATATAAAAAAATCGAAACATTGGAAAGCATTTTTAGTACTATGAAAAAGTAAATAAATAAAAAAATACTTAATACAATTTATCCAAACTTAAAAAATGGACATTGACTCTTCTACAAGGTACAGAATTATTTTTCTCTCAATTGTGTTCATATTTATTTCTATTTTGCTTTGTACATTAAAACATGACATTTTGATGATGTAGATACCATGCTTGGGCTGGCCTGTCAACTGAGCATTTAGTATTCTGTTCCTTAGCTCTATATGCTCTGATTCCCAGAGCCTGATGGGGACACCCCTATCTTAGTTATTGCTTTTAGAGGAAATATTTTAGCTTTCACATTTCAATACTGACCCTTTAAAACTGCATTTTTTAACAATAAAATATTATTTGTGTTGAAAATATCTCATTCTTGTATTTAGTTTTCATTGTTTTTATTAACTTTATATTCATGTAAATATACGAGAGCACTGTTCATTATCACATTGACTTTTTTCTGGATTTTAACTGTTTTTATTGGGTAGAACTTAATCTTGCACTTGGCACAGCTTGTCCACAACTGGACCTTGTTCTATATACCCATACCAACCAACTTTTTAATTAAATAGAAGTGCTTATGCTTTGATTTTATGAATTGTCAAAATCTAATTCAATTTTGCCGCATTATAAGAATTTTTTTGTAGTTTAATGCTTTGTTGAAATACATGGAACCGTTAAAATATCTATGCCTTTGGAAATGTAATAAAATAGATATCTAAATGTAGTGTTTATCTTTGTAGGTATTATATGATGGTAAACTTTCAAGTGCCATAGTCTTCATGTATAATCCAGTAGCTACTGATAGCCAGCTGTGTCTGCAAGCTGCTCCCAAAGGAAACATTTCCTTTTTTGTCCATACACCTCATGCACTGATGTTGCAAGTATGAATGGAATTTTTTTATTTAAACTATATTTTGTTACACAATGTATTTTGTTACTTTATTATAATTCTTATTCAATGCTTACAGGATGTTAAAGCCATAACTACATATTCCATCCACAGTACTTTAAATTCAATTGGAGGGATACAGGTAAAAATAATTTAGATTATTTTTTTTCTATTACAGAATATATTTATTTATATAATTTTATTTATATTTTTCACTTGGCTGTTGAAATTTTTGTGTTAACAGTTTAAATTTAAAAATAGCGAATAAAAAGGATGCATAGCTAAAACATTTATATGCTTGAATTTTTTAGTGCTTAAAAGTTAATTTGTATAAGTTGGTGTAGTAGCTCATATTTTATGCTAAAATTGGGTTTATTGATTAAATAATAATTTAAAACATCTATTAAACTTGTCTCAAATCTTTATTTTTACAGGTATTGTTTCCATTACTGGGACAATTGGATATTCCCACTGGCATTTCTCTACCAAAAAGTCATGAGAAAAAGCCAACAACATGGTATTTATTTTTTCTACTTGTTCCTATTTAGTTTAGTTATTTAATAATTTCTATTGTCAAATTGCGTATCTAAATTTGCCAACTCTCAAATTCACCAATTTTTATTTGACTTCCGTTTGTTTCTTATTAAGTTAATATACTGTATATTCGATTTTGTGCTTACAAGAGAAAATAATAAGTTTAAAAGTTCGATTTTACTAAGATGTATCATATTTCTTATAGAATAATTTATAGCTTACATTTTAAAAAGTATTTTCAACTTCAGTTTGAATAAAAAGCATTTATACTCAATAACCTGGATAAAAAAAGTTTATTTGTAATGGTCTAAAAACTAAGATTAACCTGAAAAGTATATAGAAATGTGATTTATTGATTTGACTCCTAAAATTTATGTTGGAGAGTGTGGTGCCAGCTCAGGTGTGACCTTGTCATCTGACCATGGTTCAAAATAACGGTAGTATTGTCCTTGGATCCTTCCCTTGGGGATTGATCTCAGACCGTTACCAATAGCCCATTGTGTTGCTCCAGTATGATGTTAATTAATTACCATTACCTAAAATTCATGATGCAAAACTATTGAATTGTTAAAAATGTTCTTAGAAATATGACTTTTATAGAAGTGAAGTTTAAAATTTGATTTTTCAACAGTGCTACATTGATTGGTTTTGTTTGTGATTTGGTGGAGAATTCTCCTACCGTCCAGCAGCACATGATCCAGAACAAGGCTTTTCTGGTCATTAGCTACTTACTACAAAAGGCAAGTTCTGATGATTAAATGTAATTTTATCTGGATGTATGAGTATAATTTATTATGTTCTAAATTAAGTAATCATTTTTAATCGATTATATAGGCATCTAGAGATCACATAACAGAAGAAGTATTGTTATCATTTTTAAACCTCACGAAGTATTTGGTCACAGTTAACAATAGCAATAGTGAGCTACTGTTGAAGCAATTACTTGACCACATCTTATTCAATCCGGCCCTTTGGATTTATACTCCTACTGTTGTAAGTTCAGTTTTTGTATTTTAAATTACAATTTTGTGCGTAATAAATATAAATGTACGAATGCTCAGTTTATAATATAAAATACTATTTATTTGTCTATGTATAATTATATTTAAATTATCTAAAGTTTTGTAACATTTAGGTTTTATGATTAAAGTTGAAATATAGTTATATACCAGTGTAATATTTTCTTCAGATATCTTTATGTGTATTGTATTTTTCTCTTTAAATTTAAAGGTCCAAACAAAGCTCTTTACATACCTTGCAACAGATTTTTTGGCTGATACACAAATATACAGCAATGTACGTCGCATCAGCACTGTACTACAGACTATGCACACTTTGAAGTATTATTATTGGGTAGTTAATCCAAGGAATAAAAGCGGCATTACTCCTAAAGGAATTGGTAGGTATTTTTCAAAAATTAGTCCATTTTGCTTATATTTAATGTACACAGTAGTGATGTTCTGAGTTAAACAATTTCAAAGCTTATTTCCCCATTTTTAATTATTTTATGTTTTCAGATGTTTCTAAACTTTTATTTAGCTAGAAGTATGCACTTGATTTATTTATACCCACACTAAATTTATTTTTTATGCTGTTTCATTCATAAGCCCATTAGCAATCTCTAAATGGGAATGTATATCATTGCCTTAATTTTTCTTTTTAAATTCTGTCTGATGCTTTAAAATATGAAAAAAAGACGATTTATTGAGAATTTTAATTAAACATTCACACTTTATGTAAAAGTACTGTTTTAGTTTCTTTAGAATGCTTGGTGAATGAGGTTCAGTACTTAATATGAATCAGTACTTAATTTGAATTCTGAGGATCAAGGTAATGCATGAGATATCAATAGCTCAGATTGCAAGACATTAATGCATGATTTGTTCTTGTTAGAATATGTTTATATCGCTGATTAACTTTTAAAATCATTGTTTATTTTTTGTTAATTTTAAGAGCACATGTTTAATATTTTACAAGTATAATTGTTTTTACTTCTAGATGGCCCCCGTCCTAATCAAAATGATATAATGTCCATTCGAGCATACATTTTGTTATTTTTGAAACAACTAATTTTAAAAGGAAATGGAGTCAAAGAAGATGAATTACAGAGCATATTGAATTATTTGACTACCGTCCATGAGGTATAAATGCTTTATATTTTCTTGAAGTCCTAATTGTAAAGTTTTAAAATTCTTTTAATAACAAGACTATTTACTGCTTATACTTAATATTGCTTGTATGTTTGTACTATTTAAGCTAAAACTGATTACTAGACATTATAATATTCGTATTTTAGTTTATAAACTTGATTTGAGATTGAACAATTGTTAGCAATCCTTTTCTTACTCCTATTTTACACATTCATATATAAATGTAGGATAGGTAGTAAAAAATTCTAAATTTATATGACTATTTCAATTGGAGTTGCAAATACACCATTATTACTGCTGCTTTTGGTTTTGATAATAGGCATTAATTGTTTTGACTTATCATTTTGGCAGTAGTGTAGCTTAACATTGATAACTGGGGATGTCAAGGTGGGATCAAAAGAAAAAACAGCCTTAAAAGAATTCCATTCACCATTGTTTCTTCTCCGCAAAGACATTGAAATACAAATAATATTTAGTCCTAAGTTAAAGAAGAGACCAAAAGGCACTATTGTTTCCGATCTTCACAACTCCGTATGGATGATCCAAATGCTATCTCAGCTCCAGGAAATCTTGCAGAGATGGGAAAATGAGGAGAGAATGATAGACCATGTACAAGGAACAACCATGCATGTTAACTTGACTGAATGCTAGCCTTAATTGGAGGCATGTGGAAAAGGGGAGTTTCGGTGCCTAAAGTACCCATTGTGCATGACAAGCACCGTTAACCAATCATAATAAGAAACCATTAGGAGCTAAAATGATCGGGCATCTGCATTCACTGGGTGGCTGGCTTCTTGCAGTGAAAATCAAGGGTATCAAAAAATAGAAACTGGGATTTCACTCAGACTTACGTTTAAAAGTCATCATTTTTGCTTCAAGTTTTATCAATTTTTATTTGTCACAGTATTTTCTGAATTAATTTTTTTTATCAGGAGATGCCTGGCTTCTGAGATTACCTGGACACTATGGCACTGCTTTTTGGGTGCAATACTATATTTTATAATGTCAAATTAAAAAACCTTATCTGATCAGAAGGTTGAATTATTCTCTCATGTTACTTTGTGATGTAAAATATGTAATCAAAATCTTGCTAATAAAATGAAGAATTTTTAAAAGCCCCATAAGGTGGTATGTGACTATTTTGGTAGAACTACGTACCTACTATCATTCAGGATCACAGAAAATAAATATATATAAGTGAAAAATTCGAATTTATAATTCAAAAGTATATTATACTTTCTTCAGTTAATCAGCCTATCTTCACTTTTCTAAGTAAGCCCTTTTTTGGCTACTTGTAAAGGTGGATAAAAACCAATCCTTTATTATTGATCTACAGATATAACTGCACAAGTTCAATAAAGAATTGGTATGCATTTCTAAAACATAATTCACTTTGCTGATCTTTAATGCTGTAAATATCAGTTTTCTGTGATTGCATTTACACATCTAAGAGAGAAAGCTGGTTCTTTTCTTACAATTAAATTTCTTACTGTCAATTGTGTAAATTGACTGAAGCAGCTGTAGTAGTCCTTGCTTAAAAAGTGGTTTACATCAGCATCCTGTTTAATACTTTCTTTTAAGCTCTAAAAGACACAAGTTTTTGTAAAGCATTTAATGACTCCCAATAAAGGAATGATTGAACTGAATAATGAACCAATAAAGTTGAGATATGGGTTTTCAAGACTTTTAATGCTACAGATGTCAATTGCCTTTAATGCATACAAGTCTAGGGAAAATGAAGTTGCTGTTCTTCAATTAATTTATCAGCAAAACCTAGTACAAGCTGATCTGGTCACCATAATATCAGTTTCCTAATCCATTTCACATTCATGCATTGACTGACTACTACTGGTCATGCATTGACTGATGCAACAGGATAAGCTTCTGTTATATGCATTATTTCCCTGTGAAACAAACTAGCTTTTAATTTTGACACTGAGCATTGTGTTATGGAACTGTTAGCTATTTAACACATGGTATTGAAGTGCTATCTTTTGAGCTTCTATAAGGGTATAAGGTTGAAGTTCGTAACAGATTTGTAATTTAAATCTGATGCCACAACTTTTATACTTCCACAAGTAAAATATGACTGGAGTGGCAAACCAAACCATATTTATGCATGTTACCATCAACGTAGTCAAAGGCAGTAATAAGAGGCTTTTAAGGTACTTGGATTTTGAACATAAAAAGTAATAACCTGCACAAAAAGCACGAGTTTGACCCTTAAAAGACAAGATAAATTTAAAATAAATTTGTATCAGTAAACTGAGTATATGGAACCAAAAAATAGGTTTCGAGGACTATATTTAAGGACTTTAAGACACATTTTTTATTTTAAATTGTGTCATTTTCAAGATTTCTGTCTAAGTATGTTTTGAAATTTTGTAATCTGTATCATGTTTGTATAACATTAAATATTTTAGGATGAAAATCTTCACGATGTTCTTCAAATGTTAATGTCGCTAATGTCTGAACATCCAGCCTCTATGGTTCCAGCCTTTGACATCAAAAATGGAATTAGGTATTTTTCTCTTTATTTACTGCTATTCATTTTTATTTGTGTCAAGAACTTGAATATGTTTGAAGGTTGGATAGAAATTGTGACATTTCTTTTCTAATTCTGCTGTCATACATGTTTTAAAAGATGGAGATCCAAATCAACCCTATGTTTATTTGCATTAAGTATCCTTGTATTCTACCTTTATGTAGCTTGTGAAAGTATCTAAAAATCCATCTTTTGATCCACGTAGAAGCTAATTTTACTTTTTTATCCTAAGATTTACCTTTAAAATCTAAAGTTTTGAAATATAATAATTATCTTATTTTTAATTTATTTCAGCTATGAATTAAAATAATTTAATACTATTGTATATAGTTTGATATTAAAAATTGAAGCATTTAGTTGATAGTTTTTGAATCGACAATAAAAAATAAAAATGTGTGTCCTTTTTGTCAGTAATCTTACAATATCTCACATTAATTTTACCATTGTGATACAAATTCAATTTTGCTTTTTCATTCTAATTAATCATTGAATTGCTTATATTTACCACTACATTCCACACTTAGTTCTAACTGTAGCTGGTTTATAAACCCATCCCTCTCAAAACTATCCCAAGCTTCTTTGTTAATAAAAAAAGATTTGTGATTCTTTTTGTCGTCCTCTGTTCGAAACATTTCAATGTGGTGTTTTGAATTCACAGTGAAGCATTACATATTTATCTTCCTTATGTTACGTATTTAACTTATCTTAATCTGACAAATAAAAAGCTCTTCTGGATATCTGTTCTATCTCTTTTCCCTCCCAACAAACTGTGCTGGCTGTGTAGGTATGTGCATAAATATATTTTTAGATAAGCAACTATATCCATAAATCAATTTTTTATGATTTTCATATACTTTTATTCTAGTAAATCTTTATCTGAATTAAACCTGCATCTCTCAGTTCCACTACAACATTTTGAGTTTGCTTTTCCACTGGATCATCATTTTCCAAACTGGGGTTCAGAAGCCACTTCTCGAAAATTGGAAAAAGAAACATATATGTAAATTATGATTTGAATATTGCTTTAAATCACGCTTTTTGTCTGCTGTCTGTTGCAATATTTAAAACCAAACAATAAGTGTGCCGTTTAAAAGCTTTTTGTTTGCTGTTTATCAACGGGAGTTGGGTCTAAAAGTACTTTTGTTTTATGACTCCATACTTCCATATATGTGTATGGCATTCTTTTCGTTCTTGGTAGAAAATCATTATAGTTTTGGCACATGCTCTATTTATTAAAATGCACTTTTATATCAGAAATTCAAAACAAAAGAATTCATTCACACAATTGCTATTTTTAAAAAGTATTACAAAGTCACAGTATAAAAGCAACTAGGAGTACAGTTAATTTCCTGAATCTAATTTTCTTTTGTGATACCTACATAGCCTCCATAGTAGATATTTCTTTGAAATTTTATACTGGATAAATAACATTGAATTTTAGGTAACATGTTTCCAACCCCAAATTACTCCTAACTAAACATTAACATTGAATTTCTTTTAGAAATATGTAAAAAATGGGATTTTTTGATTAAAATTTAGCTTTTTTATAGATATGTATTTGAAGATGCAATTGAATATAGTTAAAAAAATCTAAATGGAATTAAATATTTCCTGCCTTGTATTGTATGTGTTATGGAAATGTCGAAAAGTATTTAATTTGTGATAGAAAATCTAACAGATTATCTTGATTAGGAAGCTGTTAATTTATATGAACTTTGCCAATTGCTAAGGATATATGTACTATATATGGATCCTAATTTCTCAGTATCGAATTACAGAACTCAATGTTTTAACAGTGAATGCTGAAAGTTTTTATATGAGTATGAGAATAGTGAATTTTCTCTATTATATTGTATACAGAAAGTTATAGGATTGAATCTTGATCGGGTTTCTCTCATCATTCAAAAGTTATATTTTAAAGAATAAAATTTAAATTGCAAATACAATAAAGTGTTTTTTGACCTGACAAATAAAAACATGTTGAAATACAGTCAACCTCGTTAACGCAAGATCGAAGGGACAACCGAAATTATTTTGTGGTCACTTCAAACTTCAACAGGATTTCATGTTATCCAATAAGATAAATTCCATTAAATCTCAAGGGGAATAGAACAGATAGAATTGATAAAACACAAATGTGGTACAGAATAATAGAACCGAAAAATACTAAACTATAGATTTCAATAGCAATGAAATTAAACTAACTAAATTAAACATTTTACTGTTATTGTTTTCTTATTTACTATTTGTTTATTTAGATTTAAGATGTTACATGCCAGGCATTGTCATTGTCTTAATCATTTATAATGCGTTTCATTTTTCTGGATAGAACAGCTTTTTCAGACGTTTTCAACATCTCCAAAGCTGTTCAATGCAGACGAGGCATTCATTCTCTTGTTCTATAATGAAGTTCTGACAAGTGTTTAGAGCTTCTGGCTCTTGACTTAAAATCATTTGGAAGTAAATAAATCATTACTTTCCTCTTGAGGATCTTTATCAATTCTCAGGTTAGCAGCAATTATGTTCTCAAACTGTCATAGTCAGATGTGAGAACATTTTCACCCACACTGATGAACTCCTTGGAATTATCCATTGTAAGAATTTCACATCTTTGGTTTCTTTAATCCACTGGCTCCTTAGGTTCCAGTTCATTGCTTCATCCACATTTTAATCATTAGTAAATCCACCATGCCATAAACCGTTTATGATTGTTTTAGAAGTGACAGAATTCCAAGGCACTTTTAAGAAACATTCTTGTTTTCAAAAGATATACAGAAAAGGGAATTACAGGCATCCCCAAACAGAACAGGTGTTGTGACTTCCTGGCAATCACTGTCATTCAAACCCATTATGGATGATTCAACAAATTGTTTGTCCCTCCTTGGGATCCAAGGAGGGACAAACAATTTAGGGATGCATTCTGTTTAGAACAGGCCTTTTTTCCATGGGGAAAGAATGAGTCTGAAAAAGAAACTTTCCCACATTAAACGGATGATGTACCCCATTCAAGTTAAAAAATCCTTTTGTGTTAAACGATTTTCGTATCAAAGGATTCATACCAGTACCAGGCATTTATTGCACATTAAACAAAGTTTTGCAATTACTGGTTTTGCATTAACAAGGTTTGATTGTATTTGCTTACAACTTTTATTTTTGTAGAGATGCTGTACACAATGGTAAAAGCTAGTAAAAATTAATGTAATAAGTTTAAAAGAATGTTGCTCTTTCATTCTCGACATGCCTGTTGATGCAGTCTTTCTGCATCAATGTACTAGCAGTCTTTCAGTCGATCAATAAAAGTTCATTTTGTTGAAAGTATGTCCCTAAAGAACAACATCGGATCTAAAAACACCTAAATTTTTCCTATGAGAATAAACCAAATCTTGAAAATTTTGTCTATTTTAGACATTGAAAGAAAATGACTGACTGGAAAATAGAGCATTCATTAGATTTAAATTGTTTGACAAGTTTTGTTTCAGAAAAAGGGCTTTTAGGTGGGTGTAGGAATTAAAAGGTACTTTGAGCTGTAAGATTTCGTATTTGGTGAAAATTGAATGTTTAACTTAAGACATTTTCCTTTTTAGTTTATAACAACACATAATTTATAACTTTATCACCTAAGCTTCAGGATTTCTTTAATAATTTTGTATATATTACATAAATTCTAATTTTAATTGACCAATATCTTAGAAAAAGTGAAACATTTTAACTATTACATATAGTAAATGGAAATATTCTGATTTTTAAAGAAAAATTACATTGGTGAGATGGGTTAATGTAAAAAACTGCTTGCTAAATATATTTTAGGCTTTAATAATATCAAATTGCAATTCAAGTTTAGAAAAAGTTTGTTATTTACCTTAAATATTTTTTGTTTATCCATAAAAATATAAATATTAAAACCTACTTTAATCTATTAAAAAGTTAACTCATGACTACCAGATTTGATATTGTGTAGTTTCAAATCGTGTAACAAGATAATTTCTATTCAACTTTACTTAGCCTAATTTTAATAATAATTATGTAAAATAGTCTCAAGCTTTTTTATACATTACTTATTTCAGTAGTGTTCCGTTTTGACTATTACTGAAGACCTTGTACTAACTGCCGATGTGATTCTGTATTGTACTTAGTAGATTCTGAACTTATTTAAGTTCAGAATCTACTAAGTACAATAAGGAAATTTTTGCTACCTAGACATCAATTTTGCATATTTGCACATGAAACTTTTCTAAATTAGGTATTCAAACTTCATGCATCTGACTAGAGGTAACTAAAAATTGACAAGGTTTTAAGTTGTGATATTCTTATGGAGGTGTTATATCCTTTCAAGATTTGAGTCTTATTCCACATTGATTTCATTTTCATGTATTGATTCTTAAAACTGAAAGGTTAAAAAAGAAAAACGTTACTGTGAACTTTTATGATCATGAGTGTAAGGTTTTAAATGCATATGTAGTTGTATGATACACACAAATATATTTGAGTTTGAAGGCTGGTCATTTTATTTAAAATTATATTGTTCATGTATGCTGGAGCAATACAATTATGTTGATTGCTCCAGCATACAAATATGACATCCTGTATAAAAAATTGTTTTAATGTGTGATAAAATTAACCTTTATTTTTTGTGTGTAACAGGACAGTATTTAAACTTCTTGCATCTACCAATGAAGTCATTCGATTGCAAGCTCTAAAACTCCTTGGATACTTCCTAAGTAGAAGCACACATAAGTAAGTTGTTTTTATTATTTTGGCGAATGAAAATCATTTGTAAATTATTGATCAAAAATAGTCTTATTTTTAACCAAAATATTGAAACAATTTAAATTTTTCAGGCGCAAGCATGATGTTATGGGTCCTCATAATTTGTACATGTTGTTAGCAGATAGATTACTCCTTCATTCTGATCATGTATCTCTATCAACATACAACGTTCTTTATGAGGTTTGGTTTTTGTACATTGTCATAAAAATATAATAAAACTTGTGGAAAAGTTGTATTTAATATTTTTATGCATATTTTATTAGATTCTAACAGAACATGTGTCAAGTCAGATTCTTTACCAAAAACATCCTGAACCAGAGTCTCATTACAGATTGGAAAATCCAAGTAAATGTCTTGATTTTTGTTTTGATAAAAGAGAAATTTAATTTATGTTCTGTTTATTGAATTAAATTAATTAGTTTGAATAAATTGTAAAGCAATTTCATTTTAGGAAATAACACTTAAAATTTAAAGCATAAACTCATTATATTCAGGCTGTGCACCCAGTGTTGTCTGCTTCTTTAACTGATATTGTCTTAATATTTTTTATAAATTATACTTATTGAATTCAGATGGCTTAAACTTCACCTTGTTTTTCTTTATGATTGATTTGTAGTTTTTAATTTATCAGAATTGAATGCTGAGGTTTAGAATAATATTTCAAAATAACACAATTATAACACTATTTTTCATGCTCAAAATCAATAGTTAATTCTCATTAAGACAAAGAATTAATGATGCAAATGAAGCTAATTGAGTAATAATTGATTCCATGAAAAAGAACAGCATCACATTGTGACAGAAGGCATATCCATGCTTTTCTTTTCATTGAAAAACTACACCCAACACTAAAGGGTGTAATCAGAACGGATACTTCTATGAAATAATGTGCTATGAAATTCAATTTGCTGGTCCTAACTCAATTTTCCAATTTTCAGGAAGAGCATAATCAGTCATCTTAAAAGCTATAGTGCTTTTCTATGAATTAAACAAAAGCAGTGACCCAGAAAATATCCTCTAAAGATTTTTGTAAGACCCATATATGATGTGATTGGTGAATGCTTAATAGCACATTTATAAGACAAGATAAATATGCAAAAAAGAGTATGTTTATAAGACAGTTTTCATGAAATCGTTCCTGTTAAGAAAATGTATTTTTAAGATTCTGAGGAATGACTTTATTATACATTTTACTTTTGTTTACTCAATAAGTTGCATTTTTGTCACTTATTGTTGACTTTTAAAATATAGTTGGTCTATTATAAATATTCTTTTTTTTTTTCAAAATTCAATAGTGATTCTGAAGGTGATTGCCACATTAATACGTCAATCAAAGCATTGTGAAGAGCTTATGGAAACAAAGAAATTATTTCTATCTGATATGACATTGTTATGTAATAATAATAAAGAAAATAGGAGGTGAGTATTTTTGAATGAATTTTATTGATATTCACACACATTTTTATATAAATATTTTGTTAAAAACCTACCATTTTGTTACTTTTGTACTAGTACTGTGAGGATTATGAAAAGTTTGATAATTATTAAAAATAGTTAATAACGTTAATGGAACATTTATATAAAAATCCTGAAGTCATAAAGCATGTTTCCAAATGATATTGTTCAGATAATTTGTTGTTACTTTCCTTTTTGTGAACATAATTACATAAATTGAATAATGGTAAAATAGAACTCTTACATTAAAGTTTTTGTTAAATGATGGTTTTATTTGGACTGAGCCATTGTGCATATTTAAATTATTAAACTACCATTTTTTACCACTTTACTACAATTTTATACAAAAGGATTTAAAAAAGGTTTTAAAATGAAAATGTTATCTTAAATATAGGACTGTCCTCCAAATGTCTGTCTGGCAAGAATGGCTGATAGCTATGGCCTACATTCATCCTCAAAATGCAGAGGAACAAAAGTTGTCTGACATGGTATACTCTCTCTTCCGTATGCTTCTTCATCATGCTATTAAGTATGAATATGGAGGTTGGAGGGTATGGGTAGATACCTTGGCCATTGTGCACTCCAAAGTAAGATATATGTATTTATGATTGATAATTTTGTCTTATTTTAAGAAATTAAATATTTCTAAGTATCCTGCATTCTCAAAGTCTTAAACCATTCTTTTATTATTATGCTAGCATTATAATAAAAATATGCATTATGTGTCTTGAAATATTACTTTGTAAGCCATTTCAAGTATAGTAAAACCCAACTTTTTCTATTCATTTTTATTATAATGAAATGAAAATGTTAATCTGGCTTTTTGTCTTATTCTGTCATAAAGAATTTTAAGTAAAATTACTGCCTCAAAGCAGATTTCCTCTTCATTTTTCTTCCAAGTTCTAATTTTTCCCAAAACTTTCTTGGCAATTTTCTAAATTCTGCTTTCCTCATGCCTCAGAGAGGGAATAGGTATATCAGTCATGTCACTTTTATTAGCCAGTGGATGTTTTCTTATTCTGAGTAGGCTGGAAAAGATAATTTCTTATAGATTTTCCTGCTAGTGCCTATGGCATCCTCAGGATACCTAATAAATATCTAAAATCAAATAGAAAATTTTCATCTGAATCAGTTATTACAGAAAAGATATGACATTTTTTAAGATTTCAGAATAACAGAAAACCTGTTCATCCTTATTCTTTCCAACAAATTTGACTTCAAATGAAGATAACAATCTAGTTTTCTAGAGTCCTGGGTACTAACTTAAATGAAAAATAGCTTGATTTTATCCTGTGTAGAAAAAATGATGAATGAGCGACAAATCTATCTAATATTTTTGTAATACACTAATTAAAGCAATTGTTACGGCCAATGAGAATTTGAGCAAAAGAGGGCGCTGTGCGCGCCTCTGAAGTTTTGAAGTGTGTAGGGAATTGGCTGGCGCTGTTGTGCTGAGAGAGATCATGAAATGATGATGTAACAAGTTAACTGTAAATGTCTTAATTTCTGTCCTTGTTTTGTGGTAATAAATGTTGTGGCTATAAATTGAATGCTGATCTTTCCAAATGAATCCACATCAAATAATAATTTGAGAAGACGTCAATTTTGGAGCGTCACAGCGATAAAAGCAGCTCTAGCTAAGAGTAGCATTTCATTTTTTTTCAAACAGTTTATTTACCATTAATATATTTGCTATTACCACTTTCACCAATTTGGAAGGGAAACTACTGTGGGACAAGTCATACTCAGATTCCCTCATTTGTTTCTGGGCATTTTTTTGCGTTTATCTGTCACTTTTGGGGTGGGTATGGGCTTCAACTACAAACTATTAGTCTCTAGGAGTTGGAGGCCCCTTCTGACCTAGTAACTGCAATCAGATCGGGATTCAGTTTGGCATTATTAATTCAAATTTAACAACTCAAAAATACAAAATTATGATGTGACCTCTGTTTCCTTCTGTCAAGATAAAAATGCTCCAGTCCTCACTCTTTCCTGTGTTTCATGATGGACTCCCCAACAAAAAAAAATCATAAAAAGGATTTGTTTTGCTTTAAGTGTAGATCATGGACTGTTTTGGGCCAGAATCTGGTGGTAATGTGTTTTGTAGTAAAAACAACTAAAAGAGGCTTACTGGAAAATATTGAGTGTTAGCACCATTAGATGAAAGTTTATTTAAATCAGTCTTTCCACTATTTATTTTGATCCTGAAGTAATCTTCTACGCCATATTGTCGACTTCTTAGCATCTTGAGTCAAGGAACAGTTCTGAGAAAACGAAGGGGGAAAAATTCTGTTTCTCAAGAAGATATCTCACCTTCATGCAAATTAAAAATGACTTAGTGGGCTTCAATAGTCTAAAAATCACCACATTTTGATCCAGACAAACTCAAAAACTCATTTCTCAAAAATATTGATTTAGTGTTTCACTTGTAATTCGATGATATAGTCTTTCCAAAATGGCCATAGACAATTTTTGTGTCCTAAAAATCTTTTAGCTCATATTTTGTGAAGTTTCACCCATTTAACTACCAATTTAGCAATGATAATTTGCTTTTGTTTCTCTAAGATTATTTTACTTTTATTTTTAAAGTTGACTTTATATGAAGCTTTTTATTGGATAGGTTCTAAATTGTATATATTTTGACTGTAGGTTCTGCCTTTATAACCTTTGTTTTGGCATTTGTATTGTAGTATATTTGATTTTAGACGCATTCAAATTCATTTTTATTTTATAGGTGTCTTTTGAAGAATTCAAACTTCAGTTTTCTCAAATGTATGAACAATATGAACAGAGACGTTCTGACCACCTAACTGATCCTGCTCTTCGAAAGCAAAAACCAATTAGCACAATCTCAGGCTTAGAAAATAATAACCATCGTGCCTTAAATGTCATTAATCCACCCAGACCTGATATCGTCCACAAGGATTCAAATGAAGTCACTTCAAAAACTGGTAATTCTAAATTAGTCATCCAAACTCCATCCTCTCATGAAAAAGGAACCGATTCTACTGATCTTGAAGAGGCTCATGAAGAACCGAAAAGCTCTTCCCCTGGCTCAGCTTTAATTCATGGGGATAGCTCTCGAGAAAAGTCTACCTCTGTACAGGTGGTAGAAAGTAATGAAACAGCAAATAAGGCAAACTACAGTAGTAGCTTGTGTGAAGCTCTTTTGACAGCTGATGACCATCGGCCTGTGCCAGAAGACAGCAGTATGCTTGAAACATTGCCCATCCAAACTTGTTCAGATGAAGAAGTGTGCAACACTAATGTGGACCCAATGGCACACATTGTGGAAGATCCAAATGACTTGCACTTGGATCATTCTCAGGTGATTGAGTTAGAGTCTATAAATGGTGCCAAAGTAGATGCTGAAAATGCTCAGACCAACTCTCCTGGGGATTCTGGTTTTGTCTCTCTTTCTGTAGCTGATGAACAGAAAGGCAAGGCGCTTGCTGATGATGAGGCAACTTGTGAAAATGAACTAATGCTGGATGATGAAAGTGCTTCAACAGAAAAATCCCCTGATGAAATACCTATAGAAATACTGGATGATGAACAAGTAAAATCATTTGAGGATGCTGAACATATTCCATATGAAAACTTGAGTATTGGTGATGCAATTGAGTATGGCAGTGAAGAAAATGTGCATGGAGCTCATGAAATCCAACAAGAAGTTAGTCCCAGTAGAACAGTAGATTGTAAACCCGATGAAGAGGACGAAGGGATTTCAGAGATTGCTCAGTCTCCCACTGATGACAATGCTTTTGTCGATCAAATTGACACTACTGAAGATACTCCAGATGGTATTATAGAGTGTCCTAATTTAATGTTAACAGTAGATGATGTTGGTAAAACATTGCCAAATGAGGAAGACAAGACTGAGATGTCAGAACAGTTAAAGGATAAAGTTGAAAACAAAGAAGGCTCATGGGTAACTTCTGAAATGAACACTCAGACAATGTCTGCTGACAAACTAAAGACAGAAGTAGGCCAAGAGAATAAACCTCTTGATTCTGAGGCTCCTGTCATTCCCACTGAATTAGAAGTAATTACTAATATATCTTTAAGCAACTCAAATAATGATTCGTTTGCAGTTGCTAACCAGAATCCATCTGACTTACCAGATGGATTACTTTCTCAAGTTGCAGAGAGCGAAATTTCTGCAACATCTGATGAAAGTAAAACTTCACCTGGAAGTACATGTGAATTGGAGAACAAAATGGATGTTACTGTAAATATTGAGGCAAATACTGCATCTTCAAATGTTGAAAAAGAAGATATCACTTCAGATACTCAGAAGGAAAATGTTTCAGATGCAGAAAGAGAAAAAGCTACTCCTGAAAACATGGAGAAGGAAATTAATACTCCCTTAAGCAAGGAAACTGATGTTGCTCCTGAAAACTTGGTAAAAGATGATGTTCCTGAAAAAGGTGTCTCTCCTTCAAAATTACAGAATGACAATGCCACTTCTCAAAAATCCGAAAAGGAAAACATCACTCCTTTGAAATTGGCAAAGGAAAATGTTACTCCTTTGCATTTGGAGAAGGAAAATACTGAAACAAGTAATTTGACTTCTATGGATAAAAGTGAAATAAATGAACAAATTATCTCAAAGGTTCCTCCCACTGTGACTCAAGCTGTTGAAAATGAACTTCAGACTAAATCTCCTGTACATACCTCACCCGATAAATCACAATTTCCTGAAGTTGAATCACTAGTTTCCTCTGAAGATATTGAAACAAATATTCCTGATCCTAAAATTACTGCAGACTCCTCTCCATTTAAAGAAAGGGAAGATGAGGAGGAAATAGAAAAACCAACTGGAATAAGCACTATAGAGGGACAATTAGAAAAAGAAAGAAAGTTAATGGCCAAGGCTGGAGGTGATAATCCGATTTTAAGTGAAACAGACTCTACTTTGGCTAAAGACACTTCTGAGTCAACTTCATTGGGTGAACCCTCAGAAGAAACTGTTGCAAAAACTAATGACAGTTCCATTGTTCCTGCTAGTCAGAATGTTGTGCCAGCATCCGAAGCTGACGTTGCTCCAAGACGTACTAGGAGCGTTATTGTGCCACGTAAGCAACCTGCAACACAAGTTCAGCGACCTAAATCAATGTCCATGAGCCAGAAGCCTCCCAACAGCAATGGAAGGCAGATGTTTAATTCAGGCCCTACACGTCCTCCTTTTAGAATACCTGAGTTTAGATGGTCGCCTATTCATCAACGATTATTATCAGATCTGCTATTTTCCTTAGAAACAGATATTCAAGTTTGGAGAAGGTAGGAGCCACTTATTATATCTGAAATTACAAGGGTAAGAACTGTAAACTAAATAACATAATTTAAAAGGTATTACTAAAGAACTGATGTTTATCATTCTAATCACCTTTTAATAATCTTTCCTATAACTTGCCTCCAATGTCCAGGAGAGTGGCAGTTCAATACCGAGTTCATACACCATTAATACTTTTATCAAAAACTCATGAGAAAAATTAGTGTTCATTGTGAGTCAATAGGTTTACTTGCTGCTCTAGCAACCTGCTAGTTGTAGGTGGCGCAAGTTCGATTCCTCCCTGGCTGTATTTCTCTGCTGTGTCAGTAAAGCTTTCCTTGTGTGTATATTCATTTACTTGGAGTTGTCTGTCTTGTGTTTGGTGCAGCTTGGTCAAATGTGACTTTTATGCTGTATAAAACCCAACCATACTAAATATAAAATGGAAGTGTACTGACCTTGAGTTATAGCATCATCTTTATGTAAAGGAAATATTTAAGTGAAAAATGTTTTTAAACGGATGTAGTAAAATTTTCTAGGTATGTTAAAAAGTACCTCTGGAAAATAAAACCTAATACATTTTTTGAATGAGAATCATCCACATATTTAATTTCTAGATTTGCCACTACAAGGCTTATTCCTTCTGTAAATTAGGAGGCATAAAATTTTCAGTGAAAATGGATTGTACTAAATGTTTCCAGAGAATTAAGCAAGAAAAATTATTTTATAAAAAGAAAATTGAAATTATTAAGGTGTATGTTTAGAACACACACATTTTAAAATTTTGACTTTAAAAATCCAGTTTTTTCACAATAGGTCATTGGTTTGTGCTTAATCTCATTTTAGTGTAAAAAATTCCGACTAAGCTACTCATTAATTATCTAATTTAGACATAATTAGCTAATTAGCATGTTTGTTGAACAGTGATATCTCAAATTCTATTGTGTTCAGAAAGACAATTCCTGTTGTAAATTATTCCTAATGTTATTCTTCATGTTTTGACCCTCCATCAAGTTGCTAGAGGGAATACGTTCTTTTTACAATTTTTTTCACGAAAGAAGTCTAAAAAATCAAGATTTTTTCAGGAATTTCAACATTTAAAAATCAACTAAAAATTCATTTCTTAACCAATAACTTCGACTGAGGGTCAAAACATCCACTGTATTATATAGATTATAATGGCACAAAAGTAATTATAATAGATTCATTCATTGTTGAGTTATCACTGTTCGAAAGAAGCACCGTATTGCAAAAAAATTCTTCAGAAATCGAGTTTAAAGTTTTGGAAACGTGTTTGTCTATGGTGACAGTACCTAACCCAAACCCTTGTAACTTGAAAACTATTTCGAATATTTACAAGATCTTGGTATCGTTTGAAAGCTAAGGGGTTGGGCAATATTTTGAATTATTAAAAACTAGATCGATATTTTGGTCAATTTTCGTGATTTCTAGTGTACACATACACCTTAAGTTGAAACACAGCTTTAAATAACACATTGAAAAGCATCTTATTTTTAGTGAATACTGATGCTTGTAGTTATTTCACTCCATTATAAACAATTCCACTGCTCTTTAATTCCAATTTATTTGTATAATGTGAATGTTTATGTACAGTAGTCATTCTATTAAATGTTATTTCTTGAGGTATCCTGTCCAATTATAAAACTATTTTGCCGATTTTATGTCAATCCAATGATGTGATCTTATAACAGGGGTTCCCACAGGCCTTAAAAAGTCCTGATTTTGCATTTTAGTTTTTAAGGGCCCTTAAGAAGTCTTAATATTTGCTGAACCTTTTTAAAAAAGCTTTAATTTTTACAACACTGCATATTTTATTTCACCATTCAAAAACCAAGGTCAAAGATACTCATCCAAGATCGTGTCATAAAAAAATAAATGGCTTAATTCTAATTTAGCTAAAAATTAATGTTCTGAAAACTGTTCATGTGAGACTGAAATATAACACTTGGGAAAAGTTTTTCATGGGCATTCGAGAGAATCTATGTGAAATGTAGCCTTAAATAAAAAAATAGCCTTGTAAATACCCTAATTTTTCTTTTGCCTCAAGAGGGGGAATTCTTATATTTTGTGTCTGTTTTGACTTAGTTTGCTTTCAACTTGCTTTTGCTCCCTCTTGAATGACTGGGATGCAGCTTACAAGCATATCAATTTAATATACATGAACCATGGATGTATATTTTATTACACTGATATTGAAGGTAGTCTGCCATTTTATGCTTAAAAAGATTTAAATTTGAATTTTTAGTCTACCAATGGTGCTTGCTTAACACTTGTGATTTTTATTCCTGACTTATCAAATTTCATATTTTCTTTTTAGCCACACTACAAAAACTGTGATAGATTTTGTGAACAGTGGAGAAAATGCAATATTTGTTATAAACACTGTGCATTTGATTTCTCAAGTTGCTGACAATATCATAATTGCCTGTGGTGGACTCTTACCGCTACTGGCATCTGCAACATCACCTAATGTATGTGCTTTTGGTAAATCTTTGATACCACTTTCATGTTACACTATTTTATTGTATATGTATTGAAACAATAATTGAAATGTACATAAAGAGTAACCAATAACGAATAAATTATTTTAATATATTAGTATGTGTGTGATAAGAAATGTTTTCTTAAGAAGTGAGAATCATTAATATTACTAAAGTATGTGATGCCCCATAAAATTAATTTTAGTATTTCACTAATTGCTTTAAAACTAAGAATTCAGAGAGACTAATTTTTTTTAACATAATGAATCTCACACAATATTTTTTATGTATGTTCTATTTATTTTAATTAGCACATAGTAAATAAATTATCACATAGTAAATAAATCAGTAATTTTGCATATTAAATGGTAGCCCAAATACTTTTGTGTGTCTGATTTCATAAGTTACATTTTAAATGTTTTCCCCACAACATGATAATTATTCAGTTATTTTGATGATAAATTGAAAGATGAAGCTTTTAAGAGGTATATTTTAACTCGTAATTTCAATTATATTTGTATGAAATACATGAAAACATTTAGGTGTGAGGTAGCCAAGTACACTTCTGTAACCTACTGTATTAATTTCATTGTGAGGATATTTCATTTTTTTTTGTTTTAGTAGATAAAATAGAGTACAGATTTTGTTTTTAAAATAAGACATGTTTTAAAAGTTAAATTCTTAACAAATAAATTGTAAACTAAATTAAGGGGTGGAGTTATATCACATGACTACTTTATCAAGACTGGTGAAGAATTAGATGTTGGTTGGTATGCCTATCACTTTCAGTATCCAATCACATTTTAATTTGCCTCAATTTTTTCCTCCTCAAGTGTCAAACTTTTAAACATGGTTTTCTGGATTTGATGATATATTGGTTTTGATTATTGTGTAATTTCTTTTCATTTCTTGCAGCATGAGCTGGATGTAATTGAACCAACTCAAGGAATGTCAATTGAAGTTGCTGTTGCTTTTCTGCAAAGACTAGTCAATATGACTGATGTTCTAGTCTTTGCATCCTCACTTAGCTTCAGTGAACTTGAGGCTGAAAAAAATATGTCAAGTGGTGGAATATTGAGACAATGTTTAAGACTAGGTAAGCATATTGAAAGTGAAGGGTGTTTGTAGTGTTTACTCACTCATTAAGTTCTATGCTTCCTAATAGAGATGATTATTTGTGTTTAGTATATCAAGAGTTACCTTAAATTATATTTTTAATCTAAAGTAATCTTGCTATGATTATCTTTATTCTAGTATGTACATCAGCTGTACGAAACTGCTTGGAATGCAGAGAAAGAAGCCTTCCTCAAACTCCTGTAATACCTCATCCGAGTGCCAACATTTCAAGAGATTCTAGACCATCACCTATTCAAGCTCTGATTGGTGGGGTTCAGCCATCAGCCAAGGTTGATTTTGTATGAAATGCTTTTGCTTTTTATGTGTGTGTGTGTGTTTGTTTTTGTTTAGCATTTTAAAATAGTTTAAAATTATTACCTAATATGTATTAATTAAATAAAAAAATTTGTTGAGGTTTGTTATTGGTAGAAAACTTTAATGTCTGCTTTTCGTGACATGAATGAATGTCATAATTGACTTCATAATTCATCTTTTTATGCTGTATCTTGTTCTTTTCTCTATTTCTCATTCTCAGTTTTTCCTACAGTGGGGGCCAGCGACGTAATGTCCATTAAAGCCCAGAATCCTGTCATTTCCATATAAAAAAAATTTAAATTTTGTGGAAAAATAAATAAAAAATCCTCGTTTTCGTAACGTAAATCTGAGACGTCAGTTTCTATTTTAGTGTCCTTCAGTTTCACTACCAAATGCCCACCAAGGAGTGATGATGCCCCATCATTTCACCTCAAATAGTTTCTTGCTATGATTTGTTAATGGCGTTTGTCATATGCAATGGACACCTTCACACAAACTCTTCTCTCCTATACCATGCTTCCAATTAAGTCTAACATCCAGTCCAGATAATATATGCAGTGGGTCCTTGCACAAGGTCTATCATTCTCTCCGTTCTCTCATTTTCCTGCCTATGTAAAAGACAGCTTCAAGCTCTGATAGTGCTTGGATCAGACAGTTTCCAAGAGTGGCTGCAATTGTCTTTTTGGCTCCTTTTTAAGTAGGGCTGGAAATGTATTTTTTTTGTCTTTGAGGAAAAGAAACAACTGAATCTATTTGTCGAGAATCTATTTGTCTCTAAAGTCAAGAATTTAATTATTTTTGCCTTCGATCCAATCTCAGCATCCCTAGTTATCAATGTTACGCTATTCTACTGGTATGAGCAATGAGCAGTAATGGGACTACAATCAAATTGTAATTTGGAAACCTATTCTATTGATCAATTGTGAATTTTAAATTTCTAGAATTCTACATCTATTTAGTTTTACAAACTCAAGCAATCTACAAATGTGTTTCCTGTAAAAACCAGCATATTAAAATTCGTATGTTCATACTCAGTTGTAAAAATATTGAATCATGTCAATTCAGTTATTTGAAGCATGAAAAAAATCTTGCTGCTTTGATGAAAATTAAAAGTTATCAATCAAATTTTTAAACAAAAAATTATTTTTAAAACATCTTATATCTACAAACTGATTTTATACTAAATATTTTTTACAAATGTGGGTCACTTGTATGGTATTATTTTTGGTGTGAATGTAATTTTAAAAGAGTAAATGCGTTTTTTTATTTGTTGCTTTAGATTCCTTTATATTTCTCTTTGCATTCATTAGTGCTGATCTGATAGAATAGATTAGTTCACAGTAGTTTTTGTAAGTCTTGTTTGAAATTGATTCTTTGACTACTGAATTTTTGTATTGAATTAGTATTTTTGCAGTATGAATGTTTCAGTGTTGATTTTATCCAAGTTTGCATAAATTCTGTTTTGAAGTATTGTATATACACAGAGTTGACTGGGAATGCTGATAATCACCAAGAACTTTCAACGCTTCCTTATGGTAAATGTCCACATGCAAGAACAATATAGAGTTACTTTGTAAGCATGTGAAAATTGCATAAGCATGATATAAATTGTTTATGAACTTCATGCGCAAATGATTATTGACCAACATGTTCACAAGCAATTTCTATCATACGTCTACATATGTAGTAACATATTTTTCTGCATGTGAACATGTACTATTATGGAACAGTGGAAGTTCAAATGAATCACGTCCTTAGTGACTGGAAGATTTGAAATTTATAGATAAGAAGTGTTGATAAGGATTGTAAGTATCTAAGAAGCTTTGATTCTTAAATGACTCATAAAAACATCTTGCCCACTTTTCAATAAGAATTAGTTCTATTAGGTATCCAGCTGAAATAGTTTTGAAAAATGTAAATATTTTAGACACCTGTATCTAAAATCTAGTACAGTAATACCCCGAAGTTACGCGATAGGTGGGTCCGACGAAAATCGCTTAAGTCGAATTCGCGTAAGTCAGGGTACAACTTAACATATAAATACACTGCTGGCCACCCAAATTGCAACACCAAGAAAGACAAGAGATATCACAACAAAATTTATTTTGTAGATAACATGTTGACCAAGTATCAAATGATTAAATTTATAGACTTCTGTGAAGTGTGGTTCCTGCCAAAATCAGTAGCCAGAGTAGCCGCCATTGTTGGAGATCACCGCTGCCACACGCCTCGGCATTGATTCAAAGAGACTTTGGATGTGTTCTTGGGGTACAGCAGACCAAGCAGCTTCCACACGTTGCCAAAGTTGATCTGGTGTGGCAGCTGGGGATGTATTCTGGGTCAATCGTTGAGCAACCATGGACCACATGTTTTCTATCGGCGAAAGATCCGGAGAGCGAGCTGGCCAGGGAAGCAATTCAATCTGGCGATTGACGAAGAACCCTTGGACAATGCGTGCCACGTGTGGTCGCGCATTATCCTGTTGAAATATGGCTGTGGGCAAGCCCTGAAGGTAAGGAAGGACAACTGGCTCCAACACCTCGGAGATGTAGCGCTGGCTGCTTAAAGTACCGGCAATGCGTACTAGAGGAGTGCGAGAGTGATATCCAATACCGCCCCATACCATAATACCCGGTGCAGGACCAGTGTGGCGGTGCATAACGCAGCTGTTCAGCATCCTCTCTCCACGGTGTCTCCAGACTCGAATCCGACCATCGTGGTGTTGCAGACAGAAGAGTGACTCGTCAGTAAAGACAATTTCATTCCATTCTGCCGTCCACATCCTTCTTTCATCGCACCATTGGCGGCGGAAACGTCTGTGGTTCTGCGTCAAGGGTAGACGAAGCAATGGACGTCTTGCGGACAGACCACTCTGCTGTAAACGGCGTCGAATGGTACGCGCAGACACTGGATGATGCGGTACAGACTGAATGTGCTGTGCTATGGTTCGTGATGTGGCTGAGCGATCCGTCACTGCCATACGCACAATATGCCTGTCATCACGTGAAGTGGTGCACTGAGGTGGATGCGATCGGACACGTCGGTCCGTCGTACCCTCCTGCATCCAACGATCACATATCCGCATTACAGTTGTTTGGTTTCGTCCAACACGACTACCGATTTCCCTGAAAGATAATCCACAATCTCGGTAGGCCACTATCCTTCCTCTGTCGAACTCGGATACTTGATCAATAGATGATCGCTGTTTTCTACGAGGCATAATTGATCGTTTTTTTGAAAAAACCACAAGAAAAACACAATTGCCGTACTTGAAATCGTCGAAATCTCCAAGCCTTAAATAGCGCTTTGAAGTGGCGCCACAGGCGCGCGTGATGTGCGTCTGCGTTGAAATTCTAATCATTTGCATATCTCACCTCCGCTAATGCATGTTGTAAATTTCATATTATTTGCATGCTTCCTTCAGGGTGTTGCATTTACGGTGGCCAGCAGTGTACATATAAATTTAGTTCATTTGGGACCAAGGACTAAAAAAACACTAGTTTAGAAGAACTGCGATTTTATTAAATATTTTTCTTCTTTATACATATTAATACGAAATATTAAAAAAAATAAATAAGTTGCTTAAAAAAGTTATGTCGATGACTTCATAAAATCTAACAAATTCGTCCGACGACACAATGCCTTCTTTTTTCACGCAGAATTTCTTCATAACAAGCTAATAATTTTTTTATTCCTTGCTTTGTATCTATAGCACATTCTTCATTGGAGTCTGTTTTATAAAATTTTTAAGCCCTTTTCAATTGAGCTGAGACCTGTCAAGCTAGCAGTTGTCATGTGCTTTTCTGGTGGAACTGGGTCTGAAGTGTTGGATACTTCAGTGACGTTTTGCTCACGCATATCTATATGAGCTCATCAATTGTCAGTTCTTGACTGTGAATCCAACAGCTCGTAGACATCATTACCTTTGATTTCCTTGACATGATCAGTTTCTGGCGTTGTTTCCATCTCGTTTTTGAAAAAAATGGACAAAGTTTCTTCCAGAAACAATCTTAACTTTTGTCGATCATAGAATTGTAATTATGCATGTAGAGTTCGCACGAAACGTGTCCAATGCGTATCACAGCAAGAGAAACAATGAAGATAGCGTGTTGCCAAATGAAAAAAATCAAGAACCACATAACTCTGAGTTCGCATAAGTCGGGGTATTACTGTATACAAAATAATAAATAATAGAAACTTTTGTTTTATAGAAAATAGATACTAATAAACATACAAAAATAATTTATAATTTATATATCGTTTTTAAAAAATTAAAAAAAAAACATTTTCGGAGTTAGTTTTCTTTATTGTTATTTTACTTTCAATCAAAATGTGTTCTATATTATAAAAGATTGGTTTAAGCAGTATATAACAACCATGTTCTTGCAATACTGCTTCCTGATAAATAGTTTTTAAATAGATCTCATACTGTATAACTTTGATTATCTAAGGGAATAGGAACAAAAGCCACCTCGGATAACAAAAACACTCGTGTAATACAGACATAGTAACACAAAAGAACCTATACACAAAATACAGAAACATTTACTGTTCTACATGTTACTACTAAAAGATTCATAAAACAAAGGATTAAGAATAATCTACTCGGATCTGCATGTATTTATTATGATAATTTTCCAATGAATCTGTATGCGAGTTTTGTCCCTTTTAAACTCTTGACAAATCCTTATCATTCTTTGGTTTTGAAGCACCTTCACTCATACAAGTTGTGACCTCATCTTTTGCATCATTGAATTTTAAATGGCATTTGAATTTTTCATTTTTAAGTGTGTTTTTAATATATTTACGTTTTCATACTTTTGTGACCATGGTTCAAAATTACGAGGTGTCCTCGATCGTTCCCTTACTGTCGCCAATAGCCCTTTGTTACTCCAGTGTGATGTAAATTCAACTACCTAATATCATACTTTTGAAGTGTTTATTTTGTTTTTATGTTGTTTACTTAAATATTTTATTGTGCTTTTAATGTTGGTCTGGTTGTTAATTTATTTTTAGTCTATTTTATTGACTTTTATTGTCACATGTTTGGCTCAGCTTATCCATTTTTGGATCATGTGCCATAAAACCCAAAACAACCATCTGCCTATCAGACCTAAGCAGTCAAGCACAAAATGTGTACACTTGTGCTCAAATCTTTATTTAAAGCTTTACAAAATAAAACTTGATATCAGACACTTGGTTGATTGGAGCTCGTATAATCAAAATTCTACTCGAAATTTCAAGTGATCATGTGAAGTTGAAGAGTATACATTTTTTTAAACATAAAATTTCCAATGTTTGTAGCACAAAATTAAAATTGTTAGACATAAATAGTAACTTATTCCTTTTAAAGCTCTACAAAAACAGTTAATTGAATCTTGGATACAGTTATCATTTTTTCAGGTTGCTATGATTCATATTTGGTGATTTTAACGCACTCATCAATGAATCAAAATGTTTTAAGTTTAACAAGAACTATTTCATCTCTATTGGATTATAGCCATTACTGATTTTTCCTGTGGTGTCAATTCTAGGATATTTTATCTAGTTACCATAGGAGTCATATAAATTTAAAGTTTAATTGTAAGAGAATTCATGTACAATGCAACTCAAAGTATCGCAGTTCTCATTACCATGCAACAATAAATATGCACTCATTAGTTAAAGTGATTAATTTTTAATATATATTTTTAATTATATAATAACTTAATTTATTCAAATATATATTTTTTGTCTTTGTAATGCTTGTAGCATGACGAGGACTAGCTAAATTTCATTAGTGAATTATTCAATTTTCTGTCATTTGCAGGGATTGTCAACATATCATAAATACAGTTAACAATCACTAGTAAGAGTTAATTATAATTTCCTATCTCATTTAATGAAATCAACTTTCACTGACAGTACCAGTGAATGTGATTTCTAGTGATTGTTACCAATGACTGAAAAATTGACTCTAATATATATAAATGGCAATATTTTGTGGGGAATTCATGCTTTGTTGTTTCATTGCTTTTTGTAACAAAATTTTATTTTATAATTTACCTTTTACCAATTACAAATTTTTTGAAAAACTTAATTTTCACTGTTATTTAAATTTTATTCTTTCAATGTAGAAATGAAATAGCTTTGCACTATTCATTCAACTGTGCTTTATATCTAAGAATTACTTCTTACAGAATATTGTTGAAAATCTTGGTGGACAAAGTAGCCCTATCCGCGATCCTGAAAAACTTCTTCAAGATATGGATGTTAATCGGCTTAGAGCAGTTATATATCGAGATGTGGTATGTTGGAAATTCCATTTGAAATATTTCTCAAAGTTCAAAATATTTAAATAAAATGATGATCGACATTTGTGTGTTAGGAAGCTCAGAAAATATAAAACTGATGTGAAAGTGTTGAACTTAACATACAATTTTATGAATGCTTGTTAAACTGATAAATCTGACAATTTTATGAATGCTTGTTAAACTGATAAATCTGACAATTTTGTGGGAGCTTATTAAACTGCTAAATCTGTACTAAAAACAATTATTTAATTTGTAAGCATCAAAAAACAAATAACTTTCTTACCTAATATGAAAGCATAATACATAACTTTAATAGTCATTCTAATAACTAATAGTCCTAATAACAATGTATCTTCATGAGAAGTGTTTTGAATTTTGGTAGAGATAGCGGAAGCTTTTAAAGATTGTTTTACATCTAATTATGTATGAGTTTTTCTAATCAGTGTATTTATACTGATCTTGATTTTTGAACAGATTTAATTGGTATGATCAGTATAAATATAATTAAAAATTGGTCAGTTTTACAAAATGGTGGCTATCTTGGATTTGCTGTTATATATGCTAATTAATTAAAAATTCTCTTTAATTATTGTTTTAGGGAAGTTATTTGGGTATTTATTAGGCACATTCATTCACACACACATATATATATATTGATTGCATGTCAGATTAAAAATCTATAGCTACAAATCTTCGGTAAAGTTTCACAGTATTTTGTATATATTTCTTTTATGCATCATGAAAAAGAAAAGCCTAATTTGTATTTTATCCATAGCAGTGACTAGATTAAGCATCACATGATTCCACTCATGAATCAAATGTGCTGATGAAAGATATACAAACCTTCCCCAGATTTAAAATAAAACAAATGTGATGACTAGTTTCAAATTTGTGTTTTAAAAATAATTAGGAAAACTATGATAGTTTACCTATCATAGTTTCTTCTAACTATTCAGTAATAGAAATGAGTTAATTTAGTACTTCTGAAATAATCTAAATGTTCTGATGTTTTAATACGTCTGATTTAGCTGATTGGAAAGTGAAAAAGTCTTGGGATTAGGCTATACTTTTACTCTGGATATATGTTAATAACTTGAAATCTTAAATGTGTAATTCTTAAGTTTCTACACTTATGAAATTATTTTTCTTAAAATGCTACTTTTATTTGATAAAATATTTATTAATTAAATGTTTTGATACATTGTGAGTTATTTGCAGAGCAAACAAATGAGGATTGCATAGCAATTCGCACTTGCAAGCAGGGAGTAAAGCACCTAATATTTTAATATTTATTCTAATTCATTATAAATTAAATGCTTTTTTTTATCTTACAATACAAATATAATATATATTTAAATTACCTTGATTTTTATTTGTCATTCATTCTGATTAAATTTATAGAATGAGTGGCATGCAATTTATATTTAAAAATATGAGCAAACTGTCAATCTATATGGGCTTGCTTCTAGAAAGTTTAGTTCTGAAGTAATTATTTTCCCTTACATCATTTTATCTTGTGCTCCATACTTTTTCATTTTATTAAATTGTTTACTAGATTTTTTATTTTGTATGATATCTATTATTTCTAGGATGAAACAAAACAAGCACAGTTCCTGGCTTTAGCAGTGGTATACTTTATCTCTGTTTTGATGGTGTCAAAGTACCGTGATATTTTAGAGCCACCTCCACCACCATCCTCTTTTACTTCTCGAGCTGCTGTTAATTCAGAAATGTCCCATTATACAACAGTTTCTGCAGTATCATCATCTGCATTGCAATCTGGTTAGTTTTCTTGTTGGTGTTATGTTTCTCTTTACTGCAGGGTCATTATAGGGCACTGCAGGGTATAGAAACACTGGGTGTTGCATCCTAGAAATGGAATTTTTCAAAATTTTCTATAGATAGACATGGCAAAGAGACACATAAATCTGTTTTTCAAATATTTTGTCCATTAGCTGAGAGATACAAGAATTTAAAAATTAGTCACTTTTACAAAATGATGGCCATGTTGGATTTGCCACACTATCTACAAATGGTTTTAACTTGAGAACTTATGGTTCAAATTTAATAATTTTAATAGTAAATGGAATGTTGTTTATTTCAAGAGTAATAAAATACAAAAACAACCGTAAAAGACGTTTTAATGAATTTTCGACATGCAAAGTGCAAAAATCACCTCTAAAACAGCTGACTTTAAGGCCTGTATTAAAAGCAAACCCTCTTTTTCGAAATTTTCTCTGTGACTTTGTAGAAATTTTAACAAAAATATGTAGTGAAATATGCATTAAAAATTGAGAAATCGCATTTTTCCATAATTTTACTTTATAAATGTTTTCGTTTCTTTACTCTGTTTAAGGTTTGGGCTTCATTGACCCCAGGTGCTCTAGAGATCTTTTCTTTTTCCATCAGGTTTATGTCTTACTAAACATGGGCATCACATTCCAAAGCAATCTTTTTTTGCTTTCATCCCATTAACTTTTTCTCTTTCACGTTATTTTTAGCTTGAAGTTGTCTGCCGAGTGTTTGGCGCAGCTTGGTCAAATATGGCCTCTGTGCCATAAAACCCCAAACCACCTAACCAGAGCACTTTGAAATTTATAGCAAATTGGCCAAATTTCTATTCATGTTGATCTCAAATTCACCTGTGAGCTTTTAAATTGTATTCTGACTTTTCCTACGAGACCTTTTTTCTGAGAATATTTTAATGATATAAGAATTTTATATTTGTGTCAATAACTTATTGAAATATAGGGTCACACACAGGTTACTTTTAGTGCTAAAAATATCTACATTTGTATGATCTTGAACTGTCAAAGTCAATAAATAACAAAATATAGGTTTCTGAAATCTAATATTTTGTAGTTGCTCATTACTATATGTGACCCATTTAAAACAGATTTTCATTAAAATTAGTGATATATCAGCCACAGCCAATTTGTTCATTTTTCATGGAATGGCCCAGTATTAATCTTAATTTATATGAAATAAAATAGTCAATGCTTGTTTTAATGAAATTCCAATTTTAAAACTTATCTAGTCCCACTGAAATATTAAACAAATTTGAATTTATTTTTAATGAACATTTGGTTCTTTGTGTAAGAAGCATCGACTGTATATATGAGTTTTATCAACAAGTGCAATATGCCAATTGAGCTGAATAGTTTTATTTCTGCATTTCTCATGTTTTACATTATTGATTCAGAAACAAGGAGTAATGGACAGCTGACAGAATCTGTCGCTGTTTGCAATGACGATGGTGAAGACGAGGTCATTATTGTTGAAGATACAGATTCAAGTATACTTGCTCACTTGCATTCATCTGGTGCCCCTGTTCCTGCTGTAAGATATCTTTATCTTTTACTGTTCATCTTAGAAACAGTTGGTGATTTGAGATTTCCAATTCTTAAAGAATGACTACTTTTCTACCTTCTACAATTAAGATTCTATGCAAACTTGTTCATGTAGTTTTAAATTGTATATTATGTAAGGTGGCTGCTAAAAGATATTGAGTACTAATTTGTTATCAATTAGAATACTTTTCTATCTGATTATAGATTGCTTTAATGAATAGTTTAATTATGAACTAGTGAATTTTTGGTGCGTCATATTTTATTATTTTGTTCTTGAATAATTTAAAATTTATGCTAAGAGCTCATATAAATTCAAAAAATATTGTTTCTATTAATTTTGTGTTCTCTTGATTTTTCAGTTACTATTATAATCTTTTATAATAAATAGTGTGGGAACCTTACAATTTAAGCTTTGTTTACATCTTTGTATATTTTTACAATGACATGAATCCTAATTTCTTCCTTTAGGTAATAAGGACTCAAAAACTGAAATCAGAACAAGCTATCAGACAGGAGGCAGAATTAATGGTCAATGGGTCCAATGAAAGTCCTTGTGTCAATGGAGAACTTACTGAAAGAGAAATTGAGGCGGAAACTGTTAACTTGTCTTCAGTACCTGAAGAGGTTTCTCTCTCCAACACTGAGAACAGGGGGTCCAACTCTGATCCCTCTATTATGTCATCATCTCTTGCTCAAAATGGATTTTCAAAAACATTGGACTCTATGGATAGTTGCCAGCAGTCGCGTCCTGAAGATCTTCACATCACAACATTAGGCAGCGCAGATGATTTTCACATTTTAAGTTCCTCACTCTCAAGGGAAGCTACTCTTACACAGAAACTTGAGTCAGCTCTTGGCAGTGTCTGTCCATTATTAAGAGAGATCATGTTAGATTTTGCTCCTTTTTTGTCAAGAACTTTAGTTGGCTCTCATGGACAAGATTTGTTGGTTGAAGGAAAAGGTATAATTTTGAATAATTGTTTTATTTCTTGTTGTGAGTTAAATATAGTCTGGCGAGTTGGCATTTGAGTCGCATGGTTTTGAACAGATCAGTTTGGCGAATTAGGGGACAGGTTAAATGTAAACAATGTGTTCAGGTGTTGTGTTCCTACATTTGCCCTCCTGAGTGTGGATTCTGGCTATATTATCATTTGTTGGCAGAAGTGATAGCAGTGTTTAGTAGTTGGCGAAATAAATAATCTTTTATTCTATTTGCTATACATTGCATATGGCAGCCCTTTCCCTTTCCAGCTTACTACCTTTAAACAAATAAGCTTCCCCAAGGTCATCTGGGTTTTTACCATAACTGTACTACACCCTCTAATATGTTCGATAAATAGATATTTCGATAAATAGAAATTGTTGAAACAAAATGTGAATATTTATGTATTATTCAAATAGTTGGCTTCATTGAAACAAATTTCAACTTCATGTTTAATTCATTTGCACCTAGTTAAAGAAAAACTAGTTTAGTAATTATTCATTAGTAAATTATTTTTGTCATGAATATTTCAGCATCCATCAAATGATTTGTGAACCAAAATTAAGTCACGAAAAAGATTTCACTGGATGATCATTTATTTATTGCTACTTGCTATGTTGAGTTATTTTATTTCTAATTTTGTATTGGTTTTAGTATACATAAATTTCATTACCCAACTGCTCACTCATAGACGAAACATTTCGCGAGTGAACATGCTTATACGAATTCAAGGTTCTTGTGATGGTCACTTGACATTATTATAAAAATGCAGTATTTTTATTGATTAATATTTTAGCATGTTTATATGGAAGAGTGCAATAATAGTTGAACCATGTTCTAATGATTATCCTCAGGAATCGATGGTCTGTATAATATCAAATCATGTCTAATAACTTGGCTATTGACTAAATTTAAATTACTTTTACTCATGTTAAATTTGTTCGTTTGAATGACTCAGGCAAATTTTTCTTTTATTAATTTTAAATGTAATTGTTATGAATTAATTTAAAAAAATATTTCTTCCCTAGGATTGTGCACTTTTAAAAACAGCACATCTGTGGTAGAGCTTGTAATGTTGTTATGTTCCCAGGAGTGGCAGAATTCTTTACAAAAGCATGCTGGTTTGGCATTTATTGAATTAATCAATGAAGGAAGGTAAGTATCTTTTTATAAAATATTTTCACGTAATACAATCTTTTAAAAACTAGGGAATGAATTGAGGATATTCCTATTCTTTTAATTTTAACATAGTTAAAACATACACCTGTTAAAGAGAATGGAAATGGCCTGGTAATTAAAATATTCTGACTATTATAGTTTTTAACTTTCAATTATTTTTTGTCTTTTATTTTACTGTAAAGTGATTAGTCTGTTTTAGTTTCAGACTAAGACTTTTTTAAAATATTCTTAATACTTAAATTTCGTTCTATGCTTAACAATTCTTACAACAATTTCCATTCTAAGTATCTTCTCTTTGAATCCTGTGAAATAGGTAGATATTTGACTTAAACCTATTTAAAATTAAGATGAAATATTATGTGATCTTTCAGATTACATGATGTAATGCATGCTTAGTGGCCTTTTTTAATAGATGCTAGAGAGCATGTTTACTAAAAGGCTTAATATTTATATACACCGCTGGCCATCAAAAATGTAACACCATGAAGGACAAGAGATATCAAAGCCTTATTTATTATATAAACAACATAAGGCACTATATTGAAATGATTGAAATTACAACTCCTTTTGACTTGCAGAACATGAAAAATTGGTATTTTGTGTAACTGCATTGGGCAGACACTTGTAGTATAGTCAAAAATAGTCACAGCAATGGATGCCTTGGAAAAATTCCCTGGTGCTTCAGATGTCGACACAACGATTCAATGATTTTATGTGCTGACACAAGTTGTGCAACACACCTGGCTGACACAGTTGTGCTAGGATTCTCACATCACTGTGGCTAGATTTCATCCTGCACGAGCAATGATTTCTCAAAAGGATAAACTGCAGTCTTGATAAACCACAATTTTTCGTCTGTCGAACTCAGAAACTTGCTCCATGACTGATATTTTTCATACATTTCTATACACAGAAACAGCGAGCAAACACAATTTCAATGCTTAAAACTGGTACTCTGCTTCCATTTTATACTGCGTACAGGGACTTTACTGGCACACATAATTTGCATATATGCTGCAGTTGTAATCATTTGCATATTCTTCCATGATCTACACATGCAAATTTCAAGGCCATTGGATATTTCCTTCATGGCTTGCATTTTCTATGGTCAGCCAGTGTGCATATAAAATCAATTTGTATTCTTTCAAAAATACAGATACTTTGGATAAAAGTTGTAAATGAGCCAATGTTTCAATGAACTTAGATTAAATATAAAAATATTTTGTCAGCTTTTATTTATCCTTTTTGTTATTGATTGATGAGAAATATTTTCTAATTAAATATTTAACCTTCTGAAGGGGGTTCACATGCATGTTCTTTCTGCAGTCTTCCTTACAAGACTTCTATTCAGTTTTGACCTTGACATTAAGTGTGTTGTGGGGAAAAGAGATAATATGCTATTCGGAAATCTCGCTCAGAGGGTTAAAAAGCAAATATTGTAAACAAATATAATTTATTGATGTTTACGTTATTTCTAAGTCCCTTCTTTTATGTAGGCTTCTTTCTCATGCAATGAAAGATCACATTGTTCGAGTAGCTAATGAAGCTGAGTTTATCCTGAATCGCATGAGGGCAGATGATGTTCTAAAGCATGCTGATTTTGAAGTATGTATTCTGTATCACTGAATAATTGTCACAATTCTTTTAATTGCTTCTATTCCTCATTAAAATTGCCTTTAATTTAAAGCTGCTTATACATTTCTGTGCTTAATTAATTTACAATGTTTCTTTTGTCTTTGGTAGTCTCTCTGTGCCCAAACTGTACTAGATAGGAAAGAGGAAGAAAAAATGTGCGACCATCTTATTACTGCAGCCAGGCGGCGTGATAGTGTGACTGCATCCAGAAATATTGAAAGAATTTTGAATATTCTCACAAATAAGCATGGTGCATGGGGAAGCAAAATCAGTATTTGCCCTAGGGAGTATCTGAAGTTGGATTCTTGGGAAGATGATGCTAGAAGAAGAAAGCGTTTTGTTCAAAATCCTTATGGCTCTAGTCATCCAGAAGCAACTCTAAAAGCTGCAATAGAACATGGTGAGTTATTTTGTTTCTTAGAGAAGAGTGATATGTTTTTATCTATTTATAATAACCTTTATTTCACTGCCTCAGCAGAACAATTTAAGTGAATTTAAATTAGTGTAGAATGATAATATTTCTCAATGAAAGTTTATCATGATGTTATAATATACATTTTATTGAAGACACTAAAATGTATATTATAACATCAAGATTAAAAAATAATGTAACAAAATTAAAAAGTAATACATGTAGCAAACTTTGTAGGTTATAATTCCTTAAATTCATATACCAGTAGGTCATTAAGTAACTTCCCCTAAATATGAGACCCTAGCGACTGCAATTTTCAACAAATCAGAATGAAACTTGAGATTAGGAGATTTCATTGAATGCATGTGCTTGAGAGTTATGTAATGTAAATAACAGGAATCAAGTTCTCATGCTTACACAGTTAACAAATTTAGAAAATGACTAGCAACACCTAATTTTTATTGCAATGTGAGCGGTACAGTGGTAAACAAGAAATTACTTTGAAATTGTACCTTTAGCTCTAAAAACGACTGCAAGAATGATCTCAAAGAAGATGAGTGTGAACACCAAAAGAGGAAAGAAAGGCAACAGAACAGTAATAATGCACATAATTTGCGTAAATCATGAACACCTATCACAAAATGCCAATTGACAATAGCTTTTGTAATAAAGGTAAAATATTGTGGTTTCTTGTTACCCTCTTTTCTTCACCCTCATTTTGACAGTGCTCTTACACAGTTGTTAGAGCTAAAGATACCATTTCAATGTAATTTCTGTCTTTTTTACTGTGCCCATCACATTGCAATAATAAAAGGTAGGTGTAGCTATTTGAAATTTCCAAATCTCAAGTTAAAAGTTATCTTGAAGTCTCCAAATCTTCATTTTGATTTGTTGAAAATTATGGTCGTTAGGGGCTTGTATATAGGGGAAGTTATTTTATTCCCAACTTGTATAGTAAAACTAACTAAAATTTATCATTTTTTCGTGTAGTGTATACTTATAGTTAAATACTGTGAATACTTATTGACCTGCTAGGGGTTCATTATTAAGTTTAATTTATGCAAGAATTAAGCAATTCGCTGTCACAGCAATAAATTACTCTAGAGTGACAAAGCAAGCATAAATTTAGCAAGCATTATGTGGCCTAATATCGATAAAAAATTGCACTTGCATACATGACACAGAAATCGACATTATTTGTTTATTGTTGATTGGCAACAATGCTTATAAACATTATAAATTGACTGCTGCAGGATTCATTTTTCAATTTTGCCACATAGTTTAAATATGCTTGATATGATCTAAGGAGCTGCATAATATTTCTAAAAGTTCATGGAAGAGCTCACCACTGAATTGCCTTTAAATAAGGGAATGGGTTCAAATTTGACGCTGACATTCAGAATCAAATTGGCAGTAACATGACTGAAGTGTGCTTTTGCCATGCATTTAATCAGAAATAAGAATTAACACCTGCAAAAGTATACAAAATGGTTACATGTTTTTGGATAGTCTTATTTCATTTAGGAATATGAAATCCATTTATGTGAATATGAATGCTATATTAATTACAAATGTATTGAAATAAGATTTGTGAGTAATTGCATTGTGCCATCAGTAGATACAGCAATTAAAAAAGCTTAGCTCAGATGCTATAGGGAGGTTTACTAGTTTTGTAATGAAATATTCTGCAGTAAATTTGCATTAAGGTATCAATGTATCATTACCAGATGTAATTGATTATCACAAAAGCTGACAAATTAACTGAGAATATTGCAGCAATAGGTGCACTGAAAGTTGACTGCAAATACTTTTTCATTCTGAGGTTTGCATCTTTTACTCCTTTCCATGTTCATGCTGTGTTGCATTTACTTGACTTTGTTTGACTCAGCATGGCCAAATATGACCGTTGTGTCATAAAACCCAATCAACTAACCATCCTGCTGAGTTGTAGTTGTAAATTATGTTAGTTAAAATACTTGTAGCATATCTACTTTGTAAATATTCAATAAGTATGTTTAATTTATCATGAATTCTTAGGAGCACCTGAAGATGCAATACTACAGGCACGAGAAGAATTTCATCAGCATTTAGCTATTACTCGTAGACAGCAGCAACATCATTTACAAAGCAGTGATTTATTAGATGATAGTGATTTATGGGATGACAAGGATTTGGATGCTGAATTAGCAGGTAACTATTTTAAAATTTAAGTTTTCATGTGGAAATTTCCAGTTATATTTCTTTCTTTGCCTTTCATAGGCTTTAATATGCATGTGATTAGTAAATGCATATTATTGAAGAATTTATATTTTTATAGAAGGTTATAATTGTCATAATTAAATAAAAATATCTTGATATCTGAATTATTAGAAGATGCAATATTTTTGTTAACAGTAATTTCCATTTATCTCCAAAATTGATAATTCATTACCGGTTTTTAAACCTTAATGGCACACGAATTTAATTGCGCAGAATGAAAACTAATATGTGTTGGAAAGAGTTCAATAAACAGGTTTCCCATTTAAAAAGTTTGAAAAGAAATTTAAAATCTTATTTCTAAATTTTAGGGAAAAATATTTTTATGTATTTCAGGTCCAGTTAGCTTCAGTACCAAGTGCAGGTTGATTGCCCCAGGTGTTGTTGTTATCGGTATGTTGTCCATCACTCAAGCTGAGATGTTTTTTGAAGTAGATGAAGAGGACACAGAGTACAAAAAGATGGATCCTGAGGTAGGACATTTTGAAAATATGAATTTGTATACTGGGTCCTAATTTAATGAATAGGATGAGACCATCGCTTTTTTATTTCAAGGAAATTGGAAAACCAGGAAATTGTCAGTGAGTCACACTGCGGTAATGCTTAAAGAATTAGAACATGAATATTAAATTTAAGAGAACAGATTTCCTTAAAGCATGATGCTACTAAAAAAACTAATAATTTTTTCCCAAAGCAACTCATGACTATTTGGTCAAAAAATTTATTATTTTCACTTCATCGTATTAATACTGATGCTCCTACCTGTTCTGGTTAAAAGTTCAAGGTTACAAATCCTGTTCTGAAATGCTCAAATTGTAACTCCACCACTAAAAAATGTAAGTATGAGCTCAGGTTTGTGAGTAAAATTAATTTCTCAATCGAAGTAATTATATTGCTTCTTTTACTTTAAAGGGTGGTAGGGTGCACCAAAATTCACTTTTTTTGTTCAATGTATGTATGTCCACAACTGTTGCACAGGGCACTATTTCATACATTTGCAAATTGTTCCTTTTTAAAGTTCCTCATTTGAAACACAGATTTTGCATGTGATGGGGCATTACAAATTTCGATATGGCTGGCATGCATCTAACATGGGACATTCCAGAAAATGGGTAGTAAATAAATTTTATTTTCCCAGATTTCTCCCAACCTCGCGTAGAATTTCTGAAGTGCCCTAACTTCTCGGACAACCTGCATCATGCCTGCTGACATGAAATGTTTCGGTTTCACACAGCTGGTGATAAAGATGCTCAAGTGCTTGATGATTAGGCTTTTGTCTATTGAGAAGCAATCAGTACAATCTTTGAACAACTCTTCCGTTTCCATCATCAGTTGGATGCATGTCAACCATCTCAGAATTCGAGTAATGATCCATCATGTGCAACACACCCACCTTGTGAATGACAAAGTTTAAGAAAGAGGACAATTTGGTAGATTTGCCAAACAATGCTCTCTAGTAGGGCAAACATTCTTTGACAAAGCATGTTTATTTTGATGCACTACCTTTAAAGTTGACCAAGGAATTTCTAATCATTCTGTTCAGTAAAATCCTGCGACAAGAATGTTTTGTCTTATTTCAAAGTTTGGAGTCTTTGGCCTAGGGCAAATATACTTAGTTGGTCATTCAACCAGCTAATATAAAACATTTTTTATGTACTTATAGTTAAAACATTGTTTTCAGAGCAGACTGAGAGAAGCTTAAATTTTTTTTACCAATGTATATGCTTTAAAATTTGTGTTTGAAGCAGTCAGGATCCTCAATGCAGTCACTGTTAAAAGTTTTTATCTGAAACTTTAGAGGCATGACACTGTCATGTATTTTTCTATTACTGGCTATAATAGACTAGTACTCAAAGCATTCATTCTATTGAATAAATACAATAGGGAACAGAAAAATTCAATTTTGTCAGATGGTTAAGAAAGGGGTCTCATTAATTTTTTTCTCCAGCTACTCAGGAAAACTTGAGCCCTTACTTTTTCTTAAATCTCTATTCTTTAGGTCGGTTAATTGTTTTGCTTCTTTTTCTTTTTGACATTGATGATGCTCACATGGAATTCTAAATTCAACTGCAGTAGCATTTGCTGTTGCACTATCATACATTTAAATTTGCATTACAACATTACATGAATTCCAAAAAGTCTTGATTTTTTAACTGTTAACTCAACAAATTTAATTTCAACCTGTTTAGCCCAATACAAGCCTTTGATAAGTAGAATTCGCATCACATCCCTTGCTGTTATAAACTGGCAGAATGGATTATTATTGTATTTTGTTTGAAAGAACATGTTGCATATATTAGCAATAAAAAAATGGTTAAATTTGATTGCTCATCATTTTTAGCACATTCACATGGCTTAAATTTTTAATTGCATCCAGATAATTTTACCAAAATCTATTTTTGTTTCATGCAGTATAAAGCACTAATGCATATTTGCCTATAAATGTTTAGGTATCCCTTAAATACAGTATACAATAAATTTTTTATTTAAACTTGAATTTCCTCATATTCATTCTTATTGTTGGTTCTGTGTGATAATGGATGAATTTTCCCACTGAAATTGATTAGACCTTTTTATTTTACTATCTGACAAAATATTTTTGATTTTGAAGCCACTTCACAGATAAACTATTTTGTTACTTGCAACAATACCACATAGGCTACTTTTGTATGTAGCTGATGTATGTATCCTGTTAAGTGTATGTTCAATCAGGTAAGTAACTATTTTCCATATATAAAATGAATCAAAATGTACCAATCATCCGTACTACATGTACATACTGCAGGGCTGCCACACTAAAGAGGCGACTTTTTGCTGCTGTTTTTTGGCTACTTGGAGTATCTTCTAAGCAAAGTCATCTCAAAAGCTCTTATTTTCAAATTTTGGCAACTTTTCGAAATGTTGGGAATGTTGGGAAATGGATTCACCCAAGATTAACGAAAATTTACTCCCTTTTTTAACTGGTAGACGGAAAAAAGTATTTTTAGAATTTTTCTTTAGGGAGAAAATTTTTCAAGACGCCAATTTCGAAGTTTTGGTACCAGTTGTAGCAACCATGGAAAAGAAACATTGGAATCTGGTTGCTAGATTGTCATGAAAACCTGATTAAGAACAGATTTAGTCTTTAATTTTAAAATTTAAATTTCTAGGCAAGATTTTCAGCGACTCTTTTGTAGTTAATTAACACATTTTGTGCTTTAGTCTGTTCCTCTTAGCAGCTAAAATTGCTACTAAAATAGGTTTTAGGAGGAGACATACTACCATTTTTAAAAATTTATGCCATTAATGCTACTATTTCACAAGTGCTTTGGCTGTGACGGCCCTGATGCTGTGCAGAATACATCCAATCTCAAGAAGACATTTAATGTGCTCAACATGAAATGTTTTAGCTTGATGTCCGGTTATCTAGTGAAATTTTGATTAGAATTTGATATAACTTCAATTTTATTTACAATTATTTTGAAGTAGATTGTCATTATCTTTCCACCTAAAAATATATTCCAAACAAAGCCTGTTTTGTTTTAAAAAATTTCTAATAATTTTGTCAGAGTTATTTGCACTTATTTCTGAATTAATTATTAGTTTATATTGCTTTGCAGAATAAATCTTTAATTCTCAAACAGCTGAATTTTAAACTAACCAATACTAACATTTTTATCTGGAGTGCAATACTACTAAAAGCAAGTCAAGGCTTTTTCCAAAAAATAAAATTATTTGAAACACCTTCAGGCATATTTATCCCTATTGTAAATGGACAGATTTACAAATATGTAAACCTTTTTGGTGGAATTCTTAATTTTTAGCATTTTTTAAAGTTAATCTTGTCTTTAACTTTAATGAAAAATTCTACTCTTAAAATATAAGTACTTAATAATCACAAGATATTTTGAATCAGAAAATCACACTGATGAACAGGATTGTCAGGTTTTCTGTTGCTGAGAACTCAAACGTAGAAGTGTAGCTACAATATGTTTTCTTGGATTTCTACCTTTCAAAAATGCATTGAAATGCATTTTAGACCTTTGTATTTGTATGTCGTATTGAAACTTTTCTTTCAGTTCTTGGAATCTTTCACCTAAAGGGAACTAAAATTGGCACAATCTGTTAAGTTTTGGAGAGTTACATAATTAGGGTCACATAAAATCAACAAAATGGATGTGAATAACACTTGTGATCCAGATGTTAAACAGCTATTTAACAGTTAGTACTCAAAAAAATAAGTGCAGGGTAACCTACCAAACTGATGTGTTTTTAATTATGTTTATGAGTAATATTTTTAAGAAAAAAAATTTAAATTTGCTTCAAAGTCAAGATTTAGCTTTTACATTTTAAAAATTTGATTGCATGCGCTTTTATGCATCTTACTCATCCTTACACCTACATTTTCACTAATTACATGTCTGGTGTTAAAAGTAGGGGCTCAGAATGGTTGGCAATCTTTTGAATGGTTTAACAATTTGGATGTTTGTATCTTGGTTTCAAGAAATAAATGAACAAAAAACAGTTCAACCAAAAATCTTGAGAGAATGTATGCTGAAACTTTTCTATAATCTACCTTAGAACATGTGTCAATCAAAGAGAAATTTAAGCATAATAAAAAATATTCAATTAAATTTTCGAGAGAAATGAATTTAGATTTTTTTTTTTCCATTTTGCTTATGAAAAATAGACAATAACAATTGTGAATTTTGCTTTACTGAAATGTAGAATTTAGTAAAGCCACAATATTTTCTACAACCTTTCAACAAAGTAAACCCTTTCTTTTATTAAATTACTTGAAACGTAATTCTCGAGTTAAGTGAAAAATGTAGATAATTTTAAGCATTAAATTAGCACATTTATATTTTTAAAATTTAAAAACAACCAAAATTAGAAACATGTTTTAATTGCACAAAAACACATTTTGCTTTATTTACTTGATTCGTTGTCGGTTTAATTTTTTAGCTATTTTCTCGTCCATATAAATGAGTGAAACAGTATGTAATCTTTGCTTCAAAGGAAACAATTTAAAGACATAATTTCGATTATTACTGTGAATGAATTGTAAAAGTTTTGATAGCAAATTAAATTATAACTTCAAAACTGACCGATAGATGGAGCTATTGGCATTACTTTCTACTGTATGGAGTCTTAGTTGCTATCATTAAATTGAATAGTGGCTCAATTGTACAATGGACGTGGAATAATATAAGGAGCGAAGAAGGGTTATCTTGGGAATTCTTCCCGAGGATGTTGATTTCCCACATTCAAAGGATTGCAATTTGAAGACTGAACTGTTGGAGAATATCTAGACTTGAGATGGGGCTGTTAGACTGCAAGAATGTTCCGTCTCTCTCTCATCTCTGGAAACTCACTCGCCACAACTCTGAAAAAAACAACTTAAATTAAATTTTGGAAAAGAAAGTTGTAGAAAATGTGTAAATGTTTCCTTCGTTACTTCAGAAATATAGCATTTTAATTGGGCATGGAAAGCTTAAGAGGCAGAAGCATTTCTCTTCAATTAACATTTTGAAACAAAAAGAACTCAAGGCGATGTTCATAAGTGTGGGAGAGAAACGAAATTGAATTGTTGATTTAGTAGCGAATTATGATTGAATCGTATTATTTACCTTAGATTTTGGGGGAAAAGAAATATCCAAGCATAGCCATCCTTATCACAGGTAGGGGATGGATTAGTCCATTCGGTTTGGGACAACTCAAACCTGGAAATTCACCCGTCGTATGGCAAATTATTCCATTGACTTAGTCACGAATAACGGCTACTTCTCGTATGTATCTTTAAAACCCACTTCTTGATTGTATCTTTAAAATCCATTTGTATGTATCTTTAAAACCCATTAAGTGGTTTTACTTTTTAACACGACCTGATTTTGTGTGAACCACGAGAATCCCACCCACAAGAAGTGGATCGCGAGTTCGCTCCTCTTCAACTCCTACTGCTATCAAATCGTAGGAAGGAAAAGGTATCTACAACTACGGCTCAGGTGTCCATAGAAACTATAGGTCAAGAGCTGTTGTGCTGGAGAGTATTTAAATAATGCTTCAAAAGCAGTGGTTTAAGTATCACGAACGATCCATGTGTTGAGAAATTTAATGTCTGATCATAGTAATATAGACTAAAATTGTCGTATTTTCAAGTTTGAGTGTTCCATTTAAACTTTCATTACACAAAGTTTTCCTGTCCAGTTATGAAATAATAATTCTCACCACTCTATTAACGTATTGATTCTAGATAAGCAATTACTAAAAATTATAAATAAAATTTCTTGTTAGGAGTATGCAGAAATAATGTCAGAAGTTCACTAATCGTTATTTTTAATTTTTAGATAATCCGTTATTTTCTTCTGTAACATGAAATCTTCATTACCATTCAGACGTTGAGGTAATTTTAAATCAAGATTTGATTTATATCAAGTCATTTGATGATCTGTAAATATCAAATTCTAGACCACCTGGTCGTATTTAAATTAATGGGCTCTAACCTTAATTAAAGACTAATGCATTGCATCTCAACATTGCCAGTTAAATTAATTTGCGGGGAAGATTTTCCCCCTCATGTTCATTCATCATCCAAACCTGTTCCAAATTGAAAAGGCAGATTGTTTATGTACCTTTTAAACTTGATCCTACCTTCCCCATCGCTTAGGTGAGGAAGCGATTTGTAACATTTGTGATTGGTCTTTGAGGACTGTTATCGAGTATGATTATTTTTCATTTTTTATTTCTACAATCATCACTTCTGATATTTCATCAGGGTTTGAAATTTCCTCGATTTTTATGTATGGATTTGGCTATCGATTTTTAGAAACGATCTATGGATCATGGTCTCTTACTTTGTGGAAGCTCGTTCTTTGGTACTTGAAATGGTTGTGCGATACGAACAATTTTTTGTATGTTACCATAAAAGTTTAAAAAATTGCGATTAATATATAAATATGTTCGAAACTCATAAAATTCTTCGGCAGTTTATTAGAATATTGATTCTATGTTTTGGCGCCTACACATTGTCAACAAAAGCGGCTGTCTGTGGGCTAAACTAATTTGAGACATTAATTAGTATAATTGAAACATTTTCTATGGTGGACCAGCATTGGAACTGACTTTTCAAACAGATTAATGTGAGACGAGTATCACAGATAAAGACAAAATGCACATCTTGTTCTACCATCCTCCACCCAATAATCTTTTTTTCTTTGATTATACATGAATATTTTAAAGAAACAGTAATCATTAATTTTCGTGATGCGAAAAAAGCTTAGCGACGAGATCGATTGATGCACAACATCTATTGCATATGTATTTGGTTAGAATGCTATCATAAAAAAGAAGTCTGCCAGATGAGATATGTAAATAAGAAAAGTTTATTTGCTCGTGTGGAAATTCACAGAAAAAATGGAATTGAGAGACCAAATGTTTGGATCGATCCCCGTTTCTGTATATACCATCCGTCTTTTTGATCCTGTCTACTTGCATATAGGAAAATACTCTTTTAAGAATCCGGTCAAACGTAAAGGTCATGTGAAGACAGCTGCCTAGGTCTGGACCTTATACTCGCATTCATAGAAGATAGTAACAACACAAAAGGCAGTGAAAAAAATAACCCTGTTGATGGACCACACGCAGGTTGAGATCCCCCGATATACCGCCCCCTGTGTTAAAGACAGCAGTTGATATAGTAGGTTGGCGATAGAGATTGATCTTGACGGGCGTATATTTTTTCTTTGCTTCAAGTCTCTTCCCCCACTTTTTCATTTCACCTGGAAATGAGTTTAGTGTTCGTTGGGTGCTCTCGTTTGGTTAATGATTTAGTAGTGATGAGACAGTCTGGTTTTTCAAATTTTTATATATAGATAAATCAATGAAAGTGCAAGCGATTCGCTTAAGAAAAACTCGATTTCGAAAGTTTTTGTTATCGGAATTTTCTGAAAACAAAAATTAAATGTTTTGTGCAATGCTGTTGAGGAAATTAACAGTTTTTATGTTCATTCTGCTACGTAATTATCTACCAAAATTGAACTGAATTTTCTTTCAAAACGGATTTTACTTTTTTGGAATAGTGTTTAATACACGCGTCGTTCCTTAATATTATGTGACCTCTTCATCTGACCGTGGTCCAAAATTACGTGGTGTTGTCTCCCGATCTTTACCTTCGGGTTTGATCAAGGACCACTACCAATAGCCCGTTGTGTTCCTCCAGTGCGACGTTAATTAAATACTTACCAACCTACGTTCCTTAATATTGTCGAAAATCATTCAATATTAATATTATGTTTCTGAAAGGCTATTTTTGCGTACATTGAAGGGAAATGGGTTGCATTAGTAACTAAGAATATATAATTTGAAGATATTAATTTATCTCCCTTAATCCTTTTTAGATACCATTAAATCCAGCCTTCTCTGTTTCTTCCCTTTTAGCGTAGAAAACAGTTTTGCGTAAATGAAAAGTTACTTTGACTTAAATTTGTCATTTCTAAATTTGTGTAGCGTCCAGTTGCCTCTGATAAAGCTTATCGCTCTCCTTGCCATCAAAATGATTTAACCCTAGGTTATATTTTGAGAAACGATGAGGTAGACGAAAAAATATATATAAACCTATTTCTGAATTACCAAGAATTTTCCATAGTATACTATGCCATTTTTTCTGTAATTCAAATATGTGTTTCTCCATTTATGTACATATAGGCGGCGCAGGTTCAATTCCTGTCAGGAACATTCCTCCTTGGGTGTATTTCTCTCTTGTGTCAGTAAAACTTCCATTATGTTTTGTGTATATTACTTGATATTGTATGTCTTGTGTGTCTAGTGCAGCATGGTCAAATATGATCCTTGTGCCGTAAAACCTCACAAACAACCATTTATGTACAAATAATATGTAAAAATTGACTTAACGAATCATAAAACAATGTCATTTTACTTCTAATAGGTGCATTTTATCTTCCCTTATTGAAAAATTAGATTTTCTATACCGAACAAGGTTGAATTTTAAAATGTATGCTGTTTTTCAATCAAAATATGTTTTCACAACTTATTAAATGATCATTTGTGATTTGTAAGACTAGGTAATGATATTTAATATTTGAACTGTGAAGAAATTGTATTGATTCCTGTGTAACCGAAATAAGAAATGGTGTGAGAAGCAATTCAGGTTGAAATAAGGTATGAAGGGATAATCATAATTGGCAGAATTTTTAAAATTATTTTATAAAAGCATTCGAAGCTATGCGGCCAACCAAATTATATTGTATAAATATGTAGCATTTCACTGAGAATTCTACCTCCATTTTTAGCCCGCAATATAAGGAAGCAAAGGAATATTTTGCTTTATCAAACAAAAATGTGTGACATGAAGGCATTATCTTATTACTCGAATAAACGTACCAATGGGAATTACATGGCACATTAATTTAAACGAACTCACTAGTAAGTATAATCAATATTTTGATGTTATTTGGCAAGCTGAGCAATTTAGTCCGTTTTCCAACGCCTTTCCTGGAATCTTTTAATACAGTAAAATTTCGAAAATCCGGCATTGACGGCACCGGACGTGTGCCGGAGTTTTGAAAATTACAGATTTCTTAAGCCATCCAAAAATTGCCAATGGAGCATTACGTAAACAAGCAACAGGTCACTTGAATGAAATTTTGTACGTCTGCGTCTTATAAATATAAATAAATAAAAGAATATTGATAAATACTTATTAATATTTTACGAATTATAAAAAACAATGCAATAATCCAAAATCCAAAAGAAAAGTTACTGACATAATTTTAAAACAATTTAAGTAGTACATATTTAATATTAAGTAGTGTTCGCTTACAATTTATTAAACTTCTCTGTTGATTTCAACTGCTTTAAGTGTTTTGGTCCCTTTTATCAGTTTGTAGCGAATCCTGTGAAGTAAAATGTCCTATTCAGCTGTAAAACTTTGTTTTTCTAATGCGGAAACTGTTTACTTTGCTATATACAAGTCTAATGGTATCTTTCCATCTTCCAATTGCTCTTCATCCTCATCAGACACAGTCCCATCTGCATCGTTATTCAAAACTGCTTATGCGATCTTTGAATCTGTCAATGGGAGGGAGAACGAAATATCTGAAAAGGGGCCGAATTTATGGATGCCGGATTTTCAAGGTTTCACTTTATTAAGTTTTTAAGCAGATAATGAAACGCTAAGTTAATCAATGGCATGTGCATACGTTTACTTCGCGAGTACGCACCTTTTTGCCGAGCGCGTAAAGTTGTCCATTTCGGTAATAAATTTATTAGCGCTAATCACTGGGTAGGATCCTAAAGCGTTGGGTATCCATCAACATGAAGCCTGTGCGATTTGGGAGTGCCCTGGAGCTCATACCTGTCAGTGCACTTCGTCGGGCTAGTCAACAGGTGACGCCTTACGTTAGTTGCATGACGTGTTTCATAATGTAGCTAATAGTATTTTATTTGGAAAACTTTCGTGGTACTATTCTCGCTCTCTTCTGTCAATTCTTTACTTTAACCTGAATTAAGAGTGAAAGTTATTGTTTCGCTAATTTTTTTTTAATTCGTATCTATATTCAAAGGTGATGTATTGTGTAAATGTTAATTCTGAAAGTTTAAGCCAATACGATTAGTTTGTGTCATCTGATGAAAATTTTAATTGAAGCGCCTTATTTGCACGCATTTTGGTTCTTAGCGTTGGCTAGTACTCACTAGGAGGATGTAAAGCCTTTTTGGAAGTTACAGTAATTATTCGATTCTTTATAGAAAAACTTCAAAATATGAGTTAGATAAATTATAAATTTGGCAAAGTATTAAAATCTGACGAGGACGAATCTCTGTAGCAATTTAATCAATAAATAAAAAGTCTTATCAAGTTGAGGTATTTTCAAATTTTGAATTGCATTTAGTAATTGGCGTAAAAATATTGGAATCATTTCAAAATACTCGTTTTACGCTGTATGATATTAAACTTAAAATGTGTACTGAGTTGTTGCACTCTTTTTAGGCATAAAATACGTCTGAGAAATGTTTAAAGTGACTGCTCGGTTTGTATCTTTTCTTGATCATGACGAAATGATCTCGTATTAAATCACTAGTTTGACGGGCTTATATATTTAATTTAAACTGTTAACTGACACTTTCTCCGAGCATTCTATGGTATGGTTTCTCAGTAAGCTTACGCACTGGGCTAGCATCTTGCGAGTTGTAGGCGACGTTGGTCCGATTCCTGTACTTACCCTGGATGTATTTCTCTCTGCTGTGTCAGTAAAACTCGACTTGTGTATGTCCATCATTTGACTTCCCTCGCGGGCACATCTTTAGGTGTATGCGGGCTTCACAAACCCGAGGTACCCGAGTGAACTGCTCTTCTCCCTGTCTTTGGTAAACACGGGAATCGCACTCCGGGGTACCCAAGCGATATTTTCTCTTTTCCTCCTACTGTTCTATCTCCCACCCTCTTGTTTTCCCTTTCATATGTCTTGTGAACAGCATTGTTAATTATGAACAGTTTTGCTTTGAAATCCAATTATATATCGTCATCAATCATGTCCATCATATCAAGATTCCATTTTGAGTTTTCCAATTTGATTTTCTTTAAAAAAACAATTTCCATCACTGAGTTATTTAATTTTTACTTTATGCAATGTCGGTACTTTTTCTGACCCGCATGTTTGCCGTGTGCGGCGTCCAGTATCGGGGGAAAATGGAATCCTGGGGTACATGATGATGCGTTCTCTTTCGCCCATGCTTCAACGTAGACGGGTGACCAGAGAGCCCGCTCTGGTCAATCGGCTCACTTAAGTTCTCTGGGTTTCACCACTTCAGAGTGCTTAGCCCCTCTGTCGTGCTGGACTTCACTGGTCTTAAGTATTTTGGGTTAGTGCTGCAGCTAGGAATGCCCTGGGTGAACCGGCGGATTCACATCCCGATACTGTAACACTATATCATGGTGGTATCTTGAAGTGTGTGCCGAGGCTGGAATGTTCCAGAGCCAGTAACCACTTCCCCTTGTTGGACTCCGTGGTGGGTGTGGGTCCACCATGAAGAAGTTAAATATTCAATCCATGGATCCAAAAATTTCTTTGTGCCGTAGAGACCTAAATGCCTCTAATAATGTTAATTTCTTAATAACTAAACTTTTAATTATCAATAACCCTGAAGGGAAACTTGCAACCTTTTCACCATTTGCTGTACAAAAATATATTCAGTCTGCTGCTGGCGAACCAAAAGCAATAAAGAAATTGCGGTCTGGTGATCTTTTCACAGAAACTATCTACATATCAATCTGAGCAACTAATGAAATTAAACCAAATTGGCGAACTAAAAGTTAATGTAACTCCGCACAGAACTCTAAATTCTAGTCGTGGAGTTATATCTGAATCTGACCTTTTTAATGTATCTGAACAGGAGTTTATCGAAGAATTGAAATCTCAGCATGTTTGTTCAGCCAGACGAGTTGACAAAAGTATTAACACAAAACATGTAATATTAACATTCAACACACCAGACATGCCGACATCCATTAAAGCAGGATACTAAAATTGCAGTGATAGACCATTCATTCCAAACCCCCAAAGATGCTTTAAGTGTCAGGTTTGGACGTTCCCAGGCTTCATGCCGATCACCTGCAATTTGTGCCAGATGCTCAAAACCCGAACATGGCGAAAACTGCACTGATGAACCTGTATGCTTCAATTGTAAGGGAAATCATCCTTCTTACTCCAGGTCTTGTCCTCAATGGAAAAAAGAAAAACCCAAAGCATAAAAATAAAACAAGATTTCATATCTCGAAGCAAAAAAATTGTAGAAAGTCAGACACCAAGAGCAAATATTTCATACACATCTGTAATTAAAACGATGAAATCCGTTTCTATCCAAACAGATACCATTCCCAATAAAGAAATTAGAAATACAATTGTACAAAACAAAGAAACAATCGTCCAAGAAAAAGATGCAACCATTAAAAAATCAACAAAAGCAAACATTCCCAAACCATCTGATCTTGATCTTAAAACACACTTCTAAAACAAAATCACAAATGAAATTTTGAAATTGCAAAGGCTGCCGAAACCATGTTGGAGAATGTGGAGACTGTTTTCATCCTGTATGTCTTGGTCTGCAGGAAACTTTTGACACCAGCAGTATGCGCAAAAATTGGAAGATATATCGCAAGATTAGATCATTAAAAAAACAATCATGCTAGTGGTGTAGCGCTTCTCTGGTCTGGATTGTCCATCTTCGGCTCTTTAAATTTCATACTTTCAAAAATGTATGCATTTTTATTTTGTACATATGTAAATTAAATTCTCCAGTCTCATTAGTTATGCCTCAGATGATCTTGTTTTTTTGTCTGACTTTAAATATTTTTTTTCTCATCTACACATTTTACATGTTTTAAATTTACCTTTTACCTTTGTCTTGGACTTCATTTTTAAATGTTCTGCGCTTTTATTGGGCTATATTCTGTCTTGTGTTTGGCGCAGCTTGTCCACTTTTGGACCGTGCGCCATTAAACCCACAAATCAACCAAACAACCATCATTTAACTTTGTCTTGTGTTTAGCGCAACTTGACAAAATATGGCCCTTTCGCTATAAAACCCAAATGAACCGACCTCTAATCTTTAGAAATTATCTCATTTGTGCACTTATTCATTTTCCCTGCGACTTCCAGTTTATTTTATATTTAAATAACACTTATGAATAGTCAGAAATAGTTTTTTTAACATAGTATTCCGGAAATTCTGTACCCTTTACAGAAATCCTATGATATATTCTATAAAAAATGGGAAGTTTTCAGAGAACTTGCCTACCTTAAGGATGTCATCTTTTTATATATCTCCCTTTTTTATAAATTAGTTAAGTTTCTAAATTTTCCAATTAATAAATTAACGATGTTAAATATTGTTTAATTCCTGAAGCGCATTTTATTTCAGAATTCACAAGTTAAATATTTAGATGATTCTTTTTACCTCCTTACCTGCATCATTCGTTCTGGAAAGCTGTAGGATGAGGGTGATGGAGAGATTAATATGCGAGATACCCTGGTGGGAAATATCAAGAACCGCTCTCTCTTTCGCACCTGTTCAATTTCCTGCTTCTCCCTTTTACTGAGCTGTTTTAAATTAACAACTCGGGGCTATTTTGGCATCGATCAATAGCTGTGCCTATTTTCAAAATGCTGTGGTTTGATAATCTATAATGGAATGCTAAAGGTTTGTAGTTAAGTTATACTCTCGCTAGAATAAAAAGACGAACAACTTTTTGTAAAATATATGCCACTTAAACTATGGTATCGATAATATCAAAATTGCGAATTTGTATTTTTGAGTGTCTTAATATCTGGTTCTATTGAATTGTCTCTACCGTTGAAAAAAATTATAATTTTTCTGTGGAAATAGATTTATGCCGTCTTAAACACCGAAACATTCGATTTCATTCATGCTTATTTAGTTACAATTTGATCATATAATACTAAAAATGGAACTATCTAAAAATAAAGACAATGGTATTTGAAAAGTTACTCAAAATACTAAATTGGAAATTGTTTTTGTATGTAGTTATACTTGGGTGTGAATTGACAGATAATGTCCTCAGAGAAGTCTTCTCTTTAAGTTGCAAATTATAACACTTTCAAAGAGTTAAAAGATTGACTGTAAAGCACTTGTAATAAAACTAAAATACGTAAATACCAAAAAAAATTTTTGAAGGGAAAGCTTGAAAGGTGAAGACTTATCACCCTATAAGAATAGTTTTTTGTACATAATAAAAGTGTAATTTTTAAGGGTACACAGGTTCCTTACTTCTCTACCCATCTAGAGTATTCCTGCAGGGTTCCCATGAACCTTTAAAGGGCCTGATTTTTCATTTTGGTTTTAAGGGTCCTTGAAACTCCTTCATATTTGCTTACTAGCAGTACCCGCACAGCGTTGCCCGTGACACCATTCTTGTTTATCCTCATTGATTGTGAAAACATTAAAAAGAAAAAACAATTTTAAGAATGAATCCCACCACCTGACATGACACCGGCATGTCGCCTCATTCCTTCCACCTCACTGATTCTTGCTTAAAGAGCTTCATGATACACTATGTTGAATGTTCTTCCATTTGGAGCTAGGATGTAAAGATTCTCTGCTTTTCCAACTCTTGAACAACCCACATACAGTGACCGTGGGAGAAACACGGTTTAATGAGATCGAGTCCTACAACTTAACCCGAACTTACGAAACTTAAACGAACAGGGAACTGAAGTCGTTTAAATTGGAGTGGGAGATCTGAAGGGATGATTGGGATCCTAGGAATGAATACGTCTTCGCCTGCGGCATGTCCAATCATGATGGTGGCTTCAGTAATATTCGGCATCAGTTTCTTGATAGAGAGTCTTGTTCCATTGCAAAGTGAAGGTGGATGCAGATTTCTGAGAAGCATAATCGGTGCCCAATTTCTAGCTGTAATATGTGCGAGGGTACTCCAGATGACTCCAATGTGTTCAAAAACTCTTGTTTAGTTCACAGCTTCATCTGTGTCACATGTAGTGTCGATAGATTTGTTTTATACAAATACAGAAATTATACAAATTCAAAAGTAAGTTATGAAAAAACCACTACTGGAATAAAAATGTGATTGAATCTTTCAATATAACGCTATACTTTTGAAAAGTCTTGTTACCTCACTGATTCCGACAAACAACCTAAATGAATCACAATATCAGCGAAATCAAAACCAAATTAAACAGTAATAAACACTTACTTCATTTCATGTAGTTTATTAACTAACGGAGTTGCAGAAAATTTCTTGATGGTAAGAATTTGGCACTTGGAGTCGAACATGTAGGGGGTTGGAGCTTCAGTTTGCTTTTCATTGGTGGTACGAAAAAGGACAGAACAGTGGACAACACAGAGAAACCAGAGTTTCAGAATTGAAAAAAAGCTGCATAAAATCAATTAAATTTTTAAAAATAATTATGTTGAATTCAAAAAATAAAAGGATAAAGTAAAAGTAAGTACAGAAAAAATTGGAAAGATTAGAATATATTTACTATTTTTAAAAAATATAGAGGCGAAAAATAAAAATTATCCGTCGGCCGGGTTTGAACTCAGGAGGTCTCCCTCCAAAGCACTGACCGCTACTTCAGTACGTCGCTTTACCCATCATTTCAATATGTGAGGAGGGGTGTTTTTAACGAAGAGATAGCATGTCAGATCGGTCTGCGCAGATACGTCATAGTGGAGGAAGGGCTACACGCGCAGCACGAAATATTAATTAAAACTTTTCTAGATTAAATTTTTAAATTCGGTCTTCGAGGGACATTCAGTCACCTTTAGGTTTACTTGTGTGCCGAATTTCATGGCTGTAAGTGCTATAGATTCGTTTGGATACCGCACACACACTAACACTTCCTTTTATAATAGTAAAGATAATATTTTCTTGCTATTTTGATGTCTAAAAATATTTCCTTAGATAAATTGAAAACAGATATATATACGCGCGCGAACCAGCTTCTGGTATAACTGTTCTGACAATAAGACGAACTGAAGCAGGCATTGAAATTCTGTGCTGTTGGAGAAGAAAAATATGTGTTGATCTAGGCGGGGGTGGACTCAATCCACCGACTACTTACCTGTCTCGCTGTCCGCCGGACGACAATGAAATTACCGTCCTACTGGCAGAAGCTGGCGCTGGATATCTGCTCATTAGATGAAGATGACAGCTCTAATATGTTGTTAGTGGTCGGTGCGACCTCCAGGTGGAGGCAGGAGGTTGTGGTTGAGCGGCGTCGCTTAATAGCGTGGGCTGCTGTTTGTCACTCAACCAGTCACACGAAATTCCACGTTTGGGCACTTTCCACTCGCAAGGCTATCATTTTCTCGATTCCGCGCGGACGCCTGTTTTTGGGACGGGATGACGGGCGAAATTGGGGGTCTGGGCGAGTTGAATAGCGGTGGCTGTTATGTCAGTGGAAGTCAGTCAGCCTTTGACGATGGGGGACTGAGAGACTTTCTTGACTTGGAGCAGTGGCGAAGGTAAGGGAGGGCGACGGGAGCGGGTCTAAAGGGCTGGCAGAAATATTTATTAAAAAGTGGTTTTTCTTCTCTTGGAGAATGTTTTAAAAAAATTTCATAATTTTGAGCATTAGTCCCCGTTATAGAAGTATTTTCTAGTGCTATGGGTGTGTAGCGAATGTGCTTTTATGCATTTCATCTTTAAAATACAACGCTTAAAAACCTATTATTTTTTTGTTCCCTGCGATCATTGCTATTCAGAAAAGAGAAGAGACAAATTATTAAAATCTTTTCCCTGGAGAGTAAGTACATAGCATGGCAGGAGGCGACTTTTCTTACGTTGTCCTGAAGACCCATTAACAAAGGTCGACTTATTGGTAGTCTATGCATTCTCAATTGCAAAAAATAATATTGAAAATGTTAGTTTATTGTCCTAATTTTCTTCGTATTAAGTACGTAAATTTTGTTTTGGACAGGGCTGTATTAGCCTTAAGCCCTAGGTCCCCAAAATTTGGACGTTAGTTTCATTGGGAGGAAATATGGTGATGAGAGCGCTATCTTCGACCTTGCGATTAACGCCACTTAAAAGTAAAAAACTGACTAATTATGAAAATATCGCTAGGATTGACCTAGTATAATGACTGACTGGCTTGAGTGATCGGTCCGGGAAAATGTATCCATCTACTGGTATCAAGTAGGAAAGACTTTAATTGTTAAAATTAAAATATGCAATTTTAAACAATTGGACTCCCTGTAAATCGGGCTTTAATTCAAGGAAATAACACCGAGTGTTACCCTGCAAATTAAATTAAAAAATAATTTAATTTATTTTAGTCAAAATATGATTCAATATTAGAAGACATTAGAATATTGATCCAAGTTATTTTAAGACTAAGTAGATTCATGAAATGAGAATTGTTTCTAACAGCTTTTGAACGAAATATGTGGCATATCTACGCACTTATTTATCAATATGACCGGAATTTCACACACTACCATGTTTTTGTGGACCGAGGCCTTTATAGACTTTTAACAACGTTTGATCGCTTAATTGAACCACGACCAGCCTTGTTTTCAACTACGGCATACTAATGTTATAGTCTTATGGCATACATAGTAGGTTTCATTGTTTATTTGCAATAATTTACTGTCTTTCTAATTGAAATTTTTTTAAATTGTATGAAATGAATTATTCTTATCTAACGCCACATTTTCTTTTAATGAAAGCCCTACCGGCCTCCTTGAAGCACCAACCTCTCGGGAATTTTTCGGTTGGTTTGTTCGTACTGTTAGTGCACATAAAATAATTTCGCTTTAAAACCGTATTTTTTTATAACTCTAAGAAATCAGATGCCATGTGAAAATTTAACTAGTGAACAAAACTAGTTAAATCAGCAGTTATTTTGTTAGTCAGTTCGCGTTTATCTTAACAATCAGCATAATTCAAAGTTTAGTAACAGTATTAACTATTCTAAATAATCTGCTTTAGGAATTGATTGTGGAGCTTCTTAAAAATAGTAGATCCTTGATAAATCTTTAAATAAATATTTTTCAACTATATATTTCTTAAGCGATGAAGACGTATTGGTTTTGGAATTTATATAATGTATATGGCAGTCAATTTCTTGTAAGTTTAAATTTCTAAAAAGGCGAGATCTTATTTTTATAATGCAATATATAAAGTAACCTTCGTATTCTGGTAATTATATTTCACACTCCCATCGAATTTAATATTTAATGGAACCGATATATGTGTAATTAAAGAGAGCGAATTGTTTTATACCCTTCAACCCCCCGTTATGTATTAAAAAACCCGAATCTGTGCTATCGGTTTAATGTATTTCCTTTCCCCTGTCTCTTTGTTTCCCATGATAAAGTACATTCAAGCAAAGTATCTAGTAGCCCCAGTTCCCCAAAATAGACGTGTGCGAGTGTGTGAATCGCTCGCGTGTTAGTAGTCCTAAGCCCTAAATAAATCTCTCCCTTTCGTCTCCCCTTCCGTAATTTGTCGACCCCCATGCTGAGTTAACATTGCGTGCCCCGCTCCCTGCGTGCGCGATCTTCTGCTCTGATTTTTTATTGTTGCGCCCAAAATGGTAGGGTGATGGGGCAATCGATAACCCGCTTTTTTTGTTAATTACTGTTTGCGTTATGTGCTAGCAGTTGTAATGAATTGTTTTTGATGTGGTTTGGGAATTTAGTCACCAGTATAGATCGCCTTGCGCTGGGATGGAGAGCCCTTTCCTACTGAAAGTTTGTCGTGCTTTTTCAAGTGTTTTGTGTGACTCTGTTTTTTAGACTAACATTTTGTAATTTGTTTAAACATCGTGGCATTAAGCGAATAGACTTGAGTTTTAAGGCCGAGGCAATTTTAATTCTAGTCTGATTAGGTTTATCTTGCAAATACTATGACATTAACAGAATATGCACTAGCCGCCTATCTGGTATTGCCATAGCTCTTTTCTGCCACCCAGAAGGTCCCAGGTTCGTATCTCGGTTTGTAAGCCCTTGGATATTGGTGATTGTCTCTTAGGAGCAACGACGGCTTAACTACTGGGTACCCTCTCACAAATAGCCGCCAGTTTGCCCCTTGTAGTGCCGAAGACCGAAGAAGTCAGTGGTCGGGCATTTAAAAAACGAAATAGGCACGAGTTTTAAGCCAAGACAAATATGAGCCTGTCTTGATTTTGCGAGATAATTAAAAAAATCGTACTTTCATTGACGGGAAACTGTTGAATGCCACAAAGTCATGACATTCATGTTCGGCTCATAATCTGTTTTCTTCAACGTCACGCAAGATGTACCTTAAATCTTAATTAATCAAAATAGGCCTTTTATTTTAGTCTTTTATAGAAAATACTGCTACCAAGTATGCGAGTTATAGGCCGCGCAGGTTCGATTCTTGTTCGATCCCTGAGTGTATTTCTCTCCTGTCAGTAAAACTTTCCTTGTATGTGTGTGATAATTTACTTAACGTTGTCTGTCTTGTGTTTGCCTCGGCATGGCCAAATATGGCCCTCTTGTACCTTAAAAAAACCCAACCAAACAAAATAAGTAGAACTGTAGTCTGTTGGAAGTTCTGGGTCTGTTCAAATTTTCAATTCAGGTATCAAATTTTCCAAGTTCTGGGTAGAGTGCTCAGAATCAGTACACTCGATTTCCACTAATGTCTGAGCTGGATTTGTGGCAAGAACACATTAGACATGGTCTCGAAAAATTATTATTTTTTCGATGGAATGAGAAAAACCTGAACCTGAAAAAAGAAGCATTCTGAACATTAACATTCTTAAGGTAACTGGCGATGATGGGGTAGGGTTCACAAATTTTTTTTTAGAAAGTCAAATTTATACTTTTTTTGATAAAAATTTCAAGAGAAATTGGGAAAACTTTTTTGGAATAGTCCCTTTTCACATTTCTAAAACAAATTTCGTAATTTGAGTGCATAGCAAAGTTATAAATTGAAGCTCATTGTAATAAAACCTTTAGCATGTTAAGTTCTCAAGTTTTGACGTAATACGTTGAAACACTAAGTTTTCTTGTCATAGGATTGTTATTCAATAAAAAGTAAGTTTCGATATGATAGATATGAAGTGTTTTCAAAAGTAATGCATCGAAACATTTCTCCGCTGTTATTTTTGCAAATCCCCTTAACTCCGTATCATTGTTTTGAAATCCGGTGTTCAATGGAGCGGTTAATTTACTCGTTTCTCTATTTTTTGTATCATTCCTTCTCCGGAAACGCTCCGGAAATTAATACCATCGGAGCGGAATACAAAATGAGGTGCGTTTATTGCTTTCTGGATCTTGTTTCTAGTGATTCGTCATCAGCATTTAAACAGTTGTAAAGACTTTGCTCTCATCCTAATTTTTCCTCAGTTTTTTTCGAGTTTTAATACTTTCTCCTTCCAATAATTTTCTTTCTTAATTCACTCAACGTTTGTTCTTGACTTTTTTTATGACGATGGTGCATTTATTAATGCAGAAGTTTTGGTTTGATTAACGGTTTAAATGCTTCTGTGCTTCATAGTAAAAATGAACCGTTAGGTGCTATTTAAAATCATTCACCGTTCGTTTAAAAAGTGAAATTTAACTATGCAGGTTTCGGTACACTACCTTGTCACACGCAATGTGTAATTCAGAGATAAATTCCCTACGTTTGTTACAAATTTCGTATCCTTAGCTTTGCCTCCGTAAATTTGAAAGCACCATTGCAAACTGCACCAACCCGTTGTGCTCGGAAAGAGGTAGAGAAAACGGTCGAAGACAAAACAAGTTTGATATCAGCGCGAGATCCACTTGAATAGAGGAGTGTGTTTTAAGAGGGAACCCGAATACACTATCCTATCCATCACGGCTTTACCGGTCACAAGTGGGTGATAAGCATTACGACGGTGGGGCGGAGAGCTCAGGGTGTGTGTACACAAGGTAAAAAACGGCTCATCTTTCGCCGTGCCTATTCATGTGGAGGTTTAACGGCGCTGCTGACATGATTTATGAATTGGATACCTCTTCGGCACAGGGCCACACCTTCACTTGTGTACATAAGTCGTGACGTTGCCGACTCCGCCTGCTTTCCTCGGAAGAGAAAGAATGCTGTTTAATAACAGCCGTGAAAGAAAAGGTTGTTGAAAAGTTGGTGATATAGAGCTTTTTTCAGGTTTTGGGTCAGTTTCTTTGCATTTTAAATTGTTTTTGTATTGAAAGATTAACATGGTTCCGTGAGGTTGATTGTTTTTCAAGTTCGATTTTATTGATTCTGAGGGGTGAACAAGTTTTTTTAGTTTGATTTTATTGATTCTGAGGGGTTTACACGCATATATCCGTTTTGCAATCTGCAGTCTACTTTGCACGACTTCTAATCACTTTGACCTTCTTGACCAATAGAATCTTTCCTGTAATTCTTTCAAACATAAGATGCGGTTATTTTGTCATGTGTGCTTTGGGGTAAAAGCAATATTACACTACAAGGAAATCTCGTTACGCTAAGAGGATTAAATGGATCCTTTCAACTATCCATCTGTTTCGAGAGTTGTGTGAATGTTTCTATGAAGGTACCGTGAAGGGGTTTTGCATTGTACTTTGCAGGTTTTCAATGTACTCTGCCAAGGGGAGGAGTTGGACACAAATCAATATAACATTTTTGTATGTAAATTCTGTTAGTTTTGTGTCTTTTCTATTACTCTGCGTCTTCGTGGATCACCAAAGGCTTACATTCACTTAGCTTGCAACACCATCTGACTTTGTCCCGACTATAATCTGCCGTGTTTTGTATGGTAATTCTGTTTCAAATGTTACCGCGAGTTCCTACTTATAAAATGACTTTTGAATTTCGTTATTCGTTTTTTTGCACGATATACCGATATCCTTCCAAACGCGCGTTTATGCTGTCGGCTGAAGTCACATGATGTTACTTAGACAAATTTGCATGCGATATGCGTGAGCAGTATTACATGATAGGTTTGCCAATCGCATATATTTTTTTACGAAGTTAACGCGATTTTTATTCCTTTTTATGGAAACCTGTGGAATTGTTCCAATGTCCTAAATTACATTTCCGATTGTCTAGATGTCCGAGAAATTGTATCCCCATTCAAAAGTCTGCAAGGTGACTGACTCTGTTAATCGGGTTGTTAAGCCATAAAAACGTTAAGTCGTTTGTCGTTAAGTTACACAAATCGGTCAAAACATGTTTAATCGCATTTGTTTCAAATAACTATTTCTCTAAAACATATTTTCTCAAGAGTGGGCGTTACCTGAATTGGGGGTCAGTGCTAAACCTAGGAGATACAGGGTGACGTTGAGCAAGAGTGGGCAATAAGATGCTAAAAAATGTGTTGCTTAAAAATGTTTTAATTAAACACCTTAACAGGCAGACACACTCACTAGTGATCCATTGATTCTTTTTTTCTAAAAAGAGGAACCGACTACAAATGTTGACTGGTGATTTAAGGTTGCTGTTTGCGAAACTAGATCCTAAATAGACAAATTGATAGCGCAACACAAGGGACTTATCCTTCTCATTAGTGATTATTTTAAATTCTACTAATTTGATTGATATTAATTACTAATAACAGTGAGCAACCTAGTGGGCAAACTTTGTTCCATTTTAATAAACAACCTTACGATTTCCAAATTTTTTTTTTATTTCCAAACTAGCTTTCTGAAATTCTGAAATTACACACAGCTACCTAAATATTTTGGTAAAATTAAAAAATTATAGGTACAGCTATACTTGCAGTTTATTATGCGAGATAGGTTTTTCTGGTGGGGGTGCCAGAAAATGGCTTTAAAAGGGGAGTTGAGCCAAAACCGTTTGGGAATCTTCTCTGAAGAAACAATATTTTTCTCCCATAAATTTGGCTGCCAATCTTATCGTTTGGATTGTAAGATCTATTAATTATCGATGCGAAGAAACTCAAATATCGCGTTCATTTACATCTAATCGTTGAGTTACCGGAATAATATTTTGATTTTTTTTCCACCTGGGAGGGTAGCTGCGATCCAGCTTCTCATGAGCTGCGCATGAGATGTTTTATGGGGTTCCGATGGTAATCGAGTCCTCGTTGTGTGTGCCTCGAAGCGTTTAGTCAAAAATTAATTAACGCCAGGATCCTCCTTTGCACGCTGAGGGAGATTGATGTTGGCTTTATCTGTAATCTGAAACAACGTGGGGCAAAGCCCACTCTTGGACGAATCTTTCCACACCAAGCGATCGCTCTTCCATCATTAATTACTCACCGCCGTATGCCCCTCCTGAATAGTCATAAATCTGACCGAAATATTTGCGCACCGTCGTGTTCAGGCTTATTGAATTTCATTTTCTGCTTTAATCAGTCTATGCGTATTGAATTTTGATGCGGGTATTTCCTCAGATTTTGGTCAGGGGAATTGTGATGTGAAAGAGGGAAAGGTGTTTTTCAATGCGGAACAGATTTGAAGGCAAGGTGAGCTGTGTTGGTGAAATCAGGATAATTGATTTTCGAAAAGGAAAAGCATTTGTAGAGTGAAATGCGAATAGATTCCTTCTCGAGAAATGTTGATTTTCACATGTCTTCAGTGTGTGCTCGTTCCATCGTCTGTCTCGGAGTTCGCAAGGCTTCAGACGCTTGCCCTTCTTGAGCTTACATGTGAGACCTTGTATTGGTCCAATGCAAAGGAATTTCTTCTAGTCAAAGTTTAATGCTGGAATTTTTTTTCTTTAAAAAAAAATCGAGATTCTCAGTTTGGTATGGAATTGCCTGCATTAACTAGGGAAAGTTTCGAGAAACATGACGCATTGAAGAAATGTGATTGATTATTTAATAAACTTGCGAATGATCTGCTTGCCTTGGATGCTCATGAACTCAGTCTTCTGCTTGGAATTGTTTAGATGTTGAGGAAAAGATTAGTAATGGCATAGCACTTGCTATGAATTTGATATAAGATTGTTGAAATGTTTGAATTCGTGCGATAAAACTTGATATTTTATCTGGCTTTTTTCAAATACACAACATTTTGTTTTCTACATTCTATTGTGTATCAAAGTAACTTTCACTTTTAATTTTTTCCAATTCGTTTTAAAGCATATTGAATATTTCTATGAATAAAAATGTATTCCAGTCAAGATGTTGCTTTTTCATGGCAGCTATAGTCAAATAAATTTCTTGTTCTTATTTTTCTCGTCCTAATAAAGGTTTTCTGACTTTATTTTATTTATTTGTTCTAAAATTATCTTTCATAGGCATGAAATAATTGGTTAGTTACCCCCAAAATATTTAAGTGCTAAACTTAGAGCTTTGCGTCAGAAAAGTGTTACTCTTAAATTCTTTCGCTCATTATCAAAAATTAAAAGAAAAAGGTTCAGGGATTTAGCTTTTGTTACGATTTCTTTTTCTATAGATACTCGATACCGTCATGCACTCCTGATGGCCCTCCCAAACCTTGAACGCTGACTCAACATCTACGATCTCGATACCGTAATCGGGAAAATTACACACATGCATTATGGGGACTCTTTCTGGGACAGAGTAAGACCCCCAGGATTGGAGCTCACGAGTGAACGCGGGGATCATGGAATCGCTCTGCATGGCCAGCCAAGAAGAACCAACTTGGTACAGAAAATTCCCCAGCGCGTATACCCAACCACCCCCTCGTGGTTTCACGACCTCTTGGATTATACCTTGGACCGTTCCATAGGCGTAATGGATGGGTCTGGTTTCCCCCTCTTTTATACGGCTTGTTTGGTCTGTGGATGTTGCGTCTGTTGGAAGCCGTGTTTACGGGATTGGAACGGTGTGGAATTGATTGAAGTGGCGACGGTGTCAGGAGAGCGTAATTGGGGTGCTTGGGAAAGAATAACAATGATTTCTTCCACGTTTATTTTGAGAAATGCGCTGACTAGCTTTTGTATATGTTGAATTTTCAACGCTCGTTGTCGGTAATAGGTTGATCAAAAATGCCGAAGGAGTTGTTAGATTCAAATTCTAAAACCTCAGAAGTTTGAAAAAATTTGGAAAATAACGAGATACTTCACAACACTTGATACATACTTGGTTGTGTGCTAAATACTATGCATGGTTTAGATTTTAAATCTACTCACAACATAGCGTTACTTATTTGCTATTTTAAAGTTTACACAAGAAGTGAAATTCATGGTATTGAATTTTGATTTACGATTTGTGTTGTGAATGCATTAAAGCTTGAAGAAAGACGGTCGCTTAAGACACTTAAAATAAATATTGGGACTGATAAGTAAATGTTTTAATGAATCGTTGCAAATTTTATTCTAATTGTTTTCACATTATCTAAAATGATTGTATTGATTACAATATCTGCATTTTAAACTAACTCGTAAAAATAAATCACTGACAATTAAAATCGACAAGGTATCGAAAATCTTAAAATTACGAATTTCATTTCTTAAAAGGGCAGAACTCTGACTCTTCCCTTGTCTCCCAAGGAGAAAATTTTATTTCCAAAAATGTTACAAAATCTGAGATGGAGGTAAGAGTGATTAGAAAAAGTGACATTGGTGTAAAATGTTTTAGACAAAATTTTCGTGGTGTTTTTAGATCTGTTAGTTTTGTTTATATCCTAAAAACAATATTTGTGTACTTGAAAGTTGCGGTAAAGACATTTGCCAAGGGTTATGAAAATTTCATCCCATAAAATTACAATCCATCATAAAAGGTTGATTTAAATTCTTCATTGAGAGGTGAATGGATACGATCCCTTATAATAAGCACTCTTTCGTGTTAAGATCTTTCCTTTAAGCCCTTTGGAAAAGATACTCCTAACATACATTTACACCTATTCCCGCTTCTCTTTTTCACCCCCTGACTAAAATTGAATTGTTCTTGAGAGTCGTTTGCCCTCTTCAAAATTTCACTTCGAAGTATTTTAAGGAAGTGCTTTAAATTACTTTCTGCACCACCTCTGAATTATCTAGCTATTTAAAAAGTCCTACTGTAGAATAGCATTTATGTCAACCATTCTAAAAATAGAAATGCAGTTTATGTCACCTTCTGTTCAAAACGCAGTTTATTTATTTGAAATGAAGATAAATCATAGTGTTATTTTAATATTTAGGATAGCATCTTAAAAATTATTAGTGCTCACAATATAATATTTGACTAGATAAAATAAGCAAAAAGGCAGGCTCTGGCGATGATTACTGTTAATGAATCTCTAGAATAGAGATAAAAAAGGAATTCCTGGGATATGTTACCTCCAGACATTTGAGAGTTGTCTCGTTTCTTTACTGCATAGTAATACGATTGAAGGAAGTTACATGAAGGTAAAAATTCATCCTTTTAAGCAATGTTTTCTTTAGGTAGAGCGTGTGAAAGCATTCACTCTACACGCATACATTGAAAAATGCTTTACTGACAAGGACAAAAATGTGCTTGAAATTTTCCCCAAGAAAAACACAAAACTTTCAAATTTTTTTTAAAATACCTTCCCTTTACAGGCGCTCCCCCCACTCTATCGAGATTTAACGGAGAAATCAATTTCTTATTGCTTCATGGAGTGAATGGAGGGAGTGAATTTTTAGAAGAGAAAAAAGACCTTCAGTTCTGAACTTTCACAAGCAATAAAAATGTTTTCTACCCTATCATCTTTTCAAAAACTCTAAAATAATATACTTCTGATATCATTCTTCTAACCCTCGAATACGGAATTAAATGCATATTTTTATTGTGATTTGTGTACTCGCTAATTACGTTCATTATTTTGGGAATTTTGTTCCTTTTTAGTTTACCTGTGAAAATATAACAACGTAAAAACGATCGTTTTTTTTTCTGATTTTATTTCGAAAAGCTGGCTATATTTGTTTTTTTTAAATCTATTTTCGTTTACAGGAGCTAAAGAGGTCTAATTTTAGTATGGCATTTTTCTTCATTTGATCAATCACACTTATGCAAAATATTGGTTAATTAAAATATCTGTTGAATCAATTTAATACCGTAAAAAGGTTTAGCATTTCCCGTCTTTAATTTATTTTTGTTCATTTTAATTTCTCTCCACATACTTAACTTTCTGGTTTTAAACAGCTACATCCTTTGAAAAAACTCAACATTTACCGAAGGAATTTTGATGATTAGGCTATATGAAAGTTCTTACACTTCAGTCTGGCAGAGAAATGAATTACACAATGAGCGAGTCAAATTTCGCTCCATTGATTTTTAATTTGATTTGGTTAGTTTAGGTTTTATGATGAAATGCTGAATTTTGAAATGAATTTAACTAACCTGAATGCCTAAGATTTCTTGGGCTGTGCACCAAAGCTTAGTGTTTAAGAGTTCACTGAAAAGATGAGTTTGAAAAATGCGATTTTTTTTGCATGAGTGATTAATACAAGGGACAGTATTTTGAGAGATAATTCGATGGGTCATGAAAACTGAAGTCAAATTTTTTGCAGTTTTTGTTATACAAAACGATTTTCAAATTCATCTCAGCTATTTTTAACGGAAAAACGGACAAACCCTCCTTTTCAAATTTTTAGTAAACGTTTCCCTTTATATAAGCAACTCTCAGCGGTTCCTTTGTATAAAAATTGCATTTAAATTAAGTTTGGTAGTTAAGTTGCATTTTGATTTAACGAAATATTTGTATTTATTAAATTGAAATGATTGTGTGAATTTAATTTATTACATTAAATGTATTTTTAATAAATTTGCAATACATGTTGAGATTTTAAAAGTCAATGATAAGGATGGAGCTTGTTTTCTCTTCATATCAGGGCACAAGTTTAGAAACTACGATTTGCATAATTCTGGACAGTTAATCGCTTTCTGACTTCCACTGAATCACCCAAATAGGATATACCAAAAGGAATCAAAGTTCGTATGTTTGCTACCTTACTATTTGGAGGAAGTGAATTTCGATGATAGTTTGGAGTAAGCAAAAGGGGAAATAAATAAGTACAATATTCTTGCTCACTTGACAACTTTACATTGATATACATAGGCCCTCTGCTTCCGGAAATAGGAAGTTTTCAGTTTTTCATGCATGGCTCCTTAGTCATTTACTCTTCCGGTTATCCGATAGTGATCTCAGCCAACTCTTTTTGTTTCATAAACAAATGCAGTCTGTCTCACCAATAAATGATTTGTGATAGTTGCTTAATTTTATATCATAGCATCATCTCGTAAAGCATTTAATCAAACTTCCGCGGCTTCCCTGGTGGAAGGTCATGACTCCCTTGGGAACCGCGACATCACAGTTTGAAAACTCCTGGATCTAAACCCTTTCTCAATTTTATTTGAATGAGACACATTGTTTCAAATTTTCGCCTGTTTTTAATTGTAAAGAATTCATTGTCATTTTTAAAGAAACTAATTTGAGCCTGGGCGGATTCTTCCAGTACAGTGGGTATAAGAACTGACCTTAATTACTTTTCTTGATACGTATACTTTTCTCTATAATTTAGATTCTTCAGGCAAATAAAAATCTCCGTAATTACAACGACGCAAAAATGGAGCATTTTATGTGCTGTTTGGGAGAAGTGGAGTATTCTAAGAGTCGTTTAGGGGGTAGTCGAACATACAAACCACTATTTAAAAGTTGTCTTGTTCCAAGCATTCACACTCGTTCCAGTTCTATTCTCGCCAGTGTTTTCCTTTTTGTGTGATTCTATTCAAAATGGAAACTCATGGTTCGTAGGGCAGCGTGATGCGGTCAATCGATGCGCGATGCGCAATGCAGTAGCCGCGATCTGTGTGACACCCTCTTTCATCTCGAATGGCATTTCTCCGCCTCTTGCGCCCAGGCCACGCCCCGGAACTTCTCCACCTTCTCTTCTCGTAGATTGAGTTTCTCTCCGGCACCTCCATTTTGGATGCCTCCCCCACTCTGCAAATCGAATAGGTCTCACAAAGAAAACGCCAACGTTTCACTTTGTCTTGAAGGAGAACAAAAATTTCCCATCTTCTCTCTTAGGACACGCGTTTCGTCCTTTAAGATGCTTATAAAATGTTTCATTTGATTGAATTCTTACATTATCCTCCCTTCAGGGGGCTTACTTTCTTAAATTAAACTCGGGCTTCACAATCCCCAATGATGTCCTTTTTTACACTCACCTTTTTATGTGCTTTCGTCTTTGTTTCTTCCCTCATTGTGGATTAGTTTTTGTGCACTATTAATATTTTATAATCTAACTTAATTTCGGTTTGGATTCGCAAACTTACTGTATTTTGTATTCAGTTTTAAAATTTATGCGTTTAAGTACTGATTATTAAATATATGCAGTGTTTGATGCACTTCGGCTAGCTTACGTCACAAAATCCAACTAGACCAATCTTGATCCCCAAGGAGCATTGTGCTAAAAAAGTTTTTTTATTGGTAAAACCTAAATTCATACCATTTTATGTTAGTATATTTTGTACATAGAATTTTTTTTTAAAAGCGGTGGTGGTCTTATCGCCCATATTGAGCACTCCCTGACATTAACTAAATGCGACATTAAATATTAGGTACAATGATACATTTGAAATATAGTGGGGCCGTCGTGTCGTGGATCAATGGGTATGTCCACTGGCACTAGCAACTTGCGAGTTATAGGAGGCGCAGAGGTTCGATTCCTCCCTATGTGTATTTCTTCTGTATCAGAAAAACTTTGTGTGTTCATTACTTGACGTTGTCTAGTGTTTTGCGCAGCTTGGCCAAATATGACCCTTGCACCATAAAATTTAATGCAACCAATCTTTGCCGTTTTAATATATTTATGTAACTAATCGTAAATATTTGAAGATTAGACGCCATTCAAAGAATTAACTTGCTTTTCATCTTCTTTAAAATGCTCATAAAATATTGGATTAATGAAATTCTTACGCTGAAACTCGCCTGGGACTGTATTTCAAGAAGGTACATATCTAAATGTTCCGCGAGTTACATTCGTGTGTTGTGAAAGATGTAATCACAGGATTCATTTTTCGTAAGGTTACGAGGTTTAATTTCGAATTGCTGAAATTTTTAATTAATCATTTGTAAAACAGACAAAACTGTTATGGGCAATTTTTTATTAGTTTTGAAGCTAATTTTCAATGAAATGAAACTAATCTCAAATGGAAGTATATTCAAAATCAAGAAAATGTTTTTGGTTTCTGTTTGTATGCACACACTTTGGGTTATAGCATATTCCAAAGAGAAAAGGGAGATCTGAAATTCTCAAGAAGAGAAATTATACAAAATATTTCACGAAATAGCAGCTTTTTTAAGTCAGAAACCTGAAATATTAAAAATAAGTTTCCTTTTTCATGATATACTTTTACACTTTAATTTCTGTGAAGAGTGCTTCCCATAAACAGTATTTCTTATTTTGCGGTTATGTCGTTTTCTTTTAATTGTTTTACATGCAGCATTAAGAATTTCTGATGATTAGTTTGGTGACAAACATACTAGAAAATTGGGAAACATTCTTCTCAAGGACTTCGATAATTGTACTTGGAGTTTAGAGAGGAAACAAACACTAGTTCTTTACTCTCGTGAAACTTCTTTGTTTAGTGGAGGAACAAGTTTCTCACAGTTAAAAAAACTATAAACCCGAAGTCTCGTGTCTTCTCTTAGAAATGTGAAAACTGGTGCACTTTTTGTTCTAAACCGCTTGTATCAACGTGTGGGAAGTATTGAAAATGTAAGTTTAAAAATGAACTAGCGTGTTTGTGATTTAGTAAAAAAATAATAAATAAAAATGGTGTATTAACCTTAAATGCAAGGGGTATTGGGTGCTTCCCTTTTTAGTGTTTCCATAAAGCATCGTACATTCTTTTGAGAAATATTGTACGATAGTTAAATGGAGTGTTCGAAATTCGCCTCTTGATACAACCTCTATGCTATATAGAAAAGAGTCACTATTATGGAGGGGAAGGGTAATATTTAGACTTGAATAATCTACTACAAAGATAAGTTAGATGCGCTAACCGATGTTATCAGATCGTTGTAATTGGTTGGAAATTTAAAATTAAATCAGACCAATCTAGAAACGAGCAATCACCTTTCTTTGAAAAAGGATTATCGACTAGTTAGCAGAATCTCAAACAATAAACCCCTGTGTATTTTAAAGATTGTATAAGCATCTCCTTTTGCAACAAATCGGAGTTAGAAATTAGGAGCAGAAAGTCTAGCGTCAATGGCGCCTAAACATTTTCCCTGAGTTGCCAAAATGTCCTACTCGGTGCAATTTTCAATTTGTTTTGTTATCGTGGATGTGTACAAACAGATTGCACACACAATGGCTAGGGTCTGGACTTTGACGTGCCAATTTAAATAAGAGTATAGATTGTAAGAAGGAAGAATAAATGGTTAATCAATTAAAATTTGCTCTAAACAAGTGAAAATATTAGAACAGTTAGGTGTCAAAATGATGACTGGGTTTTTAAAAGATCGATCATCAAAACAAAATTTTTGATGAATGAAAAATACGACTTCCGAGCGCATATTTCGAATCCTGAAACAAGTTTATTTCCGTACATTCCTGTGAAATTCTATTTGTTTTCCTTTAGATTCAATCAGGGCTGTCTTAAGAGTATTATATGCCCTTAAGAGTATTATATGCCCTTGGCAAAATAGTTCATTGATCCCTAGTCACCCGTTTACAGAAGTAAAAATGGTAACGGTTAATAAAAAAACAAGAGTTTTTGATTAATTTCAATTCAATCCATGTTTTTATACATGAGTGATTTTGAAGCGCGCATAAACTTCTGAACATAAGATTTTAAAAACAAATTTACATAAATATATAAAACATTCCAATATATAACTACTATTACAAAACTATATTTCAATTATGAGCTACAATAGCGGCACAAGTTTTAAAATGTGATTTTTGGAGATCGGACGTTTTAACATTAATATGGGGCTGCGGTAGTCCGGTTGGAAGAGTGACAGATTAACAACCGGGGTGTTGCGAGTTCGAATCCAACCAGACTCGTGTACAAAGGGGCTGGTGCACGTTAAATCTGTCGTGACCACAAATGTCCTCACGTTGGCATGATGTGGACTTTAAGATAGTGGTGCCAGCTCAGGTGTGGTCTCGTCATCAATACGTGGTTCAAAATTACGTGGTGTCCTCGGATCTTTCCCTTCGGGTTTGATCCCGGACCGTCGCCAATAGCTCGTTGTGTTGTTCCAGTGTGACATTAATTAAATACCTATCTAATTACCGTTTTAATATGGAAAACTACATTCTTTCCAGCAACAAACTAGCAAATCTCTTATTTCAAAACTGCTCCAGTCTCAACCTGTTAAACAAATTACATTCTATAAAACCCATCGTCCCCGTTGAATCTCTTATTTTTTTTAATTGTGCACTGTTGCTGTTCATAAGCGAAAATTATTCATCTTTATTGTTAGAAATACAAATTTTGTACTTCCGGTCGTAACTCAGTGGGCATGGTAGGAACCTGCGAATTGTAGGCGGTGCAGGTTCGATTCCTCCCTAGGTGTATTTCTCTCCTGTGTCAATAAAACTTTCCTTATGTATATATGTCCTGCTTGATATTGTCTGTCGCAGCATGGCTAAGTATGGCCCTTGCGTCATAAAACCGCAGCAAACCGACCAATCACCACAAATTTTGTTGCGAAATGTTTTCTTTTTGGCATGAAATGAAAGGTCGAGAATTTATTTTTTCGCTTGTCTTCATCTGACGAAGACAGGTATTTTAAGGGTGAATTGAAACAGTTAATCAATATATATTAATAACACCACGGGACAATTTAATCGTGATGCTCCAATCAACATTGCCAAATATGCCAATGCGCTAAGAGTCAGTAGCGTAGTGTATAACTGGGGATGCCAAGATTGAATAGAAAAAATATGCTCATCTTTAGAAAACCTTATAAGTCAGTTCTATTCGCTGCTGTTTCTTTTCTTCCTCAAAGACAATGCAATGCAAATAACTTTTAGCCCTTTGAAAGAACTCAAAAGGTGCAATCGGACCCAATCCTGACAACTCTGAATGATCCAAGCTCTGTCTTAGAGCATGGTGGCAGTCTTTTACAAAGGTGGGAAAATGAGGAGAGAATGATAGACCATGCGCAAGGACCCACTGCGCGTATATTATCTGTATAGTTTCAGTAGGAAGCAGGGAATGGGGAAGTCTGCTGAAGGTACCCATTGCACAAGACACACCATTTAAAAATCATAGAAAGAAACCATTTGAGGCTAAAAGAAAGGAGCATCCGTATTCCCTGGTTGGCTTTTTGTGGTGAGAATCAAGGACGTTAAAATGGAAACTGGCGTTTTACTCAGATTTACGTTTGCAAAATCATCGCTTACGATTTTTATCGATTTTTATTTGCCACCGAATTAAAAATGTTTTTAATTATGAGATGCCGGGCTTCTAGACTATGACATTGACGACAGTCCAATCAACTAGGACTGCAACAATGATTAGAAATTGAGCCGTTCCTGCATCGACCTAGCTCAAAAAGAATTATCTCTAGAGATTTTTCAGACCGAACGAAACCCGAGCGACCCTTGTTTCCCACCCCTCCCCTGCTATATATTCCTCCATCATAATTCTGTTGCACAACATCCTCATTAAACGGAAACCTTTCGGAAGAGCCCATCGAAAACTTTTCGCACCACCTCCCACTCCCCGCAGGCCCTATGGTTAAGCTGTACCGTAGGCAGCCAAGTGCGACTAATGATACTCCCTTCTGTTTCCCCTTACCCCCTAAACCGATTACATGCGCTCTTTTCTGGCGCATCTTCTGACTCAGGCGGGTGGGAAGCTGTCCAGCCGTGAAATGGAAGTGGTCCGCTGCCGTGGGGTTACCCCCCTCTATTTATTTCCCCGCGCAGTTTAACCCTGTGTCGCTGCTGCTTAAAAAATGAATTTCTTTTTCGGGTATCTTGCTCAATCAGTGAGCCAGATATTTAGATGCATTTAGACGTTTGTTTTGAATGAAATGTTTTCTCGTTTTTTTTTTTTTTCAAGTAGAAGGATTTAGTGTATGAAATCGTGCCTGTACTACCTATTTTACATATCCTTTTGAGGGGTATTAATGACTGGTTGTACTAGACATTGGTTCAATCCTCTTGGACCGAAGTGAAGAAAATGAATGACTTATTTTTACGTGTGTGTATTTTGGTTAGTCAATAATTTTGCACACACCATTCGGTTAGTCAATAATTTTACGAAGGGGCGCCAGCACAGTACAGACCCCCCTAGGACTTGTGCTTATGATGGTACGTATTTAGCATTCTAAATATGGATATTTAGGGACAATATAAAAGTGACTGCTACTTCAGTGTTTAGATTGGACAATTTGAAAAGTGACTTATCTCTATTGCCTGCTGCACTGAGCCTTGCATGCATACTTCTCAACAAACCGATAAAAACAGCTTATAGCATAGTAAAATAAAAAGATTTACAAGGATATTTCTTGTATCAGAATAAAATGGTGGTTTCTCAGTATCTGATAATTAAAAGAAACGTAGATCTGGTTAAATATATAAAAGTGATTTACGCATAAAATGAGTCGACCTACAAAACACGAAAAACTAACATGATTGATTTTCAAGGAGACTGCGTTGTGCATATTATTCCCATTATGTATTTTACATATGCTTTTGTGGAATCTTACCGAGCAACACTAATCAGAATTTGAATTTTTAATATAAATATGGACAGATACTTGTATGTTTTCGGCTTACAAGTGAAACACATTAAGTATGTACATGAAAAAAGTAGCTCTGAGAAACGAATGTTTGAAGTTTCTCCTTTACGAATATCTATAATTTAACACCAGCTGCTATTCAAATATACAATATGTATTTAAATGTTTGATTTCACTTGTTTTATAATGGTAGGTGCCCTTGTAATGCCATGATGAGCAATGCTCAATAGGCCGAGCATTAGGAACAAGACATAATTGAAGAAATGATTCCGTTGAATTTGTCAAAAGATGTAACTTTTTGAATAAAAAAATATCAAATTCACTTTTGAAGCATTCCATGATCCGATTCCCTTTACAAATGTTCGCTATTCTGTTTATATTAGCATATTATAACTCTTATTCTTTTGTATGTGCATTCAAGTTTCAATTGTAGGGTCTATTTGCAAAATTTGAATGATGTACGATTGATGCATCTGAATTCTTCTGTAAAAGCGTTTTTTCTGCATGTATAATGTGCATGCCGCAAAAACATTTTTGTTTTATTTGTTGATTAATTGAAATTCTTATTTTTATTGAAGGCAATGAGTGCGTTTTATTTATTCATCAACAACGAAAAACAAAACCAACTAATGAATGTCTGTTTTACTTTATGATATAAAACACAAACCTTTCTAATAATTTAATTCTCAAATAGCTTACTCCAGTTAAATAATACGTATATACCTGAATGTCTTTTCGTATTTTATACGGATTTTATCTTTTTTTAAACGAAATTGGTGCAGTATTTTTTACTAAATCAGATCTTTGCTTAATTTGTATATTATGCTATGGAATACTTATAACTTCGGCATTTCTAATCCGAATTCGAATGGGGCCGCGGTGGCCCGGTTGAAGAGCAACGGATTAGCAACCAGAGGGTTGCGAGTTTGAATCCAGCCAAACACCGTCGAGTACGAAGGTGACTGGTGCACGTTAAATCTGTCGTGGCCTCAAATGTCCTCACGTTGGCGTGGTGTGGAAATTTGGAGAGTTGGGTGTCAGCTCGGGTGTTACCTCGTCATCTGACCGTGGTTCAAAATTACGTTGTGTTGTCCTGGGATCTTTCCCTTTGGAATTGATTCCGGACCGTCACCAATAGCCCGTTGTGTTGCTCCAGTGTGACGTTAATTAAAATACCTACCAACCCACCAAATTCAACATCCTTCGATTTGTTTTTTAGGTTCAGAATAGCCTAAAAATTGAAGTTGAAGTTAAAAATTGATAGTTGTCGTCAAACTAACCATCCATAGCCTTAACATTCGTATGAATGTATCCTCCCAAAACGTCACAAATAACTGATTTTTAAATCAAATTAATTCTCTGAGCTTTTAAATATTAAATGTTATGTGAAAATAGTAATTTCGTTCTAATTCTACTTTGATATAAAATATTGTCGTTCCAAGTATATTTTTTTCAGATTATCTTTATTGTTTAAAAATTCTATTTATGAAAACGATTTAAATAAATTTAAATGCAGTTTAAAATTCACTTAAAAAAGAACGATTGCGTTTTAAATAATGAAATTTTTATTATATTCACTTCAGAATTCGGGTCTAAAAGTCGAAATTACTTGTCTTAAAAGGATAAAAATTACTAGATTTTCTGATTTGTTTATGAATTTATTTTTTACGTTGACAATTGAAACCTGCAGTATTTTTGAACGTATGCATATTCATTTACCCTAAGAGTTCTATATTCGACCCATCAATTAAAAGCATAAATTCCGCTACGAAACTCTTTTTTAAACTTCCAGCGTAACAAAAGGTTGCATTTCTATTTGCATATTAATACTTTTGTCCATGTGTGATATTTATTTCAGAATATTTTCTGTTAAATGAAAAAAAATTGTATCTCTAATTAAAAAAAACGTCTGACTTAAAAAAATATTGTTACCAAAATTTAATGTAGCAGCGAGCGCACTGTTAACCCTGCTATAAAAATAGATAGTATGCGACAATATCCATATAATCTCGTTGAGTTTGCCTATTAGTACTCTAACAGTATGCGAGCTGTAAGCGGCTCAGGTTGAATTCATGTAACTAATCGGAGTGTGTATCTTCTGTGTCAGTACAAACTTTCCTTGTGTGTGTCCATTTACTTGACGGAAAAAAAACAGCTTGGCTTCATCTGTACCTGCATAAATGACCATTAACCCACGAAAATTCGTTGCTATTAAAACTATATTTGTTATGCTTGCAATATTTTTACATTTTAATTTTCATTTTTATACGACTAATTTTGAGTAAGGTACACTTGCTCATCGAAAGTTTCATTTCATTATTTACATACCTTAGGAAATACGGAAACTAGACTTTACATGATTTCCCATGTAAAGTCTACGCTTTTTCCCAAATCCGCGACCATTTTTCCCTCTTGGTACTTTGTTCCGAAATCTGACTTTGATGTATGAATAAATGGATGGAACTAAAGGATAAAGCCTTTTTTTAAAGAAAAACCTCTTTGCGTTTCTGCCGCTAATTCAAATGCTCCGAGCGGAAATTGGGGCTAGTGCCTTATCTGGTCAGCTTCAGCATCAAGAACGGCTGCCGACTGGGGTTCTGCTTTCTGTCACCGGGGAATCCCTAACGTTGTTAGCACCACCAGTTGTCGATCTTGGCGCCTTGGCTTATCGCATCCGCATATCCCCTTCCCCATTCTGATAATTTTTATTTCCGACTCTGTTCACTGCATTAAGTGTTTTGGGACTTAATGACGAGTTCAGCTTCTTGCCTTTGGAGTTGACTCGAAAACTTCGTTGGCTTTTCTATGCTATATAGAATCATTAAAGCAAACTAGCAGACCCGCGTTATATATTGAAATTTAAAAATAAAAGGGGAACGAACTCAGATATTCAGCATCTTTCATCAAGACTGAAATCTTTCATATAATTATCACAATACGGTATTGCGTTCCAATTTAGGTGGGAAACCATTACTTTTCATTCATGTTTCAAGAAATTCAAGATAAATGTATTTTTAAATCCTTTCCATTCAATCGTACGAGATTATCAGTCCGCTCTTAGCTGACTGCTTTTGCCCGAAGCCGGTGACTTCGCTCATTGTCGTATTGTGAGATATAACACAGCCATTCTAACATCCGATTTGCTCTCGAGTCGTCTTCTCTGAAGGATCTAAGCATCGTGCATCAATATACTCATGCTTGAAGCATGGTATATTGATGCACGAAATATACTTAGCACACGAGAAGCAGAATGGCGGAGTGGTATCTCAAATACCTTTATTTAGAAGACTCAAATCATATAGGCTTCCATAATGTTATCTCAAATTCCTTTATTTGGATGACTGAAATCATAGACTTCCCCATAGTATTATTTCAAATAGCTATATCCCATATATACCTTTACCTTTATCCCCGCATAGCATCTGCACTAAAGTTACTTTGTTGCTAATATCTATTGATGTCAGTGTCATTACTCACATTCCATACCTATTTAAATCTATTTACATTGAATGTATGCACGATTTGCACATGTCATGTACATGAAATGTGCATTTTGTTTACGTTTTTCAAAGTTCTCTTATTGATGCTGATCCTTATTTCCAATAGAGTGCACAGTAAAAAGTTCACACGTCACCTCAATTAATAAGGTATAATTCAAGTGAAAGCGCCACGATTAATTTCTGAACGTCCACTTGAATTGCACCTTATTCACTTACTTGTTCAAAGGCGATTCGACATTTTTTTACTTCTAAACCTGTTTTCGGGTTGTCTCAGATTTTCTTTTTTGTGCTAATTTCTATCTTCCAGGTTGCCTTTAATCAGACTACTGAAGAATTTCATTAGAGCTGTGAGTGTTCTTTTGTGTAGTATTATGCAGCTTTGAACTTTGAGGCAAGAATTTCAAGTGAATCTCGCAGTGGCTGATTTTATATTCCTTATATTCGTTTGTTGCCATTCGCCAACATACAAATAATCAATAAAAATATACGAATAAGAAAATAAATACCAATATACAAACATCAAAATTAATGCAAACATTCAAATAACGCCGATTTCTGTGCCATGTAAGTTAGTGAAACATTGTTATTAAGTTAGTGAATTAATCTCGTAGCGGTTGATTTTATATTTATATCCGTTTGTTATCTTTCGCCAATGTACAAATAACGTCCATTTCTTTGCCACTTACGTTAGTGAAATATTGTTATTAAGTTGGTTAATTAATCTCGTAGCGATTTTATGTTTAGATCCGTTTATTACCATTCGCCAATGTACAAATAACTCAAATTTATGTGCCACGCGCGCTAGTGAAATATATGCGTATAGATTGTTAAGCTGCAGATTGTATTAAATGGATGTTTATTTCTTTGATTTCCTATGTAGTTCACCTATTGTAATATTTGTGATTGTTGGCATAAGCTGTAATGTTGATTGATAAAAGCTCAAAAAATGGCAAATCAAGGTACTAAAAATTAATAAAAAGTAGTGAATAGCCATTTGAACGGATCAACATGTCAGCTATCATCAGAACCAAAACAAACACAACACAAAGCACAAGACACGTTTTGTGTATTGTTTGATCCTGGCGATGGTGGATGTTTTGATCCACCGAAATGGTTATCGACTGATTTTATTGGTTTTTTAATACCTGTAGTCATTTTCAGCTTTTATGTTAAACACGAACAGTTTAGCTACGGGCTTTTACTCTATGTATATTCAGAATATGAAGAATTATTTTGCTGTATCAGTTTTACATCACGAATGAAGGATGAGGTTATGCTATGAACAGTCTGGGGGAGGGTTGCCTAGTCTTGTTTTGCATTATAGGGTGGTACATGATCATCGGTAGCTTACCTTAAATTTGATTTTTTTTGTAAAAGACGCCAATGCTAGAGCACTTAAGGAGTAAACATTTTATAAATTGGTATTTGTTACGGATTAGTGAAACGTTTCGATTTTTTATAGTAATGAGTAGTTTTTCGAATCGTCAAATAGAAATTTGCTTTATTAAATCTGGCATTTCAAGCATGGATGTCCATGCTTGAAATGCAAAAGTTTTGCTCAGCAGTAATATTTAGAGTACTACTAGCTAAGTCGTGCAGAAAGGGAGGATTACAGAGGTTCAAACCCCTTCCTCTTGGAATCAGAAGTGTCATTTTACAAAAATGCTCTGATCACCTGAGATACCCGAAATTAATTGCCTTATTAAAGAGATTCTTTGTAAATTGGAATTTTGAAGTGTGATATAGTAAATACTGCCCCGATTCATTTATCTTTTAATAAGTAGTTTTTTAGCAAACATTTTTTTCTAAATAGTTTCATATATTTATTTGAAAAATAAGTTGATAGGCTGAAAAAGATTTTATGAGCTAAGATTGGTTGCGTACGATAGTTACGACAAGTTGTATGTGTGGAATGTACACACAAAAAACTAAAAATTTCCCTCCTTGTCCAAAAAAGCAGTGATCTTTTTACATTTTTGTCCTTGCACCTAACGAATTTTCTGCACTACTCTAGCTTCCAGAATCTTAATTGTTTATATCAAATCGAACTACTACTCACTGTTAACTGTGAAACTGTTATTGGCGAGTTGTTTTAATAAATATGCAATATTATATTCAATTCTCTGTTTTAAAGTTTGCAATCAGTAGAACCGCATAAGAGGTTTTCATATTCTAGATTATTTTAAAAATTTTAATATTAAACTGTCAGACTACGTTGTTACTTTGGACTTTTATTATATGATTAAAAATGAAATAAAATGAATAATGTAAGTAAATAGATAAATAAATCCCCCGAAGAATTTTGAACCTGCAACATCTGAAATTATAATTACATCTCTTAATGCAATTTTAGAAATGTCTTAGAATATGTTAAAATATGCACTCTTAAATAAACTTATAATTTTGTCACATTTCTGCAATATTTTTAGACGGAAATCTTCAGGTTTGAGTCAAAGAGCAGAATTTGATCTAAAAGTAGGGTGTAACACTAGAACTTACAATAATTCAATAAGTTGTCGGAAAATTGCCTAGTTTGTGCCTTAGACACTTGTATTGATCCAAGAAAATTTTCATTCATCAAAATTATATTTGTTCACTTATTAAATTTATTTTCTCATTTTTATCAATATGTTGCTTCTAAATTTTAATCTATTCCTGTTGATCAACATGCTTTTTTGGAACTATTAATCGTTAATCTAATGTCCTTTTATTGGGTCATCCGGAAAGTTCTGCGTTTTTTTATGATAAATACCAACGAAGCAGTACAAAAACTTAAGAAAATGTTATTGAATCACATAAGCACCATTTTGTTCTATGTCTTTGCCATCTTTTCGGCAGCTGGAAAATTCCTTTTTAAAAAAGTCATTAGGCTTATTTGTAAAGAAGTTATCGAGGTGCTATTTGACAGTCTCCAAAGAATTGAACTCCAGGCGATTCAGAGAATTTTGAAATTACCTGAAGAGGTGAAAATCTGAGGGGGCAAGGTCTGGTGTATATGGGGGGTAACACAAAACATCCCAGCCATACTCAATAAGTCTTTGTTGACATTCATTGTCATGCTGGAAGACAACACCTCGACTATTGGTCAGTTCTGGCCGCTTTGCTTCGATTTTGCTTTTAATACTGCCATTTGAGAACAGCATTTTTCCGAATTTATTTCCTGATTTTGTGGCAACAATTCGTAATGAACAATTCCTTTGTAGTCCCACCATAATTAAAGCATTACTTTTTGGGAATGCAGCCTCCCTTTCGATGTTGGGAGGTTCATTTGGCTCACCCCATGATCTTTTACTTGTAACATTATTGTATAGTATCACTTCTCATCTCCAGTAATGAGCCGTTTCAAAAAAGGAGCTTCTTCATTTCGTTTCAGCAAAGAATTACATGCCGAAATTCGAGCAAGCATATTCTGTTGTGTTAAAGTATGGGGTACCCATACATCGTAGGGTTTACATACCCAATCTTCTTCAGATGATCATGAACTATACTTTTTGGAATATTTAGTCTGTGATAGTTCTTGAACTGTGTAACGTAGATTTTCAGTGATGGCATCTTTTAATAGGTCCTCGTTTACAGAGGATGGTCGTCCAGAGCGGGCATCATCTTCGAGGCTGAAATTTCCGCACTTAAATTTATCAAACCACCTTCGAACTGTGTCATCAGAAACAGCACTTTGTCCATATACAGCACAAATTTTAAGAGCAGTCTGACTAGCATTTTTTCTTAAAATAAAAGAGCATAATATGACGAAAATGAACTTTTTGGTTCTCCATTCTTAGCACTGCAGTGAAACAAAAATTGTGCCACAACACAAGCTGGAATTATGCAGTGAAAGCATAAAAGACCGAATTTACATATCTGCTTCAATCAAGGTCACTCCTTATCAGCGGTAGCAAAATAGTAACAAGAAAGCGCGCTTCGATTTGAAAAATCGCAGAACTTTCCGGATGACCCAATATATATTTTGTCCTGTCAATAATTTCTTGCGCTTGATTATCATTAAACTCTATTTTTTAAATATATTTCTGATTTTATTATTTATCTTACTCTTGACTCAGCTTATCCTTTTTGGGACCTTGCGCCATAAAACCCAACAATCAATCAAACCAAGAAAATTTTCACTAAGTACTTTAAAAACTCGGCTTGATCATAATTGGTTTTCAAATAAATTCAACAAATGGACCCTATGAAAACAGTTCCTTGTCTTATTCTTATTTGTTATGTATTTACAAATATTTTATTTAGTTGATGATATAGTTGTCAATTTTGAAGTTTGCTAACATAGTTTCAAACCAGTCGTGTGTACCTGAACTGTAATATAGCTAGATTAATTACGTAATTGGGAACATTCCATTTGTGTTAATAGTGCCCTTGGTCAAAGAATACCCTCCACCAAGTCCAAAAGACCATGTTTTGTAAATCACACAATGACCAACTCGTGTTGACACCGATACAATCTAAAATATGGGATGGAATTGCTGGGATTGTGCAGCATGGGCCAAGGTGGAAAGCTCTTAACTTCTTTCCCAAAAGTCATATCTTGCCATTCCATTTGTTTCTCAAAATAAAATAATCGTTTCTTTATATATATGCAACAAATAAAATAATCGATAATGTGCAATGAAAATTTTCTTCGTTAGATTATATTTTGAAAATATGCTGAATTATTCGTTCCTATTGTTTCCTACTGAAAATTGCTATTGGAAAAAAGTGGGTGGTTTTTGTCGTCATGACGTCATTTTTTCGATTAATGTCAGGAAAATTTGGAATAAAGTGTTCAAAGATAGTAAAGTGAAAAGTGCGAAAGATCAGTTCATATTCTGATTCATCCCCTGACGTATTCTAGCTTTATAAAGGAAAACCGTACAGTTCACTCTTCTGCTTATACGCTATAATCCGTGAAAAATCTTCCTCCCTCCATTCATAATCCCCTGTTTTACGCCGCTTTGTTTTCGTCCTTAATTCTTTTTAACAAGCTCTCTAGGGGAATTACGGCTGTCACTTGAAACTTTTGACCGTTTTTTCTTTGCTTTAAAGCCCTCCCGCGGTGGCTTGTTACTTGTGAGTTCTTTTTTTCGTACTCTCACCCAACTCTTTTTGTTAGTTTGACTACGAATCCCATTTTTTTATGTGGTTTCCTTTCGCAAGCCTGCATTCTCGTATCTTACACACTGCGAGAAAAAGTGTGGGAAATATCTGCATGTTGAGTGATATTTAAATAGTTTCCAATCTGTCGAAGTGAAAGTAAAAACGTTTCGTAGTAAACAAGTAATATCCATTGCAGCTCTGATAATTTGTTAATATATATAGGAACGCTGATGAACAAATCTGCCATAGCTGCTGTGAATTTCCTCACCGCTTTGAAGCTAAAGTGGTCCTATCTACGAGGTCTATTCTCGAGTTAAACATACGTTAAAGAATACACTTGTGCCTGGAGAGGCTTAGTTAAAAAGTGAATTGTGGAAATACTGTATAGAATAACATTTAAATTTGCGTTTTCCTCGTGCTTGCTTCTGTCCTGATGGACGTTTGATTTCACCGAAATGGCAATTGGCGAGTTTTCGCATGTTCTTTTAGCCTCACTATAAGACATATTTTGAAGTTTTCCATTTTTATTATATAGGAACGCATTTCAGTTTTTTGCATTCTCGCAATTTTAACAGAAGACTAAATATGAAAATGGCGCTACTTTGTATAGGTTACACATATTTATTGACCGTTGTGTTGCTCTAGTGTGACGTTAATTAAAATACCTACCTACACATATTTATTCTCCCACAGTCATTTGCTACGTTCAGAACCACCTCTGACATATCTTATATGTGATAAAATCTTATCTGTAAGACATGTTACGTGAAATCCCTGATTTTGATACTATTTGATTCGATCACTTTGGTGCTATTAATCCTACTGTTACTGATATATTACGTGATCCCCTGATGCAAATATATTCTTATTGTGTTAGATATAAGTTTTTATTATTTTATTTAAAATAGTTGGATTTGAATTTTTAATGTGTTTTGTACAATTTTGTCTCATTGTTAAATTTTAAGGATGTGTCTTAAATTTACGTATAAGTCCTGGTATAATTTATTTAATTACGGATAGTTTGGTGCAGCTTTGCCATACCTGGCCCTTGTGCCATAAAAATTCAATCAGTCTGATCATGAATTACACACTGCAAGAAAGCTGGAAATCATTTCTGTGTGTTACGGGACACGGTTATCTAAAAATGAACAAAATATCGAAAACAAATTTACTATCATAATATTTGTACAGTCTGAACAATAAGTGCAAAATTTCATAGCCGTAGCTACATTATTATTTAGTGAATTATTCAAGTTTTTCCAGCGAATGTCAGGAGTGAAACCGACTACCTTTTAAATTATAGTCATTTTCTTATAATATTATAAGTACTTAATATAGAGATTTTAAACTTTTGTGATTATTTTTTTATGATACATTTGACATTCTTTCGCAAAAAATAGGGATTTAGAAGTATAGTTAATTAAAAAAATAATCATATCACACACAATTATGACTGCTTTTCAGTGTCTTATAAAAATATTTATAAGAAAATAAATGACTATTACATGCAAACGCATGCAGAATATTGTGGGAAATTCTTAATAGATTCAGAAAAAATATCCGAAGAAAATTAAAATTCACAGACGGAGTAAGAATTTTAAAATATTGGAAATACTTTTAAATTAAATTTGTAAATTATTTTTTAAAATTGCTTTTTGTATACTTCATGTATATTGGAACAAGGTTTTTCAAACATTTTGTTGTAAATGTAAGCTCTAATTGTTCAAAGGGTACTATGTCCCTTTATCTATTTTTAGGTAGTTTTTCTATCTATTTTTGAGTAAAAATTTGTATCGAGTAATAAGTAATATTCATTGCAGCTTTGATAATTTGTTTTAATATATCTAGGATCGCATTTCAATTCCATTAAACAAAAAAATTAAGATGTTGATAACTCAAAAGATTTATAAACAGGGAAGAATTTTGAACGGATTCGCTATTAAAACCTTAAGTAAAGTATATACCTATTATGAAATCCTGAGAATGTTTGTCCGTCTGGGAGCGAATGTGTAGCCTCTCTATAAACGAGTTGTGTCTTGAATGTATGGTATGTATGTGAGGTGTAACGTGAACTCATTACCCGTGGTTCACCAGGATAACGCTAAGTAGTTGATGAATTCGCCCATGTATTGGCATGAGTAATGTTCAATCGGCCGGGCAAAAGCAAAAATTCGATTTTTAAATATAGTATTTAAGAAACACATATCCTTTGAAAATTATTCATATTACGCAGCACGAATCACAGAATTTTAAATGTCTACATTTTAGGAATTTTTGTGCATTCATTTAAAGAATACTTTGACACATATTTTTCATCTCGTACAATTTCGTGTATCGTTTTAGCGCACATAGCATACTTTAAGTCCACGCTAGCAGCAGTTTTTTTAGTACCTATAATGCTAATCCTTTTTTCTTCGAAAACCTATGATAGAAAGTGATTCGTATGCCCCCCTACAGAAATATATTTGTAATTAGTGAAAACGAATATAAAATCATACAAATATATTAACTAGGAATAATTATATCTGCTAACCCCTATAACGTCAGTATTTTAAAGATTTGTCTGGTTAGTAAAAATTTACGAAATTAATTATACATAGTTAACAAAAATTTAATGAAGATACTTGTCCAATAACCCTTTCTATTTAGTTTCTCTTTAATTTTCTCATAGATAAACGATTTTTTTTGTTTCTTCAATTGTTATTACAATAGATTTTGATATTAGCTAGCATTAGCATTAGAAAGAAGTAAATTCTATTAATATAATTCACCAGGTAAAAAGCTATCATTTTTCATTCAACACGCAGAAGAAATTACCGAGTTCAGTTCTTTTTTTATGAATTATCAGTCCCTTAGCAAAAGTTTATAGTTTTAAATTTAGGTTAAGTTTATTAATAAACGCGAACACTCATTTCTGTCACCAATGGCTCAGTGGATTTGAACACTGCGCTTGCAACCTGCGAATTGCAGGTTCGAGTCCTCCCTGGATGTATTTCTCTCTGATGTGTCAGTAAAACTTTTCTTGTGTGGCATGTCCATTTATGTACTTGACGTTGTTTGGCGCAGCTTAGCCAAATATAGCCCTTGCGCCATAAAAACCCAATACAACCAATCGTCACCCTTGTTTTTAGATGAAAGGAATTGAGGATGTAGAAATCCTATATTTAGATAGCTTCCTATAAACCTCGGACTGCAATCTGTCTAATCTATTAAGAAGTTCCCCTAAGTTCATAGGGTATCTTTCCCGTTTTGTGCAGTTTGAGTGGAGTCGCGTGCAGTGGGCCAACCTTTGACCTCGTTAACTCGAGAGACATGCAATTCCGCTTCACCCCACCATTAATGCTCTTTCTAGGAACTACCGTCTGACCCAGGCTCATATAAGTTTCGCTGCTTCAGTATCTGTTTGGAGATTGCTTCTTGTATCCTAAGCTTTTCCACCAAAAGTAAGGTCGTCTGTAAAATGCTACTGCTGTACTTTTTTACTTATCCGCATTTGCTTCCATTACTTTTTATGATAGTAATATTTGAGCTTCGTTCGATTGAAAGCAGCACATGTTTAAATATTGCGCGTTGATCATAATTCGATTTATATACTTAGAGTAGCATCGTTTTGCCTTTTTTGTGTGTATAGAAATTCTTTTCAAAGACTTAAATAAATATAGGGACTGTTTAATATACCAATTCCACCTTGTAAAGTTATATCAAATCTCATCTTTGGTTGAGAGCAATTGTTTTGAGGATAACGAAATTATACTCCAAGGATATCTGGACATACATATATAACGCCTCGAATATAAATTATATTTTAACTACATCTTATTTTCACTCAAAAACGGTATATTTTTCAATCTGGTGTATGAAGTATGCTTGATTCAAGAAAAAGGTTTATTTGTGCATTTCTACAACTTAATTATGAAAGGAAAAAATAGATTTCATTTAATTCATGAAATTTTTAACATGATAAATATCCTTTATTTTAGTTTGTTTTAAACATTTATTTGATTTTAAATGCCCTAAAGGCCTCAACGTTTGTTAAGACAACTCGTATTACAATTGAAAACATTTAACTTGTCACCTAATTCTCTGAATTGAATTTTAACAACATGAATGTGTATTACTCTATTCCGTACAATGTTTCAAATGGCTTTTAGGAAATAGTTTTTCATTTCTATACATAGCATTTATAAATGAAAGAAATCTGAAGAGTAAAAATTTTACATACTAATTAATTTTTTAAATTATTGGTACGAGTTTTGATATGTCTGCAATAATTATATAATGCTGTTTAGAATTTGAATGATAAATTAAACTATTTAATGAAAATTGTGTTAAGCGTGTGAAGATCTTACAGAATAATCAAAAAACCTAATTAGATTTGTTTGCAATGCTTACATTAAGACAATATAGTATTAAATCGAATCACACACAGTAATTTTGTTTTCTAAATAGGTACAGTCTGTTGAAAAATATCAATCTTGTATAAGTATTACCTTAAATTTGTTATTCCCCCATTATATGCTTGAGTTTTACTTTATAATTTTAGTCGTATTGGGACTCTAGAACGGCTAGAGAGATATTTTTTGTGAGGAATGTACTAATTTCGACATTTTATTTTTGTCTTATAAGTTATCTTCACCCAGTCAGCATAATATGGTGTTTTCTACGTGTGAGCGGCAGTACACCAAAAGTAGCTCACACACCCCTCCAAACACCATAAGAATATATATATTTGCTTTACAAAAATTGTATCTGAAATATATTTACATTCACTAATTTTTTCGTTTTTACTAATATCTATAACTTTTTATTCCTGAAATTAATTGTCGCTATTCCTTAATTTAAACTAATGATTTGTTTCGGCTTTGCCATCATCTCTGAATTCTTTTTCAAAAAGAATTAGTCGATGTGTAGGTTCTTAATTTAGTAAGAATGTTTTGTTTGACTTTGGTTAAAAGAGAACGTTTTACATCACATTAAAATATTGTTCTAATTTTTATTAGAAATGATATTTTTTAGCAAATAAGTATTTTGGTTTTTATTGCACATAAAATTAAATGCAACTTTGTAAGGGAAAATTACTTTTATCTTTATTTTGATAAAGCATAACAATATATTTTTTCCGTTTCCAACTACGTTTTAACGAAGTTTTTAAGATTAAAAATATTATTAAGTTAAAAATACTTTTAAATTATAAATATTCTAAAGTAAAACAAAGCGAAGATTTTAGTTTCATTGTATGTTTCCAACATTATCTGAAAAAGAAGTTCAATTGCGAAACTCATAATTGCAATAATACAAATGCTAATCAGATCTTAAATTTATAATGAAACACACTATGTAATATAATAATATATAAAGTAAACAAAAACAACATTGGTATATCTACCTTTTGACTCTATTTCTGTACAAAAACAAGTTGTATCTTAAAAGCTCTACTCACACAAGTCTTAAAATCAGTCTTCAAATATTCACGAATGTATATAATAAACTGAAATATCAAATGAATCAGCACACCGATTGATTTTCACTACACTATTTAGCAGTTTAGTTTAAGCCCACTATAAACTGGAACACCGAACACATCACAACATTTATCGTTGTTATTATCATATTGTCACTTAGACAATAATTTGAATCGATCTAGTTGATGATTCAGGCTTTTTTCCATTTGACTTTAGAAGATGTTGATTTATGATCGATATGGTATGATTGTTATTCCCCACGTAACGTACGTTTACAATACATGTATCTGCTGAATCCAGAAGTATGACGTTTTTTGTTTAACAACAGAATAAAATTGAAATGTTTCAACTGAAACTTAATGTAAAAACTAATCTTGAAAGTGTTGCTGTAGAAACACATCCGCATTTTCCCTTTAGTTCAGGAAAAAATAAAAAATGCTCTATAGGCATTAATTGTTAAATGAAATTGCACTCTCATTTTAATCCAATCGATTGTAATGGTTTGCTGCCTCACAGAACGCTCGAAGTTTGGTGAGCTGCTGCGTAATTGAGGGGCACCGGTTCCTTTTTACAGTTTTTCGAGGGATCTGGGGTTGGTGAGCAGCTCTCGTGTTAATCTCCAGCACTGCTTGGCTGCATTTTCAAGGGAACTGACCGATTTACCCTTAAAGAGATCCAATTGCGGCAGAAAATAATGCGGACACCTGCGACACTGCAGGCACGATATCAGTTGCAAAAGGATGCCATTGAGACGGTCCCCAAGACACGTCTCGTCCCATTCCAGTTCCCGGGCATGTTTCTCGCACTCGTACAGAACCAACGTTTTCATGTGGTAGCTGGACACGGGATTCCCAGGAAGGTCCAAGTGGCGATCCCTCATTGTCTTTAGAATGCTGAGGCATTTACTGCGACAACCACCTTGCAGCAGTCGATTCTCGGCCTCGCCGAAGTTCAGAACCCAGGCATCGCCCTCCATGGATGATTGTTTGCCTTGTAGTGTGACACATTCTTTAGAGAGGAGATCGAAGCCTTCTGTTTTGACTTCCGCCACCAAGTTCGGGTTAGGCCAAGGTATGTGGGGAATGGGCCAGTGGGCCGCCGAGCGAGGCCACAGTCCGCTGCAGCGGAAAGCGGGCGTGATCTGCACCACGTACCGCTCTCGTATTCTGAGCTTCACCTCCGTTGTGTCCGCCACCATCTTGACAATGTCCCTGTAGCTGCATTTGTCGCAAGCCTGAGCCACCAATGTCTGGAACCGAGACCGAATCTTCCTGGCTGACAAATAACCGGACGCCGTTATAAACTCGACCCAGAGAGACATCGACCGCTTCCTGCCATCGCTCAGCTTCAAAACGGCACAACCCGGCAGCGACCCGTCGTCCACGAAGTTGAAGACGCCCATCTGGTTCAGGTACAGCACCACCTCGAACTCCGTGGGCGAGATGACATCGAAGCCGTCGTACCTGCCGTTGCAGTCATTCAGGGACGAGATGAACCGGGGCTCCTGCACCTCGACCTCTTTCAGCACGTCCTGGACAACCTTGCATACCTCCCGCACCGTCTTGGCTATGTTGCCCTTCCGCCCTTGCACCCGTTCGCCGTAGAATTTGTTCAGCTGGTATAAGAGTTTCGACTGAGCGGCCAGCATGTCTGAAGGTACCAACATGGTTTTTAACAGGGTGTTTGGTGGTAAGGGTTTGTCGATTTCATACGTGAACAGTCGGAGTGTGTTGGACCGTGTACAAAGAGTATCGAGATTCCGACTCCTCTGCTGCCTTTCCGAAAGCCGATGCTCGCGTCTGACTTTGACGAGAGAAAGGGGCGGGACCCTTTTAACGCGACCACCGTCGGCATGCGCCCTTGTGGTTGTTTCCGCCCATTCTTCGACGTCGCGTCCAACCGCGATCCGCCGAACGTTTCCCCCCTGATAACACATTACCTGCGCCCGCGTGCGCCTGCCATTGGTCCGCGGGTAACGACAGGGTCCTCGACCTTTTGTTGCCGTGGAAAAAAAGAGTGGCGAAAATTCGAAAGGAGAGAGTCGGAGTATGGAAAATACGAGGGAGATGTAAGGCTGTCACGGCTGGTGCCTCCTAATGAGACAAGTGTGAACAGAGAAGCCAAACCCCGCTCGTAAAAGGAGGAGGAGCCGAGTGGCGTCTGCTGGCGAAACTTGACTTTTGGAAAAAGACACAGGTGAGTGATGATGGGTCCTTTATTGTAGGCTCTCGTGCGCACTTGTTTATCTTGCGCGTTGTGGTTTGGGGAATCCGTGTGTTTGGACCAGCGAACTCGAAATTTAAATATAGACCGTTTGTCAAACTGGTTTCGGTGAAGTTTCCGCTGTAGAGATCCCAGTTTTTATTTAGGTCTTTTTTGTTAGTGTTTCTGTGATGTTGCAAACTGTCTTAGTGTTGATGGATGGATTTAATTTAATTTTGTTTCATTGTCCCTATTATAGAGGTAACATTTGAAAGCAGACAAACCGAAAATGTATCACTTCAGACTCCGCAACCGAAAGAGTTAAAATTTTTACTCTAATGCAAGCTGTCGTGTGTAAAAAAAATCTTGTAGAGATCAGATTGATTTAAAAGGTGATTATCTAAAGGAAATTTTTTCTTGCTTTTATTTTTAAAAAGAACATTAGAAGATATTTACTTAAATTGATTTTATAAAAACCTTTTCGGATAAATATATTTTGTATAAATGATTTTCGAATCGAAAAGCTATGCTGGCGTGAAAAGTTATTTTGCAGAATACCACTCGACATCTGTTTATTTTTTACTTAATTACTTTTGATTATATTTGAGTAAAAGTCTATCTTATTCTTTATTATAAAACTTCTAAATATACTATATCTCTTCTATCTCTATCTCTTCGTAGTGTCATTTTATGCTTTGAAGTCTACAGAAATGAGACCCATTATGAAAAATTATTCTTCTATTACTTTAATGGATACGGTTTATAAGTTTTAACAAAATGTTAACTAAGTTAATTTTTTAAACTATTTCTCCATTGTTAAGAATTGACAAAATCAAGAACATGTAATATAGAATACCTGATTTCAAAAGACTACTAATAGTAAGGGAATGAGTTTTTTAGTGAAACAAACTTCAATCGACAAATTTTATTAATACTCATGTGAATAAATAATTTATATAGCATTAAAAACTTCCATTTTACTATAAAAAATGTAAAAGTCAGAATCGTCGATTTGGAAAAATATCTAATATATGGAACACCTAAGAAATTTGTCAAACAAAAACTTCCCTTAACAAACACTTCTCTTAATTACACTGAACATTTAACCATTGGAAAAATTTCGGAGTATTTTGATACGGCATTCTCAATAAACCTCAACCCCCTCTCCCCAAAAAACCTCTTATTCATATCAGTGCTTTATTAAACCAACTTTGCTTCTAAAATTACAGGCGATGTAGGTTTCCGATTCAATGGTGTATTTACTAGGTGTTGATTGTTCATTTTCTCTAACCAACCTCCTCATACAACCATACCGAGTCGATCATATTTTGTTGAATGTCCTGTGAAAGGGTTTTTATTCAGGTGCTACATGCTATTCCTTGTGTGTAAGCAATAATAACAACGTTAACTTCTAATTACATAATATATTATATTTGAATAATGTACAGTATATAATCATATTAAAGGAAATATGTGCTTAGTCCACAAAAGAAAGCCTTCAGCGGAATCTTGAAATTTTCCATGGAGATATTTGTTCCAGCCAAACTCAATCCTCCTTTAGATTTTCGGCGCAAAAAATGATTAGTTAATTCTCAAATCAAAATCCTCATCATTCAAACAAGTTCATCATTTCCATAACAAGGAATTTTATAAAATTATACAATACACTCCAAAATGTGGATAATACACGTAATATGGAACATTGCTTGCCATATTGCGTACCCATGTGCTTCGATGGAAAAGTTACATGAAAACAAAATTTTAATGAGTAACCAATATTGAAGGTTCACAAAGAAACGTATTGTATGATGAATTACGCTATAGAAATATATTTGAGCCTAACCTCTCTCAAATAATTGACTATTTCAGTCTCTAAAATAACAAATAAAACAGCCTCTAAAATATTTTCATCACCTAGAAATACAAACATGCTTAATTTTCAACCACACATAATTTTTTTTACTTTCAAAGAGAAGATGGCTGCCTTCTCTATATACCGAAAAGTATTATGCATTTGGTAATTACTTGTGGGGTTTAGTGGGGTTCTAGATTATATGCTTTTACCCTATTTTTCTTCCTTAGCAATTCAAGGGGAATCCGTTACCGAAATTTCTATTTTCTTTTAAATTGCACTTTTGAATGAAATTTTTACCTTTATTAAAAGGGAAAATAGAGTATTTTGTAAATTGAATGTTTTGGTTTCATTTCAACACATTATCTATTTTGTCAAAAATGTTTTGAAGTAAAATCTGGTTTACGCAATCTGGTGTCTGCCAATATTACCCAAACGGTGGAATATATCTTCATGAAATTTTGTATACTTCGAAAATTCACAACTTGACAGAAATTCATTCTTGACAGAAAATTCCTAATATGATAAGGAAAGTGCTCGTAATATGAAACAGCACTCAACATAAAAAATCGCGACCTCGAATGCTAACAATCAAAATCTTTAAAATGTTTCTGTTTGTAGAAGGCACCCCTGTTTCGAGAGTCAGTCGAGCGTTTGTTTAATGTCAGATAATTATTTTAAAAAAGACGAGGTCCAAAAACAATTGTATTGCATGACTCAAAATGCTTTTGTTTGAGCGTGTTCAGTACTAATATTCCCATTAAATTTATTTTTTCTTTAAGAAAGTATATTTTCCTTCCATGCACATTGCTATGCAGCTATAGGCGGCACATGTTCCGATTCCTGTAAACACCTGGGTGTATTTCTTCTGTGTCAGTAAAGCTTTCCTTGTGTGTATGTCCATTTTACCTGACAGAAAAAGCATTGCTTGACCAGATCTGGCCTTGCGCCATAGAAAAACAACCACGTATGCAATATAAAACACCTCGATTACACGCAATATGTTACAAGTTCCATCTACAGGTACAGATAATACCGTTATTTAAAATGAGAGTAAAATACAGATAGAAAAATCGTGTTCGCTAGGTTAAGTAGATGTATTGGGTAGTTTGATTTAGTTCTTTTCATTTTGTTTGAAAACAATCAAAAAGTATACTCTACAAATTTTAACCATGGAAATTAAGCGGGATTTAGATTTTTTTAATTAGATCGGTGTATTTCACTCAATCACGTGTATTTTAACTTAAATTTTAAGACCTAAATATTTCTTAAAAATGTTGGATGATCAACTTATATACATCGGTGTAAGATTTAGATATTTCGATTTCGATGCTTAAATTGAAGCAAATTTATTATATATATTTGACTTCGTTGGTAAATTCTGCTTTTGTTACCATACTTTGCAAAAATTAAATAACCATTTTCAGCTTGCGGGATTTTAAATTCGGTTGATTCTAATTATAAGAAAAACATTGACATTTCAAAGAAATAATCAGAATAATAAAATTTTAAGTTGTCAAGTTGTGTGTTTTTCACTCTTAAATTAAAATGTTTTGGGTTGGTTGCAAAATTTTAATTGTTGGCTCTTTAAAACATTCTTAACAAATCACTGTAGTTCATGTTCTATTCAATTCATGTTTACATGTTAAATGTATAGTAAATGTAAATTTGTACTAAAAATGTAATAGAAATAAAATTTAAATCAATATAGCATCTGGGAAATTAAATGTATTTTGTATTAACTTTTTAAAAACTTTATTCACATCAAATGAAATAATTACTTCTATTGTACTTTTGTAATTGTACCTTTTATAAATTCTGAGCTTAGTTTGAAAATACGCTTGTTTTAACTGCGCATTTTATAAAGCAACGGAAAATGAAACCCAACCATAAATTATATTAATATGACAGCATGATTTTTTAGTGAAGTAATAGTCATTTTACAAAAATTATAATGTATAAAAAAGGTTTACGCGTTATTGAATTGGTATTTTTTACTTTCGCCCAGGGTGTGCCGATTTAAATCAGCTTGATTTAAATCAATGATTTTTATTAAAATATCATTGATTTAAATCAAAATTTTAAATTTCATTTTTCTTTCTGTTATGCTTAGTAATATTGAAAATGAAATAACTGAACAAGATACATGTTCAATTCATTCTAATATAATTTAAGAACTTCACTCGTTCTGAGTTCACACCAAAATTATATTGAAAATCATCCTTCCTTTGAAGACACTAAATAACAGTATTTGCTGATTGGGATTATAAATACCAGACAAGTATTTCCATCTTGGGCCATTGACCAATAGGTGTCACTCACAAGCCTTCTCATCAGTGTTAGATTTGTATTAAACATCCCATGTGACTAAATCGCACATGGCCAATTTTAAAGCATTTATCATACGATGAGTGAAGATTCTCGAAATATATTCACGGAAATTATTAAAATTGTGGTAACTTGCTCTTTTTTAAGATGTCATACTTATTTATTTAATATTGTAGTCTGTTCATATATATATATATATATATATAAAATATAAGCACAACGAAAAGCTTCTCTTCAGTATCACAAAGCATTCCAATTTTTCGCATAAATCTTTATAATTGGCAATTTTAATAGTTTCATTTTGTTTTGTGTAATATATTGGTTAATTTTTATTTCAATTGGGAAATGTTATGCATTGATCCCTTAGAATTCTCTACCCTGCTAGAATAGCTATTCAATATTTATGGAATTGGAATATAAATGTAAACTCACTCATCTGGTAATTGAGTGAGTATGTTAAGAAAAGATTATGAATTGAAGCAGAAAGCTATTGGAATTGATAAATTTTTTATTGCAAGCTCAAAATTTCACTGAATTGGCATTATCTGGGGATGCTATTACACTTGGCTTCATTTTTTTATTTTATGTATAAACTTTTTTGTGTGTTTCGAATATACCTAAGAAATACTTGTCAGTGCTCAAAGAATTTGAATTCGAATATGTATGTCATCTCATTTTTTTACTGAATATACAAAAAATAACAATTTTTTCACCGATGTTATTTTTGCAAGCTAAAAATTAATGAGAAATATGAATTTTCTCATGATGCAAGTTCCTTTTATTTTCTATTGGTGACATGATTTTTTTTTCTCTAAAGCAAGTCTTGAATCAATTATTTTATATCAAAATAATTGAAGTAATTTAAAACCTTTTATTCATATATGATAAATATATTTTATTCATATATGATAAATATATTTTATTCATATATGATAAATATATTTTATTCATATATGATAAATATATTTTATTCATATATGATAATATATAATGAAAAAAATTCTGAAATTTGTATGATTGAAAAAATTCATATGGTGTCGGTGGATTCGGCAACCTCATTTTTCTGGGTCCAAAAATACACGTCGCTCGTTATGGGCTCAACTCGAATCTAATCTGCTTGAGAACCAGATGGAGAAACAGCTCATGCTTGGCGTTTGGGACAGTTTTATTTACTCTATCATGTGATTTACTTTACTAATTCCTATGTCGTGTTTTAATCTTTCAAAAATTTACCCAACTTATGTTTCCTAATACATTAATGTTTTACATAAAATTATTGATATTTAAATAAATCAAAACTAACTAGAAACTACACTAATTTGCATGTCCCATGTCCAACAAATTTAAACTTGCACGGGCAAGGAATTAATTAAAATCATAAAAATCCGATCTAAATAAAAAAAAGAATCTGATTTAAATAAAATAAATCCGATGTTTTTGATTGAAAATTTATTTTTTCATACCCTGCTTTCTCCTATTTTACTATAACTACTTTCCTTTGGTTTAAGCACCGTTGTGTCGCTCTAGTGCGACGTAAATTCAACTGCCCACCTACATGCCGTGATAGCCCGTTATGTTGCTCCAGTGTGACGTTAATTAAAATACCCTACCCCTACCCTACATACCGTGTGTTAAAACTCATAAAACGAAAGGACTAAATAGTTACTCTCGTTTATACGGTTATTACTTGTTAAACTTGTGAAAGGAAATGTGGATTATGACTACGTTGTCAGTAAATCGAATCAAAATGTAATCTTTTTAAATGCGCCAAAACATGTATATCTTGTGTCCTTGGTGTATATCCCACTATACCCCATAATTCTCCTTCGGTTCAGTTTTTTTAAATTTGGGTGTTTATTCGCTCTTAAAATTAAATCCATTTGTTGGATGATAGACAGATATATACGCAAACAACATCCAGCAAAACGAAATGCAACGAAAGTAGAATGAAATTCTTATTTGAAATGCTGCTTTGCGTTTTTTTTTAGTTAAATAGTATCTCATCAAGCCGATAACACTTATGTATCACAGTTTTTATTCAGCTTCGATAAAAGCGACTAAATGTTCGGTTACAGCCACATACTGATTTTCATTTAATGCAAAAAATGAAATGTTTTTAATCAACTAAATTTCTCTTTTTCAATAAAAAGTTCTCGGCAAATTGTTACGCGACTAACAAGAACATTGCTATATCTTGAAACCCTACTAACAAATCGTCTTCTATAATCCATCTATTTCTTAGTCAAGAATTATTTCATATATCCTTTTATGTTAAAAGGAGCTTTGCTACGTTCTAAAACCATAGCCACAAATTGCTAGTATGAGGTTTTCAAACTTAATGGTAATCTTTCGTATTTACTCTGCCTGCATTTCCAAAAACTACCGAATCGCCGACTTCGAGTACTTTTAACACATTCCCAGTTTTGTTTACTCCTCCAGAAAACCATCCCGCTCGGCCCATGTTTCTGACATTTATTAGCCGGATTCCACATTTAACTGACTCGAGACGGGCACCCCCCTGTGTTTCCACTCTCCTAAAACAGCCATTCATTTTCCTCCGCTGCGTCTCAGAAAACAGTTCGCGAAACTCGATAGCGGACTCACCTGTACGCAGTGTCGTTATCTGCACCTAAGATCGGACCCCCGCGGCGCGACCCAGCCAGGTACCGTGCCTTTTAGTGCCCGTGTGGTATGGACTGCGGACGACGATGATAGCCATCGGGCAGACGCCAGAGGATGCACGGGGGAGCTGACGGCGGTCTCCCCGTCTCTCGGATGCCGTTTTTCCCGCACGGTACTCTTCGTACGTGGAAGGGAGTTTTACAGGATCGTGGGATCCTTTTTTTGTTGAGACTCATCTAACTGGATTGATGGAAAACTTGTAGCGGCTGTCCGGATTTGGAAATTCCTTGTTACAGCTCGAGTTTCGCTTTTCTGCCACAAAGCGCTGTCCGCCGACCCTCTTTTATCGTTGCCACTCAAAGAAAAGTTGATCGTGAAAACATTTGTATCATAAATGCCTTGTACAATTAAATTTCCAGATCTTGAAAGTTACCAATAGTCTTTGCGTTGCCCCTGTGCGATGTAAATTAAATTAATTAAACCAAACAACCAATAAATGAATTCAAAAAAATTAGTTTTTAACTAGTTACATTAGTTTTCATTTTTATCTCGCAAAACGAAATGTGGTAACACAAAGGAATTTTAGGGAAGGGTGATCAAAATGTACATGTTTTAAAAGCTCAACAGAATGGAATTTTCAAAATATAATTTAACGTCTTTTACTTCTAGTTCGCTTTTAACGACGGACAGCACCCCAAGCAACTAGTTTAGTTACTACAGCCGTTAACATAGCTCCATAGACATTGAAAATCCGGGAGCCGCTACTAGAATTTTTTCGTCAATCTAGTTAGCTGTGGTGTAGACCACGTTTTGGAACGTGTACTGAAGGTACACGTATATTAGTGAATTCGAAACTGGTGTTTTTTAATACACGGGTATTTACTATCCATGTACGCGGTTTCACCTTCACCACCAGGTACCGTGGAGTTAAGTTGTAGTATCGTAATTTCATCGAAGTTTTAACATTTTCACGCGGTTTGAAACTTTCCAACGTTTTAAACAGTTAAATGTTGCTTGCGTACGATTTTATTAATGGATGTAAAAAATAATTTTTATAAAAAATAATTGAAAATATTTTAAGCATTTATATTTTGTTCAGATTTTGAAGAATATATAAATGGCCACTCTGTTCACAGATTAAACTAAATTATTTTAGCAAGTTTCGTAAATACCCAAGCTTTTGAATACATGCGTAAATCGGATGGTATTTACTTTTTGGAACTTCGCTGATAGAAACAAGAGTTTCATTTTGGAGGGGACACAAAATTTGAAATGCATTTTTCACTGATTATCATCTGAATGGTTCAAAGTACGAGGTGTAAACCTCAGATCTTCCCTTCGGGATTGATCCCAGACCGTCACCAATAGTCCGTTGTGTTGCTGCAGTGATACATAAACTCAACAACCTACCTATTTTAGGAGCTGTCGTGGCCTAGTAGGTACAACCCACTGCGCTACTAATCTGCGAGTTGTAGGCGGCGCAGGTTCGATTCCTTCCTGGGTGTATTTCTCTCTTCTGTGATAGCAAAACTTTCCTTGTGTGTGTATGGCCATTACTTGATGGTGTCTTGTGGTGTTTGGCGCAGCATGTCCAAATATGGCCATAAAACTCAACCAACCTACTTTAATTCAAATCACTGGATCACAACGTGTATACATTCCTCCCTGTTCTCTCTTCTGTGTCAGTAAAACTTTCATTGTGTGTGTTTATTACTTGAGATTGTATGTCGTGTCTGGCGCAGCATGACCAAATATGGCCCTTGAGCCATAAAATCTTAAAACCACTCACAACGTGTATGCAACGATCTAAAATTAGTTCACATAGTTACGCTTTATCAAAGAGCATTAAAAATTTTGCGGCAACATTCCGATTATAAGATTTACTTATTCGCGAACTTAATGACTATCTGAATATTGCAAGTTGCTTTTTATTTACTTTTCATGTCATTTACTTTTCATGAAAGAGCGTCAGTAACTTCACTTGTCACGAAATTAAATGTTGTAAAAGTATTACGAACCACTGTTCTGTTACCAATGAGGTAGATACAAACTTCAACGTCCTGTTATCCTGAGCCTTATTAAACTTTTAAAATGAGGGTATAAATAATAAGTGCAAATCACACTAAGAATAAGGAGTGCATCCCCGATTGATGTGAGTACATAATTGATACAATAGTTTGTCTTCACCAAATGGATTTAATGATATGAATAGCACTAAGCAAATATTCGTATCTTGTTTCTCGAAATTCACTTTTGTTACTTTTGAAGCGTTGATGCGAATATGTGAAATGGTTAGAAAATAATTAATTTAATAATTGTTTAAAAACTTTTTCAAAAGTATTTTACGCATTTGTGATATTTAATTTTTAAAGGTATAAAAAATGAAAACTTTTTTCCGGTGTGGGGGAGAGCTCAAGGCTCCAGATTCCTCCTCTGGCTATGCCACTGCTTGTAGAAACCGCTTTATTGAGAATTTAGATTGCTTCTTTAAATTGGCCATCTATTGCCGGGGGTTTCCATGATGTATGTACACGTCGCTGTTCTCGGAAAGTTTTAGTAATCGTTGAAATATAGACAACCAAATTCGCGAAATGCAGTTGAACTTAGTTTAACATTTCTTACAGACCGTCGGTTTTGTTTTTTGTTCTGAAGGAATCAAAATCGAGGGAATATTAAACGAGGAGACAAAGGTGAAGTCGAAATAAGTAATATAACAAGTGACTTGCTTACCTTAAAACGCGAAGTTATTGGCCAAAGTACGTTCAATCAACAAAACAACTGATGTATACTCAATTCTCTGTATTAGTTCATCTACTAGCACTGTTTTTATGTATACAGAATAGTTTTGCTTTAAGCCGTAAGTCCTGTCTAATCAGTACTTGTAGCATAAAATGACCGTAAAGCGATATATATTCGAATTGTGACCCGCCGTCGTAAAATCTAAAATAAATTCAATATTGTGGATAATATTCGTTAAATCTTAATTATTCGTTAGATCGAGAATATGACACTAATTTTTGTTGACTTTTGCGTCTTTCGTTCTATGTTAATATTCTCTTGGATTACAAAGGAAAAGTGTTTTTATAGGTCAAACGCTGCGACTTAATGTTAAGGTATGTTGTAAAAGAATATTGCAAGAGTACTTTTCCGCAATATGAAAAATTTGGGTAACTTACTGCAATTCATTTTCCTGACTTTTTTGTGTTTAAATTTAAATGCGTGATTTCTTAGATCTTTATTACAAACGTTCTCCCATTTGAGTTCCGGTCTAATTAGACCCTTACGCCATAAAGCCCCAAACCAAACAACTCGGTCTAATTAGCCCTCGTGTAGAAAAAATGAACTTTGAGCGGCAAATCAAACGAACCCATTGAGATACAACCAATAAGAAAACAGGATTTACATGAAAAAATATTTGTTGGAATTTCAATTTTAAAATTAACTATTTGCAGTAGTGGAAGTATTACTAAACCACCTTTTATTAAGTAGCATATTCTGCTATCCAGCAGTCTTATGCAGAAATTTTGTACAGCTGGTGATGTTTAATGATAGTGAGCAATGTAGATAATCTTTTGGAATAGTATCGTGATTACTAAATGACACAAAACGACCATACGTTACGTATGCATCACTACTGAATATGCATAAGCAAATTACAATAATGAATTAATGAACCAATTTTATTATTTTTCAACGATCAAACAAAGCAATACATCTTTAGTATTTCATTAAACCTCCCTTTCCTTTGAAAACGGCTTGTACATCTGAATAAGCTTGATCAAATTTTGAACGTATGTTTCATTCAGATGATGTTACAAAATATGATTAATTTCTCTTGTAATTAATTGCCATTTAGCTTGGGACTTCCTATTAGAAACTGTTCTTCCTGGTTCTGACCTACAATTCTCAATTTTGTTAAGTTCGGGACTTCTCAGGCCAGGAAATAGTTATGCTACTCTCTATCTCTGGGATATTTTTCACCTGAAGGGGAAAATGGAAGGGAAAATTCTGCGTAAGGAAAGTAATTCTTGGAAGCATTTACATAGTTTTAAATACTCGCCTGGGAGACGAGGTGCTCTATCATGTTAGAAAATGTCATAATGTGCTCCGCCAAACTTGTCTCCAATAGAGGTCTTAATGTGTCAAACTTGTCTCAGATGTCTTAATGTGTATATTTCAGAATGCAATGTATTTTTCAGGAACATTTTCTTTCATGGACCTGGATTTCATACATGGAGCACCCAAAGAATTTGTCAAAAACACAAAACAAACTTAACTTTACAAGGAAATAAATGACATCAAGTTTTTACTCATTGAAAAAGATTCGGATGTCGATACTCCATTCTCTCAATACATCTTTCTTCCTCAAGCCCAAAAAATTCAACCAAATCGTACCTAATGGTGTTTTTATTGATTTTGGTTCTATTTTTTCATCCAATCTCAATCAGCATCGCAGCAATCATACTCAACAGAAACACTAAACTAAATCATATATTATAATTCAATCATGTAATGCAATAGAATCTATAACTAAAAGACCAATGCATGTATATGTTGAATCCACTGTAGAAACTACTGGACGGAGTCTTGAAAATTTTCGTGGGTGTAACATTTCAATTCTCCGAGTTTGGGTTCTGGGTTCTAAATACTGGTTGATTCATTTTCAATTAAAGACACTCTTCCTAACAACGAATGGTTTCTAATTCATGAAAATTCGATTACTTTAAAAATATATTTTAGAATATGAAAAATGCATCAATGTGGAGCATGTTTCATATTACGTGCATTTCTCATATAGTCGAGGTAGTTCCATATTGCGTACACATGTCCTTCAACGGCAAAAGTTACACTTGTTTTAAGAAAAATTGAATTTAACAGAAAGCCTAATATTGAGCATTCACAAACAAACGTATTATAAGTCACGCACTATAAACATTTTTGAACTTAATTTTTCTTAAATAATTGACTTTTTGAATGAACCTGTTAAATATTTTCTGAAACTCCCAAGCACAAAAATGTTTGTATTCATGCGCGGATTCTCGACTGACGCTCAAAGCAGAATATTGAGCCATCTATTGGATATAAGTATTTCATTTAATTTCCGGTTGATTTTTATAACTATCTATCGAGACATTGCATTGTTCCATATTATGTGCACTTACCCTATATGTAGGGTGAATAAAATTAACAGAACAGTTTTGGACAAGAAACAGAAAAGAAATATTCTTTTATATTAATGAAATATTCTTTGGAGTTTCGTGTTTTCCAATTTTCGATGTTAAGTATTCGCTAATGTACTGGTAGTGAGATTTGTTACCCAAGAAATGTATAAATGCTCCATGACTAATATTGAACATTCATATCAAGTGACCCTTACAGATTATCAAGGACGCATGATGAAATTCAAACTTCAAAGTAGCCAAAACGTTTTCCTTGTATAAATTCTGGATTCTAAACTTAACGAAATTCCATAATTTTTACTCTGAGAGATCAAGTAATTGAATTACAAGATGTGTACGGCAACAAATTAACTTCAGTAGAAAATAATTTAATTTTTTTAAATAAAATGTTTTTTAAGGGTTCAATTTACACGTCGACCATTGCGACAAATACCGTCCTGTTAGAATTCATTTCTCTCAGTTTGCAAATATGTACGGCAAGTTTTGCCGTGACATGGAAAAACAATGTAAAAAAGTTGGTACTTTTTGTTTCCTGCTCGAGTGAGACAAAGTTTCAAAATGCAATAATATGGTGTCTAATGTTGGATATCTTTGATTTTGTCTGAACATTGTGACGGGATACTTAAGCTTTATAGTTATTGAAGTAGACACGTCTTCATTTCCGTGGGATTTGTCATAAAAGTTAAATTTGCACTTCCGTTAAGATCAGTGTTTTTCAAACTAAGTCGCGAGCTTATTGCAGAGTTCGCGCAGATATTTCTAAAAATATTTTCGAAGACACATTTTTCCATGAAAATATTTCAAATCGATGCACATAATAGGCTTCTATCAAAAAGTAAATTGCATAAAAAATGTTATCGCTTTTCAAAAGACAAATTAATTTTATAATCGTCCAAACAAAAGGAAGACTCTGCGAAATTGTTTGATCATGTAATACATGGTGGCAGAACAGAGCACATCTATATTCTTGCTGGTGTGCCACAGTGTTTTGAAGATTATTAAGTATTTGAGCTAAAAGGAAAAAATGGCCGTCTTTCGCCACTGAAAAATGTTTTTTATCCTATGCCAGAAAACGAAAGGTTATCCAGTAGAAGCACGAGTTTGTAGACCATTTAGAAGGAAAGGTGGTCTCAGCAATAGCAAATAACTTTAAATGGTCGGCCTTTATAATTGTATTGCGAGTCGCAGAGCGGACAGGATGTGCTGTACTTTATTTCGATTTTATTTAGAAGTGGCTGTAAATGTAAATAGTCGTGTGACCTGTCGTCAATTTCAAATTCACTGTAAAGTCTTGGTATGTTGGAATTTGATTCATCAGGAGTTGCCCTTAAGATTTTCCAACAGCTTTTGTCTGGTTGTCCACTCTACATTTAAATTAATTGCATCGAATAATTCCACTTTAGTTTGTTGGTAGTTAAATTTCCAATCCCCATGCTACTGCTCTTTCACTAGTTGAACGGCACGTACATTTCCACGGATTCCACAATTGTTCGTGATCCACTGGTACAATATAGTCTGTTTCTATACTAAAAAATGTTTCGAGAAAACTTGTTTTTTACTCGAAATTTCTTCCAAAACTTGACTATCTTGTGGACATTAGTGAAGAAATGAATAATTTAATTAAGAAAATGCGAGGTCCTCTACTTCATGTTGTGATACAAAAAGATGTTCCGTTTATGAAAAGGCTGAAGCTGTAAATAAAAAACTTAGTCTTGATACTATTCTTTATATTCAAAAGCACTTGTCCAACTGATGAAGTAGAAGAAAGTTAGATCCTCTTCAATCACTTGACCCCTAGTAGAAACAATTCTGATTTGTTTTAATTTGTTTTGTCATTGCAAAATGGTTTGTTTAATAAATCATGATATAATAACATAATATACGAGATTAGACTAGAAAACTGGATGGGGTGCGACACGTTTTCATGTAGAAAAGAATGGTAGAGAGGTACGTGAAGTTTGAAAACCACTGAGTCAAAATGAAATAGAATGAATTTCGTTAGAGGACAAATTGGGTACTATGCAAGTCTGAATAAAGTACAATCCATTTTCCACGAACATTCCTGATTTACATTTACAGTATGTGTATAGCTAATACCCAAAAAACCACCTCACAAAACTTCGAAGAAAAAAAAAGGTCCCAGAAACATTATCCCCTCTTATCAGTGTGACCTGGGCGTGATCGGGGGACAACGCAACATCGTGACATGAATCTGCGGTGAACCAGAATGTCCTCGATGGGGTCCGTCCTCGTGTCCATCACCCAAGAGCGGACTGATTGAGAGTAGCGATAGGTCGCGTCAAACTGGAGACACCATTCGTCTTCGCTAGCTGCAGGCAATCGTCATAATAATCCGAGGCTGGAATCGTAGCGGTTCAAGGCCTGACACCCCTATGGATGCATTCGTATGAAAGTAATGGCACGAGATATGCAGAGGCAGGATGCTAGGAACCCAGCTCTGGAGATAAAGGTGGAATAATTTGTGGGCTAATCCCTCACACGCAGCCTGGGGGAAAATGAATGTCGAGAGACAACTGAAGGTTTTAATGATCAGTAACGACTGCACAGATGTATTATCCCACTTGCGCATTTTTTATAAGATGGGGTGAGATATTAAATGTCTTTTCTTCAAGCAACGAATTCCATACTTTAGAGGATTTTCAAATATTAGAATTCTGAATTAAAACAGTGCACACGAGCACAAAAATGAATGACGAGACAACGGAGTGTTTTTGTGGTCAGTTTAACGACTGCACAGATGTATTCTCCCACATGTGCATTTTTTATAAGATGTGGTGAGATAACAATGGCTTTACATAGCTTTTCTCTGAGCAGCGAATTCTATACTTTGGAGGATTTTCAAATATTTGAATTCTTAATGAAACAATAAACAATGCAATGCTGAGTGAATGTTTCCAATGAGAAGGAATTTTTTAGAATAATGCACGAACACAAACGAATGAGAAGAGACAACTGATTGTTTTAATGATCAGTAACGACTGCACAGATGTATTCTCCCCTTGCGCATTTTTCTACATGATGGGTAAGATTTACAAGGACTTTATTGTTTATTCTCCAAGCAACAAATTCCATACATAGGAAGATTTTCAAATCTTTGAATTCTTGGTGTAGAAATAAACAATACAATGCATAATGAATGTTTCCAACGAGAACGAGATTTTTAGAATAGTGTAGGAGTACAAAAAATACGAAATATTAACTAATGATGTGCCTAGAATCAGTGCTTCAGTTAAATAATTGAATTAACGTTCGCACTGGAGTAACAGTGGGCTATTGGCGATGGTCCGGGATCAATCCCAAAGAGAAAGATCTAAGGACAAAACCTCGTAATTTTTTAACCTCGGTCAGATGACGACTTTAGTAATGAGATTAATCACTTACATGTTTAGAAAATAATTTCGGATGGGGTTCAATCTTATCTCCCGGTTTTATATTCCAATCAATTAGCCGTAATGCAAAATGAACATTGCGTTAAAGGATTGGTTGTTTTCAGACATCTACGTGGGCATTTTACCTGAGATAAACGAAACCTCGATTTACGCTGATTAAATATTGTGTGTATTTTGGATTATTTTTAACATCTTAAATATTTCTGTGATGGCTCGAGCCCTGTATACCCTTTCTCTAAATACGTCTTTGGTCACTCAAGTTTACCCGAATAGACAAGAGATTTTTCTCTTGTCCAATTCCTTCCCATTCAGACAATTATCTAGTACATATATGAATTCTTCCCTTGTTTTAGCAACCAATTAAATTGCTATAATAAATGATCATTTCATTTGCTAACTTCAGCATTTCTTTTTGAAACATCAATACAATTTCGAGGAGTGACCGGTAACTAATTAATTCAGAATTCATTGAAATACATGTATGTAATTTTAGTATGAAAGATCAATTTTGCTCCATGCTTACCCTTAAATGCTGGAATCAAACTGAAAGCTATTTTTCCCAATCATGTGTAAACTTTCTGTATTAATTTAGATATATCACCGAAAATAGTCAAACATATTGAAAGTAAAACGATTTAAAAATCTGCACGAGGAAAAACTTTTTTGTCATAAATGTACGAAAGAATTTCAAAATTTACTGATTAAATTTTACGTAGACATCGTTTAGAAACGAATCTTTAAGCCGTACTTTGATATAGATTTGTTATCTTTATTGTGAGATGTAAGATACAAAATTACGTCTGAATAGTAGAACAAGAATTATGGGAATTTATTTTATTGATAAAATGTTAAGAATTTCTTCATCCCACTTTTAGACATTAAATTGTACCTGAAATTTTACAAAGCTCCACACTTCCAATTACAAGAATCCACTGTCTATCGATTTTGTCTTTTCGAAAGAAGGTGCTATAAAACCCATCAGCAACTTAAAATCAATATCATAATCAGCTTTCCGGGAGACCTCTTAATCCTCTTATCACAGGCACCGCCTTCGCGCAAGCTTTGCGAATGAACGGGGATGAATATTATTTAACTCTGACACAACAGGTCACCCTAGCGACTAAGTAAACAAGGGATTAAGTATGAAGTGCCTATCCCTGAACGTGTGTCGGGCTATAGGGGAGTATGAAGATTACTTTCTGTGAGAAGGGCTGATAAGAGCAATGTCTTTTTTTAGTTATTCCTAGGTATTTATCGTTGTAGACAGACATTTGTAAAAACATTTCACTGACAGTAAAATATTATGGGGAAACTGAAAAATATATTTCTGTACCTTGGATCTTTTCATCTTCCTCGATGCTTTATTGCCTTTGTAAACTATAAAATATGTTTAGATTCGATTATCAATAAATGCAACTATAAAAAAAACTTTCATGTGTTTTTAAAATTGATTCCAAATTATCACAGCCCTATCTTAATCATTACTTTTAGAGAAAATATTTTAGCATTCATATTTCATGGAACCCATCTTGTTTTTATTCGTGTCGATCGTAAATCATACACCTTTTATGTCATTTAAATCGCATTGTTTCATCGTTAAAATCGCATTGTTTCATCGATTAAATACGTCTACTTTCTATTTTCATTAGAAGGTCGATGATTAAACATTACACTTGTTACTCTTTTAAGTTGATTGGATACTTTCCTAAAATTTACTTCTTTCATACTTTTGAAGCGTTTGGTTTGTCTTCATGTTTTTGCTTGTATTTTATCATGTTTTTAATGATGGTCTGGTGGTTAATATGGTGTTTTTTAAATATATTTTTATTGAATCTTATTTTATTTTGCTCTTGGCGCTGTTTATACTTTTTTAGATCTTGCACCATAAAACTCGAGCCAACCAAATTACTCCGACGCAGTATAGCTTAAGTTGATCTTGTTACTTAAAAATCGAGCCATCCTATTTCAACCGAATTACTTATTTAATTTCCCAGTTTATTGAACTCCTATTTCTTATGTAATTAAAGACCCTAATAGGATTGCATAAGATGTGATCTAAAGCTCATTATATAATAGTTAATGAATTAGTATTCATTGCGAAGTATGTTGAAAAGCAATTTATTATAGGATTGTTTTTTCCGCGATGATTCAAGCATCTCAATATTCATAAATCTAGGTATCGTGTTAATTACTCCGAGTTACACAAAAACAGTGGATTTCTAGAGACAAGGTTTGAATTTTTGCTTAATCCATTTAGTCATTTATTTTATAAACATTTGGTGAAACAACAATTACTTATTTGTGTACTTAGATTAACCGAGATCTGTCAGTTCATCCGCTAACTAATCCTTTTAAGTTCATAGTCTGGTAACTGAAAATAGCATAAAAGAACACTTTTTCAAAATATATTCTTTACTATATTTTTTCAAAAAGCATAAAAAATTTCATCCTTAGCTTTCCCTTCTCAAATAATTCTGGCTACTATACTGGCTTAAGAGTTTATAATCCTTTGATTAGCACATTCTATTAGAGGATTCGAAATTCTATGACAGAAGATTCTAAGCCTTTCGGCAATCGGATTCAGATTTCCGGACGAAGGAGAGATATCGCATCTGAAAAATAAGGATCTTTTATAACCGCAACAATTAACATCCCTCCTCAAAAAATCAAATTTAAAAGGAAAGCCGATTTAAATTTTTTAAACTTATTCTTTCGATACCTTTAAAATCAGTGTCAGGGAAGCGTAATTGTAGCGATTCATTTCAAGGCCTTAGCCCTTTTCACGGAAGAGAACCCGTTTTAAGATTATATGGCCCTTATGGTTGATTATTTCATTATTCTTATTGCTAATAATTTTATAAATTCGGTACATATTTGAGACAATAGCACGTTCCATAACAATATTTTAAAAGCTGTTGATAGACTTAACCGCGACCTTGGTTTGTGTTCCATTGCGTTTGATAAAAATCAGATTCAAAAGAAAAATAAAGTTAAACATTTTGAGTCCTTTTTAGTATCAGCAAAAATAATATTTCACAAGAAAACGGCAAGGTATACACATAAATTTAGAACTTCAGAAATACGAGGACTACTCAGATAATTTCTTTTGGGATGCTTCTTCGTAACATCAGTAGAAACCAAACCAGAAATGAAGTGAAGGCACTTATCACACACTTTCGTAACTCAATCTAGATCGATCTCTTATGAAAGCCCTTAGAGATCAATTCATATTCTTGGAATGGGGTCTAGTAAGCATTAAAAACTGGTTTATTATTTTAATGAGCTGCTGTGTTACATCACATTGATCAACAGTGATTCTATGAAAAATATTTTCGAAAATAACAAAAAGAAAAAAAAAACCATAAAGGGTATTGTGGTAAATATTTTCCATTTCTTTCGATTTCCGAATGATATAGTTGATAGAATATTAAATTGGTTTAGTTAGTTTCGAAAAAATAAAAATAATCTTCTAAAAAGATACAAAAAAGTCCTATTATATAGTTAAACAGAAAGGAATGTCAATGAACGCTGGTCAATGGACCAGAAGTCTTGAAACAGCCATGGGGCCGCGGTGGCCCGGTTGGAAGAGTAACGAACTAGCAACCGAAGGGTTGCGAGTTCGAATCCAGCCAAACACCGTCGTGTACAAAGGGGGCTGGTGCACGTTAAATCTGTCGTGGCCTCAAATGTCCTCACGTTGGCGTGGTGTGGAAGTTTGGAGAGTGGGGTGCCAGCTCAGGTGTTGCCTCGTCATCTGACCATGGTTCAAAATTACGTGGTGTTGTCCTCGGATCTTTCCCTTTGGGATTGATCCCGGACCGTCACCAATAGCCCATTGTGTTGCTCCAGTGTGACGTTAATTGAAATACAAATACAAATACAAAGAAACAGCCATGCCGAAGTAGTGCCAAGTTTTACCATTGTAAAATATTTTTCTTCGTACCAATAAAATCAGAAAACTAAGGAAAATGATTAAAACGAAAAAAGTAATTAGTAAATGCAAAGCTACCAGACCAAATTCCGAATATTTGAGAATAGTTAGAAACTGTCGAAGAGCTGTTTTTTGACTTGTGAGCCGACGATATACGATATTTTCTTTGCAGAGAAATGCAACGATCAGCAACCAGGTGCTCTGGGTCTTTGGCCACAGAGCTCCTCATGTTACGCCACTGTCTTAAACTATTTGCTCAACAAATGTGACAGAATGACTGACTTAACTAATCTGACGTGATTCAGTAAACTTGAGAACAAGTAAAAGACGTCAAATAGGCAACAAGACGGGAAATAAGATGAAATTTTTTTCGAACTAAAATTGCCTTGGTTTCGCTTCTGATACAATTGCCTCGCCGTTCTGTCGGTGCGCTTTTGAGGATGTGTAGAATGGACGCTTGTCAAGAATCTGGTGTCTGTTAAACCACGAACTCACCGCACCCTCCGCAAAAACTGCGCCATCCCTTCCCAGTTTCGAATTTCTTGGGGGTGAATCCCGAACCCGTGAGGGGCCACCCTTATTAAAGCTTTCTGCTTTATTTGCGGCGTCTGGACAGGAGAAGGGTATCTTCTTTCAGGAAAAAATGTCCCATTCGGAACCAACCGCCGGAAATAACGTGGCCGACGCCAACCGCGATTATCATGGAGCTACCGCAGGCAAAGCAAACCCGAGCTGTTTTTAAAAGACGCACGCGGTAGTTTACATCATCGGGTTTTTATTATACTGGGGACTCCGTGCGGACAGGTGTGTCGCATCGGGGAGTTTATTTTAAGAAGTGTCCTTGTCGTCGCTAATTAAGCGTGGACATAGAGAAGACACACGATTTATCGCGTTGAAAATTGTTGTGCAACTTCTTTTCATCCTTTTCCGATGGGGGGAAGTTGCGAATTCCTCCTTCCTACCTTTTTAACTTTGAGTATCTTATGAAAAGGCTATTATTGCTGTTCAAAGTACCGTGTGTTCTTAGTTCTTTTCTTGCGTAATTCCTTACTTGCTTCCATTTTCAGGCTGAAATGTAAGTTTTTTTTAATAAACTTATTTCGTGTTAATTCTATTTGAATTTTTACTCCCTGTGAAGAAATGTTTAATGTTTTTTGGAGTATTTTTAGATGGTATAGATCAGTTCCCAAACTTTTTTTGATTCAACGCCCTCTTCAAAAACAATTTTTTTCGGCGCCTTCTCTAATTGTTTATAATATCAACTAATAAAAATTGCAAATGTATCTGCCTATAAGTTTCGAATTTCACCAAAATTTCTATGTCCTTGCGACAATGCATCACTAGTGTGTCTATTGCTAAGTGTGTTTGCTTAAAATATTTTTAGGCGGCGATTTTTCCCCATTGTTCTTCAACGCTTCCCTTCTGGGTCCAGCACTGCCCAATATTTATTCAACGCTCTCTTTGGGATACTATAGTGCAGATGAATGCTGGAATTTGGCTAGAAAGAGTGAACTTTTATTATAAACGTCTTATTAAAATATTTACATATTTTTATGATTTTGTAAAAAAAATTAAGTTACTATTAACCAAGTTAGTTGGAGATCAAGTTTCAAGCAGCAAGTTCAAGAAGCAAATTACAGTCATGCTAAAAAAATTCGTGAATTGTATCATTAAAATAACAGTGTCGCACAATCTCAGTTCGAATCATAGTTCCAGAATATTTCAAGTTTGAGTCATTTATATCACATTAACCATAAATTTAAAATTACCTTTCTTTAAAATAAATTATTTCTTTTCATGAAAAAATTTTATCTAACATTTAAAATTTGTATTTGAAAATATTTATTACCCTATACGAAAGCAATTAAAAGAATTTAAATTTCATGATACGAAATCTATGCGTAAAAATGAAATATTTGTACATTGAATATTTTCGTCCCATTTCAAATTATCTATGCGTTTTGGACCGTTGTAAAGCAAAATCAGTAGCTGCGTTTCTAGTCTGCATGTGTGTACTCACATTACGTCCAAATTGCTGGATATATTTTCATGAAATTTTGAGTACTGGCGTTTAAATACGTTGTGAATAAACTGTACAGCGCCAATCTGTCTTCCCGTTTTATGTCTGCAAGTATCACAAAACAATTCAATGTATTTTTTTATGAAATATTACATATTTTATGAAGCATATTATAACTTAGTGAATAAACGACAGGAGTGCGATGTATAAAAATGGATTAGATGGATGGATATAGCATGTCCACAAGTAAATTGTAGAAATTATAAAAATGTCCAAACGGTGTTGAACAATTATTTTCCAAACTCGAATAACGTCGGAGTAATTCTGACAATTTTTTTTAATCTTTCAAGAGATTATAAGATAATTGTATAAATTATTTTTTATATTAAATTGATACGTTTATAAACCTTCTAATCTGGATTAATAAATAAATATACCATGTCTCAAAATTATTTTCTGGACACTTCAGAGGGCTATATTTTTTTAATGAAAAGTAGAGGAATTATTCTGCTCACTTTCCAACCTACATTGAAATAATTCAACCCGAGCTACATATGCTAGTAGATAATGAATATTTATGATTTTTCTTGTTTGTCTCATTAATCCTTGTGTACCAAAAATTGATAACAGTGACAAACTTAAACCAAATTGCGTTTAATTTGTCACGTGTTTACATTAACCCAGAAATATATTTTCCTTAACGTTTCCATTTTTTTGTCGAATTTTCCTCTGGAGAGTTAACTCAAAAGAATCAAGTTTTATGTTTAATTGTCTCGTCTACTGCTAAATTAAATGGCCTAATACTTTTAACTTTATACTTCTATGCATCTTTACTTATCGCTGTTACTTGCCGTAAAATTCTTTCGCAGTTTCTATTCAATCTAATAAGTAAGGATCTACAGTACAAAAACTATTTTCTCACGTACGTGTTTTTCGTGTATATTCATTACTGTACCAAAAAAGATGGCGAGGTATTTGTTTCCTTCAAAACAACTAGAATTACATAGCTGATATCTCTTTAGATACATTTCAATTCCTTGCCAAGGCTCACATTTCATTTTCTTATCTCTGAAAGACTAGTCACGCGGAAAAAGTGGGAAGGTAGACCAAATACCTGCCATACGAAAGGTTATTGAAAAGCGAGACAAATAGCCGCGGGCTTGTGACCAGCTTTTCTTTTCCCTCGACTCCCCACTCTATGGGTTCGCTTTCACTCCCAGAACTCCTCTTGACGAGTTAGTATTTCCAAAAATGCTTGTTTTGTTCCTTAAGCTTTGCTTAGGACGACAGCCGTCGTGATCCGATGTTGAGAGGGAGGAAAAGTAAATAAGTGAGCACTTTGTGTCCATTGTGAACTTTGGAAATCGGCTTCTTTTGGGCCTCAAAAGTCGGCCAGTTCAATGTATCCGCTGAGGTTCTGCAGTGTTAATACCTCTCTCAATTTCAGTCTCATGTCGAAAGTATAAAATTTGTGATAGTATCCACTGGATGTCCCTATTTCTAGCAATATGAATTACTGATTTATTGAGTGATCCTCATGCAAATGTTTTTATTTTATCAGAAATTTTTTTAATAATTTGTTTCAAATTTACTTATGAATACTAATATAATTTATTTAATTACCGATAATTTCGTGCAGCTTGGCCTAACGTCGCTCTTTTGCGCCATAAAAAATCAATCGATCTAAATTGATATGCAAAGTTTGTAGGTTCTAACTTTCGTCAAATGCAAGCATTTTTGTACACAAATAGGCAATTAGTATGTAATTCAAAGTTTTGATTAATTCTAAGAGAAAATATATATTGAATATAATTTGTTTTCCACTTGGGAGAAATCAAAGATAAAAATTTATACAATTATCGGAAACAAATTTTTGCGAGAATTTGTAATTCATTTTGTATTTATAAAAATATTACGAACTTGTGAACGTTTTTTAGTTGATACAGTATGACTACGGAATATCTAAAGATTGGGTAGTTTGTAAATTTGTTTTCTTTACATTTAAAAAAAAATTTGAACAACCAAACATTTTATTTTGAAATTCAGTTCTTATGGTTCACGTCAGACATAAAAATATTCTTTGTTGTATTCGTATCTTAAAAAGTATTGGTAATTTTGAACATTTTTTAAATGTGTATATTATTTAAAAGTATGCTTTAAAATATCCACGTTAAATACCAATAATCAATAATTTTCAAGTCTTGGGTATCTAATATTAACTAATCTTCTCGCTTATTTCAAATAGTACAATTTTAAATTTACAAGATTTGATTGGAGAAAATCCCCATTCAAATAATATTGGCCTTTTAAATCTGATCTAATTTCTTTAGATTCAACATGACTCATAAGTCTACTTTTCAAAATTTTTATGCATGTAAATTAAGTTCATGCATCTGACACCATTCTTATTGGTATAAAATCTTATATATTTCGTAAGATTTTTATTTTGAGCTTTTTGCTTTACGCTGATTTTTGTTTTAAATTTTGTAATCTTAAGTTTGGCACAGCTTTTCCATCCTCTCACCACGTTCCATAAAACCTCAAATTTAATCCTGAAATTCACAATGTCACTAGTAAAAATATATTAATTTTGTTTTAAGAACATGAGTTGGAATTTTGTGTATTTATTTTTTCTCATCATTTTCATATATTTATTTTGCTGAAGCTCGTGAGTTATTCTGCCCTGACAACTTTTAACTGAACTTGGTTTGTTCTTAATCGTGTTATTAAAGAAAATTGGAACTACTTGAATTCTTACTAAGAAAATTGATTCTTACTAATGACCTATTCGCAATGCTATTAAATTTATTTTTACCTATGGATATAGTTTTGACTAACATCGAAGTGAAGCTCCACGATCAAAATAAAAGTAGTCCTCCCCAAATAGTCCGTTTCCCTTGAGAAGGCAATTGAGTCACTTGATTTTGAACGAGTCTATTAGTTGAATTAGGGGACTGGTGGAAACGTAAACAAATCCTTTCCTGAATTGGCACCTATAGTGCTTGATTTAGCACCGAGATTATCGTTCGATTGTAAAGTTGGTGAGGGATAAATCATGTATGGCAATCCCCTTACATGCTTCTTTGGCTTCTGCGTATGGCAACCATTATCCGAGACAACCTTTCACACCAATTCAGAAATCAACTGACCCAAGGTCAGCCGACTTCTCACGGGAGCCGCACAAAAAGAAGAAAGATGCCTGTCTATGCTCGCGTGCATAGATATCTTGTCTCCGGCAGTAAATTAACGAAGTCAGTTGATAATTTTTTAAAATTAAGATTGAAGGTTTTTCTAAGTTTTGTCGTCAAATTTAAGCTTAACGATGATTTATTTACGGACACTAGTAAGCATTTCGCATTACCTTTAGAAGCCCTGTCTCTAATTTATTCCATGTACAAAAGGTAAATTATTGAACAAGTCTGACTGTTCCATGGCTCCCATCCAGTTTTTGCTTTTCTTCATAGAAAAGACGAAATTTACAGTTATCAGCTCATGTACCACACCGTCGTCGTCCCAAGCGCATCGTAAAAACATTGTCTCTGAGAATAGCTTTATGTTTAGCGATTTGTTCCTGCTGGACGAAACGTGGATGGTAGGGCGGATCACCAGAACAAGGACAAGAAAGCCTAGTGGTGTCGCCAAGAACCAGCCACATCTCGATCCGTGACATTCAAGTGTTCCCAAATTACGGGATAGGCGTTCATGTTACTGGAAAACGGAGAAAAATGTCCGATTTGCCGTGCCTGTGTGCTTTGCCAAACTCGACCACCGAAGAAACTTGACTTCAGAAGGTGACATAATAGAGTTTTGCGAACTGATCAGTCAAGTCAATTCGACTTGAGCTTTCGACTAATCCACGATGTTAGCCGACTCGTGGCCGAACCTGAATTGATGCGGTCAACCATTTTAAAGGCTGCTGAATTTACAAAAACACATTCAGCTATAATATCCCGCTATACTGCAGACTCGCTAAACAAACCACATATCAATTAAAAAACATAGCTCCCACGGGTAACAATGATAGTCGCGAACCCAGGATGCCCACACGTTATTTTTCTCTACTTTCTTCTCTCCATCCTTTCTTTTCACAATTACTTGACATTGTCTTGTGTTTGGCGCAGCTTATCCAAATATGGCCCTTGTGCCATAAAACCCAAAACCAACCCACGGGTAACCTGTGTATCGGTGCTAGGCGATCACATGTTTTAATATTTATATAATTCTAACCAATACAGATATGATTAGCAATCGTGTCGTGTTTTTAAATAAATTTATTTTCGGTTTTTCATTTCCTTTCGTTAATTTTTTGTGTCACTAGGAATGAACACCACGAGTTTCACCTACCACAAAATTGGTGTCGATAACTATGCTACAAACTGGCAGTTAGCACCTAGCAGCTTGTACTTCACTCCGGCTTGGGGAAGTTGAAGTGAACTCTTAACGCATGGTGCCGACTTCATACTCATCTTCAGATCCATCGGGACATGAAATAAAGCAGAATATCTATTATCGCAAATGCCCGCTGACTCAGTCGGACTGTTCCAGAATAGATCCAAACATTACCTCCCCTCTTCAGGGAAGACCACCCTAATCTAGCTATAACACAATTTGTAGCACACTTAGTCCTCGCGTAAATCGGATTAAGGTTCGGGAGTCATGGAGGGTTCGAACATCGAGTGCCCTTTCGTGGTGGTAACTTGATTATAACCTTTTGCCATTCATCTGAGTAGTTTTTGTTTGGGGGTGGATGTTTCCATCTTGCTCCTTTATTTCGCTGTGGTGGGAAGGGGAGTAGTATCGAATGTCACTGAATGCAAAACTGTTTGGTGACAGAAAGTGTTTTATAATAGAGGTACTGTGTGCGATAAATTGATGTATCCTCTCCCTTTTTTGGGGTTGGGTCTCTTGGGTCCTGTTTTCTAAGTTGTTGAAATTGCCCCGACACGAAGAATTAAAAGCCATTCGGATTCATTTCGAAGAGGAGATTCGAAAGGGAAGTGATTAGATTGAGTTGTGAATTGCCTAGGGAACCGTTGTACATTTGTGTATTTAAATTTTTTGTTGGGTTATTGATTTGTTTCCAGAATTTTGTTGATCGGGAGTTGTTTTCTGAATCTGGTTACTGGATTGTTTTGGAGTTCTGTTCCGAAAGTTCCATTTTTATATAAAAAGCATTTTCAAATGTATGTTCACAAAGACAATGATTTTGAATAATGAATGGAAAATTACAACTGTAGAACTTATAATTTCCACAATAAAACTATTTTGATTTTTTTTGGGCCTCGGTAGCCCAGTTGGTAAAGTCGCGGAAAAGCAACCGGAGGGATGTGAGTTCGAAACTCAACCCAACCAAAAGACCATCGTCCTACGTGGGGACTGGTGCACATTAAATCTGTCGTGGTCTCAAATGCCTTCACGTTGGCTTGGTGTGGAAGTTTGGAGAGAGATACCAACTCAGATGTTGACCTTGTCATCTGACCGTAGTTCAAAATTACCCTCAGATTTTTCCCTTCGGGATTGATCCCGGACTGTTATCAATAGTCCCTTTGGGTTACTCCAGTGCAACGTAAATTCAACTACCAACCGATCGAGAAGTAGATATATTTTTTTATTTAATAATTATGTTATTACATTCTATAAAATGAAACTTATGCATTCAATGCATAAGAAGTGTATATCAGAATCTCGAGTTCATAAATTATGGTCAGATTCCCAACTCCTGAGAAGGTGCCAGAATATACAAGGATACGCAAAGCAGTTGAATCGGTGTGGGCAGACCGCACGAGGCCCCCATTTCTTTTTAAATTTTAAGAGAAATGGCAGCAGAAACCACATAAATCAGTGATTCATGTGCTCTCTGCGCTTAACGCATTTTTTCATGGCTCTATTTACTAACTGAAGCCATGGACTAATGTTATTTCTTCACACATTACGTGCCGATCCTGGACAAGCCCATTAATGCAATCAAGTCAGTTTCCAAAATATTTGGAATATGCATTCGGCCTATTCAATTGAGTAATATAGCAGGAAAAGTTGATTAATAAGCTTATGATTCTGTTGCCATTGCAAGTACTAGGCTGACGTAGAGGATTTCACGTATTTGTTAAAATGAACACCATAGACTGAATGTTGTATTTTATTAAAAGCGATTAAAAGAACGTTTTCCTTATTAGTAAATTATTAGTATGTTCCTTGGAATTTCTGGTTTTGATGTAAAATACACGCTTTATTTGTTCATCTTGTTTCAGTTTCATTCTCACACTCGCTTTTTTATTCATTTGAAAAGATTATAAACCCTTGCATATGTAGTATATTTTTCACGATTCTTTTATTGTGACCGGAAGAAGGGCTTAAAGCTTTTACTTTTAACATCAAGGAAATGTTTTAAAATTTCTTACAATGAAAAAGATACTAAAAACGGTTCACCTCAATCGCGCAAACTATTTAATCAATTTTATTTCGAAGCTTTTACAAAGTTTAAAATGTTTTTATGTTCGATTTATTATAATTTTAACATTGCTTTTTGAAAGGTTGAACGAATTACACAAAATTACTATTTTGTATTCTTGCACTTAAGCAGTGCCGTCGCCAGGATGCTCTGGAGTGAAGGGGAGGCTTGAGATGAAGATTACACGCGTTGCTAAAAGTTGTTCACTTGGCTAGAAATATAATTTTTATTTTGCAATATCATCTGGAAGGAAACAAATCGAGTACTTTCCCAAATTGCGTCGCGGTGCACTCGAGTCAATTTTAGATGTTTAAATGCTTTTTTAACCCATGAAAAAATTGTCGGAAAGTAAACATTTTCTTGTAAAAAAGATAAATATTGCGAAATGGAAGCTGAATATGAACAATTGAGAACAAATTGATAATGCACAATTCCTCCAGTCTGAATTGTTAATAGAAACACTGATTTGGGTTTGCTTGGAAAAAAATTAGGGCCCTTGGAGAGCCCCACTAAAGGAACCTAACGATGTCACTGTATTTAGATTTCAAAAATGTGTTTTAACATTTATAGATGTTGACTTTTTAAGAATTCGCGTTATAAGCTTCGTTTCCGAAGATGGTATTTATGAATATATGCAAAATTATACCAGGCAGCAAAAATGTAACGTACTCCGTCGTTTTTCTTTCGTTCTTTTCTATTTCGGGTGGAAATGATGAAGCGCTCTTCATCTTGTTTCACGTACTGCATGCTGTTGAGCAGGATGTGATGAAGTGTCGCAAAACACTTCTACAGGGTTCGTGCCCGGCATCTCTTGAATCCGTAAAGGACATCGCGAAGGCTCTAAACGTAATGGGCATATGGAATATTTATTTTGTTTCGTCGTTTCTTATTTCGTTTTTTGTGATAATCGCAGTCTGATAAGGAGGCTCCTTAGCGATCTTTTTTTCTCTCTGGCGACCGAGATAACATGTTCTCCGTCGCGCTCGTAAATTTCCACTCGCAGACAGTTGGTGTGCACAGCCGTGTAGTTGTGCCGTTCCTATTCCTGTTTTGCTCTCGATGATATATGCGCAGTTTTGCTGCTATATGGTTTTGTTTTGTTGGTTGAGTGCTTGTTTTTAGCCAATTGAATTTCGAGTCTTTCAGGTGAGTTTTCTAATGCACCTCAAGAGTAAAGCCGTAATGAAAAATTAACACTCATGCATGCTTTACACTTAGCGCAATGCAATTGAAGGGTTTCGGGCAACATAAGCCACTTTTCAAATTTTTCAGTCTAGCAATTTTCAAGTTTTAGAAATTCCCAAAATTATAATGGTTTATCCACTATCCAAGAGGTCGTGTTGTCTTAAAATTTCACCGCACTCATTCAAACAATCAGAAATTCTTTTGTCCTCTTGAATATTTTGTTTTTAATTTTTTTTCATTGCGGAACATGTTTCTGTAGCTTATCAATATGTTTTCCAGGAACCCCTAGTGAAAAAAGGGAGATATGTGGCGAATTAGCTCTATAACGAGTAAAATCAATTATCTTGTTTGTTTGTTGAAAGGCGAGGGTAACGGGATTTGTAACGGGTAGGAAAGAATTCTAGTAACTTTACATTGTATGGAGAGTGACTTATCCGCTCTATATGGGCAAAGATTAACTCTGAAAAAGCCAGCAATTTTAAAAACGGATCCATTGGAGAAAAAGAATTTTGCAGTGAAATTTTGTGTTATACTCAGAGTATACCAGTGTGTTATTCTTTTTTTTTTTGTGCTGTCTTCAAAATATATAAATTCAGAATAGAAGGGATTGGTATTACCGAAATTGCACATTTTTCTATCTATTTTGAATTTTTTTAGAATTCCGAGGTTTTTCTTTATTTTACGTTTTTAACCTGAACCCTTTATGCTTTCAAATATACAAAGAGTAAAACTGAAATCTTAGTCTGCACGAACGTTTCAATGATAGTTCACTGTTATATTTAATTTTTGAAATATTTGTGGAAGAAACTTCCGAGTAAAAATTTAATAAAACACATTTCTTAATAAATTATGTATGAATAATGTAATACAGAGAGTTATCAAATGTAATATATCACGATGGCCAAGTATTTTAAAAGCTGTATACTTTGACTTTATAACAAAGTTTTCTTATTGGAAAGTTCCAACATATTACATGGAATACCAGAGTTATACGTAACTTAGTTTGAATATCACTGATGCAAGGAATGAGTTTGAATATTACAGCATGCAAGTAGTTAAAAACTGTTTTTTAATACATTAAGTAGTTCATCTGAAAAAAATTCCATGGGATCTTCAGATATATTGGTTTTGAATTAATTGATATTTAATAAAGATATCCATTCTCTGACAATATTGCCAAAGATAATGTTTAAAATACAGTACAAAATAAAAAGTTTGTATTTTCTTTCACTTTTATTGTGTAAAAATATTTATTAATTTTAGAGTGCATTTTTATTGGTTTTTAGCCACAGTATTGATCATACCTGTTTTCTCCTAGGTCACCAAATACTGTGATCATGTTCATGGAAAGTGGCATTTTAGTGAAATTAGAGCCGTATTTTCCAGAAGGTATCTACTTCAGAATGTGGCTTTGGAAATATTTCTGGCATCAAGAAGTTAGTGTCCTTCAATTATCGTAGATTTGTTTCTTTAATTCATTTCTGAAAATGCCATTCTTTTCGATTTTGTATTATTTCTTTTCTGCAAATATTAGTTTGCAATTAAAGTTATTTTTTAAACTGAAAATTTCTCACTCAGTCTTGTTAGTGTTATTTCTTCTAAAAGATTCAAAGAAAGCATGTATTCATGCCTCGCATTCTAAGTACTCTTACTTTAATTTTTTAAGATGCTCTTTGTTCTATTAATTCTAAATATTAAGCAATTTATTTCTGATTTATAGCCTCCATAATGTTGGCTTTTATGGACCACCTTACTGTGAAAAAAGTTGTGAAAGCTCTTCCCTGTGTTGGAGTTGGTATAAAGTATGGAATACCTCAGACCAGGTAATGGAGAGTTGTTTTCTTTTTCTTTCAAAATCTGTGTTTTACCAGAGTAAATAGTTACTTGCAATAAGATAATAGTGATTAAGAAAGAATTTTTTTTTTAGTTGTATGGCATTGTGGCTGTTCTATCAATTAGGAAATCCTGGATCTTCGTAAAATTTTGCCTAGTGGATCTTATTTTATATTTTTATCATAGTTTTTCAAACTATGTATTTCAAAATTTCAATTTAGCATTTCACGTATTTAAAAAAATCTAACGCAGCAGTGTAGTTGTGGATAATTAGAACTATAATAAATCCTTTTACTTTCAAAACCCAGTGTAAGTCTTGAAATCAAATAAATTTTCCAGGAGCAACGAAAAACTAGATACCAAACTAGACTACTTATGAGATACGAGGTTTCAAAATTCGCTGATAGAGGTTTTTATAAATGATTTAGACTAAAGACCTTTTAAAACAAGTTTAGTAAGTATATTTGTAACCAAATAATGTTAAAAACTGAAAAACCAAAAAAATTAGACTTCCAAAGTTTTGATAGTAAAACAAGTAACGTTGTGAATAGTAATAGTAAAACAACGAATTAACCGTACCATTTATTTATATCATTTTTGTGTTTCATGTTTTATTTTCTTTAAACATTTATTCATTTTTAGAAGAGCTTCATTGATGTCTCCTCGTCAGATATTTCAACAATCCAACATGACTCAAAAGTGGCAGAGAAGAGAAATTACAAACTTTGAATATCTCATGTTTCTAAATACTATTGCTGGTAAGCATAGAATTTGCAGTTTTTGCAACATCACAGAGACAAAAGTCTAAAACAGTATTTAGCTGTGCCAAACTCTTGTCAAACTTACTGTTTGTACATCAGTTGAAAGTGGCTTCCAACTTGTAAATCTCCCTCTGATAACCAGTTTAATTGTTTTAATTGAAGTAAAATTAATGTGGACACTATAATCCAAGTCCACTTAAGCATTTAATTTTATGCAATTTAGTCAGTCAGTATTTATTATCAGTTTTATTCATTTGTGTCTTTGAAACTCGTTTTTTTATCTGAAAAGAATTCTATCAGTTTTGTTTGAAATACATTAAAAAACTGTTATTTTATGAAGTTACTTATTCTAGATGTTCAGTTTGAGAAGTTAGGTTTTTGTAATAAAATATGTGCATTTTATGTATCTAATCATGTGTTACCTAAATAATTTTATGAAATATTATGTTTCAGGACGCACATACAATGACTTAAATCAGTACCCTGTATTTCCTTGGGTGCTTACAAATTATGAAGCCCCTGAATTAGATCTTAGCCTACCTAGTAACTATAGAGATCTCTCTAAGGTAAGTTTACTTAAAAATATTTTTTTCAAATGGCAATTTTTATTGGGAAGTTATAACAAGATTTATTCCGAGCAGTTGGAATAAAATAATTATCTTTACAACTCCGGCTCTCTTAACTATAATTATGTAAAAGAGTATATTTTCAAATATTTCCATGTGAATTCGAAAACAAAAGTAAAAACTGATTATCCATTCAAATCAGATTGACATTGTCATGTTAGGTCACCAACACTTGTTATTAATTGTCGTGGCTATGCTTTTCTATTAAAGGTTGTTTATTTGAAGGATAAGAACAATAAGACACAGACAAATAAACTAGAAAACCAACTCAAATAAACTCAAACAATGGTTTTTTGTTAATGTGTGTATAACAATTTAATACACATCTTTAATTGAGTAGAAACTTGAAGAAGCTGAATACTTTGAATTTAGGAGGGATTATATTCAAAAGGGTTATTTTCAGAATTTATAAATTCTATAAAAAGCCTTTAGAAATGCAAAATTCAATAGTTGTATCTTGCTGCTTATTCTATTTCTAGCCTGTAGGAGCTCTGAATCCAAGCAGAAAAGCATTCTTTGAAGAGCGTTATGAAACCTGGGAGCATGAAACTATACCTCCTTTTCATTTTGGAACACATTATTCAACATCTGCATTTACACTTAATTGGATGGTGAGAGTGGTATGTATTTTTTCCTTAATATATCCTTTTTGAAATAAAAAGCTTTGGGTTCACTCATGGTATTAGATAGGTTTGGTATTAGTAAGTAGGTTTTATGAGTAAAGACTAAAACTAATATAAAAATCTTAGATTTGATGAGTTATCTGTTCTATATTTATCTGCTAAAATGGGTTTTTAAATAATTTTTGTTTACATTTTTTCTCCCCAGGAACCATTCACAACAATGTTTCTATCTTTGCAAGGAGGTAAATTTGACCATGCAAACAGAATGTTTTCATCTGTTGCTCAAGCATGGAAGAATTGCCAGAGAGATACATCTGATGTCAAAGTAAGTATTCACGATTAATTGTATATGTATTCATAGCTTGGTGTTTTATTAGTTTTTGCATCGAAATATATGATAATGATCAGAATCATTAAAGATTTAATTGTTTATATTTTATCTTTAAAATTCTTTTTCTAACTACTTAATAAAAGATTTCATTATCAATTGGTATTTTATATGAACATTTATTCACTTAAAAATTAGAAAAAATGGATTACATCTTGTAGCATAATTCAAGTCAGAAGAGATCTCTCATTTTAGTTGTCCTGACTTTATTATAGTGATTTGAAGTGACAGCTATCTCTGTTGTGCAGCTTACTAGATGATTTTGGTTCAAATAATCATGATATTCCTAAATTCAAAAGAATAAAGGAATAAAAGTATTCAAAATTAGTCAAACTTAGGACATGGTGCTGAAATTAATAATAGTATCTAAGAGCATATTCTAAATTGAAAGTTTTAATATTTCTTACCATCATTTTATGATTCTTTGTAGAATAATAAGATATTAACACTCTGAGAGGATTATGAGATTTTCTATTGGAGTATTCTAATTTTACCATTTTAAACATTTAATAGTTAAATAGTCATGGCTATTGGTTGAAAGAATTATAGGAACTTATTGATTGATCAGGTAGGTTAAAACTTTCAGAACCATGCATGGAAACTGGGTTTCAGAGTAGAATAATACTTGTAGGATGCTCAAAGAATTTGAATAAAAAGTAGCAATTTTAGCAAAGAATAGTACAGCAAGGGTAGAAATCCATGAAAAATCACCATGCTACTCTTGGAGATTTACCAACCTGAATTTTCCAATGCTATTAGTCCTCTGAACGTCACAAGATTTCTCCCTCAACATACTTAATCACCAAATAACCACATCTAATGAGTAAAAGAATCCTAAGACAGATGTGTATTGGCCAAGGTCAAAACTGGTTAGAAGTCATGCAAGGAAGACTGCAGGCTGCTGAATGCACATCTGCGTGTGAATTCCCCAGAGGATTGACATTGTTTTTAAACTTCGATTAAGAAAAAGAAACGTCTTTTATTCTGTACTTGTCTTTGATGCAACTGAAAGACCTGGGGTATCTTCATAGACTTGTTCTGGAGAAAGATCCTGGATTCAATCTAGTGCACTTCAATTGGGGCACAACCCCTCTATCCCAATTACTCAAGAGTCATGATGGTTAAAAGTAAAATCCCCAGATAGTAGTGGTAGTTATTTCTGAGTGCAAGTTGGTCTGCATCGTAGGCTCAGGCGATATCTATCAGCAAGCATAAGAGGACATTCCATAGAAACAGCTTCCTGATCTTATTTATGTAATGTTGAAATTCTACTGGCTAATAATCGATTTTGTACAAAGAAAACACAGGGATGCCCTTCTAGTGGAACTTATAACCGAACTGCATTCACGTTAGGCTGTAGGAAATATCTATAGCCAGGTGAACCTGAGTTGTTATCAGAGTTCATGTGCATTGCTCGCACAATTGTAACATTTAATTGAGCAGACCACATTGGGCTGTGCAGTAGATTTACTTGTGTGAGACTAAGACATGTTGTGGAATCAGAATGGGGGCTCCTTTTCTCAGATTGATTTCAAGATTTCATCTCACTAGATTATAATCCAGTGCATTTATTGCTGAAACACCCTCATATTATAAACTTGATATGTGCACATTAAATTCAAGTACATGTAAGTCCTCCGAACTAGGTGTTGCTGTGTCTCAGTGGCTTTGCCCACTACACTAGCAACCTATGAGTTGTAGGTGATGCATGTTCGATTCCTATCAAGTTCAATTCCTTCCTGGGTGTATTTCTCTCTTCTGTGTCAGTAAAAATTTCCTTGTGTGTATATGTCCATTACTTGACGTCTTCTGATTTGTGCTTAGCACAGTGTGTCTTATTTTTGACCTGGTGACAATAAATTCTATATATCTCTCTCCTTTTCCATGATTATCATCATAAATTGAGAACTGATCAAAGTTGTAAATAAAAATTAAAGAAATTGTATGTAATTGTTAAACAAATAACAATATTTGATTTATGTATGAAAGACATTACTTCCAGTTAATATGAATTTTAAATATCATAGTTACAAAGCTATTTTTAAATCTAAAATTTCTTTGTAACTAATGTTTAAGATTTATACTATCTGGAGTATAATAGAGAAACAGTGTAATAAGACAGTCACATTCTGTTCTTCAAATCTTAAATAATTTCAGAACAAATGCTTTGTTAAACTAATAAGTTGGTGTTACATCAAAGCATTTTGTATGAATACTTGTTATTTATATGAAAATATTGATTTATTACTGTATCACTATACCAGTAATGAAACACTTAAACTGACATACATATTTATTTTATAGGAACTTATACCCGAGTTCTTCTACTTGGCTGAAATGTTTATGAATAAAAATGGTTATCAGTTAGGCTGCCAAGAAGAGGGCATACAAGTTGCAGATGTTATACTACCACCTTGGGCATCTACACCTGAAGAATTTGTTCGCATTAATAGAATGGTACTGTTTAATTTAATCAGAAGCTATTTAAATATGCTTAATTGGTAATGTATGAAAATTTATTTTATTCTTTAACTTTTTAGGCTTTAGAATCTGAGTTTGTGTCTTGTCAGCTGCATCAATGGATTGATCTAATATTTGGCTACAAGCAAAGAGGTATTGTTTTAAATATGGCCTAAAATTTGTATGTTAGGAATACTTTGAATTTCTAAGCATTGAATCCTAAAAGTACAAAATTTAATCTGTTCGAAGTAAAACATATTGCAATTGCATTGATTGAATTCTTCAAGTCAACATAAGTTAACTTGCTGTTAAGTTGTCATTTTTTATTAATGGCAAAACTTTTTTTGTCCAAGACATTTTAAGAATCCTTTGTTTCCTTTAAATCATACATTCAACCCATTTACTATTCTGTACTTTTATCTATTCTTGTATCCAACAGGGATTATTCCCCATAAAATATGCTATGTAGTATAAACAAATGTGCCGTTTAAAGAGTGAAATACTGAAAACGTTAGCAAGCTCAAGTTCCTTTTAATCTTGTGTTCATTTCTCCTAATGTGTGTTTTCCTTAGGTCCTGAAGCTGTTCGTGCAACCAATGTGTTTTATTATTTAACTTATGAAGGAAGTGTAGACCTTGAAAATATGAAAGATCTAGTCATGAAAGAGGTATGTTTAGTTTGTTCGAGGACTTAGTTATAATTTGACCTTTGTACCACTATTCAAACCATTCTTGTTCTTAGCTTTCTAAGCTAATAAGTGCTGTCACAAGTGAATAAAATGCTCTTTTTGCTGCTTTATTCAACCTTGCAGACTAGGTATCTTTTGAAGCCTAATTCTTCTCAAAAGTTGTTATTTCAAATTTTTTGAAAAAATTTCCAAGGCCAATGAAAATTAAACTACCATCCCCATGTTTTTTCAACTAATGTCACAAATGCTTGTTTCCATCAAGAATACATTCTATTTCATCATTGGGGAAAATGCATGATTAGGGCATTGCATTGGTTTAAAAAATGTTTGGTAAATATGATTGCTTCAGCAAAGCATGCATGTAAAATATTTTTCTGTTAAGAGTGAACTGTTAACTAAGCTCCAAGCTACTCCGAATGCTTCTTTGTGCTTCAACCCTGCACCTTTTTTGAAGACCCTGCATAGAGAAAGTACTGCTTGGAGCAACTAATACTTCTACTGAAATAAGCTTTAAGAGAAGACTAATTTTGCTACTATTTTTTAAGTATGAATTTACTAAAGCTACTATTTCATAAATGCCTTGGATGTGGAAGTTCTGTAAGTGTCATTTTGTGGTGTTAACAAGGAAATGGGTTGACATGTTACCCACCCATTGTCATTAAAATTAGTCTTTGTATTATCTAATATACATTTAAAAATCTTATCCTTTTCAGCAATTCTCTGTTTATTACCTTATTTACTTTAGAATCTGTTCATTAGTTTTGAACCTATGATTAAAAACTTGATTTTCATCAGATTCCAAAAATAGTGATCATTTAAGAAAATATAACTTTTTGCAAAATTGTATCCTAGTAGTAATTTTTAAATGATAGTAAAAACCCTTACTCATAATTATATTTCTACATTTAAAAACTAGTTTTAGAATAACTTTTTTTAACCTAAACAAAAAAAAAATTGTCGCTGTTAGTAATTTTTCCCATTTATACATGTAATACTTTTATGGTGCATGTAGAAATAAAATTAATTAAAATAAATAAATAAAACCAGCCATCATCTAAACTTGAAAAGCATTTGAAATGTTTAATGTTTTTACTGATTAGTCATGTTTCTGTTTGAAAAGTTAAGGTAGATATATATCTGAGTGATTGTCAGCATATAAATATTTTTGTATTAAATTTAAAAAAATATTGAAAGTCACCTATAAATCCTCCCTGTGACAACCATGAATTTGACTTCTATACAATATCCAAATTCATGAGGGAGAGAAATATTGAAATTATAATTAGTTTTTGTTAATTGTATCAGTGATAGGATAAAAGAACTTTATTGTTTATCATATTAAATATCATTTTACCTTCAAAACCTCGTGTAAGTCCTAATTTTTTGTTTATGAGGTTTTAACATTATTTGGTTACAAATATGCTTACCAACTTGTTTCAAAAGGTTTTAAGTCTACATCCATTATAAAAGCCCTCCATCGAAAGTTTTTTAACTTATTTCATAACCTGTTTACAATTTGGTGTCTAGTTTTGTATCGTTTCTGAAAAAATTTGATATCAAGACTTATGACGTTTTGATAAGATGAAGTTTTTAAGGTTTGATCAAACTTATTTCATGCAGGCTATTGAAAACCAAATCAGAAATTTTGGTCAAACGCCTTCTCAATTACTTATGGAGCCTCACCCTCCTAGAAGTTCAGCAATGCATATTGTAAGTAAAAGAAATATTTCCTAAAAGTTATAGTATATATAGTCTGATTTTTAATTATAATCTAAGTTTTGAAGTAATAAGATAGGATGAAGTAATATTTGTAGTTTAATGAATTTTTACTACCTTTAAAATTTATATTTAAAAGCACTTTTAGAAACATAACAAATTAGCTCTTAAGAATTAAGTAATCAAAGACCATTTTAAATATCTACCCAATATCACTGAAGTTTTTGAAAGATAACTGAATCAACAATCTTAGTGCAACATTGGGCGGTTCCATAAATCTTATATTAGCGGAAATGAATGAGTGACCAACTCCTTATTTATCTTAGAGATTTGATCTAAGTATCTCATTGTTGTCTATCTCTTGGGGTATGCTGTCATCCAGTCTATTGCCAGTCTGGTAATTGAGTGGTTAGCATTCTGGTCTTGGTTCAGCAAGTTCTGGATTCGAATCCCAGTCTGGTTATAGATGGCTGTAGTGGTTTGGAATTTACTTTAGTGACTAGAGTCACACAAGCCAAATAATTTAATTTATCATTGAAAGTTTGTCTGGTGATTGTAACGATTCATTTTCTTCATTACAAAATTTGAGTTAACCTGCCTTGACTTAGTCTTCAATTTTATAATTTTTAAATGCTATTATAAGAGTTGCTAAATTTCTAATATTTTCGATTAGAAGTTGTCAATTATTTTTATGAAGCAATTTATATTATAATTAGTCTATGTTGTGATTAATTTATATTTCTAAACTACATTTATTTACTACTGTTTAAAATTGCAATATCTTTAACATCAAATACTTTTAAAGCATTTTTATAATTTTGGTAGTTGTGAATTTTGGTGTGAACTATTATTGCATGCATTTAAATACTTTAATGTTTTCTATTTAGAGTCCCATGATGTTTTCGCCAATCACAGAAGAAGTGTGCATGATAATGAAATTCCTGTCTAATTCCCCAGTTTGTCATATTTCGGCTAACACCTATCCACAGCTTCCTCTACCGTCTGTTGTCACAATTTCATGCAATCAAAACTTTGCTGTTAATAGGTGGAACCCGTGTTTCTCAGGTAATGATTTCAGAACGTATATCAAGCAGTTATGTAGTATATTATACCAGATTACAAGATATCAGAAAGTATAAGTACAGAATTAAAAGAAAAAATTACTATAAAAGTATTGAAGTAGTTCTTTTATTACAAACCTGGAACATCTCCATTTTAAAAGGTGCAATTTTACATTTGGGAGTTTTGTACAGTTTTCGATTTTAGTGGTATTTATTCAAAATTAGTTTGAAAGTTTCAATATTGCACGTAATATAGTTTATTGCAAAAACAAGTCACTTATTTAGTTTTTCATGACACGCATGACTGTTCTGTATCCATAATTACAGTTAAAGGTTGAAATTTATTCACGAAAGTAAAAGTTCTCTAAAACAATAATGTATAATTATTTAAGAATTGCTATGCTTCAATAAACATTCGCAAATCTTATTTTGTATGAAGAAAATATTATGCATTAAAAATACTATATTTATGAACTATTTTTGCCATTTTTGTTATCTACTTTATTTTTTATCCTAAACATGGGTTTGATGTTCATGCATCATTATATGTATTTTTATGACTGCTAACAAATCTTCGGATTTGCAATAATTTTATGAAGTATTATTACAGTAATATCTAATGCTATGTTCAATTTAATGAATAAATGTTGAATATCAGATTTATTCTCAAACCAATTGTGGTTGTAGGACCTCTTCATCAAGCTCCATACTCAGATAACTCTCAGACATCTCCATCCCAGTTACCTCTTGCTATGGATCCACTGTTAAGTAAGTACTTATAATTCATTTCAAATGTGCATTTATGTTATTTTTTATATTTATTAAACATTAACTGTTAAATTTATAAAGAATCTATATATTTCACTAATGACAGTAATCAACTGTTTTTGTATATCTACGTATGACAATAAATGAATGTAAAATCAACCACTACAGGATTTTACAGTTTCATTTAAATATAATTGATTTGAATTCAACCTGTGATGAAATTCTCTAGCAGTCTGATTATAGAAGATAATAAGAAATATGGACAATAGAAATCACACAGCGTAGAAAATAAAAAGTGAGCAATCATGAAAATGTGCACTTTATTGGAAGTAACAATTAAGTGAGACTAGTAAGAAGTACAAGAAATTCTGCTTTGTGGTTTTTATAATTTTATTTGTTTTGGAAGTGTATGAAATGCACATATCAATGCATATATTCATTGTAAATGGATTTAAATGAAATATGAAATGTGAGTAATGACTGGCACATCAATTGACGTTAGTAATTAAGAAACTAGCACAGATGCTTTGTGTGGATATGCTAGTTTGTACATAAAATGTTATGGTATGAAAAATATGTAGAACTTTGCATATAGACTGCATCTAAATTAAAGAAAAGAAGAAAGAAGACCACTTATACAAAGCTTAAAGAATTAAAGAATCAAGCTATGTCAGTGGTCTTACTGATTGAAAATGAGTTATCTTTAATATTTATACCTGAATCTGAGTTTTACCTGATGTCACAAATAATTTCAAAATGTTAACAAAATTGTATTCTTTTTTACATTGTAAAATCACCATTTAACTTAGATTTATGTAAAAAGCTGATTTCCTCCATAACTTATGTCTGAATTTTACTGAAAATTCAGGGTATTGTTTATTTAAAATCAAAGTATAGCATTGTATGGCATAAAATTAGAAAATGATGTCTGATACAAATTCGATGCAGTTAATTTTTTAGCCAATTATGTGTAGTATTTTTCTATTTATATAATATTTTAGGAGGCATGTGTTTATAGTTTTTATACATTGCTTGTTTATTTTTACTAATATGCATCTAAAATTCATTATATAAATTATTTTTCCAGTTATGAATGTGGCTCCTTACAAGAGACATTTGGGTGACAATTTCAGCCAACGAGTAAAAATGCGCTCCTGCTGTTTCGTTACTACTGTCGATAGTCGTTTCCTCATTGCTTGTGGATTTTGGGATAACAGTTTCAGAGTATTCTCAACAGAATCAGGTATGTTTTTATGCTCTTATAATTTGAAAATATATCAATTTATATTTAAAAAGTAGTACATAGTTTTCATATAATTGCAGTAGTGCATTGAATGAATGACTTTTCTGTCTTTTAGCAAAAATTGTCCAAATTGTGTATGGTCACTTTGGAGTTGTCACCTGCTTGGCAAGATCTGAATGCAATATTACGTCTGATTGTTACATTGCTTCAGGCTCTGAGGATTGCACCATTCTCTTGTGGCACTGGAATGCCCGAACGCAGTGCATTGCTGGAGATTTGCTAAACTGCCCAGGTAAGCTAACTATGCAAACTATAGCAAAACTTTTGCTTAAAATAGAGCTTTTATTCATATTTTTTATCTTATCCAGACTAAAATTTAATTATTGACATTATCGTTTTGGAATAAACCTAAAAAATCCTTCTATGTGTAGCCTTTATTATTAAACATAATTGCATGTAATAAAAAATTAGTCATCCTATAATGACATGATTTGCTGGCATATGTGAAGTTAGATGTTTTATAAAGAACTTACTAATAATCCTTTTGAGTATTTCAAATTTTAGGCAAGTATAGTTAACAATTTGTCCTAAGTACAAGTGATGTACTTTGTTTATTTGTCATTGTATAAACATACAATTCTGGTTTTATAGCATTTTTATATCACCATTCTCATGTTTAAGTATAAATTAATTAATATATTGTTTTTGAATCTGGAGAATCTTTGGGGAAAGTTAGTCCTCACAATTATGCATAAAGTAAATGAAAATTGTATTCACATGCACATAAAGTATTTTTCTTAAAAAAATTCACTTTAATGTACTCTTTCCCTAAGGGAAATTTCTTTCTGAACATTAGAATTCAGTTCTACACAGATTATCCAAGCATTAAAATGATTTAAAAGGTATCTTGGCGCTCTCAGAATTTTGAAGGCAGAACATTTCATTCTTTTTATACAAAAGTAGCTTTGTGAGGCTCCGATTTAATGTAGCCAAAATGTCTTAGTGAGGATAATGTTTTATGATACTCAAATAAAGTTCTTTTAAGTTTATAACATAAGCAATATGAGTGTGTTATAACTAATACCAGAGAATATATATTTATACATATGAAATAATTTTTGGAAATCAAGAATTGAAATGCAACTTTTATTTGTTACTTCAAAGATAGCCCTGCCATCTTATACAACATCTTCAATTTTATAGTTTTTTTTGGCTATTTGCCAATTATGCTTTTACTTCATTAAAATTCCATATAAATTATTCTTTTCAGATATACCAACACCACGTGCAACTTTAACTGGTCATGAAAGTGAAGTTACTTGTATTGTTGTTTCGGCAGAACTTGGCTTAGTTGTTAGTGGCTCAAAAGGTAAAGTCATAATCTACTTAAATGCTGTTATATTTTGTAATTACTTAAAAGTTATGTTTAATTTAAATATATTTTCAGTTAACTCTAATGAACTAAATTAATAGTGTTTCTTGTCCTGAATAGGCTTCGATTTTATTCAAATGAAATTTTTAAAATAAAGTTGAATTTTCGTTTTAAATCCATTTTTGTTTTATTCAGAAATGCTGTTTGTTTTGGGGGTTTTTAATTACATTATTTATATTATTACATATTTCTATTTCGAGATTTGGGGTAATAGTATAATAAAGAATGTCATTAAATGCTATGAACTTCAATGTATCTTGAAGTATCGTAAGAAATATTGACACTTGAAGTACATGGAATTCAAGTAAAAATTGAATTTTTAGTATTGATCTGGGAATGAACAGGATTAAAAATATCAGGTATAATCGTCACACTTATGCTTACATATCAGTGTCATTGTTTAGCTCAGCATGATTCACTTTTGTAAAAGTAACTTGCCAAAATTTTGGATGGCTATACAGATGTACAGATCAATACCTATAAATTGAATATACCTATGTGTGGTTTTATGTGCCAAAATTAAAAATATTTATATTTAGCTCTCAAACAGTAAGCTTTTGTTTCTAAATAGATAGTTTTTAGAACAATGGAATATATATCTGAATAATTGGAATTCCATTTTAAATGCAATAAATAATTAAATATAGCTTCAAAGAACGCCCTTTAAACTTAAAATCTGGTGAACAAGTTACCAAAACATAATTTAAAAAAATTAATTGCAATAATGATTGTTTAGTTCTTCAGTTTCTTAACTTGAATACAGATTCTAAACACCTTTCTCAACATGCTGTTATCCTGACTTATGTTCTAGGATATAATTTGTCTATTTTTACATTATATTATCACTAATTACTTAGCCTATGAATTACTTAGCCAAAACATATAAATCTTTAAAAGATTAATGTGTTAAACATTTCTACTAAATTCTTTAGATTTGTTTGATCTTTGGTATGAAATCAATTTTATATATACTGATGGCATTTTCTATTTAGATGGACCTGTTTTAGTCCACACTACCAATGGAGATTTGTTGCGCTCACTTGAAGCTCCAGAAAATTTCCGTTCTCCTGAACTGTGTGCACTGTGCCGAGAAGGTTTAGTTGTTATTTGTTATGATCAGTGCAATCTTTGTTGTTTCACTATCAATGGCCGAAGACTTCGAAGTGAAACTCATCACCATTCAATACAAGTGAGTATTCACTGTGAAAAATATAACTTCAATTCAAAACATAATGGATGAATAAATCACTTAAATAGTTTTAAAATAGAGCATAAAAATTGGGAAGGGTCATTTTCCTGGAAGGCTTATTTTTCATAGTCAAGTTGAAAATGTTTCAGTGCTACAAAAATGTTTTTACTACCTAACTTAATTTTTCTCAGAGTTTCTCAAAACCATTCCTAGTAAATCTTTCCATAATGCTACTCCAGCGATTTTCAACCTTTTTCATCTCCTGGCATCCTTTGTGATCACTTTTGCTCAGTTCTTCGGGCCTTCTCTACATCCATAATAACTTCAGCTAGTCGGAACAGAGGAGCTGCGCCCACAATTGCGCTAGCAACTTGCAAGTAGTAGGCGCCGCAGGTTCGATTCCTCTTTGGGTGTATTTCTCTCTTCCGTATCAGCTAAAGCTTTCCTGATGTGTGCAATTACTTAATAATGTTTATCTTGTATTTGGTGCAGTTTGTCCAATTATGGCTCTTGCACCATAAAGCCCAACCAATCTGACACATAAATGAATGACTAAAACACTTCTGTACACCAAAAACTATGTTATCTTTTTGCTGATCTAACAAATATATATAACTGATTGATTTACAAGAAATAATAAAAGTACTTATAATGTACCATTTTTGCTGTAAAGTGGCTTTTTAAAAATAGTTCTGAAATGGTTTATTTATGATACTTTGTAATGAAAAATAAAAAATATTATTTATTTGGGTCTTAAAAATACAGGTATTACTTGAAATTATTGTGAACTTGTCAAAAGTTCAACGCTAAGCTGTTCAAATTAAATAAACCTTACACAATTTAAACCACCCTTAAGGCACACTAGTGCCATTCTTGCCACATACCAATGTTCCAGTGAGTTTTTGAATCTTGATTAATTCATCCAAGGATGAAGCATTATACATGAAACTGCAAACCACATAAAAATTAACCCATTGAAAATGTCTTCTCTGAATGTTAAAATGTATTTCACAAACATTTAGCTTTTATTTTACAATGAATTCCAATAGGCAAACATTGATAAAAGTCCATAAAAAGTTATTCTGAACTTATAAAACCTGTTTGTAAAAGATCTGTTTGATTTTCCCTTAGTAAATGGAATGTCTCCAATAAAAAGTGTTTGATGCTACAGTAAACAGTAATGTTACTTAGCTTTTTACTTTTCTAATTCTATTTCTTTCAAATTTATTCTGATTTCCTTTTTAAATGAATGCGGGTTCAAAAGCCATATTGTTCTAAATGTCACTTTTAATACTGTTTTGTCGCAAGTTAATTTTCTCCTCTATTGTTTCTTTTAAACTACTGTTTATTGAGCACAACATTTCATTCATTTCAGTGTTTAACAATGAGTAGAGATGGAGAATATATGATGACTGGAAGTGACAAAGGAATTGTTGAAGTATGGAGAACTTTCAATCTGGCTCTACTCTATGCATTCTCGACATGTGATAGTGGAGTACGTTCCCTGGCATTGTCTCACGACCAGAAGTATGTTTTAAAATATTTCTTCACTCATGCTATTGTATTTAAATTATTTGTATTTATTATATAAATTGTAGATGATGTTAAATTATCTATTTCTCTGAGCGTTATGAGATCTTTGCAACATAATTACTAAATAGTTTCATATATTGGCTGGAAGTATCATAACTTATATATGGAATAAGACTAACTGACTAAAAATACTAAATGAATTACATGTATAATGTTCTAACTTCCACTCATTACAGCTGTGAGATTAATATGGCATGTGATAATTTTGTTTTGTAATTAGAAAATTTTTTGTATCAAACTATCTAAACTGTTTTTATGATTTTTCTTTCATTATTCATAACTTAGCAATCAATATTGAGGAAATTCACACAGAAAATTAATGAAAGCATATATAAATTAAAGATGTAAAGACCTAATTGGAAGTAAAACCTTTTTGAGTTATTAGCTGATGTCAATATTCTGTTGAATTATTTCAAAGTAAAAACATTTTGGACATCTATCCAATTTTATTCATACCAACTTTTACTGAGTAGTTTCTAGATTCTGATATCCAAGTACACAATTGCAGATGTTTTTGTGTGGCAAATAATATTTTTTTTCTTTTGCAATAGCGTATTTTTTTCTATCACTCACAAGCTTTATTTTCTTATTAAAGATATTAGAATTTGTCATACACATATGTAAATTGTATTTCTAATTTCAATCATTAAAATAATTTTTCCACCACCTCTCCATTCGAAAGACTTTAAGGCTTACTGTTTAGCATGCACATAACTGATGAAAGCTCTTCTCCTAGAAGCACAAGTGTTTTGAATATTTCCCAGTGATCCTGTCCATCACTGATACATATTTGATAGAATGAGCCGTCTTACTCTCAACCAGCTGTGATAAAATAGGTCTCAATTGAAATCGTTACATTGTTAAAATTATGTGCCAAAGAATAATCGTTTTAGCATATTAATAAGCAGCATGGATTCTAATTCACATTCTGTGCATACATCATATATATTCACATACATCATGTCTGTGATGTGGGTGGGTGAAATGGTGCAATATTTCTAGGCATTCTGCAGCAGTCGATTTAATCTCGGCAACTGAGCGCAACTCAACTGCACATGGTAAGATTTTAAAGCTCTCAAAAAGACATATTCAAGTATATAAAGAATGTTTTGCAGTGGTTTGAACTGAGCATTTGAAAAATTGTTTTCTTATGAACCTTTGAGTACTTTTATAACAAATTGAATAAACACTTAGAAACAGTACTTGACTAGCTCACTTCAACGATTTGAACAACGATTTAGTCTTACACTCCTAACTGATGGCTTAATTAGAACTGAGTCTGTTTATTTTCTATTCATTTGTAAATTACAAGTTTTATATCCTTATTGAATATATTGTTTTTCATGTGCATATGTAAATTATATAATTCTAGTTTCAATCAAAAAGGATTTTGGTATTTGCCAATCCTTCTATCAGGATATACAGGCCTACAGATAAGCATGCCCATATCTGGTGTATACTCAAGTGTTTTAGAAGGCACTTTACAGGATTGGACCACTGAATGAGAAATCTATGTACAATCGTAGGAAAAAAACCAAACCACCCCCTTTATTCGAGCAATTTTTACAGTAGAGAAAATTCAAAGATGGCATTCAACAGCAATAAACGTCTTCTATAAATTCAAATCTTCATATTAAATTGAGCACTAATTTCATAATATCCAATGGAAACCCCTTATTTTGACGCAATTTTAAATCTATATAAAAATTTAACTTCAGGTACCAAATTTCATGTCATTAGGTCTTACTGTTTCAAAGTTATGAGTATGGAAAGATTGGAGCTCCTAATGTTAAATCAGTTTCTTAGACTTTTATGGATATCTTCCTAAATATTTCTATGGCGCTGATATTTTGTACCATGTTACCGTTAAGCAATCCAAACAAAATCCACCTAATATTTTATTTTTAAAATAGTTTTTAGTGTGCAATAATAATTATTAAATTAATATATGAAAAAATTATGAATTAGAACCTTACTATATTTTGATGGGTCTCGATTCAGAAGGGCTTCTAATATGATCATACAAAATTTCAGCACATTCCAATCATTAGTTTTTTAGTTACATTAAATTTTCCCCATTGCGATTTTAGGGGCAACCAAAGGTTTAAAAAACATTTGACAAACCTCGGATAATAATTCTCGTATCGTTTGCACATGTAATTCTTGAATCGTTTTCACTTGCATAATAAATATAATAATTCTCAGATCATTTGCACTCGCTGACAAATACGTTTGAAATAGTGTTCAAATTTGAAATTCCGGTAACTATAACTACAATTAATCTCAATCTATGAATAGCGATCTTCAATGTGGAGATGATTCTTGAAATTGACAGCAATTTTAACATTGAATATCTCCGGATATAAAGATATTAGTCATGAAATTTCGTACATAGTATAATTTAACGATGCCGAATCTGATTAAGGCATCTAAACATGACTTTGTGCAAAATTTGATATGAAGATGGCCCCTAATGCTGTTTTTTGCATTTAAATTTGTAGAGGATGTTATTCCCTATTGAATGATATCTTTCAATTTGCTCTACTATGAATAGTGCTCGAAATAAAAGGGGGTGGTTCTTTTTTTTTTCCGCAACTGTACATACCCCCATAAGGCTACCTCAGGCCAAAAATTTTCTGCATAAATTATTTGATTTTGGTTTTCTTGTTGATGTTGGAGTATTTTACAATATTGTGAGATGCTGTGTATCGTGTGTGTCTACGACAAGAACTGCTCCAGATACCAGGTGGTCTAGGTGGTGAAACAGCTTGTTTCTTTTGAGTAGTGGTAACTCTCGGGCTTAATTGGCTTTATTTTTCGCGAATGTCGGCAACTTAAAGAGGTAGTTTATTGGCATGGAATTTCTCAGAGGCAAGTTAAAAATCCCAAATATTTTTTCCTGATTCGACATCAAGTGTACTAATGTGCCAAACTTGGAATACAGTTCTTCAAGCATCCCCACAGAAAATAGGATAAAGTCCATTCTGAAGCGTTATATAGGTGCAGGGTTTGTTTGGAGCAGTTCTCGTGGCAGACAGATGGTAGTTTTGCATGTGATAGTCAGTGTCTTTTATCTGTTTTCTGATATTGATCTCCTATTAGACTGATTGCTTGAAACTGAAAACCCTTTGTCTTTCAGATTCCTACTTGCTGGTTTATCTAACGGTTCTGTGACGGTTTTCTACATCGACTTCAATCGGTGGCACCACGAATTCCAGCAACGCTACTAAGAGTTGCAGAATATTTTTACAGTATTCGTCCCTCAAGGATTGTAAAATAAATACTCTACAGAATCGATGCTGCCGCACTTACTTGTTCGTGTGGAATCTCGGATGCCACAGATACGAATAAGCACGGGGCTCGTTATCTTACATAGAAACCGGCCATGCATGGACGCGACACTGTTGTTATATATGCACTAATCTACAGATAATCGGATGACTTCTTACAAAAGTTATGCAAATCACTGACTCTGAATCATTCCAAATGATGTTTGCTTTAGAAATGTTGTTAATTTCCTTTATTTCGACATCGTTTGCACTTATTTTCTGAAAAGTGGACTGGCGCAATTCTAAACGAGCTCCGTCACTGTCCCTAGGTGCATTTGTAGTACTTAAAAAGCGGTTGTTGTACAGATGCAAATAGAATTCTGAACGTCCACAGCGCAGGCCCTCCAGCTGTACATATACTAAAAATAAAAAAGATATATATATAAAGTACCATAGAGTGTCAATTGTTTTGTGACTTTATGCCATCTATGAGGTGTTGCGATTGTCTATTAGTCTTCTTTCCCATTCCAATCTCAACAGGGGTGTGCACATTGGTTGGGGATATTTTACGAGTATGAAATTATTGTTATCCAGTATATAAAAAACCTCAGTATTTATTGGCACTCCGATTTTTTTTTATTTATATCTTTCTTACGAACTTAAATTATTTGTTTGTTATTTGTGGTTTTAAACAGTCTTTATGTGGTGATTTTTTAATTGTTCTCATTGATTAGTTGCATTCCAATATTTTTTCGCTGTGATAATATTCAAGTTTACCTTTATTAACTTTCATTCTGTTAACATTTAATGGTTTCTTACAACTTTTTTTAATCATGGAATTTTTGAATCCTTTGCGAATGCGTATTTATGTGACTAGCATGCTTTAATAATTATTAGAATGGCTTTATGTGGTAATAGTTTGTTGTGGCATCATAGTTGTCTATAAATGTAATGGAATGCAAAGGCTTTTCTAGATATTTTGAATGATTTTATTTTAAGTAGGAAGCTCATAATCTTTTAGATTGAAACCAGAAGATTTAAACTCAAAAAAAAAATTATTTCTTATGTCATATTTTAAAGAAAATGGCTGGTTTCTATAGCATCAACATCTGCTCAGACATTTTCTATGTTAGATTTATAAGTATGTATAGTACTATGCTCTGTATTTTCTTGATGTTCAGGCATTTAAAGGCAGAGTTGTTTTTAAATATTGAAGTCAATAGTATTCATTGAAATTAAAGAAATCCTCATACATTTTTTAAAACTAATCTTCTCTTTTAAATATCCCAGCATTATCAATTTTGTTCTACTGGTATTAAATATTGTGATTATATAGTATTTGTCTTGTACATGATTGTATTTAATTGTAAACGTGTGAGACAAATTGTTTGCATATTCAAATTGCTGCTCTTTAGTGTAAATCTACATATTGGTGCTATCTAAAAGAGCATTAATATCTATTTTTTATTATAAACTGTCGTTTATTAAAAATTGAATGCATTTACCAAATTACTACTTTTAACTTCATGTTTTTTGTGTATTTAAAACTTATTTACTTGCAGATTTATTTCTTCAAAAAATTAGTCTTTTTAAATTCAAATAATTATTTTTATTTCACATCTTAAATAGTAGAGATTTTACATAATTTATATATACCTTGTATAAAACAATTCAAAACCTGAATGAATGAATTTAGTTGTATTCTAAATACATACTTTTAGAACTCAAACTAAATATCCAAACTGGTGATGATTAGAATATCCAAATTCTGAAGCAGTCATAATTTGCTTTTAACTGCATTTCTTTACTCTTTTTTACTACTTGTCTTTTGGCATACTAAACTGTCAAAATGAAGAACGTATGCACTAAATAAAATAAGCTGAAAAAAATTACTTTGCCTAAAGTGTAGCTGATTCCATACTCATGACAGCTCAACGTATGCAGCATGATTCCATTACAAAAATGCTGTACACCCCTGGCTGAGAATTTGCCTTGCTCAATGAGATTACATTAGTTTTTCTAATCACTCATTCTCTTATCTTTTCTCCATCTAGCCTGAGATAGTTCAAAGAACAAATTCTATTTGGCTCAAAAACTACTAATTCTCTTAGCGAATCTACTATCTCTTTGCCCTGTAGCATCTTATAGTGAATAATTTCTAGTCAAATGCCTAGGGCATCCTGCGGCGATAGACTGGCATTGAACGTCCTTTCCATCTACTGTGTAACAGCCTGCATGGAAGCGTTTTATTCTTTTATGGATAGGCATTAGTTATTGAACCTGGATTTTATTTTAGTCTCCCAAAATTCTATTGAAATAATCTTCAGGTCTTTAGTCCTTCTAGGCTGTTAAATCATGTTTTACATTTTTTTAAATTCTAGTTCTAGGAATATTATCTAGTGAATGATTATTTTTTGTTACTTATGTGGTAGTTGGATGGATTTTTTAGGTGAACTGATGTTCTATTTTTCCTGTTGTAAGTACATGTGAATATTTTGTTTGGGCGAAATGTTAGCCATGCGAGACATTATTTTATTTTCATGTTCTAAAATTTTAAAAGTCTGATTATTTGTCACATTTCTGTAATAGGATTCATTTATGTGTTGTCTAATATCTCGTTTTCTATATGTACTGTTTAAATTCCCTGGCAGTTTTGAATTATACTTTAATATAAAAGTCCGCACTTTTTTAATATTTGTAATAGAACTTTTGCAGTTATTCAACTGAGGAAGAAATGAATTGTTATAAAGAGTATTAAATGTCGAACTTTATTCATTTCTTGTTATTTTTTCAAAAGGTAATGTATTTAATTTGAGATGTAAAGCAGAAAAATGCATGCACTGTGTATGTACAATAAAGACTAATTTCTGTAGTTTACTGTGGCATTTAAGAATATTTTAGCAGTGCTCAAGCTTACTTAGTCATGTTTACTTTTATTTGATTTTTAGAAATGGGAATTGCACTGTACTTAACTATATACATTCTTTTAGCATTAGGATTCAGTTTTTCTTGTTTTAAAAGTAGCTAATATACATTGACTAATAGATGTAACAAATTTGTTTCTGTTTGTACTTTGGTTATTTTGTAAGGCATGTTTTCATTCTCAATGCCCTTTGTTTGCCAGCACAAACCGGTATGGGGCTTGTATAACAATCAGGTGAACTGGTTCAATAAAGCTATTGAATTGTACCATTGATCTCTTTTCTTTTTATCAAAGCTTTCACTCACTTAGTTACATATGACTAGAAGATTTGTGTAAATAATTCATAAAAAATATTTAAGACATTTTTCATTATGAAACTGGTGAACGTAAATTTCATCATTTTACTATCAACCTCATAACTCTTGAAATCATAATTTTTCAGGAGCAATAAAAAGCCGAATGCCAAACTAGAGTAGTTATGAGGTACAAGGTTTAAAAATTCGCAGATAGCGGGCTTTATAACTGATGTAGACTTGGAGCTTTAGTAAGAATATTTGTTACTAAATAACGCGATAAAACCCCAATAACCAAATTAGACTTAACGATGAGATTAGATGACGGTTTGTTGGTATCTCAATTTTCTAATGGACAAAATTCACTTTTTATTGCTTTTTTTTTTTAAATTAATGTTAAAACCTCTTTGAATATAAACTGGAAGAAAAATTGTGCATTTGAATTAAACTAATTTATGTTAAGGTAAACTTCCGTTTTGGGTTTATTTTACCAATGACATCTATAAAAACAAAGAATATGCATTTATAAATATTTGGTCTTTTTAAATGTTAGTTTTGAACTTGCGCCTTTGAAACTAGTGTTCAAACCTGGAGCCAAACAATAACTTCACTTGCACTGACCATTATTTCTCACTGTCTTCATTGATTTCAAATAATTTTAAATTATATTAAATACATGTTTCTAAAACCTCTGAACACTAATTTTATTTCATGATAATCTTTTTCCCAATGAGTTAGTATCAAAACAAACCACATATCATCTTTGCAAATTATGAATACTTTATACTGATTGCAGTGTTTTAAAAATAATTCAATTACATTTGAAAAGAAACCACAGATTTTCATTAAAATTTTATTATCATAAAAAGACATTCCATGTGAAAGATAATTCAGATTTGTAATATTTACAAGTATAAACAAAGGTCATGTAATCCGTTATATCCGAATTTAAAGACATTTAAAAAGTCGTAATTTGTAAATTTGAAAGAAAAAGTAAATTAAAATTTTAAGTCAGTATTATACATCTTAAAATAAGTGACTTAACATTTGTCAGTAGAAACAAAGGAAATTTTAAAAATATGTGACTTCTCCTTGCCATTAAATTATCTTCAATTTTTAATATGAATTCACTAGTGTTAATGCTGCCTTTTACTATAGGTTGTACTTAATTTACATTTCTTTAAATGTATAAGTTCTTGTTTTTTTACCTTTAAATGTAAATGTAGCAAAACTATTTTTCATTTAAATTGTTTCTGATTAAACTAAAAGCGTTTTTAATTGCATTTGAAACTGAAAAATTAGGTTTTCTACACATAATGTATAATTGTATACTTGATATGCATAAGAGAATAAACTCGTTCAAATTTAAGGGTAAAGAAGCTCAAAATATCTCACATTTGTGTATAAAAGTTCGAAATTGCACTGATAGTTTAATCTTCAAGTCAACTGGAACTTGCCAATTCATTCCGTCAGTTCATCAGATGAAGCTAAAATAACTTGTTTTTAAATAGACAATTTCAATTGTTTATCATGGAAATATGGCTCGATTTCAATTATTTTAAACCACATGTTTCAACTAGTTGGCAATTTTTTACTGTACACAATATATTGATCTAACCACAAAACAAATGTTACCATGACTAATATATTCTTTTTGTGGCACATGTATTTGAACAGTAAAATAGTTTAAGGTCTTATCAAATTCATAGATAAAAATTGCTATTTATTTTACTACTAAGGTTATGTTAAACAATATATTGTGGAGAGCATTAATAACAGGAATATTTTCTCCAGTTCAGGTTTTCTTTTCATAAATTGTTTAAAAATTATTCAAATACATTTTTATCGGTCTGCTCCTCGAAAAACGCGACAACTCAAAAAGTAGTTCATACACTAAAAATTGTGGCATATTTCCCGATTTGATTTGGTCTAATTAGCCCTCGTGTAGCAAAAAATGACCGCAGATCGGCAAATCGAAATCAACCTGATTTGATTGGTTGATTCCACATTTTAATCGAATCCACTAATGATCGAAAAAATAAAACCTTCACATTTTGACTTGCGTCATTTTTATAGAATGTATGATTTGTTCATTTAAAATTGGCCACCCCGTGATAATTTGCCAAATCTTTCTTTTAGTTCTGGTGAAATCTGGCAATTACCGATCCGGTATCAGCAAAGTTGCGCATCGTATTAATTTGAAATTTCCGATAAATGTATTGGTTTTTTAGATTTGTCCCATTTTTATAGCACTTCTATATGAAACATGTGTTTTATTTCGCATTTTGTACATTCATTTCTGTTCCAGATTTAGAATTGAGATAAAACTGGTTCGTTTTGCTCAAATCGTTGCTAAGCTTTTGGAGAGAATTAGGCAACCTAACACAATACGTATTTACCTATTTACAAAAACGGTATTTTCTGTATACAAAAAAAAGGCGTTCGCATACCCGAACAATACTGTTCACTTATACAAAGGCGTGCGCACGGGGCACCACTCAAAAATCAACTGCATTTGGTGTTCGGCTTACAAATATTAACTTGAATTAAACTAAAAAGTCTGCAATGCTTCATTACTGTTTTTTGTCGGATCTTTATAAAAACGCTAAATTTTTGGTGTTTGTTTTTGCCGTATTCATTGGGGGAGTACGCATTCAACAGAAAAATCTCCATAGGAAAGGCACATGAATATTACCAGTAGCATGTGTTCATTTGGTCTTGTTTACAGCTCATGACTAGCTCGTGGAACGCCAACCACTAGCATAGAAGCATTTTTTAAATTTCATTTGCCATCCGTATGCTTCACTTCATTCATGCTCTGCGGATGGCAAATGAAAATTTAAAAACAAATTACTCTAATTTGGCGGTTCAAGATTGGCAAGCCAGCGGTTGGCGAGAAATTGCACAGATCAATTCTCATTCGATACAATAAGAAATTTTTCAATCACTCACGGAGCAAGACGGTTTTCACTTTGCTGTGTTCCACGAGCTAGTCAACACCTGCAACCGAACACACATTTTCTCTACTGCTCCCCCATACGAAATGTTCTGCACACGCCTATGTTCTCAAAAATCTCGGACAACCACCGAAGACTCAATGAAAGGATTCAAATATCCTTTTCATGTTCTTCGGTGTTCCCAAGAGTTTTGATATGTCCTGCTCTGCATTGGTGATCACAAATTACAATCAGTCTCTTTGATTATAGATGGGATAGCGTGTACACTGGAGGAGGCTCCGATAGGGCGGGATTGTCGTAGCCACTTAGTCCGCCGTTCCTAATTTGAGGTTCACTGTGGGCCATAGCATTAGCCCTCCATTTCTCGGTCGATCTTGTTAGTTTCACGAGTCGCTGAAAAGCAAAACAATTTGTTAGGTGATATGTTGATGAAAAGAATTAACAGTGATATCACACAAAACCAAGGAGCAATGAAATAGACGGGACACGTGGACGATAGGTAAGTAGTTAATTAACGTCGCACTGGAACACAACGGGTCATTGGTGACGGTCCGGGATCAACCCCTAAGAGATAGATCCGAGGGCAACACCTCAAACATTATGAACCACGGTCAGATGATGAGGTCAACACCTGAGCTGGCACTCCACTCAGCCCTTCCATTCAACCACGACGGATTTCACGGGCACCAGCCACCACATACATGACAGTCTTTGGTTGGATCGAGTTTCGAACTCAACCCTCCGGTTGCTAATCCGTAGGCTTCCAACTGGGCTACCACGACCCAAATGTGTGGGCAGTCTCTGTCGTTAGATCTCGGAAGCGTTGGCCACATGGTCTATTGAAGCTCAAACTAGTATTTTTAATATCCTTCGAGAATCACATTGATCCATCAAGTCCAACATTATGATTCGGGCTTTCTCCCGATATCACGTGACAGATATTCAATAGTTATCGGGAGAAATAGCATGAAGCTGCGCGCACATGCTCCATTTACGTATTTCATTGGAAAGTCGATGCAAGAGATTCGCTTAATGAATCAATAGTTGGCACCATGTGTTACAGCCCTGGATCAGTTGTCAACGCATGCGCCCATTAGAGTTCCAGAAGCGCCACGTTTTGAATACAATGTGGTTTAAATTCAATTACAGTGTGGTGTGTAGTTTAAATTCACTCAAAAAATATGCAGTCTGAAAAATATATAAAAATTATATATTTATTGATGGAATTATGTATATCAATTCCTTTCGCTACTTAACTGAGAGGGTCACACGCGTATATCCGTTCTGCAACTTGCAATCTATCCTGCGTGACTTCTAACCAGTTTTGATTCTCGACCAATAGAATCTTTTCTATGATTCTTTCAATCAATAGATGTGGTTATTTTGTCATTTTGTGCGTTGCGGGGTAAAGGCGACACTAATTTACTCGGAAATCTCGTGACGCTCAGAGTATTGAAGCAATTACCGTTTGTTTTGCAATTCCCGAAAAATATCCTTAAGAACATTAACCTCCTGACTGAATCTGCCTCGGAGAAACAGTAAATGCCCGCCTCAAGATCTTTGGCTTCAAGTGGATTTTAAAATATTTCTCAACAAATAAATTTTGCCAACATTTGTTCTCATCAATTGTAGAAATAATAAATTTACATTGTATAGTTTACCAAATACTCATCATTGCTATGTTGGTGTCAAAAATGTGTTACAATGTATGTTCTGAAGTTCCTGTGCACTCCAAATCAGGATTTTTAAATTTAAAAACATTGATTTTATTGAAGTTATCAGACTTAAGGTTCCCTTTTTATTCATAAGAATGGGTGAGTAGAGCACCTCGTTAGCTGCTCTTCCGAGGACCTAGAATGTTCTTAAGGTACCATTACACTGGTTGCCACTAACTCTAGTGAAGTCGATAAACCAATGAAAATCTTAGTCTAAATTGATGTTAAAAATTAAAAGCCGTCAAAACGATGACTAAAACTCCATCAATGTAAAAGATCATCAATGCCAATGAGGAGCAAGACGTCACTCATCATCAGGACAGAAGTAAATCACAAGAAGGAACGAGAGTTTAAATATGTTCTGTTACTACAATTTACTTTTTAAATCGTTATTAGTCATCATTTTGAAGGTTTTTCTGTTTTACTATCTAGTGATATCAGTAATAGAAGCTTCGAAAAGATGTAATGAAGAAACAATATACCTTATGTATTGGCAAATCCTTGTGTTTCGTGCATATCTGCCATATTGCTCCCAATGGAATGAAAGATATGGGCACAATTGCCATTACCCATCCTATGGCGTTACCCCACTTTGGAAAGACATAATCGCCCATGACAAGAGGCTCGAAGTTGATCCAGCTCAGCAGAAGAATGATCTAATGGAAGGAAAAAGCAAAATAATTATCCACTTTACTAGGCGATGGTTTAAGCTCTAACACTAGAGGCTTAGTTCTTACAGTACGAAAAAGACAAGTGAAGAATCTTTCCAAACATTCCATAACTCACCATTTTCTGTGTTATAGCTTTGGTGAAGGAAGCATTATGAAAACCTCTTTAATATCGAATTTCTTTACGCGGTAAAATATTTCTCACTGTTTTCCGACGGAGTATTCAGATGGGGTTTGGGGGCCCAGGTCTCCCCCGAAAGTCTTGGCCACTTATTTATAATTTCTATTGCAAATAAAATACTTTTCCGATATTAAATTAATGAAATAATCGTTGTGAGATTAATTAATAGTCTATTAAATTGATCATTTTCTAGAAAATGTGGAACTATAAAAGCATACAAATTATTTATTTGTCACTAACAACCATTTTACAGTCGCATTATTACATATTATATTAACGATTCAAGAATGACAGAAATAAAAAGTCAATTTCCAAGAATACGATTTGAATATTTACTTAATGTTATTTAATTGTAAAGACATTTTAAAATACGATTTAAAATGCTTTCATGTCCTCGGATTATCTGAGTCATTTTATTTTCTTACCCCATGCACATAATCTTACTTTAATATTAATCTAGAGATAAAAAATAAGATATAGACATTTAATTAATATCTTTAAAAAATTCCGCCCAAGTCTTTATTTGACATACAAATTTACATTTTTAACATAGGGTACCCTCTAAAACGAAATACTGGCTAAGCTACTACTGTTAAAAGTTATTTGTAAACCCTTTGATAAATAAAAATTAGAATTTGTAGTCTTACATATAGTAACGGATTGTACATTGATAACACGTAAAAAGTATAATTTGTGGGCGGAGAAACATTAAAACACTACTTTCTTAACCGTCCTGGTAGTTGTCTCGTCAACAAAACTGACCAGATCTTGATGGATGAGATACCTCGTCATTAGAAAAAACTGGCCTGATCTTGATCTGGTCCTCGTAAAATAATCAGTAATATCTTCGACGAGCTATCTCGTCGAAGCCACTTGGAGGTTAAAGAATCAATTGATGGAAAAAATTACATAATTACTAGAAAGACTTGGTTCATACGCTAACTGAAGTCATCTATAAAAGTGTATGCTCAGTTTCCCATACTTCTAAATCTAGTTTTAGAAGCAGTTTTTTTTAATGATTAAAACGTATGGGGATTGTACAATGGAAGACAAGGACAATACTTTATTTTGTGTACATTTTTGTGAAAATGTTTATAATATACTTTTTAAAACGTGTATCAAGTATCATTTTTCTTTTGAGTCTATATTCACCATATCCTTAGGTTGGGTTCATCATGATCGTTACCATTGTTTGACGAAAGACTACATCTAACAGGCGACCGCCTGCGACAAAAATAGGTCCCAATCGAAATCGTTATATCATACGTGCCATACAGTAATCGTGTTAGCATGGAGTCCAATTCACATACTGCACAATAAATCTTGCACGCGACGCTTCCCTCCCTCCTCGTGAATGATGCAATATTTCTGGGTGTGCCTCCTCGTTTGACTGTCTGTCTCACACCACCAATTGTGCATATAGTTTAAAGCTATCAATGAGATTATTCAAGTACACAAAGAACATTTCGCAGTGCCTTGAACTGAACTTGTCAACGCTTTGAAACAATACTCGACTAGCTCATTTCAATTCTCCGATATGCAGATCGTAGTCCTACGCTCCAAACTGATGATCCAATCAGAACTGAGCTCATTTGTATTTTTGCTACGCAAGGGATAATTAGATTAGGACTTAATATGCTTAAAGTAATAAAATCCTTAGAGGAAATTACTAAATTGTCCAATATTACCATTTTACATTAATCGATTTTTTCCGATTTAAATAATGATCTATGAAAGAGGGAAATTTTCACTGCCTCATGTGTAGAAAAACCGACAATGCGAATATGGCGAGTTTATATAAGCAGATTAAGCAGATAGCAAAAGCTTATCAGAACTATTGAGACTTACACCTGAAAATTTTTTAATAAAATAGGAAGGCTACAAGAGTAATTTAGGTATTCGCGTTACAAATTGCCAGGTACTCAAACTAATGTTCTAATACAACTAAAGAACAAATTATATTACTCGTAGATAATTCAAATGGGAATTGTATGGCAAGGCGAAACTGATTCTGGCCTTGAGTCAAGCAGGTTTATGTACATAAAAAACTTTACAGGAATGAGATCGAGGCAGCGGCGTCAAAGGATTTGTCAGTGCCGGAATGTAGATTTTTTATCATGTGCATGAAATCAAAAGTTTGTTTACTTCTATCAAGATAAAAAAGTAGAACCAATAAAGTGGTTCTGATAAACAGACTTCAACAAAGAGCTCAAATGCTATTCAGTGTAGAGCATTGCGTTATTTCCTGTTCCTTGAATAAATATATGAACAAAAGAAGTTTTAAGCGAAATAGGAAAAATAAAACACGAGGAATTCAAACAAAGGGAAACTTTAAATAAAGTAATAGTCAGATGTTTTATAAAGTTTCCTCAAAGTCCAAACAATGATGAAGGATTTTGATTGTATCAGATTTAAGAATAATATCAATAATGGTTTTTTTTCACACACGCCATTCACATAATACTCGAAGATGAGTGAGAAGTTTCTTTTGTACTTACTCCAAGAACTATTGGGCTCAAAGTCATTATTGTGACGAGCAAATGGCTTCGAATCCATGCTCCAGGTTTCCAGCCTGTCATTTGTTTCAAATCGTCCATAAAACGACTCATACCTTGAAAATAATAAAAATTAACATTTTTTGAAATATAAGCCCAACAGATTATGGACTCATGTACTACTTTAGAATCAAACTGAAAGAGCACTGACAAAAATAAAATGTTTGTGGAGAGTCTAATTTTGTTAAACTTTTTTTCTACCTAGGGAACCTTTGCTCTGTCTGTTGTAGTCAGAATTCGCACAGCTCGGTTTGTAAAGTCGTTGGGTTTGAGGTTAACGAAAGTCGTCTGGTCATGGTAATTGCGTTGGCTATCTCGCATTTAATTTGTCGCTGCTTGTCCGTTTTTGGACCTGAAACATCCAATCCAATCCTCGCATTGAATTACATTGCGACTTTGTTTTCGATTTCCAATAATGTTGCGATCACTTATGCCCTTGTCATTTCTATCTATATGATTTTAGATACGATTCTTTTCTATTTCATTAATATCAGTCTAGGTCAGCGATTTCCAAACTGGGAGGCGCGGACTGGTGCAAAGGGAGGCGCGAAAAGTTTAACAGAAATGTAGTTTTCATAACATAACATACATAAATAAACTTTCATAACATTAATTTTTACAACCTACTTTTTAAAGCCTTTACCGCCACCTATCTCACTCTCTAACTCCGATATAAACATGAAATAACCATTTATTTGGAAAAGATATTATATTTCGCTGAAATGGATTGATGAATTGTGATAGGTATGATATAATATATATAACTTAGTGCGTACTATGTATGGACATATATAAGTAGATTGCATAGTATAGTATTAACTGCATAGTTGAAAATATGGTTTTTGCAACGCCAGTAAAGATTGATTTTTTTTGCTGGAAACTCCTTGTTTCGGAAATTGGATGACACCATTGGTTTTGCAGTTTTCAAGTGTATAGTTTATAAAACGGTCGCTAGAACTGCTAGTCGCAAGAATCATCAAAACAATACCCTCAAATTCAAACGTCATTCGCAGCTGAAGTGTCAACAGAAGCATTTCAGTGGTGTGGGATTGTGCTTTTTATTGTTTTTGGTGTGATTACTTACTGATAATAATCATTAGTAATTTAGAAGTTGTATTTTTCAAGATATAAATTTAATCCTAATATTTTTAGACGAATGGATAAATTTCTGACTGGTTACATGAGAAAATTCACTAATAATGAAGATACCGATGCTGATATAAGTACGGGTAGTGGGAATACAAGCAACAGGGAACAAGGAGGTAGAACTCCCAAGACAAGGAAATACGATTCAACCTATTTATCCATTAGGATTCACAAGTGTTATTACAGATGGCTTGGAAAAACCAATGTGTTTGTTTTGAACGAAAGCTTTGGGTGCTGATAGTATGAGACCCGGCAAATTAAAACGGCACCTTAAAACTATGCATTCTGAATCGTTGGTAAGCCCATAGAATTTTTCAAAAAAATTAGATGAGTTTAATAAACAAAACAAAATGTTCAAAAAAATAGTTTCTGTTCCATCAAATGCATTGCTAGCGTCTTACCAAGTTTCTTACAGAATCGCGAAATGTAAAAACCACACACAATAGGAGAAACTAGTTTTGCCAGTAGCTATTGATATGGTTAAAATAATGTTCGACGAATCATATGCGAAACAGTTACGACAAATACCGCTTGTTGATAATACAGTTGACAGAAGAATTGATGATATATCTGAAGATCGTTGCGATCAGTTAGTTCCTCGACTGCGTACTTCAAAATTCGCCATACCAGTAGATGAGGTAGCTAAAGATGCTCATTTAATTGCATATGTTCGATATGCTGCCGAAACTAATATAATAGAAGATATATTATTTTGCAACCCTATTCCTGGAAAGGCCACATCCAATGAAAATTTTAATATAATTGACACTTTTTTTATGAGAACGACATGAAGTGGAATAACTGCATTGGACTCTCTACTGACGGAGCACAGTCAATGTCAGGACATAAGGCAGGCATCAGGCATTAGTTAAAAAGAAAGCACCCGAAGTAATCTGGAGGCACTGCATGCGTCATAGAGCAGCTTTTGTGTCAAAAAATATGTGCGAGGAAACCTTAACAACATTTTTACAAAACTTACGTAAGTTATAAACTTCATAAAAAACAGTCCTTTAAAAGTTAGGTTGTTTGCAAAGCTGTGTGAAGATATGGAAGCTAATTATACCTCACTTCTATACTATTGTGAAGTGCGCTGGTTATCTCGTGCAAAAGTTATTCAAAGGGTGTTTGAACTCAAAGATATTGCAATTTTTCTTGATGAATATTATAATGAAGAGGCAAATTTATTTAGGAATGATAACTTTGTTGTTAAACTTGCCTATTTGGTTGAAATTTTTTGGAAAATTGAGTATTTTGAATAAATCAATGCAATGACCACAAATGCATTCACTGATTCAAAAAGACAAAGTGAAAGCATTCATAACAAATTCGAGCTATGGAAATCAAATGTACAAAAAATAAGTTCGACATGTTTCCTCTTTTAAATTATTTCTACGCCAGAGTTAATATTGAAGCAAACAAAAATCTATTTATTGAACACTTGGATGGTTTGCTAATGGACGTTTCACATTATTTCGAAGATCTTGATTTTACAAAATTCGCGTGGGGATACAGAATCCATTCGTCGATGAATAAGATAATGAATTTGGATTGACAATTATTGAAAAGGAAAAATTGATAGAATTATCATGCAATACTTTATTGAAACAAAAATTTCAGAGTGAAACCCTAGTTCAATTTTGGTTGAATCGAAGTGAAGAATATAACACTTCGTCAAGCAAAGCAATGCAAGTACTGCTGCCATTCGTAACATCATATTTATGCGAAACGGGATTTTCTGCATTAGCTGCAATGAAATCCAAATATCGAGCCCGTTTAGTAGTAGAAAAAGAGCTACGAGTAGCATTCTCCTCAATGACGCCTATATTTGAAAAACTGTGCTAATAAACAAGCACATCCAATCGCATTAAAAATAAATTAATTTAAAAATAAATATAGTAAAACCTTGTAATTATTCTGTCAATTACGTTTACCATTTAAAAATGTGTCTATTGTTTTATGAAATGAAGGGGGCACTAAGATTATATTTTTCAAAGGGGGCTTAGTAACAAAGTTTGGAAACCACTGGTCTGTCTTAACGCACCGATTAGCTAAGTTCGAAGTATATTGTTGAATGATAATTTTGTAAATAGCGACAGATTTGTTGGCCTTTCACCAATAAGAGAATCGTTCTCTTGGTGTTGACATCATCATACCGTACGTTAGACAAGCCTAATACAATGCAACATGAACATCCGATAGGGCGTGCCTGATTCGTTTCTGTAGAGAAAACATGGCGGTACGCATGCGCATTTCAACCTTTTTCGTGCCGTAATACTGATGTTGAACCAATGGCTTGACTTAGACTAAAATCTGTTATACGTTTGATTAATACTCATTATTGCTTAACCGAAAATCTAATTCAAATTAATTATACTGTGAACATTTTAACAAGATGTTAGAAACTATTTGTGTTATAGTACACGGGATTCTTGAACATCTTGAATGTCTGATCAAAACTGATAAATTAAGGGAACATACCATAAACATAAGCGACGACAAAGAGTTCCATTAGACCAATGACGAGATACGGCCATCCAGCAGCATAATTATCCATCACTTCCAGAAGGTAAATTCCACCCTAAAAGTTGAAAGAAAAACATTTATCGTCAATAACAGTTTCTTGCTAACACATACCACAAAGTCCTTTTTTCTCTTTAATAATCATTAATGTTTTCCTTTAAATGTTTACTAATGTTTTCTCTTTTATAATTACTGTTAAAGCATAAAAGTGAAAGTTTAATGTTAACAGCAGCTAGTGAGAAATCATCGTGAAATTACTGATTCGTCGATAAGTAAAATAAGTTTGACTATTTCAAAGGGAAGCACATCCATTGAAGTCCTCATTGATCTTTTTCTAACTTTGTTGAATTCGAAATCTGATGATGATTTTAGAACTTAATCTATTAATATTTTGAAAGTTACTTTGAAAAACTAAAACAGGTGATTGCTCTGAAACAAAATTTACCCTATACATAGTTCAAGCAAAATCTTTTTCATCAATGCAAACTAGCTTTAAAGCACAAATATGTAAATTTCTGTCCTATAATTTAATTTTGAACTTTAAAACTAAGACTATTTTCGGACAATATTTGTGTAATACGCATAAATTGTTTAACATTTGCAACATTTTACACACGTTTTGTTAAAAATATCCTCCAGATTAGAATACAATGAAACATTCCACCATGTATTCTAGTTGAACCCTCCTAATGCTGCAAAATAACATCGATTTTCATTTAAATGAGACCGCTGTTGCTCAGTTGGAAGGATAGCGGATTATCAACCCAAGGGTTGCGAGTTGAAACTCGATTCAACCAAAGACCATCGTGTACGCGAAGGCTGGTGCATGTTAAATCTATCGTGACCTCAACTGTCTTCACGTTGGCATGGTGTGGAAATTTGAAAAGTGGGGTGCCAGCTCAGGTGTTCTCGTCATCTGATCGTGGTTCCAAATTACGAGGCGTTGTCCTTGATCTTTCCCTTCAGGATTGATCTCGGATCGTCGCCAGTAGCCAGTTTTGTTGCATCAGTGCGACTTTAATTAACTACCTATCTATCTTTTAATTTAAATGATTAACTTAAATGATCCTCTAAATAGAAAGCTGACTTTTAATAACAATAAATCAAATTATTGCTTTTAGATGTGTTACTTAAACGTGTGGCATTTATCGTCGTTTTATCAAAACATCCAATGATTACTTAAACAAAAATAATTTTTAGAAAGTATGATTTAGAAAGGCAGCCACTTACATTAGCTGTGAGGGGAAGTCCAAGTAGGAATAAAATAAGCGCCACCACACAGACGACGACAGGCTTCTTCGTTCGGGTTTTCGGGAACTGATCGAAGACAAAGGTGAGGATGGTTTCCACAGCTGCAAACTGAAGAACGGAGAGGTTTTAGCAAAAGAAGCACTTAACATCAACTGAAACTTAAAATTATAGAACTCACCTGACTGTCGATTCCCAGAAGGAATAGCATGAAAAAGAATAGCAGGGCCCAGAGGGTAGCAACAGGCATTCGGGCTATAGCGTCCGGATATGCGATGAAAGCCAGTCCGGTTCCTGTAATAGTTTAGGAAATCATATTGATTCATCCCAGGACAGCATATTCGATAGATGAATTTACTCAAGACCATGGTTCAAGAAAAAGTTCATTGCAAATATCATTGTCTTAGAGCAGAAACTCATTAATAAATTGTAATCTGTTTGAACGAAAAAAAGTACTATCAAAATGTTTAGAATTTTTATTTTTGACCTAAAAACTAACATTTAGTCGTTAAACGGATGTACCGTAAAATTTGGTTTTGAGTTTCTGCTCTAAAATATGAGGCGTGTCACTGCAAAAGGGCCCTATCCATTTTCGGTTGAAAATGAGTTCAACGCTGTTTTAACAGCTGTGCAGCTGGTAAATTGTTGGTACTGGTAAATTGCTGATGTGTCAAAGAGGGTTTTATCCCGTGGAAAAATACAATCAAACATCGGTTGTCGCGGCAGAAGGTTCCATATTTACAAGCATGAACGCATCAAACAGGCCTATACCAAACGAACCAATCAGATCTCTCGAAATCCGCGCGGAAGGACAAGCTTGGTCAGTGTTGACTATTCGGTCTGTTTTTATTGTGACATTGTGTGTAATGATTGTTTACGTTTAGCAACGGGTGTCTTTCGATGTCCATTTTAGTGTTGCAAAGTGAAACATGTTACAACAGTGACTTAACCAATGGTAAATTGATTGTTAAGAAGGGTGTTAAAATAAGGTCGATCGCATTGCCAGATGAAATACCATTGGGAGTCACGTCGAAAGCAGCCAAGATTGATGATGTTAAAAACCTTTTGAAGAAGCACTTTGGCGAAACCTGGGATGCTCTTTCTATAAAAATGTGGTCTTGGGAAACACGGCCGAGATGTCAGCCGACGGCACGGAAGACCTCGGAGCAGAAGATGAGTTTTGTGAAGGACATGCAGATGAGCGAATTGCTGAACGAGTGTAATGTTTTCAGAACTTGTTTTCTAAAATGTACGTTGTTGATTTTGAGAAAGAGTTTTGGTAGGCAAGTAATGATTTCAAATAATGAAAATAAAGGTTAGCTAGTTCATTGTATCTGTTATCGTGTCAAAACAGCCTATACCTTCATGTTGTTGGCCCAAAGTTCCTTTATCCATTTGGTCACAGCAAAAGGTTCCATATCCAAATTTTGAAGCTACGTTATATCTCTTTTATACATTTTACGCTTACTTTCTTTGTTCATTTTGATATTATGAGTTGGTAAGAAATTACTGTGAGTGGATATAGGCCCTTTTGCGATGACACCCCTCATATAGTCCACGTTCGTGTGTACTATCGTACAGTCGGTCAAGAGAGTATCTGAACTCTTGTTATTGGGGTCCCTGTAGTACTATCAAACCACAAGTGTCATTTGATTTCAAATAAACTATAAATAAATGGGAATTTTAATTTGCAGTAGAGTTCATCTTCATATTAAATTTTGTTTCAATTCGATTATTTAAGGGTAATCCTATTTTTGATTTCATATACTGATTTTCTGGATCAAAATAGCCAGAAATCATATAAATATAATAAATTTAGTCAAATCAACGATGAGTTGAGAGGTTGAAATTCAGAGCTTCCAATGTTAAATGAGTATATATATATATATATATATATATATGTGTGTGTCAGTATTCTCTCCTTATAACTTCCAAACTAATCATCTAATCAAAGTAATTATTATTTTGTATTAAACTCTTGAATATCCCAACAATGTATACCTTATTTTAATTTCAAATTAATATTTTTTAATTATTATTAATTTATTTATTCATTATTGGAAATTCATTATTGGAAAAATAATTAATTGAAAAATGTATATATTTTGAGTGAAATCAACTCAGTGGAGTCTCAAACCTAGGAGTGCAAAATTTTAATTTATTTTTTCTGTAGATTTTGAGACAGTCTTTTATTCATTACGACTTGTTTTGGGAGACGGCCTAAAATGGAATTTTGAATTTACTTGAATAAAATTGCTTCTCTATACTAGAGGTCAACAACTTGGATATACTCAGTACACTCTATAGATCGGTAAAAAGCCCGACGAGCATAAATACGACGTTCTGATTTGCTACGAGTAAAATAACTCATTGCTATGTCATACAAGCAAAAGCATTCACGAGAGAGGATGAAGAATTCGAAGAGATTCCGTATTTGAGGGATGAATAATTATCGCCTTAAATGTTTTAATTATTCACTCCCACCTACAAATGTTGTTCATCGTTTGGTGAAAGAAAAGTGTAATTCTGTTCTGAATATATTTTAGTTAATATATATTTTATTATTTTTAAATTTACATTATTTATATTGCAAACTTGCGTAAACTAAATTAAAATTTGAGGAATTTTTTTAAGTTGCATCCATTTGTTGGGCTCAGTGGTGAGTGGTGCTACAGAATCAGAATTTTTCCCCCTCTTTGAATATGGATCTTTCTGCAAATTCTACTTCCAAACGGTAGCAACAAAGTTATTCATCAAGAGTAATGTCAAATGCAAGATTTCTTTATAATTAAAAGAATTGTCGGTACGTTTGAAAATATTTCGATTTTCTGATTGAAAAAGGCATAGTTGCTTTCATCAGAGAAATTAAAAGTTATAAAAAGTGCGTTCTGGGGGATTTATTAGTAGAGGTTTCAACAAATAAGCAGGCCTAGATTATTTCAAAACCTCGCTTGTTTACAAACATATCTGTCACCATGACGCTTCACAGTAGTCTTAACTTTTCCCAGGTTGTGATTGCCCCCTCGCATTTGTTGAATATTTCGGAAGATATCTCGGAAAAATCTTAAAGAACAAAAGGTTTGTGATGTAAAGCGAATTACGAATCCGAAAATACCATAGCTACACGTACGATCATATGCCTTCTCAGCTTCGAAAAATAGATAATTCCACGTAATAAATTCGTAATGCCCTTGTGAGGAAAAACTAAACGATTTCTGCTCACAAAGGCACTACGCAAACGTCTGTCTCAAGGTAAACGACGTTATCATATAACGCTGTCAGTATAATATTTATTCACTAGCTTTTACAGACGGATCCAAAGTAATAGGATATGTGGGTTGCTGCATCAGTCTTCATGATATTCTCTACAGCTACCTCCTTCCTACATCCCGCTCTGTATACATTGTTAAAGCTGTTGCTATTTATAGTGCTCTTCAGCAGATATCTACCGATACCCTCCGCAATTTCTGCATATATACTTATAGTATGCATGAGCGTGCCGCAACAGTTAGAGACTTACAATGTTAATACCCACCCAATTGTATCAGATACTCTCGACATCTTTCTATCGCTGAAAAACAAGGGATTTGACATTCTATTCTGTTGAGTCCCTAGCCATGTTGGAATTAAAGGTAATGAGCTGGCAGACCAAGCTTCAAAGACAGCTTCTACACCATTGCAACAGGCCTTTATCGGACATCATAATGTTCGAAGTTTCACTCATTCTTTTCGGCAAGAGTTGTGGAATTTGCAGGTCAACAACAAATTGCACTCATTTAAACAATCCATTTTCATCAGTGGCTAATTTTTCCCATGCGAAGGACAAATGTCAAATTGACTAGCCTTTCTATCGGACATACACGCTTCATTCATAAACATCTGCTTTTGGGTGAGAATCCTCCATTATGTGCGAATTGTGCCGTACCATACATTTAATCATTTGCCCTGATTTTAACCATCACCGTCAAAAAATTTTAAAGCCACTATTTTAAACTTTCGTGATTTGATGGGCGAAAATCTGCATCAAAATCTTTTCGCTTTCCTATACTCCATTAAATTTTTAAGCTGTATAATATTTTTTACTAAGTATACTTTTACTATTGACACGTTTTTTATTGAATGTCTTCGATCTGTTCTTTTCATTAAGTTTAAATTTTGATGTATCTTTAATTATGTTGTTCATTAATGTGTTTTATCTGAAACATGTTTCTAAAGCTGTGAGAAAATTGTCCGAATTCTATTTTTTGTCCATTTTTACCAAATTTGTATAAAATTCTTAATTTCTCACATGTTATGTCCATTATAGATTTTTAAAATTTATTTTAATTTTTATCTAGAATATAGGACCACTAGTTAAATTTAAACACTTGCTAAAAAGTTATATTTTATTGTGATTTTTAATTTGATTGTCTTCTACTATTTTATATGGCACTTGGCTCAGTTTATACTAATTTAGACCTTGTGCCGTAAAACCCGAATAACCAACCAAACATCTCTACGTTTGCTTGCACAGTCCGGCGCGAAGCTAATGTTACTAAAATGGCGATGAAGAAAATAAACATTTTAGAGAATAATGAAAAGAACATAAATAACTTGCATCGCACGCACCTGTTACTACAGTGACTAAGAATCCCACTATTTTGCTCTTACATCTCTTGGAGGAAATAAAATATAAATATTAATTTGGGAGCAAGGATAAGAGGACGAGGAAATATGTAGGTTATCTGCCCACGTCGTGCCTACCACAGCTATTTATGCATCCCATCACTGAATTGTACCACAATATCAAGATGTTAAATAATTAATCTGAACAAGGTCTCATCTTTCATTCATAAGATTAGCTTGGTATTGGTTATTACCTTTTATGGTATTCTAACTAGTGGTATCAAAGTATTGTATGAACCACATACAGGTTAATACTAGAGGAAGAGGGTACCAGACAGTGACAATCCGATAAACTTGATGAATGAGGCGTAGTTCCCTTACCTTTCTTCCGGGACCATTGGTTTCTAGAGCAGTGGATGTGACCACTAGTAAAATTGTGCTTGTGTGTGTCATTACCTTGCATTGTTTGTCTTGTGTTTGGCGCAGCTTGGCCAAATACGGCCCTTGCGTCATGAAATCCAATCCAACCAATGAACTCATCTTTCTACCATTTAACGACTTCACTTTTTAAAAGTGCATTCTAATTTAAATTAAAATATTGATGTCAATCGTTGCTTGCCGTACAAATCCTGCAATTCTGATAAAACAGTTCAAAATTCTGTGCCAATTAGACGCAGCTGCATGAGTCAGAAATTTGATTTACATTTGAAGGACTGAGAAAAAATTAAACATTGAGTTAACCCATGATTCTTATGGAAAGAAAATATCTTATATTTAATATATACTAATATTCTTTGACTAATGAAGACAATGATAACTAGCGCAATGTTTTAATGATTTTGTGTGAAATTTTTTGCTTAAGTTCTGGAACATTATTTAAGAGTATGCAAATGTGTTTGATGAAAAGCAGGTTGAATTTATTTATCTAAATATGCTGCCAGCATATTTAGATAAATGAAGCAGAGAAAAGCATGAGCCAGAGAATACTTTTGGTGCACTACACTCCGATGCTTCTATATACTTGTCCACGCTAAGAGTATACCGCTAACAAGGCTGTATATGCCTGATCGCACTTGTTAATTAAGCATCAAATACCTTTTTAAGTTAAGATCATTGAAATTCTAGTGTTTTTCACAAGCACTGGTCTCTACCTAAGATTAGTAAATTGAGGTATTGAGGTGCAGACTCTTATATTTAGCTCTTTTACTAATGATAAAGATAAGAGCTAAAGCTTAATTTAATTTAGCTAAACAAGCTGTATTTGTAACAAAATGCATTTTATAAGGTCAACATTAGGATAATTTAACTTATTTTGTACATACCGGAGCTTACGACTTCATGAACCGACTTTTGAATCTGCAGAGCCATAAAACCTAGCATTGAAAAAACTACTAAACCACTGAACAAACTAGTCAGCATGTCACCAATTCCTATGATAAGAACATCCCTAAAAAGAAAAACAAAGCTTTAGTTTACTTTAATACTCAACCTAAAAAAAACCGTAACTGATCAACAAAATAGAAATGTGGCAAAACTCATCAAAAACACTCACGTCACTATAGATACCTAGTAAATTTCATACTTACATTTTTAATTTCGAATATTTACTACAACTTTTTAAAGTAACGGAAAAATAACTTTCTGCATTATCTTAACTTTAATAATTTTTATTGCAACAAGACTGACAAAATTTGAACAAAATCTATCGTGGTAGTTTATTTTATTATTCTTACATGGTGGCAAAAACATTTCATTTACTGCAACTTCTTTTCTCTTCTGTATAGCAATCCGATGAATTAATATAATAAAAAAATTAGTGTACAAAAGTATATTTTTATTTTCTGCAGGGAATCCAAAATTTTGCCATCCTTAAATTTGCCTCTTTAGGCTGCAACCTATTTGGAAATACAGTTCTGATAACGATTCTGAAGTAGATTTCAATGTTGATTCCGTGTGGAATTAATAACAGCTTATAACTGAAACCATGGGCGTCACCAGTACCAAATTATTGGGGATGACTCAATAGATAGAGTACAGATTACGAGGGATCTAAGGGGGTCCCTCTGGAAAATGTTGAAAAAATTAAGGACTAAAAACACTTTTTGAGGTATTCTGAATGCCTCCGACAGTATTTTAAAGGTACTTAAATCTCCTAAAATTAGGACTCAAAAATTCAAATTGTTTTTCAAAAAAATATGGGGGGGGGACGCTTCTCCCCCTTCCCCCGGTGGTGACGCCCGTGACTGAACCTACCATCACACTTCGTGCCTATTATCCTGAAACTCTGTACCAGTTTAACCCTCTAAGTGGTTTCGACGAGATTTCTCATCCATCAAGATATGATCACTTTTGCTATTGACGAGATATCTCTTTATCAAGATTTTTATGATGACAAGATCAAGACCTGGTCAATTTTTTTCTAATGACGAGATATCTCGTCATCAAGATCAGGTCAGTTTTGATAATGAGATACCTCATCGATCTGTATTTAAAGAGAAAAAGAGACTAACGGTTCAGTGTGAAACCTTTTATATTCCATTCCACGTGTAAGGAATGTGACAATGACCTGGGATCAAAAAAATAGTCTGTCTGAAAAGTAGACCGACAACACAGAAATACAAATATAATGGAGTCATTTTCAGAACCTTCTGAAAATCAGTTAGAATATGCACGAACTAAATTTTCAAATACTTTATTTGAAACGGCTCTTTTTAAATCTGATAACAGAACTCGTTAAATTTCCCATAAACTTCACCCTACTAAAGAAACTATTCCATGTTATTTTTCCTGTTACATGTCATTGGTTGGAAATGAAACCATTGATATCAGAACAAACCGTTTGACATATTACTCAAAAATGTAACATTGTTATCTATAAATGAAAACTGCTGCATAGATTAGAATAGTCTGGGAATTGCATGGGAAATAATGCAACAATGAGTGATGCGTGTTCCCAAATAAATACTAACTCATTTCCTCTACGCAAGAAACAATGTTCCATTCATTCGTTTCCCACAAAATGGGTCATTTGTACATAAAAAGCGGACGTAGATTGGGACAACACCCTTCTGTAGCAAAACCCATTGCTTTACTCACTTTATCAAGTTGTTATGAAACTTGTTGTAACTGGCATAGGTTATCATTCCACCCCCAGCTATGCTGAATGAGTAGAAGACTTGGATAGCAGCATCTTGCCATACCTGTAAATAAATTTCGAAATTTTATTGAAAAATCTTTTATCTGTTATTAAAAGCTAACCCAACTGGTTAACTTTATTCGTGTTTGGGAAAGAAATCCTTATTATTTGGATTTTTACGTTTCATTTTTAGATTCAAAAGGGAAAAGGGAGGGAGAATATCCATCAATTTAAGAAAACGGTCCGTAATCCCGGCCACAAACTGGAACAGAATGCGACAAAACATACGACATGCGCATGTACAGAAAACATATCGGTACCCATGCGTGTTTCAGCCAATTAAGTGTGTATTGCCTAACTGTGAGTCTACTTCGCCGACTTACAAGTTAAACACTAAGTCAAAACAAAAGGAAAAAATTAAACTCACTGAGTGTGCTTCTCAAGACGAAATCTAACCTTCATGCAAAATAATAAGAACTTAATGGACATCACCAGTCTAAAGATCGTCACATTCTGGTATAGAAAAGCTAAAAACTCATATCTTGAAAATTTTGACTAAGTGTGTTTCACTCATAAGTCGACGATTGACCATGAAAAGCTGAGGAAGTTACAAAACCCATAGCTGAACGCCACTTGAATCATATCTCTCGCTCCTCTTCAAAATTTCCACAACTGTTCCAATTACTCGCTCCTCATATACATATGAAATAGAATACAGACAATAATTTTCCATTTTATTTTTCAACTTTTCTGTGAATCTGGCGATAACTGCGCGACGTCAGGGGAACCGTTCTGCCAGACAACTGGGTTCAGCCCTGACCGCCGCCACAGGAGTCATAGTTTCGAGACAAACTGTTTACAGGAGCCTCAGACAGGTTGGTCTCTATGCCAGACGATCAGCAGTTTGCATCCCCCTGATGTCTGCACAGAAACGCGCGCGCTTGCAATGGAGTTTGGAACATCGGCAGTGGAGTCGACAACAGTGGGGCAATATCGTTTTCAGGGACAAGTACAGATTTAGTCTGTAAACTGATTCTCGTCATACCACGATCTGGAGAGAACGTGGAAACAATTGTCACCCTGAAAACATCACGGAAAGACATCGTTTTCCTTCAGGGGAGTCGTGGTCTGCTGCAGGCATCATGCTGGACGACCGCACAGACCTCTACACCTTTGACACAGAGTCTGTTACCGGTCAAAGATAGAGACGAAGTCCTTGAGCCAACCGTTCGCCTGTTTCGATGTGCTGTCGGTTCTGGTTTCATATTCATGGATGATAACGCACCTCCTTACCGTCCAGCCCTGGTCTACGCCTTTCTTCAAAGTGAAGATATCCACCGCTTGCAATTCCCTGCCAACTCTCCTGATCTGAATCCTATAGAGCATGTGTGGGATATGCTCAGGAGACATATTGCAGTCCTTAGCCACTCACCAAGCTCCGTTCTAAAATTGAAAACTGCTCTCCTTGAGGCTTGGAACTCTGAGCACACAACTCATCCATACCCTCATCGAAAGTATGGGAAATCGTTACGCAGCATGCGTGGCTACCAGAGGTTCCCACACACCGTATTAAATTTCAGCATCACATTATTTTAATCATTCTGTCTCATTAAAGTTTACACTCATATTGTGAACCTTTTTCTTTCATAATAAAAATCATTATTATCCTTGTTTTGCATTACTTTATTCTTCTATAACCCTATTAAACCCGCATACACGTTTCCTTCCATTCCGATGTAGATTTTCTGAAATATTCACATAAACAGCAATTATGATTAACTTTTGGACATGAGTGTATTTATGGAGGTGGCGAAAGTATGTAAATAGACCCACTTCATAGACTCCAAATTTTAATGTAATAAAAACTTAACCATAACAGTTAGTAAAAATCATATACGAGAGACACGATGGTAAATGGAAACCAAATAGTGTTACAGCTGTTTAGATATATGCAAGATATAGTGGCATTCGTGTGTTGTATTTCGATTAAGATGATTCACATCAGACTCGTGGAAAGCAGGTTCGTGAGATTATGGCTTAGCTAGGGCCCGTTGGAATTACCCCAGCAATGTCCTCACATTGAATACCATACAGGAAAATGATCGTAAATACCAAGGTCAAACATTCCCGACTTAATAATTACAAAGATATAACTAAAGAGAAAGACTGAATTGCTTGCTAAGGTCTCAGTTTTAACAGGATTTAGCAGACTCAGTTTCCTATAGCTCTAGGTCTGTGACAGACCTAGAGCTATAGGAGTCGCTTATTTTCGGGTTCTGTCACTGAACATGACTACCTGCAAAATCATCTCTATCAAATTGGCTTGTTAGCTCTCCAATTTACCATGTGTAGTCTTTCAGACACGACAAAAAACAACCCCAATTGCTGCCCTGACCTTATTGACATCGTAATGTGTGTATGAATAATATTGTTGATAGAGTTCCTTATTTCATTTCCGTTTCAATACTATATTGGTCTGCCAGACAGAGACTTGTGTATAAAAGGCTGAGGTCTGACGTATGATAAAAAGGGTTCGGTGATCTAAGCTCCTATTTTTTAGAGTTTATATTAACGTGATGAAAAAATGTACCGTTATGTGCATGAGTTTGTTGAAATCTGGAACGAGATAGAAATACATTCCATCGGCGGCTCCTTCGAGAGTCACTCCGCGGATGAATAGGATGATCAAAATAACGTATGGGAATGTAGCTGTGAAGTATACTACCTGGAAATAAAGAAACGATTCCGATCTGAATGCTCAATTACTTTGCAAAGCATTTAAGTAACAATTACAAAAACAATAACAAAATAATCTTAGCAAGCAATAAAATTGCCCTTCTTGGGACATTCCTGAGCGATAATTGATGGTTTACGCTGGTTTTTTCTCTATTGTCCGGCTCCGGTAAATTGGAATATACACTGAAGAGCCAAAACATTATGACCACCTACTCAATAACGCGTTGCGCTTCCTTTGGCCTGCAAAACAGCTGCAACTCGCCTGGGCATAGATGCCACAAGTTCTTGGTGCATGACTGGAGACAGGTTGTACCAAATGTCTAAGCAGCGGTCACGCAAAATCGAAATAATCGGACATGGTTGTGTTTGAGCTCTGAGCTGCCGCTCCATGACATCCTAAATGTGCTCTATCGGATTAATATCCGGCGAGTTATGTGGCCAGGACATTAAGTGGAATTCATCAGTATGCTCCTCAAACCACTCCAACACAATCCGAGCCTTGTGACATGGGGCGTTGTCCTGCTGGAAGATTCCATTTCCAGTTTGGAAGACAGACGCCATGTAAGGGTGCAACTGATCCGCAATGATGTTCAGATAGTTCGCAGCGTTCATGGTCTGTTCTACCACAACTACGGGTCCCAGAGCCGCCCATGAGAACGTTCCCCAAAGCATAGTACCGCCACCACCAGCCTGTATATGACCTGCTGTACAAGAGGGGAGCAACTGTTTGCCTGGCAGACGGCGTACCCTGACACGACCATCGACGTGATGAATGAGAAATCGGGATTCATCTGACCAGGCAACTCTCATCCATGGTCCAGTCTCGATGTTCCCGGGCCCACTGTAGGCGTAGTTGACGATGACGCTTGGTCAACAGAGGCACACGAGTGGGACGTCTGCTGCACAGTCCCATATCCAACAGTGTCCGCTGAACTATGTGTTCCGAAACACTTGCGCTTCGACCTGCATTGTATTGGGCTGTCAGCTGAGCCACTGTCTAGCACCGATTTTGCTTTACCAAGCGGGACAGTCTCCGACGTCCTTTTTCTTTAATGACGCGTGGACGACCAACACCTTGGAGTCTACTGCTGGTGTCACCGTCATTTATCCACTTTGCATGAATACTAACAGTAGATCGTGAACACCCTACCAGTCGTGCAGTTTCGGTGATACTCGTTCCGAGTCTTCGGGCCGTTACGATCTGCCCTCTAACAAATTCGCTTAGATCAGCAGCCTTTCCCATCACTCGCAAAAGTGCAAGAATGATTACTTACCTTCTCCAGCAGCAGTTAAATACCATTCTCACTTAATCACGTGCCCTCCACGTCATCCAGACGAGTTCATTGAAAAATGTGGGGATGGTCATAATGTTTTGGCTCGTCAGTGTATGTCATGTGGTATGGAACGAATCTACTCCTTAAATTATGGGACAGGTTAAACGTAAACAATGTGTTCCCATACTTGGTGCCTTTATCGAGGATTCTGGCGCCAAGTTTATCGTTCGAAGCCCAAGACGATAGCGGTGATTACAAGTTGGCGAAATAAATCATTTTTGTAGGATATTTTACGGAACGCGTATTTTTGTGGGAAATCATTGAATTCAAAAATTATTTTTCAGTTACAAAATCTACGTTACATTTTTTTCGTAATCTGGAAGTAGTTCAAAATTGCAAGAAGTTGTCCTTGGAGATCTTTCCCTTTTCGATTGTTCCCTGACCGTCGCCAATAACCCGTTGTGTTGCTCCATTGCTACGTGAATTCAACCACCTACCTATCTATCTTCCGTTGCATTCTTTACGAAAATTAAAAACAAATTCCGTGGCAACCAAAAAACTATACTATTTATGTCTTACTTATTCTTTCATATGACATTCAATGGAATGATGCTTCGATGATGAGTTCTGAATTTTTATGGTGTTCCATTTCCATAAAAAGTTTGACTCCATTTCTTTCGTTCAGAGTCGAAAAATAACTCTTAAGCTTATTGGTTACAGCACTTTGGGGAATTTATTTTCTTTCTATGGCTAACAAGGCTAGGGTTAAATGTACAGTTGGTGTGTATCAGTTGAGTCAAGTGGAATACATGATGGTACTCCACTTGACTCAACTGATCATTTGGCAAATAAATAAGGAGACAGGGGCGCTAACTTTTAGGGACCTTTGCCCCTTGCCCCTCCCCTTATATTTTGGAGCCCAGTGTTCCGAACACGAGGAACTCATGCTGTATGTATACACGTAATACGAGTTAGGGAATGTATAAACAAAACAAATTGGTCAGAAACACACCAGGTAAGTAGGTAGTAGTTAAAATCGCACTGGAGCAACACAACAGGCTATTGGCGACGGTCCGGGATCGATCCCGAAGGGAAAGATCCGAAGACAACGCCTCGTAATTTTTCAGATGATGAGAACAACATCGGAGCTGGCACCCCCAATCTCCATGCTTCTACACCACACCAACGTGAGTACATTGAGGCCACGACAGATTTAACGAGCACCAGTCCCAGTGTACGCAACAGTCTTTGACTGGACCTAGTTTTGAACTCGCACCCCTCCAGTTGCTAATCCGTTGTTCTTCCAACTGGGCTACCTCGACCCTCAGAAAGCAGACTTGTGTATTTATATATAAGTTTTAATATGCCAATCCCCCAATTATTTCCCCAAATTAGCGCTCGCGCTTTCTAGGCATGGGCAATTTGTTACCAAATTGCATATATGACTTTGCGCTCGATTTTATTCTGTGATAACACAGGTTGTCCAGAAGTTGAATTTTTAATGCAAATTAATGGTTATTTTAACCTTATAGTAAGATATTTAAACTTAATATTGGAAGAAACTATGGCAAATTACTTAGAATGAAAATAAATTTTATGTAAAATGGAATTCGCTTTGATTAGTATAACTAAAAGGGTATAAAACTATTAAATATTTTGAATTCTAAGATAAATTTATTAGTAGTATAACTGGTAGAAAGCCATAAACATTTAAAATCTCACCCTTCCGGACGTTTTGATGCCTTTCAAAAGACTGAGGACAACAATGATCCAAGCTACCAGCAGGCTTACCATCAGAGGCCATTGGATCGTACCGAAATTCCCAAATGTGTCAGATTTACCTAACATATAATTGCTGAAAAAAAATCATAAGTAATATTATTCTTTATACATGGAATGTGAATAGTATACACAGCATAAGATTTATACTATTCGCATCTCTATATGTGATATTTCAGAATGAACATTAGATTCAGAATGAACATATTATTCTTTATACATGGAATGTGAATAGTATACACAGCATAAGATTTATACTATTCGCATCAATATATGTGATATTTCAGAATGAACGGCAAGCTAATTATTTTTCTTATTTCTCATATGGAGAAGTAGAAAAGGGTGATGTTAAAGTTTCTGTTGCTATTTCAACAAACGAGGTCTGATTACCTATGACAGTAAAACTAAGCTTTTTATTTTAACAATATTTTTATTAATACTTACTTTTTATTATAACCATATATTAATGACCAGGATAAGAATTCTTGGAGTGTCAGAAAAAGTTACATATGGGATAATATATATTGGTATAATATCAGAGATAATAACATTTGGATAGGTGTCAGAATCGGAATGCTAAGTAATATCCAGGATAAAAATAATCGACATAATAACAGCCCATGAAAATTTTCTATGTATTAAGGATTATGAAAGATTAAATACTCATTGTTTGCATAAGGTTCTATGCCACATTCTATTAACTTATTTTTTTAATTTGTAGTTATCTGTACATGATTATATAAAAATATTTAGGAAAAGTTGTGTAGGAATGTAAAATTAAATGGAGTGCATTTCCTAATGCTCTTATATGCATGCATTTTTTGCACGGCCAGAGAAATCCTTCATGTGAGGATATGGCATATGATGATTAGGAATTAACATTAAATCAATTTATTAAATGAACTAAAGTAATTAACTTAATTAATCCAGCTACATAAAATGTTCTTAACTGAGTCTTACATGGGATAATCTACCCTTATTCAAAAAACATAATTAAACTACTCGAATGGAAGAATTTTATACATAAGAATTTATGATTATAAAAATAAATTTTACTGTTGCAAATTCATGTACATACTTCAAGTACTCTTCGGGTGCCGATACCCTCATGGTATCAGGAATATCTGTTAGATTCTGTATCGCAGCGAAAGTTGCATTGTAACAAGTTCTAAAGTTGAATACATTGCTTTCGTTTTGAGCTTTACAAGCATGATAATCCATGTCATTGAAACAACCTAAAAAATAGACAATGATGCCAATTACTCAATTGTGTCACAAGTGTTTAATAGTGCAACATATTTTTAAAAGTCGGAAACGTTTATTTTTGGTCTTTTCATTTATAAATATAATGTCATTTAAAGGTTACTAGCTTTACTTTCCTGCTTCAGACAAAATAAGCCGCGTCTGTTTCTTCAGCAGTTTCGTTGCGTCGTCGAAAGGTTTTTTGAGCTTTTCCCACTTCACGTGCTTGTGTTCTTTCATCCGATTGTTCTGCTCGTGCCAGCTTTTCATGTTTTGTGTGTATTCGAGCTTGATTAAAATTTGGTCTCTTCCTGCGTGATATTCTGTATTAAATTTTCCTCCTATGGATCTAATGCAACAACGTAGCGAGGAGAAAATACTTTGTTGACCTAGAGATTCCAGATATAATAAAGTGTGAAAATTTCATGACTCCATACCTCAGCGTTTTAGAGTTTTTGCTGCTTCAGACAAACATATTTCTTCTTTGTAGTTATATACGATTAAGAGCCTTCAGGTAGGTAGGTATTTTCAATTAACGTCACACTGGAGCAACACAACGGGCTATCGGTGATGGTCCGGGATCAATCCCAAAGGGAAAGATCCGAGGACAACACCACGTAATTTTGAACCACGGTCAGATGACGAGGCAACACCTGAGCTGGCACCCCACTCTCCAAACTTCCACACCACGCCAACGTGAGGACATTTGAGGCCACGACAGATTTAACGTGCACCAGCCCCCTTTGTACACGACGGTGTTTGGCTGGATTCGAACTCGCAACCCTTCGGTTGCAAGTCCGTTACTCTTCCAACCGGGCCACCGCAGCCCAAAGAGCCTTCAGAAGAAAAAAGCGTTGCAATGTATAATCTGGTCCGACAGGGCCCTTTATCTACTTTCCAAGTCCCAGTTCCAAGTTAGATGACGGGTCACAGTTCCAAATTAGATGGCGAGACAGTTCCAAGTTTGATGATGAGCCACAGTTTCAAGTTATATGACGGGCGACAATTCCTATTTAAATGACGGTCCACAGTTCTAAGTTATATCACGAATTCCAGTTCCAAGTTAGATTACGATCCCCTGTCCCACGTTGGATGACCAGCCACTGTTTCAAGTTAGATGACGGTCTACAGTTTCAAGTTAGATGACGAGTCGAAGTTCCAAATTAAATGACGGGCCATAGTTCCAAGTTAAATGAGGGATCACAGTTCAAAGTTAAATGAAGGGACACAGTTCTAAATTGTATTTTCTGTTCCTGATGCTGCAAGATGCATGCACCTTATACCATTATTGTAATTCTTTTCGGCATTTTATAATAAATGCTTTCTAGCGCGTGTAAGGGGGTCGTTGTACCACCTCGAGTAGGCTGGAGATATTCCCGGCCACCCCTTGATCGGCCTTACGCCCCATGTTGACAAGCCGGGTTGATTGAGTTAAAAAAAGTTAGGACCCCATGATATAAAAATATGTATCCTAAATACTCAATGTATAACTTGCACGAATGGTCAACTTTTCTCGTTTCCTTTATGCAATTGTACACCTTTCTTATAAAAACAAACATATTTATAAATTTTTGAGCTTAGAAAACACACTGCAGTTAAAGTCTTGTCTCTCTTGACTGCAGATAAAAAACGTCCCAAAACTTTCCACATCTCCCTGAGACCTTTCTTGGGCCATTGTACCATTGTACTCCCAAATGTGGCGTCCTATGGTAAGAGTTGTTAGATGTTTCAAAGAGAACCAATAATGTGTCAAAAACTTAGACCCTAAAAACTCACATAATACGCTTTCTAAAAACAGCATAACCCAAGAATAAGCACCCACTCACCAATCCATTTATAACCTTGTGACTATTACAAATGCTAAAAAAAAACATAGGATGTGACTCATTTGTAACTAACTATTATTCCTCTCGTCAGATCACAAGCGCCATTTAACGTCTCATTTCGTTTCGAAATCCGACTTCCAAAGAATTTCTTTTGTTATCCGAACAAACGAGACTGCGGTATTTAGCAAATGAAAAATTGGAAAAATTTTGGTAAGCACGTGAATGTCTGATGCTATTATATTCCGCGTCTGCTATCAAGGTTAAACGGAGAATGCCGATGGGATGCTTTTATAATTCGTCTTGCTCTCGCTCTCAGCACTCGCAGATTGCAATTGAACAAGGGCAACAAGTTTTTTGAAGGACGTGCGAGGCATTTCTGTACTTGGATTACACTTTTTAGCATCCATTATTACATGATTTATTAAGAAAATGAATCAGTTGGTATCGTTGACGGACCCGGATCTGAATTAACAGCTCGGTTACGTCGAAGATTCACTGTCTGAGGATATTACGCAGGAGACAGAAAATAAAGTTATGTGCCAATCGATCCAAAATTTCACAATAAAATCGAGTAGGCTATGTCGCAATACGGCAGCAAGGTTTTACGTAAATACGTCTCGTTAGCGCATGGCATTTATTCGGGTGTAGTAAATGAAGGAATGACAAATTCAGTAGTCAATTCGGTGATTATCGAGAGTTGACCAATTGCCCTTCCACGTATGTTCAATGCATTTCTGCTTAGCTTTTCGACGTATATATGCCGACATTATAAACTCTTATTGTTTCAAATACGATCCAAAGTTTAACAACCAACACTGTATTTGATTTCACTCCTAATGTCTTAAATAGATAGATATCAATGTTAGCTTTCGTTTGAGACCGATTTCGACATCTTAGCACTTTGCGGTCCCGAGTTGTATTCATTGGAAGTTTGCCCGGGCAGCGTAAAGTTCCAAAACGCCCCACTCCCCCTTTTATCGCAGCTCAGGTGTGACCTCGTCATCTGACCGTGGTGGTGTTGTCTCGGATCTTTCCCCCTTCGGGTTTGATCCCGGACCGTCACCAATAGCCCGTTGTGTTGCTGCAGTGTGACGTTAATTAAAATACCTACCTACCCCGGTTTATTGCGGCGCTAACTCAAGGTCACTGACAAGTCTTTGCTCCCTCAGCTATCGAATAACCCTAGGTTGTTTTGGTTCGTGTTGATAGTATAGAAATTATTAGATCGTACTCGATGCCCATTTTTCCTAACGCTCAACTTTCCGTTTTGGCCACCTTGTACTGGTCTGATTTTAAAGACATTCACTTCAATAGACTATTTATCCGTTCATATTGCCATACAGAAAAGGGCATCTACGTATATAACAGCGGAAAAAAAGCCCAAAAATTAACGAAAGGAAAGCATAATATAGAATAAAACAAGGAATAAAGCATACAAACAAGTAAAATATTAGTTTTTTCGAAGTCAATGATTAAATTTTTAAAAGCTTCTGAATTACTGAAGAAAATATTTAGCCTTGATGGTAAACTGTTTGTTCATAAATTAGGAAATTTTAGTTTTTTCAGTCAAAGATAAAAATTTTAATAACTTCAGAAACATCAATGAAAATGTTCAAGTTGGTGGTAAGCTATTTGTTATCTTCATAAATTGGAAAATTGATTGATTTTTTAAGTAACTCCTGATATGAAATGCTTTTAATGATATTTTAAGTATATTATATATGCAAGCGCGTGGATATTTTTCTCATATTCATGTACCTTTAGATTCTGCTTTGGTTAGTATTTTAGTTATGCAAACTGCAATGAAAACAAAGCGTCTTCATAAGATTTTTAAGCCCTTGCTACTGAATATAGGACAACATATATGATATGGAAATGGACACAACAACAACGTATACTATAAAAGGATTTCAAACTTGAATCAAGTAATAAAAGCATCTAAATTTAATCCATTTTGATATTCAAGTATGAGTGAACATATTCCGCCTATTATTCCTGTGATGGATGACGCCTTAAGTGAATACGTGTTAGGAATACAAGCTGCCAGTCATGCTCTGATTCCAGTCATGTTTTCTGTTATTCCTTTAAAAAGCATTCATTGAAGCAGGTAAGTGGAAAAGTGAAACTTTCGTGGAAAATCTACCTAGTGGAACGACAATGAATATTTTAAAAATCTCATATCTCGTCTTGTTTTAGAGGGAAAAACAGACATTTTAACTTTTACTCTTTCAGCTGCCAAGGCAAATGACATCTAAATAGCCTTGAGTGCATTCATCTGAATTAAAATAATCTGGGAACCAAGGCTTAGTGGGTAATTAACTCCTTTAGACTCAGTGTGAAAAATGTCAATATTCTATTCCATAGTTTAATTTTATTGATCTGATGAAGAGTTTTCCATTGTTACTTTCCTTAAAAAGTCTTCTCTGAAAAGAGGTAAATGAAGAATTAGGTGTTTTTTCTCCTAACATCCCCTGATAGCGGATTTGGAACTGAATGACAGTACTTAGAATTATTATTGTTTCTAATGCCAGACCACTGACCTCTTCGGTCTTCGGCACTACAAGGAACAAGCTGATGACAATTTGTGAGGGAGAAAGCACTCAGTGGATGGCCGCCGCTAAATCCCAACAGGGGCAATCACCAACGCACGCTTAGAAATCGGGATTCGAATCCAGGATCTATTAGGAGGTAGAAAAACGCTTTGACCACAACACCAGTTAGTCTAAGACCGTACACATGGGATTAGTCATTTGAATATGCATCCGATCGTAAATGTAAACACATTACATGAAATGAAACATAAGGTTGGTGAATTAAATATTTTACAGCAATGGGATCTCAATCCATAGACTTTTGTAGACCCGTGTCTTGGAACTGATTGAAGTTAGTAACGTTTCACAATTCTTCGTTTCAAATCAAAGGAAGCACAACAAACATGTAAGGATTTGAAGTATGTCTCCATGCTATCAATTAAGTTCCAGAAGCACGGATTCAAAGTATTAAAAAGCGTACGAATCAGAAAAAGGTAGATCCGATATCGCAGAAAAACCATCTTTCCAGATTGGGGACGAGAAAATTTCCCGTACGATAAGGGAGAAAGCGCAGAATCGTGCTTTGACTGTGTTGAAACGTGTGGTTCGGCTAAGAATGGGTTTTATTATTAAACGAACGAAATAATGATATCAACAGAGTGAATACGAACCGGGGATCTTACGGCGTGCGCGCGTGAACTAAAATGCCGTTCAAATACAGCACACAAACACTTTCCTTTGATGTACCGATACACGGAGCGGATCGGGTTGGCGCGTGTTCGAAGTTGCACAACATTGCGCGGTTCGCCGTCAGTACAGCCCGAGCAATCCCGCGCTGCTCGCCTTTGTTTGGTTCTGCGCAGTTCTGCGCGGCCGGTGTGAACCCGGCTTAAAGCCGATCATCGGGACGTTGAAGGAGGTATTTTTGATAGGTACGTTGACAATTTTATGACCGGTGGTCAGTGGGGGACTTTTGCCGTTGTTGACTCCTGACCCCAAGCTCTGATATGGACGCTACATTGGTAAAATACCGTGCAGAATGAATGGCATTGTTGCAACATTTTCTCATGAGAATATGATAGTGGGTGTGGCAATTCCAGATATGTTCGAGAACTTTGTATTTCTTCAGATAGAGGGAAGAGACCTCATTATCCAATAGAAGTGGATTCCATCACATTGAGCTTAAGTCTACGGATGGAACTCAATCGGTTTCTTGGAAAATTGATAGGCAGAGGAGGTTCCACTGCTTGGAAACTTTGCAGTCCTGTAGAATTTGACGACACTGAATTTTTTTTCTTTTTGGAAAAACGTGAAAGGAATTCTGCATCAAGAAAAAAAGTAATGTCTTTCTCACATGCGCCACAGAATAACAGCCATCAAAACAGCTTACTCAGATGAAAAATTTCGTTTTGATGCCTGGTTTGTAAATAGTGCACACATTGAGTTATATCCTTCATTTAACCAACATTCATTTAACATTGTGCTCCGATAAAATATGTTATATCGGTTTATGCTTCAAAACTAGCAAACACCATGCAGCTCTTTTTTGAGCATTTTAAGTAGCGCAGGGGACAACTGTTCATCCAGGAGTTTTCCCAGAGATACTGATATATTCTAAAATATGGGAAGGAGTTGCAGGGGTTGTGGAGCATGGACCAAAGTGGAAAATTCTTAATTCCAGCACAAAAGTCATGGATCTTGTGTGCGCTCACTTCTAAGTCTTGACAGAGCAGTCTGGTTCAGTTTTGAACCTATAAAAAGCAATAACAGTTCAGGACGCTTTGCGGGGTACCATGAATGTTGGTGAGGGTCAGATCATGATTACTGTTTTTTATTTATACAAGGATATCGACTTCTTTTAAACAACAATGGAATTAAATAATATATTAGATACGGACAATTACTTTATCTCTTTTATACTATATCTTGATCGCATATCGTTGTCCCATTGAGAAAGAATTACAGATGCTGTTTGATTAAGAGGAAACTGAACGAAATATGTCTTTCTGCTCTAGTTGGTAAGATACTGAATTACAATTCCACCAGGCATTCAAAAATAGATACAAATCCTCAAAATCTTCAAACGAGTTTTCAAAAACTGTTATTTGCAACTTGGAACATTTTAAAATTGAAAAATCACTTACGATCTGTATTGAATTCGTGATTACAATACTGCCATTGTAGATCGGTGCGGAAAGAGTCGACAAAGTAGAACAACGTCCACGCAATGATCATATTGTAGTAGATTGAGACGAGGGAAGCTGCTATTACCATTGCATATCCAACTCCTGATGGAAAGATTAAAATGTTATTTTACATTGTACATTACTTGCTTTTGCACACATATTTAATTGTAATTTGGTATCAATGTTGTACTTTTCTACTGAAGACTCAAGTTAGTATTCAGCCCAAGATAGAACACTTCTCTAAAATTTAAAAACTGATTTTAATAAGTAAGCTGCGTATTAAATGAACGCATGAAACGTTTCATAAATAAATTTCATGTCCGCATGCTTTCAAAAACTGAAGGTATTCTGCAAATATTTGTAACGTTAATTAATGAAATTGTTTTGAAATATATTTTAAATGCACATATGAAACAGAATATACTTTATCACTATAAAGGTGATTGAATTTTAGAAAAACAACTTAAATAGTTCCAAGACTGTATAATCCTAAAATTTACAATTCACTTCAAAAATTAAACTGCAATAGACAGTATCTAGATCTGATAATTTTTCATATAAATTGAATTTTTATTACCTTTAAATAATGGTGCTATAGAGCTGAAAAGTTTGGATGGTCCTAAAGCGCTGTATTGACCCATGGTGAGTTCCAAGAGAAAGATAGGCATACCAATGAGAAAAACCATTATAACATAAGCGAGAACAAAAGCACCTGCAAAAATATTAAGTTACATAATAAATACAAGATGCAAAATATATGCTTACGAATACGATTGCAAGGCAATGGAAAAAAACGTTTAAATTCATTACAGCTTAAAAATATAAAAGAACTTTATTTACTAAAAGTATTATATATCAAACCATTATATTTAAATTCATTTTATAATTAGTCTCAGATACAATGAAGGTTTATCTTAATTGCAAAAATACAAAGACAAGTAGTTATACTTTAAGAAATATTTCTACTCTTGGGGTGTGGGAATCAATAGGTTAATTGCGCTTTTTGTGAACTTTTAAACTTATGAGCTATTACAGACTAATATCTCAATTCTGCCATGCTAATCATGTAGGTAATACCCCTAAGTTTGATCATTTAAGGTTAAAGGTTGCTATGTTCTGTATATCGTCGTTTTGCTTTCAAAATCTCGTAAGACAAAATCAAAATTTTTCAGAAGCGATGAAAAACTAGACGCCAAACTGTAGACCAGTTATGAGATACTATGTTTAAAAATTCGCTGATGAGGGCTTTATAAGGTGATTTAGATTTAGGAGCTTTTGAAACAAGTCTAGTAATCACATATTTGTAACTAAATATTGTTAAAACCTCAAAACTGGAAAGAAATTGGACATTCGAGGTTTGGGTAGCAGAGCGGATAGTAAGTATCTGATAGTTAACATCAGCTAACAATGTGATTACTTCATGAACTGTTGATTGAATGAGTGTTTTTACTATTTCATTAGATGTCAAATGCGTAGGCAGCACCGTAATAACAGTAAACCCTAAACTATCCAACATGAGAATACTGCCTTCCAGGGCGTAGAGAGGGATGGCCATAGGAGTCCAAGTTCAAGCTCTTTTTCTATTTGGGTTAAAAGGACTCTCCTGCAAGGAAGTTTTTAATGAAATTTGATAAAAAATATTTATGATTTCCTATCATTTTTGTTAAAAAGTATTAAGAACTTTGATCCATTATGTCACAATTCCAGTAATTCCGGCAAAATCAGAACTGTTACTTTTATACAATAGCCATTTATCAGTTTGCTGATTCTTTCTATCGATTAATCGTTTTTATACGTATTAAAATACTTATTCGATACTTGAAAGTACTCGATTCTTAAAAGTACTCGATTCTTAAAAGTACTCGATTCTTAAAAGTACTCGATTCTTAAAAGTACTCGATTCGTAAAAGTACTCGATTCTTTTAAGAATCGAGTACTTTTAAGAATCGAAAGTACTCGAAAACCAAGTATTCGATTCTTCAAAGTACTCGATTCTGCCCATCTATAGTGCAAACAAAATAACTACAGAATCTGCCTTCCTCCAAAAACAGAACCAGGCGATTTTTTTTATTTGAACGACAGAATCTAGCTGAGGTAGATAAAGCAATTTCATTTTTCCAGTCTTACCTCCTCCGTTCTTGTAACAGAGGTATGGGAACCTCCAGACATTTCCCAGGCCCACTGCAGTTCCGAGACAGGCAAGTATGAAATCGAATCGGCCTGTCCAGTGGCCTCGCTCGGGGACGTCTTGAAGGGACACCTCTGTGGCAGTGGACTCAGTGTCCATCGCCATGACTGCCTTCTCCTTTCCTGCCGTCATTCTGAACTCGATTTCTGTAACAACATTCTTTGTTAGAAACTTTGTTATTGCCAAATTAAAGAAACCAGAGACAGGTAATTAACGTCGCACTGGAGCAACACGACGGCGGTCCGAGATCAATTAGGAAGGTCCAAGGATAACGCCTCGTAATTTTGAACCACGGTCAGAGCCACCTGATCAGGCACCCCACACTCCAGACTTCCACACCAAGCCAACGTGAGGACATTTGATGTCATGAAAGATTTAGCGTACACCAGCCCCCGTGTACACGAGTCTGGTTGAACCGAGTTTCGAATTCTCAACCCTCGAGTTGCCAATCCGTTGCTCTTCCAACTGGGCTACAAAGAAACTAGAAGACCCGATCAAGCATACTGGACTGAAATTCCTACTTATAGCAATTGATTGCAGTATCGTCGCTCACTTTTCATGCCTTATTTAAATCCGTTTTTAACTGATTATTTTTACAGCTCAGTTGGTAGAATCGCGGATTAGCAACCGGAGGATTCCGAGTTCGAAACTCGATCCCACCAAAATCGTTGTGTACGTTAAATCTGCCGTAGCCTCAAATGTCCTCACGTTGATGTGGTGTGGAAGTTCGGAGAGTAGGGTGCGTTGCTTAGTTACTTTGATCATTTTTTGCTACTCGGGCTAATTTTACCGAGACCTATAGCTTAAGTGGTTCTTCTCAGAGATGTGGATTATTTGTTTTATCCCAGGTGGTTGGTAGTTAATTAACGTCTCACTAGAACAGCACAACGGGCTATTGGTGAAGGGATCCATCCCGAAGGGAAAGATCGAGGACAACACCTCGTAATTTTGAACCACGGTCTGATGACGAGAACAGCACCTGAGCTGGAACCTCACTGCAATTATTCCAGGTAAAATCATTAAAGCATTTGTGGGTTGAGATTGCCCTCAACAATTGTGTGTATAAAAATCTGTAAATAGATTTCTTATAAATAAATCAGATTTTCTTCATTATGTTCTTTTGATTAAAATTTTAGTTTAAAATATCCATCTTAAACTGTGAGACATTTAATTAATCAGGTCAAAAACAGTATTGTAATCAGTGACTTCAACTTTTCAAAAAGTACCTTTCATTAGAAAATCTGTCCTGCAAATATTTCTGTAAAATAATTATAAATATAAGAATATTAAAGGCCTTTTTGGGCTATGTCACAAGCTACATGTTTTGAAATTCCTTATTGCTTCATTTATTACTATTTCATTATAATTATTCATTCAATTTTCACAAAAAGTTACATTTAAACTCAATTTTTACAAGAGATTACGTTCGAAATTCATGAGATAAAAATTGTATCATACAAAGTGTTATTCGAATACATATAAAACGATTCAAACTTAATTTTCATGAAACTCGATTAAAATTTTATCAGATTAGTCCCGTGTTTAATCCCGTACACATACATTTATATCAATGTGAATGCTCTGTGGCATTTTGTTTTGTTACATCTACATCAATTTCTCTATCAAATCAGAAATGCTACTGACAGAACAATTTGCTCGCCCAGATTATTTTTGCGTGATTCGTAATAGCAAAAGATTGCCAGTTGTGAGTTGTCTTTCATATGTCTAGGACGATTGCATTGCAGTCTAAGAAACACGCACCTGTTGAATTAAAAACCCAAATGCGATTCGTTTTTGCATAGATGGAGGAAAACGTCTGCCATTGTTCACTCAGACTTGCGTGTTGGGAAGGAAAGAAATATCTGTGAACATTTTTTATAACATTTAGAGAGGAAGTACCGAACGATAAAAGCGTGTTTATTCAAACAGACGCGAGAAACTTTTACATGCTTACCTTCGAAATCACGATTGCTTGTACATGATTCATGCAACACCAAATACTTTCACATTTTGATAAACTTCCAAAAACTAGCGACTAGCCCCTGCACCTCGGCTACGATTTCAAAAAACGGAGCGCTCTGCGCGCATGCGTACACGAAGAGAAATGAGCGTTGAGCAGCTTCATAATTTTTGAAGAGAAAATTCTTTAGGCGCTCCTCGTCATTCCAAGGAAATACGAATTTAGAAATTTAGTTTAAAAATAAATGATTTTAGAATAATTATGAAGTGACTCAAAACTGGTTTGCATCGTAATATTTAACCGAAAAACACCAACTTTTGATAAAATGGCAGTCAAAATTCAACTTATTGTTTCTAAAATGTTGTAAATTTGCCAATTTTGTTGGATGTTTATCAGCAACATGTTGCTTTAAACTTTTAGCTTTTATAGTTCTTCCCACATTCAGAGCACTTGTACTGTTGATTAACATTAATAACTTGTTTCTCACAAGTTTGGTCCAAGTTCGTTCCGAGATCTGAAGAAACATTAGCCGTGGTCCGGTCTGGGTCGTCGTCAGGTAAACAGCAATCAAAATAGCGTGTGTAATTCCGAGATCTGAAGAAACATTAGCCGTGGTCCGGTCTGGGTCGTCGTCAGGTAAACAGCAATCAAAATAGCGTGTGTAATTCCGAGATCTGAAGAAACATTAGCCGTGGTCCGGTCGGGGTCGTCGTCAGGTAAACAGCAATCAAAATAGCGTGTGTAATTCCGAGATCTGAAGAAACATTAGCCGTGGTCCGGTCTGGGTCGTCGTCAGGTAAACAGCAATCAAAATAGCGTGTGTAATTCCGAGATCTGAAGAAACATTAGCCGTGGTCCGGTCGGGGTCGTCGTCAGGTAAACAGCGATCAGAAATAGCGTGTGTAATTCCGAGATCTGAAGAAACATTAGCCGTGGTCCGGTCTGGGTTGTCGTCAGGTAAACAGCGATCAGAAATAGCGTGTGTAATTCCGAGATCTGAAGAAACATTAGCCGTGGTCCGGTCTGGGTCGTCGTCAGGTAAACAGCGATCAGAAATAACGTGTGTAATTCCGAGATCTGAAGAAACATTAGCCGTGGTCCGGTCTGGGTTGTCGTCAGGTAAACAGCGATCAGAAATAGCGTGTGTAATTCCGAGATCTGAAGAAACATTAGCCGTGGTCCGGTCTGGGTTGTCGTCAGGTAAACAGCGATCAGAAATAGCGTGTGTAATTCCGAGATCTGAAGAAACATTAGCCGTGGTCCGGTCTGGGTTGTCGTCAGGTAAACAGCGATCAGAAATAGCGTGTGTAATTCCGAGATTTGAAGAAACATTAGCCGTGGTCCGGTCGGGGTCGTCGTCAGGTAAACAGCAATCAGAAATAAAACATGCCATTCGCGAGAAAATCTGATATCACTAAAAAGCCAAAAATAACACCTCGTACTCGCAACTCGAAAAAGCAATAATCAAAAAACGCGTTAGAACACACAACGCATGCGCGCAAAGCGCTCCGTTTTTTGAAATCGTAGCCAAGGTGCAGGGGCTAGACGCCAGTCTTCCAAAATTCCTAGAAAGCATTGGTTGTTTGGTAACACCCGAAAATAATTTCTGTTTCCATCTATAATCTTTTGTATAAATCTAATATTTGGTCGCCGTGGCTCAGTGGACTAGCAATCGGAGAGTTGTATGAGGCACAGGTTCGACTCCTGTCGAGGTGATTTCTCTCTGGTAGGTAGTTAATTAACGTCGCACTGGAGCATTACAACGGGCAATTGGTGACGGTTCGGAATCATCCAGAAGGGAAAGATCCGATCATTTCTCCCTGGATGCATTTCTCGCTTCTGTGTCAGTAAAACTTTCCTTGTGTGTTCGCTCCTTTACTTTATTTTATTTGGTCAAAGGTAGCCCTTGCACCATAAAAACCAACCCCCAACTAACCATTTAAACATCGTATTTTTCATCTTTTATTCAAAAGTGACCGATAAAAATCTATGCCAAAAGGCCTTAGGTCTACAAACCTTGCTGTTGCATGAGACACGTATTCAGGAAATACTATTTTCAGGGTTTGTTCTAATTTTCTCTATGAAAGTTCCCTATTCCTATAGAATTTTTATACTAAATTATCATACTTTTCGATGATTTTTAGACTGTTTTCGAACAAATATACGTATATTTTAGCAAAATTTTCGTCCATTTCAAAGAGCGAATAATTCAAATTCTCATAATTTTATTTTTGGACTGTCTTGCATTTTATAAGCCAAGACTTACAATTTATGAGAGAAAATGCGGGTAAATTTCACCCACAATCACTGCTGGATCATATCTCTATTTTCGCTCAAGAATTGTGAGTCTAAACTAATGGAACGCAGTACCGCCAAAATTTGAAAATCTTCACAAGTGCGAATTAATCTCTTAAATGGAGGGATTCATATAAATATGTGCTTTTCATCATTCTTGTTTCTACTAGGTTATTATTCTTGAAACAAGGGAACCTCTGGAAACCTGTAGGAAAAGTGGCCCCAAATGGGCACAAAATTAAAATTAATTGTTAATATTCATTCATAATGTGGATTTAAAATTTTAGTTAAAATAAATTGAGTACCTGGGAAAAATCAGGAAATCAGTTTAGGAAAAATCAATCAAAGCCTTTGTGTCGACAGTAAAGTAAGGTAGTTCTCTTTCGAAACAACAATCCCATACGACGTCCTCTAAGCTTAAATCATCTTCTTTCGTGCAAAAACATTTTTCGGCTTTTTAAAAAAATTTGTACATGGATTGAGATGGGTAAATTTTTTAATCAATTGAATAGTTGTCTCTGCATGCTCTTTGATCAGTATATCCTTTTATCATTTCAAGGGTTTGAATGGTAAGTACTTAGTTCTTTTTACAAAAATTATGTCCGCATCAAAGGTATAATTTATTTTATATTTTACTTAAATGGCCGATAAACTATTTAAAAACCTTCTTTTAAAGAAGACATGAAATGAATTTGTAACACGATAAAAATGTATGAGTCTCAGACTATGCGTAAGTCTTATTCAATGACATTTTCCGCATGCTTGGTAAGAACATTTACAAGGCTTATGTCAGCTTAGGCATAGTGTCTCTAGACATTTCTACGAACCACTTATCCTATTAAAATTGAAAGAACTGTGACTTAACCAAAGTTGTTTCATGTCAGAAACATGTACATAATTGGAAGAAATAATCACTCTTTTGGTTGGCTGAATCCTCAACTCAATGAAAAAGCAATGCAGTATCTAGTAATGCGCGAGTTAAAATATTGCATCTGCGTGTGGTACGATTAGAAGACCTTGACTTTTTTTCTTAGAAAACCAGAGAGGAAACAAGGACCCACATAAACCATATTTTCTCGATTAGTATCTTTTCATTTTCTTTTCTTACCTTCCCAACTGAAAATCAAATTAGATTTTTGCAAATTGTTAGACTTCGATACTTTTACAAACTCATGTAATTCCTGCATATTTTTGGAATACACCTCCCCAAGAACTAAACCCTCAAAATAATTTCAAAATTATTCATTTGATTGGGCCAGTGTTCAACCATCAAATGGGGTACCATCAGGAATATATCGTCGGCTTACAAGTTAAACACAGTAAGTCATAGTTCTGAGAAAACGAAAGGAAAAATTCTACTCATTACAAGAAAAATGACTTTGAAGAACCAAAATATTCATATCTTGAAAACTTTGATTTAATGTGCTTCACTTGTAAGCTAACAATATCATCGTTCTGCTTTTGTTGATTCGATGCAACGCGTTCAACTGTTCAATTCAACAAATGGGCCACGAAATGTTGCCGATGCAACTAATATACTAATTACAAAACCAGTATATAAAAACACAACATGGTTTACTTGAGCACTTGAATTTTCCCAAAGAAACTGTTTTTAAATAAAAAATGTTCCTAATTAGAGGCAGATATCACTGTAGGAGAGGCCGAAACAACTAGAATCAGAGTCCCATCTTGCAATTAGGAAATGAATTTTTATTGAAGTTGATAGTTTTTACCAGTAAATTAGTAGTATTGCATTTCATTTTGAATAATTAACATTCAAACTAGATGTATCGAATTACTAGACACATCTTGGCAACTCCGGACTGCGGTAGCCGGTTGGAAGAGTAGCGGATTAGCAATCGGAGGGTTGCGAGTTCGAAACTCGGTCCAGCCAAAGACCACCGTGTACGTGGGGGCTGGTGCACGTTAAATCTGTCGTGGTCTTTAAATGTCCTCTCGTTGGTATGGAAGTGTGGGGTGACAGCTCAGGTGTGACCTCGTCATCTGAACGTGGTTCAAAATTAAGAGGTGTTTTTCTCGGATCTTTTCCTTCGAGATTGATCCCGACCGTCGTCAATAGTCCGTTGTATTGCTCCATTGCGATATTAGTTAATTACCATTACCATCTTGCAACTCCAAAAAGATTAAACGTGTGGATACATTTCGTTTGCCTGACCTCCATTCATGGTTTTAAATGTTGTTGTTTTTTAAAAAAGAAAGCAAAAGTTGCAGCAAGTTCAGTTTTAACTTTCCTTTGTTGAAACGCCTGGCCTAAACTGTACCTTCACCCTCTTGGAAAACAAATCCGCTTCCGCATCGGGTTGTTTTGAGGAAAAAACGCGGCATCCGAAACGAGAAGAACCTTGTAACAACAAAACTGCATTCTCTGACCCATGGAAAATGCTTTATTAAGGTTAAACAAACCTGAACTGTTATCCGCACGTGGGTTACAAGGGGACATTGTTGATCTTTGACAAAGACATCGGTCACAACCGAATGAAGAAGGCCACCGCTATAGAGCAATGTACTCTCATGCAGGTGCTGCAACGGAAGTGTGGCTGTTGACGCTGTCATACAGTGAAAGGCATTTGTAATCAACGGAAAAGGTAATCCTTACTCATGAAGGGCAAAATTACGACGACGAGGATCACTTTTATCCTCTATCACGTGTTTTTGGTTTAAGTTAAACAAAATACTTAAATAATTTCGCAAGTAATTGCTTACACACAGTAAATAAATATCAAATCATGACATAGATGTAAGGAAACAATAATGCAAGCGAAAATGTTTATGTCAAAATAAAAGAAAACACAAGCGATATTTATACAGAAATAAAGTGAAAACTCGCGATAGCATAATTAAATTATTAATAAGTATGTAATTTTCTATACTTACCAACCACAGTAATTTGTTTAATTTTCTAGTTCCTTATAGAATTATTGGTAAAACTCAAAAACACGGTACCGGCCCGTCGAAAATTGGCGTCTTAAATTTTCGTTGCCATAAGCCTATTTGGATAGGCCTACGACTGGTCACCACAACCCAAAATTATCGACACTTCGTAATGGAAAATCATCGCTAATTATCTTCAGTAACCGAATTACTAATTTGGATGTTTTGAGCTGCAAATTTAATTGTGTTATTAAGTTCTGTTTAATTGAGTTTTTGTTAGATTTTCGCTGAGACTGAGACTTATTTTTGAGTTGTGAGATTTATTAATTGACTTATTATTCTGAGTATTTTGAGTTATAAATATTCATGAACAATGAAGCATGATCAAGGATATGTTTCAATGCGTATTCGTTACTTACGATTACTTCGAAACAAGTAATAATAATTAGCACTTGAATTAGAAAGCAATAAGTGATTTCAAAAGCACGTGACACTATTATTTCAACGGAATTTACAGCTAGTAGGAAATAAAGGAAGATACCTTGAATATTTCTGAATGCCACACTTTGGAAGAACTATTTGATCTTATAACATGTAACTCTAAAACGCTTATTTAAAATATATGAATACAATGTTTTCCTCCTTTCATCTATTTTGATCAAATTTAAAAGCATTGCTGCTAATAAAATAAAACACTGAAACTGAATTTAAAAATGAATATATCCGAATACATAAGAATTGCGTGTTTATATTTCTGATACTTTGTTCATTTCCATTTTTCACAAGACTGCACATAAGAGAAAGGGGTGCGCTGGAGTTTCGAAGAATTTTACAAGGGATTAAGATCTACATAGTTGATAAATTTAAATGAGCAGATGATGCACCATTCTCATCTTTCTTCCTTTAATCATATCTTATTCTGAAACGCTCTGTTCTAAACAAGGTTTTTCTATATGATCATTTATATTATCGTACATATGTACGTATGTGACAACGTTAAGGTTTCTTTCTTTTATTGCATCGTAATTCCAAATATCAGCTTTGATTCAGTTAGAAATAAAGGATTTCAAGTACCATTAGCGTTTGTTTGTCTTAAACATACTTTTACATATTTTACACACTTTACACATACAATATCATAATAAAAGCATAAAAATACCATATACTTTTTTGAACAATAACATAATTTTCCCATATCCTTTCAGTTTTGAAGAATTTATTTATTCATGCGATAGAATTTCTGGAGTCTGGCAAAACGGATATGACTATTCTTGCAAACGATAATAGAAGTTATAATGTTTTTAGAATGTTAAATAGTAGTCATTATTTTTAATGTAGTTCAACGCGATGGGGCGTTTCGTTTTGTTACGTTGTAGTTGTGTATTTAATTGTTGATATTTTATTTTAAATAAACGTTTCTTTGCACAATGATAGTTTTATTTGATTTAGAATTATAGTTCACTAACTCGACTTGACAAACTGTTTCAGCATTCATGTAGTAAAAGCAATAAAAACCCTTAAATAGAAAAGGCTTTCTTCACTTTTCAGACTTGTTTCCTGAAAGTAGTAAACCCATTGTTTTTTGGAACTATTTACTCTTTTGAACGGTGAAAAAATATTGCCTTCCTCTGACTTAAGTCGAATGCTTACTGGGGCGGTAGGAAACCAAATAGCATGGAGTTTGATCTTTTTCAAGTCAAACGGATGAAACAATTCTTTTGTTTGTAGCAGAAAGTTTTCCACGAAATGAATAAATCGCACAAGGTTACACTTCTAAAATAAAGGAAAACATGTAGTTCACATTTTTGAATGCGCTATATAATTTTTCAATTTCATATTTTTGTCTCACGAGGTTATTTCTCGTGAAAATGTTAATAAATTCCATTCAAAATTGGTCTAAATTGAGATCTAACTTTCTATTTTACATGTTTGACTTGTTTATTCACTTATTGTTTCCAATTGTTTTATTTTCTAATATCTTGCCATTCTATTGTCTTGTTTGAATACAAATGATAGTAGTGACTTAAAAAGGCTTTCCACGGAATTTAGCCGATTGGCATTCCCTCTTGATAGGTTGTATTTTAAACTTTGATCTATTTGGCACACTGGAATTCACTCTTGTTGAGTTCTATTTTAAACTTAAGCCCATTCAATTCGACCAAGTACAATCCTAATGCTGAATATGCTCATTGGGAATAATGAAATTAGCGTGTGTGATTATTAGAGTGTAAATTGAGGTGTATTTGGTAAAAATATGACATTCCGCTGTTATTTGAAGGATCTTTCTATCTGATCGCACTATAGCTTCATGTGTACATTTTAGCTTTGTGTTCCGTAATTCAAAAACATATACGCTTAAAGACTCCCTGAAATGTATTATCATATCTTTTTAAAATAAGATGGTAACACTACTTCAAAAAGGGTATTTTATAACTTTAAAATAAAGTCATTTTAAAGTTATAAAATACCCTAAAGTTATAAAATAAAGTAATTTTAAAGTAAGACAGTTAACGTTAAAATAAAATCCTATTTTAAAATTACAGTGGTAAACTAATATAAGATGTGCAACAATACGTTGTAATTGAAAGATTTTAAAATTTTGACACATGTTTCCATTAGAAGTCAATTCAAAGCAGCAAAACGTACATTTGTTTTTCAAGTTTTAAATTACATTACTGGATTATATCGAAAGCCGTAATCAATTGTCAAGGAACCACATCTGTCATTCAAGACAAAATCTTTCAACTTTCAAAAGTCCTACTTAGAATATTTTATAACCGTGATATTATTCCAAGATGAGCAAAGTTTTATTTAAAATACGCCTTTCTCTAACTGGTAAACAGTTTTAAATGTATTCTTTGTGGCACATTTTTTATGTTGATTCAGATTATTCAGTTTGTAAACGGAAACCACGTACATATTTAGAAAGAAAGATATTGTTCCTTGACAATTAAGGACTGCTTTATACGATTATACGAGGTCGAGGTTCTTTAATTTGTAAGTTGAAGCTATTTTTAAGCAGCTTTATTATCTGAAACATTCATTGAAAACATTAATTTTTTCTTTGAAAAGGCTGCAAAGCCTGACCTTCCCTTTATTGAAAAAATTTTAATCGATTAACTTTGTTTCGCCTTTACTGAAGACATCTAATTTTAAAACAATCTATTATTTGACGTGCGGAATGGAATTTTCAAGCAAAAAATGTATTTCAAATTATTAAAAAAAAATGCAAAAAAGTATAAAAGATGCATACCTGGAGCAAGAATGCTCAAGTCAAAAGTATTGACAAGAAAACTGAACGCAATACGCAGTAAGTTCGTCATTTTTACAGGGTTTGAACTTAAGGGACATTCATAATCGCTTCAAAACTCCAAATCGACTTCTGTAGTAGTCACCTTAATATCACCTTTTGTAGTTTCGTCTTTCACTATAGTTCGATGTATGTGAAATGGATTATATTGACGGATAAAGCAAAACAAGTACATGTATTTCGTCCAAAATAAATTGTAGAAGCAATAGAAATGTCAAAAGGAAATTAGAAAATTATTTTCCGCTCACTTAAACGATATTTGCACTTTTCTATGATAGAGAAAATTAATTACTCTGATCACTTCAATGAACAGTAAATCAATTCAACCCCACCCCTACTAAATTTGCCAATTGGTTTAAATGTGCTTGATTTGTGCTTGGTAGCTATAGAATACTAAAAATACTCGGAAAAGCACTCTGCTCTAATGAAATTATTCTGCTGTCCTATGACAGAAGGCTAAATCTGGAAGATAGAAATCAGCGCAGAAAAGAAATTGTGAGCTAATCAGAAAATAGGTTTAGATGCTAAAATATACCAAATCACTTTACAAGTAAATGGGGCGCAATTTAAGTGGACGTCCAGAAGCTAATTGTGGTCACATGACTGAGGTATCGACTTTTTGCCATGCAGTCTGTTGGGAATAAGAATTAACCCCAGTATACACAAAATACTATTTTAGATTTTTTTGACTAATTTCATTCCATTTGGAGGTATGAAATGTGCATATCAATGCTTATATTGATTAGAAATGGATTTATATAAGGTAGGTAGTTGAATTTACGTTGCATTGGACTATTGGTGACGGTCCGGGGTCAATCCCGAAAGGAAAGATCCGAGGACAGCACCATGTAATTTTGAAACACGGTCAGACGACTAGGTCAATACCACGACGCCTGAGCTGGATTTAAATAAGGCGTGAAAATTTTAACGACGCTGCCATCTATTGATATAAATAGAAATTTCAGAGAAGATGCTATACGAGAGTCCGGATCTTTTCCTTGTGGATTGATCCCGGAACGTCACCAATAGCCCGTTGTGTTGCTCCAGTGCGACGTTAATAACTACCATAACCATCACCTTCTCGTCGATAGTACGTCTCTTCCAGCTGAATCTTTAACAGTGCGATTTTAATTAACTACCTACCTGCCTATGCGAGTCTTCTAATTAAATTATATTTCGCATGACAAATGCTGAAAGTAAAACTAAGAACTTATGTTCCTTTACGCAAAATGCTATCTTAGGAATTTAAAAACCAAGCCACATTTTGACGAAAACGACTGTTCGGTAATAGAAAACTTGCCCTCTGGCTAAAAGACAGAAGCCCATCCCATCAGCTTACTAAGGACAGAGAAGCTCAGGTATCCGGAAGACAAGTTATGCGCGCGACTTACTGTGTTCATTTTCTCCTACTTTCTTTTCAAGGCAGAACAAAGAGAATGGGAAGAGCAACGGCACCTTCGTTTCGAGTCAAGGAGAAACCATAATTTTGGAGGGAAAAAAAAACGTGCGAGAGTCGAATACCTCAGTTCATAGTATCACAAGCCAGGAAGGAGTGGCAAGTTAAGACAAATGGGTGTAGCGTTCTTAGCTCACTAATGTTTACTGTGTTGCTTTTGAGGAGATTGTATCTGAAGTACTGAGAATCGGTGTGTGGTCGCCCTTTTTAGGATAATGAAAGCGCGAAAGAATGGGAAGTGGAAAAAAAGCAAACGCATTTATCATACAAAATGAAGCTGGCAAATTTCAGCTACTGTGTTTTTAAACTCTGTGTAACAAATTAGTGAGAGAAGTTGGCAAGTTTGCTGGATAACAAAGTTTGAGTCCCGTTTTCATAGGAACTGGCTCAACTTGCAAGTCTTGTTTAGTCGACCCGGTCAATTTGTTATTTTGTATTAATTTGGAATATGTCGTAGAAGTAATCAGCACAAACTTACAAAACGTGTGAAGCAACGTATTGTAAAAGTTTAAATTGCTATTTTAAGAGCTTAAAATGTGAAGTTTGGTTTACCGTCATTTTATGGTATACGAGGGCTAATCAGATATCAAAATTGAAGAGAAAATGGATGAAATTCCTTATATATTTACATATATTAATATTACTGCATTAATCGCACTAACTACGGCCAATATGTACTCTAAGAAATTTCTTAGATGTTCTAGTAAACACATTATTATTATTACTAGATGTAATTCATATGATTTGCGTGGAGTAAAAATGAAGTTTGGAATTCCTGTATGTAAATCGTAATAATTTCAATTTGCATCACTCAGAATATCTATTAACGCAAAGCACGTTTAAAAGGTGAACGTGTTTTCCTACTTTCGATTTAGATGCTCATAAGTACAAATAATACGCAGGAGAGCTGATAAATAGCAAGAATTCTAAGTAGCTACACGGACACGTGATGCATAACAATGCATAATTCACAGGAACAAAACATTACATACTTCCATTAAAAATCATATTTCCCTGACATTACCAAATTCAAATTCTTAAAATAATGGTAGGTAAAACTCAAAAAGGAGGAATAAGGAGTAAGGAAGGAGAAGTTCTGTAAATTCTTCAGAAGAAAAATTTTGTATTCCTAAGTTGAGTATATAGTTGCGAAATAATTCTAAGCATACATGTTACCACAAATGTTCTAGTTTTGACAAAACTTTTGCAACGAAAAACATATTACTAAATGCAGATGTCAGTTTAAATAAATTAGCATTAAAGAAAAATTAAGAATGTTTTGCGACAGTTTCTAAAAAGCAAGGACATTGCTTCGTAACTGATTCCAAACCAGAAGCAAGTGACTTTCGCTCTTTGCGTAATCCTTTGGTTTTGTATTTGATATACTAGCCATTATGGCGTCATTAGTGACCTGAAAAATAAAGTTGAAGTGAAGAAAAAATTATGAAAAAATATAAATCAATTAGGTCAGCTGAAGTTTTAACACCTCGCATCAGGTTTTAGTTGATCTGTGCAAGATACAACGAAGCCGCTGTACCTTAATGATCGTTTCCTCTTTCCAGTAACAATTTAAAAAAAAATTGTAATTATTGCTTTCTTAAAAGACAGAAGATCAGGAAGAAAATTATTTTGCAATTCTAGTCACTCTATAATTGGTTACGTCAGTTACCAATTGATTTATAACTTTTTTCGACAATTTTTGGCTTGAATGGTACTTTGGGGTTTTATATTGGCAAACTAAGAGTGGTTTCCATGAATGTTTTCTTCAATAATTGTTTGCGCATGTTTTAAAATTAAGGATATACCTTTTAACCAAAGCGTAACCATTTGAGAAAGAGTTTTCTAGTACAATGCAAATTACAAGATCATTAATGCAGTGATGTATGGTTTCGAAAGATACGTTCCTGCTGTATTGTGTTTCAAAAGATACTATTTCATTTTGTATGCATGCTTTGCAATGGTGCATCTGTAATTAAATTGAAATTTTATTAATAAAATTGTTTAAACTATTTTATTTGGATTGTTCTTAGAATTATCTATCTCGAAATCATCGATAGTAGATCACCTGGAACCTGGATTCAATAACGGTACAATGATGCATCTGTCTTATTACCGCATCTTAAAGGAATACTAAAGGGCGTTTTTCAGCACGATTACACAGCTAACATCTGCAGACAGTTCTTATGAGACAACAGAGTGCTTCATTGGCCACCATCATCTCTCACCAATCGAAAATCCATTTCCCCTATATTACTGACCATTGATTATTGATCATCAAGTAAATACTTGTGTTCAGAAGTCTTGTTAGCAAGGTAAGGCTACTTGACTCTAAGCAATGTCATGAGATCGGTAATTCCATTTAGAGCACAATTCAAAAACTTATAGACTGAGGTAATGGTACGTTACTGAATGTATTGCCCCAGTATATCTGCCCAATAATCGATGGAGTCGGCCGAGTTTCATTTATTTGGCCACTAAATTATTAAATTTAAAATAATTTATTCACAACTTATTTGTTTAACTATTCAGCTTCGTATGCTTTTGTCCAGTCTTTCAAGAGATTTGACAGTTCCTCTGCTAAGTTGTGTAGTTTATGTATGATAGAATAATACACTTTTGCGTGAAGAGTATTCTTATTATAAATATTATTTTAAAAAATGGGTTCATATATTTAGAATGGGAAATATATATTACGACCTTCGAGTTCCCAAGAAACAATTCATTTCCAATGCAATTTATTTCTAGTGGGTAACAAATATATTCACATCTTTAAAAGGAATATATTTCTAAACCTAATTTTAAAATTAGGAGTTAACAACCCCTGTTTAGGCCACGGAACTCTAAATAGAAAACTTAACAAAAAAACCTACTAGTACAAATGTAACCATCTCTCGCAACTGGGTTTCAACGTTTTATAATTTCAACCGAATTAAATAATAGATTAGAATAATAGCTAACTTTAATTGGAGTGTTAAATTTAGTAAATTGTTATTGATATTTCAGAAAATGAAATGCAGTTACAGTAGAACATTGATTACCCGAGGTAATGTGGATCGAGGCCTTTCGGATAACAGAAACCCGGATAATACGGATGTAGTAACACAAAATTGTCTATGCCAATACAGAAAACATTTACTGTGCTATATATTACAATTACTACTGAAAAGATTTATAAAACAAAGATTAAGGATAATCTGTACTCGGATTTGTGTCACCATGTATTTATTGGGATAATTTTACAATAAATCTATCTGAACGTGAGTTGATTACCTTTTAAACTTTCTTGTAAAGGCCTTAACAATCTTCTGTTTCGCAGCACTTTCGCCATCCAACTACATTGTTTTATCCTTTAAATCGATGCAATTTTCAAGCTACATTTTACTTTTCATGCTTATTATGAGTTATTTCTTAATATATTTACTTTTTTCTACTTTAGAAGTGTTTATTTTGTTTTCACGTTTTTCCTTTCGATGTTTTTCATACTTTATGTGTTGGTCTGTTTGTTAATTCTGATATTTCAAATATATTTTCTATTGAATTTTATTTTGTCTTATGTTTGGCACAGGTTACCTATTTTTAGATCTTGCGCCATAAAGCCAACCATTTTCCCTTCAAAACAAACCAGTAAAGGACGAAGTGCTCGAAGCTTTATTTAAAGCTTAAAAAAATTCGGCATCAAATTCGACTCGGATAACATGGACACTCGATTAATCGGAGCTCCGATAATCAAGGTTCTTCTCTAATTTGTTAAATTTATTCACACAAATTCAAATATGTGTAAATTTGGAAGCGCTAATAATATTTTGTGCATTACTTCAGAAGAATATTGGTGGATTATAACGATTCCTCATTACTCAGTTTGTGAAACAAAGGAGATGTATTTCAAGAGGTGATGGCGCGAATGTCACGGTTGTTTGATCATAAAACTGACTCAGTCGCCATTTCGAAGAAAATGCAAGTGCAAAACTTTCAAAGTATTTATTTTTGCACCATTCCGACTCGGTTGAAAGCGCATTTGTCCACTCTCAAACGAAAACTACAAAAAGCACGACGACAAGATCACGAATATCGTACATTTCATTTACTTTGAAAGATAATTGGTTTTCTCAATACAATGGATCGACTTAAAATAACGTTGCAGACTCTTTCCTGTTAGCAAAGTACTCACCTTGATAACTGATTTACTCTTCAAAGAAACATGGAATTTAGAATTTGAATACATCTTAAAAGTTCTGTGATTAGAATCCGAATTGTATGAATCCGCCTCGATAATTTAATGAAACAATTATTTAAAAATTACGTGGTTAATGCAAGGGTTAATTCATCTAATTTTGATTAATTTCTTCAATGATTGGCACCAGTTTCTTTTTCAACTTCGATATTCTTAGACTAGTTCTATACTGCCATATCTATTTCCTATAGACATCGGTAGCCCAGTTGGAAGATTAACGGATTAGCAACGAAGGATCGCGAGTTCGAAACTCGATCCAGCCAAAGGGTTTTACACGGAGGCTGGTGCACTTTAAATCTGTAGTAAACTCAAATGTCCTCACTTTGGCTTGGTGTGGGAGAGTGGTGTGCCAGCTCAGGTGTTGTTCTTGTCATCTGACCGTGGTTCAAAATTACGAGGCGTCGTACTTGGATCTTTCCCTTCGGGATTGATCCCGGACCGTCGCCAATAGCCCGTTCTCTTGCTCCAATATGACGTTAATTAACTACCTACCATTTCCCATAACTATTTAATTTTATGAAGCCTTTTCTAACTAGGCATTTGTCGAGAAAAATAATAAAACTATTCATACCATCTGTTCTAATTTTTAAATAAGGCTTAAGGACAAAGAGTGAGAAAACATTTCTAGCATTCATGCTACCTGCTTTAATTGTGTTGAAGCAACTGAACAAGCATACTTCAATTATCGAAGCATAGGATGCGCTACGTTATGTAGCTTTTCATGCCAAAGGAATTTACAGCTGGAGTTGAATAAATACTTTTCCATTCATTAAAATTTTTTGAGTGACATCGTTCTTTTTTTCCATTCCTGCAGTTTGCTACCACCAGCATACTCCTAAGCCTATTGTTGTAAGAGACTACCTACTTCTTTTTGATCCTAAAGAAGTTTAACGTTTCAGCAGTTACAAATTAAGTAATCTGTATAATTGTGCTCATATGCTCGTGACAAAGTAATTTATTTATTTTATCTGTTTTTTGAAGTTTTATTCTATGTAAAAATTATGCCAAGTTTCCATCTGTGGTCCCAAATTGTTCAAGTTTGTACGCTGGACAAACATTTTAATCAGAATAAATCAAAGTTTTAATCGTGGTTAATCGAACAGCTAAAACTCAACGAAGTGGTTAACCGTGCGATGTAAAGTATGAACTACCTCCGAAATTATTATCTAATTTCAAGGTCCGAAGCTATACAGTACATCGACGTATAATAATTTGATCAAAGCCAATCTCTAAAAATAGATTTCGTATTGTGAGAGGTCACGTCAGTTAGCTACTAGTTGAATTTACGTCGCACTGAAGGAACATAACGGGATATTGGAAAACAAGAAAAAGCTATTGTCTAGTGCAGATTAAAATCTATTTAAAATCAAATTTAATAAAATTTTCTCTCACGTGTAATAATACAATAGTATTGTTTCTCAAAAACTACACGAAACCTAGAAGTCTCAAGGCCTTTTTAATACCGCATACAAAAAAGAGAAAAAGCCATTAAATAGCTTTAAAACACACTTAAATTATTTTTGTTTTCTCTTTCATTATGCGAAAAGTCGTGAACAGCGGGCGAGATGAAAATGTCATTAAAATGAAGCAGAAGGGAAAAAATTTCATCGGGTCAAATGTATGTCAACAGTTGAATAAGAGACGACGGCTTACAAGAACTAAAGTAGGCCAAACATAAATGTGCAAAAAGAAACAAATGCTTCAAGGCCTTTTTTTGTTTCTCTCTTGTTGACTACTTTCGACCTCCTTGAATTACGATGCTGCATTTGACTATGATATCGTAAGGAAAGGGTGCCACACTTTTCAAACGTCGTTACTTAAAATACCATTTATCTCCATGATGCTTCACATCACAGTTACCTGTCTGCCTTTAAAAACATCAGTTATTTTTTACCAGAAAAGAAATTAATTGAATAAAATCAGTTAAACAAATGATACAATGTGTAGTAAATAACAGGAGAGGAAAGAAAAATTCAATACAAAAGCCTGTACCAGAAAAAATTCAAGATTACTGAAAAAGGAATCTCTCTCTCTCTCTCTCTCTCTCTCTCTCTCTCTCATCACTGAACTTCCCAAAAAAGAGATTTCCATTTTCCAAGTTACCTAGTGGTTTTGCGCAAATGTTATCGAAGACTGGTAGAAAATAACTTCATTTAACTGTGCAAAATTAATGCTCGTGTAGGTTGTATTAAATAATGTTTGCAAAAAGCTTTGTGTTTTTTTGCGTCTTTAAACTTTTTACTCCACAACCACTATTTATTAGATACATCGAAATTCACTCGTTTTCTGTCTTGTGAACTGGACATAGAAAATAAGGTAAGCCGATTTTATGTTAATATGATTTTTTAAATCAGGTTTCACAGTTTTTTCGTGTCAAATCTTTTTAGATCTTTCAGAGGAGAACCGTTAACTTTTACTGGCTTTCAAAAGGTAAATGTAAAGCATTTGTAGATTAATATTAGATTCTTTAATCCTCTTTGGGGGTTGTCTCAATGATGTGCCACATCATTAGCAAAACTGACTAGATATTTATGGATGGGATACCTCGTCAATAGAAGAAAAATGACCAGATCTTGATCTCGTTATCATAAAAAAAATCGGCAATATCTTGAGGACGAGGTATCTCTAAATTAGCAAAATTGATCAGATCTTGATGGAAGAGATATCTCTTCGAAACCACTTGGAGGGTCATTGGGCAGTTGGGAGTAACAATCGTCAACTCTGAAAGACCAAACTCGAAGATGCTGCGAACTAGCATGGCAGTATTACAGTCCACTTTTGTACTGACCATAAATTTCTTCACCAAAAGCCACGGATCAGAAAATCAGGCCTCGACACGTTATGAACCTTCCCCAAACAAACAACAGCCGGAGTCATTTTTAACTAATACCAATGGCGTTAGGTCTTCCAAGCAAACGTCAACAAAAATGACCAAACTTGAAAATATTGAATTGACTTGCACGGCAGTCTATCAATTCAATTTCTGGGGGGACTAATGGACCATCCAGCCCCAAAGCAAAAGAAAATTTACATTTTCCTCGACTTGAAAACTTTATGTGAATTGGTGATTGTTGGATTTGATAAAAGATTCTTCTCCACCTACCTCTAATAAAAATAGTTGGATTCATGAATCAAGTTAACTTCAATACATTAGTACCTATTTCAAATGTTTGAGATCTAAATACACAGGAGCAACAGAGTGGGCTATTATAGACGGTCATGGATCGATTCCAAAGGGAAAGATCTAAGGATTTCGAACCACGATCAGATGATGAGATCAACACTTGAGATGGCACCCCACTCTTCAAACTTTCACACCACACCAACATGAGAGCATGTGAGGCCACGACAGATTTACCGTTCACCAGGCCCCCCACGTAACAACGGTCTTTGGTTGGATCTAGTTTTGAAATCGGATGCTGTTAACTCGCCCATTTTGAAGATGCCTCAAAAGCTCGTGAATTTATGCCATGATTCACGTTGATTACATAATTCGAGGGCACTCTTTCAAACTACTATATCCAGCGAAACAAGTTCAAAAAGTCACCACCCATTCTCCACTATTCCATATAATAAACGCGTGTGGCATGAGCATAATTGTGTTATTAGCACTTTTCTCGTGTCAAGACTTGTCCCCACGCGGAAATAGAGTGCTTCCGCCAATATATCCAACACCTGATGCCCTGTCGGTGTTTCGTTTGAATGAAATGAACTCGGAGGTTGTTAGAGTTTAAGATCAAGCGTTGTGACCCCGCCTCCGGCTGTGAGGGAAATCGAAGCTAATGAGAGAAATGGATTCCTTCGATTTAAATTCCCATTAAAGAGGAAAGCTATCGCCGTATGTAGCTCCGTTCTCCAGAAGAAACATTTACGCGTCGTAAGAGTTGATTAGAATGTGTGTTTTGCCCAAATTAGCTAGGGTAGTCAATAAATTGGTGATCCTCTTTGGTAAAAAATAAGTTAGTTTACATTTAAAGGAATAGTAGTAGGCTATCTCTCAAAGAAAGAATTCATCCATAGCAATTTTAACACACCTAATTTGATTAAAAAAATATAGAAACTGTTTCACTACGGTTCTCCTTCAAAAAAAGTGTAAAAAACAAATTGTCAAAGTTTGAATATTTAATGTTATTAACCTAATTAATTTTGTTAATATTTCCGGGAAACCTTTGTAAATTCATAGGTGAACAATCAATCGGATTGTCCTTTTTATGAGTTTGCATTTCTTTGTATGTGCTTTTTATGGATCCTTTTGATGTTCATAGCCTGGTAATTAAAAGTAAAATACAAAGATTTTAAAAATCTTCATTTTGCATACAAAATCCCATTTTTGTCTTCAAGCTCCCCTCCGAAATAAAATCTTGGCTACGCTACTACTGTCTATCCATAAGAGCACCCAAACATATATAATTATTCTAGCAAAATGAATGAAGGAAAATGATACATCCACCAATAAACACTAATTGCCGACCAATCGGTCTGTGTCAGGGTGTTGGCTTCTGGATCGAAAGGTTCCTCGTTCGAACATCGAACAAGGATAGGCATGAAATAGGCGGAGCACGTGTGCTGTTGTAAGATCTCAGAAGGATAAGTCAGGCTGCCTTATTAATCGACTTGGGCCGATTGACTATCGATGCTCAGACTAGTGTTTTTAATCACCCTCGATAACAACTTTAACCAGCAAATTGTCCCACATTAGGATTCATGCTTTTTCCCACAACCACGTGACAGACCTTCAAACCGAGCAACCGGAAAAACAGTATGAAGCCGCCTGCACATACTCCTTCTATTTCATTAGAAGGTCGATTCATTTGAATCCGTTGTGACGCAAGGATGTGTGTCCGTCTGGGATTAATGAGTGGCCTCTCTATAAATGATTTTTGCCTAGAATGTGTGATATGTATGCGAGGTGTTAAGTGAACCCACACCCGTGGTGCACAAAGGTAACGCAAAGTGGTTCACAAATCTGCCTTTGTAGTGTCATAATGAGTATTGCTCAACTGACCGGGAACTGGGGTAAATAAACAGTAATTGTTACCAATTTTGTTTTAAAATAAACAAATCAGGGGAGGGATTCTGACCTACATAACTTTATTGAGGCTACTCCACAGAGTAAGAGTGCAGCATGGAGACTCTTGTTAGAGATCTAATTTTCTAAGTAAATACACTTCCAGTAAACCATGGGAGAAACGAACGTCTACGCTGTGATCAATGATGGGGCTGCGGGTGACACTCAAGAAGGCCTTCAAGTGAGACAGAATCTACAGTGGAACCTCACCTGCAGTTCCAAGCGGTTGAGACAGGAACTGATGGACATGGCGAGAAACCCACCTCCCTTGTGCAGCGCGGGTCTCCAAGGCTCTGACCTCTACGAATGGACCGCAACCATCATTGGACCACATGAATCTGTGTACGAGGGTGGAGTATTCACACTCAATCTCAGCTTCTCCAAGGACTATCCTTTCAAGCCACCAAACGTAAGTTTGAATTCGAAGTTCAAAAATTTGCTTTGGCTATTGATAGTTTTATATGGAATATCTCTCCTGTTTAAATGTTTACCGTTTGAAGCGGGGACGCGGTATTCCAGCTGGAAGAGCAACGAATTAGCAACCGGAGGATTGGAGGTCCGAAACTAGGTCCAGACAAAGACCGTCGTGTACACGGCGGCTGGCTCACGTTAAATATGTCGTGGCTTCAAATGTTCTCACGTTGGCATGGCGTGGAAGTGTGAAGAGTGGAGTGCCAACTGAAGTGTTGTTCTTGTCATCTGACCGTGGTTCAAAATTACGAGACGTTTTCCTTGGATCTTTCTCTTCGGGAATGATCCCGAACCGTCACCAATGGCCCGTTCTGTTGCTACAATGCGATGTTAATTGACTACCTACCGACCGTTTTGAAGCGCATTTTACTTTATATTTGCTTTGTACTTGATCACTTTTTATAAGTGGAATCCTTTTATATATATATATATATATATATATATATATATATATATATATATATATATATATATATATATATATATAAGTAAAGACTAGGTTAAAACTAATATAGACGGACTTGAGAACACAATTGACTATTTTGCAAATAGTTGTTTACATCGCACTGTATCAACACAGCGGGCTATTGGCGACGATCCGGTAACAATTCCGAAGAGAAAGATCCGAGTATAATACCGCAATTTTGAACCATGATCAGATGACGAGGTCAGCATCTGAGCTGACACCCCACTCTCCAAACTTCCACACCATGCGAACGTGAGGACATTGGATTGAGTTTAGAATTCGCAACCCTCCGGTTGCCAATCCGCGACTCTACCAACTGGGCTATCGCGGATTTTGGCTTGAGATTTTAAACTTTGTTCTAACAAAGACGGGTTTAAATCGAGCATCCTGCAGTGGGCGATCATATTATTAAAGCCACCTTTGTAAATGAATAATTTTAATTTCAACCAGTTATTAAAAACAAAACCTGGTTACAATGAATTTTTTTACTTTTTTTATGACATACTTATGTCAACCAATTGTAATAAATAGTTGGCTGCAAGAGAAATATTTAAAAGCAAGATCAGCAGTTTCTTTTTCATAGGAATTTGATTTTTACTATAAACAAATGTAACTACTACGAAATGCATTTATGTACATCCAGGTATGTAACTACTATGAAATAAATTAACCAATCGGCCTAGTGATCCGTGCGCTGACTTCTGGATCGAAAAGTTCTTGGTTCATACAAGGCTACCCTTGAAAATTAAGACCAACTGACAAATTTGTATACATGTCTGTTTCAATAGGGACCGTCATCCAACTTGGTACTGAGGTCCATGCAACTAAACTAGCTGATGTAACTTAACCTATTTCCCCTTTTCTTTCAATAAGGTGAAATTCACAACAAGGATCTATCACTGCAATGTGAATCCATCCGGAAGAGTGTGCTTAGACATTCTGAGCCAAAGATGGACGCCTGCTATGACGGTGTCATCACTTTTGGTGTCCCTGTGTTCCCTGATGTCTGACTGCAATCCAAAGGACCCGCTAATGGGGAACATAGCGACCCTGTACTTGAAAAACCGCAAAGAACATGATCGCCGTGCCAGAGAGCACACAAGAAGGTTTGCCTTTCCGAAAAGTCCGCCCAATGCCCAATGACGGTTCGTCTTTTCATGACCGCGAATCAACTCCAGCTCCTCGTGGTATTTTTGAGTATAAATATGTAAAATTCATCAGTTTGTTGAAAGCTGGAATATGTCGTTTCATAGACCATCTCAGTTTTAGTAAGGAAATCCCCCCATCGTATTTCAAAAGCTTAATTTTCACCTTTATAAATTTGTAGGCGTTAGAAAATTAGTAATATCTAAATAAAAAAAAATTTCCTCGGAAGATTTAATATACTTTTAAATAAATATTTTCTCAACTAATTACTTCGTGTGGATGTCTCATTTTAAACTGCCTGTATTGCCATTGAATTTGTTTTACTTTATACATGACAACACAGGTAATGGGCATTCTATATCCAACTAGAGAAGCTAGAGGGTGTGCTCTGGGAACCCAAGATTCCCTCTAAAGTTTTATTCTTGCTTTTAACTTTTCATGCATAGAATACTTGTGCAATATTCCTTAAATGAAATAAATTATTTACTCTCTGGGACGAGTCCACATGCATATATCCGTTCTGCAACATGCATTCTTTCCTGAATGACTAAACAGCTTTGACCTTTTTGACCAATAGAATATTTCCTGGGATTCTTTCAACCAATAGAAGTGGTAACTTGCTCATTAAGTGTGTGATGTGGAAAAAAGCAATTCTACACTAACCAGAAATCCCGTGACACTCAGAGGGAAAAAATTAATCATCTATATCATTTCTATAGTATAGATTCCTTTTATGTTTCTTACACGCGACGAATCGTAACAACTGAGGTATCAAAAGAAAGAGAATTTCCCGGAGTACTGACGAATCCGTTCTATTTCTCCAAGATGTGCAGAAAGGAGGGGCTAAAAACAATTCGAAATCCCCATAGGAATAACATTTATAACGAGTGTAAAACGATTGCGGTACGCAACTCAGTTTGTTTTACCAGTAATGGTGGGAAAACAACTTTTCGAATAAAATTCTTTTCAGTATTACTCGGAAAACCAGTTTGTTTTACCAGAATTGATGGAAAAACAACTTTTCAAATAAAATTGTATCACTCGGAAAACAATTATTTTCATTATCTATATTTCTATAGTGTAGATCCCTTATACGCCTCTTACACGCGGCGAATTATTTATTTATGTATTGAACTGGTTTTTCATTTCTTTCCATAATATCAATAATTTATGAATATGTGATTTGATGATAAAGGATATTAAACAACGCATGTTCCACGCGAAGTTAAGATTTGAAAAAAAAATTCAAAATATACAACTTAACAATTTTTGTGAATTCTAAAGAGTTAAGGTTAACCTTATTATGCCTTTTTGCGGAAGAATTACATGTTTTACACAAATAGTTGGAACAACGCTAACAGTGATCTCAAGGAGGAAGTGTTGTAAATAGTGATTGAATAAACTTTTTTGATATTTTGGATATAAAAATTTCGCTCCCATCTTTCACCCTTACAACGGATAGGGTGTTGGGGTAGAACTGTTCATGCGAGAATTCTCGTACAGGCACGCTAGTTGATAATTCGTTTATATAATCCTTCAGTACCAAATATAAAAGTATAAAAGATACTAATTTCTGTATTCGAATCTATCAAAATGCGTCACTATTTATACTTACAATAATCCTTTACTTTAAGCCAAATGTGATATACAGACTTTTTTAAACTTTTAAAAACGGTTATAAACATTCTTGGTAATTCAAACCAATGTAGTGGTTATACATTCTTATGAAGCATTTCCCTGTATCACATAGCGCCAACAAATGGCTTGACACAAAAACCTGGGTAGTGGCAAACATATAAGTGTACATTTCAAATCAGTTCGCACAATGGATAGAAAACAAATCTTAATTATTCTTTGCAGACCAGTGAACTAGTAAATAATACAGTATGAATGAAAAAATTTGAATTATTAATCAACGTAAATCTTTAAGAAATTTCTTTGTTGAGAATTATTTTTAATTTATAAATTCATCACGAAGCCCTTAAATTGTGGGGTGGTTAGGATACTTTTAAGGGCCCATGCCTTAAAATGATACACTTATTACAACATGGATCTAAAAACGACCGGGGAAGTTTTTTTGGTACTAGAGTTGATCGCTGAACGGATGCCAAATGAAGTTAAAGCATCAAGCATATGATCCCAGAATATGCTTTCATACCTAAAGATTACTCCCGAAAAGGTTAAGATGAGGAAAAGAATAATAAGTAGGATGATCAGACGGGAACAAAGGTATCTTGTTTCGATTGCGGAAAAGGCAGATCTATGATGTAATGAAACAAATCGCGGTTGTCCTTCCAAGCTCCAAGGTAGGAAAAACCCTTCATCGAACTGACCGCAATCCTCATTACATATCTTATTCAATACCAGTGACCTTGAACATCATCGGAGCTTCTTTCTGGTTGGGAATGGTTAAAACTTTATGCATAATGAATATTAATCTATTAATAATTAAAAATTCTCAAATGATATCTGCAGCTGTCGTTGATTTGAAGTTGGGAAAATTAGTGAGACAGAGCACAAAAAGTTTTAAGTAATGAAATTGAATATGACGATAAAGAAATCTTAGGCTTTCATAACTTGACTATTATTATTAAAAAAATAATGGACATGGCAACTCAACTAGGATGGGGTTAGGTGACTCGCCTATTCCTTTTCAGTGATATAGGCACCCATTTCCTATTTCTATAAAAATAATCAATAACTTATAGTTTACGATTTTAATAAAATAATTTGCAATTGAAGAAAAACAGGTTAATTACCAAGAAGCTTTATCCGAAAATGCGCCTTCGATTATACTTCACAAATGTCTACGCTTTGTTATTATGCAAATTATGTTTATGCCTTTTGTAATGACAATAAATGCCTTCTGAAGATAGTAGGTGCTTGGTACATTTTACTTACCCCCCCCCCAACTCTGTATTTACAATACTTCATTTATTTTGTTTAAAAATTTATTTGATCGATCGCTGTGTTTAAGTATTTGATACTAGTTTTTGATAATTACATTTCTACCAAATTAATAACTTATCCAATAAATTTGTAAATTAATGTATCTAAATATACGTAGTAGATCGAAAAGGTTCCACCAAGGGTATTAAGAAGATTACGAGAGACTTTTTCTGTAAAGATAAATGTAGCTGGCGCTAGTGTTTTTGTAGTATAACGTGTGTGTGATCGTTCAATTGCTGATAAGGTGCTCATTTAATTTCAATTTCATCCAACGTTATGAGGCATCATTTTTAACTCTCCAAATAGTTTCAATGAGATATCTCGTCTATCAAGATAGATTCCATCAATTTTTCTAATGACGAGATATCTCGTCATCGAGATATTGCCGATATTTTATGATGACGATATACCTCGTCGAGACAACCATCAGGAGGGTTGAATACGCGTCGTATAGAGATAAGAGTATTTCTAATTGTTTGGTCACTGATTAAGGTTAATGATTGTTACATCTTACGAATACAATAAGTATCTAATGCAAAGGAGCTAAAAAATCAATCACATCATTGATAAATTGAAGAAACCAAAGTGGTTTGAGAGGGATTTTCAGTGTAAATAAACAAACCAGGTGGAATGCAAGATTTACTTCCGCTACCCAAATTCTCCACCATGATACATATCGGGGTTTTCTTAAGATGTAGTTTATCACCGTTTTGGTGACGTTTCGCGTTAAATCTAATTTGCGTTGACCAATCAACTATCATACTTGAATGCGGAATTCATTCTTTGGAACGTTTATTAGCGATCCGCTGAAATCATATTCGAAAAACAAGTCCAGTGACGTCACGTTCGGAATACCGTAGACCTTCTAATAGAATAGACAGAGCAAGTGGGCTTACGAATCGACTTGGAAAGATTGACTACCAAAACGCACACTTGTGTTTTCGATCCCGCTGGATAATCACTTTAACCAATAAATTATTTGTCTCACATTAGGATCCATGATTTTTCACTCAACCACGTGACAGATCTTCAAACTGAGCTACTAATACGTACAGGAAACACGTTTTTGGCGCAGAAACGCTACCGCCACCTATATTTAGCTTGACAGAAATGCCTCTCAGGGAATTTTTGGGCCAAAACCAAAACAAACATGAGTTTTCTTTAGATGAAGTTTTGAAAAAAAAGAATGGTTACAAACCTGTCTTATGATCTAAATGATGTAATAACTATTCAACTTTGTTGGAACTATCCATTCTCACAGAAATGTGAAATAATCCTGAATACTCCATTGTTGTTTACTAGTTAGATCGCAACTCGAAAAAAGTATCAGTGTGGTAAGAATATTTATTTGGACTTATGGAAGAATGACTTCTCATTGACCCCGAAAGGTTCAATGCTAGAATTAAGAGCGAGATCACTTAGAGAGAGAGAGAGAGTAAGATCACGTACATGTTTTTTGCATGCTGCTCTGGTTCGAATTGACGCCACGACTAGTAAAAGAGGTCGCAATATGCAGCATTCGTTGGCAGAATGACTTCTTCGTGAGATGGTTATGCATTAATAGAATAAAATACATTTTGATTTTGTGGCATAGACTTAAAAAATAGTCAACTTGTTTTATTTAGTTTTAGACTAAACTAAAATCAACCTGAACCTGTTGAGCCTGCGGGATCCATTTCACATTTTTTCTCTAAACTTTACTGATGTAATTACTATTGAATTTTTCGAAAGCTATGAATTCTCTCTGCGCTTTTAGTCTCGTGACAAAAAGGCTATTTATTTACTTTATATGTATAAATGCTTCTTTGCATTAAATTTTAGGAGAAAAAGAATGATTTAAAAACCTTTTCCTCTTATTCAAGAATATATCAATCTGAATAAATTAGCATATAATTAAAATTATCGCATGTAAATATTTTGGTTGTATGTATAAGAACCATTTTCTATCAAGCTAAATGCAGGTGACAGTAGCGTTTCTGCGGCGAAACGCATTTCCTAGGTAATCCGAAAATGATGTCACTTGACTTGTTTATCGAATAAGATTTCCGCACTTTGGCAATAAAAATTACAAAAAGTAAATTCCGAGTTGATATATAATAGTTGATTGGTCAACACCAATTAGATTAAACGCAAATGTTGCCAAAACGGCAATAAATTACATTTTAAGGTAACTCCGATCTGTATCATACGAGCATTTGGACAGCAAAAATAAAATCTTTGCAAACTGTCTGATTTGTTAGTAAACGCTGATACATTTTGAAAGTATCAAAATATTGGAAAGTATTTTTTGAACGCTTTACTAAAAATAATAAAAATTACTAAATCGGCTGTTACCGAAAACTCGCACAATGGACATTGGCCCTTTTTTTTACCAAGGTACAGATTTATTCAAGAATATATCAATCTGAATAAATTAAACTTTAATCGGTCTATTATTTTTTAACATTGCAGAAAAGAAATTATATTTGTTTCCTTTTGTCGTCTACACTTAAGAGTAGAAATTAAAATTATCGAATGCAAATATTTTAATTGCATGTAAAATATTCATTTTGAATCTATTTTCAAAATAACCATTCGCTTGGTTTGGATACTTTTTCACTGAATCTAAGAATTTATTATTTTTAATTAGATTCTGAATTTTTGAATCAATAAATTTATCTAAAGTAGCTGGTTATATAATTGAATTAAGTACAAGACAGATGAATCAATTAATACTTAAGTTTTTCGAGATTTAGAAGTCTCGTCAAAGTGCAGTCCAAGACAAGATTTCATTGGAAAAGGAATTCCACAGTGGTTTTTTAACTAATCTGCATTTCGTAATTTCAATCAAAAATTGCATGTCCTATAGCCATTTAGTTAAACTGTATTGACTCAAAGCAACCTATTTGAATTGATCCTCGGTCTTCTGCTATATCAGTGTTTAATGTTTAATATTTATATTGATTTATTTATTAATAATTAATATATTAACGGACAGAGAACTACCATCTGTCCGTACTTAAAAAGAAATTGCATCTCCAGTACCTTTTCATCACTGTACCTCAGTGAAACACCAGGAGAGCTGCTTGCCTTAAATTTGTCCCGGAAAACTTTCTCTAAGCTTGCCAGGCTCCAATCTAGCCATTTGAAAAAGATGATTTTCATTGATGGCCAGAAATCCCTTCCCACCTGTATAAAGTGCGGCTTATTACCAGCCTCTCCCTCACACGTCCTGAATTGCATTGGAGCCATACATGAAGACATTTTTAAGGACCCATCTGCCATTGCCCAAAAACTTTTTTTGCACAAACTCAGCGACTTAGTGTAATTTGTTGTTTTTTTTACACTGGGATAAGAAAGAAGAGAAGTGTTTAATCAGACGTAACATAAAACATCACGATCTTTAACCCACGACTAGCGAATTAATTTGTATCATATTACGAAAAAAATCACATAACCTATTATATATTTCGCTAACGTATAGACTTTATTTGTTTATTCTCGAATGGCAACAATGGATATAAACAATTTAAAATCGACAATTCGCCAATTTTCTCCTTAGTTTAAATATGCTTGATTTGAGCTGTGTAACTGCATAATATTGCCAAAACTACATGGAAGAGCTCGCCACTCTAATAAAATTTTCCAACAGTCTGAGGACAGAAGGTAATGAGAAATCTGGAAGATAGAAATCAGAGCAGAAAAGAAAATGTGAGAGATTAGATTTAGAATAAAAATGCCGAATCGCCTTTGAACAAGGGAATTAGATGAAATTGTAGACGTTCAGAATGTAACTGTAGTAACATGACTGAGGCGTGCTTTTTGCCATGCATTTTATTGTAAATAGAATTAACACCAGTAAAATTAACAATATGTTGTTACACATTTTGATAACGATATGTTGTTATACATTTTTCGATAATTTTATTTCATGTTGAGGTATGAAATACGGTTGTGTGGATGTGGACGCAAATTTCATTACATGAATTGAAGTAAGATATGAAATGACAGTAACAACACTTTGCCATCAATAGATAGAAGCAATTAAGAGGGTTTAGCGCATATATACTATGCGCAGATCTGCTAGTTTATAACAAAAGGGAATGAATGACACTTCTGAAATGTGTAGCTCAAGATTCTTATTTCTTTGAATTTGCTTGCTATAAATAATACCATCTTGTACTATTAATTTTCAAGAATTACTAATTCATGAAATTGATTATCCATCTTTTATCATCTTTGGTGCTAATTATTAAGTCTATAAGCATATATGTCGTTTGGTTCGTCGCTGTACTATCATTTTTTTTGTTGTTGTTACGTGAGATGCGTTTGTTTGCGAGAAAAATTTTAACTACCTGTCGATTCAGCACAAATAAGCTAGCTCGATTATCCTCTGGTCTGTTGAAGTAATTGATTCACGTTAGCTAGTATTTACACTGGATTAGTCTCATTACCTGAAAAACTATTACGATGGAAATTCTGTTTATTTCCTAAGCATGAGTTAATATTTGCAAGTGATTGAGTCAATATGGTGAAAGAGATTTCAAACAAAATGTTTTCAAAGTATGCTTTTAATTAGATATGTTTGGTAATTCTACTTCACATCAGATTGAAAAAGAAACTATCTTTACTGTTTTGGAAAAAAATAATATATTAATAAACATGAACAACACAGATCGTTCTGAGGGTTATTTTGATTAGGTAGAATTTCCTACAGCAGCTTATGAAATGATTTAAAACTAAAACACAAAACTAAAAAGTGATTGAGTGATTATTCTGAATTAAAATTCTCTCACACAAGTACTACTCAAACAGAAAGTTCTTTTCGCGCCATAATGGACGATAGGGTCGCAGAATTCGTAACTTTTTAACTTTTAAGGTTATTTTAAGCTGAAATATACCATTTAAACATCTCGCAAGAAATTTACAACCTCAAAATGTTCCATTATAAAAGTTTGTTTTCAGCTTTCCAAAGGGGAAATTTACACTTTCTATAAAATCAAATTGAATAACATTTCCAACCAATAGCGAAGTTGAATTTCTTGTTGCTTAAAAGCATGGATGATGAATATAAAAGTGACTAAAACTCAATCCGTGCGTGTTATTTTTCAACACTTTTCATCTACAACTTTTTTACGCCTTTTAGCAGTCATATTTATCGCATATATCTTGGAATTACGACCGATTTGAATGCAGCACAGTAAAAAGTAAGATGCAAAGTAATCAGATCGCATCGGATCACAAAGCGTGAAATATCATCTCCAAACCACCTGTTTGTAACTGTGATAGCGTGACTTTTTTACCATTTAGTAACCTTTCAATTAATTCATATTTAAATATTAATAGAACCAAGATAAATTTTTATCTTAAAAAATAATTTATGGCTAACAAATAATTATGTTCTGATTTATAAAAAATAATGCAATTTGATGAAATGTAAGTTAATTTATGTTTAAACGGATTAGAATATAGGTGAAAGTATTCTAACGTCTCAGATTTCTGAACTTCAATATGATAGGATTTTTCTGTCAAGCTAAATGGGGGTAGGAAGTGGTAATGTATTTGTGATGGAACGCTCTTCTTGTTCGTATTCCGGACGTGACGTCATTTGGCTTGTTTTTCAAATGCGATTTCAAGAAGTTGCCAATGGAAATTACGAAGAATGAATTCCAAATTGAAATATGATAGTTAATTGGTCAACGTCAAATAAATTAAACGCGCTAATATCGCGGAAACGGGGATAAACTACAATTTAAGGTAACCAAGATATTTAGATTTCAGGAAGTAAAATCTCCGTCTACCGCTGGTATATTGAGTCATAAATATATCGAGTCATTTCCATATTTTTAATTTTGACCAGAAGGAAGAAGAAATATCTTAGAAAAATAAGTATTTTAAGCAATCGCTTCTATTCCTACTTCCCCTCCCTTGACCCATAGTGATTGACTATTATCGATGGAGCCTTCTCCGAGAACGAATCTCCGATTGAGGAGGATCTGTTCGTTTTGTCGGCGAAATATCTATTTATCCTTCCAACATTTATTTATGAATCTCCTTTAAATGCCTTATCAGAATCATCCGTTAGTATTTCGTAAAGGTGTTATTGTAAACAAATTATGTTGTTTAAAAAATAAATTAGCGAGTTGATTTTCATAATTGAAAGGCAATTTTATTGATTGTGACTTAACAATTTTAAACCCTTGAATCGACTATTTCAAATTTTGGGTGAAAATTAAGAATTATTTTGTCGGAGTTGTTCTTATGAAAATATTTCTAGTCAAAATAACACAAAAATATGTATATTGTGTGTAAAAATATTTCTTAAACATCAATCTTTAACATATTATATATCTAGCTGGTATATATACATTGTTCATCGTTTGTTTTGTCCAAATCTGAATAATTTCATATATTTGTCAAACCATTTCTGTAAAGCCATTTTTTGACGGATGTACTATATCCTCATGAATATCATCATTAAAAATCCGATTGATACCAAATACTAGAGTTTCGAAATCACGAGGAATTTTCGTTATCATATTAAAAGATATGACTAAGTTAAATATGAATGACGGACACAATTTAAGACTTTGGAAACGTGAAAACTGCTTATTGTGAATCCAATTATATTTAAGTTCTCCTTACGACGTCACTTTTTATGAATGAAGAATATAAACTTCCAACAGTATGAGATAAAAATTATTTGACTACTTCTGTTGATGATAAAGCACATATTTTTCTGTGCTGTGCAGCATTTTTATCAAAATCGCTAATTTGAAAAATAAAGCTTTTTGCTCGTTCAGAATTAATTGCCCATAATGGCTGAAAGACAAAAAATAAACGTGATTCTACACATATAAGAGATACCAAAGTTAATTTTCTGGGCTTCCAAAGGCAAAAGCATGCGTTTACAATAAGTTTTTTTTTCGCACAAAAACAATGAATATTTATCTTGGTAACTTAATTTTACACATGACAAATTTGAGAACTTTTAATTTCAATTTGCGTATTCCAATGATTCAGTTACTTATTATATCATAAAAGCGTGAGTTAAAAGTGTTTATAAATTTAAATTTATAAAATTTGTAGTATGCTTAAGAGACTAGAGAAATTTCGGAAGACTCATCATTTCTTTGTTTTATGATTTTTATTGTTATTATACAGTGCAGTGTCATACGAAATCACTAAAAATATAACTTAAAATGTTGCATCTATAATATTTTTAAAATTAATTTTGAAAATAAAAGTCTATCTTGAAGTTTTTCTGTAGTTCACAGCACATAAATGGCTATTCTTTGTCTTTCTTGTTGTATCGTGCTTATACCTGCCACCATAATTTTAAAATACCATGAAACAAACGTAAAACTTCCCACACAAGGCAAAAAGTATTGCAACAACTCTTAAACGTTCCGCAAGGATGGGAAAAGTTACAACAATTCTATAACGTTCCGCAAAGATGGAAAACGTATTGCAAAACTCTAAAATGACCCTCATGATAATGGAGGAAAAGAGGATTAATCGTGATTTTAATTTTTCCGGGTATGCTTACAGCAGAATTTATTTTTTATGTTGCTTTTTTAATTCATGCAAAATGTTTTAGCAACTTTTGCAACAACAAATAAGATCTAGAATTATATTGATATTTTCATTTATCAGGTATTTAGACGTATTTTAAGTCCCTCTAATATATATATATATATATATATATATATATATATATATACATATATATATACATATATATATACATATATATATATACATATATATATATATATATATATATATATATATATATATATATATATATATATATATATATATATATATATATATATATATATATATATATATATATATATATATATATATATATATATATATATATATATATATATATATGAAGGGTCGCTTTATCATTATTACATCCCTTTGTTTCACTACATTTTGCAATAAGGCAAACAAAAGTCCGAAATGTAAGTAAAATTATAATTGAAGCCTGCTCATTTTAAAGAATATAATATTAAAAGTTCCGAGTTCATTAACTATAACTAGTGGTCGCCCAGTGGTCGAAATTCGACCATAATTCATTTAATTTTTAAGTTTGAACGTTAATAAGGTTCTTTTGTCAAAGAGTATACCTCTATATTCATTGCATATAATTTTTTTGAATTTTGTTCTATTACGTAAGCTGCGAGCATGTACAAATACGTCATAGGAAAAATGCGGTATAACTTGGTTAAGCCATATCTAAAAAACAATAACGCGTTGTTTGACATTTTCTTGGGGTTTTTTATTGCTATACTGGCCACAGGTTTCGCCAAGGCTACACAGTTAATTTGCCTATCTTTTTCCAATTATATAAAATTTAAATAAAAAATAAATCGAAAAAATGAAAAATGAAATAAGGAATACGTGCTTCGTATTTTTTTATATATTTTTTTATTGAAACAAAAAAAACGGGTTGTTAAAAAAATAAATGTTGTCCATTGAACTTGAAATAGTTCGACAATGAATTTAACGATTCAAAACTTCTGTGTAGACGATGTTTATTGTAAAAACTCTTTCATCGTTTGCTAAATGCCCTTGACCATTATATTCTGAAATATAAAATCTCAAACCATCGAATGATCGAACTCTACTTGCTGCGACGTACAATTGACCATGTGTAAAAACTGGCTGCCTCAATAAAATTCCAATTTTTTCGAATGTTTGTCCTTGAGACTTATTTATTGTCATCGCAAATGCAGGTATAATTAGAAATTGAGTTCTTTGAAAGTTAAATGGTAAAATAGTTCCGGAATATGTTAAATTTATACGTGGAATCAAAATTCTCTTATTGCGTGCGGTTCCAGTTAAAACTTCGCAATCAATAGTATTACGATGCATAAATTTGATGCGCATTCTTGTTCCATTGACTAATGCTTCCTTTGTATTTAAGTTTCTGATCAGCAAAACGATGCAATTAACTTTCAATACTAACTTATGTGGTGGCAAATTATGCCAAATCTCATACTCCTCCGTGCGCGCAATGTGCTTAAAAAGGGGTACAAAGTTTTTTCTTCACGTATTAACATATAGATTACAGTATATGAACGTAAACAATGAATGTTTTATTTTGTTTAATTTAATATATTTGTAAAGCATATTATACATTAATTTTATCTTTCTGCACTCCTTCTCCATATGAACTTTAATTATGCCAAATCTCATACTCCTCCGTGCGCTCAATGTGCTTAAAAAGGGGTATAAAGTTTTTTCTTCACGTATTAATATATAGATTAAACATTTTCAATCTGATATCCGGTTTTCTCTTTATTCCTAGATGTAAAAGCTTATTGAGATTTGAGAGAATTTAAAAGTACGAGAATCGTGACACAGGTTTATATTCCACGAGCATGTAGAAAAGTATTCCAAACTAACAGGTGGTTGTGAAAGCCGAACAATGACGTGATATAAAAACACACGAGCCAGTTTCCCAATATCTAAAGTGGATAATGGGATCAAAACAAAAAATGTAGCTGATTGTTGGGATTGTTTTGTTTATTCTGCGAGAATTAAATTAAATAGAAAATATTTATTGGGGTAGTTTAAAACAAATCATTCAGTATGATTATAAGCAAAATATGCCCAGTTGTACTGGAATATGAAATCCGTGATGCGAAACCAAAACTGAATTATATATATTATTGTTTTTTGTAAGAACAACTTAAAACTTAATTTATTGATAGAGACGCCGTTGTTGCAAATTTCGTGATTTACTGTATATTGTTATTATTACCATTAAAAGTAAATATTTTTCATTTCTGAATATTTTGAACGCAAATGTGATTCTAGTTGAACTTGAAATCTGAATATTTAAATTTCTTAAAACAATGAACACGTTAGAGAGCTGAAATTTGTTCGTTCAAATAGATTTCTTCGGCAAAGAATTTCAAATTCATTCTCATAAAACACTCGCTGTTATTTTGCAAAAAAAAAAAGAATTTTTATTAAATTCATTTTTTAAGAACAAGAAAACTGAAATTTTAAAAAGTAAACCATGTCAGAAAACCTAATCGCTTTCAAACAATCTGCAAAAATCTTTATTTGAAATAGTAATAGCTGCTCATTAAACATTTATTCCATTCAACATTTTACGCATGCTGAATATTTAAATTTCTTAAAACAATGAACACGTTAGAGCTGAAATTTGTTCATTCAAATAGATTTCTTTGACAAAGAATTTCGAATTCATTCTTATAAAACACTCGCTATTATTTTGCAAAAACAAAGAATTTTTATTAAATTCATTTTTTAAGAACAAGAAAACTGTAATTTTGAAAAGTAAACCATGTCAGAAAACATAATCATTTTCAAACAATCTGCAAAAATCTTTATTTGAAATAGTAATAGCTGATCATCAAAAACATTTATTCCATTCAACATTTTAAGCATGCTGTTAGAAAGAAAAACCGAGAAAGGGCAAAAGCGAATTCCAACTAAACTCAGAACACGCGAAACCGAAAACAAAACCTTTCACCAAAGACGTAGAATTAATGATATTTACCTTATCAGAGACGGTTATCCCAAATGTAAGCCGGAACACACAAAACCAGATCCTCGCAGCATTCACCTGTGAAATGTAATGTTCTGAATGGAATGGAAGGGTGAAAACTCAAGCAGACGATAAAAGGTAAACTCGGACAGCGCATGCGCGACCGTTCTGAAGTTTACTTCCGCTCTGGTTTCACGTGCAGTCCGCAACCTCCATTGGCCCAGCACAGCTGACGTCAAATTCTTTTGGGAAAAACTCAGTTCTGATTCTGAGTGAGCGGAAAAAGTGAAAGCCCGCGATCCTTGCCTTGCGCCCTAGGGCCGTAAGCATGCTTTTGTTTTGTTTGTGTACAAGTTTCACCTTTTTGCTTTTTGTCGTTTCGTACCTATTGCCAATTTTTTCAGAAACGAGCCCTTAAAAAAGGCCTCAATTAGTAATACAGTGTGTCAAGAAAGAAAAAGACAACTTAACAGTTTTACTTGTGATAAATTGAATAGGTGGGAAAAAGTTATGTCTCAAAATTTAATTATTCTATGAAATATCGAGTGTTTGAAATACTCCAAAATGGATGCTTAGTTAATTTTTATTTTAACAAAAACTGTATTTTTGAGCAAGTGGTCTTATAATTTATTGACAGAGATGAATTTCTCTTTATTTCTCTAAAATGATGTCATTTTTTTCCTGGTTTCATTATCCAAACATCTCATATATATAAATATTTCACTAACGTACGTGGTACAAAAATCAGCGTTATTTGTATATTAGTGCATGGCAACATTCATAAACAACTAAAAGCAATCGCTACTAGATTCATTATCAGTTTTGGCGCTTCGTTCAATGTGGTTTGATTTGTGTTACGGAACAACAAAATGTTGAAGCGTAGAGCTCACTATTCTAACGAAACATTTCAGCAATTTGGTGAAAGAAAGGCAACGAGATACATTTAAAAATGATAGGAGATCGACACAAAGCAGAAAATTTAAGTGAACGCGGCAATTTTTCCTGAATTTCGAGATTCAAAAACAGAGAATAATGTTCGAACAAGTAAGAACAAGTTCGGATGTAATGCAATTGGGTGGATATTGAAGAGCATAATTGTAAAAACATGAGAGTTGTGCATATTTTGTTGTACTTAAAAAAGAATTAAACGCGACTAAAAATTCACAAAATGTTCTATTTTTGATCAAGTTTAGTCATTAGGAAATATGAAATGCAAATTAAAAACAGGCTGGAATCCATTAAATATGGTTAGGCAATTAGAATATGGGTTCTAATCAAAGGTCTAATTCTTTTTCTCCACTGTTTATTTAGCCAACTATTTTGGCTTGGTGTATAGTTGGTCATTTCTCATAAGGTTTGCAACTACGAATCTAATTGCATTTAATTATTTTAATGCCAGATTTGTCTCCAAGTTTAAAAAATTGTATCACAATTTAAAAATAAGTAATCATGAAATTTTGTTTTGAAAGAAGTTTTATTAACATAATAACAAAATAAAAACTAGTCATAAGTGATTGATTTGTACTGTCTTTTAACTAATTCAAAACACATAAAATGTGCTTAGCAGTAGATTATTTTCAAATGTTCAAAATTAAAGTAGTCTCATATTTTAACACATTGTACATACACTTTCAAAACACATAACTACCGGCAATGGTGTCAACTTGGAGGGGGAATTTTGTGGGAGCAGGTGAAGCTCCAGTCACTTCCTTTTCACATGCGAGTTCAAAAATTAAGAATAACAGATCCGATGTAAATTTCGTGCAAAGTATCTGAGCAGAAGTACCTGGAATGACAAATGAATATTCCACAAACTATGTGGGATGAAGTACACCCTCGTGATGCTACTGGGAACAAAAGAAATGGGAAAAGAATGTTTAGGTGAATATATTGTGTTTAAGTTATTGTGAAAAACTATTTTGTGGTGGTTAAAAGCAACCTAATAGGAAATATGCTGACCTCTGATACAAATACAGGTCTCACAACATGTAGACATACTTTCTCCAAGGCTGTCCAAGAGTTTCTGTTGAATGGAGTCCCATTCGTGCACTAGAGCATAACTTTGCTCTTGTACAATCTTCAGTGGTATTGTTTTGGCTACAATGCGAAGTCCGAGAGCATTCCAGGCATACTCTATTGGATTGAGATCAGATGACCTTGCTTCATACGAATTCAGCATTATCCTCAATTTTTTTTGGGGGGGGAGCAGCGGTAACTCAGTTGGTAGACACGGATTAGCAATCTCAGGGTTGCGAGTTCGAAACTCGATCCAACCAAAGATCGTCGGTTACGGGAGGGGGGCTGGTGCATGTTAAATCTGCCATGGCCTCAAATGTCCTCACGTTGATGTGGTGTAGAGGTTTGAAGAGTGGGGTGCCAGGCCGTGGTTCAAAATTACGAGGTATTGTCCTCGGATCTTTCCTTTCGGAGTGGATCCCGGACCGTTGCCAATAGCCCGCTGTATTTCTTCAGAGCGACGTAAATTCATCTACTTACCTACCTCAATTTTTGGACATGTGTATGTTTTGGGAACAATTTATTTTGCTTTTGCACTTCATTGCTATTAACAATATGCTTGCAATATTTATCTTTCACATTGAAGAGGAGAGCAACCATAAAACTATGGGTCTTGCCCTTTGGAACAGGCGCCTGGTATTACGTCCATACGACCTAATGAGTGAATAGGTTAGGTTTGTTGCTCTACGGTCATGTTTTGCTACACATGGACGAATGAGACCAAATTAAACCACGAGTGAGGTCAAGTTACCTGCATATTTGGCAACCCGTATTATTTGTTTATTTTTAATGTTTATCTCTCACGTTCGCGGAGGGGTGCAAATGTGTTAGGCCCCCTAGGAATTGGCATTTCTGGCTAGCGGTACTCATTAAAAGCTTTTTCCTGTTTGAACCAATACGAAAAACAGTATCCGAAAAATTATCAAGTTCACAAAAAGAAGGGTAAAACAACAGCCGTAGAGGATCAGTATATTTCTCCATTGAATTAAGAACCTGCGAGTTGTATGAGGCACAGGTTCAATTCCAATAACTCACCTTGTGTATGTATTTCTCTCTGATGTGTCAGCACGTTGGAGTGATGAGGAAGTTTGGAGAGTGAAGTGCTTAGGTGTTGACCTCGTTTCAGACTTTCAAAGTGAGAAGTCAATCATAGGTGTTGTCCTCTGATCTTCCTCTTCGGGATTAACCCAGGACCGAAGATTTGTGGTGAGGAATCTTCTAGTTGCCACTCTGTATAAGTTGAGGTCTCCTTCACCCTACCTTCTCATTTTTGATGGATAACAGGTAGTGTTTACTTTCCTTAGTGATAGTTTGTCCCTAAGGAACGTAGCTATGAAGAACGACTTTCTGGTTTTCGAAAAAAAACTGTTAATGAGATCTTCAGTTTGCTTCGTAATTTCCGTGTCTTTTTGGCGATGAAAAAGACCCTAGCATTTTTCAGTGAGATTATTGTGTCTTTGTTTCTGGGATAACTGTAGGTTCATAAACCTAGGACGCCTCTCCGATCATGATTATTTTTTAATGAAACTAGGATCAGGATAGGCAAGTTACAGCATATCTTGTACAATGGCCATTTTAGATGAATACGACAAACACAGAATACATGTGCTGCTAAAATGACTTTCTAAAAGGCTGCATTGGTCTAGGTTTGGTTTTGTCTTTGCACGCCATTTTTTTGCTACACGAGAGCTAATTAGACCAGTTTGGTCTAGGGAAAAAAGCAATGTGTAGTAGGATCCTAGATTGCATGTATCAAAGTCCCGTTCTTTGTTTCTACCAAAAAACAATGTCGAGTTCTTTTTATCGAACCTCATACTATCTGCACGTGCAGCATTTATAGTAAACACATTAACTATGTGATGGTGTCAGTTAACACGTATTGATTATATGATGGTGTTAGTAAGCACATTGGAATTTCAGTTGAGAAGGGTCACTGAAAGCTTGGCATTTTCAAGGTAGGTGGCATATAGCAAATAGATGCCGCAATCAGTAAAAAATTAATCCATAAAATTAATTTTTGTCAAATTTTGAAATAACCGGAGAACATTTTCGTTTCGCAATAGTGCTGTAGTTACATCCGGAGGAAAATAGAGTCATAAATCATTCACTGAAACATTAGCTTGTGTGTAACTAACTATTTTTCTGTTTTGATTTTAGCAAGATCGCAAAATGATTATTTCCACATTTGCTTATTTTAACCGGATGTGAATTTATTTATAATTCCTTGTGTTTACTTTAGCTTGCTTTCCTTGTTTTACGTTATGTTTTTGAAGAATATTTTTGTTCCTTCACATTAAAGAAAATCGACTGCTATTCAGTGAGAATCAAGTGATGTTGAAATCAAACTTATTATCTTTCATTTCTTTTCCACTACTTGACTGTACAACTGATGCCTAAAAGCCTATTGGAATCCTATTTTCCTTTTTTAAGATTTGAAGGCGCATTATTTCTTAATACATTGTTTCGAAATAAGATTCTAAAACTTTTGGGGACCCTTGGTGATCAATGGGAATCTCTTTCTTTTCGTAGGTGCGATGCAAATGTTCTGCATGAACACTATTCTATAAGTAACCAGTAATAATTATTTCTCCAATGGTAAATAAAGAAACATTTATATAGGGACAGTCACAGATACAAACATAACGGAGTTTACAAAACATAACGGACACGACGAATTGAGACAAAAGCGTTCTCTTTCCATCTCTTTCTTCTTTCCTCAAATTCTGGGGTCGCTCTAGACACTGGGGCTCAAAGGATCTTGGGAAGGTCAGCGCCAGCTGGTGGAAACAGAAAAAGATATTAATGATTAAACTTTTCCTAACACAACTGTTTTATTCCTATGTTGTTTTCATTATTCCTTTCCTTTTATATCTCTTCCGTATTCTGCGATAAATTTATACCGATTCTGTCATTCATCGACCTTCTAATGAAAGAGAGCATGTGGGCGGAGTCCCACTCGTAAGATCTCAGAAGGGTAAGTCATGTGGGCTTACGAATCGACTTGGGGTGATTGGCTATCAAAGTTCAGACTAGTGTTTTTAATCCCGTTGGATAATTACTTTAACCAATTAATAATTTATCCACCATTACGATTCATGCTTTTTCCCACAACCACGTAACTGATCTTGAAATCGAGTGACAGGAAGATGCGCGCTCATACTCCTCTGTCTATTTCATTTGAAGGTTGATGTTGGCTCATTGGTATAATATAACACGGTGCACGGTTAAAAATTATTGCGCTTGCCCAAAACAGCAGGTAAAATTTTTCTTAAAACTATGCACACTCCAAAACTATCAGACTACGGACCTTCAAAAGGATTACTGACAGAGCATTAAAAGTACACGTCTCGGTTGATCTAAGCACACATTTGACTGCAGTGGTTTTCAGCAAACATTTACAAAATAAACTAAATTAGATAGAATTAAGCAACTATTGGAACACTATTTCCGGGAATTCACTTTGAAACGCTACGTATGTACACACATGTTCAAAAATTAAGGATAATGCTGAATTCCTATCAAGCAAAGTCACCTGATCTCAATCCAATAGATAATACTTGGAATGCACTCAGACTTCGCATTGTAGCCTACACAATACCACTGAAGATACTACAAGAGCAAAGATGTGTTCTAGTGCACGAATGGGACTCCATCCTACAGAAACTCTTGAACAGCCTTGTGGAAAGTATGTCTGCATGTTAGAAGGCTTGCATTTGGGTCATAGGTCAGCACTTTCCCTATTAGGTTGCTTTTAACCGAGCAAAAATTAGTTTTCTTACAAATGCTAAAATATGTGATTAGTTTACCTAAACATTGGTTTTATTTCTTTAGTTCCCAGGTAGCACCACGAGGCATGTGGGTGTTCCTATTTTATCCCACATAGCTTGTGAAGTGTTCATTTGTTATTTGAGCTTCTGGGGTGCGGGATTTCACGGGATTTCATTTTTATTGACACGGGATTTCATCTCGGATTGCATTATCCTACATTTTTTGGCATGTGTTTACGTATGTGAATATGCGAGATAATGTCAGTGTAGATAAAACAATGTGTAATAATTATTGCATTCGTACGATCATTAACATAGCGCAATTGCTTTCATATCGTAAAGAGAATTAAGTCATCATATTATGCGATTAATCTATACATATAAAGCAGAGTTGGCATCTGTCTGTTCTCTGTACAAATTTATACTGTTTGACCAATCGATCCCAAATTTGGTACGCTTATTCTTCGGAACCTTACGGGTAACGTAGGTTACATATTAACCCCCGTTCTTGTCTTGGGTGTGCAGAGAGGTGTAAAGTCCCGTCATCTTGGACAGAGCACTTGCTAGGGGGCGCTCTCTCCCGGTCTGTCTGTGCAGATGACGTCAGAGTTAACATCTACAGGAGTCGCCGCTCAAGATGACTTTTTTGGAATCTTATGCAATCGCAGATCGTGTGCGGTTGCGCTGAAAATCACTCAGTATCATATCGTTTATGTATCCCGTCTGTACAATGCGGGATGAAATTTTCAAGCATAAAGTGTAATTGCTTGAAACGCTGATCATGTATCGTATCAATATAATTTGTTAGCCTTTCATAATGATGGTGGAATTCCGAAATTCGCATTGCTGGTGCAAGGTGCTACAAATAAAAAAATATTGATAAGAAAAAAACTGACTGCAATAATACGATGTATGTCATTTTTTTAAGAAAATGAACTTAAAGGGCATTCACAATCACTCCAAAACTCATTGCGCTCGCTTATTTTTATCTAAATTTGCATTTTCTATGACAGGAAAGTGATTTTTTGGATCACTTTCAATCGACACTTAACCAATTAAACCCGAGCAACACCGGGTAAATTCAACTACTCCTATTTATTCAGAAACAATAGCTATTATAAGAACAATTACATGAACTGAAGAACATAAAAAGTATTACATTCATTTATGGTACTTTGTGTCTAGATATATTTTAAAAATCCGAAACCAACACTTTCTGGAGTCTCGGTTACCCAGACATCCCCTCCTCCTGGCCACACCGCTACTTCATTTCAAGAATACGTTTTCAAAACTATTAAAAATATTTCTGATGAGTATGCAAGCTAAATGATTCCTCATCTGTGACCATTAACCTGGAATAATCACATACGAAACGACCAGACAGTTACTTAGTTTTTATAACTAACTTAAGTGCTCTAACCTCCCATACGAAGATTAAGCGAAAGGTGTTTGCTCTGCTAATGTAAGAAAATCGAAAAGTGTGTATCCAGGTCATATCTTCGGCGACAAGAACAATGATTTTTCTCAGCCACGGGGTCTATTTGATCTCGAAGTCCATCAACCTTCTTTTCGAATGATATTTCAAAAAGAAGTTTTTAAATCCCAAACGAGACGGCGTGTTCGATTGTCTTTCCTCGATTTCGTTACAGGACGGTTCTTTTTGTAAGGAGAGATACTTAGTTGTTGGAGTCATCTCAATTAAAGCTGGAAGGATACGACCTAATGAAGACAGTTGAGCATGTAGGCAAATTCAAGCATCATTACCTTTTCTTGTTTATGGTTTTGTACAAACCGGTAGAACTGATGGGAAGTGCAGGTTCGACGATTGACTCCACCCAAGTGCAGAGTGACCTGAAATGGCACTCAACTTTTTATTTTAAGTCACTGTTAACTGCTTCATTTGAATAGTTATTGATAGCTGGGAGATCGACCTTTCCAGAAAGGCTTTTTGTAAGAAAATACTATGAAACTGAAAGAAAAAGTTTCGAGAGAACTGGGAAAGGTATTTGAAGTCCGGACGAACTGACATACTTAAAAGGACAATCAGAAGATTTACATTTATAACATTCTTTCAATAATTTATTTTAATAAATCAAAACACAAATTAATTAAATAAAAATTCAAAACTTTGAATACAGTATACTAATCTCATTAACCAATCAAAACTAATTAATAGAATGAAAAATAAAAGACTTTTTGGATTGAAAATCTGTAAATTTCAATACATCGACTTTTTGCAAATTTTCCATATTCAATTTTGGACACCAGTTCATCTCTGATTTATGAAACCACTTTTAAGTCTTAATTTATTCTTTGCCGTGTTTTTTTTGTGTGCTAAATATTTTTTATTTAGATCACTTTTTATGGTAATTAATTCATTATCACATAAAGAAGATAATAAATTTGAATTTTCCTTGATTTTTCTTAATCTTATATAAAAACCAGAAAAATCTCTCTGTTTGAAGCGACAAGAACTCTCAAACGCTAAGCTCTGGAGTCATGAAATTTGCACAGCTTATTCTGTGGAAACAGGTGTGACTTGATTTGTCTGCAGCAAAAACTCTCGGGCGAAGCCGGGTAGTTAAGCTATACAGTTTTTAAAATAGGTGCTTTACTTTCCATAACTGATGTTTGAACGTCTACCTTTTCGAAGTTTGTACATTTTAGAGACTCATGATTTAAGTGACCAGCTTTATCAAGTACGAATAAAGTTATTAACTTTAAGAGACGTCATTGTGGGACACAAAAGTTACAATGTTCTTTATCCGTTCTAAATGAACCATTGCCATTTTTAAAGACATTACAAGTGAATATTGCTTAATCCCGAGTTGGAACCACATATCTACTACCAATACTCTAAATTCCTGAAAGGTTTACTGTTTTTCATCATATTTTAGTTCTATTGAAATTCTTTTGTAGTTTTACCAATGGTACATACAGACACCACATTAAATGTGGAGTGATGTATGTACTGCCATACTCCTCCGCCACCGACAAAAAAATAATTTTATAGCAAAAATCTTTCTTTTTACATCGAAGCAGCTAAACGTGTCTTACATTCGATCTGATGAAAAAAAATTTCTGGGACAAAATTGTTAAAGCTATAAAAACTTTATAAAACTCTACTCAAAATTCTAGATTTGCGGTCAACACAAATGTGCTTCAAAAGCTAGTAGTAAAAATTCTTCAACTGTCATTTTAATTTTTATTAAAAATGTGTATTCTTTAATTTTGACTCTTTAATTTGTATCATAAAATAATACATACATAGTTCTCGTTGAACACAAATGCATATCATTGTGCTTCAAAAGCTAGAAGCGCTTTAGGCCGTATGTTTCAGTCTTAGGTCGCGTGTAGTACAAAATGGCCGTAGTGACAAACAAACAAATGCTAGAAATGATATGAGTTGTATGAGTACATGGCTAACAGAACTGAGAAAAGATTGTTTATCTGAGAAAGATAGAGGTACTACCTTGTTTTAATTTTTGAACCCCATGATCATAGATTTTATAATTACTGGTCAATAATTTGAGGTGTTTCTTTCCTGTTATAATAAAAAATAAGTATGAATTTTCATGTATTTTTGATGATTAGTGGCGCTTTTTGATGATTTTGATAAGAATTTAAATTCTTATCAAAATCATCAAAAAGCGCTCTTCGAGGGAAATTTGGTTCATCATGCTTTTGAGAAGGGGGGTTTATTGGTTGTATTTTATGGAGCAAGGGCCATATTTGATCAAGCTGTCCCAAACACAAGACAATGTCAACTGAAAAAACCGTGAAAGGGGAAAAGAAGAGGCATTGGGGTATAGAGTAGTGAGATGAAAGCAAAGTTGGATATCCTGGGAGCGCAACTCTTGTGTTTAGTAAAGACAGATCCTCACATGGAAAGAAAAGACCGCTAGAATATCTCGGGTTCATGAAGCCTGTACCAATACCTGAAGCACCACCTAAAAGAAATGTGCCCTTGAGGGCTTTACTGACACGGAAGAGAGAAATACACTCAGACAGGAATCTAACCCGCGCAGGCTACAACTCGCAGGGTGCTAGTGCTGTGGGCAAACTCACTGAGCTATGGTGACCCCTTGAGAAGATGAGAGGCCATCGCTTATTGAGGTTTGCATGTGGGTGGCCATTACCTCAGGAACGGTTGCTTATCTGATACATTTTGCAAAAAAAAAACAATTGTAAGAGGGTGGAATAAACTTTAAATACAGTCTCCATTACTCCGGCCAACACAACTAAAAGAACCCTATACAGTGATAGGAACAAATAAGTTTGGACGGATTCTTATTGAAGCTTGAAGTCTCGGAATAAATTTACCGCTTCGGCGGTTTTAGGTCATTAGGTATTTATTAACAAGAAAAGTTCTTTTAATGGAATAAAAAAACGATTATCCGATTTTTTCTTATTATTTATTGTCCAAAAGTGCTATTTTCTGATGCGTCCTACTTCATGTGAAACTAGGTGCATATTTTTATAATTATTAGGTTTAGAATGATTCTTTCTTTTTTAAAAATTGTGGTATACGAAATATGTCTCATCAATCAATGTCATCAAACAAAAAATATGTGCTTTTGATTACATTTAAAGCTTTATAACACATTTCTAATGTATTACATTGAAGAATTTGAACTGATTTTTGTGAATGAAGCAAAGAAAGGGAAATCAATTTTCAAAAGCATTTTTTTATATCTGAAGTGTCTGATAAAATTTGGTTCACTGAAGCGGTACCTCTGCGCCATTGTTCCATTTCATATTCTTTTTAGTGTTCCAGTAAAACGAAGTTCAACTTAATTTGCTCCGAAGACGACCTTTAAATGTCTCGGTTTTGATGGGTACAGTGACCTTATGGAATTTGAAGTACTTTATTGCCATAGAGGTTATAATACACATGCAATCGATTCATTGTGTGTTTTTCAAAAACGAAAATCGCGATGTACCTGAAGTCTATATCTTTTACATTCCTTCTTCTGTGTAATAATGCTGTCTAATTCCTTAGACAAGCCACACATTGATCCGACAAGCTACAAAATATCCTATATGTTCATGCGTACTCCGTTTCTGTGCAGACAATCTGTCGATGCGCATGCGTATTTCAGTCTATTTATCGTCTCAGGACTCACATTGAACCAATATCCCTGGCTTAAGATTGCTAGACAATCTTCATTGGTTCACTGCGCAAACCATGCTCGCTTCACTTACTCGTAATGCACTCTATCATCAAAACATTTGACAATTATTTTGTTAAATAAGAAGTATCTATGGCAATTATTTGTTAAGTGAAGAAAGAAACTTGTCAAACACATTTAGGAGTTCAAGATACACTTGACGACATTCAAGATTCTAAGATGATCTGACCATATACCCGGAAATAGTATTCTCCGTTCTAATGAATGAAAAAACTTTGGCCTTTTTTCACTAGAGAAATATTTTTAGATTATACTATATGTGTCTTTACATTAATAGGATCATCGAATTTTTCTAATAATCTCCACTGATACAAATTATACGAGATTTTATGAGCCAAAGTAAATTGAAAATCTATAAACATTAATTTTATTTATGATAGGTTTTCACTGCAAAACTAGTTGTTGAGGGCTGCAGTGTTTTGGTCACTTGTTTTCTTAACTTGGCATGTTTCTCGAATCATTTAGGTGTAGTAAATGAAAGACAAATTCAGTAGTCAATTCTGTTTTTATCTAAACCTTACAAGTTGCTCTTCCGAGTAGACTAAGTTCGATGTACTTCTGCTTGGCTTTTCGACGAGTTTGTGAAATTTTTAAAATTTTGTTTTCAACTGCGATTCATCGTTTCACACCTAATACTGTATTCTATTTCTCTTCTAATGTCTTAAATTGATAGATCTTGACGTGATCTTTCGTTTGAGATCAATTTCGACGTCGTAGCGCTTTGCAATCTGAGTTATACTGATTTTGTCCTTAGTTATACTGATCTTTTTTCTATCTGTATAGTCTAAATTTTCTACATTCAATTTCTTTTTTTTTTCGCTGATTTTCCTGTTTGAATACTTTATTCGGATTATAGTTCACATTTTGATATGTTGTCACATTCTGGCTATTTTACGAAACATGGAAGAAACTTATCCCGTCAAAACCTTTACGATTCCCTTAATTGTAAACAAGTCTTTTGGAGGGTGAAATCAAATGAACTCGTCTTCTATTACTTTGCTGACTTCATGCCAATTAGATGAGGGTACAGTAAGTCCACCGTATGATAAATGCTCCACCTACCTTTTCGGTTTTAGGGGATCTTTCGTTTGATAACTATAAAATCCTAAATCGGTGTACTCTTATATTTCATAGCTACCCATTCTGAGAGATACTCTTGTGCAGAATTTCCTGCTGAAATAAAAATAATTCATTATTATTTAATATGTTATTTTCAGTACCACTTGCGTCAATGTTTTCAGTTGGTGACGCATTCGAGTTTTAATTTTTGACTCGAATAACTGCTTGTCGTAACTTTAGTCAGTCTCACAGCATTCCGCAGTCCTTTCTTGACATTGTTTTCAGATTGTTTTGCAAAATATTGGGATTTTTACTCATAATACTCATTCGTATTCTGCACAGGGCGTTCAACGGTATAGGATGATTGATCAGTGTGTCCCCTCTGAATCGCACTCGAGAAAAAACGTTTTCCAATGAATCCTATTTCAATCTTTGAGGCAATAGATAGGAAAGGATTTTGTTGCGTTGTAACTCATAGAACAGAACTTTATGGAAATTAATAAATTGAAGGAGACCCTTTGGAAAAGTTGCACCCCCTTTTTCTCATTGCACTGCATTCCCTCTATCATAGAAAACTCATTGTCTAAAATTTGGTTATCTTCGGGAAAATGCATTCCAAAAGCATTTTAGAAGGAATTGGAATTTAATTGGAATGCAAATGTTCAATATATAAAACCACAGTCGTTTACTACATTTATGAATTCCGATAAATTCATAGCATCTTGTGAGGATGAGAAATGTTTCAAAGCGGTTGGTGTGATGTGAGAGAATAGCTGTACTGCTGTACTAATATTTTTTCTCAGCTCCTTAGCACATTGAATGTGAAACAGTTTCAATTTGTAGCAAAGTTACAATTTATTGTTATCTAATTCTAATAATTGAAAAAGAGGCCATTTTTCAGTCTTGACTTCATTTTCGAGTCTGTTACCAGAATCAACAAACCAATTCCGCAGAAGTTTCAATAGGGCGCATCGAAAAAAAGTAGATATTACGATTTTCGTCAAAGGGATTTTTACACCATGAATAATTTTCGTTTACACTAAATTTTTTTCCATAATCCTACCTTGCTTCCATTCCGTATTAAATGTCACGCTCTCACATTTCCATGAGATTACATCACACAATCTTTACTCATTCTTTGCTTAGATCTTACGCAGAATTTATACAGAAATGAAACTAACTAACTAATATTCACTTTAGATGCATGAGCATTTCTCTTAAAAAATGTCACGATGCAAAGAAAAATATTTTGCAAGTGTTAACAGCTTTTTCCAAACTTTATGTACTCACGAATCCTTTTTTACATAAAAAGAATTGTCACGCTCCCTTCATTTTTTGAACAAGCTGTAACTGGTCTAACTTTAGTCTAACTCCGTAATAATTTTCTTAGACCATGATTTAATAAAACACAAATTAAATGCATTGCCAATATAAAAACAGATATCTTGTTCTTATACATATAATAAATATAACTTAAAATAGGTATTTGATGACGATAATATTATTTTTAAGCTAGCTTAAGCAGATCTAGTTCTTAAACATAAAATAAAGCAAAATATTTAATACAATGGCAATATTTTTATAGTGACGAGTGGGTTTTTTCTTTTTTTCAGCTCAAATTATATCAAGATTGGTGGCTATTTTATTATTACGTCAATTTTACTTAGGGAAATTAGTATCAGAAACTTTCTACTATCATGACTAACACAAAAATTTGAAAGACATGTGAATTGAAATTTGCCTTAGTAATTGAATGACAATTCTGTGTATATGCTTTGTCACCATCTTACAAATGCACATAATATATTCATTACTTTTATACGTTCCTATAATTTACCCTAAATAAATTGTGTGTAACTTAAATGGGGAATATCTTGCTCATTCAAATTATTGCAATATGTAAAAGATAAAATGTGTAGTATTTTTCGTTTTAAATTGTCCTTGACTAATGCTGTAATTGGTTGCTCAGTTCAGTCGAAAGCTTACATAAGCACATCTGGGAACTGACTACAAATATTTGAGTCTGTCTTTTCAGAACAAATATAATGCAACACAATCATATTGTAAAAGGTTACTATTTAAATTATTATTAAATTTAAACCCCATCCTAGCAGGTAAAGGCGTTGCTCCTTGAAAACTAGTAGCCTGAAGCTTTTGGTTTTGAGATCGAATTTCGTGTGTATCGAAATCAGGTTGACAGACAAGTTTCCTGGTTTCTTCAAGATGACACAAAAATGCGGTCCAGCTTCCACAAGTTCTCCAGGTAAGCATGTCACAATCACAGTTCACAGCGGGTGCGATGTGGTAGCACTTCAAATGGTGCTCCGGGATAACGCAGTAACTGTCGCTTTGCCACCAATTGGTGCTTGAAAGATCATACAATCCATAAGCTAACATTGGAAGAAAAAAGTTAATATACATGGTGAAAAATGTACCAAATATAATAAATTACAATATGAGGGTCAGCTCGTCCATCTGAAACTCCATTAATTGAGCCACAGCAACTCGAACACTAACCATGTGCAATAAGGATCAACCTCGTGATAAGGCCTGACCAATTCAAATTGTTCTGGGGGCATAATAATGATGAGTTACAATTTTCTTGCGGACAGCATGTAAAATGGTGCTTTATAAATAATAAAATAATTTAACATTTATTTCGTCCAATCCTTTATTATATAATTAATCAATGAAATATTTGTTTTCTACGAAAAATATTTTGTTAATTCATTTTAAAAAGTTTTTTGTTTCCAATGACAGAAACTTGACAAGGAATAAAACAGAAATACAATACAAAAGTAAATAAGCTATTGCCACATTCTGCTTCTCGCCTCCCAATAAAGCTTAGCCTTTAAAGTCCCACAGAGAGCTCTGCAGCCAAGAATGTAGCAACCATGGAGCTTCCTCAGCGGGTGCATTTGGGGTTAGGCAAAACACACGAAAGAGGTGCCGCCAAACAAACATAGCCTGTGGTGAGACAAAATAAAGCCATAATCTCGCTACGATACCCAAAGGGAATTTACGTGATCCAGGGTTCTCCAATCAGTGGAAGCAATAAATACAATTGGTATTCCATCATGGTATCTCAAGGATATCGATCTTTTCACAAGGCGTTTTAACGTCAAAAAGGAATTCATCACTTGCTAATTGGATCACTCCTGCTCCATTTGTGGCCACTGTGTCTGCTTGTTCATTCGTTACCTTGAATCCTGCAGTCATTTTTAAAAGTACAGAAAAAGCATAAAATCCTGATAACTTGAGTACATAATACTATCCTGATAACTTGTATAGCAGTAAAAAAAGGCATACCTTCAACCCTCTGCAAATACTCTGACAAAAAATATCGAAGCACCTAGAAAAAATCCACCAATGGAGATATAATTTGGTACGTTAATTCTGTATAGTACAGAAAAAGAGATAAGTACAATTTCTGAACAATTGAACAATTTATTCGCACAGAAATATCGACACAAAGGGAACAAGTCAATATTTAGTTATGCCACCTCTGGCCCAGATAAAAGCTGTTACCCGGGGTGGCATGGATTCATAAAGTTATCGGGGTAGCGGAGGCCCGGTTGGATGAGTAACGGATTAGCAACCGGAGGGTTGCGAGTTCAAATCCAGCCAAACACCGTCGTGTACAAAGGGGGTTGGTGCGCGTTAAATCTGTCGTGGACTCAAATGTCCTCACGTTGGTGTGGTCTGGAAGTTTGGAGAGTGGGGTGCCAGCTCAGATGTTGCCTCGTCATCTGACCGTGGTTCAAAATTACGTGGTGTTGTCCTCGGACCTTTCCCTTCGGGATTGACCCCGGACCGTCATCAATAGCCTGGTGTGTTGCTCTAGTACGTCGTTAATTAATTACCATTACCATCATAAAGTTATATGACGGCATGAGGGATTTCTTGCTAAATGGAATGCAATTGGGCGCACTCGCCAACATTACGGAATGGACGTAAACGACGTCCCATCACATCCAAAATGTGCTCGATGAAGAACAGATCTAGCTATCGGAAGAACAGGGTCGCAACTTAGACGTGAAATATATGTAAACTGAGTATTGTTATTGAGAGGAGCTTCAAAAAGTAACCAATATGTCGACTAGTAGTCACGTGGTTCCTCTGAGAAAAATTGACTTCGTAGGATGATTTGGCATCTTATCGCCTCGCTTAGATATGTAACATCTTATGAAAGGGTGTAGGTGTGTAAATGTGCATTTCTATAGTGGCGACAAAAATGGTGAAATCCCCAAAGTCTACTATCATGTCGTGCAGACCAATCAGATGATGAATTAATGGGATGAGCGTCTTCTCCCGTCCCGTGAATCAATCAAATAATGAATGTGTCCACCCTGCAGACGAAAATAGTCTAAGGATCATGTTACTGCTAGTTTTGGTCACGTGATCCTGAGCACATAAAAGGGTTACCATTGCTCACTCTACTTTTATATTAGAAGAAAAATGACCAGATCTTGATTCGTCTTCATCAAAAAATCGGCAATACCTTGACGACGAAAAATCTCGTCGTTAGCAAAATTGGTCAGATCTTGATGGACGAGATATCTCGTAAAAATTACTTGGAGGGTTTAAAATGATACTTCATAACGTTGGACGAAACTGAAATTAAATGAAAAGAGCACCCAATCAGCAATTGAATTCTAAATCATTGGAGTGCTAAAAGCGAGTATCCTTTTCTGTATGTACCATCACAATGCGCAGTTCCGATTAATTGTAATTGCCGCTATTCCCATTCATTGGCCACAGTTTAGTCATTTCCAACCTTGGCAGAGAGCAATTTTTTATACCAAATTTCGTCGTGATCAGATTATTTTTTCAGGGTGCTTCGATTTTCTTTCAGAGTATCTTTCTTTTCTAAAATACTTTTATAGTAACTAACGAAACCTTACTGTTAATAAATAGCCATGCCTTTTAATATCTATTATTCCCAACAAATATATATTTTTCTTTGGATGAGGTACAAATATGAATAAGTTTAATAAGTTTTTAATAATTTATTAAATATGAATAAGTAAAATCTATTTTCGTTTTTGATTAATGTATTCCGGATTTAAGATATGCCATAGTAGGGATTTGGTGCGGTGGTTCGGGTATTGCTTTTCTCTTAATTTAATTTATATTTACATTTCCTTTTTTATTGCCATTATTTCGAGGAATTTGCGAGTCTTGGGGTATAAACTCTGCTCATTTTCCTGTTTATTTTTGAAAAGGCAACTAGCGATTTTACTTTTCTTTCTTTTCATAACGGGAACTGAATTTTTGATTATTCACAAAGGAAATGTTAATCCTGAAGTTATGCCACCTCATCCAGCCAATGAGTAATGAAATTCCGTACAGGTTTCAATGATTTACTTATTGATTCAGCATTCTAAATGCGAACCGGCAAATTGACGTCAGAAGCAAAATTCTCTGCCACGGGCAATGTTTCCGCCTCTTCTACGAGTCGCGGATATGATGATTCGGAAAATGATCATCGTGACTTTGTGAAGGTAACACTCTCTAGCGCATTCCAGCCGCTTTTATCAGATTTTATAATTCTCTAGGTAATTTGAATACGTATACGGTGTAGGTTTTCCTGAAAGCTAAGTACTGATGTGTGGGGTGATGTACGTCCTCTTTTAATCAGGAAGTGACATACCTTGGCATGTTATTCGAATGCAATTTCAGCGCGTAGCGAGAAAAAGTAGTTACGAATGTAATCATTAATAACTTTTTGAATTTCCCGTAAAACTCAATAACACGTTACTGGCATCTCTCCAAATTGGCGACTAAGTCGATCGTCATATTGGATGCCTTCCCCTTGCGCGCAAGTAAAGGTGCATCTTGGTAGGTAGGTATTTAATTGACGTCGCACTTGAGCGACACATTCCGCAGCAGGGGAGACACCGCGCTTGTGAGGATTTAACGGTTTAGTAGTCTCCCTTGGGAGTTTATTAGATTTTTATTCGCAGAGTCACAGTTTGGTTTTCTTGACTGTCGACTGATGGTCATATGGTAACTGAATTTATGTCCTTGCTATAAAATCCCGGCCGAGGGATTGCAGGGTATCTATGGTTTTACAAATGTTTTCTCTGCACTTCCTATGCTTTAGTGCTAGGTTTAGCCATCCTGGTGTGGGTCTTGGTAGTAGGCAACGCAGGTGGAGTGGACTTGTGAGGGGACATTCTGCGGAATAATGCGATGGAATTCCCTCTATCCCATTGGTTGGTTTGTGATAACCCGAATTTGTGGAGATAACTAGGGAATGGGCCATGGTCCGTTACAAACTGCAAAAGGCGTCTATCTTTGATGCGGGTATCCATGGAGACGTTTGGGAAGAGATCGTATGTTGAGCGGCCTGTCTGTCCCATTCTAGTTGCCACAGTTGAAGAATGTGGTCTCTAGTGAGACTCTTGAAGTGTGAGACTGGAAGCGGGCTATTGGCGACTGTCCGAGATCAAACCCGAAGGGAAAGATCGAGGACAATACCACGTAATTTTGAATCACGGTCAGATGACGAAGCCACACCTGAGCTGACACCACCCTCTCCAAATTTTCACTCCACGCCAGCGGGACGACATTTGAGGCCACGACAGAAATAACGTGCACCAGTCCCCCTTGTACACGATACTCTTAGGTTCGATACGAACTCGCAAACCTCCGGTTGCTAATCCGTTATTCTTCCAACAGGGCTACCGGGGCCAAAAGTGCATTTTTGTAAACCTACTAATGAAATAGACAGAGCATGTGCTCTCAGTTACATATTATTTCTTCTGATCGCTCGGTTTGAAGATCTGTCACGTGGTTGTGGGAAAAAAACATGAATCCTAATGTGAGACAATTATTAAAAAGTGATTATCCAGCCTGATCAAAAACACTAGTCTGCGCTTTGATAGCCAATCGGCCCGGGTCGATACATAAGCCTACGTGACTTACCCTGATCTTAAGACAGAAGCTGCTCTAACATCTTCTGCCAATTTCATTATAAGGTCGATGGCCGTAAACCTACGACGGGTTACCATATTCCAAAAGTGTCGCCAATTGGCGATGGCACCATGTTCTTGAATCTAATCGAATTTTCTTATGATTTAACTCAAAATATGTTCAATAGCTGTATTGTATATATCTATCCCATGAAGTCTGGCTCTAATTGTTCCATGCGAACAGTGGCATCAACTCTTGAGGAAATTATTGGGGAGGGACAAGACAGACCAATTGCTTCATATAAGGCAATGAGAGCCAGAATGGCCAAACCAACAAATTTGACAAAGTGAGATTTTTGGCATTTTTATGTTATTAATGAAATAAAAAACGGGGCCTAAATATGTTCAAAAATACTCCAAAGATGGCAGCACATTAATTAACCTTCTCTTTCTCCATATATTTTTAATTTTACCTGAGTGCAAACGCCATTTCTGCAGCTAGGCTTAAGATTACCAGACCCAAAAATAGAAGTTTCTGACAAACGCCCAAGTATAATTCCTGACATTGCAGGGAAAGTCCGGAAAAGTAAAACTCAATTAATAAAAAACAAATTACATTGAATCGGTCAAATTAACATTGTTACAAACAGTAAATAATAGCACGTTGTGTTCCATTGCAACGTTAATTCAACTACTACCTACAAACAATGAATAACAATATTACAAAAAAGAAATGCCTGTAAAATAAAAAAAACTTATTCGACTCATACAATTTCGAGAGACTAATACATTTTTTTGCACGAAACGATTCAGGCAATGCATTTGGATTGGGTTGATGATTTCTCCGAAAAATTTGAAGAATTCATAATTCCCTGCGGAATCCGGACAACGCACACAAAACCGGAACCAAGTTATGCTCAATATCTGTGTTTACGAAATAACTAATTTTGTTTAGACATATTTCATTTCCAATATTATCTGAAAAAGTGTTACGTTTATACTTCAATTTGGGAAACCGGGTTCCAACAGAAAAAATATTGGTATGACCAAAGGGGGAGTCGGGTCCCTAAGAATCTTTTGATAAAATTTATAAAATAAGTCTTTTGATAGTCCCCAAACTATAAAAATATGGGGAGGCAAGAGGCGTTGGACCTCAAACAGTTGGCGCCCCTGTACACGAATCATTCTGTGACTGAGAAACAACCCTAACGTCGCTAATGTAGCGTCAGCAAATCGATGAACTACAAACTCCTTTTAAGGTAAATTCGTTCTGAATACTTATTTATGATATATACGGGGAAAATAGTTCTTAACTAGAAGTATTTCACCAGGAATTTGTTTGTATTTACACTGAAAAACTCTCGGGTTTTCCGCTCACTCACTCTCTCACTTTCCACTCAGACTATTATTTTTAGACATGTTTAAATACGAAATAGCCTAAAACTGTGTGGGTGAGTTCATTTCCTCCAAAAGAGAAAATATAATGTTCTGTGGACACTCTGTGGCGAAATTGATTGCCATGTACAGAAGGAAACAAATGTTTTCTTAATTCATTACATCACGTTGGCGTGGTGAGGAAGTTTGGTGAGTGGGGAGCCAGCTCAGGTGTTGTCTCGTCTCCTCTGACAGTGGTTCAAAATTACGTTGTCATTGGATATTTCCCATCGGGATTGATCCCGGACCGTCGCCAATAGCCCATCCAATGGGACGCAAATTAACTACCAACCTACCTAATTCATTACACAAATATTTATTTTACTACATTTTTATTTCACTGCGTAACGATTCGCATTCCTATATAAAGCAGAATTCTATAATCTTTCTCCGTCCTTTGTTCTAGCATTTTAGTGGTAAATCGTTAATTTTATGGTTCTCGTGATTTGAATTCAACACAATTCGGTCTTCCGCTTATTGTTATTTTTAGACAGGTTCAATTGCAAAATTATTTTCAGTGTTGTGATGTTCAATCACGAGAATCCCGGAAGAGCAAACAAGCGCACAAATGTTTATTTTTCTAGATTTTAACGTACTCTTGATACGATTATCAAAAGAAATTCTGAAATTTTTGAGTGCTAAGTACGAGCTACAAGAGTACTAATTGATTGCATTTTGATTACTGTCACACTTTTACATAACTTAATCTTCTAAGAATGGCATCAATGTGCTGTTGTCGCAGAATTCAGTTTACAAAAAAAAGGATTAAAATATGCATCCATTTAAAATAAAGTATATAGCATTTATATAGCCAGATTTTACCAAAAAGAAGACTAAAAAAGATGAAAAAAGGCATGCACAACCGTGTAAAAATATTGTACTACAAAGCATTTATGTAGTCAGATTAAGTAACGTGCATTTTTTGTAGAGAACGTTTAAATATTTGATTCAGGGAGAATCTCTTAACACTCTTAGCTTTTTCTTTGAATTTATTATCAGTAAAGCATTTTTTTCAAGTCTCTCGCACTCCTGAAAATGTTATGTACTGTTGTTTACCAGTGTGTGCTTAGTAAATCAAACTTTTAATTACCTTGTCCTTCGTAGTTTAACTATGCATTGTGTTCACATTACATGCACAATCTGTCCATGTGAATGTGTCTGCATGAGTGTATCTAAGAATGCCTTGCAGAATGCGTTCATTGATTCTCTACTTGAGGAACGAGAGGATTGCCTCACTATGGCAATTAGAATTCTTTTTCTTACATTTTGCATGACGGAAGTATTTACTCGGTGGCCCGAGTGTAAGAACCCAGTTACAACTTTTACTAGTCCGCGTTTTTTTTGTTAGATTTAATTTATTTATAATTTGTTACTTTTTCACTTTATGTACTCAGGTCTCCGCGCATCAGTACTGCGAGCTCCAGTACCAGGTAAATTGAAGTACGTACCTATATATAATTTTGCAAGTGGCACAGAAATCGACGTTATTCGTTCATTGTCGAATGGCAGCAACGGACATAAGCAATACAAAATCAACCGTAACTGGATTGATTCGACTTTGACATTTAGTTATATGCTTGATTTGAGGTATGGAGTTGCATAACATTGCTCAAGCTACAAAGAAGAGCTCGCCACTCTAATGAAATTCCTTAGCAGTCTGATTTCAGGAAGCAATGAGAAATATGGAAGATAAAAGTCAGCGCAGAAAAGAAATGAAAGAAAATAATGTTTAGCGTCAAAAAAATGCCGAATCACCTTTGAACAAGGATGAATTAGATGAAATCGAGGTAGACGTTCAGAATCTAATTGGGAGAAGCATGACTGAGGTGTGCTTTTTTGCCATGCATTTTATTGGAAATAAGATAGGTATGTAGTTGAATTTACATAGTACTGGATCAACACAGCGAAGCAATTAAAAAAGTTTAGCGCAAATGCTATTATGTTAGCGGGTCTGCTAGTTCTAAGTATCAAGTCATTGTTTCAGCTGTGAATATAAAATGAGCAAGAACAAAAGTGCATGATCAGTAAGCATAGTTTTTATTTTTACAATATTTTTTTCATTACTTAAGGATACCTGTGTCAATGGGAATTCTGAATGCCTTCTCCGCATGTTTTTTCTTTCTGATCTGCAACCTGTTACCGGTACTTACCTCACATCTCGTTCCAAGAAGGACTAGCAGTCATCCGGGTCACGCGCGATGTTACCACCTCAGTTGGTAAAAGACTTCCAAACACGTTTCCTCTGGAAAAGGTAGAGCGGTTGGTTTTTGTTCGATCTGTCACCGTCTGGCTCGGTGAATGTTTTATAGGGTATTTACCATGCATTAAGCAGTAAAGTGAGAGATCACGTCCCAAGCATTGCGTAACAGTTGGCAATGATTGCTATTGTGAGCTCCAATAGCACAAGTTTTATAAAGAACTTTTAGTGTTACTTCCACGTGACATTTCATGAATGCATAAATTTACTTGATGTCTAGGCTGGACAGTAACCGACTGGCTTCTAAAATTTAATGTCAAAAATTTTTCAGAAGCCCATAACTTGAAATTTACATCAATTTTCAATTAAAACTTTTTCACTCAATTAAAATTTTTCAATTGTTTGTTTTAATAAATAAATCATTATTTATTAAAACAAACATTATTAAATTTAATGAAAAAATGTTTTTAGTTATTTTTAATTATATTGAAGCTATTGTAGGCCGGATAAAATAGCTTCAATGTAATTTCGGACCAACTGTTATTAGTGATAAATATATATCGGACCGTTGCGAATTTAATAGTATTTCTAAGTGATTGGGAAGATAATAAATTTTGTAAATTTCTGTGCACCTTCACACACATAGTTTGTGATAGTCTCATTGAGAACCATTGTTTGGCTATATAGGGCCAATGGAAAGGTGGAAATGATGAGCCTGTTTTCCTAAAGTTTTCATTCATTGGAATAATTACAAATTTTGCAAATATTCTTGTTATACAATTTTTTTGAAGTATGCTAGACCATTGGGCACTCAAATGTACTGACCCACGTGGAATTTTTCCAGTCAGAATACCAGTACGCATCTTAAGACTGATAAATTTAATGATAGTGGAATGTTTTATGGGTGTTTGTTGCAGAGAGGTTGATGAAATTCAACTGGAGTAGAAAACCGAGACTTCTTCAATGAAAACTTTCAAGTTTTTTCATTTACTATATTAATGAATTCTCACCTTGTAAGTCAGGACCCAAGAAAGGGTCGCAATGAAACACTTATCTTTATCTTGTATTAGTGATTTATTATTTCATGACAAAGGTTCAAATAAACAAATCCAAAGGTATCGAATGAAATTTTCATTTGATAGATGTTCAAATTAGATGTTTTGTAGTTATTGTTAAGTCGACTTCGGTCTTTTTTACTGCTTTTTTTTGTTAAAAGTTAATTTCTGTAAGAATTTCTTGATCAAGAAATATGAGAAAAAATTACAAGATAAGCATACATTTTTGTATAAAAGCCTTGAATATAAACATCTAGAACTTCTATGTTCATGGTCTTGTCCCAATCTTTGTAGTTTGAAACTGATATATTTCACAGTAAATATTATCCCTAATGCCTTGATATATTTAGCTTTCTATAAGCAGCTTTACTGTTATTACCAAACTAAATATTAATTGCCAATGTTCACGATGAACTCTTACTATACTAAGTCTATCTATTCTTCGTATGGAACAAAAGTACTGTTCCTCATTGTCTACGAAGTTCAGGCGAACATTGACCATCGTTTATTCTTCATTTATATTTATTTAATTCAAACAAAAAAGGACAAAATTAAAATGAATCATTGAATCATATATCAAAGGAAACCAAGTCAATAGAATAATAACATAAATCATTCAGTGTGATGTTGCCAAACAAAAGCTTTTCAATAAAATAATTTACGCTGCAAAATAGAACAATCGAATGGTCAATTCCATAAGAAATGTATAAAATTCGATTAGCAAATCATAGCTATTGAATAGTTTCCAAAATTTAAAATGATTTTATTAACATGAATAAATTAGGTTCACACACACACATAGGAATTCCATGTTCTTCGGGTTCATACTTCATTCTTAATACAAAATATACCGTGGTTCAAAATTACGAGGCATCCTCGGATCTTTCCCTTCGGGATTGATCACGAACCGTTGCCAATAGCCCCTTATGTTGCTCCGTGTGCCGATACTTCAACTATCAAACAACCAACTTAACATAAAGTATAATTCTTAAAAGTAGTATTTACATTAGAATTCTATAATTGTTCAAACGCTTTACTTTTCATTATTAATTCTATATTTTCATATTAACATCAAAATAATAATCTTATCATCTATTGAAGTATAGATTGTGTATCTCGCAAATCCCGTGTACCATATTTTTTAAATTGAAATATTCATCTCTTGATTCTAAAAGTATGAAAGATGCATATTTAAGTGGAAAATACTTATCATTTCTACTCTTACACTATTTTCCTAAGAAATATTTGTTTAATCTGATGCAATTTAACTGCACTGCAATTAATACTAAAGAAATTAAACTTATATAGACAAACTAGGTTAAAATCACTTTCACTGGTTTTTACAGTTTTCGAAGATCGATGGTAATTTTACAGTGTAAAGAATATGCACTGTAAAATTGCAATTTTTTTATTTATCAAGTATGTTTTTACTATTACAATTTATTAAAAATATTATAATTGCTTGCAAAATTAATGTAAACAAAAGTAAGGTTTATAGTAATCGGGGTGCTCAGGGTTTAGGGGATGCTCAGTAACAAAGGTTCCCATAGTATTTTAGGATCCAGATCTGATCTTTCCAGAAAGTGTGGAGCATATTTTCTCTCTTAGAGACAAGATTTTATTTGTTTTGCTTAGTATGCTATAAATTAGACGCAACAAAAGAACAGTTCGACAGAGATTAGAAAGAGGAAAATTCTCTTGATTGAGTTTCATAAATAATACATTTTTATAATTCTTTTATGAATGGTGAAAACTATGGTTATAGCTTTGTAAACAGTTGTATAAATTGCACTCTGGTTATGCTACTGTTTAGTATTTTGGAAAAAAGTAGATTTGAAATGCCAGGCATGTCTGTTTTTTATTCTTTAACGCATCGTTCTCGAAAGACTATCTTTAATCATAAGTAGGTCAAACATGGAAAGCTGTGGAAAATAATCTGTTATATAACACAACATTGAAACACATTTTCATTTCAGAATTAATACTTCTCTTTGGATGAAATTCAGCTGTAGTAGGCTATATAGTATTTGATCAATTTTAGTAATGAGTAGCCTTAATTGACGTTGGTCTTTGACATTTTCTGCAAGGGACTAACCAGAACAGTATGTCGGATTACCATCACCGATATGAGTCTATGAGCTAAGCAGTATTCTATTGACTATTATTCAGTACTCTATTGACTCTATATCTTCTGAAACAAAAGTAACCATACTTTAATTAACCTATTAAATGATATATTTAAAGCCATATGCAAGTTAATATAGTTTAAGGTTTAATGAAACTGATGTGGTAATTACCTAAGAGTAAAGGTTTAAGAATGTCACGTAAAAATGCTTTAGTACATTATAAGGAAGACATGTTCTACAGAGTTTCAAGATATTATCCATGTTGTAGAGAAGATAATTTTAAACTTAATTTTTTTACTTTTTTAGGTTTTTATTGTTTGGCTCTGTGCTTTCTTGTTTCTTTGATAATATTTGCACACCAAGAATTCAAATTGATATCACCTGGTATTTTTAAAAGGCATTTAGAAGTGAGGAGAATACATTTAACCAGAAGCGCACCATAAAGGAGAGATGAAGGAGCGCATCCAGAATTGTTTTTTTTTTTTGTGTAGGTAAGTTGAATTTAAGTCGTACTCGAGAAACTCGATGGGCTATCGGGGACAGCCCAGGATCAATCTCGAAAGGAAAGATCGGTGGACAACACCTCGTAATTTTAAACAGTCAAACGCCTGAGCTGGCACCCCACTCTCCAAACTTCCAAGGACGCCATGCCAAGTGAAGACATTTGTGACCACGGACTTAAAGTGCCCCCAAGTGCATGACAGTCTGGTTGAAACTCGCAATTCGCGACTCTACCAACGGTACTATCATGGCCCCTGTTTTCTTTGAGAGAGAAAAGGCTCCTTAATCATTGCACTGATGTAATCGATTGGCTATAGGGAATTCATCTTCCCCCTAAATTTCACAATTGATCCCTTGATTTAGAAGTCCTTCCCGTTCAGGCCAAGATGGGTGAATTACGAAAAAAAATTAACGAAATTTTGCTTTTGCATGTGAAATTTATACCGAAATTTTATGATGATGGGAAACGTTGAAGCATTCGTTCAGGAACCGTAACAGATCGTCATTCTGGTCTGTTTAAGAATTAGGACTTGAAAATTCTCAAATAATTGGTAATGAGCACCTGTTTCTTATTAGAATATATCTGTACCTAGGAGGCCATATGACACTATATTCAATTTTTTAAATATACTTTTCATAAAATCTTATCCAACTTTTTACTTTTTCTAATTTCAACACTACACCCAGTCTTAATACATAAGACCTGCCTCTTTAAAAAAATTGAGTTAATTGAGAAAGAAATAGAAAAAACTTAAAACGGCTCTCCTGAAAAATTTTATTTTTGTGACATAGTGTCTTTTGCCTCCGAGATACGCATATATGACACATGTTACTTCCAGTTTCGCAACCCTTATTTTTGAAGGATGCCCAAGCTATTTTTTCTTACTTTCTCCTCTCCCTCCCCTTTTCTTTTACAATTACTCGACTTTACCTGTCTTGTGTTTGACACAGCTTGGTCAAGAATGGCCCTTGCGAAATAAAACCCAAAGTCAACCAACTCTTTATTTTTTGCAGCATACCGCCAATCGTCCACCCCATCCCAATACCCGTTTTGGTGCTACGTTACGTAAAGAGGTGGGAAATCACCCCTCCAGAACTGGTGGTGACTTGTCCCCACACTATAAGGTTTCAGATTACTTTTCCTGTAGTCAGACAGACATCGAAAGAAGCAGAAAGGAACCTCTACATACCACTGAAACTATAGAGTAGATTAAGTTAATTTTACCCATTCGTTCTAAGGCCCCAGGCGCAGATATCTCTCTTCATGGCAACCTGCAAGTTATAAGCGCATTCCTGTAACATATCCTGGGTGTATTTTTATTTTCTGTCAGTAAAACTTTCCTTGTGTGCGAGGGATGGGGTGTCCATTACTTGACGTCCTTCGTCTTGCGCTTGGCCAGCTTGACCATGGTTGGTTGGGTTTTTTTATGGCCCTTGCGTTACAACCAACCCTGCCAACCAACTCTCTCTCCATGATTATTCTGGGGCCATCGTGGCTCAGTGGGTATGCCCAGGGCGCTAGCAACCTTCAAATTGTAGGCGGCACAGGATTCCTGTCAGGTGCATTCCTCCCTGGGTGTATTTCTCTCTTCTGTGTCAGTAAAACTTTCATTGTGTATATGTCTATTACTCAACACTGTATGTCGTGTCTGGCGCAGCATGGCCAAATATGGCCCTTGCTCCATAGAACCCCAAAACCAACAAACCGTGATTATTCTCAGGTTTGTTGACCAAAATATGTTTAGATATTGTTTTATCAAAAAATCGCAAACTAAATTTTTATATTTATGCAAACGATAAAACTAATTAACAATATTAATTTATTATAAATAAATAGTAGCACTAAATTAAACATTATATGGATTTATATGGAAATTTTCTAAACAACTCTTATTTGGAGTCAGTATTTTTCCTTTTAGAGGCCCCTTTATAACCAAAATATTCTAAGTGCACGCCTACTGCGCATAATGAAAATCCGCCGCTGTCTTTACCCGTGCAACCAACCTTTCGTTTATGATCGATGTCGAATTTTTTCTGTAATTCTAAACTTACATTGATGGCATATGCTACCCAACCCCCTTTATTGATGCGCCACTGCTCTTAGCTATTTGAGGGATTGAAAGTATTTTTAAATAACTTTAATTCAAAGAAAACATCATCTGGCCGTGTTTCAAAATTACGAGGTGTTGTCCTCGGATCTTTCCCTTCGGGATTCATCCCCGACCGTCGCCAATATCCTGTTGTGTTGCTCCAGTGCGACGTAAATTCAACCTCAAAGGAAAAGCTCAAATTTAAGATTCCTTCTGTGAAATGAGTATTCTGTCCCACGCTCATTTTTCTTTAATTTTTGTAACTAAAATTATTTTCTCTAGTTATAGGCTGAGTTATTCACATACATCCAGAAATGCATTTGTAATCTTATTTACATTCGAATTCTTCATTACATTCATAACGTTTGCTGGAAAGTTCGTCTTCAGGTCACTGCACTGATGACCACCTGTGAAGACCGAATGATAGGCCTTAAGCCTAACTGTATCATTATGCAAGCAATCTCTTCAAGTAATCACAACGTAAAACTGGCCCAGCTAGTAATTGCATCCCACGGCTACATTAGACTTGTAATTTATTAGCATGAAACCGTATGAAAACGGAACATTCTACACCGTTCTTATCAATTGAAGTCGTAGCTTTTTAATGCTCCTATATATTCATAAATTATAGTTTCAAGTAAAGTTTGAGCTGTTTGTCACACAATTTACTAATATCAAATGAAAAATCCCTGATGCTCCGACCAAATTGAATGCAATGACTTTGATTAGTCGGTTATCATTTTTCGCTTGACAGGGGTAATAGTAAAGGGGTCAAGCATTCATAATTCATTTACTTCGCATTCTTAGATATCTAAGTTTTCATGTAATTCAAAACATTTAATTAATTTCGACATATATACTGGAATTGTGAATGGATTAGCAATGACTTTTATTTACATTCTATGGCATAAGTTATTTACAAACGGTTTCTAAAATGACAGGATATTCAAAATAAATTAAATTATGCTAACTTACTAAACTTTTTAATGATGTTACGATTCAAGCTCAATACTTCAGTGTCAACCTTAACATCCAGTATCCAAATCCCTTTTCTTTGAGTTAAATGTCTATAATGCATATATATTCGTATATGTTTTACAATTAAATTGATTATAAAACAAGATTGTTCTTGTAGAGTTTTGACTAGCTAATACATTGAATTTTCCTAAAGATTTAGTTCCTGGAAAAATCGACTTTTAAATAATTAGTCTGTTACTATGAAATATGCCATGGAACGGGATGTATATATACACTGATGTGCCAAAAATCATGGGATAGCAGCATGCAAATTTGCAAGTGGCGCTCGCATCGCGTTAAAAGGGTATAAAGAGTCAGGTGGTTATATCAGTGCTGTCTTTTGGACTCTTGACTTTCTTGTGAAACGTTTAATAGCTTGATAATTGCTACCCGACGAGAATTAACCGAGTTTGAACGTGGATTGATAGTTGGAGCTCGACGCATGGGAAGTTGTCGAGACTTTTAAGATTCTTCGCTCCACAGAGTCAAGAGAGACTGTGAAGGCAAACAAGTAGCGCAAGGGTGTAACGAGTGTACCTCATGGAAGGCATTACCTTCCACAAGGGACAACGCAATGGTCAGCCACGTATGCTGAATGATCGAGCCCAGCGACGTCTGAACAGATGTGTCGGTGCTAACAGACGAACGACACTGTGTGAACTGACTGCCACATTCAATGAGGGATGTACTAGAGGCGTGTCTGTGAGGTCCGTGCAGCGAAATTTGGCGTTGATAACTCCTCGCCCTATCTTGATGACGAGATAACTCGTCATCAAGATATTGGCGATTTGGTACAGATGTATCTAGCGCCTCGTCTGGCGCCGTTTTTTGGAGCACTTTTAGTAGCGAGTTATGGCAAGTGAAAGTAACCACGTTGGTGTGGAAGAGTGGGGTGCCAAATCGGGTGTTGACCTCGGTAGTCTGACCGTGATTCAAAATTACGAGGTGTTGTACTCGGATCTTTCTATTCGGGATGGATCCCACACATATGTTGCCGCGGATGTTCCTGGCATTTGTTGCCGAAATCGTTAAAATTTACAACCCCGAAAAGGAGGACCAAAGGAGCCTGATTAAATTGGACCATAAGTTTCATTTTTCTTTACTTTTTATTGTTTATTTGTATATTCCTCACTTTCACATCCGGATATAACAAATCGAATCGCCAAGATGGCCGTCATACTGTCTTTGGATGCCATCTTGATTTGGCGACAAACATGCCCCGGATTCGACATCTTTACCGCCCCTTGTATTGCTCCATTGCGGTGCAAATTCAACTACCTACCTACCATATCTATAAAAGGCAATGGCGATTTGTTTATAAATTATAGAATCTATTTATTTCTGTAATATACAGTTCATCTAAAAATTAGTAAATTCTTAAAAATCGTATATGGTTTTTAAATGTACTGATACTGGTGGTTATTCTTGTAGCGTAATTGATATTATATGTCTTGTGTTAGGCACAGAATGGCCAAATATGGCCCTTGCGCCATAAAACCCCAAAACAACCAATCTTGTAGCGTAAAGAATGAAAAAGCAGCAACAATGTATGAAATTTAACAATGTTGCAAAGTAACAGAAACAATGCACGATGTGGCTGTAAAGCAATGGTAACTAATATTTTTCAGGAGAAACAATTAAATTTGGTGAAAATATTTTATTGTTGCTCTGATATTATTTAAAAGAATTCATTGCAACAAATGTTTTCTTCATTCAAAAATGTTATCAAACAGCTTGTACTTAATTTGGAATACTGCTAGAATTATACATTGAAACAACTATCTTAAGACTTCTAACATCCTACTTTAGGTTCTTTTTAAAGGGCCAAATCGCCTCTCCCAATTCTTCATCATCTCTAATTTCTACTGAGATAAAAGACGAAATGGCTAACAACATCATCGACTGGATTGGTAAAAAGAAGTAAGTTCCATTTTACTTGTGTTTCTTTGTCTACTACAAACATGTATTATATTGCCTTTTCAGAACTTGATTCTATTGGTCCTTTCAGGAAATAATTATTTTATGTAATTAAAGTGACGTTTCATACAGGTAACTCAAATTTCAATCATCAAATCTTGTTCAAAATCAAATAACTTTTAGTTTTAATTATTCAAAGGTAAATACATGAAATAAAGAGAAATTAAAAAACAATTGTAGTTAAAAACAAAGTGTTATGAAAAAAATATTTTTTTTCTTTAAAGCAAATATTTTCTGCTTTGAAATGCAAAAATGAATATCATAAAATCATCATACCGATAAAATTTGACAAAAACATTTTTAACACATCTAAAATTTAACAGAACCTGTCTCATCAATTACTTATATTTGAAATCAAAAATAAATTTTTGTGTTTTTACAGTGTAAGGGTATTTTTGTAGGCAGACTTCAATTCAATATAATGCATATTTTTAATATTATAAAATAATTATTGAAATTATTTTTGTATTTCTACCTCCGATTCTTTAACAAATTTTTAATAAATTAGTAAGATAGTATTTTGCCTTTTAGAAACAACTTCAAACAAAAACGAAACAAAAAGAAAAGTATGAAAAAGAAAGCTGATACAAAATTAAAGAACATCTCGAGCGATTGTATGGCAAAGATTTCGCGGAATGTTATGGACCTGGGTGATATTGATTCTGAAGTCATGAATCCGAAGATCACCTGTTTTGCAAAAAACATGTTCATTAATGGTGGTAAAAAAATTAATAAAAAAATCCACCCTATGAAGATGCTTCAATAAAACAGATTGAAACAAATGACATACACAAAGTGTCTAAAGAGAACCATAGTAACGATATTGTGGCGTTTCTAAAAAATATTCCAATGGATCTAACTGCAGTGAAAGAGAATCAAAGACAGGAATTCCCAACAGCGAAAAGGAAGCGAATGGTGCTTGGGTTGACATGAATCCGAAGATCAACTGTTTTGCAGAAAACGTGTTCATCGATGGTGGTAAAAAATTAATACCAAAATTTCACCCTATGAAGATGCTACACCAAAATCAGATTGAAACAAATGTGGATTGTATTTTAAAGATCGGCATTCCATCTGACACTCCCTGTGTGTAATACGGGAAATGAAGAAGCGCCGCCAAGTCTAGACGAACTGTCTCAGGACAATTTTCCCAGAGAGGGTCGAGGGACAGTTGCAGAACGATGACGAGAGAAGACGATGGCGTACGGCCATGTCTAACGATACTCGATGAAGTGAATTTGTTAACTATTCTTAATCTGTAAATATTCCCCCTTTATTTGTAAATAAACTCTTTAATTGTTAATTATGTCGCTTTTATCCCTTTTGCTAAAGTAGAGATTCTGGATGAAAACTCATCCTAAAGTAGTTAGAGTATCCTACACAAATGACATACACAATGTCCAAAGAGAATCATAGTCGCGATATTGTGGCGTTTCTAAAAAAAATTTGCCAATGGATCTAACTGCAGTCAAAAATATTCAGAGCCAGCAATCTCCGACACCGAAGAAGAACCGAATGGTGCTTGGGTAGGTCAAAATCGCCGCCATAAAGTCAAAATCACCGAAAAGAAAAGAATTCGAAATGACCTGGCTCTGAAATTTATGCTATTTGATGATTTTGTTAACATGCAAAATCCCGGATTACTGATAGGGGTACTGTAACGGCGGCTAAGGAAACTGGACAATCTTGTCGGCGATCAAACGCTGAAAGGAACGACCACCGAAGCAGCCAATTAACGACAGATAGGGAAGCTGGACAATCTTGCCGGCGATCAAGTTCCGAAAAGAACGATCACCGGGAGAAGCTTATTAAACGGCAGATAGGGAAAGCACCGCTTCCAGAGGCGAAACTGTTGGTGGCTTCGAAACAAAAGGCAGGCGCCCCTCTGTCGCTCTCTGTGACATTTCGAGACAAAATGGTAGGGGATGAGTTACGATGACCATTACCGACAAGGATTAATGGTCCCCTTTCAAGTCCGCCGAAATCTGACGTAAGAGTCAAGGGGAGATATCAACGCGCGAGGGCCATTCGGGAAGGTCCGAAGAAGGTGAGGTAATCAACCGCCAACAAGCACTGACTAAGAGGCCGACCCGAAACTAAAAGGAGGAGTCGAGAAGCACCCGATATAAATAGAGTTTTTCGGATCTATGGACAGAGAGGAGAGAGAGAGTTTTTGGAGAGAGACGAGAGTCGAACAAGAAGTAAACACCCGTTCACTGTCGGCGAAAGATTGACATCTTTCGGGATAAACTACTCGCCCGATTAGTGGAGATTTGAGCTCAACCGAGCTGAAAAAGGCTGATTTATCCCGCCTTGTGACTCTATACTCGCCTGAGTATTTTATTGAGAAAGGCTCGCCAGCAGCCATAAGCGCCTCGATAAAACATTGGACTTTCCAACGAACTATTTTATCAACTAATTGTAAAAAGTGTAAATAAAATTCTTTAATCTAGAACCGGATCACTTTTGAATGGTAACTAGTCTAAGCTACCCGTGGACCAAGACGTTACAGTACCGATCGAAGAACATCCTCGATTCGCACCTGCGATTGTTCGAGCGAGCAGCGAAGAGAGTTTGTACGAAGGTCCTGAAGTGATCATTGCTGCAGATGAAGATCCTTTCATGAAGAAACTGAGTCAAGATTCGGTGAAATCTACCTTCAGTGAGAGACTTGAAAAATTCAAAGTAAATCAAGAATTAAAAAGAGTGACATGCGATGAGTATGATCCATTTATATTTGAGGACCGAAGCACTGAAAAGCATATCTTCAACAATTGTGGAAAAAAATTTATACACAAAATCCACCCTTTGAAGATGCTTCACCAAAACAGGTTGAAACAAATGACATACGCACAGTGTCTAAAGAGAATCATAGTCACGATAATGTGGCGTTTCTAAAAAAAATTTCCAATGAATCTAAGTGCAGTCAAAGAGAATCAAAGCCAGGAATCTCCAAAACAGAAAAAGAACCGAATGGTGCTTTTGTAGGTGAAAATCACCGCCATAAAGTCAAAATCACCGAAAAGAAAAGAATTCGAAACGACATGACTCGGAAATTTATGCTATTCAATGATTTTGTTAACATGCAAAATCCCGGATTACTGAGAGGGGTACCGATCGAAGAACATCCCCAATTCGCACCTGTTACTGTTCGAGCGAGCAGCGAAGATAGTTTGCATGAAGGTCTCGAAGTGATCATTGCTGCAGATGAAGATCCTTTCATGAAGAGACTGAGCCAAGATTCGGTGAAATCTACCTTCAGTGAAAGACTTGAAATACTCATAGTAAATCAAGAGTTAAAAAGAGTGAAATGCGACGAGTACGATCCATGGATATTCGAGGTCCGAAGCACTGAAAAGATCTCATCAACAATACCGAGAAGTCTACAAAAGAAGGCTTCCGTACCCAAAATGAGATGGTTGAAAACTTCAAGATATTTGAACTCTTTCTGGGAAAATTTGATTCAAATTTCGTCACATGCAAGGGCGAGATTCATGGACCTAAAATTATGGGTACAGTCTCTGTTTGCCTCTGTTAGTTCGGGAATAGAAGAAAGAGATGAACTATGTAAAACTTAGGAAGAAGCTACATTTCTTATGTGAGAGGTAAGGGAAATATTTTCTGCTTTTGAATAATTTTTAAGAATATATATACAGTAGAGTCCCGCTAATCCGAGTCCTGTTAATCCGAGCTCCGCTTAATCCGAGGTAGCTTAAATAATGTATTTTTTCCCTCTCGCAAGTGCGCAAAAAATTTCGGTCAGTATAAAAAGGTGACAGTGTCCGACTAGTGTATCATTCTAGTTCGAGAACTCATAGAAGACGATATATAATATATATATATATATATATATATAACACAAATATTTTCATTTTAATTTAATAATAATCATTGACCTTTCATAATATGTTTGATTTCTTTTTCAGGGAGGAATTCAATTTTCTTTCTCGGCCATGTTTTAAAGTGAGGAGAGGGAAGAAGTTATTGTGCTTAAGAGAAGAATAAAAATATTGCTGGATCTTACTTTGGCTAGAACGAAAACCAATTTCAAATTACGGAATTTTATAAGGATCTTATGCGTATATTTTATTATAAATTTATTCATTCGATCATCATTCGATTCGGCAAACCTTTGTATATGGCAGTTCAAAATGGGAAACAAAATTATTATTTTGCAAAATATACAAGTTTAATAGGCAATAAAAACATTTCAATTTTCCATAATGTGTATTCTTTTTGACTGATGTACTGTGTTGGATTTATTTATCTATGAGAAAAATTGGACTAAATAAAAAGCTAAAGTAATTTAACGGTTGTGCAATATCAGCACTCTTAATATTAAGCACTTATATAATGCATAGTTTATTGAAATTTTCTGGGTTTTCTCGCAGTTTTTTTTAAGGAGAGTTTATAAGTACTAAAGGTACCTCAAGTACTATTACTCTAAGGTACTCTATATACACTTACGTATAATGTAGTGAATACTGCACAGATATTACAGAGATATTCCATGACTTTTGGTACTTCAGAGTATGTAGAAACGGGCCATATCCCATTTTCCATAGGAGAAACTATAAGAAAAGTTTTCAAGTTTCTCACATTGGCATACTTGAAGACAAATAGGGGATATATTTGCTATGACTTTTACTCGTTGTCGAGATCTTCACTAGTACACTAAATCTTTCCGCCGTCAACATTTGCCAAAAACAAAATTAAATCAAGATATCCACAGAGTTACTTCTACTCAAAATAAGAATGAGCCTTGTTTTTAAAGCTACCCCCACCACCCAGATTTAGAGGCGGTAGTGTTTCAATTGACATACAGTATCCCCTCTTTTCTTACAAATTTTTGTAAAGCCAATCGTCGCAAAGTGCACCAATATGACAAGCTTCAATGCTTCAAGAACCCACGTGGAAAATGGGTTGTCTCATTTTCTACGACAACAGGCAGTTAGACTTTTCGTCTGGAGCAGTTCTTGTGGTAGACAGATAGACCATTCCATGAGTGAAGTTGAAATTGAAAAAATTATTCACCTAAATATGTGAAGTTCGGAAATGAAAAGAAATGAATGCTTAAAATACTTTATTCGTAGTTTTAAAATGAAATGATGCAATTAGTTTTAAAATTAAGTATTCAATATGAAATGGAAAAGTAAAGAAAAATGAATTTGTATTTTCTCTACACTAACATTCTTCTCACTTGCTTATATATATACATCCATATATCACGTATTGTAACAGTGTTGCGAAAGGGTCACAAAAGTATGAAATGAATTTTTAAAATCGAGCTTTTAACATTTTCTCAATTTGATATGTTGTTATAAATATTTGTTGAAGAATCATTGTAAAACCACAATTTTGTACTCAGAACAATTGAGATGTATTTACACAAAATACTGTCCTCTCTAATGATTTGCTAATCGCAAGTATGAGTCTGAGATTAACATCCGACTTGAAAAATCCCTGAACTCTGCAATGAATGATATTAAGAAGTAGCATGCTATTTCAAAATATAGGTAGGTATAAAAATTTCAAAAAGGCGCTACATAGTAATTGTTATCTTTTTGTTATATTACAACGTACATCATAACCTCACTTGAGCAACCATCCGTCGTGCCAAGAATGGAGTAAAACTCAAAAGCACAGTACTGGTCCTTCGCCAAATTGGCAACAAAAATTTTCATCACCAAACTGCTATTTGAATAAACCTAGTTACCATATTTCAAAATTGTTGCCTGTTAGCGATAGCAATCAATAGGTAATGGTACTGTTCTTGAGTTTCATCAGCAATTGTTATACTTGCATAACAGAATAATTTTATGAACAGAGAACACATAATTAGCAATATCTGTCTCAATATACTAAGGTTGGTTGATTGGGTTGGGTTTTATGGCACAATGTCCATATTTGGCCAAGCTGCGCCAAACACAAGACAGTAAACGTCAAGTAAATAGACATATATACAATTCAAATTTTTATTAACACAGAAGAGAGAAATACACCCAATGTAATACTGAAAAACACAAAAACAAATATAAAATGCAAGTAAATCGCTCACCTGTGAAAGTAATGTTTCCACCTTTAATAAATTTGGAAAAGCATCCATATGCACACCACGACAGAACCATGTTAACTTTCACTTTCAATGCATTTGCTATGGAAGAAGGAATGCGCAAACATAGGGCCCACAAGGCCATAGTTAACCCCCTGACGAACATGGTAGAAACTACCAATAAATTTGATCCTATCTCCGACTTAACTGACATCAATACTATCCCCACTAAAATTGAGCCTATCATGGTCAAACCAATTAAAAACATCCCCATTCTGTTGGCAACCTTGAAACAAAAATTCGGAGAAAATATTAAAAGTAAACTGTCCGGAGCATACACCAAAATTTTTACTTCTACCCCTGAACAACACAGAGGAATTACAGCATTCCTTAGGGAACGCGATATTGAGGGTTTCATTTTAATCCCCTCCTACGAAAAAACCCTTAAAGTGGTAATTAAAGGTCTTCCGAGGGACATCCCTACGGAAACCATTAAAAACGAATTATTAGACCACCATTTCCAAATCCGTAGTCGCGCAATTGACACAATCTCGTACTAAAACCCCATTACCGATTTTTATGGTCGAACTAGACACCCCCCCCCCCCAAAAAAAAAAACAGATCTTCGAATTAAATGAGGTCCAGCATTTCTCGGTCACTGTGGAATCATTCCACAGATCATCACGACCGGGACAATGTTTCAAATGCAATAACTTTGGGCACAGCTCAAAAAATTGCCTTATGAAAGGAAGATGTCTTATTGCGGCAAAGAACATCGCGCCTCCGAATGCCCCAAAAGCAGGTCTGACAACCCGACCTGCATAAATTGCCTCCAGGAAGGACATGTTGCCTCATGGAAGGGCTGTCCCAAATTTCCCATTAAAAAGACCACCTTTGTTCGCCCCAGAAATGTCCCAAATGTAAATACATTCTCCTCCAACAAAACTTCAGAAAACCTTAGCTTCGCCCAAGCCACTGATCTCAACTATAGGCCCCGCCCCACATCTGAGGCGAGCGCTTCAAGTCGATTGGTCGAGACCAAACATTCCCCAAATGGTAAAAATTCCGACTCTCCCCAGTCGGGAATCAAAAAACTACTCGACCTCCGAAAGGAGATAACCAAGATGTTCTCCGCTATAGGCAGAATTGAAGTAATTCTATCAAGACTTCGCGAAGCTCCAACAATGGCAGACAAATTGTTTGTCATTGTTGAATGCCTCTCCGAAACAACTTGAACCCCCATTTTAGTACAACTAAACCCTCCCACAAAATTCTTACTCATTGGCCTAACGAATTAGATATTCCTATCAGTACATTTAGATTCTTGCTAAGTGGCGTTACTTATCCGGGTAACACCGTCAAGAATGCACAAGCAGTCGAATTCTCCCGAATTCTACTTTCATATCTGGCCCGGTTGGAAGAGTAACGAACTAGCAACCGAAGGGTTACGAGTTCGAATCCAGCCAAACACCGTCGTGTACAAAGGGGGCTGGTGCACGTTAAATCTGTCGTGGCCTCAAATGTCCTCACGTTGGCGTGGTGTGGAAGTTTGGAGAGTGAGGTGCCAGCTCAGGTGTTGCCTCGTCATCTGACCGTGGTTCAAAATTACGTGGTGTTGTCCTCGGATCTTTCCCTTTGGGATTGATCCCGGACCGTCACCAATAGCCCATTGTGTTGCTCCAGTGTGACGTTAATTGAAATACCCCCACCCCCCTCTACTTTCATATCTTATTTTCTCTTCAACTTATCAATTTTTTCTTTAACCTGACAGCACCAATTTCAAGCCACTTATCTATCGCACTGGAGATTAAGGCACCTACGGGGCCAGGTGCTCCTTTAAACATAAAAAAAACTCTACTTTTATATCTCCTCTATGGCTGATCCATCACCAATAGCCCGCGTGTTTCTTCAGTGAGATAAAATACCTACCTACCTCTCTATGAGAGGCCTAGTTCATAGTACGAATAATATTTTATTAACTGTAACTGTTTTATGTTGCAACCGCGTAGTTTGTTTTGTCTCTCGGCATGCTGAAGTTTAATATTAAACATATTAGGAAGATTGGAGACAAAAGCCTGATTCTGCAGCTAAAAGTCTCAAGAAAAAAACCAACCAACCAATATTAAACAAATCACAATTGTGTAAGCTAGTTTTAAACAATTGATCATAATCATCGAACCTGATTCATCATAAATCATGTTAACATCCAAAGTGTTTGTGAAAAAGACAAAAAGAGGTGCTGTCGTAAAGACTGTTAGAGAACATTATTTGCGAGATGACATATTTTGTGGATCAGCTGTCTGTACAGAATGTCCAGAAACAAGCACATGTTTAGAAGCAATTCCTACAAGTCACAGTGATGTTTGCCCCAGTCCTCATTACATCATCCCTGACACAAATGTTGTCATACATCAGGTAACAATCTCAAAGTATCTCATGTAAATCACAAGAATTTGACTTCCCCTGTATGTATCAAACTCCAATTTTGTCATTAATAAAAATGCTGTTGAGATTTTTGGAAATGTATGCATGTTAAATGATTGGGAACAGATGCAGTATAGACCCCCCACTCCATTTGGCGACTTTTTTTGTCGCCAACCCTGACGTTTCTTGGCGACATTTTTTAACAGACGTATTACAAAAAAATGTACATAAGTTGAATATAAGTTATTCTAATCTTTTAACAGATTTCACTGTAAATGAGGGTTTCCTGTTTAAACGGGGCTGCCAGTCGTGAACTGAACCCTCAGTCGCACCCCATTCGATTTTTTTGTAAAATGGAAAACGAAATTTCAAAGCAACCATTATAGAAACCCTGGCGTTTTTTATGTGCAAAGAAATTGCACAATCGCCATAATAAATGTAAATCTTGATTATTTATAAAAATACAGTTATCACAGTCAATATATAAGTGGGTTAAATGTCTATATATACATAGCGTAGGGTTGCTAGAATGGAGTGGAAAAAAGTGGGTTACCAAAAACAACAAATCGCAATTGAAGGTTGGCGACAAAAAAAGTCGCCAAATGGATTGGGGGGTCTATACTGCAGCTGTTCCAATGATTGTGTTGTATGACTGTTCTGATATGCATATCATGTGTCACTAGATCACTTGAGTTTTCTAGTCGTTCTGTTCTATAAATTTTATGATAGCTTTTAAATAAATGACCTTTAAATTGTTTTCTCTGTACTTAACTTTTATCTAGGTATTGCAGATATTTTTGTATTAAGAAATTAAATTTTAACAGATTATGAGTAGTTTTACTCCCGCAAAAATGTAAATATTGCAAAATTTAAGGAAATGCATCAGGTCTAAAATCTGCATTGACTTCGTTGAGTTAGGTTGGTTGATTAGTTTTGGGGTTTATAACACAAGGGCTCTTTAAGTTAGAAGCAGAGCAGTAATAGAAAATGGATATGTCTGCTTTTCCTATGAATAACGGCCATTTTTTGCAAATGAGAGCCAGTGGGACCTGGATCTTTATGGCTAAAAGTGAATTCCAAACCTCTAACTCAGCCCTCTGCGGTAGCACTAACTCAGTCCCTGTGTTAGCAGCCTGAGTGCTGTAATCATCTCAGGTTGGATTCCTGTAATTACCCTGTGTATTTCTCTCTTCTGTATCTGTCAGTAAAAACTTTCCTTGTATGTTTGTGTCCATTTACTTGACAAAAAATATTGCTTAGCCAGATCTGGCCCCTTGCATCCTGAAAAACCAACTGAACATCTATGTCCATATGGGGTTCTAAATAATTCTACCTAGTCAATTCATTTCATGAGTCTACCTAGTCTTATAATCTAACTTAGATCAATTTTGCAATGCCTTTTGCGAATATTGAATCAATATATTTGACTAAACCAAACAAAATCCTTTTCCCACAAGATGATAACTAAAAAGGTATGATATCCTTTTACGAAAATTATCACCTAATTTATAAGGCCTAAAATTGCATGTTTTACTTTTAGCAATTAAAAGTCTCCCCCTTCTGAGGCTGGTAGGTGGTTTTATTTTCCCATACTCATTATTTGAGCCAATCTGCAAATGAAGCAAGGGCCATAATTGAAAAAATTATGGCTCAAATAGTTTCATATCCAAACACCCAAGGAGAATTGCTGATGTAAGAGCATCAAATAGATATTAAGAATTTATATTAAATAGATAAATTTATTAACAGTTGCATTGATAATTAAAGTGAGGCATAAGGAAAGATATCTCCCAAGAGTGAGTGAATCAGCACATGCAAGGATCGAACTCATAAAAAGTGCTTCAGTCTATCGCTTTCCAAATGAATGCTCTAACCATGCAACAACCTGGTGGGCTTTAATAACATTACAATCTTATTTTAAATTCCAGAAAAAATAAATTCCTTATATGTGGTACAGTTTGGCATGATTTCAAACCAACCTCTTTAAGCCAATTCTTCCCTGCACATAAAAGCCATAAATTACATCACAGTTTTCTCTAGTCGCTGCTGCATTGCTTGTGTTGCCTTCCAGTGTGCTAGCATCCTCCAGCAAACTACATTTCATGAAAATTAACATAATCCAAATGGTAATGGCAATCTCGAGAGTTAAGCAACTCTAAACAAGAAAAAAATGCTTACCGAATAGCTCTGTAACTTTCATCAAAAATTAAAACTAGGCCACCAGAGAAAAAAGAACCCAGGAATATTGAAAACCAGACTAATGATACTCCAGAAAAGCAATCAAATGGTGAAATGTGAATTTTACAATGTTAAGTTGGAGACCATATTGTATACCAGGATTTAACTGCAAAATATTATAAGTATGCTTTCTTTACTAAGTATTTTCAATAACTTCTTGAATCACTGGTGTCTCCTGTTTATTTTTTCAGTACATTTCGCAAATAAACTAAGTTCTTTCACCTCTCTACCTATATATAGAATGTTAATCCTAATGCTTTTCTAATTATTCTCTTCCTTTATTAGATAGATGTTCTTGGTGAATCTGCTTTTAAAAATGTCATTATACTACAAACTGTATTAGAAGAACTTCGACATCGGCATTCCCCAGCATATAATAGACTCAGAGAGGTTTTATCAAATGCTGACAGGCATTTTTATGCTTTTACAAATGAGCATCACAGGTGAGGGTTGATAAAAATTTGAAATTATGATTAAATTGGTGAATATGATGTATCTTTTTCAAATAATGTATCCAACAAATATTTCATGGACACCTATGTATGTTTATTTTATTTTTTAAATTGTATATAATTTAGAGTTTTCCTTACAAAAAGGTGAATTTAATAAATAATTATTTTCAACATACATCTATTGTTTTCAGACAAATTACATTGAAAACTATATTTCTCTTAAGAGCGTTTTCTAAATTTACTGTTTATTCTTCTGTATTTATTAAAAACTGGGTACTGGGTCTTCTGTATTTATTAAAAATTAATAAGGCTGAGATTTTGAAGTTGCTCTAAAAAATGTACTTATAACCCAAAGAGCTATAAAAATACCCTAAAGAATTATACTTTTTGTAAAACGTGAATGAAAAATGATGTGCATGAAATAAAATGTAGATATGACCAAAAATACTCTTAAAAATACAATTTAACTTTTTACAGTTCTCAGTGTAGAAGTCTAATTTGTTACTAAAAAGTAAGCTTGAAAAATGAAACAAAAAAATAGAAATGCAATTTACATTTTCTGACTGTTCTTTATGTCAAATTAACTAATTATTAGCAAAGACATTTCGTTTAATATTTTTAATTTTGTGTGTCAAACTGAGCACCAAAATAAGCAGATTTAAAGAGAACGATATTCGATAAACCAATGAAGTTTTTAGCAGTGAAAAGCTTTGCACTTTCAATAAACTAAGTTCACTTAATTCAGTCTTCTGAAATTTTGCAAAGTGGGGAATGTTTTCCCTTGGGGAAGTTCTTCCCAAAATGACCTTTTTTAAAGGAACCACAAACTATGCAAAATAATGACTTACAAATAGTAACAAAAAGTTTAAATGACCGAGACATTTGAAAAAATACAAGTTTTCATAAAATCCATGAAAGTGCTCTAACAAAGACCATTAAATCAGAGTGGGGTTTTTGTGAAATTCATTTCTATTCCCTCAAATAATGTTTCATTCTTGCAGACAATATGCAAAATCATCAAATTCCTAGCTTTAATTATTAATAATTTAAGCTGTGTTTTCTGTTCTGCTTACTTATTACTTTTGAATATTATATTTTATGCAATGTTAAAAGTAATAAATGTCTCAAAACTCTTGAATATCTGTCTTTGAAAATTACTTAATTACTCCTACATCAAAATTTGTGCACATCTTTTGGTAGTCTAAAATATAATGATTAATGATTCACATAATGAATACTTTTAACTTTAGCATGTATTACTTTTTAATAAAATCAAGAGGAATCTTATCCTACTTGAAGCAGTTATTTAATGAATTTCATGTTCAGTACATTTTTTTTTAAATTATATTCTCTTATTACTTTAGGGATACATATATAGAGAGGAAACCTGGAGAATCAGCAAATGATCGAAATGATAGAGCAATTCGTGCCTGTGTTAAGTGGTACCAAGAACACTTAAAATTATCAAGTGAAGCAAAGGAAATTAAAGTATTATTATTGACAAATGATAAAGACAATGCAAAAAAGGCAGAAGAAGAGGGCTTAATGGCTCACTCATGTAAGTGAAAGAATTTAAATGCAGTTATACTTGTTTAAAAAATATAATGATTTCTTAATTTATCTATGCTTTACCTGATCATAATTTTTAGAATATCTTCAGTGTTAAAAGATAATTAAGTATTTCTGTTCATCGTCTCAAATCATCTACCAAAAGAAAATCTGCTGTTCAAAATTTTAAATATTACTGTGTATTCTGGGTTTATTTTCACATGTGTAAAGTAAGTATGCTTAATTTTCTGGTTTGCCATCAAAATGATTCCTGAATTCATTGATAGCCCATGGACCCCAAAAGAGCCCGATTTTCCATTTTAGTTTTTAAGTGGACAATAAAAGCCTTAATATTTGCCTAAAGTCCTTAAAAAATGTGAAAAGTTTATTTTTTTTTACAAAAACCACATCTTTTATTTTACCTGCATGCAAAAGCAAAGATCAATGAAATATGACTTAAGATAAGTCATTTGGACAATTTTCAGCAATCTCTTCCAATACAGGTCTTTCTTTAGCTGCTAAAACCAATATCAATGACACTTGACCTTAGCCCTTTCGCCCTGACTTTTGCATGATTAAAATTTAACTATGAAAAGTAGTTTAATTTAGTAGTTTTTGCTCTTTTTGACGGACGACCGTACTTTCGCGTTCTTTTTGGGTTTGCTTTCTCCCTTCCAATATTTATTAGTTGCTCAGCTAAGGGGACCATGAATGATAATAGTGGTTCTGTTTTATGTTCCACATCACACTTCGTAATCCATGCATTCACAACAGAAATCATATCTAATTTTCAAAAACTCTTTTTCCACCACTTGTCTGATTTTCTGCCATGACCATAAAAAGTAGCCATTTCATCACAGCGGTCAACTACATTCATGTAGATATTGTAGTGGGAAATGGCTTCTGGGCAACTAATGTCTAATTTTGTACCATCTTTATGTTTCTGAACCATGGTCACTAATTCATCAGAATGAATGTGCGTGCTCAAAAACATAAGTCTGCCATTTGCAATCTGAAAGTATTGCCAGGTTTCTTTAGTCATATTTTTATTCCCTAATTCCTTAAGAACACTGAAAACGTAAAAACCCATTTATTTACCCAATATAAAATGAAATCTAATCTCTGGGACGTATATGCCCATTAGGCCCGAAAGGGTTAAACAAGTATCATTACTGGGACTGAAATCCAATCATAGCACCTAGGAAAGTTTCTTTACCTGTTCATTCACAGGTTAATCAATTAGGGGTACCCATAAATGTCGCTTTCGATCATAAGTTGTAAATTTAGTGTATTTTAAAAAGCAGCATTTAATCAACTATCAGTCACCATAGTTTTCTATTATCTTCTTCCATCTGGTTATCAAGTTTTCTATCCCAGCTTTAAAAATTCTGGGGTTTGGAATCAAAATACTCAACCAATGCGTTTTTGGCCTCTTCATAAGAATTGAATTTTTTTCCCAGTAAGAAAGTGCTGTAAGGATCTGAAATGTGATAAGTTGGAGAAAAGTCAGGCGAGTGGAGGATCGGGGAGAACTTCTCATCCAAGTTCCCTAATTTTTTGTTGAGTGATCTTCGTAACATGTGGTCTTTTGTTATTATGTTGGAGGATAGCACCTTTCCTATTGATTAAAACAGGATGTTTTTCTGCCATGGCTGCTTTCAATCAGTCAAGTTGATCACAATAATGGATTTTGGAATTTTTCTCTGGTTCTCCAGTGGAAAGCGATTTTTTTTTCATCACTAGTATATAGAGAACCCTTTTCTTATTTCCCATTATGATACAGTCAAAACCGGTTCTATTTATATGAGCAAGTTGCATATGAAGGACCTTTCTAGTTTGTTCTGATCACTGAGCATATGGGGTACCCATACATTGTGAAACTTCTCAATGGATTCAAAGGGGCATTGATCTGTAGACCACGAAGCATTCATCCTTTCTGAAATTTTCTCAATTCTTTGGCATGGATCTTCCACAATAGCCCACAAAGCGTCTTCATCAAATTGAACTGAATGACCACTTCTTGGGGCATTTTTGAGGTCAAAATTGCAGCTACAAAATCTGTTAAACTATCGTTAGCACATGTGAACGTCTAAATAAGTTGCATTGATATTCGCAATTGCATTATGACATCAATTAAGCTGAAAGAGCATACAATACCCACTATGAGCTTCTCCAGGTATGCCATTGTTCATTTCATAAAGGATATTTAACACTCTAAAAAATCTCAGCTGAAAGCACAACATGAATACACTTTAACAACCAAAACTGGAATGAGCTCAATGCTATAGCAAATCTAAGGAACATGCCTAAAGTATATGCCCGCAGAAACGACATTACTTATGGTAACCCTAATACTTCTATCTGTTAAATGTGTCTTTAAAATACATAAAAGGTACTTTAAAATACATAAAATGTACTTTAAAATACATAAAATATACGTAAAGTGTACTTTAAAATACATAAATATAAAATTTAAAATACACTGCTGGCCACCCAAATTGCAACACCAAGAAAGACAAGAGATATCACAACAAAATTTATTTTGTAGATAACATGTTGACCAAGTATCAAATGATTAAATTTATAGACTTCTGTGAAGTGTGGTTCCTGCCAAAATCAGTAGCCAGAGTAGCCGCCATTGTTGGAGATCACCGCTGCCACACGCCTCGGCATTGATTCAAAGAGACTTTGGATGTGTTCTTGGGGTACAGCAGACCAAGCAGCTTCCACACGTTGCCAAAGTTGATCTGGTGTGGCAGCTGGGGATGTATTCTGGGTCAATCGTTGAGCAACCATGGACCACATGTTTTCTATCGGCGAAAGATCCGGAGAGCGAGCTGGCCATGGAAGCAATTCAATCTGGCGATTGACGAAGAACCCTTGGACAATGCGTGCCACGTGTGGTCGCGCATTATCCTGTTGAAATATGGCTGTGGGCAAGCCCTGAAGGTAAGGAAGGACAACTGGCTCCAACACCTCGGAGATGTAGCGCTGGCTGTTTAAAGTACCGGCAATGCGTACTAGAGGAGTGCGAGAGTGATATCCAATACCGCCCCATACCATAATACCCGGTGCAGGACCAGTGTGGCGGTGCATAACGCAGCTGTTCAGCATCCTCTCTCCACGGTGTCTCCAGACTCGAATCCGACCATCGTGGTGTTGCAGACAGAAGCGTGACTCGTCAGTAAAGACAATTTCATTCCATTCTGCCGTCCACATCCTTCTTTCATCGCACCATTGGCGGCGGAAACGTCTGTGGTTCTGCGTCAAGGGTAGACGAAGCAATGGACGTCTTGTGGACAGACCACTCTGCTGTAAACGGCGTCGAATGGTACGCGCAGACACTGGATGATGCGGTACAGACTGAATGTGCTGTGCTATGGTTCGTGATGTGGCTGAGCGATCCGTCACTGTCATACGCACAATATGCCTGTCATCACATGAAGTGGTGCACTGAGGTGGATGCGATCGAACACGTCGGTCCGTCGTACCCTCCTGCATCCAACGATCACATATCCGCATTACAGTTGTTTGGTTTCGTCCAACACGACTACCGATTTCCCTGAAAGATAATCCACAATCTCGGTAGGCCACTATCCTTCCTCTGTCGAACTCGGATACTTGATCAAAAGATGATCGCTGTATTCTACGAGGCATAATTGATCGTTTTTTTGAAAAAACCACAAGAAAAACACAATTGCCGTACTTGAAATCGTCGAAATCTCCAAGCCTTAAATAGCGCTTTGAAGTGGCGCCACAGGCGCGCGTGATGTGCGTCTGCGCTGAAATTCTAATCATTTGCATATCTCACCTCCGCTAATGCATGTTGTAAATTTCATATTATTTGCATGCTTCCTTCAGGGTGTTGCATTTACGGTGGCCAGCAGTGTACATAAAAAGAAAATTGTGAGCCTTTTCAAGGATCACAATTTTCTTTTGCTAAAGGATGGAAACCCTGGCTTAGCAAACTGCAGTAATGCACACTGATAGCTTAACAAACTACAGATTTGATTTTCATTATTGTTTATTTGATTTTAATTACATTCTATACTAATAGCTAGAAGTTTAAGAGAGTGGGAAATAACATACAAAAACATAAAAGCATTACTTGGATCAGAATTACAGTTTTTATATACCTCTAAACATCAAATAGCAGATACTAGGCTCAAAAACTTACGAAACTATAGCATTAAAATACATATTCTCAAGTCTGTTTTCTAGATCACTTCAGAACTATTAATGAGAATTCTGTGCTTTATCAAAGGGTCACTCTTTCTCTTAATCCAATTAGAAATAAATTGGAAATTTGTATTTGGTCAGCCTACTAGGAAAAATCAACTGTATTTAAAAATTTTATTTGTTTAAATCTGTTGCTATTAATATCGGTAGTACATAGATAATGTAATAAATCAACAGCATAAATGAATGAACATCTTGTTTTTAGTTGCAGATTATGTGAAAAGCATGAAAGAGTTCCCTTCTCTTGTTGATAAACTATCCCAAGTTAATATAAATAACAAGAATGATGGGGTGAGTATGCACATAGTGTTACAGCTTTTTTAACCAGCATAATTAATAAATCAAAATTTTCAACACATCTGTACATGGCGTTTATAAAATGCATATTAATTTCTCTACACAGGGTTTTCAAAAATATCTAGCCAAATTGTAAAGGATGGTAGAGGGAGCCAAAATAAACGTTTTTGTCAAAGTATGTGTGTCTGGAAATGCAGTGTTTAGGTGGTAGAGTGCATTGTTTAGGTCAATCGATAACACACACACACATCAGTTTGGTATAAGGCATCATTCCCACAAGTAAGAATTGATATCAATCACATAAATTATTATGAGTATATTAAAAACAGTCATCCTCTACTGAAGCATGATTCAGTGTATTTGAATACACCTTGGGACATGCTGAAACACTACATTGAAAACATAAAATAAATCTACTTGGAGATTCAAATTTTGATGCAGAAATTAGAATAATTGTTGTCCCAAGATGTTGAAAACTAGTCACTACACAGTATTGCAACAATTCCCAACTATTTTGAGTTATTTATTCTTATTTTCCGATTTATGAGTTCTTTCTGTGTATCAATAGCTGAAACGGAGTAGTTAATTATGATCAAAACATTCTTATTTTAAAAGTAATTATATTTATTAAAGATTTCTCTTCATTTTCATCACCCTTGAGCTACTTATTCGAGCCATATTCATTGTTCAGGTGGAATGAGAAACCTTGTAGTACTCAATGAAAGTTGTCTGAGATGTTTATAGGCCATGAGCAGATAGCTGCTTTTGCTGAATGAAACATCTTGATTCTGTTTAGAGATTTTATATTATCAATTTAAATCAACTTCAATTGAAATACAGTGTTGAATTCAGTGGTGAGTGTCATTACAAGTGTTGTGGAACTCAATTATTGGGAAGTTTGGAATAAATGCGAGTTATCTTTGTTGGCAGGACGATGTTTATTGCTTTTTTCCTTGCCAAAAAATGTTTCCCCACAGCAGTCGATCCAAAAAGATTTTAATAACTTGCACACTTCGTTTGCTATACTAAAAATCAATATTCGGATATCTCTGTTGCACAGAATATAATCCTATTTTTACTTTAGAAATTAAAATTTATTTATGAAAATTGCATTTATTTCATTCCATTGTTTATTCTAGTCAACAAAACATGTTTTCTCTGAATAACTTCCTGGAAATTTGTTGGAATGCAGTTACTACAACTGGCATTTCACTCCCTAAACTCCCACACTCACCCCTCATGTTTGCACTACATGTCTAGAGTTCTATTGGTCTTGACATTTCTTTTCAAGTAGCCATTTTCTAATAGCATTGAATTTACTTTTACATTCTCCTGTATACAGGGTGATTCAAAACTCAACGTACAAACTTTTAGGGAGGTTGAAAGCACAAAAACAAAACAGAATCACATAGGAATGTATGACCAGAAACCCCAATCTGATCAGCTGGAGGATAAACGATGCAGAAGTGACAAGCCAATAATGGGTGGAAAAACTCTTTATTTAGCGATACTTTACACTAGGACAGAACATGTACACGTTAAGTTTCACAACAAGTGCTCAAAGTTCTTACCATCCACAGTTATGCAGGCTTCACAACGGCGACGCATTGATTGTCGGACCCTTTCAAAAATACCTGACATTTCGCAGACGTTTGCAGCTGTGACAGAGATTCTTGCGACTAGGTCAGTGTCAGAGGTGGTCTCGTAGACCATGGCTTTGAGGGTCCCCCACAAGAAGAAATCCAGGCTAGATAAATTGGGCGATCGTGGTGGCCATGGGACAGGTCCACCACGCCCAATCCATCGATCCGCAAATGTTCTGTTCAAGTAATCACGTACAGCACTGGAAAAATGAGCTGGAGCCTCATTGTGCTGGAACTACATTGCACACTGAACAGACACAGGAACAATGTTGAGTAATTCCGGCAGTACCTCCAGAAAAATGTGATATTTCCGGCCATCCAGTCGGGATGGTAAGGCCCAATTAAGCAATCACCAATAATACCCGCCCTTACATTCATGGAGAACCGTTGTTGGGCAGCATGTGGGCACATACTTCGTGGGTTGTTGTGACTCCACACATGAATATTGAGTTGATTGAAGATCCCTTCACGAGAGAAATTGACTTCATCCATGAACAAAATGAAGGTTGGAAACGGCGGGTTCACGTTGCACTTGTCCAAGTACCAGCAAGCAAATTCCACACATCGAAGATAATCCTCAGGCTGCAATGACTGGACCCATTGCAAATGATATGGATGTAAATGCTCCCTGTGTAATGTGTGCAGCACACTAAATTGAGATGCTGCAATATCACGGGCAATGGTTTGTGTGCTTGTACCAGGAGCTTCTTCCACTCGACACAATGTCCCCTCTTCGAAGGCAGGTGTGTGCGTTGTTCGTGGCCACCCTGTATCATGCCTGCTGCTGCAGAATGTCCCGTATTCACACAGGTTACGGTGCAAATTCCCAAACATTTGGTGATGCTGTACACGTCTGTTTGGGTACCGTTCGGCATACAACCATGCCGCAACCCTTTCGTTGCCGTCAACTGTACCATATACAAGGTGCATGCCCACCATTTCAGCGTTCGTAAATTGTTGCATGTTCTCCATAAGCAATCGGAAATTTAAATGACTAGCGCTGCATTCCAACTACAGCGCCCTCAAGCGTGCATAACTGTGAATGGTTAGAACTTTGAGCACTTGTTGTGAAACTTAACATGTACACATACTGTCCTACTGTAAAGTATTGCTAAATAAAGAGTTTTTCCACCCATTATTGGTTTGTCATTTCTGCATCTTCGTTTATCCTCCAGCTGATCAGGTTGGGGTTTCCTGCCGCACATTCCTATGTGATTCTGTTTTGTTTTTGTGTTTTCTACCTCCCCTAAAAGTTTGTATGTTGAGTTTTGAATCACCCTGTATATATTAACTAGCAATTAAAACCATTAATTTAATTATAGAACTGATTATTTTTTTATTTTCATCGAATTATCGTCAGAAATGTCCCAATGAAAACTACTGAACTACTAGCAGACAATGCATTTTGCCACAAATTTAGCTTGGTTTGTTGCTCTAATCACTTGTAACACTGTAGCGCTAATTCGACTGTCCTAGGTTTAAAGTGTTTTGTGCACCACTACAAGTATTCATTCTCATACCAGTATTCAAATACAAGACATGTTGAACAAAGAATGCTAACTATTCAGCTCTAAGGCTGACTTCTCTGAAATTACCTTTGTATAGAATTACAAAATAAAAAAGGCTTGTGTAGTTTTTAATTTACTTTCTTTGTGTTAAGCCAAGTATTACTTTTAGCATACTGGCCTTTTTGTAAAAAAATTCTATTCATAAATTGTTTTACATAAATCCAGTAAACAGTGCCCATTGTTTCATTTAATAGATATGAAATGAAAAATGAACTTTTTATTTTGCTTATAGCATGAATTTGTGGGCGGTAAAACTAATTATCTCTATCCTGAACATTGGAAGCTTTCTAAGATTCAAGATGGCTTAAAATCAGGAGGTCTTTCACAAGGAAAGTTTCAAGGTAGCAGAGAAAATTACTTAGAAGGATATGTATTTGTTAGTGGTGAAGATGAATCTGAAACAAAATCGGTATGTAATATTCTTTTTTCTGTATTAAATCATGTGAAAAAATGCTTTTTTCATTCAGTAAAACCTTTAAGTGTTCAAGAGTAATAAAATTTGAAGTTAGGAATTAAGTTCTCAATGATGCTTTGAATATACAGAGTACGGCCCTTTCTGTGCTTGTAAATATTATATTTTCATAAGAATTATAGATGACATTTAAGAATATTTGTGCATTGGAACACCTTTGATACATATTAAGGATTTGATGTTAATTTTTCAATTTAATTGCTTTAAAATTAACTGTATTTGTCATTTAATTAAATATTTTAGTGTTTATTAATTTCGCTTCGTATTTTATTTAATAAAATGCTCTTATTAACAAGTATAAAAAGCATTAACAATATTTGTGAGTATATGGGAAAGATTTGGGTATGTGAGTATTTTGGAAATATATATCTGATTTGTAAATATTGTTGCATGAGTGATATAGTAAATGCTGTTAAAATCTAAATAAAGCCTAAGTTACTAAATAAAGCGTTTAGATTTTGCTTAAATTTCGCATAAATGCATTTTTTATTTAAAACATGTAACGCAAAATTAACCCGCATTGCTTGATCTGGACGAAAGGTTAAGATTTGTTCAGAGAACATACAGGGGTGTACAGTTTGTATTTTATGTAAAATATATCACTTCTGTTGATTAGTTAGTTATGCATTCTTTAATATTTCTCAATTCATTGAATTTATATTAGTATTTATCTATAATTTTCCATGGTTCTACTTTTACTTTGAAATGTATTTTACTTAAAGTTTTATTAAATTCTGTAAGGATTTTCACACAATAACCTTCTCTTAGGTTTTCATTCAGAGTCGTAAACATCTTAATAGAGTTGTTCATGGAGATATTGTTGCTGTTCAAATATTACCTGAAGATCAATGGACATGCCCATCCTCATTAGTTTTGGAAGACAAAACCAAAAATGCTGAGGATAACAAAGATATCAATGAAGTAAAAATATTTTCTTTTTGTTTTTATAACATTGACTATCATTCCTTTTTAGTTACACAAAAAGATTAATAATGCATGTATGCCCTAAAAGAGGTATCAAAATTATTTCAATTTTAATTAATTTTTCTGAAGATGGATTCAAAATTTTATTATTTCTCAGACTGTTCGGGGGCTTTAAGTATAACTAAAAGTAATTTGCTGCAAATGACTAGTTTCCCCTATTGAAAAATTACTGTGGGTAACTCAACTATAAAATGTGTCTCATAAGGATATGAGAAAAAACAGTCAGGGTTTATAGAGTTCGAGACATGTATTAGATGATTGAGATCCACATATTCAAGTGACTTACAAGTTGTGTTATGTATTTGTTGTTGAAATACTTATTGAAGTTGATGGAACATTTGTGTAGTTATCATAAGGGATTCTTACATTTAGTAGTTTGATTGTGACCAAGCAAACATGTCAAAAACAAAATTCTAATTTGATTTATCTTTAAGCTTTTAACCATTGTTGTGCTGAACATATTAGCATTTTTCAAAATAATATCTTTTATCTTTGACAAATTTCATTCCTTTGTGAAAGAACCTAAAAATGTTGAGGATGGTTTGAAACTCAGCACAATTAGTCGTATATTAATTTTCAATATTAAGCCAAAAAGCAGGCCCATTTTGCTACCTTTAAAAACTGTTTTGAAACCTGTTTTCATTACATAGAATGTTAGAAATATTTTGTTATTTGTTAACTGTTTTCTCATAGAAGCTTCAGATCTAAATTAAAATAAAACTCATTGAAACATAATATTTAAATATGTTATTTATCCTATACTAGAAACACTTGTAAATACAGAATAAAGGCTATTTAATTTTTTAAATAATTATTCAAGGAGTAGTGATCATACTAAAGTAACTTAATAACAGGAGAAATATTATAACTTATTTCTATGTTAATATGTTAAAGTTGTATGAATTAAGTTAATATTAAAGTGAAAGTTATGATAGCTGAGAAGTATACCATTGTTGATAAAAGTTGTAAAAAGATGTTATGCAGTTAATGATTTTAAGAAATTGCAAATGTATTCTAAAATTGCTTTACAAGATATAGACTTTCTTTTATAGAAAAATAGTTATGTTTAAAATGTCTCACAATTTAAACTGGTTAAAACTTATAAATATCTTTATAGTAACTATTTTTGGGATTATTAATGGAATTTAACTTCTTTGCAAATGCATTTATTAAACTATTTAAACGAGTTTACTTTTATCAGTAATCTATAAACATTTTATCTAGGAAAAAATCCTTAAAAAGAAGGCTTCTACTAAAATACTATCAGGCTCAATAGTTGGTATTATCAAAAGAAACTGGAGACCTTATTGTGGAATTCTGCAACCTCCATCTATAAAAGCAGTGAGTATCTTTGGTATTTCAAATTAAAATTTTTATGAAAAAGTATCAATAAAACAATGTAGAAAACCATTAAATTACATAAATCTTATTTAAATTCATAGAAAAATTAATATAGTGTCTATCTTTAATCTTCATTTTGTGGAAATATATATAAATGGATTAAAATCTCTTAAAATCTGTCTCTTATTCAGCTTATCTTTTTGTATTGAATCTGTTTTCCGCTTTCACTTCCTCCATCCTGCATTTAATGCAGTCCTTTAAGTTAAGTATTATATCAGCGATAGTTGCTATTTTTCCATAAGTTTGATCACGTAAAAAATCCATATCCTGAATTCTTTCCCAGACTCTTTTACATATTTGACCTCATAGCTTAGATGTATCATAAAAGTATTCATTCTTATTGCAATCACCATCATATAAAGGACTCTGAGAAGAGCTATATGTATGTATCGGGGAGTAAACCCACATCCTCTAAAATTATGCTGTTAACTATTATGCATGAAATAAACTTGATCTGAAAGAATCATTGTGTAGTATGTGGGTTTTTTCTGATCATAAAAATATTGATTAGGATTGTTTTCAGTACTTTAAAAACCTTGGAGAATCAATATTTATTATCATTAAATATTGATATTTTAATGATTATGTATAGCCTCCAAACTGGTATAGCATTTGTCTGCCACCCAGTAGGTCCCAGGTTTAAATCTCAGTTCATAAGCACATGAATCTTGAAAATTGTCTATTATAAGTAATGGTGGCTAACCCATGCAGTGCTCCTTCACAAATAACCATCAGTTTGCTCTTTGCTGAAGACTGAAGAGATCAGTCGAAAAGTTATCAGAAATTAAAAAAAATGATTTTATACTATTTTAAAAATATTTTTTAAATTATATTTGAAATTGTCTTATTTTTATACTATTTCGAAAGCTGCATTATATAATGTAAGGATTCTTGTTTCATACAAAAAATATTGAAGAGAAAGGTTTTATAAGTTTTATAGTGCCTTACATTTAAAATATCTGAACTAGGATACAAAGCACTTATTTTTTAGGTCTAGTACATGAGGTGTAAGAAAAGGATTTAATTCTATTTTAGCTTTATTCTTTTTTGTTCTATTGAGACCTCTTCCTTTGATATGAAAAGGCTAAGAAAATTTTCATGAATATATACTGATTAAAATCTTTTATACTGTGTCTGCATTTTAGGAAACTCAAAACTACTTGTTTGTGCCAACAGAGCGAAGAATTCCCAAAATTAGAATTCATACTCGACAAGGGGACAAACTTCTTTCTCAGAGAGTGATAGTTTCTATTGACAGTTGGCCTAGGGAGTCGAGATATCCTCAGGTAAATTGTATTTTTGACTTATTTATTTAATTTCTCTACCCTCATGTGCTTACAAGTTTCAAAGAATACCTAAAGCTTTTATCAATTTGAAAATATTACATTGATTGATCTGTACTATTCTAAGATTCTTATTTGTTTCAACTTAACTAGAACAAGGAGCAAAGCATAAACACATTCCAGACAGTAGCATAGCGTAGCATAAACACATTCCAGACAGTAGCATAGCGTAGCATAAACACATTCCAGACAGTAGCATAAAATTGATAACAAGGGATGCCGAAATTGGATTGAAAGCCAAAAAAATGTAATGCTTAGCTTTAGGCAACCTTTTATGTAAACCCAATTCACAGTTCTTTCTTTTCTGAAAAAAACATAAAATACAAATCTTATTTATATTTATTTAAAAAAGGAACCTAAAGGTGCAATCCTAACAACTCATTATGGATCATCCAAATGATGTCTTAAATACAAGCCACACTTGGGTCCAACATCAGTCCTGTGACACTACATTATCTGAAATATGAATACGTACCGAGATATATTATGTGCAGAAAAAGTATGCATGTACATATTGTATGTTTTGTCACATGGTACTCTGGTGGGGCTTAGAGCTTGATGTTAATTTTAACAAAGGCGAGAACATGAGGAGAGAATGATATACCATGTGCAAGAACCCACTTTTCATATTACCTAGACTGGATACTAGTTTCAGTAGGAAGGGAAGATGAATCTTTGCTGTAGGTACCCATTGCACATGACAAACATTACTAACCAATCGTCTTCAGCAACCATTGGCAGTTGAAAAGACAGTTGGCTTGTCCTAGTTGGCTTTTTGTGGTGAAAATAAAGGATGTTAAAACAAAAACTAGTGTCACTCAAATTTAGGTTAAAAAATCAATTTTTTTTCTGCAGGATTTATCTACTTTTATATTTTTTCCACAAAATTTTAAAAAATTTATTAGGGGATGGTGGGCTTCCATGGATGCAACTCCAATACCTGACAACATGGTGGTTTTCATGCATAAATTAATCTGTAAATGCTATGGCTTAGATTTTTTCCCATGTTATCACTTTACAAAAGTTAAATGTATTATAAGTATGGACTACACAGAAAAACTTGCAGCACTCTGATTACTACTGTCTAATTTTTAATTCAAATTAGAATGCATAAAGGATATGCACAATAATGTACAATACTGCCATAGTATGTCTTTTGCTAAATATATCATTGGAACTATCTTTGACAATACCAGTATGTTGTGATTGTTTAATAAAAATCAATGGACTGTATTTTGAAAGAGTGAAATTTCTTTGACGTACGGAACTTTATAAGCAAAGTACTCAAAATTATGTTTCTGTTCAACTGACTCAATTTAATGCAAGCCCTGAGTTTGTGTAAAAACTTTGGTTGGTTTTGGGTTTTATGGGACAAGGGCCATATTTGGCCAAGCCGTACCAAATACAAGACATAAAATGGCATGTAATAGACATGAAAGGGAAGGAGTAGGCGAAATTAACAGTTGAAGGAAAGAAAAAAAAATCAATTGCATCTCCCCTGAGCACCACTCCCATGTTTACCATAGACAGTAAACCCATAGAGAAAGAACAGATCACTTTGATACCTTGAGTTCATGAAGCCCTTACACATCTAATGGAGATGTGTCTCGTAGGGCATAAAAACTTAGGATCTGTTAATAACAGGTATATAAGCAAAATATTCAGTTTTACTAAAATATTGTACTTTTATTTTCTGTTAGGGTCATTTTGTACAAAGTCTTGGTGAAACAGGAGAAAAGGACACTGAAAATCAAGTATTACTTTTGGAGCATGACATTCCCCATCAGCCATTTCCTAAAGCTGTTCTTGATTGCCTTCCAGAGCTTCCTTGGATTATTACAGATAAGGTTTGCATTTATAACCTTACATGCTTTTTTCCTTCTATTATATTATCTAAAGACTTTTGGAGAGGAATTCACATGGTGGAACAACATCTCAGACCTTGCCTGATTGGCTATGAAAAAGAGCCATGGCTGAATTCCGCCTTGCTACTGGTCATGACTGCCTTGCTGGGCATATGCATTGCATTTCTATATTAAACAACCCATTTTGCAAGCTGTATGATTGTGAGGAGAATATAAACCGTGTACACCTGCGTCGATGTCCTATGCTCTCTTCCACTTGAATATGGTAGAGATACTGGGAAACCAGGGACCAAATGAGTCCAGACTTTTTCTTGTTTCCATTTTCTCTAATTTGTTGTATTGCTTGGCTTCAATCAGTCTTGTATTATGTCACTTTACCTTGTGGAAATTAAAAAATATATATTATCACCTTAATGTCTTATGCTGATAACTTAAATTCATCGTTTCTAATTATTACTCAGAACTCTGTTTCTTTCCTCCCTAATTGTTGCTATATATTTTAATGCAATAATTTAAGTTCTCAATTGTTCATGTAATTTTAAAATGTCTTGAAACTGTTGTCCAATTTAAAACTTAGCTGTGTGATACATAGTAAATGAAAGGCTGTGATACATAATGAAAGAAAAAGTGTACCAACAATTTGCTGGGTTATCAAATTTCCCTCTTCCAAGTTAAAGTTATTTTAAAATTTTTCCTTTCATATTCTGCTTTTTAAAAAAAATTTCATTTAAGAGAGAAATTAAATCATTTTTCAGAGGAAATGAAGTTTTATTTTATCGATTTGTGATGACATTCTTTTCACCGAGTTATAATTTTTCTTCCAAATTTTGAATCTTTTCTATTGATAATAATTTTCTGTTCTCATTAAAACTAATAGTTATTTTTATTTTAAGAGAAAGACTGGATTATTTATGGAAGGAATGAAATCTTTGAATATTGCTTTAGTTAATCATTCATTTGTATGAAAACAATACTGATTTTCAAATATTATCACAGGATGTTGCTGTACGAAGAGACCTGCGAGATATTGCTATTTGTAGTGTTGATCCTCCTGGTTGCACAGATATTGATGATGCTCTGCATTGTAGGAAGTTAGATAATGGTCATTTTGAGGTATTTCATTTTCTTCCCTTTTATTTATTACTTTGTGAAAGTTCATGATATTTAATACTTAAAATTCCATTGGTGTCATTTTGACACAGGAGCATGTTTGTGGCTTTCTCCCTTTTGCATTTTTTTCTGGAATCTTGACAATTTCTTGTGACTTTTAATGACTTGATAAGCACATAGAAATTTTTTTGTATAATGTAATTTAGAAAATTCCTACAGCTGAAAATTTATGTAGAATAACCACTGGTGTCTTTTCAACACTGAGCACATTCACTGATCTAAATAGTTTTCGTTCAGCACAAACTGACCGAGTAGCAAAACAAGCAGATTTCTAACCACTATCCATTTAATAATGCTTTTTTATTTGTTTATTTGACCTTTAATATATAAACATTCCTTCAAAGGTGGAAGTGGGTCAGTCTCAATTGTGTGTTTATGTCTAAGTTTGTGCATTATTAGCAATCATTATTCCCACAACAATGTTATTAACTTGTAATTTTTTCACTTAGACACAAAAACGATGACTCAAAGAAAAGGTTCTAAAAAATTGGAAATTTGTGAGAACTATCAGAAAATGAACCTGATGGTGCTGAGCTCTCCTATTCCAAATTAAATTTAGATAAAGAATTCAGATTATGCAAAAAAATAAATAGCAAAAACCTGAAGAAAGTTACATTTACTGATAATATCTATAATAATTTGGATTTATATCATGTGGGTTGGCATAGAATGCAAAATATATAATGGATGAATGATTGTTTTTCAGCTGGAAATATTTTGCCTAAAAATAAGGTCCTCTAATTTTGCCAAGCAAAACGCCAATGAGTCTGTCCCGAGTTCAAAAGTCAATAGGTAAAAGCACCAAAATTTTAAATCAGTATCATAGTGATAAACCTATTTGATATGCAGGAAATATGAAATTAAAGAGCAATTTCTATGCTATCAGTGCACACACAAAACATGTTTAGTAAGTAAATGAAGTATGGAAACTAAAAAAGTTGCTTTGTGGCAGAAATAATGAGCTTATTTAAAAATAATGTAAAACAAGCTTAAAGTTAGCTAAAATGAAAAGTAGTAAAGATATCATTTAGATATTATCACTATTTTATGCACTGTATATAATCGTGTCGAAATGACACCAGCAGCCATTTTAGGGTAACGAGAGTGCTTATCGTAGTAGTGTTAATCTAAATATAATGATTTTTTTAATACAGACTAAATCGCCTGAAGATTTAAAATTTGCATGTAAAAACAGTGTAAAATCGGGGTTTTTTTAGTGTTATAGAAATCACACTTTTACTTTCACCCTGAAAGGGAAAATTTATAGTTAGAAGTGTTTTAATAAAATGTAATGAAAATATTAAATGTGCATAAAAGATGCAAATTTCTTGTTTTTGAATTCAAGGATTTCTTTTATTTTGTTTTGGATAACTTTGATTTTAAAATTAGAGACAAATCATATTTTTGGTTTTAATAAATTTAAAATACATATATATGTATATGTATAATATTTCATCTCTTAACTTGATGTGTTTATATATTACAAAACTGAAAAAGGAAAGATTAGATTAAATTTTGAATATTCTTCTGCTGTTCTGTAACTTGCATGAGTAAAAAGTGTTCAAACTATGATTAAGTCCCTTATGAGTATATAATGAAACTGAGTAAATGTATTGAATAAGTGTTCCTCAAGCCCACAGACCAGATACAACCCTCTGGACAAGTTTAACCAGCCAGCAAACTACAGAGGCTGTTTGAACATTTTTGAACGATTTTAATGGACTGAAGCTCAATTTTGTACATGAAATTTTTATGTTTTAAATGTTCCATTTGATAGCCCTTATTGTTAACTATCTTTCTACATCTTAATTTCCATGATAATGACTTTTGTAGTATCGACAGTGGTATTTTGTCCCATTCTTGCTCCACAGTTTTCCAGTCCTTGAATGGTTTTCGGTCGACGTTTCGATAATGCCCTTTTTAAAAGTCCAAAAGCACAAGAGTAGTTCATTTGTGAAACATCTGGAGATTTAGCAGGAATATCAGTAAAGGGTATTGACTTGATACCAGTTTCTTGTTCCATTTTTTCCAAGAATTTAATAGTCAATTTAGATGTGTGGCTGTTTGCTTTACCCTGATGCAGTTCTACTGATTGTTTGCACTGTGGGTAAAGATATGGTATTTCTTTTTTGAATATTGGGGATAAAATGTGGTCTTGATAATATGTGGGTGTTGATTTTTACATTTTCCCCCTCTTTTTACTTTTAATTTTCCATTATATGCAAAACCGGCAACAATTATAAATCTCTTAGAGAAAGTTATCACGTCCACTTTGCTACAGTCCTTTGACTTGGTGGATTCTCTTTTAAAATTAAAGATCTTACCTTACAAATATTCTCCGAATTTTTTTCTTTTTTGGATTCTTTTTAGAAGTATTTTTCCACTTTTACGTTTTTTTCCTTTCTCATTAATAATATTACTTATCGTACCTTTAGATATCGAAAAGCCATGACTTTTACAGCGCTTTTGAATAATTGAGTAAGAATAATTCTCTTCGGAAAGAGAGGAAACAGCCTTCCATCCATTGCTTATTTAAAAGCACCATTTTGAAAATAAACAAACCTCTGAGTTAGCAGACGATAAGTTATACTTTAACTATTTAACTGCTGTGAAAATAAAATTCTTTCGTAGCATACAATTTTTTTTACAGCTCATCAAAATCGTTCAAAAAACGTCCGAACCGCCTCTGTAGATATGGCTCTCTGGGCAAGTTCTGGTAGGCAAGCTCTCTGCAAACCAGAAGTAGCCCTCCAGAGAAGTTTATCTTGCCCACAAACCAGATATGGCCCTGCAGACAGATTTACCCAATCCACATACCAGATACAACCCTCTAAATATTTTTATCAGAACTGCAGACGAGATATGTACATCCCCTGAATTGAATTGATTCAACGAGCCCCCAGATATGGTCCTCTGCTCAGGTTTAAGCAGGCTGCAGACTAGATACTGTCCTTCGGACTGATTTTCTCAGCCTCCAGACCAAATACGGACCTCTAGACAAGTTTACCTGGCTTGCAGTCCAAATATGGTCCTCTAAATATTTTTATCAGGACCACAGACCAGATATACTGTTATTTTTCAAATAGCTATGTTAAAATTTGCACAAGCAGATTTCATAAAACTTTCTTTAGGTAGGTGTGCACATTGCTGATGTTTCTCATTTCATAAGACCTGGTACAGCTATTGATGCTGAAGCAGCTGTGCGTGGCACTACAGTGTACTTAGTTGACAAAGTAAGTAGATATCAGTACTGTGAATAGTTTATCTATATCCCAACTATGCATGCCTTTATTAGCTTCCCCTTTTAAATATAATATAATAATTTAAAGTAATACTAATAACAAATTACTATAGTAATACTAAAGAAAAAGTATCCAATAACAAATTCTATACTTTAATAATATAGTACTTTTCATTAAGTAAATCCTAACTGAAAAAATTGACCAATTTTTAGTAGCTGCATAGAATTTTAAAGCTTTTCAAATTCTTAATCAGAATAAATTAAACCTAAGAATATGTGTATTTTTAATATTATGTATAAGCTATTTTTTATAAAGCATAAAATAATAAATTGTGTTTTATAAAGTATCGTATTGTATAAAGTATTGTATGTAAAAAAATTACATACAATATCTCAACTAAACTTATATTTTAAAAAATATATTATTTTGACAGAGAATAGACATGGTGCCTGATCTTTTAAGTTCAAATCTGTGTTCACTGAGAGGTAATGAAGAGAGGTGAGTTCAGAAATCTTTATTGTTTTCATTAACAAAAGTCTAAACTGCTGAATGATTTATTTCTAGGAACAGACCACCATATACTCATACCTTAATGCTTTGGATTTAAACTTAATGAAACATTAAGTTTGGTCTCCCTTTGAAGTGTTAAAATTTTGTTATGCAATATTTTTATCTCGAATATTTCTATTTTCTCCACAGGTTTGCTTTCTCTGTGATCTGGGAAATGACTTCCGAAGCCAAAATTCTCAGATCATCCTTTTTCAAATCCATAATAAAATCAAAAGTAAGTGATGGTTTATATGTATGTAACAATTGCAATCTATTTTTATGAATTCACATTTCTTTAAAAATAAGCACTGTTAAATAACTGAAAATAAATTTGAGGGGTTTTGTGGTCTGCATGCATACATGTTAATTTTTTGTTTTGTAAATTGTAATTATTAGAGGATTATTGAAATAGTAAAAATATCTTTTGTAACAATATTTTTTCTTTTGCTTAAAGAAAGGAATTTATTGTTTAAATGATATTTGCATTTAACTATTGGTATTAAAATTAAGTAATACTTGTAACCAATCCTGATATGTAGATAAGAGTTGTACAAATAAGACTCAGATGACTTTTTGAGATCACCATTGCTTTAATGTTAAATTTCTTTCCAGGCAGCCTTGACTTATGCTGAAGCTCAAATGAGAATCGATGACAAATCATTAAATGATGATATAACTGTGAGCCTGAGACTATTAAATATGCTTGCCAAAGTTCTCAAAAAACACAGAATTGATAATGGGTATGACTTGTCTTTTGGTGTTGATAAGTGCTTGTTACTACTATAGTATTCTTCATAAACTTTTATTTATTATTTCCTAGAGCTCTTTCTCTTGCATCAACTGAAGTGAGGTTTGCTATGGATACTGAGACACATGATCCTATTGATGTTGAAAAGAAGGAACTAAAGTTAGTATATTTATATATACTTGTACAAATGTACAGTAATATAATTTTTTTTTGCATTTTATTCTCATTGACACAGGAATGTCCATTGTGTGAATTTTCAATTCGTTAAATACCTATTTTCTGATATTGATAATGGTAATATTTCACTGTGATAAGCCTAAAATTAAGTAATTCAAAACATCTGTTTTGTTTAAGTGCACTTGAAGTAGTCTGGCAATAATTTAGTGTGATTTAAAAATTTATTTTTGATACATGTAGGTGAGTGTGGTGAGGGAAAATGTGTTTGTTATGATCTTTGGTTTGGTATGTCCTTCCAAAGAAGGAATAATTCATCAAGTAATAAGAGAAAATATAGACATTCAAAATAAATTTCGAATGTAGGTAATTTAAAGTAAAGGAAAAAATAAATGGGGAATTTTTGAAAAATGGCATTAATAATAAAATAAAAATCAAAGAATTATTTAGTATTTGTTCATCTTAACTATTGTATGATTAATGTTAGTTCATGAAAATCAGTCCACATTTTTCTCTAACTTAAATAACCTATTTGTCATTGTAACATAAACTATCTTCAATTATTTTATCAGTTTAATTTACTTATGCTTTGTACTTTTTAACAATCATTGATTGTAATATCTGCTTAATGCAACCAGCCTACCCTAAGCCCATGCATATTTGTCAAGGTTTTTAGTTGAAATCTGGGGTCCAACAAAATTTTAAAATGAGACAATGTTACTTATAAACAACTTCTAAACTTTGTACTTATTATAAAAGGAAAACAACTTCTAAACTTTAACTCTCTTTTACAGAGAAACTAATTCAATGGTTGAAGAATTCATGTTGTTAGCTAATATTTCTGTAGCAAGGAGAATACATGAGGAGTTTCCAGATTGTGCACTTCTACGAAGACATCCTGCTCCTGCACTTTCTAATTTTGAACCCCTCATTAAGGCTGGCCTGTCTAAGGTAAGTTGGTTTTAATTGTTTTTATTACTCCTTTGAAGTAACTATTTTAACCTTTTTTCTTACATTTCACAGAATTAACTTTAAATAATGTACACCTTACTACTGATGTTATATATTGAAACTTAATAATGGTATACAGATTTTTTTCTCTTTAGAGTGAATTTTAAATTTAAAGCCTTTTGCAATCAATGAAAGTCGAGAACAGATGTTTTGTTTAGACAAAAAAACTTTAATGGTGTGCTTATTTTAACCCTTTGCCTTCAGAACATTAAAATTAACTACTGCAATGCTGCTAATATGGCAACATCCAAGTGCAAAGGGTTAAACAGCATACCTGCCAACCCTTCCAAATTTTCTGAAAGTCTTTTGGAAAACTACTTTTCCTTCTTGACGTAAACAATATCTTCTAGATTTTTCTTTTCAATGTGGGAAATTTTTAAATTCTGCATTTGGTGTCTTGTTGAGTCAACACTAATTAGTTTGATGAGTTGCTAGACAAATTTGCTTTAGGCAAGTCAACTTTGGGAAATGGATTTCATGCATATTGTGAAAGAAAAGCTGGTATGTGCCATTTTGATTTCAAAATTGAAGGACCAGAAGAGATCAGGAAAATTTTTATTTGGGGAGGATTACTTTGGGAAACAGATTTCACGCATATTGTGAAAGAAATGCTGGAAAGGATCATTTTATTTTCTGGTGTAGTGCTGAAGAATTGCTCTGTACATTCGACTCTTCTAGCATTAGCGGAGCTATGATATTTTTTGCCATGATGAATAAAAGTTACATAGCAATTTTTTATTTGTGTTTTACTTAGCATTTTTTCAATTGTTAGTAAGGTATCTTAAATATAACTTCAATGTTGTGTTTGTTTTGTATTTGTACCTCTAAAAAATCTTCCATATTTTTCTTGGTGGTTGGCAGGTATGAAATGATTCATTTTAATTGCCAGAAATTCTCTTATAATAGATTTATTGCTTATAAAATGGAAATGGGGAATTATTATCTATAAAATCTAATATGTATCAATTGAACATTCTTTATGTATATTAGATTTTAAAATTTGAGACTACTTTATCAGAAAAAATACTATTTATCGTGTGTATAAAAAATATGTAGTGAACATTTTAATAACTGCGCTCTTTGATCTGTGTGAAAGAAAACTGCTTTTCTAAGGCCAATGTCTAAGTTAAAGGTTTATTGAAGTATGTGCACTTAGATTATTTTGGAGGAATTGGTGATCAAATCAACATTCTTATGTATATTTATCACAAGAACATAGCAAATGAAAACCCAGATATTTTGGAATAGAAGAAACTCATGCCAATAATCAAATTGATTGAATTTTTGATTTGCAAGTATTCTATAAGATACAATTTTCAATCATTGTTTTAACAAATTCAGTCTTATAACTACAGTATAAAAAATGAATTACTCTGTTAACAGAATGACATTCTTCCGATTTTAAATTAAACTTTCTGAACTTTGACCTCTAAGAACAACCCATCAATCATTCACCAGTTAATGATTATTACTTTTTTACATTTAAATTAAAATGATACAATATTATATTTCTATCATGATTAAATTAAAATAGCTGATACCAATCATTCCCGTATTCTTTGAGTTAAAGAAACCTTTTCTGTTCTGTTCTTTTATTTGCTAATGATTGGTATGAAATGGTATAAATTTTAAATTAACATTGGTTTGATTTTATTTTTATGCAGCTATTTTCCATTTATTGTTATTCATTTATCGCTCTTATTGTTTTTAAAGAATTTCAAGTTGATAGTCGACAATGGAAAAGGTTTGGCTGAATCCTTGGATGCTGCTGTGGTACCCAGTAATCCTTATTTCAATATCATGTTAAGAATGGTAGCCACACGTTGCATGGCTCAAGCATTGTACTTCAGCAGTGGAGTCCTTCCTCAGACTGAATATTTTCATTATGGATTAGCTGTTTCAATATATACTCATTTTACGTCTCCTATAAGAAGGTAATTTATGGTTTGTTATAAAATGTTTTGAATGTGATAAAACATGTTAGAAAAACACTTTTGTGCTTATTGCAGAAACCAGGAAGACATCAAATACTGTCACTCTATAAGAATATTCCGTTACTTGCATTTGACAGTCATCACAATAACCTAGCTTTTTGAAGGTACATAAGTGAAGAAATGTTAATTTGATGATTGATACATCTCTACAGACACCAATCCAATGCTTTCAGGGGCTGCAGTAGCCCGGTTGGAAGAGTAACAGATTAGCAACCGGAGGGTAGCGAGTTCGAATCCAGCCAAAGACCATCATGTACTAAGGGGGCTGGTGTACGTTAAATCCATCATGGCCCCAAATGTCTCATGTTGGCGTGGTGTGGGAGAGTGGAGTGCCCACTCAGGTGTTGCTTCATCATCTGACCGTGGTTCAAAATGACATGGTGTTGTCAGATCTTTCCCTTTGGGATTGATCCCGGACCGTCGCCAATAGCCTGTTGTGTTGTTCCAGTGTGACATTAATTAAAATATCTACCTACCTACCTTAATAATTGGCTTAATATTCTTGAACAAGCTGAAGCAAATTTGAATAAAAATGTACACATGTGTGTTAAAAGAAACATTTGTTAATCATTTATGGCTTACTTTAGCACACCTATATGCTGATTAATATGTATTACTGTTAGACATTTGTCTTTGCTGTGAATTTGGAACTCAATGGTGTTTTTATCCTATAATTGTTTTTTGAAGTTAGTTTGAATACTGTAAAAAGACATTCTGTTAATGCAATAGTTTCTTTGATTTCAGTGATTTAACCTTTACACTACAGCACTTTTATTCCGTTACCTGAATATGGGACGACTGTTGTCCCGGCTGTAGTCAAAAGGTTAATGAGTGTTTTGAAATTTTCCTTTGAGTTTCTGGTGCTCAAGGTGTTCTAAACCTCATTTGATCTAGGTCAGTGGGTTTGCCCACTGCACTAGCAGCCTGTAAGTCGTAAGTAGTGCAGGTTCGATTTCTCTCTTCTGTGTCCGTAAAACTTTCCTTGTGTGTGTATGTCTATTTACTTGACGTTTTGGGCAGCTTTTCCAAATATGGCCCTTGTGCCATAAAACCCAACCAATTTTTGAATGAATGACTCATTTACTGAATCTTAAAGCACCTTTCTAAATTTTAATTCCATCATAACTTTTTGTTTAGTTCAACAACTATTTATAACATTATAAGATTTTAACCCTCCAAGCAGAATGCCCAAACACATCTTGGAAAATTCTGTTCAAATACAACCTGGAAAAGTTCCTGCACAGCAAGCAGCAAACCCAAAATATTCGAATGTTGTGCAAAACTCAGACATAAAACTCCTTGGAATATTTTGTGCCTACTGTCCATCGCACAGAAACCTTTCTGAACTGTATTCATGCATGCTCCTTGGAGGGTTAAGATATTGAAATGGAAATTATAGTATAATTGTTTGACAGAAAATGCTAGCATAAAATAATTGCTTATGTATTTAAATTTCGTAATCTAATTTAAAGGTATGTTTTATAGATATTCTGATGTTATTGTCCATCGTTTGTTGGCTGTAGCTGTTGGAGCTGATATAACATACCCTGATCTTGTGGATAAAAAGAAAACACAGGTTTAACGTTTTTACAACAGAATGTACACTTTTTCATGTGCATTATTTTAAAATTGAACCTATTCCTTAGATTCATATTTTCTTTCTTGATAGGATCTTTGCAATAACTTAAATTATCGTCACAAGCAAGCTCAGTACTGTGGAAGGGCATCTGTGAATCTCTACACGCATGTAAGTATGGCTAATACAAAACTTTGCAAGTGTGTAATTCAACTACTTGATGTAATCTAACATATTTAATTTTTTCAACAGATATTTTTCAAGGACAAGGTTGTTGAAGAGGAAGGTTATATACTATTTATTCGAGAGAATGCCCTGCAGATTCTTCTTCCTCGTTTCGGATTAGAGTGTACTCTGTACCTCAGCTCTAACAAACCTGAAGATGACGAAGTTGCTTTTACTTATGATGAACAGGTGAATAATTCAGTGCACCTGATTATATTGGTTGAAAAACATCCCTTCTAAGGATAACCTTTTATGCATCTAGATAAAAACTGCATTTCTAAAAATTTACTCTTAAGTCCTACACATAATTTCTCCACTAAGCAGCATAAAATGACTTTTAGTCGGGGATTTGTGATTTCCTCACTTATGTTATTCTAAATAACCTTATGCAGAATTTGTAAAACCTATTCTAAATGCCAAACACAAGATTTAATATTAAAAACATTTAAAAATTAAAGATATATTTGAAATGCATTTGTTTAGACCCTGTACTTTTATTTCATATAAATGGTGCTGTTTTTGACAGTGCCTGTGCCATGAAGGGATCTTTTCCTCTTTGTGTATAACTTCCTGTGATGGATTGGAATTTATTTCAATTACTGATGAGCATGTGCGCTCTTTAAATTTTGATCTGTTTTTATTTTCTTGTCTGTTTGATGGATCTTAATTTTAAGGTAAATGTTTCTGTAATTGTCAAAATATCAAATAAATGTCTCACATTAACTAGTGTTCACAAAAACCATTAACCTAGTCTAATCTCCATACAGCGCTAATTTTGAGAAACTGTTTGCAAATGTTGTTTGTTTAGCTTGTTAAGTTTCTACTTGTCACAAAGTACCTATAAAATTAACATATAAATTTATATAAAATATATTGAATTCTAAAAATTAAATACCTCAAAATATATATTAGCATTAATCCAATAATTTTACATCAACTTATGACTAAACCAGTACTTCTATTGAATGTGACATTTCTAAACCATTCATTGAACATAAAGCAAGAAATTGAAGTGTAAAATATTCCCATTTTTGTGCTGAAAAAGTGACTTATGTTCAGGGCATTGAAGATAGGATTTGTGTAATTTTGCATCTGGGAAATGTTAAAAGATTTCAAACCTAAATTTTGGCACTGACTAGAGTTACATTGTTTCTCTTATGCTAATTTATTTCTTATTAGATTCCTTCGCAAAGGGCAGGAGATGTCACACTGATGCAATTCGATCCAGTGACTGTTCAATTGCACATCGATAAAACCAATGTACAGCATCAGAAAACTGTTCTAAAACTTGTGAAACCTCATGTAAGTACTGGAAGTGAAAGCTTTTTTGTTTGTTGTAATTTAAATTGTTAAATTAATGACAAGTGTTTTTTCAGGTACCTGGCTTCAGTGTTGCTCCTCTGACTGAAGAGCCACCTGCTAAGAAGAAAAAAACTGTATAAAACCGACATATTTTTAAGAATAAATTTTTAACTTTTATTACTTATTAGTGTCATCAGAAATGATTCAATGCCTATAATTTAAAAAGATTTGCTCTAGTATAGTTTGGCCTCGTGAGTTAGAAATCAAGTTTTGAACAAGTCTTCAAATTAGGTGATAAGTTGGAATATAAACGAAGTGCTACCATAACTGGTGGCCTTAGTGTGGATTCTGGTTCCAAATTTGTCGTTTGGTGCCGAAAGCAATAGCAGTGATAACGAGTTGGTGAGAAAACAATTCATTGTGATTGCCATTCATACTTTGGCAGATGGCTGACATCAGAGCTGCAGTATAGTTACCCTGATGCATTAATGTTATTTGACATTAAAACTATCACACAGCAATCAAAAACATTTTTATTTACCACTGTCCACGTTAATTACCTTATACTTCACATGCTGAGGTTAAAATCTGAATCTAACAAAACATGTTATTAAAATGTAAAGATATATTCTGCAGTGTATCTATCTTAATTACTCTTTAAATCAAGATTTAAATTGGAATATGTAAACCTATCTATATAACATTTTCCCATCGTTTTCTGTTCCATATAATGAAAGAGTGTAACAAAAAAATTTAAATTCCATTAGTACTTTGAACTTTTGTCCTTACACTTCAGATGGAATTGTTTTAGGCAATGGATGATTCAAACTTATACGTATATTATTAAAAGATTATATAATATTCGTTAAACATCGTTTTTCACTGTCTTTAATACCAGTTCATTACTATTTGACAGTGATGTTAATTTTCAGTTAAGGCAGTCTGCTGGTGGGGAAAATTGGAATTGCACCAAAAGCCATACATTAAATATAATTTTACCTTTCTTTTTATAATATCCTCTTATCCCATTTTGTGATTCAAAGACAAATTTATAAGTTGCAATGCACAGGAAAGAAATATCAAAAATAGAATATCAATAAGGAAAATAGAATAAGTAGTAACTAAAATTATTTTCAGCAAAATCTATTTCCTTAAAAATTGTCAAAGAATGAAAAAAATCTCCTTGACAACAAATCAATTTGATGTTAAATCAATGTTAGTTAAATATAATGGCAAAAATGGTAAATTTTTCCAAAAGTATGATGAAAGGAATGAATAAATCAAAGAAAATATAAAGCAGACAAGTGTATATATATATAGTACATCTAAAAAGCAATTTAGATTTTGGATATTGACCCTGTCAAAACATCAAACATTTTTTATATCTGAATATCTTTTCAGTTGTTTTTATTTTGAATCTAACAGGTGGACAGAAACCTCAGATTATTACTCAATGTATTGCATAATGCTACATTTATCTTCCTAAATATGTTAAATTAAATAAGTTTTAGTGTTGTAACTCAGAAATTAATTTTTTATTTAAGTTTAACAAAAAAGATACAATATGAAATTTTTTATTTGACCATAATAAATTAGTGATATATGTTGGAACACAATTTCTCATTGCTTTAACAATTAACCATGAATTTTATTTCAGTTATAAACTTGTAAAAATGCACATCTAAAAATTCAGTCATTAATAAATTGTAATATTTATGGATACTTTATCACTATTAAAAAATAACCTTAAAAGTAACTAAATTAAACAATGTAAAGAAAATAACTTGAAAGCCGAGTTTTTTCTCAAAATATATAGATTTTTATAATTATTTAAAAATGATTGAAAAAATACTGAATTTATAACAAAACAAATGTTATTCAAAATGTAAAGTTATTTTTTGGTGCATCTTAATTATTCTTTAAATCAAAAGGTTTGAAATTGGAATGTGTAAAACTGATTGACTGATCATATTTTGACAAAGATAATGTTTAAAATTACTAAAAGAAAAATGTGAACAGCGAAACTCTGAAATTATAGCAAAAGTATGACTGGAAAATACTTAATCTAATTAAAGCCTTTTTGATAAAATGACTTCTCAAATTAGAATAAATTAAAAATTGCACTTTTCTTCATTGAGTATACCTTTTATACTAGGAATTTTGAGATAGTTTTAACTTTTATTGTCATAAATAAACAAATATCTTGTTACCACTGATTTTTAATAATTTTACATAAATTTGTTTTCTACATGTTCTATCTATTAAATCTAAATACTGAATGATAGGTTATAGAAAAAATTGAGCAATTGAATAAAAATCAGAATTTTAAAGCATCATTAGATTTTGATAAATTGCTACTTAAGCCACTTAAAAAAATTGTAATATTTTATATTTTTATTTTGAAACAGATAAAACATGTGATTAAAAACTTGAATTTGTTGGGGCTGATTTTCAAACCAGTATAAGTGTTTTTCATTTTTAAATCTTCAAATTGAGAAACAAAGCAGTCAATTAGAAGATATCAGAAGTCATGTTAACCTCAAGGAACTTGTTTGCTCATTTTTCCCAAATTTACAAAAATCTTAATTCTCTTTCAGAATAAATAATATTGTACTAAGATGAAAGTATAACAAATAATTTGTGATAAATATTTGTTAAAATTTTATTTAAAGACAACACAGGTCTGCAAAATTTAACTTCCGAAAAGTTTGATTAGACAACCTTGACAAACTGTTTTATTAGTTCAAACGATATGAATAGCACTTTCTCTGGGCTAACCAAGCTGGCTGTTTTATATTCCTAGTACCAGATTGTAAGGCTTATTTGAGAAGCCATTCCTTTTGTACTCAATGTACATTCTTTGCTCACTTGCAAAGAAAACATACTTTGTATTGAGAACCCATAAACTGCTATACCTTTAGGAAGCCCAAGATCTCTTACAAAATAATTTAGTTTACTTTGAATTAAGGGTTGTTGCTTGATTGTTCAAGAATGAATTCAACTCACTTTCAGAAACACTGGAATCCAGATTTGTAGGGATTGAAACAGCAAGCCTATGCAACACAGGTCTAATAACAGACTGAAAATATCGTTGGAAAATGTTATCTTACTCTTAGTTATAGCAGTGTATTTTGCATGAGCACAAATAAGTCACTCCTGTGTTTCTTTGGTTTACCCCAAATCTTTAGAATATTAAAAGTAAGTGTTTTCCAACACAGACTTTATCTAGAATCAATTGTTTTTCTTGATCACTGAGTTTCACACGAAAAGGCATAGTAAGCCATAGTTCACAAACTCAGTTATGATCTGCCTCTGGATAACAAACTTTCCACATATATAAAAAGAATTTGGACTGTTTATGGAATCTCGTGCATTCTGCCATATAAAGGTATTACACAACACTTGATACTAAAAGTCAGAATTTTTAAATAACTAACAAAAAATTTCCATTAAGAATGTTATTCACACAAGTCGATTTCTAGGGTGATAAACTATTTCTTACCTTACCTAGGGAATAAAATTGATTGGGGAACAATCCTGTTTTGACATACTTGCTGCATTTTGATACTGCTAATAACTACATATGTAGGCTTATCTATTAAATTATTTGCATTCTCTAAATTGTATATTAGCCAAATATCTTCATAATCTATATATAAGAATATATTTAGAACATCAAAGATCTTAAATGAATAGTGTATAATTTAAATATTCTCTGTTGTGAAATATCCTGATGTGGAGGAAAATGGCTTACATTTTTAGTGCTGCATTCAAAATTACACTAAAATCACAAAAAAACTTTCTCATTGCATACCTGTGTAATCAAATCAGTTTTTTATTTAACATAAGTAAAATCAAACAAATGATTGCTAAACAAGAAATAATTCATTCAATTTTAATCCTAAGAGAATCAATCCCACTTTATCCTGGATTTAACTGTCAAATACTTAAATCAACACTCCATAATTGAATAACCAAAAATGTAAATTCAGTCCCTTAACTTCTAGTTTCATTAAATTTCACCAGAAAATTAATTGTAAATACTATTAACCTGTCAAGATTTTATTGTAATGAGATAGTCATATTTTTTAATTATCATAGGTTAAAGAAATAAAAGTTTTAAATACGTGTTTTAATTCAAATAATTTTATTCCAATATTCAGTTGTCATCCAATTTTTTCATACTTTGAAAATAAAAGAAACAATTACCTGCTCTTAAAATAAGAAATAATTTAAACAATAATAGTAAACATACATAATGGAAGCATCATTTTAATTTTTACAATGTTTTATCTTTTAAGCTTATTAATTTAAAATATCAGTATGTTTCACCCATTTCAGTTTAACTAGACGTACTAAGTGATTCTCCTTAGTAGTATTTCAGTTTTGTTATGAGTTTTAATAGTGATTACTGTAACACAAAGAAAAATTGTACAATTAATATTGCATATCAGTCTATTTTCAGCCTTACATCCCCATCATTTCAACTGATAAGCGTGATTGGTGTTTTAACACAAAATCATCACACAGGAAATATGTTAATTCAGAAATTAAAAGTTTATAGACAAACTTTACAAAGTATAAAAATACATAAATGTTTCGTCAGAAAATCACATTTTTACTTGTCACCAGTAACAAAACGAGTATGTATTGACATATATAACTGTCATATGTATTATACAATTATCAACCAAAAAATAAATTAAACCATCAATACCACTGATGGTTATAACAATCATTTGATTTAAATATCAAAAAAATTCGATCAAGATTGAAATTGTTCAATTTCTTTCACAAGTTCATTACTGAGACCAAGAATTGATTCATCAAAATCAACTTCTCTTTCATGATTCACTACTTGTATAGCCAGACGTTTATGATTGTGCTCAACAGACCACATAGATGGCAAGAACTGAGGCTTCATTGTATCTAAGAAATGTTGCCTCCACAATTTTTCAAACTCTATCAAGCCTCCATTTTTACAAAAATGATGGTATACTTTTTGACCATGTGGGACAAAAGTATCATTTAAAGAACTCACATCCAAGTTACGAGCTTCATTCAAAGTATCCTCTGTAACACTAGACACGTTAAAATAATCCATAATCACCTGTTTCAGTTCATTTTGACGATATTCCGGTATTTTGTCCCCAGAGTTGAATAAAGCAGTAGCTGCAGATTTAACTCGGGCAATTTGGGGATTGAATTGAAATTTGACATTCTTCTTACAACCCAGTGGTGCATCACACAACTCCGCAAATTTCAGCCGCATTTGTTGGTCTAAAATGTTACTTTTCTTGTGACAATGAACACAAAGCAGAAGTACATCATGGGATAGATTTTTCTTCATTAGGTTTGGAAAATACTTCCTGTATTCAGAAGGAACAACAAGTTTCCTGTGAAAATTTTCCGTCTTGCCACAAACAACACATTGATTCGATTTCTCTTTTGTATAAAATACATTGTCCAGTGTTGGACGTCCAGAAGGTTCAAAGTTCAATTGCACTGTAAATGGATCGTCGCCGATCTTTTCACCCAAACCTTTATAAATGTACCATTCTGCTTTCCCTTTATCACAACTGCATAGCAATTCTCCATCTGGAGCAACCAGCTGGCAATTGTCATACATTGGCTTTTGTCGAGGTTTACTGTACCGAGTTTTCAAAGGCTTTTTCATAGAACATGAACCAGTGGTTTTTTTACTGATGTTATTATTAAATGTTTGTTTAAATGGTAAATCTTTACAGGATTCTACTTCTTTATTAAATTTCTTAGAAGATCCTGGAAACCATGTACTTTTACATAGCCTTATGTGAGTAAATATTTTTGCAGCAATTACAGCATCATCAGCTGCATATTTTATTTGCTCTGGTGATAAAACTGGTGCGTCCCAGTCACTGCACCTTAAGCCTCTGCTTTTATTTAAACTCAAACCTAACAGCTCCAATCCAAGGCTTTTCAGGCTCATGCTCTTGCCTTGAATTTCTTTCAAATCTCTCGCTAAATAGCGTAGATCGATGTAACCTCGAACTTCCAAACAATAATCGCTAAATAATTTACTTACATCCTCGTGAACACCTACACCTCCTTTCAAAATATTCTCATCGCTTAGCAAGTCAGCCAAACCAGAAGGTAACAACCATACTGGTATTGAGGACAAGCGTATCAGTACACAAAAATCAGAGTCATTGGCTAATTGTAACAAAGAAACAGGGCTTCTCTTGTTTCCAGTCGTAACCCATTCGCAATCCAGACCAATGACTTCCGATTTCTTAAAAGTCTCAAGAATCTCATGTTCGTGAGAATGCCAATCTTCCACGCTTTCAACAATGATATATCTCTCAGTGTTAGTTTTTCTGAATTTTGAAACAGCTAATTTATAAGCTATTATTCCTACCGCCGTTGCTACAACTGCTGTCTTCACAGGAAAAGGTTTCAAAAATGACATGATTAATACCTGATCATACCAATGATTCGAAATAATAAAAACAAATAATTCAGGCAGGAAATTTTCAGAACACCTGTGCAAGGCAATTTTCGAAAACTGATTATATTTTTAACAGAACCTTTGTAAATGATTCAAACAAGAACTGCGTAAGTAAAAAGAAACGAACCTTCAATGTGGGAAACGAAGCTGCAAGACTCCAGAAATAAGTTTGCTATTAGTCGAGAAAAATCCATTCTTCTTGAGATAAGTTTGTCAGGTGAAGATGTCACATGAATTGCATGGTATCGCTGTAATTCACCGTTGATTTGCTTTTGATACCGAAACCTAGTGCAACTCAACGTGTTATTTGTTATCGTTTGTTTACTAGGTTAATTTCACAGTTTACTTTGCTACTTTACTTCGCTTCCTAATTAGCAGAACGGATTTTTATTTTTCAACATTCAAAAAAGGTTCTAAAAATTTTAAAGGAATATTCAGTGTAAACAAGCCAGACGGAATACTAAGATTTGACTTCAGCTACCCAAATGCTCTCGAATTGTAACTTAAAAAAGGAGTTTATCGCAGTTTAGGTGACTATTGGTGGTTGGATATATATATATATATATATATATAAGTAGTTAATTAACGTTGCCCTGGAGCAACACAAATGGGCTGTTGGCGACGGTCCGGGATTAATCCCGAAAGGACAGATACAAGGACAACTCCTCGTCATTTTGAACCACGATCAGATGACGAGAACAGCACCTGAGGTGGCACACCACCATCCAAACTTCCACCCCACTGCGAGGACATTTGAGGCCACGACAGATTTGAAGTGCACAAGCCCCCGTGTACACGACTGTCTTTAGTTGGACCGAGTTTCGAACTCGCAACCCTCCTGTCACCAATCCGTTGATCTTCCAACCGGGCAGGTAAGAATTTTAATTAACGTCACACTGGAGAAACACAACGGGCTATTGACGACGGTCCGGGATCAAACCCGAAGGGAAAGATCCAAGGACAACCATATAGGAGATATAACAACCTTTTTATGTCCTAATCATGTGACCAAAAACAGTAATCACGTGATCCCTAGACTCTTTCCTCCAACGCGCATATAGTTTGAGCATTCCTTCTTCCATAGCAAATGCATTGAAAATGAAAGCTAACATGGTTCTATCGTGCTGTGTATCAAATTTATTAAACGTGGAAGCATTACATTTCACAGGTAGCGATTTACTTGCATTTTATATTTGTTTTTTTTGTGGTTTTTTTTTTCAGTATTTGCTAGTATGATAAAAATAGATGTTCTAACTTAGGAATTCTTAATACAACCTGCGGATATTTCCCGTTCTATAAAAAGATTTCATTGATTTGCAATTAATATATATCTAAAATAGTATTTAAAATAAAATAACTGATGTGTTTATTATTGCAAATTGTACATCTATAAGGGCTTAAAATATTACAAATTTTTAAAGTTTGGTTTATTATTTTTGAGAAATCGTTCTCTGTCTTGGCGATGAATTTTTTGACGCCAACTAGGATCACTATATTCTTCCGTGTCTTATACAGAGTGTCCCAAAAGTTCCCGTACTGACGATTCGTGAATTTATTATACAAAAACAACAAACTTTAAAACAATTATTTTTATGCTAATGGTGAAAAGGACTTTTTAACATAACGTAGGAAAATAATTGGAACTCACATTTATAATAAATGTTCAAAATGTCCGCCCCTTTCTTGGAGACAAAGCTGAAGTCGTTTGCGCATATTTTTAGGAACGTTTCAAGATGCTGTGAGTGAATTCTTGTATCCTTTGAGTAATGGCAATTTTCAGATCATCTATTGTTTGGGGATTATCTTCATAAACTTTGTTCTTTAAATATCCCCACAGAAAAAGTCAGAGATGCTGGGATCAGGGGAACAAGGTGGCCAAAGATTTCTCGAGATGAGTCGATCGACAAAAAAATCTTGAAGCATGCCCATGGTTTCATAACTTGTATGGCAGTTTGCACCGTCTTGTTGGAACCAAGAATCTCGTTCATTCACTTTAATAATGCAACAAATTGTTGGACAAGTTCTCTGTATACAGTGACATCAACAGTTGACTCGAAAAACAGAGGCCCAACAATCCTTTTGCGTGATACGGCACACCAAACGCCAACTTTTTGAGAATGTAAAGGTTTTTGCATTAATGAATGGGGATTTGTCGTCGACCAAATGCGGGAGTTTTGCGCGTTCACATAACCGCTTAAATGAAACCATGCCTCATCGGAGAAAAATGTTTTGTCCAAAATGTTGATGTTGTTGCTAATAAATCTCCGAAACCATCGGCATTAATAAAGCCGCTTCTCATTGTCCGGTGGCTTTAACTCCTGTAATATTTTTACACAATAAACATGAAAATGCAAAGCTCTTAAAGCCTTATGTATCCATCCAAGTGATGTGCCCATTTGTTGCGACAAACGCCTCATGGATTGATGAGGAGATTGCAGTATCCTTGGTTGAGTTTCTTGCAAAAAGTCTGGTGTAACGACTTTCGGTCTTCCACCGAACCTGTCTCACGAAATTGCCGAACGAGTTGATATAGCGTATCTTTACTCAGTATTGCATCATCTGGATATTTATGTCGCCAAAATTCTTTACGTGTTTCATGATTTACATTCAAAATAAGCCTCAAGCAGCGCAATTCTCTGAATGCGTGATAAACTCATTTTACAATGAAGAACAAAATGACATGGAACTTTATTATCGCACAACTTGAGCGAGAAAATCAAACGATAAAAATTAAAGAATCCATAAAATTATAAGCAGATGATAAAGTTAAATAATTAAAAAAAACAAGAGGAAATTATTTTTTAGAGTTGGAGTACGGGAACTTTTAGGACACTGTATAATAAAAATGTTATGAATTGAAAACATGAACTTAAGTACATAATTTAAATTATTTCTTGCGGAACAAAATTATTTTGTATGCACCCATCTGTGGAATTACATAATAATAATTAAAATACAAGATGAATTTTGAAACTTTTAAGAATTATAAATTAAATGAAATCGATTTGTTAAAAATAGGATTAAATCATTTCATATATATATATATATATATATATATATATATATATATATATATATAAACCGTATTATAAATGTGAATCACATTTATGCGCTTTAGGGAACTTTTTGTTCATGTTTTAAAATATTTGTAAAATATTTCATTATAAGATTGTGCATTTGACAAAAGAGCTTTTCTTTCAAATAATTTCCCTTGAACTTATAACTTTCTACTTGAATGGCGAAAAACAAATTGCCGTTCTCTTATGTGAAAAACAAAAATAGCGCATGAACGGAAATTGAAATATTGTACCTGTTTTGACGTATTTTTATCTCGGTCAGATCACAGCTTATTGAAACAGCATATAAATAGAGAACGAAATGTAGCTTCTTTCAATCTAATTCTAAACAATCAACACAGCTGAAAATATCTTTTTCGAATACATCTGCTTGTTACTCCTGATTTTGCTTCTCATATAACATATAAATAAAACAAACTATAACAATTTATACTTTTCCAATTACAAACCATTTCTATATTTCTTCTAAACGTTTCTGCGATAAATTGTATAAAATTAGATGACTTCGAGCAATTTCTCAATGTCGATTGAACTCAAAACAATTCAAAATATAAAATCCTCATCAATTCATAATTTTAACACCTCAAAATTAAGGTGTCATCAGATCCATCCCTTTAGAATTGATCCCGATAATTGGTAATTAACGTCGCACTGGAGCAACACAACGGGTTGTTGGCGACGGTCCGGGATCAATCCCCAAGGGAAATATCCCAGGACATCACGTATTTTTGAACTACAGTCAGATGACGAAGGATTGATCCCGAACCGTCGCCAATAGTCCGTTGGGTTGCTCCAGTGCGACGTTAATTCAACGATCGACCATTTGTTCGGAGGATGTCCATAGTGACAACTCTTTTTATATTTATTTACCAGGGGTTCCTTCTCTGGGTGTTCAGGGGAAGATATAAATCACTTCAATCGTGAGATGGTTAGTCATACCGTTTGCCAGGTTTCTATTGTTTTGATGGTCGCTGTAGTTTAACTGACTGGTCAAAATGTGCACCTTAAAGAGAATACGATCTTTTAAGTCGTTATAATTATTTATTTCAATCGGTGTAAGGCTTTAAGTGCAGTTCCGCTTTGATTCCCTAAGTTTATCACAGAAAATTACTTTATTATCAGATCCCATTGACCTGAGGATTCCTATCCCATTTGAAGAGGGATTTTCCAACCGTGTTCATTAGTAGGTCCTAGATTCTTAGGCCTTTATTTATTTCCTCTTCACTCAGTGTTAAATGTTAACATTTTTGATTTTGGAATAAAATATGCAAATTTATAGCAACTAAAAATGCCTCATTTGAGTATTTCGACCATATAAAACCTAAATATTGTTTAGTTTTTGCTAATCTATATTATTGTCCAACCGGAAAACCAGTCTGCTTGTTTTTAGTGCTTTGTTACTGCTTTTAGGAAATTCATTTTCATGCAGCTCAATAAAAAGCTGTTTGCGATATTTTTGATGAAAATGTGATTTGCACTGACGTTTACATGTTAGTCTATCATGTTTAAATATTTTTTGTATAAAATATGATCTTTTGCATTTTCCTAATTGGAAGTTTTCTAAAAATTTAACTGAAAATGAATACATATCACGATGGAAAAGTTGTAATATAAATGTTTATTGGCATAATAAAAAATTGCAATAAATTAATTTTGATAATTATTCAATATTAATAAAGTGCTAATTGGGATAACTTAATACTTATAATTATTTCAACCCCGCAGAAGCGCTCATACTTGGATCATTCCATGTGAAATGAGCAAAAATCAGAAAAACCTGTGGCCGTAGGGTGACGGATTTTCATGAAATTTGCTACAGGGTTAAGTTTATGCAAAAAAAAAATGATATCGAAAATATTTTGGAAGTTTCAGGCATTTTAAGGACTTGCAACTTTGAAGAGCAGTTGTGAAATCGCTTGATGTTGCATGTTTGAGATCTTTCTCAAAAACTACTTAACGTAGACAATATTTCATATTTTTGTAATCTATGAAAAATTGTCTTCATCTATTTGGAAAAACAATTTTAAACATCATATTTAAGCTAAAAATTAGTAGCGAAGAATAGAAAATAGTCGATTTTGATAGAATTAAAAAGGTTTCTATGTGCTAAAGGAATTTAAATGGCGTTGTTCAAATTCATGCCAGGTATAGTGCTAGGTATGCTAAAACTACTGCTGAAGTTTGCAAGTCTCGGCTTTTATTTCCATCTTCCAAACAGCAAAAGAAAATTATAAAATGACGATTTTTCACTTAAAATAGGCACACAAAATTCTATGGACGGCTCAGACGAAAACTATATTTTGGAAGAATACAGTTTAATGTCTATTACTTGTAAAAAAATTCAAGATTGTATTTTGAGTCCCAAAGCAACAATAACAAAATTAGTAAAACGCAAAAACACGTTCTTGCCCATCCAATCAATTGGCGATTGAAAGTTTCGTCGCCAAACGACTATTCCGATAAGTCTACGAAGGGTTACCATATTCCATCATTATCGCCCTAACTGGCAATGTTTATTACTACTAATCATAGCATTTCATTCCCATTCTATGCATATTACTCGTTTCAAATGACAATGAAACCCCAAAACAATGAAATACCAAATTATTTTTAACTTTTGAAGGAAATTTTTGCAGGACATCAAATCACAATTGAAAAAGCTTAAACATTTAAAACGTTTACTTGATCGTCTTCAAATTCACCTTCAATCTGATAAAGGTCTCTTGTTCAATTTCGTAGTTGCTCAAATTGAAATGTTTCTAGTGCTGCTGGAAAATCTAATTTCAGTGATTGTGATAAATATGGAACAAGGATTCGTGAATTATGTACATTTGGGAGAATCGAGTATATAACGATGTTTAAATTCTTTTTTTACTCTCACAATTAGTGTTCACCTGACTATTATGCTTAATATTTACAAAACGCATTTTAATATTCACAAGTAATAGTATTTAATACTTACGTTTCCAAAGGAAAAAGCAAATCGAAGTCTTCTCTAACAAAAGGAACTTTTAACCCAATTATTTCACTGATGGAAACACTCCTTGGATTAAGCAAACTTTAAAAAGAAGTTTCCTGTGAAATTTTCCACGTGTACCGTAGTTATTTCAGTCGTATATCACATTTTTCATTATCGAAGGTCATAACGCGCATTATCAGCTGTGATAAAAAATAAAATTTGTCCAGTTAAAAAATTTCCTGACAAAGATAATTACACTGCTGGCCACCGTAAATGCAACACCCTGAAGGAAGCATGCAAATAATATGAAATTTACAACATGCATTAGCGGAGGTGAGATATGCAAATGATTAGAATTTCAGCGCAGACGCACATCACGCGCGCCTGTGGCGCCACTTCAAAGCGCTATTTAAGGCTTGGAGATTTCGACGATTTCAAGTACGGCAATTGTGTTTTTCTTGTGATTTTTTCAAAAAAACGATCAATTATGCCTCGTAGAAAACAGCGATCATCTTTTGATCAAGTATCCGAGTTCGACAGAGGAAGGATAGTGGCCTACCGAGATTGTGGATTATCTTTCAGGGAAATCGGTAGTCGTATTGGACGAAACCAAACAACTGTAATGCGGATATGTGATCGTTGGATGCAGGAGGGTACGACGGACCGACGTGTTCGATCGCATCCACCTCAGTGCACCACTTCACGTGATGACAGGCATATTGTGCGTATGGCAGTGACGGATCGCTCAGCCACATCACGAACCATAGCACAGCACATTCAGTCTGTACCGCATCATCCAGTGTCTGCGCGTACCATTCGACGCCGTTTACAGCAGAGTGGTCTGTCCGCAAGACGTCCATTGCTTCGTCTACCCTTGACGCAGAACCACAGACGTTTCCGCCGCCAATGGTGCGATGAAAGAAGGATGTGGACGGCAGAATGGAATGAAATTGTCTTTACTGACGAGTCACGTTTCTGTCTGCAACACCACGATGGTCGGATTCGAGTCTGGAGACACCGTGGAGAGAGGATGCTGAACAGCTGCGTCCTGCACCGGGTATTATGGTATGGGGCGGTATTGGATATCACTCTCGCACTCCTCTAGTACGCATTGCCGGTACTTTAAACAGCCAGCGCTACATCTCCGAGGTGTTGGAGCCAGTTGTCCTTCCTTACCTTCAGGGCTTGCCCACAGCCATATTTCAACAGGATAATGCGCGACCACACGTGGCACGCATTGTCCAAGGGTTCTTCGTCAATCGCCAGATTGAATTGCTTCCCTGGCCAGCTCGCTCTCCCGATCTTTCGCCGATAGAAAACATGTGGTCCATGGTTGCTCAACGATTGACCCAGAATACATCCCCAGCTGCCACACCAGATCAACTTTGGCAACGTTTGGAAGCTGCTTGGTCTGCTGTACCCCAAGAACACATCCAAAGTCTCTGAATCAATGCCGAGGCGTGTGGCAGCGGTGATCTCCAACAATGGCGGCTACTCTGGCTACTGATTTTGGCAGGAACCACACTTCACAGAAGTCTATAAATTTAATCATTTGATACTTGGTCAACATGTTATCTACAAAATAAATTTTGTTGTGATATCTCTTCTTTCTTGGTGTTGCAATTTGGGTGGCCAGCAGTGTAAATTACAATTATGAAAATTTCAGAACATGACATTTTGTTGAAAAGTTTTGATGTTCTTGGAAAGTGAAATATGCATTTTAAAAATTGTATTTTTCCATTTTACTTTTAAATGTTTTTCCTTTAAGAGTACAAATACAATCACCAAATTACGCCACGCTTTTTGTTAGGAGGTACTTCATTAAGAATAATTTTTAATATTGTCTTTCCATTTAGATACCAGAGCAATTTGAAATTTGTAGCAAATTGGCAACATTTCTATTTTCGTCGATCTCAGATTCAGCAATGATGGCTATTAAATTATATTCTGACGTTTCCTAAGATACTTTTTCTGAAGAATGCAATATAAAAATTTTAGTCAATAACTTATTGAAACATAAGGTCACAAACAGGCCACTTTTACTGTTAGAAAATCTGAATTTATGACCTTGAACGTTAAGTGTTCTGAAATCTAATACTTTGCAGTTGGTCATTACTGTTACCCATTTAAAAACTGATTTTCATCAAAATCGGTGATGTCAGCCACAGCCGATATGCTCATTTTGCGTGGAATGACCTGACCAACTTGGGTATCCCGATAGCCACGAGTACCCGTTTAAGGTAATCTCATCTAATCCTTCCATTGCATCCGAGTGGTATCCCCTTTTCTTGTCTTTGAATGTTATATCCATCCTCTAGGTTTCTCAGCTGGATAAGGCATAACAATCTAAGACATAGCCCTGATATATACATTCAATTAAGTTCCATCTATGTTATATCAGTAAGTAATGACTTGCATTGTTTAACAAGTTTCAACTTATGGATTTTCAGTGAACAAACCAGATGCTCTCTATATATCTGGGTTACCTTAAAATGTAACTTAACTCCGTTTAATGCAAGTGGTGTTGACTAATTATATATCAATTCCAAATTTATTCTTTGAAATTTGTATTGGTAAAGTTCAGGTAGGTAGTTGAATTTACGTCACACTGAAGCATTACAACGGACCTTTGACGATGGTCCGAGATCAATTCCGAAAATCAAAGCAACTGCCATGTTTCGAATGAGAACAAAAACGTGTATTATATACACCTATATTTAGCTTGACAGAAATGCCCGAGGGGCAACACATTTAAATCATGAAAATCCGATTTAAATTTGAAGAGTTGGCATTAAAAAATTCAAGATTTTTTTCCTAAGGATACATGCAATATTTAACATCCAATTTCGATAATTTGAACTGGTTTTCATTGTCTTGCTTCGAGTTTTGGAGTGGCATAGGTGTCAAGAATTATTTTTTAATTTCGCGATTTCAAATCATACGATTCAATTCAACACCCATTATGCTCAAAACTCAAGTTAACTTTTCAGTTGTGCTACAGCTTATTTGTTCTTATTCTGCAACCGTAGCATAAAGGTCAAGCACTGTTCAAGAAACGAAGTTAGGATCTCAATATTTGTAAACATCAGAGACAATTCCGAAATTTATAAGTTGCTATATTGTTTAATTTTATTTCAATACTATTGAATTGCATATTTCATATTAATGCAAAATTAAGAAATGCTAAATTTATTTAATTCTTATAAGTAAAACTACATCAAGTGAATTTTGCATTCCATATGGTCACAGAAAAGGAAGAGATTTTGTTGCAAGACTCAACAAAGTACATACCTTTAACATTGATAGGAAAACCCATGTTCAAAAATGTGATTGGTTTAAGTTTCACTAGTCCATTTTGCTATCAAAAGAAATTTAGACATAAATGTAGTTCTTGAAGTGATTTGTCATCAATTTATGCATGTTTTAATTAATTACAAACTACATATCCATCGGCAAAAAGTTAATAGCCAGTTTTGCTACACCTCGTTTGCTGTTGTACATTTGCCACTTCTCAAGAATTTCGTAAGATCATGCTTCATTTTAAATAGATTACATTTACCGAATTAATCTAAATATGCTTTGAAATTTAAAACAATTTCGATGAAATAAGCAAATTAAAGTTTGCACAATTTGCTTTAAAATTTAAGTACAAGATAAAACATTGATATAAATGGAAATTATTTTACATGTACTTTATCAGAATTATATGAACTTGGTTTAAAAAAATTTAAAATCTTTTATAACCAGAGCAAAAACATTTTTTAACCTTGTTCTGTGACACTAATTCGTTATACAATTGATTGGAGCAGAAATAAAAGCACTCTTGAGTGAAATAAGCTTTATGTTGTAATTCATAAGTCTAGGTTTTTTCAGATGGAGACATTAAAATTTTTAAATAAAAATATGCCAAAAAAGCACAATGGTTAATTAAAATGTCATTAAATTGAAGTTCAATAGCCCCTATTTTTATCTTGAAGTGAACACAGCCGAAAATAACACTATCTTTTAAAAATATGGGTAGTTTTATTTAACTGTCTCCTCATCTTTAATATTTGATAATGGTAAATAAACAAAAGTTGCAAAATCAAGGGTAAATATCTGGGAGCTTTAAGGTTTCTTTAGTCCTCGAAGCATTGTAGTGAACAGAATTTCTGTAGATGTATATTCGTTTTGACTTTCTAAAGCTTAAGCTTTGCCAACAGTGAGTAAATAAACTTTAAAATTGAACATGCTTCGAATGATGGTAAATATGTACTAGCAACTTATGTGACAGTACAGTTTACAAATGAATGCTTTTAATAAAGACACAACTCAATCATATTACACAAATTTTAATGTAGATACAAAAATGTTTAAAAAGCAAAACATCTTCAAAAATATTCATTATGTATCAAAAGAATATATAAACTGACAGAAGTCTAGAAATGTGACCTGAATACTTTAAAAATGCAAATTTATCAGAAGAGGAACTGCAGACTAGGAAATAGTAACATACATCGATAAATCAGATATTACACAAGATTTTCAAATTTTGATCATTCAAATAGAAGTAAAAAATATTGATATGGCTTTAAAAATACATATAAGCTTGTAAATTAATTCTTAAGTTCACCAAATAAGTCCAATTACATAATTCAGTTTTGAGGAAATAGACCAGTCGTTATAAATACATTTCCAAAAAGTGTGGCAAAATCCAGCCATGGGTATTCACAAAACACTACAGATACATCATTGAAAAATATGAGTATGATTTAAAGCAGAATCAAGGACAGGTCTGTAAGGCATTAAGCAGCACTTTTCTCCATAGCAATGGCTGTAAAAAAAAATTGAAAGTCAATAAATACAATTTTAACTGCAGTATTGAATTTGTTGCAAGTGTTATGATCAAAACTGACATATTCGGTCAAAAACAGCTTGCAATGTCCACATTTTTTATTGACATTACATAAAAAGGACATACGACAAACATTAAGGATTTCAATTTGAGGGCGAGTCTTAAAATTTTCAATGTTCTCTTCAGGCAGCAGTTTAAAAAAATGGCACACCTATTTCTCAATCTCGTTGCTTTTTTACTCATTTGCGTCGTCTTCATCCCCTCTCATTAATCTTACCCCCTTGTTCCTGTCCCATCAAAATGTGTTCAGGGCGATGTCCTCAGGCACACATCACCATGGCAAGGGTTTAAAACCAGGAGTGACTTTTGCAACTAGAAAATCTTTGGTGCTAGAAGTATTCTTGAAGAAAGGGCTGTGCAAGTCTGGGGAGCAATACGGGGAGAAAAGCACCCACTGTCCACGGGAAGGAAGTGGAAAGTAACACGAGGCCCATCGGATGTTGTCGCAATACATAATGGAAACATACTAAATAACTCTTAATACTAAAAAACCTATACTTAATTTGGGCTAAAAATAAACAAGAAACTCATTCATAAGTAAAATGTTGGCAAACAGCTGACCAGTGATTTCATGCAATAAGAAATACACGTCACCAGCTATTTTTTCATACTTTAACATTAAAATGAATAAACCTAAAAAAGAACATGGCATTCAAATCTGTCACCTACAAACAATAATGTACAAGTCTTGCAAATATACCTAGTTTTGCATTTACAAAGCAGTACACTAGTGGGATTTCTTTTCATGCCTGGGGCTATTGTTTCCTAGACATGCTTCCTTAGTTTCTCCAAGGGCTGGCTGGCTGGCATTATGGTCATAGTGTTTGTCTGCCACCCAGTGGGTCACAGGTTCGAAGAGCCCGGTTTGGAAGCACATGGACGTTAGTGATTGTCCTTGTTAAGAGTAATGGCACAGCTCACCCATTGGGCACTCTTTCACAAGTAGCTGTCATTTCACCCCTTGTAGTGCCAAAGTCCAAGTGGTCAGGCTAGCGGAAAAGTTTTTCCGAGGCAACAAAGCTTGCAAAGTTCTTTTAGAAACACCTAAAGATTCTATGCAGCATTCATTTAGACACCATTGGTTGTCCCTTTCTTGCAGAATTGTTTGTATTTTACTTTGCGAGGAAAATTTTGAAAGCATCGAACAAAGCCCAAATTCAAATGCAAAAAATGAACTAACACAATACTAATAAAAACCTACTTTCTTATGCTTCAATAATTTCACAAGCTGATGCATGTGCATCAGCTTACGAAACATCAGTTAACGATTTGCAGTCAACATATTGCACTTCAAAACGCGAGTTCACTCACGATCAGTCAACAATGTATCAAAGTAACTAGCTAAGTCATTCAATATATCTCGAGATAATTTCGAGGGAGATTATGTAGTGCAAAATTACATACAGGGAAGCTCATTAAAATTCACTTTGTCAACTACAGAAAATCTGCATTTCCATGTACTGCATACTGACAACACACTAGAAAAAATGCAAGCATAAAAACTCAATAACAGTAAGATTATCCTAGAAACAAAATTGTTCACTTTTCAGCATAATTTCTAAGACCAATGAACCTGCTTTCAACTATGCAATTGCCTGGAACAGTTTCACTAATATTTTATATCCATTGATAGTTTCCAGTTAAAAGTAAATTCATTTTGCAAACTATGGAGGTGGTATACATAATGATAATCTGGTAGTCATTAAGGACAACAGTTAAAAACAAAAAAAAAATCACTAGAACTAACAAGGCTGAAATTTGTAGAGGAATGAAATACTGTGGAAAATATATACCTTCTAATGAAATAGATGGAGCATAACTTCACACCATTTCTCCCGATCACTCAGAACATTCCCGGGAGGAGGTCACATGGTATTGGATTGGCTGAGTTTTATGGTGCAAGGGTCATATTTGGCACATGTGTTGGAAGAAAGAATCCTAATAAAAGGGGACTAATTGATGAGCATAATGCAAACTATTTTGCACTTCGATAGTCAATTAATTGGCTCATGTCGATTCCCAGGGCCCACGTGACCTATACTTCTAAGATTTTGTCACCAATTGCTCTATCTATTTCATCAGAAGGCGGGTTGGTTGATTTCAGTTTTATGGTGCAAGATCCAGAAAAAGTTGAGCTGCACCAAACACACACACAAGACAATAAAATGAGAAAATAGATTGATAGAATAATCAGACCAACATTAAAAGGAGAAATGCAAGAAATAAAAACAAATGAGTTGCATAAAATTTAAAGTTAAAATTTTAATTGAGAAGCGTAAAACCTTATTTTTTAAAATGATTACCAAGATGGGGGATACCCCATCGGATTTTATCTAAGATGGGCATCCCCATCTTGGATAAAACTTTATGAAATTCAATTTAAAATCTTATCAATTAGATGTGTTAAAAATATTGAATGAAGGAAGGTAAAAATTGATGGATGAGGTGGGTGGCCCAACAAATCTGATAAAATTGGTGACGAGGTTCCAAAATATCGACGATAAAGTTGTTTAAAATGTGAACAAGTTAAAATATTGAAATGGTTATTGGAACGGTTTCATTCATAAACAAATTTCTATGTGTTAACCTGAAATGGTCAATGTGAAGATATGTAGTAAGAACATCAAGCCATCTAGATGGTAATGACAACAGGAATGTTATGGTTGAAAATACAGTAGTCTCCATTCAACGAAGTTTTCTAATTAACGAAATTTTCTACAGAACCTCGACTTTGAACGACATTTACATGTTATTTACTCTCCACATTACAAAAGATAATTTCTATATAACAAAGTTTTTCGGACTAAATGTTTTTTTGAAATTTTAGTTTTTTGCAACATTTCGCAACTTTTCATATGTCGAAGTACCAACAAAATCAGCTGCTGTGACCTCACGTGCCCTTGCTCTATTACAAGGAATTCTCACAACAAAGGGAAGGGAATTGCTTCGTTTCTTATCTTTGAGGGGGACCATATAGGACCAGGGAGGTGATGGAAACTGCATTCCACGGTAAAACTGGTTTTCGTTGTGGGCCTGACTGTAGGACACATTCTTTTTCAATCAGTGCGCATATCTCTCGCCTGTGTGTTAACTCGCTCAAAATGTCAAAGAGTGTTTGTCTTTCAGATAAAGTGAAACTTGTAGATGATGTTGACAAAGGAATGAGGAAGATGTGGCCATGGTATAGCAGTGGCAAGTGTGCCAACAATTTTAAAAAATCATTCTGCAATCATTCAACACAAAAGCAGTAATATGAATGTGAACAAAGATTTAAACAAAGTTCATATGAAGACATCGATGCTGCTGTTTTAAAATGGGTAAGGATGATTCGATATAAAAATGCGCCTCTCCAGTCGAATGATCCAACAAAAAGCTATCGATTTTGCTCTGGATTTGGGACACTCAAATTTTCAAGCTAGCGTTGGATGGCTAGATAAATTTAAAGACACATGGAATGTCGTATAAAACCATATCAGGAGAAAGCGCAGATATTTCTGAAGAGATGCGTGAAAAATGGAAAAAAGAAGCTGTAAAACGTTTGGACGAATATGGTGCAAAAAACATCTTTAATGCTGATGAAACGGGATTGTTTTTTTAAATGTCTACCGAATAAAGCTTTAACATTTAAAAACGACAAGTGCTTCGAAGGGAAACAGTAAACAGAATGACTTATGTGCGAATATGACTCGTGAAGAAAAATTAAAACCGTTAGTAATTGGTAAAAGTAAAAACCTCAGATGTTTCAAAGGCACAAAATCTTTAGAGGTGGACTATCATTTCAATAAAAAGTCATGAATGACTTCTAGAATTTTTTGAAGAGTGGCTGTCAAAACGGGATAAACAATTGAAAAAACAGTGTCGCAAAATTACGTTACTTATAGACAACTGTTCTGCACATCCACTAGACTGCTTCAAAATGCAAATTGAAGATAAAGGTTTTTTTTCTTCAGTCCAATACAACTTTAAAACTTCAGCCATTGGATCAAGGCATTATAAAAAATCTTAAAGTTCATTATCGAAAAAGAATCCTACAAAAAGTTATTCTTGCCTTAGAGAGCAGCCAGTGCATAGACGATTGTATTAATTGAAGAATCTTCATATCAGAGGTGAAGAAGTTTGGCAGTGTGATGTGACTACATCTACTATAAAGAACTATTTTGTTAAAGCCAGTTTCAAAAGTGATGCTGAATATGATGATGAATCCAAGTGCTTGGCAGATTTGAAAGAAAAATGGCAGCATCTGAAAGACATGGGAGCTGTTGAAGAATGTATAGAGCTGTCTAATTTTCTCCATGTTGATGAAGACATTGTGATTGCTGAATATCCTACGGAGCATGATATTGCAAAGTGTTAGGAAATGTAATGAAGACACTACAGTGAGTGATGATAACGAAGAGGTTATTAAAAATCTTCACACAAGAAATGCTAACAGCATTTGATACAATATGAAGGGGATTAGTGTCAAGAAAATGTTACAGATGAAGTTTACAGAAATGTTAGAAGATCTTTACAAAAGTGTGAAAAATGTATTCTTTATAATAAACCTATACAAAGCAGGATTAGACTATTTTACAGTTCAGGATGTGTTAAAGTCAATAAAGCGAATAGGTAAGTTTCAGTCTGTTTTTCTCTCGCTTTTTTATAACTTAATTTACAAATTTCTATTTAACGAAGTTTTTAAGTGGAACGATGAGACTTCGTTAAATAGAGACTCGACTGTATATTGTTCATCTGCTCATTCCAGTCTGCACCATTTGTTCCATGATGTCCTGAATAAAATGACAGGTATCATATGGAACACGAATGTTTTGAAAGTTCATGGAATTTTTTTACTGCAGTCAATTCATTACCAATAACTCCGACATCAACAAAATGTGATACTGAAACCAAGTCGGATGAGCTTGTTATTAAGTTTAAAAATATATGCCAAAGGGAGTTTTAAGAAGGCCGATGGGAAAAGGATAGTCACACCACACAAGTTGTGATGTCAAATGCAGAACCAAGTCAGCAAGAATCAACATGAATTCAGAGCACAATAACAAAAATCACAACATTGCTGATTCCTATCACATTGCTGAATCAGGAAGATACAATATTAAGAATTTATCCACTCATTTGTATATATAACTTCATTTATATATCAAAACATACCTTCTTTTGTTGGTAAGGGATTTTTTTCTTGAGTTTCAGCATGCTTCAGATTAGATGTATCGAAGTTTTCAATGCCCTGCACTAACTTCTGATGACCTTTCTCTTGCTCAATAACTAAGAAATCAAATATAGGTACATGTTATGCAAACTATAACAAAATATAACTGAATAAACTCAAGTAACAAAATGAAGCAATAAAACTAACATCTAATATATTGATGGAAAGTCTGTCATGACCATTCACATAAGAACATGTAACTTACAAATTATTGAATGCATATTAATTTCATGAAAAGAAAAAAAATCAAATTAGGTTATGAAACAATTATGCAACAATATAAATATCATTCCAGTTACAATTAAAATACTTGACGTTTTCCTCTTCAAAGGCTTATAAAAAATTCACTCAAGGTATTCAATGATCAAGATTGCATTAGGAAGTACAACAGATCAAACCTTGAGCCTAGTAAAGCTCATGGTATTGGAAATGACCACTGAAATTCCATTTTGGCTAAGTACCTGACATTGTCATATGCTGCTCAATGTTATTTCAACATTATTTATGTACTATTGCATGTACTAAACATGTCGAATATCTTCATACAGAATTCTTAAATCCTAATGACTTCCAAAGCATCTAGATCTTAACTTCTAGTTGACATCTAGATATTGGATGGCAGTTGCTTTTTTCAAGGGCTTTCACCATGTGAGTTGCATCATAAGCACATGGTCATTGGCAAGTTAGGCATCTTTAAAGTGAATGAAAGCCGAATGTTTCCATGCAGAACAGAATGCATTGCACTGAATTCTGGGAATATAAATCAGTTCTAACACTTCAACCTTAAAATTCATATAAGAATTTAATAGACTAATAATTCTACTATTAAAATGTTTCCAAATGCTGTTTCAGTTGCCTGTTATTTGAAATAATGTTTACTCTTACTTTCAGTACTGGGCAAGACTGCTTTTTCCTTAGTTTCTGTATGAACCAAAGCAGTTTTGTCAAAAGTCTCCACGCCATTAACAATGTTCTGGTGAATTTTCTCTTGCACAACATCTAAGCAGTGAAGAGATACACAAATTAAACTCTGATATAAGATACATTTCTTTAAGCAGAGGGTGTTAGCTGTTCAACAGGTAAGGTCATAATGCAGAGCGACAAACACTTGGAGCAAACACCAGGAAGACAAGGGTGGAAAAAGTTTGATATGAAGAACAGGTATTACATGGAACTTGGGAAAGGTATCAAGCGAATATGAATCAAACTTGCTGCGATTCATAATACAAGAGAGTTAATTTTGGAAAGTTCCATGCCTTGTGAAAAAATTAGGGACACAGAAATAAGTATTAATTCGTTTTATTAAAAGCAAAGCAAAATTATTGGAGAATTGCAACGAGTAAATAATAAAAAAAAATAGTTTTGTATAGAAATATACAAAATAAAAACATAGGAAAAGGCATTTGGAATATGCAACCTTAGAAACCAATATTTTGGATCTCTCAAAATACATTTCACTTCCAAAGGAACTTATAAGCAGAAAGTCTACCTTGATTCCAAAGGCCGACATGAAATAAATATTGTACCAGAGTCAAGATTTAAGTACTTTGGTCAAGTTTCTTCAGCACCATTAGTAAGCACAATGCTGGTTTTAGAAATCATTGTTTTCAAATAAGCTGAATACAGTGCTCAAATTCCTTGAATTTCCATTAGTAAGCATAATGCTGGTTTTAGAGTTAAGGAGTAATGACGATTATTTTCAAATAAGCTGAATGTAGTGGTCAAATAACTTTCTTGAATCAATTCTTTCATACAGCTTAAATGTTCCCATATTTTAAATATCATGTGGTTAGAGTTTATAGTAGAAGCAGTTAATTTGCTTTTCTGTTAATCCAATGGTCAACAAAACCCAAGCTGCTATTCTTCAAAGTTTTGTCTCACCAGTCGTAGTAGGGAGTATGAACTTCTCTTCTGTGTCTGTATGCTTTAAAGAATTTCTTTTAAAATTCTTTACACCATTCAGAAAATTTTGTTGAACTCTTTCCTGTGCTACATCTTGCATATAAGTAGAAATATTTAATCATAATCTGTTTATACAAGTCATTCAAAAACATTTAAAAAGGTTACAAAATAAGATATAACCTAAAGTTTATTTGAAGGTCAATAAGTAATTTTAATGCAAGCATACAACATCTGATTACTGTAATGTATTTTTAGTTCAATAAATCATGCTACATACATAATGCTTAATTCTAATTGAAATTTAATGCTTAAAATTTTGAATGAAAATATTCAATACCCTTCACATCTACTTGATCCTGTCAAATTTTCAAACAAGCTACTGTAATTGAAGCATAAATACAACCAATGCAAAAACAAATTACTCACCAGGTTTGTATTGTATATATCAGATGCATATTTTTAAACATATATTATTCTAGCTTAAAGAACTTAATATGGAGGGTTTGAAATAAAATGCTTAAATATATTTCTTTGCATACTATAAAAAGCTAGTTTAACAAAAAAGGACTAATCTATTAATTGCATTTGAAAAATGTATAACATAAATTAAGAGAAATCTAACTCTCAACTAAGTTCAAAAGATGCAGAAACTTCGATAAGGATAACATATTTTAATAAAATTCGTAATTATGACTACACTTTAAATATAAATAACTTGCTTTGCATTAAACTATAAAAAATATTTTGAACAGTATATGTATAATATACAATAACCAGTAGAAAATAAATATTTCCGAAAAAAAAATATGCTTTTATAATTTTTTTAGATAAATGTAGTTATGAAAATGGAATGATTCAGAAAAATTAAAACTAACCATCAGCATTTGGTAGAATAACTTTCTCCTGAGTCTCTGTAGATTTTAGCCTGGAACGTTCAAATCCTTCTACACCAGTTAGAATGCTATTGTGTGCCTTTTCCTGTTGAACATCTAAAACAAATGTAATGTTTTTCGATATTTAAGAACTTTTATATTTCGGCTTGATTTTACGAAACTTGCATTTTTTGCAATGCAGGCATACAAAACATATACAAACTATAACAATTCTAACATACACAAGAAAAATGTATACAAGTTAATGTATTTAAATATATACAAGGTAAAATATAGGTCGTACTAAAGAAACAAATTCATAAAACAAGACATTAAAAAGTTCAGGATAAAATAAGTTTAAATTGAACCTGGTAACATTTTGTGCAGTGGAAAATCAAATGAAAGAAAAATCCTACACAATGAGTTGGGTGTTTTAGCATTTTATGGTGAAAGGGTCTACAAGAGATATATTTGAGATTGGAAATACACAAATATGGTCATTAAGATGCCTCACAATAGGCAATATTTTAGTAATCAAATAAGCTGGTGTCGAGTATGACTTTTTAAGCTTGAGCATGAAGCTCCAATTATATGCATCCATTTGTATATTTAAGGAAACATTTAGAAAACTAAATCATGTATTTATAGAACAAATTCAAACATACCATCTGGAATTCTAAGGGAAAATTTATTAATGAGGTGGTCATTAAACATTAGACAGCTGACGGGGTCAGAGCAATCCAGTTCTTTCAAAACACAATATTTAAAAAAGTGCCATATATGTTAGTTTCAAATATAAGGCTTACTTATTTTAGTGATTCTTGAGAGAATTAGGGTTTGAACTGAATTTTTAAAATTAACTCTTACACATTTAAGGCATTTTTGTTTGATAAACAAGTTTTGAAAGCAACTTTATATAAATGTGACCCATCAGGATACCTTAACATTCAACTGGTTTCGACAATCTAGAATAAGGATACCTGTTCGATTAAAAATTTAATTTTTACCATAAGTTTCAGAATATAAACATGTAACACATTTCAATTAAAGTAACTTATACAACATTGAAAACTCACGATTAAAGAAACAAACTAACATTTTCAATGAGCGAATTTTGAATTAAAAAAGAATTTGTCAATTTATTAAATTTTGCCCACCATATTTGAGGCTTTTAACAAGATTTGACATTTTCAAACATTCATTAAAATGAATTATATTTTTTACTAGCAGTACCCGCACGGCATTGCCCATGACATCATTCTTGTTTGTCCTCACTGATTCTGAAAACATTAAAAAGAAAAAACAATTTTAAGAATGAATCCCACCAAAGGACATGACATGGGACACGCCTCATTACTTCCACCTCACTGATTCTTGCTTAAAGAGCTTCATGATACACTATGTTGAATGTTCTTTCATTTGGAGCTAGGATGTAAAGATTCTCGGCTTTTCCAACTCTTGAACAACCCACATACAGTTGATTGTGGGAGAAACACGGTTTCAGTGATTGTCCTTGTGCCTTGATGCTCATGACAAAACTTATGGGAGATCCGAAGGGATGATTTGGATCCTAGGAATGAATAAATCTTCACCTGCAGCATGTCCAGTCATGGTGGCTTCAATAATATTCGGCGTCAGTTTCTCGATAGTCTTAATCCATTGCAGTGAGGTAGATTTCTGAGAATCATAATGTGCCCCAATTTCTAGCTATAATATGTGCGAGGGTACTCCAGATGGCTCCAATTTGTTCAAAAACTGTTCTGTAGTTCACAGCCTCATCTGTGTCACATGTAGTGTCAATAGATATTATACAAATTCAAAAGTTATGAAAAAACCACTACTGGAACAAAAATGTGATTGAATCTTTAAATATAATGCTATACTTTTAAAGTCTTGTTACCTACTGATTACGACAAACAACCTAAATGAATCACAATGTCAGTGAAATAAAAACCAAATTAAAGTCATGAACACTGTTAGTTAATAAATTACATGAAATGAAGCGAGTTGTGCAGAAAATTTCTTGATGGTAGGAACATGTAGGGGTAGAGCTTCAGTTGTTTGCTTTTCATTGCTGGTACGAAAAAGGGCAAAACAGTGACAATACAGAGAAACCAGTTTCAGAATTGAAAAAGCTTGCATAAAATTTTAAAAATAACTGTGTTGAATTCAAAAAAAAATAAAAGGGTAAAGTAAAAGTAAGTACAGAAAAAATTGGAAGGATTAGAGTATTTTTACTAGTTAAAAAAAAAATTGAGGTGAAAAATAAAAATTATCCGTCCTACGGGTTCGAATTCAGGAGGTCTCCCTCCAAAGCACTAACCGCTACTTCAATACATAACTTTACCCACTACACCATCATTTCAATGTTAGGACGGTGTTTTTAGCGAAGAGATAGCATGCGTGATAAGTATCTGTCAGATCGGTCTGTGCAGATACACCATAATATAGGAGGGGCTACACGCACAGCACAAATTAATTAAAAAAATTTCTAGATTAAATTTCAAAATTAGGGGCTTTGAGGGAGATTCAGTCACCTTTAGGATTACCTGTATGCCGAATTTCATGGCTGTAAGTGCTAGATTTGACTGGACACCACACAAACACTTCCCTTTATAATAGTAGAGATTTAAGCATTAAAATTCTTTTCCAGCATTTTGCTGCATTTGTAGACAAGAGATTAAATTAAGAATTTATAATCAAGACCAAAAGCACTAAGCTAGAACAGATTTTATGATCAAGAGAAAAAGGAGAAAATCATTCAAATGGCTCAAAATAATTGCGATTTAAGAAATGTTAAAATTTGAGTTACTTAGCACAATTCAGGAGAGAAAAATTGTGTTTCTTTTGAATAGAAATGTTTGCAAGAAAATACACTTGAAGGCAAATACTTTACCATCATTTGAAGGCAAGGTATTCTTTTCTTGGGTTTCTGCATGTTTCATCTTTGATGAGTCAAATTGTGCCAGTTCATTTTTGAATGGGGTTGGTACCTTTGGTAGATCAGCTTTAGTTGGACTGGACATTTTCTAAAATTAAAATCCATATTAGAACAAAAATCAATAGTTAAGAAACAAAATATCAGTGTTATGCAATGAAATTGGGTGAAAAATTCTATGTATATATAATGGATCAACGATTCTAAGATAAAGATAATGTATTAATAGCAAGCTTAAATGTTAGTTTTCTAGTTTGGATTTCCTGACTGATATTTGATGGCTTAATTCCAACTTTAAAAATTAAAGTCATAGAACAAAAGGAAACAATTTTAACTACAAACTAAAAGCAATTATTTGGAGAAAAATTCTTGTTATAAAAGTGTTATTTTCAGTACACTTCTGGAAACCAGTAAACAGCAAAATAACGAAATATGTCAAAATAAATTTTGCGAGCATTGTACAAAGCTATTTTGTTAATATACTGGCATGATTGAAATCCTTGGATTGAAACCATTGAAAATTCAGACAAATAGATCCCAATAAAACATTTCAAACCGAAATATAAAAACTAGCTAAAACTATCGAATTTTGTTTAGCCGTTTCCTCAGAGGTTTTATAACAATTCCAAATTAAACTTGAGATATTTAATTTCATTTGATATTTTTATTCTAAATTGAAAATAAGACAATAGTTTTATACACATCCAAGCACAAAATATGGATACTTGAATTTTTTTTTTACAAGTTTCTGAATATTTCAGAGCTTGATTAATATAAAATGCCCATGTCATTTCGAAATAAATTTATCTCAAATAAAAATAGCGATACGAATTTAGGTAACATTTAAGAACAAGCACTCCGCTTAAAATATGAATTTCCTTCCATTGCAAAATAAATTGAAAAAATCCTCTGGCACTTGGCATTTACAAGTTTTTCCCCTTAGATCGACAACAAAATATCTTACAATGCTTTTGCATAATCTAAAACAAACTTTTACTTCGAAACTGAGCGCAACGGCATTTAAAACCCAAGCACGATTATGAATGCGTTCGTAAATGGTAACAAGTTATTATGGTACAAGTTAACGATTCTCGAGCGATAACGTTCGCTAAAGCGTAAAATTATCTCAGGTAAGGTAAAATATCTTAAAATGGGTATCATTGTTTTTCGCTTTAAAACATACAAGTTCAAAATTCCATCACACGATCTTCGAAAACCTCAAAAAGTCTATTTTTTCATCCATTCGCGATTTTTCCACCAGAGGTAAAATTGTGCAAGGATGGTTTAATAACTGAACCTAACACATTGTAACAAATCGGTTTGTGTCAACACAATATCGCTCTATATTTGTAGTTAAATCGACCTTCTAATGAAACACAACACGTGCTCCGGGTTGGTTGATTTGAATTTTACGGCACAATATCCAGAAAAGGATAAGCTGCGCCAAACAAAAGACAATAAAATGAGAAAATAGAGAGCGTGGTCGGAGGTTGCTGTCATTTGATCGCAGAAATGTTGGTCATGTGGAATTTATTGTGAGTAGACAGGCTGATTTGCAATTCAAGTGCAAACTAATGTTTTAAATTACACTCGATAATAGCATTAACCAGTCAATTAGTCCGACATTAAGTTGGTTGTTTTTGAGTTTTATGGCGCAAGGACCATATTTTACCAAGCTGCGTAGAAAAGACAACATCAAATAAAAAAATGACGTGAAAGGGGAAAAAGATGGATTGGGAAACAGTGCGAAGAAAAAGTTCGCTTGGGTATCCGGGAGCGCGACCCTGTGTTTACTAAAGACAGCTAACTCCACGTGAAGAGAAAAGTTCAGAGCACCTTGGGTCAGTAAATGCACACCTAAAGGTTGATTGTTGGTTTTATGGCGCAAGGTTCAATAAAGGACAAGCTGCGCCATAAAACCCAACAATCAACCTTTAGGTGTGCATGGGCAGTCCTATACTTGGATTCGAACTATCTCCCAATACCACGTGAAAGATACTCAAACTGAATGATCATGAGAAACAAAGTGCACGCATGCTTAGTTTATTTCATTAGAAGGTCAATGTGTTGCAATGCTTTCCGCAAATAGGTTATCTGAAACAATGAAAACCACGGTCATTTCATCAGTTGATATACTATATGGCATTGATTCAAAATCAAGCTCCAAATAAATGGAATTTGTCTGTGCAGAATGCAAAATAATTCCAACTAGGATTACCGTAATCATTCGCAGATTAATTTTATTAAAAGGAAGGGCTCAAACACGAGCACTGCTACTTTAGAAAATACATGCTATCATTCGCCCTCTGAAAACGACCGATACCAGAAACGTTAATATAACGTGTGCTTATCGCATCTTAAAAACAAGCATATTTCGAAAACGTAAATACAAAGACAAACGCGAGAGGCGGCCGATAATCAGATAACTAAATTCTGGGAGTTTTGATTACCCCCTCTAGATACGATTCCAGTATTTTTGTTTAAAGATAAGAACCAACAGGAAGAACACAGCGGGTGTGCATTCATAAATTTATCATCCCTAAATCTAAACGGGTTGGAACTTTAAATTTAACTGTCAGTTTATTTTTATTTGCATTTATTTCTCAAGAAATACACTGAAAATTAAACTACGATACTTTACTAAAGTTTAAAAATCAACTGCATTATTGACCTCATTGTCTGACCGTGGTTCAAAATTACGAAGTGTTGTCATTGGATCTTTCCCTCTGGGATTGTGATCCAGGACCGTCGCCAATAGCCTGTTGTGTTGTTCCAGTGCGACGTAAATTCAACCTACCTTAAAAACGAACTTTTAAAGGGTTCAGTTCGGTTGTCAATTAAAAGTGCAAAATCAGTAACGGCAATCGCAAAGTACAACGTTCAGTAGAAAGCTTCAGTCGCGCGTGGATTGACTAACGATATCAAAATTAAGTTGAACCCGACACGAAATTTGAAATGGCACAAAAAAAAAAAACTTCTTTCAACTGGGAATAAAGTGCAGTGCATCAAATGAGTCGTTCAACTTAACTTATACGAATCACGGGTACTGAAGGACGAATGGAAACTTTTCCATTCGTCCTTCAATACCCGTGATTCGTAGATTCGGTTTGGTATTTAATTTTTCCGACTGAAGAGAACTTTACTTGAGGTTGACTAAACTTGGATTATACAGACAAGTAAAAATCAGCTCACGGGCATAAAAGGGTTGCTTTTTGATTTGCTTATTTGGATTCACAACATCAACCTCACAGCAAGAGTTTGGGGTTGTCAGGGTTTGGCGTAACTATTAATATCAATAACTAAAACAAACCGAATTCGCTTAAATCCAGAATTCGGTTTGTTTAGTTATTGATAGCTTAGGGTTCTATAGTACCATTGTTTTTTTTATCGCGAACCAAACAAGGGAACTGCCGCTCCAGTCTTCTTCCGCGGCTCTATAACTATACGGGCGGCTGAAATAAAAGATGAGAAATATTGGGAAAAATTGTGATACGGCGATTTTTTCGGTTTCTCATGATTGTAAAAAGCAAATCTCATTTATGCCGACATTTTGTTCGCTGAAGAAATAATGACTAATATTCAGCAAAATAAAATTATAAATAAAAACAGTATAGCATTTAATTTTAAAATTCCATTGCTTCAAAATTGTACGCAAAATTTTATTCAGCATTTATTTAAAGAGAAAAATTTGTAGGATTTCAATAACTACACTTGCGGCGGTGGGATCGAATTTGTAGGAAGAAAAACGGAAATCTATTTAAATTAACCTCAATTAGGTACCTGAAATCAAAACAATTAGTGAACACGAGTTCAAGAATCTCACTCATTTGAAACAATTAAGCTTCACGGATTTTTGTTTGAGTTATGAATTTACTGTTCATTTAAAAATGCATTGTGAATTAAATTACTTGTTTTTTATTAATTTGCAAACTATTACTCTTTCAACACTAGTCGTTTTCAAATGAATAGTAGAAGGGTAAAATTTTTTGAATTAGAGTCGGCGCATGACGCAAAATAGATAACCAGTTTAGAATATAAATCTTGAAAAATAAATAAAACCCATACAGAACGCAAATAGCTTTCTATCATAATCATTCATTCTGCAACGTTTCTGCGAACAGACTATTCAAATAATCAAACGGAAGATTTGCAGATTTGGAAGTAGATAATCTCGGGAACGAGTTTTGAATGAAAGGGACAATTCCACACCAAAAAGGATTAGCGAAACAGTTGAACCGATGCCTCCGAAGGATGCATCCACCCTTGACTTTCACTCAAATGCCCTTGACTTTGCCCGAGCGTTCAAGGCTGTCTAGCTCATATAGAACTCCCAGAGATATCGCAGACAAAAAAGAATAAAATACCTAAATATCACCACACGCAAAATTCCTTGAAAGGTTTTCGCGTGCCGTGGCACAAGACACAAAAACAAATGCCCTAACAGTTCCGAGTATCAAGAATGGGCACGATAGAAAAAAGAAAGTTGTATTTATTTTTTCATGGAGCATACAATTTACGAGTAACGTTTTAGGAAATATAAGAGATCATATCTACGAACAAAAACTTGGCTATTGTTTTATGCCATAATAAGCAAGTTTCAATAAGCATTGAGGCGGTGTTTGAAATAGGTTGAAAATGAAGGATAATTGAGGATTATCAACTTAGAACTCGGGCAAAACCTTTTTCCACAACACGGAAAGAATATATCCATTTTTCAAATTAACCAGACAATGGTTAGATTAGTCGCTCTAGGGTCATTATTTGCTACACGACGGCTAATAAGACATACTACGTATTTGGAGGGAATTGAATAGAAAACATTTCCCCAACTCAGTTAAAAACTTTTTGAAAAACAGAACTCGATTTACTTAAATCTCGCAACTTGGCTTTAAAAATAAACAAATTAAGATGAGTCATGCAACAAAACAGAATACTTCCTCAAGTTTCAAAACAGCAATAGCATCCAGAACAGTAAAATTGCCACTCTTATTGTTCGGTAAGGAGAAAAGTTGTCCCAATTCAGCCATTCCAATCTTAGTCTCAGAATGTACTATTAAAACAAAAATCACCCTGGGTCATCGAAACAAGAGTTTTACCCACAACGCCAAAATGGGCCAACTCTGCTTTCCTTAAGTAGGGTCATCATCCGGCTCTCACACGACCGCACACTCCCAAACGACCCACATCTAAAAGTCAGGTTGTGTGTATACCTACGCTGTTCTTCAGTTGTGGTTCCAAACATATTAACGAGTTTATTAGAAGATTATTGGTTTTCTGCATAAAGCCAATTTGATACGGTCCAGATTATAAACAGTACTGGCTTTGGTTTGCCACCAAGTTCACTTTTTGCTACACGAGGGCAAATTACAGGGACCTCCTTTCCAACAGCACTTTCGAGCAATGAATAAAGTTCTAGCAAATTTTAAACAGAATACCATTTATATTTTCTTACTCTTGATACCATTTCAAAATATACAAAAAGCAAATCATCTGCAATGTCCCAATGACAATTTTTTACTCCATCTCAGAGATGACTATCTGGGATATAGATTGATATAGTACTTATTCGTACATTGGCTCATAATTTCTTTAATTTTCAAGAACCTTAATTCAAGTTCCAACTTGAAATCGATTGCACTTAAATGTACGACCGAATAGTGAAATAATTCACACTTCTAGGGATAAAATTTTTAATTTTTAAAACACTGAACGCAAAGTTCGTTCTTTAAATAAAAGAACATTACTTTCAAGTAACGCAAGAGCCATTTAGGTTTGGTAGCTATTTTAATTAACGTCGCACTGGAACACAACGGGCCATTGGCGACGGTCCGGGATCAATCCCAAAGGGAAACATCCGAGGATAATACCACGTAATTTTGAATCACGGTCAGATGACGAGGTAACACCCGAGCTGGCACCCCACTCTCCAAACTTCAACACCACACCAACGCGAGGCCAATAGATTTAACGTGCACCAACCCCGTGTACACGGTCTTTGTTTGGATCTGCTTAGCAATCCCCCGGTTGGTTAATCCGTTACTCTTCCAACTGGGCTACCGCGGCCCCACATTTAGGTTTGGATAATCGCTCCACGGTTCTATTTTTGTTACGAGAACAAGATCTTGGATTTTTACGGCTTCACATGGTTTCCAAATAACTATACGGACACCCATGTTAAACCGGGAATTTAACCCACATCGTGTTGAGCCAAGAGTCATTTAACCACACGGGATCTCGTATTTTAACCATGTGCTCAAAAACAAAAATCTGCGGAATTTGAGATTTACATGAAAATACGATTCGGCCCAAAAAAAGGATTGAATTTTCAAAAAAATAAGAGGGTTGGTTGGGTCTCGTCACTAGCTAAATTGGACAGATCCTGATGAAAGAGATCTCGAACTTGGAGGGTCAAAGAGGAAAGATTTTCAACCGCCATTTAGTTTTCCCCATGAAGTTTAAAAATGCTGTTCCAAGAACTAATTTTTGTGCAGATTCACGAGACCCACCGAATAATCAGTATGGATTATTCTTCAAAGGATTGCCGCTCACTTTTAAGCTACTTGTTGGTTGAATACCTGTTGACAATCTATTTTGCTTTTTATTTTAAACTATCGAAAAGTCGCTGGAGAGTGTCTAAAACTAGAACTAAAGAGGAGTGGGAAAAAGTTCAACATGCTTCACAAAGCTCACCTGATAACGTTTGATAGGATTCAGTTAAGGTCAATGGCAGAGAGCAATAAAGAGCGCCAGGTTATCTCTCCAGGAACGCGCCCACGAGAACAAAAGGATCGCAACGAAAATGCTAGATGCGCAGCTATTTGGTGGCTCTGGGTGGCAACACTACAATAGCTCAAACGACTCGCAACGTCTCTCGCGATGAAAAGGCTTAATCGCCCACCAAATCTAAAAACTTATCATAAACGGACGTCCGCTTTTGGGTTTATTTTGTTTATTGTGCTACGTCTACTTCCGCCTAGGAATTGCATTCGAAAAGAAAAAGGAAGTTCACCGCAAAAATCCTTAGTTATCGGTCAATTACGATTTGTATTTGCATTCTATATTCGATTTGGCAGTAGAGGTGATAATCACGACGCTAATGGAGAAAGTGCATGAGTAATGCTTGTGAGAGCTTTTTTTACATCAACAAATATTCAGTTGTCGATTATCAGTTGCCTGAACAATTCAAATCGGTTTGGCCGATCTGGTAAAGTAGATAGAACGTGTTCTGGTTTCTTCGGCTCGGATTCTAATTGTTTTGGGCCAGACATTCTACACCTGCACTCCAGGACCCACTTAGACAGGCCATAGTACTAGGTTAAACCGACTGGCCTTCATGAAATACCAATGTATCCCTAGTACCTAGTTTAAATAAGCACAAATGAATATTTTCTCTACTACTTTGCAGTAATAAAGATGACAATTAGTGCAAACACATTAAGTTATTTATAATATTTTCAAGGAAATAGCGCTTTTCAGAACAAAAACTTCTCAAATCGTTCGGTACCATGGTAGCCCCTTGGGGTCGCCGGGATGGGCAAGGATGTTGTTTGGCGAGAATCCACTTCAAGCCTTCTAATTATCTTCGAATATCAAAAGTGACCATGAAGCAATAAACCCATATCTTTTGGTAAAGCCAGTTTCCTGATGTAAAGATAAATGTTTTCTAAAATCAATTTCTGAAACATTCAGCTTGAGTGTGACAACTCGAAATTTCAATTTTGAATCAAGAAATAAAATACTCATTAAATAAAACTGAAGATTTTCATCCAAATCCAATATTCACCCAGCGATTCAAGGAACGCGGCCTTAGAAACAATACCCCCCATACACAATTAAAGTTTTATGCGATCCGCCATTGTATTAAGTATTATCTGTTAGGAAATAACAAAATGGATTGTTAGATCGGAATGACTTAAAAATCTTCCCTTGATTAGCTTTTACATCGGACAGGCGAAATGGTAAATTCCTCCACTCAACCAACACCAGCACAAAGCCGCATTTCTTCAACTGATGAAATTCTTTTTTCGTTAACTTTTGTTTATCTACTTAAAATTCAGTGGGACGTATGTTGTGCATTTTTAAAAATTCAGTAAAAACTTAAGTTTTCAGTACTGGTACCTGGCCAATGCGTGACCTTTTCTGAAGTCACATCAATGCTTGAATTTGCTCGAAGCAGCTACTTAAGAAAAATTTCCAAGCCTCACTTTAGTCCAAGTTCTAGAGTAGAATGACAGCAATGCCAAATTTTCCCATGAATGGCGGCTAATGAGCCTGAGGCGTTTGAAAATGACTGCACCGTGGATGGGAAAATTATGCTTCAGCCTATCAATTTACAAATGAAATAACTAAATCGTCAGCATTTCAAAATACGCATTTCCATGTTCCATAACGCCTACAGAAAAAGAAACCGTATTTCCTAACCACTTCCTGAAACCGTTACTTGGATAAGAAAGAACACAACTGACCCAAAGTATTCAATTGGAAGAACTTGATCGTAAGCGGATGCAAGTAAACAATCCACCGTAGTTGAGTCACGCAAGTAAAAATAGAAATACGAAACGCATTTCCAATTCCAAAATCGAAGTGCGTTTCTTTTCGAATAAAATACAATGTTTTACAATCACATTGCGTTAACGTTTAACAGTACCGGCTGTGACAGTACACACAGGATCACAGTTTGATTTGAAATTGTAATAACTCATGGGCCATTGACCTTAGATCATGCTACAACGAAGGTCAGACCAAAATTTAACTCCATTTAACAGTCACAGCAGATGCATCTAATTAAGTTATTTAACTGTGTACAAACGGGTTAAGAAACTTGTGGAATGATTAGTTGACAATTGTAAAAAATAAAATCCTAGATAAATGAACAAGGAATATCCACTACCAGGGGTTTTCTGAGATGAAGACAAATTTAACATTTAAGGGTATCCGATTTGTTCATACAAATACTTACCCGGTGATTTTTTGTTTTTCATTTAACTTACTGAGATTGTTAATAAAAAAAACTAGAGATAAAGTTTTGGGAAATGTGTTATGAAGAGGTAAAACGAATTCCAGATTCAGTAATATTATATGGCTTTAGGTTTCTGCGAATGAAAATAATAAATTACATTTTCTTTACCAATACAGAATTTGAAGCAGAAGCAATCCACTAATTTCAATATTTTAGATGAATTAAAATTCTTAATTGCCTCCGAAAACCTTAATTGAACCTTTATACCCTTTAAATCATACCCAAGACCGGTGCATAGCGAAATATTTCATAGAAGTACAGTACAAGATAAGAAACCAAATCAGCTTAATCGGGGATAGTTCCTGTTCATATTTTGACAGCAGTCGCATAATTCCGACATGTAATTAAATCCTTGTTTACACGTCGAGATTTCAAATACTACTCGGGATAACTCGTCACTGGAAAGATCTTTAATTATGCAGTGTTTGTATCTATGACAAATATAATGAAGTAGAAAATGAGGACTGACTCTTTCAATTTATTTGAAAATTAAAGTGGATGCAATATTCCCGACATGAATAACTAAATACCTAACAGCGTTACAGTTCTCAAGCGACCATAAAAAAATTGAACTACGGGATTTTTGGAAGAAAAGCGTGAAAGTGCGAGCGATGAAAGCGAAAATTCCTTTACCACCTTATAAAATACACGTTCTTAAAAGCCTCAGAAACAATTCGACATCACCTTAAGTCAGTCCAGATGAATTCAAAGCACTAAATGTTTTAGAGAAGAGTTAATTGTACCGACAGTTATTAGTTTCAGTCAAAATTAAATAAGCACGTGGCAGTAGTAAAGCTTAAAGAATGTTAAAAATGCCCAGGAAAAATTAACTCTTTGTCATTTAAGTAATATTTACATGATCATTACTAATGCATATTGTGTACATTCTGTGGTGACAGTTTGTAGGACGTTAAGTCGTCAAAATTTCGTGGCCCATGGAGTGACGACATACCGAGGTTCATTGTAGTTAAATCGCTCACTAGCTGTGGTTCCATGATTGCATTCTGTATTGTTTACCAAGTGGAGCCAGCAACACTGATTGGTATTTGACCCAACGCAAGTCGTTAGGTAGCGTATGCTTTTATCGCTAAGTTCAGAACACGGACTGCGCCAAGACACAACATCGAACACTAAGAAAAAGTTTTGATTTTACTTTTTTTTATGAGGCAATCAAACTTTAAAAAATTCTTTTGGTCCGCGTCAGCGTCCGCTGTCATCCTAGCTTTTAACAAGTCGCTTCCATTTTTAAACTTCACAACTGAAACAAAGGTCTTAGAGTAATTTTGGCCAATTTTCGTCAACAGTAAATATTCCATGTAAACAGCTTTTAGATAAACTAGGGAAGTTAAATCTGGAAAAAAGTGCTCTTCAATCCTTTGAATACCACCGATGCATATCGAGCGTCTCTTTCAGGAAGACTTTCAAATTCAAAACAGGTTTAAAATTTGATGTTACGCTTCGTGAAGAAGCATCGATCATTGCAAAAATTCAGCTTAGTTCAGCCACATAGCATCCGCTCCTTTTCTTAATAAAAAGTAGGCACCGACAGATTTAATCGATTTGGTATCATAATCTCTAAATTTAATCACACGTGACGAGTAGAGCGAACGAGCGACTTTTTCGCACATTTCTTCAAGCTTACTGAAGCGATTTAGTCTTCGAGTCTAGTAGATCCGACTTGGTGATGTATGACTACAAATCAACTGTCTACAAGTCACAAATGCATTTACATGTCACGAACAGCAGTAACTAATTTGTAACAGATTTTGGTTGCTACACATGGAAAGTTAAGCCTGATTTAAGCTACGAGGCTTCAACAAGGATATCAAAATTGATATATTTACATTCTTTAATTCCAATTGTACAATGTTGGAGTGGAAACTAAGCTTTCCAAATTGAGCTTACAAGATAAGTTTCAATTATTAATCGTCCATGCAATGTCCTTATCTAATTTTTTACCGTTTCCTTTTTTAGAAAGAATACGAGTATTCGCAAATAAGTTAATGAACAAAACGAATTTTACGTTTAGAAATAGCAGAATTTCAGGAACATCATTTTAGAAAACTAAAAGAAATCTTGGAATTGGTTTCAGATTACTATATTCGTATAGCACGTGTGATTTTATCAAAGCTTATTCGTTATGTGAATTTGGCAAGTGTTAGCTATACCTCTGTTACTAAATTTTATTAGCACGAGTTCCGATTTATTATTTCCATTCTAATTTGAAAACTTGGAAGTTATACTCCGCTATTAAAACTATATTTTAAAATAAAATATCAAAAAAAGATAATTCGCCTTCAACATACTTTTTATATGGTGAAATAAGCAATGGAAATATTAAAAACAATCGAAAAATGAATTTGGTATCGTATTAATAGTTTCAATCATCAAACGTAATAAATAGATTTTTTTTATGAATGTTTTTACGTTTTATATGAATGACAACATTGAGTAACATACAAAATTAAGTCGCACTGGGAGTACAAGTTTGCAAACCTGTATGAAATTAGTGTTACATTTAGCAACAATATCGCACACGTTTAACTCTGAACATAGAGCCAAATAAGAATTTAGCAATGAAGTCCGAAAGAGAATACCCTTTCGCAACAAATGCAAATTCACCAACCAGGCAGGTGGGAAGAGAAAAAAATAATAAAAAAAGTTCCATCTGCGCGTGTCTCGCGCACGAGGTGACCGACCTGTCGCACAGGCTGCAAATCATGAGAAGTCAGACAATGAAAACTTAAAAACAAAAGATTGGCTCTAAATGAATACAAAAGACCAACCGGACTGTGACGTTTCCACGTCCATTACTAGATGAAGAGATAAAAATAAGGCGGTTCCCAGGGCCCTTTCCCTATTGGAAAATAGACACAACAAAATGCCTCCTGAATGTTAAACGAAGTAACAAAAAGTATCACAGGGTTAGGTGAGATTGTCTGAATTAGCAATATAAAATTATCGGCATTATAGGCCAATAAGTTCAAAGCACATGCAACACCATGAACAAAGAATTTATTTATACAATTGGCACAAGGACATAAAGGTCATACTGCGCCAGTACAAGATTGATAGATACATAGAGAATGCAAATTCCAGTGCTCAATTAAATTGATAATGCAGTTCTTTTTGCTGTTTATTTTGGAGTAATCCCGAAAAAAAAATCCAGCACATTACCGGTCAAACAGCATATTGAGTATTTAAAAAGTTGATGGTTGGTTGGCATTTTATGGCGCAAGGGCTACATTTGGCCAAGCTGCGCCAAACACAAGACAACTTCAAGTAAGAAAAATGCCGTGAAATTGGGTATCCTGGGAGGGCAACACCCGTGTTTACTAAAGACAATAAACCCCAAACAGAAAATACAACTAGAGTATCTCGGGTCCATGGAGCCCGTACACACATGAAGAATGCCCGAGGGCAAGTCAAGTAATGGACAGACACAATGAAAGTTTTACTTAGAAGACATAGAAGATAATTATATCCAGGGAGCAATCGAATCTGCGCCACGTAGAACTCAAAAGTTACTAGCCCAGTGGACAAACCTACTGAGCCACGGCGGGCCCATCCCAGTGCACAAATGTGACACACGCGAACACAATTCTTATCCAAAAGTTGTAAAGCATCCGTCACTATCGAGATAAGATAATGAGTTACATTATGCCTTGAAACAGTAAAGAATGCATTTGTGCTAGCATGACTCAAATGTTTTATATTCATCTGCAAATATTTGTTTCCACATAAAATTTAAAAGGAACCTACAGAGAAACCTTAAATCACTATAAATTATTTTAGAATTTATTCTAATGCATAAACATCCCAGATTAAATACTAGAGTTCAAAAATATCGAGCAGCACATCTCAATTCTAAGTAATGCATGAAACAAATTACAAGTGAGAATAGGAGCAGACATTAAGCGAGTTCTAACTTGCTAATCGCAATCCATTCATGTATTTCTTGGTTGGAAAATAAAACAAACATGAAAGTTTACAATTCAATCGGGAATTGAAATAAATGGTAAACCGCTAGTACGGCGTTTTAAAAATATTTGCAATGTGAAAATAAAACTTTGAGGACAATGTGACATGGATTAGACTAACCAAATTAAAATATTTAAATTTAAATAATGAAGACGGCGACTACAAACAAGAAATGTTGAAAACTAAGTACAACTTTCCAATCGTGCAATTTAATACGAATATGAAAAGTGAAAATGCAATATAGAAATAATCAGTCGCACCTAAAAACAATTTTCAATAGTTTTGCTCAAAAGCATTTTTAACACTCATAAAGCTTTCGACGCTATTAATTTTTAATTTAAGAATAAAATATCGAGAACGAAAGAATTGTTTAAGACAAAATTGCACATCCGAGACAGGATCCATAAAAATGATAAATCAATGAATAGCTTAAATACCTTTAACATAACATTTTAACATATTTAATAGCATGTTCCCATTCCTTCAAAAACAAATAGTCATTTTAGAATGTTAATGTAACAATTTATAACTGGGCGGATTTACCTGGTAATCATTTCCCATATTAAGAAATCAACGGATGAACACAGAATTCAAACAAGACAACCAAGATGAAATGAAAGCCAGATAACTAAAGTCCACTTGTCTGAAACACCAAAGCTGTAATGACCTCAATAAATTTAGTGACTCATGAACAGTGTCTAAACCTTAAATAGTATCCCAGGTAGTATGAGTTTTATGCGCTTCGGTTTCGGAATGACAAGCCAACAGAAATTATCAGGCCAAGTATGGTGGGAGAAAACATTTACATACACGCAAATGGCAACGAGTTTTTTTCTCGCAGCAGACCGTATGACGTAACGTAAAAGAAAGGCTCGTGTTCTGTTTAGATTTTCGGGGTCAAGTTTGGATGTGAGTTTCCTTTCAAGGATCGAAAAACCGCGTGGGCTTGGTCGACACCTACTTTGACAAGTTCAAGTGTATCAGCGAGCTGCAAAGGGCTACCAATTACCAACACTATCGCCGTAAGAAGTTCGTTGATTTTTTTCTAATGGAGCAGTTCCTATTTGTTGCCAAACGCATTTTTATCCCATTTCATTGATTTACTATCCTATCACAGGGCCGCGGTAGCCCGGTTGGAGGTAGGTATTTTAATTAACGTCGCACTGGGGATAGTAGTCCAGTTGGAAGAGCAACGGATTAGCAACCGGAGGGTTGCGAGTTCGAATCCAGCCAAAGACCGTCGTGTACAAAGGGGGTTGGTGCAAATTAAATCAGTCGTGGCCTCAAACGTCCTCACGTTGGCGTGGAAGTTTGGAGAGTGGGGTGCCAGCTCAGGTGTGACTTCGTCATCTGACAGTAATTCAAAATTACGAGGCGTTGTCCTTGGAGCTTTCCCTTCGGGACTGATCCTGGACCGTCCAATAGTCCGTTGTGTTGCTCTAGTGCGACGTTAATTCAAACCCAACCTTTTCTTATCACTACACACATTTTTTGGGTAAGTAGGTAGGTATTTTAATTAACGTCACACTGGAGCAACACAACGGGCTATTACACACATTTTTTGAAATTGCATACTTATACTATTCCATACTTATACCTCAGGTGTTGCCTCGTCATCTGACCGTGGTTCAAAATTACGTGGTGTTGTCCTCGGTTCTTTCCCTTTGAAAGGGCCGCGGTGGCCCGGTTGGAAGAGTAACGAACTAGCAACCGAAGGGTTGCGAGTTCGAATCCAGCCAAACACCGTCGTGTATAAAGGGGGCTGGTGCACGTTAAATCTGTCGTGGCCCCAAACGTCCTCACGTTGGCGTGGTGTGGAAGTTTGGAGAGTGGGGTGCCAGCTCAGGTGTTGCCTCGTCATCTGACCGTGGTTCAAAATTACGTGGTGTTGTCCTCGGATCTTTCCCTCTGGGATTGATCCCGGACCGTCACCAATAGCCCGTTGTGTTGCTCCAGTGTGACGTTAATTGAAAATACCAAATATTCCCTTTGAGATTGATCCCGGACCGTCACCAATAGCCCGTTGTGTTGCTCTAGTGTGACGTTAATTGAAATACCCCCCTCCATACTTATACATGGATTTTGAAGGTAGAACCAAAAAGACCTTTTCACAAATTGAATTTGGGGTGAGACTTTCAATGGAAATAATCACTTTCAGGTCAATGAATATTTAATTTGAAATGTGAATTTTCGTGAATGCAACCACGTGTAGCAAAAAATTGACCGCATAGTGACATGTTAAACCAAAAAAAAACATAAGAAATGTAAACTAAAAAAACTCGAATTTTCCAGGACAGCCAAAGGATTGAAAATCTTATAATCTTTAGTTTGAAATTTGTAGAAATCTGTCAACAATTATAACATTTTGGCAAATTTTCTTGATTGGAATTCCAGTCTGTTGAAGTTGCACAAAAGGAAGCCAAAAAAGATTCCATTTTCATTGAATTGTCTACTCGAGGAAGGTGCGATATTTAGGGGCGAATAATTTGAGTATTGACCAAAGCAAATTCAGGTAGGCAGGTGGGTATTTAATTAACGTCGCACAGAAGCAATACAACGGGCTATTGGAGACTGTCCGGGATCAAACCGTAAGGGAAAGATCCGAAAACCAAATTCAGAGAAAATCGACAAGTTGGCGATATTAAACATGTGCAGAGGTTTTTCTGTATGCTCAATGAAGAAGGCGCTAGTGTTTTGGCAACCTGTTTCGTAACTTGGCATAATATTCGAATAAAAATTCAGCATGTCGTTTGTTAAAAATTAACGCCAAACATCGTGAAAATGGCGATAAATCAAAATGGATCGAAAGGGGAAGGTTCTGTTTACATTGAAAATCAGTCATGAGAAGTTGCCAATAGCCCGTTGCGTTGCTCCAATGCGACGTTGATTAACTGCCTTCCTACCCTCATATAAAAAAAGTAAAATGTCATAATAAACGAATCTATTGCAATAAGTAGGTAGTTGAATTTACGTTGTACTGGAGCAACACAATGGTCTATTGACAGTTGGTCCAGGATCAATCCCGAAGGGAAAGAACCGAAGGCACCTCGTAATTTCGAACCACGGTCAGATGACGCATAAACGAATATTATAACTTAGAATCAATTCTTTATGAGACAGGACATTTTTTATGGTTCATCTAGAATATTCTGCATATGAACCAAAGCAAATTTTAGAATTTGCACCTCGTCTTGAGTCCCTGTTTCCCTATTAGGGTAACTTCTGATCCAATGACCAAAGAAACACCAAAGTCAGTAAGTAATACAAACTATGAGATAAAAGGTAGGTAATTAAATTTACGTCCCACTGGAGCAACATAACGGGCTATAAAGTGTGGATAAAAATTATTAAAGTAGATCGAATCATTTTTTGTTCAATTGACATGTTTCATTTGATGGCTGAATCAACGAAAGAATCCAAGATCTCCCACTAGCAATTTCATATCTAAAACTATTCAGCACATAAAAATATGCCCAGCCATCCTAATCAGTAAAACAGGAAACTTTATGGTGACAGATCGGAAGGTCAATTTAATGGCCAATTAAAGCTGGGGTCCAATAGTGATAAACAGCTTATTCAGTGGTTGGATAAAACGTAAAAAAGATTTACAGCAAACTTTAATCAGGACAAGATTCTTACATTGGCGTTATTTACGTAATTACGGCCAAAAAAAGGAGAGTGGAATCAAGAGCACAGCTAATTTGGCGTTGAAGAAGTTATGCATGGAGTTATTCATAATACAACCCTAAAATATTTGCACTATCTGTAAAAGTAGTAGAGCGTAGGATAAAAAAGATGTAAGAGGAAGATAGAGACGGGGTGAGATGCCAACGCCATAAGTACTAAAACAGATGGCAGAAGGATTTGCGTCGAATATATAAGCTACGCATACTAAAATCAGATCTGGTTGGGTTTTGTGGCACAGGACCATATTTAGCCAATCTGAAATCAGATCAGAATATCAATATGAAATAACTTTTGGTGCGATAAATTGAACCAGAATCAAACTTGTACGAAACTAATTACTTTATATTCAAGCACTATAACTTAGTAGGTGGGTATTTCAATTGGCGACGGTCCGGGATCAATCCCCCAAGGGAAAAATCCGAGAACACCACGTAATTTTGAACCATGGTTAGATGAGGCAACACCTGAGCTCACGATAATTTGGAAAAATTGATGCGCAGAAAATATTTTTCATGTTTTTTTTTAAACAAATTTTTAAATAATTTAAAAACAAATTTCCAACTGGTTAAATTTTGGAATGATGAGTACATATATAATCCGCTTATAAATCGTAGTGAAGGGATGGAACACACAAATAAATCTTTTTTACTGTCTCAGAAGAGAGAAGTACACTCAGGGAGGAATAGAACCTGCCAGGAATGGAACCTGCGCAGCCTACAACTCGAAGGTTGCTAGCGCAGTGGGCATACCTACTGAGCCACGACAACCTCTTTTGAATTGATATAGCAAAGAAAGATATGATTCGAAAACTATAGCAGTATCATTTAATATATCAATAGAATAAATATCGATGTGTGTTGGTGTGTATTTCAATTAACGTCACACTGGAGCAACACAACGGGCTATTGGTGACGGTCCGGGATCAATCCCAAAGGGAAAGATCCGCGAGGACACACAACCACGTAATTTTGAACCACGGTCAGATGACGAATAAATATCGAACTTGTTGAAAAATATTTTATTTTATACAATTTTAATGATACTAAAGATTTAACAGGAACACTTAAACATACTTTTTCAAGAAATAACATTCAACAATTTCTTTGTCTGATGCCTTTGGTACAATAGGTAGGTGGGTATTTAACTAACGTCGCACTGGAGCGACACAACGGGCTATTGGCGACGGTCCAGGATCAAACCCGAAGGGAAAGATCCAGGGGCAACACCATGTAATTTTGAATCCCGGTCAAATAACGAGGTCACACCTGAGCTGGCATCCCACTCTCCAAAATCCCACACCAAGCCGACGAACGTGAGGACATTTGAGGCCACGACTGATTTAAAGTGCACCAGCTCTCTTAGTACACGATGGTCTTTAGTTGGATTCGAACTCACAACCCTCCGGTTGCTAATCCGTTACTCTTCCAACCGGCCTACCGCGGCCCTGAAAAATAAAGGGAACAATTCACGAGACATTTAGTTTGTCGAGCTGCAGTCTTTTTTTTTGCTACGTGAATACTAACAGACCTGACTTTTTATTTCGGGACCTTTCACGATCAATCCAAAACCATCTCTTTAGCAATCCCGAAAAAAATTCCATAAAAAAAACTAAATTAAATTCGATTTCGTAAAATGACACAATGAAAATTGAACAGCTATCTTGTTCTTTATCATATCAGATTTGACCACCAAATCAGAGACGAAATCTAAGGAACTTGATTTGTTTTGCCTTATAGAAATAAGGGACAGATCTGGCCAAGCAATGTTTTTGCCGTCAAATAGAAACACACAAGAAAAGTTGAACTGCACAGAAGAGACAAATACGAGAGTAGTTACAGGAACCCAACAGTTGGAGCAATATTTTTGCCGTCAAATAGAAACACAAGAAAAGTTGAACTGCACAGAAGAGAGAAATACGAGAGTAGTTACAGGAACCGAACAGTTGGAGCAATTGGCTAACCAACTGAGGCACTGCGGCCCTTGAAATTTGAAAAAAATATTTTAGAAAGAAATGATTTCATCCACCTTCGCTTTGGGCAATTTTTAATCTAATACATGTCTAACTGTTGACGCAACTCTCCTTTGTGATGCCGATATAAGGCACAAAGGTATCTCATAACCGTTACGCCTCACACGGATTTCAGATAATGATTCCACACAAGGAGATAAACTGCTATTTCCCTAACCCTGATTTTGAAAGAGGGAAAAAGCGTTCGCATGCTGGCATTAGATAGCTACTTGTATAATCAAACGTCAATTTAATGTTTCAAGTACTGGACCAACTTTGTCCTTATCTATTAGACTTGGAACGGTCTTTTAAGGCGTGTCTGTTAGCTTTTCTCGATTTGATACACCGTTTTCTTGGATAGTACATATCCTATTGCTCTCTTCACGATTTGACTTGATGGAAAAACATTGCTTAGTCAGATCTGGTCCTTGCGCAATAAGAAACCCAACCCAGGCAACATATTTCTCAACATTTTGTGGTTGGTTTTGGGGTTCCATGGCGCTTTTGGTCATGCTGCGCCAGACACAAGACACCATCAAGTAATACATTTTGTGGTTGGTAGGTATTTAATTGACGTCGCACTGGAACAACACAACGGGTTATTGGCGGCGGTCCGGGATCAAACCTGCGGGAAAGATCCGAGGATAACACCACGTAATTTTGAACCACAGTTAGATGACGAGGTCACACCTGAGCTGGCATCCCACTAAACATTTTGTGAAAAATGGTCGTAGAGCAACAAACGAAATCGAGGTCGCTGTTCCTTTTATTCCAGATTTAAAATCATACTTCTGCGAGTTGTAGGTTCGATTCTGGGGTGTATTTCTCTCCTATGTCAGTAAAACTTTCCTTTATGTGTGTATGTCCATTACTTGACCATGTCTGTTTTATCTTTGGCGCAGCTTGGTCAAACATGACCCTTGCGTCGTAAAACCCAACCAGCCAAATTATACTTCTGAAATTAAGAATTCCAGTAACACGAATGAATTCCGACAGGAATCCAGTACAAATTTGATTAACACTGAATAAAGGAGGGACTGGGTAGGTAATTGCTAGGTAGGTAATAGAATTAACGTCCCACTGGAGCAATGCAACGGGCTATTGAATATGACGGACTTAAAGAATTCCCAAGTTCATTGAATTTTTATAGCCCAAGGGCCAGATCTGATCACGCAATGCTTTTTCCATCAAGTAAACAAAGGGTATCAAGTACACCAAGGAGAGTACTACCACAGAAGAGATAAATACATCCTCGTAGATGCAGGAATCGTTGCATACGAATTCCCATTAAACATTCGTTGGGTATGGTAAATAAGACTCATCAATTTTAGTCAATTAAAATTTGTGTGACGAGTAGTGGATTAGCAACCAGAGGGTTGCGAGTTCGAAACTCGATCCAACTAAGATCCGTCGCGTCCCCCACGCACACATTGTCTACTTAAATCTTTGTGTTGAGTATTATTGTTGCAAAAGCGCAAAAACAAATTAAGTTCATTAAAATAATATCTAATGTCTAACAACAAAACGTCTGATCTAATTTACTTAAATATCAGTTTAATAGCTTGTGTTGCTCCAGTGCGACGTTAATTCAACCTATCTATCAAAATTTTAGTTAATACTACAGCAGCATTTTAACCTTCAACTGTAATTTTCGAATTTTAGAGAATGGCCATTTGAATTATTCAACTTCAGAAGGAAATTTCTTTCAAGGGTTTGGTTTATCACTCTACAAATTATTTTTTTTTTGCTACGCAAGATTTAATTGGACCGTTTTATCTATGGAAACAAACTTAGACATTTAAGAAATTGAAACAGTCAAAATTAGAAAATCGTAAAACTCACGGAAGCACAAGATTTAAGAGGCCATTAAAACAAAAAAAATTACTTCATACCTTGATAAAAGAGACAACTCAAAATCGTCCATCCCTTGAAAAAATTGTGAGCACGTTTCCTGATTTGATTTCTATTGTTTGTTAAAAAGAATCATTTAATTCAAAAAATAAAATCTTCGTTTCGAGTTGTGCCACTTTTCGCGAGATGGGCGATTTCATTCTTAGTCGCCATTTTTCCTTCACTCGGGGAAAATAACCCAAGGGAACATTTATGTTAGTTTTATCCTCTTCCCATGTCAGGAAACCAGATCTAGCTTCGAAAGTTGGCAAGATATGTTAGACCTAATTCCTCATTGCGTTTTCTATAACTGGAAAAGTAGCAAAAACAGGTCAAGACCTGGCCTGTTGACTTTTACCCTTTCGAGGAAAATGGTAGGGAAAAGTATCAATCTCATAAGATCAATTGTTTAACCGCAAAGTGAAATCTAAGGCTCTGAATGAGTCATGACTTTCGAGAATTCATTGGGTAATCAGTGGTCAGAAAACTATATTGAAGAGAATGGAAGTTCCAGAAGAAAATACTAATTCAAAATCGAATGTTTTTCCTTATTTATTTCGGATAATTTAAACTTTAGAAACACGAAAGGATTTTTCTGAAAAGTTAAATATAAAAGGCGCCAGTGTTTTGGTAACTTCTTTCGAATGCATGTCGCTTATGTTAAAAATAAACGGTAAACATCGACGAAACGACGATAAATCCCCGAATTATTTCTCCACCAAAAATATTTTTTCTTCGCATGAAGTTTATTTCGTCATTGGAAAACCATTTTATACAATTTACTTCCCAACTAAAAAATTATTTTACAAGACTTAGAAAATAGATTGATTCCAGATTTCCAAAAAAAAATAATTTGAGTCATGAAAATTCTCAAAGCAAAATCACCATTTTCTTCTGAACAAATGTACTGTTTCTACAATCCAATTCCACTTTTCTTCCTTTGATCACTTGCTAATGACTACACCACATTTAATATTTTATGAAACTTAAAAGGACCAAAATGTGAGAGCATTATAAACAATGAAGAATATGTTTGAATAAGGGAGCTCAGCATAAGAACGATTTTCAAACGAGTTAGAAAATTCTACAGACGTAAATAAATACACCAACAATAAATTATCACTATTCTGTGAGCTCGGCATTTCCAACGCAATTTCAATGTCGAAACAATGGAACTTCAGTCGAAATAATGTGCGCGTTAGTTAAGCATTTCTCAATCCGAAAAAATTGTAGCAACACAGCTGCATACAGCCGAATACCACACGAGGTATTTCCTTCGTCAGTAACTACGTGTTGCTTCTAACGTAAACAAAAGAATGCGTGCCTTTAGCGTTATGTCATCGTCTGGAAAATACTTCCACTGTCAACCGGTTTCAAATGAACTGTTATAAGATGGATGTTGATTTGAAACTAAAATCTTCCTGGTTTTGGTTTATTTTTTGGTATGAATTCGTAGATTAAAAACTGGTATCTTCGGAATAACAACAAACAGTACTCGGAATACTGTAGGTACTGCCGAATAGTAGTTTTTAAAACGAAAAAATATACCAATGATAATTATTGGGTAATCACATCGCTAGAAATATGTATTTTCTGCACACAATTTAATTGTTCATAAACGTGAACAAATACAACTGCTTCCCCCCCCCCCTAAAAAAAATTCAAATTCATTTACTATTATTTTAAAACAAATTTGATAACTTTTAAAATTATTTTTAAATGGATGCAAGGACAGAATTGAAATTAAAAGTACTCATTCAGCTTGCCATGAATTAAAAAATGTCAAAGATGACTGAAGATGTTTTTCATTTTCAAGTGGCAGCAGTGATTAATAATTTTAGGCCCTTTACGTAACAGATTAAAACAGTATAAAATATCTATCAAACCAAAAAGTTAAGATACAAGACAATAACTAATTTGTATCACATATTCCCTAGATTAATTAATTGTCTTAGCTTTTTCTTTAGCAACCCAACCACTATTCTGGATCTTTTTAGTTTCTTCTCCAAATGACACTTGGACTTTACAACTATTAGAGGTAGCTATTAGATAAAACATTAAATTTTAATTTCATGCAAAGGGGAATAGTTAATGGTGCAGGTTACACATGAATTGAGATAAAGATGAAAAAATTAAAATTAAGAAAACAGTTTCAAATTTTGAGTTCTTTCTGAACATCATAACAAAATTTCCTTCAGTAATGCTCACTTCATGCGAGTGGCTCTTATTTAATTAAATGTGAATATTGAAAGTTTCTGAAGCAATTCTGATTTGGTACACATTTAGATTTGACAGAAATACTCACAATGTCCCCATATTTACCAAAATCACATATATACACCACACAATTTCATTATGCATATTACAACCTTTGGCACTATTTCTGTTTGTCAATGTTAAATAAGATTGCACTAAGCAGTTGAACATTAAGACATACTAACCCATGTTAAACTCATATTTCCCATCCCAAAATTTCAGAAACCTAGAGCCTGAAACATCTGCCAGCTTAGAGAAATTAAGGGGCCCCAAGTATGTCCCCAGTAACTTCTGTCCTCAAGTAAGATGCATATCTTAAAAATATAGTATTCATATTTTGTAATTTTTACTTTTTCTTTTTGGGGTTGCTTGGCCCTCAACTTAAAAATATGTGGGACCCAAAGGGTTTGAAATATCAAATTATGAGAAAATATGAAGGAATTAGAAATAAATATTTTTCAACAGAAATCAAATTTAATATGCTTCTGAACGCTTCAATAACAGTAAATATAGGTTTTAGATAAATTTTAGAAACTAGATTTTCTAACATTAACAGATTATGCCAAATTAAGTAATCCTTTTCTTGCTTATATCATCAAAATGTAGAATAAATTATCCTTAAAAATCAGAGCAAAGGGATGGTTGAATTCAATACATCATACTGTTTATCATTGAAAATATTTACAAAGCATCACTTGTTGCTTAATTGAGTTCAATTTGCGTTAACAACCTTTCCTTATACGCTTAGTGATAGTATCTAGGACATACAAACATCAAAGCCTGGCTTTGCTTACTGATTATATTTTAACTTAAAAAAATTTAAACAAACAGAAATGGAAGGATAAAGCAATTAAATGTAACAAAAACCCAGCAGTAGATTTACAGATATTTTCCCTTGCTGATAGTAGGATTTATATCAATATTAATGAGTTAATGGCAATTGAGGTTGGAAGAACAGCATATATTAATATATGCTAGGATATTACTTTTACTGGATATTCGTTAATTTTTATTAAAATACAAGAAATGAACAAACACTAAAAGAAAATGTACTCTAGAAAAGTTATTTTATATTAACTGAATAAATTTTTTTCACTACTAAATTTTAAAAATAAAAAAAAATGCATACAAATGAAATTTTAAAATGCAAAAATTGTTGACACAGAAAGAATTTTAAGCTCAAAGGAAAAATAAAAGAATGAGAAGATACACCTTTGAAAATTTATTTTATTTAAAAAATATTTTGTGCATCTTTAGATACACTTTTGCAGGAATACAAATCTGAATATTAAAATAAATTTTTGCCAAATCACATGATAAATGGTAGCTGCTTTCAAATTTGGTCACAATTAAGAAAAATGACAAACTATAAATTCATATATGAAATTTAATAAGATTAAGTTTCTAATTTTGTCTTCTCCCAATGGCAATTCATGATCAAAAAGCAATAGATTAATTCATTAAGAAAATAGTTTTATGCAATTAATAAAATATGAAAAGCAATTGAAACAAAATAGCAAATAAATTTTATACTCTGTGATATTATAGGTAGATAATGAATATATATTTGTAATTGAACTTAACAGATTGAGAATAAAATTACAGAATTCCAACTTCAACATGAAGAAAAATTTGAAAATTAATTTGCAAGAATATATTTCAAGAATTTTAAAATTTTAGGAGTGAAATTTATTATTTGTTTTTAATTAACTCTACACATTACTTTAAAAATTACTCAAATGATTTATTGCCAACACAAAAGCTCAATTCTGTTTTCAGTTTTATTCAAATTTACACAATGAAGAACAAATATAAGATTTAATTTTTAAACAATCATTAAAAGTACGAAAAAATGTCATCAAAGCTTTGTGAATTGATATTGTCTGAATAAAAAATTATCAAATATTTCTCAATTCTAATTACAAGGCTGATAAGAAAAGTTAGTTTTACATAAAATATTAAGATTTTATCCTTCGCGTATGAAAAAAAACAACGATACGCATTTTCAGAGGGATGAAGAGAAAATATATATATATTACACTTAAAAATTTGGAAAGGAACATGCGAGCAACGACATGCACTATATGTTAAATTCAAGACGATCTCGAGCTAACTTATCGCTCGCGTCACAGGCGTCGAGAGCTCCACCCCACTTTTAGAGAACGCGTTTATAATAAAAATCTAAGAGAAATCGGAAAGAAATACAACAATTGTGATCACTGAGATGAAAACTTACCAGGGTTAGAGTTAGTTAAAGGTGAGAAATTCTATCCAAAAAGTTTCTGCGGGACCTATGAAGGGCTGTCAAACAGAAGTGTGATCAACAAGAGAACAAAGCTGGAAAGAAACTGGCGGCTGGTCGAGCGTCTGTGTTTGGGTACCGGCTTTCAGATTCTCACTCATCCGTTCAATATGGGTTGCCTCACTCGATAAAAAGACTAGAGTTGGCGCGTAATCGCTCTCTTTGAAGCTCGCAGAAGCCCGTTTCATAACTCGCAGGCTCGAAAAGTATCTTCCTCTGAAACCTGACGTACCCAGAGTAGGGCGGGGTCATCGTGAAGGAACGATGGCCCCGAGTAGGGGTTTGGAACTTTTTGGAACATGGGCAAAATGGGGTGAATTAAAAACGAAGATTAAGCGCTATAATTTTCGCAGTTCGAAAAAACATACCTTATTAGAACCATATTCATTTTATCAACCACACAGTTTTCACTGTCACAATATTAATTTTTTATTGGGATTCGTTATTGTACAAGAACTAGCGAAAAGTCGGTCTTTTGTTTCATGGATCATCAGATGCCCATACCTAAATTGTGCTTTTCAGACGTCTGTAAGAAGATAATTTTTTTTTGCTTTGTCGCTTCCTTTTTTGAACAGTAATTCAATTGCAGAGGACTACATGACAGAAAAAATTGACCTTAAAGCATTGTATTCTTAATGAAGTGGATGAATGCATTCACTTTAAACACATAGCACTGAAAAGAAAATACTTCTGTCCGGCACAAATTCTATTTAACATCTCCCCCAAAATTAAACTATTTAACATCCCTCCCCTTTTTGGAAAAAATTTCTGAAACGCCGCCGCCTTTAAGACAATAGCGGTACCCCTCCCCATGACGTCACTGCCGAGTTCCCTCCGAAAGGGTTGAAATCTGAATTTAAAATATATCTACAAATAAAACATAAAAATACACAAAATTCTTTTTTCGGGTTTTCTTGAAATAAAATAGAATTATTTTATTATGAAAATAACAGTATTATTTGTTATAATATAACATTTCAAAGACAATTTATACTTTCATATCTCATCAGGAATTAAATATTTATAAAATATGAATGTAATGGTTATGGGAATTCATTTTTTCTATCACAGCTTTCCTCATGTTACATACTTATGTATCGTATACCCTCAATAACTACACAAATCAAATGAAAGAAGAAAATTTCAGAAACAAGATTCGAATACTCTTGCTTAGAGATGCTTATTGTCAGAATCACTATTTTTAGAACAACCAACATTTCCGTACTCAAATCAATCAAGAAGTGTAACTATGCTTTCTGTGATTACTTACTTTAAAAAATTCAGGACCAAATGTGGAGTTTTATGATTGATGAAACCAAACATTTTTTCATAAATTACAAAATTCCAGATCCTAATTGGGGGAGGCATTAAAAATTAATTTTCAAATTTGAGACATCTCCGAAATTAAATTTACAGCACATAAATACTTTTCAGAAATGCCCTTAGAAACTATATATCTAATCTGTATATATCTCATAAATAAATGCTTCTGCACTAGTACATATAGATGTCGACCAGGGCTATAATTCCCTGGGGCCTATACAAATTTTACACCGCCTTTAAATATTTTCATGTTATAACATGAAAATATATTTAAGAAGGGCAAAATATTATGATAGAAACTCCAAAAACTCTCCCTTCGAAACGGGGGATAAAAATGTCAAAATATATATGGAGACGTGTCAAAAAGCATCTTGAAATATCAACTGAGTGGAGACTGACTGAATCATTGAGTGTATGTGTATATATGTAAAAAAATAAAACAGAACAAAACACACAAAACAGTATAAAACACACATATAAGAGGGATTTTCAGTGAAAACAAACAACCAGACCGTCTGCAAAGATTTTTCTTCTGTTGTCCAAATGCGGATACGTATAAGGATTACCTTAAAATGTAATTTATCACCGTTTTGAAGACGTTTGGTATTTAATATAATTGACTAACCAATTATAATTACGCAACGATTAATTATCACGTAACAATTTTGCAACCAAAGCAGAGATTTTTAAACTTAATAATTCTTTCTCGGACGTTGATATATAGTTTAATGATTTCAAAACAATAAGTAATCTGCTTCAATGAAGTATTTTGTTTTACTTACTTTCTAACTATATTTGGGTAAGGCTTTTCTGGTATGTTTTGGATAATATATTTTTGTTCTGTGTAATTTGATATTTTTGTACAGAAACAATAAAATAAAATAAATAAAGAAATTATCAATTCGGAATTTATTCTTTGGAATTTTTATTGGCAAAGTTCTGAAATCGTATTCGAAAAACGAACCAACTGACGTCATGTTCACAACACGTACAGGTACCACCTTGGAAACATTAGCGCCACCTATATTTAGCTTGACAGAAAATGCTTCTCATGCATACTCAGTTGGTCTCAGTCAATCCCCACTCAAATAATTTTCCCAAGTTGTATCTCCTGACCCCGACAAAGAGGAATAATCAAACTTGACTCTCAGAACTTTCTGTCGAGTTTGATTCCCTAGGTGTATTTCTCTCTTCTGTGTCAATAAAACTTTCCTGTGTGCATGCCCATTACTTGGTACTGTACGTCTTGTGTTTGTAGCAGCTTGGCCAAATATGGCCCTTGCTCCATAAAAGTCTAACCAACCAAACAACCCTCTAAACTTTCATTCCATTGGACCATATGCTTAACAAGGAATTTTTCCTGTTTTATTTTGCAGATTATTGTATAAAGTAACAATTTAAATTATGTAGTGGTTCTATTTGCATACAAATAGGTTTTACTTGCATTTACTTAAAAAAGAATAATTTAGTTAAAAGGAGATAGAGTAAAACTGAAACGTAATCCGACATTTCCCCATAAATATAGCATATCATATATAACTTAATGCTTTTAATTTTAAATAGTTAAATGTTTAAATATTAAGCAGCTATTGCTATTATTTTATGGTCTAATTGGACACGATAATTTCTTTAACTAACGAAAAGAAAGGATGAACGAAAGAACGAATAGGAACTACATTGAAAGTAGGCTCTATCAAATTTTTACTTTTTGATTATACATATTACAGATAATATGCATGATAAGAATCTGAGTCTTCGTATGAAGACTCAGATTCTTCTCCATGCATATTTCAGATTTTATCTTAGCTTATTTCAGATTCTTCTCATGCATATTTCAGATTCTTTCGTGTCTAATGAAAGTATTCATATGACTCGAAAAAAATACAAATGTTCCCATGGTAGGATTTATCAACATTCAATTTTTTTGTAGTTTTCTAAGTGAGTTAAAAGATTTTTAAATAACGATAGCTTTAGTGACGTTTTCTTTGCTGCGTATTAAATCAAAACTATATGTAATTAAATTTTAGTGTAATTCAATTGTGTTTTATCATGTCTTTTCAAGAAGACTTAAATCGAATTTTAATCATATTTCTTCTTTAATTTCATGTTTTTTTTAAGTAAATGAAAACCATTTGCTTGTTTTAGTTAATTTTCTTTCTAATCAAATTGAGAGCGCTTTCCTTCGCTGCAAAATGCCAGTTGTACTAAAATTTATATTATCATAAAGTACAGGTGATGATTATTCATATTCTATGTTGAAAACAGAATAAAAAAGGGCTGTTTTGTTTATTACTTCAATTAAAATTATAATTTGTTCCGTTTATATATAAAAACCAAGAGTTGCTGCCTACAAACCAATTAGACAATCGCATTAGAGCATAGGACATCGTTGTCGGCCGTTTATTGCTGTGCGAGAAACCATATTCCTTATTGAGTTATTTCTTATTTAATCTGTTTTTGTGTATCTATGATTCTTGTTTTTCGTATGTCAGACAAAATGTATGTAACACCTGACATATTCTTGTTTTTTGTAGCATATAGATATGATAAAGATTTTCAAACAAGTTCATCCAAGTCGGCTGAATAGTTTTTGAGTTAACCGATTTTTACATTTGTTCCTTAATTTATGGAAACCAGTGCATAATTTTTTATAATAATCCTTTGATTCATTAGATTTTGATTGTCTATTTTAATATTTTGCACTAATTAGGAAAATTTTCACATTTAAAATTTAAATTAGTTTGGAATAATAGCAGAATATCCTTTTATTATACAAATACAAATTAGAAAATAACTATTTTCAAAACTTCAATTCTAATCCAGAATTTTTATTCAAGTTGTTTGTCCATCTTACGTCGTTGGGAATTTAAAAAAGATAGCTCTATTGATGGAAAACTAATAACTATGTTATTGAGTCCTCTCAAAACTAATAAATAACACCGATTCGGGATCTGTCAACAACACATAACGCAAGACAGGCCTTAGAATCATGTCCTCGTTTCGTGAGGACCAGTTACCGTTGTTTGTGCGAATACCATGACCTAATGTTGTTCGAATTTTTATTCCTCGTTTTATGCTTGTTTGTAATAGACGCATGAGAAGCATCGACATATTTGGTCATCGTCAGGTTTCCTTTTATATACGCCAGGCACAAAGCAGTGGTCTGAGCGATTTTAGTTCGTTGGTCCCGAACCAGTTCAGTTTGCGCGGTCATTTGAAAAAATAAGCGCGTGCGCTGAGGCGCCATGAAACTCACTCTTGGATGATAAATCATTGCTTGGAATATCTTGTTTAATGCAATTAATGGCCACTCTTTGTATGAAAATGTTCTCATTTTCCCAGAGGCGAGGCTAGACTTTTGGGGACCTGGGGCAAATGAGGCTGAAGTCGCGCTATCCAAAGCAAAATTTACATATTTAAAATGAATATAATGAGGACAAAATATACTAATTCGCGTCATTTATCGGCTTAGAGCAGAAACTCATCAATTGGCATTTTTTCTGTAGCTAGTTAAATTTCCGTCACACAGGAACAACACAACGGGATATTGACGACTGTCCAGGATCAATCCGGCAGGGAAAGATCCGAGGACAACACTTCATAATTTTGAACCACGGTCGGTCGACGAGGTCAACACTTGAGCTGGCACCCCACTCCCCAGACTTCCATACCACGCAATCCGACGTGAGGACATTTGAGGCCACAACAGACCCCTTCCACACACGCATAAGACGGTCTTGGTTGAATTGAGTTTCGAACTTGCTAATCAGCGACTCTACTATCCTACCGCGGTCCTGGCATATTTTGGGTACACGAAAAACTTATTTTCAAGATGATGAGTAATAAAAAGTAAAAAAATGCACAGCACAATCAAAATGCTTACATGTGTTTATTTTTTTAACTAAAAACTAATATTTTGTCTTTAAACAGCTGTACTTTAAACAAGATGCAGTTAAGGAGTTTTTGCCCTAAGCCACAATATGTCTGCAATCAATTATCGACTACACATAAAAACTGTCAAGAGGCCGAGCTTTTAGGATGGCTTCTATTAATCAGTGTTCCAGACGTATAAGATCAGATAACTTTAATGCTTTGTCTCATATTTTCGGAACAGCAGTGCTATTGTAGGGGGGTAGATAAAAGTAAGAACCGACTCTTCTAATTCCTTCTATTCTCAATTTGGATGCACGAAAGGAAATTCACTTCGCGCGCATAACATTGGAAAATGCTTCTGTAACAAGGGAAAAGTTGTATTTGTAAACCATTAAAAATAAAAGTTTCTGATTTGTTGTTCCTTTTAGACACTGGCACTCAAGGCCCTCCCTCCCTTAGCTTTGCCACTGTTTTTCTCTTGCTTCCTGGTATTTGTGTTTTTGAATGTTTCACTTGCAAGCCGATGATATGTAATGTTTTTTAATGTTACAAAACCCAGAGAATTTCCTTTGGATTGTTGATAAATAATTTAATTAATCAATAATGATATCGAAAAGGATATTCCACTGGAGACAAGAATTGCACTTGGCTACTGTTTATTGTAGACAACAGAATAGCATTTTTTTGCGATTTGGAATATTCGAAAAAAGTTTATCAGGAAAACTTTTCACAACTTAATTTAATGTTCTATTCATCAGTTTACAAAAAAAATTTCAATGCAGAATACAATGTCATACTCTCCAGTAGAGTGCAAGCATCATCAGATTTCTATTCAAAATCTGAACTTGTTCTAAGTGAGAGTTCATCCAGTTTCAGAACAAAAGAAGCTGGAATGACTCATTGTTAGGGAATGGATATGGTTAGCGCCGGAAGGTGAAAACTGAATTCTTTTAATCAGTTGTTTGTGTTTTAGGTTTCACATATACCGATAACTTCTGTCTGTGTACTTAGACAAAGAAAATAAAACAAGCAAGTCGAAGACGAGATAAACAGTGAGAAGAGTCCGAATTATTTACGGGTGGGTTTGTATAGTTGAACCACGCTTTTATGCATTTTTTGGTAATGAATTTTGGGCACACACTTCGAAATTGAAAGTTTGCTAAAAATTTGTTTGCTCTGATGCTTTTGTAAATACTACCGGTTGTAAAAATAATTTGAATGAATTTCCCTTCTGTTTGCAACAAATACATATATGAACAGTATGTTTTAGCAATGCCATTTTGCGTAAAAATCACAAAAAATGCCCAACAAAGACATTTAAATCTACTTAATCTTTTATGATATACATTTCTATGCACTCGAATATTTGAGTCTAGCCGAAAAGATGGAAAATCATCAAAATCCCATCTCTGGTTACCATAATTATGTTTCGCATTATTACTTGTTTCAACAATTTAAAAAAGTTTATTCAGAAAGTTAACCTGAGTCCGGACAATATGTAATCCTAAATGTGTTTGTTGCATGTGCATTGCCATATTTTGATTAATCCCTCTTTTTGACGTAATAGAGGAAATTCGATCACTTAAGAAATATTTCAAAAGAACTCACTTAACTTAATCTCTTCCCCATTCGAGGATATGTTTCCAATTGGATATATTATTTAAGTTGGGTAAGAAATGAAACAGTAACTTGAAAAACACTCGGGGAAAAGTTTATTACACAATTAACTGCGTTAAATTTTTATTTTAATACAAATGTTTTTGTGGTTATTTTTATATTTTCAGGTCCATAATTTATAATGTTTGAAAAAAAAAAGAAAGTTCGTTTCCCTTGTGGTGTATTTCATCAAATGTTTAGTACATACAGGTTGTTTGAACATAAACGCCCTCACTTATCGTTCTTCGGAAATTGATTTCAGATCTACTTCTAGTTCAGAAGCTTATAAAAATTTTTTGTAACTATTTTTGAGTTGTTTTGCATATTTTGATGCTTCCCAGGAAAAAGGCATTTTTTGATAAATTTCTCTAATTTGTTTTGCCTTTTCCAGGGGAAATCTTTTCCGGCCTTGAAATTTTTGGGGATTGAACATTGTTTATTTAAAGTGAACTGTATTTCAGTGGAAGTGAAAAACAATTTTTCAATACTTTACTTTGTTAGCAGACCTTAGAAAATCTGCACGAGTTTTATTCTGCTTCACATTTCTAGATTGATGACATACGAGCCATGGCAAACAGAAAAATATTAGGTGAAATATTTTTGTTAGAAAACTTATAAGTTCTAATTTTACACAGAAAGTTGTCAAAAAATGTAAGTTCATTACTATATTCTTTTGTTTTCTGAAGTAGGATTTTTTTTATTAAAAACAGGGACTTTTAGTTTGGTGGAGAAACTACAACGAATTAAATTGTATTCTTAAAAGTAACTCTTCTCATAGTGGGTTCATTTTCAGCTTGGCCAAATCTGACCCCCTTGTACTAATATTATATATGGAGTGCTTACTTACTTCTGGTAATTTCATGAACCTCACTTTACAATTGACGTTATTTGGTCATTTTTAGGACATTTGTGACGTCAGAATGCATTTTACTGAAAATTTCTCGCACATTTTAGGTAATCAGAATACTATTTCTTATAACTATCAAAGTTTCCTGATAACTATTTTTCTATTACCTTTCGGAAGAATTGGTCTGAGTCTAAAATTAGTTCAAAACTGAATAAATACAAATTGCCGAAAATAATGAGACGGGACCAAGGGAAGAAAATTATAAAATGAAAAAATAGGGTTTTAAAATGTTTACCAAAAATGTTTTGTACATATATTTTTACCCTAAAGGTCAAAGTGTTTAGTTCAATGGTCTGTCATTTCCTCCTTCAATTTTAGGGCACTTGAGAAGCGTTTGCAATTCATGAAATTACCACAAATGTTCAGGTTCAAACTTCTCTTTGTTAGGTTTGATACATGGAAACCAAACGGTCCAAAAACATTCGCAGATCATGACAAATATATATATTCGGCCAAAGATTTGATTGAGACACATTAAGCAAATTATTTTAAACAACTTTATTGTTTCTGAGACTTCTTGTCGTTTTCGTCACGTCGCACATTTTGTCCTCCTTTATCAAACATTTTTATTCTTCTGTACCGAACCTTGAATAATGATAACGCCACGCCTCCTCATCTACGCCTTTTCAAACACCAGATAATCATGTGGTACCCTGTCTGGTCAACGTCTTTCATCTCACTGCTATCTCGTCGCAGTAATAAAAAGTTTTATTACGATTAAAAAATCAGTAAAAAAACATACCGACTCCTGCTTGAAGATTGAAAGATTATGGGAACTGACATCAGTTCCGCTTCCGGAAAGCAGATTTTTCCTCTGACTGGCCCACGAAATTCGGAGTTGACATAAAAATCTGCACTTTTTTATCTCCCTACTTCAGAATGTGCTGCCATTAAAATCCACAAAAGGTCAATGCCTCTTCTCGCCTCACCGGAAATTCGCGAGATTTTATCTGATCCAGCAACAAAATGGTACGATGAGTGGGGCATAACGTCTTTATTACTTTTTCCCCCAATGGGTCTCATTTCGATTCACTTAGTTCTGGTGTTCTCAAGTCGTGAAACGTGGGCGGACTTCCACAGCTTGCTAATTGTGTACCAAGTGAAATATAATGGACCCTGTGACACTTTCGACTGGAAATGTAGACGAGGAATTATTTGTTCGCAGACTTCATCAAAACCCTAAAGGAATCAAGTAAGAAAATAAAAAGTGCATCCACATTGAACTCACTATAACTTAGTTACCCGTGACGGTATTTTCCGAAGATAAAGTGAAGGATAGAATTCACAAAACGATTTATTTTAGGCATTATACATATTTTTTCTTCTTTGAACGTCTAGCTTCAAATGGTGTAGATGAATCTAATTATGCGTAGTTCCTTTTCCGCAATTCGATGAAGATGCAACTTCATTTTGTTTTGATATGTAGCAGGGTGTGCCAGACTTACATAATTGCGACGGATTAAAGAATTTAAATATTTTCTTGTGTCAGAGTTTTCCTTTTCGTTCTTAGCAAAATATTCATTTAAATTATTCTTACATAATTCTTTTATCTCATGCATTTTGCAATTCCTGCCGGTTATGTATGTTTATTTGGAACAATAAGGAAAAACAACAATTTAGCGATTCAATGGCAATGTCTTTTGAATGGTTTAGTGCCATTTTGAATTGTAGGGGAGATCTTTATACAACAGGACTGTATAGAGTATTGGCCCGGTAAATTAAACTATGCGCTCCACCCCACTTTGTTCCATTGCATTGCTTTTAATGTATTTGGTCTAGGTCTAGATTAAGTCTGGGAGTTCACCATTCTTGCTGGTGCTACTGATTCACCGTACGTGAACAAAGCCTATTGCCATTATTCTTTTTCGAGACTTTTTTCGTGTTATTTCATAGTTTCCCAAGCTGTTATGGCTCAACGCCCAGTTTCGAAGCCAATTTTTTTCGGCGTCCACTCTGGAAAACTTTATTTCAATAATAAATAGAAAATGTAGTTGTGCTTATAATTTTTGAATTTCACCAAAATGTCTGTGTAGCTGCTTAATTTCAGAAAGGCAATGAAGTAACAAAAGCACATAAACATACTAGATTACTCACTATTATTAGTAATTAATATCAATCAAATCAATGAAATTAAAACTAGTCACTTATCAGTAGGATGAGCCTGGTGTTATGCTACCAATTTGTCGAAGGAAGGCTCTATTTTCGTTAATAGCATCCTTAAAACTTCACACATTCAACTTTGCAGTTGGTTCCTCTTTTTAGATCAAATAAATGAATGACAATGCATGACTATAGTGAGTGTGCTTGTCAAGAGGGTAAGTGTGTCTATCAAGTGATTTCAAGGAAACATTGTTTGCTTGAAACATCTTTAAACTTTTAGTATCATCTTTTTGCCTACTCTTGCTCCTCACCGTCAACCTATTTTCCCTGGGTAGAACATTACCCCCTCCAGATAATTTCAGCACCCACAGGGAAGCGATAGCCCAGTCAAGTTTAAAGCCACGCCAAAAATTAAAAGTAAAGATGGAATAACAGAAAGAGTAAAATGTAATAAACGCTGTATATATATATATATATATATATATATATATATATATATATATATATATATATATATATATATATATATATACAGAGAAATCCAAAAATTTTAAAATCAAGAAATTTAAGAAAATTTTGAAGTGAAGTGTTGGTGGATGAGGGCGTCATCAGGGAGGAGCCTCACCCAGTCAACACAATATGGTGTTTTCTGCGTGTGATCGGCAGTACACCAAAAGTAGCTCACACACCCCTCCAAACACCATAAGAAAATAGATTAGGAAAACAAAACCAGGTACAACCAAGGACACATACCAAAGATAAGTATAATACAAAATTAAAATTAAAAAGGAGAAAACAAACTTACCCACATAGATTGACCTAAGCTCGACAACAACCCGCCGCAAACTACATGAGGACCGCCAACAAATGCCACTCACAACCCCGAAAAATCAACAAATGAGAAATCGGAACCGCAATTCCGACACGGAACCCCGACTCGAAATTCCGATTTGGAATTCCGACCCGGAACATCGGAATCGAAAAATATTGTTCAAATCCAGTTTTTTAAATTGATAGTCAACAGGAAAGTCTCCGAAATAAGCTATTAAATAATATTAGTAATCTTAAATCTTTCAAAAATAATCTTATAAAAAGAGTGAGGGTATTTATTATTAAGAGGTGTGTTAATGAGATTATTACATTGCAAAAGAAAGTTAGATTTAGAGTTGCAAATTTTATTGAAACGCATCAGTTGACCAGCAATTGTATTATAATAAATTTTTTTAGAAATATTAGAATCCCAATATATTAATTTAAAAACCGGAAATTCAAAATCATCTCTCTTATCATAAATATTAATATCAGTTTTATTATTTAAAGTGTATATATTCAGGTCTAGAAAGACGGCTTTATTGTTATCTGTGTGAATTGGTTTTTAATAAATATAATTCATCAGGGTAAATCGATTTCCAAAGGTTAACAAAATTGGTATCATTGAAAACAATTAAATCATCAATATATCTAAAGGCAGAATTAATTTGTAGGTAAAAATGTTTTCATAATAATGAAGAAATAAATTAGCAAGAATGGAAGAAAAATTGGAACCCTGGGGGATACCCTTAACTTGAATAAATAAATGATCACCGTACCGTTAAAAATAAAATTGTTATAGATACAGAAGTTTACCAAATATTCCCAATCCTCAAAATCAATAGTAAACAGATTTTTAAAGTATATATATATATATATATATATCCATTCTCGTACGTATTCTCTTGTATTGATCCACGGTCTGAAATCTACTCCCTCTCAGAGATGATTTGAGCTTTGCCAAAAATCTGAAGTCGCAGAGTGCCAAATCTGGGCTGTAGGTTAGCTGAGTCACCTGTGTGCTTTTATGTTTTGCCAATAAAACCCTGCTCAAGATGTGATGAATAGGCGGGTGATGAACCTGCCAATCACCAATTGCCTATAGCTGCGGCCGTTTTCTATATATTGAGTCTCTCGGTCGGCGAAGAACATGAAGTTAGCACTCCTTATTAATTGTTTGACCGGGGATGAGTGCTCCGTATTAATTGTTTGATCTGGAGGTGAGTACTCGTGATGGACACCTTCACAATCAAAACACACTGCCATCATGATCTCGACGTTGCTGCAACTTTGTCGCACCTTTTGGGGCGAGAGAAATTAGGTGATTTCCATTGGAAAGACTTCGCAATCATCTGAATAGTTTCTGCGGATGAATTTTCAAGTTTAACACAAAACTCAATGCAAATTCGTAGCTCTATTCGCTCGGTCATCATAGAACTCAAGGGCGTCTAGCACCCTACGGATTTGACGAATGGGTTCGTGACTTTTCACGCATGTACAACAATGTCCTCTCTCTCCTCGGCTGCCATGTTACATCAATGCCACACAAACCTTTCTCGTTATATTAGCAATGTCTGAACAATCTTGCCGGACAGATCTCGTCTACCAAATCACCAACTTCGATAGACATCTAAAGTAATACAAAATACGTAAATCAAAACTTAAGTTCTTATTTTGACTTTATTATCATGACATGGAAGAATATTTATTACCTAGAGGAATATAACAGTCATATTTGAGAGCATTGTTTGTTTAATAACAAGGATGTCTCTGAAATTGCTGTAAAGGCGCTATTTTGAAAACAAAATAAGAAATTTGCAGCCATATATCTTTTTTCCTGCTACAAAATTTTTGTTCCATATTTGTCGGAATTTTGGACCATTTAACTTCTGAAAATAAATTCAGAAATTTTCCGAGTAAAACAGACCTAAAAAATTGGTCTCAAAGAAAAGCAAGCACTGATTAATTTATGGAAGGTAAGCAAACGAAATAATTTTACATAACTATATTATTTTTTATTTGAAAAACTTTTATGTGCAACATGAAGGAAATGCTGTCAAAGTGTTTTGCAGATCGATTAGGGCTGGCAAGTCCTTCATATGAAGTTGTAATTGACAGTCAGTAAAAAAAGAGAGATTTGAGTTTACTCTACAACTGCCTCTTTTAAACTTTTTCTGACCAACAGGAGCGAAATTCTCACCGGCTCCTTTGCATACAAATTCATTACATTACATCTTATTAAATTAAGTAAAATAATTGAAATTTAATAACCTGTTTCAATTAAATCGTATTGAATATATTGCAATTATTTATGTCACACTAATTGTATTTGAATTTGTCAATTACCATTTGGTTTAAACAAATAACATTTCAATGAACGTACATGTTTTGTGATACTATTAATGAGAGAAATTAGCTTGCTTTATTAGTTCTTCGAACCAGGGCACATTCGAAAGTAAAAGAATGGAAGAAACTTGCATTTAATAACCAGTGAAACAATTTTGTTTTCTGCAATTTGTCTCTTCTAATAACTAAAATAGAAATTTATCGTCCCATCTTTCAGCTCATGTCACCTTCAGTTTTTCAAGGAGGCTCCTCAGGCGTTATCTGCCTGAGTCTATTTTGAGTGATCCATCCAACGATATTGAATTCATAGCAACACAGTTTTATATAATATCTCCCCAACAGCAAATACTTTATTATTTCTTTATTTTATATCACGGAACATCTAATATCTCGCAGATCATAGAGGGTACCAGAGCGCGGTCAAACTTCACGGTGGAAAAAGCTACGGCTCCCAAGGGAGCTGTGACGCGCACCATGAAAACATCTGTTTTTACAAGTCTAGTGGTAAAAGAGCTCCACAAGAAGAAAAATGTACATGTTCCCCTGTGTGCTTCTGTCTTCTTCACTTCCTCTTTCTCGCGTGCCCAGAACTCGAAATCCGATAATTATTGCGACCGCAATTCACATCCACTTGTGTGAGTCATCGCCAGAACTCGTGGAAGAAGTCGCCGCTCAGTTCACTACCATTCTCAGAAATGGAAAGGACGGAATTCTCTCCAACAGAAAGTGGACTAATGGAGGAAGAAAAAAGAATGCAAATATCTATCTCCGTAGTAGGTCAGGCATTTTCCACTCTTGGGTTCTTAGAAGATTCTCTATATCAGTGTCTCAACCGCTGCCCGATAGCGGGCCCTGACAACAGGAAAATCAGGTCGTGAGAGTTCTCTTGAAATTACTAATTTTAGTTTCCTAAGCACTTTTATGAATAATTACTTTTTAGAAGAAATATTCTGAGGAGAATAACATTCGTGAATATGTCGAAGATATGATTCAGAACACTTAAATAACATCTGCAGCGAATGTCAGTGACCAATCAGCAAGGAAGTATAAAGAAAATTTTTCCCACTGAAATTGAAAATCAAGGCACTTTGTACAGTTCTCGAGTCTAGTAATTCGGAATACTGTTTCTTCGCAAGTTCGTGTGTTTCAAAACCCGACTGCCGTGATTTTTTAAAAAGTAATAGATTTGCAGATTTAAATTTTAATATGAATGTGGCGTCATGAAATGAATTTAAGTTGGGATAGTGAATTTAAGCATGAAAACAGCTTTGAAGCAAACAACACAGTTACTAAAATTTAATTTACAGTTATCTACAAAGGTTAAACAACTCTAGGCAGAATTCGAGGCTAAATGAAAGTTAATGTAAAAATAGTTTCAGTCCCGGGGTTCCATCGGAGCAGAAAAATTCTGCGTCCATTCACTTTCAAAACTTCAACGGGTCTCTGGTCCAGGGGTCAGTAAACCAGGGCACCTCCTCCAGTTATTTGTTAACGAATAGGGTCGGTTACCAAAAAGGGAACTGTCGGTTACCAAAAACCACCCTTTGACTCCATATTGTCGGAAACTTTCCAGTCATTTCGGGAGAATTTGCGACCAGTTCATGTTAGGGAGGATATTCAGGCCCTGAAGAAGAACCATGAGAAGCTACAATGAATAAGAAACAAGGGCTTTATTTAATTTTGGTGAAATTAAAATTTAATTTTTTGTTAATATGCACATCGTGTTCATAAATGTGTAATATTCTGTATGATTATGATGGTGTTGCTCCAGTGCGACCTTAATTAAATACCTACCTGTATGGTTATGCCAAATTAAATATTAATACTTATGTTACTTTAACGAATAAACGAAACAAAAATTGGAAATGTATTTACAAGTAAATTTGTGGGGACGGATTCCTCGTCTTAAGAAAAAGAGAATTTTCCTGATCGCGGTCTCACAAGGGTTGAGAACTATTAATCTAGAATCAAGAAAAATGGTCCTTTTTTTTGACAAATTTAAAATTAATATACATAAAATGCAAGTTGAAGGCCAATATTTTCCAGATTTCCATACACGTGGATTAGGAAACAAAATAGACGATTTTTTAAATGGGATGGATCGGGTTGAAAATCCCACTTTATTGTGCCAGTTTGGCATGAAATAAAATTTAGAATTGCTGTTCAATAACTTCAGTGCTGTTTATGCAATTCCGTATTCCTGAAAATATTAGACCCCGAAAACGTATCACGGTAACAGCTGATTTTAGGTTATGGATTTCAAGGAGAAAACGTTCTAATTTGCAATGTTGAAATCGTCTTTGCTCATGCACGTTATCGGTTTTGCTTTATTTCATCTTAAAAAGCGTTAATTAACCGCTTCTTTACATTACACGAGGGGTGTCCAACCCGCGGCCTTGGACAGCCAGTAATGCTACACCACAGGATCCCAAAGCAATTTTTTTCGTGATTCGAAGATCTGTCTTTCCCGAGAAAAGCATCCCTCACTACACAGTCATGTCTTATTCAAGTCATCGTGTTTTGGCAATATGTACATTTGTGAACAATCATCTTCAAGGATAAAGTATCCTCATAAAGAGTATAATTGATCAAAATTTTCTGTGACGACCATCTTTAGAACTCAATAAGAATTATAACTACTTCCATCGAATTAGACATTGATGCTTTAGTTTTATAAAAACGAGGTCAAATATCCCAATAGGCTTATGTTGTCCTTTTTCAATGGTATGTTAAAAATAAAAGTCATTTTGTTCCTTATATACATTAACTATAATACATTTTACATGAGGCCTAAGACAATTACTCTGTACTCGCCCAGGCAAGTCCAAGGCTGAACACCCCTGATTTTTAGAGCTTTAAACTAGTTTTTTCAACACTACATTCAGATTTAGTATAATTTCAGTATTAAAATTATGTAATAAAAAAATATTTGTTTTATTTTCCTGATATCTATGATAAAACTTAGCGTTCGGGGAAATTTAGACAAAAAAGTAAGCTGAACAGTATTTCTTTTAGAAATTTTTTCGACCTTTCCCACTCAAGGAGGAAAATACACTGCTGGCCACCGTAAATGCAAATAATATGAAATTTACAACATGCATTAGCGGAGGTGAGATATGCAAATGATTAGAATTTCAGCGCAGACGCACATCACGCGCGCCTGTGGCGCCACTTCAAAGCGCTATTTAAGGCTTGGAGATTTCGACGATTTCAAGTACGGCAATTGTGTTTTTCTTGTGGTTTTTTCAAAAAAACGATCAATTATGCCTCGTAGAAAACAGCGATCATCTTTTGATCAAGTATCCGAGTTCGACAGAGGAAGGATAGTGGCCTACCGAGATTGTGGATTATCTTTCAGGGAAATCGGTAGTCGTGTTGGACGAAACCAAACAACTGTAATGCGGATATGTGATCATTGGATGCAGGAGGGTACGACGGACCGACGTGTTCGATCGCATCCACCTCAGTGCACCACTTCACGTGATGACAGGCATATTGTGCGTATGGCAGTGACGGATCGCTCAGCCACATCACGAACCATAGCACAGCACATTCAGTCTGTACCGCATCATCCAGTGTCTGCGCGTACCATTCGACGCCGTTTACAGCAGAGTGGTCTGTCCGCAAGACGTCCATTGCTTCGTCTACCCTTGACGCAGAACCACAGACGTTTCCGCCGCCAATGGTGCGATGAAAGAAGGATGTGGACGGCAGAATGGAATGAAATTGTCTTTACTGACGAGTCACGCTTCTGTCTGCAACACCACGATGGTCGGATTCGAGTCTGGAGACACCGTGGAGAGAGGATGCTGAACAGCTGCGTTATGCACCGCCACACTGGTCCTGCACCGGGTATTATGGTATGAGGTGGTATTGGATATCACTCTCGCACTCCTCTAGTACGCATTGCCGGTACTTTAAACAGCCAGCGCTACATCTCCGAGGTGTTGGAGCCAGTTGTCCTTCCTTACCTTCAGGGCTTGCCCACAGCCATATTTCAACAGGATAATGCGCGACCACACGTGGCACGCATTGTCCAAGGGTTCTTCGTCAATCGCCAGATTGAATTGCTTCCCTGGCCAGCTCGCTCTCCCGATCTTTCGCCGATAGAAAACATGTGGTCCATGGTTGCTCAACGATTGATCCAGAATACATCCCCAGCTGCCACACCAGATCAACTTTGGCAACGTTTGGAAGCTGCTTGGTCTGCTGTACCCCAAGAACACATCCAAAGTCTCTTTGAATCAATGCCGAGGCGTGTGGCAGCGGTGATCTCCAACAATGGCGGCTACTCTGGCTACTGATTTTGGCAGGAACCACACTTCACAGAAGTCTATAAATTTAATCATTTGATACTTGGTCAACATGTTATCTACAAAATAAATTTTGTTGTGATATCTCTTGTCTTTCTTGGTGTTGCAATTTGGGTGGCCAGCAGTGTAATTCTTAAATACAATATAATAAATCAGAATCCTATTTTCAACACTCGAAACAATAGTTGGCTTGGTGTATAGACATAAAATCACACACATTCTATCACATTTATAAAATCTTAATTAAAATGTTATAATATTAAAATATCATTGGTTCTGAAGAAATATATAACGATATTTAAACAATGATGGTTATAAACAATGATGAAAATGAAACAATCTCTAATTATATTTTTTAACAGTGTTATGCATTATTTGGTGAAACATAACAATGGATTTTGTTAAAACTTTCATGATTACAATGCTCTTTTTCGTCAATCGACATCTTTGCTTTTGTGCCTGTAATACGTATTTTGCAAAGCTCTTATCATTTAGACAATTTTACGAAGTTTCTCATTTAAAAGCTTTTCGAGACAGTTTCTTGAGAAGTCAACTTCATCCAGGCTTCATATTACTATAATTTCTTTTGGATTGAAAGACCGATGAGAAGCTGTTGCTCCTTGTCTTTGGAACTATCAATGTAAAGTTCACCCCTTTTTCTGAATTTCTGACTTTTTTAGTATGATATACTTATTTTACCAGATTTCTGTTGGCATAATGGAAAGTATTTACACTTTTTGAAAACGTTTGAGTAACATCTGTGTAATTATCGATCATATTTTGTAACTATTACCAGTAAAAAAATTTAAAATATTAACATAAATGACTAAAAATTTCTATCTTGTATTGATTTATGTCGACCCATAAGGTAATGTTTCTCAACTGCCGGGTACCGGCCATCAATTATACAAAACCGTAAGAGTTTCTCCTGGAATTCGTCCTTTTTGTTTTGAAAGCATTTTTATGATGAAATATTTTTAGGCGAATAATATTCGAAATTGTCGAAAAGTTCAGGTCCAGAACGCCTAATGAACATCAATGTAGCAAATGTCAGTGACCAAATCAGCAAGAATAAGAAAAATTTTCCACTGAAATTGCAGATCAAGGCAGTGCCCTCTCCTTGTATCCGGTTTTCAAATCTTTTTTCAAAATACTACTTCTTCACAAATTGCTGGTTGCGTTCAAGTGCTTGTTTCGCAACCCGAGTGACGTGAGTTTTTTAAGCAATGGGTCCACATATTTAAATTTTAGTATGAGTAAAAGACCGCGGACTTAGTGTAAGTTTCAGTTTTAAGAAATATTGTGTTGAAGCTGTTTGCGACACAACAAATACAAATTTTTGATGATCCGAATGGAATATGTCAATAAAAATCAGCACCAATTAATATAATGATGCTGGCCTGAAAAAACTACAACACGCGATAAGATTTCATAAGTCCAATAACTGATAATTTATTTAAATGTAATTGTTTATTTGTCCCAACATGCCACATCGTATATATAAGCTTACGAATACTCTATATGATTACGCCATACTTATTGTAGTTTAATGCATGAACCTTAAAAATTTGGAAAGGTATCATCTATGTTGTGACCAAGTCTAGAATAAAAAAGAATTTACGGTCTCGCAAAGGTTGAGAACCAATACTCTATATCTACCCCTTTTCAAACGTTTTAGGTCAATGCTTCCCTTTCCAGCATAAATCTCTACAGCTACCTTGTATAATTATTAAATTTTAGTAATTATTATATATAAATTAATCGAATCTTAATGAGATATTTAATCAATTCATCTACCGACCTTGGACTTTTTGAAAATGTTAAAAGTAAAATAATCAATTGTATTGCTCTATTAAACGATACTAGTGGCAGCGACACTATTATCGTTTAATAGCGCATAGGTGGCATATTGTAAGAATAAAAGTGGTTGATCATTGGAAGTTCGTGACAGCACGCCGAAGTGGATGGTCATTTTTGTATTCTGCCGCCTCGAGTATATTTTCGTTTTCGATATTTCTAAACGGAAGAGGATTGAATATTGATTTTGGTACGTAATTAATGTTAATATAGCGTAATAGTCATGTGAATTGAAAAAAATTACCATTAAGAAACATTAACAACAATACTTGCTTTTAAAACAAGTATTGTTGGCAATGTTGGCATTACAAAAACTACCAAATAGTGATCTCATTGGTTAATTTCATACCCAAACACAGTTTTCGTGAAATATGGTTTACAGTAAAGGATTTTGAATTTTTTTGGCCACTGAACACCTATTATTTTATGGGACATAGATTATCGGAGCACAATCTTTCTAATATTTCGTTTTGTGAGTCATAAGGTATATGAGTTAAGGGGTTTATTCTCTGATTTCTGAATGAAATTTTGTTCGATGTGGTTATAAAACATTTTAACTTCATAAAAAAACTTTATTTAAATAATCAATAAATCTTGTGTGATTGCTGTATAGAATTTATTCGGCAATCAGATTTATGATTTGCGAAATTTTTTTTTAAAAGCCGTTTTATATCTTCACAAATAAGTAATCAATTTTAAATAAAACTAGCCTTAGGTTTGGTTTTCTTTTTTAAGAAAATGCCTAATTTATTCACCTACACATTGGGGTGTGAAGAACTACAAATACGTTATTTTGGTTATTTTGATTATTTTAGTCTTATACAATTGAATAAAACAGATGAAACCACAGTGATTTTAACTGAATATTGCTACCGTATGTACCAACCTGTTTTTAAAAGAATGGATTTGAGAATATCAAAAATAATACATATAATCACAGTAGATGGCAGCACGAAAGGTGTTTGGTAATTCTTAATTTGTAAATAACTGTTTTTTCTACAAATTAGGGTTTTTCAATTTGACAGCCCTTGTAAAATTTTCTCCAGAAAACTCATGTATCTCAGTAGCTTAACCAGGGAAAATAGTGCGAAGGTAAACATTGAATTTTTACTTCCCACTTTTTAAACTTCTATTTTTCAGACATTACCATAAAATAAGCTTTAAAATTCAATTCAATATTTCTTCTTGATCAATGTCAGTTTATCATTTTAAGTTGTTCTCTTTCTGAATGCAATAGAGCAAATCTACTGAGTCTACCGTGACCTATGGAGGCTTTCACATACTAAAGTAAGTTTTTAATTTGCATAATTTCTCAGAGTCGGTGTTGAAAGTTACGATGTCTAGCAAAATCTAAATATCAAGTGTGCAAAACGTTCTCATTTCAATTCTAGTAGGGTGACATTCGAGGGGTAGCGAAATAGTTGTTCAATCATTTCAAAGATGGCCATGTGCAAGAGAATGGTTTTACTCATTGATTGACACTAATCAGTATAATCACCACGCAGACGCGTACCCAACAGTTTTATTTAGAGGTATTGAATTTGTGGTCTGATACTGATGTCATTCTTTTAGGGGGATACCTTTCTCCCTCAAACTTAGAATAATCGGCTGGCTGATAAAATAGAAAAAATATTTTCTTAACATTTGCTAACATGTATGGAAAGTGTAATGATATCTGAAAGTAATGCCTACAAGCAATGTACATTAAGAAAGAAAACTGATGAACTGGGTGAAAATCTCCCTACAAATTAAATTGATTGTAATCCTGAAGCTTTTATTGAAATCTAGATATTATCTTAACATATATTTAATCATATTAGGAAAATAAACCTGTTTATTTACGATTAAGTCTGTTCCATCTTTGTTACAAATGTAACAATTATTTCGGAACAAAATTCAAATGTTAAATGTGACAGTTATTTTGGGACAGAGCGAGTTTTAAATATTTTGACGGATTACCATTTACAATTAATTACATAAATTTAACTATCAAATATTGTAGAAGCGGTAGCTAATATTTGTGACCAAAAATGACGCCAGCGTTGGAAAGGTTTTGCTGCTTTCGACAAAAGGATTTCTGCTTTGCATAAAAGACTACACCCAAACAATTTTAAACTCAAAGTGCTTGATGGAGACAGGTCAAATTCTGAAATCATACGTTTTCGAACGATCACTTACTCGCGTCAACTGGAAAGATATCTATCCTTATCATAGGATAAAGAATATATATTTGGAAAAATAGTTGTCCCTTTTGACAGCATTGTAACGACAAAGAATGACATTTGCAATTGAGATAGATGAAGTGTGCTGAAAGAAAATTGTTCACTTTCCTTTCCGCTAGGAAGAACATATTCGTGTGACCGGTTAAAGCCTAAAGCTATAATCTTTTAAATATATGTATTCGCTTATTGTCGAGGACATCTACTGAATTCGATCGTTAACTTGTTACAGATGAAGATAATCTTCAGGAATCTGTCATAGGAACAGAAATTTGAGAAGTTCTTTCAACTGTTCAAGCAATTTTAGAATAAACGGGTCTGTTAAAATATGTTGAATGTCAGACGTAGGCAATGATTCATTGCAAGCATAGTTTCTATTAATATATTATCATAATTTAGCATACAACTGGTTTTGGTCAATTGGTTATGTTAAAGTATTCATAGTCATTTTTTGATTTTTATATTCTTTTGATCATAGATGAGTCAACGTAATTCAGCTGTTCAAATTGAATATAGCTCATAATAAATTAATACAAACGATATTCATGCAATTATGTTTCTGAGAGTTATGAAAAAGTGATAAAGTTTCAAATATATGAAGCTATACTAAAAGTACCCCCTAAAATATAATCTTCCTCACAGATAAGTCAAGTAACATTCCAGAATATAACTACCAGACTCTACCAACTCTTTTCACCTGCTAGTTTTTGTCATTCTATAGCTATATGGTCCCCAATACATTCTTTCACGTATTGAACTTTCCCACCTAGCTAACTATGTCTTTAAACAGTCTCATTCACTTAAGTTGTTTATTCTTCATTTTCCGATCGCCCTGTGCATTCTATCACAACACTTGAGATGCACGTGCAATTTAATAGAAACCCAGCCTTTTCTGCCTATAAACTTCCTTAATCGATCCTATAATCCAATAATTTTCCTCCAAATCCCTAACCCCCTAGTGGATTAATTCTTAACTATTCTTTCCCGAGCAGCTTAGAAGGAACAACACAGAGCCATTTCAAACACCCAATGACACTCAATACAGAACTCCTCCATATACTCTGATATGTTTACCGTTCCAAATTGGATTTTGATAAATTCTGCGTCTTCCTGGATATTTCTGTCTCAAAATTGAACCTGAGACAACGTAGTCAACACTACCCCCACAGACGGCTGGATAACTCGAATGATTGCCTACCCACTCCTACGATTTTGACTTCTGTTATTGTGACATATATTTAAAATACTGCAATAAAAATTTCGCAATTTAATTTGAACTTTTGGATTCTTCGATTGAAGCGATCGCTATCTTTTGAATTATACATTTTTCAAATTAATTTTATGATGAATCCAATGGAATCCTTCAGCAGGGTTTCTCAACCGCCGGACTGCAGTATCAATTTTACCAGGCCGTGAGAGGTTCTTCTGGAATTTTGTCACGTTTGTTGTTTGAGCATTTTTTATGAATAGATATGTAAAAGTGAAAATTATCTGAGGACAATATTCGTGAATGCGTCGAAAAGCTCAACCTAAGTAACATCTGTACAACAAATATTAGTGAAGAATCAGCAAGGAAGTATACAGCAAATTTTTTCACTTAATTTGAAGTCTATCCGGTTCTCAAATTTAATAATACTGAATACTGTTTCTTCGCAAGCTCCTATTGCTGCGTTTCGAAACCCGAGTACCGGGATTTTTTAAAATTAAAATGCCAGCAGATTTAAATTTTAATACGAATAAGAGACAAGGAACTTTGTTTATTTTTAGTGCAAAGAAATCTCGTATTGAAGGTGTTTGTGACCCAACAAATGGAAAATTTTCCATTGTTGTTTTCCACAAAAACAATGGGACCCCAATGGGATGTATCAATAAAAATCAGCACAAATGTAATTTAATGATGTTGACCTCAGAAAACTACAATACGCTATTAGATTTCATTAGTAATTTAATGTAATTAATTGATTGATAATTCATTTAAATGTAATTTTATACTTGTCAACATCCCAAAACATATACATTAGATTATATTTACTAATATTTATACTATATTATATTTAATATAATATAGTATAAATATCCGGCGGTCCGGCGGTTGAGAAACCCTGTTGAAGGATTCCATTGGATTCATCATAAAATTAATTTGAAAAATGTATAATTCAAAAGATAGCGATCGCTTCAATCGAAGAATCCAAAAGTTCAAATTAAATTGCGAAATTTTTATTGCAGCATTTTAAACATATGTCACAATAACAGAAGTCAGTAATTTTACTATATTATATTTAATAAGAGTATATTTACTAATGCGAAATCAGTAAATATACTCTTTATGATTATGCCATAATTAATTACTTTATTGGTCTAATGCATGAACTTAAAAAAAAATTAATAAAGGCATTTAAGAGTAAATTTGTTAAGACCAGGTCGTTGTTTTATAAAAGAGAATTTGCTGGGATGCGGTAGCACAAAGGTTGAGACCCAATGTACTAGAAAATTCTGTATTGAAGAGAATTACCCAACACTAAAGTTAATTTATGTTATTGCGAAAGAGAGATGTTTGTATTAAAACTTTTAGGATACTTAAAAAACAGGACTCCGAAATAAACACAAGCAATACAATTTATTTACATATCACAACAAACGGTACAATTCACAGGAAATCACAAAAATAAATACAGTTATGCATAAAAAGTATTTTACAAAATATAGGCCTATATATTCGAAATATTTTGTACATGAAATTCGTGGACAACTTCCGTATTCGATGCGAATTTGAGTGAAGGATAAAAGAAATGTTGGCAGCTTCACGAATCGGGAACGCAAAGAAAATTACGAAATATCATCCTTAGTATATACATTCAGTTGCTGGAAAGCATAGATCCGTTGTTTGGGGTCTGAAATGAAATAAAATAGTCTCTGAAATATGCACCTAAGCTATTGGAAACACTGGATAGGATAAAGGTACTGAATAAAACTAACATTTAAAGGTGCTATTTTAATGGAGGCTCAACTTTATTTCGTGTTATCGTGTTTTAAAGCTAAATAAAGAGAAAATTCTGGAGTTGAAGTAATGTCTCTCTATCACGAGTACTGCCCCCGTCCAAAGTCTGTACCTGTCTGTTGCCGTAGAAACGAACATCATCCCATTTTTTATAGAATATGCTTGAAAAAATGTATTCAATTTTGTCCGGTAAAGGTACTTTCCACCTCCAACATTCCCAACAACTTCAACGAAAACAAAATGAAATTTAGATATCCACTAGTCATCCCCATGTTCACCCAAAGTCAATACTCGTATCCTGGTATATCCAAACACTCAGTACTTAGAGTTTGGAACAATAATTGTTCCAAATTCCAGTATTCTGTGAGTAATAACTATCCAAAATCCAGTACTCCAATTTCAGTACTCAGTGAATAATACTTGTTCTAAATCCTGTAAAATCCAAATTCATAGTACTCACTGGTAGGTTAGTAGTTAATTAACGTCACACTGGAGAAACAACGGGCTATTGGCGACGGTCCGGGATCAATCCCTAAGGGAAAGATCCAAGGACAACACCTCATAATTTTGAGCTTCGGTCAGATGACGAGGTCAACACGAGCTGGCACCCCACTTTCCCAACTTCCACACCACGGCAACGTGAGGATATTTGAGGCTACGACAGATTTAACATGCACCAGCCCATGTACACGACGGTCTTTGGCTGGACCAAATTTCGAACTCGCAGTCCTCCGGTTGCTAATCCATTGCTCTGCAAACTGGACTACAGTCGTCCACTCAGTGTTTGGAATAATAATTATTCCAAATACTGAGTACTTATTCAGAATTCCAATACCTACTTGAGTACACTACACATTAATTCTAAACATGCAACCGATGGGGAATGATATGTACACACATTATTATTGCGAACATATGCAATTTGCATTGTCTTGTTTAATTACAAATAGCAGTGAAAACAAACGCCGATTAAAATCAAATTACGCTTTCCTTTCAGGTCTCTCCCATATCTGTATAGTTTAAAAGGTCTATTTTAAAGTCAAATTTTATTATTTCCGCTTAAAGAAGGACGGTACTTACTGTTATACATCAGTGATAGTCACCGATGGGTCCGTGATAAGCAGAGGACTGGATCTTGACATTGGCTGGATTTTGATTGGCTGTTCCAGGTTCGTTTGTCCTCACTTTGGCCCTGAAACCATGTTCGTCGGCAACGTAGTCTACCAGCCTGTGGATTCCATGGGCGTCGGTGAAACCGTAGCTTCCAATGACTTTTTTGCCATCGCTGTGTTCCTTGCGGTATTGCTGGTTGCCCAAGTGGTCTTTGATTTCGTAACCAAAACCGTATGGATGGGGAGGGTACTGTAGGAAAATATTGCAATGGGATGAGACAGTTACTTTTTTTGTGTATAATCTTAATGATACACCGCCTTCTTAAAGTCGAACATAAAACAGCAAAATATGATATAATTCTTAAAATTTTTCCTCGATTCATTCCAAATTTCTCAAGAAAGTAGATAATTGAGTTATTCATATTAAAATCTAATAATTTATTTTAATCTTTAATGGCCACTTCTCATTTCGTACATTTGGGGAAAGAAAATTCAACTGCGCACAGATGAGAAAAATGAGCTTTATTATGGAATGGGCACATTCTGACTTTGATACAAGATTGGTATTAACGATTCAGTTCAGGTGATCCAGGGCAGCAGAGAGCAATAATTGCCTTTCCTCTAAAAGGACAGTTTACAGTTCTTATAGAGAAGGTATAGATGGGAAGCGACAACTTTTCTGAGGGCATCCCAAAGATTTTCGATTGGATTGAGATCAGGAAAATTCTCTACCCTCACTCTCAAAGTACTCTCCCGAAAGCTTTATCTATGTGGAGGAGATTTGTGGTCCATCAAAAAGAAATCAGGGTCGACTGTTACAGCATAAAGTCTCACATAGGGTTCAAGGACTTGGTCCTGATACATTTCACCAATCACACTACCGTCTGCGAATATATGGTTCAATGTGGTATTCCAATAGAAATGCAGTCCATATGATCACATTACCACGACTAACGGCGTGCTGCTCTTCCACACTCATTCTCAGAATGAAGAAAATCTAGTTCAAATTAATTCTAAAGTTTACTATTGTACACGAACTAGCCATTTATATAGTATGTATAGCTTGCATATTCAACGAAAAGTCAATTTCTATCGTCTGGTCATTTTATATTAGAATGTCCTACTTATAGCTCACAGACAGTTTCATCCAAAGAAATACAAGCATGGTCTCTATATTCAAGAATATTCATTCCGAGCTTAATTTTTGAAAGGCTTAAGATCTGGAAGAAAAATAAATACACGTTTTAGGCATCCAATTCTGCTTAAAATCACCCAAACTCTTCAGGACTTGATTAAAAGCCCAGCATTCTTTTCGAAACCTTGTAACAAAAATTAATATTTTACAAAAATGTCCCTAATATTTTAAATGAATTAAAAATGACTTTACTTTGAATACTTTTAGTTTAATTTTTTTAAGTGTTTAATATTATGGCAAAAAATATATGTACAATGGAAGCGTAAAACAATGGATTTGTTAATTCCCTAACTAAATTTTACATTCCAATTTCTATATGAAGTTGATGATCCATCTAATCAGTAGACAAGCTCTGAATCTTTCAATATTTTAAAGCTACAAATTAACACACTATTGCTGTCAAACTATTACTTACTGGATCTATATATAATTGGGAGAACCGGAAGTTAATTTTTACGTTAAGCATATCATTCTTCTTTCTTTTGTTTTTCACTTACTATTGAGATTAATTTCACTGTACGCCAAGTTAGTTTACAATTTACTCTGGCCCCCTTGTACTCTTTGGGATAGAATCCTAGTCTCTGCAGATGTTCGGTAGTAGTTCGGAATTCCCTTTAACAGAGATAATCCCCTAAACAGAGAAGCCATAGGTCCCGGGCTTATTAACCCTTTTGTAGCAAAAAAGTACCATAGAGCGACAACCAACTCAAATTGTAATTCCTCCAAAAAACCTCCCAACCCTCCTTAAAAAAATACTTATTTTGTGGAAGTTAATAAGTTTGGTGTCGCCATCTATTGAATTTTGGTTGAACTTCTAGAGTGTGATGATCGAGTATGGAGTAGTCTGGGAGAGGTGAAAACCGCAGGCGGCAACTTCCTTCAAACACAATACTATTAGGAACGGAGAAGCCTTTTAAGATACACCCAACATTAAAAAAACATAAGCGATTTGGCGACTGTAAAAATTCCGGAAATGACTCCCACCGGATAGTTAGCTTATAGTGATGAATTGTTCTTTAAGGCACTCCATACTTTCGGCTCACTAACAAAGACGTGGTGGAGTTAAGAAAACATTAATTTTGAATAGATGTAGTATTGAAGAAAGTGGTCTTTCATTTATATCAATATTGATGATGTTGACATGATAATCAATACAAAGTTGCGACAATATCTAACATACAATGTTTTTGTTAAATCTAATCTGCTTTTCTACTCATTTGTCAAGTTCATAAAATCTTGTAATTTCAGTTAAATTGTTTTCCACTGTATCTTTGTTAAATAAACTTACTTCTGTAAGCCCCGTGTTGTACTTCTATGGTGCACGGGGAGTTTGCTTTTGTTCAATAAAAAAAAAATCTAACATAGAGATGTTTGAACCAGTAATATTTTTTGAAAACACTTAAGTACAAACTAAAGTTAGACAAGAATAAAGATAAACGGTAAGGGACACAGTTCAGTAAAGAACTAGGGAAACCACTCTACTTTAAAGCGAACCTTCATGTGTTTATAATTTTTGAAGTTGTTTTACGAATTTGATATAATATGCAAGATATTTAAAGTAGAATGAAAACTTATGTAATGCCCACAAAATGTTTCAATATTAAGTATAGCAATGTTTTTAACATAGCTGTTCAAACGGTCACCTGACTTAGCGGTTGTGGTCATAGTGGTTGACTGCCACCCAGTAGGGGCCGGATCCGAATCTCAGTTGTTAAGCTCATTTATGTTAGTGATTGTCCTTGTTAGGAGTGACGACGGCTTACCGAGTACCGTCAGTTCATCCTTTGTAGTGCCGAAGGCCGAAAAGGTCAGTGGTTAGGTTTTAGAGAAAAGTTCTATATTTTGCTTCTAATTGCAGTAGTTCACGAAATTTTCATTTTTCGACTAACATATTTACGCTTGAATGTCTAAGTCATCTTCGTTTTTCAGCGTACGATGTTAAGTATAATTAAGGCAGCAGTAGATTAATTCAACCATCACTATGGTGAAAAGAAATGCAACAAATGGATTACTTTCTTATAAAATATAACTAGAAAATATTTTACACGGGTCCCACACAGAAGAATAAGAACGTACAAAATTTTCAAAATTATACTGAAATACTTTGAAACAAAACCTAAATAGCATCAATAAAAATGACAAAATAAAAACGTTTCCCCAGAAACTTTATAAAGCTGGAAGAACCATTGAATCGATCTTCTCAAGTCACTTAAGTCCAAAGGCAATCGCTTGTCGAAAGACACTAATCTATCGACGAAACTAACCAGGGAGTGCAACCAATTTGATTAGAGCTGCGATTTACGGATGGTGAAATGGTTTTAATTGTTCAGATTTGTTTCATTTCAGCATTTTAGCTTTGAACTTTTAAAAGTGTGTTCACAAATAATTTCAAGGAATATCGTACTTTTGATACCCGTATAAATAATTTGAATTTTATTTTTAATTACAAAGCAACACAAAGAAATTGTTTCAAAAAGATTTTTTAAAAGCCACTTTGGTGGAAAATAAGGGAGGGGTGGATTTACTATTGTTAAGTTTATTATTTTTTTTGTAAATCAATCAAAATTATTCCTATTTTTGTTCGATCGGTAAAATATATAATGCACTTTTTGGTGTGCCCCAGAATTTTCGTAATTAGTTATTGTGCCGTGTGGTGGAAAAGGTTAAAAATCGTTGGATCAGAGCATCGAAGTTTTCAGACAATGACCACTATACTTGGAATAATAATCCAGCCCCTTCACTTCGTATCCTTTATATTAGTTCATGCCACTTAAGGCTTTTCAAGTCCACATAAACGAAAGGATTCTCTGAGAGAACGGCTGGAATTGTTTATGTGAGAGAGGAAACAAAGTGACTCGAGATTGGTATAGACTTGACTCTGAAATGTTGATTTATAGTCAGAAGCATGAAATGATATAAAAAAACACCTAAAGTTGATCTATGAACGGTGTGATTGCCACTCACAAAAGGAGGTACATGACCTTAAAGAGTCTTTATTCTCTTTAATACGGATGCGATATCTATTTATGGACAGTCTGAGGAACAAAGGATGTGCGATTTGAAGTTTTATTCAGACTTCTTTTATTGTGCTAATGATTTAAATTCGGTTGTTTGAGTTAGCTATTATTATCGCCTATTCTCAAATGTCGTTATTGTCCGATACGATTTCGTGCACGAGCCGATTTTTATTGCCACTTGAAGCCTTATTTTTGAGGGTAAGATTCAACACCAGAATAAAGTGGGGGGGGGGGGATGATCGAAGAAATAATTGCCTATGGTAGATGGTTGATTGGGTTTTATGGCAAAAGGGCCATATTTGGTCCAAACAACGCCATGTAAATGAACATGCACACAATGAAAGTTTAACTGATTCAGAAGAGAAAAATATACCGATGGTAGAATCAAACCTGGAAGAAATCGAACCTACACTGTCTACAACTATTAGGTTGCTAGAATAATGGGGAAATCTATGGAGCCATTACACAGTCAGTTTAGTGAATGTTCTTTGTTATTTTCAACGCATATGATTAGATGGTCACATATTACTGTCTCCATACATATAGAGTCTGACGACGTTTTAATTGTAAGATTTTCAGGAGAAAATATGTGCATACAGACCAGTCTGACAACTCCGATGAATATCCGATTCTCTGGTGCAAAATTGTGCAAGAGAATCCGTGATACACATCGAACTTTTATTGAATATAAAATTTCATCGATTATATTGAATAAATATCGTATATAAGAAATAATTACAGCGAAATTTTATTGAATATATTAATCGATTACGGTATTAAATATCGTATATTAAGAAATTACAAATATTTCTAGATATTTCACTAACGTACGTGTTGCAGAAATTGACATTATTTGTATGTTGATGGAAGCAAATGGATATGAAGGCAATATAAAATCAGCCGCTACGGGGTTTGTTCACCAATTTTGCCACTATGTTTAAATATCCTTGACGAGCTACGAAGCTGCATAATATAGCTAAAGCTCGACGCTCTTATGACATTCTTCAGCAGTTTTATTAAAGGCAATGACAAACCAAAAAGACCGATCTCAGTGCAAAATGAAAATGTGAGAGAATGTGCAAGCCACACATTGGTCAAAGAACAAATTGGTCATGAAACAAATTGATCAAGCAATAAATACCGAAGAGGGTGTGTTCAGAAGTTAATTGTGGCAGCATGACAGGTATAAACTTCTGACATGAATTTTTTTGGAAATATAGCTTAACTCTGGTAAGACGTACGCGAAATGCTGTATTGTATTTTGACTAATTTTGTTTCCTTGCAAGTATGAAATGTATATATAGTTATATATTGATTTCAGAAAGGTATGAAATGTAACGACACTGCCATCAATAAGCACAAGCAATTAAGAAACATCTTTAACGCAGATGCTATCGCAGTCTGCTAGTTTATTATAAACTATAATAAATGTTTTATATAGTTTTATTATAGCTCCCCATAGAGACCCCAATACCCATTACCACGATATCGAGGTCCGATGGTGAGACGAAAATGTTTTGTACTGTAATATAATGATGTTTTTAAGTTAAGAATCTGTTGATAGCTTTTATAATAACGAAGCTGTACAAGTGTACAAAGGAAAAGAGAAAAGTGTATACATTTGTGTAAGTTGTGCATTGAGTTCCTGGAATAACTTAATTGTATTTCACTAGGGGTCATCTGGAATCACCATCAAACCTGAGGAGGGGGCGGGAGAGGATAATCTGTTGTCCGAAGGTGTCAGAGCCTAATTTTTTGTCTGAGTCCATTCCGAATGTAGATCTGCTTGGTCACTAGTAGTTTTGGTCTACTGGTAAGTTATATATCACACTGGTCAATTATAGAAGTAACTTTGGTAGCCTTTGTTTGTTTCACAGACTCTAATACTGCAGTTATTTTCATTTTAAACTGAACAATTTCTCAAGAACAAAGTTTATCGTTAAATTAGTTGGCAAATAAAGTGACCTTGTATTTAAATACGATGGCAAAAGAGCACATTTAGAGCAAATTTATTTAAAAAATCAGCGTTTATCATAAAACTTTTGCAGGATAAACCAAATGTATTGATTAAAGAGTTTTATTTTTATACAAAGAATATTTATTTATTTATTATTAAATAATTGAAATAAACTTATTTACTGCACAAGTTGCTTTTTTAAAGTTAGCTTTTCCTGTTGAAAGAATTATGAACAACCAGATTCAACCGAATTTTGTATATTTCGAATACGAATTGTGAAAAATTTTAAGAGCTAAACGATCAAAATGCAATAAACGTTTCAAAAGTTATTGCATAGAATAATATTTATGGTTACTACACCATTATTTTTTAACACAAATTTCTAACTTATCATTTTATTTCATCAGCCTTAATCCTATGATCAAAAGAAAATGGCACTTTTGTAATTACGGGAAGAGAATTACGCTACATAATCATCTTCGCATGAAATTTCGAAAAGAATAATTTCCTCCTTTCTTGAGAGAAGCAATGCAAAGCGGAAATCCTACCCTCTGCTCGTTTTATCTTTCTGAAAAGCAGGTAAGTTTCGCTGACTTTTCTCTAAAATGTATCTAAACGAATTCTTATACCTTGGGTTCATATCCTCCTCCATATCCGTTGATACCATCATCGTATCCTGGGTATGCGGAAGTCACCAGGACAGCATGGAAGACAACAACAATTGTGAAAACCTAAAAGAAATAGTTAATCAACTTTCATTCACTGGAATCTAGCGAGAAAAATCAACTTATTTTGGAATTAATGGCTTTTTATTTTATGAAGGTTATTGAATACTGAAAGTTATGTATAAAAATATTTGAATTATTGCGAAACATTAATTTGCTTTATTGCTTGCTTCGAAAAAACTGATCCGAAATACATTTTGACATTTGAACTCTTTATAAGAGTATACGGTAATTAACATTCAATTAACGTTTAGAACAGTTTATAGAAATGAATTGTAGAATTCGTATAGGATAAGCATTTTTTAAAAAACATTATTAAAAACTTTTGCAATCACATAGTGCAGATTTGTGAAGATAAAAGATCCATTTTAAATATCATTCTCTTATATAGTATTATTAAAATATCGGTATAAGAATTTTTATTGTCAAATTCAGATTTACTTCAAGTAATCTATAAAAGTTTTTCTTTGAATGGAGTTTAAATTTTTGAGCATATTTAAGTTCAATTTTGCCATTGAATACTGACTGTGTATTCTATTTGTCTATGGTTTTAATATATCGTCAACTTAAAGTGAAACACTCTAAGTGAAAAAACAGTTCTGAGAGAACGAAGGAGGAAAATCTCCATTCCTAAGCTTTACTCACAAAGTGAGTTTCTTACATTTTATAGGGACCAGAATTATAACAAAATTATAATTCCAATTTATTCTCAACATTTTAAAGTGTTTAAATTATGCATTTAATAAAATATTTCTTTATAAATAATTAATATACATTAACCATATTCTGCTTAACCATATTAACCATATTTGAAAACTAGGGATTTGATTGAAGATACTATACGCTTGTAGGAAAAAAGTATGAGTTTTAATTTCCAGAAATTTTATGCGGGAATTGAATTAAATTGAGAAATAATCAATTTAAAGAATTATACTTAACATCGTATAGTTATGCATTATGTTTAATCCTTACCATTATATGGTTAGTTAAAAGATAGCTCAAAGATATTTAAAATTTCATGCTGCAATCTTAATCAAGAGGTTTTATGAATATTACATTTAAGCATGTTATAATTGACTATGCATGTAACACAAGAAATAATTTAAAATTCATTAAATGTGCAAGAGATTATTCATTTCTTGGATTTCCGGAAATAAAAACAGATTTTCTTTGCAGAATTCTGAATTTTACAACTATGCGAAAAATAGGGTAACTTCCTAGAGGCTGGTGCTTCAAGAAAGCCGGTAGGGTTTTGAATAGAAAAAGGTTGTAGCATTAGACAAGGAAAGTTTATTTCACACAATAATTTAAATGCTTTCGTCATTAGAAAGATTATAACAATGCTGCACTATTGCTTCAAAAACTTTTCCTATGGATTTGCATTCTTTTCAAAAGAAATGAATTTCACGACATTACATGATAATATAAAAGTACATTCCTATACTAAAATATTTTTTGCTGCTTGAGTACTTCAAATTTCGACCTTTGTTGGAGAAAAATTTCAAATCACAGCTTTACTCAAAACTGTAGGGATTTCGTTAAGGTTTTTATGAAATCCCCACATGCTTAAAAATTATATCAATGCTACACTCAATCATGAAATCCGAATTTCATGCTTAAAAATCGTATCAATATGCCGCACTATTCCTTCAAAATTTTTTACTACGAGTTAACACATTCTTTTGAAAAGGAACGAATTTCACGCGACGCTTTACGATAATATGAAAGCACATTCCTATATTAAAATATTTTGCTGCTTGAGTACTTCAAATTCCGATCTAGTGTGGAAGACTATTCAAATCACTTAATTCATAAGTGTCGGGATTTCATTAATGTATTTTAGATGACAACACTAAGGAAGAAAAACGGCTTACTTGAAGGTATGACATACTGCAAACTGCCTGCAATGATAATCTTTTAAAAATCCTTCTCAAAGATGCCTCTTCAGTGAGCTCTGTGAAGCGGTATGGGATTTTAAATACACCTCCATCATGTGGAAGTGACTTTATATAGAGAACTTTAGCGTGCGCGCTCATGTGGAGAAAGTATAGAATTAGTAGGTCAGTGGTCTACCGTTAGGGGGCGGGCTCTACATACTCACAGGTGAATAGTGTTTTAATTTTCTTTCCATAGGTTCCTGAGGTGCTATTGGCACCCTTTTGTACGACGGGGAGGGCATTGTTTTTTCTTTTCCTTGTTTCTAAAAGCGTGTTTTGTGATCAGTTATTTGCTGTTTCTGTAGATTTTTAATTGGTATTGGAATCGAAGGCGAAAGTGGAAATTGCATCTGTGGGCGAAGGACGGAATTATTTCGGTAGGTTGTTTTGATATGTGCTCTGTTTGAGTACGTGTGGGGATATTTTGAATGTGGCGCAGAACCTTGATTATCCGAGGTAATGTGGTCCGAGACCACTTCGGATAACCAGAAACTCGAATATTACGGAGTACGTAGGATACACTAATATACGTAGCATACAGCCTGTGCTCTGTTTGGGTACGTGTGGGGATATTTTGAATGTACCGCAGAACCTTGATTATCCGAGGTAATGTGGTCCGAGACCACTTCGGATAACCAGAAACTCGAATATTACGGAGTACGTAGGATACACTAATATACGTAGCATACAGCCTGTGCTCTGAGTACGTGTGGGGATATTTTGAATGTACCGCAGAACCTTGATTATCCGAGGTAATGTGGTCCGAGACCACTTCGGATAACCAGAAACTCGAATATTACGGAGTACGTAGGATATACTAATATATGTAGCATACCGTCGTTTATATGTAGTTACACAAAACAGCCTATACAAAATACAGAAAAAAAATGAACAGCGCTACATGTTACTACTACAGTTACTTAAAGACTTATAGAACGCAAGAATTAAGAATAATCTATTCTCGGTAGGTAGGTATTTCAATTAACGTCGCATTGGAGCAACACAATGGGCTATTGGCGATGGTACGGGATCAATCCCCAAGGGAAAGATCCGAGGATAACAGTACGTAATTTTGAACCACGATCAGATGACGAGAATCTATTCTCGGATTTGTGTGACAGTATGTATTTATTGTGATAATTTTGCAATAAATCTGGACGTGAGGTGCATATTCTTTTAAACTCCCTTGAAAAAGTCCATAACTGTCTTCTGTTTCGTAGCACTTTATAGCCTCTGTTTTGACAACCTGCTCGAATGTTTATTTAAAACTTTAAAATGAACTCGTTATGAAATTCGGCTCGGATAACACGGGCACTCGGTTAATTTGAGCTAAAACAATCAAGGTTCTAATGCTAAAAGTATGTACTATTGGTTCAAAGTTATGGCACAACCTATGATATCATGAAGATGATATTTTGTATTTCAGGGTGATTTTGTCGAAATTTGGTTCAAGAGAGCATGATGGTTGCAACCAAGTAAGTAGGTGGGAAGTTGAATTTACTTCGCACTGGAGTAAAACAACGGGCTATTGGTGACGGTGCGGAATCAATCCCGTATTCAATCGAAGGAAATACAAACAATTTTCTTAAGATTTTAATTGTAGAATGATTTGTTTTACTCTACACACAGTGTAGAAGTTACACAATATATATTCCACACGAACTTACTTTAAAACAGTTTGAGAGGAAGATTAAAGTGATGTGGTTCAATGTAAATATTGTATCTACAGTTTTGGAGTGACGTGTTTGTTTAAAATCCGTTCTCTTTCAAATTAACAGGCTGAATTATGTGTGTATAACTTAACCTTGAATGTCACGAGATTTCCGAGTAGTGTAATATTGGTTTTTAGCTCACAACGCACTTATAATGACTAAATAGCCACATCTAAATAGCCACATCTAAATAGCCACATCTAGACAGGAAACACTCTACTGGTATAAAGGAAGTCAAAACTGATTAGAAATCTTACAGAGAAGACTGCATGTTGCAGAACGTATATATACGCGTGAAGCCCCTGAGACGATTAATCTTGCTTAAATAAATGACTTAATATTTTCCACATAAAGTACAAAAACAGGTGAATGTTTAATACATACAAAATTATTTCAGTTGAGGAAATAAATAGCTCTGGTGAAATAAGATGGAGACTGCACCAAAGCAAACATTTTTTGTCGAAGAATTATGTCATCTACTGCTGCGTCTAGGTGCTACAGGGCATTGTTTGGAGCGTTTACAAATCGTTAATTTAAAAAACTTCACCATTTGCAACTGTGATTTCGCAAGTTAAGAAGCATCACACGAATTTCTAGATAGCTGACTTTCATCTAACATATGGGGCTGCCAATGGAAACTGAAGAGCTTCTCAAAGATTTTAAGGTGGACGCTTTCCCAATAGGCGAGTGCCGAATCGTCAAGCCTTTTAGTGTTTGCGCCGCCAGCTGTGGCATTTCAGTTCAGTAGGCATGATGCTGGTCTGTCGAGAAGTTGGAGCACTCCAGAAATGGAAGAAGTTATCCTACGAGAGATTGAGAGAAATCTAAGTACAGCATGCTTTAAGCTTATACGGTACACTATGAGAAACTCTTCCGTTTCCACTGACTGCCCCATAGGTTAAATGCATGTTAGCCATCTTTGAATTTTCCATCAAGTGAGAAAAATCCGCGTTGTGAATGACAAATTTTGATAAACGAACAAACAGCGCCCTCTGGCTCCTACCTGCAATAATTGCGGACATACATTCTTTGGCAGAATATATATAGTATATATTTTTATGTGCCCTACAACACTTTAAAGCTGAACCTGGGAATTTCGAATTACCCTGTATATTGTCGTATATATCATCATATACTATATCGTGATCAAGATATATCGTTGGCAAAAGCACGAAACTGCAAGTTTAGATTTTTACCACCATACATTTTCTAAGTAATTCGATGTTTTATACTATGCGAAAGGCACGAGTCCCAATTCGTAGAACCACCCAAGATTAATACATAAACTTTCATTGTAATTCCTCCCCTTGTAATGTCGAATTTTAAAACGAGTTCTCGATTTTGTAGTTTCGGGCCAAAGGCATAGTGCCAACACCAATTTGATTGGAATCTGAGATTGTTTTCCCTATTCTGAGGAAAGGAAGTGAAGTAAAAATTTAAATGTTTAAAGTAAATTGCATTTATTTCATATTTATGGGCAATCCAATGACTTTCCAATTAAACTAATAATAAGAAAATGTTTACAACTTGGGAGAATAGACGTTTGAATGCCCTAAGGAGACTTGAATTTATTCCTTTTCTCAAAAGATAATCACCATCATAATAAGAAATAGGACTAATGGTAAAGTTAAAGTAGTTACAGCCTATGCGTTTGAGTGAAAAAGGAGATATCGTCAGTTCCAGCAGAAACTCATTAACTGTCACTTTTTCGGCGACACTTAATGCTTATTTTCATGGCGATGAGAATACACTTCAACATTGTAATCTGTTTGAAATACATATTACATAATCCAAATGCTTATAATTTTAATTTTTTGACCTAAAAACTAACGCCGACAGGAACAAACGGAAGTACAGTAAATTTTTTCATCAGTTAATGAGTTTCTGCTCTAAGCCGACGATATTCAGAGCATATTCTATGAGAGATTCTGTCAGTTCAATATAAACAGCATATCTCCTTGAGACTCAAATAAGTGTAGAACTTAAAATAATTGGCAGGAATTTATTTATTTTATCCGAAGGCTATCCAAGAGACTAATTTAAGGTTATCAGAGAGAGAAAGATGAGAAAGAGAGATATAAAGAGAGAGGGATGGGAAAATGAAGAAATAGCATTTGAAACATAATTATCATATATGCATATAATTTACGATGGCTGCCGATTTAAGAATCGAAATAAGTTTTCTATGGAACTGAATTCTTAATTTGACCTCGAAAACCAAAGTATTATAGATCCTGTTACCTCTACAAATTAATACCAATCTCAACGTCCTATTATTTCGGAATCCAGTGTACACTCCCCAAACGTCTTGCCATTTTCAATGTTCACGCGCAAGCGCTACCCCTCTCTACTTCACCCCTACTATCCTTTAAATATGGATCTAAAACCTCTATCCAAAAAAAACCTTTTAATAATTAGATTATCATTTATAGTTTGCAAGATATAAGCCACTTTTTGGTCCCTAGAGGTTTCGTAGAAACCCCTATACCCGATCGAATTTTAAGACATATTCACGTCAAAAATTGAGTTACCTAGCTCTTGCATTCAGATGATATTATGTCGCGAACAAACTCAAAAGTGTTCCTCAGTAAATCTTTACTTAATTTATTTGTTAGATCCTTTTACCTATTGTGAACAACGTGGTTATATTTATTTTAAAATCGTTCAATTCTGCGGCATAAATTATTCGTTATATGAAGCATCCAATCTTTCAAAACATTACTCTAAATGTAAGATCCATTTTCGAGTTATAGTTTTAGAAAACTGATTATTTACTATTAAATCCAAGTACCTACAAAATTACGCAAAGAATTCATCTAAACCATTTTTTATTGCTTTGAGTTGCGAAAGAGTGAAGTCCATAAGTCTGTTACACAGCATTAGGAGGTCTGAACACTTTCTTCGGAAGCGGCATTAACCCGAGTCAACGTTCTGACCGTAACAGAATATTCGCGTGTAATACGAAATGCTGCCATCCGTATAGCGCTAAATAAACGAAATCGGTTGTCACGGAATGTCCAGGCGACCGTGACATGGCATGATCGTCAACTTTTTTGTTCTTCCTCCAGAAAACAAAAGTGTGTACACACAGCGTATTTGCGGAATTCCCTACGTTTGATGAAGGGCGCTGTAAATATTCATGGTCTTTCTTTCAGGAAAATATATCAATACCTTTCGTTTTTTTAAAAAAAATATTAAAAAACTAGAAAGGGGAAAACAAAATTTCTTCAGTATCCCAAAACTACACATGACAAAAAAAAGCGTGGGAGCTTATTTTAAATGAAATTTTATTATCTGAAATTGATCATGAATATTCATTGCTGTGAAAAATAATTCATTCGTAGTAAATTTTTGAAATTTAAGGAAGCTGACTATGATTTTCTAAGTTAAGATATTGGTAGACAAGGGAACGAGTAAAAGCCCCTATGCTTTTGGTTTTAGTCACGTGTGTTTGAAAATTTTTTGGGAAGAAAAGAATTTTATTTCATTTTTATTACATTTTGAAGTAAAAGTGTGTTCTTAAAAATATTTTTGTTTAATACTTTTAGCCTAAAATTTTAATTTTGATGTTAGTGACGTTCTTAAATAGTGTTCCAACCAGCAAGCTCGGTTCATGTGTTGGACATAGGATATTACACACATGAACCGAGGTTGAGTACATCATTAACATCGAAATGAAAAATTTCAAAGGAAAATCCATAGAAGGATAAATGTCTGAATTACAACTGAGGATCCCCGTGCTCAGAGACGCGAACTAATCAATGTTATTGATCACCGATGGTCATAGTACCGAGCTGATGACATGATATTGATCAATACCTTCCTGCTATTCAGTCCTCATCGTGTTGACTACAACCTTGACAATGGGTGCTGTAACGTTAGCGACATGCATTTTTTAACCACCCCATGCAATTCAATTCTTCGCACGTAGCACACTTTAAGGCTGGACGGGAATCAGCCACAAAAATATGAACTCTACTAAGACCTTTTCATAGATATCTTTACTGATGGGATTTTCTGACAATATGAAAATACTGTGTGTGTGAGGAGGTCACCTCCAGTTTGATTTCTACTATACATATTGTATTGTCACCAGGAATACGTAAGTGTTCAAGAAAGTGTAAGTTTCAAGTCGATTGAACGTCGGGAATCGGGTTAAAAAACGATCACAAGATTTGAATGTAGCAGATAAAGCAAGCTAAATACAAGTCTGTAAAAATTATGAAACTGCAATGCTGTATTCAAAATCAATGAGGAAATATGTGTTATATATCGAAACAAATGGTCATTTTCCAGACAAAATTCCATCGAGTAGTTAATCAACTTATAAAAAATGGCGATAAAAGAGATTAATAAGAAGTTTCCATAATTTGGCGCTAAAAACTTTTGGGGAATAGCTGACACTAAATATAGGGGCAGATGTGATATTCTTTTTCATTGAATATACTCAAAATTACTTCTGGTATGGGTATTGATTTAATACAAGGAAGGGTAGTTGATACAATTACGTTTAATTATCAGAGAGAATCAAATGTATCAATTAAATATAAATTTAAGTCTTAGGAAAGAAATACCATTGATGGATATATAATTAAGATAATGTAACTGGTAATAGAATACACATCGCAATGGAGCAACACAACGGGCTATTGTCGACTGTCTGGGATCAATCCCGAAAGGAAAAATTCGAGGACAATACCTCGTAATTTTGAATCACAGTCAGATAGGATATCTAATTAAAATTTCCAGTATGCTACGAGAATGGAAAGAAATGTCATTTATAGCTAGATTTTGAGTATTATACGATAAAAGTGACTGTGCTTATTTTATTGTAAGTCATTGGAATTTAATGCAAGAAATATATTTCTGAAGTAATATTTAAACGTATCCTAAATTAATACAACCAATAATGGTGATACGTGTAAATATTACTATACACAACTTAAAAGTATCGTGAGTATACATTTCTAATTTATCTATTCTTTTCTAATAGATAAATTAGAAATGTATATCGTGAAAGTTTTAATTAGAATATTATCGTGAAACTATATAAATTGTTATTTACTAAGTATTGTAACACGAATAAATGATATTTTTTATTTATCACCACAAATAGTTTTTGGTATTCATTATAAGCTGTACGAACATAGCTTTATTTTTTATAGATTATATTTAATACAGGGATCCATTCAGCTTCCATGAGACTATGCCAAGATTTTTACTGTAGTGGTATTATTTCACAGCAGTTTGTGTTGTAGTGAAGGACATTTGAATACATTTTAGCTTAAACACAAGGGTATTTTAAAATATGTTGAATCAAAGTGTCCACAGGTTACAACATGGTACTGGCAATTACCCGGCGTTGCTCAGGTTGAATTGGTGAAACGTAGATTGAAAGTGATGCGAATATAATTACTTTTCTGTATTATAAAATAATGCAAATATCAAAGAAAATGCAAATACAGAAGAAAAATATAAGTGAACGGAAAATAATTTTTTGAACTTCATTTTGACTTTTTATACAATGTACAATTTACTTTGGACGAATACGTATGCAGGCTTTATTCATCCATATAATCTATTTCCATATGTCGCACTATAGCGTAAGATAAAACTACAAAAGATGATAATAAGGTGACTATTTCAGAAATCGGTTTTGAGTGTGGGAGTGATTGTGAATACTCTTTAAGTTCATTTCTATAAGAATGACGAACTTACAGCGTATTATTGCATTCAGTTTTTCTATCAATATCTTTGATTTGTGCCAGGTATGCGATATATATATATCAATATGAATGGATGACAAATAATATTGATACGATAAACACGACTAATTTCTTTGCAAGCAAATACTTTTTACTTGAAAACTCCATTGCATAGGTGAAATAACAACTTGTTTTAAAATTTATTTTAAAACTATTTAAATTAACATTTTTAAAATTAATTTTAAAAAATTAGATGTCCTCAAACAACAAAACAGACGAAAACAAAGTTAATCTAATACAAATTTTCAAAAAAATGGAAGGTCAATTTTTCAACGTTTTTAAAAAAGAAAATCAATGTTTACAATGAATGTTTGAGATAGCAAAGCTGCATAAGAATATAGCTTCAACTCGTAAAATACACAACCTTGATGAAAATTTTCAACTTTTCAAAAGCCTAAAAAATTGCCACGAAGAATTGATTTAAAACTGCATGCCAGTTGGAGAAAAGCGAATTTTAAATAAAACTGCTGATCTTGGAATAATATTATGAACCGTAATATTATTCCAAGATCAGCAGTTTTATTTAAAATTCGCTTTTCTTCAAGTGGGCATGCAGTTTTAAATCAATTCTTCGTGGCAATTTTTTGTCAGTTCGGTATTTAAATGGAAATGACGTGCCTATTTAGAATGATAGGTGTTGTTTTTTGACTATTCAAGACAATCCAATAGTATAATTTGAAAGTTGAAAAATAAATGTAGGTTTTACTGATTTTAATTACCTTGTAATGGAAACCTACGTCAAAATTAAAAAAATCTTTGCAATACCCGTCTTATTTTAACGCTAGTATTATTTTAAAAGGTTTCGTTTTGTACACTTGATTTATTTCCATGAAACGGAATTCTATAAAACATTGTCTTTTATGAAAAGTCGGTCGAAATGTACACATACCGCCAAGAAATTAATCCATTTTTTTACACCAAATTAATGTTCATAAAATGTAACTCCTAAATAATTTATTTACAACACAAAACATTGAAACACGTAAATGTTAAAAATGTTCAAATATGACCGTATCATTTCGCTGTCTTAATACAGATACATAACTTCAGAATTCCATATAAAATTAGAAAACAAAACATAAATTCTGGTTTTGTTAGATACCGAGTAACAAGATAACACTCTTATTATTAGTTGTTTTCCGCTTGCGCTTTTCGCATTAAATTGACTCATTTCTTTACAAAATGCAAGTTATGAAAAATTAATGTTTTTAATCTTCATGTCATCAGTCAAATATTTATAAATTATTGGTATTTTTGAAATAAACAAAAGACAAGTTCAAGTACAAATATTAGAATTTAAATTCTTTAAATATAATTTTTTGGAAACAATTGTTTTCTAGTAATACTGGTAAAACAAACAATCTCCAATTGCGTACCGCAATCGTAATAATAATCAATGACATTCCTATGGGGATTTTGAATTGTTAATCACTTTTCTTTCACAGTAAAATACAAAGATCACTTAAGTGTACGGAAAATAATTTTTTTTAACATTGTTTTAACTTTTACATAGCTTCTGCAATTTACTTCGGATTGAAATATGTATACATGATATATCCATCCATATAATCCATTTCATATTCATCGCACTTCTGCTGTAAGACAAACTACAAATTTTTTTTCTAAGGTGACTTCAGAAGTCGTTTTAGAAATGTTTTTAACTACAACATATGGCTACACGTTTTAATTTAAAGTAACCTATCTTATTTTAAAATAATTTTACTTTAACCTTATCTGTCATTATAAAATAAGAAGTTACATATCTTACTTAAAAAGGTTTTGTTTCGTATATTTATTTATTTTTATGAAACTGAATTCTACAAACTATTACATATTCAACCAAAGATTTAAGGAAAGTTGGTTGAAATATCCATAAACCGCCAAGAAATTACCCATGTTTAGTGATACTCTGAAGAAAAAAAATCATTAAAATTACATACGTCGCACGGATATCGTCATTATTTGCATAATGACGCATGTGAACAGCCGTTACAAACAAATAAAATCAAGGACTACGAAATTCATTGTCAGTTTTGCCACTTCCTTCAAATGTGCTTGATTTGAGCTGTGGATCTATTACCGGAACAACTTACCATTGTAATGGAAGTCTTCACCAATCTAATGATAGAAGGTATGAAATCTAGAAGATAAAAAACACAAAGAAAATGTGAATGAATGCAAAATAGTCTAAAGTTTCAAAAAGTACCGAATCGCCTTTGAACAAGCTAATGAAGTGGAAGTCAATTGTGGTCACATGACTGAGATTTTTTATTCCATACACTTTATGGAAAATATGAATTGACACCAGTTAAATACACGAAATGCTGTTTTAAACGCTTTGATGATTTTTTTGATTTGGTGGATGCAACGACACTCATCAACAGACATGAGCAATAAACTTAAGCATTGATGCTTATGCACGGGTCTTATAGTTATATGATGCTACTCATCGAGCTACTAGAAACAAATTAATTTAATGGACTTTTTCAGTGTCCTGGCAAAAACTACTGTACATATTTTTCAACTGATGACAAAACTCTTACAAGACGGGATTTGCGTGTTTGCCATCGCATAAATTCTTGTCTGAGATCAGTGGCGTCGCTAAGGATGGGCTACAGGGGATACATTTCAAAAATATTTATTTAGACATGTAGTTTTTCTTAAAAAGGTAATGTTTTTATAAATTTTAAGCACAATTTTGTATTGTCACAGAAATATTTTCCAGTACTGCGTGTGTGAAGTGAATACTTTCATGCACTCCATCTTCGGATGCAACGTTTAAAAGTCATTCCTTCCTTTCATGTAGCTTCCTGTATGCGTATTACTTTTCACCTATCCCCCTGCATTCGTATTACTATTAAGATAAGAGAGAAGAGACAAATCACAAAAAGTCTTTTATTACAAACATCTGGAGAGCACAAAACAAATAAAGGGGCAGCTTTTCCTACTTCCGTCCTTGAAACCCATAAACAGGAACCATTATCATAGCTCAGTCGTTTGCTCGTATTTATAAATATTCAATAAAAATTGAAACCAAAAAATTAATATTGGAAGCCAGTGATTTCATAAAAATATACTAATTAATATATATTACTCATCCTTATTATCATTTTAAATAGCAAAGTTTGTTTTGTGACAGAATGCGGCATCAGTCTCATTTGACCCTGGTCCCCAAAATTCTAGTTTCGCCCTCTGACTGAGATTCATAAGTAATAATAAATCTGACAGTCTTGTACTGGATGATGATTAATTTTCAATTTCCCAAGCATTTCCAGAACAGAGCGAAATCTATTTATTTCGCACTTTCACCAAATACATAATTCATAAAGGAAGGAGGCACCGTTCCAGGTACCGTAACGATCTCCAGTCCTACACGCAATATTCCCCTCTTCATTACGTTCATCCTCTAACGAGCCAGCTCTCAGCTCAATCGAAAAGAGAAATTTATTTTTACTTTCCACACCACTCGCCATGTCTTTGCCGTTTTTGTCACGGATTCCTTTGCGGCCACCTCGTTTCCACCCCTCCGCCATTGTTGGGACTGGAACTCTCTGATGAGCTCAAATGGGTTCTCTTTCACACGAAAAGAATACGGCGAGGAGAAGAATCTAACAGATAACATGGCCAGTCCTTTCTCTAGATGAGTCCCTCGAGTTAACTCTTTCATGGCTATTTAAATAAGAGGTCCTTTATCTCCTTTGCTGGTTAATGAACTTGGGGAGCTTGTAGTTAATGGAGGCTCCGTCCTGTTGAAAGCAAGTCTGAAGGATAATGCTAGTAAAGGTCACTCACTAGGTCGCTCGGATCCTTTGTGTTTCACGCCCTGATGGTTCCGAGATAGCGGAACACCGAAGAAAAACCGAGCTTTAAATAGTGAGGTTTTAATTGTTTAATTCTGGGTATCTTTATTTATATCGGCAGGAACTGTATTGGCCGTTTCGGGAATCGTTTGTTGTATTGGAGCAATTCGACATACGGCTATTTTCTAGAGAATTGATGAGTAGTTGAAGATTTTCAAAATTGTTAGACAGACGCTATAAGTAGTTTAAGATTTTCAAAATTGTTAAACAGACGCGATAACGAACTAACTTTATTTCTCTCTTTCTCACTGAATTTAATATTGTAGCAATACCTTTGTGAAGCTACCAGATGGCTTGTAATTGTGTTCATGACTGCATTAACTGTTTACTATAGCATAGGCAGACTTCCAGCTATAAAACAATACAGTTCCATCCGATATAAATAAAGACACCAAGAATGTAATTGTTTTAATTCTGCGTGTCTTTATTTATATCGGTTGGAACTATATTGGCCGTTTCGGGGATTGTTTGTTGTGTTGGAATAATTTAACACACGGCTACACCATTTTCTAGAGAATTGATGAGTTGTTGGAAATTTTCAAAATTGTCAGACAGTCGCGATAACAAAACAATTTTATTTCTCTTTCTCGCTGTATGTGAACTTAATATTCCTTGTGAAGACACCAAATGTAACTATGATCATGACTGTATTAACTGCTTTTATGACATAGACAGATTACCAACAATGGAACAGTAGAGTTCCAACCGATATAAAGACTCCGAATTTAATAGTTTTAATTCTGTGTGTATCTATTTATATTGGTTGGAACTATATTGGCCTTTTCTGGAGTCACTAATTGTGTTAAAGCAGTCTCCTATTTAACCTAGGCTATTTTCTAGAGAAGTGATGTGTAATTAAAGATTTTAAAAATTGGGAGACAGTCGTGATAACAAACTAAACTTTATTTCTCCATCTCACTGAATTTTACATTGAAGCAAATACTTTGTGAAGCCACAAAATATCTTGTAACTGTGATCATGACTGTATTAACTGTTTACTCTATAACATAGACAGACTGTCAATTTAAAGTTGGGGATAATCGGTTGAACAGTAGAATTCCAACCGATATAAATAAAGACATCCAGAATTTAATTGTCTTATTTCTGTGTGCCTTTATATCGGTTGGAACTATATTTTTCGTTTTGGGACTCAATGTTAAAGCAATTTAACCCAGGCTATTTTTCTAGAGAATTGATGAGTACCTGATATTTTCAAAATTGGGAGTCTCGAAAACAAATTAAAATTTTCTCTCTCTCACTGAATTTAATATTGAAGCAAATATTTTGTAGTCTCCAGATGGCTTGAAACTGTGATCATGACAGTTATTAACTCTAACACAGACTGTCAAGAACAGAACGGTGGATACGAGTGGGGAAGGTGTGTTGTGTCTCTAATCCGGCATTTCTGTTAGTGTGTAATTTACTATAGTAAATATATGTTCTCTTATTTATAGTATGTTATTGGGGGATTGAATCATAATATTTAATTTTGTCAAGGCTATTCATTTCATACTTTAAAATTCTGCAAATGGTTATACTGAACAAGATAATTGAATATACACTCCTCCAGACAGAGGCGTAGATTAGAAGAGAGGGGGGGGGGCAGGATTGGAGGTCATGAGTGTTCATGCTATTATATCAAAAATATTAATGAAAATTTTTTTATTGGAAAATATATTTAAGATTTTAAGCTCAATTTTGTCCTTGAAGCAGAAGTATCTTCCAATGTGATGCGTGTGAAATAAATGCTTTCACCTGACTACTCTTCTGTAATACAATGCTTAAAATAGTGAATTTTTAACTTATTGTAGCGCCATACAATTATATTATGCTCTCAGAAATGACAAAGCAATAAAATTATCTTCTCACAAACATCTGGAGACCACAAAACAAGATAACGACGCATTTTCTTACTTCCGTCCCGCAGACCTGTGAACAGTAGTTAATAACAAACCCCGGTTTTTTTGCCCTTTTTTATAGGAAGTCAATAACTGATTGCGATCAGACACTTAAGTTGCGAACAATAATTTATTTAAAAATTAATAACTCTTATTTAAAGTATCTAACTTTAATACCCCTGCCCTTTACTTTGAATTAGAAAATTGTGTTTTGGAAACGGAGGCGGCATCAGCTTCATTTCCTACAGATTCCAAAAAATCTAGCCCAGCTTTTGCATTCAAGGCCTTTCAGAGGGGTAGAGTAAAGGCCCCGCTGCTGTTTTTTTCTTGCAAAGTACATGTTCGAAAGAATGTCCTGATCATGAAATTCGATGAAAAAATTCACACCATTCATTTGCTTATAGCATTACTCAAGACCGAATTCTCAACAAGGTAACAACTAGAATCTTTGACAGCATAAACATAGTGCATTTATTTGCTTGAAGAATGATTTAAAACTAGTTTTACGATAGATGCATGCGTGGAATGTACAGAATCTTTTCCTTACTCGCAAAGAAAGGTGCTCGTGTTATCATTCCAGCTCTTGCTTCTAGCAAGCTCTCTTCACGGTCCTGTGCTCATTAAATATTTACTTAAAATTTGTATGAAAGAAAATATTGCTGGATAGGAAGCGTTTCAATATTTGGTTGGAGATGTTTGGTTATGTTTAGTTCATTGAATTTCAATGAAAGTAAACGCGTATGAGTTTTGTAATTATAGAGAATATTGTAAACCTGTTGAAAAATTCTTACAGCTATGTAATAAAAGTATACAAATGTCATTGGAACTATTATGACTATTGTGAGCGCATTTTCCAATTTGTGTTACTCAAATAAAACTGTTTATTTATTGTACACAGCATAAACATGGGTAAAGTTATGAGTTGTAATGAAACAAATTGCTATTTTTTTAAATAAATAATCCGTACTATCCATTTTAAGTGATTTCATTTGTTATAAATGTTCATTATTCTAAATTATCCCAATTATCAAGAGATAAGTTCTTAAAATTTCTTGTATGCATAAAAACTAATACTTTCTAAAATTTGCCTTAATAGCTCAAGAAATAATTTCTGCTGATGGAGAAGACTCATCACCAAAAACGTTAACAATATGTCAACTTTGATGATCGTATATTTGATCTGTTGATAGTTTGACTTCATCTGATGAGTTGATATTTGATGAGTCCCCCCATCGTACATTTGATTTCACAACGAATATATTTTTACGGATAGCTAGATGGCTTGTGAGAAGTTTTTAAAGGTTTTAAATCAGGACCTCGTATAAATTTTATTTTTTGACTTTAGTATAACTTAAAAACTGAATACTTGGAGAGATATTGTGTGCATGAGATGTTTTATCGAACTCGAAAATTTAAAACTAAGGAATTTATATAATATTTACTTCTCAGTTTCTTTTAAAACATTTGAAACGAGCAAGTTGGTTTGAACAATATATATTTCAATAAAAAGTAATTGTTTTCTAGAATACATTTAAAATTATAAACAAGTTTGGAATTTGATACACATGAATAAAATTATTGTTTTTTATTCAACACATTTCTGAAGTGATCCAAAGCATACCAGAAACAAAATGGAAAACCCATTAATCCCCGTTACATTCCATTAGAAATGGGAAAAATAGATGGTCGAAATTTGATTTGTTGTCATTCTTTTGGGTATAATTGATAGCGAGAGTTCAGGAAGTGTGTAAAATTAAATTTATTAGGGAATTTAAATGAACAGAAGTGGTACGAAAATAAGGAAAGTACGAATCTGTTATGTTTTAAGAAGAATGTTCTTCAAATGCGTTGCACCTGTTAATATTTATTTAACACACCTTTTCCGGTATGTACTTTTCATTCTCTATTATCCTGTCGCTCTACAACTTGTAAGTGCGTAGAACATTATGACGATTTAGTCCAGGATTTGTTGACTGTTACAAAATTACTACATTCCTAGGAGACTGAAGGAAAACAAACAGATGTATTATCACCTTTCGGAACCAAAATATTGCTGGTTATATCGATGCCTTGGTGGTCCATTTACAATTCGTCGCTGCTACAAGACATTCAGATATGGGTCATGATCCCCATTTTATATCCATCATCATTAGTAAGTTTTCAACTGCGGGTGTCTCACAGTGGGAAAGCGATTTCGAAACGAAACACTGGAAACGTTTCCAAACATCACTGTTTTATTTCCATGCGCTTGGAAACCAGGAAGCGGATAGTTAGAGCGTTTTTTAGAGCGTCAAACGCATGGCTGCACTATCTGGTGTGGAGATGGGATTTGACCAATCAGAACTGCTAATTGAGACGTTCAAGAAAGAAATGGAGTAGAATAAGTCATTGAAATTACTCTGGGGGGACTTTACTAATTCTATCAACCCTCCGTTAGTTGCACTGATCCTGACATGTGCACCAGGGGCTCACCCATGGAGGGAGCTATGGGGGCTTAATCCCCTCCCAGACCTTAAAAAGCAAAATTATCCGTATTTGATTGATTGTTCTGCTCTATAAAAATCGAGTATGAAAGCGTTATTGAAATTGTCCCTTCCTCAACAGCTCAGGTGTTGACTTCGTCATTTGACTGTGGTTCAAAATTACGAGGTATTGTACTCAGGTCTTTCCTTTCGGGATTGATCCTGTCACCAATAGCCCGATGTGTTCCTCCAGTGGGACGTAAATGTAACTACCCCTTGTGTCAATCAACAGATATTTATTGATAATTCCTTTCCGATTTCCAAGTGTCTCATCACATTTTTACCAGTGGTTGGATAAAGTAAGAGACAATCAAAATACTTTACTAATAAGTACTTGAATCATCTCTTGACTTCAGTTTAGCTAGTTCTTTCAAATTTTATTTGCTTTGTTGTCGCTCTAAAGGGATTTTTAGACGCATTCCTAAAACTGATCTCTACTTCTAAGAAATACGTTTCAAATTTAAACATCATTTCATCAACACCGACCTTCGAAATGATGGGTCGTGCCTGACATTTACATCATCGAAAATTACTATTCCCTTAAAACAGAGACCTTACCAAACACCACTGAAGCCCCTTCCACATTGATCCCAAGTGCGCTCCTGAGGTGCAATGCGATTTTTTCTCAATGAAAAGAATAACTAAAAATGTATTATTTATAAATTTAAAAAATGTTTTATGAGTTGTTTTTTAGTATGTAAGATATATAAGATTTTTTGAACAATTAAAAAAGTGACGTGTGTGACTAACTAATAGGAAAGAAAACGTCGAGCACTTCACAGATGCATCGCTATCTCATTTGCTAAAAAAGACCCCAGATTAATCGGTATTAGCGCTCGGGGCAACGAGAGGAGGGGCAATTCAGGAAAGTGCAAAATATTTTTCTTATGCAGTAATGTGCGATCTGTTCTCTAAGTTTAAAATTTAACAATCTTCATTGTGTTTATAATAAAGGTATGTAAGGGAAAAGATTTGCATTGGTGCAAGTAAAAGATTTGTATTTGGAATACATATAAAAATTTAATAAGAGAGAGATTCCCGTCATCTCTGAACAGGTATGGATGGATGTCATCTAACCTAGTTCCGGGATCCAATATCTAACCTAGTACCGAGGGCTCGGACTGTAGATGTGGGGAGAGTCCGACTAATGGTAATATGATATGACTTAATAAATTGATTTACAATTATTTTTTCAGAGAAAAAGTAACTAACATGACAAAAGCTTTGAACTCGTATAACGCTTGTCTGCCTTGCAGTTAGAAATACAGATTGAAAGCTTATAGATGTTTGTGATTGTTCCTGTTAGGAGTAACGGTGGCTTACCCACTGTGCTCCTTCACAAATATCCGCCAGTTTGCCCCATGTAGAGCCGAAGGCCCAAGAGGTCAGTGATCGAGCAATAGAAAGAAGATGTCAAAATCTTTTCAAGAAATCACACACTTTCTAAACCGCTTTTCAAATAGAGGGTAAGTAGAATAAACAGGAGGTGCTTAGAACTGTGTGTAGAAAGAACTATTGGGCCAAATTCAACCAAAACATATATTCCTGAACATAGCGGGATATCGATTTCTCTAATCATTTCCTGAGATTACGAAAGTTAGAGGACCTAATTGCAAGCACTGTAAACATGGGAATTCCCCCTTAAGTGCTTTGATACTAAAGTTTAATGAGCAATGTGTTATCAGATAACACGAGTTTCATGACTTGTCGCCAATCAAATTGAGGGAACTCTACTTTCAACCTTTAAAGTATCCTAGGGCTTCATAACTTACGTAAGATACATATCGAAATGGAAATTAACGCCAAATCTGATTCTAGAGAAAAATGTGCAAACTAATTTTTTCATTTTTAGAAATCAAAATCCCATTATCAGGAAGGCATGCACACCAAATTCGGTTGAATTTGGTCCAATAGTGATTTCTATACACTAAACATCTCCTGATCAGTTATAACTATCTTGTTATCTTAAATCTTCCATGAAGGATGAGGGGTAGTATAATAGTTCAACGAGGGCGCTACTGTTAAGATTAAAATCAGTTTAATGATGCCCGTTTCCTGTACCAGTTGCGCTTCAGACTCATGGATAGAATAAGACCTTGGCAAGATTTCACGCTCTGATGACATTTTCATAGACGCCATTCTAAAAAAACAGTTGTATTTTTTAATTCTATATCATCTACACCATCCGGCCATTTAAGAGAGTTGTGCTGACTTTTTTGACATCCGGGCATTAGATTGAATATTTTGTATTCTGCGAGGTATTTCGTTATTACAAAGTCAACATAGTATATCATCTGGAGCTTTAATATATTAGTAATAGAAGCATCTTCAAATTATTGTCGTAATTCCAAATTAGAAAAATGAATTCCCCAAATCTCGCTTTCAATAAGTACCCATGCATATATAAAATCCCTGTCTCGTTAAAAGACAGTCCTGGAATATAAGATCTAGAGAAGCAATTGCAGTTTGAAGGTTAGCGATGGGCCTACGTAATTTACAACCCCAGTCTTGAATCCTACACAAGCATGAAACGTGAAAAATCTTTTTTTAAAGTTGTAATCGGGAATAAAATATACATTGTCTCCAATTATTGTGATGATAGATTGTTGATTAATTTGCTGTTGTTTTTACTAGAGTCGAATTGGCGTGGTGTGGAAGTTTGGAGAGTGGGGTGCCAGCTCAGGTGTTGCCTCGTCATCTGACTGTGGTTCAAAATAACGTGGTGTTGTCCTCGGATCTTTTCTTTGGGGTTGATCCCGGACCGTCACCAACAGCCCTTTGTGTTGTTCCAGTGTGACGTTAATTAAAATACCATACCTACCTTCAGTAGAGTCGAAAACCAGGTTAAACCTTGATGCATTACATATATATAGCACGGAAAAATGTTTCGACATGCCCTTTTATCAAGAGGAGTGACAGCAAATTCGGTAATTCGCAGTCAATCTGTAATTTTTAAACCCTAGTCTTCAGTCTTACCGTAGCAAGCATAAAACAATCTTTGTAAAAGCTGAAATCGAATATAAAATTTTCATTGTCGCACAATTGTACTCGTCGTTTTTGCGATGACAGTTTGGTGATTCATTCTCTGTTGATGTTTTCACAAGTGTCGAAAACCAGGCTAAACCTTGGTGCATTCCATATATAGTAGCGCGGAAAAATATTCCAACGTGCCCTTGTACAGTATCAAACAGGTGACAGCACATTTTTTCTATCAGAATTTTTTCACTCTCCTTTAAAAAGATTGAAGTTTCATGTCACATGCAGAAGCCAGCGTGCGTTTCCACCAGTCCACAATGTTCCGGCCGCACGCTAAGGTCGCTGTAAACGACCTGCTTTTCTTGCAGTTATCACCGAACGTGAGTACTAGAAACCTACGGTAGAAGTTTTATGTGATGGATTGGTAATAAAATTAAGTGATTGGATGATGAAGATTCAAGCGTGTAATTGGCTTATTTAATTTACATGAAATTAGCAGCGTGTTAAATGGGTCGGTTACGCAGCTTCAGTCTCATGTGCATACATTATGAGCGTTAGGGGCAAATAAGAACGAATCGGTCAATGGTACTGAAAGTTTTCCTGTCGCAGAATTGAAACAAAAAGGAAACTGAATTTTGAGAATAAATATAATGATCAAATTGATATTCTATTGTAACAAAGTCAATCTATACAAATTTATAAGGATTTAAGGTATTAATAGCAGAAGAATCTTAAAAAAATATTAATATAATTCTAAGTTAGAAACAGATTCACAAACAGACAACAAAAGGCATAAGTGCTGTCAAGATGTGGCTGGATGCATTTATTAAAAAGTAAAACCAAAAATAAATCCAATATATCAATACAAAATACATGCATTTGCAGCAACAGAAACAAAAACACAATATAAATATTTAAATACAGAAAACAAAAACATGAGTAGTATAAAATCGATCCATCTCATGTCCGTCGTATCGGACAACCTCACGTATTCTGAATAAGTATCATTTATCATTGATACTATCCATTCAGATGATTATAAAGTGGATGATTTAACCAAGTGAAATTCCTTAGAGAAAGAGCAGACGAATACTTAGTAATCACGTTCGCCCTCCGATTCAAACACAGGAAAGTTTAGTAATAGTAAGTTTATAAAATCACCAAAATCAATCAAAAAATCGACTTTTTAATTTTAGAGTTAAAATAAATTGATATCAAATTCCGGGGATAACAAACATAATTTTTTCAATTACCATCAATTATTTTTTTGATGGAGTTACATAAACAGTATCAAAGATATTGCAGATAAATAAAGCAAGTCTAAGCAAAAATGCGTTTTTCTCCGATTGATATTTGTTGACATTCTGATTTCAAAATGTTCCCTGCGCATTTGGTTTTAAGTGATTTACTTGAAACTTTTTGGGATAATCCTTGAAATCGGTTGTATACAACTAAGGGCAAATGAGAAATTCATCGCGCTTCCAAATTTTGAAATTTTGGTTTAAAATGTTGCTTATCCTATGCTTTTTGTAAATATTTAGATGTTTTAGTATAATTTTGATTTGCTTTACAATTAAGCGATACATTTACCCAATGGAATCAATTTGATTTATATGTTTACAGATTATTATATGAATTAAAATTTCGACAATTCATTTGAAATTAATATGCATGGGACCGATCAGTTTTTGCTAAATTATCAAACTTTTTGACCACGTTTTATGTAATAAATTCCGAATGACTTAATAGTTTTGGTCCAAATTTGATATATGGGCTTTTTAGTAAAACCAGTCTGCAAATCGGCTAACTGAAAAATTTTGCTTTGGAAATCCACTGTTCCCTTAATATTGAATCTGTAAATATAATAAAAATGAACCGTGTCCAATTTATAAAGGTTTCTGTCCTGAGTCTGGTATATCCATTTAGCGACATTGTCTGTCTTGTGTTTGGGCAACTGTAAACGCGGATGTGAGCCATTTTGATGTTAACATGAACCACAAATATTATACAACGCTTTTAAGCTACTTGATATCAACCTTAAACCATAGCTATTATTACACGGTTGAAGTATACGCTTTAGTTACAGCAATAACTCAAACTTCGTAATGATACCCCACGTGTGGTTTAATGCAAGTTTAAAACTAGGTTTATTGGCTAGTCACTGTTCTAATGTATGATTCAAGAATAAAAAACAAATATGTTATATATGATATAACACAAATGTAAGCTTATTTAGCTGGACACACACACACACACACACGCGCGCGCTCTCTTCGTCCATCAAGATGTGGGTCAGTTTTGCTTATGAAAAGATGCCTCGTCGTGACAATCACCAGGAGGGCTAACTCGTTTAAGCCTTTTGGATTTCAGCTAGTGATCCACGATTTCTAACCCAGGAATCAAAGTGAAACTCAATTAATAAAGTATGCAGTAGCTTAGTCAGAGGGAAACTTTTTGGTTCAGCCCCCTTCCCTAAAATATTTAACACCATCTATAAATGGAATACTATAAATGCGTGAAATATTTTTATGTTCTTCAAATAAAATAATAATTATTTTGTTCTCTTAAAATAATTATTATTTTATGAATTAATATTCATTACATAAACAATTAGTGTTATGATTTAATATTCATTATGATTACGGGCGTAGTATTTTCTGAGTTGACCACCAATTATTTTCCCTCATATATTCATGTATTACGTATCGTGTCAATCCTCCAACAGTGCTACAAACACGAAAAGCGAATTTTCAGAAATAAGGCTGTCTTAAGGAAGTTTATAAGATTATTAAAGAAACTTAATGTGTTAATTAATCTAATCTACGTTGTATATTTTTCGGAATAACCATTGTATCTGTACAGTTAATCATATATTTAGATCAATTTATCTATTATCTATTTAATTATTAGGTCATTTATGCGCTTACAATAATCCTTGTAAAGTTCAGAGTCTAACTAAAAATTACAACGATCTTTTAAAAATATCCGGAAAAAATCCACAAAAAATTCCATTTTTAAATTTTGTCCCCCTACAAAATAAAGTCATGCCCACACAACTGCCTAAATGTGAAAATTAAAAGGATAAAATTAATGAGAGGTGAATATCTAGAGACAAATGATGCGTTCATAGTTTGTGAAGCAAAATGGTACTTTTTCGACACGAACAGCACGTAACGGACGAAAAAGCATTCTAAACGTGCACAAATGTTCTACAAATTATATTTTTGACATTCTGCGTGGAGCATTTCCTTCCACCAAAAATATAGCATAGATTGTGACGCTGTTATGTACTAAGAATTGAGTGATCTATGAAAGAATAGAATCCAACAACGCTTTACCCGGTCTTTTATTCTAGCTTTCACAGCACTGATGAGCTTGGAACATTAAACAATGCAGATAAGACCTACCACTGATTGAAATTCGGCAGGTTGTGTTTAAGTACTTAGGGTTCTCTGTGGGAGAATGACCTTTTAATCGATTATGAGCCAAACCGACGTTTCTTTTAGGGTACAAAGCTGCATGGTGTTTCGGTTTTATTTAGAACTCAATTGAGAGATCCGCTGTCGCTATTCATTAGGAACGAGCGCAGCAAAACATTTATGAATAGCAAGCGGTCTTCCTTCAGGCTATCAGAATAATTTGGAAACGCATATTGACTCAAGGTAGGTAGGTAGGTAATTGAATTTACACCACACTGGATAAACACAACGGGCTATTGGCGACAGTCCGGGATCAACCCCAAAGGTAAAGATCGAAGGACAACACCGTAATTTTGAACCACGATCAGATGACAATGCTAACATTTAAGTTGCCATCCCACTCCAGGCTATCGAGGAATAAATTGAGGTACCCAACTTCAAGCTATCAGAGACACGTCTCCAGCACGACGGTCTTTGGTTGGATTGACTGTTGGTTTCGAATTCGCAACCTTCGATTGCTAATGCGCGACTCTACCAACTGGCCCGAGCCTATGATCAGATCTCATCTGCATCTCTGTGATGCACTCCATGCTATTTCTGAGGCTTCTCGATATGGGGAAGGGAGAGAAGTTTTGGGACGACAATTACTAGTGGTTTCTTGACATTTGCTTTTTAATTTGTTTCTGTTCGTTCTCTTTTGTATCTATGTTATATTATATGCCATTAGAAAGAAAAAAAAATGTTAACATCAATTGAGAATACCAAAAGATTATTGATAAATTCCGTGATAGTTTTTAAAAGCAATTGTTTCATTTTGTGCTTATTACGATTATGTGTTCTTAGACTATTACTTGATAGTCAGAAACACAAATAGATATATTATTTACATGTTAGCTTATTCAATGGTAAGGAATTATGTTTTATGATTCGAATTGTCTGAATATAAGCGCATCGAAGCGGTTAATGCTAATTAATTTACAAGATATTTTTTTGCGGTTTTGAGCTTGAGTTATCTTCTAGACTGAATATTTTTTGTTTTTAAAGTTAAAACTGAATTGACTTTATCAATCGTGACTAAAGTTTTATTTGCTGTAAGCAAGTCATGCAGATGCTTTTGTTTACCAAATATATCCTTAAAAATTTTTCTAAATTTGTAAGTCGAATACTTTAAGAATAAAATGTAGAAAATCTGAAATGAAACTACATACGCGTAAATTAAAACTGCGTATTATACATTTTTATGTTAACACCCTCATGTAATTTTAGTTTTTGTTGGAATTTTACATTTTAATTACCTATTTTTTCTTTTATTATAAACATTGAAAGTACTAGTGACACTGTCAGAGGTTGGTAAAAAGGTTGAAGTGATTTCAATACTTAAAATTGAGAGGTCATTAGCAAATTTTCAGCAGATCCTTTGTCTATTACCGAATTTGCAATTTAAACAATAAGTGGTACAATATGTTAAAACTGAAGAGTAAATATTGAATAATATATCTCTAAAACCACTCATGCATTGTTATATTAAAGTATCAGTAACTCAAAATGGGTTGTGGAACTTAATGAAAATGATGTTTTTGTAAGCATATGTTCGAGAACTAAGAAATAAGAAATGAAAAATGAAGACAAAAGTTGAATTGCTTTCCAATAAAATTTATTGATCCCTTTCAAAGAATAACACTGGCAAGCTGAACAAAGACATTTCCTTCCACCAGCAAAACAAAATAATCCACTTTAAAGGTAATTTCTAAACATTACGATTACTAATAACTTTCTCTAAAAATAACAGACTAAATGACAAGTACCCACATTCGTAGTTATAAATCTAGATCTTAATCTTAACTGTTAACATATTTTGTTGAAATTGTCGTGTTCTACCATTATAGTACCCTGTACAAATAAATACTAATAAATAAATACACTGCATGTAAGATGCACAAAAATAACACCAAAAGTTCTCATCTAACGACCACGAGACCGTCTTGAGCAACTTGAGAACTCATATCCTTATGGTTCATGTCTGAACCACTTGCATAAGCTTCAAGTCTTGGCCAGTGATTATCTTCGATCTTTCCAGTATCCAGGACGTCCTGTTTAAGCGGGGGCGGAAGGGTAGGTATGGATGTGCTTCACCAAGGTGGTGGGAGCATTACCAGTGGCAACAACAGTTGGCAACAAGTAGGATCCACTCGATTGCTTATCGGATTTGAATTCAGTGACATGAGGATTGCCGACCTTGTAGGTTGGGCCATCATAAGGCTTGGCTACAATGGGCTTCTGAGCACTGGAGGAAGAGGCTGATCCAGCTGAGCTTCCTTGTTGGTTAGAGGCCAGACTGGCGTATCCTTGGGAACCATATGGGGCTCTGACGGGGTAGGCACTGGCAGAGGCTTGGTAGGCGGATCCTGAAGTATACTGGCTTCCACTGGAGGTGTACTGGTTACCACTGGCAGATGCTGCAGCGGCGTTGGCGGCGTACTGGTTGCTGACTGTTGCTGGGTATTGGCTAGAGCTCAAGGCGTTGGAGGCGTAGGCGTTTTGCTGGGGTGCAACGTAGGGGTAGACAGATGTCCTGGTGGCGGAGGCGGACTGGGCTCGGGATCCGGAGACTGGTCTGATGGCTTGGCCGCTGCTGGCTCCGGATGGGTTCCTTCGGGTGGGTTGCTGACCGGAGGCCTGTCCGACGTGTCCGGCCTGGCCGTGTTGGTGTGGGTGGTAATAGGGTCGCTCGACGATGACACCTGCTGGGGGAGGCTCGGCGTAGATCTGCACGTTGGCGGGGCTCTGGGTTCCCATTCCTGGCTCGTTGGACTTGACCTCGGCGCGGAAGCCATACTCATCGGCTACGTAGTCGACGTGTCGGAAGACGCCGAAGGGGTCGGTGTAGCCGTAGCTACCGCGGACGGCACCGTTGCTGTCGGAGGATTCCTGTCGGTTCATGATGGTGCCGAATTCGTCGGTGCTCTGGAAACCGAAGTCGTAGGGTTCGGCTCTGGCGGATTCCTGGAATGTGAAAGGAGTGCTCTCAATATCACATGGTTCGCTTCATATATTTAACTCTCTGAGTCATGCACGCATTATTCCACCATGCAAACCTGCAGCTTCCCCTGCATGACTTATAACCAGTTTTAGGCATATTGACCAATAGAATCCTCTCTAGGATTGTTTCACCCAATTGATGTGATTATTTAGTCGTTATATGTGTGCTATGGGCAAAAAGTGATAGTACACTAGTAATTTTTTAATCTGGTGTGAAGTAAAACATACGAGAAAGGCATCAACCCTCTGAAGGATTAACACGCATATATCAGTTTTGTAGCATTCAGTCTATCCTGTACGACTTCTAGATAGTTTGAATCAATGCATAATGGGAAAAGCAACTGATATTACCAAAAATCTTTTCTATCAAAAGTTATTAAGGTAATCAACTTAATAATTATAGACGAAATTGAGGCTTAAAAATTAAAAATGTTTAACTATGTAAGAGAAGAGTGCATTAAAAATTGCGATAAGTGCGCCAAATCTATTCAAAAATTCAGTCTTATTTTCATTGTGTAAGTAATAAACTGAGATAGAAGTGTATATTCTAATAATATTTTTTAAAGAAAGTGTTAAGGGGAATGAATGTATATTATTAACTCGTTTGTTTTAAAATTTTATGTAATAAATATTACAGGGAATTAGTTTATTTCCTGAGCGAATCGAAATATAATTCTTTTGCATTTTAAAAACACAAAAGGAAACAACAATTGTTTATTAATTTGATATCAAGAAACATGTTGAAGAATATAGTTTTCTAATTCCAGCTGAATGAGTAAATGATTTAAGCTCTTCATATCGATAAATCTCTTTTTGACGTATCCAAATATCTGGAATATTTTAACGGCTCAGGTTTAGCTTACATCAATCTATTGGTCAAATAAAAACCGCAAAGGTGAGACTTCTGCATTCAAAATTTAAAATAAAATAAAAAAAGACGAATATTTTGAACTATTTAATTAGGAATGTTCAAAAAGGACAGTTTAATGTATTATAGTAACAAAAAGGGAATAAATTTTGAAAATATAATTCCCTTACGGAAACATTTCTTCAAAATGCACTTAAAATTATTTATAAATGTTTGGTATTGGTTTCATAAACTAATTTTACACAGCTTAAAAGATTATACAAGATACTTATTAATTTATATAGTAAAACATTTGGACCAAGATATCAATTATGTATCTCACAATTCTTACTAGAATAATACTCTTAATATATAATCAAATAATCTAATAGGTTTGTTATTGAAACAAGTGAAGTCCAACGAGAGGGCTTTCTGTAAAGCTAAGTACAGAGGGCGCTAGTGTTTAGATAACCTCTTTCGTAACTTGTGGAGTACTTGGCCTGCTACTTGAATACAATTTCAGCATTAGCTTATATTTAAAAAATAACACCAAACATCGTCAAAACTGCGATAAATCAAATTAGTTCTTAACCGGAAGTATTTTATCTTCTCCGGTAGTTTATGTTTAGATTGGATATGAATTGCATTCGTTGATCTCTAAAAATGCGTTAGTAATAATTCAAATTGTGCGTCACTCACGTATATGTCGGGGTTATAGCTTTGTCTGGCATAGTTGGGTGCCAATTGTTGTTCTCCTGTGTTTTGATCATCTGAATAATCTTGAGCAAAGACACATCCTACCACAAGTAAGCACACAAGACCCTGAAAGAAACGTAATTGCAATAAGAAACGAGTAATCATAGATTTTAGTTGAAATACTCAGAAAATCTCGAAGTTTTGTAAGTTGAAAAAATTGTCGAGTGATACTTTTCGAACAAATTATTTCCTTTTTATATAATGCCGCACAAATTCGTGTCATTTGGAATTAATTTTGGTTCTGTTATATGTTATTTCTAGTTCGAAATACTTACAATGACAGAATTTTTTCTATGATATCAAGTACAGGATAAAAATATATTTAAATGGTTCTAAAATAACTTGAATTGTGCGTAGAATTTGTATCAAACTTTTACTTCTGAAATTTATTGAGAATTAGTTAGACTGAGATTTTTAGAGTTTTTTGAGTTATTGCTAAAAGCATTTTAATGTAAAAATCTGTAATATAGTTCAACTATTACATTTCCAAAAAATACACTAGAATATAGTTATTTTATAAATCATATTCGATAACTCTAAAATTAGTCATACAGAATTCGCTTTGGTGCTGCCATCTGTTATTACTAGTCCGAAATATTTGCAACAATAGAATTTTTTATAATAGCATGTAGGGAAGGCAGAACATGAATAAAAATGTATTGAAATGATTTTAAAATAAATATAAATTGTGGGGGGCAGATTTTTTCATAAAAAATGTATTTCTTAAATTTAAGTTTCATAATTAGATTTTACTTATACAATTTAGAGTTTCAGATTTTAACGCAAAAGTCTTATTGCGTAACTCAACTGTTATAAATCATATGCACACAATACGATAGTTTTCTCAACTAATTTTGTTCAAAATTAAGGAATCAAACTTTTGAAATTTATACATCAATAACTGGTAAATGTGACGAATGTAAGTAAATTTACAATTTTAGATTATTTTATGAATAGTACTTTCATAACATCTTAAAGTCTTAATAAATGCGCAGACGAATCTGTACAAATTTACGCATAATGATTTAATTTATAAAGAATTTATAATCAGTCATAAATAACTTTTTATGACTTGTGGTACTTTAATAAAATTGGATATTAAAAATAGTTTAAGAATTAATTTAAAATATAATATATTAAAACGTTAGATAATACATTTACATTACATTTGTAGTTTGAAGTGGGGAATTAAATTACAATTTGAATTATGATAACTTAATTCTACATTAAAAATGTTCTTTATATAATGCATATTATGAAAATAATTTTATAATATTAAAGTATTCTCTTTCAATAACTTTAAAGGGGGAAGCAATAGTTTTATAAACAGGGTATTCAAATATCTTCCTTACGTTTAGAAAACGTAGTAATTTTTAAAACAGAGCATTTAAAACATTCTAAATAAAATACTGGATTTGGAACCAAGTAACTAAATAAGTTAATATTTAAATTTTATGTTTCGCATAAATTTAATCTAAATACATACTTTTAATTAAAAAAATAACATGAAGAAATTTGATTTTGTAATAGTAATTATGCATTCATAATATTTAGAATTCAAAGATCGATTACTAAGATTTACAAAAACTCGTTCTTTTAGAAGATACAAGAAGTTGTATTTACCTTTGCAAACATCATTCTAAGACTGGGAGAAACTAGCTGTTTTCCTTAGAACAGAACAGGTGATAATCCAAACTGAGCTGAGGATGTGATGAGCAGTGAAAGTAAAAGGACCTTTTATACTAAACTCCGACGCTTGTTTCTCTATGTGACACTTTTTTGACCCCTTTATCTACATTGTCAACCTTTTGGGTGTGAATAACTTTTTGGGAAAGAACACACAAAAAAAACCAACAAACAAAATGATTCTTGCGGCTTCCTAATGTTTTTGGAGATTCTTCGGAGCTTTCGAAATTCGGCCACAGAGGGCGTTAGCTGTAGCTTGACGTAAGCGGGTGTAACATGTAACTGTGAAACCGAGGCGTACGTTGTTTTTGTTATTTTATCTTCAAAACTTTTGTCTAAGCTTTTTACGTAGGAGTAATTAGTTTTCACTTTCAAAATAATTGAAGGATTTGTTCCACAATCATGTGTAACAGGTGCATGGTTTTGACTCAACTTTTCGCCACTTCTATTATTTTTGCAATCTTTAATCTTTAATATCACCGTTTAGGAATAAATTATTACTACTATCTCCAAGTCTTAATATATATATAAGAAATTTATTCTAACGCATTTTATTTTTAGTATTAGTTTTATTTCATTTTAAAGTCCCTCTGAAAATTTCTTTTTGCATATATATACATGCAAAAAGAAGTTTTAAGAATAAATTGAAATAAAAAAGAATAAACTTATTTTCGATCATTAGTAATCATACATCAATTGAAGGAATACGACAACATATTGATAAGCCACCAGAAATATATATTCAAGGGGATCGAAAGAGTTTCTTGTTTGAATGAGTGCTTAAAACTTGAAAGTTTAAGATCACACGACCTCTTGAATCGAGGAAAAATTATTATAATTTTAGAATTTTGTTAAACTTGAAAATTACTCTCCTGAAAAATTTGAAAAGTGCGGCTTATCATTGTGATGCTCGAAGCATTTCAATTCTTGAAATGTTGAGTGTTGAGTTGTAGCATCCTGCAATCTTCAAAGCAGTTTTCAAAGTTATCTATTACAGGATTGTGAGTGCCTCAACAATAATATTCTGATTAAGTAAAATGAAATACACAATCTATACATTTTAAGCAGCGTTGGCACCTGTCTGTCTGTTCTCTGTAGGTAAAAATCTATACTTTTTGACCAATCCACATCAAATTTGGTACACTTATTCTTTAGAACCCTACGGGTAACGTAGGCTACATATTAACCTCCGTTCTATTTATTGGGTGTGCAGAGGGGTGTAACGTCCCGTCATCCTGGACAAAGCACTTGTTAGGGGGCGCTCTCTCCCGGTCTGGCTATGCAGATGACGTCAGAGTTAACATCTACAGGAGTCGCCTCTCAAGATGACCTTGGTTTTTTTAATCTTAGAGTATGGTGCAATCACAGATGGATGCGGTTGCGCTGAAAATCGCTAAGTATCATATCGTTTATAGGGTAACGTAGACTACATATTAACAACCCGAGAAACGCCGGGGAAATGCAGCTAGTACATTATAAACTTTGCGTTGAATGAAAACGTAGTAACCCTCTGAGTCTCGCGAAATTTGCGAGTAGTGTTGCTTTTGCCCCACAACACACTTAGTGACTAATTAACCACAGCTTTCTAAAGAATGCATGGATTCTTTCAATCTTAAGAGACAGATTTATTGGTCTTTTCCCCTCAGAAAAAATTATTTGAAATGATTCTATTGATCCTTTCCTTAGATTAGAATCTGTTGGAAAGGTTTTTTTGGCCCATTCTGTGGAATAGAAACCTTTGGAACGATACTATTGCTCCTTTTCTTAGAATAGAAGCATTTGGAAATTTTATAGCTCCTGTCCTTAGGATAGAATCATTTGGAGAGATTTCATTGCTCCTTTCCTTAGAATGGAATCCTCTGGAAAGATACTATTGATCAAGGTCAGAATTGGCAGGTCATGCAGTGAGAAGGTGGATATATGCGTGTGAATCCTTCAGAGGTTAAATATGAAACAAACAGTTTTATTTAGAAGAAACATGTACTAGCCTCTTATATCTCACCCATTGGGGTGTTCCTGTGCGTATTCCTATTTTCTGTGTCAGTAAAACTTTCATTGTGCGTGTGTCTATTGATGTTGTATGTCTTGTGTCTGGCGCAGCATGGCCAAATATGCTCTTGCATAAAACCCCCAAAACAACCCATTGTCGTATTTACAATTATTAGGTTCTATTTCTTCCCTTTTAGGTTTCTAGGAAATTTGGAAAGCTACTCTAAATAGAACAAAGTGGAAAAACAGTTGAATATTTGATTTTTTTTTTAATTTGAATTATCACAAAAAGGTTATCTCGCGTGTGCCACAAAGTATACTACTAGATATACTGAAGTAACTGGAGTAACACAAGATTTAGGTAGGTAGGTAGGTATTTTATTTAACGTCGGCCTTGAGCAACACAACGGGCTATTGGCGACAGTCCGGGATCAAACCCGAAGGGAAAGATCCCAGGACAACACCACGTAATTTTGAACTATGGTCACACAAGATTTAGATTTTTCTATAGAAGTTTGATATTGTTTTCGTAAATTAATCGGGTTTGATCCCGGACCATCGCCAATAGCCCATCGTGTTGCTTCAGTGCGACGTTAATTAAATACCTACCTACCTTCGTAATTAATTTTACACAGCTTAAGAGTTTGTGGTGGCATCAGTTCTTTTGCTGCATCATGCAAATGTCGACTCGTTCCCATCAATCGAACAGGTAAATTTTGTTCTGCGCAGATGCGCATGTTATAAAATGAGTTACTTTTATAACGTACTCTCGTTCTTTTAAGACGGCAATTATCTGTTCTTGGTTGCTATTACAATTAAATAAATATGATTTATATTAACTTTGGGATTGGTTCATATTGGTATTTTAATTGACGTCACAATGGAGCGACCCAACGGGCTATTGGCGACTGTCCGGGATAAAAAAAATCCGAAGATAACACTACGTAATTTTGAACCACGGTCAGATGACGAGGTCACATCTGAGTTGGCATCCCACTCTCCACTTTCACATCACGCCAACGTGAATTTGTTCATGTTATTCCATTTTCAAATATTTACCTGTCTAGGAAGTTTTCTTGAAGCACTGTCACAGTACGAGGTAGCCTGATATTTTTACTTGTACTGTGCAGTGCTAGTTATTGTGATGAATAAAAATGCTTTTGATCCAAAGTCAGGCTTCCGAGACTTGAGGCATAAAGCCATATTGATAGATCCATCAAGCTATATTGGTAGATCCGTCAAGCCATATTGGTAGATCCGTCAAGCCATATTGGTGACCCGGAATTTCTACGCTGCTGTTTCAAGTCAACTAACTACTCATCGCATGTTGGAAGGCAAATAATATATGTAGATAAAGTCGTACCTTATCTTCTGAAGCTATTCGTCGCTGATCGACGATCTTGATGATGATTCAACAAACTACTGCAATTTTTTTTAACCTCCAACTTTTTTACCTCCAACTTGGACTTTTTTAGCCAGTGAAAAAAAGTCCAAGCATCTTATTTTCCTGCACGCCTAGACGAAGTCTTTGAAGAAGTGATATGTTATAAACATTTTCCAAATTTTAAGTTTTTCGAACTTTCCGATTGGAACATTGGCATCGTTTTGTGACTGATGTTTTGAGAACTCGAACTTTTTGAAGTTGGAATCACCAATCAGATTCGGACTTTATTTTCCTCTGCACGAAAGGTAATATTTTCTAAAATTATGACTGGTAGTGCTCTGTATATTGTGTTAATCAACGAAATTTGATACTTAAAAACTTTTCACCTCAAAATTTTTATATTCAAATGTCTTCACACTATTGAAATAAAAATTTTTATTTACTTAGATGATTAAAATTGCTTGATCTTTAAGTTAAAAGCAATATGCACACACCTTTTACTTCTATAATATTGCCAGAGGGAATGTCTGTCTTGAGGTGTCACTATATAGTTTATTCTGAAATGTAAATAAGTATATATTTTTATAAACAAAAACTTGGAATTTAAAAATTACACATACACTGAAATCTTGAATGAATGTTTGTAGAGGTGTGAAATCTTTATTAAGGAATGTTTGCATTCCGTTTAATCCTATATACACTTCAAGTTTTAACTTTTCTTAAATTTTGCATTTCGTCATTCGTTTCAAGCTTAAATTTTTTTATGTTTAAATTTAAGTTTCCAGAATCATAGGCATTTCCAGAAATGCTACTTTCAACATATGGTATTTTGTGTATTTTGCAGATTCCCAGTCAATTTATCCTTGGTTGCTGATTCTTTTTGTACAATTTTTTTAAAGATTGGACATTTAAGCGATTTTTTTAAATGGCTACTGAAGAGTCATCCAGCCATCCACTCGCTGAATCGGAACCTGCATCAGATGGCATTTGTTGGGTTGCATTCAAAGACCCTACTTTTTGGGGGTCAAACCTGGCACTTTGATTTGCTCAAGTGGAATCCCAATTTAAAAAATGGTTATATTTATATCCCAACTATATGTTTACACGAGGTTTTAGTTTGAATTTCACACGGTTAATGTTATTTCTTATTCCTCTTTCGCTGTTGAGCTATCTAAGCTAAGTCCATGATTTCATTTACGAGGATTTGATATGATTGGTAAATTTCTATGAAATGTTGTCACAATTAATTTGGTGAGGTCACAGTTGGCAGGTGTCACTCTTCAAACTAAAATTATACTTGTAGATTTGGAGAAGGGAAATACAATAACAAGAGCCTATTATGCCACGCTATTGGGTCCAAGAAATTGCAAAAATAGGCTCTTGTGTTTTGTGATTTTTGACAGAACTGGAACAAAATCGGCCAAGATGCATGAAAAAAGTGCCAAATTCTACAAGACAATTTACCATCCCATAAATCAAACGTCGCAGTGACACAAATTAGGCTTCGAATTGATTCCTTGTCCACCCTATCCCCAGGACTAGACCCTATGCGTCTAGTTCCCAAACTTAAAATTTGGTTTGTAGGAAGAAATTCTGAACAAATAAGGATGTCATCGCCGTCGTCAAGGCATATTTGGCAACCTGTGACAAAAGCTACTTTTCAAACGGGATATGAAAATATTGGGAACTCTGGACCAAGTGTGTAGATCTCAATGGAGACTTGAGAAATAAATTACATTTTCTTTAAAAAGCACCATTTTTAAGTTGCTTTTTTACCATACTTATCAAACGATCCTCGTTCTTTTAGAAAATCTGAGATCATGTCTGGATTCGATTCGGAGGAAGATTCTCTGCCGAATCCAATACAAAAAGGAAGATTTCTAGGAGAGATCTGACCAGCATTATACTAATGGCATATTTGATAGAATTTTTATTCCTGAACGAAATAGTGACCTGACATGATCACTGACTAGTTCGATAGAGTAGTCAGGAAACTTCCTTCACTCATTAATTCAAGTGCAGTTTATGGAAAATTCCTCATACTCATATCTGCACCTTAGTAACCCAACCAAAGCAAACTGGTTGAATTGTGGTTATGCGGTTTCTTCCTTTCGCAAAATTATAAACCATAGTATTGTAGTAGTGGTCGACTTGTGAGGTGCATCGAAAATGAATTTCACTGTGAGAACAAATCTTTCAGTTTGTGTTTACCAGATTGTTTCAAATTTCATCCTTAACTTTTTTCCAGAAACTCATGTTGAGTAAAACATCAGTTGTTTGATCTTTAAAACTATGTAGGGAACATTTTAATGCTTCAATGACTTAGTTGATGTTTAATTGTTAAATTTAAAATTCATTCATATTAATTTTATTAAACTTTACAGAACGAGATGGATATTTGAATAAAGATTTTTCCTTTTTGTATCTAAAATGTTTTTAATACTAAAATAACTTAAAGTACTCTCAAATTTTTCAGATGTTGTATCAGTTTTAAAACTATTTTCGTGTGGAACTTCTTGTGTACAGATCATGTCGCCTTTTTTATGTTATTAATATTTCCAGCTTTTATAAAAGTTTCTATACGGTTTGACACATTATTTACAAGCAGTTTAGTCTTTATCAAAACACCATATAATCTTCAGACTAGAAGCAAGTTAATTTTTGTATTTTCTTCATAATCCCTTACAAGTTCTCAATGCATCTATATCTGGGGGATTTAATGATCATTGCACAGTACAAATCTCTCAACATGGTCCAATTTATTTTTATTTGACTGGAATGATCCGAGAATCATCCGTTTAATGTATCGTACCCCCTAGTTTTCTGTTTTATTTAATTTTTTGAATTGGAGGAAAACAAGCCATGCATTTTCTGCAATTTAGTTAAAAAAACAGTGACTTTTCTATTGTGATTCAAGAATACGATAAATATGCAAAATACACTCTTTTTTTTAAGACTACGATCAATGCTAATAAAAGTTGGCGCTGCGAGAATGGTGACTCATTGGCCCCGCAGTATTTCCTGTGGAACGAAGGCACGTCCGGCTGTAGAATGTCTTCTGCTTCCATGCCCACATCATCTTACTTTCGCGTTGATTAAGTAGAAGTGATTGAAAGAGTTAAGTGGTCGGGGGGGGGGGCAGAGGGATCGTTTCTTATTTAAAGAAATATGAGAATGGCATAGGAATGATTCGTAAATGAATCAAGTTTAATAGATATGACACCAATGAATACTTGCTGTTAACAAAAGAATTTTCAAATCAAACCAGTTATTTGTCACATTTATTGTAGATGGATCCTTTAAATTGAGAACCCCTAAATTCAAAAGTAAGCGATTAATGGTTTCCGCGTTAAAATTTCGACAGTATTTTTCAAATATTATTTAACAATGCGAGTAGTTCAATTGACAAGAATTTTGATAAATGACACCACTTATTACTCCTATTCAACCAGGTAAATCTCAACAGACTTGCTCCGTTGAGGAGTCCTGTCTGTATACTCCTATTCGAACGGATAAATCTCAACAGAGACTTGCTCTCTGTTGAGATTTATCCATTCGAATAGGAGTATACAGAACTTAACTAACCCCAACGCTCTATCCCATGTTAATATCGAGGCCCCCGTGGCTCAGTTGGTATGTCCACTGCGCTAGCAACCAAGTTGTAGGCGGCGCAGATTCGATTCCTGTCAGGTGCATTCCTCCCTGGGTGTATTTCTCTCTTCTGTGTCAGTAAAACTTTCATTGTGTGTCTATTACTTGATATTGTGCGTCTTGTGTCTGGCGCAGCATGGCCAAATGTGGCCCTTGCTACATAGAACCTCAACAAACCAACCGATATTAATATCCCAATTTGGCATAAACCACATCTGATTAATGACTGGCCTGGAGACCGTAGAACAACATAAGCAACTCATATTTGGTTGCAGTGTAGCTTAGTATTCATTAACGGGAATGTGGAGATTGAATTTGCTCTACTGAGGGGGGGGGGGGTATTTCAATTAACGTCACACTGGAGCAACACAAGCTCTACTGAGGACGATACCTGAATAAAAAAGGCGTGGTTCGATTTTTTTTCGCAGCTGCACATCTAATCAGCCATTGGAACCTCGTACCATGATGAAGAAATGCCATTGCATGACTTTTTCCCGAAACTTTGAGGGGGTTGGGTTGGTTGGATTATCCAACCAACCCAATTTGGTCCTTGCGCCATAATTAGCCATGGCCAATTATGGCGCAAGGGCCAAATTTGGCCATGCTGCGCCAGACACAAGACATACAGTATCAAGTAATGGACATACACACACAAGGAAAGTTTTACTGACATAGAAGAGAGAAATACAGCCAGGGAGGAATTGAACCTGACAGGAATAAAACTTGCCCCGCCTAAAAATCGCAGGTTGCTAGCGCAGTGGGCCACTGACCCACGACGACCCTGGGAAACTTGAGGAGGGTCTTTTGGTTTTTAATTGTTCGTAACATAACTGGCCTTTGAAAATCGTCATAAAGTTATTTTTCTTTCGATATCAACATATCATTCATAAAACTAGAACCCTAACAAAACATTCGATAAATAGAACCCAAAGAATAAAAGAATATTGTCTGCAACTTTTAGACGACGTAATATTTATCAAACAAGCAGGGATTTTATCTTGAGCCCCAAGCTGCTACAGACAGAAAACGGTTTTGTTTTGAAGCTAGAAGCTGGATTTTGTATGGCTTGATAAATCATGCGCTAGGACCATATAATCTTCATCGATGGGAGACAGCGAAGGTTCTGTAACAAAGGTACCTATTGATTGCACTTGAAAAACACTACTAACCAATGAAATACAGAAATCAAATTTTGGGGCGATCGGGAAAATACGTTGTTCAATGGCAAGGAATCCGCATAGTCAACTATACTAACTTGTGAAACGCAGCAAGGTGAAAATCATCGGGCTTTGTGAATGGTTGAGAAATTTCTTATTGTATCGGATGAGAATAGTCTTTTGCAATAATTTTTCGCCAACCGCTAGCTCGGCAACCTTGAATCGCCAAAGCATAGAACCATATTTAAAAAAATTCCATTTGCCATCTGCAGAGCATGAATGAAGTGAATCATATGGAAGAATACGGATGGCAAATGAAATAAAAAATGGTTCTATGCTTTGGCGATTCAAGGTTGCAAAGCTAACGGTTGGCGAAAAATCATTGCTAAGGACAATTCTCATTCTATATAATAGGAAATTTCTCAACTAAGTCAGACGATTCTCACCTTGCTGCGTTTCACGAGCTAGTGTCACCTATAGAGTGAGGGAAGTACCCATTAGAAATGGAAACTGATGTCTAGCTAAGATGATTTACTTCAAAAATGAACTTTGTTTTTGACATCAGGTTTTCCAGATTCAGATTACAATTTTTTACTAGAGGGGATTTTTACTAGATTTCCTTCTCGGTCTACACGGACCCTACGCCACTTATATTTTGCTAATGAATATTTAATTATGTTACAAAAAATGGTTATTTAGAACACCTAAAAGGGCCCAGAAGATTCTTAGAAAACCTTGAATTAATGATGAGAAGGAACAGGGCGGATGTATTTGTTCTGGACTTTTCATTTTAGGTCAAAGATTTGAGCGGGTGCTAATGGATGTTTTCTCTTTTTTGGGCTATAGTGGGAGTAAGATAATTAATAAGTGTCAGTAAGATATGTTGCAAAATTTTCTAAAAGTATTTATACGAGATCAGTTTTTCCTCTCTGACAGATACTTATTTTTCTCTATCTCAAGCACTTACAGGTTTGTTGTAAATTAATTTTACAATTTTGTCGAAACGTGCACACATAATACATGTCTTGCATAAAATCATTCTATTTTCATTCAGCTTAAACCCGTTTGTATTGTATCCATTTTAGCCTAGTGAGCACGTGCAAGCGTTCTGTGAATTTAATTTTTATTATGCACGTGCAACTGATACTAACGTACTTATAGAGCATTCGCAGGTGACGTCATGATCAGTTATTTTTCTTAACTGTTAACTGCTGTAGGACAAACAAATTGTTATGCATTGGGAAGTTTTATGTAGTGGGAAGTTTTGAAAACTAAATAATGTCCAATACACCATAAATTGATCTTTGGAAAATCTTCAGGATTCGAAGAGGCGTTTGGATTGTCCAAATCATACGGATCCATTCCGTTAATGATAGATATTTTTTGATCGTAGCGATTTCGCACTGAAACATCCATGCTTACTAATGGAACAGAAGCCATTGTTTGTCCTACAGCAACGGACGTCATTCTGGCGTTGCTATGGTCAGACCACGTGGTTGCTAGTGCTCTATAAGCGTTTCCGTGTCTTCATATTTTACTTATAAGAACACGTGCAAACTATGATGTCAGTGAATATATTTTTAATTATGTCCTTGCAAATTGTAACCATAATATAGAATGTGATGGAAAAATTAATTTGAAAGAATTGGAGTGTAAAAGAGAGAGTTGGGATAAACGCCTTTTGTAGTTTTGTATAATCCTTAATCTATTAATAAACCTCGAAATTTTCTAACAAGTATTAGTCTAATACACTGGCAAGTGTTCGTCATAGTGAAAATAATTTCCTACAATCAGTCACAAAGATACATTCACTGACAAAAAATATTTAATTTGATGCATCCAATTTTCTTAAAGTTTGGACAGGGAATATCGAATCACTCTGTATACAGTTTGTTCTCGTCATGACCACCATCATGAAAGGAGCTCAGAGACAAGCTGCTTGTTGCAACCATAGAGGAGAAATAAAAGTAAAGTGAGTAATAATCCTCTTTTTATGTGCCCAGGGTCATGTGACCAAAGCTAGTAGTAACGTGACCCTTAGATTACTTTCATTTGCTTTGAGGGAAAGAGCATTTATTGGTTCACGGGACGGGAGAAGACGACCATCCATTGATTCATCATCTGATTGGTCCGCGCGATATAGTAGTAGAGTTCGGAGATTTCACCATTTTTGTCGCCACTCAGAAGAAATGTTCATTCACACATCTACCCTGTAGTAAGATGTTATATCGCCAAGCGAGCGGCAGAATGTCAATTTTTCACAGAGCGTTCACGTGATTACTAGCCGAGATGTTGGTCATATTTCACGTCTACATCTGCAACGGGGAGTGAATCTACTGATTGAAAGAATCCTATGAAAGATTCTATTGGTCTAGAAGTGAGGAAACTTGCGGCCTTAAGGCTACATGTGGCCTTCCAATTCCTTAAGTACGGCCTTTTGATTGAATACAAATTTTACAGAACAAATCTAATTTTTATTTTTATTAATACATTTTGTTCGTTTTTTATATTTATTGGGTTGATGCAAAAGTTCGTCCCGTTTTTTGACAAAAATTGAATAAAAACTTATTTACTAAAAATTACATTTAATCAATATAGTCTGCCATTCTGTTCGATGACCTTTCGCCATCTCTCCGGTAGCTGCATAATCCCCACTCAGAAGTTCTGAGGTTTCTGGCTAAAGAACTGATCCAAGCGACGAAACTTTCTGAACCATTTACGGCACGTGGAATCATACATCTTTTGCGTCTGCGAAACACATCTTTTGCGTCTGCGAAACATTCTTGCATTTTCGGAAATAAAAAAAAGCATAACATATCTAAAATGCTCTCCTTATTTTCTACCATTTTTAATGCTTAACAAAATTAAAAAAACACAACCAAATAACACAATTTTTTCCCAAGTACTCGCTGAAATTCCTTCTTTCAAACAACATAAAAACTTTACACTTATGAGGTAGATAACACTTCGGTTTTGCGATGCAATGCCATCTAGCGCCGAAAACGGGACGAACTTTTGCATCAAACCAATAGATTTTATTTTAAAAGTGAATGTATTTAAAAGACCGAAGAACATAAAATAAATTTCAACGAAATAATCCTCTGAGATTGACAGCCACAAGGGCGAAATGGACGGCTGTTACTCTCCGAATGCGACTCTAAAATATCCGATAACTTCCCACCACACACGAGGCTGGTTGGCGACAGTTTATGGGGTTCGTGTGCACCAGTCTGTTATCTGCTTTTTGACAACGGTGCACTGTGTTTCTGTTTGATGTAGAATTTGTGAATAGTTGCACAGCAACCACTTATTGCTGGGAATCTACATTCTTCTACCTAAAACAAATCTAGACGCCATTAAGGTCACAAATGACTGAAACGGCAGACCTCCATGTTGCAATCAAATAATCAAATGCTTTCCTGCAAAAAGCAGGCGCAACAAAATCATTAAAAGATTAATTAACTTTAAAATTAACAAATATTTTTTATTTTTTGAAATTAATTATATAGGTAGATTTTCAGAAAATAAAATATGCATTTTAAAGTATATATATCTAATGGAAGTTTCTTGAATGCGGCCTTATTTGATTACAGCTAAACTAATGCGGCCTTCCAACATGAAAAGGTTTCCCACCCCTGGTCAAGAGGGTCAAAACTGGTTAGAAGTCATGCAGGGAAAACTGCAGGTTGCAAGGTGGAATTATGCGCGTAAACCCTCTAAGAGGGTTGATATATTTAAAACGCATTCATGGCCTCGTGTGTTTGACATCGTATTTACAAACATATACAGTACAATTTTGATAGTTTGAGATAGTGACTCTACAAAATAATTCTTCACATGTTCTCTAATTTAGGAATTTATTCTATTTTTTCGGTTCTAAATACTAGGGATGATAAATTCTATAGTAACATAGAACAACTAACACAAGTTTTCTATTAATTACTAGCTGTACCGGGCCACGCGTTGCTGTGACTCATCTGGTTAAATTGAAAAGAAAGATCGCCATGTGCATTCATCCCAAACGATAAGTTTGCATTTTTGCAATACTTTTCCCATGCTGGATGCTTTGGAAATGTTACACGTGGGGGATTCAATGAATTGCATGTCAAATGGCAATTTTAAAGTGGAATGAGCAGTGCTTCCACCTGGTATCAAACTCGCAGCTATTCCGGACGACGCAAGTGCTAAGGCAATGTGATTTTGGGATCTGATTGCGGCCAGAATCAATTTAATTAGGAACGTTTTACCAGTTCCTCCTGGCGTTACATTTTTATTTATATAGCTAAGTAGACTAAAACATGAGCGTATTCGAATGCAACGTTGTGGCAAAATTTCAAGGCAATCGGTGAAAAATTTTGGGAGATTTTGCGTTAAGAACAAACGAACATTACATTTTTATTTATATAGATTAATGTGAACTATAATACCTTAAACTAGAATTCTAGAATTAAAAAGTTAAATGAATATCGTTATCGTGTTATTACCCAAACAGGAAATTGAACTAAATCTATGATGGAGGCCTTCTTTTCAATCGAAAATATTCATACCTTAAGTATTTCTTAAATGAACTGCTCAGTTTTTTAGCTGAATTAATTTCTATTTATGAAATTTTAGAACAACTTGTTTCTTCTTGAAATCCTTATTACCATATCTGTATCCTAACTGATGGTAGCTCAGTCCAGTATTTAAGAAAGTGTCTGGCTGTTAATGATAAAACAAGCATTGAAATCAGAAAAACAAATCTTCTCAAATTGAAAGCGATGTTTAGTGGATATTATCTCACTTCAGATACTTAAGGGGTGAATAAATGAGTAGGAACTATGAGCTTGAGCAAAGTAAGAATGAGAAATTAACTGTCTACCCCCAATTCCTGGTTCACGGTCAGTTGTTTTTATAATTCTTAACCAACTATTCAAGGCGTTACTAAGTCCCACTTATTTATTGAGCATGGCTTAAAGAGCATTTCCTCATCTGTGAAAGGGTTACTATCTTGTGTTCCACATCAATCCAATAGTCGCCAAACCTTTAAGGCATCTACAAGTATAAATTTCAATTGTTTCCCATTATTCATTGTTTAATGATTAATGTACATTGTTCATCAAACAATGAAACTTTAAGAAGAAACATTTTAATATTTCTGAATTGTGGGCATTCAGAAAATTTACATATAGTATGTATATATATATATATCTTTAAAGTTGTAAAAATTGCAGGGCGGAAAGCAACTAAAGGATCTTATAAGGCAATATGCCATCAAAAGATATAAGCAAGGATAATTAGAAAAACAGAAAACTACAAATAAAATTTATTGTAAAATGAGGATGCTTGTAAAGTAAGTGAATATCTAAGTAATTGTAAGTAATTATAAGTTTTAAAGATATTTGTTATTTTGAAGAAATGCAAAGTATGATAGATATACATCTGATTACTTTAATTATTTATATCAAATGAATTGAACTCAATCCACATCGAATAGTTTTGTCAGTCGCTACAAATTTATCGTCTATTTGAAAAATAAATTATTTATGCATATCGTATTTTTGAACTAAAATAATACTCAACAATAAAGCACTCTCTCGCCGTTAGATTATATTCTCGATTTCACCACAAAGCACATATTTAAATCTTTGACCATCATCATTTACTTAAAGGTGTTATAAGCATGAAATCTCTGTTAGCCAATATTTTATTTCTGCTTCAGGTAGTTTTAGTCTTCAGTGAAATATAGTCATAGTTTTCTTATGTCTTACAAACAACTAGTTTTTATAAAGCATTGAAAATTTTCACGTTTGTATAAAGGGAACATATATTATAATGTCTGTCTTCCAGTGCATATTTTTATTTTAAGCAATCTCAAAAACAGAAATAAGTTCTGAAATGAAAACTGAAATGTCTTTGATTCGGTTCTCAGTTCTCATTTTAAAAGGTGTTTGAACACATGAAAAGTAAGGGATTCTTATTTTAATGAAGTTGAAACAGCATTAAAAAGTAAATTTCCTATGTGTCATAAAACATGCCAGGAAATCGTTTATACACACCAATAACCTAGCAAATCGATAAAATGAATTTTTTCAGTTTCGTGTTTTAAGATTTGACATGAAGATGGCATCTTACCAGATCTATGTACTTGAAGTACCCGATATTCAAAGTTAAGATTATGCTTCCACTGAAATTGCATAATGTGGGAAAGTTTGAAAGGAGGTTAGAACAGTTTTTAGAGACAGAAAATAGGCAGTATGTTTCTTTGATTCATTATAGAGGCCGTGATTCACAGTGGGTTTGCCCAATGCGCTAGCAGTCTACGAGATGTAGACGCGCAGGTTCCATTCCTGTATCTTATCCTGGGTTTACTCCTTTCTCCTATGTGTAAAACTTTCGATGTCCATTATTTGAGATTGTCTTGTGTTTGGCGGAGCTCATCTACATATTGCCCTTACGTCATAAAACTCCAACCAACCTAACCATTATAGAGGCTATTAACAGGTATAGGACTTATTTTTCATAGAAGTTTAACCATTTTAACATCCATATTTGATTCTATTTATGATTCATTTAAATTGTTTGGCCTATTTTGGCCTTTAAAGTGCTATTTTGTCACTTTATCCGAAAAGGATTTTGCATTCCTTCGAACTCAAAACATTTACGTTCTAGAGATTTTCCCCCTAAACTTAACACAACTCGATAACAGAAAATAACAACAGTTACTACATCTTGCCATTCAGTTTCGATATCTAACTTTTCAGACGAGAAAATTTCATTATAAATATTTTTACTCCAGATAAATAGTTTAACGTTCAGGTCATGGCGAATCGAGATTGCATGATGGATGACACACAGATTCTGGAGTGTCTGACGACCTGAATAAAATGTCATTCTTGAGTTAATTAACCTGGAATGACAAGACCCCATTGTGCTCTTTCATTCTTCTAATTTACTTAAAAGCGACAATTTTCTTCCGATTTTTGACGGCTACGCCCTTTACTCAACCCACTGATTACCAAATCAAATAAATCCAGATAATTCTTTCATAACTTGAAGGAAAACTGAACTATGGAGTGACTCGAATTGCAGAAAATATAGATTTCCCCCTCTACAAAAGGTTTGAAAAGTATATATTTTTACGGTTGTTTTAATACTTTTTGGTGTTTGAAATTTCGAATATTTTTTCCGTTTTCGATGGCTAGCAGTGTAGTAAAAAAGATTATTTACCTTTTAAATTCTGAAATCGTATTTATTTTATATATTCCTGAAAATAATTGTTTTGTAGATTGAATTCTTACTTAAACACATGAATAGATTAAGTAGAGGTAAATTGATTTATTTTTATTCCGTATAACACTTCCTTCGATTTATTTTCCCTTATCTGCGGTGCAAATTTGAAGTGCTAGTTTATTTATGAATCAACTTTTTAAAGTGGTTTAATAGTTTTTAAAAGTGACAGAAAAAAATGATACACTTAACACGTTCCACTGTATCTGTTTTCTATTTCAGGATTTATGATCAAATTATAAGTAACATGTCATTTAGCTACATACTAGACAGTAAACAAAACTAACATAGAAAAAAACGAAAAAATTCTGTATTATTAAAATTGGGTTACTTTACGATTACACTCGAGTTTAATTTTATTTTTCAATCGCACAATATTTTTCCTTGTGAAATGTATTTGAATTTAATTTTATTCAAATTTAAATCACACAATATTTAGCAGATTATTCATTACAATTACAACTAAGTAATAAAACATTAGTTGTAATAAAAATAACAGTAATGATCTTATTTTATTACAACTTCGTTTATTATTCAAAAAATTTTTGATTACTATTTTAACAACGAAGTTTAAACACTATACCCAGTATTTAGTAGAACATTTTAAAATTTAATTACATATATTAGTCATGTTGGTGTTTTGAAATCGTAATCAATAATTCCATTAATACTTTCAATAATCGTTTAATGTGGAAATTAAAGTGTTACTTTACAAGGCACACGTAAGATTTTCAGAAAAATTTTAACTGAGTTTAACCAAAGTTTTTAAATGTATTCACACAGGATTCACCTCTTATTAAATAATTCATTTATTAAATTTTGAGATTACCGTCTAATTTTCGAAGCGGATAAAAATTCTTATTTTTTATTTGATTTTCGTACTTTATTATCATGCTATTTACCGATTTCATATTGTATTTAGATCGCTTCTAGGCCTTTTGGATAAGATCAAAGTGTGTATTTTACTTAATTTTAATTCTTAATCTATATCTAAGTTTAATGGCTTAAATAAAAGATGGCGCCACGTAACAAATTTTGTGGTAAACTCGTTTTCTCCAAGTCGTATATGATATGTGCGTTTCTTACGTTGGTTACCTCTCGTAAGAAAAGAAAACATCTTTATTCGTTAGGGGAGTTTAAGTTTAAAATTTTAAGTCGTTGATCACATTTCTCGTGTGTTTTATTTATTTTAATGAAAAACCGAACAGATAGAACTGAGTTTTAAATTTTTATTATACTTTACAATGCATCATCGTTTTAAAAAGCTTTAGCTCCATCCCAAATTTTAAAACAATTCTAGAAATGCTTCTTTTTAAAAGAATCAAGTGTTTAGTACTTAAATTTCAACACACCAAGTAATTTGTTGCCCTAATTTGGATTAAACGATTTGTTAAATATCAGCACTGTCCAGCATTTCGCAGCAGCTTCACAATTTAGTTACCCTTTCCTTCCTTAAACTTTTTTTTAGAATTAAGCCCTTGGTTATTTGTGAAATTTGTAGCATGAAATTTGTTGGAATGTACGTAATAACCATAGCTTAACCCTTTGAAGGACATTATCAAAGCAAAATTGTTTAAAAAATTACGAGTAAAGACCTATTACTTCATATTATTTTGCACAAAACAAAAAATTTTGTTCTTGTAGGTTTTTAAAGGTGAGATCCTCATATTTCACCGCCCATCTAAGAACTCTTGCACGTTCAAACTTCAAATGAGTGAATATTTAATACCTTATGAAAGGACTTCCTGAGTTAGATGTGCTGGACGTATACTTACTTGCACGTCGTTAGAAAAAAATAGAGGCAACCACTGTATATGCCTCCAACTTAATCTGCCCAATAATATATTAGCCAATAAATCTGCCCGGCAATATATTTTCCGATATTTCAGATTTTACATTTTTTCGGTCTTTAAGTAGTTCGGCCGTAAGTTTATAGGTTTTTTTTGTGAAGGTAATCAAAGATAGTTTTGATTGCATATTTTGTTCTTAATTTACATTAGCATATTAAAAAGAACTCATTAAGCTCAGGGATAATTTAAGGTGGAGGGTCAACGGGATTCGAATTCTTTCCGAAATGATTTTGGAATTACACCCCTATCAAAACACATGCTGGGGCTAGTTACATCAGAGAAAATCGAAGTTTTCAACAAGATAAAATATACTTCTGAATACATCAATAGTCTGAAAGTCGACGAAAAATCATTCAACGCAATGTTTATTTAACGTTTCGGCATTTAGAGAACCAGGGAAAAGAAGACTGGGCCACTCCGATATTTTTTTCTGAATACATGCTTGATAAAAGGTGTTCCATAAAATCAAATGCTTTTGAGAATTAGGGGTCTTGCTGAGGTTTGCACATTGACAACTCAAACACCAAGAACGGTCCTGATCTAAGCAGCCCGGAGTATTTGTATTCCTAGCTACATCCCACTGATTCTGAGAATAATAAGTTGGTTCTGATTGTTTTTTGAAAACTGATCTTTGGTACGCATTGAAATGAAGAACTATTTTGAAAATAAATTTATTACAAACAAAAATTTTCTGAAGATATTTTGTTCTTCATAACTAGTGAATTTTTTCAACACGTTGAAACGTAAAAGAAACTAGAAAATATTAAACTCAACTTTTTGCTCATTTAGACAAGAAACAAAGTGTCATAAGTATTAGACGATATAAACCTTTGGAATGAATGTGCAGATTAAACATTTTGCAAGTTGAGACACGAATAACGTTAATCAAGCAACAACATGGCCCAGAAATGTTATATTGGTATGGAAGTTCCGTGAGTTGCGAGTAACGAAAAAATTACCTACATTAAAATATTCTTAAAAATTAATGAATTTAGGGCATTTTTAAAACCATCACCTATAAAATTAATGGCATCAAGGCTCATTTCTCTTTTTTCAATTTGGCAGCCAATGTGTTTAACATCCAAGAGCAAATGCAAGCGAAGATTTAAGGTGTTGGTGGATTTAAAAAGATTAACAGCTTATTTTATATTGAAGAAAAACACTAAAACTTTTAAGTATACATTTTTGAACAATCTATATTTTTTTAAGTTTAAATTTTATTGATATTGGTTAAAATATTTTTTTAAGTGAAGGGGTACTGTCCCGTGCAATGTAGTCGGTTCATATAAGTGGACAGTATGATTAAAACGTATTTATTTACAAAATTCTATTTACATTAACAGGTAGGTAGATAGTTAATTAATGTCGCACTGGAGCAACACAAGGGGCATGGGCGACGGTCCGGGATCAACCCCTAAGGGAAAGATCAAGGACAACGCCTCGTAATTTCGAATCAGTTGACGAGAACAACACCTGAGCTGCCTCCCCACTCTCCAAACTTCCTCACCATGCCAAATTTATATTAACGAAACAACTATTCCACATGCGTCATTACAAAATTTGAGCTAAGGCATAAAGATTGATGTACAGCTATCGAAGAATTCCTAACTCGAACAGTTTTTTAACGATAACTAGAATACAAATTCTAAAGATATCTTTTTAAATGTTGCCACAACTGGCGTCTAAAGAGTAAAAACAAAAAATAAAACTGCAAACCATTCGTAATTATTTGCTAGCCAAGGTATCAATGAGAGCACAAACAAGAACTAAAGCTAATTTTTTACTAAAATGTGAGGGGTAAGTTAGAGTTTTCAAATTTATGATTTAATACTTCAGTAAAATTCACACAGAATACCAGTGTTTTGCTACACATAATATTTAGGTATTCATTTTAGAAACCAATTCTAATAAAAACTGTAATTTACAATAATATTTATGAAAAACGTTTATCTAAACGTATAAAGCAGAGTTGACATCTGTTCTCTATACAAATCTATAACGTTTGATCAATCCACACCAAATTTGGTACACTTATTTGGAACCCTTCGGGTAACGTAGACTACATATTAAACTCCGTTCTATTTGTCTTGGGTGTGCAGAGGGGTGTAACGTCCCGTCATCCTGGACAGATCACTTGCTAGGGGCGCTCTCTCCAGGACTGGCTGTGCAGATGACACCAGAGTTAACATCTACAGGAGTCGCCTCTCAAGATGACCTTGGAGGTTTTTTAGAACCTTAGAGTATGGTGGAATTGCAGATGGGTGCGGTTGCTCTGAAAATAGCTCAGTATCATATTGTTTATAGGGTAACTTAGACTACATATTAACAACCCGAGCAACGCCGGGGAAATTCAGCTAATTCTTTATAAACGTATCACTCAATGGTTTGGCTACGATCAGCTGTTCTACCCGAAGGCCACCAATGCGACTTAACCCTTTGAGTCTGAGTTTTTAAAACTGCTCTTTGAAACATTTTTTACATAAACAGTAGAATTGGGTTTCAGTAAAGCGTACTGAACGAAATTATATATATATATATTTTAGAACTAGTTGATAATTTATAGAGGTGATTATAAGGAAGTCACGTGTATTCCCAGGTGGTTGCTGTGCTTTTAACTACTCAAGAAAAACATCTTCGGCACACTTTACGAGTTACCCAGGAATCCCATTTGAGGGCCCCGAGAAATGTGGAAAGCTTTTGTTTATAACGTGTAATTCATATTTAAGGTTGCATCGTGTTTTTTACAATAAAGTTGTACAGCAGTTGCATATATATATATATATATATATATATATATATATATATATATATATATATATATATATATATATATATATATATATATATATATATATATATATATATATATATATATATGAAACGATACCTAAAAATAACCCCCTAAGTACAATTTTCACTACAGATCACCCCTTAGCGGTTCCCTTTTATCCCAGTCTTTGTCTCCCTATCTAAGTGGTCAATATCTTGCCTTTCACTTTTGAACTCAAGCCGTCTCGTTAACTGGACCTCCCACGGACCTCGTGACTCCCTTTCACCTTTGAACTCAAGCCGCCTCGTTAGCTTAGACCTCCCAAGGACTCTCCTGCTTTCAAATCGCATATGTAAGATCACATTCCCCCTTCGTAAAACCACCGACTTCTACCAATGAAATTTCGTGTTAAATCCCCTGGTCCAATAATATTTTTCTTAATCCTAATCCCTCTAGCGAGATCTTTGTAAACTATTTATTTTTTCACCAGTCTCTTGGGCTAAGGAGCCCTCAGAGCCGTTCCAAACTCCAAACCCTCAACAACCTCATGATGTAATTACTTGTCTACTGAAATAATAAAGAATTGTTATGGAATCTGCATTACACTCAATATCAATGGATCATTCTCTCCGGTTGCCTTACACCACTCTTGCCACTCTCGTCACGACTGCAGGCTTATAAGATCTGTTATTATGACATATATATATATATATATATATATAAAGGAAAAGAGAACCACTTTTACACAAGCGTAAGTTAGGTAAGTTAAACATTGTGTACTTGGATACATTTATTTCAGGGAGTACCAACAAATCATCAGGCATTGAAGTCTGAAATGCAGATGTAGGAGGCCTGGAATGAATCTGCGTATAATTAAAGTTGGGAAGCAATTTCTCATTGTATTGTGCTTTTGCTGATCCATTCGGAGTATTCAAAGATCGGTTGAACTAAGAGAAATTCTAAAATTTAAAGATCTAATTAAATTACCTTATTTCTTAAAATTTTATGAAAGAAAAATGCAGCTGAAGTAAGGAGTTCTTTAGTTTGAATTTGTTCTGTAATGAACTATTCTAGTCTTATTCGGTAGAAAGGGACGAGAAACCTACCTTTACAATATTTTTGTGTCAATAAGCTTTTATGGTATAATGTAATAGTGAAATATTGAAAGGTACAACTCTCAATAACTTGAATTGTAATACTTTACATAAATGAGAATATTAGCTATGAGAACATTAGTAAAATTATTTCATAATCAGTTCAATAAATATAAAAAGATTTTTTAGAAATTTGGAATGAATATATTCACTAAGCAGTTCAAAGATAACAAGGAATGTATAATTTAAAAATTCTGACTTCCGTATGGGCATTAATTTTATAAATAAATATTGGCCCTTTTAGTAATGTTTAAAAGGTTTAATAGATTCGTAATTAATTTTAGGACCTAAGTTTTAAGATTGTTCTCCAACTTTTGTTGTTAGACTTATTATTGTATAAGACAAGTTACATGTGGGTAAAAGGACGAAAGGAAGCAACGATATATACACAACAAGTTTATTCAAACATAAAATACATTTTTTGGACAGAATTTTAACAAGAATCCCAACAGTACACTTTGCGAAAGCAAAGTGTTTTGTAGCTCCATTCGAACGTATACATTGGCAGGTTTACAGGGTTGACAAAAGACGACAGTTCTGGGAAAGCACTTAGTGCTCAACCATTCACATTTCCCCCGAAAGAAGTACTCCATATGCACCGCGTTACAGTTTAAATTACATAAGCCACGAATAGACAGTTCATACAAATGAGCACCCGCGTTAAAATGTAGAAGTGAAAGTATTTTTCACCTATGATATCAGATGTGATGACATTGGCAAGTCACCGTTCAGGACTGACACGATGTCCCGACAGCGATTCTTGTAAAGCTAGAATCATCATATAAATATTATAAAAACAGTTCATTTAATTGCGTACGTAAACTAGTACTTGGTTCCTTTCTGGTTTCCGTAGTTTCCGCCGGCTCCACCTCCTTGGGAGCCTCCATAGCCACCGGAACCGGTTCCTTGTCCTCGTCCTCCTTGCTGACCTCCATATCCGGCACCAGATCCACCACCTTGACCTCCAGCTCCAGCTCCTCCATATCCAGCACCAGATCCACCACCTTGCTGACCTCCTACTCCAGCTCCAGATCCTCCATAACCACCATTGCCGCCTCCTTGCTGGCCTCCATAACCTCCACTTCCACTGCCTCCTTGACCTCCTTGACCTCCGTAGTTACCACCTTTCTGGTTTCCAGCACCTTGTCCTCCTCTCCCACCTTGTCCTCCATATCCACCGCTTCCACCTGCACCACCTCGTCCTCCTTGTTGACCACCGTATCCTCCTGACCCTGCAGCTCCTCCGGCACCACCTCGTCCTCCTTGCTGGCCACCATATCCACCGGAACCTCCTGCACCACCTTGCCCTCCTTGTTGACCACCGTATCCTCCACTTCCAGCACCAGCTCCTTTGCCTGCTTTGCCAGCGGCACCTCCGTTGCCACCTGCTCCACCATAACCTCCAGATCCACCCTGTCCTCCTGCTCCAAATCCACCAGCTCCTTGTCCGCCAGCACCATATCCTCCTTGACCACGACCTCCAGCTCCTCCTGCTCCACTTCCATAGCCTCCAGCTCCTCCCTGTTTTCCTGCTCCGCCTTGGTTTCCGGCTCCACCTCCATAACCACCAGCACCGCCTTGGTTTCCGGCTCCACCTCCATAACCACCAGCTCCGCCTTGCTTTCCAGCTCCACCTTGGTTTCCGGCTCCTCCACCATAACCGCCTGCTCCTCCTGCACCTCCTTGGTTTCCGTAACCTCCAGAACCTCTCTGTCCTCCAGCATTTCCTCCATAACCACCAGCTCCGCCTTGCTTTCCAGCTCCACCTTGGTTTCCGGCTCCACCTCCATAACCACCAGCTCCGCCTTGCTTTCCAGCTCCACCTTGGTTTCCGGCTCCTCCACCATAACCGCCTGCTCCTCCTGCACCTCCTTGGTTTCCGTAACCACCAGCTCCTCCTTGTCCTCCAGCATTTCCTCCATAACCACCAGCACCTCCTGCTCCACCTTGGTGTCCGGCTCCACCTTGGTGTCCGGCTCCTCCACCATAACCTGCTCCTCCAGCTCCTCCTTGATTTCCGTATCCTCCAGCACCTCCACCTTGTCCTCCAGCTCCTCCAGCACCCCCTCCATATCCACCTTGTCCACCAGATCCTCCAGCATTTCCTCCATATCCATCTTGTCCTCCTCCATATCCACCTTGTCCACCAGCTCCTCCTTGACCTCCAGTATATCCCTTCTGTCCATTATTCTGGGCGTACCTGGCGACAACTGCTGCTGGGGGCTCTTCGACGGTCATGATAACATCAGCAGGGTTGTCCTTGCCGACTCCTGGCTCGTTGGTTCGGATGTTGGCTCGGAATCCATTGGAGTCGGCTTCGTACTCGACTACTCGGTAAACTCCGTCAATATCAGTGTACCCATAGGTTCCTCGAACGTTTCCGTTTTCATCTCCGTTTTCTTCTCTGTAGTTGGTGTTTCCCTGTTCGTCTTGGATGTTGTAGTCAAACTGGTAAGGCTTGGGTGGGTACTGCAATAGAAAGTAACTCTTTGCAACGAAACAATGCGTTAGAAAATTCGTAACAAATGCATAGATCGAATATAGCAAAAGTTTTTCTTTTTTACAGATTATAGAACTAAAGCTGGATTTGGGTTTTATTAAAGATACAATACTCGGTAATCCGTCATTACAAATGGGTTTTCTAATGTAAATTTGCCTATAGAAATGTGTGGTGCAAGTGCTTTTCAGTGCAAATTAATGGTTACTCAAATGCATAATTCCACCTTGCAACCTGCATTCTTCCCTGCATGGCGTCTAACCAATTTTGACCTTCTTGACCACTAAAATCTTTCCAAAGGATTCTATTATAAGAAAATGAGGAATGGAATCTTTCCAAGGGATGCTATTCCAATCAAAGGAGCAATATAATATTTCAAAAAGATTCTAATCTAAGGAAAGGAGCAATAGAATATTTCAAAATGATTCTATTCTACTTAATGAATCAGTAGACTCGTTACAACGAATTTTATTCCTAAAAAAGGACCAAGACCATCGTTCCAAAGGATTCTATTCTAAGGAAAGGACCAATAGAACCTTTTTAAAGGTTGAAAAAATCCATGAATTCTCTAGAAAGATGGGATTATTTGTCAATCGTGCTGCGAGATAAAAGCAACCCTATACTACTTGGAAATCAGAGGGTTAACGCATGTTTAGAAATTAATCAAAAGGGAAAATATTAAAATATTCGTGTGGGAGTTAAGTAAAATACTCGTATTATTAGCTATGGAAATATTTTACATTTCACATTTATGAATTCAATTCTTTGCTTCTTCAACCACTTCATTTTAGACGTTTTATGTAACACAATTTGAATCAATAGGTAATTATTACTTTGCTTCTATTTATTTGAAACTTTCTAAAATGTTTTCGAAGGAAATACAAATTAAAAGTTACATTCGGACATAAATAAGATTTTCTAGGGGAATCTAGGGGATCAGCTGACGAGCATTTTAACGGTATTACAAGCAACATATGAGAAGCATTTATTCAATAACGTTGAACAATAAAAAACTTTACTTATGTAATTTCACTCAACGGAAGCAATGATATGGTCATGGTTAATAGTTTTTATTTGCAAAGCGTTGAGACAAAGAGTTAAATTTATATTATAATTATTTATCTTTAACTGTTCTATAGTAAGATATGAAATTAATATTTGTAAAATTTGATAAAATGAAAAATAACTTTTGTTTTTATATAGAATGTATGTGAGCCAGTTCATTTCCACTAATTTAATTTGTAGTATAAGCATATAGTTTTAATGTTAGTATTAATTATTATCTAATAGTATAATCATTAGTAGAATTGCTCGTAATTACTTTAATATTAATGATTTGCGATTTTAGAACGAACTTTTAAAATACTTTTATTTTCCACTATACAATAATTGAAATATGAGAACGTGTGCTTTCGAAGTATTAAGAATAAATTGGAACGATTTATCATGTAATTTGTGTGATTAACATTTAATTTAAGCACTGATTTAGACCTATGCTGCATTTTATATAAATTTAAACTAGATTTTAAAAGTTTGCATTCTTGAAAGATATTGATTACACTGTTCTTTGTGGAGGTCATTTGTTTCTGTTTTCTGGTTATCATCATCATCATCATATAATATCGTAAATTTATTTTTATTCACTATTGATTTTGGACAAAGCTTAGGCGAATTGTTTAATTGAACTACACAAATTTCTGTTAAAGAGACAACTTTTGGAAAATATTGAATTTTACTCTGAATCATCATTTAACTTACGTTTATACCATTGTCGTATCCACCATCTTCCCCTTTATAATTTCCTTGTCCAACACCAGCAAAGCCACCTGAAGTACCCCTTATTCCTGTGTCCCCACGTAAGCCTGCGAATCCTCCTTGTTCGCTGACGAATCCCCCTCCAATAGCATTTTGGTTGTTATAGCCACCACCGACTGCCGTGAAAGCGCCACCAACACCTCCAGCTTTACCTGCACCGAATCCGGCACTGCCACCATAACCGGATTGTAAGCCTTGTCTAACCTGTTCTCCGTTGTCACCGGCTCCACCTCCGTAACCACCTTGTCCTGCCCCTCCGGCTCCACCTCCGTAACCCCCTTGTCCTGCTCCTCCGGCTCCACCTCCGTAACCCCCTTGTCCTGCTCCTCCGGCTCCACCTCCGTAACCCCCTTGTCCTGCTCCTCCTGCTCCACCTCCGTAACCACCTTGTCCGGCTCCTCCAGCTCCACCTCCATAACCACCTTGTCCTGCTCCTCCGGCTCCACCTCCGTATCCACCTTGTCCTGCTCCGCCAGCTCCACCACCGTAACCTCCTTGTCCTGCTCCTCCAGCTCCACCTCCATATCCTCCTCCACCAATCTTTCCACTTCCTCCTCCAACGCCTGCTCCACCAGCGTTTCCGCCGTATCCGCCGGCTCCAGTTCCACCAGCGTTTCCACCATATCCGCCAGCTCCTGCTCCACCAGCGCCTCCGTATCCTCCAGCTCCTCCTACGTTTCCTCCGGCTCCACTTCCAGATCCGTAACCTCCACCGCCTCCCAAACTGTTTCCGGAACCAAAACCACCTCCTTGGCCATTACCGTAACCTTTCTGGTAACTCTGTCCTAGAGTTGATGCCAGTAGGAGAACGCTTAATAGAAATGCCTGTAAGAAGAAATGAATGTTGTTAGAATGATGTTGTTATAGTCCAGGTTTGTAAAGGATATAAGAGATGCCACCCATCGTCAGCCACCCATTATTTGTTTATCATTTGTTATTTGTGTTGCATGCTGGAATGAATCGGTGAGCTAAAAATAAACAACGAATACATTTCACTCGTATTTTTCGTTCGAGAGGTTGCCCTCTATAAAAAAGTATGACTCCAGCGAGAAGGCACATAATCTTAGGGCAGTCCATTTGTATACAGGTGGTGAGCTAGCATGAGAAAAAAGACTACTCAAAATCATGTATGACGGTAGCCATAACTGATGATTTGTCTCTCCAACTCATAATCACTACTATGGCTTCCGACATCGAACGATAAACTCAGAGCCAGAAACCACCCAGGAGAGTCCAATTGCAGGAATGCAGTGTCTATATTTAATCTGGTCTCTAATTTTATGAATAGACTCATCCAAAACCACGCAACTCAGTGGCAACTCGCCAGAGTCATACCCATTTGAGTAAAGTCAGATAATATGAAATAGGCCAGGTACTATAATTTCAAAAATGGAAACATAAAATTTTTTAAATCGAAAGAAGTAACTTTTCGAACTCTCTCATGAATTAATTTACTAGAGAAGCTATGGGATTTTCAAGTTTGTTTTCATTCCCTGCCTAAGAAATAAAACTTTTTATTTGCTTAAAAAATTCCTTTTAAAAAGATATATTTATTTAAAATATCAGGCAAGTAACCATAATTGCATTGAAATTGAATGTTAATCTGAAAATTCAAATTACTATTGCATATATTTTAAAAGTATATTTAACGATTTTAAAAATTAATACTATTTATCAATACTAAAAAGAGTTGCCTTTTATATAAATATCTAATGAACATTTTGTTCTTAAGTTTTATATTTTCTTTTCGATAAAAGTTATAAGTGCATTGATTATAGCTTCAATATTACTGAAGGAGTTATCTATTAAAATGCTTAAGAGATTGGCACGCGTATAAGATCAAATCTGAATTTATGTTTTATAGAAATTACTTTTTTACAACTATATCTTTTAAAAATCTATTTTTGAAGAGCTATAGAGCTCATATTCACATTCGCTGTGTTATGTTGTATCACATATTAGGTGATTTGGCATTTTCTTTAACATTTAATTGTAAATTAATCATTATTATTATTTTTTTTCGTTCGAAAGATATTTAACTGAATTAAAAAAGCCATGGAAATACACCTGTATTTATGAATAACAATTTAATTAAAGTTTTGTTATGATAGATGGCGACACTAACGGTCTCATCAAGAATTGGCACGAATTTTGAATCTTAAACTCGAGGGTATGTTCGAGTGAAGATATTTCGCGTTTCCTGTTTTGGAAGAAAAAATAAGGAGTGTTCCAATACCCATTGTCTTTGTGAGGATGAACCACATTCTTAGTCGGGCATAAGTATTTCAATTGGTGATATAGCACAATCTTTTGGCGTTCTTTATTTTTAAATTAGAACACCGAACGAAAAATTAATATACAAATGTTTAAAAAACTATTTAGCAAAAGCAAGCGGTGTCCCTCTTTACATAAAAAATAAATGGTAATGAGATAAATAAATAACAGAACAAAATATCTCAAGGACTATTAGTGATGGCATTAAGTTTTGTTACACTAATGAATTTAAAATAGCGTACACAATTTTTCCCAGTTGATGGGGACACATTATACTATAGTTTGTTTTAAGAGTCATAAGTAGACAGTGTCTTATGATTTACACCGGGTGCAAATTAAAGTTAAAATGTATATCAATAGTCTCTTATTACTCTCTAAACAACATTTTGCACAGCTATACAGAAAATGGCTTAATTCATAAATACAAATAATAAGAAATATAAACAAACAAAATCACACGCATACCAATAATTAAAATCAATCACATTAAATAATCAGCACTTTGAAATTAAAATTACATAATTTAAGTACAGCTATGTTAAACTGAAAACTTTTATGTAGAATTGCTTTTATGTTTTTGAAGCAATGGTAATAATTTTTAACTGATAGTAAGTACAAGAGCATATTGAAATAATAGTAAATATCATAAATAACTTTAATATATATACTTAAGAATTGACTTAAATGTCTGTTTATTGAAAACAATTTTACGGAAACTTTAAAACGACTAAGAAATTTTTTTTACATTTCAACCGTTTTTCAAAACACCTCTATAGATTTTAAGTCCTTTTGTTACTGCGAAATTACTGTTATTGACTGATAAAATTAAATTGAACATTTTCAGTCATGAGTATCATGAACATAAATGCCGATATCCGAAAGCATGAAATCCTCAAAATAATCCGAACGTTTCAACACTGTGTGTGTGAGTTTTCTAAGTGAAAGCATCTCTGTTAAAGTAATCACTTGAACAACTTAACTAAACATGCATTACAGTAGTATGCAAAATTTCAGTAAATTTCCCAACACCCATAATACGAAACTTATATTGAATTAGTTTTATCTTTTACCAGACTTATTACTCAGTTATTGTGAGCCCAAGGCACTAAACTCGAGTAAGCTGAAAATCCTCTAATCAATTTTCTAGTATTTATGAGTAAAGTTTTAGTTAATTCCCATTCTTTCAACTTACTATTTAGCTTTGGTTAGAGCAAAATTATTTTACTTTAACCACCGTTACCGTTAGCCAAATGTACTGAATACAACCAAACCGAAAATCCTATAGACATTTTTTACCCATTGGGGTGTAAACCTTTCACCGATTCTCTTTCCAACGTTTCACCATTTAACTTTAATTAGTCTCTTTACCAACACTATTCCTCAGTTATTGTGAGCTAGATCAACCGAACTCGACTAAGCTTTTAAATTTCTTATTCATTATCATTAAAATTTTGTCAGATCTATTTTTTCTTCAAACTAGAGTTCTTTCTCATTTACAGAGAGCCTAAGGCACCGAATTCGGCCCAGCTAAAAATTCTCTATACAATTCATTACCATTAGTGTATAAAGTTTTAGTTAATTCCTTTTTCGATATCTTGCTACAAAACTTCGATTGTTACCGGCTTTATCCTTAGTTACCGTGAGATCAAAAAGGCATGGACTCAGCTAAGCCGAAAATGCTGCACAGAAATCCCCTATGTGACTTTTCACCGGACTTTAGCGAAATTTATCCACGACAGTAATCCACAGAGATGCAATCCACAGGAACATGTACTCACCTTGCCTTCCATGGCTGAACTAAAGTTCCTTAAGGTAGAGAGTGCGAGATTCCTTGTTGGGCTTCTACACTTGGTGAAGCCGATGAGGGAACTGATGTCCGGCATAGTCCATCAAGGTCCTTATATACCAAACCAAGAAAGCGTGTCATCCCGCAAGATCTGACCCTATCACACTTTCCCTTTTGCATCCTCTGCATCCCCCCCCTCCTTTGTCCCTTTGTGTGTGTGCGGAGCGAATCTGGAGGCTGAGCCCCCAAGACAAGTTCGGAATCAGGGCAAGTGGATGGGACAGCGAACCAGAAGGATGGACTTACCTCATCCCTGGCTTTCGCTTTTTTTCCCTTTCGCTTTCTTCTTGCTCTTCCGTTCTCTCTCTCCTCCCCCTTTCTTCTTTACTTTCAGTTTCATCTGCTTTTGATTGTTTTTGTTTAGAGCTCATTTGCTCCATTAGAGAGAGCGGGGGGATGTGGTTAAATGGCGTTTGGTGCTTTGTCGCGCTTCTTTCTTTTTTTTTTATTTGGGAGCATCGGCTTGAAAGGGAGTTCTAATCTGATAATTGATCGATGGGCTTGACGGTTAGTTAAAAATGATTGATAACTACTTGAGTAGAAACGTTATATTAGCAGTATGGTATCATGTGGGTGGTTATCCTTAAATCCAGTAGGAGGATTTCCCTGGTTTTTAATTCTTAAGAACTGACTAATCATCGAGTTTACAAACTTATTACTAATACTTAAATTACTATAAATCTTACAATAATTTGAATAAGCTTTAGAATAATGCTTGAATAAATTTAATTTTGATATTTTTTACTGTAATTGATTTCATAGTTATATGGCGAAAATGCATGTGCAACAATAATGATAGAATATAAATAAAATATATTATTTAAATATGAGTTTCAAAAAGTTTTAAAATTTAATTATAAATGTATTCCGCGATTTTTTAGTATATTTGGAAACATTTTTATGCATTAGAAATGCAAATACTAACGTATTTAATATTTTATATCAAGTAAATAATTGGAGTGACTTCATTTAGGACTATCTACAATTAGTTTGCCGTGGGCAAACATAAATAATTTTTATTTATTATTTTTTGTTTATTATTATTATTTATTTTTTGTTTATCCTGTTTTTAGTATTTATTATGCTTTTATTATTCAAATAAAATATATTGTAGCATCATAGAATTTATAAACTCTATTCATAATTTATCAAATGTTTTTTTTTCACTTATAAAAATGTTTGCACAATATATTGAATTTTCATTGAAGAAAAAATACGTACATACCATACTTATTTTTTTATATCATAAAAAATAATGTTCATATCATATAAATAAGTAATAAATTCATACACCCGATTTTCATATTGGAAAATTTTATTGATATTTTGATACCAGTTGTAGTTTTTATACTGAAAAGAGGAGTGATATTAGGTGAAACATTTTTGATTAAAATTATCCATTAAAATTCTGTATCCTATAAATGTATACTTTAAATTTCCACAAAGGTTTATTTGTAATTTGAATTAAAGGTTATTGCGGCGGAGAGAGAAAATGAGATTTAGATGAATTTCAAACTAGATTGGAACTGTAATTTTTATATTTCATACTTTGCTTCATATAATTAAATAGCTTGCGAACTTAAATATTTAAATTCCTATTTTATAACCTTTCACGGTTTTACGGAGAGAACATAACCCATTATTGTCACTGTTTCTTACAGCACTAGGTCTAGACAAACTAGACCAAGTCCGTGAGTTCATGCACCTTTAAAAACCCCAAGGCGAGTATGGGATTGAAATATAGGACTATTGAAATATCCTCCCTGGACAGCCCTAGATAAGCAAGGAGGTGACCAGAGAGGACGTGTAACCTAAAAGTACTTAAAGTAATTTGGTACCCTTCCCCAAGCCCAAGAAAATGCTTTAGCGGTAATAATAATATACAAAACGGAAAGAAATCAGACTAGCCATGGCTTCGACCTCGGAATCGGGGAAAACAGACCGTGTAAAGAAAACGTTTTTTATTAATATTCTTATTTATGGTCATTGTCTAGTGAATATTAAACCTGCATTCAATTATTTCTCCACAGGTATATAATTGCCATTCATCTATCAGTTGTCACTGACAATGGAATGGTGATAACAATTTGTGTGTCATCACCCATAAATGCCACATCCGAATGGAAAAAAAAATGGCGCATCGTGTTAGTGAATCGGATGGTTCTTTCCGAGTCAAAAACTTATGACTTGTTTTGGTATTTAGTTCCAAACGTCACGGTGACAATTTTCTGTTGATGATAGGTTATTAATTTAAGTGATCGCGAGTTTTCTGTACAAAACGTGTTATTAAAGGAGTTAGTGTGTGAAGGATAATCAAGTCCTCTTTCGTCATGGAGGTAATAAGCTGAATCATGAATAAGTTTTTCAAGGATTTTTGTGGGTTTAAAAATTACTGTTTACGGTTTTGTTCTCATATAGCTACTAGAAAAACCTAATCATGGTCGTTACAAAAATGACTATAGATTATTTCTACTATTTCAATTACTGATACTTGCACAAATAATGTGAAAATTACATAATTCCAGCGTAAAATTTTTACAGTGGTCATTTACTGCACAAAACATTTCGTTGAGATTAGAAATGGACATTAGGGTATTATTATAATAGGAGATGTAATTACTTTAAATTTCAGGTGTCACTTAAGTTGTACGTATATATCTGGACGAGTATGAAAGCTTGATTGCATCTTCTGTGAGTTGATTAAAAGGAAGGTATGGCAAATAGCTTTTTAGTAGATTGGTGACGGTTATCTACTGAATTCGTAACTTCATGGTAAAACTGCGCTGTAGAATTTAAAACAAATGGCCTCTGTCACCTTTCGACGAAATGTTGATGCGATCTCAGAAATCATGATGATAGGATGGCTTCACTACAATTTCTAAATACAGCAGAACCTTGATTGCACGTGATTTGATTAATCTAGTGTCTATGTTATGCGAGCCGAAATTGATACCGAGTTTTTAAGTTTCATCTAAAGCTTCGAGTACAAGTACGTGCTCTTTTTTCTTAACTGGTCTGGTTTAGTGAGTAGATGTGTGTGTGTAATTGGTTTGAGTCTTATGACTTAAGATAAAAAAGAATTAACTGCTCTCCTAATCAAGACAAATAAAATTCAATTAAAATATATTAAAAAATATCGCTACAAACCAGCCCAACGTTAAGTGCATGGTGAAAAATTTAAGTAAATAACATGAAAACAAAATAAACTTTTCTAAAGTATGAAAAAATTAAATGTTAAAAACATCTGATCACCAACATGAAAAGTGAAATGTAGTTTAAAATGCATTGATGTGAAGTATGAAACGATGCAGTTTGCGTGTGCGAAAGTGCAGAACAGAAGACCTCGTTAAGGACTTTTTCAAGAGTTTAATAGGTACATTACTCACTTCCAGATTTATTGCAAAATTATCACCTGAAATACACACCGTGACACAAATCCGAGTATAGATTATTCTAATCCCTTAATTTATGAATCCTACAGTCGCAGTTGTAGCATAGTAAAGTTTTTCTGTATTTTGCGTTGGCTGTTTTATGTTAACGTTCGCGTTATGTGAGGTCCTCTCGGATAATCAAGGGTCTACTGTATTCTAATTGAATGATAACCAGTATAACGCATGCACTTGTAACTTCCTTGAAGAATATTAAAATATCTTCTGTGCATATGAAATCTTAAATTTTTATTTATAAAAGACTTTCATACCTATTTTGTACTTTTGAAAGGTTTTCTTTGTTAAAGTAGAGTCCGTTTTTAGGTTTTATACAAACCCAATACATCGTTATCACCACACCAAAAGCACCAATCTGCATTTTGACGATTTTCACCTAACTGCATTTTTGAGTCACCATTTCATATTTTATACTATGACAAAGCCACGTATCATTTTGATTATTAGTGAAAATGCCGATTTTCATGAGAAAACAACCTTTGAGTCGTAACTCGATTTTTCCCGAAGCATCAAAACTTTGAATGGGTCTTTGTAGAAACGTCAATTTTGCAGATTGGTGCCTTTGGTGTGGTAGTAACAATATATAAATGGTGTAAAAGTATGATATCTGTAGGTTCGGAACTGCACAACTGCTTGTCTTTAATAGCAGTTTTGATAAGAGATTATTACTTTTTGTTTGAATTAAACTTTTATTAAAAATACATTGAAAGTTTTTGTATAGAGATCATTCTTTTCGTGCTCCACAGATAAATAATTACGAACGGACATAATTGTCCTATCGGATTAAATTCAAAACTTCATTGCAGAGTTTCGTTATTAGTCCAAAAGCAAAATCGACGTAATGCTTCTAATAAAAGCTAGTAAAATAGTTCAAAAAGGTGGTCTCTATCGATTTGTGGGGACTAAATGTCAACTATCCTTCAGAAACACAAAGTAAATAGGACTGGGAAAATAAGCATAAATGGGGAAATTTATATACTTGGTGTGGTCAACACGGACTTTTTAATTAAATTTTTCTAGATTACATGTAATGGTAGAAGTACCACAATCGTCAACTTGTATGAACTATTCTCATTCTAACAAAATGAACTATTTTCAAAATTTCAAATAGAAATTATCTGTTTTGCTAGAAAATCCTGTTACATATAACAGTGAGGTAAGATTTTATTATTTTAAATTTATAACTCAAATAATTGTGAACTGATAATTATAGGTCATTTTTATAGAGAATGAGTCTAAGAAGTGTGCAGTTTCATTTATATAGAGTATAAATTTTTGAGATGTCTAGCTAGTTGCAGTTTGATATAGATATTTGCATTAAGATTTTATTGAATACAATGAGCTTGCCTGAGTAAGTTATATAAATGATATGGAAAAGTTATATCTAACCTAGTTCAGTAAGCTGGGATGTATTTATCAGAATAAATTACGTCTATAATATCTAACTCCGAATTGCAAACAAATTGTTTTAAAACATACATGATATATATTAAGTAAAATAATATGAAATTTCGACATGATTTTTGAAAATCTCAAAAATATGTGCTAACTTATTTTGATAACATAAGACTAGGTAATAGTAATTTGTAAATGCACAATGAAACTTAAAACAAAAATACCAATATTTTTTAACATTCTTGATAACGTTTTAAAAATTAATTTTTGATAAAACTTATTTTAAAAGTAATTTACAAAGAATACTTTCTTTACTATAGTATATTCTATGTTATACTTAAGTAATACAAGTAAGAGCATTTCCCTTAAGTGCCAGTTCTTAAAATATTAAATAACAGACAAAAAAAAAATTGGAATTATATAAACTAAACAAAACCAGTTGGGATTTGAAAATCTCCAAGTACATTTTGGGTGACACTTTTTCTTAATTTAATTTTGTCATTCTATTTAATTTTTCAATAATAATTCAAAATATTCAAAACAATATTAAAAAAAGTTGGTTATCATAATAAATTAAAGAAAGTAAATGAAATATACTACAATGAGCGAGTGGGACATAAGCTGTCTTGTGGTCACCTGATTATAACGACTAAATTTTAGATGCATATCAATTTCGACGAGATTTTAAAAATGGTATGCCTTATTCTAATCAACGTTTCTTTACAAACTATATAATTTTTTAAAAATACATTGAAAATACTATATTGTTTCTAACTGTTTATTACTGAGCTCAATTTCAAAAAAATTGTTGCTAAAGAAATATGAACTTTAAAAGAAATTAAAAAAATCTGAAGGAAACCCAATCATACAGAAAATCGGCATTTTACCCAAATTTTACTCTAAATGGAAATTATAATTGTTCATGAATACAAATCTACACACTTTTCCAAGTCAATCTCCATAAATTTTATTTCAATATTTTACTTAGTTTTCTTATACTTTTGCAATATGGCAATAAAATTATTCAATGCAGGCCTCATAAATTGCTATTTCTAAATGACCCAGAGTATAAGATCAGAGGAAATAACATCATCCAGAAAATTAACTAGTTAAAATTACAAGTTGTTAAGAAGCGAAGAATCAAAAGAGAACATAATCACTCCATAAATTCACCCGATCGTCACCGGTGGTCAACTTTTTCTAACGAGTTCACCGACTGTAAAGTTTCTGAATCATTTCTTTTCATTTATCCGAAGCACAATGAGATTCCAGTGAGGGGATCTGGAAACCTGGATGCATAACTGAGTTCCGTAATAAATATCCAAGTAAATGGGCGAAGATGCAAAAATCTGATCCGTAATTTAATTCCCGGCATGGAAATTGTCCACACTTCATCATATGTTCGGAATTGGTAGAATAACATTCACGTTTCCTTTCTATGACAGCGGTCGTCACGACATGCGCATTATAAAAAAACCCATCCGAGAAAGTACAAAGAGGTTGAAAGCGAAAGGGCAATAAAGGAAATAGAAGTTTTCTCATCTGAATTTATTTGATATCAAATTCAATGGAAATCTGATTTCATAAATTTCGACGCTCCTAATGTGTTGGAGAGAACGTGGTTAACGGGATATTAAACAATTAGGAATTGTCCAAGCTGAAATGTTTGGTAGGTAGTTGAATTTACAAAAATTTAATTATAGATAAAATTGCACTGGAGCAACACAACTGACTATTGTCGACTGTCCGGGATCAATCCCGAAGGAAAGGATCAGAGGGTAAAGTCTCGTAGCTTTGAATCGCCGTCAGAGAAAGTTTAAGATGATTTTTCTCAGTTTATGAGCTAAACTAAAGATAGTTAAGATTGTAAGGCATCAATACAGTCGTTTCTGGATTTGATAGTGCGATCATTTCTTTATCTTTTTATGTTCATCGCACGTGCTGTTTCATTCTGATCGAATTCAGATTTCTGATTGGTTTGGCAAAGGGGTATATAAAAACGTCTTAAATGTAGTACAACTGAAATTATAAAAATATACATATATTTATTATAATAATGACATTTCAAAAACATGCTAAAGCAAACTGCTTCTTAAACATAAAATAAAATATATATTTCATGTAATAATTATCTCTGGAGCCAAAGTTGAAAGTTAACTGTAACCGACTTCTCAATACGTTTAGTGGATCTGTTCCTTATATGCGATCAAGAGATATCCGAGTGTAAAACAAAACGTACTAGTGAATTCTCTGACTGCAAATACTAATTCAATTTAATAAGTTGTTCAATATGGTCTTGCATACCATTGCTGAGCAGTAAGTGTAATACTTTTTTTCGACATCCATTTGGATTTTGTTACTATGAAAAAATTTGCCTGGTAACATTTCATACCAAAACAATTTTTAGTAATAGTTCTGCTCTCCTCATGCAATAATCTCGCTCTCACCTAGGGAAGCGCATCCCATAGTTTGGAAAACATTGCATTAATATGTAATTCTGAAAAGCAAAAAAGTGAATCCATTAAATTATTTAGCATTATTTCTTATCTAATGGTATAACTTATGAGGGTTGATTAAAAGTAAGTTCCCGACAAAATTTTATTTGGTGACTTTACATTTTCTTGTCACCCCTAAATATTACGCACACCTAAAAACAAGTGGGGCACAATTTATTTAACCTCTTCCCTTAGACACCATCTTTAAATCTAGACTATTTTCTGGCAATTTAATGTTTTTAATTTCAATATATAAAAATGAATACGAAAAAAATTGCCAACTTCTGGAATTATTAATATGAAAATATTAAGTGGAAACAATTGCAATTGGGAGACTTTGGCACTATGTGACTAATTAGAACTAAAAAAGTGCCCAATTGTGCATCTTGAGACTAATATATTCTCAATTAAAAAAAAATGAATTTCTGTTAGAGTGGAATATTAAGTAGAGAAGGAAAATATACCGCCATTTTTCAGTGTTTCTGCCTTTCAGGCGGGATATAGTGGCGTAATTCTTAAAAAGGTGTGTTTCTAAACACATTTTTAGCATTGATATGCGAGGATAAACAGTTATTTTCAAGGAATATTTTTAAAAGTTTCCCGATTGGTATTTAAGAACTTAAGGGATTAGGAGTGAATGATCGTCTGTTAATAGTTATCAGAATATGCCACGCGTCGTGAAACTGGTTCCACTGTAGAAGTTTGAATCGTAACAAGATTTTCATGGGCCAATATTTCTGCTTTCTAAAATCACAGAAAAGATAATTTATCGTGTGAAAAGTGTGTCAAACATACGAGAAAAGGATGTTGTAGTGGAAGATCAGTCACTGCAACAAATACTTGATTACGGCGAGGTGTTTGAAGAAACAATTTTGAAAAACAAATGACGGCAGATATGAGGTATTGCTTCCGATTTAGAATTTCGTATTGAACAGTCTATCATGTCATTCATGATATTTAACACACAACGATACTAATATTCAAAGCAAAAAACTTTTGCATGGATGAAATTTTCGTGCTGAAGTCAACTTTTTAATCCTCTAGATGGTGGTGGTGCTTGAAAACTCAAAATAATTTTCAATAGATTGTTTAAATCTGGTATCTTGTTTTATGATTTATTTTTCGGATCGAAAATTACGAATAAGGTCGTAATTTGTCTTTAAGTATTTAAATTCAAAGATGTATAGTTTTTTGTCTGAAGATTTTAAGTAAAGGTAGGTTCATATTCTTGTATACTCACTGAGTTGAGAAGTATTTCTTAAAATGCATTGCCGTAATGTTCCTATTTCTTAGTATTCAAAGTCACATACATTATTTTTGAATTTAAAGCTAGACGGGGTGTATATTTTATGTTATAAGTTCAGATTTGAAATCTTATTTTTTAACCCTAATTTACTTCATAATATACCTTATATACTTTACAGATTTTGAACGATTTTCTCTTGATGTTTTAAAGTACGAATTTATCCTATCAACATATAAAAATAATCTGAAACCTTACTTTACTAATAGCGCATACTTCTATAAAATTTTATTCTGATTATTTGGAAGGATTTAGTTTTTGGAGACGAAGTATGGGGGACAGGAATTAGTATGAAACGTAGGTTTACATACATTTATTTGACTCATAACATACATTTAGCAACAAAACTTTACACTTATAAGGGATAAAGCAGTTTTGCTTGTTGTCTTCATTATGTTGTCTTCATTACAATAACATAACAGAATAAATACTGTCATATTCCCTAGATTGTATATTGTTACCAAAAATTACACATATTGATGTGTTGTCATAATTGTTCAATAATGCACAATCATGAAAAGCTTGATACATCAACTTTTCTTTAAACATGAAGGGTAGAGATGGAATAAATTCCGGACTAAAGTTACAAAAAATTCCAGACCTATTCGTGCTGTTCATATTGAATGAAGGGATTTCAATCTGCTTTCATGGTTGAAATATCACACCTGAAATAAGAACCGTCATCGGTATGGGTAATCTCTTTTACACCTCACGCAGTTCTTCACTTTCAAACCTCTCTCAAACTCTCCGAAGATGACTTAGTCGACCTTTTTTAATAAATTCTCACCAGAAGATCTCCGTCTACTTGAACTCTGGCACCTTCCATTTGTTAAACTCTTTCATTTGAACCCTTTTAACGTCTCTGTCCGTCCCACAGAGGGGGATGCGAGATAACCTTTTTTTTTGCTACGGTGGATCCGTGGAGAACTTTGGAACAATGTGATATGTAGGCGTTCTTGCTTGCTCTAAGGTCGGTTCGTGTAAATCTTCTTTCTGACTACCCCTCCCCCTTCCACAGTCCGCTTGAGAAAAATAATCCCGTCTTCCGAATTTCGTGAATGATGGTTAAAGAAAGACCTCAAACTGTTTTCATTTCTTACTTCAGTGTTGAAACACTTATGAAACCTTATATATCAGTGGTTCTCAACTTTTGCGAGACCGTTGCCAGGTAAATCGAGGGCCTGATTCCCCCAATAAATTTACTCGCTAATTCCTCTCCAATTTTTAAGTTCATACATTAAGCTAGCATACGAAACATGGCATAGTCACAAAGGCAGAAGACCTTGATCTCCAATTTCAGTAGAAAAATTTTCTTTATACTTCCTTGCTGATTGGTCACCTGACATTTGCGACACAGATGCTATTTTGGCGTTCTGAGTTTGAGCTATTCGACACATTCGAATATCATTCGCATCAGAATATTTCCACTTTATAACATTCATAAAAATATTTAAAAAACAAAAATATCAAATTCCAGGAGGACCTCTCACGGCCTTGTATATAATTAATACCAGGGCCCACTACCGGACAGCGGTCCGGCGGTCGAGAAACACTGTTCTAGAGAGTTTACTGAACTATATCACACACGTATAGTTATATAAAAACTTGTGTATATAGGTAGTTGAATTCACGTCGCATTGTAGAAATTCAACGGGCTATTGGCTATTCGGTGCTATAGGTTTGGTATTTGACCAGTCTGTGCATAGGCTGTTTCTCCAAGCTGCACGCCCGAATACAGCTCGGAAGTGTTTCTGTAAGACGGGGCCGAAATATTTCGGGGAGCGAAATTTCCTGGTGGTACGGTTGAGAGGTCCGAATATTTTCGGGTCTGCCGCTTGCAGTACGGGAATTTTCCAGGACTGTCGAACTGAATTTTTCTAGTTTTGTCTAGGCATGCTGCACTGGAGGGCTTAAATAAAAGAACAGAACTTAAGATTAAACGATGTTTACAACACTGCACTTAACAAAGAAATAACATTTTTACAAATACAGATCTGGTATTTACCGACAATAGTGGAGAAAAAATGAAGACAGACATTATTTTGATAGAAGTAGAATTTTAGCAAAACGTCTGGTTTATTTGTTTACACTGAAAATACCTCTCATACGGCCCGAAATTTCAATTTTGAAATTCTGGACTGCAAATGTTTTATCAGTTTCAAAGAACTTACCCTAACTATGCAAATTTTTCAAAAAATAAAATAAAAATACTGATTGGAGAATATAATTTTAGATGAAATGGGAATTGTTCGCGTATTTAATTTAACGACTCAAAAAATGAAAAAATGCAGGATGTCAGGTTTTGGAAGATAAACGATTCAATTCTGCATTGTAATGCTTTTTACGTAATCTACGGTTCATGAACTTCTATGAGACAGTTTCAGTGTAAACAATGAAACTAGACTGCATGCGAAGATTTTACTCCTGTCCAGTGCTCTCGCATGATATACGTCGGGGTTACCGTAAAATGTAGTTTATCCCCGTTTTGGTAATATTTGGCGTTTAATCTAATCCGTATGGACCCAATAAACTATAACTTATTGTTACATTGTTATTAATATTATCATTTATTATTCAATTTGGAATATATTCTTTGGAATTTTTATTGGCGAAGTGCTGAAAGCGTATTTGAAAAACGAGCCAACACTGACGTGGCTTTCAGAACATGTATAGGAAACATATCTCAGCAAAAACACTACCACCACCTATATTTAGCTTGACAGAAATTGCCTCGAATCAGACTATGATAAATAAGGAGTTCGTGATTTATTACTTAGGAACAAAATGTGAAAGTTTTGTGTAATACAAGTTTTGATTTAGATAGGTAGGTATTTTAATTAACGTCGCACCGGAGCATGGGCGACGGTCTGGGACCAAACCCTAAGGGAAAGATTCGAGGACAGCACCACGTAATTTTAAACTACGGTCTTTTGATTTAGGTGTGGAGTTTAAAAAATAATTTTCCGGAAGCTAATTATCAGTAATTGATATGAATAATTTCCTAGCAGTTGAAACTACACTTTACAATGTAATTAAGCTATGCTAAAAAATCTATACAACGGTATCTGAATAATTTTTGGCAATTTGTTTTTCAAAAGCAAAGGTTGAAACAGAAATGGCCTTTCAAGAAGTATTGCAATTTTGAGATTCAAATGTATGAAATTATGTTTCAGTAGTAAAACGGAAGGTTTGGAAGAGTTCGCTGATTTAGTGAATAATACACGTTGGTTGTTAATTAGCCTTTAATCCCAAAGTTCTCAGATGGCCTCATTCAATGACTTAGGCTTAAATTGAATGCATGAGTTATTTCAGATGATTAACTATTTAGACAATATTTTATGTTATTCCTTTCTTCAATCTGAACTCAGTATAGAAATCTAGTTTGATCGTTATTGTTATGAGTCCCATTGGCCCACTTGGATAACTCCCATGATACTCATTTTCAGTCAGTATTGTTTTTCTAAATAGGCTAGAAATTTAAGGGCGGAAAATTGTGGAATTTACTTTACTTACTGGAAGACAAAATTAAACCATATTCATATGGAGATGCATATCAGCAAGGGTCTCTTGGATTTGCTAGAGGACACTATTAAGCAGTGCGGGGCTGTTTGGTTGGATTACTGTTGGTGGTAGCAGCTTTAAGCACGTACTGTGAAACTAAGTGTACGACTACTGTCAAACTGCAAAATTAAGACCAATAAAAATAGATTTGCTGTCTCATTTCTGCCCTTTATGTACCCCAAACACATCCGGGTGACTTGCGGACTATATTCCTATGCGAACACAGTTTATTTCGAATTCCTTACTTTCCTTAAAGATTGAAAAACCCCTATATATTTAAAGTTGTACAAAAATTACAAGTTGGGAAAAATGATATTGCGAAGACGTTTTATAAAAATTTAAACATAATAAATCTATACTTTGGTAGAAAGAGAGTCAATGTCCATTTTGCAAATTTTTGGTGTCAGCTGATTTACAGTATTTTAATTCATTCATAATGTATTGACATGAGAAGATTGACACTTTTTCTATAACTTTCATTACATTGAAGTGATTTGAGGATATAATTCAAAATCGGTGAATTTGGACATTGGCCCCTTTTTTCTACCAAGGTACAGACATAATTTAGCGGGTGAACTAAAACTGTTTATAATTATTTAGAAAAAAAGAGAATAATTTCTAATTGAAAGTAAAAAATTCTGTTTCGACTGAATTAGGAAAATCTGATAATAAAATACCCTCACTTATCGTTGATTTCTGTATCTTTCAAAACCTCATATATTAACACTCGTCTCTCAGATGCGATAGGGAATAAAATAGGCAGGTTTTAGAATAGCTTATAGGTGGTAAGACTAAGTCCTGCTTGTGTTTAGTTGCTTTTACTCCAACTGAATAGATTCAAACTGATGCAATTCCAGGCAGCAACGATATGTAAGTTATCATGTCGTTACGTGTCATTATCGTCTTAAAACATAATTTAAATGAACAGACTTATATATGATGACATTTTTTGAACGTAACACGTCACTTAAGGCCATTTGCCCACTATACTTAATTGTTGTACTACTATGTAATTCATTTTAGGTTGTGAGCAAGATTTCACGGGAAACCATCATGCTTACAACTCTGAAGGTTAATAGAGCCTGCAATTCTTAGAATGGCAGACCATTAAGGAAGGCGGGTTTTTTAGAAGAGTTTCAGCTGATATTTACAGTTGAATTGTATGAACAGAGCCATTCTCCGTAATCCATTCATGACAAACAAGCAACGGGGAGTGAAAATACTTATTTCTAGTGTCATCATACTTACTCTTAGAAGTCTTAATGAATTCGTCATTCGTGGAATGACGAGGCATCTGCAGGGATTTTCTTAGTAAGACCTTAGAAAGTATGACAAAACAGACAAGTGTAAATAATTTGGGAAGATTTCTTTTGTATTGTGACTCCACACCACTTCTAGAGTCACGGGAGTTTATGGTGACTGTGAGTCATGAGAAATAAATGTAGAAAACTGTAGTGAACTGTTTTTTTTTGCTTTGCAGCAAGTGAGTACTACATTTGACTAATCCGGAACTAATTCTTGAGTGATGGTATATTACACTAACATCCGATAGGTGTAGGGAGTTTTATAATTTAAAAATAATACTTAAGAGTCTGATATACGGCTACCTAACTTACATATAACTAGTCTGACCTAAACAAATGGGCGAATACTGTCCAATATTCTCGAAAGTTGAAAACTCAGAAGGGCTTTTTAGATCATGTTCTTAAGGAGAGGTCAAAACTTGACTTGACTTTTTGTTCAGACACTATTGTCTCCTTCCAATCCTTCTCAAGTTTAGGAATATTGCTTACTGTCTTGATCTCCTACTACCTGTATTGAAATCAGTTCTGCTCGGAAATTCTGTTTGAAATTGCGATGGAGAACAATCCACACATGTTACCCATCCATGTTACCTGGTTGTGCATCTATACCGATGGTTCAAAACATAGTGTAAATGGCAGAGCTGGAGCTGTAAATTATTGTGAATTGTTTTTCATTCTATCGTTCTAGGGACACCCAATACTTCTTTTGATGGTGAGGTGGAAGTGATTAGAGTTTCTTTGCAGAACTTAAGGAACTGCCCTGTTTCTTATACTCAAGCAGCAATTCCTCTGGACTCTCAAGTGGCCATTTAGGTTATTGCAAATTATTGGTGATTACAGCAAAGCCCCTGCCTCCAGAGCTATTGTAGAACGCAGATTCATGTTACATGAACTGTCCAAATACCACGAACAAATTGTAACTGAATGGATTCCTTACCACTATGGTATTCCAGGAAATGAGTCTGCTGATCCACTGGCTAAAAGAGACACAAATGTCTCCCAGGCTTTTTCCAGAATGATTTCTTATGAATTTATTACTAACCTTCAAATAAAGGATACCCATATCATAAAGTTTGACTTATGGGTATCCTTTAGGGGAGACAGTCCAGAACAAATCATGGAGAAAGAGAGTATCCATCAACTGCCTGATCATCTAAGAGAAAGGGCGGTGGTTACTCTTAGACTATCGATTGGACTAAAATTGCCTAGCTGTCCATCCGAATAGATTTTGAATTTTGAATTCCGCGTGTCGCCTTTAGGATGAATTAATGAATGCATACCATCGCTTTTTTTTTGTCTATTTAGCCTCGACCTGACTGGAAATATTAACTTTCGTTATTGGGAGGCTAGAGACTTTTTGACATCATAGCTCTTTTTTAAATTGCTTTTATCTGCAGTTTTTATTCTGATGGGTTTAATGCTCTTTTGTACAGTATTATGTATACCTGCTATGCCTTCTATTGGGTGTTGAGACTAATGATGTTGGCTAAAGAACCTGTTTTATTGGGAATGAAAAAGTCTGACCTGAATACATTTCAATTGATTTCCAATGCTTTTTAATAACCTCGTATCTTTTGAAATAATGCCTTTTAAATATCAATCTAAAACTAAGCACAAGTTTCCTCATGAATAAATCGGGAATCAAATGTAAAAAACGGCCAAACACCTTACCGAAGGGTTATTTATGAAATGCAAAACAAAACAGAAAAATCAGACGTGGATCGGATCATAATCATAATGATAGACTTTTCGAAACACGTAAGTACAAGTAATTCAGACAACATATTTACTCAAATCTACAACACTAATTAGGAACAATAATAGCTTAGGAAACAGATTGGAATAATTTCACTTTTAAACAAAGACTAAATAGATTTATATTAATTCAATTAATAATAATATTCTATTTTATTATGTAATAATATTCTATTTTACATAAAATTCATTAATATTTAAACAATTTTGCAATAATATTTAATTTTACCTATTAATGAGTTTTTCTCATTTATTTATTATCCATTCATCATAATAAGACATAAAAACTACCAAAATTACTTAAAATAATTCCTGAACTAGGCATAATGTGCGATAATCCGATAAACGACCCACTTTTCCATTGTTATGGTATTCCCCTTAATTATAAATTCCGTTCTACTCTGGCATCATAGATCTGAAGTTTCCATCTAAAGTACAAGATTTATGGACATTTTCTTCGTGTCTGTGGCATGCGTAATACCATATTATCGACATTAACATTTCGCCTTCAGCATTCGAGGAAGGAAGGATAAAAAGCTTACGGGCCACTTGTTTGAAGGATTAGCGATCGCCAAGCCCTCAGACCTATCCCTCTTTTTATATTCGCCGTTTTATCGACGCTTTTCTTCTATTTAATCCTTTATTTCTTTTCCACTTGTTCAGAATAATCGCGAAAGCAGCTCAAAGGTCACAGCGAGGTCGACCTCCCACATTATTCTCCACTGTTTAATCGCTACTAAGTATTCGAATTTAAATCTAGAGTAGATTTCAGTCTGGGAAATAGAGGCGGTTAGGTTAAGTGTGTATGTAGAGGGGAAAGTTGCTGCCTCACTTCACCTTGGACTAGTAACTAGAGGTTTTGATGAGTTCTTTAAGAGATGACAGATTGCATGTCTCTTATTGAGGAAACTTGTAACCGAACTCGTTTGAAAAATCATTAGGGTATGATAAGACTTCATGAAGGCATGGGGATTATCTACTTTAAATACTCAATAGCAGGTGTGTAATTTATCAGTGGTGATGATTGTGCAGAGCATTAAGGATAATATGAGATCTGAGAACTCCATTAAGCTGAGAAATTAATATTAATGAAATGCATTATGAGAATACGAAAGAGAATACAAGAATTAAGTTTAAACAGGACTGTTTCTAATTGATATGCTGGGGTAGTTAGGAACAATAGGGGGAAGAGATGCAGTATGCCTTCAACTTTAAATAAACATGTCTACGATTAAATTTTCTGATAAATATAAAAAAATTATACTTCGATTCATGCTTTTTGTGGGTTCTTTTTACGACTGTAATAAAGATACTTATAAATCTGCATATTTTGTTGAGATAAGAATGTTCAAAAAGCAATTATCAAGGGCTTGGATGTATTCAGGAGAGCGCTTGGGGCTCGAATTCTTCCCGAAATGATTTTGGAATTAATGAGCGAACAAAAATATAAGCTGGGGATAGTTGTATCAGAGAAGTTTGTAAATCATATGGTTCGAATATTCACCTGAATTCATCAATAGTCTAAAAACAGTAAAAACATTAAACGCTATGCTCATTTAACAATAGGAATTTAGGGAACCAGGAGAAAGAAAACTGGACAATCCAAAATTATTTTTTGAATACCGTTTGATGGAGGGTGATTTTCAAAAATCAAATGCTTTTGAGAAGAGGAGTTTGCTGAGGTTTCCACGTTGGCAGCTAATTCCTCAGGAATGGTCCTGAGTTTGAAAGTTGTGCTGAATTTGTATGCTTTAGAATCTGCTATTTAGTTAACTCTTAGGATGTTATTTCGGAAAGAATGATCTAGTGTGATGTACATGGTACAAAATAACACTGCAACATAAGGTGAGGTAGAGTTAGAGCGAACACATATCTTCATAGTTAATAGAGAATCAATTACTACTCTGTTCAAGAATTAAAAAAATATTTTTACTAAACCCCTTTCCAGATCTTTTACTAACACATTTACACTCTTATTTGTTGAGCCTTATCATAGATATAATTTAAATATATGCTTCTCAATGCTATTTTTTGTTTGGGCAAATATGAATCCATGAAAATCCTTCCAAACAATCGATCCAATGGTATTTCATGGGGTCGTACCTTTCCCACATGATGGGGCAACTGCATACCATAGAATATTTTATCGTTTGCAATGTGATAGTATTGTGAGTGAGAAAAGAGAATAAGCCCTTTTTGGTCTGCGTAACTTTAATGCTCAAGATTGAAGCGTTCTAGCGGGGAAACTAATCCACACTCATGTCCAAAAGTTAAGCATAATTCGTAAAATGCGAAAACATCGGAGCAAACATGGATACAATGGTTCAAAATCACTTGTGGACAATCGTGGGACGAAAGTAAAACATTGTGCTTATGCAAAACAGTTCAGTCGACGTCAACATGCGCAAAGCACCGGCGCACGTCGGAACGAGTATAAAACGGCCTCGAGCGGCATGGCCAGTTGACAGAAATTTCGCAATTGCTGTGGTAAGGAGCGTTGTTAACAATCTATATTGACGAAAGATGTCACAAAGATGCCAACTAGACATATTTGTGAAGGGATGAATTATTGGAATGCTGGAACCGGTCGATCCCAAACCGAAGCTTCTCGAATTCTGAATATGCCTCAGTGTGTGATCTCCAGACTATGGCAGAGGTTTCAAACCACTGGAGATGTTACCCAACGACCAGTACCAGGTCAACCAAGGGTAACAACCGCTCGACAAGACCTATATTTGGCGATAACTGCGCGACGTCAGAGGAACCGTTATGCCAGACAACTGGGTTCAGCCCTGACAACCACCACAGGAGTCATAGTTTCGAGACAAACTGTTTATAGGAGACTCAGACACGTTGGTCTCTATGCCATGCAACCAGCAGTTTGCACTCCCCTAACGTCTACACAGAAACGCGCGCGTTTACAGTGTAGTTTGGAACATCAGCAGTGGAGTCGACAACAGTGGAGCAATGTCATGTTAAGTGACGAGTCCAGATTTAGTCTGCAAACTGATTCTCGTCGCACCACGATCTGGAGAGAACGTGAAACGCGTTTTCACCCGGGAAGCATCATGGAAAAATATCGTATTCCTTCAAGGGGGTTATGGTCTGGGCAGGCATCATGCTAGACGGCCGCACAGACCTCCACATCTTTGACACGGGGGTCTGTTACCGGTTAAAGATACAGACACGGAGTCCTTGAGCCTACCTTTTGGCTGTTTTGAGGTGCTGTCAGTCCTGGTTTCAAATTCATGGATGATAACGCGCCTTCTCACCGTGTAGCCCTGGTTGACACCTTCCTTCAAAATGAAGATGCAGTGACCTACCAACTCTCCTGATCTGAATCCTATAGAGCATATGTGGGATATTCTTGGAAGACATTGCAGCCTCCGCCACTCACCAAATTCCGTTCCGAAATTTAAAACTGCTCTCCATGAGGATTGGAACTCTTAGAGCACACAAGTCCCCTCATCGAAAGTATGGGAAATCGTTGTGCATCATGCGTGGCTACCAGAGGTTCCCATACACAGTATTAAACTTCAGCATCACATTGTTTTAATCATTCTGTTTCACTAAATTTGACGCTCGTATTGTGAACCTTTTTCTTTCAACCCTTTTCTTTGGATAATAAAAGTCATTATTATCCTTGTTTTGCATTGTTTTCTTCTATAACCCTATTACACTCGCATACTGCGTTTCCTTCCATTCCGATGTAGATTTCCTGAAATATTCACATAAACAGCAATCATGCTTAACTTTTGGACATGAGTGTATGTCTAGGCCTTCTTTAAGAATTTACAGCCAGGTGGATGCCTTTACTTTAACCCACCTGTTAGATTTCTCGAACGAGGTATCTCGTCATTTACAAATCTGAACAGAACTTGATATACGAGATATCGCCTCGTTAAAAGAATACTGACGAAATCTTGATCTTGGAAAACATCAGCAATATCTTGATGAAGAGATATCTGTCATTAGCAAAATTGAACAGCTATTGATGGATGAGATATCGTGTCGAAGCCATTTGGAGGGTTAGTAGCAGACACGTTTCATATTCAGTGGATGCTTTTGCCCCTCGAACGCTACTTGCCCCACCTCACCCTATATGAAGTAAAGGGAAACTTTATTCTCGTTTTGTAAATGCTGTTTTAATTACCTTATCAGGAATTAAATCTTTACCTAATATTTATTAGATAAAGGTAATTAAAATGTTCTAGAGGGTTGATATTTATGTAATCCCACTTAACCTTTTCGTCAGTTTGGACACTAGAGCTGTCTCCCAGTAATGGAATGTTTAATTTTTAGATATTGAGATATTTCGTTAATGGTTACTAAAGAAGAAAACAACAATTGAGATACATAAAAAAAACTGAAGAAAATATAAAACTACGTTTTTAAACAAGAGTAAACTTGGTATTTTAATAAAAAGAATTGTACACAAATATAAGGCCGAAAACAAAGTTTTTAAAAATTCAAGAGCTTTTTACTGCATAATCAGTGATATTTTTATACCACACTCAAATATAATGAACAAAAAGTGAGATATGAATACTTTATAGAAGTTCGTATTTGCTATAAGATATCGAAAGACAAAGCACCACATTTATCCATAATGACAATGTATTTATAAATTTTGTAGTGAAAGATTTCCAAACAAGTTTTATGAGGACGGGAAAGTTTAAAAATAAGCTTGTTGGTTTAGAACTTAAAATGGAGGTTTTCAATAAGTAACATTTGGGTTACTTTTTCAATAAAATGTTATTTAATGTTTTTATTTTATGAGTACACTGCACTCGGACTTTAAAAAGAAAAAGTAGTATAATTCTTCCGAAGAAAAAATATCTACTGTAACAAAGCTTTTATCAATGGCATCCTCTTTGTGAATATTGATACAAAAACGGGAAGTAATTCAGTTTGTCATATTTGATTGAAGCACAATAGCCTGGGGGAGTTCGGAAACAATGTTTGACGAGGACTATTCTTCATAAGACCATCCAAATCGTGCAATAAAACATAATCTTTCAGAAAAGGGCAAACGCGTTATAAGTTTTTCATCGTCTCGAAACAGCAAATGGCATAGAAAATAGTATTAAAACCGAAAGAACTATCATTCATCCTTAGCTTATCGATGACTGAAAATATCTATTCACATTTATCCATGTAATTGTCATAGAATTCATGTTTTTTCTCATCCAGTGTTTAAAATAGGATAAGTTCCATGATGTACCATGTGCGAAAAATGTCCATAAGAAGTCATAGATCATGAATGTCCTTCCATGATACCCCGAACCACTGCAGAACATGGTCAGTACTAGCCATGCTGTTAACTTGACAGTTCTGACAGTCAGAGTAAATCTTATTTCCAGCCACATATTTCATAGTTTAGTATGTTTGTGCACACATGTCTCTTGCCATACCCTGTCTAGATTCAGTTAACTTTTATTTTTCCTATCAAATTATCAATGATTTCGATTAGAGAGCTGGTATTGTGTCCTTTATATATAACAAGCTGAATTAACCGGCGTTGCTCGGGTTGAAAATGGTCAAATGTTGCTTGAAAAGTGAATTAGAATAATCACTTTTCTTTCACAGAAAAATGCAATCATTTAAGTTGTACGGAAAATACGTTTTAACTTTTTCATAGCTTCTACAATATACTCCGGACGCAAATATATACATTTAATTCCTGAATATATTGCAATATGTAAAAGATTAAGACAAAAATACAAACAGAAACGAAATTCCGACGAAAAAATGCAGAATTCTGAGAAACGAAAGATGCGCAAAGTGTCGAATTTCGACTGCCTGAGTGTATTCTGAAATAGAGCAATTCGAAAAAGGACATTTGAAAAATATTGATAAAGACGATAATGATTTATGAAATTTAGTAATGCTCAAATATGACTGCAACATTTCGCTGTGGTAATTCAAATACACAAACACGGGATTCTAAATCAAATTTATAAAATAATAAAACATTAATTCTGGTTTGCCAAATCTAAAATAACAAAATTACGCTTTTATGATTGAGTTGAAGTTTTCCGTGTTCCATTATATATATACAAAATGTAAATTATGAAAAATCAAATATTTTAAATATCCTTTTTTTATCAATCAAATATTCATAATATTCATGTAAAAATATAAAACTCGTCATAGAAATACAATAATAATGAACTTTAATTCAATAATGCACATTACACCTGTCAAATAAAGTAGGAAATACTTATACAATCAATTAAAAGTTAGATTTAGTAATGCTTAAACATGACCGAAACATGGCTTTGCCCGGGTATTTATTCCAATCATCAATTAGACAAGAAAATGAATCAAATCAATCTATAGTGTAAAATCAAAGTAATTACATTAACAGGTTTTTAAAAGTATAAGGACAGTACACACATCATGGAGTAAAATATTTTACAAATTCACTGTAATATAAATGTAACACAAAACTTAATTATACACAATATTTTTAGTTTCACCTCCAGGAGCAAGAATAACAAAATGCACATTACACCTGTCAAATAGAGTAGCAAAATTACGTTTTTGTGATCAGTGAGTTTTTCGTTTGTGCTTTTTTGGAATAACGGTGCTTGGGTTAGAAATAAATGTAATCAGTGTAGACAAATTAAACTGAATAGATAAAATTTTTTCAAGAAGCAGAAGGTCGATTTTACAGAATTTTTCAGAAAGAAAATCACTGCTTTCAACGGAGGATTCACATGTATCTATTCCGGACATTTAAAAATAAATTACACGCCTTATCTAAAAAGCTTATGAAACAGAATTCTACAAATCATTACGTATTCAATAAATTATTTAAGGAAAGTTGGTCGAAATATACACCAACTTTCCTTGAAAATGAACTCCTGAAAACCTTTCCTTGAAAATAAACTCCTGAAAACCTTTCCTTGAATTTCCTTGCAAAAATAAATATTTTAAAATATTCTTTCGTCATCAATAAAATATCTATAATTTATTTACATCATGGGAAGAACTAAAAATTCAGTTCAAACATAAATATTGTAATTTAATTTGTTTCGGAAATTTTTTTTTCGATCAACACTGGTAAAGCAACCATAGCTGTCTAAAGCAATCAATCTATGCTCAATGTTATTTCTATGGCGATTTCGAATAGTTTTTAGCCCCCTAGGGCCAATAGAACGGGGGGTAAGAGTTAGCCTATGCTGACCGCAGTGTTCTAAAGTATGTGTATCAAATTTGGTGTGGACTGGTCAAACGATGTAGATTTGTATAGAAAATATACATATATACATACATACACATTCTATTTTATATATATAGATTTTCTTTTGATGAAAATTTACAACGTGAAGATGTTCATTCAGTCGAAAGATGCAATGGATTGGAGCTTTTTCCAAAATAGTCAACAACGGCAAATGAATCAAGCCAAAACTGAGTATATTGTACAATAACCTTCCTGGGAAGCTGACTCTTGAAGAGTTTACAGCTATTAAACACCCAAGGTGTGATGGAAGAAGCTTCAGGTAAATTCCTACAACAGTGTACGTAAACAGGTGATTAATGGATCCAGACATTTCTGATACGAACAGATATTCTTTCTCAATATCCAATAAATGGAAAAGCTTAGTAAGCCGGTGTTGGGATTCTTTGTTTTGTGCCATGTTCTTGCACCATTCGCCGAGGAATCTTTCTCAAGAACAGTGACCTAGAACATTTGGGCAAGTATGCATGACACACAGGCACACAGATAAGTGTGCCTGTAGAAAAGAAAACGTAGACTATATCATACTTGCCCAATGTTCCAAGTTCACACAGGCTCCCCATGATGGCTATTGTACAATATACCTATATATTGGATACAATATATAGTACAATATATTGGATTGATTCATTTGTCGTTGTTGATTATTCTGGAAAAAGCTCTTACCCATTACATCCTACAACTGAATGAACATCTTCGCATTGTAAATTTTCATCAAAAGAACATCTGTACATATAAAGCAGAGTTGGCGTCTGTCTGTATGTATGTTCTCCATACAAATCTAGACCGTTTGACCAATCCACACCAAATTTGGTACACTTATACTTTACTTGGAGCCCTGCGAATAACGCAAGCTACATATTAACCCCCTTTTTCTTTAACCTAGGTGTGCAGAGGGGGCTAAATTAATTCGAAATTGCCATAGGAAAAGCATTGAGCATAAAACGATCGCTGTAAGCAACTCAGTTTGTTTTACCAGTATTGATCGAAAATCAAATTTTCTAATAAAATTGTTTTACCAGTATTGCTCGAAAAACAATTTTTCCCGAAACGTTATATTTAAACAATTTAAAATTCTAATTATGTTTGAACTGATTTTTTATTTCTTTCCACAATATAAATAATTTAGGAATATTTGAATGATGAAAAATGATATTTAAAATACTTAATTTTACATAACTTGCATTTTGCAATGGAACACGAAAAGCCAAAACAAAAACTCATTGATGATAAAAGCATAATTTTGCAATTCGGTGTCTGGCAACGACAGAATTAATGTTTTATTTCATAAATTAGATTTAGAATTCCGTGTTTGTGTATTTGAGTTAAGACAGAAATATTGCGGTATATTTGAGCATTTCTAAGTTTTGTAAATTTGTGTAGCTTTTATAAATAATTCCTTATTATCTATCAATATTTTTCAAGCGTATTTTTCGAATTTCTCTATTTCAGAATATTATCATGCCTGTCGAAATTCGATACGCTTGCTCAGATCTTTAGTTTTTCAGAATTGTACATTTTTCAATGACCAGAATTTCGTTTCTGTTTGTATTTATGTGTTCCATTACTTTCCATATTACAGATATATTATTTAGGAGTCAAATTGTAATTATTTATTTTGATTTTCTGACAAATATTACTAGACATGGGTAATTTCTTGGTGGTATATGTATATTTCGACGAACTTTTCTTATGTCTTTGGTTAAATACGTTATAGTTTGTAGAATTCTGTTTCATAAAAATAAATGGAAACTTTTTTAAGTAAGGTATATAACTTTTATTACCTACTTAAGGCGTATAACATTTATTTTAAAATGACTGTTAAAGTTAATATAAAGTTATTCTAAAATAAGATATGTTACGGTAAATCAAAACGGGTAGCCATACGTTGTAGTGCAAATATATTTCTAAATTTTGACATATTTTCATTACAAGACGATTAAAATCAATTTAATTTACATTTGTTTTTCATGTTTCATGGGTATTATTGAAAGCTGTACTCCATAGTCAAGTAACTACATCTGTCATTCAAAATAGGTACTTGGTTTCCATATAGAAACTGAGTCTCTCAATTGAAAAAAGTACCTTAAGGATTCGATTTAAAATTAAATTTTTCTATTGGAGGAAAGCGAATTTTAAATAAAACTTTGCTGATCTTGGAATAATATCATAGTAAGGAAATATGTAAACTACGATTGTTGAATAAAAGAATTTTTTTGTCTTAAGTGGCAGAAGGTCGAGGTTGCTTACTTGAAGTTGAAACTGTTCGTATACAACTTAGGTACCTGTGAAACATTCATTGAAAGCAGTGATTTTGCAAAAAGTGTAATCGATTGAGTTTGCTTTGTCTACACTGATGACATTTGTTTTAAAAAAAGCTGCGTTATTCCACGTGCGGCTGAATAGAATTTCCAAGAAAAGAATGCGCGCTTCAAAATAAATTAACCACGAATGCCGTAACAGTTTAATTTGCCATCCTCTCACAATGATAATGTAATTCGAAAACATCGAATCCATGGTGCAAGGGTACCAAAAATAATAACTGATTGGAAAACTGAGTGCAAGACTAAACGCTGAAAGTTTCTCGTTTTTACTGAAAATTGGCATTCATAATCACTCCAAAACTCAAAATCGACTTCTAAAGAAGTCATCTCAGAAAAAGCTTTTGTAGTTTGTTTTACAGTAAAAGTGTGATGAATATGAAGTAGATTATATGGATGGATATGTTATGTATACATATTTGCGTCCGAAGGAAATTGTATAAGCTATGAAAAAGTTAAAACGATGTTAAAAATATTTTCTGTACACTTAAATGATGCTTGCATTTTTCTATGAAATAGAATCAACATTTAACCAATTCAACCCGAGCATCACCGAGTAATTCTGCTAGTTATATATAAAGGACACAATACCAGTTCTCTAAGCAAAACATTAATAATTTGATCGGAAAAATAAAAGCTTGCTGATTCTAGACAGGTTTTGACAAGGAATACTCTTCTTATGCACAAACATACTAAACTATGAACAAAATCTTAAAGACGTAGGAGCAGGGGCCGTGACCAGTTGCAAAAATAATAAAAATTTATATGAATTAAGCGAACTAAGAAACCGATCATGTCAACAGCCAACAAATCATGAGTGAGACTAACAGTAACGGACTGAGCCACCAGGAAATCGAGAAATTTCCGAGAGGGCTGTTGGTTTCCAGAAAAATATTTTAATCAAAAGTTCAAATGATTTTTCATTTAAAGAGTAAATTCGAATGAATTAGAATTTAAATATTCTAATCATGCATACAGGAAAGCATCTGTTTAATACTATTTGATTGATCTTAATTGCATGATATTGATTGATTGAAGTCGATCGATAAAAATAATTTATAATTCAATTAAGTAGTGAATGACAATGATTCTATTAAAGTATTTGATTTTTAATTTGTGATTTGTTCCTTAAAGTACTTTAAGTTTATTATCTTACTCTCAATCCTAATTCTATTATACTTTTTGTTTAAAGAAAGAATATTGCGTTTTTCTAATTAAAAAGGGGAGATCTTAATCACAGAAAAATTGTACCACTTATTTGAGTAAGTATTATAGAATTCAACTAAACTATATGGTATCATGCTGCTTGAAAGGTATATTTCGTTTTTAGTATTTTCAAAATCCTCCTTGGCCGGTATATGGTTACATTTTCCGAACCGATCTCCTGAGTCAAAAGAGAAACGTTAAAGTAGAATTTAGTTTAAAACCTTTTTTGGTACTTTAAATAGGTTTCTGTAAAATAACGTTTTAATTGTAGAATTGCGACTTGCTTTTATAATACTATGAACAGATTAATATCAATATGTAACTAATAGCAGTACTTTAAATTCCTTTTGGAAGGGCGTATAAACTAGTTTGGTCAAGTAATAGTATTCTTGACTAAAACTACAAACACTCAACTTTATATCTAGTCATAAGAGAAATTAGCTTATGATGCAAACTACCATCCGGTGGTATGAAAAAGGTCTCGAACAGAATTGATAACACTTCTCTAAACTTTCAACTTCCACAGAGCACTTTGGCGTGGTGTGGAAGTTTGAAGAGTGGAATGCCAGTTCAAATGCTGACTCGTCATCTATCCGTGGTTCGAAATTACGAGGTGTTATCCTCGGATATTTCCCTTCGGGATTGATCCCATACCGTCATCAATAATCCTCTGTGTTGCTTCAGGGTGACGTAAATTCACTACCAACCCACCCACAGACATGGTTACCAACTTAAAATTGAAGAGTAAAACTGAAATACTGTCACTGTGAAGTATTTTTAATTTTGAAAGTATGTTCACTGATAAGTACACCACCAAACAAATTGTATTAACTTCGTATAGCTGCATCAGCAAAAACTACGGTGAGAATGACTCTTGTAATATTCTGCCCTCCAAAACTTAGGTACGGAAAAGTAAAGGAAGCTTAATTCATGAATTTCGAATCGATGAAACTCATATCGTTATATAAAAAAGTTTTTGAGAAATCATATTAATCTGAATTGGTAGGTAGGTAGTGGAATTAATACCGCACCAGAGCAACAAAACGGGCCACTGGCGACTGTCTTGGACTAATTCCGAAGAGAAAGACACCTCGTAAATTTGAACCATGAGATGATGTGGTTAACACCTGAGCTGGCACCTCACTCTCCGAACTTCCACATCATAGAAACGCGAGCACATTTGAGGCTGCGACAGATTTAACGTACGCCAGTCTCCGGTCTTTGGTTGGATCGAATTCGAACTCGTAGCCCTCCGGTTGCTAATACGCTACTCTTCCAGCCGGGGTACGAGGGCCCGAAATGAATTGAATTTTCCTATGTTGCATGGGTAGTCAACGCGGAAAGAAAACCACGAGCCAAAATAAAAGAATTGCAATAACAATTCAAATAATGTATGAGATTGACTCATCAATCAATTTGAAGAGCTTGGAACAGAAATTTATCTATTATTCTAAACCCAATGTGTATGTTATCATGCTGTTCCAATCTGGTTGAGAAGGGGTTTCTTTTCAGCTGTCCATCAAACCATCAACCTAACAGGAACTAAGATCCCATCAGGGAACTGAATAGTTTAGATAGTATGCGCAATAATATATAAGGCACTCTGCTTTCCGTTTAATCCATCAATGGAGAGATATCGCATACCATCTATGTTCCAGCAATCAAACCGTCTAGCGACAATAACTTCCACCAGACATCATTTGACAGTGAAAGTAAAAGTAACTGCCTGCTGAAAATAAACCCCGCATCGCTACAACCGAAAACCCGTGTTATAACATCCTATCAAAAGTAGAACCCTGCGTGCTTACGGTGTTCGATTGTCAGAGCAGTCACGGCAACGATAAAGGTCGCCTCATTACGACCTAGCGTTAGGGAAAAGACACAATAGCAAGGAAAAGAAGAAACTCTCTTCCCGATCTGAAACTCGTGCCCTCGGGTTAAACGACATTGTCCTCGATACTACTACATCGCCGCTGAGACTGTTGGAAGGGGTTGTTCAGGATATTTCGGCTGTTATGGCCATTAGAAAGAAACCAGGAAATTCAGGTTGGAGGTAAATCCTTTTTTCTCTTCCCTGACTGTGGATGCGATTAAAAATTTTCAGAAAACGCACGATAAGAGGACGTGGGTTGGGTAGGCATTGTGCAAGGTGGTTTCTCCTGATGTGATCCATCTGTCAGATATCAATATGAAAGAATGGACCCATGACAGAGACACAGTGCAGAAACTGCGAAAATCAAATGGTAGAGGGATCTGTGATTATTCGATTTGAAGCTTTACTTTCATGTAACAGTTGAAGATGTCGACGGAAACAATAGAACTGTGGAGATATCAAAAAGTATCCAATTTTGAGTTGGCTTAAGAGGTAGTGGTCAGTGCAACTTACATTCTAACAAAACATCGCAACTGCAAAGCATCCGTCAAAATAGTTGACAAGAAAGGAACAGACAAAATACTTTTGTGTAGGTCTATTCTAAATAGTGCAATTGTATGGTTCAAAACCCTTCTTACATCGGTAACAGTTAGGTCTAAACGAGAGTAGTTGTTCTTGTCTGAAATGGCATATTATTTCAGCTATATCTAAACCATTATTCGTAACGAAACAAAACTTTAGATGGTTAACAGTTTGTTACGAAGAAACACGTCAATGAGTTGACCTTTTGAAAACAGTTCCTGTTTTTCTGTTTCGCGTTTTTTAAAGATGCGAAACAAAGGAAATATATATACTATAACCTCTAGATATATCTCACTTCTTGGGGAACAAGAAATAAGTACGGTATTCCGAGGGGAGCGATATATCAAGGTTGGTTAGCAGGGTCTTATCGATCTAGGGCTATATTTGGCCATGCAGCACCAAACATAAGACAGACATCAAGTAATGGACACACAAGGAAAGTTTTACTGACACAGAAGAGAGAAATACACATAGGGAAGAATCGAATCTGCGCCGCCTAAAACTCGTAGGTTGCTAGTTCAGTAGTTAAACCCACTGAGTCACGACGGCTCCCGCGATGTATCAAGAATAAAAAAACCTTATGTATTAAAAATTAAGCACACATCATAAATTAAATTTCCTATTTTTTATTCAATAGCATGTAAAAATACAAATTAAAGACGAATTCGAAGCTTCAAATCTTTAACACTGAATACTGCAGAATATTTTTGAAAAATGAAATTCTTTTATATCCACATTTAGAGGCTGCTAAATATTTTTACCATTTCAGTATAGGATAATTATTCCAAAAACGAGTGACCTTTGAACTCCCATTTCTAAAGAAATAGATTGAGATTTCCTGTTTGCAAATTTAAAATTCATTGCGGATAGGTAAAAAAGAGCGGAATAGCCGATGCACCATATAATAAGGGGTTACTGTATCTTTAAAAATATATACAAGTGATACCACTCAATCGATCTATATAGTATATTTCACAAACGTACGTGGCACGAATCTAATATATCTGTTTATTCTCGATTGGTAACAACGGATATCTATGTAAATAAAAATGGAGTGTTTGTACATTGAATATTTTCGACTCATTTAAAGTTATTTATCCGTTTTGGGCCCTTCTGATGCTAAATCGGTATCTTGCGCATTTGGTTTCTGTCTGTTCATCTGTCCATATATGGTGCCCGTGCAATATCCAAACGTCTGGATGCATTTTCATGAAACTTTGCAAATTGTGAGTACTTACAAGTAGCATTGTGTTACAAGTAGCATTGTGTTACAAGTAGCATTGTGTTACAAGTAGCATTGTGTTACAAGTAGCTTTGCATTGTGAGTACATTGTGATACATTTAGTGACTGAAGTTGGTTGCATCAGTCTCCGTTTTCTCGTTTTACATCTGTTTTTATGTTTGTGTGTTTATTTGTCATAAAGTTTATTCAACATATTTTTATACAATGTTCTATATTTTATAAATGATATTTGTTTAGAGACTAGCACTTGAATTTTCTTTGCTATAATATTTAGATAAGTTTCATGTCAAAACACCGAGTAACTATTCTTAAATCAATCATAATTTGGTAGTTTGGGAGAAGCTGGAAGATACATTGAACATTGCGATTACTTGGATTGTTTTACCAGAACTGTGGAAAAAAAACATTTTTCCAAAAACTTTTTTTACCGCATTTAAATTCTAATACTTTTTTATTTTGAGCATTTATTTTTTCTTTACCAAATGTAAATAATATTCTAAATATTTGGCGCAGACGATGTAGAGAATAAAACACAAATAAAGTATACAGGCACAAAACCTTTTAAAATAGGACTGGTAGCTAATATGGCAACCTTGGTATTTTTAGAAATGATTTTTGGTATATGCAACTGAATTAGTTCAAAACAATCACTAATCGTTTGCTTTTTCTTTTAAAGTTCCGTAATCCGTTTACATTCCAAGCTTATATTCCAGGAATATATTTTTGTAGTGCATTCACACATTGCTTTTTGTTCAAAGATTTTTTATTAATCTACGTTTTAAGATGTATTTCTGAATTTTCAGCTTGATGTTTTTCGTTAAATATCTGGAGCATGGTAAGTAAATGTTCAATTTCTCTAAAGAATTTTGTTATCATTGTTTGAGGTAATTTTGAGAAACGCTTTTGTTTTTAAATGACATACAAGGCATTTATATGCATACTCCCAATTATCATTCTGAGTAACATAACATAACATACCATAACATAACATAACGTAACGTAATGTAACGTAACGTAACTCTAGAGACTTTTCTTTCTAACTAAAAATTTAAATTCTACAAAAATGTAAAATGTTAAATTTGACATTTATATACCATTGCGAAATTCTATATTTAACAATTGTGTACCTTTATTAGAGTGTATTAGAGTGTGTAGTTGTTACATGTGATGATAGGAATTACAATTTATTAATGAAAACAGAAGTTACTTATCCAATTCAACCCGAGTTACGCCGTGTAATTCTGCTAGTAAACAGTATAAAATCGACCGTTGCTCGATTCATTCACCAATTTTGCCAATTTAGTTTAATTATACTTGATTTGAGAAATGGAAATGCACAATATTGCTGAAACTTCACGGAAGAGCTCGCCACACAAGTGAAATTCTTCATTAGTTTGATTAGAGATCAATGAGAAAACTGGAAAATAGAAATCAGCACAGAAAAGACAATATGAGCTAAAATAGGTTTAGCATTAAAACATGCCGAATCGCCTTTTAATGGGACGAAGTTGAAGACGTTCAGAATCTAATTGTAGTAGTACAACTGAGGTGTGCTTTTCGTCATGCATTTTATAGGAAATAAGAATGCCAGTAAAAGAAAACGAAATGCTGTTATATGCTTTTAGATAATTTTATTTCATTCAGAGGTATGAAATACATTTATGTGAATATGGATGTTACATTCATTGTAAATGGATTTAAATAGAATGTGAAATGTGAGTAGCACTTTGCCATCAATGGATTAAGAAACTTTAGCGCAAATGTGTTATGCTCGGGTCTGCTATTTTACTTTAAAATCTGTGAAAAATCATCAGTACCATGAAATTAATCGTATGGCCCGTATGCTATTCATATGATCTCGTGTGAGTTTTGGATATAACAAAAAATATCTTTAAAATTTTCTGTTTTGTTCAAATGCACAAAGAATAAAAAATAAATCTCGCTGAACATATTAACAGAAACAGTTATTTGGTAAATTGTTGGCGGCACAAGTCTATCTCTTATGAAATGATTCTTCAGTAATAACCAGTTCAACAGTCAGAAAAACAACTTTTGTCCTACATCTTTCCTTTTTGGTTTTTCTTAATCTGTGCACTTCATACACATTCCACAACAAAATGGACAATATTTTCCCTCTTTCCATTTTTGAAATGAGCACCTCAGAAACACAGCTATGTAATTAGCTCTGGTTTGAATGAGTGAAAGCTTGTATTATTTATACGTTTTAAATTACTTCTATTGAGGAAGTTTAATCTTTAAAAATGTAACCTCTCGAGGGAGCAGAAAACAAATATGCTTTTCTAAGTATTTTACAGAAATAATTCGAATGAATCTCTGAATACACATTCATTTGAAGATGTGTTATTAAGTTAATCGGAATTTCGTCATGAAATAATAAAATTAGCATTAAAAATTAATTCCTAGAGTTAAAGTAGATTTTCAGATTTTTCCGTAGTTGATGGTCCATCCTTTTGTTTTCGTCTCTACGGTTATTTTGGGCTTCACGACTTTTGTTAAAGGGCATTTTAATATAAATTCAATTTGCTTTTTCATTAATGCAACAATATGTTGCCCTCTCGTAAAGAATGCCGCAACTCAAAACATAAAGATTTCAATTTTTCAAGTGACAAAGGATTTTAAATTTATTCTAACTCGAATAATTCGTTCCAATTTGTTTGTACTAATTCAAAATTAGTTCTTATTCAGGAGTATTTTCTCCGGCATTTCGTTTATGTTTACACTAAAAATCGTCTCATAGCCTACCGTATCTGTATGCTTAGACTCTGGGCCTCAACAGGGTTAGGTTCAAATCTCAGTCTGGGCATGGCGGATGTTCGTCGTTCTTCGTAATTCACCTTGGTCCCTAGGTAGTTAGCGAAAAATAACCCTAGAACGACAACCCAAACAGAAATAAATACAAACCCAAAGTTAATTCATAGAAGTCAAATCAGGAGATATACCATTTATTATCGAATAAAGATATGAGCTAATTCTTCACATTGTCATATTGTGGTCAGATGTACAGATGGTTAACGTTTGAGCAAGCGGAGCATGCGCAAAGGCATGCATAGGATTCCTGGCTTTAAGATAGCGTAACACCAACTGTTCTGTTTTCTACGGAAAGAGACACATTTGAATGGACACGGACATAGAGGGGTCATGACGACTTTGCAAGAAACATGGCTTTTCTTTAGTTATTTTCTAGATAATTTAAAGCTTTGATACTCGAATTCAGCAACATCTTAACGCACTTATTTTATTAGTACATGGTGAACTGTTCTAAAGCCAGAGATATGAAGATTTTTTACTGTGAACTTGACTTTCTTTGCAGGCAATTCTTTCTATAAATAGTGTGCATTTTTGTTTAATTTTCATTCATAATAGAAAGAGCTATTTAAGTAGAGGAAATTATGCCTAATTTCTAACAGATATCAATAATTATGTTTATGGAATGACTTCGAAAAAAGTGCTTAATATAATGTAACGTGAGTCACAAAAATTTAGTTTAAAAAAATTCTTTTATAAAATTCTACGTTTAAAATTAAAACTTTCACTTTTCCTCTTGTTTAGTAAGAAGTCTAAGAGTAAATGAAAAACTTTATTTTATTCATGCTTTTTCTTAAAAGATAGAACACATTTAATTTTATAACGTGAGTCACACATAACCTGCCATTAGAATAAATGTTGCACATAAAGTATTGGCTTTCATTTTTCACAAAAATTTGAAGTGAAAGCAATTTTGTGATAGATTTACTTTTATTAAAACTTGTTCTTTTTCTTTATACGATATAAAAATTATATTATGGCACCTACAGCAGCTGCAGAAAGGCAAAGAAAGCGCAGAGAAAAATTAAAGCAAAAAAACATATGACGATTATACAGAAAGCACCGTCTTACTATGAAATAATACCTATGCAGAAGTGCAAAAAATCAATGAAAATGCCAGTAGCTCTACAAAAGGATTTAAAATCAAAAGAAAGTAAAAAAAGTTAAAAAAAGTTTAAAAGTATCGTGTTTTAAGGAACAAAGAAACTTCAAAGAAAGAAACACCTCAATAGTACAAAAATGCGAACACTTTTGGCAAAGTTATGACCCAAGAAAAACGTGGTTTATCTAGCACACCATGTAGTAAAGAATATGTGGTGAGGTAATTGTTTAGCAGCATTTGTAATGCGAGTTTAAATGCAAGTTTTAATTCAGTTAATAGTCATTCGAAATCATCAGCTTTGAGTATAGATACAGTAGACAAAATTATATCATTTTGTGGACGAAATTATATTAACCGAATGGCTCCTAGGCGCCGCTACTAAGGAAGTGTGTAGTAAATAATGCGCACGAATTCATACAAGATGCCAAAAAAAGTAGATGACAAATGTGTTTTAAATTCTAAGGGAAGAAATAGCAGAGAAATTCAGATCTTCAATTACAGCATATTTGGTCCAAAGTACTTTCAATAATAGGAATAAAAATATTTACTGTTAACAAAAGGACATCTCTTATAAAGTGACATCTGTTAAACACCTATAAGCTGTTACAAAAACTAAGCTGAGTTGAAGTAAAATATGTAGTGATAGAGAATGTATCCTAATGAAGATAATCTAATTTTACAATAGTATTGAGGTAACCACCAAGTTGAAGTAATTACTGACTCCAACTGATAAATGCTTCATTGATTATTATTCATTACCATTTATGCTTTGAAATGACTTTAGTATATTGCTCGTTATTAAAAATATCGTAACTACATATTAAACTGGGTTTTTCATAGATATATACATTTTTTATATAATGTTAAAGCAATTTTGAATCAAAATAATTTACTTCGCATTTTTAATGCACATAAATATGCTTATAGGGAATTATTTAAATTTTTTAAATTGAAATTTCTTTCATTTATAAGCAGTTATTCTCAAATATACATAAAGTTGATTTTAGCCCAGATTAAATTTTCAAAAACGTTATTAATAAGCATTCAGTCCTCAGAATTCACAAATGTAACGTGAGTCACAATAGTATGTAAAGTGAGTCACAAAAAATCAACGTATTTTATTAATTAATGCAGCAATTTCATTTTTCTTAAGTTTGACATGACCTAGTACTCTCAGTGCAGCATTCAAATTTTTTCTTCCTATTAACGTGTTTTACAAGAGAAAAACTGTCATTTTTGAAAGTCTAAAAAATTGATGTCCTTGTTTGTAACGTGATTCAGTCTGAAATGTTGCCATTGGAGAAACTTAATTCATACTAAAGTTCTGAATTATGACACAGACACTTTAGGGATATATCAATGAGTTTATAAACCAATTTTTGTTTAATAATCTTAATCTATTCTTTATTTACATGAAATTTAGTATTGAAAATTGCTGTCTGGTTGTAATGTGAGTCACATGAAATTGCCCATGTATAAAAACTATTATAGAATTAAAAAAATGATAGTAGAGGGGAAATTAATCAGCCATAGGAACATCAATTGTAGCTAATTTTTCAAAACTTTTGACCGCATATTATGTAATAACGCATAATTTAATATTTTTGGACCAAATTTTATATACAAACATTTTAGTGAAAAAAAAAGAATGTGCAAATTTTACAATACTCGGATCATAACTTCAAAAGTTTGTTTAGAAAGTCCACTGCCCCTTAAAGATACTGATTCTTTGAACATCTCGGATGTAGGACAGTTAAATCCCATCTTATGAATGAATAAAATACAATATCAGATACTGAAAATTTCGATGTTAAATTTTAACGAGAACTACACATTTCCTCCTCTAAGATTACCGAATACGAATGGGAAGGAAATTTCCTTTAAATAGCTCTGATCGCTTTTACACAGAACAACATTTGAGACCTTCACACCATAAACACCACTTTTGTCTGGTTATAGCACAGCATTCTGAACTTCCTGGTAGATCTTAACTACTCATCTTCCAGCAAAGCTGCTATTACTAGAGAATTGCTGCGGAAGTTTGAATCTGACACCCTACATTACGGTCTAAAAATATACGAGAATCGTTAACAAAAAGGGTTGGGATACCTATTCATTTAGGAAACTCAATTACTTTAAGGCAACTCGTGTCAATGTTAACAGGTCATCAAAAAGTAATATGGGGTTACTATTAAGTCTTTTGAAAAGCGCAAACTATATGATGTTTATTTTTCTTCAAGTTCTAATTTTAGTAAAACTAATTCGGAAATTTGAAGTTTCCAGTTCTGATGCGTAGGTGTTCCTTGTTCTGTAATATATTATAAAGAGTCACATGGATATAAAACTCGAACTCGATTATGTTGGAGAAAAGAATAATATTTTTATAACAATTTTATGTAATTTTCTATTATACACTGCTGGCCACCGTAAATGCAACACCCTGAAGGAAGCATGCAAATAATATGAAATTTACAACATGCATTAGCGGAGGTGAGAAATGCAAATGATTAGAATTTCAGCGCAGACGCACATCACGCGCGCCTGTGGCGCCACTTCAAAGCGCTATTTAAGGCTTGAAGATTTCGACGATTTCAAGTACGGCAATTGTGTTTTTCTTGTGGTTTTTTTCAAAAAAACGATCAATTATGCCTCGTAGAAAACAGCGATCATCTTTTGATCAAGTATCCGAGTTCGATAGAGGAAGGATAGTGGCCTACCGAGATTGTGGATTATCTGTCAGGGAAATCGGTAGTCGTGTTGGACGAAACCAAACAACTGTAATGCGGATATGTGATCGTTGGATGCAGGAGGGTACGACGGACCGACGTGTTAGATCGCATCCACCTCAGTGCACCACTTCACGTGATGACAGGCATATTGTGCGTATGGCAGTGACGGATCGCTCAGCCACATCACGCACCATAGCACAGCACATTCAGTCTGTACCGCATCATCCAGTGTCTGCGCGTACCATTCGACGCCGTTTACAGCAGAGTGGTCTGTCCGCAAGACGTCCATTGCTTCGTCTACCCTTGACGCAGAACCACAGACGTTTCCGCCGCCAATGGTGCGATGAAAGAAGGATGTGGACGGCAGAATGGAATGAAATTGTCTTTACTGACGAGTCACGCTTCTGTCTGCAACACCACGATGGTCGGATTCGAGTCTGGAGACACCGTGGAGAGAGGATGCTGAACAGCTGCGTTATGCACCGCCACACTGGTCCTGCACCGGGTATTATGGTATGGGGCGGTATTGGATATCACTCTCGCACTCCTCTAGTACGCATTGCCGGTACTTTAAACAGCCAGCGCTACATCTCCGAGGTGTTGGAGCCAGTTGTCCTTCCTTACCTTCAGGGCTTGCCCACAGCCATATTTCAACAGGATAATGCGCGACCACACGTGGCACGCATTGTCCAAGGGTTCTTCGTCAATCGCCAGATTGAATTGCTTCCATGGCCAGCTCGCTCTCCGGATCTTTCGCCGATAGAAAACATGTGGTCCATGGTTGCTCAACGATTGACCCAGAATACATCCCCAGCTGCCACACCAGATCAACTTTGGCAACGTGTGGAAGCTGCTTGGTCTGCTGTACCCCAAGAACACATCCAAAGTCTCTTTGAATCAATGCCGAGGCGTGTGGCAGCGGTGATCTCCAACAATGGCGGCTACTCTGGCTACTGATTTTGGCAGGAACCACACTTCACAGAAGTCTATAAATTTAATCATTTGATACTTGGTCAACATGTTATCTACAAAATAAATTTTGTTGTGATATCTCTTGTCTTTCTTGGTGTTGCAATTTGGGTGGCCAGCAGTGTATTATATATTGGGAAAGAATTTCCCAATTTAATTTAGTGATGGAACATTTTTTAAAATTCTGTTCAACAAAACGGAACCCCTTAATTTTTTTACTGCGAGTCACATTAAAAATAAATGCACCCCAGGAGAAAATCTTCTTTAGATCAATACAAACTACCTTTAAATATTGAAAATTACGTTAAAGTACAATAAACGAAAATGTTTCACTCTTAATTAAATGTTGATTATCAGATTTATTTAGAACTAGCAAAATTGCCCGACCTCAATTGGATTGAATTGATTAACTATATTTTGAAAGTGATAAGAAAATAATCACTTTAATCTTTCATAGAGAAATGCCAAATCATTTAAGTACGAGTAAAATAATTTTTTAACACCTTTTCGACATTTTTATAATTTCTACAACCTACTTTAAACACAAATTCTATACATGCGAATCCACCCATGTAATACATTTCATATATATCGCACCTCTGCTAAAGGTACAAATTGACGAAAGGTGAGACACTAAGGTAACTGCTACAAAAGACGATTTTGAGGGAGGATAAGGAATTCCCTTTCTTAACTTCTATTCGTAAAATGGACGAATCTATTGCGGATACTCTTTCACATAATTTACATGCCAATATTTTTTTATTTGTGACACTCTTCGAATTTCTCGCTACCATTAAGGGAAAGATGACTAATTTGATAAGATATTTATCACTAAGTTTGGTTTAAAAGCGAATACGTTTTTCTTGAAAATTCCGTTTCGTGGCACGTGCAATAATAAAAGAACTTGTTTTAGAATTTAATATTTTCAGTAGTGATAAAGCAAAGGTAACCTATTACCATTTTTTAAAATGGTAGATCAGTTCGACAGCGTTTCTTCTAAAAAAAATAATTGTTTTATAAACAAACCCCTATATAAGTTGTTTAAATATAGCTTCAATTCGTAAAATAAGCAACCTTGGCCATTTGTCGCTACGAGAAAAAATTTGCAATATTTCAAAAGTCCTAATTCGAATATTTTTTAACATTAACTTTCTTTCAATAATGGCAAACATCCACTTAAAATTTGCTTTATTCTAAATTACACGCCGCTTTAAACAGAATGCTTTGCGGTGGTGTTGCGTGTGATAAAAAGGAATTACAATTTATTGAAATAATAAATATTTAAAACAGAAAAACAGAAAACAGAGAATTAAATCAAAATAAAAGTTAGCAGGAAAAGTTCTAAAGATATAAATTCATGATTATTTTTCATCTCTCGATCTCGCACAGTTGGCATAACTTACAACTAAAATTAGATAGAATTTAAGAATACGAAATTAATTCGGAGAGTAAAAAATATCACTGCACGTGGCAAACGAACACGAGTTTCCGTTTTGTTGCAAAATATCGTCTGTCCCAAATGTTCGGAAATAGTTTATATTTTGCAAAGAAAATAAATAAAGCTCAAATTAAAAAGTATTTGAATTTAAATTCTGCAAAAATATAGTTTTTAAAAATAATTGATTTTTCAGCAGTACTGGTAAAACAATTTAAGTAATTGCAATGCTCAATGTTCATTCCAGCTTCTCCAAACTACCAAATTATGGTTGATTTAAGTAGAATTACTCAGATGTTTTAACATGGCACTTGCTTAAATACGTAAGTAAAATAATACTGCATTCACTACACTAAAATTTTGTTATAAAATGTAGGACATTGCATTAAAATATTTTGAATAAATCTTATATGATACTTGTACAAATAATACACAGACACAAAATCGAACATAGAACCGGAAGACGGACATATAGACCTACTCAACTAAGTTTAGTCGCTAAATGACTGTAAGAACTCACAGTATGCAAAGTTTCATGAAGATATGTTAAACCGTTTAGACGTAGCACGAGCATACACATACATATATACAGACAGAAACCAAACGCGCAAGATAAGGATTTTGCGTCAGAAGGGTCCAAAACGGATATAAAACTTGAAATGGGTCGAAAATATTCAATGTACAAACAAACACTCCATTCTTATTTATAAAGATTTAGGTTAGTTGGCGCATAGTATAGTCCATGTGATGTGATATTCTGGATTACAATTACGAAGAAAAGACGATTTGGAACAGTGCTTGAAATAAAAACGACTAACCCAAATATTATCTCTTTCACTAAACATAAATATACATTTTTTAATTTTAGCCGGAATATTTTTTGAATTAATTTTACTTCCACGGAACATCAGGGTTCTGGGGGAAGAAATGCTGTACTAGAAGTATTACCTGGTGTTGCTCGGATTTAATCAATTAATAGATTGAAAGTAATAATACGAATTTCGCAAAAAACCTTGTAATGCTCCAACGGATTTGATTTAATATAAAATGCACAGCCCTTAGTTTCAAGCCGGGCTTTCAGTTCCTTAACAAAAACCATAAAGCACATTCAGAAGCAATGTCAACTACCTTTTAAAACATCTACTTGTTATGCCGCATGCCTAACAAGAGGATATTTTCATAAAACCAACTAATTTAATTTAAAAAAAAGTTAAATATAGACTCACGTTCCTTTATTTTAATTTATATGTAATGAACTTAAAGTTTTAAATAACCATTGTCTAAAATTAACTTGCACCAGTGTGGTTTGATCTCTTACAGGGACGATGAGACTTTTAACGTACCAACCATATTCTGGGTTATAAGGTCCTACTAAAGTATATAAACATTCTATTACCTGATTTTCTCATCGTCATCTGACCCTGGTTCAAAATTACGAGGTGTCTGGATCTTTCCATTGGAATTGATCTAGTACCCGTCGCTAATAGCCGGATATATTGCTCCCACAGTGCGACGTTAATTCAATTACTTACCTACCTAATTTTCTGATGTTTAGGAGTGCTATATTTGGATAGTGAGACTTAAGGGGTCTCACTACCCCTTAAAAATTTATTAAAATTAACCCCCTAATTTAAAGTACTACATTTTTGTTATGTGCAAAATATATTCATATAAAGTAGTAGATCTTATTCTATAAAGTTCTTTTCAAATTTCATTGTATCGTTTAAAGGTCATGAAACTTAGTACTTCTTTATTTGATTGCTTTTTTGTAACAGTGTTCCTTTTATTAGGATTTTTTTTTGATGCGTAATGCCCTATACTCTTTATTCCAAAAGATATTTTAGATTGTCATCCAATGAAACAAACTTTATACTAAATCAATATACGCATACAAAATAAACAAAATTTCATAAAAATATTTTCTATCATTTTGACATGATACTTGCATAAACATGCATATATACAGACACGAAAAACAATAGCAATCGGTTTTGCTATAAATGACCTAAACTGGATATGAATAATTTAAAACTCGTTAGTATTTAAAAATTTTGATCTATAATTTATACCTTAAAGACTACAATGTGGTTGAAATTCCACTCCTCAAAGTGGATTTTTAATGTAATCTTCTTTGATGATAGTTTTTAGGAGTTAAAATGATACTTGAAGTTTGAATACCGTTGAATTCTGATAATTTTTTAATATTTTTGAAGGGTACAATATTTAACAATATTTGTTATTCATTTTACATGACATTATAATATGGTTACGAAATAGATCCATAAAGGTTTTTAGAGTATTTTGGAATAGTTTGGAGTTTCTTATAGTGCTTTGATGGAACTAATATTAAAAATGAGATCAGTGATTGAAAATGTTAAGAGATTTGATGATATAGGGGGATATATTGCTCGAGGAAAGAAATTAACGATAGCTTATGAATACTATTGCTTGCCTCCAAGGGCCTCGATTGTTGTTAGTTACTGATTGATGAAAAACAAGATACTGCACAAACCAAGAAAACGATTAACTGTCCACATACTGGCACAAATGAGATTGAAAGTACTCAAAACACATTAGAAGACATAAATCTTTTGATGATTACAGAACTCGAAAATCGTAAAATCATCCATTCTCTTTTTAATTTAATCCCCAGTAAAAACATTTACAGAACAGTCTGATTGCTAAGTAGATTAATAGTTTTTGCAGTCTCACGTGGCAGTTCTTATCCAGTTAACCTGAAAAAATATACGTGCTTGTTTGTCTTGAGAATCTTAAATCATCTCTCAAACAACTAACTGCCTGATTAGGAGACTTGAAGGAACGGAACAATATCTGAGTAAACTGCTTTCGATTTTTCTATCATTGTTTCCGCGTGTATCGTTAATATTACCCGATCGTATTAAGTATTCAAGCGGCATTTCTTGGGCTTGTTTACTCGTGACAGTGAAGGTGTAAATGTGAGTAATATGCTTGCTCAAGGAGTGGCAGGAAGAATTCTAATTGAGTTTGAGTTACGTTTGATAGCGAATGGAATTACCGCACTTTTATGAGCAAGGTTTTTTTTATTCGTGAAATTCCTTTCTATTTTCCTAGAAAGATTTTGATTGTTTTGATTCGTGCACAAAGTTTATTAGATTAAAAGGTATGTGTAAACCTCTTGATTCTTTTGTCCCGAGTGCACATACAGGGGGATTTTTATGTAAGGGGAACCATTTTGTTTTGGAATAACCTTTAAATAAAGCATTTTTAACTTGATTTTTGACATATGTTTACTCAATGAATAATATTATTTATGAAGTATGGCATCGGTCGAATGACTACTTCTGGCCGCGCTGCAAATACAAGTTCTTTTGAACACATGATTTGTTCAATTTATTTGCGTCATTTTGTTTTGAGATATTTTTCTTTGAAGTGTTCGCTGTCTGTTGTGATTCGATTATCCTTCATGTCAACATGTAATACATCTCACGCAACTATACCAATTCTTTAGGGCGCATTTCTGGATCTAATATTGTCAAAATATTCTCTCTCGTTCTCCTGATTTGAAATCGCAGGATTATTTTCCATAGGGCTTAAAAGGACGAGTCAGCACTAACAAGACGACAATGATTCAACAGCTTAAGCAAAACATTCTCAAAATTGGATAAATCACCTCGAAAATGTGCTGAAAATGCTGTTGAAAGAGTCCATAGGGTTGCACAGCCAGAGACGATCATTTGCATTGTCATATTCCATGAATATGTCATTAATTGAATTGACCGATGTTATATTCCATGAATATGTCATTAACTGAATTGGCCGATGTTATATTCCATGAATAAAGTCGTCAATTGAGTAAACAATATGTAAAAAATATCAAGTTTAAAGTGTTTAATTAAAATTTTTTTCCAAAACACAATGGTGCCCTTACAGAAAAATGTGCTCTGTATATTGCCACCAGCATTCTAAATTAGCCATAAGATTTACTTATTTTTCAATATGTTTTGATTCAAATAACACTTTTGAAGTTTATATAATCGTTTCTTACCTGATGGTACTAATGGTACATATTATAGTTTTACTGATAGATATATGTATACCTCTCCGTCTATTCCAACAAATAATTTTCATAGCAAAAATGTCTCAAATTTGACATCAAAGTAATTAAATTATGACTTGACGATCCCTTAAAAATGTTTTATAAGGGACGTAAGGTGTGATGTGCTTGCAATGGAAGACATGTACTTATGAATAATTATACCTAATCTACGTATACTGATATATATTTCGTATACTGATATTATTATACTTTTACTATACCTATGTATATTATATGGGTACAGTAAAAGAAACTAACGGTCTATTTTGATTAAAATTTTTTTCAAATGATCCCATGCTCAATACGAATCAATGTTCACGAACATGGTTTATTATGTCAGATTCTTTTTTAGAGTATAGATGCATAAACAATAACTGCTGACAGCACTAAAATGAATGTAGGTATAAAGTAGCGTATATATACGCCTTGAAATCTAAAAAGTTTCTGGAAAAATAATCTTTATTACAAATTAATCTCTATTATCTTCGAAGCGAAGTAAAATTTTTATTTGAAAGATTCAAGACAATACTCCTATTGGAAAACAAAAATAATGTGCCTAAATTTATAAGGCGAACAAAAATATCACGTTTTGAAACATTTTAAAATATTTTTTGTTGTCATGGTTTTAAGTTCTCAACGTTTTGAGCCATTCGATAAAAAGGAAAGAATAAGAAACAGGCATTAAAATTCGAATATTACATCATTCATGCAGATGATTTCCAACATTGTTACACAATGCGCATTTCATACTTATCCAGAGTCGAACAGTCACGATTTCGAATGGTGCCAGCTGAAACGAAGTCTGCCATAATCTGAAATTATTCATCAATTCGTACCATTAAATCATTGGAATTGAAGTGCGGGACGATCCATGTTTCAGCAAGTATAAAATCATGGAAATAACACCACAACTCACTATTTCTCTGATCGTTTCCTGTGCGGATAAACACGGACTGGAAGCACGAAATACGAATTGAATATCAACTGCGGTGTTCTGACGCTGACCCGGTCATTTAGACAAAATGTGATTGAAGCGGACCTCATCAACAATGACCTTTATCGTGGGTGGACTTCATTACAGATCAGACAACACCAAATGTAGCGTGTCTGGTTGAATAAGAAGCTATTCGTGATGTAGGCGAGGGAGCCATTAGAACTTCGAGAGATGAAATCAGTTAAGACGTTCATGGTTTTAATAAGAAAACGTTTAACTCCATGCAAAACGAGTTTAAATGCTTTCGCAAGATAGAGATTAAGGGGAGTAGAAATGGGAGTAGTTCCAGAAAGGGAAATTGATTTTTAAGACAGTAGCGCTCTCTATAGAATTAATAATATAGAATTAGACAGTAGCATGATCTGGGGCAATAGCTGCTATATCATCATTAGATTTGAATGTATTTTTGTTTCAAATGAAGAATAATGAAACTCATTTTTGGTTGATGGATTTTATGTCGTAACTCAATTTGAATCTTGAAAAATAGTTGTAATTTTAAAGTGCATAACATATTGTTAACAAATAACGGACATTAGCTCTCGCGCCATTAGTCCAACAGTTTTAACATTTCTGAACTACACAACTAAAACTTCTAAATGCAGTGCACGAATCGAAGTATTCAGCCGTCATAAGTTGGCCTGAGTCACATAAATTACAGATTGGAGAATCTACATCTTCAATTCGAAAAAGGTGAGTCCGAAAATAATCGTGCCCGGTCAACAGTCAGCCCAACAACAGAAATACTCTCAATGAGCACAGCACAGCCCTTATTTCTAGACCATCAATTTTCAATCGGTGTGTTGCAAGAAAGGCACAGGTGTGTCGTACGGATGGTGAAACGGCTTATTGTGTAAGATTTATTCATTTCAACGGTTTAGTTTTGAACTTTTGACAAGTGTGTTCAGAACTAATTTCAAGTAATACTCATATAGATAATTTTGAGTATTGGGGTATTATTTTTTGTTACAAAGCATCACCAATAAATTGTTTCGAAAAGATTTTTTTAGAAAACCACTTTGGAGCAAATGAGGTAACTTATTTTTTTTTGTAAATCAATCACATTTGTACCTTTTATTTTGTCGGATTGACAAAGTTTTTTGGTGTGCCGCTGAACTTCAATAGTTATGTTAAGTGTGCCATGAAATGAAAAGGATTGAAATTCGCTGCTCTAGACGACGACCACATGCACTCTGTTGTTGTCTGTCTCCTTTAGTTTCATCGATTTTATTAACCTTGATTAATGAAAAGTTACTGGTCTAGAGGGTCTTTGGAGGATTAAAGCACCTTTATCTGCAAGAAATGAAGACCATAAATTTGATTTGAACTTTTTGATATCTTTGGTTTAACTTTACAGGATTAAAATCTTTTAAAATAATATTTTTGGAAAGATACATTTTTCCCACGTAGAAAAGGTTTGTAACATTAAATTTAAACAAATTTGTATTCTATGATTAGTATTGTAATGTACATATCTAATTTGTATATTTTCCCATTTTAGTATTATAATTTACATTTACTTTTAATAAATCTTTTCATTTATATCTCCACCTATCAAGGGTGTTAGAAAATTATGTATTACACGAGGGTTTTACAGTCTTAACATAAACTAACTACCGGCGAAGAAAAATTCTTCCTGTTAAGACTTAATTTGATTTATCACCGATGTTTGGCGTTAATTTTAATATAATCTACATACTGGAATTGCATTCATGTAACATTCTAAGCTAGAGTCTAACATGCTACCATGCACAAAATCACGAAAGTGGCATTAGAGCCCTCTACATTTAGTTTTAAAGAGATGCCGTCTCATACACATCGAATACGTTAAGAATGGAACATATTTTCTCCAATGCTAGGTATTTTTTATAAGAAATGCAACCTTTGCTTTCTCTACACACCCTCTCAGTAACTTCGCTCTTCCTACCTAAAACTAAAATTTAGTTTTCTGATGTATGCTATCTGAAGGGATCAGTCCCTGATTTCTTACGAAGCAGTGTCTATCGTTGTTAATGTGGAAGATCTTGGTTATCTGAGCTTCAGTTAACCGACTGTCCTTGTTCTATCCGAGTCTGATACCAAGTTTTTAAAGCTTTGAAAAAGCTTTGAGCACGAGTGCGCGCACTTTGTCCAAAGAGGCTTGAAACTACTGCGTAACAGAAGATCGTTAGGGACTTTGATAAGGAGAGTTAAATACGTACGTGACTCACGTCCAGATTTATTGTAAAATTATCACGATGATTACAGTGACACAAATTCTATGGAACCGATTATTCTTAATCCTTACTTTACGAATTTTTCAGTAGCAACATGTAGGAACAGTAATTTTTTCTGTTTTCCTGTAATCTGTTTTGTGTTGCTACCTCCGTATTATCCGAGTTTCTGATTATCCGAGGTAGTACCGGTCCACCTTATCTCCGATAATACAGATTCTACCGTACTATGAAATGACCATAAATTATGAAGTATTCATTCATCTGGAATGGAAAAGAGGAATGAAACAGCATGTGTTGTCATGTGAATGTTATCAAAAGACACTTTCAATTTTCATCTACCTTTCATTTTAAGGTAAAATTCTGCCTAGTGGTACCTTGTATCTCAAGATATGTGCTGTATATCTAATCACAGTTGCAATTGTAAAAGCTAACTATTACTGTTTCTGGATTCTGTCATAAATGTAACCACCATAGTGAAATTGGGACTTGTGTAACTCTAATGCTAATAAGGTAACATTAAACATAGCGAGTTATGTTTAGTTTCATACCTTGCATCTCAAGGTACCAATTAAACAACCTCACCACATCAAACCTATAAATGAACAGTATCGCATTACTGAAAAGATCTTAAATATGATGCCTTATGAAATCGTTACGAGTTGGACCTTGGCGGGGCTCATTCACTTTTACATCATAAAAAATTTCTTTAACAATACCATTGAAAGCAAGCTTGGCTGATGCAAAAATATCCTCGTACATTTGAAAAATTTAATGAATACTGAATTAAAGAGAATTTAGCGTCAGTACTTATTTAGAAACGAGTTTTCATTGAATCGTGACCTATAACAGTTCACTACAGTTGCTAATTGCTAAACGTACAATCATGATTTATCTTTGAATATCATTTCTCGACCCTGAAAATTGACGTGAGTGAAGAAATTAAATCTCAGCTCATTTGCCAAACCAATGCCTCCGGGCGAAAATCAAGTTATGATTAGTCTTAACGAAGCCAACCAGTTTGGTTTCTTCCATCGCAAAACACGCGATCTGACCGAGCCATAATTTATTCAGTTGTGAGAAATATGATTGTAATATATTTTAGGGGGCAATCAGCTCCGATGGCTTTTGCGAATGAAATGATCAAAATAATCTGTATGTGTGTGCATTTATGATTAAAATATTCTTTATTTTCGATTGTAAATACCAATTAGAGAAAAGGGAATTAATTGCGTCTTTGTTTTGAAAAAATGCTGAACAGTAAACCACTAAATTTTAAGTGATTTGGTATTGAGAATGATATGTGGTATTTTCACTTCCAATTAAATGAATAATATACGCAAATGGTTGCTTGAAAAGAATTTCAGATATTAATTCTTGTTATTTGTAATTAAGATGAAAATATTGAGAGAAGTTTGATTTTATTTGAAGTGGACAAGAATTTAAAAGAATGAAATGATTGATGAACAATGACTAATGCCTTTCAGTTGAAGATTTTAAACTAATAAATAGACAAAACTTAAAAAAAGTTAACTGCTTAAGAATTCTTTGAATGCATTCATACAATCTGCTGAAATTTTAAATGCTGTTTCATATTATAATCAATGGGTTATCTGAAAAATAAAGTTTAAACAATTATTTGTTCAATTAATTGCAAATAGTTTTTTCTTACATAAAACGAAACTGAGGAACCCCCAAAAATATTTTTGTTAGATTTTTAATATTAAAAAAAATCGTTGATTCCCTAACATCTGTGTGTATGGAGTTCTATTTTCTTTAAGTGGATTTGTTCTTTAATTCAGCTTACATTGAATACCGTGATGGAAAGGGAACTTCAAGGTCAAGCAAGATGAGTTGAAACAATAAAAATAGTTTTTAAGTATTTGCTGAATAGGAGAAAGAGCCATTCAAGGTCAAAGCATCAGGTGATTACTGTTGATTCCGAAACGTACATATTGTTATTGACTATAAGCCATGTGATTTTGTTAATTGTTTTTCATCTTGCTGCAATAGTAGATCGCCATTAAACAGATTCCGTTCTTCACTTCTCAAATGTGGTTGACCGTGATCGTGTAGAATACATGCTAAGTGAGTTTGTCTTTTTTCCAACATCACTACCTCAAAATATTCAAACATCTTTGGAGGTTAAATATGATATATGTTCTACTTATTGTATACGTGATATATGTGTATCAATTCATTTCAACCTCTTGTTTAAATGTTTTAGGAAAATCGCTAACACTTCTTTTATCACTAGGTACTGTATTTATTAAAATAGAATAGGCTAACTGAATTCGACTATCTGTTAAATTATCGACTGTCCCGTTGCATGGTACAATGATTAATTCTTAAGATGAACTTTATAGAAATTTGAATATAGCTTCGGAATTTATGTTCTTCGATCATGATTTATTTAGTAAAACAAAAAATATTTTAAAATTTGGAAAATGAGAATTATTTCTATAGACAGGCTAGTTTCTAAATGAGACCTAAATTTCTTCTGTTTCATTCGCAAGACACGTATTTTAGAAATTGCGAAATGCATAAGAATATTATTTTTATGAATTTATCCACAGCTCTAGCTTTTTCATTAATACATTAATTGTTATCTTTCTGTACTGGAGCATGAATTTGAGGACCTTGCAATGACTTGTTAGAAAGTAGCAAGTTTTTCAAAAACCATTCAAGGTTTCCACTGATGTAACACTTGAACCTCCAAATCCGGGGAAACGGTATGAACTTTTTGATAGCGATTTAAAAGTCGGTGTAAGACTTTGCAATGGCATCTCCTCACAAAGGCTTGTCTTACTCTGTTTTATAGAATTTTATCTTCAGATGGTTTCTTCTACTCACTGCTTACAATTTGGCTCTCATCTCATATTTTATACTATACTTCAAATTCGCGATTTAAGTACGATTGATAATGAACTTCTACTCACTTTCTTCTTTCTTCTACTCACTGCTTACAATTTGGCTATCTCATCTCATATTTTATACTATACTTCAAATTCGTGATTTAAGTACGATTGATAATGAACTATGTTTTAAAGATATTTAATTTGTTCAGAAAGACTAGATAAAGAGAGGTTACATTTATGCAAATTACTTTACCATATATGAGATCAGTTACGTTTTATGCAACACATAAGACTTAATTTTAATTCCAAGTATAACATTTGGCATGGTGAGTTTTCCTAATTTTTGTTTATTTTTTGAGCAGGAGTGTATTAAAAATGTGCAGAGTATGGGAAGGGATTATATAAACAAAAGAAATTGTTCAGAAAACACACTTATATAGTATATAAAGTAACTCCCTTTCCGATATCCCTCCTCTACATTTTAATCTGAATTTATTTCTCGGGATAATATTCCCGAAACTACACTGTTTCAATTTTTTTCATTGAAACTATGTAACATTTATTTTCCACGCAATGCAACAATAAGACTGCAAGATGAGTTGACGTCACACGAACAAGAACAATAGTTCAATGTTTCTGCGCATAAAAGGCGAGCAGCGTGAAATATCCTTGGCCTATACAATTCAAATTAACCTTTTCTCACTCGTCCAGCACGGTGGACTGCGTGTGAAAAGGGAATTTTATATAACGATCATTGTCTGAAGCTGAACATGAAGCCACACACAATGTTGCGACATCCAGATTTATTACGCATTGGAAATTTTAATTAAACACAAGCAGCGTTGTTCCGGAAAGTAGTACCGAAATCTTCGTTACTCCGTGATTTAATGTCAGCATTATGATGTTCAGAGTCACTACATGTTTTTTGCTTTCCTGCTCAACGATTCACGCTTGTTTCTAAAGGAGTGGAGTTCCGAGGTCAATTGGAATACTATTTTGAAAATTAGTAGGCGTAGTAAAAAAAGAGAGTAGATAACATTGAGCTATTAGAGTTGTTGCACTGTGGTTTTAACGTCAGCATTGTGACGCTAGAGTAACACTGTCTTTAACTTTTCTACACTACGGTAGATACATTCATGCTTGATTCAAATTAGTGGAATTCTAAGGTCAGTCAAAATACTACTTTGCGTTAGTGAACAAATAATATTTAAACGAACGTCTGTGACTCATTTTTTTAGGTTTAGTAAGAACATTAAACCATTAGAGCAAAATTATATATCTCGTAGTAATACACAATTTTCAAATAAGATATCCTTTTGATGTTTTTAACCTTGGCGGAACTTCCACTTTAATAGCAATGAATTTTATGCATTAGATAGGGTAGAGCAATAGCTTGTAACGAAATCTGTAATGATCTGTAAACGAAAGAACTTAAATTTTTTCGCTAGAAAGTTGGGATAGTTGGTAATCGGTTTGACATTAATACTACAATTATGGTTTCCAGGTCTTTCATTGCTTTTGCGTTCATGATTTAGTTTAAGCAATCACAATAATGATAAGTATTTTTCAAATAAATTTAAATTCAATTCACATCTCTTTAAAAGTACTGTCGTGTACACTGAGGCTGGTGCACGTTAAACCTGTTGTGGCCTCAAATGCCCTCAAGTTAGCATGGAGGTTTGGAGAGTGGGGTGCCAGCTCAAGTGTTGACCTCGTCATCTGACATTGGTTCAAAATTACGAAGCGTTTTCCTTTGATCTTTCCCTTCGTGACTGGTCCCTGACCGTCGCCAATAGCCTATTGTGTTGTTCCAGTGCGATGTTAATTAACTACCTTTAAAAGTACTATACTTAATTTCACTGACTTAGTATTATATCTTTTTAAGTTATAATCTTTAGTGAATATGAAAGGATACCAACAGAAAGTAAATAAGCAAACAAGGTTTAGAAATCTGGGATAATAAATTTTACTTTGCACTTTACTCTTAATAAATATTCAACCTATATGTAATCTAAATAAACTTAGAAAAATAATATCTTTCAGATAAACCACAATATTTATGTGATTCGAACAACTTCATGATATGTACGTATAATGCCCAATTTGATTCATATAACTACTAATTTTGCAGATTGAAAATTTTATCAGTCTTAATTTTTTTTCAATTGTCTTTGGCTATAACCTAACTATAAAACCTCTATACAAGTGTTTTTAAAGGTGTTAAACATCATCCTGTCTAGCTGCTGAAATGCTTGCAGGGAAAAATTGACTTACGAATATATTTTACATTCTGATCATATGCTATCGATATACAGGGCGTTTCGAAAATATCTGGCCAAATATTAAAGGGTCGTAGAGACCCAAAATAAACCTTTCTGTCGAAGAATGTGTGTCCGGAAATGCAGGTTTTAGGTGGTAGATGGCGCTGTTTAGGTCAGTCGATAACATCGTTTCTTTGGCGTAAGGCGACATTCCCCTCTGATTTTCAGCAGCAATCTGCAGTCTCGATAAATCAGAATCCTCTGCCGAACTCAGAAATATGCTCGTATGACTGCAGTATTTTTCGACGAGGCATAATTAAGCTTCTTTTACACAGGAACAGCGAGGAAAGACAATTTCAATACTTAAAACCGGCATTCTGTTCTTTTTTATACTGCTTACAGGAAAGTTACTGACATGACATGATTAATGTTGACATGTTTCTAAGACATGATTTGCATATATGCTGCAGTGCTAATCATTTGCATTTCCATGATCCCATTGTGCAATTTTAAGTCTATTGGATGCTTCCTTCATGGTGATGCATTTTCGATAAATATGGAAGAAAAATGCAAGAGTGAGAGGGTTTATTTTGTGATATAATGGCTCACAAATTTAAAACAGAGGATCAAAAGAATATCTAATGTTTGAATAAGTGTTGTATACTTGAAAGTTTTTGATAACATGACCTCTTTATCAATGGATAAACCATTTTAATTCTTGAATTTTTAACACTTGAAAGTTGCTCTCAAAATGTAAAAAATGGCCTATCATTATGTTGCCCGAATCACTTCAATATATAATGTCCAATTTAATCCCGATAAAAGCTAGTCTTAAAAAATGAAAGTGTGACTATTCTAATTTCCTGAACAGTTTGGTTATAATATAACCATTAAACCTCAATACACGTGTTTTCTCTAAATGCTTTTTTTTATTCTTTTTGATTTAACCATCCCTGCGCTTTCAGTTGAAAAGTGATTTAGAAAAACACAAGTTAGCACTTTATCACCTCTGTTCTCAGCAAAATGATAAGCTTCATACAACACACATTACACCACGAGCGGAACTATGTGATCAGTGTTTTACTCGGCAATTATTAGATGAAACAATCAGGAAAGTGATGATGTCCAATTATCCGATAACCTATTGTTCCACTTATAGATAAATACTTTTAAGACAAAGAACTCTTTCATTGTTTGGGACATGCTGCTTGCAAAAGGTGAGTTGGCTCAGACGACTTGCTTTCTCTCTCTCTTGTGAATTAGCTGGATGTAGTTGCGACAACTTTATTTTAATAACTCTTTCAGATAGCGAAGCGTAAGAGGAAATGGGCTCAGATATCTGAGAAGACTTCTACAATTGAACGAAAGTGTTTTCGAATGTCTTTGAGAAGAATGGTGCAGTGTGGGCGGTCGAGGTTTCCGTTGTTATCAACAAGAAAAAATAAACAGAAAAATTTATTCATTATACACAATTTGCCGCAAATGCCATTTTTCTTATCACTTGGAAAATTTATTACTTTTGTAAAAAATTATTTTTGAGGAAGTTTTACTAGATATTCTCTGAAAGAACTAATGCAGAAATGATTGAATATGCAAGAAACTGTGCTATTCCAATAGACAGAGCTGAGGAGTGTATTTGATTTAAAATTTTCACGTTATAAATTGTCTCACAAGGAGAGGCCTCAAACTCGGGGTCGACGAATAATCTAATAATTCTACCACTAGAAGAATACAATTGCAAAGAGACCGAGCGAAACTCTCAGATTTTGTTGAGAAATGTCAATTTTAAAAATATATGGTTGCTTATACTATATTGACTATGTTTATATGCGCTTCGAGTAGTGTAGTGCGATATATGAGTATCCGGCTGCCAAGTTACTGAGTTCAATTTCCATTTGCGTTAATTTTTTTATCATTTTTTATACGCAGCTACACTGAAAATGTTTATTCGATGTTACATTCGTTCATTTAAGCAACATTTTCCTTTTTGCAATGGAAATTTGCGTTTGGTTCATTTGATTCATTCAAAGTAAAATGGATTAAATAAAGATAGCTGCTGATGTTACAAAATCTTGATACACTTTCGGGCCGCGGTGGCCCGGTTGGAAGAGTAACGGATTAGCAACCGGAAAAGTGCGAGTTCGAATCCAACCAAACACCGTCGTGTACAAAGGGGGCTGGTGTGGTGTGGAAGTTTGGAGAGTGGGATGCTAGCTCAGGTGTTGCCTCGTCATCTGACCATGGTTCAAAATTACTTGGTGTTGTCCTAGGATCTTTCCCTTTGAGATTGATCCCGGACCGTCACCAATAGCCCGTTGTGTTGCTCCAGTGTGACATTAATTAAAATACCTACCTACCTTGATACACTTTCTTGAGTAAATAATGAAAAAATCTCTTCAAAAAGTGAATTTCGGAAAAAAATTAAATGTTCTTAATGTACAATTGCTTTCTTGAATAAGTATTTGCAGCAAAACTGCACACATACAAAAATAAAAAAAGTATTGAATGGAAATGGGAATCAAACTCAAAACGGCAGCGAGGCAATCGCCATGCGTATCTACGTGTTTTCCAAAATGACATGGTGTTGTCCTCGGGTCTTTCCCTTCGGGTTTGATCCCGGACCGTCGCCAATAACCCGTTGTGTTGCTCCAGTGTGACGTTAATTAAAATACCTACCTACCGTGTATTCTAAGTACCAATGCTTAACTTACACAAAAGTAACTTTTTTTAGCTATTTGAGGAATTGCTGTTGTCCTGGTTAGGGTTGAGGTGGTGCAAACTTCCACAAAAAATCGCACGTGTAAGTTGTAGGACCGTACGCTTAAGATATACGAGTCGCACGAATAGGTTGATATCGGGCTCGCAGATCAGATACGACCCTCTGGGCAGGTTTAATTGGCCCGAAGACTGAAGTGTGGTCCACATCAATATGACATTAGAGGCGACACATCAATTTATATCTTGAACTTGCAATTAACGAACGGCATATTGCAGAACAAACCTTTTTCACATTTCTGACACCTTCCTTAGATGGCCCCTGTACCATATCGCCCTTGATGTGAGGACCCTACAACGAACATCAAAAACCACGCCACTTCAGCACCAATCGGCTCATCTTCCCACTCGCATCCGATCCACATCATCGATTATTAATGATCGCCCGTGATTGAATAAACGACCGTCTCATTTCACTTCCATGCTCTGACCTCAAGCAACTCAGCGCGCTCTGGACTCATTCTGATGAACCACCCCGGCGGCCATATTCGAAAGTGATGCTGAACCTTCACCTGACCTCGTTCATCAAGCGAGAGTGCTCTTCCACAGATTGCGATCGAGAGAGGATGCCTCTTTCACTATCTGTGGTCGGGCTCCAGCTTCGCCTAATTGGAATATGTGTGCTGGGTTGCGTAACGTGCGTTCGTAAACTAAGTGAGAAACGCGTCAAGGTGCGAATGGGAGTAATAGTGAAGAGCGTAGTGCTTTACATCTAATTGCGGGACCGTGGGGAATGAGAAATTGCCGACAGACAATTGTACGTTAAGCAATTTCGGCACTAATCGCTAAGAGGTAGCACCCAGTGTATAATTTAGTAATTTTGAAAAAAAGGGAATGGCCCATGATGTTCAGAGGAATACTTTTCGAAATATCAAGCTGTTGATATTGTTTTGAGCTGGACTATCTAAAATTTGATGTATGGCTGGTGTTGAACAATATCATACTTCGTGATTTGAATGTGGTTCTTTCGATTTGCAAGGCAACTATGAATTATTGGCACGCAGTTGATTGCCACACTCGAGTTGAGCTCCATCTTTGGTTAGTTGGTATATTGGTTGCGAATTCGGAAACAAAGGCCGAAACGCGACAAGGCGCAATTGAAGAACGTAGCGCTTCACATCTAGTTGTTCAAACGTGATAAATGAGAAATTGCTGACAGTAAGTGAAATCATTTTCGGTACTAATCGCTAAGAGTTGACACCCAGTGTTATAATTTAGTAATTTAAAACAGGGAGGTAGGTAGTTGAATTAACATCTGCACTGGAACAACACAACGGGCTATTGACGACGAATTAAAAATAGGAATGGTCCGTGATACTTAGATACATCTGGCTCTTGATATTGTATTTGAACTGGACTATGCACATTTTGATGAATGTAATGCTTGATATTGCATGCATGGTATTGGAATAATATCGTCCTTGCATGTAGTTCTTTCGATTTACAAGATGAATATGAATAATCGACATAGCTGTTGATTCCACACTCCGGAGATGAATTCCATCTTCAGTTGGGTAGGCACTTGGTTGTGAGATCGGAAACAAAGGGGAAACGCGTCAAGGTCCGAAAATAAGGAAAATTGTAGCGCTTCACATCTAATTGTACGATGGTAGGGAACAAAAAATTGGTGACCGTCATAAGTGAAGCCCTTTTACGCTATTTCAGTGTTAAAAGTTGACATCTGTATAACAGTTCTCGACCTTCCGGATATGCTATATGGAGCAAGCCTCTATTGTTTACCTCCTTGCTTGTCTGGGCTGTCTAAGGAGGATCTGTATTTTTAATCATATGCTCGTATTGAAATTTTTGAAGGTAGATAGGAGAGAAGTTGAATTAATGTCGTATTGGAGCAGCAAAACGGACTATTACTCTTTGAAGGTGTAAGAACTCACGGAATCTCTCTCTCTTTGGTTTAGTTCGTCTATATCAAATGCGATAAGAAACAACAACAGTAGTTTAAGGGAAAAAAGGGTTGCTCCAGCATACTGAAGATATTTTTTTTCGAAATATATAATTATTGATATATTTCAACTGGTCTAGCAAAATTTTGCTGCACGTAATGTACATGTGGCATTTGAACAATATCCCTCAGTTATTTGAACGTAATTATTTCAATTTTAAAGTCGCATAAAATTATTTACATAACAGGTGACTACTACAGTCTGAAGGATTTCCATGTTTCTCTAATTTGAAGTCTGTTTGGTTGTGTGGACAGACAATTGTATAATGAGCAATTTTACCCTATTTCTCTGTTTAAAATTATCATCCACTATATAATTTAGTAATTTAAAAAGGTATGTCCCATGATATTCAGGGGTTCCATAGACAACTCTTGATCGTTTTAATGGTAAGAGAAAGAAAGCCTACAGCATTTGTACTCGGGATCAAGATTCGCTTAATTGGAAGATGCATGCTTGGTTGCATAAAGTGAGTTCAGAAATAAAACAGGAAATGAGTCAAGATGCGAATGGAAGTAATAGCAAGATCATTGGAAATGAGAAATTGTTCACAAACAATTGTATTTTAAGTAAATTTGCTCTTTTACAGCGTTAGGGGACTTCTAATGTATAATTTAGTAACTTAAAGGAAAAAAGATAAAAGAGAATAAATATACTTTCATAACTATAATGAGTTTGTTCAAGTCTTAATAAAAATTCAGCATTTATAAATTGAGAAATTCAACATGTAATCTATAAAATTTCTGAGATATCTTTCTGTGTTTTACCGCTTTTTTTTACCAAGTTTTCTTGATTTACCGAAATTGCCGATTGAACTTCTTCGGGTAGGTAGGCAGTTGTATTTACGTTGCACTGAAGCAATACAACAGGTTATTGGGAACGGTCCTGAATCAATTCCGAAGGGAAAGATCCGAGTAAACCTCGCAATTTCAAACCACCGTCAGATGACGAGGTCAACATCTGAGCTGGTGGCTCTCCAAACTTCTACGCCACGCTAACGTGGAACTTCTGGAGAATTCTTTGCACATAAGAAAAATAAAAATTATTCCTTCAACCCTCTCAGTGGTTTCGACGAGATATCTCATCAACCAAAATCTGACCAATTTTGCTAATGATGAGATATATCGTTATCAAGATATTGCCGTTTTCCTTGCAATGACAAGATCAAAACCTGGTAAGTTTCCTTCTAATGACGAGATCTCGTCCATCAAGATCTGTTAATGGTTTTGATAACGACAAGATTTCTCGTTAAGACGACCACCAAGAAGGTCAAGCATGTTAATTTAAGATGGCCTGTCATAAGTAGGATAAGTAGATTTTGCTACGTAGCATGTTTTTTGCCTTAAAGGGACAAAATCGCAAAGTAACATCAAATTCATAACAATCAAAAGAAAAACAGATGTGTCTTACATAGAATTTATCTGAATTTTTTTGGTCGTACAACACTAAATTCAATTTGCATATTTGAACCGATATCTCCTTAAACCTTCGTTCCCCCTTTGATTCATACCAGTTATTTTCTTTTCAAAGGCATTTTTGTGTGGTAGGGTTTTGAACGAATTTTAGAACCAACAGATAGAATCTCAGAAAATATTTTACCAAAATTTCAAATATATGTTCTCAATGAACTTCGAGTTTCCCTTCTACATAGCTGCTTTTTTGTTAGAACAATCCATGAACCAGTTAACCACTAGCTAATCCACCCAACTGAAAAGATTATCAGAACAGATTGAAAATGAGTTAAGAAAAAATTAAGTAATCGCATACTTGGTATGAAGGAAACTTTTATTATTTTTTGTCTTTTAAACCCACCCCATCCTATAAAGAAGAAGTAATTCACTTCCGCAAAATCGTGGTCATCCCTATGACTTCAGACATGACCTGCAGCGTGATTTTCGGCTCTCTTTTTCTCCTTCACTTTCCTCGGTCTAATTACGGCAAGTGCGAACACAAAACTCTGATGAAAATGCTTCTCCACTTCGCTGATTCTTCTCACATTCACTGAGACAAATGGTGAGCTCGAACCTTTTATGCTTTGGGTGAAAAGACTTATTTTATGATTATCAAGTAGCCCATTTTACTACAGTGATAGTGGATCTAGGATGGGTCAAAAGGGTGTGAATATCACGTGATAACCTGTGGTTTTTTTTAATGATCAGCAGAACCTTATTAACTCTGTAGCTGATTGAGTTTGAATAGAACAATGCCTTTTAAAGGAGTGAGTAGGAGATAAATTTAAAAAATAATAAAAATAATATTTGTCCAACGAGTCGAAATATTTTCACTTCATAACATAAGTTAATCCAGAAGAGAAATTTTAAATATTTTTTTGCTAATGAAATAATTATAATACAGGGTATTATTTACGTGGGTATCATTATATTTTGGGGGTAGTGGGTAGTTGAATTAACGTTGTACTAACTTGTAACGTTTGGAATAACTTTCAAATGAAACATTTTTAACAAAATTTTGTTTATTCAATTAATGACGATTCCACAATATTTATGAAATTATCCATATTTGGGCACACGCCAAATGCATCTAGCTGCTATAAATACAGGCTGTTTCGACCACATTTACGGTGGGATTTCTTCAAATTCAATATAAACGAATGTTTTGCTTAAGCTCTTGAAACGTTGTCGATTTGCAAGAGTAGACTCGTTCTTTCATGTAGACACTTAGAAAAAAATTAATCGCGGTCAAATTAGGAGGGGACCAGTGGACATCATTAGATTTTTTTCGACTAGGAAATACACCCAATAGAATTCGCATGGTTGCACGAGCTGTATAACATGTTGCTCTATCTTGTTAAAACCACTTGTGCGATTCCGCGTGTCATTGAAGATCAATTTCAGGCAGAAAAAAATTTTACAGCATCGCACTGCAGCGTTCATAGTTGACAGAAATCGCATTTCCATTAGCTTCCTCGAATAAAAAAAAGATCCAATAATCAATAATGCCCCCACTCCAACTTGCCATTTATCATTAATTGAGAAAACTGTATGTAAAAAAATTAAAAAAATGTTTTATTTAAAAGTTATTCCAAAACGAAATAGTGTCCTTGCATAAAAACACCCTATATTGTTTATCTTTGAAAATAAAGTTAATTTATACACACATATGTAATATTGGACGTATAGATTAAAAAAGCTTAAGAAAAACAGGCAGCTTATACGAAAGGCAACTCAACAAGTTATTAAAATATAAAGCGAATGAAATATACGAATGAAAATCTTTTCAACAATAATTTTGACAGTTTAATGACAATAAAGCTTCAATGAGGTTTAAAAAACAATGTTCAGTGTAATGAAAATGCCTTAAAAAACGTTTAACTTTAAATTCATAGCGAGATGTGATAAGCTCGTCATTTTATAGCTCTAGCGCGTGTTCACCTCACGTTATTGCGAACCAGTTTAAAGATTTACGGAAGGCTAGGACTGAGAACCCATAAAAAGACGATTTCTTAAGATCAAAGGTTATGCTATTAGCTTATAAAATAAGAAACATTCATACATTTTTACTCCACAACGTGCTCTGGTATTATAAATATGCAATGTTTAATGACGTCTATGAACAGTTAATAGAGCAAGTAATAAAAAGAGTGCATAATTATGTGGTAAAAGAGGTCCGGAAACACGATGCTTTCGAATGAGATATACCAGTGCCAGGCAGAAAACTTGGAAGGGTTATGCTTCAGGACATAACAGGTCACTTTTTCCTACAGAAGTTTCAAGTTACGTTTTATAAGAAACTTCAGGAGGCCTGAAAGATCATGACATTGACGCTGACGCCGTAGGCGGACCGTCATATCTTAGAGTGAACTGATCAAAACTAATGTCCGTCTGCAGATTTCCACCTCCGATATGTGCCTTGTGGGCAATACAGAGAGCATATTATTGAGGTATTCACTAACATTAGTTTGATCCCGGACCGTCGACAAATAGCCCGATGTGTTGCAACAGTGCAAAGTTAATTAAATATATACCTACATCACAATCATTACTTACTTTTTCAAGAAAAAGGACCATATTTCAATTTATCTATGAAGTGTGATATTTAAAACCACCCTGCAGGTTTCGATCGTTTAATATTTCACGTTTAATTGGGTGTTGTAATTTTACCTAGGAGTAAAGGATTAAGATTGCCGCGTAAAAATGCTTAGGTGCTTTATAACAATTACTTTGAAAGGCTTATTCTATGAAGCCAACTGAGATGATAATAGTGTTTTTTTGTGATAGAACACGTTTCCTGTTCGTATTTTGGAAGTCACGTCGCTTGGATAAATGTAAAGGTATATCTATCCTTAAAGGTCCCTTATCTATCGAACGAGAGGGTTGAGTAACCGAAAGTAAAATCCCTGTCTTCAGGCGATTTGTTTGTTTGTATTGAAAATTTCTCTCTTAGCGTTTTGCAGGTATTATCAATGTTGTAGAGTGAAAGTATTTTTTGTGTCAATCTTTTATTCTGTTTTTCTTTGTATTATTTGTAGACCAGATGTTGAAGGTGGTGATTTTAAACAGGGTTGCCAGATTGGGCGCAATTGCGCTCTTTAGGCTATTTACATTGTCTGGTGCCGAAATTTTGCATTAGGCGCATTATTGGTCTACGAATGATATTACATGGCGCATCATTTGGTTCTCAAAGGTGAACTGCACAAAATAATTTCTTTCCATAAAATTCTTCCCTGAATATTATTTTTTACACTTGCTATATTAATTATAACCATAACACTCATCTGCTGGAGAAGAGGTGTTACCGTAAAGGGGTACTAGTGTCTTTGTGCCAATATGTACTTGGTGTTCTTTTCCTGAAGTTACTGCTTGTTTTTCGAATACGCTCCCAGTACCTTGTTTATAAGTGATCGTAAATACGTGATTTTTTAGAGTTTTTTTAAATAAAAAACAGGATTAGCATATGTGTTGCAAATTGCTTCTCCATGAATTCTGACTCTAATTGTCCTCATTGAATCATTTGGAGTCGGAGGAAATTAACATCAAACATCACCAAATAGCAATAAATCAAATTAATTCTTAATCGGCAGTATTAAATTCGTCTTCCGATGGTTTGTTCATGGTTACACTGAAAATCTCTCACAAAACTCCTTTTGCCAAAATACTGAAAATTTTTTTGATTGAGCGCATTTGGACGTTTTTTAAAAGCAAAATTGACCGCTTTCTCCTCTAAATCTAGAAACCCTGCTTTTAAATGTCATTAAGTAGCGGGGATATCTAGTTATATTGTATTGTTGAACCAATTTCACACCACAATTGCAGTTAATTTTAAAGCAAAAAATTAAAGCCGTTTTAATTTAAATATTATTCATTTGAAGTTATGATTAAATTATTAATTTGACTGCATTTATAATACATATAGAAAAACACAATGAAAGGACAATGGGGGTGAATTCGATAATTCAAAATTTTCTGAGTGAATAGAAAGTGAGGAAAGTGGCATATTATCTAAGACCATAAAGTTTTTACAAGCGGGTCATGAGCAAGAACTGTAGAAACCGAATGCACATGAATCCAAAACACCAATTACATATGAAATAATTATGGCTATATCACATATCTCATAAAGTTATAGATCTTCCTCAAATAATATTCTCTTGAAATTATAGAAATGCCTTATTTGTTAAACGTATACCTCCAACATAAAAAGCGGACAGGGCTCTTGAAAAGCTACAGATATCTCCCTTCAGCAAGGCTTGAGGTATACATACGTAAGCCAAATTTTTAAACTAGTAATGTTGTCTGAAAGTAAGCGACGAATTTTCATAATCGGGTAGAGAGAGAGAATTATAATTATCTCTTTTCGATGAGTTAGAAAAAATATTGAAAAAGTACTACACCCTGATGGGGATTAGCTAAATGCAAAATTCAGACGCTCATTTGTATTGAGAAATCATTTAAAAAAATGTGTCCTTTTCTTCTTTCCGAATCTAATTAATATAATAATTATACCTCCAGATAGAAAAGGGGCAAAAGGATAGGGCTTAAGTCCTTGTGTCCCTCCCCCTCATCGTTGCCTTGAGATATACACTATATGGACAAAAGCATTTGGACACCTAGTGTGGGGTTGTTTTCCCTGGTTAGGACTCGGCCCATTGCTTTATGTCTGTGGTACCATGAACGCTGACATGTACCTAGACGTTCTGGATGATTCGGCCTTGCCTACACTATGGTAATACTACGGCGATGATGGTTATTACTTCCAACAGGATCGAGTTCCATGTCATACTACAAAACGTGTGCTGGACTGGTTTCCTGAAAATGAAGCGAATTTGCTGGACTGGTCTGCTCAGAACCCTGATCTCAATCCGATCGAGCACTTGTGGGACGAACTGCAGCGACGGGTACGACACCGACACGCACGCCCATTTTCACAACAATATCTTCTCACAGCCTTACAAGAGGCATGGCGAGCTATTCCTGCCCAATCTTAAAGAGAACTTGTGAAAAGTATGTCTTTAACGTGTTGCAGCTGTAATACAAGCAAAAGGAGGGCCTACCTGTTACTAAATAGAATAATAAAGCACTTTTTCGGAAAAGCATGCAGTATGTATGAAGAATGTCCAAATACTTTTGTCCATATAGTGTACATTCGATAGCCAAATTTGATTTGAAAATGCTGTCTGAAAGTAAGTAACGAATTAACAAAATAGAGTAGAGAGAGAGAGAGAGAGAGAGAACATCATCAGAATCTAATTCATTTTTCTTTCGATGATTAGAAAGAAATATTGAAAAGGTAGTACACTCTGATGCCTTACGAATATAATTAACCTAATCACAAAGATAAAAAAGGATTCGAGCCTCTGTAGCCATCTCCCCTTTGCTCTGTCTTGATATGCAAATGATAACCCTATTTGAAATTAGAAATGTTATCTGAAAGTAAGTGACGAGTTAAGATAAACGGGGAGAGAGAATGTCATCACATAATGTAATTTACTCTTTCTTCACGATGAATTAGAAAAAATAGGCCCAGTTCCAATTGAGCCGTTAGTTTGGAGCGTAGGACCACGACTTTCGCATCGGGCAGTTGAAATGAGTATTCGAGTATAGGTCATCAAACAATGTTTTAAATGTTCAGTTCAAGAGCCATAGTGAAATGTTCTTCGTTTCTTACGATACCACTTTAAAACGACCCCACGCATAGTCATGTTGCACTCACTGTTACCGAGATAGAGTGAGACACACAGAAATATTTCAACTGTTCACGAGATGGGAAGGGAAGTCCCTCGCACAATGTATTGCGAAAGAAGCGCATTGGTCTCAGTGCTGTTTATGAATATCATATGATTACTGTTCGGCACGTCTTTTTACTGCTGTAACGATTTCGTTTGGGACTATTTTTGTCACATGCGGTCGGCAGTAAGTCGCTCCGCACTATCCGTGTAGAAAGACGAAGTACTACGTCAAAAATATTGAAAAAGTGTGTCCTGAGTTTAGCAAAATGCAAAATCATGATACTCACGTGTATTGAGAAACGATTTCAAAAGTGATAGTTCTCTAATCTATTACACCAGAACTCTGATAGAACATTTGTAGCAAAAGACACACATCGTTTCGAAGGAGTGACCGGAAATATTACCGAGCAATGGATAACGCGAAACATTCGCCGATAAATACGGGCAGTTTCCGGGAAGTAAAGAAGAATATATGTATTAGACAGTTCAAAGAGAGCGATAATGACAGACAAGCTGGTTTTTGATCATGATAGATAGCCGTGAGGATTCGACTCGAATACTCGAAACTAAGCTCAAATAACAGTGATCATGTAAACCGAAGAAATAGTACTTCAGAAATGTAGAAGACACATGTAGTACATTTCGAAAAGGATTGATTCGAAAATAATAGTTTTCTGATAAAAAGTAAGTTTGTAAAATGTGTTGATGTAAGTTTGATTTATGTTATTTCTTGCATTGTCACAGAAGTATAGAGTAAAATCAGATTAACACACAAAACAGTTTTCGAATCGTCATTTTAAATGTAGGAAAGAGTAAAAAGTTTAAAAATATGTGTTTATCGTGGTAGATTTCAGGGAAATTACCACATCTCTGAACAATACAAATCGATTTTCCATTAGCGAAATATTAGGTTGTAATAGTTTTCCGGCTAAATAATGAGTATTTTCGAGTAAACTCGTTGAAATTATTTCTTTAAACTAATTTAGAGCACTTTTCAGACATTTTTTGTGTTGAAAACGTATGAGATACATTTTCTGTCAAGCTAAATGTAGCAATTGTAAAAGTCGTAGAATTTTTGCGGCGGAATATGTTTCTTGTACGTAATACCAATGTGACGTCACTAGGCTTGTTTTCCGAATACGATTTCATCACTTCGTGAAGGGTTGGAATTTGTATTGGGTGACAATAAAAATTGCTAATAATTAATTCCGCATTTATATATGATTGTTGAGTGGTTAAGGTCAATTAAGCTAAACGCCAACGGCACAGAAACTCTTATAAACTATATTTTAGGGTAACTCCGACATTTATCATGCGAAAGCATTTGGGTAGTTTAAGTAAAATCAACACATTCTGCGTGATTTGTTTGTTTACACTAAAAATCCCTCTCATTGGGAGTTTGAGGAAAATATATTAAAGCAAAGAAAATTTCCTCTCAGATTTATAATACCGCATGCCCAGAAAATTTCAAGTAAAAATGTCACTAATAAAACTTTGTGGAATTCGAAAAGTACTCGAGTTGATGATCGATAGTCAAGTTAATAAATTCCAAAACACTAGATTTTATAGAATACTGTAAACATGTATTCTTAATTGTTTTTTTAATACTTTTTAAAAGAATTGCTTGTTTTAATTTACTAATTTTAGAGAGATAGTAACCTAATTTAGAACTACTTTTGAAGCAAAAATTTTAAGCTATAAATATGATCTTCAACATGCAATTTGATCAATGATCTCTCTTTCAGAGTTTCAAGAGAAAACAGTTATTTTAAGATGTGTTTAAAATATAGGAAGCACGATTAAAAACATAAGTTCAGTTCAAAAAGTTAAATATGATTCTGAGGTAAGTCGAAATTTGTTTTGATCAGTGAGAAGATAACATTTTTCTTTCAATAAACTTTAATTCTATCGCATTATTTGCACAATTTTTAAATCAACCTTTGAAAAGTGAAAAGTGACCGTATAACAACAAACCAACCCACGATTTCTGTTGACGTTCTTTAATGTATTTCTCTCTGTCAGTAAAGCTTTTCTTGCTTGTGTAGGTCCATTTACACGGAAAAATATTGCCCTGCGAAACTTCATCAGATATGGTCCCTTGTGCCCTAACCCCCCCCCCCCCCCCACCACCAAACCAACTTATTGATATTGCTGTTCCGGATGAACAGTGACGCAAGTGCAAAATAAGGTTGTTTTGAATTAAATGCGTTAATTGTCTTTGGCACGATCCTTCCAATGGAATAAGGTAGGTAGGCAAGTAGTTGAATTTACGTCGCACTGGAGCAACATAATGTGCTATAGGCGACGGTCCAGGATCAACAATGGAACAAGGACAGAATTGTAATAACAATCAGCTCCGCTACAGAGACATTGCCTCACTGTTCAAATTTCAACTGTTTCTCATCCTTAAAAGAACGACGTAAATATTGATTGTGACTCAGATTTTGATGCGGAAGGAACTCTTCGGTGCAACAACGACGTAAGTGTTGTTTAGAACGATTGTGTAAGAAGTTGAGCGTTGAATTCAAGTGAACAACGACTTAAGTGCATATTGTGTCAATGTTAATCTCAACTGTGTTTCATGATTTAAATAACTGAATGAATAAAAATGTCAACAAATATGGTGCAAAAATAAAATTAATAAATTCAATAAAAATGTTTTGTGTGGTGGCTGTGATGAATATCTCTTTCGATATTTTAGAACAACGACGCAACTGCAAAATTTTGTGTGTTGTGTTGGGGTACAAAATGCTATTTGTAACCCCACTTTCATTTCCAAAAAATGTTTTTCACACCCCTTAACCTTCCAAGTGGTTTCGGTGAGATATCTTATCCATCAAGAACTGATCAATTTTTCTAATGACGAGATATCTCGTCCATCTCATCAATTTTGATAATGATTGAGTTTTTGATGAGATACCTCGTCGAGAAAACCACCAGGAGGGTTAATATAAGTCATGAACATAATTCATACTTTACGTTTTTTGAACAAATCGATGAACTGCATTTGTATCATTGTTCTTCCGGGACAGGGGTATTTCTTTAAAATTTACAGTTTGCAATCGTGATGGCGCCTTATTGTTTTATTGATTATAAAAACAGGTACCACATTATGAGGAAGTGCAGTTCAATTAAACTCTAACAATGACAAACTGTTATTGTGATTTTATCCCTTAAATGGAAGTTTAACGTATACAGGAAGTGCCATCTTCAGCTATTAGTTTTCCACATGCTCCAAGGCGTGACAGAGGAAGAACCCGAAAGGTCTCCAATTACCATCTTTTCTCTAAGCAATCGTAAAAATGAAAAATGTGGCGATTTTTTCTTCTTCCTATCCTGCGGAGATCTCGGGTGATCTTGTAGCCTCATTCCACGAAAGTTGGTTTTGAAAAAAGACCGCCACACTTACCACAGTTAAACTGCTCTTCTTCATTGTATCGTAATTGTCTTTTGTTGTTTTAATTACGCTATCATACATCACAGAAATTTATGTCAGTGTAGTTAAGAACTATTTCCTCTTTGTATCACAACAGAGGAATTGAGATTGAATAAGTCACTACAAATTTTTTTCAAGCATGTTCGGTCAGCATTCCCCGCATTCAATCAATAATTGTGTGTGGTGTAACGTAATGGGCCGAGTATTGTGTAAAGAGTTACGACACAGCCAAAATAAAAGTAAAACAGTTACTTATTTAATAAAAACGTATCCTATCTGCACGATTAATTCAGGGTTTTGTGTTCGTATTTTGTGGGTGCTGTAAAAAGGAAAAATGCAATCGACTCAAACATCCGGCGAACGCGCTCAAAAACTTACTTCTGACCAGTTCCAATTCTTGAAATCGTCTCTCATCCTTCGTCCCTCCAATTGACACTGCGGGGACATTTAATTAAGCGGGGGCCGTCGTGTACCCCTTAAAAACCATCTGGACGGGAAGGAGATCTTCTCGATAGATAGTTCGAGATTTACGACCGATCAGTGGTGCAGATTTAACCTCAGACCCGAACCGTTACTATGGACTACAACAGTGGAATCATATTTGAGTTAAAGTCCGGTTCCTGTGATTTAACATTTCAGTCACGTGGTTTTGTCTGAATCTATTCGTTAATTTGGGGGACAGATTAAATGGAAGCAATGTGTTGAGACACAACGACGTTAAAGACACAATTAGTGTCCTTAAAGTAATTTCTGACTCCAAGTTTATAATTCTGTGTAGGAAACTATTTTCTGTGATTATTAAGGGACAAAACAACACATAATTACCTGATGCGATCGCTGTACATTATTTGGTGTATGGCAGTCTTATCTCTGTGAGCATGACCACCTTTGTACAAATGAACTTCCTCAAGGTCACGTGCCTGCTTACTGGCGACGCACTATTCGTGAAAGGGGTTTTCTATCAAGTTAAATACAGAATGCACTAGTTTATCTTTTTCGTATTCTGAGGCACTATTTTGCATGTTACTCGAGTGTTATTTCAGCATGTCGCTTGCACTAAACCTTAACGCTAAATATCGCAAAGCGGCGACAAATCAAATTAAATATTTACAGTAAATTGTTTTGTCCTCTGGTAGTTTGCTTCAGTTTTGACACTAAGCTCCTCTCACACGCAAAATTTGCACAATATTAAAGAAAAACGGATGCATGACAGATAAAATATCTTCCGAAAAGGTTTGTACCAAACTGGAATGAGATGCTACAAAGAGGAAATGAGTTTTAGCAATGCACATTTATTCAGTTTTATGTAAATTTGTTGACTTGCCTGGCCAAACTAACGATTTCTGATTTTGTAAAACAATACAAATTAAATAAGTATTTTTAACTGTCGTAAATTCTAGCATAATTTTGTGACATCAATAAATAAGGTTTCTCAGTTCTTGTGGTATATTCGTGTTGGAGGTCACATTAACTACGTATTAAACCGGTAGAATGCCCTCGAGCGTTAGGTACAAGGGTAGATAATGGTATTAAGGAAAGGGCAAGTTCTAACTTAGGAACTCAGAAGGCAGAAATTCGTCTACTTACTCGTTGCCCTCACTGTGTTCTATTAAATTTAAATCTCGTTATTTACAGACTTCATGCATTCTATGTTATTGTCTTTCAGCAAATTGGTAATCAATATTTATCTGTTTAAACGCTCACTATTGTTTAGGAGGAAAGATTTTCTGACTTGAACTGCATACGGTACATAAAAAAATTCTCATTTCTTCTTTCTTACTGCTTTACTGCCATCATCTAGACTATGAGAGGGTTTTTCATTGTAAACATATGCGAAACTATCGAATAACAGATTTTTCGGTTAAAAATAGTTTGATTTATCGCTATTTTGGAGTAGGGGTTCACGTTAATTTTTAATATCAGTGACATACTGAAATTGCATTCGAGTAACTGCCAAATTAAGTTAGAAGTTATGAAAGATATTATAAAAAACACTAGCGCCCTCTGTATTCAATTATACCGGAAAATTACTCATTCTGATTATGTATTTAGATGACCTTAAACTGTACTGCCAAACACTATTCGACTCAAACCAAACTTCCTCTTCCACCGATTGGAGCCCGATCTTGTGCACTGAAGGTACATTGCTGATTTGTTCTCCCAAGCCAGTCAAGAGCCCATTACACTATCATAATGAAATTTAACTCAGTTGTAAGCAGAACTGGCATCAAACCCTGAACCTAATAAAGGTGGTTAATGTAGGTGTCCATCGAAAAATTAATATGCTCCTGCAGGTAATAATTTTACAATGACTCCTAACAACTTGCCAAATTGAGAATTAATTAAAAAGAATTCAGCTCCACAATTTGCTCCCTAAACCAAGACTTTATTTTTCATGAATATATAATTAAAATTACTATTTTAAAATATTCCTATGAGTATTTTTTCTTTGGTTTTAAGTCTGCTTTTAAAAATGTGTTCTTTAAAATTGCGTCCTTTAATACTGGAGAATCAATCACATTTTCACAAATATTTTGTAAGTTTTCCCGACCGTTTTAAATTTCAATGTGACATCAGCTACCAGTTTACGTTTGTTGCTGTTTCTTCATTGTTTATTTAATACTAGCTGAATTACCCGGCGTTGCTCGGGTTGAAATAGTTAAATGTTGCTTGAAAAGTGAATTAGAATAATCACTTTTCTTTCACAGAAAAATGCAATCATTTAAGTTGTACGGAAAATACGTTTTAACTTTTCCATAACTTCTACTATATACTTCGGACGCAAATATATGCATTTAATTCCTGAATATATTGCAATATCTAAAAGATTAAGACATAAATACGAACAGAAACGAAATTCCGACGAAAAAATGCAGAATTCTAAAAAACAAATGATACGCAGTGTCGAATTTCGACTGCCTGAGTGTATTCTGAAACAGAGCAATTCGAAAAAAGATATTTGAAAATATTGATAAAGACGATAATGAAATTTAGTAATGCTCAAATATGACTGCAACATTTCGCTGTGTTAACTCAAATAGACAAACACGGGATGCTAAATCAAATTTATAAAATAATAAAAATTAATTCTGGTTTCCCAAATCTAAAATAACAAAATTACGCTTTTATGATTAATGAGTTGAAGTTTTTCGTGTTTCATTACAAAATGTAAATTATGAATAATGAAATATTTTAAATATCCTTTTTTTATCAAACAAATATTCATGTAAAAATATAAAATTCATATAGAAATAAAATAATAAACTTTAATTCAATAATGCACATTACACCTGTCAAATAAAGTAGGAAATACTTATACAATCAACTAAAAGTTAGATTTAGTAATGCTCAAACAACGGCAACATAGCTTTGCCCGGGTATTTATCCCAATCTTCTATTGGACAGGAAAAGGAATGAAATCAATGTATAGTGTAAAATCAAAGTAATTATATTAACAGGTTCTAAAAGTATAAGTACAGTACACGCATTATAAAGTAAAATATTTTACAAATTCACTGCAATATAAATTTAACACAAAACTTGATTATACACAACATTTTTAGTTTCACCTCCGGGAGCAAGAATAAATAAATTCTTGGGTGAACCCACCCTCGAGCAACCAACATAAAGTTGTCCGTGGGAGAAACACGGCGATCTCAAATCCACTCCGCAGTACTTGATAGCCCCTGCGACTTGTTGATCGTGATCGAGAACGCAAGTCTTACTGGAAACTGCAATCTCTTAAAGTCGAAAGGGAGATCCGTCGGAATGAGTGGTATCCGTGGGATAAAAACTGTTGCACCCTCTCCCTTTCCTGTCAAGATAGTCGCTTCCATTACATTGCCCAGCAGCTTCTTGACACACAGCCTCGTGCCGTTGCAAAGTTTTGGCGGGTCGAGGTTCCGCAGTAAAATAACCGGAGATCCCACTTTAAGTAAAAGACGATGTGGTGGCAATCCAGCCGGATCAAGCGAGTTCAGGAACTCTGGCGGGAAATTGACGACCTCATCGGCATCTACTACGGTATCGATGGACTTGTATTCAGTGACCACGCCTGGTAACATGACAAGTATTTGATTGTTTATGTCGTGGACGTCTTCATTTTTAGCAGAAAGAATGGCCCTCTCTCGCAACCAGTTCAAATCGTGATAGTTTTGGGAAACAGACGGATAGACTGCATCTATCAGCTCTGAGACGGACGACATCAGATTACAAAAATCGGATGGGAATTTAATCTTGCCAGAAGACTCGACTGCCAATCTGCCTTCTCCGATCTCCAGGAGTTTGTCTAAGAAAATTTGAGCACTCTCATCCCCCAGATGTACTCTCATGTTTTGCTTCAAAGTTATCTTTCGCACATGTCTCCACAAAAACGAATGTTTCAAACATGCATGGATCTCATCGGCCGGCGTCGACTTCGGGATGACGGGCAGAGTTTGACGAAAGTCTCCACAGAGGAGTACCAGAGCTCCTCCCATCAGGTTGTCGTTTCCTCTCAGATCTCTCAGAGTGACGTCGAGGGCCTCGAGAGCTTTCTTGTGAGCCATGGTGCATTCGTCCCACACGATTAATTTGCAAGTCTCGAGCACCTGCGCCCGACCACTTGCCTTGCTTATGTTGCAGGTAGGATTTTCCTGCCTGGCGATGTCAAGTGGCAACTTAAGTGCAGAATGGGCCGTCCTCCCTCCTTCCATTAACGTCGCCGCAATTCCCGAAGAGGCGATGGCAAGAGCAACTTCTCCCCGAGTCCTGATTTCGGCCAGTATTATATTAATCAAGAATGTTTTCCCTGTGCCCCCAGAAGCATCAAGAAAAATGATACCACCTTGTTGTTTTGCTGCCTGATCCATGATAATTTGGTATGCGTTTTTCTGATCTCGATTCAGAAGTGGCTTCTTGTCCGCGACGTATGCACTCAGCTCTTCGACGTCGTAGTTCGTTTCTCGCACGTAATCTGCGCGAAGTACGTCTCGTCGATCTCTTACTGGTGCAGGCAGGCCCAATTGCAGTAATGTTTTATTTGTCATGGCCACACATTTGTCCTCAAGAATAACCAAAGCCTCGTTGAAAATGTCCGGACCAAACGCGATTTCTAATGTCGGGGTTTCCCTCCGGACTTTGGCGAGTATATCCTCACTCAGGGCCTCCTTATACTTTTCCCATAAAGTGTTTGGATTCGATGGACTGCATGTAGTCAATATTATAGCAAACAGGTTTCTGATTTGCTCTGGTAGGGAGATCAATTCGGCTTCTCGCAACGTGTCATCCCAGTGCTGGTCTCCTTCCAGCAAACCCAACTTCTGACAGGCCTCTCTAAATGTCTGGCATACTTCGTCGTTTACCGTTCTCATCTCTGCGAAAGATCTAGGTCCTCGTACCGAGTGAAGAAGCATCCTAAGGAAATAGCATTCGGCGTTGTTGGGGTGAACAGTGTACACTCGACCCAAGGCGTCACTCGCGACTGCATCATGTCCAGGGACGGGCTGGCCAACTTTTCTCCTACAAAAAATTTTCCTCGACGCATTCCACGTGTAATATCGAGGTATCTCAGGATACAACAAAGTCCTCGCAAAAGAATCCTGCTGACACAGTTGAAAGAATGCCGTCAAAGTCGTGTTTGGTGGCTGATCAATCACTCTAGGGGCGCTCTCTGTTGTGAAATAAACTCTCTGACCATTTTCTAAATGGACGCTGAGGTGAACAACAGTAGGGTGTCTTTCGTGAATCGAAAAACCCAGTATTGGCCAAACTGCCTCGTTACTGCTGAGGTATCTTCCCAATTGATACCGCGTCACTTCATCGTTCGATCTCTCGTCGCTGATACCGAAAACAGCCATATCACTACCTTTGTTGACATACTTGCACACATATTTAATCGATTTCACACTGTTGCAGTACTCCACGTTGATGTGTGCCCGAAACATTTTCGACAGCAGCGGCGAAAAGGGCACAACCCACCTATTGTCGATTTCTATTTCCGTGTTGCTGCGTATCGTTAGTTTCGCCGTGAACCCTCCATCTTCCGGAGCCCGCCGTCTGTACAGGGGATAGCCGTCATTTCCAGTTTGTGTCTCTTTAATGAATTTTCTAGGGTATTTCTTGGTACACTTTCCGTCCTTCATACACGGAGAAATGGGATTGAGATTTCCACACGGTCCGTGGATCATGTTTTTCGTTACCACTTCAAAAAGTTCGGGATCTTGTTCCGGGTCTGGCAACTCGGCAGATATAACGTCATCGATTTGAGTGGGCTGAATTTTGTCCGCTAACCAGATCAAATTGTGCGAGTGTGGCAGCCCTCTTTTTTGCCATTCAATCGTATACATCCAGCATCTCGGCACTCCAAATACATGGCCCTTTGTTATAACGTCAATCAGTTTCAACTGCTTCTGTTTAAATACTCTCGCAATCAAGTCGTGGCGCTCACTGGGTAATTGACCATTGGTAAGAACCTCCTTGATCTCCGTCCAAGTGGGATTGCAGGTGAAGGTGATAAATAAGTCTGGTCTCCCGTACGTCCTCACGTACGTCATAGCATCTTGTGTGTATTCGTGCATGTGTCTGGGACTGCCTGTAAATGTAGCTGGTAGTATGACTAAGGCACCGAGGTTTTCAACGTTCCCGTCATTTGCCACAGCATCTCTCAGGTGAATATATTCGTCAACTCTCAGTTTACGTTGATTTAGACGAATGTAAAGGAGACGTTCACTCTCGACTTTAGCGTACATATCGACGATGAACTGATGAAACAATTGCCTGCAGTTCAATACGTGGTTCTGCCCAGTATCTTGAACCATTAATCTGTACGCATAGAAATCCATCGCTGAAACTTTCTTGCTCGTTGTTTCACCTGTTCTTGGGTTGATCTGCCTCAGATTAAATTGATATCCATCTTCACCATGGGGGAATATTACTGGGTACTGCAGAGCATCGTAAGATCGATGTGTTTCCGAAATACGCTGCAATGATTCACCTCGTCGTTGAATAACGATATCCCGTTGATGAAACTCATCTCCTGAACCACCGCGACTTCATCTGCTTGAGGAGAGTTAAAGCGCCGCTCGTGTTCGCCTGCTGGTCTTCGGTCTGCTCTTATGACTACTTTATATTCATCTGTTGGCATATGTTCCAATGCTGTTTCAAACGTTTTAATAAGATTATTGTGCTCATGAAACATCCTCTGTAAGTTTAACACAATCTGACGTCTTGTTCCCGAGATGTAGGCGCACCTCTGATCAGTTTCCATTTGTTCGTTTTGAATAAAATATAGTTGTAGAAATTTTGGTGGTTGATCTGGCAGCGGAAGCAACGATCCCGCTCTATGGTAAACCTGCCCTTGCACCTTGAATGTCGACGGAAATCCGGGCTGTCCAACAACTGATGTGCCGCCGAATGATGTCATTTGGAAACATGAGTTGTATTTTCTGATGTTACTTAGAAAATGCTTCGACTCTGACGTATCTCCTGATGTGTAAGTCAAAAGGTCTTGTGGTGGTGGTTCCAGTTGGCAAAGTTTAACTTTTCCATTTTTGCAGCAAATACCAGTAGACTCTGATTTAAACTTTTTGGCTTGACAGTAAGTACAAACCATTTCCATTTTCCCGATCGTAACACTTGCATGCATCGAGTAGTCTTTATGTGAATCGTAGTGAAATCCTTCCAGTGCTAAGCTAAAATGGCTCGCAGTCCGTGATCGTTTGGCTCTATCTCTCTTATCCTGTTGTCGGGCCTCTCGCTGCTGTGCCGTCTCTGTTGCTCTAGATGTAGTAGCGCTATCTCTCTTATCCTGTAGTCGGGCCTCACGCTGCTGTGCAGTCTCTGTTGCTCTTGATGTAGTAGCTCTATCTCTCTTATCCTGTAGTCGGGCCTCTCGCTGCTGTGCCGTCTCTGTTGTTCTAGATGTAGTAGCTCTATCTCTCTTATCCTGTAGTCGGGCCTCACGCTGCTGTGCCGTCTCTGTTGCTCTAGATGTAGTAGCTGTCTCTTTCATATCCTGTAGTCGGGCCTCACGCTGCTGTGCCGTCTCTGTTGCTCTAGATGTAGTTGCTCTATCTCTCTTATCCTGTAGTAGGGTCTCACGCTGTTGTGCCGTCTTTGTTGCTCTAGATGTAGTAGCTCTCTCTCTCGCAATCGCAAGTCTTCTATTCCTCTCCTCGGAAGTTTCTTGTCTACGCTCATTTTTCATCATCTTAGCCGTTGACTGCACTTGGCCGATTGCCTTCCGCTTCCTTGGAGGCATTGCTACAGCAAAGAAATCTGTAAAAGAATACAAAAAGCTATTTCATAAAATAAGCAAAAGGCACACTCTCACTGAGCAATGAAATCTATTATAGAATACAAAGAAAAGCTATTTCATAAAATTAGCAAAAGGCACACTATCACAGAGCAGTGAAATCTGTCATTAAAAAGTTATTTCATAAAATAAGCAAAAGGCACACTCACTGAACAATGAAATCTATTATAGAATACAATAAAAAACTAATATAAACTGAATGGTAAAACAAATTTAAAATTGTGAAGTACTTACATCAGTTTAGGAGAATATCAAACTTTTAACACAAATAAAAAAAATTAATGCCTTACTTAAAAGCTGTCAATCAAAATATTCAAACACAGAATTCTAAATCATGTTAAAAATAAACTTTTATTCTGGTGTAAAAAAAAGCATTAATTCTGATCCCATTAAACTTATTTAAAAAATTAAGCAAAAGGCACATCTCACTGAGCAATGAAATCTATTATAGAATACAATAAAAAGCTAAAATTAACGAAAAAACGAATTTAAAATTATGTAGTACTTACATCCGTTTAGAAATATAAATCCAAAATGTACACTATCACTGTCGAATAAAGTAGGAAACACTTATACAATCAAAAGAGCGAAATAAAACTGCCAGATTCACTGAAAGATGATAAACTGGAAGACTTACCGAGTTAGCTTCCTTTAAATACGACCAGCTAAGAATCGAGTGGGTGCTGGAATGTTCTCCACCATGAGTCCAATTAAGTTTCCGTTTCCCCAACTTTCTAGAAAGTTCTACAAAGTTTTATAAAAAAAGTAAACATTAATTCTGGTGCTGCCAGATACCGAGTAGCAAAATTACGCTTTTATGATCAATGAGTTTTTCGTTTGTGCTTTTCGGAATAACGGTGCTTGGTTTAGAAATAAATATAATCGGTGTAGACAAATTAAACTGAATAGATAAAATTTTTTCAAAAAGCAGAAGGTCGATTTTACAGAATTTTTCAGAAAGAAAATCACTGCTTTCAACGGAGGATTCACATGTATCTATTCCGGACATTTTAAAATAAGTTACACGCCTTACCTAAAAAGCCTCGTGAAACAGAATTCTACAAATCATTACGTATTCGATAAATTATTTAAGGAAAGTTGGTCGAAATACACACCAACTTTCCTTGAAAATAATCCTTGAACTCCTGAAAACCTTTCCTTGAATTTCCTTGCAAACATAAATATTTTAAAATATTCTTTCCCCCTTCATCAATAAAATATCTATAATTTATTTACATCATGGGAAGAACTAAAAAGTCAGTTCAAACATAAATACTGTAATTTAATTTGTTTCGGAAAAAATTGTTTTTCGATCAACAGTGGTAAAGCAACCATCGCTGCCTAAAGCAATCAATCTATGCTCAATGTTATTTCTATTGCGATTTCGAATAGTTTTTAGCCCCCCAGGGCCAATAGAACGGGGGTTAAGAGTTAGCCTATGCTGACCGCAGTGTTCTAAATTATAAGTGTACCAAATTTGGTGTGGATTGGTCAAACGGTGTAGATTTGTATAGAAAATATACCCACATACACACACACACACATCCTATTTTATATATATAGACTAGCTGAATTACCCGGCGTTGCTCGGGTTGAAATGGTTAAATGTTGCTTGAAAAGTGAATTAGAATAAGCACTTTTTTTTCACAGAAAAATGCAATCATTTAAGTTGTACGGAAAATACATTTTAACTTTTTCATAGCTTCTACAATATACTTCGGACGCAAATATATGCATTTAATTCCTGAATATATTGCAATATGTAAAAGATTAAGACATAAATACGAACAGAAACGAAATTCCGACGAAAAAATGCAGAATTCTAAAAAACGAATGATGCGCAGTGTCGAATTTCGACTGCCTGAGTTTATTCTGAAATAGAGCGATTCGAAAAAGACATTTGAAAATATTGATAAAGACGATAATGATTTATGAAATTTAGTAATGCTCAAATATGACTGCAACATTTAGCTGTGCTAACTCAAACAGACAAACTCGGGATTCTAAATCAAATTTATAAAATAATAAAACATTAATTCTGGTTTGCCAAATCTAAAATAACAAAATTACGCTTTTATGATTAATGAGTTGAAGTTTTTCGTGTTCCATTACAAAATGTAAATTATGAATAATGAAATATTTTAACTATCCTTTTTTTATCAATCAAATATTCATAATATTCATGTAAAAATATAAAACTCATCATAGAAATAAAATAATAATTCAAACGTATACATCCAGCATCTCGGTACTCCAAATACATGGCTCTTTGTTATAACGTCAATCAGTTTCAACTGCTTCTGTTTAAATACTCTCGCAATCAAGTCGTGGCGCTCACTGGGTAATTGACCATTGGTAAGAACCTCCTTGATCTCCGTCCAAGTCGGATTGCAGGTGAAGGTGATAAATAAGTCTGGTCTCCCGTACGTCCTCGCGTACGTCATAGCATCTTGTGTGTATTCGTGCATGTGTCTGGGACTCCTGTAAATGTAGCTGGTAGTATGACCAAGGCACCGAGGTTTTCAACGTTCCCGTCATTTCCCACAGCATCTCTCAGGTGAATATATTCGTCAACTCTCAGTTTACGTTGATTTAGGCGAATGTAAAGGAGACGCTCACTCTCGACTTTTGTGTACATATCGACGATGAACTGATGAAACAATTGCCTGCAGTTCAATACGTGGTACTGCTCAGTATCTCGAACCATTAATCTGTACGCATATAAATCCATCACTGAAACTTTCTTGCTCGTTGTTTCACCTGTTCTTGGGTTGATCTGCCTCAGATTAAAATGATATCCATCTTCACCATGTGGGGGAATATCACTGGGTACTCCAGAGCATCATAAGATCGATGTGTTTCCGAAATGCGCTGCAAAGATTCACCTCGTCATTGAATAACGATATCCCGTTGATGGAATTCATCGCCTGATATAACCACCGCGACTTCATCTGCTTGAGGAGAGTTAAAGCGCCGCTCGTGTTCGCCTGCTGGTCTTCGGTCTGCTCTTATGACTACTTTATATTCATCTGTTGGCATACGTTCCAATGCTGTTTCAAACGTTTTAATAAGATTATTGTGCTCATGAAACATCCTCTGTAAGTTTAACACAATCTGACGTCTGGTTCCCGAGATGTAGGCGCACCTCTGATCAGTTTCCATTTGTTCGTTTTGAATAAAATATAGTTGTAGAAATTTTGGTGGTTGATCTGGCAGCGGAAGCAACGATCCCGCTCTATGGTAAATCTGCCCTTGCACCTTGAATGTCGACGGAAATCCGGGCTCTCCAACAACTGATGTGGCGCCGAATGATGTCATTTGGAAACATGAGTTGTATTTTCTGATGTTACTAAGAAAATGCTTCGACTCTGACGTATCTGCTGATGTGTAAGATAAAAGTTCTTGCGGTGGTGGTTCCAGTTGGCAGAGTTTAAGTTTTCCATTTTTACAGCAAATACCAGTAGACTCTGATTTAAACTTTTTGGCTTGTCAGTAACTACAAACCATTTCCATTTTCCCGATGGTAACACTTGCATGCAGCGAGTAGTCTTTATGTGAATCGTAGTGGAATTCTTCCAATGCTAAGCTAAAATGGTGCGCAGTCCGTGATCGTTTGGCTCTATCTCTCTTATCCTGTAGTCGGGCCTCACGCTGCTGTGCCGTCTCTGTTGCTCTAGATGTAGTAGCTCTATCTCTCTTATCCTGTAGTCGGGCCTCACGCTGCTATGTCGTCTCTGTTGCTCTAAATGTAGTAGCACTATCCCTCTTATTCTGAAGTCGGGCCTCACGCTGCTGTGCTGTTCTCTGTTGCTCTAGATGTTGTAGCTCTCTCGCAATTGCAAGTCTTCTTCTCGGAAGTTTCTTGACTACGCTCATCTTTCATCATCTTAGCCGTTGACTGCACTTGGCCGATCGTCTTCCCCTTCCTTGGAGGCATTGCTACAGCAAAGAAATCTGTAAAAAAATACAAAAAATGCTATTTCATAAAATAAGCAAAAGGACACTCACTGAGCGATGAAATCTATTATAGAATACAATGCAAAGCTAAAATTAACGAAAAAACGAATTTAAAATTATGTAGTACTTACATCCGTTTAGAAATATAAATCAAAAATGTACACTAACACTGTCGAAAAAAGTAGGAAACACTTATACAATCAAAAGAGCGAAATAAAACTGCCAGATTCACTGAAACATGATAAACTGGAAGACTTACCGAGTTAGCTTCCTTTAAATACGACCAGCTAAGAATCGAGTGGGTGCTGGAATGTTCTCCACCATGAGTCCAATTAAGTTTCCGTTTCCCCAACTTTCTAGAAAGTTCTACAAAGTTTTATAAAAAAGAGTAAACATTAATTCTGGTGCTGCCAGATACCGAGTAGCAAAATTACGCTTTTATGATCAATGAGTTTTTCGTTTGTGCTTTTCGGAATAACGGTGCTTGGTTTAGAAATAAATATAATCGGTGTAGACAAATTAAACTGAATAGATAAAAATTTTTCAAAAAGCAGAAGGTCGATTTTACAGAATTTTTCAGAAAGAAAATCAATGCTTTCAACGGAGGATTCACATGTATCTATTGCGGACATTTTAAAATAAGTTACACGCCTTACCTAAAAAGCCTCGTGAAACAGAATTCTACAAATCATTACGTATTCAATAAATTATTTAAGGAAAGTTGGTCGAAATATACACCAACTTTCCTTGAAAATAATCCTTGAACTGAAAACCTTTCCTTGAATTTCCTTGCAAACATAAATATTTTAAAATATTCTTTCCTTCATCAATAAAATATCTATAATTTATTTACATCATGGGAAGAACTAAAAAGTCAGTTCAAACATAAATACTGTAATTTAATTTGTTTTGGAAAAAATTGTTTTTCGATCAACAATGGTAAAGCAACCATCGCTGCCTAAAGCAATCAATCTATGCTCAATGTTATTTCTATTGCGATTTCGAATAGTTTTTAGCCCCCCAGAGCCAATAGAACGGGGGTTAAGAGTTAGCCTATGCTGATCGCAGTGTTCTAAAGTATAAGTGTACCAAATTTGGTATGGATTGGTCAAACGGTGTAGATTTGTATAGAAAATATACCCACATACACACACACACACATCCTATTTTATATATATAGATTGGCGTTTTAAAAATCCAGAAAGTTACCGGAATGGTTACTAAATCAGTAACAGAGAAAGTGGGACCAGATTTTGGCAAAGACCTTCAAATGTCAAATTTCAACGTCTAGAAAATTGATAAAAAAAGCGACAGAAGGATAAATATAGGCATGAGGGAGAATATTTTGGTGCAGGAAAGTGTTCAATTATGTTTCCAAGTAGTGTTCATGTAAACAATACCAATGGATAAAATGCCTGTTGTGGCAAATTATAGTCCTCTTTCTGTGCACAAACTTTAAAGAGATTTTCTCTTCCATTTTCCAGTGTCATTTTCAAAACGCAAAAGGCTTCTTGTTAAATACATTTGAAATCGCAGGACATTTTTTCTACATTTCACCATTCATGGTTAATAATCATAAATATGTTTTTGAAAACATTAATAAAAATGTACGCACCAGTTGACTTTTTGCATAATTTGCACACGCAGACCAACCACATAAGGTAAAAAAACTGATGTATATAGAACACACTAGTAGATGATTCCAGTGCTTTTCCACCTTTACATGTGGTCGGAAAGTAAAATGTTGAGTGGTGGTATATTAATGATAAATAATATATTTAGACTTGAGTTTTCCGTTAACGTTTTATTTTGGTCCTGACAATGGCGAGCGTGCAGACTTACCAAAATGGCCATTGACTATATTTGTTTTTAAAATATTTATTAATCGCTTTTTGAGCAACTTACTTCCGTTTTGGCTAAGAATTTCATCTTTTCTTAACAGCATTTCAGTTAAAAATAACTTTCATGCATATAAAGTGACTATTACGTACGCAATTGATAACACTGGTATTTTGCATTCAGTGCTCTAAATAAAGTTACGCCTTCGTTTTCCCTAGGTGTGGATGGCGTTTTAAAGAAACAAACGTATTCAAACAAACCTGTTCCTTTGTTCGAAGGACCCAAAAAAGAAAACGACACCCATCTCAGCCAGCCATGCCTTTATCTAGTGAAACTAATACCATCACATGATCGTGAAATCTGCAATATTCGGGAGTGAATATTTCCCTTTCCGTATCACGAACCAATTTGTTTATTTTCGCACCCTTCTTATGGGCTTCAAAATGGCTTCTCGTCTAATGTCTCAGGCAAAGAGACAGTAAACGGGGTATTCCGAATCATGAAAGGGGTGTTCTTTCGTGTACAGGTCCTTTCTTTCTCCTTTGTTTTGCTTTTAATTTCGTGAGCGAGGGATAATGTTTTCGTGTCGTCCCACACGTGTCACGAAGTGGAGTGATTCGCATCCAATTATTCAATGAGTGCTTTGACTCGTCAGCGGAAATGCGGGAAGGCGCTATAGCATCCATCAAATTAAATCGTTGCAGTAATTCATTTGTTGTTTTTTCGTTGGGGTGATCTCCATCTGTAAATCAATTTATCCCGTCTCAAAGCCTAGTTTTTAAATGTGATTGTAATGGAAGCGATTTGAGTGCTAGTTGTGTTTGATGTAAAGTCGTGCTTGATAAGAAAAATATGTAAATTGTCTCGTCTTTAGTCGTGTTGGTAATGAATGAAGAATGAATTAAACGATGTGCAGCAGAGGCTTTAAACTATGTCGCGTCTCCCAAATAAATGCAATAATGCCCAGTCTTCGGGGAAAAAGAAGTGATGTAGAGATATACAAAGGACTAATGCCTGAAAGAGCCGCGTATGTGCAAGGGCATGCTCGGGATTTCTTTCCTGAATTACGCCACGAGTATAGAGAGAGACGACAGCATTCTATCGACGCATATAAGAGCTCAAAAGACGATGAACTCAGAGATATACTGAAGACGATTTGAACTGCATCGACTATTTTTTTGCAATCTGTATATCAAACTGTCCATCCTCGTAAATTCATTTACCCTTCAAGTGGTTTCGACGGGATATCTCGTCCATCAAGGTCTGACAAATTTTGCTGATGACGAGATATTTCTCCAGCAAGATATTGCCTATTTTTTGATCAGTATATCAAACTGATAATGACGAAAGCAAGATCTCGTCAGTTTTGCTAATGACGAGGATACCTTCTCGCGACAACCACCAGGAAGGCTAAGGTGATAGGTCTTCACCCATATAGATTTTTTTCCCAAAATAGTTTTTGACAAAGTTCTCTTTAAGAGTTAAATAAGAATCTCCGATTTTATAGAAATCACAAACTGAGATTCAGACAGATTTTTGTTGCTTGAGTACAAACTATAGAAAAATTTGTCTTACTATAGAAGAAAATAAGTCAGAATAACTTTTTATTTAGAAACTTACAGGCAGTTTAAAAACTACTTGGTAAGTAACAAAAGTTTCAGGTTATATACAATTTTTCCCTGCAATTATTGGTATTATTCAAACCAAGAAACTTAAAAATATCTAATATTTTATTTCAGTATTAAAAATTCTTCAAACTTTCAAAATGAGTGTAAACACAATTATATAAAAAAGATCTGTAGCCAAAGTGTTTTCAAACTGTGTGTCGTGGCTCCCAAACATATGTAATAATGTCCAGTTTTCAGAAAAATATGTAAATAACGTCGCATCTTCAATTGTGTAGGTAATGAGTGCATATAAGTTGTTTTGAAATGTTTCTAACACTTTTCCTAACACTGAATACAAATAAAATTAATGGAAAGAATTTTTTCTAAAATTTACTAGGCTTTTTTGCATGGGCTTCGATTTCCATGTAAAGGAAAATAGATTTTTTAACCTAGTAAGATAATAAATAATATTAAATGGCATATAAATAAATAATCAAATCAAATTAAATATAACTAAGACTGATATTATTATATTAATATGTCATTAATGTAATTAATTAATACGTTATAAAAACAGAAGCTAATGTGAAAAATTTACTTTAAGATTCATTTGAGGATTATAATCACACAATTTTTCCAAATTGTGTATAACTACAATTCAGGACAATTGTTTTAGTGACACAATACCTAACTGGGCATGGCAACTGCTAAAGCTATCTAAACCGATTTGTGCTTTCATTTGAGTGGGATGTATGATTGCCGGGTCAGTGTTCAGGCGTCTCATCTTTGACTAGATTCTCCGAAAGAAGAGAATGACCCTTCGAAAGTGGTTTGGTCAACTTTTTATTGTTTGGCCCCTTTCTTAACACAGAATTTTTTTGCGTCTATAGAAACTTCGGATTTCTCTTCAGCTCTCTTTAAATACTGTGGTTTTCGCGTTAAACGGTTTTAGGACAGTTGGAAATTTTAATGTGTTTATGTTTTTGACAGTATTATTGCTGTATACATTTATTTCCCTTTCACTGTATTATTTAACAATTTTCTTTTATATTTATGGTACTATTGTATAGCAGTTCATAATCTTTTGTCTTCCTTTTCAGAATCGATATACTATTTTCGCTTTCTTTCTGTCTGTATCCACTGTGTGATTTACATTTGTGTTGGTAAACTTCTCATGGTAAACGCTTTGAAACACAATATGTTTGGTTATTCGAATAAAAAAAACCAGCAATATTTTTTATGTTGCACCCCAAACTGTAAACATTAAAATATACTAGTATCTGTGTTTCAGACCCGGAGCTTTGATTTATGATTGTTCACTATCATAATATTACACGACATGCGCGAACATTAAAAATAAATTTCAACACTGCCAGCATGATGTCAAAAGGTCTATCGTGCATTAAAAGTATTCCTACTGATTTTAAAAATTTCGTTATCCTGTAGCAGTTAGTGAAGATGGTCAGGTAGGTTGGGTTTTGTGAGTCAAGCGCCATATTTGACCAAGTTGAGCCAAATAACGTCAAGTAAATGGACGTTTTTGGAAAGACGTTTGGAAATGGACTCAAGGAAAGTTTTACTGCACAGAAGAAAGAGAAGGTGGGCCAGGAATTCTCTAGGCACCAGATACAAATTCTCCTCCTTGTCTGTTCCCATATTTTATAGATTTTGTGTTTAATTTACTATTATAAGGGGGAAGAACACGAAAAGCTCAAGAAGTGTCAGAATTATTGTTCAGTTATTCAGATGGCTTTTATAGCTGGATTTTGTCGCTCAAAGGATAACCAATATCGCATAAATACGTTCAATGGGGTTTTGTTTTGTCTAATTCCTTCCAGTGAACTTTACTGGACTGTCTTTGGATCCATTTTTTCTTATCCTGGATCAAAATTAGATCAGTTCCATTATACCCTTCCTGCAAAAAACGTTCAAAAGATGTTTCGGATCATCATGAATATCCTTCCATAACCCTTGAAACACTATAATCTACCCTGCTGTTACACAGGCAGTTGTGACATCCAGGACAAGTCTTTTTTTCTACTACATATTTCATTGCTTTGGTGCGAACCGATCTAAATCTTGAAAATGCTGACTGTTCTTCTCTTTGGTAGGTAGTTGCATTAACGTCGCTCAAGAGTAACACAACGAGCTATTGACAACGATTCGAGGAAAATACCTCCTAATTTTGAACCACGGTGCGATGACGAGGTTGACACCTGAACTGGCACCCTACTCTCCAAACTTCCACACCACACCAGGCCAACGTGAAGACATTTGATGCCACGACAGTTTCACGTGCCTAGCCCACGTACACGACGGTTTTGGTGGTTGGATCGAGTTTCGAACTCGAAACCCCCGGTTGCTAATCCGCGACTCTACCAACTAGGCCAGCAGCCCCTTCTGTTTCGATCTAGTCAGTCCGGATAAGTACTTAGATGAAAATGTATGGATAATAGTTGTAGAATGTTTCAACCTCGAAACACTATAGTACGTGGTCAAGAAAAGCCACGTTATTACGCAGTTTTGACAGTTCGGGTAATTCTTTTTCTTGTCACATATCCAGTTATAAACCTTAAAAATGGTGTATGTTTTACAATAAATCTTGAAATGATCTCTACATAACATCAAAATATTTACTTCGCAGATATGCAAGACCTTAACTTTTAAGATTATTCTAGAATGGTAGTTCTGAATATAAAGATAGAATATATATTTTACCAAGCAGGCATTGTATAGATGTCGCGTTTTTGGGCAAAGTATGAAATGAATAATATTTCACACATTTCCTATTCATTCTATGCAATACCAAAAGACAAACCGGAAAAGTATAAATACTCCTGCTAATGACGTTTCTGTTTGTGTTTCTTTTCTATGTACGTCTTTTCAATAAAAGCCTTTTCATGACTATCTTTTAATACTTCGCCTAAATAGCATTTGTCATTCTATATAATGCCTAGGTATTACATACAATGCCTAGGGAAAGTATATATAATATTAAAATAATTAGGATATTTCATACTTTGCTCCCAAATGCCAGGCATTCTATATATTGCCTAGGCATTCTTTACAATGCCTGCTTTTCATACATTGCGCTAACATATACATTAAAAGGATAGAGTGTCGTACTGTTTAAGGATGCCATTAAAGCAAGTGCTAGAACATTTTCTCGTGTCTTAACCCTTTTAATAGGTATGTTGTGGTCTTCAAAACAACTTTGTATCAATGTATCTTTCCGGAATTTCACAAGTCACTCGTCATTTTCCCCAGTCCAGCCCATACAATATCCCAGCCTCGCAACTGTATCACCTGTGCCCATCACTCCAACACCGTCCATTAATCATCCAACAAAAGACAGAACCGAAAGAGTGACGCAATTTCGCTATTACCCATTATGTAACAATCTAACTCTTCATCGCATCGCTCATGCGCAACTGTCATTCTCGCTCGCCTCACGATGCGCAACTGAAGTGAAGTAACATCGTGAGAGGACGGCATGACGTCACGAATAACAATACGGTTCTCACGTCCCCTTCTGTCTGGCCCCATCAGTTTCTTTGTTGCGGGAGATCCTATGTGCCTCGGCAGACTTCCATGCAGGTTGCCTTGTAATTGTCTTCGCCAGATGAATGACTAGATGGATGACTACCGCACGCACTCCTGTAATTGATAAGAGGCGGAGGAACTATCTCCTTTAGATGGAAACATCAATAAGTGTCGTAAAACGAAACCACTATCGACGGTAATGCTTGTTTGCTTTGTGCTGACTGTTGGGAAATCCGATATTGTTACAAAAGTCTATTAAAAACAACAACTTAAATCTGGTTGATCGTATCTGAATCTTAACGCTTGTGAACACACTTTCTATTTTTCTGAACATTATGCAAGGATAAAGCAACATGACACGGCAGGAAAGACTTGAAGTCAATACGTTATAAATAAAAAAGTGATGCATGAATCGATGAGGTATCTCAATAAATGAGCACTGAATTTTTTATAGTTATTCTTTGGTAAGTTAGATAATAACTGGTTCAGGTGTTTGGGAACAAATAAAATAATATTACGAGATGTACAAAACAAATACTACAATAAAGAGAGTATTTAAAACTTGTAAGAATAATAAGAATTTATTATTTACATTGTGTACTTGCATACATTTTTGATAATACCAAGTTATTAATTTGCTTAGTTTGACATTGTATGATCATCGTATTGCATGCTAATAGAAATAGAAATTGGCAATAGACCCATGTTATGAACAATGCTAATCATAAAAGTTTTCTAAGAGGAGCAAAGCAAAAAAGTGTATACGAACGAAGAACAACATTGAATACGAGTCTAACCAAATCTTTGACTAGATTTAAACACAGTAAACATTTAAAGAGTATTATTTTCATGTAAATTTTGATACAAATGAAGTAGATACTAATTACATGTCGTCATAAATAAAATATTAATATACTTTGATTCTAATACAATGTTTTACTTGGCGCAGTTTGGCAAAATATGGCCCATGCGCCATAAAGCCCAACTCAACCAATAGCGATGCATATTTTTGAGTAGTTGAATTTACTGACTTTATTGAAATAATCAAACCCCATATGCCTGTAAGGTTGATTTGTTATTAAAGCTTAGCTTAAATTAGTGTTTCGTGGATTTTAATTTTCACTTATGAACCAAATATTACAGTTTATTTATGTAAGTATATGACATAAATTTGAAATTAATTTGTTTTCTATTTTATAATACTGAAGGAAAATACAAAATTTTTATTGGTCTTGCAAAACTTTTTTCTTTCAAAAATGTAGTGAACTTAATATTTTTAGTCAATAACAGCACATTAATGACTGGTAGAATTATCTGGCGATGCAGGGTTGAATTGGTTAAACGTTGATTGAAAGTGATGCGAAAAATCACTTTATTCTAGCATGGAAAAATGTAAGTATCATAGAGAATGTAAATATATTGTAGAAAAAAATAAATGTGCGGAATATATAATATTTAAACTCCAATTTGACATTTTATAACTTCTACAATTTACGTTGGAAGAAATACGTATGTTATCCATCTATATAATCCGTTCCACATACATCAACTATAGTGTAAGACAAACCTACAAAAGAAGAGATAGTGAGATGACTATTATACAGAAGATAGTTTTGAGTTTTTAAGTGATTGTGAATATGCCCTTTAAGTTCATTTCACATAAAAAGAACATACAGCTTATTATTGCAACCAGTTTTCCTATCAATATTTTTTGACTTGTTGCACTCTTACATCAGGAATGCGATATTTCGGAATTCCACCATCATTATGAAAATTGACAAATCATTAATAAGATATTCCTGATAAATTTACTTTTAAGTAAATACATTTTTTCGAAAATTCCATTACCAGGTGAAATAACAGCTTGTTTTATAACCAAATGTCTTCAATACAGACGAAACAAAGTTCGATTACAATTTTAAAAAATGGAAGGTCAATTTTACAGTTTTTTAAAAAGAAAGTCAATGTTTTCAACGAATGTTTGAGATAGCAAAGTTGCTTAAGAATAGCTTCAATTCATAAAGTAAGCAACCTCGATCTGTCACTTAAGACAACTATCAACTGTTCAAAAGTTCTAGTTAGAATATTTTATAACCGTGATGCTATTCCAAGATCAGCAGTTTTATTTAAAATTCGCTTTACTCCAACTGGCATGCAGTTTTAAATTGATTCTTTCTGGTACTTTTTTCAATTCAGAGATCCGGTAACTAATTGGAAACTACATACCTATTTAGAATTATAGATATTGTTTCTTGAATGAGTACAGCTTTCGATACAATCCAATAATATAATTTAAAACTTGGAAAACAAATGAAAGTCGTACTGATATTAATTGCCTTGTAATGGAAACCTACGTCCAAATTAAAAAAAACTATTTGAATTACAACAGATAGTTACACGTGTTATTTTAGCGCTAACTGTCTTACTTAAAAGTAACTTTATTTTAGAGTTACCTTTTTAAAAAGAAAACATTAACATATTATTTTAAAAGGTTTTGTTTTGTTATGCTTGATTTATTTTTATGAAACGTAATTCTGCAAATTATTATGGACTCAATGACTTATGGAAAGTTGGTGGAAATATACACATAGCATCAAGATATGAACTTATGTCTTTAGAGATATTTTGCACAAAATAAATAATCTATGTAAATAAAAATGGAGTGCTTGTTTGTACATTGAATATTTTCGCCCCATTTCAAGTTATTTATCCGTTTTGGATCATTCTAATGTAAAATACATGTGGTGTTTGTTTGCATGTATGAGTGTGCCCATAGTACGCCCAAATGGCTGGGTATATTTTTATGAAACTTTGCTTGCTGTGAGTACTTACATTTCACGTTTTATGTTTGTTTTTATAGTTGTGTGCTTGTGCAAGTATCACATAACGATTATTAAATACAATTCAATAACATATTAACCATTTTATAAAACATATATTAACTTAGAGAATACGCTACTTAAATTTTCTTTGACAATATTTTCAGGCAAGTTTCACGCTAAGACAATTGTGTATCTATACTTAAATCAACCATAATTTGATAGTTTTGGAGAAAATGGAATGCATATTGAGAATTGCGATTACTTGGATTGTTTTACCAGTACTGCTGAAAAAGCAATTATTTTTCCAAAAATGATTTTTACTGAATTTAAATTCTAATACTTTACTTATTTTTCCTTTTCAAAATATAAATAATTTCCGGAAATTTGGGGTAAATGATATATAAAGAATATATAAAGTACATAAAACATTCAATTTTATTATTCTTTAATTTAATTTAATTTAATCTCACTAGAACAAGGTAGATATAAATTATCTTGTCCAATATTGCTAAAGCCGTGCTCATTTTCTGAATGGCATGTGTACATTCGATTAACTTTACTCAAATGTCTTTGGTTTAAAACACTTGGTCGTAGAATTTCTTTTATAAAATGCAAAGCATACATCATAAAACCTTTTGATACCAAGACTGGTAGATAATCGAATTTATTCAATTTTAGAGCTTTGACTTAGGTTACAAAGCTAATGAACTCATTAAAACTTGCTTTTATTTTTCTTTAAAGCTCAATAAAATAAAAATAATCTTGTCAATAAAATAACTTGATTTTATTGAAAGTTGCACTCAATAGGCAAGAAACACCATCATTCTCATTCTAAACATGTACGTGATTTCCATCCGAAATCTCTAAATTGAAAAATGTGCTTTGAAGTGTATAGCGCGTGCTGAAATTAAAGGAAACTCGCGTTCGTTGGCCACGTGCAGTAACATTTTTAAAAAACTTTTTTCGCTTGCATTTAATTTTGCATTTTTAAATTTTGTTCTATGTTTGGTTTTAAATTATGGCAACTGTGTGAGATCACGAGATAAAAAAGAATTACGAATTAATATCTTTAGAAGTTGTGGTCTAAGATTTAATAAATATATATATTTAAAAATAAATTATAATTCCTATTCATCACACGTAATAACAACAACAGATTCGATTTGAAACTGCATGCAAGTAAAAAAAAGGAAATTTTAAATGGAACTCTGACGAAATTGAAAAAAATTAATGTTAGAAAAAATCTGAGATAGGACTTTTGAAACATTAAAATTCCTTTGTTAATGTAACAGAAGGAACGTCAATGTTGCCTACTTTACGAGTTGAAGCTATATTTAAGAACTTATGTATACATTGGCTCCCAACAGTGTTAGCACACTTACGAATTTCAATGAAATACTGCTCTATCCATTAATAAAAATTAATATTTCAGAATGGGAATTTTTTAATAATATCTATAACTTGTTCTTAGCAAAACTACATAACATATTTTAAAAACATAGTAAAACTTTTTTTGGAAAATCAATAATAAAAAAAATAACAAAAAAGTTACCTCACAAGTCTTCGTACACTTTAAAAAAGTCTCTACATACTAGTAAATACTGTAATATTTCGGTAAATTTAGTAGGATATACTATAGCATCCACAACAGCTTTTAAACGTCTGGGAATTGAGTTCACTAGTTTTTTTGTAATTTCTGCATCAATATTCCTCCATTCTTCAATCATTACTGTTTTTAGTTCGCTTTTGGTTTAAATGTCGTGTCTTCGTATTCTAACCTCCAGTTCTCTCCAAATGTGTTCTATTGGGTTTAAATCCGGCGAATGATTTTTTCAGAACTTCCACCGCCATACTTTACTGTTCCAACTAAGTTCTTAGGATTAAGTTCCTCATTTTTTCTTCTCCATACAATTATACGCCCATCGGAACCAAACATGTTAAATTTGCTTTCATCTGCAAATAAGACATTATTACAACGTTTTGGCCTAATTTATCATTGATTTTGCGAAGGAAAGCCTAAGCTTTCTATTTTTCGCACTTACAAAAATTTTCTTCGGGCAGAACGCCCATTTAATCCAGCTGATCTGAGCACTCATCGAACAGTTTCAGATGAAATTGAAGTAGAAAATTTTCAGTAGATTCTGTAGAAATTTTTACAGCACTCAAACGTGGATTTTTCACATTTTGGATCAGAGATTTTCTAACTATAAATCTCTGATCATGTTGAGTTAACTTTCCGGACGACCTTTCCTTACCTTGTTTTCGATTCGATTTTCCTCTTTAAATCGTTTTATCCCATACTGCACCGTAGAATGGGATAAATTTACTAATTTAGCGATATTCCGAACTGATTTACCACGACTATGATGAAAAATAATCCATTTTCGAATGCTGTTGTTTGTTTCCTTATGACTACGAGCCATTTTTAAATAATAAATAGAATATTACTAAGTAAGCAAGCAAAGATTAAAGCCAAACGATTTTTTTAATGTCACCACAATGCAAAAATAAAAAAAAGCGATAGACGATAATTTTATTTACTTTATTATCACTTTTGTGACGTGTTCTTTCTCTGCCTCCTTGTATTTTCATTTTTATAAAAAGAAAATTAGTTAATATTTTTTTAATGTTAGGTTTTATTCAGAATCACATGGAGATAATATAAAAAAATATTGAACTTTATATTCGAATTAAATTCCAGGCTACAGCGCTTTTTCTGCAAATTTTTAGAGTGCGAACACTTTTGGGAGTCACTTTATGTGTTAAAAGTTTGTTAAAACCAGTGATTTTGTTTAAAATAAACGCTGTCAAATCGGTCTACGCATTTTTGAAGTGACGATCGGTAGATCATAGAAAATATAAAAATGGCAAAAATGTGTTAAAAAATTCTTTTCCTGACACTTAAATGGTGTTGGTATTTCTTTACGAAAGAGAAAATGGATTATTCTGGTCACTTTTCAATCTACAGTAAACCAATTCAACTCGAGTTAGATCGGGTAATTTTGCTAGTTCGTTATAAAATTAGAAAATTAAACATTAATTTTGGCGTTGCCAAATATCAAGTAGCAAAACAACACTTTTATTATCCGTGGGTTTTTCAATTATGCTTCTTGCATTAAATAGACTTACAAAATGTAAGTTGTGCAAAATTAAACGTCTTTGATCATTTCATATAATTAGTCAAATGTTTTAATTATTCATATTTTGGAAATAAATAAAAAATAAGTTCAAACATAGGTGTTAGAATTTAAATTCTTTTAATATAATTTTTTTGGAAGAAATGTTTTTCTAGTAATTCTGGTAAAACAATGTGAGCTGCCGCCCAATCGTAATAATACTCACTGTTATTCGTATATACATTTCTAATTGTTTTAGTCCCCTCTGCACATTTAGAGCAAATAGAGAGGGGGTTAATAAGTAGTCTGTTACCCGCAAGGTTCTATAGAATAAGTTTACCAAATTTGGTGTGCATTGGTCAAACGGTGTAGATTTATATAGAGAACAGATAGACAGACGCCACCTCTGCTTTAGAAAATTAATCATTTTAAGATATAGATATGTATCTTAAAATGAATTTTAATGTTTAAAAGAATGACTTAAGGAAATAAAAATATTAAAAAGTTTTCTAATTCAATATGGGTTTTCTTCGAAAAAACCCCCTAGTTTTTAAATATTGAAATATTTTGATGCGTTATCTCTTTCGCAACTTGTACTAATAGATCTAGAATCTCTAAGGAATTATACTTGGTGAGAGTGCAACTTCTTTTTACAGACTTTTATAAATTGTTGAGTTGAGAGAAACATTGCGTTAAAAGATCTTCATCTTTAAAAAAGTTTTGAAATGTTTGGCAAATTGGATCCAATTACTTTTAAGCTCAGAGAATACGTCCACGCTATCTACCCTTTGCGTAATACAATCTTGAAGATGGCTATAACGCAGTATTATGTGATACCACCTAACTCCATTATACTTGGGAACAGGAAAAATAACTATTCAAACAACAAAAAATAGAACAGATTAGGGAACGCGGAACTGTAAATCGCGATAAAAAACTATCAAGAAAAGAGCTCAAACCAGATATTGATAAAGACGATAGTTAAGTTCAACTATCGCCTTTTTGGTTCTGAAATGAACTGTGTCGAATTAAAAAGGTGTTAGAAAAAATGTAAACTTGTAAAATACGTTACATTTTACTGATATTTCAAAACTTGCATGAAAAACCATAAAAAATAACGATAGATTTGTCATAACGGATTTCTTTGTGTGAATGTCTTTCGAAAACTCGCTTGAATATAAAAGGTACCAGCGTTTTGTCTTACATATTACACGTTCAAAATTGAGTTCCGTATGCAAATATTTCTGTAGTGATTGTATAGATAAGAATGAGATACTGTGAAAAGGAAACGCTATCAATTTTGAACAAGTTTAGTTTCCTAGTAGGAATAAAAACTCGAACATTGTGCCCCATTATATGATTTGACATATTTATTGTATAATGCATAATTGTATCTCGCATTTTAATTCTTGAAATGTAGTCAAATTGCCTAAGGTTTTTGTGATGTGAGACGTGGATGGCTTATTAAGAAATAATTTGGAAGGACAATCTATGTATTTTTATTTATGATATCTGAGTAGTTCCAAGTTTTATATTTTTGTTCAATGCTTACTGATATATGTAAATAGAATCTGGCAACGTGTTCGAGAAGAGCCGGAAGCATGTGCATGCGCTGTAAAATAATAACTTGTATATATGCTTCCATAATGTACACTTAAGCATATCGACAACCAGATCGTCTTTAATAAATGTGTTCCTTCTAAACTGCTTCCTTCCTGTCCAGTACACAACCCAGTACACAATACTTACTGAGCCAGCATCGTAGAAAACTTTTTGTCCCTTTTATTGCTTTCATAGCTTCAAATTTTGTTTCATTGTTCATTATTGTAAGCTCACAGTTTTACTCTTGGTATGCGATTGGAAAGCTGTGACTTTTGTCTTATGTTATAACTACAAAACTTAATTATGTGCAATGATCTTTTTCTAGCAATTGTGTAGTTAAGAATAAGGTACGGGAAAATAAAAATTTCTGCAATCAAGTTTAAACAGGCCATCTTTCCTAGAGAATATAACAAATTTCGCTCGAACATAAATGCTTTTGTAACAACTTTAAAAATGTATATTTCTAGTTTCGCAACCTTTTAGCCTAATTGCCTTACATCACTGGTACCCAAACTTTTCAATTCAAGGAACCCTTTTGAACATTAAAAGTTTCCAGACAGGCATTTTTAAACAGGCCATCTTTCCTAGAGGATATTAAAAATTTCGCTTGAAAATAAATGTTTTTGTAACAACTTTATTGCAATAATACATACTTCTAGTTTTGCAACCCCTTAGCCAAATTACCTTAGATCAGTGGTACTCAAACTTTTCATATCAAGGACTCCCTTGCAAATTAAAAAAATTATCGGAAATCTTGAGATTATAAAATAAAATGGTACTCATGGGATTCGTATAAGACCGTAGCGACCCTTCATTTTTAAATTTAATATTGAGAGTAAAATATTTAAATGTATATTAAATAAATTACGAAGCATTGAAACTTTGCATTAAGGATTAATGATGACAATTTAAAGTTTTGAAACAGAAAAACTAGAGTTCGGAAATAAGTAAATATCCCATAAACTCTTGTTTATTAATTAAAATGTATTAAATATGAAATTATAATATTAAGCACATCAAAATATTTACTTTAATTTCAATGTGAACAATAAAGCTACTTTTTATCAATTAGCTCAGCAGTGTTTGGTTTAATGTCTGCTAATTTCACTATATTAAGTCATTCTCAACTTCAAATCTATTTGTTCTGATTCTAATTTAGATTTTAGAACATAAAAGAATCAGAGAAAATGATCGAATATTTCTTCCTTGCAAGTTCTGTGTTTGGGCTAGTGACTAGCATTGCAGGTTTTCCAGGGATCCTACTTCGGGAACCTTAGATTCTTTTGATAGTGGGACTTACATATTGCACCAAGATACGATAACATATATTTTTGCGATACGTTCCCAGAATACTTGCTATCTACTGCCATCAATATTTACTGAGTCAATAATGTAGATAGAAACTGTTTTCAATATTTCTTGTTTTACTAACTCTAAGTTAATCCTGTTATTCATCATCATATACATATTTTCGAAATTCTACTCCATAATTTATTACATCTGATATTGTTTTAACTATGAATTTGGCAGCTATGTATCTTGATATAAAGTCACTTGTCACTAAAAATGTGCCCTAAATGTTACAAAGTATTAAAGTCCAATTTGCAAAAATCTTTTTAACGGCTTTTATTTAACAAATGCTCCAATAAAAACATAAAATACGACACTGCCACCTAAACGATTCCTTCGTGATTCACATCTTACCACTTTGTTAATCTAATGAGCATTTAGCATCACGACGATTATATACTTCATCCGGATGACTCGATCTTGATGTGTTTTCACGTAATCGCTTTATCATGACTAAAGAGTGACATGATTTTTAATGCTTCCTAAAGAATTATAATTCTGCATAGGTCACGATCTGGTGCTCGTTGCAATGGCTCTGCATTGTTGGCAATCCGGTGCCATGCAAGACTGTTTTATGGGCAATAAAGTGACTGAGCCCCAATAAAACTTGATTATACCACATCGCACATTTACAGTTGATGCCGCTATCATTATAAATTGACAGCTTTCGCTGACATACTTCAAGGAAATAATTAAATCTACGATAAGGTATTTTTATATAAAAAGTAGAGTGTAATACTATGTTCCTTTTCACGCGAATTTATCTTTCTTTTTACTTTTTTCACCTGTTAGTACTTAGATTAACGAGAAATGGTGTCAAAATTATTTTATTGATATATTTTCTATTTTGCCTTTTGTAAATTCATTTTTGAGTTTATTTTGGATTTTTTGTTGTTTTCTGGAAATATCGAATTCCAAAAAATGATTGAAATAGTTGGAAAAGTTATAACCGTAAATCAGTAATTCAAAGCCTTCTGCATTAGACATGCTATATCATACTTGAGATGCATGTCGAGTGTCCATATTATTTAAACAAAGAAATGACGCTCTAAAAGAAAGAAATGGGACGTAAATGTGAAATAGACAATTGCTTTTTTATTTCCAATGGCCGGGGCGCACGAATAAGATACCTACAAGAAAACACTCAATAAGAACAAGTAGATTTAAAATATAAAAAAGAACAAACTGAAACAGAGTAAAAAGAAGACATAATCGAAATAACCTTTTATTGTATTCCAAAATTCTCTCGCCTTCCAATATCTAGAATTACCATTAGGTGGGATTTATCCATAAGTTCAGATTGTACATAGAGCGGGCAGGAGGATTCAATATAAATATCAATGTAACACAGATGAGCCCTGTCGTTGTATGAAAACTCGTCACTGCCTCTCGTCTTGGTATTTAAATTGAGCACCTTGCCGATATATATCCATCGAAATAAATGTTTGATGGATATATTTCATGAATTTCAAAGACATGGATTCAATTTGACTCTTCTAAGAGCAATGCTAATTCATTCAGAACAAGTGTTTATGTTACTGTGAAAGACCGATATCTGGCAAATGTCGATATTATCCTGTGAATGTCAGCATTCACATAGTCGCTTGGTGTATGTCCGAAATATTTTCTAAATATCATTATTTCTCACTTACACCGTCAAATGTCGACATTCAGCATGCACTGCTGGTGAATGTTGAATAAAAATATTTTTGTTACGTTAAGACAAAAATGTAACTTTTAAAATCATACTTTATTATTAAAATATATTATGATATATGTCAAAATAGCAGAAAGCTTAAGTAACAGCACATATAAATAAACTGTTGAACCTTAAACGAACAGTACATTCTAAATGAGAAAAGAAAGTATTACCAATAATAAACTTACACATAAATTATGTGACTAACGTTATGCAATCTTATTTATTGCAACAATTTAAACTGAAGGCGGAGAGGCCTCTCTGGCTGTGGCCTCTCCGCCTTCTCGGCTTCTCGTTTCGACCCCCATCAGAGATTATCTGTGCTTGTCGATAGACACCGGCGATGGTCCGAATGTATAAAAATATAACCAAATATTCGGTCTTTCACCGACGTATTTGGTCTGTGTCAACATTCACAGGAGAATATTGACATTCTCTAATTTCGGTCTTTCACGGTAACATTTACACTTAGATTATCATATAAATTGTCTCCTAGGTTTTAATGCCTAAATGAACGATACATTTTTTTTTAAATTGAGAGAAAAGGAGGTTTTCTATTCGTAACCCGTAAGTTAAGACAAGAATCACAAATTGACTCCTATTTGTTCATTGTTTAATAATATGGCCACTCGACATGCGTTTCAAATACGATATAGCGTGTCGAATGTAGGTTTTCAATAACTGATTTGTTCAAGTGTACTTGGCCTTTGCAAACATATTGCTAAAAGTTCAATTTGATTCCAATGACACAGCCAATGAACAAGAAGTAAATTTGTCTCCCGTCTTAACTTACGGGTTAAGGATAGAAAATATTTTATCTCAATATAAGAAATGTGTAATTCATTGAGGCATTAAAATAAGTTGATAGATTATATGACAATTCAAGTGTAAAGAACCTATACTATGTTCATAAAAAAAACTCCGGAAAAATATTCTTTACTTTCAAAACGAAGATGAATGATGCTTCAAACCCTTCTTTGTCTTTAAAAAATATCATTTTATTTGAGAGTTTACCCTAGAAAAAAAAAAATTCAGTGCTCACTTGCATGCTTTTACAGTACTTTTAAGGTAATTTAAGTTTGAATTGAAATGTTATGCTGCATTTGAGATTTTCCTCCTTGCGTTAATATTAGCAAATATTGGTTTCAAAGTCTTGTCCACAAATATTATTTCACTAAAACATAATATGTAACTGGAGCAGTGAGGTTGTTGATGCAAAAGAATACTTGAAGATTAGAACGCATATTAAAATAATTTTCTTAAAAGTTTATATACACGTAAATTGGCAATATTGGTATACAAATGCATGTTCATAATTAAAAAAGATTAACGCCCTTGTGCTTGCTCTTCATAGCTAGTCTCTTCATATAGAAAGAATAGCTATTAACGCATATTTGTTGTTATTTGTGATTATCCGGTTCTGTTTTTATTTGAAAAATATAAAACAATTTCGTAGCGCGGTTTATATGATACGATCTTGCATGCCTCAATAGGCACGCACTTCGATGAATGGTTTCAATGGACAGTTGAATTATCAGTTGAATGAAACCGTGAGAGCTGTATTAAGATCGGGTCCTCTTCCGTAAGCTTGGTCGTTCAATTGATGAGTGCGACCGTCTGACTGTTCTGTGCCATTTTTAGTGGCCGAGTGTGAGTGCATGACGGTACTTTTTAAAAATGAGGCTGAGGACAACGAATAGAGAAGCTGTGATAGGAATAGAAGCTATGTTTGTTATCACAGATATCCAGACAGTTGTTGGAGGTGATAGGAATTTCATTGCCAATTCAACTATCCACCTAGGACCATCCATCGAAGGGCAAACCGATTGAAGCAAGCGCCATCTGAATTGTTTGAAAGCTTATATACTCACATATCACGTCCGGGTCACCATTTGTGGCAACACATGAAGGTCAACTGAAAAATATTTCGTGGGAGAGATATGTTGCACTGCTATATATATAATTTTTCCTAACAGCCTATAATTAACCATTTGTTTTATTTGTCCCTCTACTTAAGGGTTAATTCATCCTACCGCCCAAACGAATTAACCGTCAAGTAGAGGCGACGAATTAGTCCACTGAATTTTGGTCGATCAGACCTAAATTAGAACATAGGACCTAGTAAACTATGAGCTAGAGCGGTATTTTGTTGTATTTAACATTTTATTTGGTAAGTTTAAACAATTATTAGCTTTCGAAAGTTTTCACCTGAACCCCTAGAAAATTAAAAAATTTAAATAACTGAATAATGCTTTTACGTAGATTATTCTGCTCCTAGGTAATTTTGATATCTTGCTATCGATATCTATCCGAATATTTGAAGCATATTTAATTTAGCTGTTATATTTTTTTATATAAGATTAAAACTGAAAGAGAATACGCGTATGTTTTGTGTTATGAAAATAAAGAAATATCAAAAATAGAATAAGTCTTCTTAAAATAATACGCTTAGTTTAGTACATAGTTTCATTTGATTTGAAAAAGTTGATCAAAGCAATTTTTTTATGTCCACATGAACAATCTGCTGCTTGTTTAAATCCATTTTGAGGTAATCCCAAATAATTACACAGTAAAGGTACAAAAAAATCACATGACAAATGAATAAAAAATGAATGAAAAAGTATTTCAACAATCAGAGATAGAGTTTTCTTCTTTTTAAAGATAAATAATAGAGAGCAATCTTTTATGTAACCATAATAAAATTAAAACTTCTTTGCGAATTTGATTTTTTCCTTTCAGAATTTTTGTCCATTCGAAGATATATTTCTTCTAACTATTGTTTAGTTCGGTTGAAGGAATTGAAAAATGAAACACCAGACAATTTGAACCAACATGTTCTAAAGTAAAGTAATTTGATGATGTATAGAAAAGCGCGTAAATATTACTCGGTAAAAGATCTTTTATTGTGACACACTTTATCAAATTATACACCTAAAACTATCAATCGTTACATAAAGTAAATAAGAGGCTTTTATACCAAGCTTTTGTTTCATTTAGTTTTACGACCTGTGCCATTTCATGCAAAATAAATTCTCACCCATGAAAAAGCTTATCGGAATACAGTAACAATACCCCCGAATCTTTATTCATTCAAAACAAGAAAGAAGTCCGGATACAAGAGATCCTAAAGACAAATAAAAAAACGAGCGCAAATAATGAGTAGGAATTGAAACAATACTCAATTGCCGAACTTTGCTTTTCAGACAGACTGCAGAAACAAAAGGAGCTTCGGTCCAAGCATGAGCAGCACCAAAGGCAGAGAGAGAATCTGCAAATGAAGAGCCCGCACGAAGCAGAGTTTGTACCACAGAAGTAATGATACAGTTTATGATAATGAAGATGACCCACAACGGACGATTTGTTTTGCGCAATTTTGAGAGCGTTTTCGAAGAGCCGTACCTAATTTTTTGATTTCCTTTCCCACTAAGAGAATTTCACGGCGAGGCAGAAAAAAACAGTTCGGTCTTCAGCGTTTGTTGTTTTATCATCCCCTGCCTTTGTTGTTTGTGTTCTTGCTGGTGAGGGAACGACGATTTACGCTAATAGGCACTCATGGAACGGTGCCCTATTTACCATCAAACGAAGATTGCGTTGTTGCATCACATTTTTCGGGATGAAGTCGCGTTACCCCGAATCAATCATTGGGAGGTTGAGCAAGAGCCGAAACCTTGGTGCCAATTGAAAAGAAGAAAAAAACAACTGGAAGATCGTCCAGAGGAGGGTATGAAAATACAATCATGATGAATAGATTATCAAAGTAAATACTCCGATGCTGTCTTTATTTCTAAAATGTATGTTACCGTATTGACCTACATTTTAAAGAGCCGTTAAGTAGTGATAATGGTCAAAAATTGCTACTGTGAGTTGGGTTACTTGGCGAAGATAACACTCTTTATGGCCCTTATTGATTACACTGAAGGTCGGTTTATATTTACTATTGCGATATAATTTAATAGACGGGCAATTAACTTTAATATTCTTTTGGAGAGACTTTCCAGTTGTATGGCATGGCAGGGTTTTTCTTCGTCCTTCTATTAAAGGAAGCGTTGTATTTATCTGTCACATCATTCAAATATTTCAGTCCCATCTGTGAATAGAACTTGCAATTTTCGAGCTGGTAAATGATATGTTTCATTGATATCGCAGCATTCATTAATACTATTTCAGGTTTCCACAATTGAAGGTGACAGTATATTTCTAACTGTTAATGTTTTTTATATTTAATTTCTAATGAAGATGGCCAAGAGACAAATATCCAAAGGCAGAGAGAACAGAGATGTAAAATACAAGTAATATTTATAAGCAGAGTAAATAAATAAATAAACACAAAAAGTCACGTACAAGTTAATAAGGCTATTACAATGAGAGCAAATGTTCTCTAGCCTCCCATTAAAGGGAGTAGAGAATTGCTCAACAATTCAGCATATGCAGCCAGATGAGAAGCGCCCATGCAATCAGCACCTTCGCACAGGTAGTAGTTAATTAACGTAACATTAAGTAGTTAATTAACGTCGCACTGGAGCAACACAACTGGCGACGGAGCGAGAGATCAATTCCAAAGGAAAAGATCCAAAGACAACACCTCGTAATTTCGAAATATGGTCAGATGACGAGAATAACACCTGAGCTGGCACCCCACTCTCCAAACTTCCACACCACACCAACGTGAGGATACTTGAGGTCACGGCAGACTTAACGTGCACTAGCCCCCATGTAGCCGGCGGTCTTTGACTGGACCGAGTTTCGAACTCGCAAGTACCTTCGCAAAGAGGACAGAACGGGCTAGAAAAAAGTTTTATTGTAGCTACTTGTGAAATAGTAACATTAGTAGCACAAATTAAAAAAATAGCAGCAAGAATCACATCTTAAGGTCTATTTTAGTAGCAATTTTAGTTCTTCAAGTACAAAAATGAATCAAGTAGAATACAAAATGTATTGATTAAATATGAAAAAGGTGTTGAAGATCTGGCCACAAAAAATTTAAGTTTCAAAATTAAAAACTAAATATTTTCTTAATAAGGTTTTCATAAGAATCTAGCAACCACATTCCAATGTTTTCTTTCATGGTTGCAACGGCTTGGCGCCAAAACTTTGAAATTGGCATCCATTGGACACTTTTCCCACTGAACCAAAATCGTGAAAAATATTCTTTTTTCGTTTGCTATAGTTAAAAAAAGGGCTAAATTTTCGTTGACCTTGATGCATTTTCAAAAGAAGTCGCCAAAATTTGAAAATAGGAGCTTTTGAGACGATTTTGCTTAAAAAGATAACCCTAGTTGCCAAGGTTGAAAATAGTAGTAAAGTCGCCTGGTTAGCCCTGTAGTAGTGCTTGGACTAATATAGGAAAAATTATTGTTTTCGATTCAGGAGAAAGTGATATTATCGATCACTTAAAAACTAAACGTCATTTTCTCTTAATGATAAAAAATTATATATTTTTTTATTTATTTTATTTTTAAATATTAGAAGTGATAATTTTTGGAAAATAAAAAAATCTGTCTTTAAATATTCTCTTTTTTCAGTAAGAATTTCTTTTATGTAAATGTTCTTGTTTGTAGCAAAACAGGAAAATTATTTTTCTTGAGTTTCGTTGTATTTGACATTTATGAGTATTTCATCAATGTGAATTTGGGAACATTTTTTACAAAGGATCGAAATCAAGTTATCAAAAATACAAAAATCAACGATATATCTAGTAAATGTAACGTGCATCTGTTTCTGATCTTCACAAAATTCAATTGACATTTTTTTACAGTTTGAATCAAATATATGAAAAAGTTTTATCCGCCCCCTTTATTTCAAGTACAAATTTGTAAGACGTATTTTTGAAGGTTTGTTTTTAAGAAGTTATTAAGTTCAAGTATACCACATTAATTCAGTCTAGATTTAAAATATCAAATATCCATTCACTACCGCATATATGGACAGAATATTCATCAATTCGGGAAGCTAACTGATATATCGTGATTTTATGACCAGTATTACAAATATTTGTGGAACAAAATCTAAAATAAAAAACATGATAGATAAGCAAACAAAAGAACCATTAACAAGGATATCGGTTTAAGAACACTGGTAGTCATTAAAAAGAAAACAGATTTTGAAGAATTTTCTTAAAAAGAAAATTCGAAAAATCGTAGGCATTTATTAAATTTACTCAGATTCCAAATATAAAAGTCTATTAACTGTAAGTCGAATTAAAGATATTTTTATCACTGCCTGAACTTTAAATTATACTTTTGAAAGGAAGAGTTTTAGTAAGAACGCTCGTAGTTCTAAATTGTTGGATAAAAAGGAGGAGGAAAACCGAATTTTTTTGTTTGTAAAAAGTGATGTTTCAAAAATACAGATGCAATAAAAACCCTGGTGTTTTGTTATGATAACTTTTTTAATGATAATACTAGCTATTTTTAGCCTTTTTTGCAAACAAATCCCCGAATTTTGACTATGAAAGGGAGCTGAAATTTCATATTTTCATGATTTGAATCGATTCCATCGAAATATGTCGTTTGCTAGCAATAAATTTTGAATATTAATTCAAAAAATATTGCATAAAACATTGTTTTAAAAAGGAAATATTGCATAAAACATTGTTTTAAAAAGGAAATATTGCTCTAAAAGGAAATATTGTAATTAATAATATATCATTGGTGGTAGAAAAATTACTTCGTAAGATATGAATAAAAGTATGGGATATTAATTTAACACTAGATGCTCCTCATTTTCATATTCATAATTTAGGAATTACTGAACCAAAGAACCTGAAACTCAGGTGAAATTTCAATATAAATTTGGAAAATTTGGTGTAAGATTCAATGTTACCATTAAAAATTTAAATTTATGCGCAGCCTCTTATATAAATTTTATGCGTAAGAATTTATAGAAACGTTATTTCCTGTGTAATGACATCTTTGAATTTGTTCTCTCAACGAAGAATGGTTTGTTTCTATCTCAGAGTTACTTTTCTATTTTACACATATAACCGCTATCAGCCTGCTTGAATTTTGTATGAAACTTTCCAGAAACCATGGTCAGAAGCGAATAAAAGAGAACCAAGGATTTTTATGTTCACACTCTAAAATATTCCTTTGTTTGTTTTAATCGCTCGGATGTTATCCCTAAAGCGATCTGTAAACATTGTGCATTCATACTCCCACGTCGATGTTACATGAAAATCGTAAACGTCAAGGAAATTCCTCCTATTTAGTAATCTGACGAGGATTTTCCCGGAAAGGTATGTGACTTTTAAAGGTTAAATGTTGTGAGAATCGTGTTTGTTTCTGTCCGAAAAGATTCTAGAATGAGGATTCCATCATATCTCCTCTCTCTCTTCAGCTAAATTCGCCTTCAAGAAAACTACGATGAAATAAACAGCTGTTTTAGAGAAACAATCTAAAAAAAATATTAATTTTTCAGTGATGTATACCTAATGTTTATGACTATTTTTGAATCCATTCGGCTTTGCGAATATCAGTAGTATCACTGATAATTACGAGAGACTTTTTTCTGTCAAGATAAATATAGGAGGTGATTGTGTTTTCTCGGTGGAACGTGATTCTGGAACGTATTTCGATGGTTAAGTCAGTTGGCTTGTTTTTCAAATACGACGTCAATACTTCGCCAGTATAAATCCAGTGAATTCCGAATTGATGCATGATAGTTGATTGGACAATGGTAATTAAGTTAAACACCAACCTCGCCAAAACGGCGATAAACTACATTTTAGGGAAACCTCGGTATGTATCCATCGTCTTTCTATTGAAATAGACAGAGCATGTGAGTGCAGCTTTTTGTTATTTCTGCCGATCGCTCGGTTTGAATATGTGTCACGTGATTGTGGAAAAAAGCATGAACCCTAATATGGGACAAATTATAGATTGTTTAAAGGAATGATCGAGCGGGATTCAAAGCACTTGTCTGATCTTCAATATCCAATCAAAAGTCAATTCGAAAGCCTACTTGACTTACCCTTCTGAGATCTTACAACAGACTCCGTCCACTTTCACTGTCTATTTCTTTAGAAAGTCGATGTATGCATTATGCGAGAGGATTTGGATAGCGAAAGTAAAATCTTCACTTTCTGTCGGGTTTGTTACATTGAAAATCCCTTTAATAGTCCAGGGGTGTTCAATTTGCTGAGTGCTGCAAGCTGGATTGTGAATAAAGAGAGCCACTTGTATGAGTTTGAAGAAGGGGTAAGGTGTTGAATGCGGAAAGAATGGATAATAATTATCCAATTTGGGGGAATTATTCATTGATGTAACACGGAACATTTTTTCCATTATCAAGACTTGTAGTTGAGAGCTAATCATGTCTTAGATTTTCCCAAATTCTATTTAAAAAAATTAGCCTTCATTTTGGTTTACAGATGAAAAAGTTTGCTTTTATATATGCTTCCAAAGATGTTTAACATTTTCTGGGCAGTCAGAATCAAATTTTTAAACTTAACTTTTCCCACGTTTTCATAGAAATCAACAAAACAAGATTCTTTAAATTCTTACATGTCATTGAACACTGAAGAATAAGAAGTGTTAGAGAGATCGGTGCATACCTGGTCTGAGAAACGTTGATCCTAAGTCATTCAAGGAAGAAGGCTTTTTCTTAGGCATAGAATGTACTCCCCGGTCTGCTTCTTAAAACTCCATTTCTTCTTATTTCAGCGACATTCTTATATTTGCCTTTAGAAAATTTAATCCTCTACGATTTAAAAAAAGTTGAATAAACGTAAAATATTTTCTCTAGTCTAGTACTGTGTTAATAGATATGACCTTCGAAGGCTAGATGAAAACAGCTTGTGGGTCGTATACTGTACATCCCTGAAGATATCTGTTTCCAACGAAAGAAGACATCTCGTCATAACAAGTGGGTTTCTATTGTATTTCCAAGTCATTGTACGTTTTGGCATATAATTGACGATTATATTTGTTTCGATTCGTTTTGCTTAATATGTTTGTTAAATTTAGTTTTTAAATTTTATGGATACAATTTTATGTATGGTTGTTTTTGTTAATCCATTCCTCACATTGGTTTAAGATCTAAGGAATCAAAACACATTGCTTCTGTTTGGAGTTTGCGACGCTTTTTGTTTGCTTGTAATTTTATTTGATTTCCAATTTTCCGCTGGCTTTGTTTAGTTTCGATTTTTTCTTTGAGAGAACAGAGTATAATCTGAATTAAAGTCAAATTATTCTACACTTTTATTTCTTTAATAAGGAAATAATTATTTTCTTAGCTTTTCATATGACTCTGTCCTGATCATTAAAAACATTGGCACACGTTTACAGTAGTAAATTATCCTCTACAAAAGTGGACCAATTACAACCTTAAATGTGAAAATCGTAAACAAATTATCACTGAACATTAGGGTTTGCATAATATATATATTGACATTATCATTACTGGTATTTAGATAGCTTTTTTACTGTTGCAGGAGGTACTGACTGGGTATAAAAAATCATATGTACATGAGGTTAATGTAAAATAATCTCAAGGTATTTTGTGTACTGGCACGGTGTCGAGACCTACTTCTTTTTCGGAAAAAAATAGTTCCAAACGCAAAAACAAAACTGAAGTATTTTTTAGCTCTGGAATAATAATCGTATTCTACATAAATACAAAATAAGAAGATAAAACAGACAAAAATAAGAGAGTTGTGATTTTGTGGCATATCCTAACTGATATTTATTTACTTTCATGTCAAAAACTACTGTTCAGATTTGATTTCTTGTTGAATTATGTTCTAAAGTGAGAGCATTTCGTAGAAAAGAGTCAATGTCTACATCGCAGGTTTTTGGTAGCAGCTAATTTAGTAATTTTTATTTCTTTACTTTTTAAAACAACGTCCAAAAAATTCTTCCCAGTGTTGTGATTCATTCATAAAGCATTGACAGGAGAACATTAGCACTTTTTTCTGTTATAACTTTCAGTTCTTTGAAGTACTTCAAATAAAACAACAAATTTGTGAAATTAACACCAATAGAAAAACCACCACCACAATATCCAAACTGAGAACATGAAATTAACATTGCAAAAGCTGTGCAAAACGGCAACATTTGGCTCAGAAATGGACACGACAACATTACTTTGAAGTGATTTGTAGACAAAACTCAGCGAATTTTGACATTAACGCTTCGTCTACCAAGGTACAGATTTATACCTCCAAGTAAGTAAAACATCGAAAAATATTATCGAAATCGTTGCGTACTTAAATACTTGTAAAATTACAAGAATAAGACGTAGGAATGAATTTAGGGACTGATTAATTCCAGAAAATCGTCAACTTCCATAAGCATTTTAAATTACACCCACTGCGGCTGTGGTTCGGAAAACTGATTAAATTGGCTTCCACTAAAGAATATTGAATATTTTCTTGATACGATCCTTTGAGAGATTTCATTCAGTCTCAGTAGGAGGTCCAACTTGTAAGCTTGTTGATACGCAGCGTGGTCTAAGAAAACAAAATTTCCTTCTCTTCAGGGAATACTGATGAGTTGAGGCGAGCCTTGAAGGATGTCCTCTTAACAAATGGCTCTATCTGTTAGCAAAGCGTAAAACACATATCCAACCGGACTGGAAACTTGGCATATCCAGTTCCCTGCTGCGAAGACAAATAAGCTGATTCCTTAAGCAGCCTCAGCGATCTGTCATTTTTTATGCCTGTGGAGGATTTGATACTGTAGGTTAACGTTGGGAAAGATAGCGAATTATGAGAATATACGGAAATGTCCCAATTGACCATTCAATTATTATTGGAATGTCTTGAATAGCTATATTAGTGTCGAGTTTCCGACTTTGAACTAGCTCATTAAAAACTCATTTGAAAAAGAAATAAAAATAAAATTTATTTACTACTCAAAATACTCAGAAAAGTAACTGTAAATCATTAAATCTCACATTACAAAAATACACCTCACAGTCCAAGTAAAAATATCATAAATACTTAGTGATACTATCTCTCACAGCACATGAACTCCATTTCCAATCAATAATTGCAAATGGGACTAGATATTTAACATATTGGTTTGCCAGTTACAAAAAATTACATACTTATTTTTAATTTAATTATATTATCGCTTGTGTGTTTCACTAAGTTTCAGTAAAAATAAGCTTGTGCTTTTATACTACTTTATCATGAATATTAAAGCTTGCATTTTACTCACGTCCTTACATTTATGTCGGATCTTTCCTATGGGGATTGATGTCTTACCATCGCCAATAGCCCATTGCGTTGCTCCAGTGCGACGTTAATTCAGATACCTACCTCCTACATTTATGAGAGGCATTTTCTATCAAGATAAATATAGATGGTCGTAATGCTTCTGCAGCGATACGTGTTTCCTGTACGTATTCGAAAGTAGTTGGCTTGTGTTTCAATTACTGTCTCAGCACTTCGCCAATAAGTATTCCAAAGAATAAATTCCAAATTGATGTATGAAAGTTGATTGGTCAACACTAATTACATTAAAGTCCAAGCGCTGCCAAAGAGGCGCTGGACTACATTTTAAGGTAACCCCAAAATACATCAAGCGAGAGCATTTGTTCAGTAGAGGTGAAATCTTCGCCGACCTTCTGGTTTATTTGCTTTCACTGAAAATCCCTCCCATTGTTTGTTAGAAATATATAACAATATACCAAGAGAAAAGATTTTCTTGTATAAAGCGATTTGATTGGTAACTTTTCGAAGGAGTGCGTGTAGTTTGTTTAATTGAAAAAATATAGTTTAAATTCATTTCATACATTAGAGGGAATTCATCATTGCGTTTTAATATTTAAAAATAGATTTATAGTTTGCAAAACGGAATTATTTATCTCATATGTTCTCGTATAAGAACAATGTTTTTAAATTATCTTGTTTGGATAAAGTAATATACGATGCATGCTCGTTAAATAGTAACATACGGCTACAGTGGTTGAGTTTTTAAATGTCTCAGTTTGCATTAATAATTTATTTAGATATAATACTCTCGTAAACACAGTTTCACCAAGGTTTTTACTTTGTTCGATTCCAGGGCCACCCTGTAAATTATAAATAACAATAAAATATGTGACTCGAAGTGAATTTATGATTGGATTGTTCTTAAACACTGGCTGATTTTGGGCACTGGTGTGGAAGGAAATGAAAGGGCGTACCGAAGATAGGCACTACTGTCCTTCAAAAGCAAAACCACTAATGACTCTTCGTTATGACAAACTTCCAACTGAATTGCAGTTTGTAAAAAATAGGAATTCGACATGTTCAATGAAACTAGGGGGTAGGGCCTGGGAGTACTTTGCTGATTCAAAATCTGCAGTTCCAAGTTTTTCCTTATAGTTCAGCAGTTGCTTTGTTTTGGTATCACTTGACTGGACAGGGTTGCCTCAATTCCCATTTATTTAGCATTGTGTTTGGGAATTCACCTAATTGCGCTTTATGCAATTTGGAAAACCAATGAATGGCGGAAGTTTGGATACGTGTACCGCACTTAATGGTTTTGATTGTATTACTTAGAGATATTTGGGATAAAAAAAGGCTTATGGTTTAATTGTCAAACGACTGGTATTTGTAAATAAATAAATGAATTTAGATTTAATATACATTTTCGTTCGGCAAACAGCAGAATGATTAAATGATTTTAAATGAGGTCGCTTAGCACTCCATTATATTATTTAAATTTTTATGTTTCCGCAACATTGCTAAATTTGTTTTGAATTTTTAGATGTTTTTTTGTAGTACAGATAATATGTTTTGTTACATTTTTTTAGTTCAATTGTTTTACTTATTTAGTTGCTGTTACGAATATTTATAATTATTTACTGTAATGCAAATAAGTCAGGGATAGTTTATTAAAATATCAAAGGGTTTAATCGCCAAATCACTTCCATGCATATTTCCTTATTCTAAAAACCTTCCTTTACATAGAGTGAAGATTCTTACTCAGATTTTACTATAATACTAACCGCCTTATTATTCAAATTAAATATACTTTTGTATAATTACCTTTTTAAAACCACTGCAGTTCTTACCACAAAAATTAATAATTTTCAGAAACGTTATTTACAACACCTTGCTGCATGTATAGAGTTTATGTTGAATGAATCAAATTTCGAAAACATAATGTTTCAGTAAACAAATATCTTATTATTTAATTATTGACAATTATTAATACTGATAATTTTTACGAAATGTTTTTTATTCAGAATGAATACTTGTCATTTTGACAGATACTTTTGAAATGTGTTTTTAATAAATAACTAAAAAAGGGAAATTTGAGGAATAAATGTTTTTGTTTTCTTGTTGAATCATACTCTATGTTTCAGTGGTAATTATATAACGCCACCTTAATGCAAGAATTAGGTAACTCAATTTTTGGTATTCTAGATAAATGGAAAAACAATTTCCACGTCAATGTCTGCTTCATAAATACCTACCTTTTTTATTAGCTGATAGAAAGAACTTTCATGATAAAAAGTTATCTAATTCTTACATTAAATTCTGTATGATCTCAACTAATTTAACTCAAAGTCCCATTTTTCGAGTTCCATTGTTCTTGCAGTCAGGTAACAATATTGTGAATGCATGTGTGTCTGAATATTATGAATGCACGTGTCTTATTCTGAATGAAAACATTGTTTTAATCAATCGATAAATATAGATTCAATTGTTGCTACTATTATCGAATTTAGTATAGTGCTGCGTGAAAATCATTATCATTAATGTTTTCCAGCACAGAATATTACCCCAATTTAAAGCTTAAAAATAGCCGATTCAAAATTCATTACTCATCTGATTTCAACACAATGCCGGAACAATTAGATTTGGAAGCCCACTTAGTCTATGGAACACGGGTCACAATTAAGGTTTTTCCTCGGTAAAGAGTTACTATGGCGAGATCTTCACTCAACATTAATCTTGAAGATTATCCTCCACGATAGAAGTCTACAGAGATTGTATTAATTGTTGGAGAATTTCCTCACCTCTGGCCTTATGGCAGATGATTTACCCTCGAAGACGGTAGATATGGCACGGCAAATTGGTTCTTGGCGCTTCCTCATAAGGAGTTCTTCTCATCTGAACGTGACATGGGTTCTATTTTTTTCTTTCCTCACCTAATTTATAAATCGAAACTTCCTTGGTTTTAAAAATACGCTAATTTAAGTTGGATGAAAAAAAATCTGCGTCAAGGCTTAAGGTTAATTAGTACTTTCCAAACATTTGAATAACCTCTCGACTCTGTTATGTCATTTATTTATGGAAATGAATCATAGGTGAGAGTGTGAGTCAAATGGTTTTAGCCCTGTTGAAGTATATTTATAATGATTTTATTCTGAATGTATCATTTCTTAGTTATTATGTACACTTAAACAAGCAGACCCGTACATAGCATCTGCACTAGATTCTTAATTGCGTTTTTCAGCAACAGTGACGCTATTCACATTTCATACCACTTTAAATCCATTTATAATTAACATAAACATCAATATGAACATTTCATATCTGCAAATGAAATAAAATTAGTCAGAAATATAAAACGACATTTCGTGTATTTGTGCTGGTATTAGTTCTTATTTCCAATAATTGCATGTCAAGAAGTTCACATTTCAGTCATGTTACCATAGTCAACTTCTTAACGTCCGATTCAATTGCATCCCATTCACTTGTTCAAAGATGATTAGGTAATTTTGATGTCTAAACGTATTTCTCCGCGTTCTCTCATTTTCTTTTGTGTCCTGATTTCTATTCTCTAGCTTTGCCATTGACCTCTGTCATAAGACAGCTGAACAACTTCATTAGAGCAGTGAGGTCTCCGTGTGGTTTTAGCAATATCATGCAGCTCCATAGCACAAACCGAGCATATTTATACTTAGCGGTAAATGCATTGAGTTGTTTTTAATTTTAATTTAAAAATGAATTTAAATTGTGCTGTCGATACTATATTCATCACAAATAAAGGCGTAATCAATTAGGAAACTTATCATTAGAGGAAAAATATGAAAAAAGAACAGGGAGAAATTAATTTAGAAGGCAAAACGTTTGTGCATCCAGTGCGATAATAATGTTAATATCGATACGTAATTGATACGAATTTTTCGTAGCCTGCTGCTGGATTTAAAACAATTGTTCAAAAATTGCATGAAATGCTACTACAATGAGGAAGCACTTCCATGTAGACTGGATCATACTCGTGTTTTAATACATTTGTTTTAGCTAATCGGAAATTCTGAAAAATAAAAATAGATAAAAAATCATCAGCAACATGTTAAAGAATACAAAGAATTTGCAAAGGTTTTTACCTCCATAGCTTCCTCCTAGAAACGGGTTACTGTTTCTGGATATATGGTCAGACTGTTCACCCCATACCAAAATTTACAGACCATCCTGCAAGTAGTAAATATGTAATTGATAAGCTTTCTACATTTATAGAATTATCTATACAGTAGAGTCTCGTTTATCCGACATAAACGGGCCGGCAGAACGTCGGATAAGCGTAAATGTCGGATAACAGGGAGGCATTAAGAAAAAAGCCTAATAAACGTGAAACTACGTTATAATTTTACAAATTAAGCACTTAACCATCACGCTTTAAGGCAAATCAACAGAAAAAAACAATTCAATACACGATAACGTTATATAGTAATTTATTTAAAAATTAGCACCAAAACATCGTACTGTATGGAAACGCATTGAAGTTGTATTGAAGTTAAAGTTAAAAATTGACTACAAATAAATATAGAATTGCATAGAATGAACTTTCAGTAACAGAAATGTCGGAAGTTAAATCCGAAAAGAGTTCAGTCCTGTGCTGATTTAAAAAAAAATTGTGATCCTAGTCTGCTTTCCCCACGATTGCCGTTTCTTCGCTGCCAAGTCTCGTCATCTTTGCAGAATCATTATGTCGATCCCCATAGATTCTTGTTGCTCAACGTATTTCATCGCGGTTTCTAAAGCCTTAACTCCATTGTTATGTTAGATTCTGAGAGGCTCAACAGTTGATGCTTGATCATCAATTTCGTTGCCATCGCTATTGACAAGAGTTGCGTTAAAATGTCTCACGCTCGCAAACAAGCGGCACACTTTTCTTGTCGCCGATTTATGCAGGTCTTTGGAGGCGTCGGATAAGACGGAATGTCGGATGAGCGAAGGTCGGTTAAACGAGACTCTACTGTATATGGATTTCACTCACGCACATTGTACAGAAACTGACGTTATTTTTTTACTGTCGAATGGCAACAGCGGATATAAGCAATATAAAACACACCATTACGATATTCAGTCTCAGCTTAGTTTAAATATGCTTGATTTGAGTTATAGAGCTGAATAATATTGATAAAACTAATACGGAAGTTATCGCCACTCTAATGAAATTCTTCAGCAATCTGAAAAAAATGAGAAATCTGGAAGATAGATATCAAATCAGAAAAAATATGAGCGAAAATAGGTTTAGCGTCAAAACATCGAATCACCTTTGAATGGGATGCAATTGAAATAGACGTCCAGAATGTAATTGTGGCAACTTGACTGAGGCGTGCTTTTTTCCAGACAATTTTATTGAAAATAAGAATTAACACCATTAAAGGTAAACGAAAAGCTGTTACATACATATTTGGACAATTTAATTTCATTTAGAGGTATGAAATACATATTTGGACAATTTAATTTCATTTAGAGGTATGAAATACATATATGTGAATTTGGATGATTCATTATAAATGGATTCAAATAAGATACGAAATGTGAGCAACGACACTTTGCCATCAAGATATAAGCAGTTAAGATAGCTTAGTGCAGATGCTATTCGCGAGTGTGCTAGTAATAGTTAAATTGACGCCCTCTTCAGTAAAATAGCTGTTAAATGGTTTGATCCTAAGGATCATTGATAGCGAGCAAGGCGAGAATGCTCGTGCATCGAGGTTGCTCAGCAATCTCGATGCGATTAGCGAGCTAACAAAACATACTCGAGGACTTTAAGTTTTACTTTTCAAATTGAGCGTTTACTGTAAATTTGGTAAGTAGCTAAAGAGTAGATTGTTAAATTAACAAAGTAAACTAAAAAGATCGAAAGATTAACGATTACAATGTAGCAAAACATGACGTTGCTCTCGAAAAAGTGGAAAATTACTATATTCTAGCATATAATCACCAAAAAACTATGTCAGTATTTGTAATTAAGAAATGAAATAGACTTTGTACTTATGAAAATACATGGCATAGGAAACGCTATGGCTAAAGGTAAATGGGATGATCCAAAGCTAACAAATGCTGTTTATTTTCAGAAGCTGATGAAGTGTTCGTGACTCACGTAATGGCTTACATTTCAACAATGTTTTAAGTTCTGCTTCGGTAATTGTTTTAAAAATAAAGCTAGAAAGCTGCTTACTTTTCAGTGAGAAAGGAGAAGCACGATCAAGTTAAACATATTATTTATAATTAAAAACAATGTATATTAAAACAATAGATGTTTTTGAGGAAAGAAGCAGAATTCAATTGAAATCAGTGATGAGAGGCAATGGAATGATAGACAAAATAGAAGCAAAAAGTGTCTTTGGAATTTTTTCATGTAGAAACAAACTTGCGTATTCTTTTGATAACGATACATACATTTCGAAATTTTAAATAGGCAGTGAATAATTTCTTTAAATTAAGTTTTTAAAAACTGGTAAATACAATTAAAAATGCCAGTGAAAGTTCGTACGTATGCTGCCTTTGAGATGTGGGTATAAATGTTAATTTTATGTACACTTTAAACGATTATTGATTGATTGTATGGACATTTGATCGTAGGTCAAACCTTATATACTCTCTCGTTGAGATTGTTCTTGTCATAAACATATTCAGGTATGATTTTACATAATTTCATTGAAAGAAAAACCTCATAGGGTTTTCTTAAGTACATTTCATCTAACTCATTAATAAGGGAAAACAAATAATTTTCAATCGCTAAATATTTCACGTATATATATTCTTTGAAATGTAATGCGACTCATATGCAGTATTGTTTGAAAAATCCGATAAGTGTTTATTTATTCTTACCTATGAGTAGTTTACCCCTATCCGAAATCTACACTCCGGTCCTTTGTACAGACTAGATGGTGGGTTACTCACGAATTACAAATGACTCCAAATACTCAAGCAATAATTAACTTGCGAAAATGTGAAACTGTTTCACTTCTTTCCTTTAGCACACTTATTGCTCAGCTTTATTATTATAAAAACAATGAAAATGTTTGTAACTTAAATTTAGAAAATGCCCTTCTTGCACTACACATCTCCCAGTTCCTGATGCCATAATGCGGGTGACATCCCTTATGTTCGGGCCTTAAGCTTCACAATTGTCAGAGAAAACTTTCAGTGGTCAGTAAATAATTTGGCGGAGGAGGTATACACTATTCCATTTGCATCTTAACATCAATAACAAGTTTATGGATATTGTTCATTAAATGCCGTGAAATCAACCGCTTGCGAGATATATTTAATAATCTTGGCAACGGTCGATTTCACTGTACTTAGCTGTCTCAATTGTACTTAGGTTATTTTTACACCACTTATTGCTAAGCTTTATTATTATAAATACAATTGAAACTTTAAAATTTAGAAAAAGTACACCTTACCTTGATTCTTGGTGGTACAGGAGACTTCCCCCTTAAATTGGGGTCATGAGTTTCACATTTTTCAGAGAAAGCTCTTGTTGGTCAGTAAAGAATTTGGAGGTATATCTCATTTGCATCTTAACATCGTATGTGAGCTGTTTATGTATATTACCCATCCATTAAATATACTTCTCAAGCGGTTGATTTCACTACATAATTGTACTTGCGTTATTTTTGCACACTTATTGCTGCTCAGCTTTATTATTATAAATATAATTAAAATAATTGTAATTTTCGAATTTACAGAATGTACTATACATTTCCCGTACCCTGATAACATAATGGTACAAACGACCTCCCCCTTATGTTGGGGTCTGAATTTTACATTTTTCAGAGAAAGCTTTCGTTGGTCAGAGAAGAATCTGGCGGAGGAGGCATATCTCATTTGCATCTAAACATCGTGAACGAGAAGTTTATGGATATTGCCCAGTAAATGTACCTCGCAAACAGTTCATTTGACTACACAATTGTACCTAGGTTACACAAGAGTCAAAACGACTCAGATAAATCCATCAACTTTGGGCGGTCTACCCAGCCGTTTCCAAAAAGCCGTGGGTGGTACGGTTTTTACGACGTACCATCTTTGCTTTTCTGTTTGCGAGTGAAAGATCATCCTGACAATGGTGTGTCTGTCAGCCGAGCCACTTGGACGAAGCACAAAACGGCTACACCCGCCTACGTCACCAAATTTGTTCAACCTGCTCCAAAACGATGTAATCTGAGCCATAAATTCCGAGACGACACTTTGAATGTCTCTTACCATTTCGTCTCCCGTTTTATGAAGCGCTTGCAATTATCGCTGTGGGAAAGAATTGAGGCCGGGGCAAGGAATTATGGCCTGAACTGATTAGCATTTGGGTCCCCCTTTTTTGATATCTTCCGCGAGGTAATTTGGATCCCTTCGATCTGAGACGACTGTAAACCGGCCCACGTGATTAGTGATGATGGGTGCGGGATGGCCCCCATTGTCTTGGTCAACAGTACAGCACGTAGTGGCTGAGGTCATTTACGTGGAAATTGAGTACACCTCGAGGAGGTAGTGAACGCTTTTGGCTAAACACGTGCCGGGAGAGGCAATTAATTTTATTTTTGTTCTGTTAAATGTGATTTCGACGGACTTGCTTATGTCCATCAATTTTTATTGCGAGCAGTAAAATATTATCTTGGTATGCTGAAATTTGTTTGTGATGGAATGCGAAATTGCGAAATAATTAGAGTCGATCGGGTGTGTTTTAATAGTTGTTTTACTGCAGATAGTTGGAATGGGAAGACTGTTGACCGCTGTGTTGTTTTTTCGGAATTTACACATGCAGTAGTTGAAACCTCAAGGGACTGTTCCGTTAATTGTTTTACGGAATCATCTTATCAGTGTAGTGATTCAGGAAGAATGATTTGTGAAATTTCATACAATTTTTGAAACATCTGCATCCATAAAGACAATGTACGTGACATACTCATCCATGATTCTAACTTAGAGAAGAACGATTTCTGAACAGGTGTTTAACAGGACATTTTAATAGTTTTATATCTTTGATAGCATATCTACTTTCGAATGATAATTTGGAGACCTTTCATTATTGAGAAAGAGGGTTTTATCAGTATACTTTCTATCTTAAGGAGAAAAGAAAGAAATTTGTTCAATACAGAAACGACACTAATGAAAACTTTTAAAAATTTTGTCTTTAATGTTCCCAGTAAAAATTTGGTGTCCCCAAGTTTCAAGACAACCTGCAAACTTTCAATTTACAAAATACATTTTAAACTTATTTTCAGTGCCAGGATTATTGGGTTTGTTAATTGGGTTTTATTGGCACAAAATACAGGTTCATCGATTTATTTCTGCAGTGTAATTATTGGGCTAAATGTATTGGATTACATTGGAACAAAAGCCAGATTTGGCAATGCCTTCTCGTAGGATGTATTGGAATGAAATATTTTAATGTTTTCCTCACAAGTTAGAAAATATCACATTGATCATTCCTGAAATAATCGATTCAGTTACACAATAGCTATTTAAAAAGTTTCAAACTACTGTGGTAGTTAGTTAATTAACGTCGCACTGGAGCAACACAACGGGCTATTAAAAACTGCTTTGTGGTAAAGTATTGTATTGCGATCAGATTAAAACGCATTAGAAACATTTATTATCTCTCATAAATTCCTTTGTTACGAACGCAATATATGAAACATATTTCTGTACTATTGAATGCCGTAAAGGACATCATATCGGTGAGATTTTCACTTGAATATAAAACTGTAAAAGTAATCAGTATCAAATGGAAAGAAAGGCAAAATAAAAAAAATGATTGAAATTTTAAACTTGTATAATTTGTAAATATACAAGTGAAAAATTCAATTTTCAAACATTATGAAGTGAAAAATCAATTTTATATGTTATTTAAATTAAGTTTTCATACGGCAATTGTCTTAAAATAAATTTTAATCGTCACGCAAGCTCTTCGAACGGTATTTAGTTATTTAGCTAAAGATGGTAATAACTATTCAGTTTATTACACATAAGATCGTTTATTTGAAGCCACAGGTCTTAAAGTGATATGCGACTTCTTCCTTAAAAAGAGAAAAACATTTAGAAAAGAGGAAAGAAAAAAAAACAGTGCAGTGCTAGTTAAAGTCAAATAAAGACATTTTTTTCTTCCATGACAAATGAATCTGGACTTAGTATGCAACAAGTTGCTCATTTTTATGTCTATTTATTTTCCGGGAAAAGATTTCCGTTTTATCCTTTTAGTAATGTATTTTTATTTCCATCTTTCAAGTCCATATTCAAAGCAACAAGGTACACCACTACATCATTGAAAGTATTAAACACCTTTCTTTTTATATTATTATACAAGAATATAAATAAAATTGGAATTTTATGTCAACTAATATGTGAAAGCTCATGTTAAAATGTTCTTATTCACTAACACTAGACTTTTAGGAAACTACTTCAAGAGAATTACGCTCAGGAGATTATGATTAGGAATTCAGTTACAATTTAGATGCCTTCTTTTGCGTTGGCAAGATATAAGGCGCAAATAAAAGTTATTTGTAAAGGTATAAGATACTTCTATCTCTCACAACAAAGCGGTATATAAAAAGCGGTTGCCTCAAGATTTATATAGGAATGTTCAAATTTTGAATTCAAAATTACTTAAAATTCTAAAAGTATCTGAGCAAATTCATCCAATTTTGTAAATTTAATATTTATTTTTAAATTTAATACTAAAAGTTTTTGTAAGAGAAAGAAAAGAACATGAAGCAAATCTATTCTTTGTTAGTTAAACAGAGATTTTTTATTTGTAATCTTTATAAACCGAAATACTAATTTGTAAATGTACAGAATGGTTAATGAGAGGTATATGAAATTAACGAATGGGGGTATTAGCTGAAAAGAAAACGGATTGAAAGGTATCTACAAAAGTTTATGTAGAAGCTTTAAGTAACATATACAGCATTTATTACCAAAACGTCTTGCATTTTATTGCTATATATCTCGATTTTGTTGTATACTTACTTTCTAAGGCTTTTAGAAGTTTTGAATGATTGGTTGGTATATATGGCACTGAGTGAAGCTTTGAATGTCGTTAAAAATTAAATGTGAACTTTGTTCATATTAACGTACTAAAACAGATAAATCATTTAATTATGTCAGACTATTTCATCAGGGAAATCTTAGACCCAAAATCGAAATAAATTCTGGACATCTCAGTTGAACTCGTAGAGAGATTAAACCTCCAAGTGGTTTTGACGAGATATCTTGTACATTAAAATATAACCAATTCTGATAATGCCAAGATATCTCGTCATCAAGATATTGCTGATTATTTTGATGATGACGAGATCAAGATCTGGTCAGTTTTCTTCCAATTACGAGATATCTCGTCCATCATAACGATCTGGTTAGCTTTCCAAATGACGAGATACCCCGTCGAGACAATCACCAGAAGGGTTAAGAAAACCTTTTCTAGGTTAAATCTCAAGTATAATTTTTATATATCTTTGATAGAGTTTTGTGAGAACGGTTCTATGGTATTTTATTTTTAATTTAGTGCCTTATAATCGATAGATAGGAAAAACATTTTTTAGAGTGCAGTTCATTTGAAATTAAAATTAGAAGAAAAAATGGCTGGTGTTTTGTATTTTTAAAACGTCACTTTGATGCAATTTTTTTATCTTGAGGTCATTCTATTACGCCTAATGCCTATTAAACTCATTTGTGAAATAAAATGTTTATCAAACATCGAATTTTGAAATAACTGGTAAATGTCCTTTTTCAATAATTGCATAACTCATTGTTAAAAGAATTAGAATAATCATGGGAACACCCATTTTTATAACGAGTTTTAAAACTGTTAATAAAATAAGAACATTTCAATTGAATTATTGTTTTCATTTAAGACACATTTAAAATTTTCTCTTTTGTTTTCAATCTCGTTAAATTTCTTAATTAACTAAAATTTTCCTTAGTTTATGTTTACATATATAAGGAAACTGTTTTTTTCTTAACGAGCTTCGTTTATGTTTGCTTAAACAAGTATGATCAAACAATATGATAATAATTTTTGTATAATTTCTTCAGCGTTCCGTTAAAGCATAGCTTTTCTTTCTTTTATTAATTGTAAATCCGAAGAAAACGTGTCTTTAAAATTTTACTGGCATTAATATTTTATTGTTCTCTTGAATTATATCTTAAACAAAAGACAAGTGAAAAACTTCTACCATAAGTCGAACGACATCACGAATCTAACCTTTAAATACATAACCTACTAACCTAATTGAACCTATCTAAATACATTAAAACAAAACCATTCATCATCTTTTTCAAAATATATTTTTGAAAATTTCTAACCGCCAATCGAAATTTCATCACAGATTGAAAGTAGCCGCGCTCTGATATGTCTACGAGCTCTTAAGAAATAAATCCTCGAAACGAAAGACGACAGTGACATCAGCAACAAAAAGCTCACACTACAAAAGACCGATGCGAAAAACGAGAAGACACATCGTTTCGCTTCTTGTTATTTGACTGATCAGACATCTTATGTGGCAAAGTAACCAGAAACGACCCCGCTACTGTTTACTCTGCTACCAGCAATATCCACTTATAACTGCTCGAAAGGTCACGGATGGCATTGTTCTCACATAGTTGTCGCGACAGGTATTCCAGGAGTGCTCTCTCACTTCTCGCTGTTGATGCCGAAGTTTGCGGACACTTGTGAGCATGAAAGGTCACGACCCAAATTAATCAAGCGGAGGATTGTATTTCCTTCCGATTCCACGCCATCCGGTGAAAAGTGTCAAGTGGAGCAAACTGCTTGGCGGTGATGAGGTTTCTGTTAAACTGTTGCGAGAACGCATATTTTAGAATGGAAGATGAAGATGGCGCAATTTGATCGAAGAGGTTTTGACCCGCATTCAATTGTTCTTGCACAGGGATTGAGAACTTTAAAAAGAGTCTTGTCATCGGATTTGTTGTGTTGTACTTATCGTGCTTAAATAGGTACTCTAAACTCCCCGATGCCTTGACCCAAGTTGTTTCTGCTCTCTGATGAATCTTGGGCTTCAAGGATGGCAAAACCTATCGCATTCGTACTAAAGTGAAACGAAAATAAATTAAAAACACGCAGCACGGCAACTAATAACTTTTAGTACATACGTCATATTTATGGCAGCATATAAGGTTGGGATATTTGGAAGGGTTAAGTTAAAGGAGCGTTTAGTATATAGTGAAAATGTTCTAGGTAAACTAAAGCCAAGTTCTGATAAACCCCACCATTGCCCGAGCTGCTAACACCCTGACTCTTAAAAAACTGGTAGACTGAAGTGCTTGGTTATGATTTCGAATTTCGCATCTGCCGAATCCGGGTTGGCTGCTTGAAGTTTTTGGCTTCTTCAAGACTTCCTTTATTAAATACGGATCAGCTTTCCCAAAGGCATGTTATCCCACAGTTCACGGTGAGTGCGATATGACAGCATATGCGATATATCGTGGTGCGCCGGGGTTACGCAGAGATTGTCTCGTTTTCGCCAATTAGTGATTCGATGGTATGCGATCCATAAGCATTGGAAAAATTATGTTGTTGCTAATGCTCTAGATAAAGATGGGACATACCATGGGCTTTTCTCCTTAAAACGATCCTAAATATTAGATATACGCCAAATACATTAAATTAACTCTCCAAATTGTTTCGACGAGATATCTCGTTCATCAAGATCTGACCAATTTTTATAATGACGAGATATCTCGTCTTTAAGATATTGCGAATTTTTTTATGATGACGAAGTCAAGATCTGGTTAGTTTTTCTAATGACGGGATATCTCGTTCATCAATATCTGTTCAGTTTTGCTAATGACGAGACAACCACCAGGAAGGTAAGATGATATGTCTTCACCCATATAGATTTTTCCCCAAAATGTTTTTTTAACATCTATTTAAGGTAAAATAAGAATCTCCGATTTTATAGAAATCACAAACTGGGCTTCAGATAGATTTTTGTTGCTTGGATGCAAACTGGAAAGATTTGTCTAATAGAAAAAAAAATCATTCTGAATACCTTTTTAGGTATAAATTTGTTGACAGTTTAAAAACTAATTGGTAAGTTACAAAAGTTTCAGGTGATATGCAATTTTTACAATTTTTGATATTATTCGAACTTAATTACTTTTGAAAATACCTGATATTTTATTTCACAATTTAAAAGAATTCTGGAAAACCTGAATTGTTTTCTTTTTGAGGTACTGTTACCCGATTCTAAATATGAATGTGATATTGAATACAGAAAACGAAACAGGCCTAAAGTTTTTCACAAGCTTGGAAACAAACCTTTTCAAACTTATAAAACATGGATTTTTAAACGTGTTTCGCATTTTATAAATATAAGACACATTCACTTACCAAATCTGAATATATTGTAACTCAAACCTGAATTTTAATATTCTATGAATGTACAGGTTGAGATTTAAAATTAATTTTAGGCGATTAACAACTATTTTATACCTTATTCCTTTTTTGATTCTATTTATTGTAAGATTTTTTAGATCAAGGAGTTAAAGTTTAATCATGTATTGTTTATTTTATGACCTTGTACCGGTTATTTTCTGTTTATGAAATTTTTTAGGTCACGACTTGTGTGATTGGAGCATCTTTTCTTTTTTTTTTTGGACTTTGCTCTATGAAATTATACTACTCAACCTGCGCCAAATTGGAAAATGTAATGTTTTTACTTAATTCTCAAAAAAGCAGCGTGCAAATTTTAGTCATTTCCATCTTGAATAATAAAAACTTAAAAAATACTTGCATCTTTTCGGGATTATCTTCTGCTGGGGTATATATTAATTACATGTAATTAATATAAGTGGCGATTTTCTCTCAACCTATTTCTTCCTATACCAAAAGTGGTTAACAGTGTAACTTCTTTTTCTACTAAGAAATCTCTTCGATCAAATTCTACATGACAGGGCCAATCCCTTTCACTTACGTTCTGATCTCAATTACGTATTCATGTCCCATCCAAGAGATTAGTTATTATGAAGAAGGCTTTTGAGCTATCTAATTTTTACCTCATATATTGCATTCTTAATGTTATGTGAAACTTTGATTAACTGGTGGTAGTTTGTTTTAGATGAGATATTTAGGACGCGTTTGTAATGAAACGCTTGCTGTCATTTTGACCGATAAAAAATTACCAGTTTGTGCAGTCACGGACAAATTATATTTCTTTACGACATAAATTAAAAATCCTCATTTTTTGCTCCCTGTTTAAAGTATTTCTATGAGAGGAATTTTCAGTGCAAACAAACCAGACGGGATGCGAATATTTTATTTCATCTACCCAAATGCTCTTACATGATTCATATTGAAGTTACTTTAAAATGCAGTTTGTCGCCATTATAGCAACGTTTGGCTTCTAATCTAATTAACCAATTAACTATCAGGATATAAATTCGGAATTCTTTCTTTGGAATTTCTATTGGTGACGAGCTGAAATCGTATTCGAAAAACAAGCCAAGTTGCGTCACGTCCGGAATACGTACAGGAAGTACGTTCCACAAGAACACTACTACATCTAGCTTGGCAAAAAATGCCTCTCAGAGCCTGATAAGTATGTGCTGTAAAGTATCAAAACTTTAAGAATCATCTAGAAATTGTGGTCTTGACCTGAATTTAAGTGACTTATTTTGAATAATTTATTTTGTAGTAGAACTTATCCTTGTAATCTCATGAAAACTGAATAAATAAAATTTATGTATTTGTTTAATCGATTAAGATGTAGGGTGAGGATGATTTTTCGGAAAATAACATCTAGGAAGTCATTAATATCGTCTCATTTATCCAATACTTGATATTTTAAAATACTCTATCTATATAAATAAATTTGGAGTGTGTGCTTATACATTTAATGCTTTCACCCCATTTCAAATTGTTTAGTCGTTTCGGTTCATTTTAATACAAAATCAGTGGTTTCCTCTTTGGCGTCTGTTTATCTGTCTGTATGTCTGTGATCACACTATGTCCAAACAGCTGGATATATTTTCATGAAACTTTATATACTTTAAGTACTTACAATAACTTACTGACTAAATATAACAGCTTTTGTCTTCTTGCATTTGTATGTTTGTGAGTGTATCACATCAAACGATTTATAAAATGTTTAAAATCAATATTTTTAAAACCTAAACCATACGAAACATTACTTTACCCTTTTAAAAAAACATTTTACTTTATTTATTGAATTATTTTGGCAATAATTTATTTAAACAAAACAAAGACAGTACAATGAAAATTTTGAGATGACATGTAGGAGATTCTCTTGAAATTTTAATTTTGAACAGTGATTCGGCACCCGTGTTATCAAATTGAAGGATAGACAATTTGTAATTTGAAATTGAATGATTCTTACTTTTATTTAGTTTTACAAACTCAATAATCCTTTAAAACTACTTAACCACAAAATCAAACCATTTAGGCAGTCAGAAAAAGTAGTTATATACTTATGAATAGAAATAAATGGAACGCTTTGGCAAGAGAGAATATTCTGATATTTAAATCGATCTCAAATAGATCAATCTGCCGAACAAGAAAAATTTGAGACTATCTGAATTGAACTCAATCTCAAACACAATACACATCACTTATCCTTAAAGTGATTTACTAACATTTTTTCTGTTGACATTACGAGCAACTTGTGTGGCCAGAAACGACGATCAGAAACAATTCAGATCATTTTTCTCAATCTGAATCTCGCAATCTCGATCGATGACTTCCTAACTATCCCTTCCAGTGTTCAGAGATACGTTTGTTTTACATTATCTCCGAACCATCTGCGCAACCATGTTAAGCCGAGAATGGTGAGACTTCGTCACTTCGTTCAGGCAGGTGCATTTAACTTCCTCCTTTACATGTCCGGCATTGTTTCAAAGAACTTAACAATGTCTTTCTTTCGGTCCCGATTGAGAGTTTTCGGTTTTTGATGACCGGGACTGGCCGATGTGCTTCCGCGCATTGATCTCATTGTCACTTGCCTCTTTTCCCAGTTCATTTTTCAACTTGAAGAGAGCGTTTCTTAATCTCCTCGGAACTGGAGTTTGAAACGTTTAATTAGAGAGTGGACTTCAAGTTCCATTGTATGTGAAAAGAAGCGAGGGAGACATAATGGACCGTTTGAGGGTGGACGGGGTTCACTAAAAATACGTTCACCTCAATGAGTGAATGGATTTTTAGTGTTTCAGAAACTGCAAAAAGGTACTAGAAAATAGCGAAAGAGCACTGATCAACTAAGAAAAATAAGAAACGACATTAAATTTAACCCCTAAATATATAACATTCACCACAGATAAGTCCCTTAACATTCCAGTGTAACTACTCTTTTTCTCCTCTTTTCATTGGCTAGTCTGTTCCATTGCTATAGCGTTTGGCCCACAATGCATATTGTTACCACTTTCATCTTTTGAACTTTCCCACCTCGCAAGTCATGGCTTCAAACAGGCCCGCTCAATCAAGTTCTTTGTTTCTTCTTCCCTTTCTGATGGACAATTAATTCCACCACAACACTTAATATGCATTGTATGTGAAGAAAGCCGAGGACGGTTTGAGGTTTCTAATTTTGACTGAAACGAGTACCTGTCAGTACAATACATTTTCTTCTCTAAAACACTTGGTGCTTTGAATTCGTCATCCGTAGTACCTTGAACTGACTTAGGTAATGTCGAATTGTTTCTAGGGCTTCAAGAATTTTTTTAAAAGGTGGTGAAAGAATTTTCTCATTTTTATTTTCATCTCTCTCAGTTTTACGCTTCTCTTCTAAAAATTCCAGTTAAATCTCTTATGGTGACTTGAAAATATGCTGCAACGTTGTTATCGATATCGATCTGGTCATTTATGTCAGGAATAGGACATCCACTTTCATTTAAGATTTCAAATAAATTCAATAATGGTTCAGGATCAGAGCCCTCGTTTTGGAATTCATTTTGTTCAACAACAGACACAAACCTTGCGTGTTTTAGGATCTTTCCACAGTGACCGTGTTATTTGAGGTAGCATTTGAATTCGCAACGAGTAATAATGGTATAATTACATTTGCTGTTTATGAGAGCTAGATGTGAGTGAAGAAAATCGCCGACATATCGGGAGTGACGACTGATCGAGGTTTTATTATATATACAACTACTGTGTTTTTAAACCATTGCCTTATTCACCGTTCCAGCAAGTTTTCGTGACCATTGAAAACTATAGCATGAAGATACACTTTTGTTGATTAAAATGAATATGTTTAAAATAATCAGTTATCCAATCTTAAATGTTCACGAGGAAATTAAAATACAATATGAATCATAAAATTGTAATACTTTAAAAATAAGCTTTCATTGTATTATAAAAACTACGTATTTATTTAAAAAGGATTTTTATGATGCATAAATAATTGTTCAGTGTCAAATCAAACAGTTTTCGAAACTATAAACCATCTATTATGTTTCTCTTTTTTGAAGAAAGAAACCTAGTAGAATTTTAGATAACCTTGAATTTCGATCTCAAATATAGTTTTGAAATATTTAACTTAAAGCTGGCAAAACCACACAAAAATACACATACAGATCTTAAAAGCATTACACTACGATTCAACAACATCGCCTGCACAGGTTCGATTCCTGTCAGGTGCATTCCTCCCAGGGTGTATTTCTCTCTTTTGTATCAGTAAAAGCTTACGTATGTGTGTGTATCTATTACTATATATTGTATTGCTCTATTCTGATGGGAAAATCAGAATAGAGCGTTTATTCAAATTTACTATTTCTATTTAAAATACATTTGTTTTCCAACATTTTAAGAGTATTCGAAGAAACAATGCTATCATTAAAAAACCTTTAAATTTTATAATGTACGTTCATTCTGTCCTAGCTCAGGTGTCGAACTCGTCATCTGACAGTGGTTCAAAATTACGAAGTATTGTCTTCGGATCTTTTCGGGGTTGATCCCGAACCATCGTCAATAGCCCGTTGCGTTGCTCCCGTGTGATGTAAATTCAACTATCTACCTACCTTTTATAAACTATCTTGAATTTAAAACATCTTGTTTGTCATTGACCGTCCTAAAAATGAACGGAATCATTAGAAACAATGTGCCAAAGTCAGGTTGGAAGTTGGAAGTTTTTTGGTTTCTTCAAAATGAAACGAAATGCTAGCCAACTTCCTCAAAGTCCTCCAGGAAGGCGTCTCTTTCCCCCTTACTTCACGGTGGGTTAAATGTGACAGCACTGCCATGGTGTCTTGGGTTAATACTGAAACTGTCACGTTCTCGTCAACTGAATGCTTGAAGGATTACACGTCCATGGAAGAAAAGAAAATAATTCTAATAAGAATATAAGTTCCTGCAAATTCCATAATACATATTCAGTTATACACTTTTAATGCCCCTCTTTAATTTAAAAAATGCGTTGTTTTTCTTTTACAAACATCCTAAAATCAAATGGAATCAAGTGAAAAATCCTTGCAAATTGCACAATATAGTCTTATAAACTTTAAAACTCTTATAACTACACGCCTGTTTTGCTTTCTGAGCAGGTCATGTTTTTTTATCTTATTTTCATTCAAACTTGAGACATCGACCCAACCATAATTGATTCCGGTACATCATATTGAAGTCGGAAGAAATTCCGAATGCATATAGAGTAATGATAAGCGACATGTGCCTTTATGAAACAAATCCTAACGATTGACTGTCAAGTTTAAATAAATTTGAATAGGCATTGAATTCGATGGACCTCGATGTCTTCGGATGCGGTCACAGATCAGCGAGTATCTATTCACATAAATAATCACTTCCGTTTATTTTACGAGAATAATCGCTCGATAGGATCACCCAGTGGGAGAAAAAAAATAAAAAGTATCGAAGGCTCAGGGAGAAAATCGAATTCTTAAAGAGATGACCCGAAGTGAACAATGGAGCGCAACATCGATGGTTCGATCACCGTCCGATCGTGATCGAAACATCAGCATAATGCAATTGCATTAGTGTCGCCAGGGACGCGTGCGGGTTTGAAAAATGTCGAAAAACACACGCTTTATGACCCTAATACATAATTTCCTCTCACGAGATCTATTTCATTTGTTATGCCACGGAGAAAGAAATGCATCCCATCTGAATGTGGTTGAAAAACACTTTGGAGTCATTTAGGAACCTTACCCGGATGGGTGAAGTGTTGTGGAAACCACGATTTGGGTGGACAGCTGTGTCGATTCATTGATTCATCTACCGCATTAATCATCTGAGTTTGCAACATAGTTTCAAGAAGATGATATTTCATAGGTCGATGTGTATAACAGATGGTTTTAGGCTCGAGTTGTGGGTGAAAGGGAATGCATAGTTACAAGTGAAACAGTTGCCAAAAATTATATTAAGCCGATAGTTTTGTCTTTATGGTAAAAGGTTGTTAAAATGCTGTGTTTAAGAGTATCTGATGTGTCAAAACGGGCTTGAAAACAGAACACATTCAATCGACAGTTGTTTTAGTTACCCTATTACTACTATCTAGTGTTTGTTAACTGTTAGATACTTGATTCATCTGCGGCATTAATCATCTGTGTTTGCAACATAGTTTCGAGAAGATATTTCATAGGTCGTGAGTGTAACAGATAGTTTTCGGCTCAAGCTGGGAGTGAAAGGAAATGCAGAGTTGCAAGTGAAATAGACTGTTGCAAAATATCGTATTAGACCGAAAGTTTGGTCTCTGATTAATGGTTTTTAACCCTGCTGGTGGTTGTCTCTACGAGGTGTCTTGTCATTAGCAGAAGTGTCGAGATCTTGATAGACGAGATATCTCGTTATTAGAAGAAAGGCGACAAGATTTTGATCTTGTCATTATCAAAAAATCGGTAGTGTCTTGATGGCAAGATATCTTGTTATTAGCAAATTGGCCAGATCTTGATGGATGAGATATCTCGGCGGAACCACTTTGAGGGTTAAAATACTGCGTATAACAGCATGCGATGCCTCGAAACGGGCTTCAAAAAAGAGCACATGCAATCAACAGTTGGTTTAGTTTCCTTACTACTACTATCTAGTGTTTGTTTACTGTTAGATATCTGATTCATCTGCGACATTAATAATCTGTTTACAACATGGCTTCAAGAAAATGGCATTTCATTGGTTGGTGTATGTAAGAGAGGATTTTTAGCTCGAGCTGTGTGTGAAAGGGACAGTTAAGCATTTTGTTAGTAAAATTCATATTTTCAATTCGATGCAGAAATTTTTAGAGAATGTAAGCTTTACTTTAGTGTGTTCTCGGCTTCTTATTTTCTTCTATGGGGCATGCCTCTTTAAAAAGAAAATAAGGTTAAACTGTGTTAGTATGTTTTAGTGTTAAAAAGTTCAATTGTATTAGTATTTTTGTCATATAGAGGAAGTTTTCGTTGAAATAATTATTAATTTGCCTCACAAATTAAGAAAATTAAGTTGAATTTATTTTAATCTATGTGTTTTCATGGGTTCAGAAGAGTTTCATACTAGTTCAGTTTCATACTAGTTAGTAGAACGAAGAACACTACCAAAGTTATAGAGTAAACTATAGTTTTTGTATTCCATTTTTTGTTTGATACACTTCTTTGTAAAAGATTTAGGAAAGCATTTTTTAAAGAGTATTTTTTAAATAATTTTTGGGGCCAATCCCTTTTATAGCATCTACTATTAATTTTTGTAAGTTATAAGAATCAAGCCCTGTTTATTTTATATAATTGATAAAAGTTTTTGGGATACTTCAATATATAAATATAATTAACGCGTTTTATACCCTGAAGAATATGTGAAACATTATTTACTAGGATTCTACACCAATGTTTCTTGTATGGAAGAAACTCATTTATACAACACCACGGTATGGTGGGAGGTTTTAGCAAGAAGGAATTTATATACGTACTGGACTTGGACTTTTTCAAAGAATGATTGAACTTTTTTAGATTAAGATAACTTGAAGACAAAGAGGACGTGAACCCTGTTCCTTTCTTTAATGCATCACAATTTTACGGGCAAAATATGTTGTAAATATGAGATTTTATCATTGTGTAGTTAGACATTTGTGAAGTTTGTATGGAAACGAAGAATCCGTGTCATTGTGTGTGCTTATCTGAGAGAAAGTTTGGAGGAATTCATTATTTCGTAGTCCATTTTTCAACCGCTATTAAATATTCATCAATCACTTTTCTGACGTTACTTCTGTTTATTACGAGATTTACCAATCTTAGTGAATATCCGCGCCCAGTTTAAGTAGAATGCTCTAAATTATTTGAGAAGCACTGTGAAAGGGTAAAGTGTTGACCAACTTTTTAATTGAAAATATCTTTAGAGTGATTTAATTTTTTAATTGCTTTATGACATATTTTCTATGCTTCTGTTTTTCAAAGCGTGTTCTAATGATTCTAAAAAAATTGCGATTGCATTAAGTTTGATTAATGCTTGAGGCTTAAGCCCCTCTTAGACTTGAAAAAGTAAAATTTTCCTTATGTAATTAGACTTTTTTTAATCGTGTGTGAAAAAGCTTTTCGTATTTCCTCTTTTTGCTTTAATCTTATCTATATTTCTTCATAATATTTTTTCACAAAACTAATGCAGTTTTAGAGTAAATTTTAAAACGGAACGAAAAGAAAAAAAATGTTCAAACTTAATCTCTAACATAAAATAACAGATCTTGATGGAACGGATTAGAAAAATTGAGCAGACTAAAATTAACTTTCTCCTAATACTCCGATAATGGATGCCAATTCATATCGATTTTTATCGACGCCTAATAATTAACCTATTTCGTTGGTTTTATTCTAGCATTTTTGGACATTTCTGATATATTGTTTTCCTACTACTGAGGCGCAGATAACAATTTGTGGAATGCTGCGCTGATTCAAAATATATTTTAATTCAAATTGATCAAAATGTATTGAGAGCAAATTTGCTTAGATAAAAATCTTACATTTTGTTTTTGATAAAAATAGTTTGTTATCAAATTTAGTTTCGTGTCTGACAAAATAATTTAATATTGTTTACAGTTTTGAGCTTCGGGAGATATAAGAATCCGATACAATTACATGTTCATAACACTCGATACCAGCCGGATACCAAGAATATATATAGTTACTCATTCAGGTCTAACGCGCTCACTTTTAAACTGAATTCTCAAGTTTCGATATTCTTTCCATTTTGATGATGTTAATAATTCTATATTTTTTAAATAATGCAAGAATTTAAAGTACAGAAAGTTTAGAAATTGAAACGAAAACTGTATCACTCTATTTTTGGCATAAACACACAATACTGAAAAATATGATATTCGTAATGACTGAGAAATAATGCGAAGTTAATTCATCAGAATAACAATAATGCATTTTATACGTTAAATTTTAAAGACTAATTTCAAATACTTTCTTATTTAAATAAATAAAAAGAATAGTTGGAAGCTTTAAAAGTTATTTGATTGAAAATAGGCATAGATTAAATGAGTAAATAATTCAAAGCGATCTATAGGTATACTTGATTCAAAGAGTTTTCAACTTAAAGTATATTCGACTTTTTATTTAGAAATATACATGCAGTGGCTACTTTGTATTTTTATATAAAAACGTATAATAAATTAAGGTTATATTATCGTTTTATTAAAAAAAATTGTAATTTTTAACATTGTGAGGAAAATGCTTTCGTTTAGGTTTGTCGTCCCACTGTCATTTTTTGCTACACTAGGAGGAAAAATAGATGCTCTTTGATAAACACACCATAAAATTTGACATTTATGCAGCTTTATTGCGATCTATATTTCATAGCTTTGAGAAAGACTAAAAAATCTTTCATTTTTATTTTTTCAATGTCTTTAATCTGCTGCTTTATCGGCTTGCAAGTGAAACACTAAATCAAATTCATAGTTCTTAGAAATCAAAGGGGAGCGGGAATTCTATTCACTATGCTTTACTCACTAGGTGTCCATCTCCAGAAGAAAAATTAACCTTCATGCAAAGAAAAAATGACTTAGCAGACTTCATCAGTCTAAAGATCACATTCTGATCTTTAAAAATCTAAAACATTCACGTCTCGAAAATTTTGACTTGGTGTGTTTAACTCGCAAGCAGACGATATGTTGTACACACACATTAATACCACTTAGCTTAAGGCTGGATTTTTAAGTGGTTTTTTCATTGGGCTTTCAGGACTCGATGTTTTCGTAGACAGATAATCCATTGCATAAGAGGTTAAGATATTTCTTTTTAATGGATAACAGCACTTCATTTCCCAATTTCTAATTCTTTCGTCATGTACCACTTTAACCTTCGATTATACAACGTCTAAAAATACTGTTCTATTTATTTATCCCAATCAGAGCTGTTTCAAAACTAACTCCCATTTCTGTCCCCTAGAGTTCAACCACGTTAAAATGGTTTTGAAATTATAAGGATTTGTTACCTCACCAGATATCCCCACTTGTATGTAATCGTCGATAAGCTTAACATCATTGCCATTTCAACCTCAAAAAAGTTCTTCAAACAACCATCTCCTTTCTGCAAAATAGACCCACCGATCAACGTTGCATGTTCAAACCCGTCTCGTCTTTCAACCTCGTGCGATAGGTTATCTGGACGGTGACAATGATATCCCATAACTTAGATATAGTTCTCGAAAGTTCAGCGCAGGTGGGGGAACTCTTCAGTGTGGCTGAGGAGCTATAAAAATACCGACATTTTTCGCAAACATGGAGGGAGTGTGAGGTAAACGTTTGATTAGAGTTGGTGCAGTAGGGTCAGAACTGTCCATTCCTTTCGTAAGTTCAACCAGAGACACATGAATCTGTCAGTAGATTTACGTGCAGTTTTTCACTGGTAACGCCCCATAAATAATCGTGCTATCACATTTTATTTTATCACTTTGATTAACCACCTCCAGTGAGACGGTGTTACATAATGATAATGTGGCATCTGGTATGAAAAAAGTATTTAAACATGGCTATAAATTAACCACGTCTGTCTTATTTTGCAAGGATCGATAACACGGAACTCTCTAGTAGTCTTTTATAGTCCTGACAGAAAAATGTAGTTGCTTCTAAGAAGAAAGTGAAATTTGTTTCGCAACATATGAGATCAAAGTTCACACGCACAGAATGGAATAACTCTAAGATTAAGAGTATATGTCCGAGTTGGATAAATAACATCGCTTTAATCATTTCAGAATAAATAGACCACTTTTTGCATGCTTATATTTCCTCAAACTTTATTTCAATGTCACGTTCTTTTTCACTTTTTCACGAACTTCTAAAAAAGAAAAGTTTGTACAGATTCAAAATTCACGAAAAGATAATTATAATTTGTACTAAGATATATGGGTGGGACTTGATGAAGGTTCGTAATATCATGGGGGCTCCGAAAATTGTAGTTCATTAATTGATCTGTGACGATTAAATTACAGCGAAAATGGCTGTAATATAACCCTTCGAATGACCCGAAGGCACACAGATCGGAAACTTCAGTTCGAATACAGCCAGGAAAAATTCAATTCGCATAGTCTTGAAAAATTGAGTTTGAAAACAGGTTGGAAAAATTGACTTCGAATAAATTCCGGAACAATTCATTTCCAATACATTCCAAAAAATTCGGTTCAAATACAGGTCGGAAAAATTCAGTTCGAATACAGCCCCAAAAAATTCAGTTCCAATACAATCAAGAAAAATTCAATTCGTATACAGCCCTGAAAAATTGAGTTCGAATACAGCATGGAATGATTCAGTTCGAATACAGTTCGAAAAATTCGGTAGGAATGGAAAACTTAAGTTGTATATAGCCTGGGAAAATTAAGTTCGTATACAGTCCGAAAAATTCAGCTCAAATACAGTCCAGAAAAATTCAGCTCGAATAAAGTTCGCAAAAATTCAGTTAAAATAAAGTCCGGAAAAATTCAATTCTAACACAGTCCCCGGAAAAATTAAGTTCAAATACAGCATGGAAAAATTCAGTTCGAATACAGCGTGGAAAAATTCAGTTTGTATAAAATACGGAAAAATTCAGTTCTAATACAGTCCAAAAAGTTCAGTTCAAAGGAAGTCCGAAAAAATTCCCGCACGACAAGCGGCGGACCCAAAATATTTAAAAATCTCACTCCTCGAAATATTTCGGGTCTTCCGCTTGGTGGGTTAATTTTAAGGTGATATTTCATAAAAATGGGAATGTTTATTACTTCCTTGAAACAAGAAGTAGTATCTATTAGCTGTTGTACAATTGTGTTCCATGTTTAAAATTTGAAAATAGGAAATCTAAAATATTTTAATATTTATCTGCATTGCTGATTGATAAAAGAGTTGATTCCATTATACCATTAAAGTAATTTTAAATGGCATTTAAGTTTGAGGGTGGCCCATTTGTCTGAAAACTCCTGTACAGATTCACAAAGCCCTATTAACTTCTTTCCTTCTCAATGCTCATTACTTCCAAAATAGTTTAGATAATGTACCTAAATATAACCTTTTAAAATATTCATGTTAAATGTTTAGATACTAATAGGAAATTATGTAAAAGGCTTAATCTTCAATGAACTGAAATTCAAAAAGTTCAATTAAAAGTAATTTGCTTTTGGGGAAGTAATTTGTTTGCTTCAGAAGTTACAAATTGTATAGTTTCCGTTATGAGATAAATAACTCCATTTTTAAAAGTAAAACTATCAAAGGCATTCTCTTTCACGCTAAATGTAGGTGGTGGTAATGTTTCCTGTACGTATTCCAAACGTGACGTCACTTGACTTGTTTTTCGAATACGATTTCAGCATGTCAATAAAAATTCCATATGATAGTTGATTGGTCAATACTAAATAAATTAAATACTCACATATAAGGTAACTTTAATATGCATCATATGAGAACATTTGGGTAACGGAAATAAAATCACCGCATTCCGCTTAGTTTGTTTCTGCACTGAAAATGCCTCTCATACGAAGGATTTTCACAGTGCGTGTTTTTTGCTGTTCTTCAGATACTCATTCTTAATTTAACTGAAATGTTTCAAATTCACCTATTGCTGTGCTCAGTGTGATTAAAAGCTGCACAACAAATCAGACAATAAAAGCAGCCTTCATTTAACGAATCACACAAAGCGAAACGGTTTTATTATGTGATGATTTAAGTAACCTCAATTTCCTCCTTTCTAAGAGCTTACGCGGCTTTGAGCTTTTTATACACTTTTAAAAATACGAATTAAACTTAAAAGTTTTTTACTATCCTCTCTCCACCCGCCTACAATTCCTTTTGTATGATCAGATACTAGGCCTAATTGCCAGTCTAATCGCACGCCAATTTAAAGCGCTTGAAAAACGTTTTCCCAACCTGCCACGTTTTAAATAGCCAACCCTAATGCGAATCCCTTTCACCGTGATGGATTATGATAGATACTGACAAATCTGTGTCCATTGAACTGCACCCGTTCCTGCAACGAAAGCTCGGGTCGCAAACGTGATCCTCATTTTTCTACCAACTGAAGCTGGCGTTGGGAAGGGGAAAGTCAGCTAATATGTTCACGACTGAATAGTGATGTCACTTCTACACATCTAGACGTCATCCCAGCAAAACGCATTCAACCTCAAACTTCGGCGAATTTATTATTGACTTTCGAAGGATCTTCGGTATCTGGCGTGAAATGGGCTCATATATTTCGTGATCTAATAATGCTGAATTTCAGCGGGGGCCCAGTTTCCGATTTGTTGTGTAACCGGAAAGTATGATTTATAGGAACGTGGAGATGTGGATGCATGACTCACCGGTTAAGATACAAATGCATGTATAATTTTGACATTTGCAATCAGAGAAAGTGCTTTTTGAAGTCGGTATCGGAAAATTATGCGGTGTTGTGCTTTTTAAATGTGTGGCCTCATTGCTATTATGCTTTTGCAGTGCAGTATTTTAATTGGAAGTTAAATTTGTTGATCTTACACACAAAATTCACATAAACACGATTCGTAACCTGAATATGCTTGATACATTAAATTTATTATATGTATTTTTTAAACACACAGTCGACGCTTGTTTTACGAACTTGTCCTTACCAAATATTATAGATCAAATTTTGATTGCAATTTTAGGAACTTTAACATGGGTCTCTATATCTCTAAAAAGGAATATTCAAAAGGAATACATAAATATTCATTACTTATTAAAGTATCGAAATTTATGACTAGTATGTCTTTGTTATGAATATTTCTCTTGTAACGTACTTCCAGTATCTGAATCATTAAAAGGAATATCTTTAATAGGAATGTATAAAAATCCATTACACTTATTAAAGTTTCGAAATTTATGACTAGTTTTATAAATATTGTTATGAATATTTCCCTTGTAACCTACTTAGAGTATACGCTTTACGAACTTCTTCCTCTGAACCTGGGTCTCTAAAAATGACATCAATTCAAAAAGAAATTTATTGATTATTTAAGTATTGAAATATATGACTGGTATGTGAATCCTTTTTTAAATATACAGTCGACGCTCTTTTTACGAAAACATTCGCGGATTTTTCGAACATTCATAAAATTTCTGCCAGGTGTTACAAAGCAAGTTTTAATTTCCTTTTAACATTTACGAACTTAACTCATGTGTCGCTATGTCTCTAAGGAACGTCGAGAGTGTAAGAAATTTATTAATTACTAAGAGAATTACATTACCTTATTCGGTTGAATGGGTTGTAGATTGAAAAAGTGATCAGAATAATCCCTTTTTTCTTTCATAGAAAAATCCAACATCATTTAAGTGTCAGGAAAAACATTGTTTACAGAGGCTGTTCGGACATTTTATGAATGATTTTGATGAGCTGTAAAAAAATATTGTATGCTACAAAATAATTTTATTTTCGCAACAGTTAAATAGTTAAAGTATAACTTATCGTCTGCTAACTCAGAGTTTTCTTTACTTTAAAACAGCATTTTTAAATAAGCAATGGATGGAAGGCTATGTTTCCGCTCTTTCCGAAGAGAATTATGCTTATTCAATTATTCAAAAACGCTGTAAAAGTCATGGTTTATCGATGGCTAAAGGTACAATAAGTAATATTAATGGGAAAGGAAAAATGTAACAGTGGAAAAATACTCCTAAATACATATCCAAAAAACAAAAGAATTTCTGAGGGTATTTGTAAGGTAAGATCTTTAATTTTAAAAGAGAATACGCCAAGTCAAAGGACTATTGCAAAGTTATTAAAATTTTCAGTTTTAACTGTAAATAAAATAATTAAGTGATTTGAATCTTAAAAAGACAAAAAAATACAATGTTCATTGTCTATCTCCAAGACATTGCAGAACGCAGAACTCGCTGCAGAATTCTGTATGAGAAGCATTTAGCTGGAGGAAGATGAAAAAATGTTGTGACAATAGACGGCGTGGGTGTATTTAAATAAATGCAATAAAAAAAGAGCAACTTATTATCATAAAAGAGGAGAAAAAATCTTAAAACGTGGTTCAAAGAATCTAAAGAAACTTTCTCTAAGGGATTTATAATTGTTGCCGGTTTTGCACATAATGGAAAATTAAAAGTAAAGAGAGTGGAAAAAAATGTAAAAATCAGCTCCCACATACTATCAAGACCATATTTTATCCCCAATATCCAAAAAAGAAATACCATATCTTTACCCATAGTGCCAACAATCAATAGTGCTACATCAGGATAAGACAAGCAGCCACACATCTATTTCCACTATCAAATTCGTGGGAAAATGGAACAAGGAACTGGTATCAAGTCCCTTTACTGATGTTCCTACTAAATCTCCAGATGTCTCACCCATGGACTTTTGTACTTTTGGACTTTTAAAAAGAACATTATCGAAACATCGACCGAAAACCATTCAAGTACTTTGGAAAACTGTGGAACAAGAATGGGAGAAAATTCCTCTGTCAATACGACAAAAGTCATTATTATCATGCAAATTGAGGTGTAGAAAGATAGTTAACAATAAAGGCTATCAAATAGAACATTTAAAACACAAAAATTTCATGTAAAAAATTTATCTTCAGTCCATTAAAATTGTTCAAAAAATGTCCGAACAGCCTCTGTAACACCTTTTCGACATTTTTATGATTTCTACAACTTAATTTGGACCCAAATCATATATATGCCACGTCTACCCATATAGCACATTTCACATACATCACACCCTGTTGCATGAAGGTTCGATTTTGAGTGTTTGGAGAGGATTATGAATGCCCCTTCTTAAGTTCCTTCCCTGTAAAATTGCAGTAACACCATTCGCGAAAATTACGAATCTACGACGAACATTCCAGCGCTCACAGTTTTCCTACCAATATTTTTTGACTAGTGGCACTCTTGCACCAGGCATGCGACATTTTCGAATTTCACCATCTTTAAGGGAAGGATAACAAATTAATTTGATAAGATATTAATCGTTAATTTTTTAAAGCGAATACATTTCTTCTTTAAAATTTAATTTAGTATTTTAATTAGTATTCATTTCATTCAATAATGAAAGAACTTGTTTAAAATTAGATGTATTCAGTACAAAGCAAAGGTAACCGATTGCTATTTTTCAAAACAGAGTAGATCGATATAAAAAAATGAAAATCACTGTTTCCAACTAACTTTTAACAGGTAAAATGTATTGCTTAAATAACGCATCAACCCGTAAAGTTGACCGTTTGTGACTACACAACAAAGATTTTTTAATATTTCAAAAGTCCTAGTTCGAATTTTATCAAACATTAATATTCTTTCAATATCGACAAAGTTCTATTTAAAATTTGCTTTACTCTATCTTACATGCAGTTTCAAACTTAATCCTTTGTGGGTTTGTTGTGTGTGAGGAATAGGAATTATAATGTATTAAAAATTAAATATTTATATTGAATTTAAACCACATTAAAACCGGAGTGAATCAAATTTAAAGTAAAAAAGTTGTTCAACAGATGAAATCAATTTCAAGATAAAAAGTCATAAAATAAATTGCTGCACTGGGTTAATGAAAGCGAATTTTCGTTTCGTTGAGCCTGCACCTCATCTTAAAGCACTTTTTCAATTCACAAATTCAGTTTTCAATGGAAACCGCATGCCTTTTAGAATAAGAATGATGGTGTTACTTGCGGTTTGAGCACAGATTTCAATGAAACCAAGTAATTTATTTGAAACATGAAAAAGAAATGGAAGTTTTAATGCGTTTTGAGTATGGGAAACAAAAATTTGTTAAAATTCTATTATACTTTGGGTAAATTCGCTTAACGCTGTTTTGGTTCAAAGTGTTTGTGCTAAATGTTGCAATATTTTTCATAAAACAGAATTCTACAACGTATATTAAACCAAGGACGTTTAAGTGATATTGGAAATGTACGCATACCCCCAGAAATGTACAAATCTTTGCAATATTAAACATAAAATAACTAATTTCTACCAAGCTCTAGAGCAAAATTGAATGCTTTATTTTCTTTAAATCCTCTGTCCGAAGTATTTATATTTTCGCTGAAAAAATAAGCTCAAAATAAATAAATGAGTAATCGCAATACTCAATTTACATCCCAGCTTCTCCAACAGTGCCAAATTAAGTTTTATCTAAGTTTGGGTATTCAGCCTTTTAGCGTGAAACGTGCTTAAAAATGTATGCAAAATGTTAAATATGTATTCCTTAAGTTAAAATACATTTTATAAAGTATATAACAATTTATGAATGTATGTTTGATGAATTTGTGATGCTTGCACAAACATGTAAATTTGAAAAACAGACATAGAATGAGAAAACAGGCTTATAGACTGAAGCAGTGAAGTTCAGTCACTAAGTCTTTGCAAATACCCACAGTACACACAAAAAAACCTTGATGAAACTATATCTATTCGTTCGGAAGTAGTGCAGACACACACAGACAGAGGGATAAGGAAAGGTAGAAACCATTGACTTGGCAATAGAAAGGCCCCAAACGGATTAATAACTTGAAATGGGTCGAAAATATTCAATGAATACAAACACTTCATTTTTATTTGTATGGAGATATCAAAATTTATGATTAGTATGTATGTGAAATGTTTAAGTAAAGATACATCTAAAATAATACCATAAAAATTAAAATATTGCATAAATTTGCTTAGATTGTGATGTAGATGAATGATACTGCTTAAATACTTTATGGCAAGTATTTCTTTGATATTTTTTCATTCAAATCTATCATTCAATTATCAATCAATATCAACAATTAAATATTGCTTCGGGGTTCCCATGGGCTTTACAAAGCCTTAAAAGACTTGATTTTTCATTTTAGATTTTAAAGGCCCTTGGAGAACCTTAATATTTCCTGAAAATCCTTTAAAATTGTTATAAAGCCTTAATTTTTACGCGAACACTACATACACTGCTGGCCACCGTAAATGCAACACCCTGAAGGAAGCATGCAAATAATATGAAATTTACAACATGCATTAGCGGAGGTGAGATATGCAAATGATTAGAATTTCAGCGCAGACGCACATCACGCGCGCCTGTGGCGCCACTTCAAAGCGCTATTTAAGACTTGGAGATTTCGACGATTTCAAGTACGGCAATTGTGTTTTTCTTGTGGTTTTTTCAAAAAAACGATCAATTATGCCTCGTAGAAAACAGCGATCATCTTTTGATCAAGTATCCGAGTTCGACAGAGGAAGGATAGTGGCCTACCGAGATTGTGGATTATCTTTCAGGGAAATCGGTAGTCGTGTTGGACGAAACCAAACAACTGTAATGCGGATATGTGATCGTTGGATGCAGGAGGGTACGACGGACCGACGTGTTCGATCGCATCCACCTCAGTGCATCACTTCACGTGATGACAGGCATATTGTGCATATGACAGTGACGGATCGCTCAGCCACATCACGAACCATAGCACAGCACATTCAGTCTGTACCGCATCATCCAGTGTCTGCGCGTACCATTCGACGCCGTTTACAGCAGAGTGGTCTATCCGCAAGAAGTCCATTGCTTCGTCTACCCTTGACGCAGAACCACAGACGTTTCCGCCGCCAATGGTGCGATGAAAGAAGGATGTGGACGGCAGAATGGAATGAAATTGTCTTTACTGACGAGTCACGCTTCTGTCTGCAACACCACGATGGTCGGATTCGAGTCTGGAGACACCGTGGAGAGAGGATGCTGAACAGCTGCGTTATGCACCGCCACACTGGTCCTGCACCGGGTATTATGGTATGGGGCGGTATTGGATATCACTCTCGCACTCCTCTAGTACGCATTGCCGGTACTTTAAACAGCCAGCGCTACATCTCCGAGGTGTTGGAGCCAGTTGTCCTTCCTTACCTTCAGGGCTTGCCCACAGCCATATTTCAACAGGATAATGCGCGACCACACGTGGCACGCATTGTCCAAGGGTTCTTCGTCAATCGCCAGATTGAATTGCTTCCCTGGCCAGCTCGCTCTCCCGATCTTTCGCCGATAGAAAACATGTGGTCCATGGTTGCTCAACGATTGACCCAGAATACATCCCCAGCTGCCACACCAGATCAACTTTGGCAACGTGTGGAAGCTGCTTGGTCTGCTGTACCCCAAGAACACATCCAAAGTTTCTTTGAATCAATGCCGAGGCGTGTGGCAGCGGTGATCTCCAACAATGGCGGCTACTCTGGCTACTGATTTTGGCAGGAACCACACTTCACAGAAGTCTATAAATTTAATCATTTGATACTTGGTCAACATGTTATCTACAAAATAAATTTTGTTGTGATATCTCTTGTCTTTCTTGGTGTTGCAATTTGGGGGGCCAGCAGTGTATTTTATTTCGACTCCATTGTGAGTGTACGTATATGAGTATAATTGATCAATTATACTCATATATGATCAATTCATTCTATTCATAGGTTAGCTAAAAATTTATATTTTTTAAATTGGGTCCGTGAGACTCAAATGTTGCATTCATAATAGTTTCTTCACTTGTGCACTCATATGTTAATCTACTGGGATTTACCTGAAATGCAGCCTTAGAAATGAAAAATAGCCTTAAAAAAGTGCTAATTTTTCCTTTGCTTGAAATGTGGGAAGCGTGTTCTCAGATCTGTTACATAATTTTTGTTCAGCTAGGAAGCTCTTAGAACTCATAATTCAATTTTACATTTCAGTTTCTACAGTTATTTATTATCGGAGAGAATAGTTGAGAATTTGATACAAAAGTAAAGCATAAAATAATTTAAAATAGTCTTTTTAATTTAATTTTTTATTTAAATTTAAAATTATTTCATAGAGTTAAATTGAAGATTGTTTCAATCATCATTTTTTATAATTAAGGGATAAAGCTGAAAAATAGTAGGATTTTATTTTGATGCTATTTCAAGTGTAATTGAAATTTCTCGGTGATTTTAAAAATTAGAATAACACAGTACCATCACTAATTGGCTGCAATTACCATCGCCAATTATGTCATTAATTTTGAAGTATGGTAACTCGTCATAGGCCTATCCAAATGATCGTTTTACGACGAAAATTTCAGTCGCCAATTGGACGATGGACCGGTACCATGTTCTTAAATTTCACCTAGTTCGTAACTAATAGAAAATCCAATCCCTTGGCAGATTCTCGAACCACCATTTGGGACTCACCAACACATAGCACAGTTAAAGCCTTACAAAAGTGCATTTATTATGCATTATTTACGAATATTTAGTGCATGAAAAAGCTTTTTCCATTGAGCATAGTTAACACTTTTTAAATATCTATTGTACTGAACATTACATAATCAAGTATAATTTCATATGTCACATTTGACAAGTGGGAAATCTGTCAACCTCCGCTAGAAATTGTATTATTCCCTTTTTAAAGATAAAGGAAGGCATTGTTATTTTGAGTAGTCATTGTTAATGAATGGTATAGTTTAAATCTTTTGTTTCCATTCCTCAACTATGCTAGACTCTCCTACGATTCTTCCTTTGTTTTTACGAATATTATTAATAGGTAAAGGCGCATATCAGTGATTTGATTAACCGTGTTAATGTTATGAAATAGATTGTGCTACATTTTACAAGCATTCGCAAGAGACGAACTAGATGTGGTCGATTAAAATTCAGCACCATCTTTTCTTCAGTTTAAATGTATCCTGTTCTACTACTGTTTTAAGTAGTACGATATTGTTTCGGTACATTAATTATCAAATTCGTTTTGTGTATAGCAAGTTTTAAGCAGTAAGATATAGTAGATTAGCTATAATTATTAGTCAACTCATTTTGTGTGTAACAGGTTTTAAATAGTAAGGTACAGATTCACTGCGATAATTAGCGAATTCATTTTATGTGTAACACAAAACGATACTATTGTAATATCTAATTTTAAATAGTTCTTCTATGGTGACTCAAAATTTATTTTGCTTTGGTATTAATTATAAAACTTAAGACTTTTAAGTAAGCATTGATCCAGAAATTCTGAAATTGATTCATGCAATTGATTCAGAAATTTTGAAAAAAAAATATTTTCTGACCGTTAGACCACAAATACCCTTGAAATTTTGCCTAACTAGGTGTAGAGGAAAAGCTAAATATTTTGCTAATTGACAATATTCACTGATTTTGTATTCTTATTGTAACCAGCCCACCCGAAATGAGTAAGACTAATTTTGTTAAATTTAACTATTTCAGCATTTTATTACACACGAATTTAATACAAAATTGCAAAGACGAAGGTACGTTCTCTCATATCATCTATGTAATTGGCTACATTGTATACCAAGAACCTCCATTTTTAGGGTTCCACCCAAGGTTATTTAAAGTTCCTGCTAGGCCAAAGATATGAGATCGAATTCGTTGACTGGACTGATACCTACACTTGAAATATATAGGGGTTTCAATACTTCCTGCACAAACTTTAAAAGGATAGGGAACACAAAGTTTAACCGTATTCACAAGGGGATGTATGTCACCATGTGTCACCAGGATGTGCTAAAGGTTACACTAAAGTGCAGAAATGAAAGACTAGAGTAGTGAACAGTACTTTCACTAGCCTAAAATTTCAATTTGACTTTAGTTGCACACTTTTTGTTTATCAGCACTTACACAAAGTTGCTACAACTGACACGCCTGCCATCGTTGATGAATAGATTCCTGGCCTCTCGCGGACAATTTTAGTCGCGACAAATACTCTTGCTACTAGATTAGCTTCGGTGTCAATTGCACTATGACGGTATTCCCAGAAGAAGAAATCAGTATAGATAAATATAATCAGTATATGATAAATCAGGTGACAGTAGTCGCCAAGTGACGAGTTCACCTCAAAAGTACTCTTACGAGCCCTTATTGGTATACATCCCATGTGAATACGGTTGAATATTGTGTTCTCTACTAGCTTTCAAAGTGTGTACAATAAGCTTCGAAACACTGTGGAATAGCGTTTCAATGTAGAATTCAATTTTTAAACTGCGATTCTTAAGTGTCCTAGTTTTGGCTAGAGGCCGACGATATGCATGAAAAGCAATTGGCGATAAACAAGAATTGAGTAAAGCCACTGGCTGAATCTCACAAATTCTTTATAAAACTAAAAAGGTTTCTCTAGCGCAGAATACCCTATACCTCAGTGTCTTTTCTATCATGTAAATCGAGCTCTTATCTGTATCTGTTACATGAAATCTGTGCCCGTTATCTCGAGTTACTATATTTAACTGCTCTAGCTTTGGATTGCCGAAGTGACAACCCTTCTGAGGACCTTGTTGAAATACACGAGGTCATTTGGATCATGTAGAAAAACTAAAAGACGACCTGTTTTCTTGTACAGTTCCATGCTTTGCATCTTTAGTCTATTTCCAGATTACCTTTTGACCTTTAAATTCCAAGATAGTAATTTTTGGTCATGGATTTTAGGGATTCCTTTGAAGATAATTTAGGTAGTTTGTCAGTTCTCATTCTTTTTAAAACCTCAGTGTGCAGGAATCAACTTGATATTCTAGGCCTTCAATTTTCAAAGACTATTATAAATTGAAGACCTTCATCTTAAATTTGATCGAAATAATTACTCATTCATCTGTGTCGGCTGACAGTCTCTTACCATATCGGAAAATTAGACGGTATTCGATATTAAAAATCTAGTTTTGCTAAGAATTTTGCGGTGTACATATCACATTCCGGCTGTAATACTACAATAACTAAAGATATGAATTTATACTTTTAAGTGTAGAAAGACTAAATAATGCTTTGCTTGCTGCAAAAACTGCATATTGTATCTTTCTCCGAATAGTGCAGTTTTGGCAGATTTTCAGAGGCAACGCGTTTATTGTCTTTTTTTTATCAATAATATAGTAATAACGATACAGAAATATTTTTAGAGAATAAATATTTTGGAAAGTAAATAGAGAATAAATGCTTTTTTTATTTACATTAAAACTAGCAGAATTACCCGGCGTTGCTCGGGTTGAATTGGTTAAATGTTCATTGAAAAGTGATTAGACTAAGTGCTTTAGAAAAATGTAAACATAATTTAAGTGTACGGAAAATATTTTTCTAACATCGTTTAAACCTTTTTATAGCTTCTACAATTTACTTCGGACTCAAATATGCATACATGATATATTCATCCGTATAATCCAATTCATATTCATCGTACTCCTGCTGTAAGACATACACAAGTTTTTTCTACTTCGGAATTTAAATTAGAAATATCTTTGAATTACAACATATTACCCCGGCTACCCGTTTTAATTTAACTTAACCAATCTTATTTCAAAAAAATTTTATTTTGACTTTACCGGTCATTTTAAAATAAGGAGTTACACACCTTACTTAAAAAGATTTAGTTTTGCATATTTTATTTATTTTTATGAAACAGGAATTCTACAAAACATATTCAACCAAAATCTATTATATATATATTATTTAGGAGTTACATTTTAATGAATTATTTTATTTTCTGCAAAATACACTAGACATGGGTAATGATATATATTTATAAATATAATTCAAAATAAAATATAATTAATTAAAATTTAACTCCTAGATAATATATCAGCAATATGTAAAATACTGGAACAAATACAAGCAGAAAAGAAATTCCGATTATTGAAAAAATGTAGACTTCTGAAAAACGAAAGGTATAAGCAAGCATGACGTATTTCGACTTCCTGAGTACATTTTGAAATAGAGCAATTCGAAAAAAGATGATGTTTGAAAAATATTTATAAAGAGAATAACGATTTATTTGCAAAAATAACACAAATTTATAAAACTTAGAAATGCTCAAATATGACCGAAGCATTTTGTCTTCAAGATTCAAGATTGTTGAGTGCTTTGGGGCTTATGGTTACTACGTTGTCTACCTTATATATATCGTTTGAGTCTTAGATTTTACTTATTGGTATTCACTGTCCTAAAATACGCAAACACGGAATTCTAAATCAAATTTATAAAAGGTATTGATGATGTCATGGAGAACCTGGCCCCCAAGGGACCTCAATCTCCAGTATTGACAGTATAGCACATGATAAATGGGCCTGCCTTGGTATTTGAGAAACCTAACAAATTGGCAGATTAAGAAAAGAACTGAATAAATATAAATATATGTATTGACAGGTTTCTTTTAGTATTGGGTTTTTATTTTTCCTGTCTCTAGATTGTCCAAACCAAAATAAATGTGTTTTATTGAAATCTTGAAAAAGTTGAGCTTTGATCTGAATGATCACTTGGGAGAGTTTCGAAGTGCTGATCAAGAAAGTTGAAATGGATAAGAGCTTCTCAATGTCTGTATCAAATGAAATGCAGGGTTATCATTGATGGTACGGCAAATGGTAAGAGGTTGAATTGGGGAGTTGCAGGATTTCAGTCTCCAAAAAGAGTTTCGTGAGGCCTTGTTTTATTTTGGGGGAGCGTTGAATCATAAATTTCAATTTCTTTTACTGCAGGGTTGATATTTCTTTCAATTTCAGAGAAAAATGTACGGGACATTTTATTAATGAAATTTTTAATTGAGGGAATTTTTGAGGACTTTTCTGATATCGTTATTACGATAGAATCATCTGGCTTTTGTAATTTGGCGGAGGAAAAGACTTTGAATATGTCCGATTTTTTAATTTTGGTCTCACGAACTGCCCCCAAATTGGGTAAGCATATGTTATGATCGGCCGAACGAAGTATAAGTAAATTAGTTTTTGTTGTCTCCAAGAAGTAAGTTTGGCGCAGCTTGTCCACTTTTGGACCTTGCGCCATAAAACCCTAACATCCAATCCAATCCAAAAAGTAAGTGGATACATGACTGCTGTAACGGCAGCTAGGGAAACGATCACCACGACAACGTGGGAAAATGGAAAATCTTGTTGACTCAGGTGTCGAGAGAAAAAGCCCACACTCCATAACGACCACCCGAAAACATCTTAATGATTTCTTAACGACAGCCAGCCAGCAGGGGTCGGAAATCGCTGTGGTTTCAAAACAAAGGGCAGGCGCCTTTCTGTCGCTCTCTTCGACATTTCGAGACCAAGAAGATTGATATAAATGATGATGAGTTTCCGACAGGGTTTGATGGACCCTTTCAAGTCCGCCGAAGTCTGTCGTAAAAGTTGAGGGGAAAGACCAACGTGAGACAGCCAATCAAGAACGTGAGAAATCTTCAACACCCAATCCAGCACCGACTAAAAGGCGGACCAGAAACGGAAAGGAGGAGTCGATAAGCACCCAACATATAGAGTTTTTGGAGATATCATCAGAGAGAGAGATCACGAGAAGAGAGATCACGAGAGAGAGATCACGAGAGGAGAGACGAGAGGAGAGACGGAGACAGAGGATCACAGAGGATCAGAGAGCTTGGAGAGAAGCGGTCAACAGAGACCGTTTTTGGAGCTTGAAGTGAATATTCGTTCACTGTTGTGCAATTATCCCACCTTGGGATCCTATACTCGCCGGAGTATTTTAGTGAGAAAGGCTCGACCGTAGCCGTAAAGGAGAACCCTCCTAGAGATCCGTGTAACTGCTCATCCTAGTAGTGATCCTGTCCGGAAAGACTGAGATTTCCTGCCTTGGAACTCTGTACTCATTCGAGTAAATTTTTGTTGAGAATAGGCTCACCCGTAGCCGTGCGTTAGACTTCCCCGAGCGAAATTGTGAGGCTCGCCAGCAGCCCTAAGCGCCTCGATAGAACTTTGGACCTTCCAAGGAACTAATATTAATGAACTTTACATTCATTTTCCGACTTTTTGTACAAATTGTAAAATAAACCAATTTAGTCCAGAATCGGATATTTTCAATGGTAACTAGTCTAGCTACCCGTGAATCAAGACGTTACACTGCAGACGTTTTCCGAAATTGCCTTGAATGTGTTCTATATACGGCTTCCAATTAAGATGAGAGTCTAGGATTACTCCTCCTAAGTATTTGGCCTGTAAGGACCAAGGAATAAGTTGTCCATAAAGTTTAAGTCGTGGCAATTTAGTAGTCTGCAGAGAAACATGATGGCTGCAGTTTTATCGACATTTAGTTTGATTCTCCATCTAAGCCAGGATTCAAGGTAGAATATGTGCAAGTTAAGGTCGGCAAGAGGAGAAATTTTGAATTTTATTTTGCGTGAAAATTGCAGTATCATATGCTAACATACTAATTTTGGTGTTGTCAGTTTGAGGAATATCATTCATGTATAAATTAAAAAGAAAGGGACCGAGATTGGATCCTTGTGGATCCCCAGCATAATTTTTTCTTTTAGAGGACTTGTGATTGTTAATCTTGACTACATAATTTCTGTTTATAAGGTAGGAAGAAATAAGGTAGATAATATAGTCGAGGAAATTGTATTTGATCATTTTATGGATTAGGCCTTGAATCCAGACTTTGTCAAATGCTTTGGCATTGTCTAAGAAAACAGCGCCCTTGTGTCTGCTTTTGGTGTGTGATCTTCCAGAATGTACGTATTCAATGACTCTCAATAGTTGGTGGTTATTGGAGAGGTGCGGGGTGAAGCCAAACGGTTAGGGCATCATGATGTGGTTCGTGTAAATAAATTCTTTGCAGTGTTCAAGAACGACCGCTTCGGCAATTTTGCTTAATATGGGAAGTAGGAAGATTGGTTTGTAACTACTTGGGATGTGAGGAGGTTTATCAGGTTTTAAATAGGGATAATACTTGCTGTTTTTTCCAGGGGGTAGGGAAGTGGAAATTGAAAACTGCATTAATAATCTGAGTAAAGATAAGGATAGTTTTTTTAGGCGCGAGGGTAAATTTTGAACGATTTTGTTAGTGATACCTTCAATTCCAGTGTTTTTTATATTGTTTTTGAATACGGGTTTAATGATTTTGGATGGAAGGATAGTAGCAGTTTCGTTGTTTTTATGCTTATGGAATTCCTTATTCGTTTCAAGAACTGTTTCCATGGTTTTTGGATCATTAATATAATTTTCCTTGAATTGTCTTTCAAGGCTATAGGTGATCTTATTGACTTTATCAATATCTGAAACTGCAGATTGTTGGGGAGTGGTGGTGGGGGAATATTTTGTCTTTTTTTGGTGAAATGTTTTGTGGTTCCATATTGACTTGTCTTCAGTATTTAGTGATTCAAGATTATTTTCCAGGAGTCCTGAGGATGAAAACAGATGTTTTTCCGAAGTTGTTTTTGAGATTCTTTTTTTGATATGTTGTTTTATTTCAGCTGGGAGGTAGATTTGTGTGATTATTGAAAACGAATTTAGAAGAGATATTGTAGGCTAGGAGAATTTGATTAATTATTTTGATCGTTGCCCCATCAATTTCACCTGGGTTAGGAATTTGGTTGGATTACGTATGGTATGTGGTAGTAGCATTAAGAATTTGCGTGAAAAGTTTCCAGTTTGTAGTTCTGGTGATAATGGGGAAAGTAGGATGGATACGGAATCAAAATTAAGGAGGACAGGATTATGGTCAGAGGGGAGTTCAGAGATAGAATAAATTGTGTATTTGTAATTAAAATCTTTTAGAGGACAAAATCAATGACATTAGCAGATTTAGAGTTTATTCTGGTTGTTTCGATGGGTGCTGCATTGGTGATACCCATCTGGATGGCAAGTTTAAGAATTTTTTCCTCCCGCTCTAGAATTACATCTGCAGTTCCAGAACTGATGATGTGTATTGCAATCGCCGCATATTAAAACCTGATTGCTCGTACGAAGCAATTTTTCAATATCGTTAATGAAAGTAGCATTGCGACTTGGAGAATTGTAAATACGAGTAGAAATAGGCTTAAATTTTGGAAGGGTAATTATAATAATTGTTGCTTGGACATTGTTTAGTGGAGGGGTAATTTCTTAATGGTGGGGGATAGACTTTTTGACAAAAATTGCAGTACCTCCTCCGGCTTGTACGTTTGAGGGTACATCAAGGTCATTCCTGTAAATGTTGCAGTTTGGAATACGTATGTTATTGTTGGGCCTGAGGTGAGTCTCTTGCAGACAAATCTCGTCGGGGTTGTGTGTGTTCGTGAATTCTCTGAGCTCGATTATCTTGTTGCATATACCGTTGGCATTTCATAGACATATACAAAGCCCAAGGTTTGTTCGACCCATCAGATGTTAGAGGATAAACGTTGAGTGAGAATGAAAAGCTAGCCAAGAGGACTCTGGGCTGTACGGAGTTTGTTCAGGAATCTCACTGATCCCTCCAAATGACTGGAAAATTGTCGAGAGCGCCTTAACTAAGGAGAGGACGTTAGTAATGCCCTCCAATGAGCTTTCTTTATTCTGGGTTGGGGCGTGTTTTGAACTTCGTGAACAATTGACTGAAGGGCAGATCTGATATTTCTGGACTGGGTCTGGGGTATAATGTGGATTTTGTTGGGGTTTTGCTGAGTGATATCAGCTAAAGAAGAATTTTGATTAATTGGTCTACTTGTAAAAGTTTTTTAGGATTTTTAGGGGGTTGCAGGGAGGTTTGTCCGAGTTTGTTTGGGAAATTTTGGGCATCCCCTCCGGGAAGCAACCTAACCAAACTTCTGGCAGTTGATGCATTTGGGGTTTTCGTTACGAGGGATAGTGCAGGCGGAAATGCGGTGCGCTTCACCGCATCAAAGACATTTGGTTTTCATTAAACAATTTGCGGAGCTATGTACGAATCTGTTACAATCAAAGCATTGTGACGGCTCTCGACAGTTATACTCATGTATTCATTCAGATAGAAAATCTTTTCTGCTATTTTTGTATAGATATATTTGTATTGAAAAATATGGAGATGATTTTTGATGCGAATTTGGGTAAGTTGCGCAACTTTTTTTATGGTATATCCTTTTTCAGTTAGATGGGTTTGAATTTCATCGGTGCAAGTCTCTTGGCAAGCCTTTGAGTACTACCTTTATCGGTCTTTCATAGGATAGGGTTATTATGTAATCTTCCATATTTCTTCCTTGAGGCATTGTGTAATGCCGCGGTGTTGTTTAGGAGTTGTGCAGATAATTTTTAAGAATTCACCGGAAAGTCTGTTTTGTATGTCATCACCGAATTTTTACCTAATTCCTTTTAAAAGTTATGGATAATTTGGAATTAATTTTTCCATAACAGGTTCAATTTCTTTGAAGCATGTGGTTTATGTCAGTTATTCCTTCAAATCCATTTTAAGTCGGGACTGCTTATATAATTTGGGGATAATTTGGTCAGCTGGATAATTTGGGATAACAGCTGGATAATTTAGGGCTTGGCAGTAAGTCCTCAAATATTCATAAATTATTTTTACTATGGGAAGAAATAAAAGATCAGTACAAACATAAATATTATAATTTAATTTATTTTTGAAAAAAAATGTTTTTCGAGCAATACTGGTAAAACAATTCTATTCGAAAAGATGTTTTTCCATCGATACAGGTAAAACAAATTGCGTACCGCAATCGTTTTATCCTTAACGTTATTCCTATGGAGATTTCGAATTGTTTTTAGCCCCTCTGCACACCTAGGACAAATAGAAAGGGGTTAATATGTAGCCTACGCTACCCGCATAGATCTAATGTACGCATAAGAGTACCAAATTTAGAGTGGATTGGTCAAACGGTGTAGATTTGTATAGAGAACAGACAGACACCAACTCTGCTTTATATACGAATAAGATCAAAGAACGAATATGATTATTACAAACTATTTTAATGTCTACATTTGGGACACATATTCTAAATTACCTTTCGCCAAAATGCATAAATTATTTTTGGAAGAACTTTTATATTAGACATTTATTAGGTGGCATTTGAATACTTTTGTTCTAAATTTGTGAGAATAATTTTACGATAATTTGGACATAGCTTAGTTCTCTTATAATCCGTCTACCGACTATTTGCTTTTTATAAAATTGTAGAATAATAATAATTATATATCAACAACAATTGTCCCTTTAAGTACTAAACTATGCTGCAAGCTAAGTTTTATTTATTTAAAATTTGCTTTCAGAATCAAAACAGACAACGAAATCGGAAAAGTTTCTGGAAACTGAGCATGAAGAACTAGCCAATTGTTTGCATGCATATTTATATTCCATCAGCCGAATGCGATATAGACTTCTGGTTTTTTAAACTACTTTTACCTTCACAGCTATATCAAAGAAGCATTTAAACAATGAAGCACACACGTAAAATAATACCTGTAGTTAATATATATATATACGTAAACCTGTATATTTAAAAAAAACAGGTATATTTTACCTGTATCGATGGAAAAACATCTTTTCGAATAGAATTGTTTTACCAGTATTGCTCGAAAAACATTTTTTTTCAAAAATAAATTAAATTATAATATTTATGTTTGTACTGATCTTTTATTTCTTCCCATATATATATATATATATATATATATATATATATATATATTACTACAGGTATTATTTTACGTGTGTGCTTCATTGTTTAAATGCTTCTTTGATATAGCTGTGAAGGTAAAAGTAGTTTAAAAAACCAGAAGTCTATATCGCATTCGGCTGATGGAATATAAATATGCATGCAAACAATTGGCTAGTTCTTCATGCTCAGTTTCCAGAAACTTTTCCGATTTCGTTGTCTGTTTTGATTCTGAAAGCAAATTTTAAATAAATAAAACTTAGCTTGCAGCATAGTTTAGTACTTAAAGGGACAATTGTTGTTGATATATAATTGCCACAAGCAAAAATCCCTAGCAATCTTTTATTTCAAAACAGAAAATTAGAAAAATCAAAAATAAATGTTCCACTTAAAAACATAAGTTGGAAGAAATCTTGTTTGGAGAAAACAAAAAATGATGTTGCTTCCTCCAAATTATTAATTAACCCTACTTTAGTCGTGACTAGTTTCATTCGGTGATGTTGACGAAACTTGAACTTTTTTTTTTATTTTTTTAAATTTCAAATACCAGACCACTTACTTTTTGCCTTGGGCACCTTAAGGGAAAGAACGACGGATATTTGCGTAGGAGCACCCACGAAACTTGAACTAAGTTGATAATTCTTTGATATGAAATTTTTCATAACACCTGCTGCCATCTATGGGCAATGTTTGTCATATTTCATGCATGTTGCAAGAGAAAGTACTTCCTGTGTTAAAATTGTTTAATTTGCTCAAACGCTTTTTTCAAGTCTCATGCTGTCCTAATACATTTCTTTTTCTGATGGCAATTTGATTCGAAATCTAATGGTTCCAAGTTGGTTTGGATGGCCGCTATATGGACATATTTTTTTGCTACACTTTTCTAACTGGAGGCGGGTATTTTAATTAACGTCACACTGGAGAAACATAAAGGGCTATTGGAGACGGTCCGGGAAAGGAACGGAACCCGAAGGGAAAGTTCGAGGACAACACCACGTAATTTTGGACAGCTGCCAGATAACGAGGTCACATCTGAGCTGCTACCCCACTCTCCAAACTTCTACACCACGCCAACGTGAGGACATTTGAGGCCACGACAGATTCAACGTGTACCAGCCCCCTTTCTACACAACGGTCTTTGGTTGGATTCAAACTCGGAAACCTCCTGTTGCTAATCAGTTAATCTTCCAACCGGGCTACCGCGGCCCTCTTAACTTCTGGAAAGCAATTTCACTACAAATTTGAATTTTTACTTACACTCTTTATATTCGAAGTGTTTCATCGTTTTATGGATTTTAATACGGACAGGAAGACAAAATAAGAGTCTAAGTGTTTCTGAAGCATGTTTTCTATCTTGGATAATTGATGATGTAAACGGTTTGCTTTACATGTGTCTGCATTTTCTTGAGAAACGAAGTTTTAAAAAGAAACTAGTCTTACAGAAGACAATTTTCTATTGACAATAATAAATTATTAAAATCATAGTTGATTAAGTACATGCAGGAAAATAGTAATTATCTATTCTTATTTCCTTACATAAAATTATGAGGAAGACTGTCTGAGATTATAAAAAATTATTCCATTTTGTTCTTTGTGGAAATATATGCTGTACACAAAATTAATACGTAATCTAAAATTGCTTTCGAAACCATTGTAAGAATTGTGTATTTGCGTTTAAATATATAGTTGTTAGATGGCAGCACGATTGATTAACTGTTGTGAACGAATCGTAAAGAGAAGTTACGTAAATTATTTCTTAGTAAATACTTTGCAAATGTTATAAGCTTTCATTAACAAAGCCTTTCAACCAATTAACAGAACAGACTGATTTTACTGTTTAGGAATATGCACACAAGTGATATCTCCCGAAATAAATACATTGATTTCTGAGTTCCTCATACGCAGTTCAAAATCGAAAGGTAAGTTATCGTACGGTAATTTACCTTTACATTAAATTAAAATATGAAATTATAAATGTAAAATAATTAAACTTTAATGTTGTTAAATTTTACAAATTACAAATAGACTTGAACAGATGTACATTGTTCTTTGTGGCTTATTTTTCATTCTATTTAAGAAAATATATACTATACATGGAAATCAAGATGGAATTTCAATAATACGGTAGGTAGGTAGGTATTTTAATTAACATCACACTGGAACAATACACCGGGTTATATTAGATAATACGGAATCAAGGTCTTTCCTTTGATATATTTTAATCAACATTCAAAGTTTAAATAAAATAAAACATTATTAATCTTTCTTTTTTACATTTTCATACTAAACAACTTTTAGACAAAAAATGAAATGAACCCTGATATAATTCTAGTGAGGTTTTTCTGTATATTTGCTCTTAAGATCATTCTGGTAAAATCCTGTTTTACTGAGATTCTTTCAAAGTTCTTAAAAAAATTATTTTCAATGTGTAAGGATATAAATTTTCTCAAAGGGAGGATAGGTTTTTCTATTCTTTCAAGTAGTTACGATGAATTATAATCGGATCATTGAAACCAAACACAAAAATCGATTATAAATATGTATTTAATCAATCAATCAATAAAACTTCCCGGAAGTTAAGAATGAATAGTAAACGTTGGACGAGCATATAGAGCAGAAAAATGCATTCTTCACATAAGAGAACGAAGTTTTCAGAACTCGATAAACTATTTAGTTTTCAGTCGATAAAATGGATGATTGCGGACAAAAAATCCGCTACGTGAAGGTGTGTTCAACGTCATAACTTTAAGAACTGTCCTGAGGCGTATATTTCATATGTTGTTTGTCCCTGGCAAGCTGAAAACAACTCATTTATAGACGTTGTTTTTGTAACAGTGTAGCATATCGGGTTGAGAGGCACTCTAGATATTACGAATCGACCTTCTAATGAAATAGGAGTATGTGCCCACAGCTTCGTGTGATTTCTTCTGGCCGTTCGGTTTGAAGATCTGTCACGTGGTTGGGGGAAAAAGCATGAATCCTAATGTGGGACAAATTATTGATTGGTTAAAGTGATCATCCAGCTTGATTAAAACACTAATCTGAGCTTCGATAGCCAATCGGCCCAAGCAATTCGTAAGCCCACTTGACTCACCTTTCTGAGATCTTACGACTGCGCCTAATTTTCCACCACCTGCCTATTTCATTTGAAGTTTGATGATATTACTGTGGTGAACCAGAGAGAGATACAATCATGCCATCAATCATTTCTTTCTATACATATATCCAGTGCACTATTTACACAGACTGTATGGAAATCACACCGTCTACCGCGAACCTCCGTTCACAACGAAACCTAAAAACTACAGTCACTTCTTTTACTTGGTGACCTTTATTTGAGGCAAGATGCTGGTAGACTAGCCAGCCTATTATGACAGTAAATTTTGATTAAAGTTACTTTGTATTTTTCTGCCTAGTTATTCATTGAACCAGTCGACATTTTATGGAATCACCTCCGTACAACGGAGCACACTTTTTTCAAACCTTCCAGTCTCCGATTCCTTTTCCTAGACTGTCTCGTCTCGCTTCTTTATCATCAAACCTCATGTTCAAGAGATCCTCCAGATCCATGGTGCCCCCTTGGGAGGAAAATCGATGTGAATCTTCAGTTTTCGTGCAAAACTACAAACAATTATCACATTGGATGACGATACATCAACAACAGCCATACATTTACCCTCCACACCCCAGTACCAAGTTAGATGACAGGTCCGCGCGAAATAAAAATATACGGGGTGTAGCAAAACTTCCTGTGCAAATATTAACCCTCCTGGTGGTTGTCTCGACAAGGTATTTCGTCATTAGCAAAACTGACCAGAACTTGATGTGTGAGATACCTCGTCATTATAAGAAAAATACAAGATCTTGATCCAGTCATCATCAAAAAATCGTCAATATCTTGAATACGAGAACCTCGTAATCAGCAATATTGGTCAGATCTTGATGGACGAAGCCACTTGAAGGGTAAAGAGGAGGTTGGGAACATGATCGTAGTCACCCAGTGATGAATGTCAGCTTGCGGTACTTGTATTTGCTAGAGGACGTTGTTCGGCAGAGCGGCAGTTGGTCAGTTGTGTTTCATTGCTCAATTTAAAGTATTTTACAGGAAGTTTTGAAATATCCTGTATGTATGTTGGTGTTACTTATCGCTGCGTGTATAAATATACCGATGAATGTTTTCTTTTAAAATAATAATGATCTGATCCGTTAAAAGATCCTTTTATTTTTCATTTTTCTTACTCCGTTAAAAACTTATTCTTTTGAATCACAACTCAAACTAAAACAAATAGGTTGTTGCCAAACGATAAAAACTAAATAGCTGGCAATCCAACAACATAACAATCAACAAATAAAGCTATTTTCACTTTGAGGAAATGCTGCTACAACATTACTCCCCTGCCAGTAACGAAGTTACGTTAAAGAGAAGTTACTGAAAGATTAAATATATATATATATAAAACAAAATTATATACAAAATGTACAACACTACTCTCTGAATCTAATGGGCTTCCTAACAGTTTGTCCTGAACGAGATTGTTTTTGATCATGAATTATTTCCGATTCAGGAGCGTGTTTAGTTTCATCAGTTTTATGTTGTGCAGGTGTTTCATTTTTACAACATACGTTTTTCGTGTCAGGAGCAGTTTCTTGTAGAATGTAAGCAGGTTTTAGCCTGTCGACAGATACTGTAATATGTTTACCCTTTATTTCGAGTGTGAAATAGTTATCAGCTTTGTCCGTGACTAGAAATGGTCCGTCATACGGGGGTTCAAGTTGCTTTTTAACCCTGTCTTTACGTAAGAAGACATGTGACGTGGTTGCTAAGTCCTTCGGAACAAATATTTTTTGGATATACTTCTTTGAGACGGTTCTAGGTCTGATGTATTTCATCGTTTCCTGTAATTGGTTTACGTAGGTCTCGGTTGTGTGAATTTGGGGTTCTTCAAAAAATTCTCCGGGTAATCGGATGTTTTGTCCGTAGACCATTTGGGCAATGGTATGGTTGGAATCTTCTTGAATTGTAGTGCGTAGACCCAATAGAACAGTTGGAAGTGTTTCACTCCAGGCTGGGTTATCATGTGCTATGATAGCTGCTTTTAAAGACCTATGGAGTCGTTCTATTTTTCCATTGGCTTGGGGATGGTAGGCAGTTGTGTGCTGCAATTTTATGCCGCAGATTCTGGACAGGATGTTGAAAACCTCTGATCCGAACTGCGAACCACGGTCCGTTACCAGTCGGCAAGGTGTACCAAATCGTGCAATCCAATTGCTGTAAAAAGCTTTTGCAGCTGTGTCTGCCAATATGTTTTGTAGAGGAACCACTTCCATACAGTTGGTGTAACGGTCTATGCAAATGAGGCAGTATATGTTACTGTTGGATGGTGGTAAAGGACCGATCAGGTCTATATGAACGTCACTGAATCTTTCTGATGACAGTTGAAATTCACCATAACTGGATTTGTATGACGATTTAACTTGCTCTTTTGACAAGGAATGCAGGATTTTGTCCATAGTCGAACATCTTTCCGAATGTTTGTCCAGAAGAATTTTGAAGTCAGCAGTTTAACTGATGCCTTTATTCCAGGATGGGATGCTCCATGAATTTGTTGAAATATCTTCATTCGGTGCGATTTAGAAATGTAAGATCGGATGTTGCTGGTTGATGTTTCACACCACAAAAACTTTCCAGAAGGTAGCGGGTATTGCTTGAAATTCAGGGAAGCTGTGGATGTCTTTAAACTCTGATTCTTCATCTTGATTTTGTTCGACAGCAATTTCATCATAATCTATTAAGGAAATTTCCTCGATCCTGGATAAGGTGTCTGCTATGATGTTATCTTGACCTTTGATATGTCGAATGTCGGTTGAAAATTGAGAAATGTACTGCAGATGACGAAGTTGACGAGGAGATGCCTTTTCAGGATTCTGTTGAAATGCAAATGTGGTCGGTAAATATGGTGAATCTTCTTCCTTCGAATAGGTGTTTGAAATGTTTGATGGTGAGATAAATACCAAGTAATTCTCTATCGTATGTGCTATAGTTCTTTTGTGCATTATTCAACTTTTTGGAATAAATGCGATAGGTTTCCATCTATCAGATTCATACTGTTGGATCACTGCTCTTATTGCCGTATCTGAAGCATCTGTATTGACAGAGGTACGTCAGATCTTGGAAATGATAGTAGTGCAGTGTTAGCCAAATCTTCTTTGCATTTATTAAGCTGGTATTTAGCCTCTTCGGTCCACCCAATTTTTCTTCTATCCTTTTTCTCGCTCCTTTAAGGCAGTCATGTAAAAGAGATTGGTTCTTAGCTGCATCGTTCAAGTAACGTCGATAAAAGTTAATCATACCGAGAAATGTTCGAAGTTCGTGAATAGTTGTTGGAAGTTTGTATACAATGATGTCTTGAACTTTGTCAGGTAAAGGAAGTGAGCCTTGAGGTGTTACTAAGTATCCAAAAAATTCGATTTCTTTCACTCCAAAGACAGATTTAGAGATATTGATGCGAAGACCATAATTATTGAGTCTTTCAAGAACTAATATGAGGTAATTTTCATGTTGTTCTTCACTAGTAGATGCAATGAGAATATCATCCAGTTAGGGAAAAACAAAATCCAATCCCGAGAATACTTCATTTATGAATCTTTGAAATGCTGCTGGAGCATTCTTTAAACCAAAACTCATTACGTTAAGTTCGTAGAGTCCAAATAGTGTGACAATGGCTGTTTTGCATTTGTCTTCTTCGGCAATGGGGACTTGGAAATAAGCTTTAAATAAATCTATTTTGGAATATATGGTAGTACCTTTTAAAATGGGATGAAAATCCTCAATTCTGGGAATGGGGTATCTATCAGGCACTGTCCTGGAGTTGAGCTGCCTGTAATCTCCATAAGGACGAAGAGAACCATCTCTCTTTCTTCGTAACCAAATGGAGAGGGCTTGACCATTGACTACTGGAAGGTCTTATGATGTTGTTATCCAGCATGAACTTAAATTCTTGTTTTGCTGTGTTGAGCCTTTTTGGGTCGAGCTGTCTCGCTTTGGAATGAACAGGTTGACCGTTAGTAATGATTCGATGTTTAACATGATGTTTTAAATTTGAAATAAATAAATTTGAAATATCAGAATACTGTTCCAGTAACTTGGAAAATTTTCAAGCTTTGATCAGAAAACTGACATCATTGTCCTCACTGATGGAAGCAACATCACCAATTACACTTAGTTGGGTTACCCCATCCAGAAACTTCTTATTATGCAAATCAATTAATAAATTGAATTTGTTAAGGAAATCGGCTCCCAGGATACCTTTATTAATTTTTGCAACAATAAAAGGCCATTGGAACTCACGTCGAAGTCCTAGATCCAGAGTTAGCATTTTAATACCAAATGTTTCTATTTCTGTACCGTTTGCAGCATATAGCTTATAATCACTGAATTGTTTGTCTTGAGATGTCGCAGGAATGATGCTGACATCTGCTCCGCTGTCCACTGAGAAACGCACTTTCGATTTTTTATCTTTTATAAATAAGCGAAATTTGCGACAATCCCCAAAATTGTATTCAGCAGCAGAGCTTGCCACATTCTCTACTGCATACTCGCGTTTCCCGGACTCGAATTATTATCATTAGCCCAACTGCAAGGCTGTGTACACTTTTCAGGATAGCACTTCGTTCCGAAGCGAAAATGATAAAAACAGTACTTTCCTTGGGATTCAATCTTTTCCTTGAGCTACTTTTCTTCCTCTAAAGTTCTGATTGTTTTGTGATCGGGGTCTTGAAATGTGATCCACACTTAATTTTGCAATTTTTTGCTCGAGTGACTGAATTTTGGACAAAAGTTCACAATTTGAAGAAACAGATGTGGTGGCGCTGCAAATCTCATTCTGCGGATTCATGTCTGCTATCTTGTCAGCCATGATGGCCAAATTTGGTAATTCTTCCTTACTAACGAGTATAATATTCCTCATAGAATCGGGCAACTTTTCCAGCCAGTGTTTTAATCAGCTTTTCTGATACATCGGAAGTTGCCATAGTTTTCAGTTTCTGTAACATTTGACTGGGTTTCATGTTTCCTATAATTCGATTCCGGCAATCAGGCGTTTGATTCGAGTGCTTTCGCTCTCCTTAAATAAATCTAGAAGCCTCGTTTTTGATTCCGAATATTTTGTACTAGAATCCTTTGTTACAATGTCCCAAATGTTCTCAACATATTTCGGTTCCAATTGAGAAACCAAATGATTGAATTTAGTTTCCTCCGACACAATTCCATTGATTTTGAATTGTGCTTCAACTTGGTGAAACCATATCTCAGGCCTATCGATCCAAAAGGGAGGTATTTTGACACTCACCTTGTGGAGTTCGGGCATCTCATTTTTGTTGTCAAGTTCATCTCTGGGCATCTCACTTCTGTTTTCAAATTCGTCACTGGCGAGATTATCTTGAAAAAACCTGGTCACCAGTTTGTTGGTGTTGCTTATCGTTGCGTGTATAAATATACCGATGAATGTTTTCTTTTAAAATAATAATGATCTGACTCCGTTAAAAAATTCTTTTATTTTTCATTTTTCTTACTCTGTTAAAAACTTATTCTTTTGAATCACAACTCAAACTAAAACAAATAGGTTGTTGCCAAACGATAAAAACTAAATAGCTGGTAATCCAACAACACAACAATCAATCAATCAACAAATAAAGATATTTTCACTTTGGGGAAATGCTGCTACAACATGTATTCCAAGCATTCAGTGAATAACTCGCAAAAGTGTGTAATCATTTCTTCTTCATTTACACACAATTGTGTACTCTATTTGGGTTCTATTTGTTTGATGTGTACACCATCCCACTTTGGTATTGAAATAGCTGATTGGTGTATTTGGTATTGAAATAGCTATTTGTTTGCAAAGGAGGGTTGCGAGTGGATCACCCCAAACAATAGTGATTTTATTGCCGTGGAAATGTACAAATCGAAAATTCAAAAAAAGTGGTTTGACCCTCCCCAATTTTTGGTAGTTCGTAAATCGCCCTAGACTATAATTATTTTTAAGGATTCAAGCTGCACCAGATTGCTCTGGCAAAACTTAGAAGTGGGCATACGAGTTGCATTATTTTTTCGAGGAGTTGACGACTATCAAACTCCCCCGTAGCCAAACTTCTTTGACCCCTTTAAGAGTCACTTGATTTTTTATCGACCCCCTTTACTTTACTATTACGTAATAGCACACATAAGCGAATAAAAACGCTTATGTGCGTTTTTAGATTGTTTATTTTATAGTTACAGTGTTTCTTGTATTATATTGGTTTAACGTCAAAAGGACAGTTTTTTGTTTTTAACTTCCCTTTTTAACATTACATATTTGATAGGAGGGATAAATATTACATAAAATATAATTTAGATATCAGAATAACAATAATACAATCTTCCTTATATATAAGAAAATAAGAATTTTATTAACTTAGCATACAATTTACTAACGTTGTCAATGTTAAGGGTGTACTTCGTGACTCTTCACATGAATATCAATGTTGAGTTCCAAATTAGTAAATTTCAGCTTTAAATCGCCACGGAATTTTATATCTGGCTTATTTCTTTGTTGTGTTAAAATGGATGGCTGAAACCAGCTTCGACCATGTACGAGTTTGGAGTGCAAGGAAAAAGGGGCGCAAGTTCTTCCAGGACCTAAGCTCACGAAGTTCAGCTGTTGAATTGTTCCCCATGTAAAATAACTTCGCAATAAACGTGAGATTTGGTAAGGAAAGATACATTTCTACGCTACTAAAAGTTGTATTGGTGTTTTGAAATTGAACTTTTTCACAGCAAATAAATTTTAGTGTTCAAAAATTTAGTAGATAACCTCTAAAAGTTTTTTTGCAGAAATGTTTTGTTTCTGTTCTTCGACAGAGTTACAGAATACTCCAAGTAGGGAAACTCATTTATATTCAGACTTTTAAATTTAAAAAGTTTAATTTCTTATTCGTTTGCAGTGAAAATTTATTAACATTGATATGAACATCAGAGAAATTTCGTTACCAGATATGAAAAGTGAAAACGATTAATATTTTATCAATCCTGCTTTCAGTCTTTTTGATAAACTTATGATTCTTGAAATTTCCTCAGAACCGTTTTATCAAAAAAATTCACTAGATAGTTGTCAGTTTACCTAACAAATACAAATAACATCCAGTAATTTTTTTAAATAAATGAAAGATTTTACTTGCAATGTTCTCAATAGATGGCAGCACGACAAAGGGACTGCTAGCCAATTTTAAAAATAATTTAATTTATTCGTAATTAGAAAGGTTAATTTGACTAAATCTCTTTTCAAAACAATTGAGAACAACAAATTAAATATTCCGATTGAACGATTTCGAAATTTTATAACTAGCATTCTATGCTTAATAAATTACTTAAAGTTCTAAAGATGAACGACAGATGGCAGCAGGAATTTTAGACTGCATTGTTGAGAATTTTTTATATAGAAATATCTTTACTCCAATGGTTTCTTAATTTGACCAATTGATCAACAAACAGAAAGAATCTTTTTGCGGAAAAATTGTTACTCCGCAAAATAAAGAGCTGTTAAATTAACTTTTTGTTTCATGCAACACAAATATATTTTGATGATAAACGACTAAAATAAGTAAACAAATTTTACTCTGGTGAGAATTTTACTCTGGTGAGAAATTTCCAAAACAGGGTGTTTGAAAATATTCTGTAAAAAATTGTGAGTAAGTACCCCATTCTACTGTATTCAACATATTCCTCAAACACCTAAATTAGCTAGAGGGCGCTGTTATTAGCAGTACGGCAGTTTACCAGCTTGTACAACAAGGCATGCGTCGACGCTGTCAGGTAAGCATCATTGTTGGTGAAAATTTTAAACATCTGCTGTAAAAGTGTGACTAAATTCATATAAAAATAAAAATTTCACCGATATTTAAAATAAGGTATTAGAATACAGGCATTTTTAAAGAATATAGGCGATTGCACCCTAAGCGAGTATTGCTTGTTCTTGGAAAAAATGCCTCAATGGCAAAATTTCAGCTTTCTATTAAATAATCTCAACGTCAAAGGATTTATTAAATTTTTTCCAATTTTATATCCTGAAACAACCTGGCTTATATTTTGATATACCAAATAATGTCTTGGGAAACAGAGTGGTTATTAAGGAGCAAACATCAATGGCTCCCCTGACGGAAGGCAACGGCTCCCTTGTGAATCGTGAAGCACAGTTTAAAAACCTAATGCATGGTGAAAAAATTATAAAGAACTTATGAGGGTAAAACGATACACAGAAAAGTTTCACTAACATTTAAAAAATTATTTCTTACCACAAAAACAATTTTTTCATGTAATAAGAGAGGAAAAAAATACACCCCAAACATTAACGCTGCAAAATTGTACACTCATTTTTTCAAAAATGATAATCGGCTACCTTTGCATTGTCTGTACTGAAGACTCACATGGCCGAGTTTGGCGATATGAGAAGAACCAAATGCTTTTTATGCTCTTTTTGAAGGCGCAACCTTCGTGCAGCCTGCGAGGCAGCTGCCTCACCATGGTGTCGACATAGAAGGGCACATTGATTGCTCCTCGATTATCTTGTAAGTGCCGGTCCCTGTTCCATCAGCCGCTCTGTGATAAAATTTGGCAGTCTGTTTTGCGAAAGGTGTCGCCAGCGCGCTTGTAGTAAGCCTCGTACTCAGAGCATCTGATATACTCGGTATCGTTGGCCAGCTGTCTCAGTCGATCTATGTCCATCGCTGCATGGAGATGTCGGGTGCGCTTCCGACGGCGCAAGAATCGATTTTGCAGCAACCCTTGCTAACTTCTCCCGGGAACTCTGCTTGCACTTTCACTCAGCCTGTGTCTTGTCTGGTGTCTTTTAAATCCCAGAGGCCTCAGCTTGTTACCTAAGTACAGCTCGCTCATCGCGATAGCACTTTCCTTCGTGTTTTTTGGACCACTATAAATTTTTAGTTGATGATCCATTCCCCTACCTAGATTTAAATTTAGGTTTTCCCACCAGCCGATATGCGCCCGATAGCCCCTCTATCTAGAGATGCTGACGCCCACGTCATGACATGTACATTCATGTCCAAAAGTTAAGAATTACTGCTGTTTATGTGAATATCTAAAAAAATCTACATCGGAATGGAAGGAAACGCGGTATGCGGATGTAATAGGGTTATAGAAGAAGAAAACAATGCAAAACAAGGATGATAATGACTTTTATTATCCAAAGAAAAGGGTTGAAAGAAAAAGGTTCACAATACGAGTGTCAACTTTAGTGAAACAGAATAATTAAACCAATGTGATGCTGAAGTTCATTACGATGAGTGGGAACATCTGGTAGCCACGCATGCTGCACAACGATTTCCCATACTTTCGATGAGGGTATGGATGATTTGTGTGCTCAAAGAGTTCCAAGCCTCACGGAGAGCAGTTTTCAATTCCGGAACGGAGCTTGGTGGATGGCGGAGGGTTGCAATGTCTCCCGAGCATATCCCACACATGCTCTATAGGATTCAGATCAGGAGAGTTGGCAAGCCACTGCATGCGGTGGATATCTTCACTTTGTAGGAAGGTGTCGACCAGGGCTGCACGTTGAGGAGGCGCGTTACCATCGATGAATATGAAACCAGGACCGACAGCACCTCGGAACAGGCGAACGGTAGGCTCAAGGACTTTGTATCTTTGTATCTCTGTATCTTTGACCGGTAACAGATCCCGTGTCAAAGATGTGGAGGTCTATGCAGCCATCCAGCATGATGCCTGCCCACGACTACCCCTGAAGAAAAACGATATCTTTCCGTGATGTTTCGAGGGTGAAAACGCGTTCCACGTTCTCTCCAGATCGTGGTACGACGAGAGTCAGCTTGCAGACTAAATCTGCAGACTAATCCTGTGCAGACATCAGGGATATGCAAACTGCTGGTCGTCTGACATAGAGACCAACGTGTCTGAGTCTCCTGTATACAGTTTGTCTCGAAACTATCACTCTTGTGGCGGCTGTCAGGGCTGAACCCAGTTATCTGGCATAACGGTTCCTCTGACGTCGCGCAGTCATCGCCAAATATCGGTCTTGTCGAGCGGTTGTTTTGTTACCTTTGGCTGGTCGTCGGGTATCATTTCCAGAGGTTTGAAACCTCTGCCACAGTCTGGAAATCACACTGAGGCACATTCAGAATTCGAGACCTTCGGTTTGAGATCGACCGGATTCCAGCATTCCAATAATTCGTCCCTTCACAAACATGTCCAGTTGACCTCTTTGTGACATCTTTTGTCCTTATTGATTGTTTACAGTGCTCCATACCACAGCAATTGCGAAATTTCTGTCTAAACTGGAGGCCGTTTTATAATCGTTCTGATGTGCGCCGGTGTTTTACGCATGTCGACGTCGACTGAACTGTTTTGATATGTACAATGTTTTACCTTCGAACTACGATTCTCCATAAGTGATTTTGAACTATTGTATCCATATTTACTCTGATTTTTTCGCATTTTACAAATTATGCTTAAATTTAGGACATGAGTGTAGTTCAAACATAATGACATCTACGGGGACACGCGGCAACTCAATAACAAGCCAAATATGGGACATTTCACGATGTTGCAAACTTGCTCATTCTCAACAGGTAGTGCCGTTTATTTTCCTTTTGATGTATTGCTCTTTTTTCTATCCTACGGTATGTGCACTAACTCTCTGTAACTTTTTATTTACGAGCGTTAGCGGTGATCATGGGTTGCATTTGTCCGTGACGCTCAATTCCTAAGTTACTCCCATGTACCGACGAGGACGTAGTTTTAAGACAAAGAAAAAAACAATGTTTAAAAATGAGAAATTGATACCGAGCTAAAACTCAAAAATTAACACCATTGCATGTGTGAAACAAGCACGAGATTTCGTTTTCCTTGGTCATGAAATATAGACTGAGCATTACTGTTGAGAGGAGCTTCGAAAAGTGTGACCAACATGGCGACTAGTAGTCACGTGACTGCCCTAAAAATTGAATTGCTTGACCGATTTGGCATCTAATCGCCTCGTTTGGCGATACGACATCTTACGACAGGGTAGATGTGTGAACGTGCATTTCTAGAGTGGTGACAAAAATGGTGAAATCGCTAAAGTCTACTACTATCTATCACGGACCATTCAGATGATGAATCAATGTATGGGTCCGTCCCGTTCACCAATCAGATGATGAATGTAATTTTCCACCCGGCTGAAGAAAGTAGTCTGTCACGATACTACTAATTTTAATCACATGTTGCTGGGTACATGAAAAGGTTACCATTGCGCACTCTACTTTTATATTTCCTCTATGGCTGCAATTTCTTTATATTACTAGTGCGGTTCTTTATTTTAAGTGTAGGAGTGTTTGAGAAAGCTCTCCTAATCACACAAAGGCAACATCTATTTCGCAAATAGTTAATAAATTCAAAGCGTTCAATAAAAGTATTGCGTTTTAATTTTCCGATTACAGGGACTACAAACTGGATTCTTAGCGAACATCACCGCGTGAGTATTGATAACTCTCGCTTAGAGTTTGATGAAAAAACACAATAATCTTTTAATTGGCTGACCTGCCTTGAGAGTTCGCTTGCTGGGCCTTGCGGCTCATGTTTTGGATGCCTCTAAAACAACCGCGGTAATTACACACCACTTTAATTGAATTAATACTCCCTGAAAAACCTATGAGGAATTTTTTTCCAATCACTTTTAACTCACTAGACGTGTTCGGATTAGATAATTCACTCAAACGAACGTCAATGTATTTTTATTCTTTTATTTAATTCATGTGTTTCGTGTATTGTTGATGGATTCTTTTAACAATCATCATTGCAAGTAGATGTCCTTGCTTGTAGATTAAATGTGATAATTTGAGAGCTATCACACGAAATCAGACTATTATTTTTTGGACTGAAATTAGGATCTGGTGTTCCATAGCTTGGTTGATAGCGGTGATTTCTGTGACGGATCATTACGCTAATGAGGAACGAAACATTATCGCGTTATTTATGGAAGGTGTGTTTGTATTTCACCTTTACTTTCCGGTAATGATTTAATCTTTTTTACAGAGATGGAATCTTTTCTTTTCTCAATTTTTTATTTCTGTTGAACTAATGAACATAGTCCAGTCGACTGTTCAGACGTTTAAATTCCCCGAGGGATTTATACGCATTTATGCGTTCTTAAAACTGCAGTCAACCCTGTATGACTTCCAACCTATTTTGACCTTCTTGACCAATAAAAGGTCTCCTGGGATTCTTTCAACCAATTAATATGGTTGTTCGGTCACGTGTATTTTGGGGCAAAAGCAATATTATATTACTAGGAAATTTCATATCTCTCAGAAGGTACTGCTTTATGTACTGAGGACTAGTTTTGCAATTTTTGTTCTTTTAAAATTCTTTATAAAATGTGGAATACATGTTTAAGACAGATCACCTAAATTTTTTTTCTTGTGTGACACTAAATTATGTAGTATTCTGAACGTGACGTCACGGCTTATTTTGCAAGTACGATTTCAGATAGTATTAAATAGAATTCCACATTGATATGTGATAATTTATTAGTCAATTAGATTAGAAGCTAAAACGTCATCAAAACGTCGATAAATTACATTTTAAAGTAATTTCGATATGTATGCGTGCGGGAGCGTTACAACAGCGGAAGTAAAATCTTCGAAGACCGGCTGTTTATTTGTTTAGACTAAAAATCCCTCTCATTAGCATTCACATCAACCATTTCAGTTACTGAATAGTTGTATGCGTATAACTGGTTTTTAAGTCAATTCCAATTTCTTTGATATGGATGAAAGCTTATTTAATGAAAATCAAATCGAAAAGTTATTTTGCAAAAATTGAAGACTTTTATAAATATACTTCTTTGCTATTCTTTAGTGCCCCTTGTCCATGCAATTCAGGGGGTCAGAAGGGCCTAAAAAAGTGTTGGGCCAATTGGATAAATATCTGGTCTCACAAAATATTAGAATTTTTTTATTAAATGACGTTCGTTGAAATGAAAAAAACATTTTAAAAGTAAAAGTAATCGTTTAAGTATGTCTCTGATAGTTTAAGGATAAAACTATTTAATAATACATGTAGCTTTTCACAATCCCATTTATGGCGGGGCCCTTGCAGTGTGGGGTTAGGGGAATCTGTAGAATCGCCATATGGTCATTTCACATTTCAGCTGGGATGCTATTGGCTGTTTTTTTGACGCAAGTGTTAGATCTAGCCAAGCTGCCCCAAGCAATATTCTTCCGTCAAGCAGCGAAATGATTCGAAAGGACTTTTCTGATATCTCTAAAAAAAACAACGGTCTTTTTTGTGAAAAATCTCACGTGTCTCCTAGTTACCAAAAACAAAAGCGTAATTGGGCAACAAAAATTCCTTTTGATTGAAAAGTGGTCAATGCGAGCGGTAACAAAAAATGCGTGGAAAGAGAATAATGACAATAATTTTGAGATAAGCTGAAAATTGCACATTGGGGACCGATATTAAAGAAAGAAAATAATTGAAACTAAAACTTAATCCGATCATCAGACTTGTCGACTCTGGTTATCCTACAGAGCCCTCGTCTTTAACTCATGACCTGATTTCTCTACTTGTGTGGGGAGAAATTCCGTAACAAAGATTTCCGAAAAAAACCCAGCCCTCTAAAATGTTACTCAACATAAACACAACTCCGTACATTAAGAAAGCAGAAAGTCACTTGTAAAGCGATTTCAACTACTGAAGAATTCAGTTATCTAAATATTGACACACGTGGGCACACCTTAGAAAGGGAAATGGGGTTTGAAGTAGTAACTAAAATCTAATGGTTGCTTTACTTAGGGGAAATTTTGGGGATTTTCTTTTCTTTTCCAATACGAATCAAATACGTTGAGAAATTCAACAATCTTTCCTTATCTCAGACTTAAGGAAATTAGATCAAGGTTGAGGAAGAGACTACGCAGTATTTTGAGTTATTGTTTTTAGTCGTGACTTGTGACAAATTGAAACTTTAAACTGACAAGAATTCAGTCGTATATTTTTAGATTAACGCGTCAAAATCAATCAATAAAAAAACAAATCAGTCTCGAAACATTTTGTTTCGTTTAGACTTCATTATTACGTTGTCGTTTACTTTATTATTAGAGTTATTATTATCGTTATTATTTCGATATCTTTTTAAACTGTTTTACATTAGAGAGTCGCGAAATCAAGAATACAGCAAGCAGTATAACCGTTTAATAGAATTTCTTACAAGTTTTGTCATAGTATTTTATTTGTAAAATTTTGTTGAAACTATTATTTTTAATGTTTCTAATTTTCTGTATCCAGAATAAAAAACACACAGTAATGTATATTACATAATAATTTTAGCCCCATTATATGCAGTACTAAAACACAGTGGGGCGATCTTATAAAACTTTAAAGTTACCAAGTTCAGACTGCTTACTGTCTGCGGACCTATCTTTGCTCAATAGGACTAGCTGATTCCCCAGACTATAATTTGTGGGATCTAGAACAGCCTGTCTGGGAAACATTTAGACGAGTGCCTTGCGCTAGAGATTTTTAATTGTCCTATTGAAAAATACTGGAGAGCACGTGGTTTAATGGCCTAGGGCCAAATGACCAACATTTGTCAACATAAAACTTTGAAGGTTGAACACCATTTTTTATTCTCTGAGCAAAATCAACACTTAAGCAAGAAATACTCCTTCAAATCTCCAGAGAACGAGTTAGTTAAATTTACGGCTTATGGCGACTGTCTAGGATCAATCCCTAAGGGAAAGATACGAGTCTCGTAATTTTGAACCACGTTCAGATGAGGTCAGCACCTGAACAGGCACCCCACTCTCCAAACTTTCGCACCAGGCCGAAGTAAGGACATTTGAGGCAGAAGAGGACGAATTATGTGAGATTCGAAGAGAGTGTGTTACTTACGAAAGACTGTTGTATGCAGGAACAAACATTTTCACTGTATTATGTATACTTACCATCAAAGGAAATTTTGTTATTCATAATATTGAGAAGCCACTGAGTTTTGTAATCTTCTGTTGCTTTGTGTGGTGAGACGAAATTCTTAAGAATAGACTACAGGCGAACACATTGCAGTCGGCATCGTCCAATTCTCTTCAGGGAGAGAGGGGAGACAATTTAATTTTGCACTGATTTGTAATTTTTTGGGTATAATACTACGGTAAACGAAGTCGATTTTCTAAAACGAATCAAAGCCTTTACTCTCAGTCGATCATGCAACTCAGGTGGGGCGAAAAAAAAATCCGACCCACGGATTTCGATTCGAGATATTAAACTTCCAGAAATTGGGAGAGGCTAATAAACCAATTCGTTTTCTATCGCTTTCGGCACTGGCACGACTTGCTGTGGGAAGCATCACAATTATATCAAATCATCCCTTTCTTTTTTCCATCCTATCTCGAACCCACAGTACGTGATGCGATCCTATAAAATCCTTTAACCTTGCCTAGAGGAAAGCTGGTCGAAGGCCGCAGATGGCCAGGGTGGAGATGCCTGCAGGGGAGGGCGGGCATCTTTCTCTTCTGCCCTTATACGACGTGCTCGGATGATCGAAATCCCTGAGAGCTACAAAGAGAAAACGATTGAGATGTGTATTAGTGAAAAAAGTAAGAAAATGCCCGCCCGTTATTCTCTCAGGAATCTTTGTTGAAAGTTCCTGAGACGTGAGACAGCTAGAAATCAAAGCCTTTTGGGAGGCATTGTGCCTGCTTTGACGTGTTTGCTGATGCCGTTTTATGATATAAAATTGCTGTTATTTGATTCCGATTGGAAAAGGGGTTTGGGTGGAATTGGTATTGCCAGTTAAATGCGTGTTATCATCGCTGATTTGTTCTTTGAGGAGCCAAGGCTTCATTTAGGTGGGATTCAAAGTTAAAGAAACTCAACTTTTTACATTCCAAATGAAGAGGTATGTAAGTAACTGAATTTACGTCGCTCTGGTGCAACACAGCGGTCGATTGCTGACTGTCCAGGATCAATCCCAAAGGGAAAGATCCGATGACAACATCTTATGACTGAACCAAAGTCAAATGACGAGGTTACCTGAGCTGGCACCTTACTCTCCAAACTTCGCCAACGTGAGGACATTTGAGGCCACGATAGATTTAACGTGCACCATCCTCCTTGTACACGACGGCTAAATTTTGAACTCGCAACCCTCCGGTTGCTAATCAGATACTCTTCCAACTGGGCTACCACTGTCAAATTTCGCTGTTGAATCAAATTTCGAACTCTCAACCTGGTTGCTACTCCGTGACTCTATCAACTGGGATACTGTGGCCCCTTATATGTGGAAATAGACCGTATTACATTTAAAAAAAGTTTTGCTAACTCCTTTTATTTTGTATTTGGTCATCAGACTGAGTTTTGAAGTAAGGAATTACTGCAAGCATAATGTGACGTATCTGATTTGATCCCATTACTAAAAAATCACTTCACAATTGTGTTTCCAAATACATTTAGTGGTTATTACATACCATTAAGCAAATATTCAAATCTTGTTTCTAGAAATTCGTATTTGGTTTTTGTCGTTCCTAAAATTTTGATGCGATAAATAGATCTGAGACTATGTGAGCTGTTATCAGTAAAGGAAAAACAGATCCAGTCTACTTTGTTAAAAATGATTACTTTTGTGAACTGAATTTATTGTATTATTTTATTTGGAGAATATTAGAAAGATATTCTGGGGATCTATATTTAATTGAAAAGGAGTTATGAAACTAAGAAACCAAAACTTTTTTGGGAGAAACCCTCCCCATTTCTATATACACCAATGGAGTTTATTAATGGACAGCTAAAAAGCCATTAATTTTGGAACTGAAAACTAAGTCATAGGTTTGAAATTTATTTTCTTTGAAAAATTTTGATAGTAGGAAAGGATAACACATAATTGATGCGCTAATAACAAGTACAGCTTAAATGCAAAACTGACGCATGTACTCAGGCAAAATAAAAATATATGGTGCAAGAAAAGCTTAGAATTCTGTTGTCTCCGTATTATCTTTAAAATGCATTTAGGCCTTTTTTTAATTTCATTAATAACACCGAATTTAATTAATATCACTGAATATAGCCAAATATCTCACTTTTGTCAAATTTGTTAGACCATTTTTGCTCTCACTGCCTCAATTTTCATTAATGTAACATCGTTTCTTTTTTAAGGCGTATTTTAACAATTACAAGACGAAATTTTTGAATTAAATTTCTTTTTAAAGCTTATATAGCCCTCTAATAAAATGCATTCTAAAAGTTGATCTGCTCATTGCAAGTTGATTAAAGTTGTCAACGAGATCGACGTCAAGAAAGTCTTAAATAAATATTCCCAGTTCATCTAATTTTTAAACAGTTTTCTTGGTACGAAAATGCTTTGTAAGCAACAAGAATGAAATGGATGTAAATGAGTATCGGAAATGTACTATTATCTAGATGCATAACCAACTGGTCTTTTCTGGAATTTTCGGTGATGAACTTTCTGAAAATGAAGAGGATATTAATTTGAGTGATATAGAAGGTTGTGAATCGACTAACTTGAGATTGGAAGACCCTGGCCTAACATAAGGAGTTTTGTTCTTAGAAACACTAATTGAAGAGTTAACAGATGGGTGATATGAACATAGGTCTTAGAGATGGATGTAATGCTTAAGAATTTGAGCCCAAACAATTTCGGTTAATATCTTCTCTTATGTCATTGATCCTATATTATAAGGCCATGACTTATAAGGGCTCTAGTTTGTTAGCATCTATTTACATAATTAATCAAGAGTGGAAAATACCTAAGAATAAATATGGTTATAATTTTAATATATGAAGCTTTACATGCCCGAAACAACTTCGGAAAATTTTGTAGTGTAAATGTTTTTAAAATTGTTTTTCAAAGCTAATACTTTAAAGATAAACGTATTAACCCTCCATGTGGTTTCGACGAGATATCTCATCCATCAAGATCTGACCAATTTTGCTAATGATGGAATTCCTCGTCATCAAGATATTTCCGATTTTTGGATGATGAAGAGATCAAGATCTGGTCAGTTTTCCTCTAACGGCTATATATCTCGTTCAAGATCTGGTTAGTTTTCTTCTAATGTCGAGATGCTTCGTCTTGACAACTACCAGGAGGATTAAGATGGACGTATGAGTGAAAGATCCGGTCTATCTTCAGTAATTATAGTCTAAGAAACGCTATTTAAAGAGTTCATATTTGGGTGAAATAGATATGGGTCTGAACATGAAATGTATGCTATCTTGCCTTTTATACCGGTGATCTCGTGAAACACTGCCCAATTTATTAGGGTACTGGTTCAGTAACATCTATTTACATTATTATTTATAATAGTGAAAGCAGAATAGATAGGATTATGTTAAAGATAAACTTAAATAACCATGCCATTGGCCCAAAGTACGAAGGTATTATACATGTTGCAGTGTAATGATCTACGACTACCATTTAGTCCATACTTTTGAGACAGGATTGTTGGAGTATTTTGCAAACGCTATAGTCACCAGAGAATTAATTTAAAACGTAAAAAACATAAACACTTAGTTAAGGTTTCTGAGGTATGCGGATGTGGGAATTAATATTATCTGCCCAGCCATCTGTATAATTTTACGTAATTTCACACCTGGCCTACGACCTTCATTATGTGTTCGGATGAAAACAGTTGATCTGCGTACTAGGCGTTAACTAACATGTCGCAAACAAAACAAAGATGAACTTGACTATTCAACAAGTTACAAAGAAATTCTTTTGGGGTGTCTTCAAATGGTTTAACTATTACCATTTTCCTGGAAAAGGTCGGTTTAATTTCTTCTGAAAATGGAATTATAAAGCACCTGCTTCTTTCACAATTGCATCTTAATGATATCACTTGCTGAATTAGATTTTTCAGAACTTAAATTGCTAGAATGTTATATACTTGAAGATTATTTACAAACTCAATGCCCTTTTTCTATCTTTGGTTTAATTAAATATGCCTTCCTATTACACCTATTTGGATGGGTAACAATTGTCAAATTAATAATGTTTATGCCAAAAATAAGTAGCCTCTTACAAAAAAGGGATACGATCCTGCATAGTAATCCCGCTTCAAGAATACCATGCCAAACTAAAAAAGTCAGTTTTGAGTTTTTGAATGATTTCGAATTACCTATTTTGAGTCCGTCTCCTGTAAGATTTTCGTAATTCAAATCGTTAAAAGTGCCAAATCTATGGAGATAACAGTCTAGCGCTCACGGTGTTTTCTACGGCTTCAAAAATTTTTAAATGCTTCTTCAGGAAAAACGTATTTTTTTGCATTTTTGAAGAGGGAGTGTGAAATGAATAGGAGTAAAGTCTCACAGATTGTCAACAGTTTTGATTTATTAACACAATATGAGTAGATGACCAATGTATTAAGTTGAAAGATGAGTTCATCAAATCCACACACAAATCACAAATCTAAGCCCTATTGTTATAGTAGGACGAAGAAATTATTTTAATAATGTAAATCCTCTCCATAAGCAGGGCCGCGGTAGACCTTTTGGAAGAGTAGCGGATTAGCAGTGGGGACTTGTGCACGTTAAATCGTCGTGGTCTCAAATTTCCTCATTCTGGCGTGGTGTGGGTTTGGTAGGTAGGTAGGAAGGTATTTAATTAACGTCACACTGGAGCAACACAGCTGGCTATTGGTGATAGTCTGAGATCAGACCAGATGGGAAACATCCGAGGACGACACAACGTAATTTTGAACCACGATCATACGACGAGTTCACACCTGAGCTGGTACCCAACTCTCCAAACTTCTCCACCACGCCAACGAGATAAGAAATTTGAGGCCACGACAGATATAACGTGCACCAGCCCCTCTTGTACACGATAGTCTGTGGTTGGATTCGAAATCACAACCCTCCAGTTGCTGATCCGTTACTCGTCCAATCGGACTGCCGCGGCCGGGTGTGGGTTTGGAGAGTGGATACCATCCCAGGTGTTGACCTCGTCCTTCTGACAATGGTTCAAAATTACGAGGTGTTGTCCTCGCATCTTACCATTCTGGATTGATCCTGGACCGTCGACAATAGCCCGTTGCGTTGCCTTAGTGAGATAATTCAACCACCTTCTTACCTACGTCTCCATAAACTTAAATCAATCTGTCATTAAGTCTAATATTAAACACAGTCCTACAAAATATTTCAAATAATTAAAAAATTGATATTTCAGTAACGAAGCTTTGAATACACGATTCATACTTTCTCGATCTTGCAATCTTACTTTTCCGATGGATTTTTTTGAAGATTCTTTGCAGATGTATGTCGGTCATTCCATGAAAAAAGCTAATCCGTTACTGGATCTTAATCATTTCGAAACTCCACATACTCCATAGAAGATTCTATAACCTATTTCTGCATTGACATTCACCGTGTAACATCGAGCTCATTTATCAGCTTCTTCCCGCTAAATGTCAAAATAGGTGCCAATATCAAAGTTATCATTCAGTCTTTTTTATAGAATACTTCCAACATGTCGATGTTGAGACCTTCCAGAGAAAAGTCAAGGCTACATTTTGTATGGAAGAGGATCCCTTCGTTATAACGACCTTCAATTAGCTCATTTGAAATTCTACATGATGCAATTTTAGGCGGTTCATGTTACCCTATACTGTTATTAGGGTAAAGGTAGGGTAAGGGGAGCTTTTTGCTAAAAGTACGTCTTCGGCATACATTAAAATATAATTAATCAGGAAATGCTATATATAAGATCGCTTCTGAAGGTTCAGACTTCGTGTTGCTGTGATAGTCATCGGATATTAGCAAAATCATGAAGGTGAGTTTATGTTATCGCATGCTATTTTTATGGTATTTGACTAAGTGCTCGATTTTGCACTTCGTTTCCGGACGAATAATGAAATTCGGTATTATTTGGTTTAAGTTCCGTTATAATTTTCAAAATACGTCACAGTATGTAATCATTTTAGCGTCTTTTAATTCAAGATAGAGACAAAACAGCAAAATTACATTGAAACTATGTAAACTTATTCTCAGGTAGTTGGTCTCAATATTAACGAGTCGCTTAGTAGGTGAATAACCTTTCTGTTTTCGTTGTAAAAAGTCAACAATATTGGGCGCAATTGTGCTTTTGGGCTCTTTTAAACTTAGGACTAAAATTATTTGTATGGCATTGACATTGCCTGAAAGAAGCAACAGTTAATTCAGTTGAGTTATAAGATTGTCCAAAGCTAAGCATAGATTTGTTTTGTGCTTCCAATATAATCCCGCCATCCCCATTTATTGAACTAATACTATACACTACTGAAGAAAGGTATAATTATATGCTAATTAAAACCTTTTGAGGAAAATTTAGTACTCGACCTATGTCATTGACTCTCAACTATCAGTTTTCTATTGGCCGCTGAAGTCTCAAAAACTCATTGTCGTGACTGTCGAAAGAACAATTTTAATAATAAAACTTAACTCTAAACTTTCATAAAAAGAATTCATTTTTACTCATCAAATACAGATTCCATTTTATATACGTACCAATTTATAACAATAAAAAGAAGCCCTATCCGGATATTTAGTAAAGTTAAACCTCTTTTTATATGAGACATAAATCTTGTTCAACCAACTGAAAAGGGGACTCACTGTATAAATGTCTATTACTACTTAATTTCTTTTCTTGAGTTCAGTTCATGTTTATATCTTACAAATTTCTGACACTATATCATTGTGTAGGTATAAAAGGAAGCAGGTTTTCCATACACGCAATTGGGAACTTATGTAGGTACAGGTCCCGTTCCATGTTTTATTGATTTCACATGAATTATTCGTATACTATGAAAAACTTAATTTGCATTATATTACTGATAACGAAATTCAATCCTTCGTATTGGCTTCTAGTCTATTGTTTCTGAGAGCAATGATTTTGGGAAACTATTGAGGTCAATAGCCCTCCGATAACGGTTCGCAATTCATATTTGACAATGTGGTGTCTCTCTATTGAAATTATCGTATATTTCAAGTTAATAGCGATGTGTTCTGAATTTTGGATAGAGTTTGACAACTACCGTGGAAAATCGCGCTTATATGATAAAAGGAATCTTATTTCTCTTCTCAGTCTGGTTCATTTTGCGTTACACGATTCATACAACGGATTATAGATTGAACAAACCAAGTAATATTTCAAATCTATTTGATTTCATGAAACCTTACCATAACACTGGAATTAGTATACCTAGACTAATGGTTATTTTCTTGCACAAATGATGACCAGTTCAATGACATTTCAACTATCTTCTAAAAACAGTCGTAGCAAAACTAACCAGCTCTTGATGGACGAGACACCTTGTCACTAGAAAAAATTGACCAGATCTTGATCTAGTCATCATCAAAAAACCGGCAATATCTTTAGGACGAATTAGCAAAATTAGTCAGATCTTGATGGACGAAATCGCTTGAAGGATTAAAAATAACATTCCAGGTAATTAATGATTCCTATGACAGATATGTGTTTGGGCTTTGTTCTGAGGACTGGCTTCCAAACCTTATTATGGAAAATAATTAACCACTCCATATCAGAAAATCTTACTTTTAATTAAAACGTTTATTTACATTTATTATTTATTACTTAAGTAATAATATTTTTATTCATTTATTAAAATTATTTTATTTCTTCATAACTGTTCCTTATTTATAAAGGGTTACGGTTTTTATGTAAATTTTTATGAAATAGGTTAATAGAGTTTTATAATTGTTATTAATTCGTAATGCCAGGTCTACCCAACGCACAGGTCGAATCCACTCGTTCCTTTGTTTTTGTGTGATAGGAAAATATAAGTTTTGTAAATCTCGACTGTGAGACTTCAAGTAAGCTGACCTATTCGGCATTCAAACACACAGGTTCATGTGGAATCTTCTCCATCCTCTACATAGCTACATCCCTTTATGTTAAAATGGAACACGTCTAATATTAAGTTACGCTTAGAAGTTGGAAGAATTATATTTTAAATTATTTATAAAAATAAGTAAATTAGCTATATTTGTTAAATCTATATGAATAAGAATAGGGTGTTTGTTTGTACATTGAATATTTTCGACCCATTTCAAGTTTTCTATCCGTTTTGACTCTTTTGATGCTAAATCCATCTCTTGCGCGTTTGGTGTCTGTCCGTCTGTCTGTATGTGTGTGCCGTACTACGTGCAAACGGTTGAATATATTTTCATCAAACTTTGCATACTGTGAGTTCTTACATTCATTTAGTAACTGAACTTAGTTGCGAAAATCTGTCTGTCCGTCTTCTCGTTCTGTGTTCGATTTTGTGGCTGTGTGTTTGTACAAGTATCACATAAGATTTATTCAATATATTTTAGTTTAATGTTTTATATTTAATACACCACATCTTTATTTAGTGAATGCATTATTTAAAATTTCTTTGCTTACATATTTAGGCAAATTTCACGTTAAGACATCTGAGTAACTACTTAAATCAACCATAATTTGGCAGTTTCGGAGTAGCTGGAAGGTATATTGAGCATTGCAATTACTTGGATTGTTTTACCAGTAGTGCTGAAAAGTCAATTATTTTTCGAAATTATTTTTACGGAATTTAAATTGTGTTATTTTTGTATTTCGAGCTTTATTTTCTTTTCGAACTATAAAGTATTTCCGAATATTTGGGACAGACGATAATTTGCAACTAAACGAAAATTCGTGTTCGTTTGACAAGTGCAGTGTTATTTTCCGTTTCTTTCGCTTGGAATTAATTTCGTATTTTTAATTTTTCTATAATTTTTAGTTGTAAGTTGTGGCAACTGTGCTAGATCAAGAGAAAAAGAATCACGAATTTATATCTTTAGAACTTTTCCCGCCAACTTTTAGTTCGTTTTATTTTCCGTTAACCGTTTTTTTTGTTTTAAATATTTATTATTTTAATAAACTGTAATTCCTTTTCATCACACGCAACACCACAGCAAAGTATTTGATTTAAAGTGGTATATAAGTTAGAATAAAGCAAATTTTAAGTGGAATTTTGTCATTTTTGAAAGAACATTAATGTTCAAATAATACGAACTAGGACTTTTGAAATATTGCAAATTCTTTGTCATATAGTGACAGAAGGTCAAAGTGGCTTTTTTTAAGAATTGGAGCTATACTTAAGCAACTTATATAAGGAAGGTTTTCTTAAAACAATGATTTTTAGAAGAAACTATCAAATTGATTTACCTTAAAAAATGGTAATAGGTTACCTTTGTACCGAAGACATTCAATTTTAAAACAGGTTCTTTTATTATTGCACACGTGCCGCAAAACGGAATTTTCAAGAAAAAACGTGTATCCACAATTAAACAAACTTAGTGATAACTAAATATATTATCAAATTAATTTGTCATCTTTCCCTTAACGATGGTGAAATTTGAAAATGTCGCAAACCTGGTTCAAGAGTATACCTTTAGCAGGTGTGCGATATATGTTAAATGGATGGATGGTTATGAATGTATAGGATTTTTGTCCAAAGTAGGTTCTAGAGATTATAAAAATGTCGAGAAGGTGTTAAAAAATTATTTTACTCACACTAAATGATTTGGCATTTTTCTACGAAAGAGAAAAGTGCTTATTTTCTGGCCACTTTCAATATATAGTAACCGATTCAACCCAAGTGAAGTTGGGCAATTTTGCTAGTGAGTCTGAATATGTTTTGATTTTCTCTACAGGTTCTTATCCTTTTGGGCTTGGTTGTCGCCGCACAAAGTGCTGCCGTAGTCTATCACCCGGCATGGTGGCCAGCGGCCTCTGCATATCAAGCTAAAGACGTGAGTTATACAGTTATGAACAGTTCTTTTTTACTGTCTCTAAAAGTGAGATACTTGATCTGTGACCCACAAATGAAATACTTTATGCGCGCTGTAGTTTTCTGTACTAATCAAAAATGCTGTGTCTTCAAGCTTGTTCTTTTCGAGTTGACTATTGCTACATGCTACGCATATAAGTATCTAATGCTTAACATCACTATATATAACAAAATTTATCTCTCAACTAATTATTGATTGAAGTGTGATCTAATTGTTTTTAGATATATGGGACCAGATTTTGCTATACACAGCGTATAACCTTCAATCCAAATTTGAAGGTAGTGCTTTCCTGACTAGTATGGAAGTACTGGCAATATAAGATAAAATATCTGGATTGAAAGAAGGGATCCTCCCATAGTTAAATTGTGAGGAGCTTAAAATGAAGTACGATCTTAGATAACTTAGCATAACTTAGACGGCTCAAATGTCAAAGGATCACACGTCTTACGTTTCTTTTGAGAACTTTCAGATGTAAGAATAGAACATAGTTCTCTTTGGCAAGGACAAATCTTCCTGTATCCTAAATGACAAAAGCATTTAAATTAATTTAGCATGTTTAAAACATTGAAAAATTCTATCGGTAGAACAATTTTTTAATAAATTTAATTTTATGGAAATCGCACAGCTTGGTATAGTTAGTAAACTTAAAATAGTTCATTTGTGAATTTATAGGATTGGTGAATTTTTAAAGTATTACAAGTATTACATGTGAAAAGTGTTTCAAGTGTTTATTGCATAAACTTCTGTTTTCTTCTGTTACACAGTCGTGAATTATCTTTTTATTTGCATTATGTTTAAGTGCTGTAGAAAAATGTAAACATAATTGTTTGAAACGTAGGTGTATTTCAAAAGTGGGAACCACACACAATTGGTTTGTAAAAATATTTACTCATGCCAATTAACAGATGGGTATGATTTTACTATATTTTCTCCTTGAATTTTTCACCAGAATCCTTGAATAAGATTAATGATTTGAATTGAAAAGAACAAAAATTAATTTATTTTTTCATAATTTATCTGTAAAACTATTTTATTTAGGGATGAGTTTATAAGAATTTTGTTACTTTTCGTTAATGAATTAAATAATACACAGAAAGTTACTTAAACTGCAAAGAAAATTCTGCGGTGTAATCAATGCCAAAAAGTTCTAGACTCTCGAACTTTAATTAATGTTTAGTTTAAGTCGATTTATCTCACTAATACCGATATCAAATTTGTTAGTCTTAAACATTAAAGGACTTCAAATATGGAGAAAAAAGAAGTCAAAAAAACTGATAAGGAATCGCATTGTAAATTTTAATAATGATAAAAGAGATTGTAGGTTGATTAGATTTTGTTTTCACTATGTGATAAGTATTCAAATGATATCAGGACTGCTTATCCAGATTAAATTAAATTGTCATGCACCTAAGCACTTCTGAAACTTTGTTGAGCAACTGAGTAAGGATTTAGAATTTCGAAAATTTTTTTATCGAATTTTTTATCGTTCTGTTTATTTTATTAAGTCGCGTTCTATTTACTTTATTAAGATTTCAATATAATGTATAAAACCATGTATCCGAGTAAAATTAAATTTGGTTTGAATTCTTACTGTCATTTTTTGCTACACGAGGGCTAGTTATACAGTATTAAATTAAAGTAAGTAATTAAATATCGAAAATAATCGTTACACATAATTCTTCTTGAACGCTGTCATTAAAACAGCACAGCATAAAGTAATTTGATTAGTCTGTAAAATACTATAGGTAAACAAAAACGAAATACTGGTTGGTAGTTTGTTAAATTCAATCCAAGGACAACACCTTGTAGTTTTGAACCACATGAAATGACGAAGTCAACACCTGAGCTGGCACCCCACTCTCCAAACTTATACACTATGCCAATGTGAGTACATATGAGGCCATGACAGATGTAACGTGCACCAGCCCCACGTACACGATGGTCTCTGATTGGATCGACTTTCGAATTGGTAACCCTCTGGTTGCTAATACGGGACTCTACTAATTGGGTTACTGAGGCCCCGAATTGGAAGTAAATAAATCTAAGTTGTACTAAAATGTAATAGTCGTATCCCAAATCTCAAAATATTAATTTTTCTTATTCTGAGATCAAAATTACATCAGTTCCATGATGTACCCTGTGAAAAATATACAAAATAAGTCTCGTATAATGAAAAGTGTATTTCCATGACACTCGAGATACTGCAGTACATGGTCAGGAATGGTCAGGTATGTTGTAACCCTGTTAGTTATGACAGACAAGATAAATCTTATTTTCTGCCACATATTCTATAGCTTTGGTGTAGGTGTAATCAGCTCAAAATCTTGATAATGATGTCTGTTCTGCTCAACAATTTTACCTTGCTAATATGCAAAACCTTAACTTTCCATCAAGATTAATTCTACAATTATATTTCTGAATATAAAGATGGAATGAAAGTGTGCATTGTGCTGTGAATTACAAGGAAAGGGTGTTGTACTGTTTAGAGATGCTATTGAAGCAAGCGCCCATATGTCGCATGAATCTTCCTATTATGAACAATTGAAATACTTTGTCTCTGTTAGACCAGTGAAATTAACAGGAAAAGCAATGTCACGTTTATGACCTCCCATCATGCGTGATCTTGAACCTCATTGCGACCTGTTTCTCTTTATATCAGCACGAGATAATGTCTTAATAAAGCAGAACGGATACTTTATGACTTTTCTAAAATGTTGGGTGTGGATTACAGGCGTACGCGAACAAAGGAAACTCTGATTGAGTGAAAAATGCAACAAAAAATAAGTATTTAATGAATATTATTATTTCAACGCAACCCTGCTCTGTTTTGTGTAGTTTGAATAGAAACTCATATTGTCATTATCTCCACTGAATTCATATATCTAGATAGAAGTTTTGCATGATAAGAATGGTATACTTTCTTTTTGTCTTTTGGAATCATAAGTATAACCTAACATTATTTATTATTATTTTTTATAAAAGCAAGTTTTATTATTAATTAAAAAATTTAAAAATATTTAAATTAACTTCTAAATGCCAGCAATTTATGCATTTGAAAGATTATACAGCAAATGGTAAGTAATTGAATCTACGTTGCACTGGAACAACACAGCTAGCTCTTGGAGACGGTCCAGGATCATTGCTGAAGAGAAAGACCCGAGGACAACACCTCGTAATTTTGAACCAGGTCCGATGAGGAGGTCAACACCTAAGCTGGCTCTCTTTCTAAATTCCCACACCATGCCATCGTTAGGACATTTGAGGCTCCGACAGATTTAATGAGCACCAGCCCCCTGAACTCGGGGATCTCTGGTTGGACCAAGATTCGAATTCGCAACGCTCCAGTTTTGATAATCCGTGACTCTACCAACTGGGCTCTACAAATATCAAAACATATAATTTAGTTATTACTCATAATGTAACTCATGTTTGATGTGACACAAATTGCGTTTCAGTAAAACATAGTATATCGTGGCAGTATATTAAAGTACGTCTATGTATTTCAAAGGGAGGTAGGTTTTGCTGAGCATAGAAAAGTAACTAATTGTAATAATGAAATTTATAAATTTCAAGAGTTTTATTAACAATTTGATATGGATTAAAATATCATAGATTAGAGATTAAAAGGAGACGTAATCATATGGTTATAAATTTCTAATGGATATTTTCGTAAAGTTATTTTAGAATACATTTTATTCATTTTTATATAAAAGTGTGGTAAGTTCATTTCTTCACTTAATTTTCTTTCTGAGATTTAATGATTCTAATAATATTTGAAGTTTAAAAACTTAACCTTTTGAGATGCTCACATATATATCCATTCTGAAACCTGTAAGACTTCTAACTAGTTTTGACATTCTTAACCAACAAAATCTTTCCGGAACCTATAGGTGGGGTTATTTAGAAATTTTGTGTGTTGTGGGGTAAATGCAGCGACAAGTTACTTGGAAATCTAGGGATGCTCAGAAACTAATAAAATGTTGAAATATTATATGCTTTGTACAGTTTGATTTTAATTTTAATTTATTTACTTGCAGAATTACTCAACCTTACTCAGGTTGAATTGGTTGACTGTAGGTTGAAAAAGCGGCCAGAATTATCACTTTCCTCTTCCGTAGAAAAATGCCAACATTATTTAAGTGCCAGGAAAATAATATTTTAAACTGCTTTTCGACATTTTGATAATTTCTACAATTTACTTTTGACGTAAATCGTTTACACAGTCAGTGAGTTATTGCAAGAGTATGCTCACAGTATGCTTAGTTTCATGAAAAATATTTAGCTATTCGGACCTAGTGCGGGCATACACATATAGACACGAAACAAGCATTGCATTTTTATTTATACAGATTTAATTGTTACTTCTCTAAGAATAAAATCCAATTTCAGAGAACAAATATATGAATCAAAACATTCAAGGAAAGATATACATTTAAAAATAAAACACTTCGTGAAGCAGATTACTTATTGTATAGAAATCATTAAAAATATAATTAACATTTGAAATAGAATTATACGTCTCAAAATCTATTTGTAGCAAAATTGATACATACATTCTTTTTTAAAGTTTAACAACAAATTATTGACAGAGTTTCTGGTTATATACCTGGGTATAATAAAAGAATGTTATGAAACCTTATTTTTTATATTTTATAAGAAATATTATGCATAAACAAAAGTTGTGATGTTATGAATTGTGTACTTCATGTATCTCAATTTGTTCATAGCAGATAATTTCTAGTTATGAGGGGACATTCTTCTACTCAAAATTTAATAAAGTTATTTCAAAACATTCTTTCACATAGGGCCTTGGTAATTACGTTTTCGGACACCATTCCGCAAATCCAGGAGGTCCATCCTTCCACAGCGAGTCAGGAGACATCTCCGGAAAGAAGGTTGGCTCATACGGTGTCAAAGACGCGGACGGCAAAGTCAGAATCGTGGACTATGTAGCTGATCACGAGGGTTTCAAGGCCAACATCAGGACTTCCGAAAAGCTTGCCGAAGATCACAAGGATCCTGTTGGTGTCAAAACTACTGAGCTCAAATCTGTGCCTTTTGTTTACGGCCACCCGTTCCCAGTCCTCGGACACCACTATTACATCCCTGTCTAAACAACTGACCTATGGACTGAAAAATGGACAATCTCGATTTCGTTTTTGGATTTACCGTTTCTTGATGCAACTCTTACGCGTTTATTGCCAATTTTGATAAAGGTGAAATGTAAAATAAAGTTTTGTTGAATAATTTGAAAGAATTCTTTTCATCGTCAATTACTGATAGTTTTTTCGTTATTTCACTATAAATTCCCCTTACATTTGACTGCATATTTCATTACACTGAGATATTAAATGATGTTTTGTACGCAAATATTTCGTACAAAATCAAAAAGGAATTTTTAGTACTTATTGAAATAAATTTGATAAACAACTAGATTCAAGCTACTCAAATTCATTTAAAGCTTAGAATTTGACCATTTATCTTCAAACATAAATATAAGTGGATAAACAATGTTTTAAAAATTTAATTTGAACACCTCTTTATATGATATAATGCACCTACTTTGTTATGTCAGAACATCTCCACGCTAAACGTGTGATGCCTATATTGTTTCTATATATTACAATATCTGTGCTAAACAGCAACTACTCACAAAGGACCTATGGATAAATTTCTTAGATCATGCCTTGTTTCTACGTCTTTTGATTCAAGGGAGTCTGCCAATTTTTGAATTTGCCGTTTATCTCCAAAAAGAGGATTGGTTGAAACTTTTATAACATATCTTTTGCAAACTATCTTGCTCCTATATAGCATATTAAGTTGTATGCAAAATCATCTTGTGTGTAATCTCGCGTAAAATAAATTTATAGTATGAATCGCGCACAAATCAATTTCTTGATGCAAAATTTTATTCATTGATTCTTGTTTAGTAAAATGTTACATGCTACATGAATCGTAACTTGATTTAACTTATTATCAACCTTTACCGACGTATTTACTTCGGTCAAAAGGCAGATAATGAGATTCAAAAGGAGAAATAGCAAGCATTTTAGCTTTAGTAAACCAACCTATGAAGATTTAGTTGGAAAGAGGACGTAAGGATTAATATGAACTAAAACACACAACAAACAACAAAAGCACAACATTATCTAACACATTCAGCTATCATTTTGATACATTATCATTACTTCACTATAAGCTTGTATGCAGTACCATCCGCAAGTTTGGAAACACCTTGCCTATTCCGAAAATATTCGATGTCCAACATTTAATTTGGACTTTAAATATCATGCCTGAAGAATAAAAAGATAATCTATTACATAGTTAATCATATTTATTTGTGTGACACGTAAAAAATTAACCGTTAATGTAATAGAGAATGTGTAATACGTTGTAATCTCGGAAAAACGAACCACCTACTTTATTTCGAGCACTATTTATAGTAGAGAAAATTCAAAGATATCATTCAATAGGGAATAATGTCCTCTACAAATTCAAATGCAGAAACAAATTGCATTTGGGGCCGTCTTCATATCAAATTTTGCACAAGTAACAAAATTTCCAATGCAAAAACCATGTTTTGATGCCTTAATCAGATTCTGCATCATTAAATTAGTCTAAATATGAAATTTCATGACAATTTCAATCATCAATTTCAATATCAATCTCAGAGATCATCTCCACATTGAAAATTGTTATTCGTAGATCGAGATTAATTGCGCTAAAGATACCGGAATTTGAAATTGGAACACTATTTCAAACGTATTTGGCAGCGCGTGCAAACGATCCGAGAATTATTATATTTATTATGCAAGTGCAAACGACCCGAGAATTATTATCCGAGGTTTTTTCGGACGTTTTTTAAGCTTTTGATTGCCCTCTAAAATCCCCATAACGAGGAAAATTTGACGTAACGTAAAAACTAACCATTGGAATGAGATGGAATTTTTTGCATGGTAATATTAGAAGCCCTTCTGAATCGATTTCCATCGAAATATAATAAGGTTCCAATTCAAAATTATTTCAAACATTAATTTAAGCATTATCACATTGTATATTAAAAACGATTTTTAAAATAAAATATTAGATGGATTTTGTTTGGGTTGTTTAACGGTAACATGGTAAAAAATATTAGCTCTATAGAAATATTATTTAGGAAGATATCCACAAAATATAAGAAACTGATTTAACATTAGGAGAGTTATCTTTCTGTACTCATAACTTCGAAACGGTAAGATCTAATGACACGAAATTTGGTATCTGAAGTTAAATTTTGATATAGATTTGAAATTGTGTGTAGAAATAGGGGGTTTTATTGGTAAATATGAAGTTGATGCTCAATTTAATATGAAGACGGCCCCGTATGCAAATTTCATGCATTTGAATTGATAGAAGACGTTAGTTCCTGTCGAACTCCATCTTTGAATTTTTTCTACTGTTAAAGTTGCTCGAATGAAGAGGGGTAGTTCGTTTTTCTTTCAGCGACTGTACATTTAGATATCAACTTATTTAATCATTTGCACAATTATGCATATACATATTGTGCAGATAAAAATGCCACATGCAAATCTGATTTGAGTTCCACCCTGATCATACAGGTTCACAATAAAAGTTGTTGAATTCGATTCACGTGACACAAAGAATTAATTGTCATTATAGTATCTCTGCGTAATCATATCTCTTCGAAAGAATGGTGTGTTACTTCTCAAAACAGTTGCTTTTGAAAAGGTTTTCGTCAGTACTGTGTATGCGACGCGCTAAAACTTTTAGGTGGTAGGTAGTTAATTAATTAACGTCGCACTGGAGCCACACAACGGGATATTGACGACGGTCCTGGATCAATCCCAAAGGGAAAGGAGGACAACATCACGTAATTTTGAACCACGATCAGATGACGAGGCAACACCTGAGCTGGCACCCCACTCTCCAAAATTCCACACAACGCCAACGTGAGGACAATTGAAGCCACGAGAGATTTAGTGTGCACTAGCCCCCTTTGATGGTCTTTGGTTGGATCCGAACTCGCAACACTCCGGTTGCTAATCTGTTACTCTTCCAGCCAGGTTACTGCGGCCCAAAAACGTTTTGGAAAAACTGGGCAATATAGAGGTAACTTCTGAACTGGCAAACCTCAAACAACTTGAAAAGCTGAAGAGTAACGTTTAATAGTCACACAGGCAAAAGTAGCCAATTCAAAACATTCAAACATTCCCCGAATTATGTGCAAATCTCAATTTGTTACGAAGTACACCAGTGTCGTTGGCCACAGTAAACAGAAGATTGTCAGAGCATGTTCTGAATGGAAGTGTAGAATCAAAAACCACTTCTGAAAGCCTAAACGAAGCAAAGATACTACTGCGGGCTACAAAACAATAAAATCTGATCCCTGAAGACAGGAAAAGGGTCGTATTTACAGATAAATCAAAATTCGAGCTTTTTGGAAACAAGGGGAGGAAGTTTGAAACATTTTTGAACGCATTCAAATTGTAATACTATTAATAATCATAATTAACAAATTATGAAAAGTATTTAACTCACGGTGGTCGATAGCCAAGTTGATTTACGAACGCATTTTAATATCTTATCAGTTACAAAATAAGTCTTAGAATCTTGATTACTTGGCAGTCTACATAAATGTACGCGTTAGATACTATTCGTAGTAAAACTACGCTGTTTGCAAATCTTATGCTTTTACATAATCAGAAATAGACAAAATAAAATTTTTGTGATAAAATAAAGAAATGAATTATCTTCTTTTTAATTATCTGTCTCAGCAGAATTAACTATTCCTTGTGAATAATTTAAAATATTATAAACATTTTTGATTTATTACTCATAACAAATTTCCATACTACAGAAATTACCATCTCAAAAAACACATATAAATAACATTCATCCCTTAATTACCTATGAAGAAGCGAATCAGATGAAACACGAGATTTTAAGGAAAACTAGTCCTCAACAAGGTCACAAACTGATAAATGAAGTTTGTCAACACTGTAACGAGATTGAGGCGTAATCTTAATGAACGGGATTACGTGAATTCAGGAAATGCAAATTAGCATCCGAAATCGATGCACGAAGAAGCTTAGCAAGAAGCTCAAACAGGAAGAGTAGAAAAATGTGGATCAAGGCTATTACCGGACACGCCTTAGCTGTGAATGTCATTTGTCGCTTTCTGCTGAGGCGGGGGACACTTATGAATAAAAAAAATATCGAGAAATCCCGATTTTACCGGGAATTCACGGTCTGAAGCGTGGACGGACCTTTTGCGGTACCTTGACAAATTAAAAAAAGTTGTTGGTATATAAGATGGAGAGATTCAGTGTTACAGTACTCGGATTATCTCACAGTCCAGCAATCAACAATCATGCAGGTAAGAGATTGATATGCTAACTGATTGTGTTATTTATCAGCTTTGTTTTGTCGTAAATGGAATCAGTAACTCGCCTTATAAGTTTTTGTCGTCTTACATGGTAACTTACGAAATAATGCAGTTTCTATTGAATCAATTCTGAAATATAATTCAATATCATTATATGTGTATCATTACAGTTCTTTGAGATGACCCCCAAGCACATTTTACTTTATTTTTAATAATTTAATTTCTTCAATATTTTTCAAAATATTCAATCAAAATATTTCAAATCTTTTGGATCCACTATCACGTGTAACAAAAATTCTTGAAGCTCCCTTCAAGTAAAAATTAGGAAAATCCATGTTATAATTATAATTAGAATTAAAGTACCAATATATTATTTAAAGTTCCATAGCTCAATCGCTTAGTACAAATAAATAACACTATCATTAGTCATAACTAATACAAGTAAATGACGCTATATTATTTTTAATAAGATATTTTCAATTTGAATTGATATAAAGAAACATACCTTTATTTAATATTATACTACTGTGGTTTTTACTACCTACTTGTATTTTAAAGGAAGTTCTTTAATTTATTTAGCTTGATTAATCCTCTTACATTCTGATACATTTATATACTAATGGAAAATGTAAATATTTCTCAGTTTGTCTACAGTATTTTATTTGAAAAGCTTTTTCGGTATCCAAGCTAATATCTGGTAGACTTTTAATAAATTGTATTGTTCGCAGCATTAGTATCTGTCAGATAATATTCCAATACAAGAAGCTTAATTGAAGCCCCTTTAAGCGTTTAAATGTAGTATTTTCGCCTTTGAAAAATACTATTCATTATCAAGAGGTTGTTGGTCCATTACTCATAGTTCACTTTTAAACAAGCGTGTTAAAATTCTATCTATTACAAATTGAGAAAACTGACTGTTGGAAATCAGAAGAAAATTAAAAAAAACTCAAGAACCAAGTAAAAAGACTTATCAAACAAATAAATTTAGAACATATTTTATTAATAGATTAAATATTGAATACGAAAATCTGAAATTTCATTGGTTTAACCTTTTTCCCCCAGATAATAACTGCGTATAACGTTTTCGATATAAATTGCAGAAATAACTCTTCGTTTTCAAATTAAGAATTATGTTTTCATGTATTCGTAATCAATATTGCATTCCATCAGTAGAATATACATTTCAAAACATATGTTACATGTATAATACTTTGTATATATATATATATATATATATTAACTTATTTACTTGTTTAGGTCCTCATTCTGTTCGCCGTCGTTGCTGCCTCCCAGGCTGCTGTTTTACTCGGAACCGGTGCTAGCACTCAATACAGGAGCCAAGATGTAAGTTTGATTTCTTTGTACCAATTTAACTTATATTCGTAAATATTCATTAGCTTTGCATGCTACAATTGAAATAAAAGGTTAGCTTTCATTATTTTTACAGTTAATTATAAGGTTTAGTAAACAACTGAATAGTCTAAGAATATCGGAAGGAAACATTTATAAAGTACTTTAAACCTTAATTAATTGTAAATTTGTGACAGCTAAATTTGATTTAAATAATAGATAATGTATAAAAAACATAAATTTTTTATCTAATTTTTGAAACATATTTATGTAAACTACACTCAATGCCAAAAAAATTGAAAGATGTTGCACATTGTTTGAAAAGCTTTAAGGTTTAAATTTATTGGGGTACTTTAAGTAATATTGGCAAAATAAATAACTTAGGCACATTTCTGACAAATTCCCTAAAAGGAGCAGTAAAAAAATAGAAATGCGCCGATTATAGTTGGAACTTTAAAAATTTTATTTCACTGAGTACCATTTGACATACACACATAACATTTTGACTATAATTGCAATACACTGTGATTTCATGAGGCATTCTCTGAATGTACGAATTTGAATTAACACAGGAGAAAGTCGATAAAATGTGGTATAAAGGGAAGTTTTTAAATATCAGTTAGATGAAATTTACGACAATTTTGTATATTTCCATGATTGCTTGGGTTTCATAACGCAAGGAACCATATTTGGGCAATCTGAGCCAAAAATAAGATGGTCAACATCAAGCAATGCGAATACAGACAAACAAGGAAAGTTTTACTGTCGCAGGAGAAAAATATAACCCAGTATAAATTAGAGAAATCAAACCTCGCCACCTGCAACTCGCAGGTGGTAGATTTTTATGAGTTCAATGTACAAATTTCTAGTTCTAATTCAATAACAAAAAATGTAGTTATTGGCAAAATTTCATACTTTCCCCATAACTAGTTTGTATGATTACAGCACCATTAATAACCATTATTTTTTCTTCAAATAGAACCTCGGCAACTACGCTTTCGGATACAATGAGGGACATGGTTCCGGTGCTACCTTCCGCAAAGAAACTGGTTCCCATGGCGTCGTGGCCGGATCTTATGGCCTTGCTATTGCTGACGGACGTCAAAGAGTAGTCAACTACGTCGCTGACGCTGCCGGATTCCGCGCTGACATCCAGACCAACGAACCCGGAGTCGAACCCAAGGACCCAGCAAGCGCTTCCATCAACAAGGCCGGACTCTTAGTAGCCCCTGCAATACATTACGCCGCTGCCCCAGCCCTCGCTTACCATGCCGCTGCCCCAGCATCTGTTGTTCATGTTGCTGCTGGACACCCTTTGGGAGGCTATAGTTACAGTAGCGTCGTTGGACACCACGGTCTTCTTGGTCATGGACATTATCTCCTATAAGCAACAGAGCCATGTGACTAAACTAGTTTTTATTTACAATCTTGTCGAAGAAGGATCAAAATTGGAAATTTCGAAATCTGACTGTAGTGCCATGGAAAACAATTGCTAATTGTTGGTTGTATTTTAAAATAGATACGAATTATTAAGTTTTAAAATAAAGAGGATTTATTTTGAAAAGTTGGTGTTATTTTTATGAGTCCCTGTATGCTTTAATTTTTGCAATGAGCCAGACAAATTAAAGCTTGGAGTTGAGCTTTTATTTTTAAATTTTCATGTTTTTACAATTTAATATTATTTTTTCCGTGACAGCTTAGATACATTCAATTAATAAAGGAGGCATTGAATGTTTTTGTTCATTTAAATTGCAAAACTACTGTTGTTAAAAAATTGCAATTAATACTGTGGAGAGAGATTTAAATTTCTGAAAAACCATGCAGCTACTCTAACTCGGGATAGTATATTTTTAAATAGTTCATCATAAAATGCAAATTAGAGTTTGGTTAAACTCATAAAGCGTAATATTAGTATTCTTGCATTAAATATTATTATTACGATCCTATACATCTTTTATGATGCAGTTTGAATGTAAACACAGTTTAGTTTAGATATCAATCATTCAGCAAGGATGATTCAGAACACCGAGGCTTTCAGACATACAGAATTCTGAAAGCTTCTATGGAAATAATTTTGAATGAATGATTTAATGAATTCGAAACTTGTACAGCGATACATTTTTTGACGTTGATAGAGAATACACACATAGATGATGTCTATGATTAAAGCTATCCAAACAGATTTTTCAGCCAAAAGCATTTTCACTCAATAGCAATGTACTACTTCGCACGCTATGATTATGTATTTTCAATAGTACCAACTCTAACACATTACTGTATTTGAGGTAAAATCCATTGGCAATAAGGTACATTGCAGCTGGAATACTTGAATATGGTCCTAACTCAATGGATCGCAGGTTGAAGACCCTTACTTTAATGTATAAAGTCCAATTACTATTCACATATTTAGCTTAAAAGACATAAAATGTCTTCATTTCACCCCATATTTCCGCTAGAGTGATAAAATACGGCATGAACAGCTAAAAGGACGTTTGTTGGTAGTTGGTAGCTGAATTTAAGTTACACTGGAGCAAAACAGCAGGTTATTGAAGGGGTTCCGGGATCAATCCTGAAGGGAAAGATCAGAGGAAAGCTCTTAATTTTGAAACGCGGTCAGATGACGAGACCAACACCTGAGCTGGCACCCCACTATCCAAACTTCAACACCACGACAACTCTAAAAGGACGTGTGATATCGGTCCGCTAGAACTTTAGCCCTCTCCCAATCACATAACACACCAAAGATTCTTAAGTAAACTTTAGGTCTAACATAGAAATAGAGGTATTAATTAAATAAATTTGAGAACGAATAAATAATTTCTTGTAAATTAAGAAACCTATATTTTATAATAAGGTGCATGCATCCGAAATTTGTCTGAGAAATGATCAAAATAGAAAATATTACTTTTTGAATCCTTCCCCCTAATTCCATATAATTTCAATTTTTAATCCTTTTACTTTAAAAAAAAACAACTTTGAACAATCTAGGTGTATTTTTAATATGCATTGTGACAAAAATAAGAAAAATGAACGCTAGTTTCATTTAGTATACATAATTAAAATAATAATCTTACACATGGTTGGCTATGCTGAAAATAGGGACAATGTACTTTCGAATACCCATTCTAATCACTATTTAAAGTTAAAAGCGTCTTTCATGTGTATGCTCTTTTCAATGGAAATTGGTCCTCTTGAATTATCAGAAAACGTAGTCTGAACCAATGAATTTCAGTTAAACCTGTTCCACATATGCTTTTCCGTGTAGATGTGTGGTCAACACTTAAAAACATATCTAGAATTTGTGTTCTTATTGTTGCAACTGTTCGCATTAAGAATGTTCTTATCGTTAGAAGTGTTCGCGTTAAGAATTCTTAGACTAACAGTGTACCGCGCAACTTTTCTCGGTACGCATGTCAAACTATTTGCTCTGTATTCATTTACCAGTTTTAATTGTTATGTCTGAATATATTATGTTTCCTTGTTCTTGAGACGCTTATGGCACAGTTGATAGCACGCAAAAATAACATCGAATAATTGAATGCTGTTAATCAGCATTTTGAGTTGGGGTTCTCCGGAAGCTAGAACCGGAACCACCAAATGGTGACATCCCAAAGATGTATTGACATCGGTATGAACCATGGTTCCAAAATGAGCAGATAATGAGATTGTATTACTTTAGAAAACTACAAAGAAATTCTGATCCATTCATACAATTCTTATGCACACACTTTGACGTTTACCATAGCCTGAACGTAGTTACTACATTTCATGTGAATTTCCTTTGCCTCAATTCGTGCCATCTCTCTGGTTAATAATGGTTCAATAAACACACTTATAAGACCACAAACAATGTCTGTCCTTTATAATTCGCTGAAATCTCAGGTGAATTTCTCAGTTTTCAATATAGAAAACATTTAGTGTAATTTTGTGAAGAATATATGTATATTATACATTAATGTACTCTTCTAATTATAAATAATACATTTTATAATGATTGTAGTTGCTATTTAGTAAACACAGTATCTTAACAGATCCACACAGAGGCATCTAACTGTAAATTAAACGCTTTGAGCACAGTCCATCCTAAATTTTGCCGTGCTAATCAAGAAAAGAGTCTCCAAGTTTGATCTTTAAGGAGGTTAAAATGTATCTGATGCTTCATAAAAAACAATTAGAGCACACTCAACAGTAGGTTGAGTGATCATACCGTTGTTTAATATTTTGTTAAGTAGATTCTTGTATTCCAGCATGTAACAATGGTCAACTCAAAAAGACAAAACTTGGAAATACTGCTTTTTTGTCTTACAAAGTATACAGACTACTTTTCACTGCTTAACGACGGCTAAAAGTACCAGTTTTTGAAGCAAATTATCTAAGATTGTTGCAATACTTAGGGCTGATGCTTTGAAAACAATGTCACAGAGGCTTGAGAGGTCTTTTGATTTCTTTATAGAATGGCAATGAAGACTTCTATACTCCTGTTTCTGTTGATTAATGTTTATAAGACGGATGCAAAAGTCATAGGTGTTAGTACTTTGTTTCAAACGTGATTGTTTCATTTAAGGAAGTGTTCAGTTTGCGTGCAAAAATATGCTTACAATAAACAATTGTGTATATAATTATTGCAAAGACTGAACAACGGATTTTTGTATAATATATTGTTATTAATTAAATTACAAGAATGTAATGCATTCGATACAATTGAGAAACAATGAACCCTTAAATTATTGTTAATTATAAACTACTTTTATGGTAGATATTTCAATTAACGTCGCACTTGAGCGACACAACGGGCTATTGGCGACGGTCCGGGATCAAACCCGAAGAAAAAGATCCAAGGAAAACACCACATAATTTCGAACCACGTTCAGATGACGAGGTCACACTGAGCTGGCACCCCAGTCTTCAAACTTCCACACCACGCCAACGGGAGGAAATTTAAGGCCACGACAGATTTAACGTGCACCAGCCCCCTTTGTAGACGACGGTCTTTGGTTGGTGCATATACTAATGGCAGGATTTAATTTTTTTAACCCAATTCTTTGAATATTAAAATATTGAAGAGAATTGACGTGAAAATACTGATTGAAATAAACTACTGATCAATTGAAAACCTCAATGAAATATTACAATATGTAAAATCTTAAATAATTGAGTCCTCACATTTTTGTTACCTTAACACATTTAGGCTGACAAATTTATTTCAGTCTTATCACTTTTAAAATATTAATCCTTCTGCAACTACTAAAAGGTTTTTATTCCACTATATTACTGCTTTTATATTATTGAAAAAATTGGTAAAGAACATTTAGTTTTTCGTGAATATTTATACAAACTGTTGTATCCATGTGAAACTAAAAGTAGTCTTTGAGTTTTCATTGTCACGTGTGTATTGATTTATTTGTACTGTTTGTTCAGTACCATTTATTTGCAAAATATTGAAGTTACCTTTTTGATGGTTGTCTTAACGAGGTATCTCGGCATTAGCAAAACAGACTAGACCTTGATCGTCTTCATAAAAAATCACAATATATTGACGCTGAGATATCTCGTCATTAGCAAAATCAGTCAGATCTTGATGGGAAGAGACATCTCGTCGAAACCATTTAAAGGTATAATCGCCAACCATTGATAATTTTACTGCTAAGAGTTCTCCGAGAATGTTATGAGTTCTGGAGTGACGAAGAGTTTGTTTTCTATCAAAACTGTCATCTAGTTTGTTCTGGTGCGATATTGGTACTATTCAGTTTGTCACTCTGTCATCTAGCTTAATGGCATGTCTGGTATTTTTGGTATTTAAGGTTAATTACACCTTGGTAATGCATGGCCTAGTATTTTTGGTATTCAAAGGTTAATTAGACCTTGGTACAAGGTAGCTGGACAAAGTATGCTATACTTCGTTATAACTACATCACTGTACATTTTTTACAAAATCTGAATATGGTGTAGGCAACAACTAAGGGATGGTCTATAGTACTAGGTTATTCCATCTTAGTATAGGTGGCACTAATTCCAAAGAAGTATTCCTAAGTAATCAAAATAAGTTTTCTAAAAGAGACTATGTTTAAGCATATATTTCCTTTTCATTTGAAGTCAAGTCAGCTGCTAGTAATGTTTTAATACGTTTAATAATTCAGGGGGTTTCGAATTTCGATATGAAAGGGTGATAATTGTGTTTATATTAAATAGCAATTTGACAAAACAAATTTGAGTTATATCTTTCGAAAATTACTTAGTTTATCAGACCTGTAGGTTCTAAGGTAAGGGGTAGGTAAGGGGTATGTTTTCCGAAAAACTCATCATATGCAAGTCAAGTTTTCCTCTGAACTTATAGAAGGTTTTAAATGAATAATTTCTGAATATCTTAATAAAAAATATTGATTTAATTTATTTTTATGTAATAAACTTCTTTCATGCTAACAGACAATTTTTTATTTCAGTTCAATTTCTCAAATATATCCTATGCTTAACGGAAATTTCTTCAACGAATCTTAAATTATTTTCATCATAGAACCCAAAATAAAAGGAGGAAGGAAATGGTGAAAGAAAAGTGAAAAGGACACAATCAAAATGATATTCAACCAAGTACAAAAATATTTTTTCTTTATTTTCCCAAGTGCACACATAAAAGCAACTTCACCTGAGCAAACGAGGTTACAATAACCTGCATATGGCACCATAACAATATAAAAATCTCATTTCACATCTTAATTCCGAGTCGTAGCAAAGGTCTTCACCAGTGGTAGCCATAGTGTCCGAGTCCTCCATAGTGTCCGAGTCCTCCATGGTGGGCGAGTCCTCCATGGTGGGCGAGTCCATGATGTCCGATGGCAGTGTTGTAGGCGAAAGCTCCATGGTGAAGAGGGGAACCGGCGTAGTGGACAGCAGCTGCTGGGGCGGCGTGGACGACTGGGGCAATAGCAGGAGCTGCGTAGGCTAGGGCAGGGGCTGCGTAGGCTGAGACGAGGCCGGCTTTGTTGATGGAGGTGTTGGCTGGGTCCTTGGGCTCAACTCCGGGCTCGTTGGTATTGATGTCAGCTCGGAATCCGGCGGCATCAGCGACGTAGTTGACCACTCGCTGGCGTCCGTCGGCGTCCCGGAGTCCGTAAGATCCGGCAACGACTCCTCCTGATCCGGATTCCTTGCGGAAGGTGGCACCGGAGCCGTGTCCTTCGTTGTATCCAAAAGCGTAGTTGCCAAGACCCTGAAAATGAAATGCAGACTTTAGGATCGGGTCACCATAGTGCACAACTAAATAATGGAGCATTTCATTAAACTAACAAAATGAGACGGGACTAGTGTGTTCATGGGATAAGTGCATCTACTCAAGCTAAAAATTGTCTCTGATCAGAGTAAAAGCTACCACCATCTGGAAATACTTGAAAGAGTATTATAGATTCGTTTCACTGCTAGAGTAGCTTCGCATTTTGGTAGGGAAAATTGCACAGTAAAGGCAGGAATGAAATTATATGCTCTTTCCCCATTCACAATACTATCTATTACCTTGCAAACAAGAAACAGTCTATGGCACTTGATCCATCATGCACTTGATCCATCATGTGGGGAAAGTGCGAATCCATGACCCAATTTTTAAAAATAGCATCAGTGTTAAGTACAAACAAATGAGAGTGTAAATATATTGGCTTAGGTTCTGGGAGTGCATGGTAAAAATATGAAATCTTCAAAAATTACTGGGATAGAGTAATAATTGTTTAAATATTAACTTTAAAGATCCTGGTTGTTGCCCCACCTCACTCTACTTAAAAACTATTACTTAGCTTTTCAATCCATGCAATGTCCATACAGACATGTATATTTATGGACACCATATGAATGAAAAAAGATGATGGTTGAAAAAGATGATCAACGAAGATGGCTGAAAAGGCAACTAGTTTTTACAAAATATCATTAACTTTCATCTATAGATTTTTTAACTCTACGAAATTTAAATATTTCGATCACTAATGATCATTTCCAAAAAAATCTTTTGACAGTTTAATGAATAATGAATTTACTTATAACAGATCGTGTGATCAATTAATTCATTTAAAAAAGAGAGCTCTAGTCATTATCATTTTATTATTGTTTAAAAAATGTTTTCTGGATAGCCATTCGTGTTATTAATTTTTAGGATAAAAGGTAATTCCCACACTCTGACTGAGGTGTGAAACTTCGTATCTCTGCAATTTTTGCAGGTCACAACTGTACTTATAAGTAGCCAATTCTAGTAGAATTAGTAAGTCTCATTTTTATCTTGTAAGCTATTAAATTTCTCTGGGACATTATAAGATATATTTTAATGTAAGTTACAGTTCTATAAACTACCAATTCTAATTATGCTACTAGGTCTCAATTTGATCTTGGTAAGCAATTTTATTTTTCTGGAGTATTATAATATCGTTTACTATAATTCTACTGTTTTTATAAAATACCAATTCTATCCAAGGTACTGTCCTATGTTAATTTTGTGATCTAAATTTCTGTGGAAAGATTATATATTTTTACACGATTGTACTGTGCTTATTGATTACCAATTCTAACCAAACTACTAAATACCAAATTGATCTTGTGGGCATTATAAGATGCAATTTACAATAACTTTACTGTGCTTTGAACTACCAATTCTAGCCAAGCTACGTAGTTACAATTTGATCCTGTACTCTAATTTTCTCGCGATATTCTAAGATATATATTTTACTATAATATAACTGATTTAGAGTTACTTTAAATACGTCATTTCTATTAAACTTTAATATATTATTTAAAGTGATGAATTTTCAGGATAAAGAGTGCGTGCATTTAATTGTAAGTTCTAAGCATACTTACATCTTGGCTTCGGTAGACATCACTAGATCCTCCGAGAAGGACAGTGGCCTGAGAGGCGGCGAAAAGAGCGAAAAGTACGAAAACCTGAAAGAAAAAGACAGCTTGTAAATTTCTCTGAAAATAGATATTTATAACGTTAATCATATCCGATGCATGGTTTGCAGATATTTCGCCATTTGTAAAATTAGGTTACACTCATTTATAAAAGAACGTATTTTCTGTTATTTTTATTAATTCAAGAGGTTTGTTCACTAAACATTAAAATAATAGATAAAAAGAAGTTTAAAATGTCGAATATACTGATTAATGTGTGCTTAGCTAGAAACAAAAATTGCTTTTAATTTTGAGCCAATTTAGAAAGTTGTAGAATGAAAGCTTAGTATTAAAATTATCTTGATTCTAAATTATGAGTTGAAATTTTTTTTGATAATTCTAGCTGTCACTATTTTTAAATACTTAGATTAATTCAGTGTTGTAGAGTATTACCAAAGTATAAAACAAAATTAGAAAATTGCTGCTGATGTGAGGGTGCTAAATGAAATGAGTTAAGGAGCAATCAAAGAATTAGGCGGTCAATTGAAGTATTAGGGATTCTTGTCGGTTTAATTTTAAATTAACAGCTTTATTGGAGAACACTTATGGCCTCATAGAGTTTATAAGGGGAGGAAAGAATTCTTTCCAGTGTTGAAGTCTCTAGGAAAGATTCATTAAAAAATTCGATGCAGGTTCTCAATGAACTCAGAGCTAACGGTCTTTTGAACCTGGTCTAGCTCAGACTATAAGATCTACAAGTGAGATAACAAAGAAGAAAGATTAAAGCACACGATTTCTCTTAGATATTCTTTAGATTAGAATATTTTAACTAAGTTTTAATCTGAAGAATGTTCGTTTTACATAAAGGTATTAACACTCATCTTTAGTTGAGGGCTAAGAAGAATTGTAAAAAATAAAAGCAGTCTGTTAGTGAAACATCTTAGTGGAGAATTATAAACTTCGAAGCCATATTAACTTTTCAGGTATATTTCTAATATTTAAGGAATTCACCGGAGATTTAGTTAATCAATTCGCTGACATAAGAAAGCTAAGGCAGAACCTCAGATGAATCTTACCTGCATGATTACTGCTTGAGAGGGATACTCAGAAGTGCCTAATCTGTGGCTACCGGAAGCCTTTTATACTAAATCCCAGAACGAAAGGTGTATCTATTTTTCCAACGGGTTAAACAGCCTTATACACGTAAATTTGGACGACAAAAAAAGAAAGAGAGGGAAATAAAAGAAAAGAAAAGTGTCGAAAAAACTAGAAAAATCCGCGCCCATCTCTCGTATGCCGAATGCAAATGGTGACCAAGAATGTGCATTGTCTAAGGCCACGATGAGTTAGCGACTGGCACGGGGTGTGGTTCCTTGGAATAGCCTTGATCCAGATTGCTTCTTCACTTGCCATCTTCCGACATTGCCCCATGGCTACGAGCTGGAGGAAGACAACGGAAAATCCGCTAATTAAGCGTGTGCTTTTGTTTCTTATGCAGGCATTTCGGTGTTTTCATTAATTAGATTAGAAGAATTCTTGTTGGAACATATCACGAGTAGGATGCGTTGGAGTAGAAGAGTAAGGCTTAGGGTGGGAAGGATTCACGGTCTTGGATTACTTACGACTAAATCAAGTGGTTGGAATTTGTTGAAAAACTGAAGGTTTCCTTCAGGCTGAAAATTATTTTAGAAAATCGTGAATAGAAATTTAGTGAAAGTTAAATCACATAACTTCCCATGCAAATTAACTATAAAAAAAGTAAACTTATGTGTAAGGATTAGTTCGATGAGATAAAATTCTTTGAAACTGCTAGTGATTTGGGATTTGCACTGACATCGCCATTTTTTCTAGTTTTGATTCACAATTTTAATTTTTGTTCCAAGAGACTAAAAATTTTCTTGCACGCATGTACTAGAATTTAATTTGGGATTGATGAAAACGATTTCATAAAATTAAGATTTGAATTGCCCCTTACAGATGCTGCTTATTGAATACGTTTGTTTCAGTTACCAGGTGCTAGATAGGTAGTTGAATTTTAGTCTCTTTGGAGTAATATAAAGGGCTACTGGAAACGGTCCGGGATCACTTTAGAAGGGAAAGATCCGAGGATGACATCTCGCAACGCCAATGTAAGGACATTTGAAGCCACCACAGATTTACGTGCACCAGCCCCCCACGTTCATGACGGCCTTTTGTTGGATAGAGTTTCGAACTCACAACACTCTTGTTGCTTATCATGACTCTACTCTCTCTTATCATGATTCAACTGGGATCCCGCGGATCCTTTCAGTTACTAGAATTTTAGTTCTTTGAGTACTCTTGTTAAATATCTATTACCAAGGATTTTCGTAATCCGGACATTGACTAATAGACTCTAATTGGAAAATTCTATGAATTATGTCCGTGAATTCAAGAAAAATAAATGCATCTCAAAAGTTTTACATAAATGCATATTTTGCATGTATTGCAACATTAGGTTTCTTTTCTCACTAAGAACTTCTCATATCCATTTTAATTATATCCATAGTTATTACATCTATTTACTTAATTATTATTATTTTGAATTGACAGAATACAAAAAACACTAGTATTTTCTTTGTACAGTTATCTTTATACATTAAAATATAAAATAATATAATAGTTAAGCCTTTGTACAATAAAATATATCAGGTTAGTGCACCCTATATATTTTCTATTTAACTTTAAAGCGTAAAATACTAACTTTACTACTCGGAGATTTTTGCTCCTTCAGAAAAATCAAGTCGCGCCTCTGTTTTCGCAGCAGTTTCTTAGTCCCTGTCGTGTTTGTGTTCTTTCCTCTTCGGATTGCTCAACCAGTGGCAGTTTTTCACGTTTATGTTGATTCGAAATTGATTAAAAATTGGTATATTCTTGCGTAATGTTCTATATTATCTTTTTATGTGGTTCTACGGGAAAGATGTGGAAAGCTGAAAATAGCAATTACCTTGAGATTATTCTGGACAGAATAAGCTGTCAAATTTCATGCCGTCAGGGCTCAGAATTCGAGAGTTCTTGTTGCTTCAGTCAAACAATTATCTTCTTGATAGTCTTTAGATTGTTCTTATAAAATAAAGAAGTCATACTTAAAAATACATACCAACGCAACAAATGGTCACCTTAACATTAAAAAATGAACAAAGTTGAAAAAAATCAATATAAGATTATTATTCATTTGAATGTGAAACTGCTTCTATAGAAGTTCAATTATTGTAAAAATATTCGTAAATAAATATTGCAAAGTGTCAAAAAGAAGGCAATTAAGTCAAGGTAATTCATTTATATGTCAAATAAACATAATTAACTGAAGGCGACTAAATATTTAATTCTAAGGATGTATAAAAATAAATTCGTTTTTAAAAGAAGTCTGCAGAGTCTTTTTTCTATTTGAGGACCGATTCAACAGGGATGTATCTATGGCTTAAAGTGGATTCTGTGCTACTATGCACTTCCTCAAGTCTGAGATTCTAACTCAGAACCAGTTGAACCAAACCCCAGAGCGCTAACCCCTCTGCTACCAGACCGAGATGGACAGACAGTAATTCTGATCAAAATTTTAAATGCATGAACGAATTTAATTTTTTATTTCAAAAATCAAAGTTTCATAATTTTACAGTTATAATCCTTGCTTTCAAAAGTTGAAAATACGTTCAGCAAATAATACATAATCACTAAATAGTGAGTACAGTGCCACAGTTATACATACATAGAAAAATAAATATTTAAATGAACCTAAGGAATTTTATTGTATACAAATTGAGGCCTTTTAGAGCTCCAATATATTAAATTGAGCTTAGAAGCCTTCGCCCTATTTTATCTCCCCAAATACTGTGTTTTTATTCAAGCAACAATGAAATCTAATCAGCGATTTCTAGAAACTATTATTTGGATCAAATTAAATATCTAAATTGCATTTGCAATGGAATTATGTATGTATCAATATAAATTGAAGGAATGCCTTAATTTTCTTTAAAAAAATTAAAAATCCATCGTTATATGCATTTTGTGTTATACATAAAAGGATACCATATCTTTCATACATAACGAACATTTTCCATATAATGCCTGTAACGCCTTCAGAAAGTGGGAATAGGGCCACCCATGCATTTGTGGTATCATTCATTAGAACATTGAAACACGCCCAATGTCTTGTCAGTTGTAATTTGTGATCCCAGTAGACGCCGTCTTTCTTTCTTTTCGATGACAATTGTTTCAAGGACTTCGATACAAATGATGACAGTGAATTCATTCCTATGAATACAAATCGATATTTAAATCCTTTTTTCGCATTAATTCAGACAGTAATAAATCGATTCGTGCAATGAAAACGACAGGCCATCATTGTAAAAGTGGTTTGAAATGAATCAGTGAAAACTACTGAAACTATAGTGAAAACATTTATTTATACTTACCAGCTAATATCTTATTGCTAAGTGAGTTGTGAGATGTTTCAAATATTTATTTATACTTATAACTTACATATTAATGCTTACGGAGATGATACATTTTCATTTATATTTACTAATACTTTATTGCTTATTGATTTGTGAGATGTTACAAACATTTATTTATGCTCAATAACTAATATCGTATTGCTTAGTGAGTTATTATAAACACATTTATTTATACTTACTAACTTATATCTTATTGTTTAATGAGTAGTGAGATGTAGAAAGAAACAATGTCTCAAGATCTACCGGTATAATGTGATTCTAGGTTTTAAGTAATGTACATCATTGAATGGTGGAAAAAGTAAATAAAATAATTATTTCAAATAAAAGATCCTTCATGTAAAAATATGTAATAAATCACTAAGTTAATTAATATAAAATTTCTACTTCTGTGATCCAAAATACTTTAATTTTATTCTGGAAAATTATTCATTCGTTGTATTAAGCATCTTATAGGTTTTAATCATTGACAATCTGTTCCTAGTCAGTTTACAATTGATATTTCACGATAACAATATAATATAGGGTTATAGGTACTTGTAAAAGAGTGTTAAAAAAGATGTAAATAAGGCATAAAATGTGAGTAATGACACTGCCATGAATAGATATGACCTATTAAAAAACTGTAATGCAGATGCTATGCATGGTTCTGCTAGTTTTTAACGTATTTCACTTTTGTAGTTAAAAGCGTTAAAAATCGTTTCCAAAGAAATAAGCACATTTTAATCATTTGTAATAACGCCATTTTATAACTAACATAGAAGCTAATTGTTATGATGACTGAGGTGTGCACTTTTATTCGAAGAATAAGATATAGAACAAGAAGAAGAAATGCTGTTTTATATTTTATTAATTTTATTTCACTTGAAGCATGAAATGAGCATATCGATGCATATGTTCATAGTAAATAGATGTAAATAAGGTATAAAATTGAAGTAACGACACTGCCATCAATAGAAATATATGAACAATTAAGAAACTGTAATGCAAATGCTATGTACAGGTCTGCTGGTTTTTATGTACTTTACTTTTGTAGTTAAAAGCGCTAAAAATTATTTCTAAAGAAATAAACACATTTTTAATCATTTAAGTGAGTACAAAAAAGGTCTTGAGACGTGTACAAGTGTTTCAAATTGCTTCAACCTTGACAATCCCCATTCTGCAATCCGATGGAATAGATTGCTTTATCCCGTGAGTTTACTCTGGCTAATTTAACCTTTAAGTTCATGGAAACGTTCAAATGCAAACAAAACTGCTTTTTAATAATCGGCGTATTGTAAGATTATACGAGTAAAAGCGATTGAACAAGTGATTAGAAGTAGGAAGTTTGAAAAATTCAAAGTAAGCAAACACTTATATTGATGAGATTATCCATCAAAAATGTATACACCCTAGCCATGATAAACGCCTTTGCTGTTTTGGGTTAAGTTCACAAACACAATGCTTAGAACATTTTTGTGACATCATTATGTCACCTGTTTCCTCGTGTTGTCAATGGGTTTGCATGCTGTTAATTTCTTGACAACTTCCTCATTCAATGCGAGACATTAATGGTATAAGAAATCATCAACACGAAGTATCAGCATCTAAGTATAGTTTCTATTAAATTTCTGTTACAATAGGTTATTTCCAGAAATTCTTTTTATAGTAAATAAGCCCTCAAATAAATCAATTAAATTAAATAGTATTCATTAAACTGAAGTTAGTGTAACTGGCATTTGCTTCATTTAGCTTCTCTTATTTGAACATTGTAATAATTGCTAATTTTGACACCGCATTAAGAAAATTAGGTATTTAAAATGTATGTGAAAATCAAAGCAAAATATGCATTTTGAATCCTTTAATTTTCCTTCATTTGCAGCAGCTGTTACCATTTTAAAGTAATCCTAACTTTTAGATCACATTGCATTAGTGTACTAATTAAAGCACCGCTGTAAAATAGTATAATAGTTTACACGAATTCGGAATCATAACTAATTTTTTACGAGGAATTTTCAAAGAGATAAAAAAACCAGAAGGAAAATGGAGATTTTACTTTCACCACCCAAAGGTTCTAGTACGATACATATTTGGTGTTACCTTAATATATAGTTTATCACCGTTTTGGCCATATTTGCATTTAAACTAATTGACGTTGACCAATCAAATATCATATGTCAATTCGTAAACTTTTCGTTAGAAACCTGAGCTATAGTACCTTAATGAAACTTAGGTACTAATATGTACATCTACTAAATCTGCACATTGATATCGGTGTCACTATGTAGTGTGAAACAATATATCTTAATTGTATGTTGATTGACTAGCAAGACGTGTTTCAATGTTTTTCTTGTGCCATGTAATGAAGCTGCAAATAAAGAATTTAAATTCCACTCTTTCAAGATTAGTAGAGTCTGGCGCAATGTGGTTATATTTTGCTTCGCGAAGATTAATTTGACCAAGGATTCAAAATCACTTCATACATTCAACCCCGGAATTTGAAAACAGCCTGATGTAAAGAAAGCCAAACCTCTAAACAAACAGTCGACGAATTTGTTTCACCCTTTTATAACATTGCTTAAAGCATATCGTTACCACCACGCCATAGGCGAGAATCTGCAAAATTGACGTTTCTACAAAAACGTGCTCAAAGTTTTGATTCTTTGGGAAAAATCGAGTTACGACACGAAAGTTGTTTTCTCATGAAAATAGGCATTTCCACTAAGAATCAAGATGGTGGCTTTGTCATAGTATTAAACATGAAATGGTGACTCGAAAAATGCAGTTGGGTGAAAATCGCCAAAATGCAGATTGGTGCCTTTGGCGTGGAAGTAACGATATTATATCTTGGACAATGTATTAGTTATTGGAATTTTCAGCCATGCGATTATGAAAGCTAATTATTTGGCAGTGATCGCATTTAGGATAAATAATAACATTTGTATTTAATAACATTATGGATAGAATTTCAATGCGATGTGAAAGTTATAAAAATAAAATACTAAGTTAACTATTAGTTTAATATTAGTTAGAGCTTTTGCTTATGTTCGTGATTTATAATGTGAATTGACAGTACTACAACAACATGTATCTTAATCTAATTATATTAATTTTTTCATCAAATGATTCTTGAATGAAAGAGAACCTATAATCTGGTTTTATTAGAATTCACAATTACTATTTAATCAATTAATATTTTGGGGGTTTTATGAACATTATATCAATTCTTATAACAATAGATTTTTAGACTATATACTTTAAATTATTGATACATAAAATTGTGTTTAATATTTCATATTTATACACACCCAGATTACCCTCAGTATTAACAAAATATCCTAATTATTTTTTCATCAAATGATTCTTCAATTGAAAGAACACAGATGCACAATCTGATTTTATTAGAATTTACAATTATTATTTAATCAATTAATAATTTGTTTTTTATGAAAATTATAGCAATTCCTTTAACAATAGATTTTAAGTATATAGTCTAAAAATTATTTCAATCAAATATAATACATAATATCTGATACAAATGTTTGGAAGGTGTTGTGTCTGATTGAAATAATTTTTAGACTAATGCTTTAAATGCTTATTGATACATAAAATTATGTTTTATTTTTATATGCATCCAGATTACCCTCAATACTAATAAATAGCCACACGTATTTGTTGCTTTCCATTAAATCTGTGCAATAATTTCTGAGTTCTACACTAAGTGTTCTTTAGTATGCTTATCGTATCACGTCATTTTTATACCTTTGACTTAAATCGAAAGCGAAAGTATTCTCATCTTTTATGCATCAAGTACTATCTTTCCTCCTTCGTTCTGATTTCTTTATATCTGATAACTCTGAGCTTGTCAAATAAGTAATCCTCTTACGGTTTCCATGAGAAGAATACAGAGATAAGTATCTAAAACTTATGTTTCTCTTATGTCAATACGCCTATTTTCTAAGATAAAAATGTCGCCATTCGGCTTGATTTTCACCTGGAAATGACAAGTGGCCTCAAATGAAAGATGCACTTGTGAAAGCTTTTGCTGTCATCTTGACACAAATCAAGGTAGTCGTTATTGTAAGTCCCAAACGTGATAATTCGTGTGAAAAATTATGACCTGATTTTTTATGACCATATATCTATTGTCACATTTATGTATTGAAATCTCTAAAGCTAACAGAGTAATGGACTCATTTATTTGACTACCTAAGATCAGTAGTGTTTTATGTATTTTTAGGTAGTGTAGTAATTAATGTTTGGCGTATTTAAAAATATTTCCGAAACAGTGCTTCGGGAGTGCTTCTTACAAAAAGGAGCACAAAATTGTGGATATACTTGCTATTAGTAAATTTTAGTCTAATTCTGAGGAAAATTAGAACATTTGTGGTAAAATCAGTTTGGTAGGTAGGTATTTAATTAACGTCGCACTGGAGTAGCAAAACGGGCTATTGGCGACAGTCCGGCATCGAACCTGAAGGGAAAGATCCGAAAAAATTAGTTTGGTTATTTACCATTAGAACTACACTGCTGGCCACCCAAATTGCAACACCAAGAAAGACAAGAGATATCACAACAAAATTTATTTTGTAGATAACATGTTGACCAAGTATCAAATGATTAAATTTATAGACTTCTGTGAAGTGTGGTTCCTGCCAAAATCAGTAGCCATAGTAGCCGCCATTGTTGGAGATCACCGCTGCCACACGCCTCGGAATTGATTCAAAGAGACTTTGGATGTGTTCTTGGGGTACAGCAGACCAAGCAGCTTCCACACGTTGCCAAAGTTGATCTGGTGTGGCAGCTGGGGATGTATTCTGGGTCAATCGTTGAGCAACCATGGACCACATGTTTTCTATCGGCGAAAGATCCGGAGAGCGAGCTGGCCAGGGAAGCAATTCAATCTGGCGATTGACGAAGAACCCTTGGACAATGCGTGCCACGTGTGGTCGCGCATTATCCTGTTGAAATATGGCTGTGGGCAAGCCCTGAAGGTAAGGAAGGACAACTGGCTCCAACACCTCGGAGATGTAGCGCTGGCTGTTTAAAGTACCGGCAATGCGTACTAGAGGAGTGCGAGAGTGATATCCTATACCGCCCCATACCATAATACCCGGTGCAGGATCAGTGTGGCGGTGCATAACGCAGCTGTTCAGCATCCTCTCTCCACGGTGTCTCCAGACTCGAATCCGACCATCGTGGTGTTGCAGACAGAAGCGTGACTCGTTAGTAAAGACAATTTCATTCCATTCTGCCGTCCACATCCTTCTTTCATCGCACCATTGGCGTCGGAAACGTCTGTGGTTCTGCGTCAAGGGTAGACGAAGCAATGGACGTCTTGCGGACAGACCACTCTGCTGTAAACGGCGTCGAATGGTACGCGCAGACACTGGATGATGCGGTACAGACTGAATGTGCTGTGCTATGGTTCGTGATGTGGCTGAGCGATCCGTCACTGCCATACGCACAATATGCCTGTCATCACGTGAAGTGGTGCACTGAGGTGGATGCGATCGAACACGTCGGTCCGTCGTACCCTCCTGCATCCAACGATCACATATCCGCATTACAGTTGTTTGGTTTCGTCCAACACGACTACCGATTTCCCTGAAAGATAATCCACAATCTCGGTAGGCCACTATCCTTCCTCTGTCGAACTCGGATACTTGATCAAAAGATGATCGCTGTTTTCTACGAGGCATAATTGATCGTTTTTTTGAAAAAACCACAAGAAAAACACAATTGCCGCACTTGAAATCGTCGAAATCTCCAAGCCTTAAATAGCGCTTTGAAGTGGCGCCACAGGCGCGCGTGATGTGCGTCTGCGCTGAAATTCTAATCATTTGCATATCTCACCTCCGCTAATGCATGTTGTAAATTTCATATTATTTGCATGCTTCCTTCAGGGTGTTGCATTTACGGTGGCCAGCAGTGTAGATTGATTTCTTGGATGAAGATCATTTAACTATTTTATATGAATTACACAAATATCCTAATAAATAATTATTTGGTCTTTAAAAGATGTTTTAAACGCTATTTTAATTTTATAATTTACCTAAAAAGTTAATTTAAAATGTGTAAAGATTAAACGAATGATTTTGATTCCTTCAGTCCAATACCTTCAACAACTATACCATAGAAGTTTCAGATGGTTGACAGCAGTTTAACTACTGAAGTATGCCTCTCTCACTGTTACTAAGAAATAAGTTTTGCAATGCAAACTTTTAATTTTTATAAAAATTTCATATACTTAAATAGGATTGTATTAATAGTGTTCAGTAATATTTACATATGCTCATAAATTGCAAATGCCAAACACCAAAGTTTTGAATCAGCATTCGTAACTCACAAGCAAGAAAATAGATTTTCCGACTTATTTCTTTGTCTTATGATTATCAATTTTTTTAAAAATATTTTATTATGAATTCTGGGATTCATATACACATGCAGCATGGCCAAATATGGCCCTTGTGCCATAAAACTCCAAAACCAACCAACCATATACACATGCATGATATATAATTTAGATGTCAAGGTGCTTTTACCCATTATAGGTGTATCCCCTAGCTTCCCACTGTCTTCCGATACATTGACTATAGAATATATAGATGTACAATTTAATTGTTGTTGGTTCTCCTGGTGGTCTACCTTTGTGTCAAAAAACTGCCCTGTAGTGTCCAGCTTCTGATACAATAATCTGTTCGAAACTGTCACCGGTTCAGAGCAATTGACAATTTGTTTTTCCCAACTGTCTCGACGAGGTATCTCGTCATTAGTTAAATTGATAAGATCTTGATGAACGAAATACCTCGTTGAAAATAGTTGGTGAGTTAATTGGATTCTTTAGTGTCTGTTATGTGGAGAAATTGTCTGAGAATACTTCAATGAAATCAAAAATGTTTCACTTGGATGAATGGATGGAATTGCATCCGCTTTGCTGACGCATCTTGCTCCAGTGTGAGGCATATTCAACAAGAATGATGAGTCTTGTCTGGCAATATCGCGAAGACAGGTTCAGTAAGGTGGTCATAAGGCAGTTTCACACAGGTCTAGAAGCTAATGTTATGATATGGGATGCAGTTGGGATTTCATTCCGCTTTTGTCTCGTGAGCATTAACGGTACTGTGACCAGATAATGTTGAATAACATGTGCTGGAGTGATTTGTGGCACCTTATCTTCCGGGTATCTTTGGTACCATTCATAAACACGGCAGTGCACCACCATATGAAGCACCCAATGTTCCACAGCTCGTGGGCAGCCACCATGTCCTACAACTTCCTTGACCTGCGCATTCACCGGATTTGTCACTTATTGAATGATTTCACGTTGACTAGCATATGAAGCTCTGACAGTCCCACTCCCACAGATCCCACACTGTGGAAACATCGAATATGTGAACATATCGAAACTGTATGGGCTAACGTTCCCCAAACACACATTCGACACCTCATCCTCTCAATGTAGAACTGTCATTACAGTTCATTGGGAGGCATAAAATACTGGCTATGTTGATCAAGTCTTATTAAGCTGTGTTTTTTACCATTTCATCCTTATACAGCTATCTTTGTGCAGCTATCCTACAGCTATTCTTGTACAGCTCCCATTCAGATATGTGTTCTATAAATATGAATAATATTTTTTTCTTTCTCGGTGTTGCATTTTTAATGGCCAACGTCTAGAGAACAGCTTAGTAGATTCAAATTCTTTCCTACAACACACATAGGCTATTAATGTGTGGATTATTCAAATTATATTGAAATTCCGAAGTACATATCCCTCTCTTTTATTTGAAGTTATGAAATAGTTTTCCAAACGTTTTTCGTACCACACAGCATTCGTTGCTAATAAAAATTGTCTACTCAAAAAACTGAAAGCTAAAATCTTTTTCTTCTCAGTTAAACTATAAGATCTACAATTAATTCAGGTTTTTCTGTCTTGGCAAATTAACCCAAATTTTATAAAAATTGCAACATGAGCAGTTGGAAACGTGAACAGCTTTTGATTCGCATTACTTTTATTGATCGAAAGATCTCAAAAATAAAATGGTGGCCTACAATGTCTATACTCTTTTCAAAGTGCCCACACAAAAATATTCGCAAACAAAAGAGCCCCACTGTGAAGCTTCGATTTAAAACAAAACACGTTCCTTGGCTTTAATCTTTTACTTCTCAGTTAAACAAGGATCTAGAATTAATTCAGGTTTTCTGTCTGTGCAAATTAACCCAAATTTTATAAAAATTGCTGCACGAGCGGTTGGAAATGCGAACTGCTTTTGATCGGCATTAATTTTATTGAACGAAAGATTTCAAAAAACACAATGGTGGCCTACAAGGTCTATACTCTTTTCAAAATGTCCACATAAAAATATTCGCAAACAAAAGCCCCACTGTGAGGCTTCGATTTAAAACAAAACACGTTCCTTGGTTTGAAGGCTAACCCTCCTAAATTTCAGGGTTTGACCTTATTAGTGTAACAAGGAATAACTTTGTATTGATTCGTGTCAGCCCATTCAAAGATTCCAAAAGAAGATAAACACGCTATTTTTTCCAGATGGATTTCCGTAGTTACCCTGAAGGAAGGGAGAGTCTTGGAGGCTGTTTTCTTCCCATTCCTTTCCTTTTTCTCTCGATTCCTTTTTATGTTTCTCTTCACCCAGTTATGCTCGGCAGCACGTGACATCATCGTTTTGCAGGAAAGTATCACGGGTTGATTAAAAGTGAGAATGTTAGCAACTCCTGAGGGTGATGGATGTGGTTTTCCCACCTAATTTGAATTGGGAGGAAGTGATGAGTGATAAGTGTAGCACGCGTTTGTTTGAATTCTGACACTTCCTACGGATAAAACTGTTGAGTTATTTACATTTTAACGAAGTGCGTTGCATTTTCAGCACGATTTATGAGCCACATAACTCAACTTTCTTAACCCTCCTGGTTGTCTCGAAGAGGTGTCTCGTCATTAGCAAAACTGACCAGATCTTGATGGACCAGATATTTCGCCATTAAAAGAATATTGACCAGATCTTGATCTCGTCATCATAAAAAATAGGCGATGTCTTGATGACGAGATATCTCGTCATCAGCAAAATTACTCAGCTCTTCATAGACTTCAAGTCTTCATGAACGAGATTACATTAGAAAAATAGGCCAGATCTTTATAGACAAGATATCTCTTCGAAACCTCTTGGAGGGTTAAGGTTTTGCTTTCTTGAATTTGCAACTTGAATAGGTTTGGCTTCTAATTTTATCTATTATAAATCGATTAGAAACACGATATTATGTAAATGAAATAAAATAACTTTAAAATCATATAAATACACACACAAAGTATGTGGGGTTGGTTGAATTGGGTTTTCATGGGGCAAGAGCCATATTTGGCCATGCACAAAAACTATGGAAGAGATCTCAAAAGTATATGGACATAATAGGAAAATAAGATTGGAACAGCAAAATATGGATGTAGCACAAACAGTGCAGAAACACTGCAACTACAAAGCAGTGAAATGTAGAAAAATATTGGAGTGTTATTCTTTGCTGTTTCATTGGTTGGATGATGGTAAATGGCACTGAGCCCTCTTGAGATATATCTTGATTATTGTATCATATTAAAGATATTATTAACAAAAATATTTAGTAATTTTTTAATTAAAAAATATTATTTATCCAAATATATTTTTAAAGAATAATTTTTCTATATATCCACAGGATAAATATACGAAAAGAGCTTTGAGAAACTGTATCTGCCTGGTTAAGCATCAGATATGACCCTTAGGAAAAATTTAATATATGTAATGAGGTTTCTATTATGAATGACTCTTAGAAATTTGAATCGTAATGGTTAATTATCAGGCTCCATTGGAGAAAACTAATCTTCACAGAAAGGATTATCACTCTAGTGACTGTATGTAAATTAAGTGTGTGCTGTAACATGCACGTGCTTAGCCCAGAACTACTATATTCATACATTAAACTGATGGCTGCAGTATCGAACCAATATTTTTTTTATTTGAATTTTGTTATTTTTCTCTATGCAAGAAGTTATGTAAATATAAGTAAAGATCTTTATAATCATCTTTTAGCATCTAATAAAATTTATTTATAGCAGACGTCTTTGGTGGGTTAAGCTCGTTTCACACATAACGGTTTCGCCCGTACTGAGAAAATCAACAAGTTTTTTCCCCGTCTGATCGCTTCTTTCAAACACAATGAAATTTTGCCATTGAAGTTACCTCAGTCGCGTTGTGACTTAGAAAAGATTTCTCCTCTTTTATCAGGCCTCATTGGTACAAACTCTTAAGCATTTGCCTCTTTCCAAAATTTTTATACCAGGAGCAACCTAAGCCCCGTTCCCCAAAATATTTAGGAGTGAAAATTACAAAAATATTGGTAATACGGGTTATATGTAGCAGATTCTCGTTTTACGACGAAATTGTGTTAATATATTTTTTATTTCTAATGCCCTGTCTCTTCGGGATTGATCCCGAACCATCCCAATAGCCCATTGTGTTGTTCCAGTGCAATGTAAATTCAATCACCTTCCTACCTCTAATGCCCGAACATTATCCGCTTAGGTCTTTGTCACTAAAAGGGGTGAACATGACTTTTTGTGAAGAAGCACCCAATGGGTACACTTAACAGAGACAATCACCAACATCTATGTCTTACAATCCAGGATTCGAATTCGAGACAGACCTATTGGAAGACTATGACCACTACACCAGTTAGGTGGCCTTACGAAGAAATTTGAAACAATCGGTTTTCAAATGATATCCGTTTTCAAATACATGTTTCTGGAAATTGAGTGGTAGCAAAAACAATGCCTTCCATGAAAATTTAGTTTCCAATCGCATGATTGTGGACTTAAAAAATTGTATTCGCAGTTGCAGTGACGATGTAATTGTCTATTATTTCTTTTTGAGTTCCACTATAAGGGGAAAATATCACATGCTTTACCATACAGGCGAAACTATGTAAACCAGCATATAACTCAGGAATTGCGAGTCTTGCTTATGGAATGCAAAACCATTAAAAAACGCATCTCCAACAATTATTTTCCTATTCGAACGAAACGATTCACTTAACTAATTATGGGAAAGTTAAGCTCTCACTATGAATTCTCTAATATGTATGTTTGACCAGACCTGGCCCTTGCGCCATAAAAAAAAACAGCCATTAGCCGTGAACCAAATTGTATCGAAGAAAAATGATTGCGCATTAATAGCTAAAAGAAAGAGAAAGTCTTGATTAAGGAAGGAAAAAAATTGAAGGGGAAGAAAAAAGGGGGAAGCTATGGTCTTCCTAGGTAGCTCGTACCCAATTGAATTCGTCCTGTTCTACCGGCTTCAAATTGACCTCGTAAGGAAGTCGAACGTGAGGAATCTCTCCCAGTGACCTTCGGAGGTTCTAACGGTATTGAGGGGACTACACCCTCTTGGGCATCTCCCATGTCACGTGACCGTGTGCTTTTTCTATGGACACACCTTTTCTGCATGTGGTGGACAAAGGTATATAAACGCAGATGGACACAACGGAAAGCATTAGCAGTTGATTTAGTTTGACCAACAGCTAGCATCTTATCCAACCATGAAGGTAAGAGTCTTTGAAATAAGTCAGAAAATCTTATTAATCTTTTTTAAATATCTTGATGGTACGCGCTTCTTTGTTTCGATATATCTTAATAACTCTCTCGATTTCCTTTTGTTTTGATTATTTACTTTAAGAGATTATAACTATAATAATATCAACTTTTTAATAAAGTAGAGAGAGCTTGTGGGGGCTGACCCACTGCGTAAGATCTCAGAAGAGTAACTTACGTGCGCTTATGAATCGACTTTGACCGAGAGGCTATCGAAGTGTAGACTGGTGTATTTAATCCCGCTCGATAATCGCTTTAAACAATCAATAATTTGTCCCATTAGGACTCGGCTTTATCCCACAACCACGTGACAGTTCTTCAAACCGGGAGACATCAAGAAATAGAATAAAGTTGCGCGCTCATGATCCGTCTATTTCATTAGAACTTCTAAGAATCACTTACGTTGATTATAACAGATGAATCTAAAATATATTTTCTTATAATCTCGTGCAAATTATTTTCCTTTGGAAAGAGAGAGCTCATATTTATTCTGATGCTAACAGAGACCTCCTTGATTCAGTAAATTTGCCCATTGCACTGGTGACCTTTGAGTTGTAGGTGGCATGTGTTCGAATCCTGTAGCACATCCTGGGTGTATCTCTCTCTTCTGTATCAGTAAAATTTTCCTTGAGTCCATTCGCCATTAACTTGACGTTGTATGTGTGTGGTACAACTTGACATAATATGACGCTTGCACCATAATATCCAACTAGCCATAACATAAGCTTTCAAATGCAATATCAGAAAACTTTGAGAGGTCTATTTGTTGTAGGAAGCAATATTTAAGTAGTTAATACATTACTAAAACGCTATATGCATCATAAATAACTAATAACTATTTTTAAGATTTCAAGTAAAAATTATTAAAGAAAATATGTTACGTGATTTACTGGATTTGGAAAGAAATTCATTAAAAGTATCTCAGCTTTAAATTTAACACTTCTAAAAGTTTTAAAATTCGAGTACTATATACCAATACTGATATATATCAATCGATTTATTCATCGAATAGTAGGTTAACGCGAGTTACGGCTTTTCAGATGTTTTTTTAACAAAAATTAAAATTTATTCTGGAAAAGTTTAAGTTCACTGCTCTATATTATTAGGAAATGACTGTCGTTTGAATTTTTCTGATCAAATAAAATCTGATGTCCATACATATATAATTAAATGTAGTATGGTCATCAGAAAAATGCATGCTTTAAACATTTCTATACATTTGAAGTTGAAACTCGTTTAATTATTATGAGTGTCGAATCTCAATGTGTGTGTTACAAATGTTTAATGAAGGACAAAATCCCAAGAAAAGATAACAATTCAATAATAATTAAAATAGTATGAATGTAACTATATACATTTATAATTAAAATTGAATAATGTTTTCCTTCTACTATATTTGCTTTAATTTACTTTCAGTTTTTAATTATTTGTATCCATTCCATTATGATGCGCACAATTTAAGAAATATATTGATCTCCCTTCAATGATTTCAGATTTATTTTTAGTGAGGTTTTTCTCTTCAATCTCTTTTTCAAAAATAAAACTGCATTATGTTTTAAAATGAGCATACATAGATTTTTTAAAATTAATTATTATATAGATATCTTATATATTTTGTAATTTCACATGTTTAAAATCAATGAAGATGTCTACCACGTTTTCATCTTCAGTTCCCACCCGCGATTTTCAACTTTTTTCATCTTGACTCACATAAACAGATTACTAAAATTCTGCAGCTCATCAAAAAATATATTACACCGATCTTACAAAAATATGTTAATTTTGCTTGATTTACACAAAATATTATTAATTTAATAAATATAATTAATAATTACATACCATTTTTGCCACAAAACGGCTTTAAAAACCTCTTTTGAAGCAAATACTTATACTTTTGTAATAAACATTCAAAATCATTAAACGCGTATTACTTAAAATTAATTTTGAACACACTTGTCAAAAGTTAAACAGTAACTTTGAAATAAAGTAAATCTAACACAATTTAAATCATTTCATCACCAGTAAGACACACTAGTGTCATTCTTGCTACACACTAGTTGAAAATCGATGTTTTATACTGATAATCAATGTAAAGATGATAAAATTAATTTTAACTGATATACAAATAAGTTTCGTCATTAATGTTATGTTAATCTCTGGATTTGCTTTCATAAATATGAAAAATAATATTTTTTTATTTACACATAATAATTTATTTCAGGTTTTCATTGTTTTCGCTTTGATTGCTGCATCTCAAGCAGCTGTTGTCCTCCATCATGGAACTGGGGGCAGCACTCAATACAGGAGTGAAGATGTAAGCATTTATTTTGCAATTTATCTGTATTTTCCTTATTTGTAACCAGTGAAAACGATATTTATTTAACACCGTGCCTTAGGTATCGCGCTCAGAATTTATCACCTTCATTCTCCTAATTTAAGAACTACAAATGCAGTTGTCATACTGCATATTTAAGAATAGGAAAATTAAAAAGTTTCCTTTAATAGAATATTTCAAAAACAATTTGGAGTTCTTTTCTTTGCATGTGAAATCATTTTCTTCAGTTTATCCTGTACAATTTCTATACCTTATTTAATAATACATTTTATAGTTATTGGGAAGAATGATCAAAACATACTTAAGACCTTATAACTATATCAGCAAATATGAAAAAGGTCAGTGCTCGTGCTTTTTAATACATAAAATGAGATACTTAATACTTTCGCAGGTATGCAATATTATTGTCGATAAATTATAAAAACCGAAATAAAATTAAACGTATTTTATTAAAATCATGTTTATACTTATCGGATCAAAACAGGTATAAGACTTTAAAATATATCTACAATTTATGAGAAAAGTTAGCGCTCACATATCATATTTTTCAATAGATAAATTCAGACACTTAAGGGTTTCACTGATGAAGAATATTTATGCAGATTCATTATAAAATCAAAACCAACTATAAATGAAATGTTTTTATTAAAGTTTCTTAAAACAACTGATTAAATTAAAATTAATTTTCAAAATTTTCACTCTACCATTACACGCCAAATACTGTTTTCCTCTACAAATGACACTTAAATTTAAAAGATTAAATATTATTTGATGCAGTATTCCAGTAATTTCTTGAAGTTCGAATCGCATGCTTAAAATGTGATTAATAGCCTCCCCAAACACTCATTTCTCACGCTTTCCTTCACATGTTATCGTAGTTTTGCTCTAGGGAAATCCAAGCAAAATTATATCATGTTTAAATTAACCTAGTTGCTCTTTCGTATTCTAATTTATGTGTCTCGTTGTCAGGGACACGGAAACTACAACTTCGGCTATGATGAGGGTCACCTGAGCGGCGGAACCTTCCGTAAGGAATCCGGGGACGGACATGGAAATGTTGCTGGATCCTACGGCCTCCGGGATGCCGATGGACGCCAAAGAATTGTCAACTACGTCGCCGACGCTGCCGGATTCCGCGCTGACATCCAGACCAACGAACCCGGAGTCGAACCCAAGGATCCAGCTCACACCGCCATCAACAAGGCAGCCGTCGTCGCCCCTATCGCATACGCCCCAGCAATCCACGCCCCTGTGGCCTACGCCGGACACCACTTTGCCGCTCCTGCACCGATCGCCTACGCTGGACACCACTTAGCCGCTCCTCATTACGGATACGCATATCATTATTAAGTTGAAAGGTCCCCATCTGAACACTCAACAAATGCTCAAAAGTCCATTCTTTAAGATTCGCTTAGAAAAGTCATTCTGAAATTTTCCAGCCTTGTCTTGTAGCTACTTATTTCCGCTAGTCAGTGAAATGCAGTTGAGGAAAAGTTTGCTTAAAATTTAAGAATTGCTTGATTTTTTTCTTTGTCTTAGAAATTTTGAGTGATGACTATCACATCAAGAGCTTTCAACCCTCTTCCGAAATTGGAAATAAACACCTCATTTAAATAATTTATAACTGAGCTTAGTTTCCCCTTAGTAGAATACTAGTTGCGCCTTGTTCTATCGCTTGCAGTAATTGTTATATATTAAGAAATAATTTTACACGAATCGCTGTCAAAAATATTTGCTTTTTTGTAATCTTTTTGTCTACTTTTAACTTCAGTATTTGAATTTTTACAAAAAAATATTTTTTAACCTGATTAAACGGTTTACGTCGCTTTGTAAAACTATGGAACACTTTTGTACTGAACAAATTGTAAAAATAAAAAGACCTACAGAAAATATGTCATGTAACATTTTATCTCATTTGAGCAGTTTTGTACCATTTGTTGGATCAACAATAAAGATATATTTTTGATTAGATTTATTTGTTTTGATTATTATTATACAAATGCGTGGCTATTTTGATAGTTTCTTATATTAATTCAAGCTATTACTGACTGTAAAAACGAAAAAATGCATTTTCCATCGACTTTAATGGTGAATAGAGATTAACCTGAAGAATATCTAATCCCCCTTTTATACCACCTGTTTTATGTTTAAAGCATCAGAGAGATATTAAGAAGCAGTTTTTTAATTTAATCTCTCTATATAGATATTTCGCTAACGAATTTGTTGAAGAGAAATCGATATTATTAGTATAATGGCGAATAGCAACATGCAGATATGAACAGTATAAAATCAACAGGTACGGGATTCAATAACCAATTTAACAGCAAAGTTTAAATATGCTTAATTTGATGAGATGGAAAAAAATCACACCAGAAAAAGATGTCAATGAACGAGAAAATAAATTTTGACGTCAGAAAGCACTGAATCGCCTTGAAGTAGTGAATGGGATGCAATTAAAGTATCACTTCAGAAGCTAATTGTGGAGACATGACCAAAGTGAGCAGTTTTTGACTTGCACTTCATTGAAAATAAAAATTACCACCAGGGAGTATACGAAATGTTACTATACACATTTTTGATTAATTTTATTTCATTTGGAGGTATGAAATGTGCAAATAAATGCTTATATTCCTTATGAATGGATATAAATATGGTATTAAATGTGAATAATGGCACTGTCGTAAGAAGTGAGGAAATATAAGATGCCAGTTGAATAATAGTACACAAATTAAAAAATATGAAAAATCTTTATTTGTTTCATATGTATAAATAAAAAAATACAAATACACGTAATACAACAAACTTCGAAGCTATCACAAATGCGCCAACAAGACAGCAAACAGTATGAAAACATCTAAATTTTGAATTAATTTACATAAAATGATTGGCGAGCAGGTTTTGATGTGATACAAAAAATAAACTTAATGCTTAGAATTATTTTAATTTTAAAATAACATACAAAATATTGAAAGCGATTCGTTACAATATTCATTTTCTTGAAACGAATTTTAGAAATTTAAACACATCATTAAAATTAAGCAACTTCTTCATATATTCAATGCAGGAATGATATGCTTTATAAATTATCTTCAGTTTGAATAACCGTAAATTGGCATGAATGCATTTTCTTTAAACGTTGGTTTATAGCTTTTGGCTTAGAAATCAAAGACTTTGGTTACCATGGAAAAGATTGGAGCTCCCTGAAAAGTATGAGACGAAAAATATTATAACTAATAAGCAATATGGAAATATTTTAGAATTGATGTTTTACTTCTGAAAATCATTGAAATGTTTTGTGCAAATGTAGATTTAAATCAATTCACGAAAAATAATTCATAGTATGTGAATTTAAAAAGAATTATGTTTTACTAAGGACATGGGGTAGATATGGATTATTTTTACAATAAACTTATTAAAGATAATTTGAAATTATTTAAAGATAATAGTTTATTGGGGACGTATTTAAATAGTAACTTATATTTAAAATAATGTGTTTTATAATTATTTTCGTGAAAACACTATTATATTCTGTCTTCAGTAAGTTATGAAATTGTGAAAATATATTGATTGCTAAAAACAAATATTAGACACACAATTCATAAACTATAAATAAATTTGAAATGTTATGTGATTGGGTTAAGGAGAAATACGCTTATGTGAAAGATTATATTTGTTAAGATAGTAAAGTATTTTTCGTTGGGAATATATTAGGAATATTAGAAAGCAATAGAAGACATTTCGGAATAAAGAACATTTTGGAATCGAGAATAATTTTATATAGTTACGAGCTTTGGGTTTCCTTAAAGAACAATTTTTTAATGCTTATTATTCCTGTTTTTTGAGTTTTGAAGAATAAATTAGTTTAGTTTGATTTGAAACTTAATAAATTGCAATATATTACAAGGATGGACTATAATAATTTTAATAGGCCATGAAAAAACTGTCATTATATAACATACCATCCATATACACTTAAAAGAAATGGCGTGTTGAAAATATTGTAAAACTTTATTTAACCCTACATGCCAAGTAATATCTTCTGAGAGTAATTTATATTATAGAATTAATATCAAATCAACTCAATTCTTTCTCCATGTCGAATTTCAGGCAAGAAATTAAAATTAATCATTTCAAAAGTACTACAATCTATTCATTACGCATTATTTATTGTTTGTTTAATTAAATACAATTAGAAAAGAACCACACTATCTTAACAATACATTTAACACTACTTCAGTTTGGGTGCTTCTACGTATTCCATTGGCTTTGTTAAAAATATTTATCCGAAATCGTTCCTCACTCTCAAAGCAACTTATGATAATACAGATACATTGCAAGCTATAAGAAGCATGGGTTAATCTAAAGGACTAGGGCATTATAAGGGGAACCCAGAAGTTGAAGAGATGGCTTAGCACTGATCAGTGCAAATTGTGGTGGCACAGCAGCAAAGGGAGGAATGAAGCTGGGGTAGTTCCTTACAGCGCTGACATACCCTTTGGCTGGAACGAGATTATTGTAGTAGGCAGGCTGAACAGGTGGTGGTGGTGGAGGAGGAGGTGGTCCAAACGCTGCGAATCCTCTAGCCACAGGAGCAACGGCAACAGGAGCCACTGGAGCAGCAGCAAAAGGAGCCACTGGAGCAACAGCAAAAGGAGCCACTGGACGAGGCACAGCAACTGGTGGTGGTGCAGATCTGTAGTATGCTGGAGGTGGAGGAGGAGGTGGAGGAACGGCAACTGGAGCAGGGCCTTGGTAAACGTAGTTGTATTGAGGTGGTGGTGGTGGCGGTAAAGGTCTTGGCGGTGGGTACACCAATGCTGGTGGAGGAGGTGGTGGTAAAGCTGCCACTGGTACAACCGGTGGTGGTAGAATGGCAGGTTTGTTGATGGTGGCAGAGGCTGGGTCTTGTGGTGCGACACCTGGTTCGTTGGAAGTGACGTCGGCTCGGAAGCCGTTGGCATCGGCTACGTACCTTACCACCCTGAGTCGACCATCAGCGTCCCTTAGTCCGAATGAACCGAATTTGTTGCCTAAAGCATCGCCCGATTCCCTTCGAAAAGATGCTCCAGACGGGTGTCCTTCACTGTAACCGAAGTCATATGTGCCACGGCCCTGCCAAATGTTTAAACAAAGAAATCAAAACTTAGTAAAATAAACATTTTTAACTTTTTAAAATTTCAGACACGCTTATTTCTATTAAATTTCACCGTCCCGTCTCCCACATAATAAAATTAATTATAATTCCCCTTATTCAACTTTATATTCTTATGAACTTTTGATTCAGGTCAGCCGAGGCTCGTAAAAAGGAGCATCGATTCTAATGGTTTATAAGAAAAATTTGGAAACCAGTTTTATGGTAAAAAATTATTATTTTGTCATAATTTTTTTTCTTATTTTAAAACTGAATTATTTACATGTCGAAAACGGAATGCTGATAAAGAGTATTTTATTCTTCTAGCTTTATTTAACACAGCTCTTTTCTAGTTATGTAAATTTTTTTAATGACCGACACTAAAATAGGGAGTGGAGTTAATAAACGCTTTTTATAGTTTTTTCTTTTTATTTATGTCTTCTGAATTGAAATCAAGGACAAAAAGCTTTAGACAGAATCTCTGAACTACCGATATAAACGCGTTATTTAAATAGAGCAAAACAGTTAATGTCAGTATAATTCACTATAACCACATACGGTAGTAATCAGTTCGGTGACGATTAGCTCCTAAGAATATATTTTATTTATTTTGTCTTAAATTATGTATATTATCTATATTTACAGAGTAAATTTTGAGGTTTAGGAAGTCATGTGCGAAATCTATTTGTAATAAAAATATCATTTAATTTAGTAATGTCTTTAAAATATCGGGAACTTTTTTAAAATCAGGTTATTACATGGTAATATGAGATTTACTCACGTCTTGACTGTTGAATGTGACTGCTGCACCCACGTCATCAGGATTTCTTGGTGCGAGGATCACCGCCGCATGGCAGCAGGAGAGTAAAGCAGCAGCAACGAAAATCTGAAAGGTTACAGGACACATTAGGGTAAAGGATTTAGAAAGGTTTCCTCAGAATATAGAGTACAATATAATTTTGATTAAAACTACTTAAATCATGTAAGCCTTTCTATAGTACTTTAGCGTTTATTCTGTTAGCTTATTAATTGAATGGGTGGAAAAAACAACAAATGTTAGGCACTCATTTATTCGTAGAAATTCTTATAAAGGCCAAAGGAGACTTTCAGTTCACATAAGTTTAAAAAGATGAATATAAAAGTGCATATAAAAGTACAATATTAAATATCGTCAAATGGTTATGTTATTTAATATAAGATGCATAAACGTTTACAAAAATCCAGTAACCTCTAACTGCTAAATTAGAAAAGCAACCGCCTCAAGTAATGGGCACCTTCTTTAGAAAGGGAATCAATTTTGAATTATATAATACCATTTTCTCTCTTTTTAAGTTATCTTAATATACCACTACAATCAATTCCATTATTTTGTTTGCTAAACCCTTTCAAATTCAGAGTAAAGTACCCACAATACTATTAAGAAGGCACTATCTCAAAGTTTGGATTTCAGGACTGAAGGTTGTTTAAATGCTGCATATAAAAGTATCTGGTGCCTTATAACGCTAGTAAACATAATTGAATCAACAGTTGATTATATTAGTATCTAGTGTTGTTAAGTATTAGATACTTATATGAACACGTAACAACTGTCAGCTCAAAATGACAAAAAAACCCGGATACTGCTTTTTGACTAGTACAGAAGAATAAGTTTTGTTTAAATTATTCAATGTGTTGTTATATTTGTAAGCGACCAGTAGTGAAGGTAATGTATTTGCTTCCTGACGTTAGTTTATCCCTATTATGTAGAGATATTGATTGCTTACTATCTATCATTCATTTTCAAACATCTGCATTAAGAATCAGTGACGATCAAAATAGTTTGATTCTTATAACTTGAAGAGAGAAATGAATTTTAAAAACTCGTGTGCGCGCGCTTAGGATTTAACCTCAGTGAGGAGAGTTTTATGGCACTCCGTTGTAAAAATAAAAATTATAGGATGAGAGTTGCTAAGTTAAAGTATTGACTATCACAACTGCCTTGTACTGAAAAGGTAGTAACTGACCTTGTGTGGAAAAAGATTATGTATCAAATATTGAGGCGGGTATTATTTGTTAATAATCAGATATTTTCACTGGAGGTAAGTATGTAGAAGTAAGTATATTTTTCCAAAACATTTTCTAAGTCCTCTATGAACTGTCGTTTTTTCTTTGAATCTCAACTGATCACTTTAAAGTTGCTTTACAGCGGTTATTTTTGAAAACTACAACTATATAATTTCGTACTTTTACATTTCATAGGTATAACAAACACTTTTGAAATGAAGGAGTAATATATGTGTAAACCATAACGCAAAAGTCAAAGGAAATCATGGGCAAGAAAAAATCAATAAGCATATGTTGAGCATATTTCGATTATTATTCTAATTAGAATAAACATGCAATGAAAATATTTTGTCGTTAATAAAAAAAGTATAAAGGTATAAATAATATAAATGAAATCAATTTTTTATATTTGATAAAAATTTAAGGTTTTGATATCGGTGAACATAAATTACTAGAAGAGAATTCGATAAAATTTACATTTGGCCGCATCTGTTCAATCTTAAAACTAAAGTATGGAAAATTATAAAGGATAAAAGAGAAAGGCCTGATATCAAATAAACAATCCGTTGCAAAAATGAGATAATAAAGATAGTTAATATTTATCTCTATATGGAATGGATCTAATCATTACGATCAGATGTTTTACCTTATGCTGAAAAGGAATATGGCGATTTAAAAATGACTAACATACTTGAAAAATATTAAAATTCTTCAATTAAGTTAACAGTGTGGTATACAAACGTCTATAATTATCTCAATGCTGTCTGGCAAGCAAAAAACGTTCATCTTAATATGCTGAATAGAGATTTACGAATTCACTAAAATACTAGAAAAAGTACTAAAATACTTCAATGCACTTGAACAGTTCGGCATACGAATCTATAATTCTCTCAATACGACTGTGCTAGCAAGGAACGTTAATATTAGTATTAATAGGAATGAAGCGATTTAAAAACGCACTAAAATACTCGAAAAATACTAAAATACTTCAAAGTTCGCCAACAGTTCGGCATACGAACGTCTATAATTCTCTTAATACGGATGTGCAAGTCAAGAAGACTGTTCTTCCACATTTGGTCTCCAGTGTTAACGGTTCTTAAAAAGCTACATATAAAAGTATCTGATGCCTCAACACTGGGAAACAGAGCACACTCTCTCAAGTAATCAATCATATTGCGATCCAGGTTGTTAAGAGAGTTCTACACGCAGCGGGTGACAATTGTCAACACGAAAGACCAAACATGGAAGTACTGTCTCTGACTATTGCTGCAGAAGAGTAGTTCTGGGTGACAGCGTAGTATCCAATGGACTGAATCCAAAATACAAGCACACGACAGTCGAAATATCCAAAGAAGTTCACTCACCTTCATGTCACCTGTTGTTGAGTTGCTAAAGCAGAAACTGACTCTCAAATATTTGGGAAGCGCCTTATAAACCCCCAGAGCACGTCCACGTCCCAAGTAATTCCCACCGTGACGTCACGGGACCCCCTTTTCCTCCGAATCGAATCAGAAGTCAGTCATCTTGCATATTTCCAGTCAAGAATTTCGAGTCTTTTGGTGTCACGTCATTAAAGGGAAGGTCGGCAGTGCTAAAATTCGACCTTCCACGTCAGGCGACACTCTACATTTTCAGAATTAAGGAACCCGAGCCATTGTGCTGGAGTCTAGAAAAGGGGCTTTTAAGTCCTTATTTATGATCGTGTCCCTACAAGCAATCGCTCCACTGAGGCATGCAGGCGAAGCAGTTTATCACCCATTGTGATGCGCGAGCTTTCGGGCCATTTTGGACTGGTGTTGCAATCTTGGAATTCACAAGAGAAAGGGTTTTCAGGCTGCCTATTTGTTGATCGTTCCGGCCTTTTGTTTGTTTGGTTTGTCTTTTTTTTACCTTCGTGCGGGTAGCTGATCTTTCAGTTTCGGTTTTCCATTGCCTCGTTTCACTCTTGAAGCGGAAATAGTTTCGATTTCGTTTGTCTTCTGAAGCAGAGACTTGGTCAGTGCTTCTTGGAGAATTCTACTTAATTCGGGGTAGTCATAAAGTTGGGTTGCATTGCGATAAAATAAGGGCTTTGTCAATGGTACAGAAAATCATCGGTGTTTAATGTGCGTATCATTGAAATAATATGAAGGTAATAAAATATTACTGACAATGATGACCATGGTGTCAAAGATGCTCTGCTTGCTCATCGGGTTGGAAACATATGGTTGAAACAAATCTCAAAATGAGGAATCGACTTATACCCCATTCAAAAGAATTAGAAAAGTGATGTCTTTTTACAATTTGACTGGTGGAAGCAATTGCTAGGTTTTATTCAGAAAGAAATATTTTAGACCTTGACAATATTGAAGAAAGATACATTTTAGAAGGTAAAGTATCGGAACTTTGAGACATTCCTGTTTTAACAATGAAGTGGGAGAATATTGTTTCACTGCATAGTAGTAGCTCATATTTGTTTTCCTTATGCAGTAGGTACTGATCATGGGATTTGTACCTCTCTATATAGGGTGTTCTTATGTAAGGGCCCTAGTTTGATTAAGAATAACCCTTAAATAAACATTTTTAATCAAGAAATGTTTACATATAGTTTACTCAATTAATAGCAATCTTTATGGAATTGCCCATGTTAGGACACCAACTAAATTACCACCTCAGATATGATATAGTAGTGATAATGATAGTATATGATGGTGCAATCACCTCAGGACTTCTAACTGACCATCAATACGGGCTCTTTTGAGCACATTTTCAATTACGTTTGAATACATTTCTGGGATGATTTGTTCAATTTCCTAGAGAATGTTGTGCTTAAGTTGTTGAATAATTGTCAGCTTGTTAGCGTAGACTAGTTCCTTTAAGTATCTCCATAGAAAAAAAATCCCGACGTGGTCAAATCAGGGAACGAGAGGGTCAATCGACATCCCTAGATTTTATTTGGCCAGGAAATGTTTCCTTATTTAACATGATTACAAAAGCAGTGTGACAGGTTGTTCCATGTTGTTGAACCACGTATGATGTAAACCTTGTCGATCTATTTCAGACAGAGAGAAATTATGTGATATCACGCTTTATTTATTGTTCACAATTGACAGTAACCGCATTTTCGAAACAAAAAGATCCAATAATGCATCTATTCCAAATTGCCTTTAATTCAGTAAACAGTGTGCAAAACCTAAAAATGCTTTATTTAACGTTATTCGAAAACAAAATGATGCTTTTACATAAAAAATACCCTGTATCTAAGCCCAACAGGTCCATTTTTAAACATATTTTGTATTATTTCTTTGAGTTTAATCATATTTAAATTTTAAATTACACCATATTGGGCATCTGTTCTTGTTTCTATATAAAACTAGAATCAAGCTTTTGAATAAGACTTTATTGTCTGAAATCAACAAATAGTAGCAAATTTTCCTCTTGTAGAAAATTTAAAAAAGCAAATTTTCTGAGGTATGTTATAAAGAAAACGCAAGCATGTTTTCTTACCACTTGTGTTTGATCCCGGACAGTCGCCAATAGCCCTTTGTGTTGCTCCAGTGCGACGTTCATTAAATACCTACCTATCTCCCCACTTGTCGTTTTACGGAAAAAATATATGGTCTTCAAATTGGTGAAGAAATGTCAGATTCTCAATTAAGACTATTAACAACATAATTTTATTTTGCAAGAAAACTTTGTTGCATCAGGTTGATATATCGATTTATACTATTTTAATTAAACTTCAGTATACTGTATTTCTCTTATTTTTAAGTCCCTAACCGTTATTCAGATATACCTCTTAACTTTTGATAAATTTGAATGCTTAATTTAAAAGTAGTTTTATGTAAAATAATCTTAAAGAAATAAATTTTTAAATACTCATTTCCATTATTTTTGGTGCAAAAATAGCAATAGTATCAGCATTTATACATATATAAGGAACAAAAAGTTCTTAAAAATTGTGTTTTGAAATTAAACTCATTTGAAAAACAAACATTTTAATATTCAGCTGTTACCAAATTTGCTTTTAAGACAAACTATTAGAAACCTATCAATTTTATTTCTTTCAAATAAATTTAAAGTTACTGTAATAGCAAATAACTACAATTATTTTTAAAGCATTTAAAAATTTTGCAACAGGATTTTAATTGATATTGTTACGTTAAGATTTTCAATACGCAATATTTAAGAAACACTTAATTACTTTGATCATCCATTTTCATTTACATGATACTATATTTAGTGGTTTATTTCATGATTAAAATTAGTTCGTCTAATTATACTTATTAGCTATATTTATTAACAAACTTTACTGATGTCTGAAATAAAGTCATTCGACAATCATAAAATATATCGGGAAATTTTTTTGGACACAGGATTGTTAATCCTGAGTATGAGTCAATAATATCTTTCTACGTAACGTAATTCTGCACCACTATTTAGTTTTGTGAATTCATGTGAGAATAAGGGATAGGTTTGACTAAAAGATAGAATAGGACAATCCAATTTGTTCACAATGAAATACAGTTTATTTATTAAATATGTGTTAATGAACACTTACAATATTACGTATTACATCATTTAAGAGATTTTCAATATGAAAAATCACAAATGAATATTTAACATAGAATACAATAGAATAGATTGTAGAAAAAATGTATAAAATGCAAAAAATTAAAGAAATATAAAGTTTACATCAATCAAATAAACATAAATTTTAAACGAAACGTGGAAATGGCAGGTATGGGCTATCTGTATAAATTACACCAGGGGATGTCTGGAATGTAGGTTGTGGCCTCACGTATGCTGTCAAGGGTGCTGGAGCTGCATCATGAAAAAGGAGCAACTGTGAGGTGTTTGAAGTGCAGCTGCAGAGGTATTTGAAGTGAAGCACCTACGTAAGCTGCGAACTTTGGAGTAGCTCCATATAACAATGGAGCTGCGTAAGTAGCAATAGCTGGTGCTACAAATGCTTTATTTATGCTTTATGAAGATGGTCCTTGGCTCCCACTCCAGGTTCGTTGGTCTTGATGTCTGTCCGGAGTCCAATTTCAACAGCGACACGGTTGACGATGCGAATTCATCGATGAGTTTACATGAAACAATTACACAACAATTTCAAACGAAATGTGGAAATGGCAGTAGTGGGCTATCTGCACACATTATACCAGGGGATGTCTGAAATGTAGGTTGTCACCACACGTACTCTGTTAAGGGTACTGGATCTGCATCATAAGTGTAAAAGGAGCAACTGTGAGGTATTTGTAGTGAAGCACCTGTGTAAGTGAATTTGGAGCAGCTCCATATATCAATGGAGCTGCGTAAGTAGCAATAACTGTTGCTACCAATTCTTTATTGATGCTATATGAAGATAGTCCTTGACTCCCACTCCAGGTTCGTTGGTCTTGATGTCTGTCCGGAGTCCATTTTCAACAGCGACACGGTTGACGATGCGAATTCGTTTACGAGTTTACATGAAACAATTACACAACAATTTCAAACGAAGCGTGGAAATAGCAGGAGTGGGCTCTCTGTATACGTTACACCAGGGGAGGTCTGGAATGTAAGTTTTGGACCCACGTATGCTGTCAAAGGTGCTGGAGCTGCAGCATGAAAAAGGAGCAACTGTGAGGTGCTTGAAGTGCAGCTGCAGAGGTATTTGTAGTGAAGCACCTGTGTAAGTGAATTTGGAGCAGCTCCATATATTAATGGAGCTGCGTAAGTAGCAATAGCTCTTGCTACCAATGCTTTATTGATGCTGTATGAAGATAGTCCTTGGCTTCCACTCCAGGTTCGTTGGTCTTGATGTCTGTCCGGGGTCCATTTTCAACGGCGACACGGTTGACGATGCGAATTTGTTTACGAGTTTACAATTACACAACAATTGTAAACGAAACGAGGAAATGGCATGAGTGGGCTCTCTGCATAAATTACAGCAGGGGAGGTCTGCAATGTAGGTTGTGGGCCCACGTATGCTGTCAAAGGTGCTGGATCTGCAGCATAGGGCAACAAAGGGGCAGCTGTGTAGCTCAATTTTGGGGTAGCAGCTGCAAGAGGTATTGGAAGTGGAGCACCTGCGTAAGTGAATTTTGATGGAACTGCTCCATATATCAATGGGGCAGCGTAAGGAGATATAGCTGGTGCTACCAATGCTTTATTGATGCTTGTCGAAGGAGGTTCCTCTGGTTCCACTCCAGGTTCTTTGGTCTTGATGTCTGTCTTTAATCCATTTTCATCGGCTACATTGTTGACGATGTGAACTGTTCCGTCAGCCTTCCGATGTGCGTAGGAGCCAATCTTGTTTCCATGGATGTCTACGGCTTCCTTGCGAAAGCTTCCATCTGAGAGATGATCTTCTTTGTACCCAAAGTTGTAGCTGCCATGATTCTGTAATAAAACGAGCAGCGCGAATTTTACTTATTCCTTCTCATGAAAAAATATACAGCTTGGCCAAGTATGGCCCTTGCGCTATAAAACCTAAAAACAACCAACCAATATAAATAATAAAGAAGCCAATTATGAATTACATTTTTCTATCGATATGCTTCACGAAATTTACATATATATATAATAAACAATCGATCAAACAAACATACAATGCATTAGAACGCAAAGCAGCAGTAATGCAGACCAGCAAAACGCCAAAAGGTCAAGAAATGTCAAATGGCTAGAAAGCCGACCCTCAGAAGACAGAACAGAAAGCAGAACTGTCCATGCATTTGTTTTGTGATATTAAATTATATATATATATATATATATATATATATATATATATATATATATATATATATATATATATATATATATATATATATATGCCCATTAGTTCGCATATCACGAACATTTTGATAGTATACTCTGTACCTACGAAAAATTAAAGTTCCTGGTGTTTTATCGAAATGAAACGTATGTAATGTGCATGAACATATAAAGAAATTATTGCAATATCGAATCTGCATGACTCATGAATTGTAAAAATTAAACAGGAAGGTCATAAATTAGTAAGTTGAAAAGCGACTCTGGTGGCTATACATGCTGATACTCACTCTCCACGGCATGGAGTCAAACGGAGTCGTTATGCTATCCTGTAACAAATTGGGACAAGGATTTTACAGATGCTCCTGCACATCCCTTTTGTTTCGGCGAAGTGGTGCCACTGAAGACCTAATATATTTCAGACATGCTCAATTTGACACCAATATGAATATCTCGATGGTGTGGTGCCGTGCCAAAGCTACGTGGACAGGCATGAAACAACAGCCTATCACGTTTAGTGACGAATCCTGCTTCTGCTTTGGGTAAGATAATCACAGCATTCATGTGTGGCGGAGAGCTGGTCAGCTCTACTATTCCCAGCTTATTTCCAAGTGGCATACATGTACAAATTCTAGTGTAATGCTATGGAGGCATTTATCATCCTGTCTATGCCCAACCATGCACGGTTCGATTCTCCTAGGAGTGTATCCGTGGGTGTTGAAAACCCTCCCTTGGTCAGCGAGATACCCTTATCTGTCCCTCACTGAGCCTGGTTCATGATGGTACAACTGATGACCTAGCATATCCCAGAGATGCTCAATGGGAGATAGATATGGTGCTCTCGACCGTTTACTATCACTAGTTATCTAACGAAAAGCAAACCACTCTAACTCTTATCGGTGTGAAGAGCCATCACTTACAATAGTCGGTCGAATTTGGTAGTTGCACGAGGTAGTTGGGCAGCACAGCAATACACCCTGTTGTTTTGTCTTTCGTGTCACTTATCCAATGGCTATTTACGAGCATGATAACGGCCAGTAACACACGACTTAACAGCGCTTCCGTGGACCAGAAAGATTCTCATATCTCTGTTCCATCCAACCTGAATGGGATATGCTAGATAGTCAATTGCACCACCTCCGGAATTTAAGGGTTATGAAACTGGTTCAGGCATCGGAACTAAGACAAGGCGTGTAGATTCACGTAAGTGAAATTCTTGAGACGGTCATGAGTGTGTGTGGAAATCAGTATAGATGCCTATGTAGAAATTTCCCCTAAGCCTAGTAAGACCGAGCCAGGATATAAATGGTAGGATGATTATCTAGAGATAAGGCTCTATTCGTCCCCCATTTAAAAGAACACAAATTAAGGTTCATGTAAGTTCACTGACGGGCAGTTACCTCGGGTGTCATAAGAACACAAGTGAGGAAGTCTTGCCAATCTTTATGTTTCGGAGCGATGTTCGAAGTTTGGTTTTCACACCCTGTGAAAAACAATTAGTACAGACCTCTGCCAGAACTCTTTGGGTCTTCCTTATATCCGTAGCGACTTCAGTTAGTCGGGGCTGAGGGCATGCGCCCCAACTAAAAAGAAGGCATCGCCACCAGAGGAAGCTTTACAACTTAATAATTTATGACCATTCTAATGAATTCTATAAGTGTCCAGATTTGATATTATGTTAATTTCTTTATCTTTTCATGTTCAGCACAAGTTTCATACTGATCTAACGGTGGATTCGATACGTGATGATGAATAATTTTGAAATAACCAATAAGAATTTGCATTTTAATATAATGAGTAGAACGATTTAAGCTATCAGTACTTGAACAAAACTTGACAGTACAGAACTTGATAGACTTTAATCCTCCATAAAATATAGATAAAATGCAGCTTTCATGCTACAAATTTCATCAAGCAACAAAGAATCATCAACAAATTTCTAAAGGATTTCCTTATGAAGCGATGAATAAGTACTGAGCCCAACTTTCATTCTATTGCACAACAGAGGCTTCAATGTAAGAGAATTCTAAACCTTTGATACGGTTATTCAATAAATGTTTAAGGTACAACCAACTTTAGATAATTAATGAAAAAACTATTGATATTTTTAAAACTATTTCTTATATAAAATATCTTACTACTAAACGAAATCTACAAGGCATAAAAATAAATAATAATGAATAATTACAAAATTTTGTACATTTTGTGTTCAAAATGAAAATAATGGTCAAAAAAATATTGGGCACCTAGATTTAATGAGGTTTTTAAACATTTGGTAATAAAATAAAGATCGTGTTGGATCTCCTATACTTTTGATGACTACTCTCAGTCTATTTAGCGTTGATTCTAAGTAATTATTACAAAATGTTGTTTCTATTTTTAACGTTTCGCATGGAGTTATTCTCAAAGTAAATTTCTATAGTAAATTTTAAATGTATTAATTTTATAATGAAAATAATGATATAGATTCTTAATGAAGTCAGGACTTCATGCAGAAGTTTTGGTGACTTCCATCAATGGTATAAAGTATATAACCTACAAATATAAACTTTATCCGTCAGATCATTTCCTAATAAAGTTCAAAATTGGAAAATATGCCTATTTTTGAGCACTTTTTAAAAATTTTCTGTCAGAATATTGAAATGCACAAATTGGACCATTTTATATTCAAACAAATGTCTGTTTCTAATATCAAGGTAGCACTCATACTTGTTTAAATACTAATAAATGATACTACTAATTTCAATTTAAATATCTTTCAAATCACAGTTTAATAAAATGTTCCTATACAAACTTGCCTATTCACTTGGTCCAGAATGCTTCCACTTTTTTAACCATTTCTTTCACTGTGGACACAAAAAGTGCAAAATCGCTTATTTTTAATTACTTAAATATAGTTTTGAGCTTTATAATATCTTTAGCTACTTATTTTCAATTAAATGTACAAAGGTTTGTTGTGCCCCAATACTTTTTTGACTGACTGTATATCACTTACTTTGGTAGGATTATTTAATCTAGAGGAAGATTTCTCAGGATACTTAGTAGTAGACTTCAGATTGGCATTGGAATTTTTATTTGTTTTGCAACTAACAACCTTGGATTTCGGCTGGCCATCTGCGGCTTTGCTGACAATCGGAATTGAGAATGATGCTGATTCAGGTAAAGGATCCTTGACGACGATTCCAGTACATGTCTTAATTCCAGTTGCAGATACAGGTACCTCTAAATCTGATTTAAGGTTAGGCCTTGATAAGTTAATTTTTTCTTCAAGCTTCTCAAAATTTTTCTTGATATCTTGTTTAAAATTCAAAAAGTCGCTCTTTAGCTCCATTAAAATTGGCGGAACCTGAGAATTGTGATCCAATTTACGTTGTTTTTGCGTCAAATTTTCTATAGAAATCTCAAACATCCTTATTACGTCGTTCTTGATTTTATTAAAAATTTGCTTTTTCACAATATCAGCAGATTTCTTTTCAATAACTTCGAGGAACATCTGCTCCAATGTATCCAGTTTATCGAAGAAATAGATATAATCCATGATACGTTCAACCATGTTGGATTCCAGTCCTTCGCCTTATTTAATCACCTTTTTTTTCCAATCTTGTGTTTATTCAATAACGATGGAACATACTTACATCTCGAGAATTGTACTGAGTACTACCACCTGTGCTTAATATTGCAGGATCCTTTATGAGTATTGCAGATGGCTAGCAGCTATGAAAATGACGAAGACAAGTAACTAAAAGAAGTGGGAAGGAAAATTGAGAAGTCAGAACTCTTTATACTTTAGATTTAAATAAAGAATTAGTGAAAAAAATTTGCATGAATGACTTATAGCTATTTACTTTTAATGTACTTCACTTTTTATTAAATAAAGATAGCGGTTTATCAGGTAATGAAAATAGAGTAAAAATTTAAAACCTTCAATATATAACTAATAAAAATTAAAAACATGTGAGTAATGGTCAGTAGTTATTTCCTGGAGCAAAACATTCCATCATCAGGACAGAAGTAAAAAACCCGATTAAAGTACTTTACATTATCTTCTGTTCCGATAATAGTTAACATTTTGCTCCATCGTAATAGCTGAGGCCGCAGTAACCCAGTTGGAAGAGCAACGGATTAGCAACCGGAGGGTTGCGAGTTCGAAACTCGGTCCAGCCAAAGACCGTCGTGTACACGAGGGCTGGTGCACGTTATATCTGTCATGGCCTCAAATGGGCTCACGTTGGTGTGGAAATTCGGAGAGTGGGCTGCCAGCTCAGATGTTGTTCTTGTCATCTGACCATGGTTCAAAACTACGAGGCGTTGTTATTGGATCTTTCTCTTAGGGATTAATCCCAGACAATAGCCTGCTGTGTTGCTCCAGTGTGATGTTGATTAACTACCTGTCGCCGAAATAGCTATTGACCATTTTTTCACAAGTCTAATCTTTGTTAGCCATATTTTGAAGTTTCTAAATTTCTACTACAGGTTAGACTATTTCAGCTGTTTACTACGTGAAGCTTTTTGCATCACTTGTATAATTTCTGAATTTGGGATATAGTTGGGATATTTTATTACGAAAATATTTCTTAATTATTTAGACGTTCGCTGTGGTTAATGCAATGAAAACATAAGGATACCTTTGATCAGATCTCGCAATTAAAGACATTTTTAATTTCTAAACACAAGAAGAGAGTATCAGAGAACAATATAATTTCTACAAAAGCACGTAACTTATAAAATAGTCGTAAATTCAATTGATGTCAAGAATATGAAGTCTTCATCTAGGCTGTCGTATCTTTCACGTCTGACTTTTACTTAGGTTCGAACTTGCGCCATAAAACCCCAACATCCAATCTACTTCACCAATTTGCTTATGGGAAGCATCTATTTCCATATTCTTTTAACAAAATGCAGTAAAAATTAATTATATTTAAAATGCAGTTTTATATCGTAAAAATAATTCAAAATTCAGATGAGTCTTTAAATATATACAGTGGGTAAAAATCGTTTCCATACGGAAACGAAAACGACGTATAAATTATTATAATTTGTAAAGAAATCTCACCAAAGATTCAGAAACTGCACAAGAAACATATTTCATACTAGAGAATGCGTTAGCAACAAAAATTCCTCAATTTTCACAAATAAAAAGTAATTAATTAAAACTTTGAGAAAACATAACAAAAAGAAAGGCAAAAAAAGCTTCGGTACGCACTATGCAAATTGACTAGAATATACAGTCCAGCTGTAGCTGTCCCACATACAATTATCATAACCATCGAATGAAAAAGAACTTCAGTATAGTATTAGTCATTTTAAACGATTTTTATACCAGTGGACCACCTAAAATGGGAATTCCGGAAGCTACTCGCGTGTTGGTGATAAAGTTGAGAAATGACTGTTTATCAATGAGGAAAATATTGGCGAAATCGCAAACAAATCTAAATATACGGTAAAAATCACTGAAAGATCTAATTAGGTAGAAACTGGAAAATAAGCAACCGATCCGGAAGACCTCAGAAATTGATCCATATCCAGGAATATTCTGAGAAAGGTTCGCGATAATCCTAGAATACGTGCAACACAACTTGCTGAAGCTGATTACAATATTAAAATATAACCTCAGACTGTAAGAAAAGCAATAAAGGTGGCTACAATGGGCATGTTGCAAAGAAGCCATTCATTAGCAAGCTTAACAGAAGAAAGCGTCTTGAGTTTGAAAAAAGCATGTAAGTAAAGCCTTAACTTTCTGGGGTTCTGTACTTTTCAGGGATGAATAAAAAATTTGTCTCTATGGTTGATGGACGAGTTATGGCATGGAGAAAACCAAAACATCAAATGCAAACCAAAAACATGTGTAGAACTGTAAAACACGGAAGAAGAAATGTAAAAGTATGGGGTTGTATGAGTTCTGGTGTGTATAATTTATGTTCTGTTGAAGGTAACATAGATAGCTATGTATATCTAGACATTTTGAAACAAAATGTTCTTACTAGTGCTACGAAACTGTCTCTTGGAAGACCATTTATCTTCCAACAGGACGACGATTCAAAACACACTGCAACGTTCTGTAAAGAATGATACCTTTACCATACGTCGGAGCAACTTCGCACGCCACCGGTTTCCTGATTTAAACCCCATGGAACACTTATGGGAAGAAATCGGTCGTGAACTGAAAAATTATGATACCAGCAGCAAAGATAACCTGAAAAATGCCATTCTGGATGTCTGGAACAAAAATATTCCAGAAGCAACAAAAACCTTGTGGGAGTCATGCCTAAACTTCCAAGAGAGGTCAATAAAGCAAAAGCAGGTTCAACTGACCATTAAATGATGAAACAAGGGGAAATAACATTTAATGAAATATTTTTCACCGTACGGAGACTTTTTTTGCTTTATATTTGCCATATTTTTGGGTTATTGTGAATTATGCGTTAAATTATATTAATATGTTCTATTTAAATGCAATAGAAACTTTCTATGCAATTATGCTCATCTGTTTTTCCATTTTTATTTCTTCAATATTTATATTCTGCAAATAATAAAGCAATTTATTTCAAATAGTAAGTGCGCACGGAAAATTTTTTTACTTTCTGTATATATTTCTTTTCTATATCTTTAGATTGACCAAACCAAATCAAAAGATATAGATACGGAAAAAATGGTATTTTTCTCAGTACTATAATTATTCAAGCTTATATGAGAATATATTACTAACAGTATTAACTTATTATCTGACTATATTAAAATATTTGTTAATTATAATATTCGAGCAAATGCACACATATAGAAGGGTATCATATTTCATACTGTAAGAAAAATTTAAAAAATTAAATTAGTCAATGTTGTAGCAATGCTTATCAAATGAAACTGAATTTACAGATTGTACTTGCAAATAGAAAAAAATTATTAAGTAGATTATATTGTGCAATTCCGTATTATGTATTAAATCAATTTCACTACAGTAAACTGTAGTAATGTGCAGTAAAAGTACGTAACATTAAGACTTTAGTATTTTTGAAATATAACAGTCCTACAAAAAAAATTTGTTTGGTGCCTGGAATTTTTTAACTGGTTTTGACTATATTTAGTATGCTGATTTCAAATATGAAAGCAGTTTTTCTCCATCAGCTCTACTTTTTGAGATTCAGCGTAGCTAAATTATAAAATATTTTATTATACAACTCATTGAGTAGTGGTTAAGTTAAGTTTTTTATGTAGATCGGTTCCTGCTTTTTTCTTCCTTCTCTGTACCGCTATCAGATGATTGTTTGAAGCCATATATGTTGACATAACCTAGTGTTTACATCTAACATAACTTATAAAGTTCTTCGTTTAGCAGATTGATGAAAAGAAAGAATGGCATCCAGTCGAGGAAGTTGTGTTAATCATCCTGATGTATTTTGCTACATATGTGGTGGGTACATCCTAAAAAAACAGAAAAGCCATTTCTGATTTTGTTAAAAGAGCTTACCTTGGATACTTTGGCTTGGTGACCAAGATAAAGTTTGGGCTCCACACATTGTGTGTAAAACTTGTACAGAACACCTACGACAGTGGACTAATGGGAAGAGGAGACTAAAATTTGGTATCCCAATGGTTTGAAGGGAACCCCAAAACCACTTTCATGACTGTTATTTTTGAATTGTGAATATTACCGGCATAAACCAAACTAACCGCAGCAAGGGGACATATCCCGATTTAGCCTCTGCAAGACGGCATGTTCCTCACTCAGACGAAATTCCTATTCCATCGTCCATCAGCTTCCAGATCTCTGAGAATTAATATCATTTTTCTGATGTTCCTTGTGATACGGACCGAGGGAGTGATAGTGATTATGAGGGAGCATCATTAAGTCCTCAACGTTTCAATCAAAACGAGTTAAGTGGCCTGATGAAGGATCTGAGTCTCTCAAAAGAAATATCTGAATTACTTGTTTCTAGATTAAATGATAAGAATCTATTCAATAGTGGAACAAAAATTACATTCTACCGTACTAGGGAAAAGGATTTGCTATCTTTCTTCTCTTATGAAAACGATCTCGTGTGTTTTGTCAAGATGTTAGAGGACTTTTGATAAAAATTGGTCTTCCTGAATATATCCCAATTGATTGGCGACTGTTTACTGACAGCTCTAAGCGGAGTTTGAAGTACGTACTTTTACACAATGGCAGCAAATGCAGGTCAATACCCATTGCTCACTCAACCAAAATGAAAGAATATGATACCATAGCTTTGGTCATGGAGATTAAGTTCACGAACATCAATGGGTAATTTGTGTGAACTTAAAAATGGTTAACTTTCTCCTTGGTCATCAAGGAGGCTACACGAAATATACTTGCTTCTTGTGCCTATGGGATAGCAGAGCCAAACAATACTACTGGATAAGGAAAGAGTGGCCTTCAAGAGAGAACATGGTTGTTGGAGAAAGAAATGTCATTCATGTAAACTTAGTCGGACGAGACAGAATCATCTTGCCTCCGCTGCATATAAAGCTAGGGTTAATGAAACAGTTCATGAAAGCACTTGATCAGGATAGCCCCTGCTTTGCATACATAGGACAAAAAATGCCTGGAATAAGTACAGAAAAACTTAAAGCTGGAATTTTTGATGGTCCTCAAATCAGACAGCCCATAAACGATCATCATTTCGTGGATTCCATGAATGAGACAGCGAAAAGCGTGTATCTCATTTGCCCTTGTCAAGAATTTTCTGGGAAACCACAAGGCTAAAAACTATGTTGAACTAGTTAACAGCATGCTTAACAACTTCAGAGACCTTGGTTGTAATATGAGCATAAAGGTTAATAACTTGCGCAGCAATTTAGACCGTTTCCCTGAAAATCTTAGCGATACTAGTGAAGAACAAGGTGAACGATTTCACTAGGACATAAAGACAATGGAGGACAAATACCAGGGCAGATGGGATACTCATATGATGGCAGATTACTGTTAGAATCTGCAAGATACTGTAAACAAAGTTCACTCAAGAATTCCAAATAAAAGAAGCTTTCGGAGTGGAACAAAATAACTTTTCCTTTTTTTATTTGATTCTTCTCATTTCTAATTTTTAATTAAGCTATTATAGATTTACAGGAGTTTTGCTGTGTTTTTGTTCAATTAATTAAAATGTTTTACAAAATTTATTAAGGAAAAGGTTTTAAGTAACGCCTATACCCTAAGCCTAATTTAATGTGTTAACGTAAATAACGCTACTGTCATATCTCACAAACAAGAAGTGACAGTAAAAAACTAACGTCATATTTGTTTCCAGCACATGAAATATACATAAAATCAGTTAAAAAGAAACCCGGCACCAAAGTATGTGTTGGGCTGTGTAATCTATGGAAAATACATGCTTAAAATAAACTCGTTGATGCCAAAGAACATTTTTATTGCATAGAAAAAATTGCGTAAAGTTGGGGGTCGATAATGTCAAAAGATAAAAATAATGCCCAGAAAAGGCATGAAATACTGTAGAATTAATGACGTCAAAGAATAAAGAGACAATAGACAGAAAAGGCATGTTTAAAGTAAATCGATAATGTCAAAGAATAAAGATAATACACAGAAAAGGCATGCTTAAAGTAGAGGTGATAAAGTTAAAAACAAAGATAATACACAGAATAGGCATGCTTGAAGTAGAATTAATGATGTCAAAGAATAAAAATAATACACAAAAAGGCATGCTTAAAGTAGAATCTATAATGTTAAAGAACAATGTTAATACACAGAAAATGCATGCTTAATTTTCTGAGCTTCATGAGATTTCAAGAGTAGAGTAGCATTTGTTTTTACCCCACAACATATATAATGACTAAATAACCGCATCTAGTGGTAGAAAGAATTCTAGGAAATATTCTGTGGGTCAAGAAAATCTAAATTGGTTAGTAGTCATGCAGGGAAGAGACGCATGCAGGATATATATCTCTATGCGTGTAAATCCGTCAGATGGTTAAAAAGAATCAATAATGTCAAAGAATAAAACAATATATAGAGACCATTACCACAAATCCACACCACGATTCCACACCAAAACCACAAATTTAATTAGAGTCGATGAGATCAAAGAATGAAATTAATGTGTTGTAAGAAAGCTTAATATTGTGTCAATGATATCAAACATTAAATTTATTACACAGAAAAAACATACTAAAAATTAGAATCGACATTCTTAGAGAATAAGAGAAATACATCAATATACCTATAATATTCGTTACCTTCTGCTGTTTAAAGCATTGGAAACAACAATGCGTTGTACTTTTTAAAAATAGTTGTCGATTAAAATAATTGCCTTAAATATTTTTGGTAGTTCCAATCGAATTTTATAATAATTTAGATTTAAAGTTTTAGTATACACCATTCGTACCGTTCCTGATTCTGTTGAGCTAATATAATTCAATTTTTATTTTACCACTGCCTATTCTATATCAAATATTTTTTATAAAAATGCTACTATGCTTTCATAATGATTTGAATAACAAACATGCAATGTTTTAACGTAAATTTAGTAATTTGAGCAATTTCTAGGTTTGATGGATATTCCTTCCTTCCAATAATAGTAAAATTTTTAATTAACTCTTAGACATACAAGTTTATTCCTAAATTGTCAAACATAGAGGAGAGTCCAAGAGAGAATAGAAGTTTTAATAAGTCAAACATTTTAAAACAGCCATACGCAAATTATCAAACTTATATAACGAAACGAGCTAATATATTTGAAGATGGCTCATTACAATCAGAAATTAGAAAATAAATTTTTCGACATTATAATATTTTCAAATTTAGAATTTAACAAAAGTAATGCGGTCATTTAAGTGAAGAATGGTTTTAAAATACTTTAGTGATACTTTTTTAGCCTTAGGCTACCTTCACACAAACAGAATTCGGGTCAATCTGGATCAAAACACCTTTTCTTTCTTCTAATGCTCATTAGACAGTATGGAAGAAGTAATTAATGCATTATAATTTCAAAATCGACAAACACTAAAATTCAACTCGGATACGCGCTCATTAAACCAGATTGATTGTTTTGGTTTTATGGCGCAATGGCCATATTTTGACTAAGATGCGCCAAACACAAGTTTCGAAGAGACTGAATGACAGAAAACATTCTTAGTAGAACATTTCAGCAAAGTTTAATGTAAAACACTTTTAAATATAAAAAATATTTATTATTCTTCCATTTCCTGAAGGTATTTATATTATGATTTGAATTAATAAACTGGTGAAACTTCAAAATTTTGTGTACAGAAAAGCAAATTAGAAATTAAAACATTCGAACCGTTATTCTGATTAACATAAACTGTCTTGCCGAATCACTGATTTGGGGTCAATAAAGTGGAGCTCTCTGGATTGAAAAGGATTGTGAAAGGATTTTTGACGAACAAGCTATTTCCTGTGGAAGCGAATATCTGGAATCTTCGTGAGTCAGTTTCTACAGGATTCAGATTGAAGCTGATTGCTCATATTCGGTTGGTGTGTCTTTATACCTCCTACCGGCAGTAATGCTGAAAAGCGCAAGCCAGAGTTCTATGCATGCTATAATATTCTTGGAGTGATAAGGGTTAATAAGGGATGGATAAAAGCCGAAACGTACTTATTTTTTTAAAAGATTAGTATTACTTAACGCACATCTTACATTTCTCTAAAAATTTAAAATAATTGAATCACCTGCATTCAGCATAGGGATCGTAATTACTGCACTGCTTGTTTTTGTGCATTTTTATAAATACATAAGATGAGTTTTTTGCACATGTGCTTATACCTTAAAAATACATTCACTGCTTAGTACTAATTTCTGCCATGCTTAAGAAGGCAGTATCTTCAAGTTTTGTGTTTATAATTGACGGCTTTTAACGAACTGATGCCTCATGACGCTTGAAAACAGAATGTTAAAAGCAATTTGTAGATGGTCATGTAAATTGGGGGTTGTCTATAGGATTATCGCTGTTATCTAGGATTGTTGAGCATTGTATCTTTATTTACGGCATGCAATATGTTGTTTAAAAATGCCGGACATTAATTCTCATGCCATTGTCCACTAGCTCTCCAATACTTTTGTAAGACACAACTAAAACCTCTAAGTGCAGTGTACGCGTCTAAGTGTGCAGTTGTCACAGGTGACGCAGAGGCACATAAAATGCAAATTGGGGAACATGCAACTTTAATTCAAAACCAAAGCCCAAAAGCAATCGCGGCCGGTCAATAGTCTAAAACAAGCAACAGTTGCTCTTCGAGGGTAACAGAAATATTCTCATTCAGCACAGCCCGTATCTCTAAGAATCGCAAGAAAACACAATGTCTTTCTTTAGTTTCATTGAAATTACTAACATTGATGAATGGTGGTTACTGGTATAGAGAGCCTTTGGAGTACCAAAGAACCTTTCTTGAAAAGAAAGTGTAGTATGTGTGATGACAGAAACCTGTTAGCGTTCGACTCGTATTACTTCTGAACATTACGGTCGAAAAAAGAGGCCGCATTGGGCCGGACACCATTAACTATCAAGGTGGATAGGTAGTTGAATTTACATCCCACAGGGACCAACACAGTGGTCAATTATCAATTCCGAAAGGAATGATCCGAGTATATCTCATAGCACTGAACTACTGTCAGATGACAAGGTCAACACCTGAGCTGGTTCCCCAATCTCCAAACTTCCACATCACACCAAAGTGAGAACACTTGAGGACACAGCAAAGTGAATCAAGCCCCCGTTCAAGGCGGATTTTGGTTGGATCGATTTTCGAACTCGAACCCTCCGGTTGCTAATTCACGACTCTACCAACTGGACTACCACGATCCAACTATCAAGGACATTGTTTCAGAGTTATAAATACAAGTGTGAGACTGTTTAAAAGATACCATTACCTTTTTCGTTTAATTTTTATTTGTTCCAGAAGCTATAAGAAAGTTGTATAAGCTATAAGGAATTAACACCGCACATGTAACATTGTCAACGTGTAAAGATCAAGCTCAAAAATATTGCTTTATTGACTAGAATGGAAGAATTCAAGTTCAAATTTAATTTTAGTCATGTAGAAACACAAAAAATAAACATTTCCCTTCCCAATCGCATTCCGTATAAATTTTAAAATACTTTAAAAACTGGCGTAAATATTAATCTAGGAAAATGATCGGGTATATCTTACAGAGATACTAATAAATGGAAACCAAAAAATTTTCTCTCCAATACAAAATATAAAAGCATCAACTTACCTTCTTGTTGAGCAAGAGAAGAAATATAATACTCTTTCTGAACTTCTCCCCATATTTATAGTTTGGATTAGTTTGAAATTTTCTGTCCTTTCAAGGACTCTATTAGGTCAAAGTCATATAAAAAATATTTAATGGGGGTCTAGAACATCGAAGAAATACTAATCGTTTTTTTTCACTCTTTCTATTTTCAAGAAAGATTTCCAACCTGCTATCCGAGTACCCAGAGGCGAAAAGATCATAAAAAGTTGCACTACTTTTCGTTACAGATACCTTTTCTTTTTTGTATTTTGATCTTCTTGCTTGTAGTCCTTTTAAAAAATCTCAGGACTTGTTTAAGTATAGCAAAATTGAGGTTGGAACCTGTTTTTCGACGTCTTTCGTCCAACAAAGAAAGACAGCAACCTTCAAATACCAGTTGAAAAAGGTGAAATACACATTCTTTCATTGCTCTTACTGATTTCCAATGAATTTTTTATGTGAAAGAAAAAACTTAACGGAATCGTTACAAAAAAAACCTGCATTTTGCTTTTTTTTACTCCCTTGTTGTTGTCTTGTGTTTGGGCACAGCTTCGAAAAATATGGCCCTTGCGCCATGAAACCAGAAACCAACCAACCTTACAAAAAATATTTGCAAATATGAGTAAAGAAGCTTATTTTAATGTTCACTTGTACATATTTGCGTATAAATTAGCATTTCTTTGCTGAGCTACAGTGTTTTATCTATAATTCTTTGTTTTAACAATTCGATGGAAAACTCTTTATTCCCGTTTTTAAATGAGGTTAAATAAAAAAAAACGAATAGGGAAACCATTATATACACATATCCAAGGAACTCTTAGAAAAAAAATTTGCAGACCTCTGATATTAGTGTCATTTTCATTCTTGCAATCATTAAATGCATGTTGTTTCCTCATTTTCTGATTCACGTATTGTTATGCAAAGTCATAACAGTTAATAATTTTATGTTACTAAATAGAAAGTAGGTACTTGAATTTATATCTCCTTGGACCAACACATTGGCGACGATTCGGGATCAATCCCTAAAGGAAAGACCTGAGGACAACACCTCGAAATTTTGTACCACGGTCAGATGACGAGGTCAACACCTGAACTGGCGTCCCTTCTTCAAGCTTCCACACCACTCCAAAGTGAGGACTTTTGAGATGCCGACAGATTTAACTTGTACCAGCCCACAGGTACATGGCGATGCTTGGTTGGATCGAGTTTCAAACTCGCAATCCTCGGGTTGCTAAACCCCGATACTACCAACTGGTACACCGCAGTTTCCGAATAGAAGGATTTATTAAGAAAGTATTTTATTTGGATTATTAGACATTACATTACAAATTAATCTGCTTTTTACATGTTTCTCTATATAAAAAATCTTCACAAATAATATATTTTTATATTTCAAGAAATTACGGTAGAAACTGCTTTGTATAACTCTCGCAATTCCTTAAATTTCTTAAAAAGAAAACATATAATTAAATACTTAGCGATTGAGACCCATAAAACATAATAATGAAATAGATCTGAATATATAATTTTAAAAAATCAATTACCTTTTTTAAGATGTGATACTAAAAGTGAAATCGCATAAGCATGAATTTTACGAACTGCTTAGAGTTAAATTAGGAAAAAATGTAATTTGATAGTAATATTGATGCTATACGGTACTGAAAATGAATGCTTTTAATGGCATGAAGTACATTAGATTCTTTAATAATTTTACAGATTTGAGTATTAGTAACTATCGATTATAATTCTATCTGCGATATCCACAAAACTTCATAAATTGTCCGCTGAGAAAATTTTTCAGTTAGAAAATAAGTAATTTTTTTAATTGTTTCATTGAAAATTACATTTGAAAAATAATAATTTGGAAATTTACCTTCTCTGGTATTTGAATTAATGGAAATAAATAATGAGGAAAGGTTAATAATAAAAAGATAAAGCACCATATATATATATATATATATATAATTAAAAAGTTAAAGGTGCTAATGCCCTGAAATTTGATTGCTTATATAGTGCTATTTTTTACATTGTTACAACTATTTCGATATTTAGTATATACTTTTTCAAAATTAGGCATAGTGGTAATTTTCGATTTTAATTAACAATATTCAAGTATGTGTTTTAACTTTAAGTCAAATTGCCGAGCATCATATAAAATCACAAATTTTGAGAGTACCTTCTATCCACTTTTAATTAATGAAAATAAAAATAGTTCATATTAAATAACTAACAAGGGTCATGAAAACTGTGTTAAAAATTTTATTCAAAGATTTATTTAGACTCAATCTTTCGATGATATTTTTTAACGATTTTTGATTACTATATATAAAGCATATTACCCAACATTGATTTCTAATCCTACACAATTTAATGAAACAATTTTTATTTGTGAATAAAAAATGTTTATCATAAAAAATTATTTTACTTATGACCGTGAAACCACTTTATTTATAAAATCTAAACAAAAATACTGTTTTACAAAAACAATCACTTATAGTTATTTCTAGGTAGGCTGATGTCTAAAATATCCAGAATCCTTCAGAAAATTAATGCATTTTAAAGCGACTCATATCTTTTCTGTATTATGTACTCCCACCAGTTCTCAGAAGAGCTGGAACTCTAACAAGAGCGTCGACTTGGCTTGCGGCGATTAGAGCAAATAAGATAAAAACCTAAAAATAAGATAATGATCAGTACATACTGATGAGAAACTAAAATACAATCCGTATGTGTGTGATGCATTGAAATTGCTTTCTTTGTGATTGGCAAATCCATAATCTTTCTCTGCCATTTTATCCCTTCAAATACGTGTATGCTAACACCGATCACCGCCTCTTCAGTTTTTTGACATGTGATGGATTATTAGTCGTTAATCGTCTTGAAAGACTCCACCTTGAATGATCGCGAAGTCAATAGCACATGCTAAATACATTTTTACGTTCAAAGACCTGCTTCGAGATACTCAGAACTTATATTCCTAGCCTACCCAAAGTTCTTAAATTCTGAGTTTAAAAATAATATTAAAATGTTTTATAGTTTAAAAAATATTTTCAATTAATTTGCTTTATAATTTTCATTCTCCTTGAAAATTTTAAAATTTGGAATGAAAACAGTGATTACATTATAAATTGTTTTTAAAGAACTGTAGTATAAGTTTCTAAATCGATATTTACTTCAACTATCTCGATGAAATTCATACTTAAAAGCATGCTATATCCCAGAAAATTCTATAGTTAGGTTTTATAGGATCCAAATGCTGCAGGCAATTTCAAATTTCAATAGCTGTATGAAAGTATTCTCAAGTAAACGCATTGTAATTAAGCATGACAATGGGTTTTTATGAATCTACATATAGTTTAACTCACGATTTATATATTTCATTTGAAAATCATAAAAGCCATTTCGTAATAGTTAGTGTAATAATAAGAAAATTCTATACCAGTAAAAATGTCCTTGACAAGTTCAAAAAGGAAGATTCTCAGAACTTGTGCAACATTGTGATTCTTTTTAGGTGTTAAAATTACCTTTAAGGAGTCACAACATGCTAAAAATTACCAGATGTCACATTTTGTATTGCCTTACATAAGTTGTATAGCTTTAAGGAATATGTGTGCTCAATTTCATAGCTATACCTACTTTATTTAGAAGGTAAGTTATTAAAGTTTTATCATCGAAAATCAGTAGTGAAATTAACTAAATTTTAAATGTAAAGTCCTTTTTCTCATCTTTTTATTTTTCGTGACCACAATACATCTAGAACTTTTAATGACTTTTTGTAATTAACATAGAGATTTAAAACTTTTTATGATGCATTTGATACGCTTGCTTGGAATCAGGATTTAGACAAATTGTAATTTTTTATAAATTGATAAAACCATTTATGAGAGACTTTTTTACTGTTTTTAACAGTGTCTGTCAAAATACTTGTAGAAATTAAATAACAGTAGTACATGTGCAAATCCTTGTACAAAATTGAAGGAAACACCTTCAAGGTAAATAAGAGTATATTTTAAAAATATTTAAAAATTATATGTATAAGTGCTGAAATATTTTGAATTCTTTTAATAATTGTTTAAATAAAAATGATTATTTCTTTCTTTTGTAATGTATATTTAATATGTGTTTTGGAATAAGGTACTCTAAATCATTTTGCTTTAAAATCAAAAATAATTTTCCAATGCGTACTGTGTGAATGGAATGAAATTGATTGTAAATTAATAAACAAATCTAAGTTAAGTTATAAAGAATATCTACCAGGTTTTCTAATCTGTTCTTAGAAATTGAATCAAAATTAACTTTTTATTGTAAAACGGAAATATAATAGCAAAAACAGTAAACTAGAGCATTTGAATCAAGTTTGAAGTAGCAGCCTTCCTTACCTTCATGATTATCTGAGTTTATTACAAAAGGCAGATACTTAGAAGACGAAGATCCTTATATACACACATTAGCCGATCAATGAACACGGGGACTTACGCTAATGTTTAAATTCCTTGAAAGAGAAACTCATTCATATATGTCGTCTTCAATGCATCCAAAAGAATTCAATTTATTTTTTAATTGGGTGGAGCTAATATTGTATAAAATTATCTAGCTTTCACGCACGTTAACGTTTTTTTGTGATTCTATTTTCAAGTGGCGATCTGTGTTTTGAAGTATGATCAGTGTTTCAATGCATATTTTTGTAATGAAAGTTTTCAACAAGGTTTTTACTCATTATTAGTTGTTTTATTAATTTTACATACGTTAATGAGAAATAAAGAACGAATTTTGAAGACATAATTAAATGCAAGCACCCCAGAGAAAGATACATTTGAAAGGCCTGAATAAAATATTTTAACTATGTATTTAAAGGGATTGATGAAACAAATTCATAAGCCATTTGACTTCCAATAAATTAGATTTCCGTGCATGAACTGAAAAATGTAAAATAAATTAACCCTTCAAGTGGTTTTGATGAGATATCTCGTTCGATCTGGTTAATTTTGCTAATGACGAGATACCTCGTCGAGACAAAACTGCCGTATTAATCCAAGGGAATGAAGATCCAAGTAAGCAAAACAAGTTGTTCCTTGCCTAGAACTGGTGACAGTTTGCAACAGGTTTTTGAATCAGAGGCTAGAAGCTATAGGGTGGTTTTCTACGCAAAAGTAAGCCACTAGGAGTGTTAAACGATAAAAAGAAATTTGCATTATTCCAATGGTAGAAGATATAATTATACTGAGATAGAGAAGTGACAATTTTAAGTTGTGAAAACAAGCAGAAAATGCTTTTATTACTTAGTTGTAACTTTTTACACTTTTCAAATGCAGATAGTGTACACTCATCGCCTACTGACTGCAAAAATTAGGCTGCCGTCTAAGAGAACTAGGAGATAAGAATTAAACAGAATAGTAGGAAAAAATTGAAGAGAACTAGTAGTTAAGAATTCAAGAGAACTAAGAGTTTTAAAATTGAAGAGAAGTGGAGCTAAGAATTAACGAAAACAAGCAGTTGAAAAGATGAAATCTATTTTTTAAAGTGGGTGTCTTCTGCAAACCTGCTACGCGGGCCATTTATGGTCTGACGGTATCCATGGTCCGCCAAATCAGACATTTTATGTCAACGTAGGTGATCAATCTATTCTAAAAAAGTGCCCGTACCTTATAAAGCGGAATAGATGCTTGGAATGCTTAGAGGAAAAATTTTTTCTGCACTGAAATTTTCTTGATCTCATTTGATAGTTTTTGTAACCAAGACCGATTTTGTGGACCTTCGCTTTCTACAATAGAAGAGTTGATAATTAAAAATGTAATTTAGAATTCAAATGGTTGTGTACTGCCTTTAAAATCTGAGAGGAGTTTAAAAGCACGACTGACTTAAGGGAGAATTAAATTTACATGGTAATGTTTTCCTCGTTCTTCTAGATTGAATGTAAAGTGTTCCTCCTCATCTAGTTAGGAGTTTACAGATTTTTACTTTGACTGAAATGAAATGCGAAATTGTAAAATTTCCTACAGTAAATAGACTTTTATCAAATCTACTCCAACGAGTCTTTATTAAATACGAAAAGCAAGCGATTACAAAAGGTGTATATATTTCTACCATTTTTTTCAAAAGTTCTTGGTTCAACATAGGTGGTTGTACAATTCTCTATGACATAAAAAGAACTAAATTATACACACAAAACTTTTTAAAACAAGACTGGTATCTAATCCAGTTTGTAATTATTCAAAGTATTTTTAAATTTTGACATAAGGTTTACCTTACAAAATTAACTATTTAACTCATTGAAATACATCTGACGTCTTTCAAATTAAATTACTTGGTTTTATTGAAAGTTGTACTCAATAGGCAAGTAACATTGCCATTCTCATGCTGAATAGGTATGCTGTTTCTATTCAGAAAATAAATTTATGAATTGAAAAAGTGCTTTTTAACATTCGACTTGAAACTGCGTGTCAGAATAAATTAAATTTTAAATGAAACTTTGACGATATTGAAAGAATACTAAAGCTAGAAAAACATCTTTTATGTAATGTGGTGAAGTACTCGTCTGTATTGTAGGTCAGTATTATAGTAGTTTGTGTTGTAGTGTTGTATTTCTTCTTCCGTATCTTGCCCTGATCATTGGAAATACAAAATAAAAAACTTTCGTAGGTGAGCTCTGGGGGTTCAAGTTCTCATCCCCAAAGAAAAGTGTTTGTTTTTTATTTTCGGACAGCATTGTTTATTCAATGGCAATTGGTTGCTGGTTCGGATCACAGCTTTATGCAGGGTTTATGTCTAGGGAGAGGGGCTCTGAGGGTTCAAGTCTCCACCTCTGAGGAAAGTGTTAGTTTCTTTATTTTATATCTTTTCAGAAGTGAAATATTAAAAACCATTGACATTTCTGTTATTTTTAAACAAAATTACAAATATTGAATTAATTCATAACTAATTTGAATGAACATTGCCTGGAAAATATGATTATGAAAATCTTTTTCATTGACCATAACTTTCTCACATATTCGCATTTCGTCTGTGTATCAAAGCTCTAAAATTGATGCGAAATGAAACGGGAATTTCAAGAGACACAATTGGAATATTTACTTAAGGTTATTAAAATATAAATATTAGGTAAATATAACCATTTAAAAAATATTATCTTTCGGATCAACTTAGTAGTTTCCTATGCTCTTGCGTAATCCCTAATTTCAAAATGAATGTAGTGACGAAATAAAATATATAAAGCGCGCTTTTAATGATAGTTTGAAATTCTAATATGATCCAGATCTTTGTTTGGCAAAAGATTCTGTATCTATCTTTGGTCCCTTCAGAAATGAAGTCCTGGCTACGGTACTCTACAGGGCTGCTATAATTAAAATGGAGGTGGGTTATTATTTATGATGTATACTAATTACTTGATATTTTTCTCAGAGCATTATTCTTCTACCAGTAACTAAGTTACGATAACAAAAAAAATTCTTACTGAGTTAGAAAATATATTTTGAAAACTACGAAAATTGTCTATTACTTAAAATAAAAATGTATAACGTAAGAAATGTTTTACGCATTAATGCAAAAATCGCGCTTGCCAATTGGCATAATATTCCCTTTTTCTCTAACTTTGTGCAAAACAAATTATAGTAAATTATAAATTATTTTTCTGTATGTTGATAGTCCGTATTCATAAAAGAAATTTAATAATCATTAGAATGTTTTCGAATAAGTATGCAACCAATATTTTCCCTTAATTTCGATATCATTTTCATACTCAGTATGTTACTTCAAGAGTGTTGTTATTGTAAATAAAGTATTAAATAATATTTAAATTTCATGAAATAGGTATTTATAAATATTCTATAGCAAAGTGTTCCTAATAAGTATTAACTTTCCATTCATGACGTATACTAATTTAGTATTCATGTTGTTATGTTAAATAAACTAACGTTTCATAAGTTTAGTTTCATTCTAAGATTGTATTTCTAATTTTATGTAATTTATGATCTCTGTGCTGAAAAAGCATTGACTGTATGTAGGCTCTGATTCCTTTATTACACTCTCAAAATTTCAAAGTAAGCACACTGCGTACATTTGAAAAATACATTTTTCAAACCTATATTTGTTTTATGAATAAGAAGGAAAATGAAACAAACATTAATATAAATAGCACATTTTATTTTTTTGTAACAAAGTTTGGCAACAAAGAAGATATGTAAAATGGTCATATTATTCCACATATATGATACACATTTTCAAGATGAATTTTTACAAGTGATATCCGTACAATCCTGCTACTGGCAAAGCAGCGTGATTCAGAAGACCATGGGAGAGAATTGGGGCACTGTACGTGAATGGATGAGCTCCGTATGTGATTGCTGGGGCGGCAGCAGCATAGGCAAGAGGTGCAGGGGCTGCGTAAGAAACAATTGGGGCTGCGACTAAAGCCTTGTTGATGGTGGTTGCCGCCGGATCCTTGGGTTCAACTCCATGTTCGTTGGTCTTGATGTCAGCTCGGAATCCAGCGGCATCAGCTACGTAGTTGACGATTCTAACTCTACCATCAGCACCACGCAGACCGTATGAGCCTACTTTATTTCCATGAGCATCACCGGCCTCTTTGCGGAAGCTTCCTCCGGACAAATGACCCTCATCGTATCCGAAATTGTAGTTACCAATAGCCTAAAAATGAGTTGTTGATATTTATCAATTTCATACACGTATAATGGAAATAAGTCATATATATCTAAAAAATAAAATTGCATCCAAATTTTAAATAGAATTATTTTAAAGACTTTTATATTTTTTAAAAGTAAATATCTAGTCATATTTAATTATCTTAATAAAAATGTAAATTAGCTCTTTACAATCTAGTGAGGTTTTACATTTTGAAAGAATATTGGGATGTATTTTCAGTTATAAAACCAATAAACTTAGTATATATCCAAAAAAAGTACATATTTGGTAGAATATTCCAGGTGAAAGTATTAACATTTAGAACGCATTTTAACACAAAATGCTTGCCTAAATCATTAAAGACAAAAAAGTAAAAACTAGAGATACTTAAAAGTTTAATTTTTCAGTAAAAATCCTCAATGAACAAACACCTCAACCATATTTTAGTCATTGTGCAAATTATAAAGTTATATATATATATATATATATATATATATATATATATATATATATATATATATATATATATATATATATATATATATATATATATATATATATATATATATATATATATATATCTTTCCATGCTTGTGAATGATATCAAGAATATTAAGAGAAACACTAAAAATATAATAATTTATTACGTCAGATTTAACCCATAATGATGTAAATTTTTACTCACGTCCTGAGCTCTGTACTGCGTACTACCTCCAGTATTCAGAAGAGGAGTTCCGAACAGGACAGCTGCTTGGCTTGCAGCGATAAGAGCGAAAATGATAACGACCTGAAAAACAAGTATTCATTGAATACAGTAAAAGAAGGAAAGTTCTGATGATGATACAAATTTCCACATAATCAATATAAGTTTAAGATATATATATTTAGGAAAGTTGAATAGCTTTTTGTGGAAATTGAATGTGGACCTATCCAATGCGAAAAATATGACTCAACTATTCTTCCCTGTGATAATTTATTGCTACTGCTTATCATATCTTGAAATCGGTGAGTGAGATTTCTTTTAAAATGTAGTCTAAGCACTTTTATTTCAAAATTGATAGTGATAAACACAAATTAAAACATTTAAGAAATTAAAATTGGCCAATGTTTCTTTCCCACAAATGTCAGTTTACGGAGTCCTTTAAGCACCAATTGGCGTGAATGTGGCTATTACTGATTTACCCAGTGACATCTTGGAAGGTACTGACACATTGCATGGTGAACTGGGTGAGTTATGCCTTTGGGTAAGCTCTGCACGACTTACTTATCGTCTTGAAGAAACTTCAAGCAGTACCCCAGATTTTGGACGTACGAGATTCGATCTCGCAATCAAGCATTACAGTCTACCAGTTACTTAAGAGTGACTAGTTCAGTTTCTCAACCACTGGTGTAGCAATAACAATAGCCAACGCAAATGTTAATATCTAACACTAATCTAAGAATTATTTTCCACTTTGCTAAAAGAAGACAAGTTATAACTTTTATTTCAAATAAACGTAACTCACAAGCTTAAAGAGATAATCGACTGTAGATAGAAATTTCACCTTTATTTCTAAGTTTTGTGGAAAAAATACCGATTTTTTAGCATTTTTAAACAACATATTTATATGCTCTTATTACACATACTATTTCCAAGTCTTTCAACTCTTCATCACTCAAGCATTCCATTTTCATTAATAAATCATTCATTTGGAAAGTTCGATTAATTAATTCAGGTATAAAAATTATTATATAATTCTAAATAATATTGTTCACACACATTATACATATTTCATTCAAATAATAATTCTAATTAACATTAAATAATAATTCTAATTAACATTAAATAATAATTCTAATTAACATTAAATGAAAGATTCTTGCATCTAGTGCATCGACTTTATGACTATCAAAAGTTCAAGAGCGATGTATATCTTATTATATTGAGTGATATTAATTAAAAATATAATTTAATAAAACATGCAGCTTTTAATGAATAAGCATGTTACCTTCATGTCTCTGTGTGTTCTGTTCTTCACTGAAAAACTGATGCTTTGAACACGGCTGGAGGCATGCTTTTATACTACTTCAAATATTGAGTCGGTCAGTGAACACAAGGACTTCCGGTCACATTCAAATTCCTACTAAAGGAAAAACCACCCAAATATGCCGTCCTTAACGCATCCATAAACTTTTATTTCTTTTAATTGGGCGAGGCTCTTATCAATTCGTAATTACTCAGCCTTCAAGTTGAAGACCTATTTTTAATATTTTTTTCCGTGAGTGGAAAAACCTTTGTTTTGAGGCATGATCAATAGTTTTTCTTTACATAAGGAAAAGATTCTGATGTAATATATTTTCTTTTTTTTCAATATGAATATGATTATAAGAAATGGATTGGATGCAGATAAAGATGTTTTATATAAGTTAAAACTAAAAAAATTTATCTCCTTTTCAAGTTAATTTTCTTTAAACTTCGTAGTTGTATTTTAATATGCTATCTAAATTCGCGCGCGATCTAGCTATTTTCAACATGGTTAATCTTACAGAAATTGGCTTAAATTACGTGATGTATCTTAGTATTATAAATATGGTATATTTATTGAAAGCATTTATTTTTGTAAACATTAACAAAATCTAGATTCTAAATGGACAAAATATGCACAATGTGTACTGACATTTACTTAAAATTGAAATGTATACTAAAACCTTCGGTAAAATCTAACATTCGGCACTCGCTGATAATTTCATGTTATGTGTGTTTAGTTCAAACTTCGGTCATAAATTTTAGTGTCGTTAAAAATATGACTGATGTATACGTATGTCTTTTTTATTTTATACTATGAAGTATGCAAAGTAAAAAATACGTTTTAACGATCTTCTTTTATTGTCATAGATCACTTATTTGTCATTTATACTAGTAATTCGGTGATCATAGCAAAAACTAAACTGAAATTTAATAAGTGTTTTCCATTATATTTCTGGAAACAATTTATACCATTAGAGAAATAATTAGGTAGGTAGGTAGCTGAATTTTTGTCGCACTGGAGGCAATACATTCTATATTGGTCCGGGCAATATTGGCGACGGTCCGGGATCAATCCCGAAAGGAAAGATCCTAGGACAACACATCGCAACATTGATCCACGGTCAGATAACGAGGTCAACAACTGGCACCCCACTCTCCAAACATTCACACTACACCAACGTGAGGACAACTGAGGCCACGACAGATTTGACGTGAACCAGCGGACGCGTGAATCAATTAGAAAAATTCAAAAATAGGCAAGACTAAGCAAATTTTAACTTAAAGGAAAATCCTGAGAGGAAGGAGATTTATTCTCTCTATTTAAGAAAGCAACGATTTGAAGAATATATCGAACATATAGTAACTGTTTAATGCTTGAGGTATATCTTCCAATAGAGTAGACAAAACCTACTAATATCTGTCTCAATAATTAAAGATACCAAAGAAAAGAGATTTGTGGTAAAAACCCTTAAAGACATCTGATATTAGACTTCTAGCCTCAATAAAAAATGTATATTTATTATCTATCATTTTTTTAAAAGCAACCGATAGAACACGGGTGTGCAACTTCATGAAAGCTACTGACCGCTTGTGAAGAAAGTGGGATGCAAGTTCTCGTATTAATTTGAAGAGAGACAGAAAGAAAGGAGGAAGGATAGAGTGGGTAGGAACTGACAACAATAATCTTTCAGGAGACATTTATTTAGCATCAATATGACACGTTACATTTTTTCGTCAACGAGACATGTAATCGGCAGTTAATCTTTTGTAGAAATTCTAAAATATTCTCGAAGCTAATTTTTGAAATTATTTCGACATTTAGACTTATTTTGGGGTCATAATTGAGGTACAAGTTATAAGCTGCGCAGATTCGATTCCTGTCAGGGTTCAATTCCTCCTTGGATATATATATATCCTGCGTCAGTGAAACTTTCCTTGTGTGTATGTCCATTACTTGACGTTGTCTGTCTTGTGTTTGGCGCAGCTTGGCCAAAATATGGCTTTAGAGTCCTAAACCCCAAAAAACCTGATTTAGGAAACCCATCACACACAAATGCACTTTTAAATATGTTTAACATTTTCTGAGCAGTCTATATCAAATTTCTAAACTTTCCCTTTTCCAAATTTTTGTAGAAATCAAATTTCCTTAAATTTCAACTTACATGTCATTGAGCATTGAAGATCAATCATCTCCAGTTGGAGCTCTTGTATACTTGGTACGAAAAGCTCTGCCCAAATTTTCTAGGAAAAAGGACTTGACTATTCAGACATAAAATGAAATCACTTGTTTGCGTCTTCTTTAAACGTTATACTTCCTTAAAAATTATGCATGTCAACTGAGTTCGATTAATGATAGGAGAAGATAATTTTGTGGGATTGATTAACATGCAAGTTTTAATGTATCATTATTTATTTTAGAGTGAACATGCATTTCCCCAAAACTGCTAGAATAATCTATTTATTTTGTCTTTATTCCCAACATATTTTATGAACTTCAATGTATCATTTGTGATAATATGCGGCTTTTGCAAAGGGAGGTAAGTTTCTCTGAAAATCCTTGCAAAATGTTTCAAAACGTAGATATGGGAACAATTATTACCTATACTAAGAAAATGCTTTTTTCAAGAGCATTTACTTGAATTTTTATTGCTGTTTCAAACAAGATTATGCGTCATTTCTTACGGATCTTTGTTGTTAATAATGGTGTAGAGTAAATCAAACAATGATTGTTCACACAAGAAAAAAACTTCATTCTGGATATAACTTTAAATTAATTATTTTGATTATTTTTGCTACTTGATAACTATAGCTGCAAATGCAGTAATTTGAGCAAAGGAAGAAGGTTTTAATGTTATGACATAAAATACCGATTCAAGTCGTGTCTGCACAAATACCTTTAAATAGAGATATGGAAGTTTATTAAAAAGCAGCGAATATAATTTTTAAAACATATATAAAAGATAAATTGAGGTAAGATAACTTAATATGATGCAAATTACGTATTTTTAATTACTGTAACAAAATTTTAAAATTATGTTTTATTCCATTTTTTACCAATATCAACGTAGTTTAGATAAATAACACCACAAATTGCTTGTTTCAAATATGTTTGCAGATTGAATAAATCATGACACTAAATGTTATACTATCCAGCTTCGCCTGTTGCTTCAAACAAACCGAATCAAGCTTCTGTTTCCTCAGCAGTTTCGTTGCACCGGTGAACAGCTTTTTGAGCTTTGTTCTCTTCACGTGCTTGCGTTTTTTCCCTCTTTCAATTGCTCGGCTCGTGACAACTTTTGACGTTTTCTAATGATTGGTCTCTTGTGAAAAATTTTACAGTAAACAATTTTACAGTAAATTTTACAGTTCCTAGATATACCTATTTGTGGAAAATGGCACATAATTATATAGAATGCATATACAGGCTGGTTGGTTCTAGGTCTTATGGCGGAAGGGTCATATTTGACCAAGCTGATCCAAACACAAGGCAACAAAAAATGTGGAAAGAAAAACGGATTAGGGAATGGAAATATATAATATATAGGGGACTTTATAATGAATATTCTAATTCATTGATTTAAAGCATGATTAATTATTAAACTCAAATACTAAATTCAACTTATTCTTTATTTCAATTGGCTAAATTTCTCCATAAAAGTAAACGAGATGTAAAAGAGCTGTTAGTTCTTAAAAAAGAAAATATTATCACATCGATATCTTACTGTTGCATAAAGAAAAACGTTGATCATGCGCTTCGAAAGAAAGGGTTTTCCACTAGTAGAAAAAATACAAAAAATAGACCTTTAACTTGAAGGTTGAGTAATTGCAAATCCATAGAAGCCTCGCCCAATTAAAAAAATACACGTTTCTGGATGCGTTAGAGACGATATATGTGAGCGGTTTTCCTTTTGAAAGAATTTAGGTATGACCGGAAGTCCTTGTGTTCACTGACCGGCTCGAAATTCGAAGTAGTATAAAAGCATGCATTCAGCTAGTTGAAATTATCAGTTTTCTGTGAACTCCAAAACATACAGACATGAAGGTAAGCTATTTTAACCTGAACATTAAATTTTATTCTCATATAATGCATTCTATAAATCATGGGTTTGAAATAGGTAATAAGTTTTGAAATATCCAAAAATTCGATACGCTAGTTCCAGCATTTTGATGTGATTTATAATTACCTATTAGTTTATAGTTAAATAAACTACTTCTTACAAACTACTTCTATTACTTCTCTACTAAACTTATAGTTAAATGACTAAATTTCCCAAACGAAATACTTTCATGAAACTGCATGTTTTAGCGCTTAAAGTTTAAAAGATTTTTATATGATATAAGTAAAGATTTTTTACAGATATGCCACTAAAAATACTAAAAAAATTCATGACAGCATCACAACCTAAAGATGAAATTTCTATCTACAATGGAATTTGTTTTGACTTCACATAATATTGTTTTTTTTTAAATAAATAATTATGAATTTTTCAGTTTTAAGAAAAAGTAAAGGGATAAAACTCTAGACTCTCTTTAAGTCTAACATTTACATTGGTATAATTTCTATTTATGAACGATCTATTTTTCGTTTCATCTCTCATCGAAATGAAAGAATCCATTTTAACACATTATGAAAGAACGGATGAATATATTGCTATACGTTCTAGGCCCCTGTTTAATAAAATGTAAAAATATATAACAATCTATTCATATTCCGAACACATTATGGTGAGTTATATTTTTGAACACAACTAAATATAGGACTACAACCATCGACTATAAAACGCTGTCAAATTTACTTCCGACTTTTATATTTATTCTGTATTTATGAAATTTGTATTTAGATCATTTAGATTTTTTGTCTACAGAATTCAGTGAATGCTTGTCTTTCAGGTAGCTATCTTTTTCGCTCTTATTGCTGCAAGCCAAGCTGCCGTCCTCTTCGGAACACCCCTTCTGAGTACCGGAGGCAGTACACAATACAGGGCACAAGACGTGAGTTAAAATTTACATGATTATTCGTTAAATCTGTAGTCATAAACCATGGTATTTTAATTTTTATGCTTTTATAAATGCTCATGTTTTATTCATAAGTGAGGTGAAATAGATACATATATTATATATATTTGACAGTATTTAAAATACCTAAAGTGTACATGAGATTATAGTAATATTCCTGAGCGCTTCTGAAAAACCATTTAACTCTAGTTTTTAATATATTCCATGCATTTTATAAGTATTCTATGCTAAAAACGCATGTTAAATCTCATTATTTTTAAGGTATTTTATTAGGTCATATTCTTTGTTTTTTATCAATTATGTTGTATGATTTCTTTTATGTTTTTGCGAATGATATAAATGTCTAACTAGATTGTTGGGAAATAATTTATATTTTTGTGAAAAACGTAACTTTTAAATAACTGCTATGGATTTTATTTTAAAATTTAAAATTATGGTTTGAGTTTCCTAACTGACTGCATGTAACATAAATTAAGAAAAACCAACGTGTTGTTTTTATTCTGCTTGGACTAATTACGAATTGTAGGTTGTAAAAGTTCTATTCCTGTAACTCACACTAAGTTTCTCTTCCGTGCCAGTAAAACTTTTCTTGTGTGCGTATGTCCATCACATGTCATTGTCTAGTATTTGGCTAACCAAATATGGCTCTTTAGCCATAAAAACCCAACCAACTAAACTACGTGATGAAGACAAACTAAACCAAATCCATGAATCCCTTAAGAACTCCAGTATCAGTAGAGGATGAGTATACATATACTAACTGTTAGTCCCAGACAAGCAAGAGGGTGACTAGGAGTGGCTTGCTCCATATTGCATTTCCAACAAGTTGCTAAAACCTTAATACTATGATCAAATGCAGTTGATCTCAAACAACCACTGGCCAATCGAGATGGTAGTATGAATAATTTAATTAAACATATAGTTTTTTCCACTCCGAAATAATAAATATTTGAATAATACCAACCTTAAAGAAATATTATTTTATACGGCTTATTTTCATTTTACGTTAATTAATTCTTACAAATCAATTAACTTCTAGGCTATTGGTAACTACAATTTTGGATATGATGAGGGCCACTTGTCCGGAGGAAGCTTCCGCAAAGAAGCCGGTGATGCCCATGGAAACAAAGTAGGCTCATACGGTCTGCGTGGTGCTGATGGTAGAGTTAGAATCGTCAACTACGTAGCTGATGCCGCTGGATTCCGAGCTGACATCAAGACCAACGAACATGGAGTTGAACCCAAGGATCCGGCGGCAACCACCATCAACAAGGCTTTAGTCGCAGCCCCAATTGTTTCTTACGCAGCTCCTGCACCTCTTGCCTATGCTGCTGCCGCCCCAGCAATCACATACGGAGCTCATCCATTCACATACAGTGCCCCAATTCTCTCTCATGGTCTTCTGAACCACGCTGCTTTGCCAGTAGCTGGATTGTACGGATATCACTAGTAAAAATCAGTCATTTTTATCACGCATGTCGACGGATGTAGTCATTTTATCTTTCGATTCTGTTGCCAAACACAGTTACTGTGAATAATAAAATCTGTTTAATTAAAATTTGTATTTTTCATTCAGTGTTTAGATATAAAATGTTGACAAGTTTTAATATATCAAAATTTCATTTTCCTGACCAAAGTATCTAAAAACGATAGAGTTTAATAGATAAAACATGAAATTATGTAGCAATTTACGTCCTAACCTAAGTGCTGATAATAATTTTAGAGGATATTAATAAAAATAACCGCATTACTCGGAAAATCTTAGTATGCAAGTTACCTATACGTTACCTAATATTTGGGCCACATGGGATAAAAAATTAAAGACGTAAATAAATTCAAATTGGGATGGAAGCAAACTTTTCTTCTCAACTCTTTTTAAGCTCAGGTATAGTATAGAAATACATACATAAGGACATAAAAAAGAACCTCCCAAGTGTAAAAAAAATATTTTTTTATGTTAAAACAATTTTCATTTTTGATGGTTGATCAAGAGGATCCACGTGACTACTAATATGTAGTCATAGCATTGTGTTTAGAGATATGTAACACAATGTAAAAAATTATATGTAGACTATTTATTAAGAAGCATACTAAATTTCTCGCACTTCCAATATGAATATGGAAGATAAGCATAAAAAAGAAAATCACAGACTTCGATATTTTGATTTACAAAGTGCAAGAGAAAAAAAGAATATGCTGCTCATGGTCAAGCATTTTTAGTGTTTATGTAAAACACATCACATATGGAATAAAAAAAGCTACTGTTTATTCAACCTAGACATGATAAACGCCGGTTATATAAATTACTAGAAAAAGAGAGGTTTTTCAAATATTAATATAATATGCAATGATATAAATAAAATATTAGCTATACTATTGGTGTATCTGATAAATAATAATGTAATTATAAATAAAAAGCACTTTTCAACTCAATATGTTGTCTTAAACATATTTTTAAATACCAAATTCCCTTTCATTAAATGCTTATCTTGAAAACGATCGATATAATTTTCATGCAACCTTCTTTTTTTATTTCGAATGCTTAAATTTTCATAACAAATAAAATATGATGTTGTTTAAAGTACATAACGACGTAAGAATAGGATCATAAGAAAGGGAATAGCTGCAAATAAAGATGTCTGATACTACTAAAAAATAAAATATATATCGTTGACTAGCGCAGAAACTCATTAACTGACAAAATGAATTTTTTACTTGCAGCTGTTTAAATAACTATTAGCTTTTAGGTTAAAAAAATGTAAATTATAAGCATTTTGAGTGTCATATATATCTTTTGAACAGAGAACAATATATAAATGTATTTCTCATCATGAAAATCAGCATTTAATGTCATCGAAAAATGTCAGTTAATGAATTTCTGCTCTAAGCCGATCATATGTTCTTTGAGATAATTTTTTATACACTGTCGTAAAAAAATGAAACATAAATGTTACGAAATTGTGTTTTAAACAAATCGATCCCCAGTAGTAGTTTTATCATAGATATATCTACTGATCCCGATGTATATAAATAGTCTAAATATGGTTGCGTTTATTTAAAACATTTTTTTAATAAAATGCAAAAAATTTGCTGCATGAAAATTTTGAATTCTTTTCTTCTCTCCTGTGGTTGTCTTCATTAACATTTAATTCCGATACAATTAGCTTTTAAGTGAAGATTGAAAGTACTTTTTAGTTGAATCAGTTGTTGGGTATTCAGATTGTTTTAAATTTTTTGTAACAAGTAATTGTTACTCAATTTCTGACAGCGAAATATATTCTAAAAACAAATGTTCTCTAAAAGATAATACATTCACTGATGATTTAATGGGGACATAGTTTAAATTTCAATAATTAATTTTAATGCAGTTTAAATGCCCAGCCATGTATTCTTCTTTTACTTTACATTGAGCTGTGTGACAAGTAACAGTCAGGGTGTAGCGAAATAACCTTTTTCTAAATTTTACATAATACACCAAAAGTTGCAATGTTTCATTAAAAGATAGTGTGTGAACAAAATTTTTTTAAAATATTATACTTTTAGAACCTGCCGAGAAAGTTTGGAAATGTAAGAATTTTTTGCTGTATAAAGAATGTAACTTTGATTACTTAATTATGCTTCAAACCTTCTAAATTCAAACCACTTGAAGAGACAGTTTCCCAAGGTGTAGCTTTTAGTTATTTACTTTACGCCGAGTTTCTCAAACAAATGATTTTAAAGTGACCACAGTGGATCGTGCACTGATCTTAAATAAATGCAGAAGTCACTAATCTGAGGTCTCTGATGGAGTAACTGCTAGTCAAGCAACCATATTTATGTGCTAAGTGTTCCTTAGATAAATTTTTTCTGAAATGGAGTGACAACGATGATCTTGAGCAAGGTAAGTAAGAGAACTGTAGTTTTTTACCCTATTTGTGGCTGACCATCAGTTATGTATGATTTGGTTGATTTCAATAAATTGTTTTGCTACATGAGGGCTAATTGGGCGTAATGAAATCATATTTATTTGCTCAGCATAATCTAACTTTTGAGGGATGTAGCTAACTTTTGAGGGATCTTTAGCTATAAACAGCGCAGAATAAATAATTGATTGAAATCTAATTCCCAAATAATTTATTCACGACGTAAAAATAATAGAGCACATAATTGTAGGAGTAGCATCTTAACAAAGAGATATGACATTCCGGTCATTCAAAATTTGTAGAAATTTGAAAACTGAGAAATGTGAGCAAACGTATCGGATTTCAACTTGGAATCTACTCAGGGGAGTAGAATAAATTAAAAAATACTTCAGAGTAAAATTCCGATAAAAACAATGATTCATTTACAAGCAGAACACATTCAAAATACCTAGAAATGCTCAAATATGAAAGCATTTCGTTGTCTTAACTCAGATGCATAAACTCAGAATTGCAAATGGAATTAAAAATAAAACAGATTCTGGCAATGTCAGATACGGTGTAGCAAAATTAAATATTTATTATTAGTGGGATTTTCTCTTGCACTTCTCTTATTAAATAAAGATTCATTTCCTACAATATAAAGGTTCAAGTAGTTGTAGTTGTGGCAAAATTTAATCTTTAAAATTAAATTCAATCACTACGAAATTTTTTTAATTAAATATTTTTGTATCATCTCTCAAATGTTCGGAAAGTGTTCATATATAGAAAAAAGAAAGACGAGTTCAAATATGAAGAATTGGAATTTAGATTTTTTAGAAATAATTTTGGAAAAAAAATTGTTTCTCCAGCAATACTGGTAATACAATCTGAGTTTGACTGATGTCTCGTGTTCGTGTAGAAACTGCTATTTTTCGTGGTCAATGTTACACAAAAGGCATTAATTTTTCATGTTTCCCACTTCTTTTCATCCCTAAAAGGAATTCAAAAATCGATGCACGATATGCGCATCCTTCGTATGTAAGCTACCAATGAGCAAAATTTCAGGTTTCAACGTTGCAATTTTTTTAATGCAAATGAAGGAAACCGCACAACGTCGTTTTATGAAATAAATGGTTCGCTTCCAGCGGTTTGTATATGTTCTACTAATTTAGCAATTCCCTTTCATTTGTGTTCATAAGATCTTTTCTTTGGTACAGATGTATCTAACGTCTCGTCTGGTGGCAATTCTCTTGGCGAGTTTTTGGCGCACTTTTGATAGCGAGTTATGGCAGGTGATGGTAACCCATCTATATTAGGGTTATTTCCGTTTATATGGCAACCTTGGCAAGCGGAAAGATTTATAAACATGTTATATTTATAAAGATAAAAAAAATTTCTAAGATTTCTTTCCTTGGCGACATAAAAAATAAGCGCCAATAAACGCACCAAGAGCGTTGCCACCAGACGAGGCGCTAGATAAATCTGTACCTTTTCTTTAAACTTTTCTTGATACATCTTTGTTATTTCTGCTATTAAAGCGGTCATTTTCCCATTCCTAACTTTAAATTTATCATTAAGTGTTTTATGTTTATTTGACTGAATTCTTATTTTATTTGATCTGATTAGCCATCGTACTGCAAAAAATCATAATAACGACAAACCAAACTGCCATAAACAGAGATTTTTGTGTCTGATGTGTCTGGCATAGGATATTTGTCACATTCCTGCTAGTTAAAAAAATTAGCCTAATTTTTATTAGTGGAAACTGTTGTGTTAAAAGTTTTGGATTTCACGTTTTTGTGTATTTCCCAATATGTAGGAGGGTTTTGTTAGATATTCTGCAGTCATTTTTTGCTGCACTAGGGCTAATTAGACCAGGACAAACAATTTTAACCGACTAAAGATGAAGTTTTATTATAGGCCTCAAGATAAAGGAGCTTAGGAGACTGTTGGTTATTCGGAAAAGTTTCATATTTCATTTTGTAGTGAATATTTAATCATTCATAAGGTAAAAAAAGATAGCTGTATAAACTGATCACCTCTCATTTTCAAGATATGCATCTATTGAACCAAAAACTTAGTACTTAAAAAGATATTTAAGACAACATAATGAGTGAAGAGAGCACTTTTTATTTGTCATTACGACCACTCACATACATTAATAATATCGTATCCAGTTTACATAATTTCATAAAATATTCATATCTTCTAAACAAGTTGTCTCAGCATTGTGTGTGTGTTGATGGGGGTATGGTAATTATATAACCACGTTTATCTTGATGTGTAGGTTTAATTAATAGTAGTGCTTTTTAATGCGTATGTGATGTCCTTCTGATGTATTATGCACATAGCTAAATGTGCTAAATATGCTTGGCAATGGGGAAAATATTCTTCTTCTTCTCTTGTTTGCATTTATTAAATTTTTATTCATTTTATCATCTGTAAGCTTAAAACGCATTAGTCTCCACAAATATACAAACTGTCTATGAAATACAGCTTTATTTTAAACTAGCTGAATTACCCGGCGTTGCTCGGGTTGAAATGGTTAAATGTTGCTTGAAAATTGAATTAGAATAAGCACTTTTCTTTCACAGAAAAATGCTATCATTGATGTTGTACGGAAAATACGTTTTAACTTTTTAATTGCTTCTACAATATACTTCGGACACAAATACATACATTTAATTCCTGCATATAATAATATTGCATAATATTGCAATATGTAAAAGTTTAAGACATAAAGACAAACAGAAACGAAATTCCGACGAAAAAATGCAAAATTCTAAAAAACGAAAGATGCGCAAAGTGCAGTTTCAACTACTGTTTAAATACTCTCGCAATCAAGTCGTGGCGCTCACTGGGTAATTGATTGGTAAGTACCTCCTTGATCTCCGTCCAAATCGGATTGCAGGTGAAGGTGATAAATAAGACTGGTCTTCCGTACGTCCTCACGTACGTCATAGCATCTTGCGTGTATTCGTGCATGTGTCTGGGACTGCCTGTAAATGTAGCTGGTAGTACGACTAAGGCACCGAGGTTTTCAACGTTCCGTCATTTGCCACAGCATCTCTCAGGTGAATATATCAACTTTCAGTTTACGTTGATTTAGACGAATGTAAAGGAGACGCTCACTCTCGACTTTAGCGTACATATCGACGATGAACTGATGAAACAATTGCCTGCAGTTCAATACGTGGTTCTGCTCAGTATCTCGAACCATTAATCTGTACGCATTGAAATCCTTCGCTGAAACTTTCTTGCTGGTTGTTTCACCTGTTCTAGGTTGATCTGCCTCAGATTAAAATGATATCCATCTTCACCATGGGGGAATATCACTGGGTACTGCAGAGCATCATAAGATCGATGTGTTTCCGAAACACGCTGCAATGATTCACCTCGTCGTTGAATAACGATATCCCGTTGATGAAACTCATCTCCTGATATAACCACCGCGACTTCATCTGCTTGAGGAGAGTTGAAAGCGCCGCTCGTGTTCGCCTGCTGGTCTTCGGTCTGCTCTTATGACTACTTTATATTCATCTGTTGGCATACGTTCCAATGCTGTTTCAAAGGTTTTAATAAGATTATTGTGCTCATGAAACATCCTCTGTAAGTTTAACACAATCTGACGTCTTGTTCCCGAGATGTTGGCGCACTTCTGATCAGTTTCCATTTGTTCGTTTTGAATAAAATATAGTTATAGAAATTTTGGTGGTTGATCTGGCAGCGGAAGCAATGATCCCGCTCTATGGTAAATATGCCCTTGCACCTAGAATGTCGACGGAAATACGGGCTGTCCAACAACTCATGAGGCGCCGAATGATGTCATTTGGAAACATGAGTTGTATTTTCTGATGTTACTAAGAAAATGCTTCGACTCTGACGTATCTCCTGATGTGTAAGTCAAAAGTTCTTGTGGTGGTGGTTCCATTTGGCAGAGTTTAACTTTTCCATTTTTACAGCAAATACCAGTAGACTCTGATTTAAACTTTTTGGCTTGACAGTAACTACAAACCATTTCCATTTTCCCGATGGTAACACTTGCATGCAGCGAGTAGTCTTTATGTGAATTGTAGTGGAATTCTTCCAATGCTAAGCTAAAATGGTGCGCAGTCCGTGATCGTTTGGCTCTATCTCTCTTATCCTGTAGTCGGGCCTCACGTTGCTTTGCCGTCTCTGTTGCTCTAGATGTAGTAGCACTATCCCTCTTATCCTGAAGTCGGGACTCACGCTGCTGTGCCTTCTCTGTTGCTCTTGATGTAGTAGCTCTCTTTCATATCCTGTAGTCGGGCCTCACGCTGCTGTGCCGTCTCTGTTGCTCTAGATGTTGTAGCTCTCTCGCAATCGCAAGTCTTCTATTCCTCTCCTCGGAAGTTTCTTGTCTACGCTCATCTTTCATCATCTTAGCCGTTAACTGCACTTGGCCGATCGCCTTCCCCTTCCTTGGAGGCATTGCTACAGCAAAGAAATCCGTCAATGAATACAAAGAAATGCTATTTCATAAAATAAGCAAAAGGCACACTCTCACTGAGCAATGAAATCGATTACAGAATACAATAAAAATAAAAACGTAATATAAACTGAATGGTAAGACAAATTTAAAATTGCGAAGTACTTACATCAGTTTAGGAATATCAAATTTTTAACACAAATAAAAAATATTAATGCCTTACTTAAAAGCTGTCAATCAAAATACTCAAACACAGAATTCTAAATCATACTAAAAAATAAACTTTTATTCTGGTTTAAAAAAAAGCATTAATTCTGATCCCCCATTAAACTTATTTAAAAAATTAAGCAAAAGGCATACTCTCACTGAGCAATGAAATCTATTATAGAATACAATAAAAAGCTAAAATTAACGAAAAAAACGAATTTAAAATTATGTAGTACTTACATCCGTTTAGAAATATAAATCCAAAATGTACACTATCACTGTCGAATAAAGTAGGAAACACTTATACAATCAAAAGAGCGAAATAAAACTGCCAGATTCACTGAAAGATGATAAACTGGAAGACTTACCGAGTTAGCTTCCTTTAAATACGACCAGCTAAGAATCGAGTGGGTGCTGGAATGTTCTCCACCATGAGTCCAATTAAGTTTCCGTTTCCCCAACTTTCTAGAAAGTTCTACAAAGTTTTATAAAAAAAGTAAACATTAATTCTGGTGCTGCCAGATACCGAGTAGCAAAATTACGCTTTTATGATCAATGAGTTTTTCGTTTGTGCTTTTCGGAATAACGGTGCTTGGTTTAGAAATAAATATAATCGGTGTAGACAAATTAAACTGAATAGATAAAATTTTTTCAAAAAGCAGAAGGTCGATTTTACAGAATTTTTCAGAAAGAAAATCACTGCTTTCAACGGAGGATTCACATGTATCTATTCCGGACATTTTAAAATAAGTTACACGCCTTACCTAAAAAGCCTCGTGAAACAGAATTCTACAAATCATTACGTATTCGATAAATTATTTAAGGAAAGTTGGTCGAAATACACACCAACTTTCCTTGAAAATAATCCTTGAACTCCTGAAAACCTTTCCTTGAATTTCCTTGCAAACATAAATATTTTAAAATATTCTTTCCCCCTTCATCAATAAAATATCTATAATTTATTTACATCATGGGAAGAACTAAAAAGTCAGTTCAAACATAAATACTGTAATTTAATTTGTTTCGGAAAAAATTGTTTTTCGATCAACACTGGTAAAGCAACCATCGCTGCCTAAAGCAATCAATCTATGCTCAATGTTATTTCTATTGCGATTTCGAATAGTTTTTAGCCCCCCAGGGCCAATAGAACGGGGGTTAAGAGTTAGCCTATGCTGACCGCAGTGTTCTAAATTATAAGTGTACCAAATTTGGTGTGGATTGGTCAAACGGTGTAGATTTGTATAGAAAATATACCCACATACACACACACACACATCCTATTTTATATATATAGATTACTTTTCTTTCGTATCATTTAGAATTATTAGCGATTCTTAGGTTAACACAGACATTAAAGTTAAATGGAACTTATATCTGTTAAATGCATGAATTGTGAGATATTATAGGAAACTACAATATTTATGAGTTACAATCTAGTAATATTAATTGCATGAAAACAGAATAAAAAATATTCAAATAAATAACAAATTTTATTGTTCGAAGTAATTCAGTTTGGCAACAAAGAGGAAGAAATGTGAATGCTCACATCCTTTGACTTGCATAGTAAAACATTTTTAATGAATCTTCACAAGTGATATCCGTACAATCCTGCTACTGGCAAAGCAGCGTGGTTTAGAAGACCATTAGAGAGAAGTGAAGCACCGTAGGTGAAGGGATGAGCTCCGTATGTGATTGCTGGGGCGGCGGCAGCATATGTAAGTGGTGCAGGGGCTGCGTAAGAAACAATTGGGGCTACTACCAAAGCCTTGTTGATGGTGGTTGCAGCGGGATCCTTGGGTTCAACTCCATGTTCGTTGGTCTTGATGTCAGCTCGGAATCCAGCGGCATCAGCTACATAGTTGACGATTCTAACTCTACCATCAGCACCACGCAGACCGTATGAGCCTACTTTATTTCCATGGGAATCTCCAGCTTCTTTGCGGAAGCTTCCTCCGGACAAGTGATCCTCATCGTACCCAAAATTGTAATTACCAATGGCCTGAAAATTAGTGATTGAAATTGATCAATTTAATTTTTAAATAAATTAAGTTTGAGCAGTTCAAAATTCTTTTTTAACCATACAAGGAAAATAGGAACTTTTTAATGAATTTAACATCTATTTATTGTACTGGTATTCCAAAATGACAGACACTCACACACATATTTATTTTAAAAGGGGTGGTTTCATATCTTAATTTATACGGTATAAAGTCGGTTAGAAACTTGCTTTGTTTGTCTTAATAAACCTTTACAAAACGAAAATAGTATTTAAGACTTTCCTAACTTCTCATGCTTTTGACTTAAATTATCTTTTAAAATCTATTGAAAATATTTTTTTCATTAAAAGTACCGTTAGGTAGAACAGCTAATTGATAAAACTTGTAGATATAATGTATTACGTAAGAAAAGACAAAATGTTTTGTTTAGAATTTAGAATTTTTCTAGAATATATTTCAGGATTACTATAGCAAACATAAAAATACAATAGACTGATGAAATTGATTGATTTTGAGAACCCCTCAATAAAGTTTATATTAGTCATGCACAAGAACATTTTCAATTGATTCACCAATAAATATTAATAGAAATTTCGTTTTCTATAAAACAAACTAACAATTTAGCACAATTAAACACGATAATAGATATGAATAGAATCGTTACTGTTATATACCATAAAAAAGTTATGCTAATAGATTTAACAATGATTGTGCTCAAAAATATACTCACATCTTGAGCTCTGTACTGAGTACTACTTCCAGTACTCAAAAGAGGAGTTCCGAGGAGGACAGCAGCCTGGCTTACAGCGATAAGAGCGAAAAAGATAGCTACCTGAAAGACAAGTGTTCATTGAATACAGTACAAGAAGAAAAATCTAATGTTCTCTATACAAAATTTCATGAGTACAGAATCAATATGGAATTGGGTATAATTTTATGCTTGCCGTTTACATATTGAAAGACAGAAACTGTTATCTAATTTGAAAACATTGCTCACCACCTCTTCAAATGCTCATAAAGTAATGGATTATTAAAATTTATCATAGCTTACAATCAGAAGGGAAAAGTCCTACTGTCCTAGAATCCCCAAAATTGAGATTGTTCGTTCTAAAATCATTTATGGTGATTTATTTATCTGCCTTTCCATTTTGGCTTAACATGCAGTCTAAGCAGCGCTTTTATTTCAAATTTAGTAAAAGATCACTTATCTAAATGAAATCTTTCACTAAAAGAAATTAGCCATCATAAATTTTAAACCTAGAGATTAATCATTTTTCACTTTTCAAAAACTGAATGGATCACAATCTTTAATTCAATTAAAGGTAATTGCTCCTGATAAGTTTAAATGAAAAATTTGTTTGTAGGTAGAGGAAAATGTACCCTTTTCTTAGTTCCTATATTTCTGTGATGTAGCTTATAATTTAATAAATATTTTTAAACAACGGGATCGTAGGCTTAGAGCTAAAATCCCCCACTAACTGACAAAATATTTTGTAACTGTTTAAAAACTAGTAATTTTAAATCAGAAAATAAAAATTATAAGTACTTTTGATTGCATTATGTATCTTTTAAGCAAATTACAAGGTGACAACGTATTTCCCATCATCATGAAAATAGGCGAAAACATGTCAGTCAATGAATTTCTGCTCTAAGCAGACGATATGTAATATCCTCTTCTCAAGAAGCTGTATTAGTCCTCAGACTTTGTGCATTTTCATCAAATATTTATTCATTTTGAAAAAGTTAGGCAGTTTATTACTTTAATTTTTATTTGGTCTCAAAATTGGTTTGAATTTTAAATTTTTTAAATTTATTTACTTTTTATAAATCTGAAACCATTAAAAAGTTCTAACATCACGGCTTATTATTGAAAAGCTCATATTTGATGTCTTATTGCATCAATATATCGAGTAACATTATTAAAAGTAAAATAGGGCAATTATAAAATATGCAGATTTTCAATTCTAAGTAAACAGCTTACCTTCATTTCTACGTGTGTTCTAGAGTTCTTCACAGAAAACTGATGTTTTCAACGTGACTGAATGCGTGCTTTTATACTACTCGAATTTTGATCTGGTCAGTGAACACAAGGACTTCCGGTCATGTTAAAATTCTAACAAAAGGAAAAAAACCCTTATATATGTCGTCTTTAACACATCCAGAAACTTGTATTCTTTAATTGGGCGAGGCTGTTTTCAGCCTTCAAGCAGAAGCTCTTTTTTTAATATTTCTTCTGCTAGCAGTAAAGCTTTGTTTCGAAGTGTTATCAATGATGTTTTCTTTATGTAACTCAAGATTTTTATGTATTTTCTTTTTTCAATATGACTTAAGAATAGGGTTATGAGGAATGGAATACCGTAAATATAGAGTTCTATACACAAAACAAGAAATTGTTATCTTCACTTAGAGATACTTCAACACTTTAAGCCCCAAACTTTGCTTGCGCGAATAAATTCATTCCTTTCATTGACAAATTTCAGTAGTTACTTTAAGTAGTTTTACATAAAACTGTACAAGGGGAACATGCCACTGTACAAGGGGAACATGCCTCCAATAACCACATTTTTATGTATTGGAATGAGCTCTTCAGACTTATTCCAGAACCTGATGAATAATAATTAATTTGTGGATGAATGATTTGTTAGACTTGGTTTAGAAGCTAGACTAGGATTAATAAGCACCAACAACATAAATAGATTTATAAAGCATTATTTATGTAGGCAGGGCGAGAGAAGAATCGATTGCGTTTATTTAAATTATTTTTTGTTGTTTTCTATAAAATGCAAAAATTAAGAAGGCAAGCTCTTGATTTATTTTCCCCTTCTCTTGGTCTTTTCAACATTAAACTTTTGTATTGTCTTGTCCTTTTTATAAACATGTTTAATGCATTCTAAGCATAAACTTGTTGATATATGCAAACTGTATAAAGCAGTTTTAATTCTTATTGAGTTGAATTTAAAGCATTTTTCGATTATATAAAACACATTTAACTCTCTGCATAAGTCGGGCAGAATATCGTTTCTATCTTTGGTTACGGCAGCCGGCCCAACGGCTTTAGAGGCAACTTACTGAAACCGGCCGTAACGGCTTTTACAGTGCTTTCCCTCATCAGGAGAGGAAATACGTGTCGTCCCATTATCTAATGTGCTGGTTTCTATTGTCGGGTCGTGTGTATGCCTTGAAGGGACAGATTCTTCTCGGGTAAATTGAAAGGGCGGCGGTGACTTTTTAAATTTATCTCTTTTCATTTACTCAACCTCTCAGACTGGATGCTCGAGGATAAACAATTTGCAAGGCTCTCCGTCGATAACCCTGTCAACGGGGAGATAATGCTATTCACGCGCGGGTCTCCTTGTAGCACAGAAAGAGGGGATGGAAATCGTAATAGGCTTCGGCGATTCTTCAGGAGTTTGAGGTCTGAAAGAATCCGAGCCATTCGTAACGAGGGGACTTGAAACTTTTGGCCAGGTTGGGCCAGTCCCCGTATCCAGAGGGTTAAATGTCAAAATGATGTTCACGCTGAAAATTGAAATATACGAGTATGTGGGTGAAATATACTTTATAGAGACCTTGGATTCACTCAAAAGTAAGATACCTTCTTATTACCTTCTTATTATATTTCATTATTCCTTCTTATACCTTCTTATTATATTTCATTAAATATCTCCTTCAAAAGGAGAATACACGCATGTTTTTATTGATAGCATTAATGATTAATTCAACTTTCAAAATCAAAACGTTTTCTAAAAAGTATTGAATTATTTTCCAAATATGGTTAACGGATAATATGATTCTTGTACATTTATTTTAATTTATATTAGGATATATAAGTTTTCTTTAATGAATTGAACACCTACTAAGTTTTCATTCCAAGTTCCAGTCATGAAACACATTTGTTTTATTTTATTTTGAATTTTTTTCAAATTACTTAGTCTAAAGCTTACACCAAGCTGTGTATATCTCTATCTTTAAAAGGAATTAAAAAGAAATAAAACAAAATAATTTGAACCTTAATTCAAATAATATGAGTTTTATTTTATGTCAACTATTCATGTTATTCGACTTATAAACTGCATACAAATTATTTGAACTATTTTATCACAGGTGCATGCATAATAGGATGATGGTGTCACGAATATTTTTTGAAACATGTAAAGCGAATATAGGAAGATATTTAATGAAAACACCACCGATTTCATCGATCTCACAATTTGTTCCTGGAGTTGAAATAATACATGTTATTAGGATAACCACTCATCAGTGATATCCAGATAAAAGCGCTGAACTTTCTCTTCAGTTTGGTGGTCCCAGATCATTACAAACATTTTTATCGAGACTCAGATGTGGGCATACCAAGGGAATGCATTTTGAGTGCAGATAAGATTTTTCCATCTTACCCCTGTACTGCCTCGCTTGCAACTCCCTCTCATATCATTGACTGCATCGGTATCTTTTTGAATTATTGGTGAAAGACCAAGATGAGGCAGCTTCTCTCTTGCTCAGGCGTCAGGTTCTTATGAACATGGTCTAGCATTTCCTAGACTAGGGGGATAAGCAACAACACATTAGGATAACCGTATTAAGATCTAAACTGCCTAATTTCCACCTCCTACATTAATAAGCAACAGTTTCTGTAATAAAGGCATATTATATGTATTTTATATCAGTAACTAATTTTCATTTCATATCTATCACAGGTAACAGCTATTGTTTCACATTTTTATTAAGGTTTCTAACTTGCATGTAACACATACTAAAATCGAAATCAATAAAATATAATAGCTAAATCAATAACGTTTTTAAGTATAAAATTATTTTATTATAAAAATAGTTTTATAAATTATTTCTTAGTGAAACAGACAAATGAGAAAAAATTCTTGCTTGCTAGGGGCCTCTCCATCCTGTTCGTTGCGTTACCCCTTGCCAATCCTCGAAGATTACAAAGCAATCTTTATTGGTTCACTACGCAAACCATGTTCACTTATCTCAATCGCAATGCGCGCTAACATCAAAACATTTGACAGTTAGTTTACTAAATAAAAAGTTTCAATTTTAAGAATCAATTTTAATAAATGTAGAAAGAACCATTTCAGTTACAATATGCTGCTTAAGCTTAATTTAGTGACTTTTCAAATTCCTGGTTCAACTAAATCAAGAAAAATAAAGCATCAGGGTAATCCAGTTATGTATTTTGGAGTTAACTTCTGTATAACCGTGAATTAAATACTTTCTTTTATTTCTTTTTACCCTTCACAGCTTTCTTCTAGGGACTCATTGCATAGTTTATTATGCTTTCATTCATAACACTTGTCCTGATTGATTGAAAGTACAGCCTACATTTATTTTTAAAAGCTCGAACTTGAAATGGTATTTTTTACTTGTTGATAGTATTTATTTTTATTTAAGTGAAAGTATTTGTTTACTTTTCGTTATACAGATTTTATTCAGAAGCGGATGATGCTTTATAATGTGGTTACCAAAAGATACAAATTCTGTCTTTTTTGTGGGAATCGCGTGAGAGAATTATAATATGCATATAAATTCATAAAAATTTTATAATTTGAAGAGGCTAAAATTCTCCAATACTTGAGGTAAATATGAAAATTATACAAAAATATCAAAAACATTCAAATTCAATTATAAGTGTGATAAAAACTAAACTTTCACCGTGTAAACCCTTGAAACCCTTTATAGTATCTTCAACTTCAGATCCCTCTTTGAATTCAACAGTTATAAAAAGAATAGACTGATGAGTTTAACTGTTCCAATAATTAATTGATCTTAGTGCTTACGATTTAGATAAGTTAATTTTTCGCATATTGTGAGTATAGCATTAAAAATTAGTTTAGATAGTTTCTTTCGTTAGTTCAGTTCTTTATAAGCAATTCAGTAAGATGTTAATGGATATATAAGCATGCGTGATGAAAGAAAAGTTGTGTATACTGATCAACTCAACTTCCAAAATAACACATCTCTTTAAGGTGAACCCTGTACTTAAGATGCTTAAGATAAGTACTTAAGATATGACAGCATAATGAGTCGGAAGAATGATTCGTTATTTCCCATTGTGACCACTCAGATACTCTTCACTTTAGTATATCGAGTAATTAAATAGAATAGTCACATCTAGATATCATGTTTTCTGTCTTGTTTCGTTGTAATTTAAACAGTGTTCAATTGTGTGTAGACGCACTTTTAGTGTAATAGTGCTGATAATTGGAAAGAACATAGTGTGATTTCTTTGTGGTGTATTGTTTTTGTAGTTACTAACTATGCATATATTGATTTATCAATGCTGAAAACAGCCTTAAAACAGAAGAGTAAAAGACAAGAGATCCCCTTCTATCAATCGTCAATATTTTTAATGAAAACCTGATTTATTTTGGAAACTTTCTGAATAAATTTTCCAATAGCTTTTTTCAATTTTATATTACATTTTTCAATAATTTTGGAAGTACAATAAGGAAGTTTTGTAGGTTTGTAGGTTCTCTATTCATTTGAAGCGAATTTAACTGATAAAACATTCTTTTGTGAAACAGGAATTTATAGTAATAAGTATGGTACAGACGTGTGTAAAATACATTCAATTAAACATTTAAGCGGTTTTTAAATAATTGAGAAGGTAGGTAGGTATTTTAATTAACGTCGCACTAGAGAAACACAACAGACTATTGGCGGGATCAAACCCGAAGTGGTGGAGAAGGAAAGAGTTCATTCTGAATTTGCGAATGTTTATTCATTTTCATTCAAAATTATTTTTTCAATGTATGTTCTCCAAGAAAATTGCTTGTCTATAATATATTATACTTATAAATAGTAAAAAGCTGTTTTCTATATTATTTTCTACACATAATAAATCTTCTCATCCCATTGTTGTGAAGCTGTGCATCACCTTTTCTTATCTTCATCTATCAGATTTCTACGATAGTTTCATAGGAGGAAGCTTATTTTTCTATGTTTAAATCCAATATAGCTTTGTGTGATACATTATAAAGGTAAAATAAAACAAACTTAAGTATAAATAACGCTTTTTATTGTTCAAAGTAATTCAATTTGGCCACAGACACGAAATGTGAAATGATTCGATTTTCGTTATGCATGATAAAAATCAATGAATGGATTTTTACAAATGATATCCGTACAATCCAGCTACTGGCAAAGCATCATGGTTCAAAAGACCATGAGAGAGAATTGGGGCGCCGTATGTGAAGGGATGAGCTCCGTATGCGATTGCTGGGGCAGCAGCATATGTAAGGGGTGCAGGGGCTGCGTAAGAGACTACTGGAGCTGCTACCAAAGCCTTGTTGATGGTGGTTGCAGCGGGATCCTTTGACTCGACTCCAGGTTCGTTGGTCTTGATGTCAGCTCGGAATCCAGCGGCATCAGCTACGTAGTTGACGATTCTTACTCTACCATCAGCTCCACGAAGTCCGTAGGAGCCTACTTTGTTTCCATGGGCGTCACCGGCCTCTTTGCGGAAGCTTCCTCCGGACAAGTGACCCTCATCGTATCCGAAATTGTAGTTGCCAATAGCCTAAGCAATACAGGAAAATATTAAATATTTGTCCACATTATATCAGTGCATGCGTATTAATATTACGTTTATTTCAATTTGTCGAGAATTATAGTCACCAAAAGCCAAAAATTAGTGATTGATATCGATCAATTTTAAATTACGAAAAATGATCTAAACTGTTCAAAACTTTAAAAGTAATGTATCACAGAAGATAGAAATAGTACTATGTCTCTTATCAAATTAAAGACAAATTTATATAATTTAGTAGATTTTTTAAATTTAGAAACGTAAGTTTTTGTAAATACAGTTTATAAAAATATGGGTTTGTTACCTTACATAGTATTCAGACAATTTTGGAAGAAAATATAATTAATGGACTCAATTTCTTACTCTTTTGATTCAGAAATTGCTTTTACGCAGTCTTGTTTAAAGCTTATATCATTTTTTGAACCAGTAGGTAGAATTAAAGGTTAATTATTAACGTCAATAGTTATAATGCCATTCTGTAAGAGCAGAAATTTAAAAATTTTACTTAAATATATTTCTCGTTTAATAAATGTGCCAATTCTTTTCATAAATACTAAATTTAAAAATTAAAAATATACAAAAATACAAGACTTCAACATTCTGATTTTTAAATGCTCAATAAATTTTATACTATCACAGGCCAGTTAAAATACTTCACTTTATTATGTGTTTTACTATCTATAAAACGAAGAATAATTTTGCACATAGTAAAAGAAGTGAATAGAATCACCACTATTGTTTTATAGCATAATATGTATTATATTATTATGATTTAATAAATGGTTGTGTTCAAAAATGTACTCACATCTTGAGCTCTGTACTGTGTACTACCTCCAGTACTCAGAAGAGGAGTTCCGAGGAGGACAGCTGCCTGGCTTACAGCGATAAGAGCGAAAAAGATAGCGACCTGAAAGACAAGCGTTCATTGAATACAGTACAAGAAGAAAGATCATATTTTGTATACAAATTTTCATGAGTACAGAATCAATATAGAATTGGGTATAATTTTATGCTTGCCGTTTGCATATTGAAAGACAGAAACTGTTATCTAATTTGAAAACATCGCTCACCATCTCTTCAAATGCTCATAATGTGAGAGATTATTAAAATTTATATATAAAAAGCCTACAACCAGCTGGAGAAAGTCTGGGTGTTATGGAATAAAGAAATTAAGATTCTTTGCTCCAAGACATTTAATGGAGATATCCGTTTTTTTCATTTTCCTTAAAATGTAGTCACTTTGATTTCAAATACGTTAAGAAATGAACTTAACAGAATAAAATCTTTGACATAAAAAAATTAGCCGAAGCAAATCTTGATGTCTTAAATCCACTTCCATTTTTTAAAACTAGATCGATCACAATTTTTGATTTGGAATAAAGGCAACTGCTTTTGATAAGCTTAAATAAGGAATTTGATAACCCGTAGAAATTACTAATATTCTAAGTTTACCTTGTTTAAGTTTTGTGGTACGGCTATCAATTTTGTAATATTTTGAAACAACTTGATGTAATCTCGTTTTCTTGATGTCCCGTTTCTCCTTTTCCCCTCATAGGTCTTTTTACTTTAAAAACTAGAATATATTCATTTTCATCAAATAATAATTTATTTTGAAAAACGTAAGTAGCTTATTCAGATGAAAATTCTTGATTTATTCTGAATCACATTCAAAAGTACTAACATCACATGGAATTCTTCGATATTTAAAATTTGATCAAATATTTAATCAACATATCACTTAACAGCATTTAAAAGTACAATAGAATAATTATAAAAGGTTCAGTTATTCAAGTCAAAATTAACCTCTTACCTTCATGTCTGTGTGTGTTCTGGAGTTCTTCACAGAAAACTGATACTTTCAACGTAGCTGAAAGCATGTTTATATACTATTCGAATTCTGAGCCGGTCAGTGAACACAAGGACTTCCGATCATGTTTAAATTCTTACAAAAGGAAAAAACCACTCACATATGTCGTCTTTAACGCATCCAGAAACTTGATTTTTTTAATTGGGCGAGGCTTCTGTCAATTTGTTTTTGCCCAGCCTTCAACTTAAAGGTTTTAACATTCTTTCTGCTAGTGGGAAAACCTTTGTTTGAAGCGTTATCAATGAATTTTTTATGTAACTCAAAGATTTTTATGCATTTTTTGTTTCCAATATAATTTAAGAATAGGAATTTGAAGAATAGAATAACTGTAAATACAGATTTTTCAACAGAAAACAAGAAATTTCCATCTGCACTGTAAGATATTTATGTAGAACTTGTATATTACTTATTTCAAAACATTTAGTTCTAAAACTGATTCAGTTTTTTTGTGGTAAATTTAAGTAGTTACGCTAAGCAATTTACAAACACAAATTGATTTATAAAGCATCGTATATATTGGCAGGGCTAAGTACGAATGTATCGACCTTTAGTTAAATTATCAGACATTTGAGGAATATCTGTTGTTCTTGGGAAGAGATTTAATCAGCCTGTCACAACAAAATACCCGGAGCATAAGAAAAATCAATTACGGCGAATAGATTAATCTCAGACCCGGAGACCAGATGCGGACTTCCAAATATTTATATCAAGCCCGCAGTCCATATAAGGCCCTCAGAAAAGGTTTACCTGGTCCCGAGAATATATAAAGCCCTTTATATAAATTTAACCCGCCCAGAGTTTAGATACAGCCTTCTAGCAGGTTAAAACGGCTAACAGGCCAAATACAACCATTCAAATAGATTTACCAAGCTCGCAGGCCAGATACAGCTATCCAAATGCTTTTGATCAAGCCAGAAGACGAGATACGTCCTCAGAATAGGTTTACCCAGCCCGCAGACCAAATACGGCAATCTAAATATTTTTAACTGGCCTTCCGTATAGGTTTACCAAGCCTTCAGGCCAGATACTGCCCTCTAAATTCTTTTATCAGGTCGCATACCAGATACAGCTTTCTGCATAAGTTTAACCTGTCAGCAATTCAAAAACGGTCCTCTGGACAGATTTATCTGGCCCACAGACCAGATAGGGCCTTCTGGATAGGTTTACCTGGTCCTCAGTCCAAATACGGCCTTCGAAATGTTTTTACAGGGTTCGCAGACAAGATACGGTATTGCGAATTAGTTTATCCAAAGCACAAACAAGACACGGATACCAGATATTCCGAGGATACTCATATATAAAAATAAATATTTTTAAAAATAGCAAATTGGAGTCTAACATTATTTTACAAATAGCTGCTTTGAAAATTGTGTTCATTTTTTGTTTTAAATCTTTTTTATAAAATGGGAATAATTATTAATGGATTTGTTTTTAATTTATTTTACTTTTTTTTGCAACCTTCAATTGCATATTTCTGCATCGTTTTGAACTTTTATAGATATATAGATTCATATTTAATGTATTCTGAAGCATAAACTTGTTGAAATATTCAAACTATTTTTATGATGCATTTTAGCTAGCAGTTTTAATCAGTATGAGTAGAAATCAAAGCCATTTTTACCACAGAAAAAATATTTACGTTTTAAAATTATCTACGGAAAGTTGAAATATACGAATGTATTTGCTTCAAGTACAGTTTATAGAGACAGTTGGCTCAAAAACAAAATACACTGCTAATATACAAATATTCTTTAAAAAGAGAATATGTTCATTGATGCTTTTATTCAGACAGGCAAATAATAAATTACATTTTCAAATTTAAAAAAATCTAAAACCATAATTATTTACCAAGTAGGACTTTAAAGCTGTAGATAATTTGATTCCTATTTGTTTATTTTTATTTGCATCATGTTATATAAATGAGTAAAGATGTTTATCAAGCACTATAATGTATCTGTATCTTTAGAAAGAACCTGAAAAAGAAAACAAAATTGTCTGAAAGTCAAAGAACAAAGAAGCTTAAGTAATCTAAATTTTATTTGATATAAAACCATTATTCGAGTCATAATATAATTCGATTATTATAAGACTCATTATAATATCGATTATCGTAAGACTCATTATAATTATATAAAAAACTGTGGGGACAGTTTGATCACAGATTTTTTCTCTTATTTTCCATGTAGAAGAAGAGAAAACTTCTTATCAAAGAAGACATTTCTGTATAAAAAAACACATACTGTTTGGAAAAGAAAGATAAAACCATTTCTTCCTTGTCTTTTTAATACAGTATAGGATTCTGATGTCATAAATATACAGTTGAAACACACGCGGGGAACATAGGATATTTATATAGGCACTACTGATTATATGGATCTCAAAATATTTTCCTGGAGTTGTCATAATAGGTGTTATTCGGATCATCACGCTAAATTTTAAATTGCCTATTTTTTGACCTCAGGATATTAATTATCAAGACCTAACAACGATCTTTGACTTTGTAAAGCATTCTTTTTTGTAATCTTTCCTTTTAAAATGTACGTTTTATTTTGAAGAAACCATCGGGGAAATTAACTTTAAAAAAATCGAATGAACGAAATATATCATTTTAGACATTTAATTAATTTTTGGATGAAGCTTTTACGAGTTTAGACTCTTATTCGTGAAGTGTTTACGTATGTAAGTTACAATATGTTGCTGAAAATTATTTTAGTAACATTTCAAAATTTTCAGTTGGCTAAATAAAGTTTATTAAAACGTTTGATCAGTGCATTTTTTTTCGAAAGCATTTGCTTAATTTATTTCTTAAATTTTCTTCTTTACTAATATTTCTTTGTTTACTTTCCATCTACAGATTTGATTAGCCTGAAAATCAGTCGTTGTCAAAAGAGAATTATCAATTCTCTTTTCGGTGTCATATAGAAATTTATATGAACTTTTCTAACACTTAATTGAACTTAGTGAATTTGATTTAAGTAAGTTAATTTTGTGAGTAAGGTATTTAATATTCGTTTATTTATTTCTTTTTATAGTTCCGTATTATATTTTACTATAGACATTTAAGCATCCAAAATGAAAGAGAAGTAATGTGTACTAATGATCTCAGCTTAAAAAAATGTTCATCTATTGAAGGTGAACCCAGTACTTAAAAAAATGTTTATGACAACATAATGAGTCGAAAGAATTATTCATTATTTATCATTACGACCACTCAGATGCACCAATCACCTCTCTCCTAGTATATCTATGTAATTGCATTGAATTGCATCAGTTAAATATCTTGTTTTTGTCTTGTTTTGTTGCAAATTGAGCAACAGTGTTTACTTGGGTGTGTAGACACACCTTAAATGTAGTAGTGCTAAGAAATAGAAAGAACATACGTATGAATTCTGTCTAAGATCAAGTTACTGAAGTGCTTATTGATTACCAATCTGGAAAACATCCATTTTCTTTTGCTCTTTAGTAAACAAAGGATAAAACGAAAGCAATTCTCTCTTTTTATATCAACTTTCAGTATTTTATAAATGGAAATCTGATTATTTTATGTTTTTTGAGTAAATTTGTTACCAATATTTCTTTTAAGTTTTTATTTAATATTTCTATAAAAATTTGTAATTACAAGCATTTTTATGAGTTTTTCATTCATTTGAAATCAATTAAACTACTTAAAATAAAAAGCAATCTCTCATTTAAAAAGTATGTATTATACAGGGGTATTATATCCATTCAACTTACAACTAAACTGCTCTAAATTACTGAGGAGAAAAAAATAGCTGATTTCGTTCTCAATTTGCGGTATTTTTTCATAAATTATTTAAAGATTTTCCATTCTATGTTCTGTAAATATATTGTGATCTACAATACTTCCATACAACAAACCTCGTGTTCTCTATATTATTTTCTAAGGAGTCAATAAATTTAGTTCTTCAATTTATATACATATTAGACTTATTTATCGTCCTCACTTAGGATCTACGATATTTCAATTTCATAAAATGAAGTTTACCTTTGATATTTAAATCTAATACCTCTGTGAAACATAAGAGAGATAAAATAAAAACAAACAGGTATAAATAACAGTTTTTATTGTTCAAATTAACTCAGTTTGGCCACAGACATGAAATGTGAAATGATTCGATTTTCGTTATGCATGATAAAAATCAATGAATAGATTTTTACAAATGATATCCGTACAATCCAGCTACTGGCAAAGCAGCGTGGTTCAAAAGACCATGAGAGAGAATTGGGGCTCCGTATGTGAAGGGATGAGCTCCGTATGCGATTGCTGGGGCAGCAGCATATGTAAGGGGTGCAGGGGCTGCGTAAGAGACTACTGGAGCTGCTACTAAAGCCTTGTTGATGGTGGTTGCAGCGGGATCCTTTGACTCGACTCCAGGTTCGTTGGTCTTGATGTCAGCTCGGAATCCAGCGGCATCAGCTACGTAGTTGACGATTCGGAGTCTGCCATCAGCTCCACGAAGTCCGTAGGAGCCTACTTTGTTTCCATGGGCGTCACCGGCTTCTTTGCGGAAGCTTCCTCCGGACAAGTGACCCTCATCGTATCCGAAATTATAGTTGCCAAGACCCTAAAGAATTCAAAAAAGCATTAAGCACTTCGACCTAATCGTATTAGCATTGTGTATGAATATAAAGTTTATTTGAATTCCATCAGGCAGGGCTTGTAGACTAGAGCATTGAAGAAACATCATGGTATTTGTGTTTTGTATGAAAATATTTATACGTGACTAGAGAAGAAAATTATAAAGTTATAAAGTTATAAACTAAACGATTTACCAAAAGTAATATTCTACACTAGTTGTTCTATTTAGAAATTTTTAAATAACGTATATTAAACTGATAAAATTATTTTCGAAAAATTTAAAACGTTTATCGTAGATATATTTACCTATAATTTTAATTTGCTATTCAGTTTGTTTTAAATGTACTGTACAGGCATTTTGTGTACAATTAACATTTTAACGTGTATACAACACTAATATAAATTTATAATCTGCTAAAGGAGCTTCTTTATTTTAAATAATTATCATTAAATATTATTGTATAGATCAATCATTATAAAAATGATCTGAAATTTTTAATTAATTAAAATTGAGATTTAATATAAAATTAAAGTGATTATGCATATTTTTTGTTTCTAAAACAACTATTGTAAATTTAAAACAACTTACATCATCAGCTCTGTATTGAGTACTACCACCAGAACTGAGAAGAGCTGAAGTTCCAAGAAGGACAGCGGCCTGACTTGCGGCAAAAAGAGCGAATAAGATAAAAACCTAAAAATGTAAAAAATGGAAATTAAAATACCTTACAATTGAGTGTTATGTGATACGATATCGAGTAAAGGTGATAGTTAAAATAAATATGTAAGGTTACACAATTAAAGCTTTATAAAAATCTCATGCTCAACTTGCTCTTTTGTTTATCTTTACAAGTTTTGAACTGACAAATTCATTTTATAGAACCAAACTTAAATTTTAATGAACTAAAATAAATTGCATTTTATTTGATCAGGTTTAAATTGAGAACCTAAATTTAAAAATCATGTAAAGAAATTTTATCTATAGGTTTCAACACTACATTTTATTCATCTTAAAAACGAAATAGAGCAAACATCAGATTTCAATGAAGATTAAACTGATTCCTTTTGGAAAACATACAAGCTACAAAACAGTGAGATAATAATTACCTTCATGATTCTTGTGAGGTGATGTTCTCAGAGGAGATACTGATAGTCTCACCATACTACATCTGCTTTATATACTACATCTAATTCGAATTCCTAACCGGTCAGTGCACACAAGGACCTCCGGTCATTGATTAAATTCTTACAAAAGAAAAACCCACACCCTGAGATCGCCTCTAACAATACAAAGTTGTGCTATTTTCGAATTAGGTGGAGCTCTCCCCGTCTTCGGTTTATAATTACTCAACCTTCAAAATTTATCCTTCGGTTTTCAGTTCGATCTTTTCTATCGTAAGCGCTACATTGTTTCCATGGTAAACGGAACAGTTTTGACGCAAGGACGCTTCTCTCTGACGTCATTGATGCGATACTTATTTTTTATTATACAACACGATGCTGTAATGGAATTTTCGTTTGATTGCTTTGATTTTTTTCGTAGGTAGCTTTCGTTTTCGAACATTTTCATTTAAACAATTGGCCAAAGTGGACTGCAATTACAAACTATTTATAAAAGTATTTTTGGAGAAACCAAATGTGGTGATTGGTGTAGGTTGGGTGAAGAAGATAAGTTTTTATAAAACAATAGTGTTGCATAGGTATCCTTAAATATATGTTATTACATAGAATGGCATTTCTCTTTTGTAATGTAAAGAAAAAAATCCCTTTTCAAGATTAGTAATATGAAAAGAAATATATGTTTGCTATGAATTTACCAGTTTATAGTTATCAATTCTTTATCTGAAAATAAGGAATTTCAGTGACATTTAACAGTGAGTAATTTTAGCTTATAGTGGAGGGAATATAATTGATGAAATTTTCAAATTTCAATACTAAGTTGGTCTATCCATATGATGTTTTAAAATTTCTATCTGAATTTAATAAATATTTGACATGTATAAACGGAAATTCTCTGAAGTCTCTAATCAATCACTCTTTCTGTATATTAAGTCATATACACGTTGTTTCTTTATTATGTCTTATTTCACTAAGCAATAAGTTCCCACACAACGCTAAAGATCTTGAATAAAACTGCATGGGGAGATGCGCTTTCTTTCTGACATGCACAGCAATTTTAAAACATTGCAAAGGATAACAAAATTAAAACTTATAACTTAATTCAAACATACCATCTGTTTTCTTTCTCTCTCTCTCTCTCTCTCATTCTCAAAAATTCACTTAACGAGTAACCTACAAGCTATTTAATTAACAGCGCTAAAGTTTTATGATTAACTTGCTGTTACTAAAAGTCTGATATAGCTACTTATGATGAAGTTCCATAATTTATGAAAATTCTCTCGTATCCGATATTCAATTAGTATTAACCAAATTATAATTTACTTGTAATACCCCTTCATTCGTTTCGTACAAATTGTAGGTACATTTCTATTTTCCATGCATATAAAATAATTGAAATAACTATTCTGACAAACTTCATAAGTTGTCTATTTATAAAAGGTAAAAAAACATTTGTGTTTTTCTAAATTATTCATAATTCAAAATGAAATACTACATTGATTTTTTTTTTCTATAAAATGAGAACATTTTAATAATTTAATTTTTACTACAAAAGATAGAACAAATGTTTCTTAAACCAAAAGTAAGCTTTAATTTCACTTACGTATTTAAAATTTTTCTATAAATGCTTCACTTGATTGAATTCATTGATAATAAATATTTATTTTACTGGACATTTGTTGTGAAACATTTGAAATTGTTGAAAATTATTGAAATGAGCATTCATAAATAATGTATGTAGGTACTATTTTTTACGTATATATGTCATTGGAAGAGGAAGAGATTAATATTCCGATTGCTTAAACTTTTAACAAAAATTGGGCTTTATGTAAAGCTAAAACCCCTTTACCTAGATCCCGTGTAATATCCATAATCTAAGAGAAGCTCAAGAGATGTAGAAGTTTAAAACGTGCGCTTCATATTTATATCTACTTCATACAATGCTGAATTTAGATTCCTCATTCATTTGATAAGTCACACCACTCATTTTCATGTAAGAAAATACAAGCGTAAAAATCCTATCTACCAAAAGGAATATCAGGATGAAAGAAAGCAAAGCAATAATTTATTCAATTTTATAATGATACTGTAAGAGAAAATTTAAGCTTGGCTCAAAACAAAATGCCCTTACATAACCAAAGAAAGACAAACGGAAGTAAAAACTAAGAAGAAAGCCTAAGGTAAATAATTCACCCAAACCCTATTAAAGCAAGGCGACTGAGTGTTCCCAAACGACATAATGATCATTTGTTCCATAACACGAGGGACATTATGCGATTGTCTTCTTTTGTTCATTAATCTCGCGTACATCCTTGATGAGCACTGCATTTCCCCAGAAAAAAGCATTTAAAACTTAACAGCGATGCTTTCTTTTTATCTTTTACATCACAGTGCCTGGTTGATGCCTCAGATCTTACAAAAGTAAAGTCGTCGCAAAACAGAAACAACGTTTTTTTGACCTTACGTCCTACCACGGTCATTTGCCCGCCTATCCACTCTCACTGCCCAGTAGATAATGGATGAAGTACACTGCCCACTATGGTGATGACAACTATTACGTATCGAGATGGTCGTCGCCCTTTTTTAATTAATAGGAGGGGTACTAGGTATAAATACAGGTAAGAAGTATCTTTGTGTCATCTTTCGGAGTTGTTAGTGAGTAAGTCACCATGTTGTCAGGAGCTAAGGTAAGCAGTCAGAAGTAAATGTTTCTTAAGTTAAAATAAGCAGTTATAGTAAACAAATTTGCTTGTTTGCATCGCTTTTAAAGTATTATGTAATAAAATGTTCTTGCATCCAAGACATGCAAAATTAAAGTAAACTTTATTAAACTTGACAAATAATGAAATTCAAGTTTGCGTTTTTACTCTTCGAATAAATAATAGATCTATAGTAGTTAAAAATATTTTCCCCTTTTAAAGTTCTACTTTTTAGTTTTGCAACTGTAATGGAAGAAAGTTTATTTCAAGTTTTATGAAATGGATTTATTTATGTCGATAGAAGTTGTTTTAAAATTGAATGAATTGTTAAATAAGTATTATATTTTCAATAAACTGATAACATATTTAACTTACAGTTAATATATTTTATTGTTCTATGAAATAAGTTGTCATCAGATATGTATTGAAATCGTTTTTCTACAGAAATTTTAGTATTAAACTTGATTATTTCTTGACGTTCATCAGGAGAATATTTTTGCTAATATTCATTATTATTTATTTAAAATGAATAAATGAACTTGTGAAACTGGAACTCTTTTTTCAATCTAAAGTCAGTATTACAAGGACATATATCGTGATTAAATTGAACAGATTAAATAAAGCTTAGTAATTTTATAGCCACTTACAAACTAATATTTATTCGTATTGTATTTAACTATATTGTAACTTTAAACTTAAACTGTACCTCTAATTATTTCAAATATGTTCATTTTAAAATATATTATTGGATAAAAGATTTTTATTATATCTCACAATTTAAATTTATTTGCTTTATGAAAAATGCATCTAAAATAAAGTTTTTAAAACTTATAAATGCTATCTGACATTCATGAAATAAAGTTTAAAAGTTTTAGAAAGACAAAGATCTGGTCAACAAAAGTTTATTTTATATGAATAAGATATAATAAGTTAAATATATCTTCTATATATGTCAACATACCATGTCAAAATTAAAATTTTAAGTCAGACAATTTCTTTCATCAAATAATTCATTGAGCAAAGCAAATTAAAAATATTTTGTATGACATTTTTAATAAATGATACATTGTAATTATTTAGTTATCCTCAAAAGAAAAATTAGGACAAGGAAAATAGACAGTGTTATGTATTTGTTAAAGTATTTATGACGTTTTCAAATTATATATTCATTATATAAATTACTATTTTTGTTCAATTTTCCTAAACACTGGGGAAATATCAAAATAGATATTATGCACTACGCTGACCAGAAATCATTGACTGAATTTTCTAAAACATTATAATAAAGCAACATTTGATAAATATTACTCAAATTTATTGTGTTCTAGTTGCTGATTCTATCTTTGTTTGTGGCGCTTTCCCATGCCACTCCGGTGCATAACTACCCTTATTATGTGAGCACTGGCAACAGCCAACAATATAGATCGCAAGATGTAAGTATTTTTACTCCTGATTATGACCTATTTTAATTAGCATTGGACTCAGTTCAATTCACTTAATTTTATAGTCTATCTGTATTGTTACAGTAATGTCATAACCAGAAATTCACGTTAATGACATCTTAATAAACGAAACTTCTTTTATATTACTAATGATAATTTTATATTACATTGAGTGATCGTAAACCTTAAGCATGGAAACAATAAAGAGTCAATTATTTATGGATTCAATACATCTTCAAACTTTTGATATGAACACGGCTTACTGAATTTACAAAAACTCCTCGTATCGGCTAGCCTAGTTTGAAAATTCTTTGTTATTGCATGAGTTTCACTTTTTTGCCCCAAGGCGCTGAACGCCGATCCCACTTTATTCTTGCTACTAAGAACAATAACTCAGTATAACTATACTCAATTATAAATATCAGAATTAAATGCAATAACTCAGTTTTAAATCTCACAAAAACTCACTATAATTTATAATTCAAACTAAAAATTAAATTATACATTACTTAAGTTACCAATTATGTAAAATTGCATATTTATTATTAGTTTTATTATAAGTACTATCGCTTCATTTCTCATTGCTCGTTTCGTTAGAACTCTCTAGTTTTAAAAGCTATTGTAATTAACACTTTTAACACTATCTTATAAAATGAAATGCTGCAAACATTAAGGGTTTAAGGAGGAAAAGGTTGAAATGTAGGTTTCAAAAGTCCTTTTTCTAATCAATAGAATGCAGTTTTCAACAAAATATAATTCAGCTTTGGCATCCTCACGCTAATGCTCCAAGCAACTATCTTTGTAACAGCATCCCGTATGCTGTCACCGTTAGACATATCTAAGTTCAGCTAGCCGGTACTAGAAGTTTTCCGTCAATCCAGGTATAAATTAATATTAATACATAAGACTGATAATAATAAGATAATAATAATAACTGAATAATAAGATATAAGACTACAAATGTTAAACATATCTAAGTTCAGCTAGCCGCTACTAGAAGTTTTTCTTCAATCCAGTTAGATGGTATAAATTAATATTGATATATATGAAAATAGCAATTCAACATCTTATTGGTGTGCTTTTTGATGCTCAGGCGATAGGCAACTATCAGTTTGGATACGACGAGGGTCACTCATCAGGAGGCACATTCCGAAAAGAGACTGGAGACGCCCTTGGAAATAAGTACGGCTCTTACGGTCTGAGAGACGCCGATGGCCGATACAGAGTGGTCAACTACATAGCCGATGCCGCTGGTTTCAGGGCCAGCGTCCAGTCTAACGAACCTGGTGTAGCCCCTGCAGACCCAGCATCTACGACCATCAATAAGGCTGTTCCGATCACCACCTTCTCCAAGACTGTACCGGTCCCCGTCACCAAGACTGTACCTGCACCCATCACCCAGACAGTACTTGCACCCATCACCAAGTCTGCACCAGTCCCTACTATTACCAATTCTCTGCTTTATGCTCCTGCCATACACCACGCTGCGTCGCCAGACTTTCCCCTACTGTACCAAGCTCCTTATCAAACACCTTATCAAACACCTTATCAAGTACCTTACCAAGCACCTTATGGTTATTACAAAGGTTCTCCTTACATTAGGCCCAATAATTATAAAGGTACACCGTATAAGAATTATGGATATTACATCTATCCCTAAGCAAGTTTAATGGATTTTTGATGCTCGGTTTGTCTATTTATTTCTCTGTTCAGAAACACTGGGATTTCATCCATCGCCATATTTTAATTTTTTTGTGGTATCTGAAAGTTTTAAATTGAAAAAATAAACAGAAATTTTTTGCATAAATTTATTTGATTTTCTGTTTTTGTCTCTTGAATTACATAAGAAATTGATGAAGCATTATTTTTTAGAGTGCAAAACTTTTCCTATAACAAATAAATATGAATTGAATTAAGTATTTTAAAACAATTTCACATAAAAAGTGTAAAAATAGGTTTTATACATATTTTTATGTCCTTTATTTTTAATAATCGCATTATGCATAACAGTTTGAACTAATTACGTGTCAAAGTTTCTAAATAAATCTATTTCGCTAAGAATAAAAAATTAAGTACTTCAGCAAGAAAGTTTGTGATTTTCTAACAAGTAACTGGCTAAGAAGTTAGAGTCATGGTAGAAAGAAACAGAAAAGCTACGAATGACTACCACAGAAATAAAAATGAAGACTAAAATAGTTATCATAATTTACAATTTACGAGAATTACTTTTTGTATGGTCATTTTACAAAAAAAAACCTATGTTAATATAATAGTAAATTATATTTCTTTGTATTATAAAGATGAAAAAGTGTTAAACCTATATGCTGTGGTAACTGATACACATATTTATATATGAGAAAATATTATCTCATTTCAAAGCTCGTTATGAAATTATGCAAAATATAAATTTTATCTAGCATGCTTATTCAACTAATGCCAGAATTCCAGATATCTCATGTCTTAAAAGTTCACTGAAGTTACGGATGAAATTTTAGTCGAAACAAAAATTTATTAACACAAAACAGATGCCATCATCAATGCACTTAGGGAAAATATAAAATTGGAATTTTTTATTGAAAATGGTTACCTAATTTTTCTTATTTGAAGACTTCATTACAATACTCTTCAAGAAGAATTATAATTCTTACAGTCGTGTTTAATTCAAAATTCAGATATATTCTGCCCTTAAATAAAAGTATTTGTGCAGTGAAAATCAAATACAATTTTTACTTTAGCTATTTTTCCCACTTAAAATATTTTTATCTGAATAGTTCAAATATAGAAAACATGGGAAAATATTAACTCTTGTTTTCCACCTTGAAGTTTTGAATTTGTTAGGGTCAAAATATTTCAGTACTATATTGGAATAAATAAAATTAAAAGAATAAAAAAGCCCTAAAAGGAGTACTTACTATAAAGAAAGACTGCATGTAAAATTAATAGTTTAGATTTTCCTCTTTTAGTTTTGCATTATTAAAAAATAAAAGCTGCCACGAACAAAGTTTAATTGTTGCGTCCAATATAGTTATTCAATAAAAGAATTTCAGCATCAACTTTTGATTTATCAAATAGTTTTCAAATATGTTGTACGTAGATTTATCACAATTAACCATCAGCTACAGAAAACTGAAATATTTCTCCCTGAATTAAAACTTCATATCAACTAATAACGTGTGCAGGAGTATTTCGAGTCCCATTATGACTACTTTAGTTATTTGTTGAAAATACTTTTCCTGAATTTTAAAAATACCAAACTTGAATGTCTTCTTATTACGTTATTGTAATACATAAAATTCTATACCCGCAAGGTAATTTATTACTTAATTGAGTTGAATACATTTATATTACCCACATGAAGCTTTAAAAACATAATAGCTTTACGAAACAATTTCTTCATGCTTGAAGGAATATGGTTTAGTATGGGAATTATACCCAGAACTCTATATTTTTGCAATTTATGATCTTATTAAGTGTCATAAAGTAAGTTTAAATGTGAATGGGCTTTTGCTGAGGAATCTTGGGTTTCAGTTGTTAATCTACTTTACACAGATTATAAAACTTTCTTAAAGAGATGTTAAGACGCGGTTAAAAGCAAGCAAAAACCACTAGTTAAAAGGGAATTTTAGATATTTTATAGTAGACGCGGTAGAAGACATGGTAAAAATCAACTTTCATGTAATAAATATTTTTGGAAATAGCCCTTGGTAGTATTAGATACAGTATTTCTATGTATATTTGGGAAAAAATCCACAACATTAAAGAGTTCTATAACTTTCAATTTAAAAGTATCTTACATTTTATGAAAGAATAAAATATAAAAAATTAGACAGTTCAATAAACTTAATTCGATTTCGACTGGATATTTAGATAGAGTTGATGACTGTTGAGATTTATATACATAACTTACAAGCATAAAATAATATTTAACACTTATCTATTCATTAACAGTTTGTTCTTGACTTTAAAAACTAGATACATGTGCAATTTCAGTGATTAAATCTATTTATTCTTCTTTACTTTTTTTATTCAACTATTCATTTATCAATATCGTGAAAAAATTTTTCATAGTGATGTAAATGGCCTAACAATTCTACTGTTGCAAATAAGCTATGGGAATCATGTGATGCTTTCGTTCATAATATTTGATTGAGAAATATTTAAATCTAGTAATAAAAACAGCATATTTTGCTTCTGGTTCGGTAGAATAAAATTATCTAATATTCCACTTATACACTTTTCATTTGAGCAGTTCTTGTTCATATTTGCTTTGAATTTAAAATTGCGTACACGTTTTCAACTATTTCATTGCATTGTTTCCTTCATTTCTTTAAGTCTTTGGAACTAAGTTTACCATATTGAATTAAAAATGCACCCACACAACATATTTCATTTTACTAGCAAACAAGAAGTCCCAAGAAACTCTCAGAAATACTCATTCTTCCCAAACCAGAAACAGATTATTTACATATTTAAATTCATAAAAATATCCCAATTATGTTCCCGACATCTGACTTCTCACCGCATAAAAAACAATCCAAGAAGTCTTGTCATTGTCCAGCTATGGATGAAATATCCATATGAAACCACATTCTTTTGAAAAAAACCTTGACTTAGATACATCAAAACTGACCGCTAATGTGAAATAACTGAAAATAGTATTCCTGTCTGGGCTGTCTTTAATGTCAGTATCGTGACTACTTTGCGTAGGATGAAATGCTACGGCCTTTTAAACTCACGTTCTAGACAAATTGCTCTTTTCACTGTATGCTAATGGAAGGAATTTTTTGTGGTCTTTAATGTCACTAGAATCTCTTCAGGTCAAGCGTAACAGTGAGAGTGTCGCCATTTTATCCAGACTCATCTTTTGAATGATCTGCCGAAATAAATCTGGTTTTTTTTCTTTGGCAGTAATGGATTTCGAAATAAATATTTCCAAATATTTTTTGTGATACATAAATGTATGAACTTGTTAGAAAATATTTGGGTTATTTTCCTTCTACTAGCTAAATTCGTTATGATATTTCTGAACCAATCCATTATTTCCAGTTTCTCTTGGTCCAGTACATGCTAGACTAAGTCTATGAAAGTATTCAAAAAGTACAACGGATTCTCCAAAAGGTCATGGAAATCCAAGACTACACACGAAAACATGTGACCCAGGGAAGCCTGTGAGTTCGTTCATTTAGGACAAACAGGAAGAATTATATGTCCATTTTGAAATTTGAGTATTAATATGGCCACTTCTGAATCTCGACAAAGCCGTATGCGATTTTCGACCACATAACACCTCCAAAGCATAGTCTGAGCGAGTTCCCTTATACCAATTATGAGTAGGGTGAGTTTTCCCATATAATATTACTGCAGATCTTTCCTGGGACCGTAATTGGTCAAATTACGTTAGCTTCCAAGAAACCTTTAGTACAAATTTCAAAGCCAATCTCTTAAAGCAAATCAATTTCTTTAATCGTCTGAGCGGTTCACACGTATATATCCGTTCTGCAACCTACAGTCTTCCCTGCACGACTTCTTACCAGTTTTGGCCTCCTTGACCAATTGAATCTTTCCTGTATCCTTCAAACCAATATAGGTTGTTATTTAGTCATAATTGAGTTATGGATGAAAGCAGTACTACAGAACTGGAAACCTCGTGACGCTAAGAAGGTTAAAAGTAATCTTCAAAATTATCGATTTGGTTTATTTTTACTGTTCTATGTGGAGTTGTGTAGCTCTGAGAGTTACGAGATTTCTGTGCAGAGTCGTATTGCTTTTACCCTGTATTACAATTAATGATTTTGAAATAAATATTTTGAACTCTTTGGTGACATATAAATGATTATGATTTCTCAAAATCAACCTCTTTAAATTTTATCTCTTAAAAATTATTGGTTTCGTCTGTTTTTTCTGTTCTCTGTCCAGATGTAGAGTCTCCTGAGAGTCACGATATTTCCATGTAGTGTCGTGTTACTTTTAGCCTGCATCACCATTTTAGGACAAAATACTATCTACCAATGTCATTTAGCCTGACATGACTAAATGACATTGGTTGTAAGAACCCTCAGAAACATTCTATTGGTCAAGAAGAGAAAACTGGTAAGAAGTATCGCAATTGCCAAGAGTATGGAGTGTGCCCCACATAGAGCTAAGTTATGCAGAACTCCAGTAATCAAATTTAAGAAAACACGGAAATATTTGTTGCAATTTGACTTTACCATTACTGTATATTGCTGTGTTTGTGTTTTTTGGGCATATTTACTAGAATCAAATAAGTTAAACGAGACAATTGCTTCGAATTCACATTCGAAGTCCCATTCGGGATTAAAAAGATTCCCTTGTTTCTACAATTTTATAAAAACAAATAGTCGGTAGACGGATTACAAGAATTAAACTATTACAAACTATTACAAGAATTAAACTATTACAAGAATTAAACTATTACTAACAAATTATCCTAAAAATATTCTCACAAATTTAGAACCAAAGTATTCAAATGCCCATAATAAATGTCTAATATAGAAAGTTCTTTCAAAAGTAATTTATGCAATTTGATGAAAGTTAATCTAGAATATGTGCCCCAAATGTAGACATTAAAACAGTTTGTAATAATCATATTCGTTCGTTGATATCATATTCAGTTTAAAAGTCTTGAGAATAAATTTTTTATTTGTATCGTAATACACATAGTAAATGCGTGACTTTAATTTGCAAGGATTAATTTAAATTCCTAGACCATAACACCCAATTATGGACCATTCTAAATTGCTTAGATCATCCTCTGTTAATACTGTATAGAAAAAATACATGTCATTTACAAATAAATTAATCTGACAATTTCGTTACTGCTATATTGGGATTACATTGTTCAGCGCACAGAGATTTACAATATATTTATATGCTTACCTTTCTGTTCATTGCTCAATACTGACGCCTATAACTGTTCCTTTGTATACAAATCACCCTAAAACCCTTATAAAGTTGTTTATTGTTTATTGTTAATTTTATTGTTGGACTAGCAGAATTACCAGGCGATGCTCAGGTTGAATTGGTTAAATGTTGATTATATTTCATAGAAAAATGCAAGCATCATTTAAGTGTACAGAAATTATTTTTTAACATCGTTTTAACTTTTTCATAGCTTCTACAATTTACTTCGGACGCAAATATGTATACATAGTATATCCATCCATAGAATCCATTTCATATTCATCACACTCTTACTGTAAGAAACTACGAAAGCTTTTTCTGAGATGACTTCTTCAGAAGTCGATTTTGAGTTTTGGAGTGATTAGGAATGCCAATTAGGTTCATTTTCAGTAAAAATGAGGAACTTTCAGCCGTATAGTCTTGCACTCGATTTTCCAATCAATATTTATTATTTGTGGTACTCTTGCACCATGGATTCGATGTCTTCGAATTACATTATCATTGTGAGAGGATGGAAAATTAAACTGTTACGGCATTCGTAGTTAATTTATTTTGAAGCACACATTTATTTCTTGGAAATTCTATTCAGCCGCACGTGGAATAACGGAGCTTGTTTTTAAAATAAATGTCATCAATGTAGACGAAGGAAACTCAAAATCGATTACACTTTTTACAAAATCACTGCTTTCAATGAATGTTTCACAGGTACCTAAGTTGTATATGAAAAGTTTCAACTTCAAGTAAGCAACCTCGATCTTCTGCCACTTAAGACAAAAAAATTCTATTTTTAACAGTCCTAGTTTACATACTTCCTTACAATGATATTATTACAAGATCAGCAAAGTCTTATTTAAAATTCGCTTTCCTCCAACAGATAATTTTAGTTTTAAATCGAATCCTTGCGGCACTTTTTTCAATTGAGACTCTGTTTCTATATGAAACCACGTACCTATTTAGAATGATAGATGTAGTTACTTTACTATGGAGTACAGCTTTCAATAATACCCATGAAACATGAAAAACAAATGTAAATTAAATTGATTTTAATCGTCTTGTAATGAAAATATGTCAAAATTTAGAAATATATTTGAACTACAATGTATGGCTACCCTTTTTTATTTAACGCAACACATCTTATTTTAGAATAACTTTATTTTAACTTTTTCAGCCATTTTAAAATAAGAGGTTATACACCTTACTTAAAAAGGTTTCCATTTATTTTTATGAAACAATTCCACAAACTATAACGTATTTAACCAAAGACTTAAGGAGATTTCAAGAAATTACACATGTCTAGTGGTATTTGACAGAAAATAAAAATAATTCATTACAAGTTAACTCCTATATACTATATCTGTAATATGGAAAGTAATGGAACACATATAAATACAAACAGAAACAAATTCTGGTCATTGAAAACGATTGAATTCTGAAAAACGAAACATCTGAGCAAGCGTGTCGAATTTCGACGTCATGAGAATATTCTGAAATAGAGAAATTAAAAAAAGACGTTTGAAAAACATTGATAGACAATAATGAATTATTTACAAAAAGAACACAAATTTACAAAATTTAGAAATGCTCAAATATGACCGCAACATTTCTGTGTTAACTCGAATACACAAACACGGAATTCTAAATCTAATTTATAAAATAAAACATTAATTCTGGTGTTGCCAGACACCGAATTGCAAAATTACACTTTTATCATCAATGAGTTTTTGTCCATTTTTCATCATTCAAATATTCCTAAATAATTTATATCATGGAAAGAAATAAAAAATCAGTTCAAACATAATTAGAATTTGAAATTGTTTAAATATAACGTTTGAGAAAAATTGTTTTTCGAGCAATACTGGTAAAACAATTTTATTAGAAAATTTGATTTATATATATATATATATATATATATATACACTGCTGGCCACCCAAATTGAAACACCAAGAAAGACAAGAGATATCACAACAAAATTTATTTTGTAGATAACATGTTGACCAAGTATCAAATGATTAAATTTATAGACTTCTGTGAAGTGTGGTTCCTGCCAAAATCAGCAGCCAGAGTAGCCGCCATTGTTGGAGATCACCGCTGCCACACGCCTCGGCATTGATTCAAAGAGACTTTGGATGTGTTCTTGGGGTACAGCAGACCAAGCAGCTTCCACACGTTGCCAAAGTTGATCTGGTGTGGCAGCTGGGGATGTATTCTGGGTCAATCGTTGAGCAACCATGGACCACATGTTTTCTATCGGTGAAAGATCCGGAGAGCGAGCTGGCCAGGGAAGCAATTCAATCTGGCGATTGACGAAGAACCCTTGGACAATGCGTGCCACGTGTGGTCGCGCATTATCCTGTTGAAATATGGCTGTGGGCAAGCCCTGAAGGTAAGGAAGGACAACTGGCTCCAACACCTCGGAGATGTAGCGCTGGCTGTTTAAAGTACCGGCAATGCGTACTAGAGGAGTGCGAGAGTGATATCCAATACCGCCCCATACCATAATACCCGGTGCAGGACCAGTGTGGCGGTGCATAACGCAGCTGTTCAGCATCCTCTCTCCACGGTGTCTCCAGACTCGAATCCGACCATCGTGGTGTTGCAGACAGAAGCGTGACTCGTCAGTAAAGACAATTTCATTCCATTCTGCCGTCCACATCCTTCTTTCATCGCACCATTGGCGGCGGAAACGTCTGTGGTTCTGCGTCAAGGGTAGACGAAGCAATGGACGTCTTGCCGACAGACCACTCTGCTGTAAACGGCGTCGAATGGTACGCGCAGACACTGGATGATGCGGTACAGACTGAATGTGCTGTGCTATGGTTCGTGATGTGGCTGAGCGATCCGTCACTGCCATACGCACAATATGCCTGTCATCACGTGAAGTGGTGCACTGAGGTGGATGCGATCGAACACGTCGGTCCGTCGTACCCTCCTGCATCCAACGATCACATATCCGCATTACAGTTGTTTGGTTTCGTCCAACACGACTACCGATTTCCCTGAAAGATAATCCACAATCTCGGTAGGCCACTATCCTTCCTCTGTCGAACTCGGATACTTGATCAAAAGATGATCGCTGTTTTCTACGAGGCATAGTTGATAGTTTTTTTGAAAAAACCACAAGAAAAACACAATTGCCGTTCTTGAAATCGTCGAAATCTCCAAGCCTTAAATAGCGCTTTGAAGTGGCGCCACAGGCGCGCGTGATGTGCGTCTGCGCTGAAATTCTAATCATTTGCATATCTCACCTCCGCTAATGCATGTTGTAAATTTCATATTATTTGCATGCTTCCTTCAGGGTGTTGCATTTACGGTGGCCAGCAGTGTATATATATATATATATATATATATATAGTATATATACATATATATATTAAAGTTTTCCAACTCTTGGCTTAGTAAGACCTGTAACAAAGAACAAAATACGTTTAATATGATGCACAGGTGAAATCTTAGTTAAACTGGGAGTAAAATTTGAAAACTTCGAAATATGACTAATAAAGTTTAAAACAAATTAAAAAAACATTAAAATGGTTTTTTTCAAATAATTTGATTCAAATGATTGATTTGTTTCTTACGATGCAACACCAATCCTGTCTGTTAAGGGTTCTATTCCAAACAAACAACAGGTGGGAATATAATGACATACCCTGAACATGTGTGGGTTATGTTTAAAATCAAACAAGCAAACTACATATTGTACAAAAAATAATTCACATTTAGAGACGGAAACAAAAATAATAATCATGACTGTCTCTTTTCGTTCACAACAATGACACCGTATGCAGTCCTTGATCAATTTGTCAACCTACATAACAATACTCCTCTAGACAAAACACTTCCCTACTATCATTTTAATTAATTCCACTGATAAGCCTCATCCAATACAAGTTAATCACTGCAATTATATTCATACTCCACTGTCTAATAGCTGTGGGATGAGTTATTGGTCGAACGACTGCCACTTATCAAAGCTGGTGACATCGCCAGCCTACACCAACGAGAAGAAAACATGAGCTGGGAAGAATCATGGATGGGTGTGACCGAGAAAGTGGTCAGTCTAAACAAGGTCAAAAGACCGCTCGATAGCCTACGCTTGCAGAGCAGCTAATAGATTCTCTGTTCTATCATAATTACTGCAAGGTCGTCTATTCGAGGCATGTTTGGGCCCCTGACGTTCTTCGCGTAATTTTGTATATAATTGTCTCAAAGCCGAGGTTGGAAGTGTGATTATGTCGAGGACGATGTATGTTATTCGGGAAATTGTGAATAATACACGTAACATTGTGTCGATAGAATCGATGGAATAGGCTCGCTAATTCGACCATTGTCTTGGTCGAATTCACGTAACCTGCATATTGTTTTTGTTTCGAATTTTAAGTTTGTGTTAAAGAAATTATAAATTTAGGCCTTCTTACAGAGTAGGGTTGCACAACTTCATGTGAATTGTGAAAGATTGCGAAAATGCATTAGTTTGAAGATGAATGTGTGAGGACGAAACTGACTGCAAAATCCATTTTAGGGTGAATTGTTTATTAACGATCCTTTTGATAAGTTACATCTTTTTCATTTCAGTGGGTAGTTATTTCTGTTTAGAAGTCCACAAGATATATCGCAAATTCCTTTTTCGTTTGACCCGAAAGGCACCTTTATTTTTATTCATAATTTAAAAATTTGCTCACACACAAATGTGCTTCCTAACACGCTTGGCATTTTCTGGGAAGTCGCTAAAAATTTTTGAATTAAACCTTTTCCAGGCTTTTGAAGAAATCAAATAAAGAATTTTGTCAATCTAAATGCAAAATTCTTTTAATTTCGACTGATTTGTCGTTGAACAGTGAATACGAATTATCATAAGTTAGAGGTGTTATTCCCAGAAGCACATAAATTGAATGTGTTAGCGCTTTAATTGTTTCTGAAAACTGGTTAAGACTGAAACGATTTTCTCTAGTCTAGTCCAGTGTTAAAAGATGTGAAGAATACGCAGACTGGTAAAAGCAGCTCAAAGGCTGTATGTTGTGCATTCCCTGCTTTAGAGTGCTCCATAATATCATTTAACTGATAATTGAAGACATGCTTGATTGACTTAATGTTGACGCCTGTAGTTCTAGATCAATTAGTGTTTCAGGAACAAATAAAAATTATGTGAATGCTTAAGAAAGAGAAACATAAACGTTAGATAGTTTAATTTAGCGTTATTTTTAATCAGGATACCTTGACAAAAAAAGAATACACGTAAAGCAAAAAATATCAAATGAAAATAAACATTAAATATTTTGTTTTCTATCAACATATCAACATTCTGACGTATTTTTTATTTTATATTTCGAAATATATAAGAGTAATTCACCAAATACTTATGTTCATTATTTTAGTTGGTTATGTATAATACATCATTTCTTGCGATTACTATCCATCGTTTTTATTGATTAATGTATTCATTCGGTCAAAAATTTTAATTTCATGAAGAATAAATAAAGTAAGGTAATATAAGGTAACATTTTATATTAAAGTTTTAGTTATCCTTTTACACCTCTTACAACAACTAAAATTATTTTAACTGAATTCATGCATTTAGATAGAAGGCTAAGGAGAAATAATGTACGTATTTCAAGTGTCCTTAATTTAACCGAAACTTTCGTCAATATATTTTTTAATTCTTTTCCAAAAAAGTTGGCAGTCTTACTCATAGTCAACGAATTACTATTATTGTTGAAAATTATGGATTATTATTAAAAATACATTACTGTTTGCTGTGTTTTATAAATAAGAAATTTTAAAATGCTCTAATATTCAATAAATCAGTTTTATTATCTTTATTTCATAAAAAGTTTTATCGACCTGATTAGTCTAATAAAATAAGACATGCGTCTTTGTACATGCCAGCTCAAATGAAAAGCTCTTTTAATTAATAAAAACATTAAAATTAAAATATTTCTGTTATATTTTTCTAAAAATCTTTAACCACTGAATTCATGTTATTATGTTAGTTCTTTGATGAATTTATAAAATGATAATATGCAGTTTATTTTTCAAACCTTTGCTCCGATATATTTTGTAATAAATTTGAAAAAAAATTTAAAAGTAAAAGCAAAGCATGAATCACTTTGATCTGATGAATCACTTAGATCTTTTTAACTCCCGTTATTTTTAAGCGTATACTCGTGAATATATTTCTAAATGATGATAATGATACCTATTGAAACTCAAGAAAATTTAGGAAAGACATGTTTGGGAACATCTGAATGTGATATCTTATGAAAAATGTACGAAATTCAATGCATCTTAGATCATGTTTATCTTTTAGCAACTATGAGATGCAGATATTTGTCAGGATGTTTTATAAAGAAATCAATATGGTGTTTTTTGTAAACACGCATATTTCAAAAGTCTTAAAATAAAATTTCATTTCAAATTATCCTTTAAAATAATTTTTGTTTTAAAACCTATATATTCTAAGTTATTCTTATTATTCATTGTAAATGCTCATTGCAAAGTATAGAGTTGTATTCAAGTTAATACTATGTAATTAGAACACGATAATGTATAAAGAAGCATCAAAATAAATTTTGAGTACATAATTTACAATTCTCTCAGTATTTTATCATCATTTAAACTCATACTCATATCAGTATAACCTTTTGAGCTGTATTTTTCCTTTAGTTAATTTATTTAGTTTGGCGCTTCCTTGTTATTTTTTTGTTAATAATTTCACATTTAGTATGCGTACTGGTGACAACATATTAGTTTTCTTTCAAGATAACAGAGAATTGACAGGTGTACATCCGTCAACCCTCACCGTATGTTTTTCTGCACTGGAGTTCAAATTTTACTGCTCTAGCATCAGTAACACTTTATCTAGAGTCGGAGATAGAAGTACAATTTAATTTATTTAAAATTTTAAAGTATTTAAAATTGAACATTACGTGGTCATCAAACCTTTTCAAATTTCAAATAAATTTCTTTGCTTTTAACAATTGAAGTTGGGTGGGAAATAGTGACGAATGAGTCGTTTCTGCAGTTTTAGATTATTTTAAGGACTCAAATTGAAATAATTTTTAGCAGTATGGAAAAGCTAATTAGCCGTTATCAAAAATGTATTGAAAATGTGATTATGTTGAAAAATAAAAAAATATTGTTTGATTGTATTGCCCCTTGGGACGGAAACCTTTGGCCTGTAAAGTAGGCATAATATTTGTTGTAAGACAATTTGCAACGATTAAGTACAGATTTAATAATTTAACTTAACTTTCGAAATGTATATAATGGGTTACATCATTTTTATTTTTCTCAATTTTATATATTTAATCTGTCTTTCAGAACTACAAAGCGTAATATTGATTAACATTCACTCATTTTCTGAAATTACAATTAAATTATTTAACGGTGTAAAAGAGTTTTAAGAATTTAAATTCCATCTCTCAGTTTCTGCAATACCAAATTACAAAATGTCCCCACACACATACATGTTAATTTCAATAAAGATGAATATTCTATGTTAAATAATAGAAGAAACAGAACAAACTTTATTTTAAATTAAAAGCGTTTATTGAACAAGAACAGCTTACATTTACTTGGTAGAAACTGACATGAGGAACAAAGTCACCAGGACTCAATGGGTCAGGTCTCAAATTGGCACATGTGTGAATTCTCACTTCTTCAGAACTGGATAACCGTGGTATTCAATATTGTTGAAGTATGGGACAGGTCCAGCAAATGAAGCGACTGCTGGGGAATATATGGATCTGTAGAAAGGTGCAGCATAACCAAGATTGTTAAGGTATGAATTGACAGCATAACGTGGGGCATATGAGATGGCAGTTGGTGCATAACCGGATTTTGCTACATAGGGACCAGGGGCTGGGAAAGAATATGCTACTGGAGCGGTTTCTGCTACAGCCACTGGTGCCGCAGCGATACTTTTAGCAACTGGCACAGCTGCTGGAGCGGGGAAGCTATATGTAAGGGGTGCTGGTTCAGCAATAGCTACTGGTGCAGCAGCAGCGATGGACTTGGCTACTGGAACTGCAGCTGGAGCTGGGAAACTGTATGCAATGGGTGCTGGTTGGGCAATAGCCACTTGTGCAGTGGAAAAGGTCTTGGTTACAGGCACTGGAGCTGGGATACTGTATGCAATGGGTGCTGGTTGGGCAATGGCGACTGGTGCAGTAGCAATGCTCTTAGCAACTGGCACGGCAGCTGGGGCAGGGAAAGCGTAAGATACAGGGCCAGACTGAGTGATGGTTGTGGTGTGGGACTTTGCAACGGGGACTGCAGCTGGGGCGGGGAAAGCGTATGGGATGGGTTTGATTTCTGTTACAGAGGTGTGTGTCTTGGCTACTGGGACAGCTGCTGGTTCGGGGAATGAGTAAACAATTGGTTGGGACTCAGCAGTAGTGATGGTGGTTTGGTGGGTCTTTGCTACAGGTACGGCAGCGGCTGCAGGGAAAGTGTAGGCGACTGGTTGAGCGATGCTGCTCTTGACGGGAGCGATCACAGGAGCAGGGGGGAATATTGGGGCTGCGACAGCAACTTGTTCGGTTTTGTATGCGATAGGTTGGACAGCTGGGACAGCAACCACTGGAGCTGGAGCTGGAATGGCCACTGCAGACTGGACAAGGACGGATTCGGCCTTGTTGAATGTTGCGTCAGCAGTGTCTGTGGATTCAACGCCTGGCTCGTTGGTCTTGATGTCAGCGTGGAAGCCGTCATCGTTGGCGATGTAGTTGACGATTCGGATTCGACCATCGGCATCCCTCAGACCATAAGAACCAGCAACATTTCCATGAGCATCACCAGCTTCCCTTCGGAAACTTCCTCCAGATGTGTGGTCTTCGTTGTAGCCGAAGTTGTAATTTCCTGTGTTCTGCAGGAGAAAAAATATATTTACATAGGAAATATGAAAAAAGCAAAAACCTGTTTGAATTTAGCTTTGCGTCTTGTATGAATACAAAATACCTCTATTGACTGAAACCATTTAATTGTTTAAGAAATTAAGTGTTGACAATTTATTTAAATGAAAAGTTAAAGAAATCAATACGATGGATGTTTTGAAAAGAATTTGAAAAAAAAAATGTCCACCACTTTTGAAAATACTTGAAAATTTTACATTATGTCTAGTGTAATTGATTTGGGGTGGAAGAATCCATTCTATGCTAAATTTTAACTTTTGTTTGTAAAATGTACCAATATTAAGTCCTTATTTTTTAAAAAAATACGATCGAATAAAAACAGAAAAAAAAATGCTAATCTATAAAGTTAAACTTATTTAAAATAAAAGAAACATTTTTCGAAATTAATATCTAAAAAACTAATTTAACAACCTTTATTAACGATTTGTAACATTAAAACATGATAAAATAAAAGGTGAAAGTCTAATCATAAAGTTTAAAAATCTTGCAACTGTTGGCTAATTAATAATATTGTAAAATTTCATAAAAATGCTTTAGTACAATCTAAAACTATTTTAAAAAGTTATTGATTTAGAGAAAGTGGGAATTTTAATGTAATTACGTTCATGTACCTTCACATAAGATATAAATGTACCTTCACAAAAGAAAGGTGTCTGTAGTTAAGTACATCAAAGAGTTAATTTCTGATAGAATATAAAGTTATACTGCCGTTATGTCTTTTACACAAGTTTCTTAACATTTGTTACTGGAGAAGTACTTGAGAGTTTTCATACATTATTTTTTATTTTGAAAAATATTTAAGCAATGTATTCGAAGAAAAATAATTCTTAAAGAAACAATAAAACCTAAATAATAACTACCACATTCTAAATGAGGGTACATAAATTTTATCTTACTTGCATAGTTCAAGAGCCTCTGAAACAGCTTTACTTAAAATTTTAGAAAAACTGTAATTTACTTTGTAATAAAAGCATACTTATTGGAGTGGGTAAAAAAGTAATTTTCTAACTTACATCTTCACTTCTGAACTGAGCGCTTGCTCCTGTTTCACCAACAGCCACAGGGACAACAGTGGCTCGAACAGCCGCTACTACTGCCAGCAAAATAAAGACCTGAAAAAAAAACAGAATTGCATGTAAGTAATCTTTCAATGAAAATATGTAATTACAAACATGAATAAATATTCTGATGAATATGCTGTGATGTGTAGACAGAAGTAGCGTTCGTTTATATATTCATATTATCGAGCACTCATATTTTAAACAAAACTGTACATTGATCAATAAAAATAATTTAGAATGCTAAAATAATGAATTAAAATTAAAAACGCTTTCTTAAAAATTATTTGACAATGCTTCAAAATTTATTTCTAAAATGTTGAGTTTAATTTCGAGTTTTCAATTTTCAGAATCATTTAGATGATTTTAAATAAATCGTCTCATCAAACATATGTATAATGTGAATACAAAACAAATCACGCATAATGCATTAAATATCCGGGAATATTTAAAAATAAAAATGCATCTATATTTACAAAAATATAAGATATTTATAATTTGCAGCTAAACATACTTAACGTGCTACACTAAGATATATACGAGCTGAATATAAGAAAAGCTAAACGATTTATTGAACAGAAAATGAAGAAGTTTATAATTAGAAAATTTCAAGTATAAAACGATCGCTATTACATGGCAAACAATTTAAGTTTCAGAAAATCAATTTCAAGTCAGCATGAATAAAACTTCAGAAATCAACGCCATCGAAGCTGCAAATTTAAAAGAAAAAATACTTTAAAGTACATACCTTCATGTTTGCAGGTAATGTTAAGTCAGCAAATGGCTGAAAGTATACAGAAATTATCACAACTACCCTCTCAATTTATACTAACAGTTCTGACGAGTATTACATATTAGGTGGCTATTGGTCAAGAACGAATCACGTGGACCGAACTTTCTTCTGCCATCATTCAACACCATCTTTTGCGAGCCCCCCTCTTCATTGAGTTTACATTGGGTTTTTTCCCTCCCTCCCCAATAGAAAGTCAGTTCCCTCTCCGGGAACCTTGATCTAAATTTCGGCTCTCTGTATAATGAGCGATCGACCTTGATTGGAAGATGGGAAAGGCCGGCCACCGATTGTAACGGTGAAAGGTGTGGACTTGGGCACAAAGGTAGCTCTACAAATCCCTACGCGGTGCTGGAACTTTCCCTTGGTGCGGGGGAACGTACATTGTTTCTGCAGAAACCTGCAATTAAAAAGACACAGTGGAAGAATTTTGATGTTAGGGATTTTGATTGAACTTTCGAAAAGAGTGATGCGTTTCGTTTAGCGTGAAAATGTTACTTGATGTTTAGCTGATTTAGCAATAAGGAAATCAAACATGAAGTAACTATGATCTGAGATTTCATCAAGAAACAAACTTTCGAGGAAGAATGGAAGGGGAAGAAGTTCAGAGACATCCATCTTACATGAGAATAGTATACATAAAAATGCCAATTTCAAACTTTTAGTATAGAGATTAGTTTCAAATTTTTTAGCCCAACTTCCCTTTTTAAAAAACTTTCAACTAATAATAAATTGCGTACTATAAGAAACTAGTATAGCTGTGCCTATAATTTTTTTCAAATAAAACAACCCGGAACCTAAACTATAAATATATTTATCAAAATTAAAATAACAAAAAACAGTTGCATACAAACACACTAAATTGTTCACTATTATTAGTAATTAATATATCCATCGCATCGGTAAAAGTAAAAAAATCACTAATGAGGAGGTAAATCTCCTGGGTTTGCTCTGTTACTTTTTCTATATAAGGTTCTAATTTCGTCAACAGCATCCTCAAGTTTCCAGACAACTATTTGCAGCCGGTTTCTTCTTTTAGTTAAAAGGTATGTGGGTAATTGAATGAACGTTGCATTGGAGGGCTATTAGTGACTGTACGGGATCAATCTCGAAGGGAGGAAAACACCTCGTAATTTTGAACCACAGTCGGATGACGAGGTAAACACTTGAGCTGGCACCCCACTCTCCAAACTTCCATACCAAGTGAGGACATTTGAGGTCATGGCAGATTTAACGAGCGCCAGTCTCCACGTACACGGCAGTCTTTGGTTGGATAGAGTTTCAAACTCGCAACCCTCCGGTTGTTAATCCGTCGCTCTCCCGAATGGGATATCATGTCCCTTTCAGTTAAGTGAATACATAATAATGCATCACAGTAGTGAGTGTGTTGGGTGCAATGAATAAGTGTTTGCTTTAAACACTTTTAAGCGACAATTTTTAGCTCCTTATTGCTCACTCTCCTGCTTTTCAACGTTACCTATTTTCCCTGGGTCCATAATTGTCCCCAAGATTCATTCAGTGCCTACAGGGGGAAAGGTACCCCACTTTGGTGATTGTAGTATAGAACAGTGTTTTTCAACCACCGTGTAGTTCCTCCGCCACGTAATCAGATACCAGGCCTTTCTTTGCATCAATTATACCAGGCCTAGATAGTTTCGAATTTGTCATTTTTGTTTTCTAACCGTTTTTTATTATATATATTTTATGGCGGAGGTAATTCTGAGAATATGTCGAAAAACTTAGACCCAGAAAATTTAAATATCATCTGTGAAGCAGTGCAGATCCTTTTCTTGATGGGTAGAAAGGTAGGCAGTTAAATTTACTTCGCAACAACATAAAGGGCTATTGCCGACAGACGATCCGGGATCAATTCCGAATAAAAGATCCAAGGACTGCATCTCGTTATTTTGAACCACTGTCAAATGACTCGGTCAATGCCTGAGCTGCACTCCACTCTCCAAACTTCCAAGTCAACGTGAGGACATTTGAATCACTACATATTTAAAGAGCATCAGTCCCTATGTGTACAACGGTCTTTGGTTGAATCGAGTTTTCCACTCACAACACTCCGGTTGTAAATCCACGACTCTACCAACTGGGCTATCGCGGCCTTTTCTGTATGGAAATTTGATAAAATGTAGATAATTACATAAAATTTTCTATATAGTAGATCTTCCATTATTGTCGAGAACCTGCATATTTAACTTCAAAATCTGTAGATGCATATTTCCTTACAGAAAGAAGAAAAAGACGCAACGACATAGGATTATATGTATATTTAAGTCAGTACTTTAATACTCTACCTTAATACTTTCTTTTCAAGTGAACTTGAAATAAGTGAATACATAATAATGCATCAAAGTAGTGAGTGTATTTGGTGCGTGTTATTCTTCACTTATTCAAGTGAACTTGAAAAGAAGGTATTGGTTAAGAAATTTGATCCGATTGACTGTTTTACTCTTTTTAGTGTATTTTTATTGTAGAATAGGCTTACTTCTTTTCATGACATTTAATTAAGAATTAAGGGAAAATATGAAAAGCATGTTAGTTGATTAGGTAATTTTCAAACTATTCAATGAAACACAGAAGACTTATCTGGTAAAGTAATTCAGAGAATCATAGAATTCAATTAATAAAAAACTGAATATGAAAAGATAAAAGAAACGGCCATTTACTTATTATATATAAAAATTAAAAATGTCTTATTTAAAGCATAGATTATAGAATGCATACACTGACAAATTTTGGATAGGTAAACAATTCTAAACTATGAAACTTGCGTAGCAGGTATAGAGTTAATCAAGCTCTTCCTGGTTAAGATATGAATTTTTCACATTATCTCGTATTATTATTATCTATCGTAATCTGCGTGACTCTCAATATAAATACAAAAGAAATTTTGAATTTGTCACGAAGTCTATAAACATCAGATGTTTGCGAAATTTTTAGACAATTTGTGAAGCGCCAATAAGGGTGTTGAATCTTGTAATTTTAAAAAACAAATCTTCAACAACAAAATTGCTGAGAAAAATTAATTTACATATCGTCGGCTTACAAGTGAAACACATTGAATCAAAAAACAGTTCTGCAAACAAAGAGGAACAAATTCTACTGACAAACTCACTAAGTGTGTTTCTGAAAAAGAAAGGTAACCTTCATATAAAGAAAAAAGGACTTAGTCTTCAACAGTCTAAAAATCCATAATATTCTGGTCTACAAAATCTAAAAACCTCAGATCTTGAAAATTCTGTCTTATTGTATAAGAATGACTTATAAGTCGACGACTTCTGAAATTAGATTTTGGGAACTTTATGTAAAGAAAAAACTCATGCATCAATCTTACATATCAAAACTTCATCAAAACGGGGCTCTTAATTAAGGATTATTTAAATCTCTCTCTCTCTATATATATACCATTCTGATATGCAAATATCCACTAAGAGAACTTCATAAGATATGTAAAATCTATTCAGTTAGACTGGACTTGCCCATCGTATAATATGGTAATATTTCTTGGATTCTGACTGAAGCTGTATTGATTGTACTTATGTTGTTCCTAAAATTGTTTCTACTTTGGAAAATAAAAAAAAATATTTCACCGAAATCGTGTATGAATAAGAAATTCTTAATACAGAAAGAATAGAAGATCACATGTTTAAATAAAAACCAGATGTCATTGATACCATTTTTCAAAAGCTTCTACACCTTCAAGATTAATATTTATTATCGGTTGAATAGGTGCTTAACAGAGAATATAAAGAAACATCGTGTATATCCCTACAGTGTTTTTGGATACCTATCTATATGAATGAAAATTGTTTTCCTGATTTTCTTTTGAATCATATTGGCCCCATAATGCCACTATAATGCAATAATTTATATTTTGATTTCCTGATCTTTTTAAAAGTTTTAGTAAAACTTCAAACTAGCTAATCCTTATAAAAGTGAAAACTAAAGGCACAAAAGCTTTTCATAGCACCCACAAAATCTGATATACATTTATAAAAATATTATTTTCATAATTTTTAGAGAAGCAAAGTAGTTGTTGAGATCCCTAACTTATTTACAAAACGAAACATACAGTGAAGAGTTGGAATTGCTTTGTCGTTATAACTGCCATTTCTTGCAACACTAGAGTTAGACTGGAATACTTGGCTTTACATATACAAAGTCAGTATGATAGAGAATTTTACAATTTTTTTCGTTTCGTCTTTCTTCAAAATCATACCGGAATCTAAAGTAAGTTTAATGAAAATTTTTCTATTATTTTATGTGTGGAATATTATGTACAGAATTTGTGAGGCTTTCAGGGTTAGAAATTCCACTCGAACATGTGGGTTTAATGTTTTATCAAAACGTAAAGCTAATCAAAGCGCGTCTATAAAAAAAATTGCATTTATCCTAAATGTGGCGGTCGAAAGTTCTTTTAAGGAAGGTGTATGGAAGTTTACAGTTGTGTCTGCAAAACTTGTGTCACGTAGAATCAAATACTTCAACTAAGAGAACATTGAATTGTTACTTAAATTTCTAGAAAAAAGAGTCGCATATACAAGTACAAAACATCAAATCACAAAAAGATAAGAAATTCATTCTTGTACAATTTTGAAATTTTATTTTATAATTTTTTTAACCAATGCACTGAGGAAATTTTAGCACTTATTGCAAAGAAATCGATTTGTATATAAGAAATAAATTCGTACCTGAGAAATCCATTAATACATAAGAAATCGATTGGTACATAAAAAACAGATTTGTATATAAGAAATCGATTCGAATATAAGAAATCGATTCGTACGTAAGAAATCGTTACTCTAATAAAATATTGCGATTTATACAAGTTCAACATAGGCTCTTCAATTTAAAAAAGTAAGTTTTCTCTCCTTTTTTGAATGATCTCTACATCATTGTATAGTTTGACAAAACTGGAGTATTTACGCTTATCTACATTAAACTTTTATTCGCTCTAGATATACGCTATGTAGAACGTTTTTATCCAATAACAACACCGTAACTCAAACCCTTTCTTTCGTTTAAAAATAATGCTAGGGAGTCACGTTTATTCGGAGAATTAATATCTTTAAACACGAACAGAACTTCTCTACTTTATCTTAAAAGATATTTCATAAGGCATATTAAATTCTGAAAACGTTGATGATCCAGATGATGAAATTCCCTATTAAATCGCGTTTAATCCCTAAGAAACGGGCGTGGCGGGAAATGAAACGAATGCGTTTTAACTGTGTTTTCTTTTTACTTTTCATTCTTCATCTTAAGAGTACAAGGATCTTCCTCCATGTTTGCTATGAACCTCGCTCCTCTCCTTTTGTGTGTTTTTATTTCTTTTCATTATTAAACTTCTGGGAGGAGTAAGTGAAATCACTGTAACAACAATAGTAGTGGGGGAACCAGTGAAAAGGGCGAAAGGCTACAAAAAGAAGACTGCACGTATTTCAAGGCGTTCTTACCACATCGATGCTATAGTTCTTTCGCCATTTTCAAGTGTTTTGGGGGATCTGGGTAAAAAAAGAAGTCGGTCACTCTTGCATTTGATTTCGATGTTTTGTCACCTACGAGATATTTCGTGTTTCTGGGGAAAAGCAAACATAGAAACAAGGTGAAAGTTTTCTTTTTTGTTGAATTGAGTTTTATGCGATACTAATGCATCTCAAAAGTGTATGAATAACTGCTTTTTTAATAACTGTTAAAATAAAAATGTTTAATAAAAAATAGTTTATGTGTGAATGAAAATAAAAGAGAATAAGTATGAAATAAGAACCCGAAGTGTACAGAGTTTTATAGAGTTGATAAAGATGTGTATCAAAAGTGTATGAACAACTACACTGCTGGCCACCCAAAGTGCAACACCAAGAAAGACAAGAGATATCACAACAAAATTTATTTTGTAGATAACATGTTGACCAAGTATCAAATGATTAAATTTATAGACTTCTGTGAAGTGTGGTTCCTGCCAAAATCAGTAGCCAGAGTAGCCGCCATTGTTGGAGATCACCGCTGCCACACGCCTCGGCATTGATTCAAAGAGACTTTGGATGTGTTCTTGGGGTACAGCAGACCAAGCAGCTTCCACACGTTGCCAAAGTTGATCTGGTGTGGCAGCTGGGGATGTATTCTGGGTCAATCGTTGAGCAACCATGGACCACATGTTTTCTATCGGTGAAAGATCCGGAGAGCGAGCTGGCCAGGGAAGCAATTCAATCTGGCGATTGACGAAGAACCCTTGGACAATGCGTGCCACGTGTGGTCGCGCATTATCCTGTTGAAATATGGCTGTGGGCAAGCCCTGAAGGTAAGGAAGGACAACTGGCTCCAACACCTCGGAGATGTAGCGCTGGCTGTTTAAAGTACCGGCAATGCGTACTAGAGGAGTGCGAGAGTGATATCCAATACCGCCCCATACCATAATACCCGGTGCAGGACCAGTGTGGCGGTGCATAACGCAGCTGTTCAGCATCCTCTCTCCACGGTGTCTCCAGACTCGAATCCGACCATCGTGGTGTTGCAGACAGAAGCGTGACTCGTCAGTAAAGACAATTTCATTCCATTCTGCCGTCCACATCCTTCTTTCATCGCACCATTGGCGGCGGAAACGTCTGTGGTTCTGCGTCAAGGGTAGACGAAGCAATGGACGTCTTGCGGACAGACCACTCTGCTGTAAACGGCGTCGAATGGTACGCGCAGACACTGGATGATGCGGTACAGACTGAATGTGCTGTGCTATGGTTCGTGATGTGGCTGAGCGATCCGTCACTGCCATACGCACAATATGCCTGTCATCACGTGAAGTGGTGCACTGAGGTGGATGCGATCGAACACGTCGGTCCGTCGTACCCTCCTGCATCCAACGATCACATATCCGCATTACAGTTGTTTGGTTTCGTCCAACACGACTACCGATTTCCCTGAAAGATAATCCACAATCTCGGTAGGCCACTATCCTTCCTCTGTCGAACTCGGATACTTGATCAAAAGATGATCGCTGTTTTCTACGAGGCATAGTTGATAGTTTTTTTGAAAAAACCACAAGAAAAACACAATTGCCGTTCTTGAAATCGTCGAAATCTCCAAGCCTTAAATAGCGCTTTGAAGTGGCGCCACAGGCGCGCGTGATGTGCGTCTGCGCTGAAATTCTAATCATTTGCATATCTCACCTCCGCTAATGCATGTTGTAAATTTCATATTATTTGCATGCTTCCTTCAGGGTGTTGCATTTACGGTGGCCAGCAGTGTATTTAACCTTCGGATTTTGTTTTGCAAATGAGATCTCGGCGCATCTGTGTGGTGCTCGACATTTTCTTTCCTAATTACACCCGCATTAATTATTCATTTAAGAAAAATGTATTGCATTTTTTAACATACTAAAAAATAGCTGCTGAAATGTGTTATTGAAATTTATAAGTAATACGTATTTTAGTAATTCTTTTCATTGTGTAACATTGAAAAACTTGAAAAGTCACCGTGCACCTATCAGAACTAGTGAGACTAACGGTTGGTTAAATCGCCATTTTTTAGAATTAAATGAAATAGTTTGAACATTCTCGTTTCGGACATAGAATTTAAGGCTCTTGGAATTATGTTGTGATTTGGTCCGTTTTCTACTGATAGCAAAATGTCCAACACGTGCAGTTTTCGAAAGGCGAGATGTTAAAATATAAAGTTTGAAAACAGATGTATAAAAGCTAGAAATATCGGAACTTCCTTGCAGGAAGCAACAACAACAGAAAGTTTGATTGTCTGTAACCTCTGGTCATTGCTTATCTTGAAGCTCTTGCTTTTGAAATGGCTTTCAAATCAGCAATGAGTACCACAAATATAGATCTACCACGTCAAGAATAACGGTCCAACTTATTTCGTTACCATAAGTCATTTAATAATTTTGTACTGACAAGCGTCAAACTTCGTATGCTTGGAATCTTCTCCAATTTCAATCTTTGAATCCAGACAATACACTTATACACTTATATACTTATACACTTTACTTACAACACACTCCGTACCACATTGAATGTACAGAAAACATCAGTCATTAATTGTCCTAGATCAAGATTTTCGATTATTGTACCATCTCACAAGTACTAGTGATCATCTGGTGGCTTTGTTTCATATTCAGTCCCTGATCAACACTAGCAAATCTTAATGCAGCAAATATTTAAAACCGATAACTCATTTAGAGTATAACTGTGTGCAACCTGTATGTATTTAAAATATGAAGTTGACTTCATCTCTCTTTGAAGGTACATAAAAATTCATTGAGGTTATATGATTAATTTACATAAAAGTTCAATAAAAATCCTTAAAACATATGCTCTACAAGTTTTAATCCAATTTTTTTATTTTCTAATAAGTATGCTTAACTTTTGCTCAAAATATAACATAATTATGCAGTTTTAGATTGTCAAAAAATATTGACCACTTGACAATCTTTAATTAAAAATTTGTCCAAACATTTAATGTTACAACTTTTCAAAATCCTCTCGTTCAGAAGTAATTCTTACACAGAATGGATGTCACGATGAAAAATGTGCAACATTTGAAAGAAGATTCCAGAACATCGAAGGTGGAAGATTCAGTTTAAACCAATAAATTAAGACAGTTTTCACTGCCCTGATGGCCTTGATTTTATACAACTATCATACCCTGTGGAAATATCTCGTTTTCTGCGACAAGGCGTTAGCAGAAAACATGAAATATGACCATAATCTCCAGTTATCTTATTTTCACGAGAAATTCCTGAAAGAAGCATACACAAACAATACAGTTCATGGGAGGTTGAATGAGGATGATACATGAGTAGAGAGTAAAGATGACTGAGAAAAAGGCTCGACAGTTTGGAAAGCGTAAGCGTATATTGCTAAATGAAAAATCACTTTCTTGCCCATGGGCTAAATTCAAGGTTGGTACCTCTTCATAGCTGAAACACGTGAATCCATGCCATTAATTTGCTACCTTGACATTTGTAGGTTCGGTTTTTAGATTCCACGAGGTACAGTTTTAGTAGAATGAGAGATAACTGTAATTGCTGTCAGTTTTTCATCTTTTTTCTCCTCTATTATTATTTTTAAAAGATTGGAGGACAATCTCATCAAAGGAGTACGTGACACAAGTTTCATTTTGTTTCTTACTGCAATTACTTACTTTCAGTTTTTAAGCTAACCGGCTTGAAATTTTATAGGATTTTTTTATTTTATTGTTGCCTCTGCAATAAATCGCAGTTTGTCCTCCTTAGGTGGGTAACGGGTTTCTTGTGCTCTGTTCAGAATTGTTATTAATTTTAAAGGAGGAGAACCCCCATAGAAACTCGGCTCTTACAAAGTTTATTCTTCAGATTCATCCAAACGAATCGTTAAGTTTAATTTTCTTAATAATTTATTTAAGCAAAATAATCTTTTTTCAAATACACATTTATTTCTCTAAAATGTTTTCTATCTTTAATGTGCTTAATTTTTTGAACGCGTATTTTTCCTATTACTGAATCAACATGAGTAAGAATATCAGAATATCCAAATTTACTAATTATATGACTAGAACTAGAATTTTGACGACTTCTGCATATTTTTTGCCAAGATTGAAATGCTATTCAAGAGAAAAGCAATATATTTCACTAAAACCCCCAACTGATTTAAGTACCTTTGATAGGGCATTTTAGGGCATTTTTCATGAGTTTTTTTACGAAATACAGCATTTTTTCTGTTTTTAAGGCATCTTTGTGTCGTTTTGAGTACTTTTGTATTTTCAAAGGGAAGAGGCATTTTTGATGAATTTTCAAGAAAACTCGTTTTTTAATTCTTATCGGGTGAAAACTTTTCGACAACTTATTTTAAGTGTGCTCCTATGATTTCAGCAGATTAAAAAAATAGGTGGGAAGGCTATAAAATGGTTCGTTCTCTTTCGAAGTATACTTTTGATTTTGTTCTTTGCAATTCTACAGGTTTTACTTTCTGCCATAGCAACAGAGGAAAACAAAACAGAAGATTTTGTAGTTGCAAAGCTATTTTATTTTATTTTACAAAGATTAATAATATATATATGTTGTACATACCTACCTTTCGCATCATATAAAGAATAAAAATCTGAATTCTATTGAAGATATTTAATATAATAGTTGTTTTGGAATAAAAATCAAAACTATTCCCTAAATGTATGCACATGAATACTAATATGCATCTATTTAACTAACAAACATCCTCATGTCTCAGAATTTATTTCTAAACAGAATCACAATCTCTCATTTCAGCAATGTGCTTAGGAAGTCTTCGAAAAGCGGCTAATTAGACAATTACTGTAGGATAATACAATAATTTACCAAATGGAAGGATAATATATTAAATGAAATACTATGTGGGATATGAATTTTGCTTGAAAATAAAAGTGTACATCAGTAAATGTAAAGTACCACTTTCACAGTAAAATTTATTTTACTGTAAAGGTGGTATATTTAGTGTAATGAAACTTTATTCATGGATTTGAATATATCAATTTACTTTCAGACTCAATTTTAAGTCTATATTAGAGGTTCTTAGGTTTGATTACTTGCGAAACTTATTCAGTAGTGGACACGAAAAGTGACTACAAGGCACAAGATAAAAGTAACCCGGAAAATCCATTTCTTCTTAGGCTGCAGTTATCTTTTCGTGAATAACTAATTAAACAAATTCATCAGGGGAAAACAAACATTATGCTTGTGAAACTGAAATATCTTTAGAATTCTATGATCGGTGAGGACTTTTTTCATAGATTTCGTATCCATGAGTTTTCTTGCAGTCAGTTTAAACGATAAACCCTTTGATAACGATTTAAATTGGTGACGAAAACTCAAAACATCATCGTAAAAGTCAGAGAATTCATTACATGTAACTCACTAACTTGCTTATATGAAATTTAGTATTACTACATTTTTCTAGAAAACTTTTTTCTAGAAAGTTTCTTTTCATTGGCCCATGGATGATGTAGATACTCATTCCAATCTGAAGCAGGGTACTCTTTTGTCCTAACTGGACAGATTTTGACCCAAATGCAGATTAGATTTCAAAAATCTTGAAGTCAAAACGATTCCGTTAGATCAGATACCCATTTACGAGCACAGTTTTAGATCGACTGATAAACTGGTGCTCTGGTATTGTTTGTGCTTTTTGCTGCTTTCCCTACGTGATACACAAATGTGGGCCAATTCCACTTAAAAGGTCTCCAGAAAGACATGCCCCAATCTGCTCGTTTAGAAAATAAAATACTAATTCAAAGAATTGGTAATCAAATGGAACGTGACAGTTAAAAATCAAAACTGAAAATCCAGGGCTATTAACATAACATAACCAACAAATAAGCGACACACAATTTATCCATTCTTCTAACTACATCCACGGACATTAAAAACAAAACAAAAAAGAACTTCAATCCCGCTATTCCAACCAGTTTAAAAGAAGACCTCTTTCTAAAGCGTAACATAGAGAGTAAAAAGAAAGCACAAGAAAGAAAGGTCGCGCTATTCCTTTTGTTCCATATCTTGTTTTCCAACAAAAATGGCGCGTTCTCACTTTCGTTTTCCCGCCCTACCTTCCGGCAAGGTTGGCCGCGCGCGCGTCCGCCATTTTTTTCATTTTCACAGTTATTTTTTATTATTTTAAATAATGATCTTTTACACGCCTCGCATCTCGACGGAAGGCTGCCAAAATGGCTACATGAATAAAGCCAGAGCACAAGTGTTCCAAAGTATCTGGTTTTATTCATCGGAACCTTCGTAAAGACAATACTTCATTATACATTTAAATTAAGTCGAAGGCGTATGGCAGTCGCTTCCAAGATCAGCAATTTGCATTTGAAACAAACGGCGTGAATCAAAACAAAAATTCCGCGCATATTCCAGATCTAAATTTATTGCACTTAAAAATCAGATGAATAGTCCATAAAATATGAACTGCAGCACATATTTTAATTTAACGATTCGATTTTTTTTCATCATTCTCATTCAATACGTTTGTAAAAATCTCTTTTATATCCTGTAAAAAGTCATATTAGGTTTTTCAAATAATTCCAAGTTTTTATAAGGTGGGTCCAGGACTTATAAAACAGTTTACGAATATTTTATTTAATATGAGAAATCTAATAGTTAATTTTAACTAATTCTTTTCTTTGAGAAATTTCTATCACAAAATTTCAGAATGAAGAAATTTTTATGAGGGAGCATTTCTTTGTTCTTGGTTTTGATGCTGCAACAAATATTTTCCCTCGAATATACAACATACTTCTCTATTGCACATTTCTTCAAGTAAACAATTCCAATCAAAATTATTACCATGACTGAATAAGAATTTTAATCCTTAATAAACTCTGTAATTTCGAGTCTTCATTTTCTGAAAGTCAACGTTTTAAACATATCGTAATATAAACATCAAATACGTTTAAATAAATATTTGATAGGGGTACACTTCATGCAATAAATTTAATTAAAAAATTTATTTCTATTTGTATGCTGGATTACTTGTATTTTTACTAATTTCCATTTCTGCACTGGAGAATAACCTTTATTAATATTATATACGAAGGTTTTTAAGAAATTGGATATTTTGGAATATTGTTTAAAAGCTAGAGTTGGTTGAATATCCAGAAGTGACTAAACAGATGAAAGCTTTAGTCAAAGAAGTCAAATATTAAAGGCTTGAAAAGATGATTAATACAGGAACTATAAAAAATATCAACAGCTATTTCGGTGGAAACTATTCGAAACGTCTACCATCAACATCATCTTGTTTACTTTGGTCCTGATGATGTTGGACGTGTTACATAATCAAAAAATAGTATTGATTTTTTTATCATCGGTTTTACATCTTATTGGTCGTTTTTTTTTAACTTTTTAAAACTTGGGATAATTTTTCTGCAAAGCTAAATGTAGATGACGCTAATTTTTTTTATGATAGAACATGCTTCTTTTACATATTCCGCATTGGCTAACCGGAAGTAAAATTTTTGTCTTCCAGTGGTTTGTTTGTTTACATTGAAAATTCCTCTTACATATACATTATATAGAGAAACATTGATGAAATGAAAAGAATAATATATGACTTCTTGAAACCAATTTAAGGAACAAATTTGAGATTCCTTTAAAAAAAATTAAATATTTTAAATTCCAATGCACGTATATGAAAAAGACAGTAACCGTTTTCAGATTCTTCAGGTTCTATAAAATTCGACAGGTCAAACACTTTGAACGAATGACAAATAGTGTGAAAAGAGTAATTGTTTGATACACATGTTTTAGTTTTGGTTCTGGTATATAAACATCACTTCATAGACAAACTTAATTATTCTCTATTAATATCTAGACAAAATTAGTTTACTTCCTGCTTTCCCCGTAAATTTTTCAACCACAGAATATCTTCCTTCATGAAAAATTACCATGAAAAATAATCCGATTTGTACCAAATCACAAATTTCAAAAATTGTGAACTGATGCAAAAGCATATGTCCGAAAGTAAAATTGAAATTGTAACAGCTTTGGGATTGATCCCGAACCCAATAGCCAGTTGTGTTGTCTCCAGTGTGACGTCAGTTAAAATATCTACCTACCTATATAACAGTATAATAAAATATTAGTAAGACCTGCCTGAAAGATAGAAATACATAGAAGGGACTGACTCATTCAACAGTGGACACGAAGAGTGAATAAAGGCACATGAGAAAAACAGGCCGGAAAATCCGTTTCGTCTGAGAGTTCGGAGGCCGTTCGTCTTTTTTCACATGAATAACTCATTACACAAATTCACCACTTCCCTCTTCCTCATTATAAGCGTAACGGATTCTCTATTTGTTCTGTGTCTATTTGCTTTTTATAAGTGAGACGTTTGTTTTGACAGTCAAACCGGATTATGTCTTCAAAGTTATGTTTTAATAGTGTTGTGATACTCGTATATAAGATGCTGCTCATGAGGCCGTGAAATACGTTGTCATAGGACAAAGGCTTTTCATCAAATTAGAAAGAAAAATGGGAAAAAGGTTGCGGGAATCGCATATTATCGCAATTGCTTTGCTTCACAACCGATACGTGTACAAAGTTGAATGCAGGTTTTTTCTTTCTACAATATATACTGTCGCAGCAAGTCCATTCTTGAACCTGGCGCCATAAACCTATTTCCTTTAGAGACAGCGGGAGACTCCGCTTCAAATTATTTTTTATGGATCAGTTTGGTATGTAATAATAGGTAATTATATAGCTTTTGCTTTCTAGATTCATAACTTATAAAATATTTTTGTATTGCTTTGTATTAATGCTGCTCATTAATGATCCTCGTTTCTCCACTAGGCTATTAGACCACGTACTCCAATATTTTTCAGCAGTACAATTAAAAATTACGAGTGCAAGGCATTTTTCCAAAAGATCACCAGACATAAGCAGTTCAAGGTCGCACAAATTACAGTCTAGGAAATCAGGAAGTCCTATCCAGAGACAATCCTAGCCAGTAAGCATTCTTAACTTGTCAACCGCTTCCCATCGAGAAGATTCTGGGACAACTGAAATGTAATTTCAAAGTACGCTTCAAGGAAGGATTTCCTTTCGAGACAGCGGGAGACTGCTTCAAGTTATTTCCTATGGATCAGTTTGGTGTATAGTAACAGCTAATTATATATGCGCTTATGCATTCTAGATTCATAACATAAAAGATTTTTATATTGCTTTGCATTAATATTGTTGTTGCTCTTCGTTTCTCCGCTAAGCCGTTAGACTACGTGCTCTACAGTATTCTTCCATTGTACAATTAAAAACTAATAAAGGGCACTAGTCCAAATGTTCACCAGACATAGGCTGTCCTAGTTCACATAAATAACAAATCTGCGTCTGGGGAATTAGCAAGTCCTATTCGGTGAAGATGAGCCCAGAGACAATAGTGACAGTTAAACAGTCTGAACTTGGCAACCACTTCAAGTCGAGGAGAGTGTGGGACAATTGAAATACTATTGCCGAGAACGCTCTAAAGTTTAAATTAAGTTTAGAAACAGTGAAAGATTCCAGTTCAAATTATTTCCTTTACATCAGTTTGATATGTAGTTTTACCGAATGAAAAGTCAGAAGCTTTGGAAATTTCTTCACCGCCATAGCATCATTTTGGGGCTGAAAAGCCTGTTTTTTCATTTCCTACCATTTCACAATGTACATGCACCCACTGTTGATAGAGATATTCTGTGAGTTAGGTTCTTGTATAGTATCCTGACCTCCTGAATACGCTGTCAATTGTGTCGTTAGTTACAAGACAGTGCTTGGAGAACAGAACAGCTTTCCGAAATGAAGAAAGACGTAGAATGAGTTGTGGAGTCAAAAATATGCCTCTATTTCCCCGTCAAAAGTTTAATGGTATGTAAGTATGGCCATTCAAGAAGTTTTAAGTGGTGAAAGTCAACAGTTGAAAATTTTATTTGCTATTCGGTGTAAATTGAAGTCATCTGAACCTCACTGTCTTCACAATTTCTGATAGTTTGAATTTTTTCGCACTTACAATAACTGTTTGTGTAAGGAAATTCTCAAAAACAGGAAGAATCCCATGAAAAGTTAGGCTAATTCACACAAATTTGAAGGACACAATCGTAATTCATGACACCACTGAAGCGAACAATGGTTTTTACACACATTTCGCCTCCTACATTCCTTTAAAGTAGGTCGGTGCATTTTTATGTAAAAAATGAGAAAAACAGTGTGCTTTTTTACTTTATCACCCAGCATATATCAAAGTACAACTTTTTTTTCATTTTTGATTTCCCCTTCTCTTCCTCTTGAACAATTTTTTTATAAAAGGAAAAGGAATTTACTGTGGAATATGAATCCTTTCTTTCTTTCCTTTCTTTATAATAACTAGAAACAAAACATATATCCCAAACTATGTTCGAATAACTTAAAATTCATTGTATTTGCAAACAAAGGTATTGATAAGACAGCTATTGTGTAAATTTGAGTATAGTTGGGAGAAGATAGATTTTTGCTACATCTTTTCGAATATGGACTTTTGTAATACGATATAGCAAAAAAAATTGTCTTATAACCAGCAATCGCAATGGCAATAGCTACTTTACAGTTGAATAAACTAAATTTCTTTTTCGTGTCTACTAAAAATTTGTACTTTTTGAGTTCTAAGAGCGCTTTTTTGAGTGTGCGATTGCAATGTAAGATCTGCATCGTCGTCGCAGCCGCAAGTGACAAAACTAGGCTTGCAAACTCTTAACAGCATATTACGACATTTTTCTTCATATGCGATCTGATTAAAAGTAAAAAAATGAATTCAAGGCTTCAAAAGCAGAGGCTTTTTCATAGAAAAAGAAGCTTGAAAGTTTAAACCTATACCTAGTAATCCATATAAACTGTAATAACGGTTCATGTAATTAAATATTTGTAAATTTCTAAACATTAATAATATGAAATATTTATGGTTTTATTTGAATTAAAGAGTATTATTAAAATAAAATAGTACTTATTGTAAGCATTAAATTAAATTCGTATGGAGATTTTACGTATTAAGTCAAAGTTATTGAACTAAATACTTATTAATTATTAATCTCCAACCAAATTTGATAGTGGGGAGAAAATAAGAGCCTTGTGCTCGTATTGTCTGCTTACAAGTGAAACACTGAGTCAAAAAACAAAGTTCTGAGAAAAGATAAGGGAAAAAATTCTAGGCTATACTCACTGAGTGTGTTTCTCAAGAAAAAATTTAACCTTCATACAAAGAAAAAATGACTTAGCAGACGCACTTCATCAGTCTACAGATCACCACAACCTGGTCTAGAAAAATTAAATTACTCTTATCTCGAAAATTTAACTCAGCGTGTTTCACTTGTAAGCCAATGAAAAATCCACTTTGGCAATAGAAGAACAGGAAAGTGAGAAAAGTAAATTTTTACTCAAACATTATGCTTCCCATTAAAATATTCCAAGAATTTTTCGTACCGACGTCTTCGTGGAACAGCCTTTGATTCATTCTTTTCTAACCCTTTTTGTCATATAACAACAGAATATCAATAAAGATAACATCAATTTAATTTTGAAACTAAGGAAATTACATTAACAATAATCGATTTAATTACTATCAGACTCGCGCATAGCAACCGCGTTAAATTTTCTTAATTGTTAATATCTATTGATGGTAATGTTGTTACTCATATTTCATACCTCGTTTTAATTCATTTAGCCAGCACCTCTGATGTAACATTATCTTCAAGTGTCCATACGAAATAAATAAATCCACTTATAATGAATATAAGCATCGATATGTACATTTCACACATCAAAATGAAATAAAATTCAAAAACAAAACTGCATTTTGCTTACATCTTTCAGGTGTTCTTTACTGGTGCTAATTCTTATTTCCTTAAATTAATTTCAGAGGCCAAGCTAACCACAAATGCGAGACATAATATATTCCTTAAAAGGTTAGTGACTGCACCCCAGATAGTTACACAACACGCAAATATGCTTTTCCTTTCCCACCATCGTAGTAGTCCTATCTCGTGAAGCATGAAAACGCTTGAAGATTTCCAAATACTCACTACTTCCGTTCTTGCAGAACGGATCCAAAAGGGTCAAGGGTCTGAAAAATCACTCATATTTAAGCACATCTACGTAGCAGGAAGGTAAATAAAGCTCTTCACATTTACGTATTCTCGCCTCAAGATCGAGAAAATAGGAATTCAATGGAGAAGCTTATACAGATAAATAATTCTTACGATTTTAGTGCTGAGAGAATGATGAAACACGTGTTAGTATTGCTGCTTTTTATTTAAATTTTCCGGCAACCAGACTGGTATAGACTCGAGTTGTCGCATGTTATGAATAGCAATCTCGGAATACTTCCCTATTACGCAACTTACGTTGGATACGCCCCGCGAAGCAACAAGTGTGTCCTTCGTTTCATTCATACGCTTTTTAAAGTGATAAAAATATGTATAAATGTCATAACACTATTGAAAAAAAGAAATTATTCATTATATTAAGTTCAATTTTATAGTGTGTGATCTTATCTTGAAAGTTGCTTTGAGGATAGAATGAACAATAATTAAAAAGTACTTTCAAGATGCTTCTTTGCTAACTTTATTTACTCACATTCTGAAAGACTGCTTTTTCCAATGAAAACACAGAAGAGCCTTACATATTCTTATTCCATCCAAAACTCTACTTAGAGTTGTGGATCGAACGAGGATATCCATCCACAACTCTAGTTATCTAGTTCCCTTGTTTAACATCTATGCATTATTCAATTCGTTAATAATCATTCCTTTATTTGTGTTTTTGTGCCGTGACCCTGAAGATAATGTCACAAAATTACATTATGTGAAACATTACACAGTATCATCTACCGGAGGCATTTTCTCTCAAGCTAAATATAGATCATTCTGCAGAGATACTTGTTTCCTAGAAGTAATCTGAACGTGTCTTCAGTTGACTGATTTTCAAATACGATTTGATTTAAGCCAATAATAATTTCAAAGAATGAATTCCGAATTCGTATATGATAGTTGATTGATCAACGCCAAATGAATTGAACAAAAAGTAGCCAAAACGTTAATAAAGTACATTTTAAGGTAACCTCAGTATGTATCACTCGAAAGCATTTAAACCCAGAAGTAAAATCTTCCAAGACCGCCTGCTTGTTTGTTTACTCTGAAAATCCCTCTTATATAGAGTTAGCGCGTCTGTCTGTAATCTACAACATTTAACCGAATGGTACCAAACTTAGTACTTACACTTTAGAACACTACTGAAAATATAAAGTACATGTTAATCTACTTTTGATTTCTCCTGATCTGCAGATAAATCGAAAAAGTTCCATATGCATCGATATTATTGCAATTGCGATTGCAAATTCAGATTGTTTTAAATGTATTTCTTTAAATGCTTCGATCAAAAATTAGTTTTACATAATTCAAATTCTTATACAACCTTAGAAGTGTCAACAATTAATTTTACAGATTTCAAGCAATCGTATTTTACCAATTACTTTTAAAATTGTTCAACTTTCGTTTTTGATTTGTATCTCGAATTTTCAGCGTTTGAGACTAGGCTTCTTTTCTTGGGCCTCGAATTTCCCACAGTTAATTTCAGTACATATTTGTTTTACCCAAAATAAGTATACTGAGTTTCAAATTATCTCCAAGAGCATCTGCAATCCTTACCTTTAAATAACAAGTCTCGTTTAAATTAAATTTCTTTGTCTGTTCACTAGAATGTACAATGGGAAGCCATTTTTATAATTTATTAACTGATTATTTCGAGCAAAATTATTCTCTAATTACCTTTATTTGAATAAAACTCATTCTATTAAGAGAGCACTCAAATTTATATTAGATATCTTTTTAGCCACATGATGTTTTACATATTAACTAAATGTGCACATTTTCGTTTGATTGTATAGCATTAAATAGATATTTCACTAATAAAGAAATTCAAATTTCTTAAGTTCTCCAAACTTAAGGTGACACAATACCCTTTGGACAATTGTTTTCAATTTTCCATTTACAACAGTATGTCTTAGTGAACATTATTCGAATACACATGAAATATACATTACGATAAAATCGTTTTTACATAAACGATAATTGCAATACTACTTCTTTAAATATTTCAATATTTTAAAATTTATACTCCTACACATTTTTTTTTTCAAATATTTTCCCTTCATTTTCCTTACAGTGTTTCCCACAATTTTGTGCATGGGTTTGTATGCACTACTGTTATTTATTTTTCTACAAATATTTTTACAACAGACACTATAAAAATAGGAAAAACAGTCATAATTTATTATATTAATTTTTTAAAATTAACTGTTCTTCTAAGTTCTTATTTCCCGTGCACAAAGTTATCAAATCTATACAAATAAGAATGGTTTGTACAGTCGCGGAAAAAACGAATCATCCCCTTTATTTTCCCCAGACGTTTTTCAAACGTTTGGTTGCACCTAAAATCGCAAGAATGAAGAAAATTTAATGTAACTCAAAAACTAACGAGTGGAATGAGCTGAAATTTTTCATGGTCATATTAGAGGTCCTTCTAAATCGAATCACATCAAAATATAGTGAGGTTCCAATTCATAATTTTTCAAACATTAATTTAATAATTACTATTGCATACTAAAAACTATTTTTTAAATAAAATATTAGGTGGTTTTTGTTTGGGTTGTTTATTAGTAACATGGTACAAAATATCAGAGCTATAGAAATATTATTTAGGAAGATATCCATAAAAGTCTAAGAAACTGATTTAACATAGGAGCTCCAATCTTTCTATACTCATAACTTCGAAACGGTAAGACCTAAGACATGAAATTTGATATCTGAAGTTCAATTATGATACAGATTCGAAATTGTGTGTCGAAATAGGAGTTTCCATTGAAAATTATGAGGTTGGTGCTCAATTTAATATGAAGGCGGCCCCTTATGCAAATTTTATGCATTTGAATTTATAGAAGACGTTAGTTCCTGTCAAACGCTATCTTTGAATTTATTTTTCTACTGTTAAAATTATTCGAATGAGGAGGGATGGTTCTTTTTTTTCCGCGACTGTACATTTGAATATTTTCTACTCATTTCAAGTTTTCTATCCTTTTAGACCCTTCTGATGCAAAATCCGTTTCTTGAGCGTTTGGTGTCTGTCTGTCTGTATGTCTGTGTGTGCCCGAACTACGTCCAAACGGTTGAAAATATTGTTATACTGTGAGTTCTTACATTCATTTAATGACTGAACTTAATTGCGTAAGTCTGTTTGTCCGTCCGTCTCCTTGTTCTATGTTTGATTTTTTTGTTTGCATAAGTATCACATAATATTTATTCAGCATATTTTAATTCAATGTTTGTTATATGATACACCACAGTTTAGTTTAGCGCACGCATTATTTAAAATTTCTTTGTTTACGTATTTAAGCTTTCCATGTTAAAACATCTGAGTAATTATACTTAAATCAACCATAATTTGGTAGTTTTGGAGTAGTTGAGAGGTATATTGAGTATTGCAATTACTTGGATTGTTTTACCAGTGCTGCTGAAATATCAATTGTTTTCCAAAACTATTTTTATGGAATTTAAATTATAATAGTTTATTTATTTCTAGCCTTAGTTTTCTTTACGAAATATAATTTTTTTGAATATTTGGGGCAGATGATAAAGAGAATGAAACTATTCAGAACAAGACGCTTTAAAATTGGACTGATAGCTAATATGGCAACTTTGGTATTTTTTTAATCGTTTGCTTTTCTAAATTTGTATCCGTTACATTCCAAACAACATTTTATAGTGAAAAACAGATTCATTCATTACTTTTCGTTCGAAGCTTTTTAAAATCTGTTTTAAGATGTATTTCTGGATTTTGAATTTTATGTGCTTCGTTCAATAACTGTAATGAATGTTTAATTAGTTTTTAAAACATTTTTAACTATTGTATGATAATTTTGGGGAAAGGTTTGGTTTCTAAATGGCATACAAGGCATTTATATGAATACTCTGAACTATTCTATGCATTCTGGATAACACTGGCTCTAGAGATTTTTCTTTCTTACTAAATATTTAAATTCTACAAATATGTAAAATGTTAAATGGAATGAATAGAAATTAGAATTTATTAACGAATTCAGTTACCAATTCAAAACGAGTAACCCCGGGTTATTCTGCTAGTACAATATAAAAATGACCAAAGAAAGTTTCAAATCTTTATATCAATTAAATCTGTGAGTGCAGAAACTACATCCAAAACTTTTGGAAAGTGACTTTGTAGCATAAATGAGCTAGCTGCTCTAGGGTCCGCACATAATGTGCGAATAAATCACATTAGTCTATGACTTCAGTTAGTAAATATAGGTACACACTCACTGACATGAGTCACTGACTTATGTGGTTTCTGCACTCATCTATTCAGTTACAAAAAGAGCCTCAGAATTTTAAATACATTCCAGTCATGAAAAACAGGTAGGTTATAGTCGCACTGAAGCAGCACAACGGGCTATTGGTGACAGTCCGGGATCAATTCATGATGGGAAAGATGCGAGGACAACCCTCATAATATTGAACCATTATGAAAAACAGAAAAATGAGAAAAGTATTTAATAGCTTAAAAGTTAGTCGGTCTCACCTCTTGACATTAGATAGAAAAACTCTAATCACTAACTTGCTAAATAATTTTGCTGTAACTATGAAATTTTTCCCAAATACTCTCTAAGGCTGTACAATTAATATACGACAGTAAAAAATCGATGTTTTTTTGGTCATTTTTAGAGTATTGTGTGCCCTTTAGAGGATTGATTCTTAATAGAGTGGATGTTTTAACATCCTTCGAAACTTTCCTTACTTTCTGTGTGTGTACTATTGGCTAGTTGCTGTGCACTTTTCGCGCCGTCGCCCAAGCAGGCCAAAGATAATTGAGCACGCTTGGATGTGGCAAAATTGAAGTATGATAGATGATGGTGGCATTCCTTGCTTGCCGTAAGAGAAACTGTGGCCTTCAGCTTACAAATATGCATACAAAATTTGTTTTTCACAGCTGCGCTTGAAGTGTGCTCTAATAATAAATACCCGCAGAATCTTAAGGATGTAAGGGCTTTTCATTTATTAATAATATATTACCAGGCTTATTGTTAAAATCTCATGAGTATTGCCCAGAAATCTTTAGAATAATTTAAGATATGTTAGCTTTGCTATAAAAACACTAAATTGCGTTATGTGTGTGCATTTGTTATGTCCACAAAAATAATTGACTACTCTTAATTATCTACTTCCTAGTTTGATTTTATGTATTTAATTTTCCACACTGAAAAACCCTCAGGGCACATCTCTTTAAGGAGTGTACGGACCACATTCCCACGAGGTACTCTGGTTAACTTTTCTTTTCCCATGGGGTTTTTCTCCGCCTTTAGTAAACACTAGTGTCACACTCCCTGAATGCCCTAGCGATCTTTCCGCTTTCATCCTATTATTCTATTCCTCAATCCTACTTTCTTTACCTTTTACGACATTTTTTACTTGAATTTGTCCTTCTTGTGCTTATCAGAGTTTGGTCAAAAATATGGCCCTTGCATCATAAAACTCCAAAACAACCAACTAAACTCACATTAAAAAATTGCTATTTTGATTTCCTTACTAAAAGCAAAGCTAAGGTTTCTTATATTTTTCGTGTGGTTACTTTTCGATTTTTCTACAGCAACTGGTGATTCTGAGCTTCGACATTGTTATATATTTAAGTTCAAACAATAAATTAACGATATGAACTGCATGAACATAATGGTCTTAATATGGATCAATCTCTTAATTGCAACAAAATATGCTTTTCAGCATGACTGAATCAATGAAGATGTTCCATTTCAGTTAAACTTTTAATGGTGATAAACACTAGGATCGATATAGACACTCTTATTCAATACATGTTAGAATATACTTGTTGACAAAAACTTTCTTCCAGTACTTTACGCTGCTTCCTTCTACTGATTGTTTCATAAAAACTTAGTTCCATTTTGATTGTAAACCAACTGGTTCTTTTACTTTTACTGCTTATTTGAAAGAAATTGTTTTACTTTCACTACAACGTCTCTGAATTTATCGTGTTATATGGGTGATAAGGGGGGAGAGTTTAGGTTAGCCTGTCAACGACAAAAGGGTAAGTATGGTTTGAACACAAGGACTAGCAGGATTGAAGTAAATTCCAAATCAACACAAACATCCATGACCAAGCCAGAATTTGAATTGATCTGGGGGTATGAGTTTGTTAAGGTTTGATACCTGCTGCACTGAGAACCAAAGTGCTAACACCAAAAAGAACTCAATCCTTTCTTCTAATAGTCAATAGTGCCGATTTCTTTTGAAGAATACCATTATTCCTAAATCCCTTTTCACCGTTTCATCAGAGAAGTGCTTAACCTACGACCATGCAGAGAATGCAAGAAGTGAATGTTCTCTGCTTAAGTATATGGAGAAAGGAAAACAGTTTGCCCCAGAAATGTATATTCCTATTTTAGTTGAATTTCCGGATGACCAGTCTTACTTTATCCAGCAGTATACTCTAATCACACATCCTGTTTTCACCGGGATTATCCGGTTTTACTCGGACGCTCCCTGGTGTCCCTAAAAGACCCGTTGGTTTTTAGGCCAACACAATATCATTTTGTCCTGATCCAAAAAAAAACATTGAATCTCTGAGGGTCATGAGATTTCCATGTAATGTATTGCTTTTACCCAAAATCACATTTAATGACTAAATAACATCCGTTGGTTACAAGAAACCTGAAAAATATTGCAGTGGTCTGAAGAAGGTTAAAGCCTGTTAAAAGTCATACAGAAAAGACTGCTTGTGGTCCAAACGCATTTATGCATGTGTGCCCCTCAGAAGGTTAAGGCCATACACCTTACGATATATCGATCATTGCTTCCCATATTGCAGAATAATTTGTTTATTGCTAATGCAATGCTCTCAATCGATTAATATAAAGAGCTTCGCGATTTTCGTCTTCAGAAATTTACACCGTAAGTTCCGAATTGCTTCAGGGTTGGAAGAGCAGCGGATTGGCAATCGGTGGGTTGCGAGTTCAAAACTCTATCAAACCAAAGACTGTCTTGTACGTGAAGGCTGGTACGTGTTAAATCGGTAATGTCCTCAAGGTGGCATGGTATGATTTGGAGAGTGGGGTGCCAGCTCAGATGTTGTCGTCGTCATTTGATTTTGGTTCAAAATTAAGAAGTGTTGTCCTTGGATCTTTCCTTTCTGTATTGATCCCAGACCGTTCACCAATATCCGGTTGTGTTGCTCCAGTGCTATGTTAATTCAACTACCTATCTAACGAATTGTTACAGAGCCTTTTAGACCCTAGGTACATGTAGGGCTGATGCTGATGTTAGTTTGAATGAACAATGATATTGCTTTGTCCCCGAATTAAAATATCTGCAGATAAAATGAACGAATCCGATAGCAATTCTCTAATCACTTAGGTGAACTATTTGAAATTGTGGCTGACAACGCATTTTTGAATTCAAGCAGCAATATGTACGAACAGATCATTTCAGGCATTAAAGCATTTGTACACTGAACTTCAACCAAGTTATAAAGTACATTTTCTACCTTTTGGTAATGGTGTAGGTATATGAAGGGTGTTGCGCTAAATTATAAAAGGTGCCCGTTCCATATTTAATTTATTTACAATTCGAAGAATTTCATTGCTAGACGAACCCTAGCTGTCAGAAATCTATATCTGAATTTGTTTTTATATCATAAAGTTGTTTTTACGCGATATCTGGTTCACCAGACTCCATATCAGAAGGTAGTGTGTTCAAATCACGTCCGGGTCATCATTTAGGCAATCATGTAGGAATATCGAGGTTGTGCCAATTAATAAACGATACGCGTTCTATATTTAATTTATTTACAATTTAAAGTATTGTATTGCTAGACGAATGCTAACCGTCAAAATCTGACATATCTATATCTGAATCAAATTCGGAATAAGAACTGCTTGACGATTTTAATAATAAGTGATTTGTACAGAAACATCTTTTTCAGGAATTCGTGCGATGCATTCTAGATGCGATGTTCTGGCTTACGCTATATTCTGGTTCACCACAGACTCGATATCAGAAGGTTGCGTGTTCATATCACGTCCGGGTCATCATTTTGGGAATGATGTAGATATATAAAGATTGCTGTTCTAATTAATATACGATGCGTGTTCTATATCTAACTTATTTACAATTTAAAGAATTAAATTTCTTGACGAAAGCTTGGAGGTCAACATTTGACATTTCTACATCTAAATCTGATTCGGAACAAGAACTGGTCGAAAATTTGGATTCTAAATGTGATATTCTGGTTTTTACGAAACTCTAGTTCACCAAAACTTTGGTTACCAGACGTCCGTACAAGTCCAGAATTCGAGTTAATTGCCTGGATTCCGGATAATTAAAAATTGTCCAGATTTTTCATATAAAACATCAATTCGATCTAAATGTTTTATTCCTTGAATTGGTTTGCTTACAAAAAATATGTTAGTCGTTAGCGGTAGTTCGCTGAATGGTATGCGTCAAGTCAGATTTTTTAAATTTAAGTAACATTTTTTTATTTGTAATATTGTTGTCTTAATTGCAACAATGACTATTTGACCCTTTCAATGTAAAAGTATCCCATCCATGTAAAAGTAAATGTTTGTAACCCATCAGTTGAGTTGTATTTGTCCGGACTTTCCCTGAAATGTCAGGAATTAAAATTGAGTCTGTCAAGAGTTTTCATTTTTAGGTTCGGTAGCCATAATCACAGCCTACTAAACACTTCGACTGTTCGGGGTGTTTTCGATGATGAATAATTTTTGGTCAGAAGAAAAAGCTAGAATATGTGACTGAATCAACAGTAAGAGAGGTGCAAGGTACAATTTAAAAAAGCTAAATTGCTGTAAGATAAGCATATTTCAAAGATTATCTCAGGAAAAAGATATTCCATAGTTCCCATACACCGAGCTTGAAAAATTCGATGATACTACCACTGCATGAAAGTGTCACGATTTGAACAACAAATAATATGGTGAGCCTATCTAGCAGTAAATCTTGTTATGAATAGGCTATTTTTCAAACGTTAAAAACAGTGTTTCACATCTAAGTGGAACGTATAGTATACCAATGAATAGTTAAAGTGAAAAAGAAAGTAGTTATGAATGTCTTTTGTAAATTCCTCACATTACTTTAAGAGTCATAAATTGGTTTTAAAAACTACAGAGTTTTTAGCGTCACGTATCAGCCTTTGTCCACGGTTAACGGAAGATATTCCCTCTTATCGTTTCTTGAGCACGCAGATTCAATCTTAAGTAGTAAAGTATTCACCTATTTGATCAGCGCGTCACATTTTGTCTTTGTGGGGAGGATTGTTAACACATACCTGTGACACATTCCATTTGTATCAAGGGCAATAATATTTTAAAGGGTTTATTGTTTGGACGATGCAGTAGGCTGTTGTTTTCACCTATTGAATATAAACCGGTGTTGTTAAGCGCTGGTAGAAGCTATAAAATGGACTTTTTATGTACTCCAGTTCAAGGATTTTTGAACTTCGTTGTTGAGCTCAACAATACTGTGTGGGGTGAAATCTGATACCACTAAAGAAAGTAAATTGAGCTGACAATTCTTTGTTATCAAATGATAGTTTAAGTAATACCTTCGTAATCTTAACGTATGCTTAAATGATAAACTAACTGAACTTAATAAGATTTCATTGCAAATATTACTATGGTGAGAACAGCAGTGTCTGAAAACGAGCACAACTTTGATTTTGCACCTAGTTCACGACCAATCAAAATTTCAGAAACTTTCTGAAACATTTATTTGTTGTGTAAATATTTTTCTAAGACATTCTATACTCAAGTTTAAGATATCTGAAAATAATTAGGGGAGGGGTGCGTTATTTTCTAATCCAATCAGAAGGCCGTAACACTCTGAGTGAACAAAATATTTGTTTTTTTACTGTTTTCAGACATATCTAATTGCATTTTATCTCTGTGTTCAGCGAAATTATATTAGCTGATTATATTAACTCCAGTGTATATTTTTATTGCTTTTTAACACTTAACCCTCTAGATACGGGAACCGATCCAACCGGCCGAAAGTTTTGAGTCCCATCCTTACGAAAGGCTCTGATTCTTTCAGACCTCAAACTCCTGAAGAATCGCCGAAGCCCATTACAATTTCCATCCCCTATTTTCTGTGCTGCAAAGAGACCCGCTCGTGAATAGCCTTTTCTCCCCGTTGACAAATATGTCAGGGTTATCGGCGGGGAACCTCCCAAATTGTTTATCCTCGAACATCTAGTCTGTGAGAGGTTGAGTAAATGAAAAGAGATACACTTAAAGTCACCGCCGCCCTTTCAGTTTACCCGGGAAGAATCTGTCCCTTCTAGGCATATCCACGACCCGACAATAGAAACCGGCACATTAGGTGATAATGGGACGACATATTCCCTCTCCTCCTGGGGAAAGCATTGCAAAGGCCGTTTCGGCCGGTTTCAGTAAGTTGCCTGTAAAGCCGTTGGGCCGGCTTCCGTAACCAAAACGATATTCTGCCCCGACGTATGCAGAGGGTTAAAGTATTTCGAGAGAACTCGACGTGGTTTTTTCTGAATACGCTCTTGGTCATTCATGACTAGGTGAATAAATTTCATTCGCCTAATCATGACCATTATCCAATCACTTCTCATTGAAACCATCACCTTGCATAGATGGACGCTTGCTTTTGCAACTGAACACTAAATGGCCATTTCGTTTACAAGAAAATTTGACTATTTTCAGACCTTCCCAATTTCTTTAATTACGGGACAAAAATCCATCATTCATTTACATTAATTAACTAATTTCAACATTTAATTTTGTAACATTCAGAAAATTACGAGGGTAGCCCGGGCCTCACGAGCTCTCCTCCTTGAATACGTTCCTGATTCATAGTTCGTCATGGATAGTGATGAATCCTAATACACTCAAAAGAGTGATAGGATTTATGTTTCATTAAAAGGGTGGAACTGCAAATGGATTATAATACCATGGGTTGGTTTTTATGGCTCAATGGCCAAATTTGTCCATGAACACGACAGATAACGTCAAGCAATGGACATAAAAAGGAAAGTTTTACTGACAGAATGACAGAAATGTTGCCTGGGAGGAATGGAACCTGCACTGCCTACATTTCACAGGTTGCTAGCGCAGTGGGCAAAGAGTCACGACGGCCGCATAATAGCATGGGATAGTCTAATGATAAGGAAGGAATTGGCGTAGTGTGGAAGTTTGGAAAATGGGGTGCCAGCTCAGGTGTTGACCTCGTCATTTGATCGTGGTTCAAAATTCCGAGGTGTAGTGCTAGGATCTTTCCCTTCGGGATTGATCCCGTACAGGCGCCAATAACCCATTGTATTGCTACAGTGCGACATAATAACTACCTCTAAAGCAAAGGCAATATTATATTGTGTGGTTAGCTATCGTGTATCGAAAGTTGATCTTAGATTAACAAAACAACTGATGAGAACTGCGAAATTTAATAATTAAATATAATAAACATAACCTCCATTCCTTATTATATTTTAAAAACATACGAGATTTTCTATCTATATCTTCCATATTTCAATAAAACTACGTATTTAGATCTTCTGTATCAAAAACATAATTCTGTCGTATTTTAAAACTTCTAATTTAAACAATTAATTCAGGTCATTTTTCAGAAATAAATATCTAAACTTTGTTATTTACCATCTACTGTTTTCATGAGAAATTTTTAGAACAAAAATTCTACGCATAATTCCTTATGTAACAAAATTCCCCGTATATATCTTTAGAATTTATTCAATGTATAATCCCTTCCTCTCATGTTTCTTCGTCATTTATTGTAAAAGCACTTAAGTTTAAGCAATTTTTTAACTCCGAAAGTGCTAAAAATCGTCAATTACCGAAATTCTTGCCGCAACAGTAGGTTGGAACAGTATTAATGATCTTAGCTTGAGAAATTGATTTGCTGTTATAAATGCTTTGGAATTTAATAATAGATAAAAATGTTTAAAATATCAACACTAAATCTCTGAGAATGATTTTAGTGATACTCCAAGGTCAAAAATGCCTCCCCCATTTCTGTTAAATGTATTTAATATTTTTATGTTAATTCTAGAAAAATTAGGGAAAAGCTTGTGTAGGTAGGCAGGTATTTAAATTAACGTCGCACTGGAGCACAACACAGCGTGCTATTGAAAGCTTGTGTGGATATTCAACACATGTTTATCTATTATTAAAACTGCAAAGCATTTATAGCCAACTAATTACGATTGTATGGTTTAGCATAAAAATAATATTACTTGAATGGACTTTGATTTTCCAGATTTCACTGTTGTCAAATGAAAATTCACAATGTAATCAAGCATAATTTTACTGCTTCAAATTTGTTTATTTCCATTAACGAGCTAATGGTAAAGCTTGTCCGTTGTTAGACGCACTGAAAAATCCAATGAAATAGAGAACGGTTAGATAATAAATTTTGAAATTCCGGTCAGTTTGATGCAGCATTCTTAGTTATTCAAACTAAACTTGTGTAATTGCCATCCCTATCTATAATAGAAATGTCCGTCAATTTTTAAATCTGTTCAAAAAGTCTGTCGCCTCTGTCAGGAAGTTGAATAGGTATGTGTCTGTTTTACACTTCTGGCTTAAAAATCGTCTTTTACAAAGTGAAGATATTTTAATGATAAAAACTTTTTTTTAAATGTTGGAAAAATTAGATCAGTAACGTATGAGAGATTTCACACAATTTTTGTCAGGTCATTAGTAGTGCCATCTATAGGAAACGTAGGGAACTATTATTTCTGCAATGCTATATTATTGCAGATGAAAAGAAGTAAAAGCAATTTATTTCATTTTATAAATTTATAATTTTGATGCAGTATCATGTGTTATTCAAACTAACATTGTTGCCATTCCTATCCATAACAGAAATTTCCATCAACTTTTAAATCAGTTAAAAATATCTACAGTCCCAGTCAGAAAGTTAAATAGGTCTGTCTGTTTAACATTTCTGGAGTAAAAAATATCTTCCTTGAAACTGAACTGAGAAAACTTAAAATTATGTTAAAATATTAATAAATTTTAATGAAAATTTTTTGAAATTTGGATTAGGGAAAAATTAGACAAACGCATGAAAATTTTAATTTTCTGGAGCACAATTTTCTTTATCATGAAAACTATGTTAGTTAGTGATGCCATCTATAGGAAATATATAAAACTATTATTTGTGCAATGTATTATATTACTGTACCTTCCATATGAGGCGTTTATATTCTTACAGGGCATGATTGCCTGGCCAAGCATTTGCATCATTTTGTCATCTATAGTAACCCGAAACGTGTCCTATGAAGGGGGACGGTTGATATGGATTGTGAATACCTTTTGGAATGTTTGCCCCCCCCCCCGTTAATGGTCGTCCATCCACTCTATTGGAGGGCTCTAGAATTTTTGAAGCAATCGGAACCTTGAACTTTTTCAAACTTTCCTTTTGTTTTGTATTCTAACTTCATGTGTTACAAGGTCACACATGGGGGTTAATAAATGAATTTGTCGAAGTACCTTTCTAATAAAGAAATATCACTGCTTATGAAACAAAGTAAGCAATTACACCTCAACAAGCAAAAATGTATTCCTACTTTCCATTTCCAAAATTTTTAAAAAATATTTATTAAATTTTAAAAATTTATAATTTTGATGCAACATCCTTGGTTATTCAAACTAAACTTGTGCAAGTGCCATCTCAATCTGTCATAGAAATGTCCATCAATTTTTAATTTTGTTCAGAAAGTCTTGCCGTCTGTTCAGAAAGTTAAATATTTTTCTTGAAACTGAACTGAGAATATTCTTGATATAGAATTAAGAAATTTTAGTAAAATCTTTTTTAAAATTAAATTAGGGTAAAATTAGATTAGTAACACATGATTATTTCAAATTTTGGGAACATAATTTTCTGTCAGGAAATCTGTGATAGTTTGTGATGCCATCTGTAGGAAGCGGCTGAAATTATTATTTATGCAATGTTTATGCCTGCATACTGTTGATGAAAAGGTGTACATAATTATTTTCTTTACATCTACATTTCGATAAGTGAAAATGTATTCCTACTTTAACTCACCCAAATTTTTAAAAATAAATTGTCATATGTTAAGTTTTCAAAAATTTATATGCACGCTTTTCTAAGTTGTTTTTTTAATCCAATGTTATGTGTTCCTATTAGATTCTTCCATTTATGTCTACATTTATAAGTAATTAAATTAAACTAAAACTTCACAAGTAAGTTATTCTTCTTGAGAGTCTTAAAAACTCCCATAATATTCGAGCCCTTAGTTTAATATCACCCTTAGTTTTAATAATTTAATGAATGCATGATAAAAACTTTAAATCAAGTATCAATATTTCACAGTATTTAAATCACTATTGAATATATAATTTTATTTCTGAGAAAATTGGATAAAAAATTTTAATTTGATTTAATTAACACAACTGTAGAGTACAACTGTAACAGAGCCTGTAACTTACTTAAGTTACAGGCTCTGAGTTCGAATCGAGGTATAACAGTTGAGTTTGTAGTGGTAGGGAATCCACTTACTGCGGTAGGTCCTCATTTTATCAGTCCACGGTTAGCAAACAAATAACCGTAGATCGCGAATCAAATGCAGTACCGAGTTACATGGCAGACCCCAGTACTAGTTTTGATTATGGGCTCTCATTCAATAAAAATTGTAGCAGAATTGCCAAATTACAGCACAAATACTTTTCACTTATCTCTCCCCCTTCGACCTTGGCAGTCATTTTACCATACATAGTACAGGAGATTCCCTACCCTTGGGAGGGATCTTTTATTTTAAAATTTTAATTTTAATTTCTTCTTTCAATTCCATTTTTTAATTGATTTTTATAGAATTTAATGCATCGAAAAATTTTCCTTTGGAACCCAAATATTGAAAGATTTAATTGAAATAACATTGGGTATTTATTGTCACGTGGAATAAATTCTTTTCCAACTTTTAGATGTTTTTAGATTCAATTCAAGATTTGCTCTTATGAAATGAATTAGTAGCTTCAGCTGTGTTGGAAATTCGTTAGATGGCGACACGAGAGGCCTCAATTCTTCTGAATGTGGTTTATGTGGTATTAAAATATAAAATAAAAGCATCCTTACTTTGCACTTTCTCCATTCTAATACTCCTTAGTCCCGGGTGCAGAGCATTCCGTTTTTGACAGAAATATTTCGCTAAATATGTCGGAATTCAATATAACATTTTAGAAATAAACAGTCGATTAATATTTAATTATATTCTTTAGAAAAATATACAGCAGTTAAGAGATCAAATTAAAGGAAATATTCATCAAGACATGCGGTAATCAGAATCAGGATGTCAGTTCCATGTCTCATTTCATTGGCGTGGTGTGAAAGTTTGGAGAGTGAGGTGCCAGCTCATGTGTGAACTCGTCACCTGACCGTGGCTCGAAATAACGTGGTGTTGTCCTCGAATCTTTCCCTTCATGTTTGATCCCGGGCCGTCGCCAATAGCCAGTTGTGTTGCTCTAGAGCGACGTTAATTAAAATACCAAATACCATATCGTTCCAAATATACAGATAAGTTGTAGGCGGTTAAGGTGAGGTTCTTAGCGGTATTGGTATTTGGTGTTTTTAATTAACGCCGCACTGGAGCAACGCAACGGGCTATTGGCGAAAGATCCGAGGGTAACACCGTATTTTGAATCATGGTCAGATGACGAGGTCACATCTGAGCTGAGGATCTTAGCGACAGTTTGGTTACTTTTCTTTCTTATAGCGCAATAGCCAGATCTGGCCGAGCAGTACCCAGCAATGATTTTTCTGTCAAGTAAATGGACATGCACACTCAAGGAAAGTTCTAGTTAATCAGAAGAGAAAAATACATACAGGAAAGAATAGAACCTGTACCTCCCATAGTTCACATGCTGCTAGCACAGTGGGTGAACCTATTGAGCCACAGCATTCTCAAGAACATGAAAATTGGTAACTTCTATGAAAATGCTATCATTTGGGATACAATAATGCGCCCTTTGAAGGTTTTCACATTCAGAATATATCCCGTGGAACACTTACTCTACTTTGGCGGTTTAAAATCATTGTAGCGATTAATCCTGCTTAAGAAAAGTGACGCGGTAGCCCTGTTGGAATAGTAACGGATTACCAACCTGTTGGAATAGTGACGGATTAGCAACGGATTAGCAAGTTCGAATCCAACCAAAGACCGTCTTGCTCAAAGGGAGCTGGTGCACGTTAACCCTCTGGATACGGGGACCGGCCCAACCGGCCGAAAGTTTCGAGGACCCTCGTTACTAAAGGCTCAGATTCTTTCAGCCATCAAACTCCTGAAGAATCGCCGCAGCCCATTACGATTTCCATCCCCTATTTTCTATGCTACAAAGAGACCCGCGCGTGAATAGCCTTATCTCCCCGCTGACAAAGATGTCAGGGTTATCGACGGGGAGCCTCGCAAATTGTTTATCCTCGAGCATCTAGTCTGGAAGACGTTGAGCAAATGAAAAGAGATTCACTTAAAAAGTCACCGCCGCCCTTTCAGTTTACCCGGGAAGAATCTGTCCCTTCTAGGCATACCCACGACCTGACAATAGAAACCGGCACATTAGGTGATAATGGGACGACACATATTCCCTCTCCTCCTGGGGGAAAGCATTGTAAAGGCCGTTTCGGCCGGTTTCAATAAGTTGCCTGTAAAGCCGTTAGGCCGGCTGCCGCAACCAAAGAAGGAAACGATATTCTGCCCCGACGTATGCAGAGGGTTAAATCTGTCGTGGCCTCAAATGTCCTCACGTTGGCGTGGTGGGGAAGTTTGGAGAGAGGGGTGCCAGCTCAGGTGTTGTTCTCGTCATCTGACCGTGGTTCAAAATTACGTGATCCTCGGATCGTTCTTCGGGTTTGATCCCGGATCGTCACCAATAGCCCGTTGTGTTGTACCAGTGCGGACGTTAATTAAAATACCAACCTACCTACCTTCTCAATTTGAAAGTTGCAGAATTCCTTTGTATCATTACCAAAAATCTGTGACGTATTTCCTGATTTTGGTTTCCATGTTCCAGTTTAATAGAATTCTTGCCTTTTAAAAAGATCAAATTTCCATTTCGTCTTGTGGGTCAGAGGTTTGTCCACTGTGCTAGCAACTTGTGAGTTGTATGTGATGCAGGATCGATTCCTGTAATTTACCCTGTATTTCACTGTTCTACGTCCGTAATTTTCCTTGTGTATGTCCATCACTTGAAGGTGTTTGTTTTGTGTGTGGCGTAACTTGGCCAAATTACTTTTCTTTGTGGCGACTTTGAACCATGCAACCAACCTTTGAACCATAAAAACCTCAAAACAACCAACCATTTTGAACTGTCAATTTTCTTTACAAGATGGCATATTTGCGATGAAGGAAGATGGGCACGATTGGACTACGCCCACCTTGATTTTCTGGCAAGAACTAGTATTCATGTCTGATGATAAATGATACTATGATAGGCGTTTTGGGTGAAACTCACTAAACAGGTGGCGGTAGTGTTTTTACGGTGTTACGTGTTTCCTGGGAGTATTCTGAATCTGTGCCACTTGGCTTGTTTTTCGAATGCGGTAGGTATTTTAATTACCGTCACACTGGAGCAACACAACAGGCTATTGGTGAAGGTCTGGGATCAAGCCCAAATTGAAAGATCCGAGGACAACACCACGTAATTTTGAACCACAGTAAGATGACGCGGTCATACCTGAGCTGACACCTCACTCTCCAAACTTCCACACCAGACATTTGAGGCCACGACATATTTAACGTCCACCAGCCCCCGTTATACACGACGGTATTTGGTTGGATTCGAACTCGTAACCCTCCGGTTTTTCGAATACGATTTCAGTAAAACTCTCGCATTCCGTTTGATCCATTTCTCTGAAGATCTCTCATAGTCTAATCTTCTATGTATCTTGGAATTATGTGTTTATTAATTATTTGGAATTACAAATAATAATAATATTATAACTATTATTATTTGGAATTATGAATTGGAATCTCTTATGTTTATAATTATTATTATTCACTATTGGAGTGTGGAAGTAAGATTTAATCTCAGTTTCATTGTTTGGAATGAGTCAGAATAACATTTATGTGCATTTTCAAAAGGAATTTTTATTTAAAATTAATTATTAAGCTGTAAATATATTCGGAAAAATTGCTTGTTGCTTATATAGTGACAGATACTGCGAGTATAAGGCGATTTCATCGCCCCAAACCACTGTGGTCAAAAGAATCGATCCCAAGGAGCGAATGTGCACGGTTATGTGAAAATTAAATGCACGTAGGATACCATACAGTTGGTTGGATTGTATGGCGCAAAATATTTGTCAAATCTGCACTATGTACAAGACAGACAACGTCAACTAGATGGTCATGCGCGCACAAGGAAAGTTTTAGTGACACAAGAGAGAAATATACTCAGGAAGGAATCAAACATGCACATCAAACCGCAATGGGCAAACCTACAGAGCCGAGACTATTATACGAGGCGAGATCTACAGAAAGTGTGCGAGTAGTATTGATATGTGAATACTTGAATATCATGAAAGTTAGAAGACTTGGTATTATAGAACTACGTACTTCCTATGATATGTACGGGATCGCCATGGCTCAGTGGGTACAACCTGTGACTTGTTGACGGTGGAGGTTGGATTCCGCCTTGGGTGTATTTCTCTCTTCTGGGTCAGTAAAGCTTTATGTGCGTGATGTCCATTTGTTTTATATTGTCTGTCTTGTGTTTGGCACAATTTGTCCAAATATGGTGCTTGAGCCATACGACCCCCGAACCCAAGGCTAGTAAAGGAAACAGGTTGGTCCAAGCCGTTGTCCCTTTCTCCGTGAAAAGAGGGGTGACCTTATGACGTCACGTGGAGGAAAGTTTTTTTCCAGCGAGCAAGTGTCTCGTCATTGCCGCTCAGTGGAAAGAATTGCTATTAGAGTACTGGAAGTTCCCTTACTGTTTTTCAGTCTTAAGAACCTCTCATAGTTTCGCATCTATTTGAAATGTAGATCTACATTCACTGCCAAAGATATTCAATGAGATTAAGGTCGGGCGAGTACGCTGGGGCCAATCCATACGCGTAATCCCCTCACTCTCCAGGTAGTCGTCGACGGTGTTGGCTCGATGGGAACGCGTATTATTATCCATTAAAACGAAGGCAGGACCAACTGCTGCAGCGTACAATCTCACAGTGGCTTCTAGGACTTCATCCCGATACCGGACAGCCGTCACAGAACCCCGTGTATAGATATGCAGGTCGGTGCGATATCCCAACGAAATCCCTGCCCACACAATGATGCTTCCACCTCGGAATGCGTGATGCTCGATGATGTTCTGGGGCCGATTGCGTGTGCCTTGTTCTGTCTAGACCTTACACGCTTGTCATTTTGCTCCAAAGCAAATGTCGACTCATCCGTGAACATAACGTTGGCCCAATCAGACACAGTCCAATTCACATGCTGCCGACACCACTTTAATTGTACCCCTTTGATTGGACGGATAGAAGAACACAAACTCGTGGTACCATTCATGTGTAGCCTTCGGTGAACAGTAGTAGCGAACGATATAGTCTTACCAATGGAGGCTGCAACCATAGATGTCACACGTGTAGAAGTCTCTCTTCGATTCCGCTTGGCTAAAACAGCAATACATCGATCTTACGTGGGGGTCGTAACCCTTGGGCGACCGGTCACAGGTCTTCGGAATCTTCGGAATGATGAACGCCGAAGAAAAGAGCAACATCTGTGATTGATTGTCCTGCTTCAAGGCGTCCCATAGAACGCCAGGACTCACTATCTGCCATTTGTCTTCTGGAAACCATAGAAACACGTCTGTCTTAAAAATTAATCGTACGAAAGTTCTAAACACTTTTTATCAGCACTTACATGAAACTCCTCTAACCCTTCACAATGCTGGCTTCTTATACGACTGCCTTTTTTGCTTATTTCTCGACACGAAACCGTGATTGGCTGTTACAGAATATATTTGCATACTTCCATCTACCTCTGCAGCGAAATGCAGCCTCTCAAATTCAGATTGGCTTCCGGAAATTGACATTGTCCTCTCCGTGCTTAACTTTTGGCAGTGAGTATATATAACAGGTCTTCAGAGTCAAATATGTTTCGAGGTAAATAGACCTTTTCGACTCCCTTTCTGTTTATCTTTGTTTTAACAGCCGTTGATAGTTCTACATCTATTTCAAAGGTAAACAGGATAGTTCTACATCTATTTGAGCTCTATATAACAAGGTCTCCTGAAGATGTCGAGCTGTGCAGTTGCAACTTGCAAAAATTGCAGGAAGAAAACACCGGATGTCTGTTTCATAGATTTCCTACCGATGAGTATTACAAAAATGTATGGATCGTAAAGTGCAAAAGAAAAGATACTTTCAAGCCTCAGTACTCGAAAATTTGTTCTGTTCATTTTACGGAAAACGACTATGAACGTGATCAGAGGAATGAACTTTTGAGATTTCATAGCAGGAAAGTATTGAGTAAAACTGCCATACCTTCTAAAAATCTTCCGTTTGAAGATGATTTCAAACAGCTTCATTATACAGATTATTAAACCGAAATATTCGCAAACGAACCCTAGAAAATATCCTTCAACTATCTACGAAAAAACTGAAAACATTAAATAATCAAGAAATTCCGCATGAGAAACTCCAAGAAAGATTTAAAACAAGTTGTAAGCCAGAAAAGAATCAAAGAACTGCAAGTTGAGAATCAAAAACCAAGGGACTGTATCTTACAATTGGAAAAGAAACTGGAAAAATCAAACACTCAAATCTGCATAGAAAAGATTATGTTTATTAAAAATAAATAATCTTAAGAGAAATTTAGAACGAAATTTTAAAAACAGAAGTAAAAAGAATAGTAGGAAAGTTTTTCAGATTCGCAACTTCAAGTTTCGATGGACGGCAAGCGCATTAAAAAATGAAACGAGGAAGATGTTACCAATGCCATTGGCTTTGAGAGCAATGTCTCATAAAACATATATCTATCTTCGAAATCATTTGGAAATGCCACTACCATCCACTACAACTTTGAAAAGATGGTGTAATAGATTAGACTTTTCTGAAGGAGTTTTAGCCCCAATTCTAAGCTTCATGAACACTAAAGGCTGCAACATGACCGAAGCTGAAAAATTTACAATTATTTGTTTCGATGAAATGAATATTGATTCTCGTGTTTGCTACGATTCAGCAAAAGATAAAATATTAGCAAAAGATAAAATATCCTTACAGCAATGCTCAAGTTGTCATGGCAAAAGGTCTCATTAAGTATTGGATGTAGCCAATTTGTTATAACTTTGACCAGCAAATGACGAAACTATTATTGTTTAAATTAATAGGGAAACTAGAAGAAATTGGATTGAAGGTGTTAAGTATCGTGTCAGATTTAAGTGGGAAAAACATCCGCATTTGGAAGGAATTATCAATGACACCAACAAACAGTTCATTTTCAAATCCAATGGATAAAACAAGAAACATCTGGGTTTTTGCCGATTTCCCTCATCTTTTAAAGTTATTAAAAAACCATATATTAGCGGAATAAAACTACCCTCTGATAAAATTATTCAAAAATCCGTATTTGTAAAGTTACTGGAAGCCGATTCGGGCGAATTGAAAGTATGCCCAAAATTATCTTGGGGCATATTCAAGTTAGAAACAATGAAAGGCAAAATGTGAGAATGGCCGCACAACTTTTGTCGGATTATGTTGCAAAGGCATTAGATTATTATTTTCCGAGTGAGAAAGAAACAACGAATTTCATATCTACCATTGATGGTTGTTTTGATGTTTTCAATTCCAGGACTCCGATAAGTGACAAAAATTTACGGTACGGGTTTGGGCTCAAACCAGAGTTCCAAATGGATGTTTTGCACAAAGCAAAATAATATATTGAAGAGATGAGGAGTTGTTGGTAAATCAAACATGATATCTTTCTAAAAAGGATGGTTAGTCTCCATTTCATCTTTAATTGGACTTCCGAAGTTTATTCAACAGGCTGGACTGAAATACATTTTAACCTGTAGAGTAAACCAAGATTCTTTAGAAAATCTTTTCAGCCAAATAAGAGGCTTAGGAAAATTTTACGACCATCCTCTACCCATCGACTTCAAATACAGACTGCGACAAATTTTTTGTGCAATAAACTACCACTACCTTCATCTAGTGCCATAACTAACAATACAAGTGATGATGACCAGTTTTTAAGCGTCCAGTTAGTTTAACTCTTTTGTTAAAGTTGATGAATTAACCGAGATTGAAGAAAAAGAAAGGGACACATCATTTGAAGTCGATACAGTGCAGTCATTGAATTCAATAATTGAAAATAATGTTCGAACTCAATCATCAGAAAATACTGGAGCTTCAACAGTTGAATCATCTTTTAACATAAGAGAAAACTGCTCAAATGAAGCATTAAGATTTATTGCTGGCTACATTGCTTTTAAAGTGAATGATAAAAGTCTGGGAAATAATACTGTACATATTCAGAAGGGAAATAATCAAATGTTGATTGGGGCTTTATTTCGGGGTGGTTTAGTTTTACCAACTGAGTGTTGGTTTGAGACAGTGAAAGAACTTAAGAAGTGTTTCATGCAATTTTATGGACCTGTGCAATTAAATAAATGTGAAGGTGTAATAAATCAATTCACACAAATATTACAGGAAAAATTTCCCACGCAAAATGCTTCATCTCTCAAACATTTTTCAAGAACAAGAACTTTTTCCGAATTAAATATATGAACTGTGCCGCTATAAAACAAAGTGAGAAAAAGTGCAAAAATTTAAGGAATCTCAAAAACCAACATGAAAGGCTAATTGTCGCCTTGTTGGAAGATGTTTCATCTCATGGGGTAAGTTGTTTCTAAAACTTACTTATTTTCTTTTTAATTTATGACTAACGCATTTACGATTCAATCCTGAATAAAACCACTTCGCCGACAACACAAGAAACCCAATATTAATCAGCATCGTTTAAGACTTTACAACGAAAGCAAATAACAAAAGAATCTGCTTGACGTTCATGGGTTTTACAGGGAGGAACCGTATCTGTTTACCAGCCGATTCCTCCGAGTGACGTCACGTTTCCTTCATTCAAAAACCACTCTGATGGACCCTATCTTTCCCTTTAAGTAGCCTTGCCCCAAACCAACCAACCTAGCTATGACTGGTATAAAAAATCGAAACTGGTGTACGGGATCAGTCTGATGCAATGCACCCAAAGGTAGAAAAAGCAAAATATGAAATATGCAACACTGTAATATGTGCAATCGGCCAGTCATATTGAGCTCTTTCTCGCTCAATACCTTCCTCAGTCTTCAAATTAATACAAGCTGCTCGTTTTCTCTGCGATCTTTCGCAACCTGGACGAAAGTTAGAAGACTTAGTGCTTGGTGATTACATTATAGATTTACGTACTTCCTATGATAGGAACTGGATCGCCGTGGCTCAGTGTTGCACTCAAAAGTGGGAAAACTCAGTAAAATATAAAATATGCAGCACTGTAATATGTGCAATCGGCCAGTCATGTTGAGCTCTTTTTTCTCAACACCCTTCCCCATTCTTCATATTAACTTCATGAGAGCTGTCGTCCAAGTTGCGAAAGAGAGAAAACGTAGGAAAAACGAACAACTTGTATTGTGCACATATGAGTTGTATACATGAAAACCTCTCGCTTTGGTCTTTGTCTACGAATAGGCAACACTTCCCTTTTATTCAAATCCGATGGCCATCTGACCCTTTTCTTGTCCTACTCCCACACGTTCGGGACTTACCTGGATTCACGGTACTTCCACCTCCGACCAGTTCGATGACCCTTGGAATGATGATGATGACACACATATTCATCCTCTTTTCCTCACACCGGCTTAACTTTCCCTTTCAACGATTCGCCTTCACTTTTTCCTGGAGGTATTGCTGTAAGGAATTGGGCAATACCTCACTCATTTCCTAAGTGCTCCTACGTACGAAGTGAATAGAAAGTGCTCTTAGCTTCTCTCGTGGGTCTTGAAGGCATACAATATGTGGGTAAGTTGGCATGTCAGTTATCAATTATTTCTTGAAGTGATAAGAGCATTTTTTATTTGGGTTACTCTGTATGTTTGTTCAGTAGACTAACAGACACGAGCATGGAATCCGCGTTCAATTTTCGTACTTTCTTAAACATAGGAGATGGTAGTGTCATTATCACATTACTCACATTTATACCAAATTTAAATATAAGCATCGATATGCACATTTCAGGCCTATAAATAAAAATTAAATTTATCAAAAGTATAAAACAGCATTTCATGTTTTACAATGTTAATTCTTATTTCCGATAAAATGTATGGCTTAAATGCCACCTCAGTCATGTTACTCCAATTAGCTTCTGAACATCCACTTCAGGATCTCTATAGAAATCGTGAATCAGTATTGGATTTCATGAACGTGTTTCAACTCGTAGACTTAATCTAGCTGTTTGACCTTAAGGAATAAGTAACAATATCCAGTTCATTACATCCACTCACTTCAAAGATGGTTCGATTGATCAAACTGCTGAAAAATTTCATTAGTGACGATGTCTTTATTGATATTGTGCAGATTTATATTCAAATCAAGCAATTTAAACTAAGCAGAGAAATTGGTGCATGGATCCCCTAGTGGTTAATTTTATATTATTTATATCTGATGGCAGTGTCATCAGTCATAATCTTCTGTTGCCATTCTTCAATATACAATTAATTCCAATTTTTGTGCTACGCCCGTTAGTGAAATACATACAAATATTGTTTGTTTTGGAACGGTAACCGTAAGTTAAATCCAATCCATATGAAATTATGGTTTTATATAGATTATATAGGTATATTTTTTTCTTGGTTTTTTATAGGGAAAAACAAAAACATTATTTTACAAGAGCTTTATATGAGTTGTCATTTTAAAAATAACATTCGGATTTTCGCTTCATAAATGTAATCTACTAACCTTTATTCTTTTGTTGAATCTAGCCAAGATATTATGAAACATGAAAAAATATATAAATCAATTACATCTTGCAAACTGTTAGGCTGTATTAAATATTTTTTAGTGCAGAATGAAATAGGGTAGGATAACTTTCCTGTTTTCATTATGAATTTCATAAAGCTAAATTAATTACAAATTAAATTATTATTTAATTACATCAAGATTTTTAATCATGCTGAAAGAACTTAATTTACATTCAATTCATGCCGTTATTGGCCTCGTTGGAAGAGCTTAAATAATATGTTTCATAGGACATTAAAGCTATCGTTACTTTAAAGTAAGTTATCAAGCTTTAGTTAGTTTTCAATCGTTACATCTAAGATTGTACCCAGAAATGATAAGTTGTTACTCTTGAAAAGTTCTGTGACTATTGTAAAAAGGAAGCACTAACATAAAATTCTCAATAGCTATAAAATGTAGTATTTCTGTTCCTCTCTATTAACTGAAAAGGTAAGTTGTTTTTTATAAACAGTATATAAAGGAAATTAATTTTTTGAAAATGTTTAAACTCTTATAGTGTAACAACGTTTACCTCCTGTGAACAGATTTCATTATAATGTTAAGGTACTATTTTTAACCAGCTGTTTTCAATTTTCAGTGCCAGAATTTCTTTATATACACAATTTTTAATCTCTAAAATTAATAATATTAGTCTACTGAGATCTTCAAAAATATATTTATTTTATTGGTGGTTAGATTGACTACTGGGTAATCGTGGATTGTATTCAAAGTACAGTAAGTTTTGATGACAAAAATTTAACGGTGATTTTCATGAGTCATTGTTAAACAAATTTCAAAAATATCTATAAAAATCAAAATATCTTCAATCCTTCAATTTTTTAATTTTTAGGTGCAATTTATTTCACTTTACACCGAAACAGGTGAAAACAAACAGTACGTGAAAACACGAGTAACTGAATTAATTTAAATTAAATATATAACTTTCTTTAAGCTTCTTTTTTTCATTTGAACATCCTCGTTAAATAAAAGCTCGAAATGATTTTTAATTAATGTGACCAACTATAATTAATAACTTAAATTGGAATTAGTAGTTAATAGTAGTAAGTAATTATACGTAGATTCATTAAATGAAACGAAATTATGGGGAAAAACATGAAAACATGGAAAATAGATAATTTTTGTTGGAATACGTAAGTGCTTATTATAAAGAATATTAACTGCAGATAAAGAAATTAGTCATTTATTTATTAACTTTTCAATGAGAAATTAAAATATGCAAAGAAATTTGAAGGACTATTCTATAACTATTTAAGACAAATACATCATTTTTTATCTAGAAAAATTTAACGAATTGCTCTTTCGTGAAAATTATTTATTATATTTGGACAAGAAGTCCTTTGTATTTGAAGTTAAAAACTATTTATAGATTTAAATAATCTGTGAATATATACACACTTTGTCTCTCAAGTTTATGTATCTAGCTTTTGCGCAGATCAAAACTTCAATTTTTGATAAGAATTATTGGCAGCAATTGAACATAGAATTGAAGTACGTATAAGTACGAATCATTATAAGTTTATAACTATAAATACCAATTTAGTTAAGCGGATATTAAAATTATTTCTCTGGTATAATATTATGAGTTTTGTGGATGTTGAAATATTACATAAAACTTATATTAGTTTAATCAGTGGCGTAGTAGGGAACGGGCCAAGGGCATTTTTTATAGAAGAGCCCCAAAACAGAAAAATACAGTTACTAAATAAGTATATTTTTATAAAATTCAAAATTTAAAAACAATAATTTTCTTACAGGAAAGCACACACAAATAAGAAGACGCCAAATTCCTTTTCATTCTGTCTTTCTCTCCTATGGCAAGGGTCAACGTGGCTCAGTGGGTTTGCCCACTTAATTACCAACCTGCAAGATGCAATCCGCGCAGATTCTATTCTTGTTAATTTAACCTGGGTGTATTTCTTTCTTCTTTATGAGTAAAATTTCCCTTGTGGTGTGTGCATGTCCATGTATGTCCATCTTGGCCAAATATAGCCCTTGAGTCATAAAACACAACGAACTAAATTCTCCTGTAGTAATTTTTCTCTACAAGGAAGGGGACTATTGTTGGCCTTTAATAAGGGTTTTAATTACATTGTTAGCATACTTAACCCTCCTGTTGGTTGTCTCGACGTAGTATTTGGGGTAAAATTAATCAAATCTTGATTTACGAGATATCTCGTCGAAACCACTTAGAGGGTTAAAAGTATTCAGGGCAATTGGCATCAAAGTTACCTGCACCGAAAGCCTCAATATGACATGATCTGCCACCGAGTATATTTCAAAGTGAATTTGCATTCAAATAATAACTATTTATAATGACCTCAATATATGATTCTCCATTTCAGAAAATTATTCCTCTGTTGATTGCTGTGATTCTTCTCTCACACACAACGTATGCGCATGTGTTTTACCACAACATAATGTCAGAAGATGACGTCACATACGGCCTGCCTTCCCTACGAGTCAAAAGAGACACGTGGGGGTCTCAGGGACGATTGGGACCTCTGTACACACACGTCAAAACTGACTCGGGAGGTTCCTTTAAGTGGGGTACCAAACACATGGTAGGAAAAATGTTTGCTGGCGACAAGGACTTCAATGAAGAGCATGACTTCCAATAAGTACTGTTCACGGACAATCCAGTCTCAGCCATTTGATTACTTTCGATAGATTTTAATTTTTTCATTTTAAAGAAAATAATAGAACCCTTATATGAAAGTCGACGTTTTTTTCTATGTACAGAATAAAGATTTAGTATTCATATTTGCTGTTTGAGTTAATGTATTGCTATTTCCATGAAATGATTATCTCTATTTTGCATCGAATGTATATTTCTTTCTTTGAATAATATTAATGTGATGTATAGGACAAATATTTTTGACTCACAAACTGTTAGAAATGCCCAATAAAAAGTGTTTGATATCATATTTGCTGTTTGAGTTAATGTATTGCTATTTCCATGAAATGATTATCTCTATTTTGCATCGAATGTATATTTCTTTCTTTGAATAATATTAATGTGATGTATAGGACAAATATTTTTGACTCACAAACTGTTAGAAAATGCCCAATAAAAAGTTTTGATATCCCATATAAATGATCATATATAAAATGTGATGTATAGGACAAATATTTTTGACTCACAAACTGTTAGAAAATGCCCAATAAAAAGTGTTTGATATCCCATAGATTAAAAAACAGTTCTATAAAACAAAAATTACCTAAATTTCATTTTTTTCCTTCATTTCATTGCAAAATACTTTCTAAACAGGTGATAGAAACAAAACAAACATAATTTAAAGATTATAATTCAATCCGTTGAATTTTGTTAAGTCAACTGAAATTCTGTATTTTACTAAAACAACACTCGACTGATAATACGAGAAGAATACTATATTAAAAGAACTTTTTGTCTTAAGATAGAATAAAATACTTTTCTTTGTTATCAAAACTCTCCTTATACTCGTATTTTGCTGACTATTTGCTTTGTTAAATGCAATGTGACAGTAAAAACACACACATAATGAGCATTTATTATCAGATTTTGGTAGCTTCACTGAATGGGTCACAATTCCACCCTAATTCATGAATCGTTTCCAGGTAATTCATATTTTGAAAAATTATTGTAAAATGACAAAGCAAAAAGTCCCTTGTGCAAAATTGCACTTTTATTGAAATGCGGGACGGTTTAGGAGAAGCAAAAATTGCATCAATATTCATTTAGGAAAAAAATTGTATAAATTTCTTAACAAAATATGTATTGAAACTCTTATTCTGCTGAAAGTTAAGTTGCAGAATAATTGAAATAAGTTCATCCGATAACATAAAAATAAATTCCAGCAACTGCGTTTATAACAAATTTAATGCAATTCAAACAACAGTATACTTGTTGAAAGGGACTGATACTAAGTCACTGTATTGAAATCAAGTCATAATAAAGAAAATTGTGTTACATCTAGACAGTTTCTTAGAGCTCTGAAGTCAGCTATTTGAAAAGGACACGTGGTTATTGACCGATTTCGAAATCATTCAATTCGATAAATGATTCCCAAGGAACTGAAGGGTATAATCTGTAAAATAAGAAAATGGTAAGAGATGCAGTATATATACGAGAGTTACATTTGAAGTGTGGGAAAAGTTCAGACATTTAAATGGATTTATTGAAAATTTTTAAGATGGGAAGAATGTGGATGATTTTGGCAATATTTATGTATTGCAATGAAAAAAATTAACATTGCAGATAACAAAACTTGAAATTTTGACATGAATAAAAACAACATGCTTAGAATGAATATAATAGGAAATGACATCGTAATTGAGTTAGTAACAATTGATATTATTACGACAATAAATTGATGTAATTACAACAATAAATTGAGATAAACAGTAAATATTTTTGCTATCCTACAAGGTCCTCAAGCGCAAAAAATATATGTATACTTTGAGTAGTATAATTTTTCATAGTGAAAAAAATAGGGATTTTGATTTGTGACACTTCCTTACCAACTCGTTAATTCATAATTTAATGAGAGGACATAAAGTTATGAATGATAACTTTAAGTCCTTATTATGAATAACTTTATGATATAATTTCAAATTAATTTTCTCATTAATTTAATTTAATATCACTGCCAGTTTTACACTTATTAATTTGTAACATGAACATATTTGACAAAACAGTACAGTCTCAGTATATTATTTTGCTTTGAAATCGGGAAATGAACTAAACGATGATATATCTGTTTTGGATTGTAATTCTGGTTGGAAATTAGCGAAGTAGATTAAAGATACTGTCGCCATCTAGCAGTGAATTTTATAAACACATATTGTAAATTTTTATTGTTTTCGCCGATGTGCGATATGAGTTACATGGTAATGCATAATAAAAAAATACCAACATAAAAATGACAATAATAAATATGATATAAATAAAAACTCATATTTTACATCATATTTATTATTGTCATTTTTCGCCTATTTCAAAACCGGATTTCTAGGAGAAATGTATAAAACTTTAATATCATTAAAATATTGTGGAAACAGTTTTTAAATAGTTTAAGAGCAGTACATTTTAAAGAAAACAAATTAAAAAAAAGCTTTGACAGAAAAGTGAGTCAAAACAGTGCCAACTTATTGCGAAAAATTAGTTGAATATTATGGAAAAACCTGTACCAATGAGAGAGAAAGAATTAACTTTTCAAAAATGCAAATAACTAAATGCTGGAAATGAAGTTTGTTTCATTTCTTTTTACTTATTGTGAACTTCATGGCGTTCAGTTTTCATTTATGTAACAATACTGTTTTTATTTTTATTTCTCATAAATACAGCTTTTTATGAAAGGGAATTAAAATGTACACTAAATTACCATTAACTTAGTAAAACTGTTTTGAATTGAAATATTTATATCAAACTTACCAATTGAATTGACCGATCTGAAGTGGTTGTCCTGTTTTCTTTTCAACTCATTGTACATTCTTTGGCAACTAAATAACCCTAGTACTATTTATTGCTGTGCTTTTAAAAGTCCTGTTAAATGTGATACTCCAAACTGAATAGTATGCATAAATACTCAATAACATCACGAATACTTTTTTAAAAAATAGCCCATCCTCAAATAAACGCAATTTCTTTAATGTTTTCATCGTATCTAGATAAGCTGCAACGACATTTTTAAGGCAGTGCTTTAACGTACTTTTTAAGGCAAACTCGGAAGTTTCCTAGGATCCCACGATTATCAATTAAAAACAATTATTAATAATCGTGGGATCCTAGGATAATATATTAATTAAAAAAATTCCCTACAAAGAGATTTCTTAAACATTTGCATTGATTGTTAATAAAAATTAATTAATGATGTGTATTATACAACAATCATCATATGGATTAAAATGTTTTTTAAGCTAACAATGTTTATTTTTTGTTTATGAATCCTCGATTCATAACATATGCTGGTTTCTTATGTTTTAGCATCAACTTATGAAAATTACTAATAATTCTGATTTCATTTTATTGACCACTCACACTTCTATCCATGTGAACGAATGAGCAGAGCCCCTGACCATTGTTTTGTTCAAAGAGCAAACAAGTGTCTGATGAAAATATATAAAAAACCCAATAAACTTAAATAAGCTATGTATGTTAGAGTATTTAAGTTTGCTTTTTTTCACAAAGTTTCCGCTAAATAGCTCAGAGTAGTTTTATTCTAAGCTATAAATGCAAAAGTACGCCATAATTTCATGTGATATTAACTTCATATGAATCTGCGACAATGCATTTCGATCATTAGTTCTTAAGTAGTAGTTAGTAAATTGGGCATATAATGTAGAAACATTAAGTTGTTTTATCAGAGGGATTTAAATTATTTGTGTTTTTAATATTAATATTACAGATATATAAATTTGTACATTTAATACAAAAATTATATCGATACATCATGGTGTTTTAATTCTTGAAATTTGTTTTTTAAATCAGTACATATTTAGTATGATATGTATTGCTATCATTGAATATCAGAGTATTACTTTATTGCATAAAAATTAATTATTTTAGAAACATAAATTGTGAACTAAATTATAGAATTTTCAATTTTTATAAGGTTTAAGTTATGTTTTTAGTTTATTGGAATGAATATTACCATTTAATCAAAACGAAATAGTATTATCTTTGTGTTTGTAAACAATATTTCATGCACAAAGTAAAAGTATACACATTTTAAGAAAAAGTTTATTATTGTCTTCATCACAACACTTTATGAGGAGTAAGTTTAATAAATAATCATAAAAATGCCGATCAAAAAACAATCACATTTGTAATATCAAAGTTCTATACGTTCTATGGATGTATACAAGGCTTCTGAACATACATTCTATCTGTTAATATCGACATACTCAAATTCATTGAATCATTTAAGCAGAACATTTTAATTTTTTGAGCAGAAGATTCACTCTGGAAACTGAATACTTGTCACATTGCAATTAAATTGTACTCGTTACATAAACTTAGTAGTTTATTTTAGCTGTCACCCTAGTGCCAGCACAACGGGGTGTTGAAACTTGGAATTTAGTAAAAGCTTGTTGAAAATATCGATAAACTTTTAGCTTTGAACCCCATAACATTTGTTGGTATGTGGTTGAAACTTTTATGAAATTTTGTATATTCAAGCTTTATTTATAAAATTAACTGTGTTGGTATTTAAAAACATTAAGTTTTATGACTTTGTTAATGGGAGCCATAGTAAATTAATTGTGGCCGGATGGGAGCACTTTATCTAGTATTTTAGTAACACGAAAGTATCAACATCCTGCTTGACATAAGCGCCCACCTGATTACCTTAATAACATTGGTAATCCAATGGCTTCATTGTAAGTACCATTTATATGTACGTTAATACTAAATTTGTTATTAAACTTGAACTCATATATCCTTGAATCTCATGCAGAGCCACAGAACACACGCCACTCACTGAACATCTTTATTGTTAATTACTTAAATACTTAATTGCGCTTTTATATGTTAAGATAATTACCTTTATATTCGATAGTTTTAAATATAAATTGATATAGCTCTGAAATTTGTTTCAGCTATTTGCTCATGAACACGAATTTAGTAGGTAACGATCTTAATATAAAAGGGATAACTTAATCTGTTTATATTTTTTTCAATCTAGTAATATTTCTCAGTGCATATGTATATAAGTCTCCTAGTATATATGTACCAAGATTTTAAACTGCAATTTTTTTTTAAGTTCTTAGTTTTCTTTCGAACCTTTAAAACTTAAAATATCACCTATAGCCTTTCCCACAATCTCGCTACCAAATGTTTTCAAACGCTTTCAGAACCATCATATTACTTGGAATGTCTTTACATTGAGCCTTGTTCTGAACTTCAACGCAATCGCAGTTTCAGCTTCTCCACCAAAAACAGATCAGCGTGGTCCTTATTCATGTCCTCCATGTTCCTTGAAGCCTCCAGAAAATTGGGCACCAGCATATCCACCAATGGGAAGACTTCCTCCTCTTGATGGTCCTCCTTGTCCGTATCCAACAAGACCATTCACGAGACCTCGGCCTCCCTGTTGGAAATTGGTGTTGAAACTCTGCTCGGCTGGACCCCGTGCTGAATTTTGCTTATCATCTCCAATCATGAAGTTAGGGGATTCTCCTTGCCTCAAGAAAGATTGCCCTTCAGTGGCATGGTAAGAGAATCCTGCAGGAAGGAGTTGACCTTGGTTTCCGTCAGGCTTGCGAAGCTCTCCTCCTTGTCTCAAGTAAGCCTGTCCCTCAGTTGCATGGTATGAAAATCCAGCAGGAAGGAATCCAGCTTGTTCTCTTGCGGCACCATAGCCGTTACCTGATCCTTGGTTAGCTCCGTAGCTGGGTGCTTGGTAGGCTCCTTGGTTAGATCCATAGCTGGGTGCTTGGTAAGCTCCTTGGTTAGATCCATAGCTAGGTGCTTGGTAAGCGCCTTGGGGAGCTGCTTGTGGTGCTGCTGGAGCTGCATATCCAGAAGGATTGTTCTGTTGACTTCCAGCAGAGGGTCCGAAGTTCAGGTAGGTGTTTGTGCCTGACTTGGGATCGCCGACTGTGTAAGAGAATTGTCCGTTGTCCTTTTGATCAAAAGTGACCTTCACGTTTTCTTTGCCGACTGTTTGACTGTAGGAAGGAGATAGGACACCAAGTCCGATGGAGAATGGTTCGTCAGCATTGCAAAAGGCAGCCCCGAGGACTAAGATAACAAAAAGCTGAAAAGATAAAGCATTTATAAAGTAAATATGGACGTCCCCATTAAGTTTACAGTATTGAATATGCAGTTGGTAAGAAAACGGTAGCTAGGTAGTTAATTAACGTCACACTGGAGCAACACAATGGGCTATTAGCGACAGTGAGGAAGTTGCAAGGGTAAGGGAATCCCGAAGGGAAAGATCCAAGGATAACACCTCGTAATTTTGAACCATGGTTAGATGACTAGAACAGCACCTGAGCTAGCACCCCACTCTCCAAACTTTCACACCACGCCAGCGTGAGGATATTTGAGGCCACGACAGATTTAACTTGCAACCGTGTACACGGCTCGACCTAGTTTCGAACTAGCAACCCTCCGATTTTTAATCTGTTGTTCTTCCAACTGGGCCTCCGCGACCCTGGCAAGAAAACGGAGTTTAATGAATTAAAACAAATCGTAAAATTAAAGTAGGAAAAATCTTCATAGCATATTCATCTGATATATTTCTATCTTGGTTTCCAATGATTGATATATGAACTTTTTTAATGCTCGACCACTGTACACTTTGGTCATCGGCATTTCAAAGAACGTACTGGCAGCTCTTTGAGAGGAAGATCACAATGGGTAAGCCCCGTTACTCCTAACCAGGGACAATCACCAACATCCATAAGCTTACAAATCGGAATTCGAACCAGGACCTACTTAGTTGTGGATAAACACTATGACCATTACACCAGTAAGGCGGCTTGGTATATGAACTTAAATGCTTTGATTTTTAATTCCTTGTTTGACTCTCTGAAGGCAATGTGCTAAAAATAGTTTAAAAAGCTTTATGGGCTATGACCTATCACTTGATATAAATGTATGTTGCACATAACTAAAATTTGGTTTGTAAACTTAGTATTATGTCTGATCGCCCATATAAAGAGAAAATCAAACGAGCCCAGTGATTAGAACAGCAAATTAGAGAACATTCATATATTACAGCAGCCCTAACATACGTAGAATATTTATATACCTAGCCTTAACCATTTCAAGGGAGTGAGGAGCCTGACGGTCCCATCGCCATTTAAAAGGGATCAATGTGTTAAACATAGTTACCACAAAATTGACGTTGATTTTCAGTAAAAGTCTTTACCATCATTTTTCAAGGGAATCCGTTGATGTGAATAAAATAAAAATATATATAAAACTTTGAAATCAATCAATTAATTAATTTGTTAATTTTATAATCTAATAAAGAACATATAAATTCCATTCTTCCTTTATAGAATTCTCAAAACCCCTTTAATGAAGAGTTTACTGCATGCCTTTTAGCCTATATTCCGCTAAATTTTTTTTATTCATATTACAAGTAAAACCAGTACGAATATATGCATTAAAATAAGATATAAAATATGCCTATTAAATTAAAGATCTAGATTAAGAAGAAACGATAATTGGACCGATAGTGATATATTGCTTTAGAAGTAAAAGATAAATCTTTGCAATCGAGAACATCAAGTAAAAGCTTTCATTTCGAAAATAACGTAATCATTTCTTGTTGAGTAAATCCATCCTGTAGCTATAGAGCGTGAACGTATGGCGTAATACAAGTGTAGGAAACTTAGATGTGTTATAGAAAAGAAAAAAAATAACCGATTCCATCATTTATAAAATGTCATTTAAGGAATTCAAAACTTTTTCTCATTAACACCGAAATTTGTATAACATACTGTCAAAACATTTTAATAAAGTGAACTATCTTTACTAGATTTTATTATGACTCAGAAATAAATTTCTCAAAAAAATAAATTCTGTCAAGAAGTTGATTTCACAACACTTATTAATGACTGTAACTGATTGCATCTTGATGTGCTGTTCTACCAAATTTTAATTGCATGCACTCATTATGTAATTACTCGATGAAGTTAAAATACGTGAGACGAGAAGTGTTTTTTGTTACGCAAGGATTCACATCTATCTCATCTAACTGAGCATGAAAAATTGTATTTTTCTTGTTACGGTACGCTAAACAAAAATAAACTGTTCTAGAATTTAGGTGAAGCTAGAAATACATCTTTTGAGAGACGGCAACATTTTACTGAATGTTTGGAAAGTATAAAGTGAAATATTCAGTAGACTGCGCATTTAAATTCCATTAGTATTCATTCTATAACAATGTTTTAGCTTTTAAAATAGCTTTAAATGTGTTTTTGACCTACTGCTTTTATGCGTGCCGACTCTACCGATGTTACATTCATGAGGGAAATAACCTAGCATAGAAAAAGACCCGAGAATTACTTTGAGTATATGACATTTAATTACTTTTTTCATTGATCGTAAACGAATATTCATAGAATATTACAAACTATTTCTCATTTCCTGGATTAAGATTAGGTTGTCTTACTCTACAAATAAATTTAATTACAAATGCATTTATTAATCGTCTCACAAAGAAAATATGATCCAGTAAGAATGAGAGTTGTTTTGGAATTATCTTTAAATGGATAAAAATGACATAATTTCATATCGAAATATCTCAAATATATTTAGTATTTTTCAAGTAGAATTGGGATACAACTTGGGAAAGTAAGGTAATATTCGCTTATTTTAATGTACGTTTGCAAATATAGTATGAATTTTCAAACTAAAATATACCTTTCAGAGCATCTCGTAATTAAAATGTACGGTACGCGAAATTTGTTAATATTTAAAAAATTAACAAACTTCAATCTTAAGAATAACACCACGGTAATTATAAACATTAAAACAAGAGAAACAGCACTCCAAATCCGAAAAAACTCAGTTATAGAAAGAAAATATTTCTGAATGAAGAGAAATTTAAAACAGAACACTTTTATTCTTGATAGTGTAAAAACCTTTTTCATTTATGTATTAGGAGTCTAATGCAAAATGCAAAGTTACAAATCTTTTTGAGGAGAAACGACAACGCGTTAAATATTCGAAAAACCTCAGTTTTATTTTTTTTAAAATGAAGAGTAAATTGAAAATCCTATTCTTCTATTTATAATTACACAAAAACCTTTTCCATTTATGTAAAAAAAGGCAATATAAAATGTAAAAGTTCAAATATTTTTGAGGAGAAATCAACAATCCGTTAAATATGCGAAAAAATTCAACTATAGAAAAAAATTATTTTTAATTAAGATAAAATTTTAAATAAGCATTTTTATTTTCAATAAGGTAAAAAATTTCTTTCATTTATGTACTGGAAAGCTAATGTAAAATGCAAAAGCACAAACCTATTCGAGTAAAAACAACAATCTGTTAAAATTATCCTAAAAACCTCAGTAATAGAAAGGATTTTCAAATGAAAATAAAATTGAAAATAATACACCAAAAACATTTTTCATTTGTGTACTGTTATTATAAAAGATATAAAAGCACAATTTGTGGAAAAACAGCAATTTTAAACATCCGAAAAACCTCAACTATAGCTAAGAATTTTTAAATGAAGAATAAATTGGAAATAAACACTTTGTTCATTTAAATTTGTTTAAATAATTTAAATTAATTTATCTAAACAAAAATTTCCAGCTTCCCCAAGAAAATCAAATGTAAATAAAAGTCACTACTCAATTTTTTCCATTCTAAAAGAACCCAACACACATCTAAGTGAGTTGAAAATAAGTCAATCTATAATTGTTGCTAAACTTAAAACTTCCCAAATAGCTCTAACAAGAAGAAACGCTTTGCCACTTTCATTTCCAACAAAGATCTTCAATCTAACTGAGTGACTTACCTGATGCATGGTGTTGACAATCAAAGCACTGAACACTTCCTTGTCTGGCGAGTGAGATTAAAAAACACTCTCACAAAAAGCCGTTAGCAGTTTTATAGTTTCCTATCGGTCTCGGTATGCCACCGATCAGAACCGGCCTTCGCTTTGGTCGCCGACTCCGCCTTTGCTCGATCGGAGTGACCCACTTCCAGGATAAACATATTCATTCCTATCGATGCGAGAATGTTTACCCGCTAATCCTTTCGGGACTGTACCGGTTTGCAAGGCATTCACAAGAAAAAGTGCGAACAAGTTTTGCCATAGTAAAAACTTACTAGCAGTGCTTCCATATATTACAACATGAGGAAGGATCGTGATGGAAACTAATGGTGTTGTCATTTTTGGTATCCTTGTTGGATTTCAAGGACAATAACCGATCGATTTGATTTGCATAGCTCAGATCTTGTTACTTTTGCGTCACCTTTGAGTAAGAGATTAGAATCGCACACACTCTCGTGTTGGGACTGATTTGTTTTTCGAATTCTTGCATTTTTATTTAAAGGGGAATGTGTAATAGGAAAGTGTCAATCCGCAACGGATTTTATCTAAAATTCTGATTTACTCATTCAGGGGCAGTGAGACGTCTGGCGTGCCACTTTTTTAATGATATTCTTCATGAGCATCCATCCTCGTAGAACAACTAAAGTTGCTTTAACCTTCCAAGTGGTTTTGAAGGTTTTGAAGAGATATCTCGTCCGTCAAGATCTGACCAATTTCGCTTATGACAAGATATCTTGTCATCAAAATATTACCGATTTTTTTATGATGCCGAGATCAAGATCTGGTCATTTTTCTTCTAACTAGATATCTCGTCCATCAAGATCTGGTTAACCCTCTAATTGGTTTCGACGAGATATCTCGTTTATCAGAGTCAGACCAATTGCGCTAATGATTAGGTATCTCGTCATCAAGATATTGACTATTTTTATGATGACGAGATCAAAACCTGGTCAATTTTAAGACCTGACGAGATATCTCGTCCCTCAAGATATGGTCAAAATTTTTCTAATGGCGAGATACATCGTCGAGACAGCATCTAGGAGGTTAATCTTGCTGTCTTGGTGGTTTTCTTAACAAGATACTTCGTCGAAACAACCACTAATTAATGATCTGTTAATGATAATGATAGATTTGACTTTCTAAAAGAATCAAGATTTCAGTACAATATAGGTACTAGGATACTGAATGGGGATATTTGACATTGCGCAATATATTGTACCTGTAACGTCTGTATCCTATTGATACTTGTATTAGTCAATATACGATTGGGTTGGTACCTATACTGTACAATATAGGTTCACAAAATACTATATTGTATAAACTGGGTAATTGGGAAGGTGAAATAAAAGTTTACTCATTTCTTCACTAGGTTAGAAATGGTTGACCTAGCTAGTTTGGCGTGTAGTTTGTGCTGATCATAAATCACGTTTATATGTTCAGTTGAAGAGTTTATGTCGTTAAGAGCATCGATGGAAGTTAACTGACTATGAGGATGGAACTGATGTGAGCACGCTCCTAAGAAAGATGTTCTGGTCATGCACCCGTGGTTTTAGAACCCCAAAACACGGAATAAATCCCATCAATATTAAGTTTTTATAATCGCGGAAATGTTTATGGTAATTGCTCTATTAAATGTTGAATTCGTGAATTTCCTAAATTAAGGAATGACAATTTCATTTGCATCTTTACTTCATTAATGTCTTGTGGATTGTAAGCTGTAGGAAGGAACAGGAAGGCAAATTAAAGAATTAAAACGAGCAGAAAACATATTGAAAAAGAGTCGAGAGGAATCGCATAAGAATAAAAATAAGCAAAAGGAAAACAAACTTAAGAAGCCCAAGAAAGCGAAGACAAATATTTCCGGTGTTGATAAAATAACGTGAAATGATAATTCAGCTACTGATGTGTGCCTTAATTGGGGAGGGTCTGGCCACGACGATGAACTTGATTCAGATTCACTATTTGCAACTCCTGGAGGAGTCAAGAATGCAGTAGATCGGACGTTGCAAAAAATTATAAATGCTATATGCGCGTATAATTTTTGTAATATGTGTATAATGGCACTCAATGTAGAGATATACGGTTTTTGAATTTATTAAAACAAACCCTTCAGATTTCATAGCTGTTTTTATAGAATACATTATCGAATTCCATTACCCCGTAGGTCGGGCAATTCTTTGAATTTCTTCTATATATGAAGTGTTTAACAAGAATTATATTTTTAATATTTTGTCGGAAAGGTAATATTTATAAGATTAATTTGACATAAAGTTGAAATAACAGCTTTTCCTTACATGAAATGTATTCCCATCTCCTATTTGTCTTTCAGAAAGAAAAACAGATTATTCAGCTATCTCAATCTGAAATCTGCATTCATTATTCAAATTTATTCCACTCATGTTCTGAGTTTTATTTCTCAAAAATGCACTTTTGCTCTTTCTGCAATCATATGTATTTCAACATTTTCAAAGGAGTTTCAGTGAAGAGTGTAGAGTAAAAACCTTTAGGCAACTCCTAAAGCTACTTGGGATTACAGTATCTAAGCTTTCTGATCTTGAAATGTGTTCAGATGCCAGAGATCTTGGTTTCTTGATCTTTAGAGAGTGAGTTCCGCAACATTTCTCAAGAAGAAACTATGCTTTAAGAGCCATTAATGTAACAGGGTAGAGTAATCAAATCCCAGGATAGAATTCTTAAACAAATTGATGAAATATGCATTCGCAACTCATAATACTCATTGTATATATTAAGCAAAATTGCATTACAGAGGACATTGATATTGTTGTTAATCATTTCTATCATTCCAATCATTTGGCAAACTGAAACTTAGGAAAACTTTATCGCGCAATAGCAAATTATATGCGCTTTTGTATTCCAGATTCTATCTTCATAACTTACAAAAGATTTTTTGCATTGCTTTGTTGTTGACTAATGCCGTTCGTTTCTCCGCTAGGCGCTTAGACTGCTCTCTAATATTTCCTCACACACTGCACAGTTAAAACTACTAGGGAATTCTTCCAAATGTTCACAAGACATAGGCTGTCCTAGGTTGCACAAATTAGTCTGGGGAATCAGCAAGTCCTATTTGGAGGTGAGGAGCCCTGAGACAGTAAAGGCCAGTAACCGATCTGAACTTGGCAATCTCTTCCCGTTGAGGATAGTCCAGGACAGTTGAAATGTTATTGCAGAGGACGTTCCAATACTTTTTCCTTTAGAGACACCGCTTCAAACTTTTTCCAGTGCATCACTTTGGTATGCAGTTTTGACGAATGAGTAGTTATAGGCTTTGAAAATTTCTGTACCACCATAGCACCTTTATTTGGCTAAAAATTTGCTTTATCATTTCCTGCCACAATACAATATACAGGTATGCACTATAGAGATATTCTATGAGTTAGATCTTTTACTAGTATCTTGAACTCCTGAATCAGTGGACCATTGTGCCATTGATTGTAAGACAGTGTTTGGAGTTTTGTCTTTAATAATAAAACTCTTTTGTATGAAAGCCCATATTGCAATAACAGGTAATAAAGAAGATAAGAAGGCTAAGGATTACTTGCTAAAATTTTCGGGATTGATCCCGGACCGTCAACAATAACCCATTGAGTTGATCCTGTGCGATGTTAATACAATTATATTTCCTTGTTAAAATATAGATATTGAAATAAAAATTATCTTACGTAAAATAAAAAAATGTTCTAAAAAATGTTTTTCTGTGTTGAATGACAGGCAAGATAGACAAGCTCTACTGTTATTTGCTTCCCCAACAGTCAATAAAAACAGGATTTCAACCAATTTTTTTATCATCCGGATATTACGTTTCCTGAAACTGGAAAATGAGTTGTAGTTAGTTGCAAATCAATCTCTCTCTGGGCGTATGAGAACACCAAGTGATTTCAAAAATACAACTTTCAACTATTGGTGTTGCCTTAGATGAGCAACACCAATGATTCAATGCATCCACACAATGCTTTAGACTGGAAATGCTTCTTTAATCTCACAAGCATATTTCACCGATCACAATTTGAACGTCCCTAATATGTCTACGCTTTAAAATATGCAATTTGAGAACTTCCTACTTATCAGGTACAAACGAACCATAAAAACCGATTCATTACTTATAGAAATATCGAGAATTACTGAGAAAGGTTAATCTATTTCCAATAGGATAATAATTATATTATTCTAGAAAAACTCCAATGCGCCAAAGAACTGACACGGTACTGACGTGATCCCGCAGTTATTAACCTAGCTTTTCCTATTCCAAAAACGTAACCCACCGGGTCAAAAAGCATTGAGCATAATTCCACTAATCAATGCCGGCCAGAAAGATGTAAACAGAATTTTAAAACCGGCCAAAATCCCAAAAAACAAATTACGCGGAAAGGAGTTTTTTGTGTCCTGCCCTTCTTCAAACGAAGTTGGTGAGGGTAGACCCGATGTCGCGATCTACCAGGCGTAGCGGGAGAACTCGTAGTAAGCCAGTCTAATGGTACTGGCGATTAACAGACTTGAGTATTTTTCGAAGTTAAAAGTTTTCCGGGTTCGGGATATGTGAAGCGGAAAACTACGTATCGCTATCAAATACTACGATCTGAGCGGGTGTAAACAAATGATTTGCTAATTACGATGAGAATTGTGTGAGCACAATTGTTTTTCCGAAAGACCGTGTGAAAGTTTTTAGAAATAGTTGAAATGATCGAGATTTAAATCTGAAAACGTTATTCATACTTTAATTGGTAGTTTTTAATGTGTAGTGAAAACAGTGCAGAGTAGGAAAAGCGATAAGAATTCTTAGCCGAATATTAAAGCTTCAAAATGTAACAAATAAAGATTAAAACAAGAAGATAAAATTATAGTTATTTCGGGGTGGAATAAAGCGTTCACTAACATCAGGAAGAAAGAAACGAACCAACTTTATTTTGTAATTTTTGAAGCTTTTAATAAAGTAGAGTATGCAGAGATTATTTATAACACTCTGTAGGGGAGATATTTGCAGAATATTTATAAGCAAACAAGAAATGCGTAGAACTCTTCAGAGAGAGAGCTACAGGACCTAATTCAACAAGATATGTTGCACATACTCCGCTGAACAATGGATTTAATAAATAGTTTTCTTGAAATAACTGATGATCTCTTTAAAGCCGAAATTCTTCGAGATCATCACTAGTTTCTTTGGTAGAGTTTATTACACGGTAATGTAAAGCAGAAGTCTCAATACCGCGCAAATGAGGTATTGTAATGCGCTACTCAATAGTATGCATATCAGGTTGTGTAAAACAGGGGGACTCAATACCATGCAAATGTGGTAATGTAATGTAGCTTGATGCAATACCGTGAAGATAAAGTAACAGGGCTCAATATTTTACAGATCAGATAATGTAAAGCAGCATAGCTTGATACCGTGCAGGTGAGGTAGTGTTAAGATGAGATAAGGCAATATGGCTCGAAACCGTGCAGGGAGCTTTTTAGGACCAGGGACTGAAAATAAAAACTGGGCATCGTATTTTGAAAGAAAGGGAAGTTTTTTGAATTATTTGTTTGTATTCCTCACGCATCCAATCAGTTATGGCCAGTAAAAAACTGGTATCTCGAATCATTTTCAAGTAAATGTGTGTAAATATATTTACAGGAGAAAATAAAAGTATGTTAGTTAAGAACTCTTCATACAACGCTAAATGAATGATGGCATTACGAACAATGTTTTTCATCAAAGTAATGAATGAAAAAAATGCCAGGCACTTGACTTCACATCATTCGCCATCCGGCTTCCCAATACTTCCGTACTCTATTATTAAAATTACTAAGTGCAGTGCACGTGTCTAAGTGCTGTGTCGTCATGGGTTGTCTACTATTACATAAAATAGTCACAAGAGTCAACAATATTGCAATCAAATAAGTTCATACGCAGACAATCATGCCCAGTCAGGAAACGAAACTCAACAACTGAAGCCTTCCTTGGAGAGTCTGGGACGACGTCCCTGGAGGAAAGAAGGCATTCCCAAGATTTATTCTTGACAGAATAGACTAGTATTTCTTTTAGGCGATGTCTGAACAACTCTTTCATTCAAAGCTTTTAAGTGTGAAAAGACAGTTTAACGGCTTTTGGTTGATCTTGATTCTTTTTTGGCGAGATAGTCAACTCTCCTATTTCCAGGTACATCACAAAGAGCCTGGACCCATTGAAGCACCAACACATCAAAGTAAATGAAAAGCAACAGGGCTCAATTCCATGCAGATGAGGTAATGTACAGCAACAGGCTCAATTATATGCAAATGAGGTACTGTAAGCCAGCATAGCTCAATTCCATGCAGATAAGGTTTTAAGGAGGGATGCAGAGCTTAAGCCCTTGCAGCCCTCCTCTTTTGCACAGTCCAATCATGGATCATAACTGGCTCCAAATTGATTGACCACTATTTTATATCCTAAGGTTTCTTGAAATGTGTGTTTTTGCATTTTGAAGCAGCATTAGTTCGAAGTTTCACCTAAGAAGGAATTCGTAAATTGGATAAGATAGGGCAAGCGTGTTCATAGTGCAAGTGAATCTACTGAATGTAAAATGAGTCTGTGATTAAATAAGAGACAGACACTCTCCAAAAATGCTTGGTAGGTAGATAACTATTTCAATTAACGTCGCACTGGAGCAACTCAATGGCATATTGGCGACGGTATGTGATCAAACCCGAAGAGAAAGACAACACCACGTAATTTTGAATCACGGTCAGATGACGAGATGGAAATGCTTGGAGTCCTATAGGTTAGTGCCGTAACTGTGTGCTTCGAATTTCTGCAGGGAAGTTGAGCAGACCAAAGAAGGGTATGACTGAAATGTTATGCTACTGCCCCACTCACAAATACTGTCACAATATACAGAAAAAAACAGTTTATACTTGCCACATCATGGGGCAAGTGCATACCCATGAAATAGCATTGGAAAGTATTTGTTTTAAATTATATTCAAACAAATTCAAATTCAACAAGAGTGTAAACATTAAGATTATTATATATTAGTAAAGGGTCTGGAGTTTGGTGGGTGTGGCAAAAATATGAAATTTTTAAAAATTACCGTCATTTAGTAGAGCAATTTATTCAATATGAACTCATTGTTGATGAAAGATTAACTTCATCTACAATGCGCTATACTAAATACTACAATTCTCTGTACTAAATGCACAGCAAATGCAGTTTGTTACTTTGAAAAATATATTTCGTCAAAAAATACTGAGTTTTGGTAATGCCTGATTTAAAGTTTTTCTTAAAGATTTTACATTCTTGGTTATGTTTTTATGTTTGAAGCAACGTAAGAAAGACTTTTCGTGATTGAATCATGTTACATTTCCAGTAAGTATAGAATTTTCCACTAAGCAGACAAATAAACTTTACACACTATTAAATTTATTTTTGGTGAGATATTTTTCAATATTTTTGTAGTACACTGACATGCAGAAAGTCATGGGATAGCAGTATGAAAATTTACAAGTGGCGCTCGCATTGCGTTAAAAGAGTATAAAGAGTCAGATGGTTATATCAGTGCTGTCCGTTGGACTCTTGAATGTCTTGTAAAGCGTTTAATAATGTGATAATGGCTACCCGACGAAAATTAACCCAGTTTGAGCTTGGAATGATAGTTGGAGCTCGACGCATGGGGCACATCATTTCGAAAGTTGAGACTTTTAAGATTCCTCGCTGCGCAGTGTCAAGGGTGTATCGAAAGTACCTCGTGGAAGGCATTACCTTCCACAAGGGACAGCACAGTAGCAGGCCACGTCTGTTAAATGATCTAAACCTGCGACATCTAAGCAGAAGCGTCCGTTCTAACAGACGAACGACACTGCATGAATTGACTGACATAATGAGGGACGCACTAGAGGCGTGTCTGTGAGGCCTGTGCAGCGAAATTTGACGTTCATGGGATATGACAGCAGAAGACAGACTCGACTGCCTTTACTCACAGCACATCATAGGCTTCTGCGCCTCAACTGGGCTCATGACCATTGAACCCAGATGACTGGAAGAAGGTTGCACGGTCCAATAAGTCACGTTTCCAGTAGGTACAAGCTGATGGCCGAGTTCGGGTTGGGTGCAAACCCCATGAGGGTATGGATCCAATTTGTCAACAAGGCATTGTGCAAGTTGGTGGTGGTTCTATAATGGTGTGGGGAGTGTTTACTTGGTATGAATTGGGTCCTCTGGTTAAATTGAACCGGTCATTGACAGGAAATCGCTATGTTGAATTGCTTGGTGATCAGCCCTTTATGGACTGCCCTTACCCCAATAACGATGGGATGTACCTGGATGATAATGTTCAGTGTAATATGGCCTATTTTGTTCTTGATTGGTTTGAGGAGCATTCTGGACAATTCCAGCATATGATTTGGCCACCTAGATCGCCAAACATGAACCCTGTTGAACATATCTGGTATACGATCGAAAGATCCATTCGTGCACAAGATCCAGCAACTACACAAACACACAATTATAGGCTGCTATCGAGACAGCATGGCTGAACATCTCTCCTAGCGACTTCCGCCGACTAGTCGAGTCCATGCCATGTCAAGTTGCTGCACTTCGCTAAGATAAAGGAAGCCCCACACGATAGGTAGGAGAGGTATCCCATGACTTTTGGCACTTCTGTGTATATTTGTCAATTTGGCAAATATATTTTTACTTGTGTTTGTACAATTTTTCGCTTTGATTTAAATCCTCCACATTATGACAACTCATTTTGGTATTTTGGTAAGAACGTACATAAGAAGACAAATTGTGTAATTCTACAGAGCCAATGATGAACATTTTCCATACTTATTTGTTGATTTCAAAAATCCGGAGATTAATATAATTTTTCATTAACCAGATAATTTTATTATGTTCTATATTTTAAAACTATTTTCGAATATTTTAAAATAAAAACTGGTAGGGTAAGATATTTTCAACTTCCTTTATTATTTGTTTGTCAACCATAACACGTTCATGCGAATTAACAAAAATTTTATAAAATTGTATATATACAAAAAATTTATAAAATTGTAACCTATTAAAACCTATACAAAAAATTTATAAAATTGTAAAAAGTACGACACATCTTATATATTTTGCGTATTGGAAGAATAAAGACAAACTAAAGTGCTAATGTGTGACGTTGATAAAAAGGTTAGCCATATTATAAGGCGTTAGAAAAAGTAAATATGGCATAAAATGGCCATATTTACTTCCCATGTTCAGTTATGAAAACATATCTCATCTTATGGAGTAGATATGTTCCTCTGCTTATAGGTTTGAATAAATAAGGTCTTAAGTGTTCTTAATGTTTTAAAAATGGAACTTGTAAATAGACACTGTTATAAGATTCTATAAAAACTTACATTTCCATCTGTATAAAGGACTTGCTTCATTAAAGTCATTGAGACTTTGAAGTGCTTAAAATTTTGAATATAAATTTTAAACAAATATGTGAATAATAATACAGTTGAAAGGAAAATTCAATAAGTGCGTTTTCGAAAAAACATGCATGTAAAGTATTCATCCATTTCTTTTTCTTTGCATTCTATTAGATTTATTTTCGCCATAAAATAGAACGCTGCACACGAGTGAATGTACACAATATCTTTTGAAACTATTCTCAATGACCTGTAAAGTTGAGAAAGTTAAAGTCTAATTTATTGACTACAGAAATTTACAATATTTGTGAGTTTATGGCTTTGAACAATGCCAGCGTGAAGGGAAAATGGAAATGCCATCCACCTCTCCATAACCTTACTTTAACCTCAAAACAACCATTTTTACAAACTCCTTTTAAGATTAGAAAGTTATACTGAATTTAAAATTTAATTTTATCATCAATTTTAAATTATAACAAAAATGTTAAGTATCAGGTAAGCAAAGAAGTTCGTGCCCTTTTCTTCCAATGGAGATAAATGACACGCATAGTGAATCAAACGATACTTTATTAAAAAAAGGAATCACCTTCGGCTTCTGCTATCTTTTCAAGCAGCTTTTCTTATTTCTTTTTCATAAAAGTTATCTTCATTGTTATAAAGTTCTTCAACTCCCTTTCGACGTCTTGTTGATCTAAAACGGTTGTCTATTGCCAAGAAAAGATGATGATGTCCGAAGGTGAGATATCTGGGGAATGAATATTGGGAAAGGGTAGAAGGTTAATGTAAGACGGAGCATAGCATATCTTTAAGTTAGCAAAGAAATGAGACGCGTTCGCATACATCAGACAACTCTGATAAAAGATTGAAAGTGCAAGCTTGAATCTGCATGAAAAAAATTTTGTTTTATGACAGTCCACCTTCTCGATCAAAGCACAACTCAAAAATATTTACAGAAAGGCTAAAAGGTTACAAATTTTTAACATGTAATTATACAATTTGAAATTTCTGTATTTAATTGTGCGACATATATTGATTAATTTGTAGCATATTTCTTGATTTGATTTACATGATTTGTTCGAGTTCAATGGAGAATCCCTTTTTCAAATTAAATCTTTATTTTGAATTGTGTCCGAAATGCACAAAAATAGTAGCCAAAAAATAAATAACTATGCCAATTTGGTTGGAAAGAGAAGCAAAGTTCACTCATGCCGTGTGTTAAAAGCTTCCAAAATCACCAATATGTATAAATAAATCACCATTCTAAATTAAACTTGTTTACAGAAAAAGTAAACATAAAGGGTTAATCGGTAACATTCGTAACATATTTTGAATAAATCTGACTTTTCACGCTTTATACCCCTTGAACTCCTTAATGTCACGTGTGAGTAAATCGGCCAACACGTGAAACATTTGACACATTTTAGTGTCCGATTTGCGTACGATCGGCTTTAAGGGTATCAGTGTTGGTGAAAGTACCAATTGTAGTTTTAAACTATTAAAAATCAAAATTCTAAAGAAATCCAGATTTTTCAAGAATTAACAATTAGAGAAAATTGTCATGTCTTCACAATTTTTAAGAAAATACTAATGAAAATTTTAAATGTACGAAATTGCTTTCTTTTGTTTCAAAGAAGATCCTGTAATAATATTATTTTAATTTTTAAAGTAAAACACATTTATTAATCTGCGTACTTTTATTTTTATATACGTAGAAAGGAGAAAAGGCTAACTCTTGAAACAAAACATACTTAAAATTACAAATATACTAGCAGAAATACTCGGCGTTGCGTTAAACGTTGATTGAAAGTGATCAGTGATAATCACTTTTCTCAATCATAGAAAAATGCAAGTATAGAAAAAAATTGGTGAACGAAAAGTAATTTGTGTAACTCTATTTTGACATTTTTATAGCTTCTACAATTAACTTTGCATGAAATAAATATACTTGTTTTATCCATCCATATAATCCATTTCATATACATCGTGCTATACTAGAAAAAGTGAAAGTGACTTTTAGAGAAGTCGATTTTGAGTTTTAGAATGATTGTGAATGTCCTTTGAATTCATTTCCTGCAAAAATGACAAACTTACAGCGTATTATTGCAGACAGTTTTCCTATCAATATTTTTTGACCTGTAGTACACTTGCGCCAGGAATATAGTAGTTCCAAATTCCACCATCACTATAAAAGGTTGACAAATCATATTACAATATACATGAGCAATTTCTTTTCAATCAAATACATTTTTTTCTTGAAAATTCCAGTGCACTTGTGAAATAACAGCTTGTTTTAAAATTAATTGTGTTCAGTACAGACAAAACAAAGTTAATCTTCTTATCGGGCTATCGAGGCCCGTATTTAGAATGATTGATGTATTTCTTGACAAAGTACAGCTTTCAATACAATCCAATGATATAATTTGAAACTGGAAAAAAATTTAAGTTTTACTGATTTTAATTGAAACCTACTTCAACATTTAAAAATACTCTGAATTACAACATACATCATTGCTCGTATGGTTGCACATGTTATTTTAACGTTAACTGTCTTATTTTAAAATAACTTTATTTTAGAGTTACCCTTTTTTAAGGAAAACATTACCATATTATTTTAAAAGGTTTTGTTTTGTATGCTTTATTTTTTTAAACGTAATTCTGCAAATCATTATAGATTCAATTAATTATTTATATAGAAAGTTGGTCGAAATGTATACATTCTACCATTAAATGAACCCATATCTTAGGCGATATTTTGCACAGTATGAATATTTCGCTATAAAAGAAAATGGAACATTCGTTTTAGCCTTAACGGATACTAAGTAGCAAAATTAGACTTTTATTAACAGGGGTATTTTCCTTGCGTTTTTGACCAAAGACTCGTTTCCTTACAAAATCCAAGTTATGCAAAATTAAATGTTTTTAATCACTTTAATCATTAGTCAAATATTTATAAATTGTTAAAGTTTTGAAAAAATAAGTTCAAACATAATTATTAGAATTTAAATTCTTTAAATATATTTTTGGATAAAGTTGTGTTACCAGTATTGCTGCGTACCGCAATCGTAATAAGACTCAATTTTATTCCTATGGAGATTTCGAGTTGTCTCTAGTCCGCTCTGCACACCTAGGACCAATAGAACGGTGGATGAAATGCAACATATGTTACTCGCAGGGTATTAAAGAATAAGTGCACCAAATTTGGTGTGGATTGGGCAAACGGTGAAGTTTATATAGAGAACAGACAGACGCCAATTCTGTTATATGGACACTAAAGTTTTACGTTTATTTAACATTAAAGAAACGAGAAAATAGAATGTTCCACATTCTCATAAAGACTCTACAACTTTATAATCTAAACGAGGATTTTAATTAAAGGGAATAATGATGTAAAGTATTACGATAACTTATGTGCAAAACTTTTTCTAAAAAAATTCCACAATTAGTAGATTGCTTTTGGTTCAGTATTGGTTTGGTTTTGGTAGGTTCAGTATTGGAGGAATTTTCGGTGTAACCAAACAAAGCTGACGGGGAATGTGAAGATTTTTCTTCCTCTACCCAAATGCACCAGCATGGCACACATCGGCGTTACCTCAAAATGTGGCTTTTTGCAGTTTTGGCGACGTTTCTTGTTTAATCTAATCGGCGTTGACCAATCAACTATCAAAAATCAGCTGAGAATTCATTGTTTAGAATTTTTATTTTCAGTGCTGAAATCGTATTCGAAAAGCAAGGCAAGTGACATCATATTCAGAATACGCACAGGAAAACGAACCGCTGTAGAAACCCTACCACCACCGATATTTAGCTTGACAGAAAATGCGCGTCATACATAAATTTGAATTATTTAGCTCCGATATGGATACTTAAGAAAGCTTATGAAATCTGCATTTGTATTGTTAGCTTTACCTGACTAGTAGCAGCATCTAAACACTAAAATTAAAAATTTTACAAAAATAGAGATGAGGATATTTTGCACCGAAGATTTTTAACAGTCAAATAACATTATGAAAGTTTTATAGTTATTTTAATCATAAAGACGAAAAGCGGAGAATTACCTAATCTTCACACTTTTTTACGAATCTATCACTTAAAACTATAAATGAAAAAATGTGTTCATTTAAGCATTAAAAAGCTTACAATTTTTAGGTTCACTTCATACGATAAACATTTTTTATAATTACTAATAAAAACAATTTCATCCCCAATTTTAACACTTAAGGAAGAAAAAAGCACTCGTCACTCAACTTCCTTACGGGCCGCTGTAGTCCAGTTGGAAGAGCAACGGATTAGCAACCTGAGGGTTGCGAGTTCGAAACTCGGATCAGCCAGAGACCGTCATGTACACGGGGACTGGTGTACGTTAAATCTGCCGTGGCCTCAAATGTCCTCACGTTGGCGTGGTGTCGAAGTTTGGAGAGTGTGGTGCCAGTTCAGGTGTTGACCTCGTCATCTGACAGTGGTTCAAAATTACAAGGCATTGTCCTTGGATCTTTCGGTCCGGGATTGATCCCGGACCGTGGTAAATAGCCCGTTGTGTTGTACGACGTTAGTTAACTACTAATTAACTACCTCTACCTACCCAACTCCCTTACAAAAATATACAAATAAGAACGAAAAGTACGAAATACGAAAGTGTTAATGATTTTTATTAATATTTGTGCAAGCAGAATATCAATCAAAAGATTTATGAAAAATGCTTCGGTTTTAGATGTATTCTAACATTGAAAAGTGTAATGCAAGTAATAATTTTGATGCTTGTCATAGAAATAAGAAAATTCTATCATATAATCATCTATTTTTTCCTATTGCGTATCGAAACTTTAAACTCGTTTTTCTCGAAACAACGATTTTGTAGATTCGCGACTTGCATGGCGTCGCCGATATGATTTAAAAGCAATTCCTAATTCTTTCCTTCGACTTCCACAATATAAATGTTTTGCTTCTGCCATCAAAGCAATTACGATAGGTCAGTTTTGCAATTTTATTTAAAAAAATTTCTTTCTAATATACATCACGACAAATACTTGACGAAATCGAAACCCTCACTACAAGCACTCTCAAAGGAGAAAAGCCATTTAGAACTGGTATGCCATACATTCTTTTTTTCCTTTGTTTTCGGAGACATGGCGCTGGATCTCGTTTTGGTGTCGGCAACACCCTTTCAGTCAAGGTTAAATTGTAAGGAATAAAGAAATCGCTTTGGGTTTTGCGGAAACAGTTCTGGTATTTCCTCAACAAAAAGAAATGAATACCATAACGGTAGCACAACGCCTATGACATAAAAGGAAACTAACTGAAACTTTTCCTGCAATGTTTAATGTAGTGTGCCGATTTCTGCTTACGAGGTTTGATCAAAAAGTATCCGACCTTTGGCCAGAAAACTAAAGCTATATTTAGTTCTAATTTTATCACCTTCAAAATATATCCTTTCTGTGACATGATTTCAGGGCCAGTTTTGTCCAAATGCATCATTCATATCACAACTGGGCCAGGCGGTAGATCCTCCTTTTCACCTTTGCTACGAGAAGTTAATTAATCAGCTATTCACTGTACTTCTGTAGTCATCATTTTGTTGTATCGAATTAAATCAATCTGTACATGTCCCTATCAACTACTGCTCGAGGTTCCAAATATCAGTGTACATATATTATAATGAAAACTTTAGAGCGATTGCTGGGTCCTCACCAAATGTTCATGGGTGTCTTCAAGAGGTCAGATAGACAGATATATGGAATATGCATAAATGCAGAACGGGTAGATATAGAATTATTTGAGCACTCGGGAATTAATAATTAAAACCTTATGTATTGTGTCAGGATAAGTACACTGGCATGAAAAACAAAGGAACGCCATTATCTTTAAAGGTTACAACCTCAAAATTAAACGAAATAGCCTGTGGCGATTTGCATAACTGAGGATATTCGGTAGAAAGATGGTTCATATTCAAAATTTGGAACTGTGGTGTCAGAGGTTCTAGCAGAGGAATGTGTTCTGCTACCACAGGACTCATTCTCAGTATGCAAATGCTGTGCAAAGCCTGCACGAGTGTTCGAGATGGTCATCCAGTCTACAGTAGTCTCCTACCTTTTTTAAGTTTTCACAGTTACTGCTCTGTCTCATGGCGCCTAGTCAACATTTCAGTTCAAAGACATGTACTGCTCGCTTCCGTTCTTGTTATCGCTTTACTTTTACTAATCCGTTCGGTAACTCTAGACTTAACTTTTTAATTATTATCCCATATCCAGGTCACTTAACAGCTAATTGCAGCTGAAACCTTACTGTTTCTTAAGTTTTGCATGCCAGTGCAGAATTAGTAGTTAAACACATACACATACACTCTCTCTAGACCGTGGTTCAAAACAGGCGTTGTCCTCAGATGTTTCCCTTGGGGATTGATTCCGTATAGTCGCCAATAGCCCATTTTGACACTCCAGTGCGACATCAATTAGCTAATTATAATAAATTAATAAAGTTTCTTTCTTTTCTGTTTTTTATACCAAAGTACAAAACAACGGACGCGGCTGAGTCGGGACAGGTTTAAGGGGTAGGACATGTTAGTGTCTACGCCTTCCTACTTACCTCTCTCCTGTAAGGAATTAATATTTAAAACTTTAGAAATATCATGCCATAATAAGTATATCTTGAGCCTGGAAATTTGTCCCAGTCCCATGGAAAGGAAAACGTGTGTAATGTCCATGCCTGGAAAGAGAGGACTAACCACCGCTAAATGAATTGACGAAAAACTTCTAGTAGCGGCTGTTTTAATTTTTTAGATATGACTATGGAAGCTGTGTTACAGGTTGTAGTAACTAAAATAGTTGATAAGTATTCTGTCCGTGGACCGTCGCTGAAAGCGAATAAGTAGATGTAAAAGACGTTGAACTATATTTAAAAAGTTACCGTGGTTCAAAACTACGAGGTGTCCTTGGATATAACCCTTCGGGATTTATCAAGAATCATCTTCAATCGTCCGTTGTGGTGTATGTTCCCGTTGTGTATGTCATAAATTCAACTACCCAGACCCTTGCTCGTGGATGTTTTTCGTCAATCCGGTTAGCTGTGGGAATGACGAAGCTGCATAGCATCATTTGTCCAAAATTATCTAGATGAGGTGTGCTGAGTACTCCAAAGAATTGTGGTGGTTACATTCTAGTCGTATCTCTGTGTGTTGGGATCTGTTTCATCTAACAACTTTCCGTAATCGATGGATAACTGTTAGGCATCATTTCTTGTTGACATTTTATCTCTGAGAAGCTTACTCGAAGTGAACTACGCCAAGGTTTTCGAAAAAATTATGAAAATCTTCATGTTGCTTTGTGGTTTCCTTGTCTTCTTTATGTGTGAAGATGACGCTGGTATGTTTTCCATTGAGATGACCTTTGTTTCAGAGTAAATCGTAGTTCCGAAGACTAGCTTGGTTGGTTCGGGTTTTATGGCGCAAGGGCCATATTTGGACATGCTGCTCCAGACACAAGACATACAATATCAAGTAATAGACAAACACACACACAATGAAAAATTTTACTGACAGAAAAGAGAAATGTACCCAAGGAGGAATGCGCATGACAGGAATCTAACCTGTGCCACTTAAAACTCTATGGTTGCTAGCGGAGTGGGCATATCCAATGAGACACGCAGTGGGGATATCAGGAGATTAGGATTCATATTTAATCATAATTTTGTCATGAAATCTGGATCAACATTGGAGCATTCCACCATGTCTTGTACAACGGTCATTTTAGTTGGAAACAAAAAGGAATTTAAAGTCTGAATAATTGCAACATATCATTAGCTACCAATCTTATTTTAAAAGATTTTGTGCAGTATATTTTATTTATTTTCATTAAATGGAATTCTACAACCACATGTGTTGTTGTCCAAGGATTTGTTGAGAACAGCTGATCGAAATATACACATGATTCCAAGAGATGAACATTTTAGCAATATTGGACACAGTAAATAAATTGCTAAATCCAACTTCTGAATAATTTATTTATTACACAAATAATGGAATACATATTTATCTACAACCTACTTCTGATATATTTTACTACCAAGGTTCAAGTAGAAGTGAAAAAATTATGCGAAATTGAATTTTTTTTATTTCCTTTATATCCCCTCATAGAGTTTAAAATCATCTATCTCAAATATTCAGATATTACTTATATTTCGAAAAGACAAAATAAGTTCAACACAAAGCATTAGAATAAAAATCCTCTAAAAGTAATTTAAAAAAAATTACTTTTCCAGCAATACTAGAGAAACAATCTGACTTTCAATGCTCAATTTGTATCTCATTTTCATCAATATTTCCAGGTTAAGGTTGATTTACATATGCTGAAGGCTATGCACATGTAGCCGTGCTGTTTTAGAGTGAGACTTGCGCAGAAATGCAGACAGAAGAATACTAAATAGTTCATTAACTAATGCTATTTTACAAATCTAGTTAATCCGTGGATCAGCAAATCCGCGGGACAGGGTTATAACACGGAACATCCAGGAGCCGTATTCACAGATCACGAATTAAGTGATCGACCGATTAAAGCAATAAGCTGGCTGTGATTGGGTACCCTTCTCTCTCGATCACGTGATATTGTTTACATTTCTTACGAAGCCCGAATCAAAAGCAGATCAATATACCATACTGGCCAGATACTTCGATAGCAGAGCTTATTCAAAATTGTGATTTTGTTAAAATGCATACAGGTAGTTTAAAAGCATTTTGATTCGGACTTGGAAATGGAACAAGTGTTATGCAAAGGTATTTAATACCAGATTGGATATTTATGGAAATTTACGTTAAGCAAGAAAGAATTATGCTCAATCCCTTGATAAATAAATGTAATCCGATTACTCTTTTGCTCGTCAGTATTGGTGCGTTGGTACAAAGTGAAATAACATTGTCATTTTTCTTTCATACATAATAAAATCAACAAATCCATTTTCATTATTCATAAAGTTGGGAAAAAATAATCCGAATTCCACAATTTTAACTTGCAAATAGTTGACGTTGACAATTGTGAATTAATCTAATGCTTAACTAAAACAGTGTTACTGTTTTTGCCGTGTCCTTTCTGAGTCAGATGTCGCCGTGTGTATTTTGCACAGCTTAGGCGATGTCGATTATTTTCTCGTTGCAAAGCTGTTTTTAGGATGGTAATCGATGGTTTCAAGAGCAGCTACTGTTGCAGGGAAGTGAACATATGATTAGGTTTGAGTTCAATGAATTGACAGTTGTTGCAATGTCTATGCATTGCAACAACTGCCAATTGTTCCATCAGATTATTCCAACAAATTTTTCCACAATACGTTCCATCAAATTGTTACTGTTAATATTGTGAATAAAAATGAAAAAGCTTAATTTCAGAGATTACTCAAGTTGAAGGTAGAAAATAATATAATACAGTACTTTCGAATGCATGGCAAATTTTCAATAGTCAACGCACCTGAACGCTGAGGAATCGGCATATTTCTAGAGATTCCGATAGCTGATGACATTGACAAGCACACGAATAATTTTTATAAATTGGGCACCAATTTTAGATATGATATATTTGAGAATTCTTAGTTGGAATACTGTACTTTAACACAGAATGAAGTGGATCGTCCATTTTGTTTTGTTGTCGACCTGCTTAGCTTCCGTCGCTGAAAGCTGGTACTGCGCATGCGTTAACCCTCAACCAAGTGTTAAACAGTTTCAGAGAATCAAAATTTAGCACCAAAACTGCGACTTAAACCTGGGTTTAGGCATTGTGAATACAGTTTCTTCGATTATAGGGGGATTATCGTTGATCAGCTGTTTAACTCGGACTTGTGAATATGGCCGTAAGTAGTGTAATGTTTTATAAACTAACAAAATTTTACGAAAAATAGTGAGTTGTTTGTATGTGATATTTGCGCAAACACACAAACGAACATGAAACTCACAACAAACAAAATGACGCTGTGAAGTTCGATCATTAAGTTACTATAAGTACTCAAAGTATGCAATATTTTATGAAAATACATTCAGCCGTTTAGACGTAGGGTGGACACACACATACAGACATACACGAAAAGCGTAAACCACTGATTGTGCATTAAAATGGCCCAAAACGAATAAATAACGATATGGTACGGGAATATTCAATGTACGAACACTCAATTTTTATATATATGTTATGTAGTGTTATTTCGAAGGAGCATGTTATTGTGTAAATAGTTTAATACCTTTCAATCTTAAAGTAGGCATTGTAAAATTATTACGTATTGTAAATTGTCTAAAATACAAAAAATAGAAAATTAAAATTGTACAAAATAAGATTGAATTGGTGTGTTGCAAGAAAATAAGTGTATTGGTGGTCCCACAATTAAAAAAATGTCATTTAGCGAAAGCACTTTTAACCCTCTGAGCGTCACGATATTTCGGAATAGTGTAGAGTTGCTTTTACACCGCAACACACTTAATGCCTAAATAACCATATATATTGATTGAGAGAATCCATGGATTTCTTAAACTTTAGAAGAATTCTATTGGTCCCCCCTTTCCTAAATATAAAATCCTTTGGAAAGATTCTATTAGTCCTTTCCTTAGAATCCTTTGGAGCAATTTTATTGGCCCATTCTGAAGAATAGAATCCTTTGAAAAGATTCGATTAGTTCTTTCCTTCGAATATAATCTTTTGGTAGCAATTTTATTGGCCCATTCTGTGGAATAGAATCCTTTGGAAATATTCGATTAGTCCTTTCCTTTGAATATAATCCTTTGGAGCAATTTTATGTGCCCATTCTGTGGAATAGAATCCTTTGGAAATATTCGATTAGTCCTTTCCTTTGAATATAATCCTTTGGAGCAATTTTATGTGCCCATTCTGTAGAATAGAATCCTTTGGAAAGATTCGATTAGTCCTTTCCTTCGAATATAATCCTTTGGAGCAATTTTATTTGCCCATTCTATATAATAAAATCCTTTGGAAAAATTCTATAGCTCTTTTACCTTAGAATAGAATCCTTTGGAAATATTTTACTGGACTCTTCTGTACAATAGAATCATTTGGAAAATTTCTATTGCTATTTTTCTTGGAATAGAATCCTCTGGAATTACTATATTGGTCCTTTCCTTGGAATAGAATCCTTTGAAATGATTCTATTGGTCTATTCTATAGAATATAATTCTTTGGAAAGAATTTATTGGTTTATTCTATAGAATATAATTCTTTGGAAAGAATCCATTGGTCTATTCTATAGAATATAATTATTTGGAAAGAATCTATTGGTTAAGATCAAAACTTGGTTACAACTCATGAAGGAAAAACTGCAGATTGCATGGTGGAATTATGTGTGTGAATCTCTCAGGAAGTTAAGTACTTCGTAGAAAGGAATAGTTTTAAATAAATTCTTTTTAAAGGCGCAACTTCCTTTTCTCATTTCCTCTCTTAAATCGTACTACAACCTCTTACACGAATTCCATTAAAAAACTGAATACGGGGTGAACGTCTGCCTCTGAAAACAGAAGATAGAGTGGGAAGTCACATAGCAGATAACATGTAAACACGATGAAAAGAAAATCAAACTTTTTCCTCCATCTCTTTTTATCACCCAAAATATTTCCTTATGCAATACATCAATTACAGCTTGATGTAAAAGAAAACATTAAAAAATAGACTGACCATACGAAGCATTTTTCCTATTTCCTGGCCTTTCAGTCGTTTTAAAAATGTCAATTTTATAGTGTTTTTACAAAAACTATAAATATATTTTAATGTTGGTCCAATCATAAATTATTATCCAAAACCTATAATTGGTTACCAATATCCCCAGATACCAGAAATTCGTATAACCATGGTCGCGTTATAAAGAAAACCTATGTCCTAAGTAGATGAATAGATTTTTCTGCAATGAGCGAAAGACTAAAGAATAATAAGTTCAGTACGTTTATTTCATAAAACATTTTTATTGTATTACTTTTTCAGGAATACAGAATATTACAATACTACCATCACGTTTTTGCCATCCCAATGTCCTCTTTTTGTCTCAAGGAAATATGGTCAGCTTATTAATAAATGAGCAAAAATTCTCAGACCGAGCAAGATAAGTGTCTATTGAAGATTCCTAAAGTGCGAGTCACAAATTTTTTTGAATGTTAAGTTAAAGTCAAAACGGTGAATAGCTTCACGAGTGACAAAAAGTACACCAGAAGCCATGATGTCTTTTCTGTTTGAGACATATGAATGATAATGGACTTCCTAAAAATTGATGCACTTAAAATCCAACAGCTCAACAAGCATCCGATTAATCGCTTTCTATCGTAACTTTGAAATGAACCGTTTTGCGACTTTGTAATCCGTGAAATTTGCGTCGCGACTGAAAGATTGCACGATCAAGAAAAGAAAATACATTTGTGCCGCAGGCTCTTTGGTTGCATGTACGAAAGTCCTATATCCGGGCTGGAGATGCAATGAAAACAGTCTGTTTTCTCAAATTTCAACGTGGCTATATACGAAATAACGCTAGGTTCTGATTTGCAACTTTTAAACTATTTTCATGAATGAGTATTCTCTAGAAATAATTACTCTGCACGCCAGGTAAACCTATTCGCCTGTAGCAGGGAAAAAATTTTGTAGGGTCTTCTCTGACGGGCGGGTCGGGGAAATCTATTCTGAGGGCTCGTCAGCGAGCCTGATCGAACATTTTAATGGCTCTATTTGGGAGGTTGGCCAGATAAAATCTCTTCGAAGGGCCGTATCTGGTCTGAGGTCCAGGTGAACCTGCCTGGTTGGTCGTATCAAAAATACAGGTCGTTTAAACCTAAGTGGCGGGTTGTATTGGTGTGCGGGCCTGATAAAAATATCTGGAGAACCGTATCTAGCAACGGGCAAGTACAACCTTTTCGGAGGGCCTTATATTAACTGCAGACCAGTTAAACCTATCTGGAGGGCCATATCAGGTCTGCGGGCCTGTTAAAATATTTGGAGGGGCGTATCAGGTATCCGGGTCTCAGAGAAATCTATTCGCTAAAATTGACTTATCTTACGTGTACGTTTTTTTTTGTGGACTGTTAAGCTTCATCCCGACGTAAACAGCCATTTCTGAAATAGGTGTAAAAAAAGTCGGATACTTTCTGATCAGCCCTCGTACATCGAGATGGCAACTGTCTTTCCTCAAGGAAGTTTCCTTAATCTGAGTGAACATAAAAGTTACTTATTTGGGCCGTTTTTTTACAAAAGTGGTTTCTAAACTTAATGTATTCCAGTCCCCCTCCTTTTCACATAAAACATTGTCGGGCTCCTCTACTTTCAAAAATATGATTTCAAATTTTCTAAAATCATCGTTTTTTGTTGATACATGATAATTGAAATATTTTGCAGATGTGTAAAAACGTATATTTCTCTTATAAGTTATACACACAAGTTATTCAAAAATTATAATTTTTAAATATTTAAAATTAAAACATTTTTCCAATAAATCTTAAATATTAATCCTAAAATGTAGCAAAATAATAACTGCAGGCAAAATAATACTTTGATACAACATATAGCCTCTGGGAAGAAGGGTAAATTTTCTGACTTTCTCACAATCAGACTGCATTTTATACGTTATGTAATTTCGGAGACCTTCGAGCGTCAAAGAAAACACGTGCATACATTGTATTCGTTTTTTTTATAAGTACATGACATTACATCTCATTGAATTATTGTCAGGCGAAAAAGAATAATAGTTTTGTTAATGTCGGTTTTCTTAGTCCCTATATGAAATTTGTGTTCATGGGAAATTTTGACTATTGGAAAGTTGTACTCGAAAATAATTGTTTCGTAATAGATCCCCCCTGTAAGTTGGAAAACACTGACTCATAATATCATTGATAAAACTTAAGAATTTGATAGTCGAGCATTATACAAAAGCAAATTATTTCTCTGAATAAATTTTTTAAATTGGAATAAAACCTATTTTTATAGTTATCTCTTCTGTAGTATCCAATTGCGAATTGAATTCTTTACGTGATATTAGGTTAAGTTTCGTTTTTTTTCTAAAATTACACATTTTACAAAATTATTTTCACAATATTTAGCAATTTAGTATTCCTTTTCAAATGAATAACTGGACATTCAATACACTACACACGAGTGTTCACTTCTGTATTCTATTAAAACATTTATTTTATAAGTCTTATTCTTTCCCCAACTGTCAGTTTCAAAGTAAGTAAACTCATTCAAATAATAATAGCAAAATCTTTCATTTTAATTTTAAGGAAGTAAAAATGGCAAGTGATGCTTTCGATACCGAGACCAGTATAGTTTTACTATGATGATGGGTTATCGCATATGCATTGACATACAACTAACTTGAAAATGAGTAACTGGCATTAACTGATTTAAAAATTAACCTATTAATTATATATTTACATGTTGTTTCATTTCTGTTTATTTTAGTGAGCAAACGGACCCAAAGCATCAATTTATTGCAAACTATATAAGATCTGGGCGTTCTATCATAAATAGCTATAAATTCGCATCTTGAAGTACCAAAGGACGAAGAGGTCAGTGGATGGGGCATTGAAAATAAAAATATGAGATCGCTATCAAAAAGTGATTAATTATTTTTATAAAGATGTAATAAGGGGTTACGGATTGGGGATTGGAATGAATGTTTGGGTCTTGTGGTTCAACGGACAAGCTAAGATTCTGGAATGAGGACCTTTACGGGCAACTATTTTCTCCATCAAATTTATCAGTAACTTTCTATTTGGAAAATTAAATTGGATATCGATTGGTCTAAATCAGTTTATTTAAATCGGATATTTATAAAATTATTAAATCAAAATGTTATTCCTTGCCTACGAACCTCTAAATCATAAAGAATATTCTAAAACAAGAGTTGACATTTAAAATGAAAATAAAACATTCGTAAAAACTTTTAGAGTATTTGTTCTCAAATTAAAGACAACCGTGAAATGAAATTTCAAAAATCATGCTTTACGCTCCAACCTATTTATACCAATAACTGCTACTGCCATCTGTACTAAAACATAGAAACTAAATGCTAGTATATTCGCATTTTCATAGTTAAATCGGAAATAAATGTTAATTTTAAATTGAAATTTTTAAAATACTTGCCTAAAAACAGGCTGTAAAATTAAATCGTACCGGAATTAAACTCTGCTATTTAATATAGCGTATTACAATTGTTTTGATCCTGTATAAAAAATTTAGTTTTTCATTGCATTACTTGGACATCTATATTTGAGATCTCAACTTAGCTTCATCATACATATTTATGCTATAAAGAATAAAAGCTTCTTCAGCCATAAAAATTTAGTATTTGAAACACTACAGATTTATCTCAGAATAAATTAATGCTGAATCAAAAAATTTTGCTACTTATTTTAAAATCAAATGTTTTAATATTTTTACTATATTATTTACTATTTTTATTCAATTTTTTATATTCTTTACTATTTTAGTATATGTACCATATTATTTGATATTTTTATTATATTTTCCATTTATTTACTAGATCATTTACTATTTTTATTATAAATTTACTATATAACTTACTATTTGTATTTTATATTTACTATATTATATACATTTTTATTACATTTACTATATTACTAAAATGGCCCCAGAGCCACCATATCCTAAAAAAAGGAGCTCGTTTATTTTTTTCTTTATAAGAATCCTAAACGCAGAACAGAAAGAGAGAAAAAAATATCACCGAGGTTCACAATTTTACCAATATTTCCCGAAGAGTATGTAGTCACCTTTTATTTCAATCGGTCGAATGGTTAAGATTGACGCTCGTTCTGGATTAGTAGACCCAGGCGACAATTCAGTTGTTTAGATTGTAGCACATAAAATCTAAAGCTCATAAGAGCATACTTCAACCAAATTTAGCATTTAAGCCATAATTTAACCAAATGTAGCCACATCGATTACCAAGTCTCTCACTGTTCTCTTGCTCAGGACTTAACGTAGTGGAGGATTCCAAATCTACAAATCAGATCAGACCGTTTATGCTCGGAAGACTAATCTGTTGTAAGGACAAGATACTCTCTTGCATTTATCTAACGATAAACCGAAATTTTATCACTTTGGCCAAGTATTTGTAGCATATTCTGTATAAGCAAGTTAAGATGACTTAAAATGTAATACAGTAAAAGTATGAGAGGCCTTTTCTATCAAGCTAAATGTAGATGACAGTAGTGTTTCTGTGGTGGAAATTTTCTCCTACCCATTGAAGTGACGTAAATCGTCGTAAAAATCGTAAAATTCCGAGGAATGAATTCTAAATTGATACCATGATAGTTTATTGGTTAACACCAATTAGATCAAACACCAAACTAAATTACATTATCAGCTAACCCCGATTTATAACATGTTAGAGCTTTGGGTTACAGATCTCTGGTCTCTTTGTTTAACCTGAAAATCTCTTTCACAGGAAATAATCACGAATGTCTCGAAAATTTTATTGAATCAGTTTTCCCACTTTGTTTTCTTTTTAACATTCTTAAGGAATTCATTTGATTTTTTGCCAAATATCCATTTAGTTAACATCATTAGAAAAGAAGCGTAACATACAAAGTTCGATTTATTCTTGATAATGCAATTAGTAAACAATTTCTTATTTTCATAACTTTATACAATTTGAATCATTATTTTGATACATCTAGCTGGAGAATTTTATATGTATCCTAAAAAAAATCTTTCTAGCTTCGTCGATAGTTAAATAGAAAGTTTAAGTAATCTGTCATAAATGACTCAAACTAAGAGAATGCATGTTGTAAAACATATGTATCTTATTCTGTGTTATATTAGATCTCATTTTTAGATACGTATGTTCATCGATTTAATCTGTTTCCATTTCTTCGGAAACTTCTCAAAATATTTAAATTTGGGGTAATTAAATAAATCACTCCCATAAAATAAAAATTAATCTTAAGATTTCTAATAAAATTATTTAGGCGCATGCAAAACTGTCGCCAATTTAATATGTAATCAGTTGCCAAAATTAAATTTTTCAAAATTTTACTGCATTTAACAACAAACAAATTTTAAATCTTTGTAGTAGCTTTGAGGGAATTTCTAAACAAAAGGTGTACACATCTGAAGATTAAATGCTTTGAAACGATTAATTATTTAATAGATATTTACTACATTACACAAATTTATGTAAGTACATTTTAACTTATTTGAGAAAAAATTATTTTTCATAAGGGCATATCTTTTCATTCCTGGGTGATCATTCGTAATTTTTTCTCTTAATATTTATAAACATTATACTTATCCGCTATTCGTTTAAATTTTTAATTCGTTAATTTTTTACAAGTACGAATGCATAATGCAGTGGGAAAAAAGAAATAATATATCTGGATTAGTATAGATGGCAGCACCACAGATATGTTAGATACTATCATTTTTAATCGTGTGTATCGTTTACATTTCTCAATATAGATGGCAGCATATGTCTACATATATTGGAAGTACTAGTGACGACAAGCTATTCAAAACTTCGTTTCTGAATAGAGTGTCACTAAGTAACTGAGACGAGAAAACACATTTATATCCTAGATGAGGAGGGAAAAGTAGTACAACTTTTGGGACACGCAAAAAGTTTAAAATTATACCATTTCGTATTTCCATTTAAATTTATTAATACTTCAAAATAAAGTTATTCTGAGCTTAACTTTCCACATATGGAACTGAATAATGTTTTGAGCACTTTTTTCCTGCATGTGATACATTTTCTTGAACAAACTTTTATCATGACTAAAATCAGTGCCAAATAGGCTGAGGAAGCTGCAATCTCGAGCGATAATTTTTGGGGGATATTTTTTAAGCAAAAAATTTATTTTAAATATTCATTTTTAAGTGTTATAAGTATGTACTAAAATCACAAATTATTTTATAACAATGGCGTCTGATAAAAAAGACCCAACACAACAAATACTTTTGCAAGATAAACACAGCCTGACACAAAATAACATTGATGTGATCAGGATATATGAAATAAGGCAGATCAAATTTTATGTTAGCCCACAGAAGGCAAAGCATTTGTCCAGCTCTGAATAAAAATCTTTTCTGCAAAAAACTTTCAATGAATGTTTCGGTAAATCTAGTTGACGGTATGGTCTTGTTTTTTGTGGCCAAGGCGGAATAGGTAAGCGCCACCAAAATGAGTTGTATTACCCAGTAGCGTAATATTGATAATAGTGTATGTTGAAATTGGATCGATAGCAAAAAACATAATGCTTAGCCATATACAATCTTATACATAGGTCAAGATTAGAAGTTTCTTTCCCGCAAATACTATGAAATTCAAATAATTTTAGTCCTAAGTTGAAAAGGAGCCAATTAGGCGCAATTGCGCCCAATCCTAGTAGTGGGTGAATCAAAGGCTGTACTCACATAGGCGTGAGGATGTCTTTCACATAGGCGGGAACATGAGAGAAAACAGGAAAAGAATGATATACCATGCGCATGGACCAAATACGCATATTATTTGGACTAGATGCTAGTGTCAGTGGGAAACGGGGGGGGGGAGAAGAGACTGTGCTGAGAAAGCACCCAATGCTCTCATGACAAACGCCATTGAACAATTATAATAAGAAAGTCTTTGAGGCTGAAAGGATGGGACAGCAGCTACAAAATTAGCCTTTTTGCTTCAGGTTTTATGAAGTTTTACATTTTTTGCCACGAAATTTTGATTCGTGCTTTATTAGGGGATGGCTTCTGGGCTTCCATGCAACGCCACCAGACTATCACCGATACAATCGCCAGGATGGACTATCGACTAGAGATTAACCAGTTTTTCAGTTCCTTCAGCGCTGCGTTGCTTCCACAACACCATTCTTCATTTGGTAAATTCATCACATCTCCCAGCTCTTTAAGTGGTAGTTGCTTAGGTTTCTTAAGTGTTTTCCTGAGTACATTCCATTTCGACCGCGACCGCTCCTCTTCAGTGCGAAACTCTTTCAGTCTTCGGCTCCCAATAATTTCAGTCATCCACGAGTTTAGGGTCGCGGGACCTCTACCCACGTGTCCTACGCAAAAGGAATCGCGAGGTCGTGACCCCACAGGTCGGTAAACAACCCGAGCGCGTTTCTGGGGATGAACGGTTAATTAATTTCCAGTGCCCTTCGGGGAAGAATCACTCTTCCGCCTGTAGAGGGTGTGGGCTTCCCGTTAACTCTGAACATTCCTCGCTGGAGTTTTTGGTTGGAGAGAAGTGCCATGTTCGACTAGTAGCCCGGTTGGATATAACCAGTAGAGATATAACCAGGTTAGATATAACCTTATAAAAAGTATTGCAAGAAAAACGTATACTAAAAAAATATTGTGTAACGGTTTTTATAAGCAATAACCTTACAGAAGACTTTTGGGTAGGTAGGTATTTTAATTAACGTCACACTGGAACTACATAACGGGCTATTGGTGACGATCCGGGATCAATCCCAAAGGGAAAGATCGAGGACAACACCACGTAATTTTGAACCACTGTCAGATGACGAGGCAACACCTGAGCTGGCACCCCACTCTACAAACTTCCACACCACACCAAATAGAGGACATTCGAGGCCACGACTGATTTAACGTGCACCAGTCCCCTTTGTACACGACAGTCTTTGGTCGGATTCGAACTCGCAACCCTCCGGTGGCTAATCCGTCACTCTTCCAACAGGGCTACCTTGGCCCTAGAAGACCTATAGGAGTCCAGTAAATTAAAAATAAAGGAGTTTGAACACAATAACACAAAACTAGTAGCTACACCACTTCAACTAGTTATAAACAATGGCAGAAAACTAATAGTATATTTTTATTGCACCCGTAAAACAAAGGGGCCGCTGTAGCCCAGTTGGAAGAGTATCGGATTAGCAAACGGTGAGCTGCGAGTTCGAATTTAAGTCTAACCAAATACCGTCGCATACGCAGGGGCTGTTGCACGTTAAGTCTGTCGTGGCTCAAATATCCTCACGTTGGCGAGGTGTGGTAATTTGGAGAGTGGGGTACCAGCTCAGGTGTTTACCTCATCATCTGACTGTGATTCAAAATTGCGAGTTGCTGTCCTCAGATCTTTCCCTTCGGGATTGATCCCAAACCGTAGCAAATAGCCCGTTGTGTTGTTCCAGTGCAACGTCAATTACCGAACTTAACCCGTGAAACAGGGAATAAATAATGGCACAAAACTAGTAGTATGCTGTTCTGCACTAGTGAAACTATTTATAAACAATGGCACAAAACTAGTAGTATGCTGTTCTGCACTAGTGGAACTATTTATAAACAATGGCACAAAACTAATAGTATGCTATTCTGCACTAGTGAAACTATTTATAAACAATAACATAAAACTAGTAGTATGCTGTTATGCACTAGTGAATCTATTTATAAACAATGGCACAAAACTAATAGTATGCTATTCTACACTAGTGAAACTATTTATAAACAATGGCATAAAACTAATAGTTTACTTGCAATACATTCGTAAAAATGGTATAAAGACAGGGCCAAAACTTTATACTATACTCATTAGTTAAGCAGACATACATACAAGGAAAGTTTTACTGACAGAGAAGAGAGGTAGGTATTTTAATTAACGTCTCATTGGAGCAGCACAACGGGCTATTGGTGACGGTCCGGGATCATTCCCAAAGTACAGAGAAGAGAGAAATTCACTCAGTGAAAAACCAAACCCCAAAGTAAAAGTGAAATAGTAGCTTTAGCTAGATTATACAGAATACTCTACAGATACGTACGTCTCACAAGTATAAATATGACACTCTGATTTACTAAGACTGAAATCACACGTTATATACCCCACACGCGTGAAAGATTTAATTTGTTGAAAGGATTAGAGACGTGACCGTATCTTACTCTTTTGCTTTACTGAATGTAAAGAAGAAGAGTAAAATATAAAACAGCACAGCATTTATATCTCAAATAAATGTTCTCCCTATTTTCAATTTGTATTCAAAACTTTATTCAACTTGCGTTTATTCTAAAATAAGTTTTATGGTGCTTCATGAACTATATTTTATGGCGGAAGAATCTATTCTTTAATCTAAGTAGAACCTTAATCAAGCTAAATTGGCCGGTACCCGGTACTACACCCGTAAAACTATTTATAAACGATAGCACAAGATTAGTAGTATACTATACTCAATGAGTATAGTATACATAGTAGTATACTATGTCAAATGAGTTTGATTATTTCGAATACCCTAGAGATAAAGTTTCACGAGCATAAATACGATAAAATAAGTAAAACAAAGTTAAGTTGATCTAAAGTTAGAGTATTACAATATTACACTCGTAAAACTAGTTATAAGTAATGACACCACAGAACACTAGAATACTTATATCACAACTAGTAACATTACAAATGTAAATTGGAGGCCTCTTGAGAATATGAGATCTGAGACAACTGTCCCTTTCCCCCTCAGAGGGTCTGACAGTAGGTCCTCGATAAGACAGTAGAGTCGATGATGTTGAAGATAAGCAATGGAGAAACACTGAAATAGACGAATGAGTTTCTGCATGGCAGCCTATCATCTTTCCAACCTTCTGATTTGATTCCGAGTTTACGTTTCCAGGAGTTTTAAACGCTTTTATAATTTCTTTAGGTAGGTAATTGAATTAACGTCGCACTGGAGCAATACAAAGGGCTACTTTTAATTTCTTTAGGAGTTCGTCATATGGGAATTTCCTTAAGTTTCCGGAACTCTCACGTGATCTCTAATAGTTGTTCATTATATCCTTATATGAGAATAATATGTATGATGTGGATAAGAAGTACTTGAAAACTACAAGTATGAATTAAAACGCGAATGTTCTAGACTACGAAAATATATCTTCATGAACAAAATATATATTTAGTGAGGGTTCTAAACTAAAAAAATAGTAAATATTTAGAAATGCCATAAATTTCAAATTAATCTGTGAAAATAAATAATTAAAAGATCAGTCTGAAAATAAAAGAGAAACTATGTATTATCATTCGTGCATTTTTTGCAATCTCGGAATTTATTTTAGCTTTAACTTTTTTACTACATTATGCACTTTATATTAGAATAAAATACCTGGATATATTTTACTCAATTCTTCCAAATACTCTCCAGAACTTCTTATGGCCCACGTAATGAAAGTTTTTCTCTACAAATTTTCTTGATTTCAGTTAGGTAATACGAGAGTTGCAGGCGGTGCAGGTCCCATTCTTACAACTTACCCAGGTGTATTTCACTATTCTGTGTCAGTAAAACTTTTCTTGTGTGCGCATTATTACATGACTATTTGTCTTGCGTTTGTAAATATGGCCCTTGTGTCATAAAATCCAACCAATCAGTTTGGTGAATCGTCATAGTTTTGAAAAGTAGTTAATGCCGATATCCAAAACCATGTCCACTCACGGTGTTAACATTTGAATAAACAGATGATTTCTCTGACAGATTACTCTGTCAAATACCCGTGGGGTGACAGCTCGGGTGTTGACCTCGTCATTCGACCGTGGTTCAAAATTTCGAGGTGTTGTTCTCGGATATTTCCCTTCATGACTGATCCCTGACCGTCACCATTAGCCCACTGCGTTGTTCCAGTGCGACGTAAATTCAACTAACTGACCTTACCAATCAAGTACCCGTATCATTGTGCTTATATTCCCCGTGTAAGTAAGTTCGAATGATATCCTTTATTCATGGCTATAAATACTGTTCTATGTTAAAAGTAAATAAAATGGAATTGGTTCTTTTTGGGGGATAAAATGTGAACTATTTGCATGCCATGAAACGTAAATATTCTGTCTGACTCACAATAGTTTCGTTCAAGAAATTGGATCCCTATTACGCATAGCATTCTCTCTGTATTGGTAAAAAACGAAAAACCTTTAAAACAAGCACTTACAAAGACAAAAACTTAGAAAAGATCGGTCAATGGCTATTTTACTGGAGCAAGGCGTTCACCATCATCTTGACAGAAGTGAGTCAATTTGTCTGGAAAGGCTTAGTTAAAATAGCGAAATGTGATAACGTTTTATTCTAAAACAACATATGTAAGCTCGCTTTTCTTGTGATTTTTACTTCTGTCCTTATGGTCAGCGTCTTGCTCCACTGAAATGGCTATTTATCTTTATTGTCGTTGTTTCGAGGTTTTCATTTTTATTATCAATTTGACTTAGGTTTTAATTTGTTTATCCACTTTCTCCCTGTACTTTCTGAAGGACTTCGAGTCTATTTGAGCCACCGATCACAAATAAATTGAAAAACTCGGTCATTCCACATCGACGTGTTTAGAAGTATGGAATGATAACAGCAAAAATATGATCTAAACAAAACTCAGGCGCTGACTGAATGATATCTGGAATGGAATAAACAATCAATCATTGACACAACTTGTCTTAAACGAGATTTCTGTCTCTTCCCAACACTGCAGTCAGTCTGTCGGTTGACTGGTCTTCTTATCGGGATGGTAAAAATAGCAGATCTACGTCTTCATTAATTGAAGTCATATGTCCAATCTCAAAGCAGCTGAATTATATTAAACACTGGATCAAGTAACTAAAACAATTAAGTGATTAGGAACTGAACTGGTTCATGTGACATACCAAGAGTTTGGAGATTAAGTGGAACATTTATTTCCCCTCTTATGTGGCTTCTTCAAGAGTTTAGTTTAAAAGTTTTATGCCATAAAATGAAAGCTTTAGCACTTACAAAACCCCCTGAAAATACCACATTATCATTTCTTTTAAAATATACTCACACAGTGCATGCCAATTTAAATCAAGTGATTTTTATTAAAAAATCAAGATTTAAATCAAACTCTAAATTGCCTTAATCGAAGTTTAATAATGATATTACAAATGAAATAACCTGGGACAGAATGTTTGTTTTTTATTCAAATAAGTTTACAAATTTGTTTCTACTCAATAACTCCTGAAGAATCGACCAGCACTTTCATTTCAGCATTTTAAATACTTGGTTATCAAAGAGAGAGAAATAAAGCTAAGAAAAAGGACCAAATATTAAAGTTGGTCGAAAGAAACAAAAGATGATTGGATTCCCAATTAGAGATGGTAGCTTTAATAGGGATGCAGTGGTGCCAACTTGAAGAAATTACTGTAGAAAGTAAAACACCACTTGTTTCATATATGTGTTTCAGGACTCTATATTCTGTAATTATAAATAATTACCAATATTATCTGTATATTCATATTATTTATCCCTCGTGTTGGAGGAGAACAAGGCCCCAACCAAAAAAAAATTTAGGCCCCAACGAGTTCGGGTTGCTAGAACTTTGCGCCCCTTTTGATAGTGTTTTGTTAAGAGACAGCGAATCACTCAGTATATTTGGTTTCTAATATTAAAATGACAACTGACCAACAAATTTTTCTTTTTGCTCACTGAAAACAGGCAAAGGCTGAGTTTAGGGGCAGTTTATACATTGCACAAAGTGTTTTTTGGTAAATTTTGAGTCTTTCCCATGGAAAGGTTTCAGCACTGTTGAACATTTGTTTTCAGTATGGTAAAAACGAGTGTGGGTGCCTTCACTTCTAACTTATTTGGTAAACCCTCTGGAAGAATATAGACTGAGCTTGAATAAAAAGAACCTCTATATATTCGCAAAAGCAAGATTCATCTTAAATCATGCCTGTAATTAACGAAATTTAAAAAAAACATAAATTTCTTGATTTCCTCTTTGAGAAAACATCGTATTGCAGATATCTCGTTTTGAACGAGGGAAATTTATTTAGATCTTAGTGTTAGTGTAACAGACAAGACAAATTCATAAAGCTATCTTACCACCACAGCCTACTGTAATTGTAGAAAGAATCAACCCAACTTGCAATTTAAACAAGATGGGTAATAAAAAAGCAGGAAAATTAAAATTTATGTTCTTTATTTATCATAATTTATAAAAATTTATAAAATTTAAAATTAAATTTACCTCCCTTTATTAAAATGATTTTTTTATTTGGGGTTTTGAGTATTATGTATATGTATCATTAAATACAATTCACATGAAAGAGTAAAAGTAACAAGATCTAGTGATAGTTTTAATTGTTTTAATCTCAAAAATTTGCCGAACTCTATATTTACTAAACTCATATATTAATGTTCAAAATAAATCAATATCTAGAAACTATACTGTGATTTTCATGTCTCATATCAAACAAGTTTAACCACATAGGGGTAACAAATTAATTAAAATCCGATTTAAATGAAAAAATCTGATAAAATCAAATAAATTCAATTCTTAAAAATATTATTTAAAAAAACATGATTTTTTTCATACCCAGTATTCATATAACGTAGCGATTTCCAACATTTTTCATCTCATGGCACACATAAACTGATTACTAAAATTCTGCGGCGCACCAAAAGATGTTTTATATTTCTTGCCGATCTGACAAAAAAATGGGTATTAAAAATAGGGGTATTACTTGCAATTAATTGTTAACGCACTTGCCGAAAGTTCAAAACTAAACGTTGAAATGAAGGAAATATTACGCAATTTAAACCGTTTCAAGATCCGTAGGCACACCATTTGAAAATCGCTGATAAAAGGTAATAGGTCTTTACATGAAGTGTTTTTCAAAAATACCTTTTTTAGCGCAATATTCTTCAAGTTAGTGGTGTATCGAAAAGGGGACTGCCCCCTCACATCAAATTGTTGATTTCAGGTTTTTGAAATATCTCTACAAATAAAGGGTAGTGGTAGAATCACGTATTAGCAACCGAAGGATTGCGAGTTCGAAGCTCAATCCAACCAAAGACCGTCATGTATGTGGGGGCTTGTGCACGTTAAATATATCGTGGCCACAAATGTCCTCACGTTGGCGTGGTGACGTTTGGAGAATGCGGTGCCAGCTCTGTTAACCTCGTCATCTGGCTATGGTTCAAAATTACGAGATGTTGTCCTCCGTTATTTCCCTTTGGATGGATCCCGTGCCGTCGCCAATAGCCCGTTGTGTTGCTCAGTGCGACGTTAATTCACCTACCTTCCACCTTTCCTCTGAAATTTCCCGATTAATCGGTTGACCTGTTCGTCTCTGTCTGGTCAACAAAACTAGCAAAAAATACCTTAAATTCTCATAAAGTTTTGACTTTGAATTAAAAAATTTATATTTCTATATGTTGGGGCCTCCTCCGAAATACAATCCTAGCTACGCTACCACTTCAAAGGGTTAAGCATCCCCTTAAATCTGAAATGAAACAGTCGGAAAAACCGACTCGAATTGTGCCAAATGTTGCCCATAAGCCGGAACTAGACGATCTGTCTGTTCGCGTGTTTCTTCTCTGCACCCCCCCCCCACTTCTTCGGGGGTAGGCAAAGGGGGCGGTGAGGAGAGATAGGCAAAGCGAAAGGGAATATGTCACTGTGATACAAACGAGCGAAGCTCATCCCACAAGCTATAATTTCCCACTTTCTCCTCACCTAAGAAATCACCTCGAGGTTTACGAGATGTCATTGCGAGAATAATGATACACACCACTCCTGATACAGTAGGGGTTGCCACTTTGGGCGATTTATTGCTCCACCGAAACGATATATGCAACAAGTGACAGTAACCTCTGAAATATACTTCGGTTTTAAATGAATTTCAGGTTATTTTTGAATAATATTTGACAAGAAGTGGTTAGATTTTTTCTGGCGCAAGGGCCAGATCTAGCCAAGCTGGGCGAATCAATGGTTTTCCCGTTAAGTAATTGGTTCGTCATCTCACGAGGTGTTGTCCTCTCATATTTTTCTTTGGGATTGATCAGTGGCAGTCGCCAATAGCCCGTGGTGTAGATCCAGTGCGACGTTAATTCAACTACCTACCTACATACCTACCGTCAAGTAAATGGACGTAATGGAAGAGTTTTTACTGCCACAGAATAGAGAAATAAATACATCCAGGGTAGTTTCGGCAATCGAACCTGCGCCGCCTACAGCTCGCAGACTGCTAGCGAAGTGAGAAAACCCATTGAGCCACTAATAAGAAGTGGATATCCCCAGAAAGCTGCAATATATAGAAGTTCAAGTGTCTGAAACTACTCGCTTAATGGTAAGTTTATATATTGCTTGATAAGTTTTGCAGCATTGGCTTATCTGCTGTCCTATTCTGTTAGAGTATCAGTTATTAATTTTTTCAAACACACAGAGGGCAAAAGGTCATGCTATGCTGTAGAACATTTAGAGGAAGTTTGTGTACGTTTGTATTAGAGGATTTTTCTGTCAATCTAAATACATAGATACAAATATCTCTCATACTTTGTGGCTTTATCTGGCATATTACTCAAATGCAATTTCAGCATGTTGTATATTTTTAAAAATTACTCCAAACATCGTCAAAACGACGATAAATAGAATAAGTTCTTGTTCTGCCAGGTAGTTATTCATTTCTCTCTATAACCTGTCTCCTCCTTACACTCTTTGGGTAGGCTGGTTGGTAAGGGTCTTAAAAAATTAATTCCTAATAGGAAATAGTTTTTCTTGGTAAGTTTATCACACTGAAAAACCTCTCATACTCTAAAGTAAAAGTATCAAAATGGCCGAGAACCAACATGAAAGACCAACAGACACCACCTATTGGACCAGTACCTGGTTACTCTTAGGATTTATCCCAATAACTTTCTTAATAAATTATTATTATAAGTTTACCAAAAATATGACTTAACCTGTGAGTCCAGATCATATACCCTAAATTAACCAAAACCGATTCCCTTTTCTTATTAATCCCAGGGAATTTCTGTTCCAACTTTATTAATCGTTTCTTAAACACAAAAGCCTTCATGGAGCGCTTGGGGAAGAACTTTTACTTGTCTTGAAGGGACAAAGGAACTTCAAGCAGCCAGCCTGGCATGATCACGCATGAGGGTTGATCCCACAACCAAGGGCTAAGGTCTATCGGTCTCCAATTAAGCGATCTATCGGAACAACGAGGTCTGAATCCATAAACCTCTGCTCTTGTTTATCTAGGAATGTTATATCAGACAAGTGATGACAAGCAGAGGAGCGTGGAAAGAGCACAACTTCAGTCCACCAAAGAGTACTTCAAAGCTGAAATCCGTTGCACATAGCACCATCTGCCCCTTGTATCATCCGTTGTAAGGCAATATCCTCAAGATTGGTCCAATTGATTTAAGTTATGTCATTGATCCCGGTCTGATTAGTCCTAATGTGTCAGAAAGTGACTGCAGAGCGACAAACCATTCGTGCAACTGTTCCATACACGAGTTGACGATTGTTACTGCTTTTATAAGTATCTCTGATATTTCATACTACTCTTACAAACTGAGTTTATAAGTGTCTGATGCTTCATTACGATAGAAAACGACAAACCATTCTTGAAACAATACCATACACGATTTGACCATTGTTATACATTGCTTTTATAAATATCTGATTCTTCATGCGATTGTTGCATACTGCGTTTCTAAGTATCTGATACTCCATTATGCTAGAAAGCGACAAACCATTCTTGTAACCATGCCATATTTGTAAATTGACGATTACTAAATATCAGATTTATAAGTATCTGATATTTTCATATGGAGCTTATAAGTATCTGATACTTTATTAATCCAGGAGACAAATCATTCTTGAAAACATACCATACACACGAGTTGACCATTGTTACATACTGCTTTTATAACTGATACTTCATTACGCTAGAAAATGACAAACCATTCTTTGAATCATACCATACTAGAACTGCGATTGTTACATCTGCTTTTATAAGTATCTGATTCTTCATACGATTGTTACATACTACGTTTCTAAGTATCTGATACTTCATTACGCTGGAAAGCGCTAAACCATTCTTGAAACCATACCACACACTAGTTGACGATTGCTACATACTGAGTTTATAAGTATCTGGTATTTCATTACACTAGATTACAGTATGAATCCCTCAATCAACGTGATTATCCGTAGATCCTTGAGACTATACTTGGAGATACTGCCTTCTGGAGTAGTATAGGATTAGATTGCAACTATCCGTTGAATCATACCAGTTGAAAACACCGCCAAGTTGAGTACCACAGCCCCCACTGAAGCTCCGCACCAAGCAACCCATCCATTTGAACCCCAGTCAACGAGTTTGGCCTCTCAGAAACTGAATGTTAGTATTTACTGTTGCAAATGAGCTCGGAATTTGTAAAAATTGCCGGTTGGCCCTTTGTCTAGTTAATAGATCTTTCAGCTTAAAAGGGCCCCGAGGAGAAGTCAGATTATTTCACTTCACTTCGCCCCTCCCCTTTCAAACGATGGGGTGAGGTGCATCCATATGCTACAGGTGAATTGCTCTGGGCGCACTCGCTTTTCTGTTTATTTCGGCCAATTTCCGAGATATACATCATTTAAGTGCACACCTTGCCCATTCTTTACATATTTCAGACTCGGAAGGTTTTTTTCCTCAGTTTGGAGCTCATTACAATGATTGAAGGCACGCTTTTGTAAATATGATCTCCTTTTAAGCTGTATCTTGTTTTCTTTATCAACAAAGAAAAGAGAGGTTTATAGCTTAATGATTAGAAATTCAATGCTGTTTTAGCTTTCGTGGCAACTAAAGTAGGATAAACAATAACGAATTCATCAAATTGTTATTGTTACATCCGTGTATAAATTACGTGGTATACGTACATTATGAGGTATTTTCAAGAGCAACGGTTCTTAATTTTAGGTTCTAAACCTGTTGGGATCTAACGTAATATGAATGTGAAAGTAAAAGTAATGGTTTGAGAAACATCCAGACAAATATTTCTCTCATTGCCAAATACGTTGCATATTCTTTGTAATATGCAATATTATTTTTAAGGATACAATCCTTTCGATGCTAGATTTTTCCAAATGAATTCATAGTTCAAGGAATTATACATTTTGTTCATGCAGATTAGATTGATATAATGACCGTTACATACAAAAAATACTTTTAAAAAAGTAAAGAACAAATTAGGGGCTTTCGGGTAAAGTAATGATAAGCCGTTGATAAGATTGATAATAACCATTATATACAAAAGTATTTTTAAAAAGTAAAGAACATATAAAGGGCTTTTAGACAACGTAGTGATAAGCCGATTTTCAAATTTTTCAGACTATCGATTAACAAGTTTTAAAAAGTTCCAAAATTATAACGGCTTATCTACTATTTAAGAGTGATTTTAAACTTTCAAGTATTGCACGCTTCAAATAATCACAAATTATTTTGATCCTTTTGAATACTTTGTTTTTTAACTTTTTTCATTGTTGAACATAGTTGAATGGCTCGTCGCTATGTTATCCGGAGTCCTTCAAATAGTTTTAAGGTAATTTTAGTTACAGCCAATCCCAACATGAATGAAGTTAACAGCTCCTTGTAACAAAATGAAATTAGAGTTTTAAGAAATGAATTTGGGAAATCATATTATCCCTGACCCTCTCATTTGGTTTCTCAGAAGGCAGGAGTAATAATAAGTTACATCAGCTCTCTGTACAAAGATTTGTAAGCTATAATATTAAAAATTACAAAAATCTTCATACCAACATCTTCGTGGAACATTTGTTCAATCCTTGATTTTATCTCCTTGTTGACACATAGTAAATGAATATCAACAAATATCAATAAATACATAAATTTAATTATGAAACTAAGGAAATAGAACATATTAATAAAAATCGTTTGCAAAATGTATTATTATGAAATTAAGGAAATAGAACATATTAATAAAAATCGTTTGCAAAATGTATATCAAACTTACACTTTTAAATGAATAATTATCGTCTGATTAAATGTAAATCAGAATTCTTACTTCTTTAATATCATTTGATAAAATATATTTTTGGTAATTTACTCAACAAGTATTTTCATGACATTTATGTCACAAATTGAAAGACTATTTTGTGTACTCTATTCAAAGATCAGTTTTATTCGCACAAGATATCACATTCAACGGAAACAAGTCATGTGAGTTTTTATGAAAAATATAAATTTGATTTAAAATTTCATTCCAAATGAAAATATTCGTGTGCAGTACACATTTTAAAAGGAATTATTTACAATTATCTTTGATACTAGTAAAAACAGTTCAGATTCAAACTGAAATTTCATTTTAGTGCTTATAATTTTAAATAATAATCACATGGTTCGGTTTGTTGCTTTACTGCCACTTTTTATTACTAATTATTATTGATATTTTTCGAAAACAAGAGATTGTCATGTTTTCTTTCCTCTTCCATCTATTTAAAATGAATGTTTTTGTCTACTGGGATGAGTCTATTTACTCCTGTGTAAATCAAGTTCGTATTATCAAATTCTTGAGTCTCCGTACCTAATGCACCTTATCCTTGTATTATTTTCGAAATGTCAAAGAATTGCCATTTTTGTCAGTGATTTCCCAGAAGGTGCCGATAATTCAATGAAGATAAAAGCATGGCTTTAGTTTTGAGAATAAATGCCCTTTTTGTACTCTTTCAGGAATTCACCACTTAATATCACTAAGATGTTTCACAAGAACAAAAATTTTGTCTCATATTCTATACGTTTCATAGCAGCAGTTCTCAGCTTTACATTTGGATAGAAAAAAGTCCACATAAATATCAGAACAAAATATCAAAAATGAAAGCTTTTCAGTAAATTTGGTTTCACATGTAGTTTTTGAATGAAAATAATTCAATTTTAAATGACATTTCACAAGCGGAACATTTTTTATAATTGATTTAAATTAAATTAATGCAAATAATTGAGTGATGATTTAAAGAGATTTTTTAAATCGTTTCATACCAAACATTTAATCATTACTTTTGGTAGATTGAAAGAGTCTTGAACTCTCACTATAATTTAGTTCCTGCATACCTCCAAAAATAGTAGCAAACCCAGAGGGGGATCCTCCCGAAAATGTTGATATTAATTAATTTAGCAATAATTTAATGAATTTAAACAATATTTAAAATAAAAACCGTACCGTTATATTATTATTAAGGGCAAAGTACCCTACGAACAATTATTTTTGTTATATTTTCAACAATACGTTTGGGTGTACCTTATTTCAATACACATGAATATAAAGTTCAAGAGAAAAGTCATGTTAATATCAACAATTGTTTTCAACTTTTTCCATATTTAAAATTTTTTTACTGCTTCTGTACTTTTTAAAGTTTTCAAAAACTTTCATTCCTTCCTTTTCCTTTGAAGTGCTTTCTACATCTGTGTGCATTGGTTTTCAAGTGTTATTATTTTTTAAGTTTTTTTTTCTCTAAAATATGAAAAGCCGTGAAAAAATTATTGATTTTATCATTTAAAAAATTAACCGTTTTTTGAAATCCTTATCCCATGAAAGTCATCAAATACATAATAAAAACACGCAAAATTAATTACAAAAAGGCTCAGCATTTTAAATATTGGTTGTCAAAGAGAGAGAAATAAAGCTGAGATATAAAGGACCAAATATAAAAGTTCGTCAGTTTTACATCAGACATCGATGGAAAAAATTTTAATATGTTACATCAGACATCGATGGAAAAAATTCAAAAACATTAAATAATATATCTACAGCTATGAAAATGTTCCCATACTTTTTAAATGTGTTACATTGTTACTAAAGCAATAAAATAATTTTTTAGGTATTTCAGTCATTTTTAGGTTACCCCTATCCAATTACGATACAATAATTCCTTATTGTAGAATACTTTCATATTTCTTAACGAAGAAATAATGAATAACAAAATAAAGATTATACAAACTCGGAAACTATTTCTATGTAAATTCAACCACCTTCTCTCATCGTTTACACATCTAATATATATCGTATTAGGAACACAGAAGTCGATAATGAATTACTAGAAACCTGATTTGAATATTTGAGTAATACTATTTGCCGTCCTTTATGAATGAAGTGCTTCGGGCATCGTAATGACAAGCAACTTTGAAGATATTCAGAATAGCTAATTTTCAAGTTTTAAAAGGAACCAAATGCTTAATGGTTTATCTACTATTCAAGAGGTCGTATGATTTTAAGTATTATGTAAGCAATCAGAAATTCTTTTGATCCTTTTGAATATTTTGTTTATTCTGTTTTTCATTACGGAAATTTCAATCTGTGACTAATCCTGCTTCCCGGAGGCCTCGGACCGTGGTAGCCAGTTGGTAGAGTTGCGGATTAGCAACCTGAGGGTTGAGAGTTCGTAACTCGATCCAACCCAAAAACGTCGTGTACGTGGGCACTGGTAGACGTTAATTCTGTCGTGACCTCAAATGTTCTCACGTTGGAGTGGTGTGGAAGTTTGGAGAGTGGGGTGCCAGTACAGATGTTGTCCTCGTCATCTTACCGTGATTTAGAATTGCGAGGTGCTGTCCTCGGATCTTTCCTTCGGGATTGATTCCGGACCATCGCCACTATCTCATTGTTGCTCCAGTGTGACATAAATTCAACTACTACCTACATCAAATTTTTTAGGAACAACCATTGTGAAGTCATTTCTGTACTCAGAGTAACCAAAATGGGTCATATTTTAAGTTGAAATAATCTTCTTAAAGTAATTATTTGATGATCAAATATATCATAGCTTCTAGTACTGAACTATAAACTCAGAGCCAGAAACAAATCTAATGACACCAATTGTGTTATTGCATTTTATTTAGGTTTAACCAGTCCCCTTATTGAACTAATCGACTAATACGAAGCGTCGTGACTCAAATGTCAACCCGCTGTACTATCCCTGCCGCTAGAGTTTAACCCACTGAGGGTAGCGAGATTTCCGAGTAATGCAGTACTGCTTTTCACCCACAACACACATAATGACAAAATAACTACATAAATTGGTTGAATGAATCCTACATGAATTGGAAATATTCTACTGGTCGAAACTGGATAGAAGAAATTCAAGAAAATCTACAGAATGGATATATACGTGCGAGCCCCCTCAGAGTGTTATGATTAACCACCACTGTTATCAATGAAAACAATAACAATGGAATCTAGAAAATGATAGAATTATTTGAACCGTCACTGCTATCAATATAAACAAGAACAATGGAGTCTAAAAATGGTAGAATTATTTGGACCATCACTATTATCAATATAAACAAGAACAATAGAATCTAAAAAATGGTTGAATTATTTGAACAGTCACTGTTATTAATATAAACAAGAACAATGGAATCTAAAAATGGTAGAATTATTTGAACCGCCACACAGTTATCAACGTAAACAAGAACAGTGGAATCTTAAAAATGGTAGAATTATTTGAACCGCCACTGTTATCAATGAAATCAGGAACAATGGATTCTAAGAAATGGAAGACTTATTTGAATCGCCACTGTTATCAATGAAAACAAGAACAATGGAATTAAAAAAAATGGTAGAACTATTTGAACCGTCACTGTTATCAATAAAAACAAGAACAATGGAATCTAAAAACTGGTAGAATTATTTAAACCGCCATTGTTATCAATGAAAACAAGAACAATGTAATAAAAAATGGTAGAATTATTTGAATCGCCACTGTTATCAATAAAAACATAAACAATGAAATGTAAAAAATGGTCAAATTATTAAAACCACCACTGCACTGTTATCGATGTAAACAAGAACAATGGAATAATCTAAAAATTGGTGGGATAAATAATCTTGATTTTTAAATTATACATGAAGAACTTGTCATCAAACCGTTTATTGTTTAAAGTGTTCCGTTCACACTAGGGGAAGTCTGGATATAATATGCAACCGTAAAACACATACAAAAACAAAATATCGTCAATTGGAAATCTACCATAAAATGTAATAGCTGAAGTATAGCTGTTTCAACAGGATATGAACACAAAAGGTGATCAACAGCTGTGCATTTATACCGTAAACCCATAATTACGGTGTTCCTGATCCCCTTCGGGGTGTAAAGGTTGATTAGAGGGTGGGGCTTGTCACTGCGTTAAATATTAATCGATCGTTCCGGTGAGTTAACTGAGTGCTACATCTTTCTTTTGCTATATAAATAGATACGTTGCTAAATACAGCAGCAATGTACTGAATATTTTAATTTGACTGGTGATGTTTGCTCAGCAATTCACACCCATGAAGTGATTTGCGTAAAAATTCTTGTTTCATTGCATTCTACTGAATAGTTCTTGTATATTTAGTTGCATTTTGTTATGATACAGATTAAGTCAAAAAGATGATTAGTTCGATCTAGGTGAGGTTTTTATTAGATGACTTCAGCCCTCGTACAAAAATTGAAAAATTGGTACACCAAACCTATGGTGTGAGATTCAAATAATATTTCCAACATCGGCTTTCAAAAGAACTTAAGAGATATAATTAAATATTAGTAGATCAAATAAAAATCATTAGCTGCATTGAAATTGCATTTCCGATCTTTTAATTTTGATTAATACATTTAGTGCAATCTATTTTTATTGTAATTAATACTGTTTTTCGGCTTACTTAAGGTATCAGCTAAGTTTTTAAAATGTTCTTATATTTTGTTACAATTGGATGTTACATCCTTTGAAATAAAAGTAAAGAAACTTGGCATAAATTAACAATTAGTAGTATGTTAAGCAATTACTAGATTGGTGCTTAACTTATGTCTTATATTTAAAAATCAAGGGATACAAATTATTACATAATATACATTTTATAGATTAGTGCCATTATCTGGATGATTACCCAATAAGAGCATAGACTAAAATTGCCTTTCCCTAAATCTAAAATTTTTCATGTAACTATTGTGAATTAAAGCGAAATGTTCGTGCGTGAAAAGTTGTTCAAAATGATGACATACCTTTGAGTTCTTTTGAAGTATAAAGCACATCAGGCTGCCAAAGCAGATGCTAGAGCAAAAAACAAACTTTCGAACAATGAAGCATTCAATACTTTGATTTACGCGGGAAATTTAAAACAGGTAAATGAATTATTCGAGGGAAAACGTGTTATGGGATTATGACGAAGCAAACGACACAAAAACTAACTTCTGGAAAAAGAAGCAAAAATAAGTATGAATAATAATCTGCCATAATTTACTTTTTGCCTACTACACGACAAAGAAGCGGAGGAGGTATGGGGTGATATTAATATAACAAAAGCAAACGCCAACAGGAAGACTCGCCGCAAACGACACCTTTTGGAACAATGACGGTTATACAACGCCGAAAAGAATAAAAAAAAAAAGGTGCTGAGGCGACTAAAAACAAAAGAGCTGCGGTTGTCCCACCTTTAGCGTGAGCGAGGCCAAACCTTTCACTTTTGATTAGTCGCATCGTTAATTTTTAGAAAATCGGCACAGTGTCAACAACTTATGGCCGTACTCCTTGTCAAAACCTCGAACAGTTTTTTGTTCTTTTTTTGCTTTCCCGGCTGAATATTAAAGATTAATTGCCTTCCAGAAAGAATGGGATGGTTAAAAAGGTAGGCTTTTTACTCGAAAATCTGGACACCTATTTTTTATCTTGGCGCGTAGACTTATTATAATCTTAATAGAAGGATAAGTTTTACAGCGGACACGGTATTCCCGCTTTTAATCCGAGAATAAGAAGTGGGCGGAGAGGTGGTTGATTTTTCAAACTGTTGCCATTTTGTTTGGGTAAATGTTCAATGTTTTCTTAAGCGGTTATTATTTTTTGCGCTTCTCCCTTTTGTGTAATTTCTGAACTCCCTGCTCATTAGAAAAGAAAGTGGTAGTATTGTTCAGAAAATAAGAAGAGCATAATAAACTGAAGTGAGTTGATAAAGATAGATGGTTCTTAATAACAGGACGATATTGCCAGGCTTTGCCTCTAATGAGTCTGGATTTAGGAAACAAAACTTTTTAAGGTAGAAAAAGAATGAAATTGTGTGCTAAGCTAAAAGACAGTGACTTCGAAAAAAAGCTATAAGAAAACGTTTACAGTTATTAACAGAAAATAATTAGCGTAATCAAAATAACTGGTAACAAGAGATAAAGATTAACTTTAATTTATAATTTAAAGTTTTTCCAGTTCATATATCTCGGCTGAAGGTATGAAAAACATACCTTTGTTCATAAGATAGTTTAACAATAAGATTGAATTAAAAATGCGTTTTCTTAGAATAAAGTAAAGATATTTATAAAGACAGAAGTTTATTTATACGTATAATCTAAAATTTCCAACACGTATTGATAGTTTACAACCTTAAAAGGTACGTCCTTTTCTTAAAGTATCTATTAATTTTCTCTCCTAAACCTATGTGTTAAAGATGCCATCTTTCCTGAAAAAGACAAAATATTCCCATTTATTTAACAATAAAATAAAGTAAGTGATTTAAAACGGTTCATACAAACATCAAATGTGTTAAGGTATTAACATCTATACGATGGTTCAAATTCATCAAGTATGTTTGTGCATGGACTATTTTAGAAAAGATATATAATTAATTATTTGATATTCATCTTTAGTGTTAACACTTAGTAAGATGTAGAACACAAACGAATTAATTTGAATATAAAACAATATAAAACACATATAAATAGAAAGAAATATTACTAGTATAATTTACTAGGCTGTAACGTTCGTTGAAATAAGAATTCAAGTGGCTCTAGAAATCATTTATTGCTTTTCAAGAGCTACTTGTTATATTTTGCGGTTGGTTTGGTTTTGTGGCACAAGGGCCATATTTGGCCAAGCTGCCCCAGACACAAAACAAACAACGTTAAGTAAATAGGTACACACACACAGAGTTTTACTGACACAGAAGAGAGAAATGCACCCAGGGAGGAATCGAACCTGAAAGGAATCGAACCTATGCCACTTACAACTCGCAGGTTACTAGCGCAGTGGGCATACCCACTGAATCATGATATCTTTTGCGGAATATCGTAAATAATGGGTGCGTATTGAAATATATACCCTTCATATGCTTCATTTTCATGAATATTTACAACTCAAAATAGTGTGAGATTTATAAATAAGCTTACTATTCTGTTCAGAATAATAAACCAATTTATAAATTTCACAACGCAAAAATACATCTCAGTCTCACAAAAGTAATACAAAACTCAATAACTCAATTGAGCTAACTTTTCCAAACTACATTTCAATTAATAATAACTGAAAACAGAATATATTGTTATGTATCAAGAGAAAGAAATATTACTATTATAAATTAAAAGCTTAAACCAGAAAAGTACATAATTTCAATATACTTATATCATAGAAACACAGCAAAATACGTCAAACTACAACGATTTAAATTTCACACTGCAAAATTAATTTAACATTAAACAAGCAAAATAACTGTTCAATTTAAAACATGAGCAAGAATACCTTTGTTAATTTAAGACTATACTTAATTTCAGCACCGAAAGCTCTTTGTACAGCCTCTATCTACAAAAAATATCCCATCTCTCATTCTTCATCACGAACTCCCTTTGATGAACTGTCTGCTGATGGAAAGACTTCTAATCAAGCATACTTCTAAAACTTTAATCTCAAAAAATAGAATAATAGAATTTCCAGAGTTGGAAAAATACAGAACCCGCAGCCAAAGAAATAAAAACAGGAAAGACGGTTGCTGATGAACGGAGGTGAAAGTTTCCCACCTAAAATAGGCAAATCCTGAATGGACAAGCTCCATTGCCTGCGATCAAACACCTAATTTTGGGAACTAAAAAGGCTTAAATAAAAACTTCCAATTACTTGGCCACCAAACAAAATTGGCCCTCCGCTAGCAACTTCCGAAGAGAATAAAGTTTGGAAGGGAAACTCTTCCGAATAGAGTACTTTTGAACTTCCTTAATTAAATTGGAAAAAGACTCAGACGGCATTCCTTCGAGGTTCGGACCCTTTTGCCTCCCTGGAAGCATTTTTGATCGGTGAGGAATTTTAGCTGGGAATCGGTTCACGAATTGGAGGCTGGGCCAGAAAAATTCTGTTTGAAACTCGGTTTAAAAACGAAGTAAATCAATAGATAGAAGGACCGAGGCAGAAAGGAGGCACGGAGATATGGTAATGAATAAGAATCGTTCAACTAATTTTGTACACACAGGTGTCTGTTTTTGTTCCACGCTTAAAATGAGGAAAACAATTTTAACGACAGCGGCCACTTTCCTCTTCTACAGAATTATGTTATCATTCCACTCATATCGTCAATATAACGCTAGTAACGAATTTTCAAAATTGATGTTTGGCGAAAAATGTGTTTAAACATTCGAAACTACAGCAAAAGTAGCGTTATGGTGAAAGTTTTGGAATTAATTTTTGGATGCTTAATTATGATTTGGATTCGTGCCTTTCAGAGTACTTGGTGGTGTGCAGGGCTTACACTTACCACGAAGTCTGAAAAATCAAGGGCGTTCGTTAGACAGGCGCTCCAGCTTTACATAAACATGCAAATTAATAAATTTTGTGCTTATTCGGTCTTTGTGGGATATTTTTGTGATTGTAATAAAAAGATACTTGAATCTGCATATTTCGTTATTAATTTACATTGGTATGTTCAAAAAGCACTCAACATGGTCAAACACACTTTAAGACAGTCCACGGAACTCGAATTCTACCCTAAGATATTTTGGAATTGAAAAGCTATAGGAAATACAGGATGAAACCTGTTATACCAGAAAAAAATTGATCTTTCATAAACGTCCAAATTCGTCAAGTCTGAAAGCAGTCGAAAAAAGCATCAAGCACATTGCTCATTTAACAATACGACATATAGGGAATCAGGAAAAAGAAGACTTGACTATCCGAAATTATTTTCTGAATACGTGCTTGATAAAGAGCGTTCTTTTAGAAAATTGTATGTTTTTAAGAAGAGGGGGCGATTTGTCGGGGCTTACACCCGATAGTTTAGAACCAAAAATCAGAAAATCTACTTTTTTACTTCTTATATATGTATGTTTGTAAGAATTAGAAAGTAGTTTTCTTCTCTGATGGCCTATATGTATATATAGGCCATCTATAAATCTGTATATCTGAGAAGGTTCGAAAAAAAAACACATTTGTAATTGTTCAGGCAACGGCTAGATCAAGTATCACACCATTTATAATTTCTTATATTATTTGTTCTAAGGAACTGCCCTGTTCTCTTGGCATAGTATGAAATATAGATTGAATAATTGCTGTATATATAGTTTTCTTACGTGGCACGAAAAATGCTTTAATTTTTAATTGTTTGGACAACGGCTAGATCAAGTATCATGCTAATTATAATTTCTCATCTTATTTGCTTCAAGTCAGATGAAGATGTTTGCATTTTCCATCAGCAGATTTTTTATTTTGATTCCCGAACTGAATGGTGTGAAAATTGGATTGATTGCATAAAACATAAAGTCTAATGTAATCCACTCCATTCCGCTTGAAAACCAAATCTGTTGAAGGAAAATGAGCAAACATTCTAATCGGACTTTAAAACAAATGCAATGCAAAAATTACAAATTCGTATTTAAAAAAAATTTGTTGTACTCTCAAATATTTCGTCAGAACAAAGGCATAATCAACTAGCAAATGAATCCTTGGAGGAAAGTTGTGAAAGCTAAAGATATGAAGTTAATTTGGAAAATTCTTCCGAAATAATTCGATCGTTCTGATGTTTTAATGGATTTGATTTGATCGGAAAATTTGAAAAGAAAACAAAGAGTGATGTGCATAAAATATCAAAGAATGAGTACAGTATACCTTTCCCATCCATATATTTTTCCTGGATTCCTCCCATAGTGTTTTCTGCATCCAAATCAGAATTTTGAAATCCTATATTAGTGGTTAATGTGATAGTTCCCCCTTATATATACACTTATTAAATTATATTTCTTAAATTGACGTTCTTTAACAAAACACCTGTCTTGATGCTCGGGTTCATTTTCAGCAAACGAAGCGAGCATTTTTCGCGAGGCGAGCCAATGATGATTAATTAGTAATCTTTGGGGGTTAGCGATCAGAAGCGAACATGGGGATGGACCTCTGTAGTTGTCTAGATCTGTGTTTATCAACCGACGGGCCGAATCCTGAACTGAACCGACATCAATTATACCGGATCTTGAGAGGTTCTGGAATCAGTCGTTTTTGTTTTTTAAGCATATTTTTAATAAATATTTTTAGTTTAAATATTCCGAGGGGAATAATATTCGAATGTGTATTAAAAGTTCAGATCCAGAACACCTAAATAATATCAAGAAATGCCATTGATCAATCATTAAGTAAAGGTAAAGAAATTTAAAAAAAAAAACGAAATTGGAGATTAAGACACTCCCCTCCCCACTGTATCCGGTTTTGAAATCTTTTTCCTGAAAACCGTTTCTTCGCAAATTCGCAGTGTTATGTGTAAGTGCTTGTTTGGAAACCCAAGAGACGTGATTTTTTAAAAGTAATAGGCATGCAATATGAATAAGAGACACGGGACTTAATTTTGGTGTTAAGAAATCTCGTATTGAAGGTGTTTGCATCCCAGCAAATATAAAGTTTTGGTGAACAGAATGAAATACGCGTCAATAAAAATAAGCACAAATTAATTTGATGATGTTAACATGAGGAAATTACAATACGCTACAAGAGTTCATTAGTCCAGTATGGATTAATAATTAAAATGTAATTTTATACTTTTCGACATGTCTCACCATATACATAAGTGTACTAATACTATTTATGATTATACCATAACTAATACTTAAGGTAACTTAACCCAAGTGGTTTCAACGAGATATCTCGTCCATCAAGATCTCACCGATTCTGCTAATGATGAGGTATCTCGTCAACATTTTTCAGATTTTTTTTATGATGACGAGATCAAGATTTGTTCAGGTTTCTTCTAATGACGAGAGACAACGAGATATTTTGTCCATCAAGTCTTACAAAAACTAATTTACTGGGCCGCGGTCTCACAAAGTTTGAAAACTACTGATCTAGATAATGCAATTAGGTGAACACATCTAAAATTGCGTATCTGTGCCTTTGATATGGTGCCGTCGATATGATGTCATGATTTTATTGTAATAGATAACAAATATTTCCCAGAACTATCTAAAAATTTTTATTCACATTATACTTCTTTTGGTTGGATCAGATTGCCAGGAAATATAATCTGCTGTGGGTCAGATTCTACTGTGTAGAGCAGGTTTGGTTTGGTTTGGATTATTGGAGGTTTTTATGGCTCAAGGATCATATTTGGCCATGCTGTGCCACTGTGTAGTCGGAGGGTGAGTTTAAGAAAAGTAGAGCTGAGAACATACCCTTACTCTGTTTCTTTTCATTTTTAATTAATTCTCCTAAAAGAATTTCTTCATCGAAGAAAAGTAATTAATTTTTCATTTATATTCAACTTATGCATTCATTTTCAGTTAATTAGAACTAACCTGAAAACACCTATTTGAGATTATTGATCATTTACGGTTGCAAATTTCATAAACGCTTACTTCATAAACGAATAGAATCTTGTCTGTATTGCGATTTACTTTCAAAGCAAACTGATTAAACTACTTTTATTTGCTTTGTTTTCTACCATTCAATCAGAACGTAAGAATTTATAAATTAGGGTTAACGGGTTTCTTAGTCTTCAACGGTTTTTGTTTGTTCGCTCGTTTAATTGATAATCCTTCACAAATAAGTAAATAAAATTTAGAACGATCCGAAAATGAAAAAAATAATCTTTATTCTTTAAATACAAATATCGCTTTTATTTATTCATTCCAAGCGAAAGGATAGAACTTTTACAACGATGATAAAAAAACTCCAAGACTAAGAAAGGAACATGGAATGTTTCTGGATTAAAAGATCTGGTAACGAAGATAATTATAAATTCCTCCGCAGAGTTTGTGTCTTTAGCAGAAAGAGCAGCAGAGAAAGCAATGCAAAAAAACTCCGAACAATGCCTGAAAAATGCCGTTGCAAAACTTGGAATGTTAGGGAGACAACCTAGCATAAAAGGGTAAAGCAGGACAAACAATGCTCGTTAAATGAATAATTAATATTCAGTCATCAATTATCTCCCCAAAACGTGATCAGAAATACGTGACTGGCTGTGAATTTTTGAAAAACAAAAAACAAAAAATCCGTCGGAAGTCTCTGTCACTTACGAACCTTAGATAAAATTTACACTCATTTTTCGAAAACTTGTTATTTTTGTTACAAAAAGACTGAATTTACTTCGCTCAAAATTTTCGGGTGCCGATTTTTTGTTATCTCTCTCTATCTCTCTTGGTTGTTTGCATTTTTATTCTTTCCTCTCATGCACATACGCACACGTTAATAAGCTATTTAACCCTTTTTAAAAGAATCATAATTTGTCTCTGAAGAAGTTCTGCAGCCGCGGCAGTCATGCTCGTGTCACGAGGCTGCGACATGAAGAAGTAACGCAATTTTATCATCATCTAATAACTTAATTTTCGAGGCAAATACTCCTCAGCGATGAAGAAATGCCGCCTTTTTTATATTGCCGTCACCGTGTAATCCTAATGAGGCGTTTTAATGGTTTTACTGAACATTAGCGAGGAGAAATATTATAGACAGTAAGTAAGAAGTGAAAAGCCCGAATTAGTCCTTTCTACATTGTCTGATAACCCGCAAAAAACTCTGCTCTTATCCGTCGAAGAGATATTAATTAATATTTGAGGCACGTTAATTTCCTTGGACATCAAGAGAATCTTCTCTTACATTTTATTAAAATCAGTATAGATCTTATTTTAATTAATGATATTTAAAGGAAATGTGATTGGTACAAAAACTTTTAGTGGTGGTGCTGTTTCCTACTTGGTTTAGATAAACTAGACATATTCCTTGAGTTCGTATGCCATCAAAAAGTCCATGATGGGTAAATGATTAAAATACAAATCGTTCCTGGACAGCCCCAGACAAGGAAAGAGATGTCCGTGAGAGACTTGCTCCTTATTGCATTTCCAATAGGTAGAAAGAATCTTTAATCCATGAACAAATTAAGTTGTTCTCAAATGTTCACTGGTCAGTCTAGAGATGGCCATTTGCTGACCTCTATCACCCTCTAATATGAGAGCACTTCCGAGATGTTTTCTTTGGTATCAGCTAAGGGTAGAAGGAACTTTCCAAGATATATTGTTCAGGAGGTTTTTTCACAAAAATTTCTTTTTATAAGTAAGAGAAGCATTTGGTTGCAATGGCTCTGAGATACTCTTCTTTGCAAAGCTATCTGCCATTTCATTTCCTCTGAGATCCACATGAGAGAAGGTATCCACTGTAAATGCATTTCATATTCATATAATTCAGTCCTTCGTCGATGGTTCAAAGCTCAGATAGGAAGATGAAACAAGGGGACTAGATTTCTTTTCTGGATTTTAATGTTAGGAGGTTTCTTCAATTCTAGTGATGTGTGTGATCCCAGGAGGTTATGGGTTGAACATGTGTACGTGGTTGTAAATGTGGGTACTATGCATGTATATAATAGGAACAAATATAATTAGAACATTTGAAATATCCTGATTTTAAATGTCCGAGAGCAAAAACAGCCTTACCGCAAAAATGGCGTGTGTAAACGGTTCATGCACTCAGGTGGAATAAAAATACATGATGAAAGAAAAAGACATCATGAAAGAAGAAGCTGCTAACATCGTAGTAAGTTTTAAACACATTTGGGCAGTTTTTATTTCATTAATATCATCGCAATGTCAAATATTTCACTTGGATAATTTATTGGTTTGGCCGATCTTGCTCTCAGTATCTCAAATGTGAAGACTTTATAATATGGGTACCAGCCTTGCATGTCTTCCTTGAGATAAATTGCCCTTTGAATATTTTTAGTTACCATAGTAGAAGAGCTTGTGATGACAGTGCAACTTCAGTCTACCTTAGTGTATTTTATGGTTAAGATCTTTTATACATACTACTATATTGTAACTTATTTATTATAGTGGTAGATTAAATCCCCTCAGTGCTCGCATTCTAGTATTTAGCGTGGGGTGAATTCGATACCACCAGTTGCATGAGACCATGAAAATTGAATCAAGATCACAGGTGTATTCCTGAAAGCGTGGTTACAAAATGAATGATTACAAATTTTGGACTGTCCTGTGTTGCCCTTAGCAACCGAAAGTTTTTGAACTGAGGTTGAGCAGCAACCGAAGTTAGATTTCGGGTCACACATCTTTTACAAACAAATTCTTGTCTAAAAATTAATTCTTTTAGAATTTGCGAAATATGAAGATTAATTATCAACAGTCAAAAATCTCGAGGGTTTTTCCCATAAAAGAATGAACTCCAAGAAAATTAATAACATTGCTTAGATAAAAAGACCTACAACAGAAAATGGTGGATGAATTGGGAAGTTACGCTTCCATCACAAGCGTATCTCCCCAATTCAGAAGTCATAATTAACCTATCGTATATGGTTCACATTTAGGTCAACTTTATACAGTGTGTAAGACTTGTACGCACAAGCAAAGGGAGGTTGTTGTTCCTAATCTCCTTTTGTGTCAAGCTATAAGCTAAGCCTCCAAATGATTATGTTGTACATGTCTCACAGCAACCAACTCCTGATCATCCAGGAGGTGACCCACAGACTCCACTAAAGTATGGGAAGGAGTTGCTGAGGTTGTAGAGTATAGACAAAATTGGATAGATCTTAACTCCTCTCACAAAAATCATGTAACCTGCTTCTAGATCTTACCAAAGCTTTTTGTATCAGTCTTTGAGCTTTAAAATGCAACGACAGTCCAGGGTGGGGTTATAAAGAATGATGAGAGAGGGACAGACCATGTTTTTCTGCAATGAGTCAATTTCCGTACAATTGAGATCACTATTTGTTGTGATTGGTCTTCTCGCAATCCTCCTTTTCACCTAGTCATTCGTCTCATTTCTGTATAAACCAACGTGAGATGGTATCTATTATAAGCAAGTAGAATCCGTGTACGTCAATTCAGATAAGAGCATAATTATATTTCGGCTAGTTCTGTCCGCAATATGAGGCCAGGATTTAAGAGAGGTAGTTTTTAGTGTCATAAATTCGAAAGATTAGAACTCCCGTGTTAGTACCTGAATGTACAGCAGCATATGAAATGAGTATAATTGAAATGTGGACTGGACAGGATTGGATTGAATTTTGAATTTTATGGCTTAACTGGTATAGTGGTCATAACGCTTGTCTGCCATCCAGTAGGACGCGGGTTCGATTCCCGGTTTGTAAGGACATGGATGTTAATGATTGCCTTTGTTAGGAGTAGCTCATTCATTGGGTGCTAGTTCACAAGCACAGCCGTCAGTTCACCTCTTGTAGTACCGAAGAACGAGAGGTCAATGATCGGGTATGGGAAAAGGTCCTAAGCAGACAAACTGCCACAGATCAGTGGGAGGGAGATATTTGGAATGAGACTCAAAATCTCTTTATTTGATCATGGCGAGTTAAACATGTACAAAAGAGAAGGAGCAGAATTATATCTTCACTACATTGAGACAAATGCAAAAATTACAAGAGGCATTATGATTTGATTGTGTATGTCCGTAGATGGTATAGGTAGTCTTCAATACGGTGTACACTTTACGGTTACACGATTATATTGCTTTGCATAAAAAGCATTTACACCAAGGAATCACAACTACTATATCCATCAGGGATATCTTTCCCATATATAAACATTTGTACTTAATAAAATGTAGCATTTTTCATCGCATAGAAGTTGGTGTTGAAAATTTGTGTGCACAATTTTAGTCACCACTGTGTTTTCAGATAGATAAATATACGGTATAATGTGATATTTTAATGAATTCTTAACTCGTACTATATTTTTTTATTAAAAATAATTAGAAACCTTGTGAAAAGTTTTTTTATTCTTACTTTTTACAAATTTAAAATGAGCTGTGATTCTTTTCAATCCACGAACGGTTGAGTGACTTTTCTGGATAGAAATTCCACACTAGATACCTAAACTTCTGGAAACTGTGAATGTGAACTTGAAATATATTAGAAATTTTTTCCCTTAGCAAACATTGCTCAGGATAAATGGTAACTCTCTAAATGAAATTGAAAAATATTTTGATGGAAAGAGGAATTTTTTTACTTCAATATTTAATCTAAAACAACTCATTCCGATGCCAAAAAACTTCGTTTATTCTCATAGCCTCCTGCAAATTCCATTATTAACGACATTTGAACAAATATCCACCCCTATTAAATACCTGTTTGTTTGGCTCGAGGAATGTTTCCTATCTTAGGTGGGAAAAGCGAGAGTGCAGTTATTTAACCAAATTCTCATTTTCTTCTTTCTTTTCCCAGTGTGCTTCGAACTGATTAATACAGAGTCTGTGATGCGTGAAACACAATTTCCCGTCGCGTATTACGGAAAGTTAAATAGGAACGAGTTTTATCTCGCTGCTGAAACTATGCAACAGGACGCCTGGAATAAAAATTTCCCCTTCGCGCGAGGAATTTTTTTAAAAAATGGGGCGCGTTTTAAAGTAAATAAAAATGGCGAAAACTTTTCGCCACCTCGCGCGCGTACGAGAGAGAAAAGAATTAAAGTGAAGTGATGGATTGATTATGGCGCGATTTATTCAGAGGCATGATGGGAAAAGATTGAGAGAGGAAGTAGCCAGATATGTGAAAGGGAACCCCGTAAAAACTGTTGCCACATTAACAAAGCAAATAACGCCCTGATCGATTTACATTAATCACTGGTTGAGTGGCAGCTAAAAGTACCGTTCCGCAGAGGATATACGCTTCTTCTTTTGTTGTTTTCGTTATTATTTCTGGATTTTTTTCCCTGCCTTTCCTCTCCTGGAAAGACGATAAGAGCAAAAGCAAAACAAAAATCGTAAAACAAAAAAATTCCGGGTCTCTTGTGTGTTAAAAGTGCGGAAAAGACAAAAGGAAGGTTCTCGCTCTCGCCTGCGCATGCGCTGAACACGAGAACGAGCGCAAGCAATTACTGGAATTTCTAATTAACACATTTTAAACTCGGCCGGGCGTGTTCTCATTGCATCACGCGTCAACGGGGATCCATAGAAGGAACGGGGGGCGGTAAAAGGGAGGGAGTGGGCGAAAAAAAAGGAAAAAACAAGGAGAAAAGAAAACAAAAGGAAAGAAAAAAGACTTGGAAAGGGAATAGGGAGAATTACTTGACAGTAGGTGTGTCCACTAAATGGAATGGCAAACATGCTTCTGAAACGTAAACATTCTAACTGCAAAATCAATTTCTAATTTTCTTTTTCTTGTTCTAATTACTGGCATAAATGAGAGATTTTCTCTTCCTTGAATGAACCATTGGTATGATTTATGTTCCTCTCAGCTTGGTTTTGATACTTTGTACTCTCTGTTTGACTCATTTTGCATTTTGGGCATACTGATACGACCTCTGTAATTCATTTGAAGTGTGTGTAACATGCTTTTTATTTCATAGTTTCTCGAAAGTATTCTTACTGACGAACATAAATAAATTTTTATCAGTTTTATCTTGTTTAAGGGCTATGAATTTTTTTTGTCCCATCTGAAATAGGCAGTGACATTGTGAATTAAAATACAAAAATCTATTATTTGATGACAACGGGTTGTATCTAGAATGTGTGGTATGATTTGAGGTGTAATGTGAGTCTACCCCCGTGGTGAACCAGGATAATGCACAGGGGATCACATTCCACCCTTGTAATGCCATTATGAATACTATTCAATTGACCGTGCATTAAACATGTTTGATGACTTTAACATAATCACAGATGGTTTTCATTTCTAATAAAATTGTTTTCTTATACTTCCTTAATACTTCTCTTACAGCACCATGTTCAACATCATTTTATAAAGAATTATTTAAATTAACCGAGTCATGGAATTTTTTGGTAAGTTTATTTCAAGATTTCTGCTGCACAAAACTAGAGATTTTGACAAATTCAGTGGAGAAATTATTTTTAGACAGGAAAGCATCCAATAATTTATCCTGTACCTTCAATCGGATCTTTCCCTTTGGGTTTGATCCCGGATCGTCGCCAATAGCCAATTATGTTGCTCAACTACGACGTTTATTAAAATACCTACCTACCTGTACTTTTTAGAATCTTACTATCAACATAACTGGTGAAATGAATTTTTAAATATCCGTTTCTGTTAATTAAGTTATTTCAATTATCAAAAATTTTGATAAAATTGATAGGTCCCATATATATTACTTCCCATTTATTGTTAAAATTTTAATTCACACAGTAGTTTGGGTTCAAATAAAACAAATTAACTACGTTTGGTAAACATGTCAATTGTAAGGCAAAAAACATTGTAGTAAAATACCTAAAATTTTGCAAAAAAAAAAGCATAGGTTAAACAACGTTTTAAACCAAAGTTTGAAAGGACAATGAATTTCTTATTTGCTCTTAGATATATACAACAAATTTCAAGGATTATCCATAAACAATTTCAAGGAAATCAACTAAAACTAAATGCTCAAAGAACATTTTGAAATCGGAAGAATGCTAAAAAATCTCAATCGGAGAAAAAAAGCGTTTTTGTATAGACTTACTACACTTATATATTATATCTTTGATGATGTGTATGCAACTCCATCAAAATTGAAATTGTTTTCAATTGGTAATTGCAAAATTCTTTTGACTATCCACCACGGAATTTAATATCAATTCATTTTTACACTAGAATTTTTAAAAATAATATTTGTCCATGCTACTCCAAACACAAGACAACGTCAAGTATGGACATACAAAGTTTTATTAACGAAGAGAGAAATTAACCCAGGGAGGAATTGAACCTACGCCATCTACAATTCGCAGGTAGGTTCAAAATGGTAAAGAAAAAATTTTAAATGAATCAACCGCTTCATTTTAAAATGTGTGATTTAAATATAGAAAACTTAAACACAGAGAAATGAGCATTTGTACTGGTAGCAACTGAAAAAAACTTTACCAGAATTCAGAAATGAGCCCATGCCTTGTTCGTAAAAATCAATATTAAAAATGCAATTAATTACTGTAAACAATCTCCAAAACGTAAAACCATTTCCTGAAATGAAGTACTTTAGTTTTTGTACTCTTAGGCACAAACTGTTAACGAAACATGAATTAATTTATGGATGATTTTCGGGATTTATATTGAACAGTCCCAAAAAGTTTTCTCCTAGTGCTCTGTATGTTTAATGGACCACTGTAGCCCAGTTGGAAGAGCAACGGATTATCAACCGAAGGGTTGCGATTTCGAAACTCGGACCAGTCAAAGACCGTCGTGGACTCGGTGGCTGGTGCACGTTAAATCTGTAGTGGCCTTAAATGTCCTCACGTCGGCGTGATGTGGAAGTTTGGAGAGTAGTGTGTTAGCTCAAGTATTGACCTCGTCATCTGACCTTGGTTCAAAATTACTAGGAGGTGTCCCTGGTTATATTTAATTGTTAAGTTTTTAAGTCTGGCATGTAGCACACCTGGATAAAGACAGAAAAATTTAGAAACAAAATTATTCTTGCTATGCTGAAGTAAATGTGCGTTTGTATTTAATGTAGAATGTTAAACTAAGTCATTTAATTTAAACAAAATCGGATTCGAATGCAGAATATCCTAACTTTTTAACTATACATCAAAAATTAATTAAGTATTAGTAATTGGAGTAGAAAAATTTCGAAAACTTTAATTCTTGATAACTATGTACATAGTAACTTCAAAGAACCAAGATGGATAGTTAAAATTTCAATTTCAAATTCCATTATCTTGCAATTTCTAAAACGCAGACAAAATATTTCTGAATTTGTGCTTACAGATATCCATTTTTCAGAATCATAACTTTAGAACAAATATCCTAATATGTTAAAATGCTTCAAAAGAACAATTTTATATCTGTCGCGAAGTTTCTATACTTTTAAAATTTGGTAAAGGTAAACAGGCTTAAATGCCTAAATTCTTATCAGTATTTTTAAGCGACTCGTTGACTTCATTGCTAAATTCTAGCCTTATGATCACTTATCTGGCACCTCTTCAATTACTTTACAACATTAGTAAGTGAGCTTTATATACTCCTACGTTTCCTATGAGATTGTGCCATATAACTCTATCCACACTTCTCTCATTAAACTTAAGACGCAAATCATCGAACGCAGTGTCGGAAAATAATCACCAACTTCAACCTGTTAATACAATAACGAATTACGAACGAATTTTACATAACGAATTTTTAGTCCAAATCTAAATGTAATCTCTATTATTTATTACATTTTCATTTTGGCCAATCACGTGGGTGCTTTTTATATTCTACATTTCGTCTGAGATTGTGTCACAAAATTATCTTCGCAATCACATCTATAAATAAACTCGAGTCTCAAATCATCGAAAGCAGTGTCCGAAAATAGTCACTAATATCACCCTGTTAATACAATTTTCAATTTTTACTGCAAATTTGAATGGAATCTAATTTTTCTACCTCTCAATTCGACTAAGTATTTGTGGGTGAACTTTATATTCTTCTGCGTTTCATCTGAGATTGTCACGTAATTATTCAAACACTTCTTTCGCCAAGCTTGGAGTTGCAAGTTGTCGAATAGTGTCGGAAACCAATGACCCTGTGAATACAATTTCTAAATTTTACTGAAAATTTGAATGCTATCTCAAATTTTTACCACCTCTGAAATTCGGCCAAGTATTTGTGGGTGAACTTTATATTCTTCTTTATCTTATATAAGATTTTGTCACATAATTATCCGCACCAGTCCAAGTCGTCGAACGCAGTGTCGGAAAATAATCACCAACTCCACTGCGCGATTACAATTTCTAATTTTTACTGCAAATCTGAATGCAATCTCTAATTTTTACTTTCTCTTAAATTCGGCCAAACGTTTGTGGGGGAACTTTATCTTCGTTTCATCTGAGATTGTGTCGCATAATTATCCACGCAACACTTCTGTCATTAAATTCGAGTCCAAGTTGTCGAACGCAGAGTCGGAAAATAATCACCAACTCCAACCTGCGAATACAATCTCTAATTTTTACTGCAAACATACATTCCTTTCACATTATTAAAGAACATTGTTTCCGTTCCACAGCAAACGAACTCATAATTACTCAAATATGGCAACAATCTTTCTGCAAACTTTGCAACTTCGACTTTCACTTCCCGAACTCGTGATTGCCTCGCGCTTGTCTCGACGACGCGAGACTTCAGAAATTACATCCGAGAAGAAGCAAATGAAGTATGAAAAAAATGTCGAAAGAACAATTATTACATTAGTACCGTAGCCTTTCTTCTTTCTTTTCTTTTCATTTCTGAGATGTCGCAGCAGGCGAGTTTTGCAAATCTATTTAAAGCGAGGAATTTTATTATTTAATTATGGCGGACGAAGTTCTTGATTTGGTAAAATGGAATTATTTCTGTAATTACGTGTTTTGAAAGGCTCGGAACCTTTCAAATTGCTGTGACACACGTGGGCCTGTCCTCACAGAGGATTTATTTTATCAAAATGGCAGACATTTTTTCTCCACCTTCAGAGAGAAACATTGTCTTTCATTGCATATTTATATTACTTTGTGTCTCTTTCCTTTTGTCGAGATGCATTTTGCTTAATTATCATTTCGTGATGAACCATTCGTTTCCAGAGACCAGACCGCCTAAGGCTGTTTTTACGTCTTCTAATTTCAATCTTTGGATTGGATGAAGTTTTTGGGGTTGTCCTGAATTTTTTCCCCACTCATCTGAAAATGTCATTATGAAACGTACAGGAAATTGTGTTACAGGAGTTGTCACTACTCGAATTAGAAAAGATGAATTTCATTTTTGTCATTCGCGTTTTTTCCGAGAGATTTTTTTCTGTATTGAGACATTACGGATCTCTTGAGATTCCGTTTGCGGTATTTCAAGAAACTTGTCGTTAATAAATTATACAGGGACATTAAATGGCTTAAGTCTTGAGCTCCGGGCTTAATACTTTGTTTTATAATTTGTAAAACAAAGATTGTTGAAGCCATTTTGGATTCCTTATTATTGAAGAATTGAATATTATTAAAATGAATAGATTTTCAAAACTCCATCTAAAAAGCATATTTGAATTGCTAAATCTCCGTGCTCATTAAAAATTTATATTTAATTCCTTACCAATTAAATACATTATTTAAGATATATTTCTTAGCGATGAGGAATTCTTTCATCAACAGAATTTTGGATGACACGTCGGTTTTGAGTAGTTAATTAAACCACTTGTCTTAAGATGACGAGATAGATGATATTATCATCTTAAAGCCTACAATGACAAGCTACTAGTTTCACATGGATTCGACTTTTCATATGGATAATGTTTCATTAAAATCTCATTGGTGTTGTCTTACATGCGGTATTTAGTTGTTAAGGTCTGTCTTCGGGGTCATATTTTGAAATTACTTAAATTTTTACTTCTAACTTATATTTTATGATTAAACACAACATAAAACTAGAAACAGCATATAAAATATAAGCATCTGATAATTCGTTCATTGCTTAAATAGAAAAATAAGGTAAAAATTACAGTAAAATATGCCGATACGCAGAATGTGATATAACTCCAAAAATAATCATTATATCTCTGTTTTGTATATTTGATAATGTTTATAATGAACTTCTTCAGGGAATAGACTATTATCATGGGGATCACACATATATATCTGAAGTTATGAGAACTCGATTACACACAACATTTTAAAAAGTTCCCTAAACTTTTGCGCAAGTCATGAATTAAAAGACTGTAAATAAGAAAATAATTAATATTTAACCATGGTTGTAGTCTATTCCCTGTATATATATATATATATATATATATATATATATATATATATATATATGTGCGACATGCCTACAAAATTCCAAAGCAATTGAACTTTAACTTTTTGAGTTATGCTAATTTGCGTAAAGCAAAAACATGCAAACATCAATTTTGAGAAAAATGGAAAATAACTTTATGTACATGAAGAACTACAGCTGTGTAGTAATATAAAAACAGCCATAACTCCATTTCTAAATTACTTAGAAAGAAAATTTTAACAAAATTTGAAAGAAAAAAGTTCAGACTACCCAATACTAGACCAAAATTGAAACTTCGATATTTTGACCAAAATTCATGTTTTAAAGGCAGGCAGATACCTTTACTTTGTTTTAACTAACACAGATCATGTTTTAATATGATTTTATAGTAAATAATAATATACGTGATTTTCAAACTATACAACTCATAATACGAAAGGTATTTTCTAGATCTAAGTAACTTCACAGACACAGCTAAAACTTCTGTATGCTACTAAGACCTATAGATTCTTATTGATATATTCTATAGTAGATAGATAAATTCTAGATGAATTTGAATTATTTGCATTCTCCTGTCTTCATAGTCTACTGTTATACTGTTGCTATTTCTTACAGTTATAAAAAATCTGACCCTGACCTTGAGTCCCGATATTTAAGTATGCATTTTAGCGATGGTCAGTTATACAAAATTCATTGTATATCACATCGTGACCGACTCTGATCAGCTCTAACAAACTTAAATAGTTTTAATGAAAGAAAAGTTTGTAATACTTAATTTATAGGAATAAAGTGAAAAAATTTATATCAAAAGAAAAATTTGCCAAAATAAAGAGGGCCGCGGTAGTCCAGAATCGCTTATTAGCAAACGGAGTGTTGCTCGTTCGAAACTCTCTCGAATCAAAGACCCATGTACTTGGGGGTAGAGCACATTAAATCTGTCGTGACCTTAAATATCATGACGTTGGTTTGGTGTGGAGGTTTGAGAGTCTAGTGCCAGCTCAGGTGTTGATCTCGTCATCTGACCGGGGTTCAAAATTACGAGGTGTTGTCCTCGGATCTTCTTCTTTGGGATTGATCCCTAACCGTCCTCAATAGCCAGTTGTAATGCTCCAGTGCGACGTAAATTCAACTACCAACTAACTAACCTTAAATAAAGGATTAAATTCGCTATTTGAAGATATTTTCATCCAAAAATTCGTAATTAGGTCAACATTTGAAATTGTCCATTATTTCTTTAAACCTTTATTATTAATTATTGATTAATTAGTTATTTAAAAAATATTTATTATGTCCGTTGAGGCTTATGATTCCGACATTATTGTCAGTTTCACCTTTATTATTAAGCCACATCGCGTGAGCTACAAACGACGACAAATAGATAATGGGTCTGAACAGATTTCAATCATTTTCTGTTTTTAAATTGCCCTTTAACGAACAACTGAATTTGTATTTGTTATATACACAGATTGTTTGCATGTGTAACTGAGACTCTAAATTGGTGTGCATTTCTTGATAGGGGAGCAAGACTCATCAGTTGTAAGCTTTCTTGGAAGAAATCTCTAGATTTGGTTCAAAATAAGGACAAATTAGTACAATAGCGAAGTAAATAAGATTACGGTTTCAAGAACAATTTAATAAGCTCATCTCATTTTATTGAAAAACAATTATCTAGTTTCTTGAAGTGAAGAACTTACATGCCAATTTTCTCATTAAATGTGATCGAGTTTTGAACGAGAAATGTCAATAATAACAATGACTACTAATTTATACCATACTTTTTACACGTAGCATTCGATCCAAACCGTTAATAAGAGAAGAACGTTTAATGATTTTTAAATCCAGAGACACAAAGTACCGGTACGAAAACAGCATTATGCCTATTCCCTTTTTTGCATTCCGCTAATTTGCGCGCTCTGCCTTACGAACTTTGCGGCTAAGATAAACACGCAGAATCAATACCCATGGTTTTGCAATTAATTGGAAAATCAGGGACAGGATTTAAATCAGCGTAGTGAATTAAAAACATCCGGAAACTGTAAAAACATTAGCCAGAAGTACTTAATAGAAACATTAAAATGGTAATTAATATACGAAGACAACAGGTTTTTTCCGTGCCTACCCTCCTGCTTTGGATTCGTTTTGGGTAAGGGGAGGGTGGCACCCGCCTCATTTTTTAAAGAGGCAAAAACACCTGCCAAATTCAGAAGTAGCGGCTCTTGAAAAACAATCAATTTAAAAACTCGTACTCGGCTAAAAAAGCATCTTAAAAAATTATCTATTTCACAGCTATGCTAGAAATTAATTTATTGAAGATTCTTCCTTTCCCCCTCCCTGCCTCGAATGCATTAAGAAAAATACTCATGAGGAGGAAGACCAGAAAAAAAATGGCTGAATGAAAAAGAAAATTAAATAAAACACGGACATGCAACGCACAACAAAAACAGTTCTGTGCGATATTTCCAAAGCATAATTAATTAATTAATTAATCTAAAATAATGAAGGCAATTTTATTTTAAAACTACGTGGCAATAGAACTTTCCCGCGGCTGAAGGTTGAATAAAAATTCTTCCTGGTGAACGCAGTTATACTAATTGTTATTTAATTTGCATAATTGTGTACTTAATTACTGCAGTGAGAAGGGATACGCTGTAAAAGGTAAGCTGGAAGAAATCGGGAGGTTCAAAAAAAATTTGAAACTTCCATAACTTGGAGCTAATATGAAAATGGTGTAGGAAAAAATCGAGTAAAATTCTTAGTGATACCGGCCGGAAGTAAGCAGCCAGCTGTTGTACGCCATCTGCAAATTTTTTTCAAAACACGGGTGTTTTTTTTAAACTCATTTAAATAGCTACTTTGAGGGCTCTTTTTGATTTGGCGTAAAAGTGTTGAATTTTTCAGGAGGTTTAGAAGTTTCTTGCGTCAACTGAGGTGTCATGAAAGCTCACCGATCTCTCGCCTTTCTTCTGGGGGAATTAATTTCATCACCTTTAAGGAGAACGGGTTTCTTTCCATTGAAGTTTCGAGTTACTTCGAATTTTTAGGTTGCGTTATGAACCATTAACTAATAGCCTCCGGAGTTCTAAAAAAAATTATGAATTTGAAAATGAGATATTCGAGCGCGCACTTTCTCCTTTAGAACAGTATTTCTCAATTTGAGTGATGAACACTCAAATATTTGAGTAATACTGCACATAGGAAGCGTTAAACTTCATGAAAAAAATAAAAAATAAACTGGTAAGTTTTGAGAGGTTTTTAAATGAATTTATAGAAACTTTTAATTCCAGTTTTGTTAAGTGGGTAATTTTATACTTACAGTTATATACACAAAATATAAGTTTCATGAAATAGAAAATAGTATTTTAAACTGTTCGTCACATCGTATATTATTATGGTGTCACTAATAAAGGCTTTTAATATTATGCCTATTCATAATTTTAAATGTTTGTATCACTTCAACTCTCCAAGTATTTCGACGAGATATTTCATCCAAGATTGGTCAATTCTTTTAAGGACGAGATATCTAGAAAACTAGTCCTATTATTCTATGGGGAATGAAGATCCAAGAAGGAAAAACAAATTGCCCCTTGCCCAGAACTGTTGACAGTTTAGAACAGGTTTTTGCTACAGGGACTGGACACTACAGGGCAGTTCTCGACGTGAAGATAAACCAAGAGGGTTAGGACAGTCCGTTTTTATATCTACACTTCCAATTATAAAAAGGGAAAGAATATACAGAATCTCTCAATTTAATTTCAGAAGCGGTTTGAGAACAGCATCAAGCTGCTGACATATGAAGTTTACTCTGTTACAAGTCTGTTTACATAAATTGGTTTGCAGGTCACCTTGACGAGTTACAATTTTCCCACGGGCCACTTTTAATATAGTGTTCTACAAATAAAACTATAGATAAAAATATGTTTTTTATCTCCGTCATAATATAGTAAATGCATCAGTGCTTTTTTGCTTGCGTCTCTTAGAAGAGCTAATTTTTAGGTCTACTTCAACGGTGATTAAATTGTTAGTTTTTGTCGGAAACTTTATTTTCAATTTATTTTAAATAGTAAAAGAATCAAAGTCCAAAATCTCAATAAATTTAGAACAATCAAACAAAAATACATAGCATAAAAAAGACCTGCTTTCCCTCCTCAGAAAATTTCCCACTTTGCTTATAAAGCTATAATTTAACGGAAACTTACAAAACATTACTGGTTTTAAACTTATGCAAATAAAACTATTATTCTAAACTAGTAGAGAGCAAAAGATAAAAACCTAAGCCAAAACTGGTAGTCAATAGAGCTTCAAAAAATTACTAACAAGATAAAAACAATATGACAAACCTGATCTGTATAGATATTTTGTGCTATAAGGGATCTACCATCATCAAAACCATGAGGAACTCCTCTTAGTTTATTTTGATCCTGATGGTGATGCATGTTTTGTTCTAAGAAATAGCTGCAAACTAGTTTTATCATGTGTTTTTCTTCCTTAATAATCATTCTTTGAAGCTTTTTCACTATTGACCCTAATAATAGATACTCTTTTCATGCTTGTACCAAGATAGTAATACGAATAACTTCAATTTTGAGTATCAGGTTCCACTCAAATTAGCCCCTTGTAGCCAAGTATCGTCGCATATCTATAAACCAAACCTTATAAGTTTAAAAATAAGAATTTTAGTTTTGATTTACATATTGGGTGACATTACACAGTGTGAGAATTAGTTACTGAAGCATCATTACCGGTTTTTTGGCAACGATATTTTATTTTTTAGCTTTACATCAGGGATTAATTTGCATCCCGCCAGTAGTTATAAATGGTGTTGCATACCAGTAGGGGCATTCTTTCCCATAACCAAATGCGGCCCTTCTCTCAATAAGTTATTTTATCTGGCGTTTGGCGCAGTTTGCCCTTCTTTGGACCTTGCACAATGAAACCCTAATAACCAACCAACAACTCAATAAGTGGAGGGATCCTGGTTTAATACATTCTTTTGGTATCTTCTGTTGGAAGTAAAAGTTGGTTGCTTCCCTATTTCCAACGACTTTTCGGAAGGAAACAAGTTTTCAGTAAATGTTTGCCAATATTTATATGTTAACAAAACCGCGTCTTATTGCTCTCCAACTATTACTGTCATTTTGGAAATGGGTTCGCTAACTCTCTGAGCGTCAAGAGATTTCTGAGTAGTATTGTGTTGCTTTTAATCCACAACATGAAGGTGTAGATTATAAAATGTTGGATTGAATTCGTGTGTTGTTTGGTAGTAGCCGCTATTTCTTTCTATAATTTAACTCTCTAAGCTTCACTATATTTCCGCATAGTGTAGTATATTGCTTTTACTCTGCATCACATTTAATGACTAAACAATCGCATCCATTGGTTGAAATAGTTCTAGGAAAAATTATATTGGTCAAGAAAGTCGTAATTGGTTAGAAGTCGTGAGAGAAAGACTGCAGGTTGAACGTATATATACGTGTGAAATTCTCAAAGCGTTAAGGACAAAAATAGACTTAAAATCACTAAAAGCAGGTATTGAAAATTTCCTTCAGTAATTTATCGGTAATAAGGATGTCAATCATTTGCAATCCTGCTAGCAAACGTCTCAGCATGTATGTGAAACCTTACTTGTACAATTCTTGAGCATCAATATAAGTTAATGTTGAATCGAAAGCGGCAAAAAGAATCCAAAATGATGATTTATTAAAAACCACGTTGTTCGTTCTGAAAAAAAATGTGCCTGGTGTAAAGCTGTGTTTGAAACATGCTTAACATTCAAAAACAAGCCCCCTAACGATGATTCGTATCGATTATACCATCAATCTGTCTCAGCATTACACTTCTCCTTTCGTCCCCTTTCCAATTATTATGCATTTCAACAAATTACACTTCCCCCGTTTGACACTCCCCGCGTTATGGAAATAGGAGACGCTTCCCAACGTATTTTTGGGCTGCTTTAATTAGCGAGCCTCCGCCGATGCCTCATCAGTTCAGTGGCGTTCTGCGGAACCACCGGTGGAAAGACGATGACAAATGAGTTTAGGACAGTGTCGAGACAACGCCACTGCAAAAGGACACTTCATAATAGGCTGCCTTGGACTTTGATTGATGCGCTGTACTCAAGGGTGTCCCGCAATTCTCTTGGGGGGTCGGCTTGAAGTGACCATGACGGAAGTGTTTGATATGTCGTCGCCGTGACGAATTGGATGGAAGGGATTGTCGGATTAGGTCGGACTCTACCTCTGTTCCTGATGCCTCTTTGGCAGTTTTTGCCAAAGTTGTCTCGGATTCCTGCTCAGGAGGCATGGGATTTGATTAACATAAGACCCGTATTACAATTAAACAATTTCAATTTAGACCCGTGTAACAATTAAACAATTTCAATTTAGACCCGTGTAACAATTAAACAATTAATTGTGAGATCTGTTCAGGAGACATGGTTTGATTAACTTATATATAGAACCCGCTTTATAACTTCAGACAATCTCAATTTATCTGCCACTGTTAGGAATCTGTCCACGATTTGGGGAAACAATTTCAATTTATCTATGACATTGTGAGATTCTGGAGACATGGTTTGATTAACTTAGACACAAAACCCTTGTAATAACTTTAAAAAACCTCAATTCGTCTGTCATTGTTAGGGGTTTGATTCTTCTCTTGGTGATATCTCTCTTCTGTGTCTCTAAACACTTTCCTTTTGTGCGTCTATCAATTGACGATGTCTGTATTGTGTTTGGCGCAGCATGGCCACATATGGCTCTTGCACCAAAAATAAATCAAACCAACCAACTGTCATTCTTAGGAGTCTGTCCATAAGATATAAGCTCAGATTAACTTAAACAGATTACACGACAATTCCAATTGAGATTGTAATAACTTAACAATCTCAATTGGAATTTCTGTTCAGGAGGCGTGATGTGTAACTTAAGCAGAAGACCACGTGTAAAAATTTAAAAATTTCAATTTATCCATGGTACTATGAGATCTGTTCAGGAGACATAGTTTGGTTAACTTAAAAACACAAAACCCATGTAACAACTTCAAGCAATCTCAATTCATCTGTCATTGTTAGGAGTCTGTCCAGGAGTCATAAGGTTTGATTAATTTAAACAGAATACACGTGTAACAACTTTAAACAGTTTCAATTTATCTATGACATAATGGGATCTGTTTAGAAGACATGATTTGGCTATTTAAACATAAAATTCACGAAACAATTTTAAACGATTTCAATTCATCTGTCTTTGTTAGGAGTTTGTCCAGGAGACATAAGGTTTGATAAATTTGTAACAGAATACACATTTCTGGAGTCTACTTCTGCGTCTGATATCTCTTCGAAGATTTTACACAATTGCTTAGATTATCAGCCTCGAAGATTTTACACAGTTGCTTGGATTATCAGCCTCGAAGGCATAATGTGCTTGTAGATAAACTTTAATGCAATGCAACTGTCAACACGTGCAACTGTTATGTATTTTTTTGCAAATTGTGTTACTCAACTAAACTCTTAACTTTGGCACATGTATAAATAGCACAACTGTATCCAGAGACTCATCTTGTATTACTCCACTCGATGTATTGCTGCCTGTTGCATCATATGCTGCTCGTTCCTGTTTTAATATTATAAATTACAATTTTGAGTTAAACCTTGTGAATTTATTTAATACACCATACATGTTTAAAAGTAACAACTTTAAAAATATCAGTTCAACATTTTTGACTTGCATTGAATGTCAGTTTGCTCTAATTTAGATTAGTAATGAATTTGAATTGAGTAACCTAAGGGTCATCACATTTGTGGAATATGCAAGTTACATTACTCATTTCTTCCGACTTACACGTATTACGTATTGAAGGTGATGGCCAGACTGTTAGTTTAAAGTAACAGTCTTGAGAAATCTCATGAGTCTCGTAGCTTTTACAGGGACAATCTTGGCAACACCGGCAGGGGAAAATGGCATAGGAAATGAGGCAAAGGTGATTTCGCCATTCTCAAGGAAATTAATAATTGTAGATTTTATAATTGAAATACCTTGAGAGTGGCAAAATATTTTGATCTAAAATATACATATTTTTATAGAAACATTAATTCAAAATCCTTAATACCATTTAGCTAAGCACCCCATTTTACAAGTTTGCATGTAAAGTTAATTGCTTTTTTTAAGTTGCATTCTGAAAGTACGAACATAACTTGAAAAGTTGTGTATATCACGAAAAATAATTTTAAATTGACATATTACTTTTCTTTGTGATATCTGTATATATTTGCAGCAAAATGAAGACAAATAAAAATTATCTCTATCATGGAATTAGCTATTTTATTACATATACTGAGATATTTTTCGTAACAGATAAGTAGAAGATAAAACAAGTTTTTCATTAATTAATAGTTAAGATTTTGTTGAATTCTCAAAAACAAAAAATAATGTATAATATTGTTATAAGGTCCCGATTTCCTTTGTTTTTCAACTTTCAATTGGAAACTTTCATTTAAAATTTTACATCTCTTCCAAAGTGAATTTCTGTTGTATCGATGAATATAGTGGTAGCCACCCATTCTTTTTCACCCACCTATTAAAAATTCTTTTTGTTGAAACTGATACACATTGAGAATTAAGTTGGGTATCGTCTTTTTAATATCAAAACACACGTATTGAAATCAAATTTTTCAGGAACGATAAGAAACTAGATGCCAAACTGACCAGTTATGATACACGAAGCTTAAAATTTCCCAATAGAGGGCTTTATAACTGATGTAAAGTTTAGAGCTTTTGAAACAAGTTTAGTATGCATATTGTAACCAAATAAAGTTGAAACCTCATATACAAAAAAATGAACTTACGAAGTTTTGATAGTGAAGCGACTTTATATTAATGAAGTATTTAAGAAAGGTAATATATTTATCAAGCAGAAAAATTATGAATATAAATGCGCCAATGAAAAAAAATCCACCGTGAAATTCAAACTTGAAAAGCCATTCAACTTGGAACTCATTCGATTGCTCCTTCCACACATACGTGTCCACCAATAATTGGCCGATATCGTTAATACACCCCTCCCACCGCTGATGGGTTAACCACAGATTAGCGTAAAAGCAGTAAAAAGGATTAGCCGCGGCACATTTGCACCGATTAATCAGTACCAAACCAGACTGCTAAGCGACGACCCGGTTTAAAAGGGATTAGGAGCTAAGTCCCCGCGATCTGTTTTACCGAGCAGTGTAACCGTCGGCATCATTACGTTGTCATCGTAATGTTAATCACCCCACAGAAGGATAGGTTTCCCGAAACTATCCGACTACACTTGTCAGAAAGGTATTATCCGGGACGTTGAAGGTATTATTGTTTGCAAATGGACTCGGTGCCTCCGCCGCATTAGAGGAACGATGACATTTTAATAATGTTGGTGAGCCCGGTTTGGATAGTAATGATGTTGCCGGATGACAGTAAGGAGATTAGAGTCTTGGAATGGTATCTTTTATTTATGAACAAGTGATGGAGGGAATTCACCTCTGCTTGTTGGGGTATTATATGAAGGCGAAGAATTGGCGAGAAAAAGTTGGCGTCGAAATTATGAATACTTGTTTCGATTCTTATAGTGTCATTGAGTTTAATGATGCAAGGTCCAAAAACGGACTGTGTCGCTTTGCGTTTGATGAGAGCAAATTCATGTTTCTACTCATGCATCTTGAATCGTTGTCTGTTTGTGGCTATTTATATCAGCCTTCCAAATAAAGTTGCAATGGCATCGATTGCATATTTCTCGAGGATTTCATGTGCGATGAAGTTGTAGATTATGCATGGGTGCAAGTACAGCCCTGTTTGGATAGTAAGAATGACAGTTAGGAGATAATTCTTGGAATGGTATATTTTATTTATGAACAAGGTGGTAGAGCGAGGGAATTTGCCTCTGCTTGCTTATATGAAGGCGGCGAATTGGCGATAAAAAATGGCGACAAAATGATAATATTTGCTTCGTTCTTGTAGTATAATTGGGAGGTTTAATGCCGCAAGGTCCAAAGAACGTATAACCTGCATCATAGTGCGCGAGGAGTAAATTCGTTCTACTTGTGCATCTACAATCATCGCATTTGAGAATTTCTAATCGTTGTCTGTTTGTGGCTATTTATATCACCCTTCCAAATAAAGTTAAAATCGCTACAATCACTGATTTCTCAGGGAATTTCATGTGAGATGAAGGTTTAGATTATAAAGCGTTGAATTGAATTTGTGTGTTGCTTGTCCAGTTGCCGCAATTTCTTCCTACAATTTATAACTCTCTAAGCTTCACTATATTTCCGCATAGTGAAGTATTGTTTTTACTCTTTATCGCATTTAATGCGATGCAGAGTAAAAGCAATACTAAATACCAACATCTATATTGGATGAAACAATCCTAGGAAAGATTCTATTGCTCAAGAAGGTCAAAACGAATTAAAAGTCATGTAGGAAAAACTTCAGGTCACCGAACGAATATATACGTATGATCACCTTAGAGAGTTAAATGCAATAGATCCTTGACGATTCTGACTTGTTTATTTTTCATTAACCTGTTTGATATTTTTAATGTGTTACAAAAGTGTTACGAAATAATTTAAACCACACTTATATCTCAGAAGTCACAAGTTATCTTTGTGCACTGTACTGAAAGGGCCTTACCGAAGACACACGTATCCATAACTGATCATAAAAATAATTATTAGATTTCTAAGCTTTTGTTTTATAGTAATTTTAAAATCATGCAATAACTATATACACTGCTGGCCACCGTAAATGCAACACCCTGAAGGAAGCATGCAAATAATATGAAATTTACAACATGCATTAGCGGAGGTGAGATATGCAAATGATTAGAATTTCAGCGCAGACGCACATCACGCGCGCCTGTGGCGCCACTTCAAAGCGCTATTTAAGGCTTGGAGATTTCGACGATTTCAAGTACGGCAATTGTGTTTTTCTTGTGGTTTTTTCAAAAAAACGATCAATTATGCCTCGTAGAAAACAGCGATCATCTTTTGATCAAGTATCCGAGTTCGACAGAGGAAGGATAGTGGCCTACCGAGATTGTGGATTATCTTTCAGGGAAATCGGTAGTCGTGTTGGACGAAACCAAACAACTGTAATGCGGATATGTGATCGTTGGATGCAGGAGGGTACGACGGACCGACGTGTTCGATCGCATCCACCTCAGTGCACCACTTCACGTGATGACAGGCATATTGTGCGTATGGCAGTGACGGATCGCTCAGCCACATCACGAACCATAGCACAGCACATTCAGTCTGTACCGCATCATCCAGTGTCTGCGCGTACCATTCGACGCCGTTTACAGCAGAGTGGTCTGTCCGCAAGACGTCCATTGCTTCGTCTACCCTTGACGCAGAACCACAGACGTTTCCGCCGCCAATGGTGCGATGAAAGAAGGATGTGGACGGCAGAATGGAATGAAATTGTCTTTACTGACGAGTCACGCTTCTGTCTGCAACACCACGATGGTCGGATTCGAGTCTGGAGACACCGTGGAGAGAGGATGCTGAACAGCTGCGTTATGCACCGCCACACTGGTCCTGCACCGGGTATTATGGTATGGGGCGGTATTGGATATTACTCTCGCACTCCTCTAGTACGCATTGCCAGTACTTTAAACAGCCAGCGCTACATCTCCGAGGTGTTGGAGCCAGTTGTCCTTCCTTACCTTCAGGGCTTGCCCACAGCCATATTTCAACAGGATAATGCGCGACCACACGTGGCACGCATTGTCCAAGGGTTCTTCGTCAATCGCCAGATTGAATTGCTTCCCTGGCCAGCTCGCTCTCCGGATCTTTCGCCGATAGAAAACATGTGGTCCATGGTTGCTCAACGATTGACCCAGAATACATCCCCAGCTGCCACACCAGATCAACTTTGGCAACGTGTGGAAGCTGCTTGGTACCCCAAGAACACATCCAAAGTCTCTTTGAATCAATGTCGAGGCGTGTGGCAGCGGTGATCTCCAACAATGGCGGCTACTCTGGCTACTGATTTTGGCAGGAACCACACTTCACAGAAGTCTATAAATTTGATCATTTGATACTTGGTCAACATGTTATCTACAAAATAAATTTTGTTGTGATATTTCTTGTCTTTCTTGGTGTTGCAATTTGGGTGGCCAGCAGTGTAGTTTGCCCAATCGTAACCTGATTTTCGCAATCATAGAGATGCTTTCTTTGTGACTAAAAGAAAGGAAATTGCTTAATATAAAAATCCTTGATAGTTGTTGCATTGAGGAAACAAATTATTGTTTAGATAAAGTGGGTCAAGAAAAATTTACATCAGAAAAGCGTCTCTAATTTAACTTTAGTTTTTAAACGTGTAAAAATTAAGTATATATGGAGTAAAACAGATTAAAAACTTTTCATTTAAATTGTTACGAATGCCATAATTCATTGAAATGGTTAGAATAATTCGCCTTTTAGCACTTGTCATTTTTTGAAAAATATTTTTTATATTCATTCATTTTTTGAAGAATACATATACTCACCACATTCAAGAAAAGATATATGTCGCATGATATATTCAATATATTTCAACAAGATTCTTTGCAATCCATGTCCTAATCCTTTCTGTTGAAAGCATTTTTAATGATTTCAAAGCACAAATCCTTTCTTATCAATATGGACTTCAGATTTTTATACCATTTTTCATAAAAGTTTATATACTTTTCAAAGAAAGCTATTCCAACCAGAGTCGATCAGCCATAAGTGTCATTTCAGTTAAAAGAGTATCATTCAATTATTTCCCCTTTTCTTTAAGAAACTGCAAAATATGTTCCAAAGTAACCGACACGTAATTACTACGTCACTTCTGACAACCAATCGGAAAAGCGTCTCACACTTCCCTCAGCAATTCAAACGAACATCCGGCGACGGTGAATTATATTCAGCCAATTAAAATCTTCTCTCGGGTCATGTTCGAAGCGCACGAATCTTGTCGTTATTAATGGAAGCTCACATCACAAGCAATGAGATACCCAGTGGGATTAGCTGTTAAATAATAGAGCGAGGAAGGGCGACAAAAATTGACAGTTTTCAAGAGGAAACTAACATTGCATTGGCAGAGATTTCGTGATTTTTCAATTAGTATTTGCTATTCAAACTGGCACGCGTGTCCAAAGTTTCTTTTTGAAATATAAAACTTCAAATCAGAGCTCTGGACAGATAGTTATCAATAAAAATAACGAAAGGGGAGGCAATTTCTGTCAAACTAAATGTTGTTGTTGGTAGTGTTTTATGCAACGAAGCATGCTTCCTGTGTACGCATTCCAAACGTGGCGTTAATTTGCATGTTTTTTTAATGCGATTTCAGGGTTTCGGTAGCCTAGTTGGAAGACTAGCGCATTAGCAACCGGATGTTTGCGAGTTCGAAACGCGATCCGATTAAGGACCGTGGTGTTCGTGGGGACTGGTACACGTTAAATATGTCGTGGTCTCAAATGTTCTCCCGTTGTTGCGGTGTGGTAGTTTGGAGAGTAAGGTACTGATCTCGTCACCTGACCGTGGTTCCAAATGATGAGGTACTGTCCTGAGACCTTTCCCTCCAGGATGGATCCCGAGCCGTCGCCAATAGCTGGTTGTGTTGCTCCAGTGTGACATTAATTCAACTACCTACCTACGTACCAAATACGAGTTCACCACATCGCCAAGGAATGAATTCTTACGTGATAAATGATAGTTGATTGGCCATCACCAATTAGATGTAACACCAAACGTCGCTAAAACGGTGATGAACTACATTTTAAGGTAACCCCGATAAGTATCATTCTAAATCATTAACAAAAAAGTACAATATCCGTTTTCCATCTGGTTTGTGGTGCGGAAGTTTGGAGAGTGGGGTGATGAGGACCTCGTCATCTGACCGTGGTTCAAAATTACAAGGTATTGTGCCCTCAGATCTTTACCTTTGGGATTGATTCATAGAGCAAATATAAAGTAAGGTGAACGATGGAAATATTTTTATATGCCCAGGATCATGTAATCAAAGTAAGTAAAGTAGTAGTAACGAGACCCTTACAGAGCTTTCGTCTGCAGGGTGGAAACTAACATTAGTCATCTGATTGGATCACAGGACGGGAGAAGACCCTCATTCATTGATTCATCATCTGATTGGTTCGCGCGACATAACAGTAGACTGGCAATTTCACTCCTTTGGTCGCCACTCTATAGAAATGCGGATTTACACATCCACCCTGTCATAAGATGTTACATCGCCAAACAAGTCGATAAAATTACAAATCGGCCAACCAAGTCAATTTTTCACAGAGTCATCATGTGACTACTAGTCGAAATGATGGTTACATTCCTTGAAGCTCCTCTCAATAGCAATTCTCAGTTTACTTATATTTCTCATCTATGGATTGACTCCGGACAGTCCCGAATAGCCCGTGTGTTGCCTCATAGCGACGTTAATTCAACTACCTACCTACCATCTGGTTTGTTTGAACTCAAAATTCTTCTCATAAGGTAGAAATTACTTTAGACAGGTAGGTAGGTATTTAATTAACGTCGCACTGGAGCAACACAACGGACTATTGGCGACGGTCGGGATCAAACCCGAAGGAAAAGATCCGAGGAGAATACCACGCAATTTTGAACTACTGTCAGATGAAGAGGTCACACCTGAGCTGGCACCCCACTCTCCAAAATTTCCACACCATGCCAACGTGAGGACATTTGAGGCCGCGACAAATTTAACGTGCACCAGCCCGCATATACACGATGGTCTTTGGTTGGATTCGAACTCGCAACCCTCAAGTAGCTAATCCGTTACTCTTCCAAAAGGGCTACCATGGCCCTAGAACTGTAGAATGATAATTATCAATAAAATGGTGAGATGTTTGTTTTTCCTGCATTAACTGAACACATAATTGTTTGTGAGTATTGTAGAATATAATTAAATTATTTAGGGAATAATATATAAACTATATGTGGAGCAACTCAAAATTTATGCCCTTTGTCTAACGCACCAAGAATCCTCGTGGTAAAAATATGTTTGTGACTATCTTTATGAACTAGTGAATGCAGGAGTTGGTTTGTTGCTTTACTGTCATTTTCTTTTCAATGCGGAATATGAGTTAATGTCAAAATCTTGCGGCGTTCAATATTAGCTAACACAAGATCATATTTGGAAGTCTCTCTCACACAGCACTTCCAAAGTTCAGAGAAGCTTTGATGTAAAAAGTCTGCACTGCGAATCGATCGTTGAACTATTTAATAAATTATATAAACACATTTTTAATTTAAGCAACGTGTGAGAGGTATTTTCTGAAATGTTAAATGTAGGTGGCGGTAGCTGTGGAACATTTCTGCTGTGGAACATGTTTCCTGTTTGTATTCCGAACATGACGTCACTTGACTTGTTTTTTGAGTACGTTTTCAGCACTTCGCCAACAAAAATTCCAAAGGATGAATTTCGAATTGATGTATGACAATTGATTGGTCAAAGTCAATTATATCAAATGGCAAACGTCTCCAGAACGGTGATAAACTGAATTTTAAGGTAACCCCGATACGTATCATGCATGAGCATTAGGAGAGTGGATTTAAAATGTTCGCTTTCCGTCCCTCCTTGGTTCGTTTGTTCATACTGAAAATCTCTCATTTGGAGCACCCGAAATTTATGCACATAGCCTTATCTATTGCACGGAGAAACCTAATGGTAAAAATATATTTGTGATTATCTTAATAGTGATGATTATCATCTGACCGTGATTCAAAATTACGAAGTACTGTCCTCGTATCTTTTCCTTTCGGATTGATTCAGGACCATCGCCAATAGCCCGTTGTGTTGCTTGAGTGCGATGTTAATTCTATTACTTACCTTAATAGTGATGCAAAGAAAGTAAATGATTTTGTTTTACTGCTTTGAAGGATATTTGTCTCAGTAACTTTCAAGCAAAGTGTTCTTTTGCTTGATACATGTCAAATAATTAATATTTTGAGTGTTTATCTTCTAGCTTTTGTTTTGCAGGATTTTTACTATAGAATAATTTCATTTTTGATTATGTTTATTAAATATTGGGTCACACCCCAAAAGTAATGGGTAAATTAACGTTTGTATAAATGCGTTTTAAATTAATGCAAAAAGCATCCAACTTTGATCAAAAATACATTTACCACTGTTATTTTCAACTTGTCATCTTCATTTCAAATTTCTATTACCTTGGTGATAGCCTTGTTTTATTCAAAAAATGAATCAAGCTCTCTTTGGACCTCATATTCCATGTTACGAAAGCTTCGTAAAAGAGGGTCATCTGACGGTACCAGATCAAGAGAATGTGATGGTTGGTGGTTGTTTTGGCGTTTTATGATGCAAGGACCATATTTAGTCAAGCTACGAAAAACACCAGACAACATCAAGTAAAAAATGTCGTGAAAGGGTAAAAGAGAGGCATTGAGGAAAGGAGAAGTGAGATGAAAGAAGAAAAAGATCTCTTGAGCATCCCGGGAGAAAAGAAAAGATCATTAGAATACCTCAGATAGGAGAATATAGTGGGGATGTGTCACAATTTCCTTTTCAAATTGTCTTAATTTTTACCGCGTTTCTCGTGCCGTTAGAAGGTCGTGCGTTGTCGTGATAAAATAAACTCGACCGTCTGTTAGCTAGTGCAGGTCTTTTCAGCAATAGCTTTCTTTCGCCTTCACAGTTCGCAATACAGATCTTTAATGATGAATTGATTTTCAGGAAGCAGTTTATGCTGTAGATAATATTCGAGATAACCATAGTAATGGTTATTTTTGCACTTTTAAATTTCACATGAAAAATTACTTAAAACACTGCAAATTCTACGCATACACATTGTACGATTACGTCGTATCTGCAAATCATCGCATCACTCATTTTGACCAATAAAAAACGCATTAATTATGGTATGACCCAATACCTTTAATCTACTAGATTATTATATCGGCTTAGTGTAATATGTTTTATTCGGAAATGTGTATCTTCCGTAAGTACTGAATGTTAGTAAAAGTCAAATTAAAAAAGTTTGTATAGATATAAATCCGCAAACTATCATTTTACTTGCATCCCAACTTTGTTTTACAAGTATTATAAATCAACTCTGTCGATTCATAATACTTGTGAAACAAAATATATATAGTTTCAGTTCCTCATTATTGCAATTTTTAAAACCCTCCGTAGATTGTTAGAACCGTCTGAGAGAAGGGAAGTTCCTCTTAACAGTCTAAAGTAAAATGTTGAAGTTCACTCATTGTTTCAAATTATTACACGAATTGTTTCTAAGAAACTAAAAAGATAAAAAAAGTGTAAACTTGAATTTTTTTTGACATGAGATGAGATTTAGCGAAAAACAATATGAGTTTCCATTAATACGATGCAGTATCGTCTCTAATTTTAATGGCATCTCTCGTGGAAACTAAAAAAGCTTAACTTTTCTTATGATGATTTAAAAAAACGTATAACCATTCGAGACGCGCTCCCCCTACAAAAAACGTACAAACACTTAATAATTGAACGATACAATTTCCTCAAATTGTTATTCGTACATCCTCTTTTTGGAAGCATAATTATGTCCCGGGTCTTATAGATTCGTTGCTTCTCTCGGCGAAGTTTCATTTAGTTTGGTGTTTGCAGATTAGAAGTGGCTCTGGGTCTCACAAAACGGACTTAATTATCTGGTCTAGACGAACTTTCGGTATTAAAACGAGTAGCAAGCAGGTGCCTATTAATTTCCCAGCACTGCAACTCTTCCGCTTTGCCCTTTTGTTCTCGTATCCTCTTACTGGAAACAGACCTCTAAAAGAACCTAGAAATTGCTTTTCCATTGGTCTCTATGTACTTATCGCTCCCATCGTTGTTCAATTAGCAGAGATAACAGGGAGGGAACGGCAGTTTTATTTATACAAATATAAAAGAAGGGACCTGGAAATTAATTCGAGAGAAATAAGATGAATCGAACAATAACAAAAACGAAAAACCGGCGGACAGGATCCCGCGCGCGCGTTTCTGGAAACTTAAAAATTTGTGCAAGAAACAACGGGGCTTAGCGCTAATAAATAATTGCATCCCTTAAAACCGGATGTATAAATCATTTTAGGTAAGCGATAATGAAGCATTTTACCTTCAGATAAGGAATTTTCGTCTTTCGCTAATTGAAGCGTAAATCATGAAGGCACAGCGCCATAGCGGCTTGGTTCCTACCAGCGGAACAAAAATCGGGATAGGTGCTTGCTCTCTCCTTGCGCTCTTCTCAAAGAGTAATTTAAAGTAATTTTTCTTTTTTGAAGCGCCTTTTCTACTCGCTACTAATTTATTTCCCTCTCCCTCCCCGCTTTGTGCCATATAGCCATTCCTGAATTATTGCGAAATGCAGAATCGGGGTTTGTTATTATCATTTTTTCCTTTCCTCCATCTTTGCCTCTCGCGTGTTTCTTTCCGCTTTTATTATACATTCCCCTTGTTTGCTTGCTGCTGTTGCTTTTATGTGTGTTAATAATAAGACCGAAGCGCTCTCCACTCCGTCCTCCGTTATTATATGGGATTGAAATTCGAAATGCGGTGCACCCCAATCGTAGCCGCAAGCGCTTTCCATTTTAAGTTGCTGAAGACCTCTTAAAACCGATTAAGCATCTTAATTACCTGCCAAATGAATGCCGGCTGAAAGAAGGTGAGAAGGAAAAGGGCTTTTGTCGGTGCGATAATTTGCGAAATGATGAAAGAGAGCAAAGCAGGACTCTGTTGCGCTCTCCGAATTCTGTGAATTGAAATGGCAATTTATGATCTTTTAATTACTTCTTCGTTTACGAGTATTTAAATGACAGTTATGGGAGAGGCATTCGGAGAGGTATTTTATCGTTCATTTCGGTTTATGAATTTCGGATATTTCATTACTCATTCGGGCATGGAGGGTTTTGTTTTGTTTGGGACAGCGGAGAGGAGGCCCAGTTCAAACAAGTGTGTGGATTGAAAATGCAGAATCGTTTAGGGGAAGTTGTTTTCCATCCTCTTCTCCTCGGGGCTACCTATTATCGGTTTAAACGTCGACTTCGTTAGGTGGGGAGTTGAAAATAAAAGTGTGGTGCTTAAATACTTTTATTCGTTTTATAAGTGAATAGTTATTAAGAAGTACGTGTTTTAAGTTCGACAGGCACGTAATCAGTACATAATTTCCGAGCGGACAAAATATTTTCTGTTAATTTTTTATATCAATCAAAAGACCGTAATTACGAATGAGCATTAATGATTTTTGACTGTTTTCACACACCTGTCACCTGTATAATGAACAAAACTTCGATTTGGGATCATTAAATTATTTGCAGTATTTATTATCTTTTTCAACATTTAAATATTTATTGTGAGGTTCGATATGCTTGGTCTCCAAAAACGTGCTTGGTCACTCATGTCTAGATGAATAGACAAGATTGTTCTCGTCTTGCCAATTCCTTCCCAATCAGACAATCATCTAGCACGTAAGTGGATTCTTCGCTTACTTTACCAATCAGATTCTAAATTTGCTTTTGTTTGTTAGTTTATTTGACCTTTTCAGACTGCCTATGATTGTTTTTTACTTATAAGCTTAATAATGTGATTTACATCAATTGAGTTAACTTCAGCTTTAATTTTTTTAACATCCGAGACATGTCGGGTGTTCCCAAGCTCTCCTCAACCTCTATGAATAGATCCCTGGAAATCGAGATTATCAATGATAATTGTTTTTCATATTAGCTGGATCAGAAATTTCTCGTGAATCCTACAATCTCTTTCTTTTATCGTATCATGGGTAATTGCTTACAACTACAATGCCGTCTGACGATTTGGAAAAATCTGGGGCAAAGACGTTATCTGGAATCCGAAAAAGTGACAATTCTCTCTCAAATGAAGATAATCTGTCCACCGTAAAATCCAACCTTAAGAAAATTGTACCTTCCCATCATTGGTACAAGAGTAAATCTCCGGGTGAGCTTTTAGATCGCAACTTGTCAAGAAGGGTTTCTCCATGTACTGGTTTCCTGGTACCTTCGTCGATGGTACCAAGTATTTCACACAGTGCACCAAATGTAAGAAAAAGAAGGCTTTCCATATTACATCCTACATAGTATCAATGTTACTAGCCAATAAATCTTTTCCAACCCCACTACTATACCTGAAAAGTTAATTTGTTTCAGCTTCCATGTCTTGGTGCAGAATTTATCTAACAACATGGAATAAGCACCAATCAAAACCACCTTAACGCACGGGTTATTAGAACAATTAATTACATAGGAATCTCAAGATCTAAGGACTCCTTTCATGGCCGGACTAGCTTCCAAAATGTATTGTGGAAAATTTTTGAACGGCCTACATCTTGAAATTTACGTGAGCTTGTTCACTTTTCTTTTTAATCATAATTATTTTTTAATCGTTTATCACAGTTTTATTTTCTAATTATTTTACGAATAAAACTAGTCATGATTTTAAGGCATTCAACGTTTCTAATTTTTTGGATGTACTGTATAGAATCAGCAGATGGACCGGATAGAACGTTTAGATGTCAGACTATCCCTTTTCTTGGTGGTCTTCCTATTTTAATTGAGAAAAATAAAAAAGATTATGATTTTTGTTGGAATATATCTTTTCCTGTGACTCTTGCCGGATAGAATTGATAGATGGGCTAACGGGTCGTTTATTTTGTGATTGGAAGTACGCAGTTCGTAGATTTGTAGACTTATATATGTCTGCAGATTATGATAATTTTCTAAACTACTGAATAATTATGAAGATGGCTGGATGGAGACGATAAATGGTCCAAAATATAACCCGTTTTCACGGTGTTTTTATTGACGAGAAAACTTCGGTCTAATTAGTTCGTTACATATCACTAATTTTGCAGAAGGGGCAAAAAATGCTCAATAGCACTATAATGTCAATATTACATGGGTAAATGCCACATGGACTCTTATTTCATTCACCGTTTGTAAATCTGCCTAAACTTGCAAAGCTGATTGTTATATCATGGTAAAAGCTTCACCTTTTCTCTTCCATGTCGTGAAATAGATTTACTTTTAATGCAAAGAAAATAATTAGAGGATCAAACCACGTTGTTGGGGCATCGGATTATTATTTTCCTCAAAGTCTACAATGGTCTTAAGATGACTCTATTCATTTTGTAACGAAGACAATCAACTTTCATTGTGATATATTAATAATCACATCTAATATAGCATATTCAATAAGCCATGCTTTCTTTTACATTGAAGATGAAATCTTGGAACACACCTCGTAAAACCAGTGTGCCATTAAAGTTATTCTATTTGCCCTGCTTTATTTTCGAGTGAAGAACATGGAATCATGGAATACTCTTTGTAAAACACGTGTAATTAAAATAATTGAGTATGCCCTGCTTTTCCTTTGCTGTGAAGATGAAATCTTAGAATACACCTCGTAACACTAATGCAACATTGCGTAATCCAAGAGAGTACATATTTGAAAGATACCTTAAACCATTAAAATTAGCTTCTATGGACATCCAACACCAGAAAAGTACTTCAAAAATCAAAGAATCCTTATAACAACCGAAATTAAATGCAGAAATAGAAACCCAACATGTTATTAACGAAAAATAAAACAATTTACTACCATGTAGAATTTAATTTATTTTTTGTGTAACTTTATAAGAAACAATTTAACTAACACATCACGATAAAAGAGGTTCATTTCTAAGTCCGATAAATATTATAACTTTGCATAACTAATATTCTTTTTCAGTTCTATTCCATTTGATATCCTAAATACACAGTTATCGAATGAATTTAATCAATTTCACAGGAAAAGCTAATTATATTTCTCTGTACAACTCTAATTGTTTCTCACTAATTGCTTTTTAACGGTTTTTCAATGAGTCGCTTTCAATCAGCATATATTAAAACCCGAATTGATAAAGCCCACTAAAATATTCATAGAAATGATGAATGGTAATTTCGAACAAAAAAAAGGGAAGCCGGTTCCACTACGAAAAGAATCGCATTTTGAATGCTCTTTTCCTTTCCCCGTTTAAGCAAATTAAGAAATCTCCCAGAATCATCAATTCTCGAGAACTCGAATTCCGAATATAAATCAAGGATTTTATCTCTCTGGTTATTTGGATAAATGGAGACACTTCCGATGTTCGTCTGATTTGCATAAAATGAATTTAAATGGGATATTTCGTATTTTAAATTAATGGCATTGTTGCAAAGTGAATTAACCGAGGGCTGGATATTAGCGCGCGTTGGAAAAGTCATTTTATATTCTACCCCGGAGACACGAGTGATCGAAATGCGAGTCGTTAAATGAAAGCGAATTACTTTTGCTGGAAATTGTGTTTTGGAATTGCGAGGATGTTAAGGTAATAAAAGGCTTTAGTTCTGGAAATAGTTGACGACCGACAGACGAATATCGGTTCACTGTTGATGGTTATACGTATCTTGATGTGGTGATGTAAGATACACCTATTTCTGAAACACGACTTAGAACGAATCTGAATGTCTGAAATGTGTATTTTATGGTGTAATTTTAAGAAACAAATTCATAGAAAACTAGTTGGGTTGACAGAGGGCAACCCTGGGTAGGGTTACCAGACCTAAAAATTGAAGTTCTTGACGACTGAATTATTTCTTGCAATTTAAGGGAAAGTCCAGAGAAATAGAACTCGATTGATGGAGTATAGTTAAAGAAACTTTTACATTGAAACGGTCAAATAAACGTTGTTACAAACAAGAAACGACAGTTTCAAATAAAAGATACCTCTTAAGTAAGTATTATGACTTGACGCATATAATTCATTAATGACTAACTCATTTATGTACACAAAACGACTCAAGCAATACAACAATTGATATTCGGAAGAGCTTGCAGCTACAATGAAACTCTACAGCCGCGTGATGACAGAAGGCAATAAGAATCTGAAAGATAGAACTGAGAACAGAAAAGAAATGTGAGCGAATGATAAAATAGGTTTAAAAGTTAAAATACATAGAATCGCCTTTTAAGTAAATGGGATGCAATTGAAGTGGACGTGCAGATGCTAATTGAGGTAACGTGACTGAAGTATGCACTTTGTGTCACCCACTGTATTGGAAATAAGAATTAACCCCAGTAAGAAGTACACGAAATACTATTTTTTGACTAATTTTATTCCATTAAGTATGAAATGTGCGTATCAATGCTTATATTGACTAAGGCATGGAAAGTTAACGGCACTGCATCAATTAATAAAAGTAGAAATTTTAGCGCAGATACTATACGCGGGTTTTCTAGCATACGTATATTTCACTAACGTACGAGGCACAGAAATCGACAGAATTTGTATAGTGACGAATGGTTACAAACAGATTTTATTTAAGGTGAACGTATACACTAGAAGATTTTTTTAATTTTGACTTTAAAAATCCAATTTTTTCCAAGAAATCATTGACTTATGCTTAAAATAATTTCAGTGCGAAAAAAAATCAGATTAAGTTAATTATAAATTATCTAATTTAGATGTAATAAGATAATTTGCATGTTTTTGTACAGGGATATCTCAAATTCTAATGTGTTCAGAAAGACAATATACATTCCTGGTAAAAATTATTCCTAATATTATTTTTCATGTTTTGACCCACAATCAAGTGGCTAGAGGGAATAGGTTATTTTTTACAATTGTTTTCACCAAGAAAGTCTAAGAAATCAAGATTTTTTCAGGAATTTTAATATTTAAAAATCAATTAAAAATTAATTTCTTAACTAGCAACTCTGATTGAGATACAAAACATCCACTGCATTATATAGATTATAAAGATGTATAAAATAATTATAATAGATCATTTCACTGTTGAGTTACCACTGTTTAAAAGAAGCATCCTATTGCAAAACCGCAGTTCTTCATAAAGTGAGTTTAAAGTTACGGAAACATGTTTATACACAGTGACAGTACCTAATGAAAAACCCTTGTAACTTGAAAAGGATTTCGAATATTTACAAGATCTTGATATCGTTTAAAATATCAGAAATTGGAAAATATTTTGAAGCAATAAAAACAAAATCGGGGATGTTCTGGACATTTTTCGTGATTTCTACTGCACACATACACCTTGACACTAAATTTACGGACCTTTTATGAATACCTATTTTTACTGAAACGAATTAAATGACTCATTTTCCGTTTGGATGGATGTAACAGGGGAATTAGGGCTTGAAATAATAGACAAAATTATTTTTAAGTAATAATTTAATAATTAACAAAAAATAACAAAAATTCCAAAGTTATAAATAAGATGTTATTTTGACTTCTTATTCAGCGATTTCACTTCTGTGAAATTTCGATAATAAAATCTCGATTCATCTGAAGCATTATTTACAGATACAAGGTTGCTGTGCTCTCGTTGTTTGCACGGTGGTTATCTTAAATTGATAGCTTACTTCAGTTCAGAAGGAAAAAATTGAGATGTTCTGTTATCGCTTGGGTGCACTGATGCACGAAACTCTTTACTGAGTGTATGCGCTTATTATTTTGCACAGCAGAGTATATGGAATGTTTTAGAGCTGGCAATGTCGTAAAAACATAAAATATTAAACCGATAAAATGACCAGTCACGGTAAAGATGGGGATACTTCATACATATGCCAGATGCAAGGAGAGATAAACAGAAATACATACTACTAAATTTTATAAATTTTTCATGAAAAATCGTAGCTAGTTCAGGAAAGGATAAAACTTGTGTTGGCATCGGTCTACGTATTCAAATTATTCGCCTGTCTCTGGCAATAGATCAAAGCAAATTAACTTTTTCTTTCAGCCGCGAGCTGACTACAGATGAATTATCTTTAGAATACAGCAATCAAGGATGAGTGAGACATATTAGTCCCCATTTTAAGATTTTTATTTCGAGAGTAGACGCTACGTCGGTAGACTAGCCAGCCTATTATGCTTATTGAATTTTGGATGAATATCAAAAAAGTTACTTTATATTTTTTTATCTGCCTAGTTATCCAGAACCATCGACCATTGAACCAGTCGACATCTTCATATGGCTATGAGAATTAGCATCTACTTCGCCATGAAATTAAAAATAATTATTTCTGGCAGTAGTACTTGGTGCAAAGATCATTTGCTAGTGTGCAAGAGCACACAGAACAATAGCCATAGTAGAGACAGCATAGAAAATACATCAGAACTAGGAACATAACATTTAAAAACAAAAAGAAAAGTTAAAAGTTAGAAGCAAACTGCAGTTCTAAACGTCAACCTGAAACTGTAGGGCTCATCTCATCTTCCTTGCACACCAATCTCATTAATATTTCCCACCGAAGTCGGAGAGTTCTCACGATAGGCTACATTCGTAACAACTTCAGAACCACATACCACGCAATTGAGGTTAGGTGGGAGATTAAATCTTAAATAGTTAAACTTTAAATACATTAAATTAAAATGTAACCTTAAGTCAAAATTATAAAACGGGTTATTTGACCCGCTTGTTAAATTTAATGTTAAGCAATTTACGAAAGTATCCATTTCCCCGTTCCATAGAGAAAAAGCTGGCGATTTACCGATAACTTAGCCCATTAATATCAAAGATGGGCCCTTCTCTTTCCTCCGTGGACACGTGATCCCGAAGCCGGATGCGAATCCCATTGGGCAATCCATCCATCCTCGCAACTGCGATTTGCCTGCCCGGCCCCACAAATGACTTTTCCCTTTACCAATCCCAGACCACAAAGACAAGTCGGCCGACTTGATGAAGAAACCAAACACAAAAGAACCGAAATAAAAACGGATTTCGACCAACGACCCTCGCCCTGGAGAATCACGATTTTCATCAATCGCGCCAATCACGAATCGAGTTTGCCTTTTTTGCCTTTTGTTTTCCCCCAGAGGTCATCGAATAGGGGGACGAGCTCTTCTTCAAAAGCCAGCAATTATCTATTGGAGAGGCAAAAAGGCGAGCAATTTTTTGCCTTTTTGTTCGATTGCCCAAATATAATGATCTGATCACGACCGCATTCACCGTGTTTCGTTATGAATGTCTTCTGTGTATATATCAATGTCGATTCATTCTTTTCGGCTAAACGGTTTTCTTCGTTTTTGTGGAGTGTCTGCTAGGGGAGTGTGTTAAAAGATCTAATTTACGGTAGGGCCTCCTCTTCCAGGTGTCTCTCCTATCGGGGATCATCGTCATTGTTGCGTACTTGTGGGATAGGGATGATTCCTAGATTGCATCTCAGCACGGTTCGGGAGTACAATAGGGTTTGGATGGGTGCGTTTTGAAATAATAAACAAAGCAAGACGTTTTCATTCGTGCGTATTGTGTGGTGTTATTCAGTCTATTAACTTATCGGGGGATTTTGAGAATATCAAGGAACAGGAACGAGCTATTATATATTTGTTCCAAAAAGAGACCACTACAGAGTTCACCCTTAAACCCATTTTCAGTTATGCTTTTCCACTTGAAATTTTTAACTAATACTACATAGCGGTTTTATAATTTATTTTTAGCGTAGTTCAATTTAATTTCTCCAACTTTAAGATTACTTGGTTGTAGACAGTTTCTCAGCCTTAAAAACGACTTGTAATTGTTCATCTTTGTATTCCAATATGTATATTTATTAATCTGTTGATGGTAGTAAGATATCTTAGATCCTTGTGCTGTTTTATATTAAATAACAACAATAACAAGTCTGAAAGAAGATTAAGAGAGCTAGAAATCAAGGTCGACTCATTCTTTTCGGCTATAAAGTTTTCTTTTTTGTGAAGTGTCTGCCCGGGTGTGTGTGTTAAAGCATCTAATTTACGGTACGGCTTCCTCTTTCCAGGAGTCTCTCCAATCGGTGATCGCCATTGTTGAGTACTTGTGGGATATGGATGATTCCTAGATTGCATCTCAGCACGTTTTGGCAGTACATAAGCTTTAGGTGTTTGGATGGGTGCGTGTCTATAACATAAACAAAGCGAGAAGTTTTCATCCGTGCTTATTGTGTAGTATTATTCAAAGTCTTATTGCTCCAGTGTAACGCAATTCAACTACCTACCTCAATGTCTATTAACTTTCGTGGGATTTTAGGAAAAGGGCAGGCACAAACTAATATAGACATCTGTTCCAAAATAAGACCATTGCAGATTTTACCGTTAGACACATTCTTAGTAACGATTTTTCACATCATAAATTTTTTTATGAAAGGTTTGGATAGCTCTTATTATGTAGACCAATCGGTGTAGTGGTTGGTGCTGGTATCTGTGTCGAACGGTTCCTGATTCGAATCGGGGGTAAGGCATGGATGTTTATCCATCTAGAATGATAGTAACTCGTTATAAATGGGTTGTGCCTAGAGCTTCTGTTATGTATGTAAGGTGTAACGTGAACCCACTTCCCGTGATGCACCAGGGTAAAGCAAAGTAGTTGACAAATCTGTATAAAATACTCTTATTTAGCTTCTAGCAAAGTTGAATTTAAGTTCTCCAACAAGAAATAAGTTGCCTTAGAGTGGGTCCTAAATCACTGAAGTTATATATGTAATAAACAAGCTGATCAATTGGCTAAGGTTGGGGCAGACTCATTTGCTCGTCAATCAGGACAAATAGATTTACAAGCTACGAAGGGAAGGTCTACAGGAAGGAACTGGAATATCTTATTGAGAAATAGAGCTCGTATGCCAGGTTTCTTGCCTAAAGTTGTTGTAGACGCTTGTTTACGACTCCAACCGGACCTAACTCTTACAAAGGAACGTACATCATATTATTTTCTTTATAATTTTTTTGAGTAGCGAAATCAGCTATTTGTCCTCTTTGCGAACTGGATGAAATGAATGGAGACCACCTCAGAGACTGTCCTTAGATTCGTGACAATACAATTGCAAATATGCTAATATTTTTAAAGAATATTTCATCACTTCAGACCTGTATTATGCTACTCGTCGACTAATAGCTGAGAGGCCGCAGTCCTGGAAAATGTGCCAACTTACAATAAATACCAATAATAATAAATCCAAAAGATTATGGAAAGCTAGGATTTTGAAATGGAACAGAAATTCTCTTGCTATAGCAATAAAAGTTGAGGTAAACGATGGATAACTTTTTAAAATGCCCCAGACTAACCTTTACAATTGTAAAATAAAATCCATAAGTAACCCTTGTGGAATGACATTTTCAGATTTTGAGAAAATGTTTTTTAAATAATGAAAATAATTCAAAATGACGAATAGTTTTTTCAATGTGAATCCGTGGTCGTATTTTAAAAATAATGACAAAATAGCGAATAGCAAATTTATTATAGTGAATAAACTACTGGAAGGAAAGAGCTGAAATTTCGCATAGTAACATATAAGGTTCTGAATTAATTTTCATTCATATTAATGTTGATTTTCGTAATTTTGATATTAATTTAAAATTAATATTGCATGCTAAAAATTATGTTAAATAGAACAATTATGCAAAATTTAATTTACTTTAAAGAAATAAATTTGTAATTATATTTTTTAATAGAAACATAATTTTCGGAGCAATAGGAAGGTTATTTCTAAATATGTGAGTAAATTTCTAAGAAATCAAAATGTAACGTTAGGAGGCCCAAACATTTTATACTCATAATCCAGAAACGGTTGGATCAAATGACTTGTATCTTGGTATTTCATGTTAAATTTTGATATAAATTTGAATTTGCGGGTCAATGTTGGGCGTTGTGATTGGAAATTAAGAACTCCGCGCACAATTTAATATGTAGATGAGACCATTAGCAAATTTTAAACTTATACAAAATGCTATTCCCTATCATACCTTTGAATGTGGTCTTTTATAAATAAAGAGGAGTGGTTCAATTGTTCCTGCAGCTGTACTGTGTCTAACCCAGTACTCTCATCCCATTAGTAAAACTTACCTATTTGTCTTTGGTTTTGCATGCGAGACTTTGATTAGAGAATAAGATTTACTTAAAAATACATATAACATACTATATTTACTCACAAATATTAATCCTCCTAGAGATTCCGACGAGATATTTCGTGCGTCGAGATCTGACCAAGTTTGCTAATGACGAGATACCTCGTAATCAAGATATCGCCAAATTTTTTATGCTGACGAGATCAAAATCTGGTCTTATTTTTTTCTGGTTATTAATCTGGTCATCATATTTCTGGAGATATCTAGTCTATCAATATCTGTAATTTTTTCTAATGACGATATATCTCGTCTGTCAATATCTGGTCAGTTTTTCTTCTGACGACATACCTCATCGAGACATCCACCAGGCGGTTTAAAACAAATAGTTCTATATTTCCTTAAAACCAGCTAATTTAAAGTATATGAAAATCAAAAATCTTGATCTTTTTGAAATAAAACCAAGGTGGTAAAACACGGCTTACATATCCTAGGAAGCGTCGTTCTTTTACAACTCGATTATCTCGGCAAAAACCATCAAACTATAAATACATATTTCGAAAGCATAAAAAAATCAGGCATCACGGAATCAAAAAGAACGAAGTGAGTATGTGAATTGATGGAACGAGGTTTATATTTCCGTTATATACTAAAAAAGTAAAGTTCGGATACATTTTACTTCTTTCCAGTCAAATTTAATAGAGTTTTAAAGTAATATATAACAGTGCGAAAAAAGCGTTGAAAAACATGGAGGAAGCGCGTTTTCAATTTGTCTTCTGTCGGGCATAAACTGGACATTTTTCTTCGCGCTTTATAAATCTAGTCATTTACCGTTTGATAAATGTTAGAAAAACGATGCGGGTTGGAAAAAAGCGGAGGAAATTCCACGTTTTAAGTTTTCTTGCCTTGTGCGCTCCGAGTCCGAGAACTTTGCCAAAGCCCAAAACGGGATTTGTTCGCCATCTTGGTTAGAGTTCAGTTCTTTCGGGTTCTTGAGTGTCCAATCATCTGACCGTGGTTCAAAATTACGTGGTGTTGTCATTGGATGTTGTCAAACCCTTCAGGTTTGATCGTCGTGAAAATTGTCCGTTGTGTTGCTCCAGTGCAACATTAATTTTAAAATACCTACCTTGAGTGTCCAAAAATCACTTTTCCGTTATAAAAAGGGGTTGGAACGTTATTGAACACAATTTAATCACAAATATATCTTTATGTTCTACGGGGCTATCAGGTCTCAGTGGTATGCCAACTGCACTAGCAACCTGTGAGTTATAGGTGGTGCAGATTCGATTCCTGTCAAGAGAATTCCTCCCTGTGTGTATTTTTCTCTTCCACGCCAGTACAACTTCCATTGTGAGTGTATATGTCTATTACTTGACATTATATATCTTGTATCGGTCACAGCATGGCCAAATATGGCCCTTATGCCTTGAAACTTCAACAAACCAACCAACCTTTCTGCTTAATTTTACCTACACTTTAACCCTCCTGGTGGTTGTCTCAATGAGGTATTTTGTCATTAGCAAAACTGACCAGAGCTTGATCTCGTCAACATTAAAAGGTAGGCAATATCTTGATGACAAGATACCTCGTCGAAATCACTTGCAGGGACACTTAATATTGCCATAATATTTGTCTTGCACTTAATATAGACATAGGAAGAACATAAGGCCACTCCTTGAAGAGCTGAGGATAAAAAAAACAGCTCTATTCCTGCATTGCTCAAGGTAGAGTTAATTCAAAGATATCATTCGATAGGGGACAACATCTTTTGATTCGTACGCACAAAATTTGTATACAGGCAGCTTCATATTAAATTCCACATTAAACTTCATAATTTTCTACGGTAGCGACTTTCAACCGGTATGTCACAAGAATGGTACTGATGTACCTTACGGAACATGAGACTGTTTGATTTGTGTAAGATTTATTTCATTTCGTCGATTTGGTTTTGAACTTTTGGCAAGTGATGTCACAAATAATTTCGTAATACCCGCATAAATAATCTTGTGCGGTATTTTTTTTTCAAGCTTTCATACATAAATCGTTTCAAAGGGATTTTTTAAAGCCCATTTGGAGCATAGAGGGTAATTTGTTTCGTAAATCAAGCAAAATTACATCTATTTTGCCAGATTGGTTCATTTTGTGGTGTATCGCAAAATTTTAGTAGTTAGTTTATGTGTGCCATGAAAATAGTTGAAAATCGCAGTCTAGCAATCCGCTCTCCAAATTTCAAATTTATTGCAAAATTTAACCTCACATACTATTGTTTCAAGTCATTTAGGGGTTGGTTGGGCTGTACCAGACACAAGACAGAATCCATCAAGTAATTTCACATCATTTGCACCAGGCGTTTATGATTTGAGTATGACATTTGGATACATTAGTTAAATTACTTCTTTAAACTTGTATTCATATCTTAAAATATACATATTTTTACTGTGTTAATTGATGTTAAAAATGCAACAAACTCTACAAAATGTTTATTTTTTATCAACAATTTAACATATAAAACATTAAGGTTCCAAATAAATATGAATAGCAACATTGAAATGTCAGCTATTTCCCTCCTATTTATTTTTTGCTATAATTAATTGCTATTTTTAACCACTCTTTGCTAAAAGAAATGACCATTTATTAGGAGGGATTTTTTAAACTTTCCTGATCTTACAACACAGATACTTTCCTATACCATATAAGGTCTTTCTCTATTTAGATATATATATTTGATGCTTGAAGTGTGTCACCAACTTCTCTTGAACACTTGGTTCTCTGCAAATGCTTCCCTACTAACAGTGGTGGTAGCAAACACGTTGAAAAATTAGTCAACAACTCTGTATTAAAATAGTTTCCTCTTTCATCATACCTTCATCTTAATTATTCTTTCATATTTTGATTTATTTTTCTATTTCGGTATATGATATTTGCCTGAAAAATAAAAGAATTTCAATTGATACATTAATGGAGTTAATAATTTGTTCGATCTTCTCCTTAAAAGTGGCATTGCATACTTCAAAAGTGGAACTGTGTCAATTATTTTCTGTCATAAGGTGTCAAATTAACTATAAAATGAGTAATAAATATTGCATTGTTTTTTAACTTTAAGAAATATAAGTAAATATTTGTGAATGCGCATAGATATTGAGTGGGCATATAAATTTAAAAAATATAGTTGAAAAGGATATTTTTCATAATAGCATGCATTTACAAATTTGATCCTAATACATATACCATATGATCATATACAGTAATACCACGACTTACGCTAACCCGACATACGCGAACTCGGAGTTACGCGGTTCTTAATTTTTTTCGTTTGGCAGCACTGCCGCCCGCTTTCTTCAGTGTTTCTCATGCTGTGATACGCATTGGACGCGTTTCGCACGAACTCTATGCGCACGATTACGATTCTACGATCGACGAAAGTTAAGATTGTTTTGTTTTACGTTTTCTAATCCCTTAAAAAACTATGTCGTCCAAACGAAGTAAATCTGATTCTCCTGCTCCTAGTAAGAAAAGGGAAACGATATCTTTGGAATGTAAACTTAACATTATTGAGATTTTTATAGCAGAATGAAAATTTGTGAATTGTGAAAGAAGTTTGAGCTACCGGAATCCACAGTAAGAACACTCATAAAAGAAAAAGAAAGAATTCTTGATGCGGTGAAATATGCTCAATCCTTGAACTCAAGCATAATTCGTAAACGTCATGGTATTATTGTTGAGATGGAAACAATGCTGAAATTATGGTGTGATAATCAAGTAAAAGTGAAGAATTGTCCAGTCGATCAGAACACTGTGTACCATCAGGCTAAGCTGATTTTTGAGAGGTTGAAAGAAGCTGGGGAGGCGGGCGAAGATGAAAACTTTGTAGCTAGTAAGGGTTGGTTCAACCGATTTAAAACTCGCAGAAATTGGCACAGCATCACGGAGAGTGGAGAGGCGGCAAGTGCAGATAAAGAAACTGCTTCGTTTCCTGAGATACTCAAGGCTATGATAGAAGGTGAGCAAAACGTCACTGAAGTATTCGACACTTCAGACCCAGTTCCACCATAAGCACATGACAATTGCAAGCTTGACAGAAGGTCTCAGCTCAATTGAAAAGGGCTTAAAACTTTTTAGAAAGCATAGACTTCAACGAAGAACGCGTTATAGCTACAAAGCAAGGAATAAAAAAATTATTAGCTTGCTACGAAGAAATTCTGCGTGAAAAAAGGCATTGTGTCGTCAGACGGATTTGTTAGATTTAATGAAGCTATCGACATCGAAATAACATTTTTACGTGACTCATTTATTTTTTTAATATTTTGTATTAATATGTATAAAGAATTGCAATTTTATTAAATATTTTTCTTCTAAACTAGTGGTTTTGTTAGTCCTTGGTCCCAATTAAATATGTATTTATATGCAAAGTTATGTGAACCCTACTTACGCAAATTCGACTTAAGCGATTTTCGACGGACCCACCTATCGCGTAGCTTCGGGTATTACTATATATACACTCATGTCGAAAATTATCTTTACATGCATAAAAACACGGATTTCTCAGAAACTGAAAAGTATAATTTTATGAATTTCAGTCAAATGATACATAACATCATAACACATAAATACAAAGAAAAAAATGTAAGAGCACTGCATATGATATAAAACTGTAGCATGAAACAATAAAAATGGCAATAATATGTGACAAGGAGAGTTCAGAAAAAAAGGAATAACTCAGAAAAAAATTAAGGCTTATGAATTTAATATGGAATGTGATTTCCCCTGACGTGTACACACATATCACAACGTGTTTTAATGCTGGCAATAATGCTGTTTACAACAGTTTGGGGAATTAAGTTCCATTCCTCCAGCAATGCGGTCTTCAGGGCATTTATATCTCTAGGAAGAGGATGTCCGTGCAACTGCTTTTCTAAGGTAGTTCCATAAGTTCTCTATCGGGTTCAGATAAAGAGATTTTGCTGACCAAGGTATTCGCTCAATGGCTTCACTTTCAAGGAATTCGTCAACGAGGTTTGCTCGATGTGGACGAGCATTATCATCCATAAATAAAAAGTCAGATCCATATGCACCTGTGAAAAGTCTTACATAAGGTTCTAAGACCTCTTCCCGATATCTCTGGCCGGTCACAGATCCGCTGTTGAAAACGTGTAGGGGCGTACGTCCATCGATCATTATTCCTCCCCATACCATCACACCTGCACTACCGAAACGGTCACTTTCCATAATGTTCGAAGGCAGATTTCGCGTTCCTGACTCCCTCCAGATGTGAACACGTTTAGAATCAGGTGTTAAACTAAACCTCGACTCATCAGTAAAGAGAACATGGGTCCATTGGTGTTCACTCCAGTTCTGATGTTCTTTGCACCAATTAAAGCGATCCCTCTTTTGTTGTGAAGACAGTGAAACATACCCTTGGCTTTCAGGCATAAAGGCATTTTTCATTAAGCCTTCTATATACAGTTTGCCGTGATACAACAGTTCCAGTGGCGGCTGCAACCTCTGAACTTAACTGTTACGACGGGCAGTTATTGCCAGATATCGACCTTGAGAAACAGTTGTTATTCATTTGCGACCTTGTCCAAGCCTCTTTACAACAATTCCAGAGTTCTGAAATTGTTTCCATAGCGTAGAGACTTTTGAAATATTCACATATCTCGCTGCTTCCATGATTGTCTGCCCTGCTTCTAAACGGCCGATAATTCTCCACTTCACAGATTCTTCCAAATGATACTTCGGAACCATAACAAACCGTTTTGAGTCCTTACACACTGAAATCAAACGCTGTATTGCAGAAATTCACTCAGATATTCACTTTGCGCAAAGCGCTTGATTCACCGTCGGATGACGTAACGCCTTGATTTGCATATCAGAAACCGTTTGATCACTTTTGATTCGATAATGCTAATTAGGCTTGTCTTTCACACATTCCCTGCAAAAATGGATTACATCGATTGGATATTTCGTGGAATATCATTATTTTTGTGTATGCAAAGATAAATTTGGACATGAGTGTAGATAGATCGGAAAATCATATTAACTAGTTCTAAACCTAGAAAGAGTTCCAAATTTACAGAATAGGTTGTGCATTGATAGGCCTCACATATGAATGCTTTTCAAAAATCTAAAAATAAAGTTTTTTTTTAATTCAAGTTAAAAATTATGTGACTTGACTATTAAAACTTTTTCTGTAAAATGTCATAGTTGTAGCACATCAATTAGAATCATGAATCTGAAAATAAGCCTGAATTCCTTTTCCTAACATAAGTGGAATTCGAAATTTTGTGAAATTCGTCACATAATTGTCCCAAATTTTACCGTTTTCAATAAATATCTTAAAATGTGTTAAGTGTTCCAACTTGAAACTTTTAGAGTACATTAGACTAATATAGATTTTTTTTTAGAATTTTTGAAATGCAGTTTTTTTAATTCAAATTAAAATTATTTTTAATTTAAATTTTTAAATTTGAAGAAAATACTTGACCAAGTTGCATAAAAAATGTTAAACCTAGTTAAATAAGCTATCAGTTGGCACCAAAAATAGCATTATAACAGATATAATGCAAGGTATTAAAAGTTGGTTGTTAGGTAGGTAGGTCGGTTGAATTTCCTTGACTGGAGCAACACAACGGGCTATTGGCGACGGCTTGGAATCCATCCCGAAGGGAAGATATTAAAAGTTGAGCTATTAAAAAACTTAAAAGTATACACACATAAATTCAAATTTTCAATTTGTGTTATTTTTTTAAACAAATCAACTATTGTTTCAAAAACTTGTATTTTTGGTTTGCTATCAAAGGAGCACCTTCTCACTAATTTCCGTTGAAATTGGGGATATCAAGATTGAATGCTTGACATGGAATTGACATGGAATGACCCAAATGTATAAAATAATATTAACTTCAACAATAATTCAATATTAAACAAATCTTCAAATCTGATTCCTCGAAACTCATCAAGCATCTTTTCGTCCCATCTTACTTTCATATTTCGGAGAGAATGATAGATTTATTAAACTCTCAACACTCCAAGAATTTGTATGAGATATCTCGTCCAAGATCTGGTCAATTTTGCTAACGACGAGATATCTCGTCAAGACGAAACTGCCTTATTATTCCAAGGGAGAAAGAAGATCCACGTATGAAAAGCAAATTATCCCTCGCCGAGAACTGGTGACAGTTTAGGACAGGTTTTTGCATCAGAAGTTGGATACTACAGGGCAGTTTTCGACGCGAAGATAGACCACCAGGAGGATAAATTAGTTTTTATTACTAAATTTAACGAATATTGTTAAAGAGTATGTTATGCATTTTAATATTCAATTTGTAACGAGATAAGAATAAGGAAAGAGTGCTTTTAAGGTGGCTTGGATCCCAGGGTTCGCCTCTAGCAATTCGACTATTCCAATTTAAATCCCGTGCGCGTGGTATTAAATGGCGTCCCGAAGTGAGTGTTTGGCTTTCGCACGGTGTCTCCAAAGATGATCGTCAATGGTAGATCGATGACTTTAAACTGAGTCATAGCAGCAACGAAATCTGCATTTAGTACGCTCCAAGGCAGGAGAGCCGTGTTAGTAGGGGGATGTCGGTGATAAATGTTGTCATTGTACCCCCACCACGCCAGAGACGATATAGCCGCGGTTTTTTCCCTCTCCCTGCGGCCTTCCGCGACAATCGGTGTTCTTTGTGTATTCATGTTTTTTAAAAACTCCCAGATACGAGTTGAAAAATATGGTTTTACAAAAGTTTAAAAAATTGCTTTTGACTTCTTTTTGACAGCTCTGGCTCGGGATAACAGGAGTTTCCATCTCGCACAACTTCTGGCCCGCGGGCTACTTTTGATTGTCCCTATCAACCCTAATTCACGTTCTAATATTTCCCACACCCGCATAGGTTATTGGGAGTTTAAAGTATTTGGGATTCTTTGGGCTTTGTGATACATGTAAGCACGGAGGAGTCTCAACGTCGTTTTATTTGTCATTCGTGATAAATCTTTCACGGAAATGAAAGGTAGATATGTCTTCTCATCGTATCACTGAAAGGAAAGTAAATGGAAGTCGAATAATAAGGTGATAAAAGCATCAGAATTACTTCTCATTCAAAAGGAGAGACCTGAAAATATGATTAAGATAGATATTTCTATATTCGTTAAACTCATTATCAGGCTGTTTTCACTTATACATATGTACTGTCGTGTTATTAAAACAGTATTTCTACGTTTTCAATCTTTCACGGAAATGAAAGGTAGATATGTCTTCTCATCGTATCACTGAAAGGAAAGTAAATGGAAGTCGAATAATAAGGTGATAAAAGCATCAGAATTACTTCTCATTCGAAAGGAGAGACCTGAAAATATGATTAAGATAGATATTTCTATATTCGTTAAACTCATTATCAGGCTGTTTTCACTTATACATATGTACTGGCGTGTTATTAAAACAGTATTTCTACGTTTTGTCAGATTGGATTGACTTGTTGCACGTTAAGTGTTCAAATATCTAATGTTATACAACATCAATCGAGAATATATTTAAATATGCTTGTGCAAATTTCAACGTAGCTATTTGGAAAATAACGTTAGCCTTTGCTTTACTACATTTTCAACTATTTATTTTTTTATGAATGAGTATGACTAGGAATATCTGATATCAGTGTCTGGTCTATGCGCCGTGTAAACCTATTCGGAGGTCCATATTTGGTCGGCGAGTAGGAAAAACCAATTCGAAGGGCCGTATCTGCTGTGGAAGGGGAAACCTATTTGATGGTAGGTATTTAATTAACGTCGCAATAGAGCAAAACAACGGGTATTGGCGACGGTCCGGGATCAAACACAAAGGGAGAGATCCAAAGATCCAAGAAACCTATTTGAAGGGTCATATCAGGGCCATTGACAGGGAAAATCTATTCGAAGGGCCGTATCTGATGGGGAGAAGGGAAAACCTATTCGGAGGGCCGTATCTGATGGGGAGAAGGGAAAATCTATTCGAAGGGCCGTATCTGATGGGGAGAAGGGAAAATCTATTCGAAGGGCCGTATCTAATGGGGAGAAGGGAAACCTCTTCGGAGGGCTGAATCTGACCGGTGGGTGGGAAGACCTATTTGAAGGGTCGTATCAGAGCCGTTGATAGGGAAACCTATTTAGAAGGCCTTATCTGGCCGGTGGGTAGGGAAAACCTATTCGGAGGATCGTATCTGACCGGCGGGAGAGAAACCTATTTGAAGGGTCTTATATGACCGACAGGTAGAGAAAACCCATTCGGAGGGTTGTATCAGGCCTGCGGGTAGGAAAAACCTATTCGGAGGGTCGTATCTGAATGGCGGGCCGGGTAAACCTGTCAGGACCGGGTAAATGTATCTTGAGAGTCGTATGTTGTCAATGGACCGATTAAACGTATGGCCCGTGGACCTGATGTGAACCTATTCGCTAGAACTCATTCATCTTACTCGTACGGCTCTTTACACGAACGGTTTTTGTGGACGCCACCTGACCCCAACGAGAACAGCAATTTCTCAAATAGCTAATATCAATATGATCGCTTAATTTTTTCTTTTGATTGAATGTTCTTACTATTTATAAAGTATCCATACTTATATAAGTGTTTTTTGAAAGTTTTTATATTTGATTACGTTTTTGTGTGGTTGAGGTTTTATCTTTATTTGCATTTGTGTGCTTAAAATGAAATTTATAACTTTTTCTTCGTACTGCTCCACTTTGCTGTTTGTTCACGCCTTTTCATTTTGTCAAAAAATAATTGAAATCTCTTTTTATATAAACTTCCAATAATTCCGCAGTTCAAATATCAGATAAAAAAGAACTCGGATTATCTGAATTGACTATTCACATATGGTTCATAATTTGAACAAAAAGCCTCAATATATCTATTCATGCATCCACTTACACAGGGTGTCGCAAAAAATGTTACCACACTTTGATTGTTAATAAAGTGGTTATTAAATATCGTACAATTTTTTTCAATGTTTATAACGAACTACATAAACGTATTTTTTTGTACTTAGTTCATATTTTCAAATTAATGACCATTCCGATCTATACAGCGCTGGCATCGTGAAGCTATGGAATCGCACACATTTAAGGGGGGGGGGGAAATAGGTTTAGACGACTCAAAAAAATTGAATTTTTTTTTATTCCATAAATTGTTAGTAAAACTATTCAAAAATATGTCCCCAAAGTTTCAAATAAAATTTTCAATTCGTTCTGAAGTTATGAGCGGTTAAGTGAGCGTCTGTTAAGTGACGGAGCGCGTGGCATGTAAAACGGTTCATTTGCACAATAGAGACCTTGAGTAGAAGATATTTATTAAAAGCATTGGCGTCGTTTTGACAAAGCGTGTGTTTTAACATTAGTTTAGCAGCGACCTTGGTAACGTGTGTTTCAAGTTTGGAGACAAAATGTCAACGTATCCGAAAAAAGAGCATGGTTCTTCTAATCGCATTAGTAGACCATTTAAAAAAGATCCTTCCACGGAAATCAATATTCTAATAGTGAATCAAGTAAATGTGGCGAAGGTAAAGAAAGTATCAGCGCAAAAAAACTTTCGGATGCCACTAGTGAAAATGTGATTGTTAATCCTCAATATTGTTATAGAATTATTGAATTTTTTACCGTATTCACAGCTTTGTCGGATATTCTTATTTGTCGAAATTGCAAACAGGATGTTAAATTTGTATTAACTGGAATACGCTCGGGTTCAAGCTCGTTATCAATTGAAAATGTGGATCGAAACAAATCCGATCAGGTCCTTTCATCAATACTGGATTTGAGATAAATCGTAGGATTGTGTTTGTCATATGACTCTTGGGGGTTGGCAGAGAAGGATTAAATTTATTTTGCAATTACATGGACATCTGCAGTGGTATATCTGAAGATACTTATAACGCATTGTACAATCATATCCACGCCGTTGTGAAGGAAGTGTATGAACTTTGCTGTAAGAAAGCTATAGAAGAAAAAAGAGAAAATGAAAAACGCGAAAGATCTATTCTGAATTTAAAAGTATCTGGTGATGGAACTTGGAAGAAACGAGGATTCAAATATTATACGGTGTAACAACTCTTATAGCACATTACTGTGGAAAAGTCATTGATCTCGATGTACGGAGTAGTTACTGTCATGTGTGTGCAATATGGAGGAACAAGTCGAAAACTTCACCAGAGTATCTAGCTTGGCAAGAGGATCATGACGAAGAAATTTGCACAAAAACGCATGAAGGATCTGCAGGAAGCATGGAAGTGGAATCTGTTAAAATGATGTTTTCAAGATCAGAAGAATTATATGGAGTGAAATACGGTAATTATATCGGCGATGGAGATTCCAAAACGTTTTCAGCAGTACTCAAATTAAAGCCTTATGGTGACGATCTAAAAGTTATATATATCATTATATGGTGCTGGAATCGCTGATTAACCAGTAAGTAGTTCAAATAAATTTATTACTGCCTTGAATTTGTCGTTTTCGGTCATATTTTTTTTCAAACGCGTTTTTCTCGAAACGACTTTTTTTGAATTTGTGTACACTCTAGCTCAAAAAGTTCTTAACCAATCATTTTGAAAATTGATAGTTAGTTTCTTTATACATTTACACTCTATATGAACTTAAATTCGGAGTAATATCATTGTTTAAAGTATTTTTTCATTGCAAAAACGTTATAAAAAATGGCAAAAAATTATGCTCTTTCTTTAAACACCTCTAAAAAATGCAATTTTCAAATTTTTGGGGAGAATTTAGGTTCATATAGAAGAAAGACATGTCCTTAAAGTAAATTTAAAACCCTATTGATTTCAGTTGAAAACTGTGGCCTCCAGAGTACAGAAACAGCTACGTCTGATGATCTCCTATGGGTGGCAGCTGATATCTTCAATATTTTCCGAGGAAATACTTCAAAAAAATTACTGTACTTACTTAAATATATGTATAAAATGTGCTCAAAGTTTCAATAAATTATATGCATTCCTTCCTTGCCAAAAAAATTCATGAATATCAGTAAAAAAACAGAGTTCTAAACCTATTTCCCCCTTAAAAACATTTCATTCGGAATTTCAGCACATTTCCTTTCGATGGCTACCTTGAATTGATCAATGGCTGCAGGTTTTGTACCATAAACTTTATTCTTAAGAAAACCCTACAAGAAAAAATCGCTCACGATCGCTTCATCGCTCCAAATTAATTGTCTTTGAAACTCCTGGTCTTCACATTTCGCCAAATACCACTCACAAAACTCAACTCTCCTATCTGGATCATCTTCATTGAGAGCGTGTACTAATGTCAGTATGTAACTTTTCCAATTAAATCGCTTCAAAATATGTGTACACTATCTTTGGAATTCTTACTTCACGAGCAGTCTGGCGAAGTGATGTTCTTGGCTGTATACGATACATTTGCAACACCCTTTCTTTCGTGTCCGCGTCAGTCGATGATCTTGGTCTTCCGGAACTTTGTCTCTGAACATTCTGAACAGTTCCATCTGCTTCAAACTTATCTTTAATTCGTCTTATGGTGAGTCTACTAGGTGGGTCAGTGTGAAATTTTTTCCGAAATCGTCTTTCCACTTCCAGCAGCACTTTAACACAAACTTTCTTTCTTCGAAACTTAATCTAGATTGGACCATTATTTCTCAACCGTTAAATCTGCAACAAAAATAAAATTCAGCATTTTACCAGCTGATAAAGTGTGGTAACATTTTTTGGGACACCCTGTTAAAGTTTTTATTTATAGAAAATAGTTTGTTTTCATAGTCCTCCTGACTGAAAATGAGTCGAAAATCAAGATATAAATATTTTATGCGAACTACTTCTACTGGGGGTGGAGAGTATGTCCCAATTGAGTGATCGCATACCGGCAATAAAACTTCCATAAATTTTAAATCAACTTTAAATTTGAATGCATGGATTCATTTTTACTTCTTTCATAAAGGCGGTATCCAAATCGATTCCACATGCACCCTTTATGAATTGCAGTTTTTAACAATAAGTTGAAGTAATATTTTAGCAGTATTTAAATTTATCGCACATTGGAGAGTACGTCTTTTATTGTGTTTTGAACTTATTCTTTGATAAAGATTATAAAATGTGACCATATGTGGAAGGTACCCGTATCATGGTCCTGGGATTGGGAACAAGAGAGGAGGAGGATGTGGAAAGTTTTTATAATGTAATGCAAGTCTCATTTTCCAGGTTAAAAAGTTAAATCTTCGTTTTATTTATAAAAACATAACTAACAAAAAATAGGGAAAACTGTGCTGCTCTAATGAACAGGCAGATGACCTTAGAGGTGTTCATTCGTATGAAGGTGGTTAAGCTCGCTAAGGGAAAGGGCTTCCATACTTTAAGTCATGTATGGTAACCTTCACAAGTGATTATTTGTTTCGCCAACTCTTAATCGAAGCTATCGCTCTTGATACCGAACGAAGAACTCGAAGCCAGAAACTAGACCAAAGTCGCCAATTGTGGGAACATATAATGCTTATGTTTAACCCAATGTTATGTTCCAATCTAATGAGTATAGGACCTGCTATCGCGAGCAGCAGGATTATACTCACGTGGCAGGAAAGTCACGTGGTTTCGAGCGAGTCTATTAGTTAAATTCAAGTACTGGGGGCAACGTGAACAAATTGCTTCCACAATTCGCGTTTTTAGCGCAGATTGTGGTTCTAAGTTTATAGTTCATTACCGAAATTGACATCAGTGGTAACTTATTGGAGGGAAAACCCACCAATGGCGATTGCCATTCATGCTTTTGGTATAGCAACCTTTCTCTTAACCCTCTCGCTGCGCATCCCGCGATTTCCGCGGGCAACGTAGAAGTAGCAAAATTTGCGCAGCCCGCGATTTCCGCGGGGATGCATTTTTGCCGTCTATTTAACTGTGCACCCACTCTTTCCCCGTTCATGGTCTCATTTTGGCTTTTCTGTGATGTTTAATTGTTTATTCAAATCTGGGTTAACAGACGGCTTTAGATGTCCACATTTCTGCGAAATATACAAGCATTTTTTGCAGCATTTTGCGCGCTCTTTTCAAAGCTCAAAGACGTCTGGCAGGAAGCGTTTCGCGAGTGATAGAACCTATATTCCTGACAATATTTCCGACACTGATAGCAGTTCTGACTCTGATATCAAGTATATTGAAGATAGTTATAGCGAAACTGATGAGAATTTCTCGGATTCCTCTGCGGATAGTGATTTCTAATAATTCTTCATTTCTAATAAATGTTTTGTAAGTATTTTGCATATTTTCATTAGTATATACGTTTTACCTTTGTATTTCATAAAATAAATCATAATTTAACCAAGGTTAATTTTCAAAATTTTGCTTTGATATGATTATTCTTCAATTTCAATATTCCGACAACCTTTTTTATGATCTAATTCTATATTGAAAAAAACTCTTTTACAAAAATTTTTTGTATATTTTAACTCTAAAATATATGTAGATTTGAAATATGTAATAAAAAAAATACGCAATTTTTGAACCTATTTTGATAAAAAAAATTACGCAGCGAGAGGGTTAACAAGTTTTCATAACTATTCAAAAATTGACTGACACAAGGTCGACTGCCTTCTCGTTGGAGTCTCACTATATAGTCCTGCTACAGATAGTCGGCAGGCAAGTCGCGTGACTTCGAACAAGTCTATTAGTTAAATTAGGGAACTGGTGGTAACGTGAATAAATCGCTTCCGTAGTCGGCGTCTTTAACGCGGATTCCCCTCGGTAACGAAAGTGATAGCATTGATAACACGTTGGCAAGTCTTGGTCGATAGTTGAATTTACGTCGCAAAAGAGCAACACAGCGGTCTAATGGCGAACGTTCCGAGATCAATTCCGAAGGGGGAGTAGTTGAATTAATGTCGCACTGAAGCAACACAGCGGGATGTTGGTGGCGGTCTGAGATCAATTCAGAGGGGAAAGATCAAAGGACAACACATCGTAATTTTGAGCCACGGTCAGATGACATTGGCAAGACAAAAATCGTCTATGGCGATAGCCAATTGTGACGCTCCAAAATTGACGTCTTCTCAAATTATTATTTGATGTGGATTCATTTGGAAAGATCAGCATTCGATTTACAGCCACAACATTTATTACCACAAAACAAGGACAGACATTAAGACATTTAAATTGTTACATCATCATTTCATGATCTCTCTCAGCACAACAGCTCCGGCCAATTCTCTACACACTTCAAAACGTCAGAGGCGCGCACAGCGCCCTCTTTTGCTCAAATTCTCATTGGCCGTAACACCAATCATGCTCTTGCGGATGGCAGCCTTCTCCTAGCGAGCTTTTACACCTTTTCAGAAATAGTCTGAGGCAGGACGATTGCTTTTTCGTCGGTGCCATTCTAAAGCTCAAAACCACGTGATTCAAGTGCCAACTCGCCGGAATATAATTATTAGTTTATGGTAGGTATTTTAAATAACGTCGCACTGGAGCAACACAGCGGGCTATTGGCGACGGTCCGTGATCAATCCCCAAGGGATAGGTTCGAGGACAACACCACGTAATTTTGGATCACGATCTGATGACGAGGTAACACCTGAGTTGGCACCACACTCTCCAAACTTCCACATCACGCCAACGTGAGGACATTTGAGGTCACGACAGTTTTACCAGCACCAGTCCCCTTTGTACACGACGGTCTTTGACAACAATGGGATAACGGGTAGATATTGATATTGCATGAACGGCCTGTTGTCTGGATGGAGTGGCAAAAAATGTCCATCTTTAATTGAATTGCATAATGCTGAAATTTGATGCATCAAAATATAATGGCAGCATTATTTTATGTATTTTCATTTTTATTCTGCATATACTGCCATTTATCTTGGTTAACTGTTTTTGCAAGTATTTACTGAAAATATAATCATGCTTTTCGTAACTCATATGAAAGTGTGCTTATATATAGGAGGGATTTAGAAATAATACTTTTAAGAGTCGTGCTGATATATTTTTAATTGCATACACCAAAATTTAACGTTTTGTAATTTTTTAAATTTGAAAGCACAATATTTTACAAGAGTCCGAATTGTAATTTGTCAAGTTAGAACAATTTAATGCATTATATTTTTTAAAATACAGCGTATTGTTTAGTTTTATTTCAATAAAAAATACATTTCATAATTAGGCACCAAACAGGAGAAGAATCTGAAAATTTTCATTGCGTAACTCGCATTAAAGTCTTCAAATAGAGATACTCTGATAATTCCAATTATAAAAATAAGTGGTGTCCCCAGAATGTTTACTTATTGTAGTAGTAAAAATAATTATATCTAATTTTTGCTCTTCAGTGAGCGAGCCGCTTCCATTTGTTCTCGCAAAACAATTATTAAGTTCTTTAAAAATTATATTTTCAATCTCTTATATTGTTATCTTCATAACTAAGTGGACTTGAAAATTTTCAAAACTTTTCATTGGTATTTGAACTTTTCCGAAAGAATAAGGATATTGTGCAGTTATTATTCATTTTATTTTCAAAACTTGTTTTTAGATTAATTATATAAAAATATTTTTTGTGGATTTCTGAATCGAAAATATTCAAGTTATTTTTTTTAAATAAAATATTTCAAAACTCAATACATATTGAATAATTTTTTTCTTTCCGAATGCCACATTACTTTGTTCGCAAATGAAAAGAGTACTTTTATAAGAATAGAGTTCTATTATCATTCGCTTATCATAAAATATTTTCTGATAATGTAATATCAAACATTTAGAATACCTTTTACGTTTAGTGTAATTATGAATAGATATATTAATTTCGCTTATTTTATGTGTCTGCAAGAATCACAAATCATAATCCAAAATAAAGGAATGTCATATTTACAAAGCAAAATTTGAAAACGTTTTTACTCTAAATAGAGCTATCTTGATAAACTAAAAATTGTTTAATTTAGAATCATGAGTTTTTCTACGTGTTAAATCATTTTCAATTATTCCTTTAGTATGAAAATGTTGGAGATAAGTTTGATAACATTCGTTATCTATTTTTAGACGTTTATTTATATTTATGAAAGTAATATATATATGGGACATTCTGTATGGGGCAGGCGTATGGGAAAATCACACACAAATCTTAGCTATAAAAATGGCTTTATTTTTTATTATATTTTATTAATCGAATAACATTTTTGAACCTATACTATTCCCTTTAAGTAAGCTTATCCCAAATTTTTGGGTATGTCTAGTTTTTATACAAATAGAGCTAATATCAAGCCTTCGTGTATGGGACATACAATATTAGCTCTTTTTCTATTAAAAAATGATAGATATACTCAAAAATTTGGGTATATCTATCGTCGCAACATTAGACCAGAGGTGTCCTATATGTGACGGCTGGATAGTAGCTCTTTTTCTATAGAAAAAAATGAGATATACCCAACAATTTAGGATGAGCGTATTTGAAGGAAAGACAGATTATATATTCAAAAAGTTTTTTGATTAATAAAGAATAATAAAAGATAGCAATTTTGATGACTAAATTATGCGTCTGATTGTCGCATACCTGACAGTGAAGTGCCTTGTTTTATCGTTGATAATTGTATAAGTATGAATGAACAGTTCTATGTGCTTGTATCTAAAAACACGATTGAAAAAGAGTTTGGCTTCAGGTGAAAAAAGAGCGAAACTAGGCTCGTCTCAACTTACAAATATGATTGAAAAGAGTTAGGATTAGGTGCACATTGAACGATAAATATATAAATTTAAAGAATTTCAACGAATTTCTAACACTCCAGATTAAAATGTGTGATAATTTCTGCGCATTTTAATTCTATCTGTTAATAAATAGTGATAAATCCAATTAATGTTTCTCTTGAGGTCTTTTATCATTCTCGAAGTTACTCCCACACTACTTTAGGAAGAAGAAAGTGTAAAAATAGCTCTTAATGGAAGCTAGATACTCCAGACTGTTCACTTTTTTAGTCTATGAGATAATCTTGCGTATATTGCTTACAAGAGAAAATGTAGTTATTACTTAGCACTTCCCATAATTCGAGAGCGAAGATATAAGTTTTGTATTAAGGAATTCATTGATAGTAGTAATTCCTGTACTTGCTTCGCATAACTTACTTTGCATGTTAACTTTTATTACTTCACACGCATGCATATAATAGATTCTTCCTTTTGCTTTTCGCCTTTATTCCTATTAATTTTTCTCATAGTTCTAGGTTTTCTTAGGGAAAGCATGAATCGTGTATAAGCGATAAGCGCAAGCCAATGTCACTGAAATTTAGACCCAACGAAATTGCATAAAATCAATAGTTATTTTGTGTAATAACAAATATATGATGAGAGAACAATTAAAACTTATATAATTATAATTAATATTTCATTCTTTTTATCTAAGAAACGATTTTATTAAACTCGAACAAACTAAAAATCAAAGCAGATAAATATCACACGAAATCAAGAATGTTAAAATTAGAAATAATATATGTTTACAGATTTTCAATGCATTGGTTCTCTTATAAAATTTACCTTTTCCTGATAAAAGCCCTTTAAGCAAAAGAACGTGGGCATTTTTAACTTTTTCAAGGCTATTTTTCCTGTTTTTAATGCTACATTTTACGCAGTACATAGGTGAAGAAACTTTTCGCTTGCTAGATTTGAGTCTCACTTAGTTTTAAAAACATCCATTTTTAGTTAACCTATAAATATTATGCTATCAATTCTTGGTGACACTTAACCTTGGATGAGTATCATTGACCTTGGTTTTTGAATGCAGGTAAGATAAAATATGTAATGTTCTTGTAAATATTAAGGCAAAAGTCCTTTAAAAAAGTCCAAAAAATCCAGATGTCCTTAAAAGATTTTAAGGACTTTTAGCAAATATTAAGGTTTTTTAATGATCCTTAAAAATTAAAATAAAAAACAGGCCTTCTTAAGGTTTTCAAAGGTTCTTGATGTATTGTAGTGAATGAGCTGCGAAACCAGCAGCGAGATTAAACTTTTAGCAGGTAAAAGATCGGCGCGGCGACGGCTGTGGAGCTGTAAATCTCTGTGAAATTAAAAGAATATCAATTTTATTGTCAGCTGGGAGACCTAGAGCATCAAACAGTGTACTTTCCCCGAGATATGCTTTTATTTATTAGTGTCTGTGTATTTTTGTGTCTAAAATGTTTTAGTAATATAGATGGATTTAGAGCGCCTCCTGTTTATTCCATTGCAATATCAATTTCCTAGAGGTTGAAAAATAGTACTTGAAAATCATTTATACTTTTCCTCTTCATGATTTTGTGGCATACAATAAAATTGTAATAAAGAAGCGTATCAAGTGTGTTCTAAAATGAATTTATTGGCAGCATTACACAAATTCACACGCATAAAACATACATTAATACATGAAATAACTTATGTACAAAAGAGCAGAATCTTCGATTCCAATGTATTTATCTATGTGGTGTTGTATAATATGGTGATGATGTATTGGAGATATTCACATTTTGTAATGTAACAACGACAAGACGAGTCACAATGAAAGCTGTGTCTCGTTTCAACTTAATATTTTATTTCAGTAAACTCTTCATTACACATATTCACAGTCATACAACAATATTTCAGCTTAAAAGTAATTTAATTGCGCGTTAAAAACACTACTCTGTACAAAATGTAAATCATTTTAAAAGTTTAGTCCATGGGCATACGGAGTTTGAATAATTCCTTCTTTAGAGTTAACCCATTCAAGCTAAATTGCAGATAAAATAAATAGGGTTTAAACTCTCATGAATTTCAAATTTTACCTAAACATATATATCGACGTATTTATAAAATATCGCTTTTGAAATATTCTGCGATTAAGAAAACAGCTTTTTCTTCGTTGACAATCGTACTCCAGTTAACTTCAGTAAAAAAAGTCTTAAATGCAGAACTTTATGTTAAAGCTGACATTATTTTATACATTTATTAACTGCTATAGTTAAATTTTATGTTTAACATACCAGCTGAATAATTGCATTCATATGGGCAACGTTAAAATTCAATTTTAAAGTTCTATCTGAAAAAATTCTTATTATAAATGGAATTTTAAATATTTTTGTAATGTGCTTAGAAATTAACATATCCTTTTATGCTACAATTTTTTCTGCAAAAACTTATAAGTATAAAATATTTTAATACTCTGTGATGTAACGTTATTAGGGCTGTAAATTTATACAGCACATTTGATATAGTGACCTGCATGAAATTTTGAATATTTCTTGACGTAATATGCTTAAAAATTGACATGAAAATTTATTCAGACATGCTTTACAAAAAATCGTCAAAATGTGTGAGTCAAAAATTGAATTTTGAATAGGTAGTTACGTAGTGTGCTTTAAAATGAACAGCTCTTCCTGAAAGTTTTAATAAAAATGAAATTTATTTCTTACTTCAATTTGTTCTGAAATTCTTTGGAATTAACAATATAATTCAAGAATATGTTGTTCATTATATTCCAGCTAAAATACTAAGTAAAAAATTGTCTTTAAATCTGTCGCATAAGAATGCATTGATTTTTACACAAAAGTTAAAATTTGAACTCTATAAAACATGGCCATATTTCATGTCTTTTTTATAGATACTGAGTTATCAGACAGATGAACTTTTTGATGTCAAGGTATCGATTACTTTAAATTTAAATAAAAGCAAACAGTATGCCCATGAACTACGACTAACATAAAAATAGCTGAAAGTGTAAATAACATTTCAACATTAACCGAAACATCAATCTCAAACAAAGATATAAAATCTCTAAAAAATCATTTCCATCAACAGAACTGAAGTCTGTCGTTGATAAATCTAACTACGATGTGTGCACATTTATGAAAACAGTTTTTTTGAACGTTCAAACCTTCCATCGCCATTCAGATATAACTGACCGCCTTTGAACAGTTCACATTTGTATGCAAATATGAAGTTCTTGTGTGCTGATTTTATTGTAAAGTAAGCGGACCCTTTGACGAAACTGCCTTACAGTCATAAATTATATTGATAAGGAATGAAACACATAACAGTCAATTAAACAGAAGTATCAAGTGTGGAGAATAGGTAGTCACAGTTTGTGCTGAATTTTATACTCAGTAGAGGAATTTTTCAGTAGGCCTACAGTCTGTGTTAAATAATATTGATATAGAATGAAATACTCAATTAAACAAAGGTATCAAATACATGAAGAATTGGTACAGTTTGCAATGAATTGATTGCACAATGGGCAGTTTTCCAATGGAACTGCAATCTTGCTTATCTTAGTCTTAAATTATATTGATATAAAATGAAGTAGTCAACTTAATAGACGTATCAAACACATGAAGAATAGGTAGTCCCATTTTGGCTGAATTTAATGTTCAGTACGGTATTTTCAATAGGCATACACTGCCTACTTTCTTGCGGTCAAATTATATTGATATAGAATGAAACATAATAGCTTATTAAACAGAGGTCTCAAAAGAGTAGAGAATAGGAAATCACAGTTTAAATTCAATGCCTATTAGGGCCTTTACAATAGAAATATATTTTAATTTAATTTTTTAACCCATAAACATTTTTCTTAGGACACACTGAATGTCATACAATGAATTCATAATTTATGAGGTTTATTTAAAAAAATGTTCGTCCTATCGATTGAAGACAACTGAAAATACTTCTCTCTATGAGAAATTTCGTTTTTGAAGAATAAAATACACCGGGAGAATACTGAGTTGGTTATGCAATCTAAAAGCTAACAAATATTAACATTTTTCAGCATATATAAATTCATAACCACGTTAACACTAGTCATATGTTTTTATATTTTTGGTACATGCCTAATTTAATTTAGCGTACTGCTATGAAACCAAATTTATCAATTTGTTTTTAATAAATACATTCAATTTTTTTGTATTTCCAATCACATTTCTGTATTTTAAAACTCTTTACTCCGAATGTACACAAACAAGTTCCCATAACACCAAATTTATACAAAATATAAAACTCAACTTAATTTTTTTTTACTTAACAGTGACATGAGAGGGTTTTTCCTGTAAATATAAATACAGAGAGAGCTAGTGTTTTGATAATCTCTTTCGTAACATGTATCGCAACTTGGAGCCGCTTATAATAAAAAATTAACACCAAACATCGCCAAAACGACAATAAATTATTCTCATCTGGGAGTATTCTTGCTTCTTGAGTAGCTTGTTTATGTTTACACTAAAATCCTGTTTTCCTGTAAAGCGAAATACATAGGACGCTAGAGTTTTTGTAATCTGTTTTGCAATTTGGCGTCGCGAAAATAAAAAAAATAACGCCAAATATATCCAAAAAGGCGATAAATCAAATAAGTTCTCAACAGGAAATATTTTTCGTTCTCCAAGTTAATGTGTTACATTGAAAAACCCTTTCATAGGGCAACATAATTCCTCTCCCTTAATAAACAAGGTCGTTACTAATATTAAAAATTGACAATCTTCCAATGCATAAAATTGACAAATAAATTCATATACATTTCCATTTCAAAAGCATCAGTCAAAGGGTCGCGAAAGAAGATCAGTTCTAGGCGCAAAAGGAAACAGCACTGCAGTCAAATCCGTGCACATTTTCCACTTCTGCCCGAATCCGCAATCTTGAGTATGGAGATATGTCAAATAACATCACAGGGTTAAAGTGAAATGTTTAAAATGTGAACACCGTTCCATTCTTTTTAAGCATTCCTTTATCATTCTATAACAAGTAGATATAACAGAAAACACATTGTCCACCGTTCAATTTCCAGTTTCCTTGAGTCTTTTCTTTCTCTTCTTTTAACAGATATACATAAAACATTTTTTTTCTCTTATATATTACACGCTGCGTCTCCCGGACATGACGCTGCCACCGGTACTGTTTCCGGTGGTGAGGATCTTATGCAGACATTTGGCAATCTGAAAGTTAAAGAAATAGAAATGAAGTACCATCAACCACACACATTACTCATTGACATTATCACACTTTCAAATAGGCAGATTTGATATGAGTTTGAAATAACAAAGAACCTCGCGGCTGTGTTGAGAAGGCAGATGACCATGGGGGAGTCTTTCTGGAAAGGTATTAAGCTCGCCAGAGGGAAAAAGCTGCCGATTTAAAAATACTGTACTGTTCATCCCTAACGAGAACTGATCCCACCATTAAGTCTTGGCATAGTGAGGCTATGACGATAGGCCGTCGAGCTTGGGCAAGTCGATTTTTGAAAAGGTGTGAAACCTTGTTATAACGCGGCTCCTTGGATAAGTCAGGTGGTTTTTGACGAATCTATGAGTTAAGTTAGGGAACTGGTAGTAACGTAAACAAATATTTTCCATAATTGGCGGCTTTAGCGCGGATTCTGGTTCTAAGATCCGAAATCGATAGCAGTGATAACGAGTTGACAGGAGGGAAATATCCATGGCAATCAATTGTTCATGTTTTTGCGTATGGCAACCCTCTCATAAGTCTTCTAATAGCCACACATATTCAGAAATCAACTGACCAAAGGGCCTGCTTTCTCTCGGGAACCGAACTACAGGAGATCTACTATCATTCGGTACCGGATGCGATGGCGGTGATTACGAGTTGGCGAATTAAATAACCAAAAACCTGAATGGCGTTCGCCGAGGCTGGTTTCTTCCCAAAACTTAGAACCAGAATCAGTGCTAAGGACGCCTAGTTAATTGTTGAAGCGATTTGTCTACGTTACTACCAGTTCCCTAATTTAATTAATAGACTCGTTCAAAACCACATGACTCAAATGCCAACTCCCGGAAGAAGGAATAGTGGCGATCACTGTAGGAATAGGGCTCGTTAATTTTGAGGTGTCTCAAGTGGAAGTTTTAATTTATTATGTATTTGGCGAATATTGGTGACAGAAAAGGGTAAATTACTGCGTAGATCAACATATAAAAATCATAACAATGTTTCCTATTTGTCATTAAGTGCGCGAATGTGAAATGGAATAATACAGACATTCGTAGGCTTAAAGACGGAAGTACTTCTCGTGGTAGATATGTAGATAGTATGTCAATTGCGATTGGTGATTATTTTTTTGCCAACTCGTAAGCAGTGCATCGCTTCTGGGAATTCGCAATAAACTCAGATTCAGAAAGGAGTGGACAGATAAAAGTTCGAATTACCAACAGAAGAAAGCAGTACAAAAGTATTCACAAGCAAAAATAACTTTCGAGGTTTTAATTGTCTGGCACTGGCAGTCCGCATTTGGGCCACGTGGTTTTGAACTAATCAATTCGTAAAACTAAGATAACGCGTAAAGCTTGTTTTACATTAAAGCAACGCGAACAGCGCTGGCCAATCAGCGACAAAAAAATGCAGTGACCCACAGGGGAATGATAACTTTTTCGTCGCTCATTGGCAGGAGCGGTCCGCATTCACGTTGCTATGGTGTCAAACAAGCTTTAAACTTAAATGCGTTCTCAGTGTCTTTAGAGCGGATTCTGACTGGCGGATTATCATTCGGTACCGGATGCGATGGCGGTGATTACGAGTTGGCGAATTAAATAACCACCTAGGGTGATCGCCGTACATGATTTTGTGTATGACAGCCCCTTCTCCTGGCGAGCTTCCCACTTTCGTCGAAATCGACTTCTCGAGGTCATTTGTCTGCTCGTCATAACCCTGCTATATTAGAGATAGAGGGGAAATTAACATGCAAGAAAAATGTAATTATAAGATTATATTTAAATTATCAGGTCATTGGGGTTATCCCCATTGGCTGCGCAGCTAGCGTCTGAAATAAAAATGTTCACTGCCAGATGGATTGCATCGAGCAAAATGTCAACAAAAATCGAGAACCTTCAATAAAAAACCAACAAATCATTTTCTTGAGTGAAACGCCATAGTCAAAGACCTAACTACAAGGAGAAGTGTGTTAAACAGGAGTAGAGCCAAATATATGCGCTAAAACTCGAGCCTCCTCTCGATGAGGCTTGGAATTTTGATCAACCAATCAAAGAGATAAAGCCGACTCAACATTTCCACGATGAAAATGTGAGCAGTCCAAAAACTAATGAATTATGTTAAGTGAAGAGCAGATTTTAAGCAGAAATATTTTGCGGAAGATTACCCAGCGTCGTCTCCCGTTAAGGCCAGAGAAGAATTTTCGTAGGTAAAACATTTTTTCCCCTATTTATTAAATATCGTATACCTAATTTTTTCCCGCCCTATCCCTAGAAATTTGCAATTCAAATCTACATGCAATTAGTGGGTAAAGTTTTTTTTAATACTATTTTCTTTTCCTCGCAACTTATCGTCGAATATTTTTTTTTCCGAGTTTAGTTTTTAGTGTTTTTTCTCGTCTTTATCAGGTAACTGCAGATTTTGGCTATTAACCGCTCTTTTTCATTTATCCTTGGCGCTTAGGCGGGGAAGTCCCCGATTAGGTGTATTTCCCTATTTAAAAATAATTTTTCCCTTTTTTTCCCCTCCCTTCCTCAAAAGTGCTCGCCGGAAAATTAATGTTTTTGCCGAAGATTCTGCGTTTTGCAGTGCGCGAAATTTCAGAATTAAAACATTAAAACGCTCGCTTTTTTCTCTCTCTGCCGGCATGTCTAATAGGAATGCCTTGTTTCTGGGCGTTTTTTTCCTGCAAGTTTAGCTTTTAAATGCCTCGAAAATCTTTTCATTAATATGTTCCGCTGAAGATGGTAGGGATATTTTCCCCTCTCCTCAGCCGGCAATGGTTTTTCTTCGTTTAATTTAAACGCCATTAAGTCGCGAGGAATTTACAAAAATGCTAGGGAGGGTGTGAAATAATTACCCAGAAATACAGGTGCAGTGCTGAATAATTATAAGAAAAAGCAGTAGAATGAATAAAACCAGTAGAATGAAGCTTAAAGGTCTAATGAATGTTCTGATCGCATGAGATGTGCATGGACTAAAACGCATATCCTACCGAAAGAGATTAGTTATGCATAGATAATAAGTTTTGTGGCGAAAGAATCACGAATTATCATAGGTAGTAAACCGGAGAAAGACTCGCAAAAAATTGCATTATCCCATTATAAAACCATTTAAAAACGCTCACAATTACACAAGTGATTACCTCCGCCTTTTAATCAGATGACGCCAATTAGTGTGGTAATGCAAATAATCATTATTATAAATTATTGCTAATTACCGGTTTTAATTAAGGTAAGTGAATACGAAATCAAAATTAAAATTTGCGAAAACCGGAATAGTTTTCTGGAATCGGAAGCAATTCTTTGAAATGAGGGACGTGTGTATTCGTTATGTCTAGCAAACATAACTTTTAATAAATATGAAGGGTTTCGGGAAACATGAACCACTTTTCAAAATTTTCAAGGTAGCAATTTTTTAGTTTTAAAAAATTCCAAAATTATAATGGTTTACTTAGTATTTCAGAGGTCAAGTTAAATCAAACTTTCATTTTCGACGCCTAATTTTGCTAAGAACAAAATGGATATTTTTCATTCTACGAAACATTTCTCTATTATGCAAAATCCATTAATATTGGAGAATCAGCTAACTAAATGTATCACCTAACATAAGTATCAATATATTAACACATAAAAATTAACAAAACTGCAGATATTATTGAAATGATTGATATTTTAATTTAATATATTTGAAACAATATCAATATTACTATTAAAGACGATAATTTCCGTTTTTAAACTGAATATACAACATGTTAATTTACGGAGTAGATGCAAAATTGGGAAAATTATTATTAATTTCATGACAAAAAATTCTTTTCCTAGTGAAAAATGAATACATTTAACCCTGAATAAATTAATGATATTAATCATTGTTAACAAATTTGTACGAGGAAATGTTTATAATTTATACTACTCTGAAAGTTAAATTTGCTTAAGTTTTCCCAACGCCATAGTGTTATTTTTTGTTGTCAGGAATTAAAAAAATCTCCACTGTCATAAGACCCCACTTTGTAACTTACAATAATACTTTCGAGTAAAAAACTTAAGTATAACCCATATTTTTTAAACACAAATGTAAGGTAGATTGGTAATTGAATTTGTTTTTACATAGCAATTGTAGTTTTCAACATGATATAACATTTTATTATATCTACTCAGTAAAAAAAACTTGTTTGCTAGCCTTGAATAACTAATTTCTTCATTTTTATGTGAGGAGAGTAGAATAAAGTCACTAACATAACCCTCTGATAGGTATACACGCGTATATGCAATCTGCAGCCTTCACTTCATGACTTCCAACCAGTTTTGACCTTCTTGACCAATAGAATCTTTCCTGTGATACTTTCAACCAATAGCTGTGTTTTTTTAGCCATTATGTGTTGTGGGGTAAAAGCAATGCAACACTACTTGAAAATCTTGTAACGCTTAAAAGTTTAAATAAATGAAGATAAATATGTTTTCGTGTATTGTCTGCTGTCATCTCTTTAGATGCAAAGAGAAATAAAGTGCATCTTTCTTTTATGACTTTAAAAGGATTTGAGTTTGTTATGGCAGTTTCGAAAAACATTAAAAAAAACTTCATGATAGTTGAATTTACGTCACACTAGAGTAACACAACGGTCTATTGGCAGTGATACGGGATCAATCCCGAAGGGAAAGATCCGAGAAGAACACCTCGCAATTTTGAACCACGGTCAGATGAGGAGGTCAACACTTGAGCTGGCACCCCACTTTCCAAACTTCCACACCACGCCACCATGAAGACATTTGAGGCCACGACAGATTTAACGTGCAATAATTCCACGTACAGGACAATCTTTGGTTGGATCTTTTTCAGCCCTCCGGTTGCTATTCTGCGATTCTATTTGAGCAACCATGCCCCCAAAGTCTTCATAGAAAAACAATCAGAGGAATTTGGTCATCATGACTCACACTTTAATTTCAACCTAACCCTTTATGTTTATATACATGACATTTCCAATTTTTTCTCTTATGTTTGTTCGTGCTTCCCTCTAACACCTTGATATTACACATTTAATTCAGATTAGTAGGCGATAATCCCCGCAAGGCATCACTCCAGAACCTCTTGAGTTTTATTGTTGCAATTGTTATTGAAATTCCCCTTTCCTTTTAAATCGTCCTCACCGGTCGCCTCCAGTGTGGAGCTCTTTACCCCACACGGGGTAACGTGGCCGCTCTGTCACCACTCCTCCCTAACCATGAAAAGATTCCTCCTTATTCATTCCCTTTAAACTGCCATTGTGCGGACCCCAGAAATAATAGATGGCAGAGGTAGGGGGAAAATGGAATCGGGGGAAGAAAGGAGCGAGTAACTCTCAGGAAATCATCATCGCAACTTTGTTATTATTAAAAGGGGCAAAAGTTTTCGGATTGGAGGGACGGGAAAAGGGTAAACTGTTTCCAGAACGGATGATGTCTCATTCTGCGAGAAATCCATCCCTCCCCGCGTGCCATCGACATCCCATGCCACACAACTCAACTCAACCCTACCCCCCCAGCCCCGCTTCCAATTCTGATTGGTCCGTAAAAAAGGTTTTTGTTGAATACATACTTGGGAGTGGAAACATCTGGTCGGAGCCATTAATGCCTGGCGGTCCATTCAGATCATGAGCAATTAGTAGATCCTTCAGCAGAAATTCATCAAAGAAGACAAAATCCATTAACTTGGCTCGGGCAGAGCAACCCTGAAGATTACTTTGGGAGGGATTTCAGGGGCTGGGGCAGAGAGAGGGGATAGTTACTCGGCGCACGGTATTTAATATTTCCGCTCGGCCGCCATTAGAGGGGAAGAGACGGTAATTCATTCAATAGAATATTGAGTTATCAACAATGGGGAAAGCAGAGCACAAGAAAATTAGTGCTCGTCACCGCAGCCTCTGCCAGACATATTTCACGGCGTCTTAATTAAAAGAGATCGAAAATTTCGCTCCCCACGTATTCTCCTCTTCGCCACGATGTTTCTCTCCGCTCGCTCTATCCCTTGGAAAACTTTTCTTCTCCTGGCAGTGCCCACAAAATGACGTCTCTCCGGCGAGAAAAGATTGTTATGGCCTTATCATCGTTTTAGGTGGATATGGATGGGGCTCTCCTTTTCGGTTCTGCCCCATTGTCTTAGGTTTGGCTGCTGCCTTCTGCAGGGGCTCGGAGATGAATGGCACGACTCCGTTGGACGGACTCGCACACGCCTCTGCATATTTCTCGCATATCGCCAATAACATAAATCTTCCAGCCTGTTACTCTGGCCGTAATTACTATTCGATACGGAATCAGCCCAATAGCAATTAGCCTTTCAAAGTTAGACCTCATGTTTATAATAATTATGATTGGATCGGAGCCACGGTGTGGTCTGCAGAATGAATATGGGTCAGCTGACGTTAGTCTTATCATAGTTTCAGTTTAAACCAGGGATGGCAAGTCCTTGTGTCCAAAGTACCACTAGAATGTATGGGAAGATCTATGGTTCATTTGAAACTTCTTGGACGGACTAACAGACTGCTGCATATTTCTCGCACATATATGGCACAATTCTTCCTGCTTGTTACTCTGGCCGTAATTACTATTCGATACGAAATCAGCCCAATAGCAATTGGCCTTTCAAAGACCTGTTTATAATAATTATGATTAGATCAGAGCCACGGTGTTGTCTGCAGAATAAATATGTCATCTGACGTTAGTTTTATCAGGATTTCAGTTAAAACCAGGGATGGCGAATCTATGTGAAATAGATCCATAGTACCACTACATTGTACAGGAAAATCTATGGATCATTTGAAACTTCTTGGATGAACTCGCACAAATCTGCATATTTCTCGTGTATAGATAACAACACAATTCTTCATGCTTGTTACTCTGGCCATAATTACTATTCGATACGGAATCAGCCCAATAGCAATTGGCCTTTCAAAGACCTGCTGTTTATAATAACTATGATTAGATTTGAGACACAATGTGATCTGCAGAATGAATATGGGTCAACTGACATTAGTCTTATAAGGGTTTCAGTTGAAAACAGGGATGGCAAATCTATCAGGTTCGAAGTACCACTAGTCTGGGCAAGAAAATCCATGGTACATTTGAAATTACGTCTACGAGTCATTCTTTAAAACAAATGTTTCTTTCGCTCCTTCTATCCCTTGGAAAACTTCTAGCTGTCTCTTAGGTGAGAAGATTCTTATGGCCTTATCATAGTTTAAGGTGGATGCGGATGAGGCTCTCCTTTCCGGTTCTGTCCCATTGTCTTCCGTTTGGCTGATGCCTTCTTCAGGGGCTGGGAGATGGATGTCCCTACTGCCTTGCGCACAGATTCGAACACGACTCTGCATATTTCTCACATATCACCAGCAACATAAATCTTCCCGTCTGTTACTCTGGAAGTTATAACTATTCGATACGGAATGAGTCCAATAGCAATTAGCCATCGCCCTGTCGAAGTAGACTAGTTGTGTACAATAATTAAGATTAAAATAGGACCACGGTGTGGTTCTTGGTTTGAATATGGATCATCTTAAGTCTCCACTTTAAACGATATAAGAAATATGATTGGACGGGAATAACGATGAAGTTTGTACTGTGAATACGATTCACCTGAAGTTTGCAATATTCTTAAAGAGAATGAAGAAACTTTTCAACTTGGAAATTTTAAGTACGCAAATTAAGCAGTACTATATTAAGGGACTTGAAACTATATGACTACAACAGTCACAGAAACATTACCCAATAGGGTACTGTAGGAATAAAACATATTCTTAATCAAAAGTTGACTTTCTTTAAGCAGAGAAAAAAAAAGTAGTAGTGAAAAAATCTTTCATGCTTATATTCGTTTTCAAAGTATTCCTGTCTTGCAGTCACGATATTATAGAACCAACGGTTCGTATTTCGTTAAAATAAGTCTTTCTCAAAAAAGGACTTTGGTTTTGAAGAGGATACAAATTTTTTTTACGAATTTTAAAAATGTCAACCAAAATCTGTCACCTTAAGGTCTTAACCAGGGGTAGCAAAACTATGATACATATATAAAGAGATTCGACAGGAAAATCTCAAAAAATTTAAAAGGCTTATATTTAATAATCTTTGATTTGATAAAAAATACCTTTGAAAAACTTTATATTCTCTCAATCATCCTTTCATGAAATTTAAAATAAATTGTAAGAAATATTAATGCCGTCTTAGTTTTAATATATATACATATATATATATATATATATATATATATATATATATATATATATATATATATATATATATATTATACTTTCATACGCAGTTTCTTCTAAATTGATTATAATCACTCTATTGGAATATTTTTCTCATAATTAATATTTACTCGATAATTTCGATAAAATTGTAATAACACATGTTCCCACACCTGTCTAGACGGAAAAAATCTATGGTACATCAAAAATTTCTCTACGATTTATTATTTAATAAAACATTCTGATGGAAAACAACGTATTTTCCAATCATCATCGCTTCAATGTAATTTAAAATACATTATACGGAATATGAATTTTATTTTAAAACTTATTTCCATGAAATTGTCTTTATGTAATACTAGTTTCATGAATCAGTTTCTTCTTTTAGTTATGAACCTAACAATATTTTTGGTATTTTAACAAGTACAATTAGTAAGTGTTGTGTGCGGATTTGCATGTCTGATTAAATTTGCGTTCTTTCATTATGTTTATTTTAAAAATGAGTTTTAAATTGGACCAAATATTTTAATGCAAATATTTTGAACTATTCATTGCCCAAAACTGAAAAAAGACCACTTTTATGGACAATTAATATAACACCCCTCACTAGTATGCCGTTTAATAAAAAAAAGCTTGTGTACTTTGAAAAAAATGTCAGAGAATCCGAACGCTAAATACATATTTCATTTTAAACTGAATGATAATAAAGCGAAAATAAATAATAATTTACGAATCAAATATAAGGTGAAGCAAAATAAAGCTCCGAAATGCTAATATCCATTAATACTAAAATAACATTGAATTTCAAGTACGTAAATTTTCTGTATTTGCTCCTTTGATTCGTTTATCCATTTAAATCTGTAGAAATCTGTTATTTCCCTTACAAATCTGCATATTCTTATTTCATGCAAATATTTATAATTTTTTACACGTTTCGTCAATGAAATTATTGAGATAAAGTCTTTTTCATTGTGAATTTTGTATGACGTCATTTCTTTCAGTGTACGAATTTGTGTGCGTGATAAAGATTTTACAGAAAAAATGTTAATAAAATTTACCTTTCATTTTATGCGTCCGTAGCAATTATTTAAAGAATAAACATTTCGCATCGAATCCTAACTCTCTCTCTCTCTCAAATTATGTATTTATTATGTAAAAAACTGATATACTTTTTCATTTCTGTTTTATCCTTTCGAAGGCATTAATGTCTGTTTTTCCATTACTGAATAAAATTCTTGATAACTTAGTCCATTCAGTTTATTACCATATCTTATTGAGTGAAGTTTTACAACCTAATTTTACCTCGCAGGTTATAAGATCATATTTCTTTCTCATCTTTTATCTTAAATATCAGGCTTTAATAAAGTAAAATAGCCTTCATATAAAAATCTGAGTATTAACAATATTCTCCGACAACTATGTGAACTCATTTTATGAAAGACAATTCAAATTGGTATCTAAACTAAGAAATTCCATGTTAGGTTTAGTTTATTTCTCTCCCTTAGGTAGAATGTTAGAAACATTTGTTATTTATTAGGGATAGAATAAAGATCATGAAAATGTAAAACACTTAAAAAGCTTGAAGAACTTCCAAAATTCACCAAAAACAATTTCTGGTGACAGTACTCACAAATACTTAAATTATAAACAAATTATTAACTATCAGCGCTTTTTCATAAAATGTCTTTATAAAGGATATTGTAATACTCAAAATTCCATACCATAAGTTAGCTAGAAACTAAATTTAATTTAAAATATGATCCGATTTGAAAAGGAACACGAAGGAAATCGATAAAAAAATTGAACTTTTTAATATTTTAGAGTTAAAAATTAATTGTTATCAAACTTTGTGCATAGAAAAAGAATGTTTTAATTATCATAATTTTTGACGGAGTTACTTATACAGCAACATAAAACATAGTACATAAGTGCAAGTCTACTACAAAAACGCGTTTTTCTCCGATTGAGATTTTTTGACTTTCTTTTGATTTCAATATGTTCCAAGCGCATCAAATTTTAATTGCCTTCCTTGAAATATTTTTTAATAATCCTTGTTATCTGTTGTATTATCTAAGTGTAAATGAGAAATTCATCGTGCTTCCAAATTTTGAAATTCTGATTTAAAAGGTTGCTTAACCTAAGCTCTTTTGTAAAAATTTTAGATAAATTAGAAAATTTTAGAATACTTTTTTAAATTTACAATTGAGTTATACACTAACCCAAATGAAGTTAATTTGATTTATATGTACACATATTATTACGTGAATTAAAATTTTGACAATACGTAGAAAATAAAAGCCCATGGAACCAATCAATTTTTACAAACTTATTATAAAATATTTTACCACGTTTTACGTAATAACTTCCGCATAACTTAATATTTTTGGAACAAACTTTATGTATAGGCTTTTTTGTGTAAAACAGTCAGTGCAAATTTTATAACAATAGAATAATAGCTACAAAGTTTGTTTTAAAAGCTCGCTGTCCCCTTAAATCCACTTTATTAATTTTTAGAAGAAATACAACTTTACCCGTCTAATAATAATTCTAAAAACCATCTTTTCAACAGGGAATAGATGAAAATACCAGATTTGGGCAGTGCATATTTTATTTATGATAAATAATATAACCCTCTAAACATCACGAGATTTTAAGAAGAAAGAAGTTTTGTTGCTTTTACTCCAACTTATAATGACTAAACAATCACATTTAATGAATTCGGAAAGAATTTTAGGAAAGATTCTATTGGTCAAAACTGGTTTGAAATCATACATGGCAAACTGCGAGTTTCAGTTCGGATGTTCGTGTGTGAACCTCTCGAGGGATCTAAGTTGAGTTGAAAAATACTTCAGCTAGTTAATTTTGTATCAACTAAAGCACATAAAAGAGACGAAATAGTTACAAATGAGTGCTAGACTTTTATATGTGGATTAGTTTATGGGTGTGATTTCTTTTAAAATATCATGCTTTTTAACTTTTACGATCATGCAATTATAAATTTACAAAGCATTTTTAATAAGCAAAAATACCTTTTTGTATGAACTCTTACCATGAGCGTTGTTCTCACTTTCGGCTAACGAGTTCCTTTCTCTCTCTAATTCCTGAGTCAGAGTGTCTACGAGAGAAATAAAACAACATTTAACCGTTTCGTCGAAAATTCTCAGAAAAATACATGTCAATACATCGTATGGTTAAACATGTAAATAATGTTTCCATAATCTGTATCAAATTATAATTTAATGCGCGTTGTTCAAAACAAAGTTGTTTTTTCTTGCCATGTTTCACTAACGAGTGCTTTCAGGGTAAACAAAAGCAAACTACCGGATGAAAAAATATCTTCGAATAAGTACTAATTTGATTTAGTACCGTTTTAGGGGGTAATGTTTGGCATTAATTTAAAATATAAATGACTTGCTGAAATTGCATTCCAGTAACATGTTAAATCACACCACAAATTACGAAAGATGTTACCAAGGCACTATCACCCGCTGTATTTAGTCGCAGACGAAATGTTCTCATATTTGGAACAATTTAGTATAATTACAGTATATTTTTGGTACAATGTTGCTTTTGAAGCTATGTGATTACATTTAAATCGTAATTGCACAAATAAATTTCAAACATTTTAAACCTTTTTCAATTTCAATTTTAACCTCCAAATGCATTTTACAAAATCTGTTTTCAAAACAAAATTTGAAATTTACTTGCAACTTTCGTGAAAAACTTTCGTACAATCGTAGCCAATACAATCGTACAATTAAGCCAAGATCAGTACATTGTGCGGCCAAACCGTACAAATTGGCAGTTACGTAAAAGTCCTATTTATATAAAAAAGAATTTTTAGACAAATTTTAGCTATACACCACTTATTTCATGTCATGTATTATTCATAACCAGGTGCACATACCGGAAACTTTCATCGTGGGTGCGCGCGCTTACTTGCCCAATTACACAGTATCTGGTTACCATTTCGCCTCTAACAACAATTATCCGTGGTTCCTGCTGTACACTGATATACGATGCTTCATATTGTAATATGTTGTAATATAGTGATGTGTAATGTTCATTGATGTCTCATGCTCAAGATAAACTTTAAAAATTGCTGATTTAAAAAAAAAAACATTATCGATTTTGTAATGAAAACTCAGTTTAACTTATTTTTAAATGCATTCGTTTTGAATTTGTGGTGTATTTACAGTAATTTCGCTTGTTTATATGTTTAAAAAAATCTGTCTCAATCGTGGTCTTATCCAAAAGAATTAATATGCAATCAAACACGAAGACGCGTTGGTTGACTATTTTTCAACTTGTGTAATAATAAGGATAATTTATTCTGAAAGCGACAAAATTCTAAGATGATTCAGGATGCACTTTTAAACGTGCATGGTTTCAATCAATTTCTTAGATTATTCTCAGCTGACGTAAAGCACAAATTCGGAAAAAAAAAATTCCAGGGGTTCAAATTTCTCCTCCCCCAGTTTTCTTTTTCAGTCAAAAGACAATAATTTAAATTAGCATTACGTTAAACGATTTTCATGACTATATTTTAAATGCATTTTGCCTGTTTGATAAACGAAACTTCGATTTACGCTGATTAAATTAGCTTCAGTATGTATTTTTGATTGTTTTCTAACATTCAAAATATTTCGGGATATCAAGGACCGATTCAAAATATCGAGGGATCGAGACCTGTGGGCTCTTCCTCTGAATACGTCAGTCATGTCTAAATGAGACAAGAGACATTTCTCATTTTGTCCAATTGAGACAGTCATCTGGCATATAGATGAATTTTTGGTTTCTTTTATTTGGCAACCGATTAAACTGTAATACTAAATGAGCATTTCATTTTCAAATATTGAATATTTCCAGACTTGTCAACGATTTTTTGGATTGTGTGCTCACAAAACGTCCATTTAGATTGATTAAGCTCACTTTAGCATTTATTTCTTAAACACCAATTTAATTTAGAGGGTACTCAGACCCCCCTCTGTATTTTTCCCTGGATGACGAGCACATTTATACTTTTTACGGACTCAACAAAAATGACGCCAACAAAAAGCATAAAAGAATTGAATTTGCATAAAATTCCTCGTGCCAATTTCTGCCGTCAAACTGCACTTCGCTGCATTTATTCGAAAACCAATTAAAAATTATTTCCCTCAATCCCATTTAATCACGCATTCATCGGCTAATTCGAGCTCTTGAGCGGCGGCAAATAGGCTTTTAGAAGGTGTAATCCTATTGAAGAAACCGGGACTTCCATGCCACCGTGATTAGTTTTGCGCGAGAGTAAAAATGCGAAAGAAAAGGCAATGCGGAGTGAGAGAAAAAAGCAACTCGACTTCGAGAGTCGAATTGACTGTCATGCAAGAAGCGCGAGCACTTTTAGCGGAGCTGAGTGCAGGTTGACATATGTCGGAGCATTGTCGCCGCATTATATTTCACAAATTCAATTACCGCATGGGGTTGCAGCAAGAGTTGGGGAAATTTTTAGCTTTTTAGTGTTGGCGGGGAAGGGCTTACAACTTGGCGCTGATCTCGCTCTCCATCAGTATTGGCTGGTACCAGAGATTGAGGGACGTTTGCAGAGGTTGCTTGGATATCTCTCCGAAATGTTCTGGATGTCACAAAAACGAATGCTGAAATTAGCTTCCTAATTAATTGAGTTGAAGTTTTATTAATTAAAATCGTGGGCAGGTCTGAAAAAAGTCGCATATCACTGGCTTACAAGTGAAATGCACTAAGTCAAAAAACAGTTCTGGGAAAATGAAAATTCTATCCTATGTACTCTACTCATCAAGTGTGTTTCTCAAGAAATCTAACCTTAGTGCACAGAACAAATAACTTAGTGGACTTCACCAGTCTAAAAATATTTTGACTTAGAAAAGCTAAAAAAAGTCACATTGAAAATTTTTATTTATTATGTTTTTACTTTAGGCCGATGACATATTTTCAAACGAAATGCTTATTTAGCATTCTGCTACAAATTCGTGCGCAAACTCCACAGGTAGAAAAATCGCGGACAAATCTGAAAATAGTCAAATATATTATCAAACGAAATGCTCATTTAGTATTCAGCTGCAAAGACCACGAGTGGATCCATAAGTAGAAAAATCGTGAACAGATCTGAAAATAGTCAAAAATATTTTCAAACGAAATGCTCATTTAGTATTCGGCTCCCAAAGCAAGCTAAGAATCCATCTTTGTGGTAGGTGGCTATCTAAATAGGAAGGGATTGGATAAGATGAGGAAAATTTTTGGTATATTTGCCTAGACATAAGTATTCATAGGAAGAACCCATGTCAAGCCCAACCGAAATATTTTAAATACTATACGCGTTATGGCTAATTTAATTGGCGTGAATCGAAATTTCGTTTACCTCACAAATAAAATGCACGTAGGTATGTGTGAAAATAGTAAAAAGAAAACATTAAAAATAATGTTCATCTAGAATTACGATATTTTGATTGGAATATAAAAGCCGGGACCCTCTGAAATTATTTTTTGAAAACTTGGAGAGATCGTCCTTAGAGAGATTATTATCTTCAAATTTCTACGAATTAAAAATGTTCTACTATTTTGCACCGGTTTTTCAACTGACCCAATTCATCACTGAGTATGGGGAGTTTAACGGATACCTTCACAGATGATCAGTACACATGTATCGATGGCAGAGGACATAATCCACCTATTCTTTGACTGTTTGAATCATATTGAGCAAAGAACTATCATTAAAAAGGAGTTGAAAGTTGTCCATCCCAGTTCCTTCGGACTTGGATAGGTAAAAGGAGACCTCTGTCATGCTTTGTATAAGCACAAGTCTGTGAAACTAATTCCGAGTTTGCATTTTACTCTATAGCAAAGGCCTCGTGTTGTTCTTTGTGGTACACGGGCCGAAAGATTTGTGCGTAAATAAAAAAATATGTAAGCAGGTTCTCACCCTTACCCAAAATTAATTGTATACAAATTTTTAATTTCAATATTGAAACAAATTTGAAAAATGAATTTTTCTTAAATCAATATTTGTCTTTTGTAATTACAAAGAAATTCTTTTATAGTTATAATTATGTGCAATTACTATTTATAAATATCAACCAATAACAAATTTTCGGAAATTGGTAAGTCGAGAGTACTAGACAACGTTTAAATACGAGGTATTTCGCCGAAACCTCTTGGAGGGATAAGTTATATTTGGTATGTATTTGTATATTTGTAATTAGTATGTAATATAGCAACACCACTTATATCGTAAGTACATAAGTGATGTTTCCAAATGACATCGTAAAAAACATATTTGTGGTTTTTATGTAGATAACGTTAAACTGTAGCAGATATCAAAATTCTATTCATATAGTACAAATGAACAAAGATTAGAAAGGAAACTTAATACTATACAATAATCTTTTATATTTAAGTATTGTCTAGTACTTTTTATGTAACACAATTTTTGAAATTTGCTTTCTGGTAAGTAATTTGAGATAATTAAAAATAAAGCACCTTTATATTTATTATATTATTATATATACATATGCTTTGCATACATGCAATTATAAGATGTGTTTGTAGTTGCATGATTACAAAAATATTATTCTGTTATAAAATATTTTATTATTTTTTATCTTTAAATTAGAAATGTGTAGATAGTTTAATCGTTTATTTTAAATAGTCCATCAATATTTAAGTTAGGTTAAGTAAAAAATAATCTAAGAATAAAATTTTCCAAAAGGTAAACCGGGAAAATTTTGAAGTTGAGCTAATATTTTTCTATTTTTATTGATTTTAGAACCCAATTTTGTTTCTTTTTCATACTCTACTAAAATTGCAAACTTTTAATTGTACCTTGACTTATTAAATAGTGCTTTTTACACATAAAAATAGACTATCGATCAAAGCTGACCCTCTTAAAAACGTTTCCGCTATAATGTTGTTATTTAAACATAGATAATAAAGTAATCTCCGAACACATGGAACGCGGATATCTCAAAAGAAGTAATTAAGGAAAGTAAAAACTCTGATAAAACTCCTCTCCCACCATATCTTTATAAATGGGTTCTCCAACATAAATAAAGCAATGTTGCTCAATCTGTAACTTCTACAGGTTAATTTATCCTTGTTTGCTGCGATACAGAGTAACGGCCAAATCATAATATACGAAAGTTGCATTTCCCTTCTAGAAAAAAATGTAACGAAATGAAGATTCCCCACAGAAAAAAAGTCAGACGAGGAGGATTAAAAAAATATTAATTTGTAATTAAGTTTTTCTGGGTACAGGTTTTTTAATTTTTTTTTTCAAATCCTCTTTCAAATCGGTATTCCTAGCCTCTCGAAATAAATAACTAAACAAGTAAAAAACGGCATCGAATGAAGAGAAAATAAATTAAAATTAGATAAATTATATAGTTTAAAAAATGGCGGCGTTTTTTTTCCCTTCTACTTTTTGCTATGTTCCTTTTGTATTAATATTTTCAAGCGAAAAACTTGCACACGATAGTATGTTTTAATATGCGAAGTAACAGACGATTAAGCGCGAGTATTCTAAAAAGAGAAAAAATAACAGAAAAAAGATTGCGTAAATCCGTGACGTAAAGCTAGAGTGATTGTGTTTTCATTCTTTTTTTCTAACTCTTTTTTTTTCAACCTATTTTCTCTAAATTTTTTAGTCGTAATTAAAGAATTTATAGTGCGCTAATAATGTAGAGGAAATCTTAAACACGCGGCGCTTAGGACCTTAGGTTTCTGATGTTTGTAAACTATTTTTCACTTAACTTTATAGTCAGAATTAGTCATCCTGCACAATTATTTTTTACGCGTTGTTTTTTAATGGGATTGAATTAAATGTCATTCTTCGTTTTCACACACCTGTAAGTGAAGCTAAAATTTATTTTGCGTAGGAATTATAAATGTAATTTATTTCCATTTGACTTAAGCGTTTTATCATAAATCATGTAAAATCAAATACAGGAATAAAATGTAACATTTCCGTGTTTTTCTTTTGTTTTTATTTATGTAGCAATTCCCTAAACGTTGTACAAATGAAAATGTTTCCAAACTTTTAGCAATTCTGAACGTATGATAAAACTTTCGCGTAAACGCCGTTTATACTACTCAAAAAGAGAGATTTTCGAAGAAATGAAAACAAAAAAGTAATTGAGATAACCCTATTGCTTTTATACTTCTATGCTTTCTTTGATTGAAATGTTAGATTTTAAATAGTAATCTAACAATTTCGAGTGAAACTATTCCGTTAAACTTTATGCCTTTAAAATTATAAAATATGGTATGTATAAATCTTAACTGAATAAGGGGTTGGAATGGATGGGCGGAAATAACAGTACAAGTCAAAAAATGAAATTTTTTAGAACAAAAAACATTTAATATTCCATATTGTGAATGAATAAAATTTATAAAGTTAGTTCTGCACCTTATGTCTGACAACTTTAAAGGGAAGTGGCCCTGTGATAAAATTAAGTTACTTGTACTGTTCGTACCAAGAAAATTGTGCCCATTACAACTGACTTGTACTGTTATTCCCGCTCATCAAAGATTTATTACACAGGAAAAGTCTTCGAAACCTAATGTGCTTAAAAATTCTGATAGTTTAAACCAAGAGCAAAGGAAGTTTTCAAAAACAAATTTAGCATCATTATGCAAAACATCGTAGGATTGTTTTTGTTATATAAAAATGAAATATATATTACATTTTATAATTATAAATGTGTTACACTAATTAAAGAAATAAATTCAAACAAATTTTTAAAATGATTTGTCAATAAGATGATTATGTAATGCATTTATATTTTGATATATATTTGAACTACACATGTTTTGTGAAATTTTTCTCGGTGTAAACAAAACAAAAAGCAGAAAAAAAAGGATTCCTGTAAGAAATGTATGTATTCGAGATATTGCAATTTGGCGATGTTTGACATTAAGTTTGAACGTAAGCAACATGTTGAAATTGCAATCGAGTAACATCCCAAATTGCGTCACAATCTAAGAAACAGGTTATCCAAACACTAGCGCCATTTGTATTTAGATTTACAGAAAAATACTCATAAGTTTCATTAAAGGTAAATTATAATTTTAACTTTAAAAAAATTATTGTTGAGCTAGTATTGTGCAAAAATCGTTTCACTGCATAATTATGCAATGTGTATTATATTTCTAAATGTTAGTGAATTAACATGATTTTATTTTGCTGTATACTGAAATTTCTGTCCATTTAAAAAAAATAAAACGACTTTTAATTAAAGTTACAAAATTTCTGTCCATTTTATATTTCCAGTAATTCTACAGAGCTCGAACGTTAAAACCGAAAAATATTTCATCGACTTCCAATACATAAAATACCTAATTATCCCTTTTGTATCAAACAAAATCTTTAGGTATTCCAATTATTGGTTAGTCTTTCGTCGCAAAACCGTTAAAACAGTGTTGATTCCAAAACAGTTTAAATGTTTGCGTGAAAACAGAAAACTTAGAAGAGTCATTACGTTGGAAGAATATATTAATTTTACTTTGTGACGATATAAAAACAGGGAATTAAAGAGTTAAGGAAAAAAGCATTCATAATGTATCACCTTTCCAAAAGTTTTTTCCACTTTTAACGACCAAACATTACAATCATTAAAGCAAATAAATATTTAATTTTTCAATTTCTTAATAAGATATTCAAATTCCATTTATTAGTTTACACTGAAAAAAGGGAAAGAAAAATTACGTTCCACACGCGTGTAAAATAATCATAGATTTTCAACTTTTTTTTATCCTTTCTAATTTTTTCTCCCCTTTAAATGACTGGAATAAAGATATTGTTTTGAAGTAATTTGAACTGGTAAAAACATTCTTTTTGGAAAATCGAACAGATGTTTGAATGTCAGTTTTTGTTTTTTCGGGCAAAACAAAACTACCGCAGATGATACCGGGACTTAAACATAAAACGGCAACACCTAAAAAACGAAATAAAAAGACGGCTGCATTTTTCGTTCTCTTGTTGCAATAAATACGAAAAAAGTTAATTAGAAAACGAATATTTTTACAGTAGTACTTTGCGTTTAAAACTTTTTTCCCTGCTTTTTTCCCCTTTCGCTTCCCTTTTTTGTTTCTTTTCCACTCTTTTACCTTTCATTACATATGTGTTTTTTCCCTCTGTTTTTGAAGGAGGGAGAAAGTTTCAAGTTGAATAAGAAAGCGTTACATTTAACAAGATAAATTAATTCCTGTAATCTGGCATGCGTATGTGTTTATGTGTGAACAGCTACATATTAGAGGGTCATTCGTAAAAAAAGACGAACAAAAAAACCCTGGTTCTTATTTCCGCTTCTGTTAAAATCTTAACATAAGCAGTCACAGGAAGATTTAAAAATGCCGGGAGAAAAACAGTTCTGTGAAAAAAAATGGCGACAGCACATTGTAAAATATTTTTTAACGATGCGTTTAATTGCCTGCCCCGCTGTTTGCCTTGTGACAGATGATTATATAATTCGAGCATTCCCTTGCTTGATTTCAGGCGGTACCACTAATACCTCATTAAAGTAAGAGAAACGGTATTTTCCTATGTGAATGATGGGGTATTACGCGGAGTAATAAAAAATGTAAAAAAAACGCCGTCCCTCGTGCTTGTTACGTTTATTTAGAATGTATTTTTTAGCATCAAAAGAGACAATAAATAATTGAATGGCTCGAAGGGAAAGTCATTTTTAATACTATTGTCTTATTTCACTGACGTACTGAAAATTTAGGGATGATTAAGTCATTTTAATTCCGTCACAAATCTTTTCATTCTAATAGTCGACGAGTTCTTTTAAGATCTGAGTACACTACTTTCCGCGTGTTTTGAATATTTTACGCGACTTAATACCCATTTCCAAATTTAGTCTGATTTAAGCTTGTAAGCAGGGGAATCTGCCATCGTTGGTAGAATTTAATAGCTGTGAAGGAAGGATTGACTGCATTAAAACTTCGAGTTCTCATGAGAACAATTTACTTGGAAAAAATACCGAGTAGGCAAATTTTGCTCCTACCCTAGAAAAATAACACTACTTATAAAAGTACATTCACACGAGAGACATGAAAATCTAAAGTCTTATAAGCATATCTTATTTTATAGTTTTATCTTATTTTATAGTCTTGTAAGCATATATTATTTATAGAACTTAGAATTCGTTCATCTTGCATATAAAGCAGAAAATCTGTTTGAAGCAACAAAAGCTCTCAAACGCTGAGGTCTGGCATCATGAAATTTGCTCAGCTTACTCTGGAATTTTTAGGTACATGCGACTATTTTCAGCTCCTTGCATCATTTCCTTAGGTCTGTGCAACCCAAGGTAGTTACTTTATGTCTATTTCTAGGTCCATGTAACTATTTTCAAATCGTTACGTCGATTACTTAGATCTATGCAACTATTATCAGCTCGTTACGCCGTTTCCTTAGGTCTATGTAACCTTAGGTCGTTTCCTTAGGCCTATTTTTAAGTCTATATACATCTATTTTCAGCTCGTTACGTCGTTTCCTTAGGTCTATGCAACCTTAGGTGATTTCCATCGATCTATTTCTAGGTCTATGCAAAAATTTTCAGCTCCTTACACGTCGTTTCCTTAGAACCACAGAAGTAAAATTTAGTATAAAACATTTTGCAAGAGGCCAGTCAACACGAAACGTTAAAAGTTGCCACGAGCCGAGCAATCGAAAGAGGAAAGAGCACAAGCACAAAGCTCCAAAAGCTGTTCACCGTTGCAAAGAAACTGCAGAGGAAACAGGAGAAAGTTGGTTTGCCTGAAACGGCAAAAATTCTCGGGTGATTCAGGGTAGCAAAGCTAATTTATCATAAGTATTTTTTGTCAATAATTTGTCTGATTCAATGAAAATAACGCACAATTATAATAATGGCCTACATTTGATTCTCACAAATTACTGCTATGAATTTTAAGTTGTGAAAAATTGAATTCTTACCGTTAAGGAGGCGAATCGTATCAGCTGAGGTTGTTCTTAATGCTTCTTCGTACTGGGCTCTTTTTTTCACTTCAGCTTCTAATTGTTCCTGAAAACGTCTCCTGGATCGTTTTTCCTTTTTTAAACGTTTTTGGTACAAAACTGAAACAAACATTAAAATATTACTACACAATCACAAATGCATATAAAAATAATATAAACTTCTATGAAATTTTAAAGACTTTCATTTATAAACTTCCATCATTCCAATTTTCATTCGAAATTATTATCATTCATCACTCGAGAAGAGTGAGTAAATAAATAAACTGGTTGTGTTTTGAAGAGTAAATATTTTTTATACTGCCTGTGAGGATTCATATCACTTTTCCTCACAAGGAGCACCTCGTGTCTAGAGGACTCGGCCACTAGGGGACCCCTGGGAAATGAGGAGAGAAAGAAAAAAGCAGCAAGACGAATCTAAGTAAAATCTGAGACCAGAAGGTTAAACGGAGGTGATTGCATATGAAGATGTCAACAGGTGCAATGAAAAACTAGGAAAATAAAAATGTAAAGTAACTTAAATCAAATTTCATTCAATATAATAGGATGGCTAGTCTATCAGGCCCTAGCCTCAAATAAAGGTCACCAAGTAAAGGAGGTGACAGTAGGATTTTCAGGTTTTCGGAGTGGACGGTACGATGTCCATACAGACTGTGTAAATAGTGCACTGTATATACATATAGAAATAAACTATTTACGGCAAGATTACCTCCTTCTCTGAGTTCAGCACAGTTATATCTAGTATACCGCTCCACCAGATCTGTTACGCTGTCATAGCAGTCAAGAAGACAATACCATTTCCAACTTTGGCCATTTAACATTAACGGCTTTTACATGCTGTGAACGTGATAATCTGTCACTTCTGAACTCCGAGAAACGGTAAGAGCACTCAATGAGTAGTTGGTCGACTAATATCAAGCGTCGTTAAGAATCATATATATATATATATATATATATATATATATATAATAAAAACAATCAAAATACAAAATATACAAAACATTAAAACGTAAAATAATAGAAATGCAGACCAGCAAAATAATGCCAAAAGATCAGAAAGTCAAAATATTAGAAAAGCAGACAAGTAAAAAGCCAAAAAAGTTGGGGGTAAAAAATAGTCAAGCAGAATCCAGAAAGCAGAAGGCAGTTCCGATTTCTGATATACGGCGTTGTGAATGGCATTTGTTGGCGGTCTTCTTGTAGTTTGCGGCGGGTTGTTGTCGAGCTTAGGTCAATCTATGTGGGTAAGTTTGTTTTCTCCTTTTTAATTTTAATTTTGTATTATACTTATCTTTGGTATGTGTCCTTGGTTGTACCTGGTTTTGTTTTTCTAATCTATTTTCTTATGGTGTTTGGAGGGGTGTGTGAGCTACTTTTGGTGTACTGCCGCTCACACGCAGAAAACACCATATTGTGTTGACTGGGTGAGGCTCCTCCCTGATGACGCCCTCATCCACCAACACTTCACTTCAAAATTTTCTTAAATTTCTTGATTTTAAAATTTTTGGATTTCTCTTTGTTTTGGTTTGTAATTTTGAATTATATATATATATATATATATATACATATCGAAAACTCGCTAAAATTAAAAATATACTAAAATGTGTCTAAATTTTTTCAAAGATTATTTAAAATTTATGTTTAAAAATATAAAAAACCAAAGAAAATGAAAAAGAAACAATTGGAAAATTGGAAGAAATCCAGAACATTGTTCTTGGCACTATATGAGTAATATATTTTGTATACACATGGAAAAGAAACAATCGTTCTAGGTGATAAAAAAAGTTTAATATATAACCCCTTCGATTTTTACACACACAAATACAATTTTATAATCCTCCCTTTCTTACCCTTTACAAAATGCCAGTATTTCAACATTGAATCCCGATAAATACACAAATCAGGGTGAAGTTCATAACAAAACGAATGCGAAGTTTTCCGTTGAAGGTCGTAAGATATAAAAACCGAATCCCATACCAACAGCTGCATAAAATGGTCTAAATTTGAAGAATAAAAACCATAAAGACTCTCGGAAATATATATTTTCCGGGGAAAATAAATAAAATAATTTTTTGGGAGTAGTGAAAGGGGAGAGTAGGCTTCAAAAGCGAATAAAGCAATGCTGAACTCTGTTGGTGCTTTCATTCGAGTCAAGTCACTATTAGATCAAAGGAAAACTGGCCTATGTCCTTGATATAAGACGGGGTCTGTCAAAAAGTATTGGAGCATTTAAAAAAATGACAGGTTTTCTATAGCAAAATATCTGAAACCAATAATAAATATTGAAAATTTTTAAGTCACAGATTTGATACCAAATTGCATACTATTTTGTCGCATTAATTTAATTGCAAGTTAGTTAACTCCAATGCATTAAACTATTCATAACTCTTATATTTCGTATCTATTTTTCAAATAAGAAAACTTTAATATTCTAGGTAATTTAAGCTTTAACTAAGTACTTTCTTTAATAACTAAGTAGTAAAACTAAGAAAGGTGAGATAAGAAGGTTGCAGATATTAACAAATTAAATTTTAATATATCACCGATAGACAAATGATACTCTCAAAATGTTCAAGACATTTCGCTTTTCTAGAACAGAATGTGGTGATATTTAGACTTATAAAGTGTGTGTAAGTTATTTGCATGAAGGCTAGATTTCTTCTTGAGAAGCACACAGTGAGTTTAGCTAGTGAGTAGAATTTTTTCCTTTTCGTTTTCTGACTTCACTTATAGGCAGACTATATGAAACATTTTAAATTTAGTTTAAATTTAAGAAATTAATACGCAATACAAAGAACGAGGAAGTTTTATGTTTGCCTTCCCTCTTGTTTATATAAATTTAATTTCGTGATGGCTGCTTAATTTCATTTCATGATTACGCCGCCCTAACGCACATTATAATTAACACTGAACTTCTCAGACAACAAACTTTTTCGAACATAAATTCTAATAACTATGTAACTGATTGTTAAATTGTTTGAACCAATGGAGGGAACACGTATTGGAAAAAATTCCGAAAATAAATTTCAACGTGTTTATGTACAGATAATCTACGAATAACACGATTGGCCCATGTTATTGAAAAGCGTGCAATTTGGGACTGGATACAGCAATGATACGCTATTCAAATAAGTGAAATTGATTAGGTTGTAAAGATCCATAAAAATTCAGATATTTGGTTTTCTATTGTATAGATACGCATCTATGTATGTTTTTTTATTTTATTAGTGGGTGAAAAATTCAAGTATTTCAATTATAAGGTCATAAATGCTGCTGTAATTTGAAGTGCTTCGAGCTCTACATAATAAGCTACTTTTCAAATTTTTCAGCCTAACAATTTTCAAGTTTTAAAAATTCCTTCCAAAATAATATGGTTTATCCACAACTCAAGACGTTATTTTAACTTAAATTTTCAAATATTACGCACTCATTCAAGCAATCAGAAATTATTTTGATCCCCTAAATATTTTGCTTTTAATTTTTCTTTTCTTTATGGGACATTTCTGTGGTTTATAACTGTTACTCAGGTCCCTTTAATTCGAGAGGGTTCCCCTTTCTATTCCAGAGGGTCACCTTTCTATAGTTTAAGATGAAGGTATGTATTCTATAATTAGAACTTTCATTAACTAGCTTAATAATTTTCTGACGATTAACTGATTTTAATGTTAAGGAACGGTTCAGTAAAGGGGTATCAAAAAAAGAATAAAGGAAATTATGAAGGGAAAATGTGAGGGGATAACACTTACACTTTATAGGTTATTAAAAGTTTTTGATCCGATAATGAATATTACCGATTTCTTCAGAAAACAAAATTTGTATTTGCAATTATATTTTAACGCATCGAAGAACTAACAGTTCACATCTAATATTCATTACTTTTAACTTTCATTAAATAATCTAATCATTTTCTGATGCACATAACTGATTTTAACGTTAAGGAACGGTTCAGACAACGAACAAAAGAAACTGTCCGTTCCTTTCGGATGCCATAAAAGTAGCTCCCAATCTCAGAAATATGCAATTTAGACAGTTCTATTCGTCTTTTATTTCCGACAGTACCGCTGTTTCCAAGTCCGTTACGATTCTCCTCTTGTACCACTGTAACGCAGAATCCGGCTTTCCATAAACGCGAACCCAATGACGTCATAATCAGCGGACCACAGCTGAGTCGGAACGCTTTTTTCGGAACAGTGGCCCTAATATCTAGCGCCGCAAAAATCCCCCAGTGCCAGTTTTATTCCCAATTCCCTAACAAAAATATATATGACTTCCCATACACACCCACGGGAGAGAGGTACATAAAAATCATAACACCCATTCGTATGTGTCCCCTCTCCCGGTGGAAGGGAAACGGTTATGATTATTTTTATACTGCCTTTCCCGGACTTTGTCACTCGGGCACCGGAACGGATTACTGTATCGGAAGCCGGATGAATTACTGCAGGACATTCCGGCCGGACCCTTCTGTCCCCGTTGCCGTGTGGACGGAACGGCTTTTTTGTCGTGTGTCATTGACTTTTAACTGAGGGCGATTCGAAACGGATCATATGAAATTTCGGAGTGGGATGCCGCTTCGACAGAAGCTCCGTATCAAACGAAGGAAATGTTCTTTAATCTGAAAGGAATGGTGTCCCATCGATGGGAGGGGTCGTTTATGGTGCGGGTTAAAATGTTCGTTGGGTAGACTGTTGGGCTATGCGCTCTTCCGACGAATGTGATTAGTTCAGATAAAAGTCCATCAAATAGTGAAATATTAACCCTAGATCTGACTGAAGCAGTTTTCATACTGTGAGTCATAGTTCTCAAAGGAGTAGCGAAAGTTTGATTGCGATGTAGTAATCTCTGTTCCGCGTGATGATATAAAATGTTGTATTGGTAGGGTTTTGTAATGGTATAAAATCAAGAAAACTCGTTAGAATCTTAAATCTGAGTAAAGCAAAGGTTTTCAAACAGTGCGTCGTGGTTTTCAAGCAGTGCGTGCCATGCCCAAAGGAGCCGTGATCCTCCGTTTGGGGAGCCGCGGAAGTTTGACTGCACTCTAATAACCTCTGTTTCGCAGGGTTATATTAGGTGTTCTATGGTATAAAATCAACAAATACTGTCAGTATCCTAGATCTGAGAAAAACAGATATTTAAAAGCAGTGACTCGTGGCTGCCAAAGGAATCGGAAAAGCTTGACTGCGCTTTAGTAACCTCTGTTCCGCGAGATAATATAATGTCCCATGTTATAAAATGAAGAAGAAAAGTTAAAACCATAGATCTCAATAAAGCAGAAGTTTTCAAACAGTGCGTCATGGCTCCCAAAGGAGCCGAGGGCTTTCGCCTGAGAAGTCGCGAAGGTTTGATTGCACTCTAGTAACCTCTGTCCTCTGTTCCATGACATTGATAGGTTTTCCGTGGTACAAAATCAAGAAAAACTCCGTCAGAAACCTAGATCTGAGTAAAGAAAAGATTTTCAAGCAATGCGTCGTGTTTTCCAAAGGACCCGTGACCTTCAGCTTGGAGATCCGTGAAAGTTTGATTGCACCTTTGTTCTGAAACAGAAAACTGTCACAACCCTACATATGAATAAAGCAGAGGTTTTCAAACAGTCTGTGGTTCCTAAAGGAGAAGCGGCATGCCACTTAGGAGTCACGAAAGCTTGACTGTACTCTAGTAACCTCTGTTTCGCAAGATGATAGAAGTTCCATGATACGAAATCAAGAAAAACTGTCATAAACTTAGATCCGACTATAACAGAGGTTTAGAAACAGTGCGTCATGGCTCAAAGGGATCCGTGGTCTTCAGCTCTGGGGAACCGCAAAAGTTTGATTGAACTCAAATAATGCCGGAAGATGATATTAGTGTTACATGGTATAAAATCAAGAAAACTGTCAAAACACTAGATCTGACTAAAGTGGAGGTTTTCAGTGTGTCGTGGCTTCCAAAGCTCGTTTACCCTTCAAGTGGTTTCGATAAGATATATCGTCCATCAAGATCTGACCAGTTTTGCTAATGACGAGATACCTTGATGAGAAAGGTTTATCATGCACGTAAAATGTTTGAAAGCATGTCTGAATAAGTGAAAAAAATCACAAAACGCAATATTTATATCACAGTAATTCGATCGGATTAAAGGATACAGGTTCGCCTTCCGTTTAAATTTTCTCAATACGTGCTTGGAACTCATAGAAATAAATATTACCATGCGATCTTATGGCTTAAAATCACTGATTATTTAGTAAGTCACTCAGTCTCTCTCTCTTTTCTTTCCCTGGATTCTTCCTAGATTCATTAAAACACTAGGTTACACGCACGTCAAATATGTAGGCCTATAACATGGAGCTAGACTTCTAGCGTGTTATATCTAATTATTCCAATTACGAATTCGAAAATAACATAAAAATTGTTATTTTTGAGATACATCACTTTTCTACTAACGGAGCTTTGTATATATTTAAATAATGTAGTATTAGATAGATCGCTCATAGCACTAATTTCTTTGTGTATTTGTAGAGAAAATATTTTTATTGATGGTCCAATAGTAAATATATCCTATCTTATACAATTAAGGACACGAAAAGGCATCTTATAAAGAGAAAATTTATTCCGAACAAAGAAAGGACTTTTAAAAAGGAAAAGTCAAGATTCTTTACTGTGACTTCCTTTTCTTTATTCCATGGACTAGTTTTCAACGATTGTCTTTTTGTTACAATCAGAAAAAGTAGTTACTTTGGTAAACGCTTCACGTATAACTTATACCGCATACGAATCCGATTCCAGATCAAAAAAGAAATGTTTTGAATTCCTGGTAAGTCCGTTGAAAGTTTTGGCATTTTGTTCTTTTTAGACCGTGGTTTTGTCTTAACTTTTCTCCCTTTCAAGCCTATTGTCACATGAAGTTTCACTTGTCTTTTTTCTCCGAGATACAAAAAACTTGATTTTTCTTTGCGTCCGATTTCAAATTCGATGTACGTTGAATCTCTTTAAGTTCAAAAGGCCCAAAGGGTTGCCAGAAAAGGGGATGAGTGTGTGGAATTAGACCGTCATTTGAGTTTTTGGACAGAACACAAAAAGCATTCCGCTAAATAGTGCTACAACTCAAAATATGCGAATGACAGCAATGCAAAAATATCAAGTGCTCTTTGATTTGTGCTAATATCTTAGCTTTCCTTGAAAGAAATTTCAATGATTTTTTTCCTGGACGTTAAAATCTATTCATTATTAATGGGAGAAATATTATTTCTAAGATTGTAAACCTTAGGAATTACAAAAATATCTAAACGTATATAATATTTAAATATATATAATAAATTAAACAAAATTAAATTATTTGTAAAAAATTAGATAATATTTTAGAGGTAAATTAAGTACTTAGATTGAAAATTTTAAATTTAGGAAATCAGAATTTTTCAGTTATAAATAGAAGGGGAGATCGGTACGTTCTTCTAAAATAAAAATTTCTTGATTCCTGTAAGTGGTAGAATGCACTATTAAGTAAAGCTTACTCGCTTAATCATTCTAAAGGCACTCTAAGAAATTCAAGTGTTCTTTAATGATAGAATTCACAAGGACACGCATCACAAAAATTATATTATATTACTTGTATAAGACTAAAAGAGCTCACTTAAAATTACGCAGAATTTGTTTTTATTTGGTTAAAATATTGATTTATAGTTGTAAACAGAAGCAACACTATTTTTAATAGTAAAACCAGAATTCATATTTGACCACTTACCATACCTGTATATAACTACGATGCTATATCTCCATCAACATTACATATTGTATAAAAACGAACTTAGTGCTTGCATGATCAGTGTGGAACTCGAATCAGATTTGCATACGGCATTTTTATTCGATGTAATGACAATCTGTACATGTACACTGTACTGACAAGTCACCGAACACTTGGAGTAGAAACAAAACACAGCATTTTCGGATATAATGAATTAGTAAGGTGTTGGTCTACCTTTGACCCTAATACATTTGCTGACCCTTCTAGACATATTTCCGACAAAATTTTGGAACGCAGCGATAGATATGTGCTTCCATTCAGTACATTATGCCACAGCTAACTGTTGGTTTGGAGTATGCCTTGGTTCCAAACTTCGTATTCTGAGCTCTAATTTATCCCATAGGTGCTCGACGGGATTCAGATCAGGGTTCTCTGCTGACTAGTCCAGAAACCGATACGACATTATCGTCAAACCACTGTGTAACAGCCCTTGTTTTGTGGCTGGGTGCGTTATTTTGAATGGGTGTCCGGCGACTTTTGTCAGTACAGTGTATGTATATGCATAATTGTAAATGATTAAATAAATTAATTTCTATATTTACAAAGCATCGTGTGTGCGCGCCTCTATAACAATTTCCGGAAAGCAGAGATGACATAATTTTTCAGTAAAGGTAGACAGATCAACATGGGACTGTAATGAACCCATCACTTTTTCAACAAACGAAGGAAACGTAACGAACTTCATTTAGACGTCTGGCACGAAGACACCGGTCTTCCGAAAAGTAGGGGGTGCCGAAGCTGCTGCTACAGCAGCATACGAATCCAACCCCGATAAAAAAAAACGGTCGGAACATTCCCTGCATTTGTGCAAACGATGACGAAGCAAGGGGGGGGGGGGTGCTGCTACAGACGGAGGTGCGTATTTCCCTCAGCAGATGTCACTGGCGTTTTACCGGATCCGGAGTGATCCGGAGAAGATGTGGCTGTGTGGAGGCCGGGGATCCACTGAAGTTTCTCCTTCCCTTGACATTGATAAATGAGTCCGTACTCTGTCTAACCCTCTTTTTCGCGTACTTATATTTTCTTTATACTGCCGTTTTTTTTCTGATCGCTTTGTGTTTTTTCGCGTATGATTTTTATTGTTATTATTTTTACTTCCTTCTCATCAGTATCCGATCACTGGAGTGGCCACGCCCCCAACTATTCCCTTCACTTCATTTCTTATTAGGCAGCCGGGATATTTTTTGCGTGTTTTGTTTACTTTCGCCTGAGTCCCCTCTTCTTTTCCGCTATCGAAGCTTTTGCCAGGTTTTTTTGCCTTTTCTTTTATAATTACGGGCAGAAATGGCAATCTTTTGCGGAATAGACTCGTAAAACCATTCGGGTGCCCTTTTGTACTGATTATTTTTTATTTATATGTTTATTTTTCAGTCCTCGTTTCTTCTCTTATCGCAATTTTATGTTTTTTTTTCCCAAGCCTGGGCTTTCTTTGTGTGAATAATTCCAGTGGTATTCGCTTTCAATAAATTCGGGGAGTCGAAAGCGGAAAAAAAGGTATGACGTAGGAAAAGAAAACCGTGTTGATGTTAATGACGTATTAATCATAGATGATCTTCGAAATAATCCGAAGTAGCACAAAAATATGCAAACGCGTCAAAAGGATGTGTTTTTTCGAGTTTTCTCATTTAAATTTTATCTGAGATGGAATTAAAAGTAAATTAAGGGAAAAAAGTTTTGCTTAAGTACATGTTTTCTTGGTGGGAGTGTTAATTTTCCTCCAAACGTTCACGTTCCGTTCTGGGTGAACGAAAGTGATTAATTACCCCCTGAATCTATCTAAACTTATTTTTAATATAGAAAAGGTAAAAACGTTTTCATGCAGTTCATGAATTATGCATAGCAAAATTATTGAAACTAAAAAAAAATACTTTAGAGTAAATTGGTTAGATTTTATGACACAAGAGGCCATATTTGGCCAAGCGTCTCAAAACACAAGACATATATCATCAAGTAAAGATCATACACTCACAAGGAAAGTTTTACTGACACGGAAGAGAGAAATACACCTCTCATAAGTTACAGGAAGTGAACCTTCCCCGCCTACAACACGCAGGTTGCTAGCGCAATGGGCAAACCCAATGGGGCACGACGACTCCGCTTTACAGAAAGCAAGTAGGTAGTTAATTAACGTTGCACTGGAGCAATACATCGGGCTATTGGCGAAGGTTAGGGATCAATCCCAAAGTGAAAGATCCGAGAACAACACCTCGTAATTTTGAACCACGGTCAGATGACGAGGTCAACACCTGAGTGGTACCCCACTCTCCAAACTCGCACACTACGCCAACGTGAGGGCATTTGAGGACACGACATTTAACGTACACCAGCCCCAGCATATACGAAGGTCTTTAGAAAAGGATAAATACTGTGTCTACCACGAGAACTGCTCCCGATACCAAGTCTGGGTGGTGGAAGTTGCTATAGAAACAGGGTTCGCTCATTTTGAGTAGAGGTGACTCTCGGGAATGTCTTAATTTTATTTTGGTTTTTGCAAATGTTTAAGAGGTAGTTTGGAATGCGTCTCCAGGGAAAAGGCACTCGACCTTGGTCAATTGATTTCTGATTAGGAGTGAAAGCACGTTAGGAATAGGCTGCCATACACAAAATCATGAATGACGATCGCTGTGGATGTTTTCGCCCTGCCAACTCGTCACTAATGCTATCTGTTTTCGCACAGAACTGTAAACTTAGAACCAGCATCCGCGCAAAAAACGCCATTTTTGGAAATTCCTTATTTACGTCCCAACCTAATATCTTATTTATAGAATAGACTCGTCCAAAAACACATGACTCGACTTCCTTCTCGCGTGAATCGGATCTTCTGAGCTAAGAGTAAAAATATTTCCATAGTACCATTAAATGAGCCAATGTGGCAAACTTGAATACATTTCTTCAGGTACCTCCTATGGAAAATAGGTTAGGTCCGTTTCTATGACAACAGATAGTGGCAGACTGTCTGGAGCAGCTCTCGTGACAGGCAGACACTATATTTCAACTCTCAACAGAACAGTTATATCGATATAGAGTATGAAAACGTAAGAGAAAAACATTCATTTTGTACTTTCTCAATTACTGATGTTAAATACGGATGTAGTTTTCGTAACAATACCGATCGAATATGGAATACAAGACGATATTCTTCTCATTTAGCCATCATGAGTTGCACACACACTTAAGGTGGTTTATATAATCATCTAAATATAAAATAAAAATAAAAAATATATAAATAAGTTTTTAGTTTTTATAGACCAGAATGTAATGCGTTTGATACTCTAAATGTCTAAGCCATTTTTTCTTTACATAAAGGTTAGATTTCGTCTTGAGAAACACTTAAAAAACACATTTGAGAAATACAAATTACATAATTTATAATAATTTCATGAAAGCAGTTATAGCAACACATAATCATAATGAAAGTACTCATTTCTGAATAATTGATAAATTGAGTAAATGCAAAGTGTAATTAATGCATAAATAATTATCGAAATGATATAATTACAATTTCGCATTGTTTGAAAATTAGAATTTTCTCCCCTTTATTTTCTCAGAACGGTTTTTCTTTTACTTAAGAGTGTTTCACTTGTAAGCCGACAATATATATAAATCATGTTTATTTTACTTCGTAATTTCTTATTTCATTTATTTCCCATGAATTGAATACTAAAAAATGTATTTTAGAAATAGAAGTGTAAAGGGTAAAACGATTTTTATTTGTATTATAATTATTTTCTAACAAATTTGGCAAAATAATTATCTGTTATAGTTTAATAATTGAAATGTTTTTAATCTAAAGAGAAGACTCTAATAATGGTTGGTTGGGTTAGATTTTTATAGCGCAAGGGCCATATTTGGTCAAGATGTACCAACGTCAGATAAATAGATATATACAAACAAGGAAAGCTTTACGGACACAGAAGATAGAAATACAATAAGGTCGATAACGGAATTGAATCTGAGCCACCTACAACTCGCAAGTTGGAAGCGGTGGGCAAATCTACTGAGCTACGATGACCCCACACAATAATAATGGAACTGAGAATATAACAAATACAAAAATCTACAAAAATTAAATAAATATAAAATAAAATCGACCATGCTCACAAGAAGCTACAAAAATCGAATTACTTTCGAAAAATACTTTAAATTAACTCTTTAAACTCCACCAAAATACATGAAACGTACCTAATTTTCCCTTTTAACCCTTTCATTTTCCCGTTTTAGTTAAAACTTGCGAAAAAAAATGGGTTTTCTGGAAGTACAATCTAAATTCCTGAACTACTTTCATGGGAGCAAAACAAAAACCGCTTTCGAATAATTCAAGTGGATATTTCAACAAAAAGAATTTGCCGAAATAAGTGCAGTGGTCTAAACGAGAACGGTGTTGATTTTCTCAATGCAATTCTCAACTTTCGGGTGCGGAAAAAGTTTTCTCCTCAACTTCTCTCCACCATTCCTTGTACTTTTCTTTTTTCCCATTCAAGGTTTTTCTTGTGTATTTTTTCTCCTTCCACGGACGTGTGAAAAAGCGATTAATCTTTCTGTCGTTTGGAGTTTTTCCGCTTGCTATTCGCCGAAAGTTCCCTCTTAGTAGGAGAGAAAGCCGAGAAAATACACAAAGAAATATATATTGTGGAGAGAAGAAGAAATAAAAATAAAAGAGCGGTAGAGAAAAAATGGAGGTCAATCGGAAAAGAAAAATCTTTTCACGATACGAAAGATCTTCGGATGATGGTTATACTTCTGTGATGGTATCAATTCCTTTATCGCTTCTATCTTATAGACGTATAAATTGATTTATTTTTGTTCGCGAAATAGCGGGGATAAACGGTTTAGCTCCATTTATACTTCAAGGCGGGAGTACATGACAAGTGGATTTTTTCGTATGGATTCCCTTACTCATGTCCTTTTTGTATGTGGAATGCTTTGATTCACATGCACATTTCAGGTGTTGGTTGTTATGAAGGGTGGTATTAAAATTACTGAAAAGAACATTGGATTTTCACTGATATTTTCAATTTACTCGTACTTCCACGTTGTCTTCTCTCACACATTGGAAATGTACCATTAAATACGTAGTTGCTTTTATATAAACAATGCTTCAATCGATTCATATAATATCATCCATAACAAAAACTTTTGACTAGGAAAACGCGTGGACTAATGGCTTCATTTGAGTTTTCTACAATCAGAACTCAGGAATAAAATAAATTTATTTCATAAATATTTACCAGCATAGTTAATAATACTTCATAATCTCTCAATCGTAATTTATCACTTATTTGATATCATGTACGATTGAACTTTAACTAAATCTTTTCGCAGGCGTAAGCATTCTACAAAAAGTATACCCCTATTACAATTAATAAACATACCTTATAAGCTCTTGTATTCACTTAACTCAAATACTTTTCTGAAAAGAATACGAGAATCTTTTTTTTAATCTTAAAAGAATAAAAACTGTAATTAAGTTTTAACAAATTAAACCAAGTGAAATAATTCAAATGGTTTAAGTATGGTATTAAAGTAAAACAACTTAAAAGCCCATTTCGTGAAATTAGAGAAAACAAGCAGATCAAAATTCCTAAGCACATTTAAATTCAAGTTTCCTTTTTTTAAGTGCTTGCACGAATAAAAGGTGTATTTAACAACATTTTAACGAATCAGACGAAGTAAAATAATTCAAATTATTCAGGGAAAGGACTAAATTACAACAATCAACAACCACTTCCTTAAAATTAGTGAACTCAACAAACTGATCTAACTCGTTTTAAAGTACACAAATTCACTAAGATCTGCAGATTTCCTTTATAGTTAGTTTCCTTTGTAGAAAACTTGTGAGAATTAAAATTGAGCTAAATAAGTTTTAACGCAGCAAAATAAAAAAATCAGGTCATTCAGCCGGTGGCACTAAAGTAAAACAATTCACAGTGAGTTCAAGAAAATCAGAAAACTTAACAAGCAGATTTAACTCTTGAATATTCCCAACTTTGGGAATCACCCGTTCCCAATGATTAGAGTACAAATACATCTCCAAACACTCTGCAAATTTCACCGGTTCATTTTTTCGTATTAATTAATTTTGTATTAATTAATTAACTCTCCTGGTGGTCGTCTCGCCGAGGTATCTCGTCATTATCAAAGCTGACCAGTTCTTGATGGACGAGATTTATCGTCATTAGAAAAAAAAGACCAGATCATGATTTCGTTACCATCAAAAATTCGGCAATATCTTATTGACAAGGTATCTAGTCATTAGCAAAATTGATCAGATCTTGATAGACGAGATATCTCGTCGACACTACTTTGAGGGTTGGTAACGTTTAGAGTTAAAATAAAGAAAGCTATTCAGATTGTTCAGGGATGGTACTAAAATAAAACAATTAACAGTCTTTTCGGAGAAATCAGCTGATTTAACTCTGAACGTCAAGTCTTCCTAGTTCCTTTCCAAAAGGCCCCCGGAAAAGTGGCCAGCATCAGATAGACCAGATTAAAGAAAGCAACCGAAAAAGAAACTCTTCAGACTGTGGAGGGGGCATTGAGGGGAAAACCATTCCCCAAAGTGAGTTCTCCCCTGTTTTTTGCCCGCCACGTACCGCAAGACAGATGGACCTTTAAGCGATCGGCAAATATCTGGCCCCCAGTCGGAACGAAGCTCCAGTGGTCAAGGGAACGCGTGATGATGGATGGGGGCCTGACAGTCAGTGGGGAGGGAAACATTATACGCATTAAATAGCGATGGAGAGAAAGGTATTAAAATGATTGAAAGAAAAAAAGTTTTTTTTATGGAGTTGGTGAGAAGCATGAGGAAAGAGGGAACGGAGTTGAGTTGATAAATTAGCCTCTGCGAGTGGATTTCCTTTCAAGAAGCGAACTCTTTCTGTGGCTATTCGTGGAGATTTCTACTGACTTTGGGACTGGAACAATGACGTAAATGGACTAGTGATGCCCATACCACGCAAGTCAGTAAAGCAAATTTACAGGCAGTGGCGCTACTAGACGGATACCTAATGGGCTTCAGCCACTACCAAAATAATCGAAATAGTAAATTTTCATCGATTTGAGAACATAGTTAATTTGTATTTAAGTTATGGGGTTACCATATATGAGAGGTATTTTCTGTCAAGCTAAATGTAGGAGACATAGTGTGTCCTCTGTAGGACGTGTTTTCTGTACGTATTCCAAACGTGACGTCACGGCGTGTTTTTTGAATACTATACCAGCACTTCGTCAATAAAAATTTCAAAGAATATATTACGAACTGATATATATAGTTGATTTATCAAAGCTAATTAGGAAAGACATCAAACATTTCCAAAACGGTGATAAACAACATTTTAAGGTAACCGTGATTGTATCATTTGAGAGCATTTGGGTAACAGGAAAGCTTTAGGTTCGTATAAGGGACATAAAAAGTCAGTTACTACATTTGTGTAGTATTGAGACATATTTCAAGCACAATATACTTAAATTGAGGAATACGATTAAAGAGTAATTGAACGAACTGCATATTTAAACAAATATTGGTTTGATTTGTCACTTTACAAGAAGTTTTTACTATACGGGATTTTAAAAAATTTAGTGGACCTGGTACCTTGACTTGAAACTGCATGAGAGTTCGGGAACTTGAATCAGCATCATAATACTAGTTTCTATAAAGATTTTGAATGACAGGTAACCCACACTTCATCAGAGCTATCTATAAGGAAGGCCTAATAGCAGACACATGAAATACTTGTCCATAAGTACTCCCAAATAAACAAAAAGTCTAATCAGACCACGTGGAGAAAAATTGACCATAGGGCAATACATTAAATACAACCAGATGGAGCAAAAAAATTACAAATGTCTTACAGACTGGTAATACGAAGATTCATATTCTTTCTTGACCTGTAATTTTAGGCCGGAATTTTGATTCGATTTCATTTCTATTACTGAATACAAAAGTGCCCAGCCAATGAATTTCAACACTTTTATAAAAAGTTCACATTACTTTCCTAGCTGCCTTGAAAGTATTGGCTTTGTAATAGTTTATATTTGGCAGAAAAAATGGTTTGAGTTGAATACTTTTATGCGTGCGATTTTCTGAAATTTCTCTATAGCAAGTTATTTTCTTAGAAAACTGATGTTTTTGAACCTATGCCAAAGACAAGGCTTTCTTCTCGCAGTCTTACAGAGACACCACTTTGCTGACTTTAGTGTAGAATTGATGGTCTCCGTCAACTTCTCAGTCTTCAAATGATCGGCCTTCAGAACTGCATTTTTGCAAACTTTGATGAAATGTGATTATGAACACCTTTTCCATATCTCACAACTATACCTTTTACTATACACATATTCCACAAAAATGGTGCTTTCGTAAAGTCCATAGTCAGATATACAATAACTTCCTATAAAATTTAATTTTATCATTTAATGTCTAAGATAAGCGTCATCCATTAGTTTATAAATATTTTGTACCGAGGAAGTTATTGCTGTAAACTTCGGCAAACTCGTGCTTTTCAAAGTTCAGAACGTGAGCTTGAAGCACAGCATTTTCTCCAAATAACTCTCTTAAGTGACATGAATTTTTCCGAGAACGCATTCCGCGTTCGAATTAAAACTGCTTGTTGCATCTCCACGGGAAAAATATGCAAAATCGCATTTCGCTTTGTAAAGAGTTGTCATCCCCACATGTCGTGAATGATGATAGGAATGAAGGTTTTTTTAAAAAGCAATCAAACCGAGACAAAAAAACGTAAATAAAGGATTGGGAAATTTCGAAAGATTCTTTCGATTACAAACGATGTTACAGGTGAATAGATAATACGCCGGCTATGGGGGAGGGAATGAAAAGAAAACAACTTGCAGGGGAAATACGCTCAGCTACAAATAATGACCCAGCGAATTTTTTTAAGCGGAGTAGCGAAAAAAAAACGTTCCAAAACGCCCCTCGAAATATAAATCTTACAATGCCAGTTCGATGTGCCCAGAAGGTGGTCCCATATACGTCACTTGCTTTCATTTATTCATCTCCAATCCATAAGTTCTGAAAAGGGTTTCATTTATTCCGCGAAAACGATGACAATGTAACCAGCAGGGGGAGAACGGAACGGAAACTAATGAAGACTCGCGGAGGGATACACGAAAAGAATGGTTCTCTCCGAATCGGCATGTGATATATGCTGAAGCTCGGGGAAAGATGGTTGCCGTTAACTGCGAAATTGTCAAAAACGAAAACGAATTAATCGAAGAACCATTTATAATAACGTATTTTGGAGGAGTTTTTTCTAATGAGTTTGTTTCTTATTTTTTGGGAGGGATGAAACAAAGGGAATACGCAAAAATAAATCGTGTCCATTGAAAATGGAAATATATATATATTTTCGAGATAAATTAACTTCGGGAATTGATGATTCTTTTGAGCACTCCGACGGGCATGCTTTTTGTAATTTATTCATATTGTTAATAACATCTTTATTTAGCAGTAAGAAACAATTTATTATATTTCGTTGTGGAATAAAAATTCTCCGATGGATATTTTAATAAAAATGAATTAAAAAATGATTTTTATTTTAAGCATCGGTAGTACTTCTGTATCTGACGACGCCCTTTTGAGGGTTTTTTCTACATACTCAAAAAATACCCCCTCCAAAAAAGGTATTACTGTTATTACAATGCAGTATTCAGTGACCAATTAGATATGAATACCTTTTCATTCTCACTTTACTTGATGTAACTGGCTGTAAGAAACAATTTATTAAATTTCCCTCTGTAATAAAAGAAGCCGTCGCGGCTCGGTGGGTTGCGCAGTACGCTAGCAACCTGCGAATTGTAAGTGATGCAGGTTCGATTCCTCCCTGGGTGTACTTCTGTGTTTGTGAAACTTTCCTTGTGCATGTATGTCCATTACTTGATGCTGTCTGTCTTGTGTTTGGCGTACCATGGCCAAAAATACAGCTCTTGTGCCATAAAACTTAATCCAGGCAACCCTCTCGAATATAAAAATTTTGAAGGATATTTTTATAAAAATGAATTAAAAAATTATTTTAAGCATCGGTTGTTCTTCCTCCACACCCTTTTGAGGTCAGTTTTACCTACCTCAAAAATAACAAAGAAAATGAACCTTGTTATTTATTACTTACAATTTAATATACAGTGACCGAATGTAATTAATTTCACTCTCACAATAGATGGTAAATAAGTAGCTATATTTAACAAAATACATATGCAAAACAGTTTAAATTTTTAAAACAATTTTGCATACTTCAAAATCACTTCCAATCAATGAAAATCAGTTCGAATTTTTGAAATGTGAGGAGTAAAATATGAGTATTTCCTTTTATGATAGCAGCCTTACTCATTCTATAAACCAGTCTCTTTCATTAAATATAAAATACCTTATTCAAAAAGAAAGAAGAGTCATTTCTAGTCAAGGGTGTTATATTGTTTCTTTAAAGTAAACTGTAGTTGCTCTCAGATTTACTTAGTACATGGTCACGAAGATAATACAAATATCGTATTTCAATTTAAAACTAACTGTAGGATAAAAATTCATCTTTGCTAAGCTGTGTAATATTATGATTAGAAATTTATGCAGATTGAAATAAGATTGATTTACTTGATAAAATATTAATATACAATGATAAAATAATAAAATTAATACTATGATAAAACAATAAATGTTCTTACTTCGTGTCCTTTGTTCTTCCAGCAGTTGCTTTTCAAGGGTCTCTCGAAGTTCTCTCTCACGAAGAACTTCCATTTTTAATTCAGCTGTAAAAATAAGCAATCATTAACTCTCTAATTCTAAATATTTAAAAAAATATTAATACAAAATATTTTACTCTGAACAAATAATCAATATGCAGTGACTAGTATTCAGGATTTTTCTTTACATATTCTTTTATCTTCAATAGATATTGCAGATGTGAGCTAAGCTTTTCTATGCTTAATTATAAACGTTTCAGGTTCAAAATATCACAAATTCCAAGCTGATTTATAAGATTATCTACCTTGAGCAAGACATATGGGTATCAAAGTATATTTAACTGGAAGATGATATATAAAAATGTTAAGCCTAAAATTGCAATACAGGGTTCCCACTTTTCAAGTAAAAGATTAATTAAGGTCTTTTCAAGACTACTTCTCATTCTTTCAAGGCTAAATTTCACATAGATCACAATAGATTAACTTGTGAGTTCACATACGAAGAAACTTCGATTTTCAACGACATTTGGTCTTTTACGAGTATCGTCGATCTTGGTTTTTGAATGCAAATGAAATAAAATATTCAGTGTTGTAAAAATTAAGGCTTTTGAAAAATTTTAAGGACTCAGCAAATATCTATTTATTTAAGTGTTTTTTCTCTACAGAAAAATGAGTGAGCATAAAACATGGTGAGTTAATTGAAGTGAGCAGAAAACATGGTGTTTTAAAAAATGTATAAAAAAGACAAATGCAGTTAGGAGAGATAGACCAAAACACTTCATTGAAGCAGATTACTTATAGTCATATTGTACTGAAATCATTAAAAAGCACATCAACCTCCGAAAAGGAATTGTATAGTTTCAAAAATCTATTTGCTGTAAAATTGTTAAAAACATCTTTTAAAGGTTTAACAAAAATTAATCTTTAAGAATCAAAATGAAAAATCAGGCGTTTTAAGACCTGTCGGAAGGCGCGTAGTATTATAATTAAGAATTTCAAGAAATATAAATATTCTAAAAGTTTCGTTAAAGTTATCAAAAAGTAATAAAGTATGTGAAATTTAGGAACACTTTCTAGGTTTTTGTTTAAATAATTGACTCGCCATTTTTCCATACAAACTTTTCATAAACACAAGCAGAACCTGTTACCCAGAAAAAAAATAGCATTCTTTTTACACACAAATAAAGAAAAATAATTCAAAAATATATTTGATTCCACGTATAAAAAATTATAAAAATTCGTTTTCCAATTGAGTGCGGGGTCATTCCATTTCAAGTCCGAAGGGTGCTCGCGGTTCAACCAAGCGACCTTGAGAGGAATGAAACCCAGTGAGTCATTTGTTGGCCGGCACCTCCCCCTATTCCGTTAACCATGATTGCGTGACTAAAACCAGAATTAAAATGGCTATCAGGGACAGTCAGAAACAAAGAGCTGTCACGCAGTATATTCTCATTCATCACATTTTACTCCCGGTCCCCTCCCTCTGATTAAACACCGCGCTCCAAGGGAGCCGGGGGGCTGGCCACAAACCTACTCGGGACTCTCAATACAGAGTTGGGGGCGTTTATTTTTTACTTCAAGCCAGAAATAATTTTCGAGGGGGGCCCAATCGTCTCTCCCCGTTTCCTACACCAATCAAAAGGCCGTAATACTAAATGAACATTACCTTTAATGATTTTGTGACTTGTTTTCATACATTTGGATTTTACCTGTATAATAATTCACCTGTGCGTCGACTTGCGCTGATTAAATAGCTTTAGTGTGTATCCCTTTTTAAATAAATTTATAAATGTGTGTGTAAAAATCAGAATAAAGGTTTGACATTAGTCAAAAAGACTTATTGTGAATTAAAACTCAATTTAACGCACAGAGCTCTCCATGTACGCATGTACATGAGAAAGACCCTAGACATAACATGGTTAAAGACAGTAGACATAATATGGTGAGGGAGATAAAACATCATGCTCTGTTATCTGGGTCAAGCATGTCCCTGATGACACCATGACCTGCCAACACTTTCGTCATCTTCGCCTTCAGAAAATTCTTTCCAATTTCTACTACTTGAATTGCTGTGAATTAATATTTGTTAAGCATACGAAATGCTGTTTCGCATTTTTGTATAATTTTATTTCATGAAGAGGTATGAAATCCTCTGAGGGTATACAAATGTGGATGCTAAATTCATTACAAATCCATTGCAATAAAATATGAAATGTGAGTAACTACACTCATTAATGGATTTAAGCAATTAAGAGCGCGGGTCTGCTATTTTAATAAAATTTGTGATGGCCTCTATGTGGGCCTTTTCATTGGAAAACATGCTTGGTCATTTATGGGGACCAGGAAAGGAAAAATTTACTCAAAAAACGATTTTTATTTTATTGCTGGCATTAAATAGTGCAGAATGTCCTCTTTCCAGCTATATATCACACTTCTAAATCGAAGAAGCGGAAGTTTATAAATTAAGGATGTTTTCCAGAAGCGTAGCAGCTGATGCGACATTTAAAAGGCTTTCAAATGTAAACAAACCGCTTCATCCGCTTTTTTTTATTAGTTTGTTGATCTACAAATTTACTATTCCTGTTGAGTTTTTTCTACACAAGTAATTTTCAGCAATCCTGCAACAGTATGATTAACTGTGACTGTTTTATTAGTTTGTAACTGTTTTGATTGATTGATATTGCGTTGTTTGTTGCTTTTCCAGTGCGAAATCGATACAAGTTCTTATCTGTTTTCTTTTCTTTTTATATTTTGTGAATAATTAATTACAGCTATGTTATATATTTGTGAGTCATTTATTTAGCATAGGCTAGAGTTGGAATCAATCCAGGCTTCCACTCCGAACATACTCAAGCAACTTGATAAGGAACGTGTTATCGATAGAGAGCGTAAACTATCAGAATTCCTTAAAAAAGCCAGACAAAAGAATCAAATTGCCAAAAGTAAACTCGAAGACACTTTAAATGAGCAGGAAATAGATGATCCTTCTTATAAATCAGGATTTCGTTAAATTACTATCAATAATTTTGATAGAAATGCCAGTAATATGTTTAAATCTGTTTTTCTCAAAATATCGGTTTTTAAGGTTTGTGTACCTTTTTCTCATTACCTATGAAACTTAGTGACTTAAAATTTTTATGATATATATGTTATATAATTTTGCATATTTTAATGTAAGGATTTTGTGATTTGTTGAGAGTTTTTAAAAATTTAAACGCAATGAAAAATGCAAACTGAAAAGTGACCTTCAATTAAAATTTTCTATAAAATCATAATATTTAAATATAAAAAAATGGGATGTTAAAATGTGTAAAACATATCACTCTAATTACCATAAAAATTTTATATACCTATCCCTTATAGTTTCTGAGAAAAAGGTACATGAAAATGGTGAATTTAACATGGCGGAGATAGGACATTCCCGGTCCCCTTATGTCAAGGCTAAACGACAAGAAATTTTTCTCGTCTTGTCTGATTCTTTCCATTCGGGGTTCGAATCTTGTACATTACCCTGGGTTATATTTCTCTCTTCCGTGGCAGTCAAACTTGTGTGTATGTCTACTTACTTGACGTTGTCTGTCTTGTGTTTGGCGCAGTTTGACCAAATATGGTCCTTGCCCATATTTGGGCAAGGACTATATTTGGTCAAACCCCATATACCATTGGACCATATACCATTGGTCCATGGACCATATAACATATACCATTGGAAGCCCAACCAACTTTCCAATTCAGTCATCTTGTACATAAATGGATTCTTCACTTGCTTTAGCAATCGAATACCAAATGAGTGTTTCGTTTGCAAATGTATGTAGGATTTTAATTCTTGAGTGTATTGGAATCAGGCAACACACTTTGCTACCGGAATCTGGCAACGCCGGTGATGTCTACGTTTCGCACGAGTGTTCGAGAGCGAGCGTTCTTTTTGGAAATGGCAAAAAGAGAGGTTCAGCGGTTATGCTGAGATTGTATTGATAGTTGAAGCTTATAGTTGATTGATGTTGCCGGCTGTATTTGTTAGTTATTAATAAATGTTTTGTTGTGTTAACGAGCGTTCCAGTTCGCGCTATCTTCTTAAAAAGCACAAATTTAACCCTAGACGACAGAGCACGATAGACAATCCTACATGTATTTGGCTGTATAGCCCGTTGCCAAATTTTCGATCTGAGGGCTCAATAAAACGTCGAATTACATCTTTTAAGCTAACTATGGGATTTGTTTTTGAAACACCAATAGCAAAGCTGGGGTTGCCTGTGCCCCTCGAGTCCCTCCTGTCAATACGTCCGTGCCACAGTCCAGTGTCATGTATTTTGAAAAAGGCTGACCTTGAGTGGTATAGTTCAGTGTTGGCGAGTTGGCCTTCAGTCACATGGTTTTGTACGAGTCAATTCATTCAAATTATGGGGTAAGTTTAAAGCAATGTGTTCGCACAATTGGTGTCTTTATCACGGTTATGGTAACCGCCACATATGATTTTGTGTATTACAACCCTTTCCCCTGGTGATCTAGATCTTTCAATAGACTTCCCAATGTCGTATGCCTTCCAGAACTGCACTATACTTTTATTAAGGGAGGCAAAATTTGGAATTTCTTACGTGTGATAAATATGTAATTATTATCAATTTAAAGAAGGGAAGGGGTTGCAATCAAGCGGTCTAGTGGTCAGGGTGCTGGCTTGGAAGTGGAAAGTTTTCTGGTTCGAATCCGAGGTTTAGGCATGCATGTTTGGTCTTCTAGAATGAATGTGTGGATGCATGTAAGGTGTGACGTGAACCTACCCCGTGGTGCACAGGGTAACACTAAGTGGTTCATAAATCTGTCCTTGTAGTGACGTAGTTATTACATTCAATTAGCCGGGCATAAGCACAAAAAAATTAAAAGCTATTTTTAAAATGTACTAAAAGCATTGCAAAGAAGTCTTTGAAACAGACCCTTTTCATCGTATAAGTAATGGACATAAACCCACTGAGCCATGGTTATGCAGTGCTTTTAACTTTCAAAATACGATCGGAAAACATATCCCTCTATCTGAATATACAACTTTATCTTCTGGGTTTGAAAATAGTAACTGCTTATTACTTCTCATTTATGGTACGTAGGTAGGTATTTTAATTAACGTCGCACTGGAACAACACAAAGGGCTATTGATGACTCTCATTTATGAATAAAGTACACTGTTGGCCACCGTAAATGCAACACCCTGAAGGAAGCATGCAAATAATATGAAATTTACAACATGCATTAGCGGAGGTGAGATATGCAAATGATTAGAATTTCAGCGCAGACGCACATCACGCGCGCCTGTGGCGCCACTTCAAAGCGCTATTTAAGGCTTGGAGATTTCGACGATTTCAAGTACGGCAATTGTGTTTTTCTTGTGGTTTTTTCAAAAAAACGATCAATTATGCCTCATAGAAAACAGTGATCATCTTTTGATCAAGTATCCGAGTTCGACAGAGGAAGGATAGTGGCCTACCGAGATTGTGGATTATCTTTCAGGGAAATCGGTAGTCGTGTTGGACGAAACCAAACAACTGTAATGCGGATATGTGATCGTTGGATGCAGGAGGGTACGACGGACCGACGTGTTCGATCGCATCCACCTCAGTGCACCACTTCACGTGATGACAGGCATATTGTGCGTATGGCAGTGACGGATCGCTCAGCCACATCACGAACCATAGCATAGCACATTCAGTCTGTACCGCATCATCCAGTGTCTGCGCGTACCATTCGACGCCGTTTACAGCAGAGTGGTCTGTCCTCAAGACGTCCATTGCTTCGTTTACCCTTGACGCAGAACCACAGACGTTTCCGCCGCCAATGGTGCGATGAAAGAAGGATGTGGACGGCAGAATGGAATGAAATTGTCTTTACTGACGAGTCACGCTTCTGTCTGCAACACCACGATGGTCGGATTCGAGTCTGGAGACACCGTGGAGAGAGGATGCTGAACAGCTGCGTTATGCACCGCCACACTGGTCCTGCACCGGGTATTATGGTATGGGGCGGTATTGGATATCACTCTCGCACTCCTCTAGTACGCATTGCCGGTACTTTAAACAGCCAGCGCTACATCTCCGAGATGTTGGAGCCAGTTGTCCTTCCTTACCTTCAGGGCTTGCCCACAGCCATATTTCAACAGGATAATGCGCGACCACACGTGGCACGCATTGTCCAAGGGTTCTTCGTCAATCGCCAGATTGAATTGCTTCCCTGGCCAGCTCGCTCTCCGGATCTTTCGCCGATAGAAAACATGTGGTCCATGGTTGCTCAACGATTGACCCAGAATACATCCCCAGCTGCCACACCAGATCAACTTTGGCAACGTGTGGAAGCTGCTTGGTCTGCTGTACCCCAAGAACACATCCAAAGTCTCTTTGAATCAATGCCAAGGCGTGTGGCAGCGGTGATCTCCAACAATGGCGGCTACTCTGGCTACTGATTTTGGCAGGAACCACACTTCACAGAAGTCTATAAATTTAATCATTTGATACTTGGTTAACATGTTATCTACGAAATAAATTTTGTTGTGATATCTCTTGTCTTTCTTGGTGTTGCAATTTGGGTGGCCAGCAGTGTACATACATAGAAAATGGATAAATATGGTTCAACTCTTTCTCATAGACACACACATACTGTTCAATACGATGAACAGTGGCATTCCTCATTGAATATACTCGATGCATTTATTACTCATAATCTAATATCTAACGAAGAGTATGTAACTATGGCAAAAGATACATAGATATAATCAATTCAATTTAACGGATTATAACTTAAAACCACTGTCATGCATGTCATTCACTTAAGCATAACGTGAAATATCGAAAGCATAGATTCTTCTAAGTTTTAAATTTTACTCAGTTTTGCTAGTTTGTAAAAATGCAAACATTTCTCTTTTGGAATAAAATCCACACGAAGCAAAGATCATATATGGTTTTAGTTCAAACATCTACAAAACTACATTCAAAATATTCAACTCTTGAAATTTGCATAAATAACAGACGCACATAAAAATATGCTCGATGCATTCAACAAAATATTCCTCTTTTTTTAATCCTAATAGAGGCGCTATTTATATTTCACTTAGTGTCGCATAAAACTCTTCACTCCCCCACAATTGCACTCGAAAAGGTTACAAATACAGAACCCACCTGTTGGAGCGAGAAGAGAGCAAACAGGTAGTATCGCTAAAGCGATTAAGATCCCATTTCACTTAAACGCCCCACTTTAAACGATTTGAAAAGTGCTCCTTCAAATGCAGAACAAACCGCAAGAGCGACAGTCTCAATTTGATTTCTGTTTCTACCTTTCTATTTCCACTCCGTATTCTTTTGCCATTCGTTCCTTCCTTGCTTTCCCTCCCGGTTCGTTCCCCCTCCAAACCGAGGACATGTGATTAATGACGTAGCCACGAACTCCGTTCCTGATTTGCCAGTCAATCGGTTTTCGCTTTCTTCTCTCACCGCGGAGCACGAGAGAGCGAGCGAAAGAGATAAATGTTTACACAAACCAAAAGCCAGCTTTTATACGCCCCGAGTGGCAACAAGTGGGTTGTCATTTCATTTTTTTTCTCTCTTTTATTTCGCTTTGTCGTCTGCTATTTCGATTTCAATTGCCGAGTGGGATTTCATATTTTTCTTTCCTTTTTCTTTCTTTTTTTTTCTTTTATTTATTTCCAGCCTTATACTCCTGAGACCATTTATCTGCAATGTTATTTTATCTTTCCCAGCTTTCGGGGGGTGTTTATGTTTTATTGTGGGGTCGTATTCTTCGCGTAAGGATGTAAGTGGAAATGTAACGGCGCCTTTTATTTTGTGCTGGACGTTTAATAAACGTTGTTTTATGTGCGAGTTTTTTGTATTTTATTTTCTTCATCCTCGTTTCATCTGTCATGAAATTGTATGCATCCAATTTATGCGGTTCATTCTTTGTAATTCTTTTCCGAAAGATTCGGTAAAATGCATTTTAAAAGTTTGTGAAAATTTCGTCCTGCAATGCAACATGGAAATAATATTTTAACTTCGACTGTGAGTTAATAAGAAATTGATATCCCATTAATATCTCGTGTAATTAGAGCTGCAGTCTCACAGTTCTGCGTGGTTCTAATTTTTAAAACGAACTGAAATTTTTATAAAATTGTAACCAGCATTATATTAAGTGATACAGAAATAAGCTCAGCTCTGCATTCTCTCTCAGACTTGTGTTGCTAATATACTGTGTTATAATATACTATTTCCAGTACTTAATTTCCATTACATAGTATTTATTCAAAAACTAAATGCAATGGAAATTAAGTACTGGAAATAGTTATATCTTTCACAGAAAATTCAAAAAGTAAAGCAAAAACAAATGTATATTTCCGTAACTGTATGAGATATTAGTTGTGTGGAAAACTTTCTCTGCACTTAATACTTTTCATCCCATTCATTCCTAGATCTGTTTCAATGCATACAGGAAATGCTTGCGTCATGAAACAATTAAGATGTGTTTTTTCATTCTTTATAACAATTTAGTATCGAAGTGAAATATGAAACAGTTTACAGGTTAAAAGATTATGAAGTATATAAAAACATCTGAGATAAAAACAGATTTCTAGAAACATTGAATTTGTTATACAAGTTCAGGCCAAATTACGTTGATCTTTCAGATTGTATTGCACCATTTTTAAATCACTAAACCACGTCTGTTTCAGATTCCATTCAGCTTAATTATTACCATTTTTCTAGGCAACATCATCTTTGTTAGCTTAATCTCCCTCATAATAATAATTTTACTTTTCTGCATAAAACACCGCGCATCTAAATTCATAATTGAAATTGGTTTGATAACAAGGAATTGTGAATCAATTCCTTGTTATCAAAAACTATATTATCAAATTTTTTCTATTCCTTATTATCAAAAACAACATTAAAAACTCAGACAAACCTTGTATCTTTTTAAATTAAGAGTTTTTCTATATTTTCATATAAATTAACAAAACGATTAATTTAAAAAAAGTTCTATCGATTGTGTCGACAAATGCTATCCAAATAGCATTTGTCGACCACTTTTAATATTTTTCATAACAATTACTGACTGTTATTTTGAAATAACACTGCAATTTAAACTGCTATCAGAATAACAGCCCATCTTTAAAATAGAAAAATGTGATATTTCTCTGAACTTAATCCGACAAAGGACTAACCCAAGGCAAAATGGAAGATAAGGTCAAAAATGCCATAGAGTAATAATTCCTTCGCATCCGTATCTATTTCCGCTCCCCACCTGTTCCATAAAAGCATTTCCGTGTTTATTTCCTTCTATCTCTCCCTGGATGGCCATAAGAATCCATCTGTCTGCTCATGAATTTTTACTTTTCCAGGATGTAATAGCACTCCGTTAATGCTCATAGATGCCGTAATTCACCATAGAGTTTCACGCTAGTTTTTTCCTCTTTCTTTTCTGCATGCAATAGCAATAAGAAGTAATAAGCAAACTCCTCAACCCCCGAGCACTTAGCTAATTTAGGAGCTCTTAATTTCTGATTTCTCGTCTTTTTGCTCCCGTAATAAAACAGAAATGTAAATAGATACTGGTTTGGAGAATGTTTTTGCGTGTGTTGGGGGACATTGCAGTTAATTCATTTGCATGAAGAGATACAATATGAGAATTTTCTCAGATGGTCTGTGCACATTTTAAAAGGAAATTACTTCTGAAATATATTTCTCTTTCTAATTCAGTACCATGGACATATGCGTTGAAATTAGAGGATCATTTTTATAAATGACATTCACAACGTGTAGTAGACTTAGTCCTGCCTAAAGAATAGTGTTTTTCTTGGGGAATAGCCTTTCTTTTTTCTTCAATTTGGGATGTAATTTGAGCCATTGGAACAAATATTGCATCATACGCTCTGGTTAAAACATAACTAAAATGTTACGCCCATCCAGAGAGGTCTTTTTGTATTTTGTAAGGTATTAAAAAGCTTTTGAATTTGCTAAAGAGTATTTTATCATTCTAAAACGATTGTCCAATGTATAAAGAAATACTTTAAACACAACTATAAACTAAGTTTGCATCTGAAAGCCCGGCTACGGTAGTCCAGTTGGCAGACTCGCGGATTACCAACCGGAGGGTTGATAGTTCGAAACTCGATCTAACCGAAAACTGTCGTGCATGTGGAGTCTGGTTCGTGACCTTAAATGTCTTCAAGTTGTCATGGTGTGGATGTTTGAAGAGTGGGGTCCCAGCTCAAGTTGTTGACATAGTCATTTGTCCGTGGTTCAAAATTACCAGGTGTTGCCCTCGGATTTTTCCCTTAGGGATTGATCCCGATCCCGGACCGTCGCCAATAACGTGTTGTGTTGCTCCAGTGAGACGTAAATTCACTTACCTACATATAATCTGAAAGTAGATCCGACGCTTATATTTTGAGGTTTTTGACATTTTTGAAGGCATCACCGGAACGATTCGTTTCATCAATGGATTTTAATGAAATTTTTTGTATAAGGTTTACACAAATCAACATTGTAGAGATTAACAGAGAGCGCTCTCTCTAAATACCACAACCACACCTTAAAGATGAAAGGGCCTCGATGATGCGGTCAGTTCACACCGCTACACACCGTCAGCACACACAGTTCTGCAAAAACCCCAAATCACGAGAACGGCATGAAGTATCATAGAAGGGTGGTAGTACGAAAGGAATTCTTTGATTACCAATAAGACAATACATATATACAATAACTAATTTTTGTGTCCCTACTATTTACAATACAAATCGGATTGTATTTTACACGCTGCGAACTTTTTTCAATGATGAACTTGGAATATCAAAATTGCACTATAATAAAGAACGAGATTTAGTGTGTCCCTAATATCTGTACCATACAGAGCGGAAGTACGGTAAACTTTCTTCAATGATGGACTTGGAATATCAAAATTAATTTTACCCTACAACAACAGTAATTATTATTAACAGACGATGCATCTTAAATAATGGTATTCAAGCCCATTTTTGAGAGATAGCACATACTAAACTCAGCGCATGGAATATCATGTATCAAAATCTGACGTGAGGAATATTAAAAATGTCCACCCTTTACAAAATAGTGCTTATTATTAAACAATCTAAAATGCTGTTATCAAAGGCCATTTGTGAGAGATAGCATACACTGGACTTAGCTCGTGGAATATCAAAATCTGACGTGGGGATATTAAAAATGTCCATCCTCTACAACAACAGTGCTTATTATAAACAATAAACACATCTTAAATGCCGTTATCAAAGCGCTTTTATGGAAACCTCGGACTCAGCTCCACCAGAACGAGTCGTTCCATCAATAGATTTCAACCGAACCTTTTGTAGGCAGCAACACAATACTACATTGTACAAGATTAAGTGCTTGAAGCCTCTAAGAGATAGTTTAAAAAGTGCGGACCCGCTGTACTTTTAAACTTCCACCTTCCCAACGGGTTAGGTGGGAACATCAAAAACGCTCTCACCCTCTGCAACAACACCTGCGTAAAGATGAAAGAGCGTCGATTTTACGATCGGCTCACACCGCCCCACCGCACACGGCTCTACAAAACCCCATAAACACGAGAACGGTATGAAGTGGCATAGAGGGTGGAGAAGCGAAAGGGGTTCCTTGATTACCAATAAGGCACCAAGTGCGATTATTCGCCGCGTTATCTTCCCCAGCACAGAACCCTTGTTAATGATTTACAAAAGAAGGCTGGAAAAGCTCGCTGCCTCCGGCCCTCTTTTGTTTGCCTCCTAAGATCATTTACGCGCTCTTGCGCTTCCTCTTCTTCTTCATCCCCATCGTCTTCGGATGCAAAGGGGGATTCGGCAGAGAGTTGAAGTGAAAGTGAATGTTGCGATAAGGTGGGGCAGACGGTAATTTCTGGTTTCGCGCCGGTGATGCCACGCCGAGATTTCGAAGGTGGTGGGGTGGAGCGAAAGACAATGGCTGTTTTTAACACGGGGTGGTGGTGGTGGATCGGGCACGCGTGTGGTGGGTTCGTTTTATAGGCTTGTTTCCAAGAGGGGGTTGTGTGCTTCGGTGACTGTGATAACAGAGTGGGAATGAGCATCGGTGCTGAAGTGTTTTGAAGTCTCGGACTGGCAACATTATTTGCGCTCACTGAGGAATTATTGCCACAGAACAAATGATCTGCACCACGGTTGCTCCAAGATTGAGTCAAAATAGTTATTAAATTTAGCCTCGAACTGTTCGGTATTAGCAAATTGGTTGAGTTTAAAATACTAGTGGCTAAAGAAATCGTTAATGAAGGAAGCGGTAAAATATATTTAAAACTCAATTGACACTCTTAATTTTAAATGTTCTTTCTCACAATAAAATGCTTTGCATTGTTCTCCTTTTTACAGCAAAGATGTAAGATGTTCGTTTTACTGAGAAAATACGTTAGACGTGTATTTTCAGATGTTTTTTTTATCTTATACCAAAATACGGGAGTTTATTAATTTCTCTTCTTGCTGTCCAGTAGACGGACGAGATCCCATTGGTAGGTCAATTTGATGGTCCCATTTGGTAGGAAAGGTGGTCTCTGCAATAGCAGAGAACTTTAATCTTCTGCTATGATTGACTTTCATAATTGTATTGGAGTCGAGAATGGACAGAATGTAGTGTACTTTATTCCTATTTTACTTAGATATTCCTGCAAATACTCGTGACCTGACGTCAATCTAAAATCAGCTGAAAAGTCTTTTCTTGAGATCTCGGATGGAATTTGATTCTCTAAATTTTTCAACAGCTCTTGTCTGATATTTACTCTTTACACTTAAATTAATTGCATTGAATAACTCCATTTTAGATTCTTGGTTAGTTACAGGTTTCTTACCCAGGAGCATGCTATTGCTATCTTTCACCAGTTGATCGGCAGTTCATTTTCAGGGATTACACAATGATTTTCTGTGATAAAAAGTATGTTTTATGCATGTTAGTCCCTTCTGATGTTAGATGTTAAAATTACCTCTGAACCTATTAAAATGGAAGAAAATCTTTACTTAAAATATATATGCATTATTTAAGGAGTGCATTCTTTTCTCTAAACCTTGTCACGGAATAAGTAGATATCCATGAATCACACTTGTGTTTGATTTCTGTTATGCATGGAGATATTTTTATTCATAAAATCAGATATTAATTTGTTATGCCATTAAAGATTCATGTTTATTTTATTAAATAATTTAAGCATATCTTGTATAACTAACCTTTAGTATTCCTAAAGTGCATACCAAACTTCAATTAGTGTGCCCAAATCCAGTTGACTTTCTTATATAATGGGTTACATTTATATGTTTACATTCGTTGATCACAAAATAATAGATACAAAGTACACTACTTTTTCATGCATACAGCAATCTTAGGATTCAAGTCCATGCTCAAAGATTTCTAGTTATGGAGCCACGAAGCAATATAGTTTTTTACGAGGTCCATTAGAATTGAAATCTTTAAAATAAAAAAGTGTCCTTTTTTTAATAGTTTTAAGAACTTACAAATGCATGGCTCCTACAAGCAAAAGAAAAATTAAGACCTTTTAAGATTGCCTTTCATTTTTAAGGCTACATTTCATACAGATTGCAATAGATTAACCCGTGAGTGCACAGGAAGAGCTTTCGAAAGTGTTAGGTTTTGATCTCAAGGACTCAGTTTTAAAATATCAATTTTTAGCTAAGCTATTGATACCATGCCTTGGATTTTAATGGCACTTGACCTTGAATAAGTATCATAGATCTTGGCCTTCAAATGAAGGTGAAATAAAATATGGATTATTCTTGCAGAAACTAAGGTCCTTTTGAAAGTTTTAAAGAGTTTTAGCAAATATTAAGGCTTTTTAAATAAAAGTGAAAAATCAGGCCTTCTTAAGGATTTTTAAAGCCCATGAGAACTGTTACGATTTTATCCTACGCCAGACCTCAGCCTTTCTGCATTAAGTCTCTGTCTGACAGCCCAGAATAATCTTGAAACAGAACTAATATATGAACTCTATTAAAAACAGCATTATTCACTGCACCATCAATTTAATCAGTACAACTATTGAGGTGGGTTCCTGTCATATCAGGAAGGCCACAAAGTCGAGTCTATAGCTCAGAACACATGGGTTCGTGAGAACACGAAAATAAGCGACTCCTATAACTCTTGGTAGATCGTGTGCCAATTGAGATCTTGGCAAGGAATTCCAGTCTTTCTCTCTAATTATATCTTTGTAAATATTACGTTGAGAATGTTTGATTTTTGTATTTACATTTTTTTTTAATATATGGTATTCAATCGGAAGACAAGGCTGGTGTAATTAACTGCTTCTTCCAATTCGTTGCCATGAACACCACAATGATTGGGATTCATTGCAGTGTCATATGTCGTCTACTGACCATAATAGCACTTATTGAAATTTAGCACCTGGAAATCGATGCTGAGCAATTGCGAGAGGCAGATGTAATTGCCTCCAGAGTCAACATAAACAACAACTATCAGCTGCATATCCAGATCATGTGCAGTTGATACTTATATTTATCAAATCCATGTGCAATCAATCCTTATGCCGTTGATCAAATCTTCAGAGTTGAAAAAGAGTGGCATAGTCTGAACAAACATCTAAGAAGGACATGTCTGCGGGAGACTGAATATAAATTCCAATACACTTATTCCCTCTTTAACAATGAATTTCGAAACGAGAGTATGCAACAAAAGTTTACCTTATTTACTTTTAACTCAATTACAAAAATAGACGAACAAAATCGCTTGATCAGACACACAAAAAACCCACCCAAACGCCACACAATAATAACAATAATCCCATTACCAAACTGACGAAACCCTCATCCTCCGATCATAATGAAACCCAACACGGCAGGAAAACACACAAACACGAAAAAACGGGAGAAAAAACCTCCACCAAAACGAATTACGTGCTCACACCACCTCATTCCACATGTATACAACACGCAAAAAAACCCATTCTTACCGAACACTCAAAGAAACCGGATCAAAAGGTAAAAAGGAGAAACCGCGTCTACTAATCCAATAGAAAGAAACTTCCTATCTCCAAGCGTATGCATGCGTATGTTGCGCGTTTGCACGCATGCCTGAGCACGAGCAGATAAAACCTCATCCTCACAATGGCTTCCTCGGTGCTTAATTAAGGCAGGCACTGGGGAGGACCATAGGGGGAGGACTGTGGGGAAGAAGGGCTTGTGGTACATGATTAAATTACTGCGTTTCTTTCCCCTCGGTTTTAAGAGAGGTTGTAAAAGAGCGCGATTAGGCGCGTTTAAAGGCGCGTTTCGGGACGCTTGGGGTGTTGTGGGGGAGTGTGAAGAAGGAGAAAACAAAGACGGATGGAGAAGTGTGGTGCGTGGGACTGTTTTGGGGAGGTCTGGGTTTGAAAAGGCGACGAGGGAGTCCCTTTGTGACTGTTGATGATTTCGGATTTTTGGTTGGACAAAGAAGTGTGAATTGAAAAACATGAGAGAATGGAGTGATCTAATTCCGAGAAAATGATACAAAGGTGTGATGATTTCGGCTGTTTCTTTCTGGAATGAATAGACATTACAGCTTTTATTGAATGAAAGCTGTTTTTTTTAATTTTATTCCTTCAAATTATTTTCATATTTTTTTGTCAGTAAAGTGAGTACATTTTTGGACGGCCAAGAATTAATTTTTTTGAAAGAAACGTATTAATCATACTTGTACGGGGAAAGCTGATTTGCGTTGATTGTAAACAGATATGGGATTGAGGGATAGAAAAAAACTGATTCCATGAAAATGTGATTTGTAGTTATATAATAATTTCGCCTGTTTCTTTCTGAGAATGAATAGCCATTATCAAGATCTTATTGAAGTTTTTAATTTCATTCCTTCAAATTGTTTTTATCAGTAAAATAAAAAATACTTTTGCAGGGCCTAAGAATTAAATTTAAGTGAAAGAAATGGATTAATTATAACTGTAGAAGTAGAATTGATTGGCGACACTAAGATGAAAAAAATATTGAATGGATATAAAAGAGGTTGGAAAAAACATGGTTCAAAATGAAAAGTGAATGTGCAGGAATGGGAAATTGGAAAATTGAAAGAAACTGATTCCAAGAAAATGATGCAAGGTAGAAAATAATTTCGGTTGTTTTTTTCACGGGATTGATGTATTTAAGATTTCATTAAATAAAAATATGTTGAATTTCATTTCATTAGATTATTTTCATATACTTTTATCAGTAAATTAAATTATTTACGAATAATTGAATTATGTGACATCCTAACTGATAAATTTATAAGAAAAATGCTATGTAAACATAACTGGAAATTGAGAATGAATTTGTAGCTCTGGTATGAAAATAAATATGAATAAAACCATGTTTAAGAATCAAATGTAAGAAATATGAAAACATTTTTATAAATATGTAGCCCCACTATTTTTTTGCAAAAGATATTTTAACTTCCTTTAAAATCTGCATGAAAAAATCCTCACAGTGAAATAAATGTCGCTTAATATTTGAATCTGGCTGATGTTAACAACTTATCTATGCTTTTCGCAACAGTAAATAATTATCACCGTAACTCATGTTGGTATTTCATAATTAATATCTAAACATACTAACAGGCTGGGAAATATGATGCAAGATTCCTTGGAATCCATTGCCCCCATAGAAATCTATCTTTTTTTTAAGCTACGTACACATACAACTCCAGTTATAAAAGATAGTCAATATGTTATTAGATAGGTGCATGCAATGTTTTGTCTGTGTGAAACAATATTTAATTTTTATGCAATTTGCAGAAAATAAAAACAATGAACAAATTAATGGACTACATAAATTTAACCCTTTGATAAGTTCACACGCATATATCTACAACTTGTAGTCTTCCCCGCATGACTTTTAACCAGTTTTGCCCTTTTTGACCAATAGAATCTTAGGATTCTCTCAACCAATAGATTTGGTTATTGAGTCAATATGTCGATATATGCAAAATTACACTAGCTGGATTACATTACGATTTTTTAAATAATTTTTCATAAGTATGATACTTGAAAAAACCTTCATTAACCATACAGACACTATAGAAATAAAATTTCTCGAATTTAAAAAGATAAAACATAGTATGTTAGTAACGTCACCTCAAATCATAAACGCCACCTAACGTCTTGTTATAACGCGTCACCTAACGTTATGTTCTAAGCGTTACCAAGAAGAAAACTAAAAACCAAACCTCAGGAGATTTCGCAATCATATACTCATCCTCGGTGATCAAAACTCACACTTCCCTTCGATTCTTAATAAAAGATAAAAATTATATCGTTCCCTTGAGGTAAAGGTCAACAACGCCCAGAAATCCTAACTCAACGTTCTCCCTGGACGCCTTTATTATTCGGTGGAATTTCTTAAAGAGCCCGTGTTTATTACAATCCATTTTTTCCGCGCACTATCTCTTCCACTTCAGTCGAAAACAAAGTGAACAATCGCAGTCGAAGTACGGAAGTGTGAAAAGATCCTCATTAGCATAATTTTGGGATCCTTCGCTTTGTGTTGCACTCCGGAAATTTAAGGCAATAGAAGGGGTGGGAGGGAGAGATAGTGTTGGGGGGGATGCCCACAGATAGATATTTTGTACGTTCGAGAAGCAACCGAAAATGAGAAAAGAGAGGAAATATTTTAATAAGGTACATTTCCGAAGCGCGCACTCAAGGGTTACCCGTTTTTTGGGGTCATTGACGAATTTGCAGTCGCCAATATGGGGGCGCCAAGGTTTCGATTGTCTTAGAGCATTTGTGACGGTTGTCTGTTTTGAAAGAGTGAGCATTTAACTCACTCAAGGATATTGCAAAAACAGATATACATATTCAATAGAATGCAGTACTAATTTATAATATTTATATTTATACTTTATATGTATATTACTATACAGTACTAATACGTGATATTTATATTTAATATAGAACCAAATATTATTGTCTTTCCTCTATATGATTTGAATTACTAATATTGTTCTATGATTAAAATTATAATTTTGATAACTAAGAGTGATTTTATGTTTTGACAAAGTAATTTCTACCATGAATTTAACGGCATTCTGTTATACTATTTCAAATGTGTGGTACTAATGTGAAGCTTTTATTTTTAATATTGTACTTAATATAATGTCTATTTCATCCATTGAATATTATTACTAATAGTTTTTACGATTTAAAGAGTAATTTTGATAATCGAGTATTTCTTTATACACTGCTGTTCATTGAAAATGCAACATCAAAAGAAACTTGAGTAACAACAATGAAATTCATTTCAGTGATGACTTGTAGTACGATGTATAAATGATTGGAATTACAGAACTGTAGCTCAAAAGAAGCATGCAGTATTTCGTGTGACCACCTTTAACAATTATTACTGTTCGCATTCGATATGATATTGACCGATAAATATTCTGGATTACTGTCAACAAGTTCACAATTCGTCAGTTGTGACTGGGTGGAGACATACTAATCAATTTACAAACAATCATTTCCCACATGTGTTCGATGGGGGACAAATCGGGCGAATCAGAGGGCCAAGGAAAAAGTGTTATTTGTTGTTGGTTCCAGAAGAAATGTTGGACGATTCTGACGACATGGGGACGAGCTGTTCAAGGATAGCTCGAGAGTGAGTCTGTTTTAGGACTGGTTCTAAGACCTCTGTACTAAGACTGTTCATAATGCCTGCGAACAGTATAAGGCGAGAGCATAAATGAAATGAAATAGCATCCCCAAAACATTACGCTTGGAGTGTAGAACCACTATGACGTTCTGCAATGCACCCTTCCAAATGCCGTTCCTCACTGTATCTGCGAACACGAACTGTATCTGCCACCATGGGTAATGATATTGTTTCTAGACTCGTCAGAAAACATGGGACACTCCCATTCAGCTTTCTTGTGTCTTATCTTTTGTCACCATTGAAGCCTCTGATATCTATGGAGTATGTATTTGAAATCGCAGTAACGGAAGCCCTTACGAACCTTCACTGTAGCAATCGTCAGCGAACAGGCCTGCAGACATCGCCTGATGTGTCACCATTCCCCATGTTTGTGCTAACGTTTAGGATGTCGATGTACGATTCGTCACCTCCGTGCACTGCAAGCGTCTATCTTACCTTTCCGATGTAGCAGTAGGTGCTCCAGACGATAGGTACTAGCACTTCATCCAACGGGGGCAGTAATACCATGACACAACAAACCGCCTTCTCTCAACCCAATAATTCCTCCTCTCAATCTCCGTTAAACTGGTCACAATTTTTTCGTTTTGGGTTTCGGTTCCGTTTTGCGACGAGACATGTTTACATACTAACTGAGCAATGCGAATCGAATTCATGTATGTTTAGAACATGCTTTTTGAGGTCTTTTATATCCACCGAGTCACATTTCAGTCTTTATTGTGGGCACATTCTATTTGCATACTCAGCTGAGATGTTAGGCATTTGTATTTGCTGTGATAAACTATACGTTCCGCCAAATTTCAGTCAATTCAACAACTCATTCTTGTTGTTGCCTTTTCAATGAACTGTAGTATTTTGAGAGTAATTTCTGCTTTGAATTTAATGACACGTCTTCGATTATTAAAACATTATTTCATACATTTGTTACTAGCATGTTTAATATCGTAGGTCTTACGAGTTAAACACACTATGTCCACATTTCGAGTTGCAAGTTTTTTAGTTTTCTAGACCAGAATGTGGTAGTCCTTAGACTGACGAAGTCCATTAAGTAGTTTTTTCGTTGCATGAAGGTTAGATTTCTCTCGAGAATCAAGAGCTTAGTTGAGCTTAGAAAAGAGAGTAGAATTTTTTTCATTTTCCCAGAACTAGTTTTGATTTAGTGTGTTTCGCTTGTAAGCTAACGATATATATTTTAAAAATGGTACTTTATATAGTTTATATTTCCTTAATTTTAATTACTTAGAAGTTATGTTTTAAAGAGTAAAATTGGTAATCCGGCATGATTAAAAATTTTGAAATAAAAAGGAATTTCAGTCATAAATCCAATAGCTATCGTTGATTTTATTTGTTATTTTACATATATAGCACTGACACGCGTGGCATTTAACACTGCATTTAATAAAATTTCATTTCTTCCATTTAATAGTAATTACTACCACTATTTTTTATGACTATACGTGCAATTCCGTTAATCAAATCCAGGGATAGTTCGCCAAATGTGGCGGCCCGGGGCTTTGCTTTTATCCCATGGTGTAGCGACGGCCGGCAAAGCGCGTCTTTTACGAGGGGTCGTAAAAGGCGGTCGTGAAGGAGTTTACGAGGCGCTTGATGGCAGCGATCGCACGCCAAGCCTGATGAAGAGCTTTTCACACGAGTTTTCATTTTGTGTACTTTCCTTTTAATGAGGCCCCGCTGCCCCTTGTTATCTGCTCCCGGCCCTTCTTTCGGGCCCCCATATCCAGATTAGTCCGCGAGATCAAATCTTGCTTCCAAATTGAGGAGGATTCGGAGACCGAATAAGGAGTTGTTCACTTGAAAATGAAAGTCGTTTTTTCGGGTTTCATTTTTTCCCTTGCTGCGGAGGACTCCGATTATGTGCTCATTTATTTATGTATTCTGCGTTTCTGAAATCGTGGATGTGTGTTTGGTTTCTTTCGTTATTTGTGCTCGTAAACTAGGTTTTTTTTTCTTTATCTGTCCAGGAAAGTTCGAAATGGCGGTCGTGAGAGTATTGAAGATTCGAAGGATTCAGGTTCAGGGAGAATTGTGATCTTTTTAGATGACAGATGTGGTGACTTTTTTAATTTTTATTTTCATTTAGACATTTACAGTCTTCCTAAAATAATTGCTGATAATTTAAAACTTAAATCAAGCCTGAAAACTATTATAAAATATTTTTACCCACTGTCGAAACCGTCAAATCGATCCATTTACATTTGAAACGGGCTCAAACAGTGTTTCCAGTGTAACTTTGAAAGTAATCTAGAAAGTTTTCAATTTTGCCCACAGATTGTAACAGTAGCTTTGAGTAATACTGGCCCTAGCGATAACTGTAGAGTCAATAACAAAGACTGATAAATAAAAATAAACCGTTTGGGAGGAGGCTCTGGTATACCAGTGGATTCCAAGCGTATATTATTTTCTTAGATCATGGATTTGTTAAATAAAATATTTTGCAATCACACGACAAACAAAAAAAAATAAATCATTGTTTTTAAGACCGATCTAGTGATTAATGAGGATATAACGGATACAGAGGATACGAAAACCTAACGTTCTTCTACTTCACCTGTTGGACAAGTGATTTTGAAAATAGGAATAGCATCAAGACTACTTTTATTTAGAACTCCAGCTTTTTCATAAATACATCTTTTTATATCAAAACATGAAGTAGAGGATCTTGTGTCGACTTATTTAAAGCATTCATTTTTCCATAAATATCCACCAGATGGTCAAGTTTTAGAAGATTTCGAGTAAAATACAAGTTTATTTCATATTTTTTAGACGCCGACTATGCTGTTGTGTACTAGTGGATCACAAGCCACTGCGGAATTCCTGGCAATGAACGTGTCGACCAAATAGGGCAGCAGCATGCTTCAGGATGTGAAACCTGTACCTTACAAACAAACTAAAGTTTAATTATTCAATGAAATTATTTTGAATGCAAAGAGTCAATCAACATCAGACCAAAGCTGTTGTAAGATCTTGGGTGCAACAGCTGATGTGTCAAATTCCAACCGAGATTTCAAGAGATTTTACAGCAAATTGATGACAGGCCACTACTATTTTCAGGTACATTTCAAGTAAAATCGAAATGAAAGATACTACATGTTGTCCACTGTGCGACTCCAATGTTTTATGTAGGCCGATCATTTAAAAGACAGAAGCTATCTACTATTGCTGTGATCACCTTTCCTGCCAGATGGGCTGCAAGCTAGTGCCTCTACTGGACAGCAAGAATATGCTCATGTACAGAACTTGAAAAGATTTATTACTATATAGAGTAAGCACGTATTCAAGAAATAATTTCAAGAGTGGTCCAATATTATCTGCTGACTCTCTATTCCAACCTATTAGTGACTTTTTACGGTTTTTCGATATGTTTACTTAGTTTTACCTGTATGTTTAGGGAATTTTCGATTTACGCCGATAAAATTAGCTTCAGCACGTTATTTTGTTTGCATTTTAACAGCAAAATATTTTGGGGTGGCCTCGAGACTCTTGCGCACTCCCTCTAAATACATCCTCGATTTAGAGCGCGAATGTTATCTCTCTCTCAAACACTGAAAACAAATCGGTTGGTGTACATAATTTGTACAAAAAGGTGAATTACTCTAAAGAGAGAATGTTACTTTTTTCAAAAACACTGAAAACAAATCGGTTGATGTACAGAATTTGCACTATAAGGTGAATTACTCTAAAGAGAGAATGTTACTTTTTCAAAAACACTGAAAACAAATCGGTTGATGTACAGAATTTGCACTAGAAGGTGAATTACTCTAAAGAGAGAATGTTACTTTTTCAAAAACACTGAAAACAAATCGGTTGATGTACAGAATTTGCACTATAAGGTGAATTACTCTAAAGAGAGAATGTTACTTTTTTCAAAAACACTGAAAACAAATCGGTTGATGTACAGAATTTGCACTATAAGGTGAATTACTCTAAAGAGAGAATGTTACTTTTTTCAAAAACACTGAAAACAAATCGGTTGATGTACAGAATTTGCACTATAAGGTGAATTACTCTAAAGAGAGAATGTTACTTTTTTCAAAAACACTGAAAACAAATCGGTTGATGTACAGAATTTGCACTAGAAGGTGAATTACTCTAAAGAGAGAATGTTACTTTTTTCAAAAACACTGAAAACAAATCGGTTGATGTACAGAATTTGCACTAGAAGGTGAATTACTCTAAAGAGAGAATGTTACCTTTCTCAATGTTGATCTGCCGTTCCTGTTGGCGTGCATTGTCTGCGGCCACCTTGAGTAGACCTTGTATGTTTCGGAGTAGGGTCTCTATGGAAGAGACCACTTGGCCAGTTGGGGATCCCCCATCCACTGCGAGGTGACTAAAGGGGAACACTTGACTAGGGGCCAGCCGCTCGCCGTTCGCTGTGCTACTCACATCGGGATGGTCACTGAAGTCTATAAGAAACAGGAAATTAGTTATATGACTTACAAAAATCGCTTCTTTAAAGTACATTGAGACATTAAGAGGGATGAGACGTTTAGTTAAAGTTAGTCATCGGTGTATTTTTGCAATTCAAGGACCTCAAGTAACACAATAAGTCACACTTCAAATTTTTCAGGCTAGAAATTTTCAAGTTTTAAAAAATCCTAAAATTGTAATGGTCTGTAAACTATTCAAGAGATCATGTTAACCTTAAACTTTCATTTATCCAACACTCATTCCAACATTCAGAAATTCTTTCGATTCCCTTGATTAACTTGTTTTACTTTTTTTTATTGCGGAACATATTTTTGTGGATTATCACTATATTGCCCAGAACCCTTTAACTTAATAAAAAAATAACTTTATTTAGTGCGAGTTGACAACTAATGGGGAATTGAAAATTTTATTGCAATTTTAAGAGGTATAAACACATTGATGCGCCTAGATACTAGTCACGAAGAACGAAACGATTATATTAATATACAGGTGCATCGAAGTAAGAGAAAAGTACCTTTCCAAAAATTACCCCTGTTACGAGTTGTGCTAAAATCTCTAAAAACCTTCACACATATATATAACAATGTATCAGTTTCGATGCTTTGTTTGAAATATAACTATAGTATCACTTTGTATGAAACAGAGATTGTTTATTAATTAGTTAATTTAAACATGTAGAGGAATGAACACTATTTGCTATTGAAAGAATTAAATTCCCGAATGTATTGAACCAAATGTTAAGGATGTGCTCTCTTAAAATACTGATATGCATAGTAAAAAATCCCTAATTCTATTAAACAAAGTTTATATTTGTATTTTATTTTAAAACCCTCAACAAAATAGCTTTTCGTTTTCATCAAATCAAGCAAAATGCTAATCAATTTATTCACATTACATTTAAACAACTAACTCTTTTTGTGAAGATTTACTGTTTAAATATTACAACTTTATACAATCAATTATTTGAAGTTTTACTGTTTGTATATTACTACTTTTAAACAATCAAATTTTTGAACATTTACTATTTGAAGACTACAACTTTTAAACAATCAACTTTTAGCAGATTACTACTTTTAAACAATCACCTTTTTGAACATTTACTGTTTGACAACTACAACTTTTAAACAATGAATTTTTGAAGATTACAAATTTTGAACAATGAACTTTTTGAAGATCACAAATTTTAAACAATGAACTTTTTGAAGATTACAAATTTTGAACAATGAACTTTTTGAAGATTACAAATTTTGAACAATGAACTTTTTAAAGATTACAAATTTTAAACAATGAATTTTTTGAAAATTATAATTTTTAAACAATCAACTTTAAAAGATTCCATACAAAAATTTCTGTCTTGTTTAAGTATCTACCAAACCTTCACGTTTATCTGCTGTTCGTATAAGTAACAGGTACTCTTAATAAAATGAAGTATTATATTGCATAGTGAGACCTTGATCTCTGTCGTCATCGTCATCATCACTGTAATCGTCATCTCCTCCATCGTTGTAGGCTCCCTCGCTGCCGCTTCCTTCAGCACTGTGGAGTCCTATGCCTACACCACCACCACCTCCTCCAACCCGACTGCTGTTTTGGGAAAGGTTGAGAACCGGGCTATGGCCACTGCCACCAGTACCTGGACACACATTGACCATTAAAAGCAATTCATTTCACTTTTTTTATACACGATTGCATTTTAAAGAATATTAATTTGAAAAAAAATTAAAAAATAAATATAATTATTTATAAGTAAGTTCAGATATAAATGTTACTTATCGATAAGAATATCTACATAAATTATTAAAACAATAGCCAGATTGAATAAATTTATTGAAAAGGTTTAAGAGATAAATCCTCGTAATTTTCAAATAAAAGTTTGGAATTTAATTGTAAAAATATGGGTACATAAACATGAAAAAATATATTAATGCTAAAATATTTTTGTATTGAGTTTGGAAATTGAAACTACAACAGAGAATAACGGATTGTAAATTTAATTTATAAGAAAATGCACACCCAAACATACATAACCCAAAGTATAAAAAATATGTAATTCATTCAGAATAGATTAAATTGGAAATGCATAAAATAAAAAATACTAAGTTATATGAAATTACTTTCACTGTAAATTTCAGTGTTTCATAAGTTCCGATGGGATTTTTTTCATGTCCATTGCTACACATCTGCAGTAAATAAAATATTTCTCTTATATATTGCATATTCGGCACTTTCGCTAGAGGGCGTGTCACAGCATCGGTCCTTGCTATAATTTCTTGTAAATATAATGTAAATACAATTTGTTTTTGTCTGTGTTAAAACGATATGGTGTGCTGGATCATTTAGAGGTTTATACACTACAACATTTTGTTTACGTAAAATATACTAACAACTTCATATAGAGCACAAGTTATTAAAATCAACTATGATTTATTTTACTTTCTCCTTACATACTTATAGCGATCTATGAGCACGTGAATTTTATTATAATATTGCTTTTAATTTGCTTCCTGGAATTAGTAGTCAAACTATTAGTTTTTGTTCAAAAATGCGAAATGATACAATTTCATTTTTATTGTTAAGTGTGTAATAATACTATTTCACTTTAATTGGGAAGTGTGATCTCAAAGTTTCTCTCCTTACCATTGACGTAGCTGTCCTTCACTCTTGACACATCATAATACATTCTCTCTTTTGTATCAGAGGCATCCACCCGGTCATCTCGCAATCTACAATAAGAAATTAAACATTTTGATATTCAACAACAATAATTTTAAAATACTTGCATTCTGTTATTACAATCTACTAAGTTTTGAATAATTTATTTTGATGACTGGCTTATGAAATAAGTATTCATAAGCATATTTATTTATAGTAATCCCTTATTTTTACTCGTCTTCCGATGAATTTCACGTTTATGAACAGAGGATATCTCAATCTATTTCTCTGGAATTGCGAGTTTTAAGACACCTGTTTCAACCAGTTATGGTAGTCTATTCAAGTGGACCTTCTGTACAATGTGAAATGTCACAGGGATATCTAGAGACATTGTCAAATTAGGAGGTTGTGGTTCTTCATCAGTTAGACCCCGAAATGAAGGTAGAAAATTGTAAACAATCTACGTATGCATAAAAATATTCTGCCATATTGCATAGCTTAACATAATTTTATAATAATGAGTATTAAAACGCTTAAAAGAATGTATAATTTGCACTTTTGTCTCTACTTCCACAATTTCTCTAAAAAGTAAACTTTTCTCGAATCGGTACATCACGCTGATTACTTGTCCTAGAAACGCGATTTATCGAAGGGTTACTAAGCTTTTGACATCGTGTATTTAGTTTGATTTTATGTATAATCGTAAAAATGTCCTCACAAAAAATAACCCTCTGAGCGTCACAATATTTCCGAGTAGTATGGTATTGCTTCTCCCACACCACACATGACTAAATAATTATATCTATTAGTTGAAAGAATATCCCAACAAAAATTAAATTGGCCAAGAAAATCAAATCCAGTTAGAAGTTATGCAGGGAAGACTGAAGGTTACAAAAGGGATATATGAGTTATAACCCCTCAGGGGGTTAAGAAAGGACCGGGACTTCAATGACTTAATATTCACTGTGAAGTATGAAAGTAATGATTGTGGACCTATTAAAAATCTGGCACCTCTTTAAAGATCTCCTTAACATCTTATAAGACCTCAACTTTGCACCAAAAAAATTCATTTTTAACTTTGGCTTGACCTTTTAACCCTCCCTCCTGAAAAGTAATTCAGGTTGCGCTACTGCTTTTCATGCATATTTTGATTATTTTAATTCCACGTTCAAACGTATCTGCGTAACTTTTTCCCCGAACGCCATCTACGGACTAATCGCACCTTTCAGACACACCTCAAACCCCATTCGAACCGGCAGATACGAATCTCCCATCACCTCGGCCAGCGACAGAAGAAAAGATATCGAGATAAACAAAGTGAGACGCAAAGAAGTCGAGGTCGAAAACGAGATGTTTCTGCCATTATCCCATTTGCTCCAAAGTATTCAACTCCCTCTAATTTGCATACGCGTTTAATGAAACAACTTCCACAGTGAGCACTTCAACACTCCTTTCTCCTCATGCTCTCTCATCCTTCCCCCAAAGGACTGGTGATTAATGAAATCTCAGCAAATGTAATTTTAAGCGCGTATTTTTCGCGCCCCTTTTCACTTTTCCTACGCGATGCGCGTGCATTCAGGGGACGAGTGGCTTTGTGTTACCGTGATCGTTTCTAGTAACATCAAAGTCGTGACGCCTTGTAAGTGGATGATCACAAAACTGTTCAGCAATTTTTATACTTGAAGGAAGAATGAAGGTTACATATAAATTTAACAATGTTAAAAATTTAACAATGTTAAAAATTTAACAATGTTAAAAATTTAACAATGTTAAAATTTTAACAAAAATAAAAATTTAACAAAAACAAAATGTAAAACAATGTTTTTATAATTGTAATGTTATATGTTTAATTTAACAATGTTTCTTTTTTATGAGCAAATCGCTAAAAAATAACAACTCTGAAAGCTGAACCCAAAATGAACGTTTTCTAACAAGAGGTAGAAAGAGTTATACGGCGATCGCTTAGAGTAAAATCAAATTCGTCGCACCTTGAAACCACAAATTTGTCGTATGGATGATCGCACTACCGTTTATGACTGAAGAGTAAGGTGAATAAATTTTACGCTAAAATTTAACCATAAATTTTTTAAAAAATAATTAAGCCCCGAAAGGTGCGTTTTCTATAGAAATCAAATTCATAGCACCTAGTAAGTGGATACTTACAAAACTGTCTGACCATTTTTATAGCTGAAGAATAAGACGAGTGACAGCTACATATAAATTTAACAAAGTTTAGTTTTTATGAGCAAACCTAAAAAGTAAGTAAATTCTGAAAACTGAACCCCAAAATAAACGTTTTCTAAAAAGACTTAGAAAGAGTTAGACGCCGATCGCTTGTAGTAGTCAAATTCGTTGCACCTTGTAAGCGGATGATCGTACAACCGTTTGTAGCTGAAGAGTAAGGAATAAATTTTTCGTTGAAATTTAACCATGACAAACATTTTTTAAAAACAATTGAATCCTGAAAGATTAACCGAAAGATGCGTTTTCAATAGAAAGCTAGAAAAAGTTGAACAATTAGACACTATCAATAATTAGATGCTTGGTTGTTTTTGGGTTTTATGGTGCAAGGACCATATTTGGCCAAGCTGCGCCAAATACAAGACAGATAATGTCAAGTAATTTTGAAAAGAAAGGATGGAGGGGAGGAAGTAGAGGAAGATCGCTTAGGCATCTTAGGGTAGCGACCTTCTTGTTTACCAGAGACAGTAAATTCTATGGGAAAAGCACAAATCACTAGAGTACCTCGGGTTCGTGAAGCTCGTACACACCTAGAAAAGATGTGCCCCTGATAGGATAATTAAAGATGAAAAATTGTAATAACTGAAAAACTTATAAGTAAAATTTAGGGTAAACAAATGCTTTGTAAAAAACTTTAAGTGTTTAATTTTTGTAAACAAAATTTTAATTTTTGTTTAAATTTAATGTTTAATTTTTGTAAACAAAATTTTAATTTTTGTTTAAATTTAATGTTTAATTTTTGTAAACAAAATTTTAATTTTTGTTTAAATTTAATGTTTAATTTTTGTAAACAAAATTTTAATTTTTGTTTAAATTTAATGTTTAATTTTTGTAAACAAAATTTTAATTTTTGTTTAAATTTAATGTTTAATTTTTGTAAACAAAATTTTAATTTTTGTTTAAATTTAATGTTTAATTTTTGTAAATAAAATTTTAAAACATAATTAATCCCTAAACACTAATCGGAATGCTCGCTTTTTTAAAAAATTAGAAAAAGCTATTCAGTTATATGGAGGTAATATTTGAAAAATTAAATTAAGTGTCCGTATGGTTGTATATTTAATGTCTTTATATAAAAAGAAATAATCTTGATACTTTAAGATAAACATGCGAAATACGTTTTCGATTATAAAAGTACGTATTTAACAGCAGCCGTTTAGCTTTAATATTTTGTTTCAGAAATTAAAAGAATATAGATATTTTTGAATAACTAAATGATATTTTGGTAACATTTGGTTTCATAATATTTATAACACGGAGGAATGCTGACTAGGAGGAAGTACCGGATCTTCTTTCCTTTTAAAAGTGGGGCTGTCCTAGGATGATGGCCATCCAGGTACAGTCAAGAGTAGGAAAAAGAGTTGATGGTTGAAAAAGGGACTCAAGCGTTGGACTACGGATGGACGCTATTGGTAAAGATGTATCGATATTCTAGATCGATCCATTTCAAGGCTCGTTGTATCGATACACCTAAAACATCGGACAAAAAGTATCGATACCCGATACCAGCAAAAAATCTTTGTTTTACAGAACCCCCTATTTTGTCTTTGCCCAACCCCTTATTTGCACCGGCGGTTCATGTCGCCATGATATCGGACTAGGTATCTCCTAGGAAAAGTATCGGAGCGGTCGGACCTGATTCGAATGCATGCCGATCCGATACCAGGTATGAGTTCTTTAAGAGTATCGGTCCCCGTACAGGTGCAAATCACTTGATATAGGACCGCTTTCTGATTGGATCAACTTGGTATCGGACTAGCATATTTGTGGGAAAGTATCGGCTATGGTTTTTCGCGGAAAGTGGGCAACGGTTTTCACCAAAATGTATCGATCCTGGTATCGATTCACCCTGTGCAGATCGATCCAAAATATCGGGTATCGAGAGAGGAAAGTGTCGATACAATATCGCTCATATCTAAGCTGGACACTGACGAGGAAGAACGTAGTGAGAGACCTTCGATGTCATGTTCCAGAAGACTTGGAACGATTGATTTGTTGTAAATATAAAATATGTAAATAACATACTGAAATGATAAATGTCTAAAGAGCACACGTAAGAAGTATCATCTTTAGTGGTAGTAGAGAGAGAAAAGCAAAGCCGTCATAACATCGATACCATTTTCTCATCGAATGGTACATAAAAACCGGAGCACGGACTTGCGCCACTTGTCACCCGATCCGGCGACTCCAGGTTCTCCGGAACTCCCGATTGATAAGCGGGAAAAGATAAGGCGGAAGAGAGCGAGCTTTTGTTTCTGCCGTTTGATATCCAATTTAACCGTTTGTCTTTTTCAAAAGCCCCCAACAATGAGCTTCGGTAATTCAACGTCAATCCAAACGGAGAGCTTTCTTTTCAAAAACAAATTAGCACCGGAATAATTCCACGGTCCCTCAACTGCTCGGGCCCCTCGCTCAGATAGCATGTTTAGGTAAGTATCTGATAATTACCGGTCCCTCTCGTTTTTCATTGTTCCCGATTCGGGATTTTTTCTCCCTCTGTTTCAGAAACAAAGATGGATTCTGGGGGATTCACAGTGGAAATAAATGATATTCGGGGAGCGAAGGGCTCTTATCTGGTTCTTAAAGGGGTGGGGGTTATGTCACTTTCGGTGTCTGTGGACAAATATTAATTGCTATTTAATTTGGAATGCTTTGCAGTGTTTTTTAATTTGCTGCTTTTTGTGGGGGGAGATAAAAGCGTTCTTTGTGTTTGGATTTACACTTGAGTACTATTAAAAAAAAAGCTTCTCAACAAAGCAATACAATACAAATAAATGTAAGAACAAAACAGAACTAAATTTTTATAAAAATTGTAAGGAACAGAGGCATATCATTTGCAGGCATTCTAAACTTCAGTGAGCAGAATTCGACAGTCTGACAAAGAAGATAAATTGCTTAAAATTTAATATAGCAATAACAAAAGATTCAATATTATTGACAGTATATAAATGTATGCTTGCTATTAAATATTTTGTTATGTAATTCGAAAAAGAGAATGCAGTGTATTCCGGTACATCCCGGTTTCGTAAATATTCTTTAGTCTAGACTATAGGGGTGGATAGCGTAAAAGTTTCAAAAAATAAACAACAAAGAAGTTAAAAACAAGTTGATAAAACTGGTTTATGGCTATTTTCGGGTAGATCAAAACTTTCACCCAATCGTCAGGATCGAAATGAACTGCAAGTGGAAAACTCGAGTTTAAATATGTTACCCTTGGCCGCCACTCGCTTTTGAAACCTCCTGGTGGCTGTCTCGACGAGATATCTCGTCATTATCAAAATTGGTCAGATCTTGGTGGACGAGATATCTCGTCGAAACCACTCGGATGATTAAGTAAGCCCTTATCACATGTTTTGCTCAAGAAAGCCCTACCAATTTTTTTCTTTGAATTTGGCACAGCTGAATGATACTTTTTCCAATGTCTGACCACTGACCTCTTCGGTGCTACAAGGAGTGAAATGAAGGCTATTTGAGAGGATGCACTCAGTAGGCAGTCACCATTAAGTCTCATTTACACCTGTGCGGTTGTCCGAATCGGTCCCTCGTATTCGGATCCGTCGAACCCGTCAAAGACGAGAACGGAAGGGATTAAACATATCAATCTGTTCTCGTTGCTCATTGGTTCGACGCATCCGAAAACTGAGATCCCATCTGGACAGACGTACGAATGTAAATAAGCATTTACTTTTAACAGGGACAATTACCAACATCCAAGCGCCTACAAACCAGAATTGGAACCTGAGACCTACTGGGTGGCATCCAAACGCTATGACAAACTATACCAGGTAGGCGGCTGTAAACGATGCAATAGTGCGCCCCCCCCCCACTTGAAGGCGGCTGACCTTGGGTCAATTGATTTCTGAATTGGGTGTGAAAGGTTGTCTCGAATAAGGGCTGCCATATGCAGAAGCCAAAGAAAGAAAAGCGGCAATCGTCATAGATGATTTATCCCTCGCCAACTTTGGAATCGAACGATAAATTCGGTACCAGAATCAACACTGAAGAAGCTAATCGAGGAAGGTATTTCTTTACGTTTCCACCAGTTCACCAATTCCACTGCCTCGCTGAAAACTACATGACCCAACTGCTTTTTTTTTTGCGAGAGCTGGACTATACGATTTCCTCGCTTTGTACGTGGTCAGGAAGGGCTTATTAAAAAAGTAGATGGGTGCAAAACTGTTCAAAGATCATATTTAAATTTGCCTTTTTCTTGCTGTGAACTTAGACTAGTGTTTCATCATCTTGTTTTTTTATTCTTTATAAGTCATTTTTTGAAGCTTTTAAGCTATTGACAACTAGTTTTGGCTAAGGTTGCAATATTTTATACTCTAGACTAGGGATCTTGAACCACGGGTCATTAGTGACCCGCTATCTGTATTTCTGTAACCCACCAAGTTATTAGTCTAATAAGCATATACCCCACCTGTAATGTATTTTATTGTCAATAGATTTTACGTCTAAATTTGTAGTAAAATCAGTGTTGGTATTATTCTAAGTATATAATTATAAAGTACAACTTCCGTTGAACGTTCCTATGGAAATAAAAGTTTTTAGAATAGGTTTAATTTTAGGCGTCATCATTTTTTATACTCCATACGAGAAAAAAAATGTGTCTCGCAGAAACTTTCGAATTTTCAGTATTATTTTCGTAATGAAAGATTAAAAACCCCTAATTAGATCCCTATCTAAAAGAAGGGTATACGTTTAAACCCTCTGAAAGTCACGAGATTTCTGAGTACTGTAGTATTGCTCTTTCCCACAACACACATGACTAAATAAATAATTTAACCCATTAATGGTTAGAGAATAGTTAGAACCCATTTAATGGTTGAGAGAATGGTTAGAACTAATTGAATGGTTGAGAGAATCCTATGAAAGATTCTATTGGTCAAGATCAAAACTAGTTAGAAGTCGTATACGAAAGACTACAGGTTGGGGAAGGATATATGCGTGTGAATCCCTCAGAGGGTTAAACTGTTTCCAATTTTCAATAAAAACATAATTTTAACTAATTTCTTATAAAACAGATAATAATACAACATTGAATATTTCGTCAACATGAAAACAAATGTCAAAAAAGCATCTGTCAGTGTAGAGTAGCGGAGGGTACTATTGAACAATCTTCCATTGCTGGCTTTGACAGAGCAGTGGACAAGATTCCCTCATTATTCAGAAAAGATGGTATTTTAAAGTATCTTAAGTAGAAAGTTTCCAAAACAAATTCAATATACGTAACAACCAATTGAATTCACCAATACACCAAATTACTTCTCCAAGTGGTTTGCACGAGATATCCATCAAGGTCCGACTAACTTTGCTAATGACGAAATACCTCGCCATGAAGACATTTCCAATTTTTTTATGATAAAGAGATCGAAACCTGGTCAGTTTTCTTTTGACAAGATATCTCGTCCATCAAGATCTTATCAGTTCTGCTAATGACGAGATTCTTCATCGAGACGACCACCAAGAAGGTTAAACATTGCATTATTTGAATACTACAAGTACTAAATCTAATTCATAATAAAGTGAATCATTTAGAGCTAAATCGAGATATCTGCGCACTTCCCTTTTTAGATTTTTTATACTCTATCACTGCCTTTTTTACGTTATATTCAAAATATTTCCATCGATTAAATTCGCTTGTTTTTCTAGGTATTTTTCTTACTAGCCAATTTTTTTTCGAGAAAAAAATCTCACCTACCTTTCACAAAGGCACATTCGTTTAAATTAAAAGTTCCTATTCCTTCGCTGTACAACCCTTTACTGATATGCATATTCATTAGGGAACATGGGCCATAGAATAGAGCAAAAGGCACTCGGATTTTGAATAATAATTGCCCTTCCTCTATCTAAGGAAGCGCATATACATATATACATACTCAAAACGTCTTTTAACTCCCTTTTGACCGAATTAAAGCACCCTAAAGGAAAAACAGGGATGTAATTATCTTTTTACCAGAAAACGATATGAAGCTTTTAAATCTCGACCCTTTTTTCATCCTATTCATTTATAACTCCAACTTTCTCTCTTTTCCAGCACAAAAAAATCTTTTTTAAATACTTCGTCCTAGCATTTCGCGAATTTGTGTTGTTTTTCTTTTTCCTCTCCAGCCTTCGGATATATGTATGTCCTCCCCTACCGCAAGTCCTCTAATTACGTATGGAAAAGAAATGAATGAACGTGTGAATTAAAAACGAGGATGTTGGATATATTATAATGTATTCGTTATTCGGAAAAACTATTAAAAAGCAAACTTAACAAAAAAGGAGGACCGAGTCGAGAAAAAAAGGACACGTATGATTAAAGTCATTATGAAAATAATCTTTCAAATGTAAATTCGAGATCTCTGAGACCGAATGTAATAAATATTTCTCATAAGAGTCTTTAATAACGAAGACACAAATGAAGGAGGAGGGAAAATCTCTTTAATGTGGTTTCCGGAAATTAGAATAAATAAGGTGATCTCTCATTTCTTAATCTTTAGCTTAACTCGGAGTGAAGCTTTTTGATATTCATTTCTTTTTCGAATTTTTTCATTCGTTTTTTTTCTTAAGTGCTTAAGATGTTAAGATGCCGAACCAGCGCAAAATCTTAATCTACAGATGGAAGAGATGTTCGGTTTTTAATGGTTCGAACCGGAATCGTAATTTCTAATTCATTCGAAAGAAGTTTTAAAGACAGTTAAATAGTAGATTAGCGTGAAACCGTTTTGTTAAATTTTACGGTATTTGACTTCCTTGGGATTAGGAAATTTTATTTCTTACGGTATAAACCTCCATTTTTAATTGAACCTTACTACATTTTCTGACCAATAGGGTTTGATTTTGAAATTGTCTTTGAAATATTACGAAAAGACAAAAAGAAATGAATGCAATAAATTTAATGGTTTAATATTTGCTAAAATTTAACTTGCATCGATTATATGGATTTTGCATCTGTTCTGTTTTGTAAATCTCCTTTCATTTTTTTTATCCAATTCGTGTTCAAAATTAATTTTTTAAATGCCATTTAATGTAGTTTGGGGGCTGTTACGTTCCATTAAAATCCATTTTAATTAGAGAATAAAGTTATTTACTACAGATTATCGAAAAGTAAATTCCGTAATTTATTACTAAGAATATTTTTTCAAAATGCCAGTTTATGGATCGTATGATTTTTCAATCATTACTTGGATAGAACGAGGCAGGCTCTGAGTTATCCCTGGGCATCATGGGAGATCTGCCATATCGCACTCACCGTGAACTTTTGGGTGACATTTTACTGTTGAACTTTGTGGAAACTGGCTCGTATTTACTTGTTGTCTTGAAGAAATCACGAAGCTTTAAACAATCAAACCGACTTCGGTATACAGGAGATTCAAGCGCTTTAGTCAAACAACTTTCTAAGCTGTATGCGGCTTGCAGTTACAATTTTCGAATGACCGACATTGTCATTGCCAGTAAATTACAGACGGAAGTCCCCAATACCTGTTTTTACCGTTCCTGACATTTTCAGTAGAGATGTTTTTAAGTACATTTCCAAAAAGAAAGCAATTGTTGCTGTGGTCAAGACAATAAGACTTAATTTCTTGTTAACATGCAAATATTTGCAAAGATTTACCGATCAATTTATGTCCTTCCAAAAATTCGTTACAAATAGGAAACGTTTATTTCCAACACAAAATATCAAAATGACGAATTAAACCAGGGGTCCCAAAACTTAATGAGCGGGGCAATTTGGATATTGAAAAGGCATAGTCTAAACTGATCCCTGAAGCATTATCTTTAAAAACAAAACTAAAATAATAATAAATTATCGTAGCTAAGAAAACCAGTAATGTTGTTACAGGTAATGTAACGGTAATTTTCACCAATTTCTAAAATCGTCACCGGTTTTTAAACCCTGCATAGATAGTTGGTTTGGTTTTATGGCGCAAGGGTCATATTTGACAAGCTGCACCAAAAAACGTCAAATAAATGGTCATACACATATAAGGAAAGTTTTACTGACACAAAAGAGAGAAATACACCTTGGAAGGAATCAAACCTTTACAGCCTACAACTCACAAGTCTCTATTCAAACTCACTGAGCCACTGCGACCCAAAATTTTATGTAGAATACATGATAAACATGATGATTTTTTTACGTATTATCTGTCCTGTTTAACAGAGGTTTGAGCCTTATGTTCCAGATAAGTACAATAATAATTACATGCAAACACTTTAATGTTATAATGCTGGATTCTGTTAGAACCTATTATTTACTCCATGCCTCTGTAATCTTACAACTGTTAGGGCAATCGACTTAAGATAGGGCTATTTATTTAAAAAAACATACGTCTTCCACCTCAATTTTTCCAAGCCCTTTATTTTTTACTTTGCTTTTTAGAAAGGCTTCCGGGAAAAAAAGAACAGACGGATGCGTCCAGTACCAAAGAAACCACTTTCCACTGATATCAGGGAATTTTCGATCACTCGAAGAAAGTGAAAACCGGAGGATCCAAAAAGCCTCTGGAGTGAAAAAAGACTATCCAAAATATTTTATCGTTCATTGTGTTGTGCGATGGTCCTGGAATTCGGTATCCCAAAATTGAAATGAAGTAAATTCCGCACGATCATCTATCATGCTTGCAGTGACAGGAGTACGCGGCGCGTCTTGTGTGACCAATGACATCAAAGGCGAGGCGGGGCTGGATTTCCCTTTGTGCAATGAAAAAAGAGAAATGGTGCACCCTAAAAAGGTACAAATGTCAAGCATAATGACAAATTATTTCGTCCGGTTAGGGAGTTATTCATCATAAAAGGGCCATTTGGAAGATTTAGTATTCCAGTGAGGAGTGGCGGAAGTCTGGCTCTTCCTTTGGGGGCATCATCTACACGCGAAAGAATCGTTTGAATCGCAATGATTGGAATATTAAGAGGCTCGGCGACAATCATCGGAGGGCATTTCATTCGACGATTGTTTACAGATGAGGACAATGTCGAAATGATGATTTAAGCGACAGTGCTTTCTTGGTGGAGCAGGAGAAGACTACAGGGTCTCTGTAATGACTGACCTTTTTTCTTTGAGTCACTAATTTGCGCAGGAATGCGTTAATCATGGGACATTATATAACAAAGGCGAGGCTAGACTTATGGGAACTTGGAGCAAACGAAGTCGATGCTGTCCTGTCCAAAGCAAAAATTTACATATTAAAATGAAGATGATTAGGAACAAATATACCAATTCGTTCCATTTAATTTTGCTAATATATTAATGGTCCCAATATTTTTTATTGCATAATTATCGACTAAGCATAAAAGCTATCGAAAATCCAAGCTTTATTAGTTAGTCTCTAGGAAAATATAAAAGTTAGTTAGTCTATAGGTATATATTATAAAAGAAAAGACGCCTCTTGTTTTCTGTTGTGATCTACAGACATTTAGGGGACGAGAATTTTAATGAGTTGTCTCTTCTCTCTTTTCTGAATAGCAATACGATTGCAAGGGGTATATGAAAGATACGTAGGTAGTTGAATTAACGTCGCACTGAAGCAATACGCGGGGTATTGGCGACGGTCTGGGACCAATCCTGAAGTAGACGAAAGGAAGAACTGACTTTTAAGAATATTCTCTATTGGAGTATATGAAGGCAATTTCACTCACACGCATGGCCCTGGAAAATAATTCTATGGCAAAGACAAAGTTGTGTTTTAAACCCATTTTTGTTAGTAAAATTTTCAGTAATACTGTCTCTAAAGACAGTATTACTGCGCTCAACCTCCCTTAGCTTCTCCGCTGTAAAAGAAAACTTAACATCTTAAGTATCTGGTAATACTTTTGCTTATAAGACTATATAGCTTATAAGACTAGACTTTTGCTTATAAGACTATATATACAAGAGTACGAATTAACGAATACTATATTCGATAGCTCGTAGCCTTATTCAGAGTTCTTTTGTACAAGATCCCCACTCTTCAAACAAAAGAAAAATTAGGGTCTTTTAAGGCTACATTTCACATAGATCGCAATAGATTAACCGTTAGTGCACATACGAAGAAACTTAAGAGTGCTGTATTTGGGTTTCGCGGACGAGATTCCAGGGTATAGAAACACAATCAATAGTCTCCACACATTTTTCAGAAACCTAATATTATGTCAAGGCTCCAACGTACAACTTTAATATTATAAGCACAACAAATAAATTTATAATATTTTAAACTCAGGGGGAAACAAAAAACACGCTTTTTCACATTTCTTGTGACCCCCTCTCTGTGTGTAGGAATGTGTATGGAATGCATAGATTTCTATCTGATTTTGGTCCATCGAATGCAGGGTAGAGCCAAAAACCAATCCACACACTTAATAACCGTCGCATGAAAATCCTGCATCATCGACTTCTTCACATTTCAAAACGCCATTATCATCACTCTCTGCAAGTACGCTCCCAAATCGAATCTCGTAATTAAAGTTTAATTTCGTTCCCAGCCTAATGAGGTGTGAGTAAAAGAGTTCGCAACAAAACCGGAGGGACTGCCGAGCACATGATGTTTAAATTAACATCCTCCCCCTACCACCGTTGCCACCGAAATCTCCAGAAATTCGGGTGGCACAGAGAGAGATGGGGTCGGGCATAATATCGGGATACAACTCTTGGTGCGCGTGAATACAACAGGAAATATGGATCATTCTGTCCCCGAGTGATTAGCAAAGGTAAAAGGCTTTGGACTCGGGCTGCGGGATTAAGGCGTCATAAAGGCTTAAAATTTCTCGCCGCCTTTTCATTAAAAGCAGTCGGCGAAGAATGGGACGTTTTGTTGCTCTTTTTGGTTGAAAGTTCGCCGTTGTGTTGCTTCAAGATTCCGTCCGTTTCCTGGGACTTTATGCTCAGAATCTTAATGCTGGGACTCGTAAGAAGGAATGGGGTCTTGTCAGAGCAGCGGGAAATGTAGGGAAGTCTGTAAAGACCTAGGTACGATAAGGAAACACGAAGGAAGGCACATGCAGAGAAGTCGTGTTCTGAGTTGACTGCAACTTTTTCTTCTCAGACATTGTATGGTGTTAATGCGCTGATGGTAAATATACATACTCTTCCCTGTATGAAGCTGTTAAATGCTATTTTCAACAATAGCCGTTAAAGATTAAAATTATGTGGCGCTGTTACTTATCTCAGTTGGCATAAATAAAAATAAAAAGGATTACACTAAGATAAACCCCCTATTTGATGGTACACCAATGAACCCTCATGAACCATGGGCTTCGCTTTGTTCAGTGTTGTAAGTGTTCCGGTAAGTGTTGAAGTAAAAATTTCGTTCTAAATGTTTCAAAATAAAATCAAGTGTATATGATGAAATCATCGTTATTTTTAGAGAAAACAATTCACCTTTTTAGTGTTCTCTAGCATACAAATATGAATAAAGTTTCGCTAAGTTTTCAATTCACAAATTTAAACTTCGAAACTAAGCAACTTAAACAAAAACTAAACAGTGATGAAATCGTTTAAGAATAAAACTTGACTTCGAATAAATACGGTTCTTTCCTATGCCAGTTATACACTGCCCGAAGGTAACATTCCCTTTTCAAACATAACATACTCCAACAGTACGATCCTCACCTCGATCATTGGACCATCAAACTCGAGGGAAAACAATCAACAGTTTATCCGAAAATGCTCTCAAAGTAGTCACTATCTTCCAGGGAGCTTCGTTTCTGTTATTCGTATCTGGTAAATGTTGAAGTAGAAATTTCTATCTAAAGGACTGAACTGAAAGTTTGTTTCTGTGATGAAATCCTTATTTTTATAGAAAAAAAAACATTTTTTTTTGTTTTCTTTGCATTTTTCTGGCAGCATAAAAATCTGAATAACGTTACATTAAACCGACAAATTTAAGCTTGGAAATCAAGCAGTGGAGAATTCATCTAAGAATAAAAACTTAACTTTCAATTAATCCATTTCCATCGTATGCCAATTCATACTTTGCCGAAAGTAACATTCCCCTTTCAAACAAAACATACGCTAGGAGTACGATCCTCATCTCAATCATTGGACCATCGAACTCGAAAGGAATAAATACACCTCATCCCGAAGTTGCTCTCAAACCAGTCACTATCTTCCAGGAAGCTTCTTTTCTGTTATTCGTATCTGCTCAATGTTGAAAGAAAAATTTCTATCTAAAGGACTGGAATAAGTTCAGAAGTTTCTATGTTGAAATCACCCTAACTTTCATAGAACCCTTATCGCTTTCTTTTCATTTTCTGGCAGCATAAAAATCTGAGTAACGCTCCTTTAAAATTTCAATATTCTTTTTAATACCATAACAGCCCAGAAGACCCTGAGGGTTTAAGGCTACACGAGAGTTAAATTTTCAATTGACAAATTTAAGCTTCGAATTCAAACAGTGATGAATTCAGCAAAGAAGACAAACAACTTCCAATCAATCCATTTCTTTCCTTCGCCAATTCATACCCTGCCCGAAAGTAACATTCTCCTTTCAAACACAAAACATACGCCAGCAGTACGATCCTCATCTCGATCATTGGACCATCGAACTCGAGGGTGGAAAAAAATCGACAGCTCATCCCGAAATTGCTCTCAGAGTAGTCACTGTCTTCCAGAGAGAAAAGGACATCGCTGGAAAAGCATGCGCGCGCACCCAGACAAGTATCTCCACCCTCTTTTCATCCCGCGCAGAAAATTCTTGACACCTCAATGATGGATGATACTCAACACCAAAACGAGAGAGCGAAGAAAACGGGAAAAGAAGCGAAGAGGGGGCTAAAAAAATTAAGAAGAGAGAGACGAAAACATATATGTATGCGTTCCGGCTGTACGTATGTAGGTGTTCATGTAGATGAACATATATCTATATAAACTATACCGGAGGGGGGAGAGGTATGTGTCGTGGTAAGGGGGCAGAAGGCTGGAGTAATCCATCATGTTGTCGGTTTAAATTAACTCTGCAGCAGAATAGAACGAGACGGGTTTGGGGAGGGGTGGCGAATCAGGTGGGGGTGTTGAATTTTTTCCACTATCCCAAGTCCATGCTCGGTCCAGAGATAAAAATTTCCAAGAAAGGTGTATGGAAAATGTATAAATATATATACATGTAAACTTTACTTTCATAGTTGAAGAGCGCACGGGAAAATGGCGTATTTATTTTTGTTCAAAAAACGGCGTTTCTTTTCTTTTTCGGGGAAGGGGGCTTGTCACATTCCGGCGACGTTATCACTAATTCCGGACAGTGTTAAAAAGGAGCGTGGAAATAAATTGAGTTGAAGTAATGACTGGGAGGTTTTGGTTGTTGGTCTCGCTTTTGTGGACGCTGAGGAGATGCGGGCGATCATTTGTTATTTCGAGATAGTAAAGTTATATTTAACTCTATGGGAGTTTTGTGATATGGGTGGCAGTTCGTCCTCAGTTTCGCTTCGGGCCGTTCTTTGAGGTTGATGGTGATTTTTTTTTTGAAAAATTATCCGTGATGGGGAAGTAAAGATTCGGAGAGATATTGCCAAAGGTACTGCGGAGATAACGAAAGTTGAATTTATTAGTTCCTAAAAATAGTTCGTTCTCAAAATGAGAGGTGGTTTCGAAAATTTTTGACTTTCGCAAACGTGAATGCAAAAAATGTGAATAAAAATTGCTTTCAGAAAAACTGAAACATGGAATATGTCGTTATTTTTTTAATTTTTGGGATTTATACCAAAAAATGCTAGAGGAAAGAGAGAGAAACCGAAGATGCACACAGGATATATATTTTCAATTTTTCTTACGACAGAATATTTAGTCGGCTTACAAGTATAACACACAAAGAAATTTTTTTTCAAGATCGGAGTCTTAGTTTTTCTAGACCAGATGTGAGAATCTTAAGACTGGTGAAGTGTGTTACTAAGTCATTGTTTCCTTGCCTGAAGGGGGTTAGACTTGAGAAACACACTGACTAGAATTATTTGCATTTCGTTTATTCATAACTCAACGGTCACAATACAACTCTTTCTTAGAGTTGCCTCTTCAATGAACAATAGTGTATTTTGAGAGTAAATTTTTTTAATTTAATGATATATGTTTGCTAATTAAAAAATATTTCATTGATATGGTACTAGTATGTGTAATACCGTAGGCTAACAAGTTAAATACACTATGCCAAAATGTTCGTCTTTCAGCTTTTCTAGACCAGAATGTGGTCTTTGGATTGGTAAGTCCACTAAGTCATTTTTTTTTGCCTGTAGGTTAGATTTCTTCCTGAGACACACTGATTAGAATTTTTTCCATTTCGTTTTGTCATAACTTTGTTTTTGTGTGTTTCACTTGTAAGTCAACGATTTGCTATTAGTCTTTTATTGTTTGTTTACGCTCCATCCTGTCACCTAATTTAAAGAATAGACTCGTTCAATATCACGTGACTCATCTGTCAACTCGTCGGAATCGGATTATATTGCTATTTTGGTGCAACCAAACGTCTACCATCATCAAACCCCCAAAAAGTTTGTTTCTAGAATAATTTATTTTGGTTCTGCTAATGGTGGATGTTATGTTTCATCAAAATAGATGCTCTTTTTATTGTATTTATCATTCATTTTTTAAAACTTTTTGACTTTGAATTCTAGTAAATATTAACCGCTTGCAATGTCGAGGATGTAGTTTATCCATATAAAAACAACATTATTTTGTTTTGAATCCGAGACTGATTCAAACTGGGCAGGACGAGGCACGTTGAAAGAAATATAAGAACAACATTATTTTGTTTTTCGAATATTTCTTTTAACGTGCCTCGTCCTGCCCAGTTTGAATCAGTCTCGGCGAATGCGAATGGTAAAAGAAAAGATAAAGTAGCACATGGACGGGTCGATAATGACCAATCAATTAAGAGAGGATTTGATGCAGGGTAAGTGGGTAGAAGATCTGTGAGGAGGGGTAAGTTGTGAAGTAAAGAACGGCACCAGATGGCGTTAATTACCACCTGCAACATCAATTTTCGTTAAATAAAAAAATGCTAAAAGAAAGAGAGGGTAATCAGCATTAAAAAACAGTTCCTTAATAACAATATAGAAATTGCCCTTTTCTAGAAACTTTTTAAAGGTGGTTTTTGCATTTGTTTTAATATTGCAATAAATTTATATTTAAATTAAGAAGTAACTTAAAAAGTGGTTCGCCTTTTATCACTATTAAGTATAAGCATTCATTCATACACTTATTCTCATTCCATACATATTTATTACATGCATGAATGTTTAGTGATTGTTATTTCATGTTCAGTAATATTCACATGCTTAATATTCAGTTCTGAATTTAAACAGTTCATATTCAGAATTCATACATATTCAAATATTCAATTAGTTTTAGTTCAAATCGAGTAGTGGGTTCTTGTCAAATTTGCTCACGTTTATTAATACAAGGACCGAAGACCGACAAACCCATCAATTCAGTCATTCATAAACAAATATAATTAAGTCTGTAAATGCGTACCAATTCCTTGACGTAAAATTATAGTTATCCTTAATCGATTCACCTATTGATACGCACGACATTCAATCTTTTATAAGCAGAAAATTTTATGTAAATTAAGTAGTTTTAAGACCATTTATAAAGAGATATATATTCATAATCATTAGGGTCACAATATTAAGTTCAATGTTCAATCTTCATCCACACAAGTTCACATTTAATCTTCCATAAGAAAAAGTGCATTTATTTTAAGAAAGATGTTTTGTTTGGAATTTGTTAATGAAATTGCTTGAAAAGAACATTTTTCTAGGTGGTCAAGCAGAATATCAACATCATAATAAATACTACAGATTTCGAATTCACCGATATGATTATTGATGAAATATAAGATTTATTGTTGTTGAAAATATTTTTGAATAGTAAAAGTATAAAAAATAAGATTAAAATGTAATAACCTTTTTCTGCTCAATGTTACTTGGTTGTTAGATTGATCAATAAAAAAATAATACACCCATTTGTACTGGAAACAAGTCCTAATTAGAGAAAACTAAACCAAATATGGTTCAATATAACCTAACAGTATAACTGTTAGCAATGATAAATACAAGCCTTAAATGATCGAAATGTTTCTGAAACTGAAAAAAGCATGAAATGTAAACCAAATAATTCCCCAAACAACAAATATGCTTTGTAAATGCTCTAATTGTACCAGAGGAAAAGTAAACAGCAATAAGAGTATTCCACACAGAAAAATATTATAACTTACAATGTTTTCAAATCATCAGCGAAATTCGTACACATGTAAGATAATGAATTATTGAAGGAAAAGCTTTAACGACATCGGTATGTTTTAAAATAGAAGCTTTACAACTATGAAAAGTATGCAAGGGTAAATGTGTCTGGGAATAGTTAACCAAAAGTCACGGCATTTTTAAAAATTTTACATTTTATTCCCTTGGTAATGAAGCTGGATTCTTGAACATTTAAACATTTTTTCAATAAACCCCTGTTTGATGTTTCTGTACATCAAGCATTATCATTATCATCAAGTTGGTCCAGCTGTATGACTACGTCGCATAGATTGTTGGATTAAAGGCCCCAGGCATCATAGTAATAAGCCTCAGAAACATATATTTCGTGAAGAAAATAATTAAAAATAAAGTATTCAAGATGATCAAAAGAATTTCTAATTCTTGGAATGAATGCGTAGTACTTGAAAGTTTAAGATAACGCGACCTCTTGAGCAGTGGATAAGCCATTAAAATTTTGAAATTTTAAACTTAAAAATTGCTGGCCTGAAAATTTTGAAAAATGGCTCATCACTTTGCCGGCCGGAACCCTTCAATTGATAAAAGTGTTATTGGATGATCGGGAATCGCTTAATATTTTGTTTCTTTGGAATGATCAAGTGCATTCAGTTTACGCAACTAAGGGTACGCCAGGACATACAATCTATCATATCGTAAAGTTTTTTAATGTATTTGTAGTATTATGTAATAATTAGTACTTCCTTGAATGAAGCATTTGTATATAACATTTAGTTTGTGGAAGTGAAAATGGTTATGCAATTCACAACAAGATGTATCTTCCTGCTATGGTGAAGTTTGGATATTCGATGCGAGATGCTGAAAAGCTATTTTTTATATCCATTACCTGTCATATCTAATGTTATTAAGACTTTGAAATTAGGTTAATAGTTTTTTTACATTTAAAACTTTTAAAAACTCTTCCTTCAATGAAGCTTATTGACAACATATTTGTAAAAGTATTCATACTACTAACACTTAAAAAGTGAAACGTGATAAGTATTCTTACGAGGAACTAATAACAATTTTTTAATTTTATGTTAATTTATTTTATGTGGTTTTTAATTTTCTAAAACTTTAACTTCAACATTTGGCACTTGGACGAGTTAACTCATTAGTGAAATATTATATATATATATATATATATATATATATATATATATATATATATATATATATATATATATATATATATATATATATATATATATATATATATATATATATATATATATATATATATATATATATATATAATATTGGAAATACGGGCCGAGATTTCAGAACGTGATCACAAAAGTTTTATAATCCTTGAGAATCGGATGAAAATGCTGAATAGTCGAGAAACATTAGTCTTGCTTATATCGCTTTCTGAACAAATGCAGTTGAGGCAGAAAAAGAAATATTAATATTTAGGGTATTTTTGGCAGAAAAGAATAATACTTCTTACGTCAGAAGGAAAACAAATCCTTTCAAGTAAAACAGTCGAACCGTTTGTCTCTACCACTTTCCCAAAAACCATTTTAAGTATCCCTCCCAAAAAGAGTGAGGTTTTGTGGACAGAATGCGAAAAATGTTGTGAAGTCTGGGACATCAATCATATTATCAACCGTTCCTTTGAGAAAAAATTAAAGCAGCTTTTAGGTCATTCCATTCATTTAAAAGGACAATTCGCGGAGTCAGTCAGCTATCAAAAATCCCTCCCGGTTCCCTTTCGCCGTATGAACTCCGCCTTTGTTCTTTTGATTACTCACAAAAGCCGCGAAACGGGTGAAAAGGGGAAAGAGAGGGGAAAAAAACTTGATTAATTCCATTGAAAATGGAAACGAGTGAGGGGGAGAGGGAAAAAAATATTTGTGCATTTAAGTGTGAGTCGGTAATGCAACATATTACATTTCCCTCGGCGCAAATCGAACAAACAAAGACCACATTTAATTCTTTCCGATTATTCTTCATTTTTTGGGCTGCCATTTAAAAGAGCTGTTGTATTCCCGCAGACGACGAATTAAAGCGGAGTTGTGTTGTTTGAAGGCTTTTGCCGAATGCGTTAATGTATTGTTTCGCAATAATAAATGTAACTCATGGTTGCGAATCCATTGTTCTCAACTTTCTCCATTTATTCGAGAATAAATATTTCCCCTTTTTTTGTTCCACACACGACGCATGTTTTCTTTTCTCGTTTTAAATGAAACCGGAGCTTTATGTTGCGCCAATGATGATTGATTAAAGAATAAATTAATGTTTTATTTGTGGAATAACCGCGGAAAGGAAGCAGTGAAAATGTTAATCGAATTCCTTTTGTGTGAATTCTGGTAATCTAGAATTTAATAAAAAAAAAGGGAATGGACATTATTGTTAGGGAAATGGTAAACAATTCGAACAATTCTTTTCGCAAATAAACTTTTGAAATTTGATGGTTTTTAGCATTAAATGGCATGAAACAATGAGGAAACAAACAAGAGATTTTCACCTATTAAATTTTGCACGTGGAATTCCATAATTAAAGTATTTATTCACTTAACGAACAAAATATTGAGTACGTTATTTGCAATGTTTGTGATGAATATGTAATTCTGCTAAATCAAAATGGAAGGAATAACGTTTACAAATTCTGTTTTTACTTATTAAAGTAAAATGAGTTTAATATCATCGTTAAAAATCAAAGTACTTTCAACCTATAAGCTTTTGCATACGTTGTCTCACATTTTCTTTGCTTTCTCATTCATTGGCTCGACAGCCAATAAGGGCCTTGACCTTATTGAAGATTCTGTTCCATCTTGACCGGTTATTGCTAATAGTTCTCCAGTTCTTTGTTTTGCAATACCTAAATACTTGTCTGCACAGTCAATCCATCGAACCAATGGTCTTCCTCTAGACCTAACTCCAATTGGCTTGGACGGGAATTTTTTTGTACTCACTTCATCGGGTATCCGAATAAGACCAGCCTAACTCATTCTCTGTATTTTTATATATTTCCTTTACTTTAAAGGGTATTTACCACCTCAATTTTATATGGATGTCGAATAGCTTAATGAATCCATAGTTACACTAATTTAGTTGGGAATTTGTAAGATACAGTATAAGAATCTTAACTTGTTTAAACTTATTTGTTTTATCCACGTTCAGCGAGTTCAAATGTCTCAGAATGAAAGTTTTTAGTATCTAGCCTTGTTTTATAGATTTAGTTATAGCTAACGTACATGAAAACGGAACTATCTTTACCATATTCGTAACCGAAAACCATCAAACCGTAAGTTGAAGCTCATTCTTCTCAACATCTAGTTCGGCCCCCAGAAGCGTGAAAATTTTTCTTTGCAAGCCCACGAAGGTAAACAAGATAACAAATAAAAACTTCAAATCTCAATCCCAAAAATTTTCAGTAGTAAATGTACTTTAATATCATCTTGTAAATTCGACGTTTTTTTTTTCGTAACCAATTTACTTTTCCACAACTTATCTCACAATATTTTTCTTTGCTTTAAAAGGCACTTATTGTCTCAATTTTATGCGAATATAGAACAACTTAGTGAATCTCTAATTACACTATTTAAGTCAGGTATTTGTAAGGTACAGTATACGAATCTTTAGCTGTTTAAACTCATCTGTCTTAGCAGTGTTAAGTTGGTTAGACCCGCTTAACCCTGCTAAATGTCCCAGAATGAAAGTCTTTCCTACAAGTCTTGTTGCACAGCTATAGTTACACTTGAGTTACATGAAAACGAAACTCTCTTTCCCATATTCGTAACCGAAAGCCATCAAACCGTAAGTTAAAGCTCATTCATCTCATTTTCCACGGCGGTACCCAAAAGCTCGGATATTTTTATTTGCAAACCCACCAAGGTAAACAAACCCGCAAACAAGAACTTTCAATCTCAATCCAAAACTTTGCCCCACTCTTGGAAAACAAAACTCATCGTAGCGTTGAAAGGATACTCCTTACGCAGTACTACAACTTCCGAGCCCGCCCGTCCGGCGTATCGTAACGACTGAGGGAACCAATTTACTAAAATGAACACCAGAAGAAGAGGGGGCGAAGTCTTCTTCAGTATTCAAAAGGGTGTGAAACGTTTCACTTTTCTGAAACGCTGCCACACAGCTCCTTCCTAATACCTCTCTTCATCATCATCTGCTCTCTCATTATTAATTCTTCTAACGATCTCTGAACTTGAAGTTGTCACTCTCCACCATCGGCTATAAGATTCCTTGGTGGTGGCTTGGCAAAAGTGTGCGAAAGATTCTTCCGCACCTGGTTCCTTCTTGAGTCATCTGCTTTATTCGCTTGCTTGAGCCCGTGAAAGGGGCCCCCCTCACATACACAAGCAAAAGAGGTTTAGTATTAATCACGAAAAGGGGGTAGGGACTGGAAGAGAGGGTGCAAGTTTCCATCTTGTTTTGCAACGGCGAAGGTTTTGGTTTATCTTTGCTTCCAATGGAGCACGGTTCAGCGATGGCGTTATGAAATTTTCAATATGGACACAGAGCACCCAACTTCTGGTAGAGTGGTTTAGGATTTGCAATTAGCGTGAATGAGTTGGTGGAAATATGGTGGCGGGGGATGGAGGATCCTTCCACCCTCCTTCGTTTTCGGCTGCAGACACCCCTTCTCCGATTCCTGGTGACTTTCAACGGTGGTTTAATGCAGTTAGCGCTTTTCGCCTTTTGGAAAGTTGATTAACTTCAACTGTCATCGGCCGACTCGGAGAAGCAGTCTTTTCAAAAGTGCAATAACTCGCTCGATGCCGGGGAAATCCTTAATCCTTTTGCTCGTCTTTTCATGCGAGATTAAATACGCGTTTCCATTTGCCGGCCGCTTTTTTCTTTCTCTTCTGCCTTGTCTTCTTCCGTTTCGTGCGCTAATTCGAATGATGTAAGGAGCGATGACTCGCCACTTGTTCAACTTAAACTTCTCGCGCCCCTGAATTAAACTCGCTTCTCACGCCTCCGCCTGGAGATGGATTTAGGTGGTGAAGTTATTGTTTACGTAAGGGAAACTTTTTCGCTGTTCCTCTCAGCTTACGGTTTAGAGTGACAAGCTTTGGATTATGATTGTAAATGAAAATCAACCGGTGAAAGGAAAAAAATGAAAAAAATTATAGGTTTTAAGCAAAATTATTTTAATCAAGTGTGATAAATTCATCTAAATACTCTTCGGCTGTGAAAGAAATTTGTTAATTTCACTCAGAAATTCTAGAGCTTAAGATGGTAATTATATATACAACGTTTTCCAGTTTGATCACATATTTACAACACTACACAATTCATATCTTTGACTTTTAAAGATATTTCATTTCAATTTCTCAAAGTGCTCATTAATTATTTAACGCCTTTTGTATAGTTTGACCGAATACTTTTTGTGCTCAAGGAAAATATCTGAATTTTAGACAGAAAATTTCCCTTTAAAATATTTTAATACTAGACAAAACATTAGCAATTCTAACCTTCGCATGTTTTAATTATGTTGTCTTTCCTAAAGACAAATAACCATGCTCTGATATATTATAAAAATATTATGTATATTTTTTTACATAGCAAAGAATTTCTGTAGAATTTGTACTATAAACAAGTATATTTAAATCAAGACTGTTCAACTTTGTCCGGCATCGTTAGTTTACGGACTAGATAACTATTTGGTATTATAAATTTTTCAAAAGATAAATTAATACATCACTTCCATGTTATAACGATATTTCAGAACGGAATTTTAGATTGCGTAGAATTCATGAACTCTTCGTAATCATGAATTACATTTCTAAAAAAAAATCCTTAAATGTACATGAAAGAGAATTAAATAATCATTATAAGTCTTGAAATTATGAATTACTTAACAATAATGAAAATTAAATATAAATTTAAGAACATTTCAGTTCACTCCAGTGTTAGAGCTAAAGATGTATGGTCATTAAAATACACTATAGAAAGTAAGGTTGCATTTTCACACGAGCATATGTAGCTCATGTTCATGACGAAGCGTGTAGGAAAAAATTGTTCCAAAACTTGACTCGGACGTGATAAATTAGATAAAAAAAGAAATCTTAAAAGATATTGAAAGTTATTTAGAAAGAGTTTTAACAATTCGTTGAGAAAAAATAATATCATCACAAAACAATCTATCTTTAACTTAATGTCATATCACAATTTGGTCACACTTCAGGAGATTTTCTGAGGGGAAAATTTTCGAAAAAGTACTTTTTTCTGCTCCTCATTGTCTCAGACAAAAGTCTTTTCTTAATCATCATTTAAAATCTAAAAGAGCGGCAGATGAAAAAAAAAAATGGCGGCATGTCAGAAAGTTCCAGACACTCCATCTCGCCTCGCTCTTATTTATAAACACCTGCCAAGTATACTTTATAAAGGCTACTTTAAACACTCTCCATTGTTCAAACTAAAACAGAGAAGCTCGTATTTTGAAGGGGAAAAAATTAACAAAACCGATACAAAAGGTTATAGAGTTGCTGCTGCAGCGGAGAGAAAAAAGTCATCTCTACTCAGCTCTAACTGAGATCAGGTTCGGGGAGGTAAAAAAAGGGTTGAAAATTGCTCACTTCGGCGGTGGCATCACCGACCCATCACCAGCAACTGTCGAAGGAACAAAACACCGAGATTATTTTTGCCGACGGTTAGTAATTAAAATGGATAAGCTCCACCCCCACTACCCTGAAGATCCTCTTTTGTTATAGGGGACTAATTAATATTCCTCGACCAAACAACAGTGAAGATTTAAAGAAGTGAATGGAAAAAAATTCTTTTTGGTGATTATCAGAAGCCGTGAAGCCATTGTTTATCAGCTTTAAATCACTGGTATAAAGGGAAGTTTTTGTACGTACGGGTAAACGGCGTTCTCGGGTAGGAAGTAAAATAAGTTGTATGTTTGATAAATTATTTCATACTTGATTGAATGCTGCAGTTAGTACTGTAGTAAACGCCTTTTTTTCCATCCAGCACTTGATGGCTGACAGAGATTATATCTGATAGGCGCTATCAGATAGCGATCTTCTCCCATCCGGATAAAGTAGTGTAGTAGATCTTAATTGAGCAACAATTTAAAATCTCGGAATATTAAAAAAGGTATAAAGCTTGTTTAGAAAGACTCGTTAAAAATATATATAAAAAATTTTAATAGATTTTTAATTTTAAAATTTTGTTTGATTGAAGGAAATTAAGATCTAAATCAGAGGAAAAGTTTTTAACAAAATAAAAACACTAATTTTGCATCACTAATTAAAAAGTTTTGCTAATTTTATCACATTAATAAAACTTTTAAATTGGTGACAAAAACATAATGGTTAAAGTTATACAAAATCTATTTCCGAAGTTACGTCACAATTGTATCACCAATTTAAAATTTTAATTAATTAAAAAATTTAATTAATTTAAAATTCTTACAAACAAGATCCTATGAAGCTTTTAATTTTTTAAATACGAAAATTATGCTCAATTTTTTCTTTTTCGTACAAAGAGTTTAATACATTTATTTCTCAGTCTTTGTATACAAGTCAAATTTTCTGGTGAGAATCTTCTTTACAAGTGATAAGCATTTTACCTAAGACTCAAGAAGTAGATAAAACATTGTAAAAATGCCAATAACCTTTTTTGCGAAGTTCGTAGAACTTGCTATTAAATTCCTGATAAAAAGTACAGACCCTTATGAATATCATCATTATGTCTTGCGGGTGTTTAGAAACTGAAAATATATTATCTATGATAAAAATTTTATGAATTTTCAAGTGAACAAAATGCAAAGATAAGGCTTTTGATTAATTAAACTTGAGACCCCGTTTAACTCTGATTACTAGTTTCCAAATTAAAATGTGGCAATGGATTTTCCCACTGTCTCTAGCACCTGTGAATTGTAGGCGGCGCATGTTCGATTCCTCCCTGGGTACATTTCTCTCTTCTGTGTAAGTAAAGCTTTCCTTGTACGTGTATATCCATTTACTTAACGTTGTTTGGCGCAGCTAGGCCTTGGCTTTTGAACCATAAACCCAATCAAATCCGAATTAAAAATTTTCATTGAAGTCCAATCTTTTTAAAACTGCCTAATTCTACAAATAATAATTGAGCAAAGATTGAACATGTAAATAGATTGTAAGGCCGAATATATTCCATCTATCCAACCACGCAAGATTTAAAAAATAAAAACATAACTATGTTCCGAGGAATATTATTGGTAACCTCAGAGAAAACTAAGCTCTTATCTCTCGGAGAATTTTTTACCCCGAAAACCCTTCAGATGACGCAGATATTTATCTTAGAAATTACTCACAAAGTTATCCTGCACTCAATAGCATACATTCCTACAAGCATCGCAGCATTTACTCCACGCTCAAAAAGGTCCAACCTTCCCACTCTTGCGTCTCAATCTCCACCGCAAAAAGCGCTCGCGAAGATTTTCATTTCTTAAGTAGAGCTTTTAATCACGCCTCGGGATATTTGACTTCAGATGAAATAAAGGCCGAGTCAGAAACTGAGAAAAAATCAGGGAGGGAAATTTCGCATGTGGAAAGCAGTCATTCGTTTTATGGAATTATGGCATGCATTTTTTCGTCTCCTTCAACATGGAGTAATTGGTTTTGCGTGGACTTGGGAACGAGTTCCCCAGTCCATGCTTATCCCGAGGTAACGACGGTTATGAGCTTATTTGTTTGGACAGCGTATTGGCTGCGGTCAAATTACTATATCACGAGGATTAAGTGAATAAGTCCCCGGCGAATGGGAGTTTTCTTTTCAAACACTTTAGGCGGAGGTTAATCTAATTTCGATATTTCAAGAAGAAAAGGTGAAAAAATCGGGTGGTTGAAAATTGTGTGGAAATTAAACCTGTGTTTGACGATCTCGTTCTTTCGTTTCGGCTTTATATTAATTGATGAGATTGATGGTTAATTAAGAGATATGAATATAATTAATTGGGTAATGTTATTTAATTTAAAATGAAACAATTCAGATAACGCACAGATAAATGGTAAAAAGTGTTTTAATTAAAGTAACAAGGAACGAAAAATGCTCTGATGAGTTAAGTATACGAAAGTTCGTGTCACGGTCAATTATATTTATCACCCTAAAACGATAAGAAAAAATTATTGTAAATTTAATCGAATAGAGTTCCAATTAAATAATAACCTGCTCCCAACTAAGTAAACACTTTGTGTCGGTTAAACATCCTAGAAGTTTGAATTCGATGCATGCATGGATTTACTAATTTATGATAGTAGCCTACACATACATTTATATCATAGAAATATTTTTATATGTATGTTCAACGAGCATAAACAATAATTCAGACACAGTCGTTATGATTTCGTTACATACTTTTATTTGATATCTTAACTTAAATTAAAATATTACGAGCAAATATCACCTGTGTTCGTGAAATTAAGCATTTATTTTATGAAAGAGTTTTTCTGTTAAGTTAAATGTAGGTGGTGCTTTTGTTTTCGTGGTAGAACATGTATCCTATACATACTTCGGAAGTGACGTCACTTGGCAACGTTTCAATGTAACTCAGTTATCTAGTGAGCGATTGCATTGGATAAGCGGAAATAAACTCCTCATCTTATCGTATTTGGTTTAAAAACACTGAAAATCCCTTTAATATGAGCACATACATTTCCTAAATGCGAATTACAAGTACTAAAAATAAATGTTTAAATTTCGTTTCTTTCTCAAAATTCAAATCTTGAAACTTGGAATTTTCTAGTTTGATTAAGTTGCACGATATTAAATCATTAGTATATTTGGAATAGAATGGTGGAATATTTAAACAATGCCATTTATTTCGTAATCAGAATATAAAAATAAAGCCATTTGAAAACAAATTTCAAATTACGTTTGATAACTTCAAGAAATATCCTTACTCTATGCAAGATCAAATCTTTTTCTATCTTTAAAAGCAAAATAAAAACTTTTCAATGCCTGTTCTGAAATACTTTTATTTATTCCAAAATTCATTCAAAACGTATCATTTTCGCCATTTTTAACACCTGTAAAAAACACCCCAAACACACAATAAATTATACATGCTTCACAAACGCAGGTCGGGGTTACGACGTTAAGTACAATACACGCACATATCGATTCCTCTTAAACGCTTCTGGGCAAAAAATAAGTTGGACGACATAAGTTACACCTCAGGGATAAATTAATTTGAATGAAACTGCACTTCAATTACAGTGAATCTTGAAAGATTTCTTCACATGGCCGACAATTGTTATTCATTTCGTTTCATTTTTATTCTCTTACTGACATTTCTTTAAAAAAAAGGCAATGTCTCACCGACTGTTATTTTTTCATATCTTTGTGTAACGATAAACAAAGTACTCTTCAGATATATTATTCAAACCGAGGTTTTTTACAGCCGTGTGCGTTAGATCTCGGATTTTTTTTATCGCTTTGTCTCTTTTGTTATTTTAACGACTATTTACGGATGATTTCGAAAGGCAAAGAGGGTTATTGTTTAAATTGCATAATTTAAAAGATCGGAAATTATTCATGGCATGCATGGCGATTGTGGATGCTATCACGTAATTTTTTCATTTTTCGTTATTTTCTGTGGAGAAAAATGAATGAAAAAAAGGAAGTTTTTATGCATTCCTGCTACGAGCTGTATTATTTGCTTATGACAAAAAATGCTCAAGTTGGGGGAATTAGAGGGATTTATATCACACCCTTGAATGCTGCTAAAGTAATTGTCAGGGAACGTAATGCCTTTTATTTTATTTGTTCGTTCTCAATGATAAATTACATTTGAGGAATGGGGTGCGCTTAAAAATTTAATTCATTTTATTTTAGTTCTCTCATGAAAACTATAGTAACTTCAGGGATACATTTTGTGTGATTTTATGAAATTCGCATAAGATGTATCACAAAATCGAATCACCAAAATATTAGAGTTAATTTTTTTCCAGACAAAAAACTTTTTAACTCTGAGTTTGACGATATTTTCGAGTAATAGTGTTGCTGAACCTCAGCACAAAAAATGACTAAATGACCACATCTATTAGTTGAAAGAATCCTAGGAATTTATTGGTCAAGAATGTCAAAACTACTAAGAAGTCATGCAGGGAAGACTGCTGGACACCGAAAGGACCTATGTGATGTTTTGTCGCCAATTTTTTCCGATTGGTTGCCACACCAAAAGCTATAAAACTGGATACAGGATGTCACCAAATCGCTCTCAGAAACGAACGTCCCCTTACAATGTAGAGCAAATTCATCCATTCTCACCAAAAGTTTAACCGTAGAACTGTCATAAATTTACTGTATTTCTTTTATTATCGTCTGATAAAAACTGCTGTTTGTTGAAATATTTATGAGTGAATCAATAGGTTATTTATTGCCAAATGCATAACATAAAATGCAAAGCTATTCCTTACAAAACTGACTTATATTTAATTAAAGAATTATTTAGTTTCCCATCCATCATATTTTGAATAAATATTCCTACGATTTACTCTACAATTGGAATTAATCTAAAAAACCAAACTAAAAACATTTGTACGAAGCATTTCTCGAATTGGAACGAATCAATGCTACTTAAGTGTTTTAGTCCTTTATAATCTTTCGAAAAGCTGTAATAAACGTTAAACATTCATAAAAAAACAGAATTTGCACTAACTGCTAATTTACAATTTCGTAAACCACTTGCTAATTTACTATTTTGAAAACAATTTTTTTTTGTCCTTTAAGCTAATTTGTTGTTTTGTGGGCAACACCAACAATTTTTAGACTTTTAATTGTCTTGTAAACAATTATTAATTCAAGTGGATGCAAGAAATTGTTTTTGGAATTTGTCAAAAAAAAGGGGGAAAAGGCAACATTTAAAAGTCGCTAAATGCAATCTTTCTCTATACTATTAAACATATTTGGAAGCTGTGGTTAAACTTTCAGTGTTTCATATAACAAAAGTAACTTTATAATACAGAACGAACACTTAAAACGTTATTTATTTTAAAAAGCTTAATAAGCGATTAGCATTATTATTATTATTTTCGTTCATTTTCGCAGTTCTACGCGGAAAACATACCCCGTGAGCGTAAATACAATTACCAACTACATATAATCATAAAGCCAGTCAGAGTTTTGAGAAAAAAACTGATTCAATTTCATTCAACCATTTTGTTTCAACTTCGTTTTCTCTCAATAACACAGAAACACGTATTCCACTCTTTTAAAAAATCACACTTTATCCCCGTATCAAAGTTAAACAGTCCGTCCCATCCGATGTCGAAAACTTAACTTTGTTTGAAGCCAAATTGCAGTTAGAGTAGCTCGGACATAAAATACACACCATGCTGCGAACACGTGTTCCGCCGCTAAAGATGAACACTGAGTGAGCCTCAAAGTTATTGAAATTGCAATTTATCCGCGGCGAATGACACAAAGGAATCGATAGCATGTGTTTCCGTCAAGATTAATGGAACTCCGATAAATCGACCTCTTTTAATTCTCGCTACCCCTTTTCCCGTCCGATGATTCCCCCCGGTGATTAGCGCAAACTGCGGTTTAATCTTTAGCAGAGTGTCGATCTTATCTCAGGACAAAACTACACTGGGGAAGAGTCATCCGACAGTAGACTGTAACAAGGACAGTTTCCTGCTCAGAAAGTGAACGAACATCTCCGACAGAAGTAGCAATACTTCTTCATGCGTATACGTTACTCTTTGTTTTAAATCATACTTATGCAGATACAATTAAGTTGTATATATCTCGGGAAGATAACAAAACTATACTGGGGATGAGAGACATCCGACAGTTAACTGAAACACGACACATTCTTACTCAGAAAGTGAACGAACATTCCACAGAAGTATCAATACTTCTGCATGCGTTACTTCCTTGTTTGGAATAATAGTTATAGAGTAACAGTTAGTTGTACCTCGAGAAGAGGGCAAAACTATACTGGAGAGTCATCCGATAGTTGGAAGTATCCATACTTCTGTACGCGTATACGTTACTCCTTGTATAGAATAATAGTTATAGAGTAACAATTAGTTGTACCTCGAGAAGAGGACAAAACTATACTGGAGAGTCATCCGATAGTTGGAAGTATCCATACTTCTGTACGCGTACACGTTACTCCTTGTTTAGAATAATAGTTATAGAGTAACAATTAATTATACCTCGAGAAGAGGGCAAAACTACACTGGGGATGAGAATCATTCGATAGTTGGCTGTAACAGGACGGCCAGTTGGCTGCTGAAAGAATGAACGGACATTCCACAGAAATATTCATATTTTTACATACGTTATTCTTTGTTTGGAATCATAGTTATGCAGTAACAATTGAGTTGTATCTTTGGAACAGGACAAAAGTATGCTGGAAAGAGTCATCTTACAGTTGACTTCTTAATTGGGGGCACAACCCCTCCGCCCTGATCAGCTGAGATCATTGCGGATATAGGGAAGGCCCCAAGATGGTTCGGCAGTGGGTCTCGTTTGTGAATTAGATTCGCTTTTCACAATGGTCGTTGCAACAAGGACATTTGATGCTGTGAACGAAGTCAGATAGTGGTAGAAGATAGATCAGTGAACTGTCAGATACCAGTATCCACACATTTGCGTGTGTATTCGCTACTCCTTGTTTGGAGTCAGTGATACAGTAGTACTTGAGTTGTATCTTAGACGAAACTACACTGAAGAAGAGAGTTATCCGATAGTGTTGAAAGTAACGAAAAAGACACTGATGCTGAGAAAATGAACGAACCTCCGACGAAAGTATCCACACTATTTTATGAATTTAATATTAAGTTGATGGACGAAACTACACTGGGGAAAGAGTCAACCGACAGTTAATTATAGCAGGATAGACTACTGAGAAATTGAAATAATCTTAGCTTGAAAATGATTTGTTACGCCTTCTGAATTGGAATAATAAAAATAAATTTTCTCCAACTTCCATCCAACTCAAATTTGCAAAATAAGCTAAGGAGTATTTTCACTATCATACCAGATATTTTTAAAATCAGTTTCCAATATTTTAAATCGACAGTTAAAATAATGGCTTAAAGATTCTCCCCGTATTGCACATTTTTATACAACCCCCCATTCGTCCGAAGCGTTCAGAGGATTCTTATCAAGGAAAGTTTCAGCTGCCTGATGCTTAACGTTTAGTCTGATAACTGGCATTGGCATTTCTGATTATTTTGTGCCTTTCATCGATTGTGCAATTATAGATTGTTATAGTTCGAATTGGACAAAGTGCATCCGAACGTAAAAATTGATGATCTGACAGCATAACAGAACGAAGATGAAATGAATACGTAATGAAATATCTCTTTGAAACGCGCTACGGGTATTGATTCCCTTATTGCTAAGTGGAAATAGAATGTTCTTTTAATTATTTATGGGAACGGAACATCGAGCAGTGTCGTATTATCTGATTATGTAGGATGGATTGAATTCCGTTACTAGCTAGGTTAATTCAATTAAATAAGATGATTTTCCTGAAAAGGTGACTGCATTTAAGAATCTATAAGTTCACTCATCTGCAGCAGTTGAAATAAAAATAATAAACATTTGAAGAAAAATTTTTGAGTGGAAAATTTAATACTGGTTTGGCAGAAGAGTAGTGTGACGTTTATAAATGGGGATACCGTGATTGGATCGAAAGCAAAAAATATCTAATGCTTAACCTAAGACAACCTTATACATAAGTCAACTGGATTCGTCGTTGTTTCGTTCCCGCAAAGTTACTAAAATCCAAATAATTTTTGCCCTGAAGTTTGCCCTGAAAAGAATCCAAAAGGTGCAGCCGTTTCCAATCCTGGGTCTCTGTATGGATCACCCGAACGCTGTCTGAGTTTGATTGCAATCTTTTACAAAGGTGGGAAAATGAGGAGAGAATGATGATTTACATAGAGCTATATCAAAAATAAACACGTGTGTGTGGCACATAACGTGCTGAAGATGTATGTGTTACCAAGGCAAATATAACGAAAGTCATAAATATTGGTCCTGCGATACTAAACATGCTGAAGTGTGCCATACATACCGACGCGTTTTCTATGCAAAAATGGAATACACATGCGCATGTCGGATTAATTTTTGAAAATTAACTATTAATTCAAATCTTTATCCCCTGCACAAAGATACCGAATATCATCATAAAAAGCAACCACAAAAAAATCAAATTTCTATATTAATTATGAAAAATCTACCTAGGGCATTTAGTCTACATACGGCGCAGAGTAGTCATGAAAAATACCTAGACAATTGAGAGGAGGCCCATTAAAGTTTAAAAGTTAGTCGATTTCTCTCCTGACATTCAACAGAAAAATTTCAAGGTCGCTGAATGATGTAACGATAGCTATGATTTGTTTGCAAAGGCTGAATAATTGAAATGAATGTTTTTCAATATTTTGGTCATTTTTAAGGCACTGTGTGTTCTTAACATCAAAATTGAAAAGCTGAGGCCCCAAAGTATGTGAGGCCTGGTTCAAAATAGCCTTGCTGCTACACCCTCCCCCAAAGCACTAAGAGGCTCTGGTCATATATCGATTCTTAGCGACCAATTTGAAACATTAACGCAATTCTTAAAAGTGATCGCTGTCCACGCAAAGAAAGAAATTTTTGAAAATAAAGACCAAATTAAGAGTAAACATCAAAAATGTACAGTTGAGCTCCCATAGAAAGTGAGACCAGGGCCAAAATGGCTTTGCTGCTCCCTACACACAAAGAGGCTCTGGTCATATGTTGAACCCCATAGGCAAATTTTACACATTAACGCAATTCTAAAGTGATCCGTAACCTCAAATGTTTATGTAACTGTCTACAGTTTTCATTCAGTTATGCCCAGTCTTCACTAGGGAGCTTGTCTGCTTTCGGACCTTCCGCCATAGAACCAAACCCAAACACTGTTTTCGCTACAAGTTAAAAATCAAATTGACCGATTGATTGAAATTAATACGTAGTCGTGAGAAAAAAACTGTCCTACGCGCAGGAAGGAAAACTTCTCAACTACCCGACAGCTTTTTTCCACCGGAAAGTGGTGGAGGGAGGAGAGTCAAAAACAGAAAAATTTCTCACCTTGTGGAGGCTATGACGTCACTGCCCATCTGTCGTTCCCTTGTGACTTCACCTCTGGAGGTGGCGTGGGACGAGTGGGTGGCCGTGGTTGTCATGGAAACCGCTCCCGTGATGACACTGTTGTGGTGGGTGGAATTGAGGGTCATGAAGGGTAAGGGGGAGAGGTGGCTCGTCGTGCCGGGATGACCATAACCGTTGGGCAGCATGTGCTTGTCCAGCCTCTCACCTGAAAGAGACAGTAATTGGATGAGGTCATTTCGCCACAAATCGCCCTCGGACACCTTCAGTGTGACATTCAAAGATACCCTCAATGAATGTGTTGTTTGATAAAAAGGTGCTTCCTATTTTATCAAGAATGCACGTCATTCGCTCCTTAAATGAAAGAATCTGTAATGAGTGAAATTATAGCATTTAACCCTCCAAATGGTTTTGATGAGATATCTCGTCCGTCAAGATCTGACCAGTTTTGCTAATACTTGACAAGATATCTCGTCATGAAGATAATGCTAACTTTTTAATGATGATGAGTTCAAGATCTGGTCAGTTTTCTTCTAATTACGAGATATGTCTTCCATCAAGATATGGTCAGTGTTGGTAATGACGAGATATCTCGTCGAGACCACCACTAAAGGGGTTTAAAAAGTTTAGACTAGTATCTAAAAATGATTATCAATAGTAAATATCTATAATTATATTTTACTAAAGAACACAGCACAGAAATATACATTAATTGTGCATTAGCAAATGGCTCTCACCTGAGATGTAAGCAATATCAAAACAACCGCAACATGATTCATTCGCCTATTTTTCTGTTTTGTTTAAATTAACTTAATTTGAGCAATGGAGCTGCATAATATTCCAAAAACTACATAGAAGAGCTCGAAATTATTTTGTTACGTGAAATCTGGAAGATAGAAATCAACGAAAAAGGAAAATGTGCAACGGACGCGAAATTAGGCCAAGACAAAAAAATACCGCATCGCCTTTGAGCAAGCGAATGTGATGTAATTGAAGTGGACGTAGTTAATGGTGGTAATATGACTTAGGTGTGCACTTTCGGTCATACATTTATTGGAAATAATTGTACCACCAGTAACAAATACAAAATCTCCTGTTGGAGAAACGTTCACGGTACAATCTTCGAGCAGCTCTTTGCCTTTCATTGGCAGTTCCCATACGTAGATGCATATCAGTCATCTGAGAAATACTGCAAAGCTTCATTGCGTGTAAAATCTGCGTTGTGAATGACTAAGTTAAAAAATAATTAAGTTTCACAAGTGCGCCAAATGGTGCCCATTAGCACCTACGCTCAACAGTTGCGAACATACAATCTTCATACATCGTCAAAAAATGTAAATATCACCCATTAAAGTTTGACCAGAGTATTTCAAACCACCATGTGCGTTAACATGCCAACTCTTATCAACATCCAGGAATCATATCTTCTAATTTTGCATTAATCATTATGAACAATTTCCACGCTAAATTTTGCATTATTCATCAGCTAAACTCGTAAAAATCCGTTGCACTATTGTGGTGCTTATCATTGGAGTAATGAAAAATAATAGTTATAGCTTAAATGAGATGCCTAAGCACAGAGAAAAAATTGATCTTAAGAAAACGTAAGTGGCGAATTGGCAAAAGGAAACATAATAAATATCACCACCCTGAATTTTAGAAATTCCCAATAGACTGTTTGACTACAACCTAAAAAAAACATTTCCATATTCGCTTCGTTACGTCTGTCAAGTCTACACACGAAGAAGCAAAACAAAAACCTAAAAGAGCAACAGAACGAACTTGGCATCAATAACACTGTCATTTTGATGTTCTCAGGGAAGGTACTTTGATTAGGCAGGAGATTGACATTTTCGGAAGATACGCCCTTTCGTGGTGAGCCTCTCAAGTCAGGTGCATGAGTTGAGTCCCCATTCTTATGCTTTGCTGTTTGTTTGCTTTTTCAAAGTTTGGGAATTGATATGCTGGATGATAGCATCGCCGGGTTTACCAGATGGATCCAATTTTCACTCACATTAAATTCTGATTCGTTGCACATAGCAGTTCGATGGTGGTCTACTTTCAATCATGGGAATGGCCTCGATTTGGTTTTTGGATAAATTATCATGGTCCTTTATCAAGAACGTTTTATTTGTCAGGATCAATGTCCTATCAAGTATTTCTGATAAAACTTTAGGTACCGAAACTTCGTATTTTAAGACGTTCTTCGCACATTCAAGACTTCGTGATCGATAGCAATAGAATTTAAAATGGTTATGAATTTTTAGAAATGTAGAGGAAGTAATACTACATCTAAATAAAGATAATCACTTCCCCCTCAAAATAAAACATGTTTGACGATTATTTTTGATACCTAAAGAAAATTTTGTAGGTTTGTACTTTATAGCCAACTTTATTCTTTCTTCGAGAGATGTATGTTATAGGATCGTAACGTTTACCAGATGGATGCAATTTTTATTAATATTAAGCTCTGATTTGTTGCACACAGCAGTTCAATAGTGGACTACTTACAATCGATGGTCTCGATTTTTGGGGGTAAATTCTTATGGTTTGTTATCGAAAATTTTTTATTTATCAGGATCAATGTTCTGTCAAGTATTTCTGATGAGACTTTTGGCATCAAAAATTCGCTTAAGACATTTTTCGTACATTCAAGACGCATTTAAAAACTTCTGCTTGAAAAAGATACGACATAAAATGGTTACGAATTTTCAGAAATGTGAAAGTAGTGGCTAGTTTCATGAAAATACACTTTCATCGAAATGAAAAATGCCTGGTGATTATTTAGCCGGCCTAGTTGGCGTTTTGGCCCGATTCAAAAAGCTTTGAATTCGAATTCCAGTCTAGGTCAGGATGTTCGTAGAGTTCGGAATCCATTTTAAACCGTTGGTTCTGGACTAATTAGCGCTCGTGCAGCAAATTATGACCGTAGTGCCAAACAACTAGGATTTAGCAATGTGAAGCTGAAAGATTTTTCATCTTCACACAGATAAATAGTGAATATAAAGTAAACGACAGTAAAAGTTATGATATTTTAAAAAATACTAGCTATGCCAATAGGTCTGTCTAAAACATATCGCCCTGTGTTAAACCCCGTTTTAATGTAAGAAATTGTTTGCTGGAAGACTATTGGAGTACTAAAGTATTTAAGAAAATGAAGGACTTTAGGCAACACTAATAAAAGTTTTCTGAATAGCAATTTTGAAGTTTTAAAAATTACAATGCTTCATCCACTACTCAAGAGGCCATGTTATCTTAAACTTTAAAGTATTACGCATTCATTCCATAATAAAAAAAAATTTTCACCCTTTTTTTTTTCATTACGGAATTTTCATTTTGTGACTGCGTTGCAGGAGTCCTTCAAACGTTGATCACGTTTAGACAAATTGATAACCATTTCATCGCTAAAATCAGAACCAAATTTGACTTAAACAAATGCTCTGTCTCCTCAACTTCATCTGTTCCGCGCTACGCGTAATCATATCTCACCTGACTCGAATTTTTTAAAAAAAATTGAAAACCAGTTTTTAGAGGATCCCGCGTATAACCCAATGAACATCCCGATACAGCAACCCAAAAACACACCACAAATACAAACCCACCTGACAAATATACTATTACACAACACATATCACCTCACCCACACACGCGGGTCACCCGACTTCCCAATCGCCTACCTGCGGTGCTCCCCCAATTAATTCAATTAATATTCCTGGCGATGCCTTCTTCCAGTGCATCATCCGCACCCCCAACCGGGCTCCGGAGTCAAAAGTTCGCCAATGCCCGGGACGTTGATAGCCAAGCGAGATGGGACCACCGAAGGCGACTGTCAACGGACGCCAAGGCCCGGTGTCAAACCTACGCGGTTGCGCTTGTCAGGGGACGGATATTTAAGATGATTTGGAGAGAGAGGAAAGCTGCCGTGGTTTGCTTCGGATGTTTTTCTTTATTGTTTGGGAACTGTTTGTTTTCCATTTGTGTTGGAGTGTGGACGGTTTCGAGATAATAGCGGCGTGCTGGTTTGTGAGTTATGGGGCGATCAGGATTGAATGTATGAGGAATGAAACAAGCAATAAGATCATTTGACGAGTCTGATTCCTACAGGCATTGAATAGCTTTTGTCCTTTCTTCCTTCGATTTCTATCAGACATATTCTAAGGGAGTGAGGAACCCGGGCATCCCCTCAAATGTTCCTGATTTTACAAAAATAAGTTATAATGAGCTTAATTTAAGATGATTCGTAGAGAGAGAGTAAAACTCCATGGTTTGCTTTGGGCGTTTTTCTTTATTGTTTGGGAACTGTTTGTTTTCCATTTGTGTTGGAGTGTGGACGGTTTCGAGATAATAGCGGCGTGCTGGTTTGTGAGTTATGGGGCGATCAGAATTGAATGTATGAGGAATGAAACAAGCAATAAGATCATTTGACGAGTCTGATTCCTACAGGCATTGACTAGCTTTTGTCCTTTCTTCCTTCGATTTCTATCAGACATATTCTAAGGGAGTGAGGAACCCGGGAATCCCCTCAAATGTTCCTGATTTTACAAAAATAAGTTATAATGAGCTTAATTTAAGATGATTCGTAGAGAGAGAGTAAAACTCCATGGTTTGCTTTGGTTGTTTTTCTTTATTGTTTGGGAACTGTTTGTTTTCCATTTGTGTTGGAGTGTGGACGGTTTCGAGATAATAGCGGCGTGCTGGTTTGTGAGTTATGGGGCGATCAGGATTGAATGTATGAGGAATGAAACAAGCAATAAGATCATTTGACGAGTCTGATTCCTACAGGCATTGAATAGCTCTTGTCCTTTCTTCCTTCGATTTCTATCAGACATATTCTAAGGGAGTGAGGAACCCGGGCATCCCCTCAAATGTTCCTGATTTTACAAAAATAAATGATAATTAGCTTAATTTAAGATGATTCGTAGAGAGAGTAAAACTCCATGGTTTGCTTTGGGTGTTTTTCTTTATTGTTTGGGAACTGTTTCTTTTCCATTTGTGTTGGAGTGTGGACGGTTTCGAGATAATAGCGGTGTGCTGGGTTTGTGAGTTATGGGGAGATCAGGATTGAATGCATGAGGAATGAAACAAGTAATAAAGCCATTTGATGAAGAGTGTTTCCTAAAGGCATTAAAACACTTTTTCGTTTCTTCATTCGATTTCAATAAAAGACGTATTCTAAAGGGAAGACCGGGAACCACCTTAAATATTCCTGGCGTTGCAAAACTAAATAATGTGCCTAATCCATGTAATCCGAAGATTTGTCAAATCCATTTGTAGAAAAAACGTAGACCTATCAACCAGCTTCTGGCACCGAAAAATTCCGCGGTGAACCCTCTTCAAGAAACAGAAAAATGTGGCATTGAGGCTTTTACAAGGCATTTTTACATTCTTTTAAAGTAACATTTCATATAGATGACAATACATTAATACATGAATACACATATGAAGAAACTTTCATGAATGCTGTGCTGGGTCTCACGGACCCAATTTAGAAAACGTTAATTATTAGCTAACTTATAAATGTCATACCATCGATTTCTACGACACAACCTGGGACAATTATCATTGATCTTGATTTTTGTATGTAGGGAATAAAATATGTAAGGTTCTTGTAACACAATTGAGGCTTTCAGAAAATTAAGGACATCAAACAAACATTAAAGTTTGTTAAGGGCCCTTAAAAACTAGAAAAGAGAAATCAAACCTTATTAACGCTCTTTAAGGCTCGTGGGAACCCTGGGAAAGAGTGAGGGCTGGAGGGAGATATCTCGTCATTAGCAAAACAGACCAGATCTTGATCTCGTCATCATGCTTCATTGTTAAATCATGATCTCATCATCAAAATCGACAATATCCTGATAACGAGATACCTCGTCATTAGCGAAATTGGTCAAATCTTGATGGACGAGATATCTCGTCGAAACCACTTAGAAGGTCAATATCCATGTTACTAGCGAAAATATTCTTTCATATTCCTCTGAACGTCCACATACTCTGCGTATGTATAAGATTGATTTGAAAGGTACTATTCTACTCTTTACTATTGAATTATGCTTGGTTGGTTTTGGGTTTTGTGAGTAAGCCCAGTGCGTTAACCACTTAAAGCACGAGTTTTTTTCGGAAAAACTGGTAAAAAATGATCGAGGTTTATTTTGACAGAAAATGAATATATATATATATATATATATATATATATATATATATAGTGTAAGTTATTTTTTGCAATTTCAGTTGCGGGGGGTGGGGTAAAAGTTATAAAAAAATTATTATACAAAGTATAAACGATTTGATTACATGTTTATTTTGAATTTCAAAATATTAATATAATATATATTATATTATAAATATATATTATATTATAAAATATTAACTTCAGATTCACTTCCATCACTCAAGAGATCATCACTTTCATCGCTGAAACGTTCTGATAAATTGGCATATTCAAAATCGTCAGAGTCGCTCATTATCAGATAACTTTTTCTAAACAAGTTACAGAAACACTTAGTAAAAATTAATTTATGGTTAACTGTTTACTTTTATGATATTTAACGTAATAAAAATGGATATATTACCTTTTCCACACCAAACAACTGCTTTATAACAAAGAATTCCTAACAAACTTATAGCTAATCATCAAAATGCACCACTTGGTTTACACAAGAAAAATGGTGCATAGTGGTACCATCTACGGTAAATAAGTTTAATATCCATCTATAAATAAGTGGTAAATCATCTATGATAAATAAGTTTATGCCATCTATGGTATAAGTTTAATCTAGCCTATCTATTTTTACTAGAACGGATCTCAGACGGGCATTAGAAATAAAATAACGCGAGATACAAAAGCGCCCGTGTGAGACACGGGCATGTGCAAATTTGCCGGCAACTTTCGCCCGTGTCAAACACGGTAAATGCGTTAAGTGGTTAAGGATAAGCATAATAACGGACAGCTCAGAGAGGTATATGAAGATCCGTTTCAACTATTCTATTTTAGCGACCACAAATAGTTCGAAGCTCGAAGACATGAAACGTGATTTATTTTGTTTCAACCTAACCCCCTCCAAGTGTTTTCGACAAGAAAATTCATCCATCAAGATCTGATCAATTTTCTAATGGTGAGATACCTCGCCATCAAGATATTGCAGATTTTTTCTGATGTCGAGATCTGGTCTGTTTTCTTCTAGTTACGAGATATCTAGTTCATCAAGATCTGGTCTGTTTTCGTTAATGACGAGACACCTCGTCTAGACGATTACCAGGAGAATTGAAAACATCTTTCAGTTTGCAAGATTATTTTATATATGAAGGTTTTTCATCTTAACCATATACCCAAATATTAATAAGAATATGGGTTTCAAAACACGTCCTGTCGGCGTTCGTGTGTGATAAATATAAAATTAATGCATATAATTATATTATTATTTATAAGTTTTGTTTTAAAACGGAGGGTGTGTCTCATTTATCTATGGAAATAAATGAATGTCACAAACACAATGCTATAAAAAGATTCGAGACTCAACATGGTATGAAGAGATCAATTGTCATTTTTCAGCATTACATCTATTAAGAAACTGATTAACATAGGCAAGTCGTTAACACAATAAGAGACGCCTATATAATTTATTATTAACCAGACCCGAATGTGCGTGCACTCAGCAATGACAGATAAGAGATTTAATTGCATTCTTAACAGGTCGTAGTCGTCAGTCACTTTCACCTGTACGTTATCATCAACGATATTCTTTAGAGCAAGTTTATTATGCACATCAAACGCAATTACGTACATAATTATAGCTGGGCGTGTAAAAACTGGATATCATGGCTATATTAGATCCTGTAAAACTAGTAAACATGTCTAAGAATAAACAGGATAATCTATAATTCCAATCACGTTTTAAAAATTTAATAACGTCTTCAATTCTTTTATAACAGGTTATTGAATTTTTTATAACTAATGCCCAACCACTGGCCTCTTTGGTGTTCCGCATAACAAGGGGTGAATTGAAGGCTACTTGAGATCGAGTTTTAGGTAGGTATTTTTATGCCCAATTTTTCAGAATGTTTTCACTTGTATGACGCAAATTCCGATCGGTAGGTAGGGTAGGTATTTTAATTAACGTCACACTGGAGCAACACAACGGGCTATTGGTGACAGTCCGGGATCAATCCCAAAGGGACAACACCACGTAATTCTGAATCACGATCAGATGACGAGGCAACACCTGAGCTGGCACCCCTCTCTCCAAACTTCCATACCACGCCAACGTGAGGACATTTGAGGCGACGACAGATTTAACGTGAATCAGTCCCTTTGTACACGACGGTGTTTGGCTGGATTCGAACTCGCAACCCTCCGGTTGCTAATCCGTTACTCTTTCAACCGGGCCACCGCAGACCGCAAATTCCGATCGAACAACCGTTTGCTCTATTAAACGTTGGTTGGTGCTTACCCATGGTGATAGATAACTTATACACCAAGAAATCGGAATTGCAGCCAAGTAGAACACTTTCGCAATTGAAGATTGGATTGGATTTTATGGTGCAATGTCCAAAATAGGTTGGTTGGTTTGTTGGGGTTTTATGGCGCAAGGGCCATATTTGGCCATGCTGCGCTAGACACAAGACATACAATATCAAGTAATAGACACACACACAATGAAACTTTTTACTAACACAGAAGAGAGAAATACACCCAAAGAGGAATGAACCTGGCAGACCAAAACAGGACAAGCTGCGCTATTTAAAATAGATGAAAAATGTATGTGCCATTGGCGCATGGCTTTCTTCCAATTTCTTATGCTTTTCCTGAACGTATGATTGATTTTACTCTATTACACATTGAATGACTAAATAGTCATATCTATTGCTTGACAGAATCCTAGTAAATCATTTTTTTTAATCCTTGTCTATCGTAAGCCATTATTCTATCTTGAAATAATGATTTTGCTATAATTATCCGTCTAATATAAGATCAAGGAAGTATGAGACAAATAAAGGTGTGTATGAATAAATTCTGATCAAAACTGTCCCGTGACAAATGACTGAAGTGCATTGAGGTGACCTGTCTACTTTATGCTAACGCTCAAGAGCAATCAAGATGCTATTTGCAAAATCGTTCACGTCAGTCTACAGAAAGCTGGGTTGCATTGGTGATTCTAATTGCCATGTTTTTATCGCCTGTCATATTGGTTCTGATTGGTAACGTTTATTGCGATTTGATCCATTCGGACATGCAATATGAGAGGCCAGATTAAAGTCTCAGGAAACATCTTTCTTGAGAAATCATCAGCATAGTTTCTGCTGAAAGATAATGAGATTTTTCTAGCTCTTGGTTTACATTTCAAAGTGTACGTGACTTGTTTTAATGGGCTATTGCACGACTGAATCGCAAAGAAAGGTTGATTAGTTACACGCTTTGACGTAGAGTTAAAGTAAATGCTTAGCTGAGATTAAAGCAGCGAAATATTAACGGTGATTTATAGTTTTCTTTCTTGCCATTTTAAGTTAGATACAAAATAACTTAATTCTTTTACTTACTATCTAGCTGAAACATACACCACAAAGAGAGAATATTAAATTACAAGTAATTTTGATCTAATAAAATTATTTTAGGAAGGAATAGTTTCACTTAAGATTAACAATTTTTGGAATATGCAGTCCTAAAAATATTGGAAAATGAATTTGAAAACACATAATTGTCTTTAAAATACTACAGATCTTAGTTCATTGATGTTTCTGTAATAAGATACTCACCCAATAAACCAATTTATCTTGAAACATGTGAAGTGCTTCTGTTTTTAATTAAATAATTGATGAAACAAATGCAAGATAATTATTTTCCATTCGCTACAATTATACGCTTTATTTAACCATGGTAGCTGTAGTTAGCACTCTGGTCAATTATATGTCCAGGGGACCAGTCCCGATCTGGGCATGGATGTTTGTAGTGGTTTTGAAATCCACTTTAGCTGTAGATCAAAGTCTAATTAACCCTCATGTAGTAAAAAACGACGGTAGAGCGGTTAACCAAACCACACAAGAACGAAAGAGGCAAATCATGCCATTGCTTGAAGCTTATGAATGGTAGCCTAGTGATCAACGCCTCTGGACCTCTGTTCAAATCCTGGTCCCTTGAACTGGTGTTCTAAGTTGCTGGAATCTACTTCACGTCTTAAGTCCCGGTCACACCAGGCAACATTTTCTACAGGCGAAGTCATGACAGGGTGTATGACGTCACTACTCGAACTTAAAAGTTGGTTCTCAAAACAGTAAACAATATAAACGTTCTAATTGTAGGGCAGTAATAATGAAATTTACATGTTAAAGCTATGGCATGGAGCTTAAATTTTAGTTTAGTGTGCGAACAAATGACCTATTTGTCATTCGGAACTTCAAAAAATGTGCAGAGATTGCTCTGCTTATGTTTCCAAACGAAATTCGCAAGATCATATTTCCCTATTTAATTCGAAAATATAAAATTGTCTAAATTAATTCGAAGTTGTAGCTGCCTAAAATCAGATTATATATTAAATAAATTTAAATAAATGCTCTAAAGAGAACCCAGTATTTGACGATAAGCGAATAAACCGACATTGAGCAATACAATTTAAATCTTTGAAATTTTTGGTTTATAATTTGTCTAATTTAACAGTCAGAATCTGAAACTAACCACCAATCGCATCTGTCGCGTGGACCACCGAGCGTGACATCACAAATTTCATCTGCCTGGCTTTCTTTCTAATCGATGTTCAATTAGATGAGTAGCAAAAAATGACAATAAAGCGTGACAAACTGGTGCAACTAAACAAAGTGCAACTATCACCATTGCAGTCACAATTTAGATAAAATAGTCTATGTCATTGCTCTCCTTTATACAGAGCACTGAATAAATTATATCGATGTTTTTCTCTCATAGCCATTTAACTCAATACGTAATTTTATTGAATATCCTCAGAAATATATGCGAACCTCATAAAATAGACGATCTTATACTTTCAAAACTGCTTAAGTGATAATAAGTATTCCCTATTCTATGTTATGGTTCCTTTTGTGTAGAGCATTAAATATATTGCAATCAATGTTTTCTTCGTAGCTATATAATTGAGATAGGTAGGTATTTAATTAACGTCGCACAGGAGGAACACAAAGGGGCTATTGGCGACGAGTCCGGGATCATTCTCCGAAGGGAAAGATCCGAGGACACCACGACGTAATTTTGAACCATGGTCAGATGACGAGGTCACACCTGGCTATATAACTGAATATCCTCAATAAATATAAGCGGCCCTCATGAAATAGTCTATCCTACACTTTCAAAATGCTTAAGTGGTAAAAGGCTTTCCATACTCTATGTTACTGTTTCCTTTTGTGTAGAGTATTAAATAAATTGCAGTCAATGTTTCCTCATAGCTATTTAATTGAATATACTCAATAAATATAAGCGATTCTCATAAAATAGACTATATTACACTTTCAAAAATGCTTAAGTGGTAACAAACATTCCATAAGTTTCTTTCACCAAATCCCATAGAGCACAAACCCGAGACACCTTCCACAAACAAACGGCCTCCGGAGTCATTTATATTAATAAACATCGATGCCATTAGGCCGTTCAAGCAAATCCGCGTTTTACAAACTCCTTCAGCCCTGCATTAACTCCGACAAAATTTCCCCGTTGCCCTTAATTGAGTCGCGTCGGCCGAGCGCCCTCAAACAAGCCCGTAATAAACGCCCTAAACGAACGAGCCTCAAAATTTTAACCATAGCTTTTAAATCCGGCGTCCCCCTTCTGGGAAATCTGCCGTATTATCGATAAAGATTATCAGCTTGGCAGCTTTCAAAATCTGGATGCTGTCCTCAAACTTTTGCTTTTATTAAAAGAGGCATATCAGATCAGGGCTCCCCTCTTTTAAAATCCGGAAGATCGAGTTGCGGCTAAATCTCCACTAGCCCTCTAAATGCTGGGGGTGGGGGTGGTCTCGCTCCCCCTCTCTATCGTTGTTGGGAGGAGGAGTGATCAAGTAGAGATGCTCTGCCTGCATCTTTGCTGGACTGCTGCTACTACACGATGCTTGAGCGTCGACAACTTTCGCCTTGGGGTTGCTTTGGGAGGAGGGAGGCGGTCGCCAAGCGCGCGTGAGAACGGTCGCCAAGTTTCCGGAATAATCTCTGGGAGAGTTTTCTATGGGATCATCTGTTCTAAAGGTAGTTAACCCTCCTGGCGGTTTGTCTCGACGAGGTATCTCGTCTTTAGCAAAACTGACCAGATCTTGATGGACGAGATATCTCGTCATTAGCGAAACTGGCCAGATCTTGATGGACGAGATATCTAGTCATTAGCGAAACTGGCCAGATCTTGATGGACGAGATATCTCGTCATTAGCGAAACTGACCAGATCTTGATGGACGAGATATCTCGTCATTAGCGAAACTGGCCAGATCTTGATGGAGGAGATATCTAGTCATTAGAAGAAAACTGACTGGATCTTGATCTAGTCATCATAAAAAAAATCGGCAATATCTATGACGAGTTATTTCGTCATTAGCAAAATTGGTCATATCTTGACGAGATATCTCGTTACAATTTCCTGGAGGGTTAAAATAACATTGTGTTTGTGAATAGAGCTATTCTCAAGTTGTAAATCTTATCTTTTACGACAGTAAGTTTAGTGAAATTCATTAATAAAGAATATTTCACAAGCCGTTTCTAGATAGAATAAATAAACGTTTTATTTGTAGGTAGCAAATATTGAGATTTCATCATATTTATAAATAGGTTTTATGTATAAAAATTATAAATAAATAAGTACTCATAAGTACCCATACCTGGAAATTTAAATACTTGAATGTCTACTTAAAAACTATTGTTTTTAAGGATGAATGAATTTATTTTTATGTCGTTCTTGGAGTTCTTTCACTGCATTGGGAATATTATAGCTAGGAATCTCATAGAAATATAGAATAGAGAGGGTCGTGTTTCCAATTTTAGTATTATTTAGCCGTGGTTTAAGAAGTTCTAGGGCAGTAATGCATTTAAAATATAACTAAAATATTCAATTCATTAAGTAAGTAATTATATGGAAGGGACTATAATAGGATAATTTAATAGTACTTAAATACTAAAAGAATTTGATCAATTAAATTAACCTGTAATATACTATACACATCACAAGAATTAATTGATAATCCAACAAAGCTAAAAGCACTTTATAATTAGTGTTTGAAAATATAAATGAAATCCTGAAACTAAAACTTTTATAAATATAAAAATATTTTATAACTACAAATTATATGTCGTTTACTATGATTAGTCGCTAAAGTTGATGGTTTGGTTACACAATAATTATGCAGAACAATAAATTAATGTTATACTAGATGTAATTTTAAGACATGCATATTTCAATTTACATGTCTTTAAAAGAAGAGCTCTGTTTCGATACAATATTTCTGAATGAAAATAATTACATATTAGTAACAGATACGTGACTAACAGATTTAATGTACACACATATTACTTAAAAAACCATGACACAAAGCGTTCGCTTGACTAAAACGGACAACAAAATTTCTCAATTATTGAATCCTCAATTATTATTAATTAAAATTAGCTCAATTTGTGAACGTTATTTGAAAAACTACCATTTATTTGCCAAACGTATATTTAAAGTAATGGTTTCTTATTATAACTGCTTAAGTAATCAGGAGATATTAACATAAAATCAATCCTCCAAGTGTACTTCAACCTAAACATGAATACTCAGGCCAAGATTGGTTTGCCGCACCTCTACAATCATTTTTGATCTGGGTGTATTTCATCAGTATCGGTAAAACTCTCCTTGTGTGTAAATCCATTATTTAGCTGTGTCTATCTGTTTGACACAGCTTGAACAAATATGGCCCTTGAGTCACAAAACCCACCAAACCACCTACGATAAGTAAAAAAATCTTTATCGACACGATGTGCTTGAATTTAAAGTGCTTCACAAGAAGTTCACATTAGACTGGTTCGATTCCTTTCTATGTGTATTTCTCTCTTTTGTGTCAGTAAAGCTTTCCTTGTGTGTACGTATGTCCATTTACTTGAGTTTGTTTGGAACAGCATGACCATATATGCCATATATGACGACATAAAACCCAATCCAACCAAGCATCACATTCAACTAGTCAAATAATCAAATTCGTCTGTTATGTTAATCTGTTTTTAAACCTATGGCATGCCCCTCTCATGTAGTAATTGATTAACTTTTTATCATTTTAAAGGTGAAATGATTGCGTGGTTAGGTAGGGGAAATATCTTCTTGTTTGTTGCTATAATCGCCAATCGAACGATAAGCAGCCAAACGTGGCTCCATATCACACCATCCCAATCTTCATCATGATGCCGCTCATTCGCCTACGAGGAAAAGGATAGGGACGCTTCAGAAACACAACACAACGTTGACTGGACCTAATCCATCATGATTATCTGGTCCGCATGATTGATTAATGCAATACGAGGACAGCTTAACCGTGAGACGGGATGAGAAAGCAGGGGGGTGCCGCTGCTGCCTAAAACCCAAACGAACAACAGATCGTCTGGGGGGTGTAGAAGAGACGGTGCTAAAAGTTTTATTTCAAGCAGGCCTGGAGTGACTAAAGTCTTCATGTCGTACTAGTCTTCCCCTGTCTCTCGGGAACTAGATCAACCCCCCTCGCTATAATTAATGCCTTTAAAGTGGTCAAGTGTCAACTGGAGTTTTATTTTAAAACTTAACCGAGCGACTTGATCGGCTGCTAATGAAGCGAGGCTTATGCATCATTGTGGCGTCAATGTTTTCTGCTGGAGAGTTTGCGACTGTCCTGGTGATTAGGTGTCAGGACGGTTCGGTCTCTCGGTGCATTAAGATGGTAAAAGTGGAGATAATGTAGCTGGGGGGCAGACTGGAATCAATTACGGTGTGTGGGCATTGATGGATGTGTAAACTGTTTTGCATCCACTCCATGATTTTCGATTCGGGAGTTTTGCTTCTTCCGTTCGCTTGATTATATCGCATGGGCAGCACTTAACGGCGTTCACATGATCGGTGTATAAATTATGTGAAATGGGCTATTGGGGTCTGTAGATTTAAAAAAAAATCTTGGTGATAATGCCACTGCAATTTTAAACTTAAAATAAAGATTTATGATATTTAGAAAATACCAACTTAAAAAGATACAATTTTAATATTTTTAGCATTTGGAGTTTTTGTCTCCCACCCAGTAGCTTCCCAGGTTCAAATTCTGGTTTGTGCGCCCATCGATGTTGGTTGAAATAGTGGCGGCTCATCCAATGTGTGGGGGCCGCCAAACTCAAATTGCCGCCAGTTCACCCCTTGTGCCGATGGCCGAAGAGGTCAATGGTAGGGCATTAGAAATAGTTTTCTGTCGATCAATACTAAATCCTTGTCAAATGAACTCCGCAAAATAAAACTTAATGTCAAATAAGTCTAAGGTAACACATTTTAATGGAATTTTAAATGCTTTATTATTTAGTTATCAAACAAACGGCACACATTAAGTAAGTAAAGAATATTTAAAGATCTTATTCGATTTCTTTAATTTGAAAAATATGCTCAACTTCTTACAACGAATAAGAGATTAGAATAGTAATTCAAAAAAATTTTGTTGACATAATTACCTGTGTCAAATTTCAATATATTTTAAAACGTTTTGAGGTTGGTTTAAATTAGATGCTAAATATGAATACCTCAGACATGAAGGACAAAATTAAAGATAAGAAAAATCAAGCATTTAGTTTTCTTGTGTACTGGAAATGAATGCATCATTATTAGGAAGTGTCTGTGACTCTAAGAGTTTTATAATTTTAATTTAAAAGCTTCGTATAATGTAACTGATAAATCTTTTTTAAGTCCGAAAGACGAAATAAATTGATTGAGTGTGCCCTAAGAATAAAAAAGGCTTTTCTATGTTCCCGATTATCGTATAAAAGTTGTCACACAAGTCAGCTAATCAAAACATGAAAGACCTGTAATAATTTTGCTTTAAAAATAGGATTAGAAATCAGTTACATAAACTCAATGAAAAAGACAGAAACTTCAAGCTTACTCGGAAAATTTCTCAAAAATGCAGAGCCCTTAAAAATAAAAAGCGATTAATGTTACCTGTTATGTGACCATTTTCATAGCTGTGATAATCGCTGTCCATTCTGGACTTCTTGACCAAGCCGCTCGTCGTAACACCCGATGCCATGCTGACCATGGAAACTCGCTTTGGGGGTCTGCCTGGCCTGGAGCTGTAAACAGAGAAAATATTCGGTTAGCTTAGAATATAGAAAAATTGTATAAAACGTTTATATTAACACTATATAATTTTATTTATGTAGAATGATATAAGTAATTATTATGTCTGAATTGCGTAAACGTAAATATTAATATGCTCAATCTTTCATTCAAACATCTATATTTATAAATTTCTATGAGTACCAAAGTATCGAGGTACTCCAATTAGCATAAGGTGGAATGAAAAGAATGTATCAAAGAGAATTCTTGAGATAAGAATTATGTAGTTACCCTCTGAGGGGTTCACATGCATATATCCGGTCTGCAACCTGTAGTCTTCCCTGCAAGGCTTCTAACCAGATTTGATCTTCTTGACCAATACAATCTATCCTCGGACTATTTCAGCCAATAGATGTGGTTGTTTAGTCATTATATGGGGATTATCAGGAAAAAGCAACTTTACACTACTCTGAAATCTTGTGACGCTCTGACCAATACAATCTCCTCGGACAATTTCAGCCAATAGATGTGGTTGTTTAGTCATTATATGGAGATTATCAGGAAAAAGCAACTTTATACTACTCTGAAATCTTGTGACGCTCTGACCAATACAATCTTTCCTCGGACTATTTCAATCAATAGATGTGGTTGTTTAGTCATTATATGGGGATTATCAGGAAAAAGCAACTTTACACTACTCTGAAATCTTGTGACGCTCAGAAGGTTGACGAATACGCCCGACCACACACTGGAGCAACATGTGCCAAAACACATAACACGCGAACGCACTCCGTTCCTATACAGAAAATATGTTTCGTACACATGTCATTTCAGCCAATTTAGTGTCATAGGACTGCTGTTGGACCAATGTATGGTTTGCCTAAGAAAACTCGAGACTAATTTTAACGTTGAAATACTGAGTAAAATGTCAAAATTAACAGGAAGGTTAATTAACTGGACTATAAAAGTTAATATATTCAGTACCGTCATTCATCAAGCCTTACATAGAAGTTCAATTTGTATTAACAACGATATACCACATTTATCTATGTAAGCAAACCCACTGATATTCATACGAAAAAGACGATCTAATCATACAAACGCTAAGCATTTTTAAAGAACTGCTTTAACCGCAAAAGAAACATAATAAAACCATAATTTTTTGAGAATTCTTAATGCAGTTTACTCGATGCAACGTTACAGGCTGACAGACGTAATCAATAAATATTCCAGCAGATCAATTTTTTCGTCAGAGAGCTCCATCAAAAAGCAAGGCATCAAACTATAAATCTCACTTCGCATGACAGTGAGCGCGTCTCAATCAGGTCAAACTCACTTTTCATGATTTTGAAATATACGAGCTAAAAATACAAGATTAAAAAAACCTCAGATCTCGTTCCGGAAATATGCAGATCAGTGTACGCGGAGAATGCTCTACCGATCGGGCCACCCGCACGGATATTGGCAATTACTATCACTGCACAGGAACCTGGCAACAAGTTTCAAATTTTAAAACGCAATTTTCCGCTACTTATGAAAGATTTATGGAGTTCTTTTGGCTGCCTTGGAAAATAAATCACAGTATAAAAAAGGTGTACTGTTTTTCCGAAACCAGATTTTCCCCCTACAGTGTTCGGGTTGTGCCCTTCAAAAAGCGTGGGGAAGGGATGCTAGTTTTTAAAATTTATCGCTTTCCCATTATACATCTGATCTTGGACGTGTAGTTTAAAAACGTTTGAGTAGAAATATACAGCTTGAAGTATATCGAATTGCTCGGTTTCGAGTAGAAAAGGTTATTTTTCCAGCAGAATATATGTACTGTTTGAAGAATGGATATTGAATTCTACCTAATATCATGTATTCATATTCGTATCAATGTTCCGTTTGAAAAATATACTGTCGAATTCTTAATATCATCATATTTATGGAAACAATTCACAGCAGGCAAGAAAATACAACAGAGGAAAAGTAATTTACTGAATAATTTTATGAAACATTAAATGTATGTGTGTTATTGTAAAACAAATTTATGAATTGTGATACTTAATTTTAATTAGATTAATAAAATCGTATCCTTAAAATAATAAATTTTGATAGGAAAATAGGTACTACAGTATTACGTACTACAGCGAATAATTACTTTGAAATTATTAAATGAAAATGAAAAGTGAATTATTTTCAAAACCTCACAATTTTGTGTGAAAACTTCAATGCTACTTCATAAAGAATTGTTACTTCCCTCTTTCAATGATTTATAACGATTTTAAATAATGTATGGTAATTATTTCCCAACAAACTATGATTTTTGTAAAGTATGAACGCTATATTTTCTAAATATTAAGTATACCCAATCACGAAAGCACTGAATTCCATACATGAAATTAGCATTACTTTAATTTACAATTTTCGAAACAAACTTTGTATAATATATTTCTTAACAAGCACGATTGCGTTTTCTGAATGTCGTTTCATGATAAAGAAATCATGCACTACCACAAATTTGTATTAGTCTGAAATGAGGAGACTTTAAAGTATTCTTAATTCTCCAAGTGGTTTCAACGAGATATCTCGTTCATCAAAATCTGACCAATTGTGTAACAACGAGATATCTCGTCAAGATATTGCCGATTTTTTGATGATGTCGAGATCTGGTCAGTTTTTTCGTACTTGATGGACGAGATATCTCGTGATTAAGATCTGGCTAAGTACGAGTTTCTTTGTCGAGGCAACCACCAGGAGGGTTTAAATACGTATATTTTAACTGTGTAATTTCTAGAATGTCAACCTTCAAATTAAAATAACATTAACAAATATTTCATTAGTATAAACTTGGATCTTTCCCTTCGGAGGATGATCCAGAACCGTCGGCAATAGCCCGTTGTGTTGCTCCAGTGCGACGTTAATTAAATACCTACCTACCTACCATTAGTATAAACTGCAGGAAGTTAACTTGACTCAATTGTATCAAAAATGTATCAAGGAAAGAAATGTTTCATTTACAATTCAATAATAATATATAAGTAGAAAAGACAGTTCTAATGTCTATAGATCAGAAATATTAACAAAAGTACTTAAGAAAGTGTATGTGTCGTGTACTATACTCTATCAAAATAGTAAAGTGGAATTTTCACAAGCAGTTGGCACCGATTGGCGAAATATCTCTCATCGCCGACATCAACCTCTAAATAAAAAATAGAAGTGCGAAACGGTTTCGCTTTTCTCCATTACAGAACATGATAGTTTTTTTACAAAGGGGGAAAAGAATGATAATCCTTCGACTTTTCGATAGATATTTCCCCGTAAATTTTAAAGTAGGCACGAGATTACGTTTCCATACCGTAATGTACACTTGAAAATAGAAAACGAAAGAAAGAAGAAACGAAGAGCATAAGAAGGGGAGAATTCACGCCTGTACTTCCCATCATTTGTTTGCCCTGAAAACAATGTTTATAGAAGATATAGACTGGGGATTTCTTTTGTACATGTGGTTCGGTCCTAGAGTATAAATATTTAGTTTTACATTTTTCTGGGGAGGTAGGATAAGGAAAATAGGATGCACCTTTTGAGGTATACTTTTTTAGGAATGTGTTGTGGATATACATTGATTACAATTTTGCCTCTTTGAGAGACGTTGAATGGAAAGGAGAAAAGTTGATTTAGAATTTTATGTAGGAAAGATGTGTTTGAAAAGATCCTCGTTCTAAAATATAAATAGATCTCACACCTTTTTTGCAATGTAAAGTAATATGTATTATGAAATGTATCATATAGGATGTTGTTTGATGGTAATGATATTCCGTTGTAACTTTCAGAATCGTCTTAGATTTCGAAAAGTAATATTAAGCGATGTAAGCCTAAAAGTAAAGGTATCGTTGTTGTAAAATAAGAAAATATGAAAGATCAGAAAGCTATATTTATAATATTTGTATAAAGCTATATATATTGATTTAAAAAAAGCCTAACTGAAAATATCGTCAAGTCCTGTTCGTCGGCTTTCAAGTGAAACACACTGTTTTTTAGGTTTTCTAGACCAGAATGTGGTGATCTTTAGACTGATAAAGTGTGTATGTTCACTAAGTTCTTTTTCTTTCATAAAGATTAGATTTCTTATTGAGAAACAAACTTTATCATATTTTTTCCCTTCGTTTTCTCAGAACTGTGTGTTTCACTTGTATGTCGATGATATAATGCATCGTACCATGTCGTGGAAAATGACACAATTTATAGAAGCAAATTTACAGTAGTCCAAAAAGATTGAAAATCCATTTGTATTCATATATTTAAGTATTTAGCTAAGTTTGATTATAATTTAGCCATTTGCTATTATAAAATAAAATCGTATTTTTAGTTATGATAACGTTCTCGAAAGTTGCAATATTTCGCAATATATATGCAGGTGATCGTATTAATTGTATCGTATTAAAATAAATTTATCTAGAACTATAAATACCAATGAATACAGTGTGCTTAATTTCCAACAAATTCTTTTGTTTTAATTAGTCTAATTTCAAATCTCATCAAATTTACAGTGATAACTACCGTAAATTTGTAAACAATGCAGAAGACAATTTCACACTGAATTTCACAAATGTATTCGTGCTTTTTCATTTATTGATGAAATACATTTTAATTTAATTATGATTAGTACACAAACCTTTAGTCAATGTACGAAAACTCAAATTTAGAACACAGCAGGCTGTCATAATTAATTAGAATCATCAACTGAAGACCCAGAAGAAATGCAAACCATTTTTCTCAAAGCTCGTGAGTGAAAATCCGCCGTCTGTATTGAAGCCATTTGAATAATGTAACTTATGGCATTTCTTCAACTGGCTGACCTCTGGGGTTCAGGTTATATAAGCAAACGTCCTCAGTTCAAATACGAAGAACGCTGAAAATAAATCATTTCGCAAGGAAATTAAATTGAGCTACCACGCGCTCCTATGCAGTAAACCGCATTCCTGACCTTGAGGCCTTGAATTTTGCAGCCTTTTTATTTTTGCAAAATTCGGTCACAGGCACAGACATATAAGCTATTACTGGAGTTGAAATTCGTGCTAAATGTTTTGTCTTTTACCGTTAATTAGTTTTAAAAGTACTATTTGTATCTTACATCATTAAAATTCAACTTAAGTACATGCAAATAGTACAATCCGATTCAGGGTTCGAAATCAGCTGTCGTGAGTCCCATTTTGCACCTATGTCGTCCATCTTTTCGTGTCAAGCTAAATGTAGGTGGCGGTAGTGTTTTTGTAGTGAGACGTGCTTCATGTATGTAATTCGGAACATGACGTCAGTTGGCTTGTTGAACAGAAGAAGCGGCATTTACATCAGTAATACTTTTAAGCGTTTTTGGCTCCTCTTAAAAATAAGTGATATGAAACATTGACCGTTATTCGGCCTGACGCTTCAAATAGTACAATATGTTATCACTCTATAATTGAAATATTCTATCAAGTGTGCAATAATAATAAATCTCTCCATCTTCGTTGGAACAGAAAAAAGCAACATTTACATCAGAAATATTTTTCTTCGTTGGAACAGAAAGGGCAACATTTATATCAGAAATAGTTTTAGCGTTCTTTCCTCCTCTTAAAAATAATTTATATGAAACAGTGACAGTTATTTGACAGTTTATATGAAACAGTGACCGGACTCTTCAACTAGCTTAATATATTAACACTCTATAATTGAAATATTCTATAAGGTGTGACATCTGTCCATCTCGTTGAAACATAAAGGGCAACATTCATATCAGAAATATTATTGAGTGGTTTTTGTTCCTCTTAAAAAATAAGTGATATGAAACATAGACCGTTATTCGGCCAAACGCTTCAACTATCACTATATATTATCACTATAATTGAAATATGCTATCAGGTGAGCAATAATACATCTTTCCATCTTCGTTAGAAAAGGAAAGAAGCAGGAGCTTCAAACAAAGACATCGAGGAAAGCAAAATAACATCCTGAGGTGCATCATGCATCAAATAGTTCTCTGGATAAGACAAAGACTGTCACCTGAAGCGAAATGGATTTCCGATACGTATACAAAGGGAATGGCGAACACTTTCGAATATTATTTTGCGAATTTTTTTAAGGTAAAACAAAGGTTAAGATAAAAGTTGCATAAGTTAGTCTGTCAAGATGCGGTTAAGATGTATCTTTGAATCGAATAGACCTAAGGGTTTAAATCATTGTGTAACGAAATATGCAATTTTATAGCGGTAATAATGAACAATGTGTTGAGCGATAGTTTGAAATCGTTTAATGCGAATGGCATCAAATTATATAAGAGGTACGATTTTGGAGGAAACTTTAATTTCCTTTCACGTAAAACTACAAACTGAACTGTAATAAAAGTTAAAGCCCAAAAAACGTCATCGTTGTTTTAAATGATTGAAAGACTAGATTTAACGTTAGATTTTAATGGAAAGCGTTCATGCGTTGCTTCTCTTAACGTCACTTCAAGGCTACAAGATTGAAATTACAATTTGTTTTGTTATGTACGATTATGATCCGTTTTCCAGTGACTTCACAGCAATTATAATAGCAATTCATGAAGAAACAATATGATTGCAGAAAATATATAATTTAACACATGATAATTACTTATATTTGAAGTTTTTAAAATAATAAATGAAGTTATAACTATTCAAGGCAAAGAGAGACTAATATAAGAAAGGCAAAGATATTCTCATATTGTGAATAATTTAATTTGTTAATACATTTTCCTAGTTTTTTTTAGTCACTAGTTAGATATTTCTGAACGTGGAATATTTGATTAACAATCAAATAAACTTTCATTTAGATCAGAATCATAAACATCAGGTATTAATAATAACCATATTCGGGCTAATCACTATCATAATTTACTTTCTTCATTCATAATCAAGTTGATGAGCATAATTGTCTTCGATTTTAAGCAACAAAGTACCTTCTGATCAATTCGTCGTTTTATCAAATTGTAATTTCAGCGTCTGACTTGTTCTTTATTAAGCTAGCTTATGTGCACAAAATTTACTCTCCAAGTCAATCAATTACAATCCCACCATAATCACGAATCAAAAGTGATCTATGTTCATACAAGAACGAAAATCACCTGAACGATGCAACTACGAACAGAAAAACAACAGCAACGTGATAGACATCCTATCTTTTAGGGAATTCCATGTCCATCAAATGGCGATGGAATAAAATCAAAATAACCTAAAACAAAGGTCCAAGTATGGCTGGTTCAAACTAATTGTTTGATTATGAACCAACACTATGATCCAAGTATACATATAGTGGGATAAATTATAATCATTTGAACGATGCAACTGTAGAAAATAGAAAACAATAGATAAATGAGAGACGTACTCTCTTTTACGAAATTCCATGTCCAACAGACGGCGATGGAAATAAAATCAAAGGAGAGGTCCAACTATGGCTGAAATAGCTCAGTCATTAAAATAAAAAGTAGGAACAAAACTAAAATAATCAAACGTACATTACGACTAAGAATTTTTATTTAGGTACCACGACCATTCCATGGGGCTGGAGCATTACTTTCTTTTTTCAGCCTCCATTTTACTCTCCAGTTTCCCCTGAATGGCATATGGTAGCCATGCAAGATAAAAGTCCGAAATCTCTGCACAAGCAAGCCCAAATCCATTTCCGTTTTTAACGATTCTGGATCGTTTGCCATTTAATTGGCCCGGATGTTTCGATTTGATTGTTTTTTCCAAAACAACCCCCTCAGACTTCACGACTCTTTTACTACCAGCCAGAAGCCGGAGTAAATTAAAGAAGGCAAAACAAAAAGAAACGGCCCAGGGAAGAAAAGCCTTCCCCTCTGTCGTAATTGTAACAGATCTCATGAAAGGAACGAAATGAATCACTGTAGTTTGGAGTAAGAAGAAGAACATTTCAGTTTTGTAGGTGGTGCAGTGGAAGTCTTTGGAATCGAATGGCGTTGTCGTGAGTGCCTTTAGCTCCTTCTGTTCTGTAATAAAGCAAGTTTTACGTTCCCGCTTGCCCGGGCATCGGAGGGCGTAAAATCATCGTAAAACAACGCACTTTTAACCTTAATAAACCTGGCCGGCCAAATAAAGAGCATTAACCCTGTATCCCAAGCGGCCTTCCGACAGACAGACAGTCTTAACCTCGAAATAAAAGCCCAGGGAGGAAAAAGAACGACTTATTTCACCTTTCGGGCTTTGCCAGAGAGGGTTACTGGTACAAGAAGGAACGCTAAAGATGATATTATTCGCTTAATACTCTCCCAAGAACCGCTTCCCCTTATCATTTATTGAGAACAACCCTATCTTTTGGGCGTAATATCGTGCTTACCCGATTTTTTATGGTTACATTTATGTTAATTGAGCTACAAGTATTTCTTCCATAACTGTAGATATTTTCTCTTACAGCATAACCACCAGTTTCTACTTCCCATTCCCTTTTCTAGTATAGATCTTTTATTGTAAAGCATTGTACTCTTTCTTCCGTGAGGGAATGGGACACACTCGTATTTCTGTACTTTTCCAGCACTAATACATTTTCACAGCACTCATTCTTCTTTATATAGAGAGAAATGTAGAATACTTAGAATTCAAACTCTCAATTCCACGAAATTGTAAATTATTGTAGCAAAATTACTGTTTAGAAACGTAACGGCTTTTATAACTGAACTTTTATAACTATTTCTCTCATTCTACGAACTATCTATAAAATTAGTTTATGCAGTTCAAACTGATAGCAATTAAAACGATCGCTAAGTATACATGTATTATTAATATTTCTTTCCCATAGTGTACTTGTAGAAAAGTTGTACTAGTGACAAACACTGAACAGGCTAATAAACAAGGACAGCAAAGGCAATAAAACATGGATGCACAAAGTTATATAAAAATATAACTTTGTGCATCCATGTTTTATCCAAACTCCCGTTCACTGACCTCTTCGGCCTTCGACACTACAAGGGGAGAATGACGGCTATTTGTGAAGGAGCATCCAATGGGCAACCGCCGTCACTTTTAACAGGGACAATCCCAACATCCATGCGCTTACAAACCAGGATTCGTACCTGGGACATATTGAGTGGTAGAATGAACACTATGACCACTATACCAGTTGTGCCGCGGGACACGAAATTTTGAAAACTAGATCTTGGCAGCAATTTCTTTTTATTGACAAAGTAATACATTCGTGCTTTTTAAAATTGAATCGAAAGTTTCTCAGTGTATGATATTTTTATGAATTTAAGACCAAACAGAAAATTAAACTTCATTCAGCATCGGAAATATCAATTTAAAAACCATTTTTGTGATTATGAGTGACAATTCTTGCTTGACACAAAAACAGAATAAAAAATGTAGTTATCAAAAGCTCTGAGCATGCTATACAAAAAGATGAAAGACACGCTACACACTAGTAGTTGAAGACCCAATTGCAACAGTGGCTAAACCACAGCATTGCAGATAATGGAAATCAATTACTCCAGACAGTATTAGTCCAGAAGTTAGTTGTTTGTGTTTTATGGCGCGAGGGTCATATTTACCATAGTGCACCAAACACGAGATAGGAAAGGTCAAGGAATGGACATACACACAATAGAAGTTTTACAGATACAGAAGAGAGAAATATAATCAAGGTAAATTGTATGAATTGAACATGCGCTGCTTACAACTCACAGGTTGCAACCACAGAGGCCAATCCAACTAAGCCATGGCCCCAGAAGTTAGGACAACAAAATATTTATGTCACCAAGTATCTATTTAAATATGCTGCTATCCAGTTCATTCTAAAATGAGTGTATCGGTAAGAGAAAAAGTTCGTTATCTTTCTATTTCCTTTTGTGTGTGTGGTTAAGCTCACTATCGTGCCTTAAGAATTTCATATAAAGATAAGTGCGTTCATATTTTTGCTATTAAAGCGACGAATGCATGTTTTCTCAAAGAATATCGAATCTGAAGTTTCTCAGCTAAAATATTTTATGAAGTATAAAATTCAATAAAAAAATATTCAATAACCATTGTCTACATTGGAAATGCCCACTACACCAACTCCTCTTCCCTCTGAAACAAAATTACAGCATTAAATTAACGTTATTCACACGAAGATCAGCCCCAAACAAATCGCGAAAGCACCCCAGAAAACTTCCTGGCTCTAAAACTGCACCCCATAAATTCCCCTCTCCTTATATAATTTCTCAATTACACGTTAGTTCTCTCCTCACAAACTGCGGTGGAGGGATAAAAGGAAAGCTCATCCCGAGTACAGTCGTAACACTATAAAAGAAACGTTTTAAAAACGCAATACTCCCGACAACAACTGTTGAGACTAACGACTGGCAGAACAAAAGAAAGGGGCAATTTAATTCCTCCTTTTCCCACTTTTCTCGCACCTCATTCTTTTGAACTTAGAATTCCCTTCCAACCCCTTTCAGCGATTGCGTCTGCAATTGCAGTGCTATTTGCATCTCGACGCTCGTGGAAATTCCCTTTTTCGGGAAAAGGTCTTCCCTTTCCTCCCCTTGTATATTGGTGGTCTTGACATAATTGGCAACGGATAGTAGGGTTGTGCGAGAAGTTTTTTCGTCGTTTCAATGGTTAGGTGATTATTGAATGGTGGATTGTAGACATCTTTTCGCAAAGGAATGGAAGTATCGGTAAACGAAAGTGCATTCAAGTAATTGCTTCAAGGAGAAGGCCTGAAAAATGCGAAGCATTCAACGATGAAGTTTATGTCTCGGTATTCTAAATAAGCTATTCAAATATTGGAAGTTTAAATTTTAACATGTAAAAATATCTTTAGTATTTATAATGTTGAATGCATTTTCTTTCATGATCAGTTCTAAATCGGATAACTGATGTCCTGCATTCTTAGCCATTAATGCAGACCTTCTGTACACGTAACTTTATTCACGAAATTTTACCTTTGTTTATGAAGTATTGAATTCAATGCTTAGTTCTCTCAAAGTTTAGGTAATATCGTAATAAGTAACTGCAATTAGGAAATGTTTGGGATAAAGTGTATTAATGACAGATTTTTTTTAAATTGAAACATTTCACAAGTTGTAAAGCTATTGAATTAATTAAGTCTGCTAAATCTTAAAACAGCAATACACAAAAATCGAAACTTCAAACTCTTACCCATATTTTTCGTACAAAAATGCTTTGGCCATAGATAATTTTCGTACTTTAACCACCGTAAATTTCGTAATGATTCCACCAAGTGCGGTTTACTAATCCTTAGAGGTTTATAAAAGGGTTTCACAAAGTTCTGTAAAATTCAGTATAGTTTCTTCAATTAATACAAAAAATGTTATGAAAATTGAATTTAGAAATCATTGCATATTAAGTGTCTTGTCTGTTACGAGATTTTAAATGTCTAGACTGATTTTTTTCAATGTTTCCATCACAGTACGTTTCTTATGCATTTCTGTATGGGATCGATAAAGCTGGGTAAATTAAAATTTTGTGTTGTAAAATATGTATTTTCCGCATTTGAAAGGCTCAGGGAACATAGTAACAAGTCATAAATGTATGTTCCGCGATGAAAACAATTAAAAAACAATATAGTCAATACAATCGAAAGAATTTCTAATTGTTTGATTGAGTGCTTAGTACTTGAAAGTTTAAGATACTATGGCCTCTGGAATAGTGGATAAACCTTAATAGTTTTGGAAGTTTTTAAAATTTGAAAATTCTTTTCCTCAAAAATTTGTAAAGTTGCTTATCATTATGATGGCCGAAGCTCTTCATTTGTATTTTCATACCTGACTTTCAAAGTTTGATAAATAGTATTTATGTGAAATATGTTCTGAATTGCTACAATCAAAAAACTTTTTAATTTGTTATCACTGATGCACAACTTTAGCATATTCCCTTAAAATTTTAAGTGGAAATGGAAATAAAGAAAACCTTAGAAGAAGCATCGCATTAACTGTTTTAAAGACATTTCTAAGATTATAATGACATTGCACCATCTTATTTCAACATTTTCCTTCCTATAAGCCGCTGTCTGAAATACCGTTGAAACTCAAATTCCCGTACCAATTTCAAACGGACTAACAGTTACAAGGCTATCTAAAGCTGCAAATTAATTTATAGGAATCAATTGAAACCTAAACATGCGAACTAATAATTGTACTTCAATTTTTTTTATCGTTCCAGACGCTTAGCCTTTTAAAAAGAATCCCGAGCTAAAACTCTCAAAAACGAATTCAAAATTCATTTTCTCAGATTTTTATTATTCAAAAAAATTAATTCCCCTCCCTCATTGTCTTCTTTCGGCATTCCGTCCCCGAATGTGACGAGCTATATCTTTCAAATTAAAAGGAATCAAAAGAAATATTTCCGTGAAACGCTTTTTCCACGAAAGAAAAGAAAAGCTGCATATAACTCTCATTATTTTCCCCTCGTCTCAATTGATACAGGTAACACATACTTTTTAATTGAACAAAAACAGCTCTTCAATACAAATGGAAGTCTAAAAAAAGAAGGAAGAAATGATTCGATATGTGCGATTGCTGGATGGCAATAAGCACCCAGTACGCCACCCCCACGTTTTAGAACACTTCTTTTTTTTCTACTCCCTAGTTTTTTTAATCTGTGTATTCAGAATAAAACTTTTTTCGCGAGTGATTTCTAAAAGAGTTGGGGGAAATAGAGGAGGAACAAATCTATTTATAAACGAATGAATAAAAACCGAAATGAAAAAAATGAACACAATGAATTTCTGTATGAAAGCCAAGACATAGCTGAAGATGTTTTGTTTCAAATATGATTTAAAAAGGTGTTGCCGGAGGAGCAGATCTGTAGAGAATTGGACGAGATCTTCAAAGCAAGCAGTGCATACGAACGCTTGATGTTGGGGAAAGACTAAATATTTAAAATATTACTTTTAATGAAAGGTCTTGAAAAAGTAGAGTAAACCGTCGTACCTGGTAATATGGGTCATTTCTTCTCAATACTTTTACTCAATATTTCTGTGTGAGCTAGTCTGATCAAATAGAAAAATCTTAAATAATGAACAATGAGAATAATTTGCATTAATTTCTGAAATACCAGTATTATTTTTGTAATTAATCGGATAAGTTATAATACAGTATGGCACTATAAAAATATATGATAAATATTTGTGTTCACAACACAAAACCAGTTTTCTATAGCTACTTGCTTTTCTATAATTCCAAGACCTACTTTTAAATTTATGCTTTGAACTGTTGATTACTAAGTTAATTTTAAAATTTTTTAATTATAATATATAATAATAGTGTAATTCCAATGCACAAAATGTTTTTCTACAATGTGGTGTTGATTGATTGGTGCTAATCTGATTTAGGTTAAGCTAATATTTTATTATATGTAAATATGTGAGAAGATAATCTATAAGGGATTATACATTTTCGAATAAACAACGTTTTTCTGTACCATTTATTCAAAACTAGTCTCTTGAAGTTCTTTCACTTTCACCTTAATTCACAATTATATGAGTCATTCCTTTATACATAAAATGTTATTGTATACATTTTGTTAACTCTAGACCAAACCAAAAATCTTCAACTATAAAATGCAATGTTACTGTAATGCCTGAAAACAGCATTTGTATCGTATTCAACATCTTTATAACGACCGACTGCTGACCTATTCGGGGCAAACCCGCTGACTTCAAGGGGAAAACTGGTGGCTATTTTTGAGGAAGCACCTAATGGGTGTAAGTTACCACTCCTCTTAACAGATACAATTATCAACATCCATGCACATACAAAACGGGATTCAAATAAGGGACCTACTGGTGGCAAACAACCACTATGATCCCTATAGCAAATAGGCGACTGAAATATCATGATCCAGCATTTTGTGTAATTGATAAATAAATCTTTTATCTTTATATTGTTGCATTAAATTGTCAATTCTAAACACCAGCAATATACATTATTAAAGATTAATAAGATAATTTATGATTTTTATCTCCATTTCCAATTTTCTTGTGAATAAAATGCATTTACTTATCTTAGCATCCTCCATTCGTTTCACTGTATTTCATTAAAAAAATTTTCATTTCAAATTGAACTTGGATGATGCTCTAGTTTATTCCTTGGCTTACAGGACAGAATCGTTCACAGACACTCAAAACTAAAAGGCACTGACATCAATACATACGCGGTCCCTTACCAAATCCCTGGGGTGAGCAGTCCTTCCCCTAAACTTCTGTAAGGATTCTATTACCACTCATTCGTTTGACACGATTTTTATAGCATTTCTCTCTCTTTTCTTTCTTCTTTCATTATTTCCTCTTTGTTCCTGCCTTCTCGCTCGAATTTATTTCATAATTTACTTTTCCACATTCGAATTAATAGTCTCGTAAATCTTTTCCTCTATTTCATACATGGCTAAAATCTCTTCACTGAAACGTCGAAGGCAAGAATATAAAAAGACCGGAAAAAACTTAGTTTTTTATTAATATAATTTACTACGTGCGTTTAGTCTTAAGGGAGAAACATTGGTTTAATAATGAATATGCAACATTTGCTTACGCTTTAGAAGAACAGGGCTGGAAATAAAATATGAATAAGCATGAGCATTCGTAACGCGAATATGATTAAACAAATTCAGATACCAGTAAATTGATTTTAATTTAAGTGTAGAAGATTATGTACGCAATTTCTTTTCTTGATAGATTATATAAATCTCAATTATTTCTCGTAGAATCGATCCTATATTTCATCAATAGCCCATTGTGTTGCTCCAGTGCGACGTAACTTCAACTACCCGCTCACGTTTCATCAAATGTCTTGAATGTTTAGTTGATAAACTCTTTGATGACGAAAAAGTTAGGCGTATTACAAAAAACATTCAGCATGACCTATTGTAAAATATTAACACAAATCTACTTACATTAAATATCGATATAAGCATGCTCATATTTAAGTCGGTTGGTTATGTAATGGCACATGGGCCATATCTGACCAAGTTGCGCTTACAAGACAAACAACTTCAAATAATGGACACGCACACAAGAAAATTTTAATTGACACCAGAAGAGAAATACACCTGGGTAAGCTACAGGAATCGGAACTGGCATCGCCTATAACTCACAAGCTGCTAGCTCAGTGTGCAAATCGTTTTTATGCTTTTAGAATTGAATCTGAATTGTTTTTATATTCGTGTACAAATAATAGAATTTGAACTTTCAAGGCTTCAGCACACTATCTAGTTGATTTTTGACAGTGCATTAAGTTTACTTTTTCTCATAGCAGTCTCAATAGCCCGTTGTTTTATTCCAGTGCGACGTTAATTCAATACTTTCCTACCTACCTCACACCAGTATCGATATATACACTTTAAATACGCGTAATTGTAAGGTTTTGCTATTTAATTCTTGAAGTGTATGGAAATTTATTATTCCTTGAACTTAGATACATATTTTGCGTCATTATTAAAGTTCCGAGAAAATTAAGGTGCCGGGTAGTATGCATTTGCATACATAGATGGAATCCGTTTTGAAAATATACTTCTATCAAAATATTTGAAGTCGTTTTATAATACAGAACTATTTAAGATTATCATACGTTGTCTAAGCAACGTATTTAATCGGAAGTTAAACGTTGCTTAGACAACATATAACAATCCTAAATATTCGATGATATATAGAATTAAAAGGTTTAGAGTTCTAAAGGGGAAAGTTAAACAGTAGTTTAAGAGACAAGAACAGAATAGAATAACAATAACAAAAATATAAGAAATGAATGATTTATTTTTAAGTCATCATTTTTAGAGTGCATAACTCAGGCATGCACCACATTGCAATATCAATAAATTCCCGTTCCAAAAATATACACACGAGAAAACTACAGGACAGTAGTTCTCTTTTACACTATACATCATCTATCATCAATCTGTCTGGAACTGGCTTTACTTTTTCATCCCGTAACAAACCACCGAGTATCGAAAACCACTTTCAAAAACACAATAGATGAATGGGAAGCCAATGCCAAAATTTCTAAATACAATACGCTATCAAATTTGTGTATCTCAAATTGATGGAAGATATCGTAACATAAGAAGTGATCGCACGGAATTAGAAAAAAGAAAAAAATATATGTGGTTACAACAGAACAATCCCCTATCGATTTTCAGAGCTAGTCGTTACTGAAATGTATTAGAATTGCTACTTAAATAAGAGTATGGTGCGGTCTGCAATTGCTGTTGATGTAATGTACTGTCTAAGTGAAAAATAATCCCTCTATTAACATTGTTACATTGTGGTCTGAAAGGAGATATATCGCTCGTGAGGTATCATTTTGATTTCGGATCCACCTCCTGTGGGAACATAAATTTCTGGGAACAAATAGGCTTAGAAAAATCTCACGATATTGAGCTTGGAAAGAGGATATATGTTTAGCGAGCATTCGAAGCTTGGTTTACGGTAATTCTATCAATGGTGTTTCTATCCCTAACTTTTAACAGTGCGAATTAAAAAAAATTTTGGCGGAAGAAGTATAGGATTCACCACTATATTGACATTGTTACTTTGTGGTATGAAAGGAGATATATCGATCGTGAGGTATTTTGATCTCGGATCCACCTCCTGTGGGAATATAAATTTCTAGGAACAAACAGGCTTAGAAAAATCTCACGATATTGTATTTGGGAAGAGGATATATGTTTAGCGAGCTTTCGAAGCGAGGTTTACGGTAATTCTATCAATGGTGTTTCTATCCATAACTTTTAACAGTGGAATTTAAAAAAATTGAGGGGGGGAAGTATAGGATTCCACTCTATATTGTCATTGTTACTTTGTGGTGTGAAAGGTAACATGGCATCGTTTAGACGTCTGAGCTTTTACCTCTGTTAACACGTGTTTCTGGGAGATAAAAAGTCCAGAAATTATCAAGATACAATACTTGCAAATGAGAGACATGATTGTAAAGCATTCGGTAATTCAATTACTGTGGGGGACGCCATGGCTCAGAAGGTTTACCCACTAACAGCCTACGAGTTATATGCGGCACAGGTTCCATTCCTATAACTATCCTGCGAGTATATCTCTTTTTGTGTCAGTAAAACTTTCCTAGTGTGTATGTCTATTTACTTGACAGAAAACCCATTGCTTGGCGCAACTTGACGAGATCTGTTGCATGTGCCATAAAAACCAACCAACTTAATTCCAGTCGTTTGAACGGTAACTTTTTCATCCTAGACATTAATATTTTAATAGTTTTTAAAACATTTGGTAACTGAAATATAGTAGGTAGGTAGTTGAATTTACGTTGCATTAGAGCAACGCAACGGGCTATGGTCCAGGATCGATCTCGAAGGGACAACACCTCGTAATCTTAAACCACGGTCAGACGACGAGGTAAACCCTGAGCTGGTACCCCACTCTCCAAACTTCTACACAAAGCAAAAGTTTAATGGCAACGATAGATTTAACATGCACCAGCCACCACGATGGTCTTTGGTTGGAAAAAGGGAATTAAAATTTGTTGTAAGGTATCTAGATGGGTTGGTTGTTTAGGTTTTATGGCGCGAAGTCCAGTATTTAGACGGGACTGATGAAATTTGTAAAATTGCATAAATTCGTAAACAGAAGTTCGTTTAAAAGAGTGTCAACTGTGTTGGAGAGGGAAAAGAACATATTTTTACAGCGCAATACTTATCTTCACATGTAATATAAAAACCGTGGCACATTTTCATTATTTTTCATCCAATGTGTAAACTAAAATAACCGATCTATCAAAGACCACACACAACTACGAATGGAGCAATTTCACAATTCTAGGTCTCTATTGGACGTGCAATCTAGAATCACACGCAAAAAGACCAATCCAGTAGATCCAATGATAAATTCAGCTCATCGTTTTGCGAAGTTTCAGCCCATCTCTTAACAATATTTTGAAAAAAAAAAAGTTCTTTAAAAGAGAATTAAAATTTGTCATAAGTATTTGGACACGACAGATTTAAGCTCACTGGCACACTTTCGTCTCTTTTTTCGCATATATCCTAAAATAACCAATCTACCAAAGACCACACACACAACCACGAAGGGAGCAATTTCACAATTCCAGTTCCCCACTGCTACGCAATCCAATACTCCACTCGCACACGACCTAATGAACATCCAATAGATCCGATGATGAATTCAGCTCATCTCTTTACAAGGTTCTGCTTCGAGCCGAGCGTACCCATCACTGTCAAAACGATTGGAACAGACCTTTAGACATCTCCTGCAAACATGACAGTAACATCCGACTTTCGGTCCCCGTTCGCAGCCACATTTGTTTGCTCTTCGAGGCCGAGTTTTGTTTGTTCGTTATTCATTTTTTCAGGCAGGATGAAAAAACAGCAAAAGGTTCAGACTCTCCCAAAACTATGTCAACTCCTCCTCAGGTCGTTGAAAGATAGATTTCATTGAGGGGGCCCCTCTGAGTGACAGCCTGCGTCTGTGGATTTACGCCTGTCAGTGGTCCCGTAGGGGGGGGGGGCCGTCAGTGGAAATTACTACGACCGAAGTGTGGCCCGTCTCTGCGTCTTGGGGTTAAATGTGCGTTCGATTCTGCTGATTAATATTCTTGCCGGCGTTCCCCCGATAAATATTCTTTAAACGCGTTCAAAACGGGTGGACATTTCTGCTTTCATTGGCAATCTTTTGGTTAGAACGTTTCACGGGGAAGTCATTTAAACATTGAAATGGTTTGAGTACTGTTTACAATGAACACTATACAGGGTGATTCTACGGTCATGGGACAAACTTCAGAGGGTGATAGAACAAACACTTTTCCCCATAGAATGTATGGTCGCAAGTGCAGCGGTTGGCTAGAGAGAGCAGTCAAACGCTTGTATAAAAGCGTTACGTCGGCGATGCGAGGCCTGCATCAGGTGTGGTGGTCGACATTTTGAACAGCTTCTGTAATTGAGCATTTACGTTGTACTTACCGACTGATGTTTGTACATGTCGTTTCATTTCCATGTGAAAAGTTTCTCATGTTTTGTACATGTCATTTCTTTCTTACCCGTTGTTCCTTGTACTTACCTTTAATTTATGCGAATCTAATTGTATTATTTCGTTTTGTCAAGCAGTTAGTGATGTTTATTTGACATTAAAGCGTTGTTTCCATATTTTAAGCCTCTTCTTTCCAACTTGCGTCGGACCGTGTGTTTGTGCCGAAACGGAAAGCGCCCTCTAGCGACCATACATTCTATGGCGAAAAGTGTTTGTTTCGTCGTGTTCTATCACCCCCTGAAGTTTGTCGTATTAGTTTAGACTCTCCCAATAGACATTCTATGGGCTTTTATACAAGCGTTTGACTGCGCTCTCTAGCGGCCAACCGCTGCACTTGCGACCATGCATTTTATGGGGAAAAGTGTTTGTTTCGTTGTGTTCTATCACCCTCTGAAGTTTGTCCCATGACCGTAGAATCATCCTGTAGATTTGAGATCATGATTTCACGTGTACTTAACATACACGGGTACATCCTCCGTTTATTTTTTGAATTGATATTTTAAACCCCATGCAGTCCTTAGAAATTCAGTCGCCTAGCTGGTATGGTGGTTATAACGTTTGTCTTTAACCCTGTAGGTCCGAACCTAGTTTGTAGGTACATAGATGTTGGTAATTTCCCTGTTAGGAGTGGTGGTGGCTTCCATGGTTGCTTCTTCACCAGTAGCCGTCAGTTTGCCCCTTATAGGAAGGAAGAGGGCTCTGGCTAGTTTAGTCTGTAGTAAGTTTCATCAACGAGTTTCTCATGCAAATATGAGGGTTTGACATTAAGATGTAAAGAGATTTTGGAACCTAGAAAAGGGCTTAGTAAAAGTTAAAGCTAAACTAGTTTTCTAAATTTTACATTTGTTATGATATCAAATTATTGCTATGGTATCAAGTTTCAGTAAAATATGATTGAAAGAAGTTATCAAGATGCATTGAGTTTACATTAAAGTTTTTAAAATCGATGTTTTAAGAAGTCACCGCACCAAACAATTAATATCCTAGTAATAATTGTAAAGACCTTGTATAAAAGAAAGTATCCATGTCTGTATTTCATCCAAATTGTGAATATAAAATAAAACAATGTGAATTTTGTATAAAATGTTGAAAAAAATCGTTTTAGATCTCTATACTACTTTTAATAACTTGTAACTAGAAAAGTAAATAAATAGTTTAGTCTTTTAGTGTATCAATTTGAAAATATTATAAATTATATTGAAATCACTTTCTTCCAGACAAAAGACTCCATTGTTATCATGCAGAATATAATTTTAATATACTTCTGCCATAGAAATGTTTCAAACAATATTCGAAGAGCTCCAGGTAACGTAGTGATAAGTCATAGAAATATGTCCCGCAATGAAAAAAATTAAAAACAAAATATTCAAGAGGATCAAAAGAATTTCCGATTGCTTGAATGAGTGCTTAATACTGGAAAGTTTAGAATAACATGACCGCTTGAATAGTAGATAAAGCATTATAATTTTTGAATTTTTTTAAAACTTGAAATTTGCAATCCTGAAAATTTTGAAAAGGGACTTACCATGGTATTGCCCGAAGCCCGATTGATCAAAAAACATTTATGAAACACATACTATTAGTAAGATTTAATATATTTATTTTACATCATATAAAAACGTGTTACATTGTTTTCCTTCGGTATCATTTAAATTCTAACAGCGATCGCAGCAAATATTTATGAAAATTATTACCTCTAACGCATATTAAAACCGAAATATATTTCTAGCACTTAAGTAAATTGTCTCAATCGAAACACCATTACGACTTGAGTGGATTTTATTTCACTTCCTATCATCAAACCCCATAAGCACCTTCTTATCGGAAACCGCAAATTGAATTCAGATCCAATTCGCTTTCAAATACGAAACGGTATACAAATTTTCCATTACCATTACGGATCCTCTGTAAGAGAAGCTCCCCCGAAACGATTTTCTGGGAAGAAATTCCACGGTTACCGCTAATAGATAAATGAAAATGAAATAAAATTCAATAAACTCAATCTGACTTCTCTGGAAAAAGTCAGAATAAACCAACACGGGAATGAGAGATAGAGCATTATTTCATCTGTGGCCTCCTGTTCCTATGAGTTTTCGACGCAAAGCAAAAGTGGCATTTCCGAAATCGGAAAAATCATAACAGTTACGCGCATCCAACTTGCGCCACTATAGCCGACAGTGACGCACACCTTGCATTAAGTTATCACAGCTCCTGGTGAACCCTCAGCCTGACGTGTTCTGCCTTTTTAATGCTATCTAAATGGGTTTTATTGATATTACTCAATTCTCATTTGTTTTATTTAGAAGCAGGGGTGTTGGAAAATCGAAACGGAATGAAACCAGAAACCCAGCCGTCTGAAAAATAATAACCTTAACTCTTTTGTTATCGAGGCAGTAAAGGGGTTGGCGAACAAATAAAAAATACAATCAGGGATTTTGCTCTCAGTAAACTCATTCATTCATTCTTTTATACGTCTTTTTTAACATTTATTTATTTATTATTATTATTTTTTGGGTTTGGGGAGGCGTCACCTCCACGGGGGTCGATCTGCCCCTCCACAACCCCAGTGTTCATCCCAACTTTTAATTTCATTTCGAACCCCTTAGTGCCCTCTCCCTTTTCACTTTATGAAACAATAGGGGTGGGGTACTGCAAGGGGTGAAAAAGGGCGCGCGTGCAGAACAAAAAAAAAATCCGCGATAATAATAAATAAGGGGAAATTCGTTTTTCATCCCCCTCGCGTGTAAGGGGTGGGTGAGAAGAGGACTTGTATTCTTACGCACTGCGCGAATGATGCACTATTTTCTTCCGCATTAAGCATTAAGAAGGAACATGAAATGCTACCGAGCAAAAGGTATCGGGCGGAGGAGGTAGAGAAGCGAGAAAGAGAGAGGAAGGGAAAAAGTTGCTTTCTATTTCATTAACTCGTGTTTCAATCATATTAATTTTTAAGGACCGCTCCCTGGGCGCGAGAATAGGCATATAATAATCAGCGGAATAGAGAAGAATGAGAAAGAAGAGGAAAAAATTATTATTTCCGTGGCGCTTTGGTGGAAAGTGTTAAAGAAAATTTTCGGGGGAAAAAAGCTCGGGGTGTACGAGTAGAAAGGGAAACCGAAAAGAGAAGAAGCCTTCGCAAATTTAATTACAGATATCGGATTAGATGCAGGTGTAAAGGCCGTATGCAGAGATACGAAGATGACTTTTATTTTTTTTCCATCTCCCTCAGAGATAGTGGAAAAAAACGGCGCGCAGACGATTTCTAAAGCTCATCTTCACCCCTCCATCAAAGAGAACAGACCCTTACGATATATTACCGCGGTCCTCGAATGAATGAGAATGGGGAAAGACTTAAGGAAACCTCCGTCTCTTGTTAGAAGGGAAACGAATTATAATAATAGTAATGAGATCTTAAAGGATCGGGAAAATGCGCGAGTCCAGTTCTTCATTGCTGGTAATTGAAGTCGGGTGAGGAAACATCCACGCATGGATTGTTCGTTCTTTGTTATTTTTTTCTTAGTCCTCAGCGTTGCTCATCAAGGGTACGATGTATAATGAAACGTAACTTCGCCGAGACTTTCTTCGCAAAGTGCTCGTACGTGGTCAACAGGGTGGAAAAATTGCGGGAGGTGGTGTTGGAGGACCCCCGATTAGGACCCCAACGGTAATGAATTCTGAACGCCTTAATTGCGTTTTGAGCGTGCTAATTGTATTACACCAACAAAGAGCGTCGGCAGGAACTGCAGCAGAAGCGACTAAGAATGCCGATAAAAAAAAGATTCTGCGTCGTAAAACAAAAAGCGATCAAGTCTTAAATGGTTTTGGGATAAGGGTCTGAATAACAGACCATGAAAAAAAAGGAGAGACCGTCGATAAGGAAGCGTCTATTTTCCGACATTTTTGTGATGAAAAAGGGGTGAAACACTTTGTCTTTAGCGTTAATTGATGGCATTTTTGTCGTATCAAAGTTGAATGTAAATCACCAATGACAGCCTAGGAAAGTTGTGATGTGGCCAGTGACTGGAATGATCACGTAAACCGTTCTTAAAGACGTTGAGGTTAAAAAGAATTTGCTGGAGCTTTTAAGAAAACATGTTAGTTTAACTTGTTACATCATATTGTTGTTTCAGTATTAAGCAAGAATACTTGATTAGTGTAGCAGGTAGTGCATCCACCTTGCAGAAGAGGTAATCTGGCGAATTTTCCACGATGCGTTTTACTATTAGATTTCGTTCTAAGCTTCTCAATACGTAATATTTGAGCCAATTATTTTGTAAATCTATTGGTTTGGGGCAAAGGCAAGGTAAGATTACTTGTTTGAGTGCCTTTAATATAATAGGAATAATTGACATAATAAGACAAGATATAAATGACTGTTTAGGTAAAAGTTTTTCATTAGAATTTAGGTAGCTTCAAGATTATATACAAGGATTTGCAAATTTTGTCATTGATTGCGATTCTTGCGATTACCTAGAATTAATAGCAGATGGATTATAGGCTATGCTTTGTAGCATATAATTTGAAGATATTAAACATAAATGATATTTAGTTGTCAATATTTACTGTCGAAAATTTTCAACGGGACAGTTTTGCGTTCATTCTGAAATAATAAATAACTACAGAGTGAGCCGCCAAAAAACGTCTCTATAAGAATTTCATGTCTTGGTCTCGCTTCTGTATGTGAAATGTCACGCGAAATGTGGACTAAGGACCTGTTGGGAAGTTTAAAATGTAAAGGGAGGGTTGGAATTGTTGACATACACTTTCCCTTTTAAATTTCCCCACAGGCACGTCTTTAGACCATATTTCACGTGATATTCCACACACAATAAAGAGACGGGCTACGTTTTCGTAGCCCACCCTGTATGATCAGTTATTAATCGATAATTACCACGAAATCCGAATCCAAGTTTTATCTTGATAAAACTTGCATTTGGATTTCAAAATTTGATTGATGCAAGCGGTGGGTGCATAACTCTAGTTGGGTTTATATGTGCATTATAATAAATATTCGTGTTGCTTGTGAAATGCTGTATATAGATATAAAAAAAATTTAGCAACATAAAGTTTTCATATACCTACCTCGTTTTCGTCATTTATTATTTTTACTTAATATTTTCGTTTGTAGAATGACTCAGTTATGTTTTATTTTCTGCTCCTAAGGTCTATTCTCGTTTTGATTCATTCGTTCATGAAGAGTTGTATACCTTAATTTTAGAGCGTTTTGTTGGTTATGGTTATTTGTAATGAGCTGGTTTACAAAATGAGGTCTAATTCATTCATTATCAAGAAAGAAAAATCCACCAGCATCATTCAAAGATAATTATATATTTAATTTAAAATTATCTCCAGACAATTTAGAATCAAGCTTCAACAGTTAATTTTTAAACTCAAATGCAGCAAGCTGAACTCAATGTTCAACGCAACAAATACAATTCTTCACCCTTCATATAGCCCAATATATTTCATACATAAAATGTTTACTTCTTGTCTTACTAAATGAAAGTCTTGAACTTTTAGTGGGAGGAATTCTAAACCTGATAACTTAAAATTAATGAGGAAAGAATGAAATCTCTCTGTTCCGTTCATTAATAGGTGGACGTTTCGCTATAAGGAAAAAGAAATCAATTTACGCGCTGTTGTGTAACACTCAATCAAAAAACTAGTAAAAAACGACCTTATGATTATGATTATTCAACGTCCAAGTTTTTATCTGTCTTGCAGCAGCGAGATGATGGGTAGTAGAAAACAACTATTCTGCTACTTATAAAATCTCTATTATATCCTAAAACCGAAAAGAAAGAAATACGTCGAGAAAAAATCGCATTCGACACCATTTTAAACAGAAGAGCGCAAAAAACTCGACACAAAAGCGACAAAATTTGAAACCTGGTCCCCTTCGAAAGAAAACAGACCTCGCGTTCTGCCCTGAAGGCTCAAAAACATGATTGAGATCTGCGCTGAAACAATGGAAAACTTGAAGAATGCAATGGCAGAAATGACGGAATAAGAATTCCGCACAATCAATGTTAATAATGGCAGCAAGAAGAGGGAAAAAAGGGAAGTATTCCAAGGAATTTTTTCCCCACACCTCTCTCATGCGATTGGCTAAGTATATAACTATTGTCTCGTATGGACCGTCTTCTTTCTCTTCTGACAAACATATTTGGGCTCCCTTTTGTTTGATTTGCTATGATGACGTTTGAAAACTCATTCCTGCGAACAATTAAAGAGAAGAAAGCGGGCAAAAAAATCCGAGCTCTTGTGAAACTTTTATCCGTGTTTAGTTTAGATGACTTAAAAAATGGAATTCCCGAAATAGAAAAATAAATCAAACCTCAACCTATAGGGGGAAGCAAAAAAGAAGCGAACGATTTTATCTGAATTAGCCTTAAGGGCTGGAAAAATTGTTGGTAATTTCTGTCAATTGCTTCCTCACTTCTGAATGGCAGGTTTTCTAAAGAAAGAGAGCGAATTCTGCAGTTTTTTGTGAGTTTAATATTTCATGTGCCCGTGCACATGCGTGGCAATTAAAGATTGCTGGTTCGATTTGGGAGATCAAATTGTCGGCGGCCTTCTTTGGTGCTGGTAACGTTCAGTTTCACACATTTTCCAGTTGTTTTTTGTTTTCAGAATAAAAATAAGATTTTTCTTTGTTTGGCGTAAAAAGTGGCCCGGGTCTCTGTATGAGAGGCATTTTCTGTTAAACTTGAGAGAATGTGATGGTAGTGTCTCTGAGGCGAAACGTGTTTCCTGTGCATATTCGGAACGTGGTGTTAATTGATTTGTTTTTCGAATATAGATTTAGCACTCCACCCGTAAAAATTCCTAACAATGAATTCCGAATTGATATGTGATAATTGATTGGTCAATGCCAGTTAGTATTAAACGCCAAACGTCACCAAAACGGCGTTAAACTTCCTTTTGAGGTAACCATTACCCGATATGTATCATGCGAGATCATTTATGTACAGGAAGTAAATTATTCTCTCTCCGTCTTGTTAGATTGCTTACACTGAAAATCCCTCTCATATTACAACGATTAACTATTGAAGCAGGATTATGAAATTTTAGGGGATAATTTTAAAATAAATATATAATTATCAGTTGATAGCTGATGAAATAAGTGGAACGAAATTTTATAAACTGTAGCTCAGTACAAATAACCATAACCTACAGAAAGTTTTAAAATCAACGTATGGAACTCTCGATGAAAGAATAGATCAAAATTAGAATCGACTTAGGAGAAAGGAAATAAAGCAAAATTAATTCATGCTACTAACAAGGTCGTTTTAATTAAATAATAGATTACAAACACTAGATAGGATAGACATGTATATATTATACAACAATAATAGCCTATCTTTAATATAAAGTAAATTTAATAGCACTATTTCTAATTTTTCAATGAGCTATTTTATATTCTTATCAGTACTTTTTAAAGCCCTACCATTGGCTCCATTCTTACCAGTGTTTCACAACTTTTTCCGTGAAGTACTACTTCCATGTTCCAATTATCTTAAATACTCTAATCGCTAAAATTTCTAGTTTTCGTGAATCAAAATCTAATATAATGACACACCAAACCATAAAGAACTGAAACGAAAGCAATGGTCTTCCATTGCCAATAAGCAACACAAAAGACAAAAACATTTATTTCCTAACCCCACGCCTGGTTTTATGAGTTGTATACACTTTTTTTGTATTGAATGTTACCACCTTTTACTTCCTAACCGGGTGTCATTACATACAAGTAGGGACAATAAACCAATCCGAAGTTTCATTTGTTAAAGCCATTTTCTCTTTTGTTCCTTTGAGCACGAACGATGTTACAGAAGCACAATGACTACAGCAAATGCTAATTGAAAACTTTCTGTAGATTTGGCAACTTCTGTTTATCCAACCAAATCGGTATCACGTAGAAAACTCCAATTAAGCTTTATTGTAAAATCACGATTTACCACCAGAACAACAGGATTGTTCTTGTAACGAGTAATTCGACTTCAAAGCATTACACCAATTAAAGATGTATCACATTTTTACTTTATTTTCACGTTCAATCACATTTTTATCACAATCACAATCTATAATTTCATTTTAATCATTTTTCGGGTAAGAAAAACTTGTAACATTACAGTTTTTTTATGAACGCGTAAGCAGTTATTACTAATATCTAAATATCTTTATCTGTGCATTTGATTATACTAATTGCATGAAAATACTTGAACGAGTATAAAAGATCATTACTTTTAATAATATAAGTCATGACTAATATTAATTTTTAGCACATTTACTAATAATTAATACTAGCCATGTAAGTAGTCATTGAGGTATAACTGGAAATGAAAGAGCGGATGTCCTTCCAAAGTCTGCCACTAGCATGACACGAAATAAGTATATATCTGTACAAACAAGAAATCCCCGAATGTTTGAACAAAGAATACCTAGAATTGAATACATCTATCTGCTTTTTTACTTCTTGAACTTGACTGAACAAAGAACTCCAAAAAAGAGATGGACACTTTTTCCATCCTTTGACTCCAGTCTCTTCGGACTTGATTAGATCAATAGAGGTACTATTCATGTTCTATAAATTTGTACATATTTACTAAACTTAATCATATAGCACATACTTTGTTGTTTTGTAATTATAATTTTACAAAAATATTCTATTTAAGTACTAGACTATGAGTGTTACTATGTGGTACACGGAAGAAAATCTTTTGTTCGCAAAAAATGAACATGGCAGAGTGAATCTGTGGGTACAATTAAGAATTATTCCTCTAGTTAAGAATTATTCCTCTAGTTAAGAATTATTCCTCTAGTTGGAGTATCAGGGGGTAAAACCAAAGGTTCGGAGTGAAAAGACTAAAGAATTATGTTTGTAAGATGGATAATAAAGGTATAATCACGTCACTCTTCAACAAGCATAAGCCGATTGTATTTTAGTTTTAAAATATTTTAGATCAATTCAATATTGACACATTTAGTTATTCAAATGTTTTGTTTGTGAAACTGGGCCAGTTCTTTGGCGTAATCTGTTTTCGGTAACTAATAGAACATTTTGAATTACTGGTGGGAAAAGTTGTTTTACCTAGATAAGGAATATTTTTTCCTAAAGTACCTAGTTTACCAGAGCAATCTGTTTTCGATAAGTAAGAGAATATTTTTAAATACTAGTGTGAAAAGTTGTTTTTTCCTGGGACTTACCTTTCATTAATAAGTACCTAGTATTTTTACTAGTATATCTAACTAATAAATACCTAGTTCCTTCTTCAACCTATATATTTACCTTTCGTTCGCAAATAAAATATAAGAAATTTATGAGAAATTGTTTTTCCCTAAGACCATCTGTCTGTTTTTCTAAAGCTATGCAATTGTTCCCCAGTACATCATTACCTAAATGACATAAGCAGCCCACTGTCTTGCTTTCTCTGCGTTCATCCACAACTTTATTTTCCAGTAGAGAATATTAAGGAGGAAGAAACCCTAATCCACAACCACATAGTTCCACACTTCAAGGCAAGGGGAATCCATAGAAAGGTCTTCAGACTATTACGTTACCCATCATTAAAACCAACCATTCCCCCATAGCTGTTTACCTCGACATACATATCGGATGTATAATTCATTTGCACCCTCACCGAGCACTTAAGGAGGACACTCTCTTCAATCAGTGCTCTGTTTTCAAGCGTGATGACAACAATAATACTCGTTTCCCTTTGGCCCCCAGTATGTGGAATGTCGTGAGGGAACTGTGGATCCCTTGTGTTCCCTCCACGAAAAATGAGAAGGTGGAATGTTGCCCCAGCACATATGACCTGTGCCAGCCGGGATTCGTCACGAAATTCTGTCATCAACGTTGGAATCACCACCTCGGGAATCCCTCAGCGGTGTAAGTGCTGGAGGAAAAATGGAAAACGGTGGTTTTTGGAGGGAGATAACGCGACGCCTCGGATGTCGGAGTGTTTTGAATAATTGCGTGATGTTTTTCTGTGAGCTGGTCTGTAATGGTGTCGGCTCTGAAATCATAATACTGGTTGCATGTATTATATAAATTGTTAGTGCTTTAGTGTTTTATAGACACGAACGCTTTTGGAATTTATATTTGTTTCGGATCTGTTTTATATGCATAGGTGTAGGGAACTTAAGCAAGCTTCGGACTACAGGAACATTTACATATAGATGCATTTTCCATGAAATGGGCGTGGTAAATGTTCCAGTAAAAGCGGATACAACTCGCAATTACTAATAATAATCATAAACTGGTTGGTTTTATTAGTTTAATATTGATTATTTTCCACTAGTAATGGTAGAGTTATGTTACGATAGATTTTTAAGCTTATGATACTTTTGATTCTTGAAAGGAGGTATCAGCTTTTTAGGCTTGCTCATAACGCCTAATTAATTTTAAAAATTAAGGCCTCTATTCTAGGTACTTTATGATATTCTCAGGTAGGGCATCTCGACATCCAAAGGAGCTTAGCAAATCTTTACGGGCATATCACATGGTTTAATTGCAATCCGTATGGTATGTAACAAAATATGCGTACTAACAGGTACAAAATTAAAATACAAAGTAAGGTAATCACAAAAGTATAGCTTGAATTCAGGCTATGCAATTTAACATTCATAATTTGTGCTTCATTCAAATAAATATGGCACCAACCTCTGGCTCCACCCCAATGTTTTTGTGTATTGTATAGTCCCAAAAGTTGGGGAAGAGGTAAAATAAGGATATCAGAGTATATCTCGAAAAAAATGTTTTCTCAAACAGAAAATCAAAAACATATATGCTTTCTCCTTATTTTCTGAATACCGTGAATTTTCTGAATTTGAGGCATGATAACATGAATATCTTTCTGTTGTGAATATAGGAAGATTCTTTTTTGCATTTAAGCTCAATTAATTTTCTTCTAGAAAGTTTATTGAATGAGCAAGGAAGTATGGGGCACCCCGGACTTGCTTTTAAAATTCTGAAAACAAATTTTATACACTGCTGATTTCTTTATCAGAATAAATATAAAATGAACCTGACTCCCTTGAAACCATTTAAAACTCTTCTGGTATGGTTCAGAATCCCCAAATATAAGGGGTAAATATCACAAATAATATGAGTCTCCAAATAAACAGAATGATTCGATCTCACTTAATTGATCACTATCAAAAGGGGCTCAAAGTTCTGACTTGAACTTCTTAGGTCCAAATATTTTAATAGTTAGAACCTGGTTTTTCTCCAACGTGACAGATAAATGTTATAAATATACGGATAATGTTGGTAAAAATTACTTCCACCGACAATTTCTCCGAGTTGGTATATACTGCATCCCAATCCATATTACTAGTAATTTTTTAAACTTATTTACATAAAATAATATGCATTCTGTCTCAGGTTATTTACTTTTCAATATCGTCATTAAACTTCAATTAAGAAAAACTCAAATTATTATTTCACCATTACGATTTGAGAGGGTTTTATTTTATTCCCTTTGTCCCAAACACCATAAGCCCCCCCCCCCCCGAATCCCTTCAATATCCGTGTATCTATCTAAACATGCGAGTTGTGAATTGAGTCGGTTCCTCCAATAATTTCCTCAAATTGGCAGCATTGTTTGATAGTAATATTAGTGTTGGTATTCACCAGAAAAATGTCCTTTCAACAGCAATGTCTCCAAAAATGCCATCATTTTCCGCGCAACCGGTTAAACAATTTTCCGAAACCGAGGACAACAATGCTCTAAGAATATATTTTCACGAAAGAGAAACAGAGGATAACCACTTTTCTTCAAGAGATTCCACCAGATAAAGCGTCTCTATTCCCACGGGTAGGTCGACATCGGATCCCAAGTCGGCCCTTCTATGTCCCCTCCCAGATGTCTCCGATCAAAAATCGCTCTCAGACCACCGATCTCTCTATAAACTACGCTGGAAGAATTGAAACCGAAACCCTGATCCACCCCGGAGCTCATCTGTCATTTTCAGCCAGCATTAAGACAAAGCGTGACGTCATACGTCTATCTCCAATGACAGCTCATCCCCATTGAAAAGGAACGACTGTTCAAAGGGGAAATAACAATAAATGGGCGATGTGATGGGTTTAGGGGGAGAACAAATGTACTTTCGATCGTCTTCGGCATTGTTGTCATCGACGCTCGCTTTTCAAGTCAGCTATTTTATTTCTCCTGTTTCCTCTGTCGCCCGCAGTGCATCGGACACTTCAAAAGAATTGCTGTGAATGTGGAGGGATAATTATGATCGGTTTTGCTCAAAATGTATACGCAGAGGCGAAATTGGGGCTTCGAAAAAGAGGTTTAGTGTTTTGCAGAAGGCTTAGGATTTTGATGTTGGAAGCATCTTATATGAGAGGCATTTTCTGTCAAGCTAAATGTAGGTGGCTATAGTGTTTCTGCGGCGGAACATCTTTCCGAAAGTAACGTCACGGCTTATTTTGCGAACATGGTTTGAGCAATGACAGTTGATTCATCAACGCCAATTAAATTAAATCCCAAATTAAATTAACTCTTGCGGCGGTAGCCCGGTTGGAAAAGTAACGGACTAGCAATACGTTGGCCTCACTAGAATCACGTTGGTGTGGTGTGAAAGCTTGGAGAGTGGCGTGCCAGTTCAGATGTGACCTCGTCATCTGACCGTGGTTCAAAATTACGGGTGTCGGGGGATGATCCCGGACCGTCGCCAATAGCCCGTTGTGTTGCTCCAGTGTGACGTTAATTAAAATACCTACCTACCCAAACGTTTCCAACAAAACGGCGACAAATAATATTTTAAGGTAATCCCGATATGTATCACGGGATTTTTGTGTAATAATTTTTAGTACCAAAAAATATTCAATCAATCCAACCATCTTCTAGTAAAGAAACAAAAAAAGCAATTAGTTGACGGTTTAGGAATAGAATAAAATAAAAATTCCGGTAGTAAAAAAAGCATTAAATACCCCAGCAGAACTTGTTTACTACAAATATAGCAGGATATCAATCTTTTTATGAATGAAATTACAGAAAATTTTCAGACGAGTCTAGAGAGAGACGAACTAACAGGTCCACATGAGAGAGTTCCTTAGACGATTAGCTAGATTCAAGAGTGATAAAGGACACGAAATTCAAGCACTTGCTTTGATAAAGATATCAAAACTTTACTGGGATTTTCAGAAAAAATAGTAGCAACCCACTTAAAAGTGGCGCCATACAGAAATGCCCTCTTAACAATCGTAAAAGAGACCAACAAAAAAGATCTAATTCCATTCGATTTTTTTACGCTCAGAAATTTCTCTTTTAACACTTTCCACAAATAAATACTTTAATCCATTTACTCTATTCGGGAAACAGAATAAAAAAAGGTGTCTACAATAATAAAACCGCGAAAAGAGCCCCATTGTAGTACTATTTTGATGCCCCTATATCATTGCCAAAGTTTTTGTAAGACTTGGCGGAGAAGATTGTCAGATCCTGTGATTTATCGCCATTTCGAAAAAATATCGAAAGCAACTCGATCGCTTTCTCGCCAATAAGATATGATCAGTAGTAAATTTTATATCATACTGCGAGCCTTTCCAGAGTCCATAGACATGGTCAGGGCATGAATATATATGTTCCGGGAGAGTCACAGAAACAGGAGTAGTGGAAACTGGTTTATGGCCTGCTTTAAGCACCACCTTAGTCTGAAAGGCACTTAAATTGAATTCCGTGAAATTTATTTCAAAGCTGTTCGTGGGATATTAAAGCATGAAATATCGTCACTGTTGTGTTTGTATTTGGGTAGAGGAAGCACAATCCGATTATTCACATCTATTGCACAGAGAATTCATGTTACATATGATATGTGAGGCGATTCATGCATCAACACTTATAGATTAAAATTTCGCATGAAACTGAAAACGTATTGACGATTTCTAAAACAAAAGACATTCAATAGAAGTTGGATACTAGTGTAGTGTCACATTGAGAAGAAAAAATCATCTTCAGTACACCATGTGGCAAAATCAAATAGATAAACATATGGAAACCTTAGTAAAATTGGTCATAAAAATGAAAAACCTTCAAAACAACGATTTATAAAGATTAAAAACTTACTTAATTCTTCCTGCTGACGATGAACGTCTTTCTCTACTGAAATGGCCATTGACGGCCTTTTCAATTTTTAAAATCTTTATTAGTCGTTGTTTTGAAGGTTTTTCATTTTTTACTAAAATCAGAGATGTCAGGCATTTATGCTTATAGGAAAGTAATAATTTTATCTGCATAATACTGTAAATGCATATTTATTTGAAATTTTCTGTTATGTCGCCTTGTATCTCTACCGTTGGAGTGCAAAAAATATCCGTTTCAGCAATTCATCGTTCTGATAATAATTTTGAACGAGTCATCTCATAAATTATGCAGTTTTTTAGAGGTTGCTTGAAAAGGTTAGAATAACATCGCACGTTACTTTGAATCCGGAATACAACCACTTGAGTTAAAAATCGAATACAGTGTGTGAATTACGAGATTATCAACTGTCAAGAGGTGGTGTCTTTATCCGAAAAGATTTATACTACTTAAAAGATTATTAAAGTCTTTAATGTATACTAGACTTTGGAATACATCTTGTTCTTCTGTACTAGAGAGAACTGTTTTAGGGAAAATTTGATAAGATTATATGAATTATAAACCATTGTTCCGGCTCCCAGTGCGACGTAAATTCAACTACCTACCAACTATTGTTCCGGTTTTTATTTTAATCTTTTTATGTATATTGTGTTACATGTTCAAAGAAGACATCGTAATATCGGTACCAATGAACCGAATTCATGTACCAAGTATGTATATTGCAGAATAATCTTCCTAGGATAGGATGGATATGGGTGGGGTTAGAAAGTCTTCGCCCGCCCTAATTTACCACTTCCACAAGTATAGCGCTGCACGTCACCAAAATATCGATTTAGATAAACACTAGGCTATATTTTATTAATAAAATTTTACCAACCGGCATAATCTTTTTTGATTGTAAATCGTGCTATTGAATGAATATTTGGTGACACTAAGTTACATTTTATTGATAAAAAGTACAAATTAAAATCAGAAAATTGCAATGCTCAAATACATATTTCACCATCTGGCATGCGGATCTTTCCCTTCGGAATTGATCCAGAACCGTCGCCAATAGCCCATTGTGTTGCCCCAGTGAGACACGAATTCAACTACTATCTACCAAATGGTACAATTATTTTTATTCGCAAGTCGTGCTATTGAATGAACACTTAGTGATACTTGACTATCTTCTATTGATAAAAAGCATAGATTCTAATTGAAAAATTACAATACTCAAATACATATTTTATCAACTGGCATAATCATTTTTGATTGTACAAAATGCTTTTAAATGAATCCTTGGCGATAATCCCATCACTATAGACGATTCTGCTTGCTGGCGGCTACAATCCAATAACCCCTAGCAAATCTCATTGAGATGCGTAAACAGGGCGATTGTGGGAGCGAGATGAATAGCCGCCTTTATATTATATTTCTTTCCGATCCCGCGTCTATATATTTGTTCCGCCACCTACGTCTGCCCATCCATTACGACGCTGACAGTTGCGTCAACGCGCCAGTTCATTATCCTAATTGCTTGTCTGGACACTCCGGACTTGTCTTCAGTGTATTTTTAAGTCCATTAACTCCCACCAGTGAGTCGAAGACCATGGTGGCCAAAAAGCTTGGCAATTGATTCCCGTTTTTTTAGCCTTAATTTTTGCCACCCAAGGATAGGTGGAAGGAATCGTAGCGTTTTTGACAAGCAAGCGAATAAATTTTAGTAATCAATGAATATTTGGTTCATTTTTAAGTGTATTTTTAAGTTAATTAACTATGACCGGTAAGACTAAGAAGGCAGAAGAAGGATTCGGGTATTTTGCTATTCGTTTTTAGCACCCATGGAAGAAATCGTAGCGTTTTTGACACGAAAATAAGGTTTAGTTATAATCAATGGATATTTAGAAACCATTGGATTCTCATTTAAAAGATGGACTTCAATGCTTACGTGAAAGTTTTCCGAACACTTATTTAGTTAAAATTATCAATGACACTTTGGGAATCATTTGCCAACATGGACTTGAATGTTTTCCCAACTTTTTCCGTTCAGTTAGTTAAAATTCATAGAACACAACTGCTTTCTCAACATGGTAGCGAAAATCTTGGCAATCACTTCTATCTTTTTTCTTCATCTGTATTATCCAAGGATACGTGAAAGGAAGGGAAAAGTTGCATTTTTGATAAACAAGCAAATAGATTTTATAATTTTTTTCAATTAATTACAAAACTTTTTCTCATTTAAAACATAAACTCCAATGCTTTCGCTAAGTTTTCTGAACATTTAATTAGTACTGGTGAAAACAGTTGCTTCCAGTTTGCATTAATTCTAAATGTACATTTCTTAGCGAAAAACTAAATAATATTCATTTCTAAATATAGTATTTTAAATTGTAGATTTTTTAAATTTATAAATATAATATTTTAAAACTCAGATAATATTCATTTCAGACGGTGCACCCAATATGCCTTCTGAAAGCTCTATTTTTATAAAAGCAACATTAGTAGGCAACAAAATTAAATTTATAAGCCATTTATTATGATACATTTTGTTTTTGACGTGAGTTAAATTTGTATGCAGGAGCTAAATGTATACATAAAAGTTAAATATACTTTACTATGCATTAGAAATTCCGTAATATGCATCTTTTATAAGTTACCATTAAAAGCAAGGTTCATGCACAAGGTTGTTTTCTCTTTTCCTACTTGAGTATGGCTTTCTTCATGTATGAGAGACTTACTAATTAAAATCAAAATGAATCATTTAAAACCAGATGACCAATTCGAAAAAAGAGACCTTGAGTTAATGACAGATAAGTTTACTTGTCAATTTGTAATTGATTTTTCATCTTAAAGTAGGTCAAAAGATATAACTCATCCCTAACAAAAATGCTGCTCGACAGGTTCGATGGATAAAAAACTATTTTTATTGCATCTTTACAAAACTATTTACTTATTAGTGTGTTGTTTCCAGTCGAAACATAAAGCGGATGTTTTTTATAATCGTTGTAATTTATAATTAAAACTGTTAAACATATGCTTTTTGCATAACAATTAAATCAAATGAGACAAATAGTCTGTTCATTGAAAAATCTGAGAATTCTCTACCCTTAGAATATACATTAATATTATTTTGTTATTTTACTATTCTGTACACTTTACTGTACTATGTGTGATTGTGTACTTTGAATTCCATAAGAAATGTTAAAATTCCAATATCACTTTTAAAATAAATTCATAGATATGTATTCAGCTGCTTATTAAACTATTCTAAGAGAAGTAATGACGTACTCTTGCCCATAGAGAGGTTGGATAGACTTGAACCGACCCTTTGAAGAGGAAGTTCTTTTCTTTGTAATTTCTTATAAAGAAATCAGCACTGTTTTTAGAATTTGTCATCAGTGTGTTACACATGAGCACGGAGTACTCCCTAACTTCTTAGTTTATTTAATAAACCCTTCTGAATAAAATCAACTGAGCTTAAATTGAATAAAGCTCTTAATATTTGTAAAAGCAAAATATTCCTTGAGTATCATGCCTGTAATTATGAAAATTCAAGTGATAGAAGATAATTTCTTTGGTTTCCTCTTTGCGAAAACATATCCCAGAAATCTCCTTTGGAATGGGGATACTTATTTAGATTTTAGTATTTGTGTAGAAGACCAAGTCGTCCATAAAGCCATATGAATAATAAAAGGGCAGGAAAATTAATTAATTTATTTATTTTGATTTATAAACATTAATTAATTTTATAAAATGTAAAATTAAATATTCCCCTTAGTGTAGAATATTAAGTATTATGGATTTTTATCATAAAATAGAATTCAAATGAAAGAATAAATGCAACAGCAAGGCCCGATAATAATTTTAATTGCTTTATTCTTTCAAACATTTGCCCTGCTATACTTTCTAAACCATCATAAACATTAATGTTTAACATATAATCAGTATACCTTTACCTGTTGCTCGAACTTTACCCGCAAATGTTCAGGCCGAGCAAATGTTATTAGGACTACTTAGAAGCTACACTGTGATTTGCATGTCTCGTATCCAAGTTTAAACTTATAGAGAAAACAATTAATTAAACTCATAAAAATCTTATTTAAATAATAAAAATCTGATTTAAACGAAATAAGTCCGATTTTTTTTGGCTTATAATTATGTTTCCTATAGTATTTGACATATACCTAGGCGCAACAGGGCTATAAATTAGGAGCAGACAGTTTGGCGATAATGGAACAACGGTAGCTAAACATTTTCTCTCAGTTGCCTGAATCTCTCCAAGACCCGCTATACCTTCTCTCAGTTGCATGAATGACTTGGGTGCAATTTAAAATTTATTTTGTTTATCGTGGATACGTTTGAGCGGTTGCCGATATATTGCCGATTTTTTTAATGATGGCGAGTTCAAGATCTGGTCAATTTTCTTCTAAAGATGAGATATCTCGTTCATCAAGATCTGTTCAATTAATTTTCTAATGACGACGTACTTCGTCCAGACAGACACCAGGAGATATGATACGAGGGGTGTTCAAATGAAAAGGTACGAAACGACACTGTGGGTATAATTGAAGTCTTTATTCAAAAGTAATCACCAGAGGCCTGAGCACAACTATCCCACTGTTTCACGAGCCGAAGGATTCCCTGTTCCCAGAATTCCTGTGGCTGTGACAAGAGCCAGTCCTCCACTGTGTCCTTCAGTTCGTCGTCCGAGTTGAAGCGCTTCCCTTTGAGATGTTTTTTAGCGGACAAAACAGATGGAAGTCGCAGGGCGATATGTCCGGGCTGCAGGGCGGATGCTCAAGCTGCTCCCTCTTGAACTTGGCCAGTACACTTTGTGTGACCCTGGAGACGTGTGGACGCGCGTTATCGTGGAGCACAATCACTCCCTCCGTGAGCAGCCCAGGCCGTTTGCTCTTGATGGACTTGCGTAGGCTACGGAGTGTCTCACCTACCGGTTTGACACCTTCCGCAATCAGAAATCTGATAACACCTCGCTACTCCTCAATCGTCGAAATTTGCAATGTGAACGCCATGTCCTCACACGCACTGCCGCGTCAATTGGTCGGAGCATACAACTGCCTGCTTCTCTCCTGCGTCATGTGCGGGCGCCCGCGCCCGCGCATGCGCACAACCACGCCGGTACTCGTACATTCGCGTCCCAAGATGTCTCACTACTTTATCCCAAAGCGGCATATTCAAATTTCAACCGGTTTGGTTGTAACGACGTTTCGTACCTTTTCATTTGAACACCCCTCGTAGATTGAGGTTAGGTTATTGAATATTCAGAAAATTCAAAACCTAACCTCAATCATTTAAGGGAAGGAAACTCACCACTCCTGAAATGGTTAGTCTCCAAAGCTCGTACAGCAAAAGAGTGACCCTTGAGAACAAACCAAACAATCTGCAGGGCTAATTCTGATATCGAGGGGGAAAAAGCAACCAGAGCAGAAACGAGTGTTTCATGCAAGAGAAAAACCACATCGGATCCCGGTCTCTCCAATCGCTTGAGTCATCTCTCCAGCATAAACAAGCAACAATCTCGAGCGATAAATAGAAGTCAGAACCATATGCCCATTTAAAATACTATTTATATCTGGGGTCGTATTTATTTCTTCGCACAAAAACAATCTGATCCAACCTACGACCTTCGGCGGCCGTAAATTAGGATAAATTGAGGTCAAAGGATAAGAGAGACGAAACGTGAACAACAGAGTCTCACCCCCCCCCCCCTTACCATGATGATAAGCGAGCGACAGGCTATAGTGATGAGTACTTGGGAAGGGTTTAACCCCTCTTATCATTGGCGAGTTACGTGGAAGCGCTCGACCTTTCACTTGAAAACAAGCCGGAATAATTAGCAAAAAAAGGCTTTTCTTGTCTGGCATCTGTCAGTAAGTTTACGGTTTCACATATTCAATTTCGACTCCTGAATTTTCCGCTTAGCAACATCACATCGTAACGGAACTGTGCTGAGCGTCTGTCTTCTGGCAGCAACAATAACGATAGTTAAGTGATGAGTAAGTTCTGTGGTGACGTGTTGAAATGCATAGTAATATATAATGATTTTTATATGAATATTTTACATTGTTGGGATCTATCAAATATTTTTTGGATTATAATGGGAAGGCCAAAGCCACGAATATGCAAAATCATGGATTAGAGAAAAACGCGTAATATAATATGTAATGAGTTTTGATATGATTATTTCATATTGTTCATGTGTATCAAATATTTTAGGAATTAATAATGGTTATTAGATTCGGTAGGTTTTAATATTAGTTATTTTTATTACAAATCATATCTTTCGAATAATGTAGAATTTGTGTCTTTTTGGTATCGGTCTGAAAAAATTGAATAATCTCGAAATTCATTTAGGAGAAAACAGCCGAAAATGCAGATTCGTGTCTTTTGCATGGATACCATAGAATGAAATTCAACATAGCCATAGAATGAAATACCTTAGAATCAAACCAATGCCATAGAATGAAAATTCAACAAAGAAATAAAAATTGAATATTTAGAAGGATCGAAAGAATTTCTGATTGTGTGTGTGTGAATGAGTACATATACTTGAATGTTTAAGATAACATGATCATTATAATTTTGAAATTTTCTAATTGAGAATTCATATCCTGAAAAATCGGAAAATGTTAATTAAGTTGTCCGTAGCACTTCAATTTATAATTCATACACAAATCGTATTTTTATTAAATGTATTTATGGATAATAGTTTCTCTGCAATACTGCTTTTAAGACGTTTTCATAATGTAATTCTCGTCTAGAATTTCATAATGACCATCGATAATACATTCTGAATACAATAAATACTATAATATAGCTCATACTAATTTATTTAAAAAAACGCCAGAACTTGTTCACATATCAATTTCATCGTAGTACAAAACTTGAAAGCTTTTTAATACAAAACTAACCTATCGCGTCATAGTTTTCAATCCGGCCAATCAATTTCTTCCATAGTTTTCAGTCGACAGTCCGGGACTGTTCCCGGACCGTCGACCGCCCATTGTGTTGCTCCAGTGCGACGTTAATTAAAATACCTGCCTACCATACCCATAATTTTCAAGTCAGGTATGTTTTTCAAAAGACTGTCTGTCAAATATATAATACAACATACGACTCATATTCATTAAACTAATCAGCGGAAAGTCTACACACTATGTTCTGCCGAAATATCATTTGCCTTCTTGAGTTCAACAAACTATTAGAACACTTTGAAACCGGGCAGCACTTGAAATATGCTGTGGGAATCCATCTGAGATTCCCGCTCACTTAGGCATTTTGTTTTCTGAGATCCATTTGTTTGTCGAAGCTCCGTGTTTTCGATCGCATCACTTATCAATTCGGCATGACGGCTAGAGAAAAAGGAGATAAGAGGACCAGAAAAACACACCCTTGTCCTTCTGTTCTCGTCTTGGCAGAGAAAAAAAACGAGGAAACGATCTCTTCTAACGCTATTTAGAATATTGACAGACTGATGTAGTGCAAAGGGCGGATGCTTTCAATGTCTCTCACGATCAGTAGACTGTTCGAACGTTCCATGTTCCTGTAGTCAAGAAAATAAATTGTGCTTTAATCTTTTGTGAACTAGTTTTTAGGTAAACAGATTGCTTCTCGCTTTTCCGATCGCTTTCTCTGTGCACACAATGTGGATTTTCAATCAAAAATTTCAGTTCAAAAGAGAATCGAATCGTCTAGTTCGAAAACAGAATAACTCCATTTTTAAATTTCGGGATTTTGAAGGTTTTGCGTTCTATAAGCAGCGACCCACGATTCCGGAGCAAGAAGGAATCAAATAGAGCTAGGGTTATGAGAGATGTAAGCCTCAGTCATTCAAGAATGATGGTTCTAGCTTATAGAATGTAAAACTGCCGACAAATTAATACAAAAAGTTAAGTTACTCTCTTTACAAACTGGATGATTAGATTAGTACATTTTGGTTTGGTTTGTATCAATTCTTAAATGGTTCAATTAGTGCATTGGATATATTACGATTATTAGGATATATTGGATGCATCCCAATTACATTTCATGTTGAAAGGGTCCTCTTCTTATGTATTTATGTACAGAGTTAAAGTATTGTTTCGTGTAAGGGAAGCAGAATTATTGGGTGGCGTCTTAAAAGTCCAGATTTCAATGCAATAGAAAAACTTTGGGGTGAACAAGAGCCATGTAGCACACAGTGAACATTGTCCCTTTATGGGCTTTATAGGATGAATTGGGTAGGTAGGTAGGTGAATCTTTTCACACCTGGAGCAACACAACGGGCTATGACGGTCCGGGAAAGATCCGATGACAACACCTCGTAATTTTGAACCGCGGTCAGATGACGAGGTCAACACCTGAGCTGGTACCATACTCTCCTGACTTCCACAATACTCCAACGTGAAAACAGGAGATTTGAGGACACGACAGATTTAATGTTCTCCAGCATACATGTACATAACTGACTTTGGCTGGATCGAGTTCCGAACTCGCAACCTACCAGTGCTTATCCATGACTCCCCCAACGAAGCTACAGCGGCCCTATAGAATGAAGTGGGAGCCATTCCCTTTCAATATCTACCATATATTGCTTAAGACGGGGCGATCTTCAAACGGTGTGCCGCAAGAATGGCACTGGCGTGCTTTGAGTTTGATGAAACAGTTTAAATTATGTAAGATTTATTTCAATCCAACAGTTCAGTTTTGAGTTCACAAATAATTTCAAGTAAAACCGTAGAAATAATTTTGAGTATTTGTTTTTTACAAAGTGTCCTAAGAAATGATTTCAAAAATATTTCTTAAAGCAACTTTTGATCAAAGAGTGTTGGGTAGAAAGAAATTATTTTTTGTAAATCAGTTATATCTATCTTTTTGTCAGATCGGGAGAAAGTGTAATATATTTTGGGTGAGTCTCGGAATTTTGGCAATTAGCTTATGTGTGTCGTGAAATGGAAAAGGTTGAAAATCGCTGGCTTAAGAATATGCCTTGATGTGTTAATGATGGTTTACAAGCAATATAGAACGAGCCATATAAAAGCTACTTTAAGAAACACACTGTGGTGTACAAATATACTTTTTTATTATCCTTAGAAAACGTTTACGGAGTCAGTGAGTTGATTATCAATTAATGAGTGAATTTTAAAACAATTATTAAAGTAACGACGGAAAAACATTCATGCACTCTTTAAAGGGTTCACACGCATGTATCTGTTCTGCAACTTGCAGTCTTCCTTGCATGACTTCCAAACAGTTTTGCCATTCTATACCAATAGAATATTTTTAGAACCCTTTCAACTACTTGGTAGGCAGGTATTTTAATTTACGTCGCACTGGAGTAACACAATGGGATATTGGCAGCGACGGGATTAAACCCGAAGCGAAAGATATCCGTTCAACTAATTTATGTTATTTAGTCATGATATGAGTTATAGATTAAAACAGCACTACATTACTCGGCAAACTCATGCAGCTCAGTGGGTTAAACACGAAATATATAAATCCAAGCAAAAAACAAAGTATATACTTAAATTAACATATTATTCTTATTATTTCCCTAACAAAATAACGTCTTAAAATTCTCCATGTTATGTCTTTAATAAGTATCCAAACATTGCTTTGAATGAGACCGAACATGCGATGATAACAAATTTGGTAATACATATTCTCAAAGTACATAAATTACCCCCAGGCCTTTCAACCAGAATATCTGAGGAGGGATTTTTTCATTTCCAGGGCAAAAATAACGACATAAATAATACCAAATACAACTTCGAAAATGCAGTCAAAATGAGATAGGGTTTTATTTAGTAATAAAATTTTATACGCGGTGTACAAAAGAATAAGCACAAGGCAAGAAAGCTAACTCACAGGCATGCCTCACGAAGACTCAAAGATCTCCCCTTCTATTCAACCGCGACGTGATCAGTATTCAACCAACTTCTGAGTATTAAAAGATAGTCCTCATTGAAAACGAGAAGTTCGCCTCATATAATACCAAGATTTATGACGTTCCCACAATATATGCGCCAAATCACAACAAATCGAAAAACGGGACCGGGAAAAATGGTCGTATATAACTCTTTCCCACAACTAATAACAACATTCACAGCCTAGTATTACCTGCCAGCCCCAGTGATATCACACCTAGTACAATGAGAACTGCATTATTTATAAGCCTGTCTTCTTCACAATGAAACTTAATATCTTATGGCCCTAGGCGCTGTGCGGGTGACTATATTCCGAGGATTTTTATCAGGGAACGACCACATCCACCCCTATAAAGACTATAAAAAAACACGTGAGCTTTTGTTGGGAACAATAACATTTGCAATGTTGGTATCTGCCGGGTTTTGGTGGCTGTGTCTTCGCTGTTGAGCAGAGCATTGGTGTTTTGTTGAGGTTTTAAGTAAGGACATACCGAGGTCCTTGATTGTACAATATATTGTATTTTAGATAGACAAAAATAGTGCAATGATTGTATCACCCTCTCTCTTTACTTTTATCTTTTCAAATATCAAAGAAATTACTTAACTGTCCAATTTAAGTTTAATGTTAAGTTTTGCAAGTTTTAAGTGTTGGATGCACTGAAATCGAAAGAGTTTGAGACGAGAAATATCACCTTATGTTGTATATAAATATGACATTAGGTCGTTATTAGTCACATGTATAGCTAATTTAACAGCAATTGTGCTCAATTATTGTGTCCGTGTATTTATCAGGTACCGTATCATAGCTTCAAAATGCGTTTCTGTAAAAGCTTAGTGTCTAAAAATCGTAATATTGTTGCCATAAAAGTAAAACACACTAAATAAAAAAGGATAGTAATGAGAAAACCAGGAGGTGATTCTTCTCCCTAAGCTGTACTCACTAAGTGTGTTTCTCATGAAGAAATATAACCTTTATACAGAGAAAAAATAACTTCACCAGTAGACTTCACCTGTCAAAAATCCCCACATTCTGGTTTGGAAAAGCTAAGAAACTCATATCTTGAAATTTTTGACACTGCGTATTTCACTTGTAAGTCGACGATATGTTATGTAACCAATCAAAAATATCATTTTCTTCCTGCCATTGCTTAGTATTCTTTTACGAGTAAAACAATTTTATTTTTGTGACACGAAATTAACCTCTTTCGAACTGGTGTCATGAAAATAAAACCAGTTATTGTTTAACAAAACGAAACGGTAGGTAGGCGCGAAGTTGATTTTACGTTGGACTGGAGCAACAGAACTGGTTATTGGAGACGGTCCGGGATCAATCCCGAAAGGAAATCCGAGGACAACACCTCGTAATTTTGAACTACGGTCAAATGATGAGGTCAGCATCTGAGCTCAAAATGAAATGGAAAATATGAGATTCCAATTCTTTTTCCATCGAAATGTCAACGCATATATCGCGCATAAATTAAGTATTTATCAAGATAACATGCTTTAATTTTTTACGTGGTATAATATGATTGCAAGCGGACTGAACACAAATGATTTGTCGTACTAAAATTTAAGTTACATTGTTTCGTTGGGATGGAGTTTTATGGCACAAGGATCATATTTGGCCAAGCTGGGCCAAACACAACACAGACAACGTCAAGTTACACACACGGAAAGTTATACGGACACAGAAAAGAGATAAGTTAAGCTGTAGTCGTATTAAAGAATTACAATCAATATTTTGAATAACCCTCGTGTAGAAAAACTACTAGAGAGCGATAAAAGAAATTGATTAGTTTGGTTGGTTGAGGGTTTTAAACGCAAGAACAAAACAAATATAAACCAAAGTTTTGAAAGATTTGAACAGCGAAGTCTATCACTTAAGACCGATGAGCATTGAACAAGCAGCTTTGTAAGTCTCTTTTAACTACCATTCGCATTGATTAATGCCTTGACATTTAAAAGGCATTAGAACACTATCCAAATAGATGTATAATTCCCCTCAATATGTTCAAGAAAAACTAAAGGTGTTAAAACAATGTAATGATATGGTAAAACGCTTCGGAACAATGCCCAATAAATACGCTCTGCCTTTTATTACCCAGATACGATCACACTTCATTTCCATTCTTTTGTGCAATGTGATTGTAGTGAGAGGAAGATCACTCGCGGCTAATTTTCATAGCAAATGAATTAAGTGAATACACCTCCGAACCACAGCTCCCGATTGACCAATCGCGTGGTCTTCACGTGATCGCGTGCCTGTGACTCCACCTGAACTGTGACCTTCCCTGCATAAGCTGGGATGTGAACGGCAAAAAAGATTAAGAAATCAGTCACGATTTTTATTTCACAGCGAATCGTGGATGGGTGCATGGAAACGCATGATGATGCCTGTGCAAGGCCAGTTCCACCGACGCGGGCGTCGGACTGGCGATGCCGCGAGGGGAAGGGACGCGGTCGGCGAGGAATCTGTTCATGCGCCGGTGAAAGTGGGAATCAACACATTTCTCGTTTCCCCTGTTGCGTAAACGGCTGTCAGGAAAGGTTATTTTTACAGGACTAGGAATTCCATCTCTTGGGTGCTGGGAATTACTTTGAGTTAGAAAACATATTGAGAATGTAGGAAAGGATATATCGTCGGCTTACAAGTGAAACACTATGCCAAAAAACATAGTTCTGAGAAAACGAAAGAGAAAACATTGCACTCCCTAAGCTTTATTTACTAAGCGTGTTTCTCAAGAAAAAATATAATCTACATGCAAAGAAATAATAATCTCACCAGTCTAAAGATCCCATGCTAGTCTAGAAAAGCTAAAAAATTCATGCATCGAAAATTTTAACTTAGTGTTTCGCTTGTAAACAGACAATATACCCCAGGGTTTTAAATTAGAGGTCGTAAGTCACTATCAACTGCACTTATAAATTTCGATTTGACAACCGAGTTTTGAGATCATATCGTCATTTTTTGACGATTTTCTCTAAAATTTTCGTTGTTTGCTGCAGATTCACCGTTTTTTATCTCGGAAATTTTAACTTAATGTGTTTCATTTGTAAGCTGATGATATATACTCACACGAGTTCTAAATTATCGATCGTTAGTCACCTATCAACATCACCCATATATTTCGATCTGACGACCAAGGTTTGGGATCCAGTCGTTGTTTGCTGCAGATTCCCACCGATCAACCATTTATTCTTTCTAACAAACTGTACTCTTGCTTTTGAAAAGAGGCATCAAATTCTAATATTCAGATACCCTAGTCATAGTACTCTACTATACACATCCACGAAAACAAATAAGTTCAGAATTGCAGGTATAAAACATCGACAACTAGGAAAAGTGTTTAGGTGCCATTGAGGCTTGACTCTGCTTCTTATTTATGTAACATTTCAGTGGGTACTCACGGAAATGTTACATGGATAGTTTCGTATTTTCTTTTAGCTAACAAAAAATTGAAGCAGTAATATTTTGTAGAGAACACTCCGACAGGCAGTACTTTTAACAATGTTAACACTGCTAACCTAACTCACAAAAAGCAGTAGTTGCTAATATTGATCCACCTAACTCATAAATAGAATTTCCAACAATGATATACAATGAGAAATATAATAGATGCAACCAATTCCAAATATGCTGATTCACATTAAATGAATTTAAGGAAATGAATAGAATGTCAATGGTGATAAAAGTAATATCAAGTGTAAATTTATATCAAGTAATTTTTATGTAAAACTATTACACTTCAGACATAGTGTAAGACTTAGTAGACGTATAGATTTCAAAGACAGTACATTAAGTAATCGATTATATAATCTTAAGCTGTTAGTATAGAGCGTGATAAGTTAAGAAACCAGATTTCTCAGTTCAATCTAAAGTTTATCCTGTTTGTATTCTATTTCGCTCCTGTATTAAAATGAAGTTCATGCTGTTTTGTTGTGCTGATTACCTCTAAAACAAGTTGACAAAAATATTTGTTTCAAAACTTAAAGGGATTATTTTTCTGTTGCATGACAAGTAACTTGAAAGTTTCTATCCAACAAATTCTTTGACAATTCTTAATTTGCAAGTTTTTCACAGGAAACACTGGTAGATTCTGATTATTCACATTTGTACCTAAAATCTTACTCCACCGTACTGAATATTAAGATATTTTATATCAGTTTGTACCTAATCTTCAGTTATTTACAAGTTTTCATAACGAGTTAGGTAGGTAGGTATTTTAATTAAAGTCACACTGGAGCAACACAACGGGCTATTTATTGGTGATGGTTCAGGATCAATCCCAAAGGGAAAGATCCAACATAACGAGTTAGGAATAGATTGATAAGAAAGATCCTGAATTTTAAAACTTGAAGCATTCTGATGCATATTTTCTCCAATTATTTCAGGGCCGCGGTGGCCCGGTTGGAAGAGTAACGGACTTGCAACCGAAGGGTTGCGAGTTCGAATCCAGCCAAACACCGCCGTGTACAAAGGGGGCTGGTGCACGTTAAATCTGTCGTGGCCTCAAATGTCCTCACGTTGGCGTGGTGTGGAAGCTTGGAGAGTGGGGTGCCAGCTCAGGTGTTGCCTCGTCATCTGACCGTGGTTCAAAATTACGTGGTGTTGTCCTCGGATCTTTCCCTTTGGGATTGATCCCGGACCGTCACCAATAGCCCGTTGTGTTGCTCCAGTGTGACGTTAATTGAAATACCCCCCCCCCCCAATTATTTCAATCGAATAAAAAATAATCCATTACAATGGATCCATTACTTTCATTCAGTTCTTAAGGCTTTTCATGTGATTAAAGAATGACATCTATAAAACTTTCTTCTGATGCTCGTATAAAATACTTTTCAGGGCTTTTTACAGCTGTTTGTTTAGATGTTAAATTTTAATTATGTTTACTTTAACGTAAAATGTGAGATTGAAAAATAACGTTTCTTCCCAACAAAGTAGCAATTAGGATTGATTTGACGATCTAATTAGCTCCTGAGTTGTAAAAAGTGCTCGTAAAGCGACAAACCAAACAAACAATAAGTTTGATGTTGACTATCGATTACGATTATCGATACAATTTTGCCTTTGTTATCTTAACTGCATTACGAACTCTGCTAGATGCCTTGTGTGACTAATTAGTATCGTATTTGTTTTACACTCGCTAAAAGAATTCTGACACGCTTGATCCCTACAAACTCATCCTTTATTATTACTAAAAGTAATATACACATTCCCAACAGCCTGCAATACTAATCTTAGGATCTCAATACTTTCTATACAATGAAAAGTATAGAAACATTCACCTACAGATGCAGATTCCTGTCCCCTGTCTAATATAATTACTGCCTAATAAAATATAAACTTAAATGGCATAGGCTTAATTTGAACCAGCTCAAAAGCTACTTAATTCAGCCTTACAAACGAATAAAATAGGTAGCTTCTTTTGTATTTATACATTTATTTTTTATTTCTAATACCCGGCTAATGCTCTATTCGCCTTCAGCACTAGAGACGAGCTGACGGTTTAGATTTATACATAAAACATCATTCTTTTTATTCCGTTTCTAAATAAACTGTGTATATAAAAGTTTCCGAAAGGGAAAGAATGTACGTGAGACCTCGCCAACCAAAAAATGCTTGCCCTTGCTCTAGTTACCAGCATTGTGGTCTTAAAATATTCAGCCCATTTTCTCCCATATAAAAACAACCAGCGACATCTCTTTGACACCCGAATTCCAAAACTGCGACTACAAAAACCGAAACACAGACACGAAAAAAAGACTTCAAAGTCCACCGAGGAGTGGGCACCTTCAAGCCAAACTTCTTCCCAGTCGAGACATCTGTCGTTGATTCGACATTCACCAACGTGTCTGAGTGTCACTGCAGAACAAATCGCTCGAGAACCCGAACCTCTTGGGTAACTAAGGAGTGAACAGGAAAAGTGTCTGCCGAATCGGGCCAATGCTTCCTCACACAGATAGGGGCGCCCCCCAAAGGATCCAGAGGGACCGACAGAGGGTCATCCGTCTTCATCGGTCATCCCTAAAATGTCAAACCTTCTTCTGCATCTTCTCGATCGCATTTTTTTGCTCTCTTTCTCGCGTCAGGACTTTTAGTCCGGTCCCCTTTGTGAGCATTCGGTGCATTATGCTGTGTTGGAGTTTTTGGAGTTGTGGGTAACTGAGGATGAATGCGCATTCGTTTGCGTTTGTATGGATTGAAGGAAACCTCTTTTTTTGTGTGCGTTCGTCTTGTTTTGTGTCGCAGCAGCATCCGAAACGTGTCACATTCGGCGCCAGCTGGGCTTTTGGATGGTAACTACGAATCTTCCACGATGGGCAACAGTAAGAGTAAAGCTCCGTTTGGAAGATTATCAAATACTACACCGTCCATTGTTATAGCACTTCTGAGCATAATGTTCTTTACTTATCTTTACAACTCTTTTAAGAAATTAGAAAACTCTGTTGTGTATAAATTCGAAAAAACTAAAGACATTCCAAACATAAAGAAAGCGTGCCAAGAACGAACAATAATTTAGAACTTTTTAACCAAACATTATTTCATTTGTTACCATACATGATCTAAACATTATTGGTGCAGATTGTAAGGAGGATTGCTGATAAATTGTTATGACACCTTTGGACGGTGTTCTTTATTTATGTACACAACTGTTTTTAAAAATTATGTTGAGCACAGATCCAAAAGAACTAAAAACATACCAAATTTACTTAGAATAAGTGCCACAAACGAATACCTTTTTTAGAACGCTAATCTCAAATACTATTTCATTTATTGTCCTAGACATGAGTGTTTTCCACTTAGCTTTACAATTCATTCAGTAAAAGTTCGAAAATTTGATTTTATAGATCAAACTTATTTAGAACCTTTTTTAATCGGATACTATTTCTTTACTAATATGCTTGATCTCACTGTGTTCTAAACATGAGTGTTCGTTAGTTATAATTGCAATTCTTTCAATAAAAATGAGAAAATTCTGTTGGGTAGAAATTAGGACAGACAGGGAAACCCACAAAATTATTCAAAATTCACTTGACATCACAATAACATCACATTCGTATTGTATTTAAAGTTAAAGATCTTTGAAGAGTATTTTTCCTTTTAAAATGTCGTTGAGAGAAAATTTATCAATGTAAGACTCCCATTTTGTTGTGAAGTTTTCTTTGTGGTAAGCGAAATTTTATTAATGAAACATTACTTTTATTTCAAAATTGTCTTGAAACTTATGTGAGATATTTCTTTTTCGATATGAATACAGAAATTGTTTATCTGATCTGCAAAGTACATATATATGTGAGGCAACAGAGGCGAGGGCCTTTCCCATTCTTATCAGAATATGCAAATTCTAAGAGCGATCTTATGATTGGTTAGATCCGTGCGTTCTGGTTACACTGGAAACGCTAAAAGTAGAGCGAATAAAAGAATGCTAGATAGTAGAAAATCGGAACTTTCGCACGTAGTTAGCCGACACGTTGGTCGTTTTTGTACATATTTCATCTGTGATGTATTTTAGCTTATCGTTAATAAATAGTCTTTGAAATGCAAATACTTGGCTTTTTAACTAGCAAATTATACGACTGCATTGGTTCCAAGTTGGGGCCGTTTTCGGGCATGATATCATGTAAATTCTTTCCTATATCTTCAAATATTGCAAACCTTTTAAATCCTAATTTTATCAAATTATAACAGTAAATAGAGTAGAATTTAAGACATAGCAATATAATATTCCAAATTAGAAAGCGATACATTTTCTATAATTTCTTATAGGGTATAAGCTGGCTATTTCAAGAACACTACCCGTTGACATCCATTACTTGATGTTGTCTGTCTTGCGATTTGCGTAGCTTGACCAAATATGGTCCTTGTGCCATAAAAAACCAACCAGCCATCAACTTTCAAGAGTAGGCACTAAGGTAGACAATTATGCAATGTTGAAAGCCCATTAAAATTAAGTAAATTGCACAAAGGTTTGAATAAAGTCAGTAAATCCGAGATTTAACGGTTGGTTGTTTTTCAGTAGTTCACGGGCCAGATATGGCCGAGCAAGTAAGATTCAAAGAATCTAAGTGACAAGAAATCTTATTTCTTATAGATTGAGTTTTTTTTTTTAAATGGTCGCTTTATTCAGAATACCATTTTAACTTTAAGGTGTGAGCGAGTCGCCATATGTCAATACAGTTTGGTTACTTAACTGTCAGGTAGCCCGGTTGGAAGAGTAGCGGATTAGCAACGGGTTGCGAGTTCAAAACTCGATCCAGCCAAAGACCGCCGTGTACGAGGGTGCTGGTGCACGTTAAATCCGTCGTGTCCCCAAATGTGAAGTTTGTGATGTGAAAGTGATGTGAAAGTTTGAAAAGTGGAGTGCCAGCTTAGGTGTTGACCTCGTCATCTGAACGTGGTTCAAAGTTACGAGGGGCTATCCTCGGATCTTTAACTTCGGGAGTGGTCCAGGACCGTCGGCAATTGCCCGTTGCTCCAGTGCGACGGTAGTTCACTATTAATGGACATTAAGTTTTCAGTAACGTATGCTCATCATAGTGTTTAAAAGTGAAGTGATGCACAAATTGACTTCCATGAAAACTGAACCTTGGCTCGTTTCATGTGTACAATACATGGAAACCCGATTTCAGCCTATTTCAGTTCATTTCACCCATTCGAGGCTGTGATATTGGCGATTGTGATATCAATGATTAATGGCAAAAACCCTCTTGCATTCTGGTAAGTTCAGCATCTCCCATTTTGATACAATCAAACGCGGCATGGTCTCTCCACTCTACTCACTATAACAACGGGAATTAACTAAACACTGCGCCCGTGGAAACCACACCTTTTCTTATTGGGATGTATGAAAGAGCACCAACGGCTAACTACTCTTAAGCGAGATATCAGGAACGAGTATGAATTCCCCGGAATTCCATTACACCACGATTACCGATAAAAAAAGAGGAGGCAAAACTCCAAGGGTAAGAAACAAAAAAGAACCACAAAAACGGAGTCTCATTACCTCACCCTCCAGCCTCATTCAGTTGCGGAATTTAAATGGTGGAGTTCCTTTCAAAAGGTATAATTTAGAAATCGAAATCTGAATAAGAGGAGAAATCAATCAAAAATTAGGTCTCAGAAATGACATTGTGAGAAAAATACTCTATTATCGGAGTTATGTACAGACAGGGGGAGGGGTAAGCGGTCTCTCCAGTAGCCGAAAGTTCTTGCCTCCTCTTAATTTCATATTGTTTCTTTATTTTTTTATACCTCCTTATGTTTTTATAGATAATAGGTCGTTATTTATACGCGAAAGAATATCAACAGATGACATGGCAATACAGACGGCTTGACGGATGTTTGACTGAGTTCTGCAGGTAATAGGACTACTTGTGCGGTTCAACCGTGGGCAGGGGTTAGGATATCTTTAATAGGGACTGTATATATATTGCATCAACTCGGAAAATCAGGTATCGTATCTAGTGATGTAAGCTATTCTGTCTTATATTGTGGTTCCGTCGTTCTACTATGATTCTACCCCATTCTTTAAGTTGACTTTAGTTGAAACTGCATTTGACACAGAACATGTGCAACGTCTAATGTGCGGGAAATTAAAGCGAATGTATTCGTTGCATATAATTGCAAGACCGTAAGTACTAAGGCTGCGACATGAATATGTTTAAAATTATGAAATCCGGTATATATAAAACTTCTGCAACTCCTGTGACAAGCTGATTTCGATTGCCCATGGGCATTGGTTTCTCAGTTATTGAGAATGAAGAACATGAACGGAGGCAAAATTGTGAAGAGCGTTTAGCAACATTTTATATATTACTATAAAATTTGTGTTCATGTAACGTTTTGATATTATTCTTTCGATAAATGTGATTTTTTCTTTGAAATATGCTCAGTTATGGCCGGAAATGAACTAAAATGTCAAGTTAAGAATTAAGTTTAATGGCCCAAGCTGTATACAGCAATGAGTGAGTTTTATAAATTATTAGGAGTAAAAATTAGTTCCATATAGTATTTCAAATATTTTATAACACTTGGACATTAATTTGGTAAGGACTTTTCAAAAGTTGCAGTTTGGTTCATTATAAAGAAATATTATTTAAAAAAATAAGTCACTCAATTAGAAAATTTGTAAAAAGTGAATGGACATTTAAACTAAACAGCAGAAACTCGGTAATACTGAAATAATTAAAACTCAAAATTAGGTGTAAAATTATTCGTAAAAGCGAATGAATTTTAACCGTAAAGTAAGTACAGTAATTCCTCATTATACGGTTCCTTGATATATTGCTAGTTTTTACTAATGAATTTTCGGTTTTCAAAAGTGGAAATTCTCGCACTATAGTCAAGAACATGACAACTTTTCCATAACAAACATGTTTCGATACCCTAATGAAAACAGATTCTATGGGACAGCATGCTGCACGTGGGAAAGCTAAACTGAATTCGAAAAAATTTTTGAGTGACTAAAATGCCTCGTTCTATCGCTCGTTTTAACTTGGGTCCTGATCCATGCAAAAGCAGAAGGATTCTCATACTATAGTCGAGTACAGGACTACTTTTTACCTAACTAAATGTGTTTCGATACCTTGATGAGAACAGAAACTTAACTAAACTAGGGAAAATATTTGGGCGACTAAAGTGCCTCGATTTATCGCTCGTTTTTAACTTGGGCCCTGATGAATTTTCGTTTGGCAAAAGCAGAGAGATTCTCACACTTTAGTCGAGTCCAGAACTACTTTTCCCTAACCAAACGTGTTTCGACACCTTGATGAGAATAGAGGCACGGGGCTGTATGCTGCATGTTTCTCGTGAGAAAGCCAAGCTGAATTGATAAAAATATTTTAAAACGTACATGGAGAAATAAATCTTGGTTTTCAAAAATATCCTGCCGTCTTTTTAGTATCGTTTCTACCATCTATTTTGAATTTATAAGTAAATAAAAAAAGAGGGTAATTTAATGTATAATTGTCAATTGTATAATTAATGTCCTTTTATTTCCAATAAGTAATCCTTTTTGTCCCTCACATATCGATCCCTACAACATATCGTGATTGATTTTTCCTTCTCTCCCAGGGCCATGATGTAACGAGAGGTTGCTGTGCTATTTAATTGGAGAAATATTTTCGCGACGAGAAATTGCATCACTGTACTATTTATTATGAATATTATAACCATGATATCTACCATAACTCATGTGTTTATCAGATATATTTTCTAAAACAAGTAGCATTTGTAACTCATTCATTTAGTAAGAATCCGGAATCAAGGCAATTGAATAAACTAGACTAAAATTCTATTAGTTCGGTCATATAACTATCAAAAACATTTGATGGGAATTTGCAAAGCGAACTCAGTAAGATAAAAGAGACGATAAATTGATAGAGATATCAAAGAAATCGATCGGTTCGGTAATCGTAAATGCGTATATCGTCCCCATAAGAATTAAACACTCATTCGAAAGACAGACCCAACCTCAGTTTCAGAAAAGCGTATTAAACAGCATTATAAAAAATTTCCTTATCGAAGATTGCGATAGGCAGGGAGATCGGAATATAATATTACAACGAAATGACCATGTCCTTAAAATTATCGCATTTATGGCGATTATAGAAATTACATGTCATTATCGATGGGCTCTAAAGCTGCCGGTTCTCGCTTCTGATTGGGCCATTGCGTACGCTTCAGGTAACACCTGTTTTTCGACTTTAGGGTGGTGCACACATGGAAGCAATGAATGCCGAGTACAGTTTAATTTATTTTTCTTGCACTGTGAGGCAGTTAGGTGGTTGTATTTTTAATGTTTGCATCGTTCCAGCCTGTAGGAGTTGGAAGACAACTTGGAGAGTTGGATCTTATAGGACAAGAGCCGTATTTATCCAGGCTGGGCAAAACGATGTCAATTAAATGGACATACACATACAAGGAAAGCTTTACTGACACAGAACAGAGAAACACACACAGGGAGGAATCGAATTTGCAGATAACTTGGAGAGAGTTCCCAAGGGACTTCAGTTCTGTAGCATAATATGTATCATGTTTGTGTTGAATATGAGTTGGATGCTACATCGCTTTTTTTTGGACTTGCTGAAGCTTTTCAAGTTAATAAACGTTTTCGAGAACACCAATACTCGAAAGCTTTTCCAGTTTTCTTCCATAAATGTTTCTAAAGTTATAAATTTATAAAGTTTACACGTAGTAGGAAGGCTTTATTCTACTATAACTTGCTGCTTCTTTCACATGAAATTAATTCCTTTCATAATTAATTCGTTAGTCGCATTTGAAGTGTTTCTTGATAGTGACAGGTGAGGAATTCTTTTCTCGTTGAAATATTTTAATGGTTGGTTTATATGGCGCAATGACCATATTTGACCAAGGTGCTCCAAACAATGTCAAGTAAATGGATATACACACAAAGAAAGTTTTGCTCACACAGAAGAGAGAAATACACCCTGGGGAGAATCAAACCTACAGATAACTTGGAGAGAGTTCCCAATAGAAGATTTCAGTTCAGCAACATTTTTCACGTTGGTGATGTTGCATCTGTGCTTTCAATGTGTTGGATGCTGCATCAATGTTTTGGGCCCGATAAAATCTTTTAAGTTAATAATTTTTTTCGTGAAATTCGTAATGTGATATTCCTATTTTACTTTATAAATCAATATAAAAGTTTAAAATTTATTACATTTCCTTAAAGCTTTATTTTTGTTTAACCAGCAGTTCTTTTTCATGAAACTAATCTCATTTGTAATGAATTCGCTTGTTGGAGGAATGAATTGGAAGTTTTCTTGATAGTACAGAGGTGGAATTCTCCTCTCTTTAAAACATTTTAATGAATTTATAGCAATGGGAAAGTCAAATGACCATATAGGTATGTTTTTAGAGCTAAATAAAAAAATATATCTGGAAACATGTCAAATCTTTCTAATGTCATAAGTCACCAGTGATCATGGTATAAAGAAAAAAATTCCTTTTTATACTTTTATTTGTATTATTTAATAACTTTACAATTTAAATATAATGCTAATGTTTGAGAGCGAACTTAAACATTAACCATCACTTTATTAGGGTGAAGTATAGCAAGCGTGAACCCAAATCTTGAACTAAATATTGATTACTTATTAGTCTTTACGATAGCAAAATCAGCATAATTCAATATGTAACAAATTTTTACAATTGTTTGCCTAGCTTACTTCATTTACTTTTCACAGTGGTGTCTGACTGAAATGTGCGAATTTTTTTGCGTCATTTTTAACGACCAATTTTCTATCAATTTCTCGTAGTGGCGTAATGTTTGATATTTCTTTCATAACAGAAAATCGTTAACTGAATATTTGTTACTTTTTGGTCTTTATGATAGCAGATTTAGCATCAGTGCCAAAGGTGTAATAAGTAAGCAATTTTAATTTTTGCCTAGTATATACACTGCTGGCCACCGTAAATGCAACACCCTGAAGGAAGCATGCAAATAATATGAAATTTACAACATGCATTAGCGGAGGTGAGATATGCAAATGATTAGAATTTCAGCGCAGACGCACATCACGCGCGCCTGTGGCGCCACTTCAAAGCGCTATTTAAGGCTTGGAGATTTCGACGATTTCAAGTACGGCAATTGTGTTTTTCTTGTGGTTTTTTTAAAAAAAACGATCAATTATGCCTCGTAGAAAACAGCGATCATCTTTTGATCAAGTATCCGAGTTCGACAGAGGAAGGATAGTGGCCTACCGAGATTGTGGATTATCTTTCAGGGAAATCGGTAGTCGTGTTGGACGAAACCAAACAACTGTAATGCGGATATGTGATCGTTGGATGCAGGAGGGTACGACGGACCGACGTGTTCGATCGCATCCACCTCAGTGCACCACTTCACGTGATGACAGGCATATTGTACGTATGGCAGTGACGGATCGCTCAGCCACATCACGAACCATAGCACAGCACATTCAGTCTGTACCGCATCATCGAGTGTCTGCGCGTACCATTCGACGCCGTTTACAGCAGAGTGGTCTGTCCGCAAGACGTCCATTGCTTCGTCTACCCTTGACGCAGAACCACAGACGTTTCCACCGCCAATGGTGCGATGAAAGAAGGATGTGGACGGCAGAATGGAATGAAATTGTCTTTACTGACGAGTCACGCTTCTGTCTGCAACACCACGATGGTCGGATTCGAGTCTGGAGACACTGTGGAGAGAGGATGCTGAACAGCTGCGTTATGCACCGCCACACTGGTCCTGCACCGGGTATTATGGTATGGGGCGGTATTGGATATCACTCTCGCACTCCTCTAGTACGCATTGCCGGTACTTTAAACAGCCAGCGCTACATCTCCGAGGTGTTGGAGCCAGTTGTCCTTCCTTACCTTCAGGGCTTGCCACAGCCATATTTCAACAGGATAATGCGCGACCACACGTGGCACGCATTGTCCAAGGGTTCTTCGTCAATCGCCAGATTGAATTGCTTCCCTGGCCAGCTCGCTCTCCGGATCTTTCGCCGAACATGTGGTCCATGGTTGCTCAACGATTGACCCAGAATACATCCCCAGCTGCCACACCAGATAAACTTTGACAACGTGTGGAAGCTGCTTGGTCTGCTGTACCCCAAGAACACATCCAAAGTCTCTTTGAATCAATGCCGAGGCGTGTGGCAGCGGTGATCTCCAACAATGGCGGCTACTCTGGCTACTGATTTTGGCAGGAACCACACTTCACAGAAGTCTATAAATTTAATCATTTGATACTTGGTCAACATGTTATCTACAAAATAAATTTTGTTGTGATATCTCTTGTCTTTCTTGGTGTTGCAATTTGGGTGGCCAGCAGTGTATATATATATATACTTTATTTACATTTCACAGTGGTATCTACGAACGCGATTTTTGACATATTCACTTTTATAAGGGGTAAACTTTGGGTATAAAAACTAATTACATTTTAGCTTTCATGAAAAAAATTTAAGTGTCATTTTTAGCCACCAATTTTCTATCAATCTCTGAAGAAAATAGATTATATATTTTAATGACAAAGCTGTAGTTTACAGTTAACTAATGCCGTTCAGAAGTATTGGAGAGCTCTTGGACTAATGGCGTTAGAGCTAATGTCCCCAATTTTTAAACAACATAGTTTTAAGTGTTGATTCAAAGAACTCAATTCAAGAAACTTAGCGTTTACGTTTGGTACAATTCCAAAATCGCTTTAAAAGGAATGAGACGTATATGTTGTCTTCAGTATATATCCTGTTTAATAAACTGTAATGATTAGAAAAGAGTTTCTTAAGAGCCTTTTGTAACCTTATCTGAATTTTCTTAGATTAACAGAAAGACTGATAATATCGTTATCAAATAAGTGGATACTCGGATCATTTGTAATAAGGTTTCGCTGGTTATGAAATATTTTATGCTTTCAAGGCTGTGAAAAAATGCTATGGTTTTTATAAGAAGTAAAATTTGAATTGAGTTGAAACATGTAGAAGTAACATGAGTTGAAACATGTAAGTCTTTGGATTCTATAAATTCGGAAAAACCATAAAAACGCTGACAATGAAATAATTCATGTATACAGTTAATATCGGGAATCAGACAAAGTATTATCAATAGAAAGGAGTAAATCAATTAACGTAGCATTAATATAGGTTGGTCGTTTTGTTAGTCAATATTGTTAAACATTAAAAAATTTGCCTGCTTCATCTTTGGGATGCTTAACATTCTCGCAATTCCAAGATCTTAGATTTTCAGTGTCTTACCTATAAAAATTAGAGGTTGAACATCTTTTGCATAATTAGTTGTTCTCAGCATGTGTTGTTAGCTGAAACTTATTATTATTTCTGATTGTAAAGCAGAAACATGCTCGTAATGTTGATATTTAAAAATATATAGATGAACATGAACAGTTAGTTGCATAACTTGTTTCTACATAATCCTTGAAAATCGTTGCTTATTCTGGCAAATGATCTCAATTTTTAATACAAATTTTATGCTGCTCTAAGTATGTAGTAAAATCATTCTCAATAAGGGAATCTTTCATCTTGGAAACATTTCTATAAAATTGTCCTTAAAATAAAATTTCACTCTTAGACAGATAGACAAGTCCATGAGTTTCAACACACTCAAAAAGCCCAACACTAGATCAGAATTTTCAGAGATCCTCCCTTGCTTGACTACCGCAGGCCAGAAGATGACTGAGGAGGTTTTTCCAGAGTTACATTTTAGAAAAGTTGGAAGAGCCTTATGGCCCTGTACAAGGGATAGAGATACGACCGATCCCGAGTCTAGAAAGGGCAGACATTTACTATCCTGTATATTTGAACAGGGTTCCAGGGTAGTTTTCGTAGTATATGAGTTGTCGGGGCCCTCCAAATTTTATTATTGAGTTGATGCAAAAGTTCGTCCCGTTTTTTGACACTAGATGGCATTGAATCGCAAAACCAAAGTATTATCTACTTCACACGTGTAAAGTTTTGTTGTTGTTTGAAAGAAGGAAATTTAACGAGTACTTGGGAAAAAAATTGGGTTATTTGGTTGCGTTTTTAAATTTTGTTAAGCATTAAAAATGGCAAGAAATAAGGAGCATTTTCGACATATTATGCTTTTTTATTTCCAAAACGGCAAGAATGCTTCGCAGACGCAAAAGAAGACATGTGTTGTGTAGGATGAGGAGTGCCGTTGACGATTCCACGTGCTGTAAGTGGTTCAGAATGTTTCGTCACTTCGATCAGTTCTTTATCTAGAAACCTCAGAACTTCTATGGGCGCGGGATTATGCAGCTACCGGTGCGATGCTGAAAGGTCATCGAACAGAACAGCACATACTATATTGATTCAATGTAATTTTTAGTAATTAAAATTTTTCTTCAATTTTTGTCAAAAAACACGGGACGAACTTTAGCATCAACCTAATATTTCTTCTTTATGACGAATAACTCTTGGTAGATCAATGAATAAGATGTGTGAAAAGGCTCGGCCGCTTGGACTCTTAACAAGTCTATTCTCAACTTCATTAAATTTGAGGTCTACATGAGTTGGGATCCAATGGATATAAATATCTGTGATTGGTCCGCTCGAACATAAGGTTCATTATTTTATAATCAGTACAAATAGTTTCAATAAAAAGCGATGTAGACAGGCTGAAAATTGAAGTTATTTTATAGCAATATTTCTTGTTTAGCTATTGCTAAAGTTTAATGGTACACGAATAGTTATAACCCATTTAATTGTTTATGAATAATTTTCATATTCTAGGAACTTATTTTGAATAATTTTCAATAGTTGTTTAGATATAGATAGATATGTAGTATTTATTCCATTGAAATTCTTTCAGTTGAGTTTGGGATTTATATTTTAAATACGGTTTAATGCCAAATTTTTATGGATGGAGTAAATTAAAGTAAATACTTGCATTATATCAAGTAGTAAAAATCCTTATTACATAAAAGTTTTTAATTAAAGCACTGCTTATCATATCTAGTTCAAATAGATTTGAATTTTCAGCTTTCTTGTCTTAATGAATTTTGGATCGAAAAGCATAATAAAAATAAATCATACTATTACATTATAAATCTTTTATAAATGAAATATCCGCCTTACCAAACATGCTTATCAATAAGAAACTATACTGTATAAAGGAATCATACATCAAAGGTAATTGTAAATTTTTTATTCGATATTTTTTTCAAATAAGTCTATCTCATTTAATTTAGTAAAATCAAAGAAAGATTAAATTTAAAAACACATTTATTGACTTTGCGCTTAAACTTTTTTCGGCGACTTCTTAAAAAATCGTTTTCTTTGTCGTAATCGTAAACGTCGGTAATTAATACTTTTGAAGTATCCTTACCCAATCACCCGATCTAATTATTGCAAAGCATAGGAAGACGTCATCTTAAATTTCTCTTCTTTTGATCTTTTTTAGCTAATTTTATTCTTCCGGATTGGGTGTGTTCCTTTTCGAGGATCAAATAAAATCGGAAACCTTAAGCCAACTCTCTTTTTATCCAAAAAACAGACGTCAGCCGAAACAGAGCAAACAAGCACACAACACGCGCGCAAAAAAGAACATCTCACCTTTTTGAAAGAAACCTCTGCTTAAAGTGGGAAAAGAAATAAATCTGAAAAATAATTCCCCGAAAAAAGTGCAGGAATTTCCTATCCTTAAAAGCACACATCATGACAGTCTGTCAGTATTAGCGCAAAAATTTTAATCCCTCAATATTTTCTTTTTAAGTTCTTTCGTCATGATCATTGGCATCGCGTGTTTTTAATAGATTTTTTACCTCCTTCCAAGGATCTTAATTTCCAACCACACCCCCTATTGTAATTGCGCTTTACTCTTGGTATTTAAGCATACGCTGCCCCTCCCCCATTTGGGTTGAATAAAAAAAATCTCAACTCGTTCACACACATGTACTCGCTCTCATAACAGTGGCCTCTTCAGACCCGTGCTTTTTGTTCTCAAGCTGGAATGATAATTCGTCCTTATATCGTTTCAATCATACTTGAGAGGTGCCCTAAACCGGTAGAAGTTGAAATTAATTAATTATTTTTTTTTTACCCGGGTTATTTGTTTAATATCTTCGTGTCCCCATTGAGGATCTCCTGTGTTGTGCCCCCTCCCGACAAATCCATATAGATGTATACCGGGCATGCTTTTGCGGTTCTTTTATGTTCTGAGGGAAAAGCTGTTGGGGAAGGATACTTAACGCTCATGGAAAAATCTCCCAGTTACGAACATATATCTATATCTGCCCGAAACTATAGATGAAAAAATTAGAAGATGATTGGGGAAGGGGAAAAAATAAACAAATATTTCCAGACGTTTTAATTAATTCCAATAGACAAGTTCGATTCGCAGTCCTTTGCAAAGGGGGCTGGCTTTAAAAGAAAGAAAAAAACTCGGAATGAAAAACTGAATGAATGACGAAAAAAATGAACTTGAGTGCCGCACACAATAATCTTCCACCACAGGACGTCAAAAACAAAGAAATGTAATTAATTGGCATATCTCTGTCGGTGATTTTTTGTAGTTTCGTTTTTAATATTTTTTGCAGCTGGATCGCATGGGGTTATTTTTTCTGTCGCATTCTTCACCACTCACCGATCTTTTCTGTTTTGTTTTTCACGGCCCACTCCCCCCCCCCCTCTGCGTTTTTCAAAAAAGTATTTCCTCTCTTCCCCTTCTATTCTTCGGTAAAGAGTAAGAGTATTTTCAATCCTGCTGTTATGGGGAGCTAAATTCGGTTGCCTTTTGTATTGATACTTTTCAAAGGAGGCTCATGCTGCCGTAGGTATACAGAGAGTAAAGCAGAGAGGCAATTTTAATACTAATAAACAACAGATGATGAAAAAAGTTTACTTTTTGTGGCAGAATCGCGGGTAAGAGAAATAAATGGCAATTTATTAATAACAGAAAATAAGAAGAGCTTCGAAGGAGGGCAAATAGTTATAAAAAGCACGAAGAAAAAACGCGATTCCGTGCATTGAAGGAGTTTTGTTGATGTACGAAAAAATTGCCATGAAAATGCACAAAAAATTATATTTGACGTATGTATGAATTTGTTGAATGTTTAGATTAGTTTCCTTTCTTATTCAAGTAAAGAGCTAAAAAAAACTCTTTTCCGTGTGTCACCAAAACATGACTTTAACGTATAGAAAACCAGTTTCTTTTCAGCATGCTTTATGTGATTAAAACTAGTTATTTACCCAGTAGGGTATTTGATGATTTTTTAATCGGAATCTTATCATTTTTGTATTTATATGAAAGAGGAGTTAGGGATTATTTTTAAAAGCAGATATGAATACCATGCGATAGTAATGGATGTTTTTAATAATTATATAAAAGGAACGCTGCATCTTAAACTCCTGTTCTATTGTTCGTGTAATGCAGCTCTAAATCCTAAATTTAGAGTAGATAAAAATGTATTGAGTAATATGAAATTGGTCTTAGTAATAAAAGGGGTAAAAACAAAAATATAAATCACAATATTTTGCCAAAATTTATATACTCTAAACACTTATCAAGATTTATATATTGAAATATAAATAATAAATTAAGATAGCACTCTTTAAAAACAGAAAGCTTTAAAAAGTTTCCCGTTTGTAAAAGTAGATGTGTCAAAAATCATGTTTCAGTTGTAGACAGCACTGTGAAAAAAAGTAAATAAAGCAAGCTAGGCAAAAAATTATAAAAATTTCTTACTTATTACACCTTTCGCACTAATGCTAAATTTTCTATCGTAAAGACTAAAAAGTAATCAATATTCAGTTCGTGATTTTCTATTATGAAAGGAGAACTGCCAAAAATTGTGCTCCACTGCGAGACACCACCAGCCTGGAGAGTGAAATCTTTTAGGCAAAGTAACATAAAGTGTACCAATATATTACACCTTTGATGAGGAAGCTTAAGTTTCCGCTATAAGGACTAAATTTAATCAATATCCAAGCCATGATTTTTCTGTTTCTGAGGTCACGTCAAAACGTCAAAAATCGCCTTTCACTGTGACATATCAATCTAAAAAGTGAAGTAAACGGTACAAATAATATAAAATTACCAACATTAATTAATTTGTCCTTAATTGACTTATTAATACTTCTTTTGGCTTATGTTGTACATAAATATGAGTACTGATAGTGAGTGCAGTGTACAAAACCTACATGATGTCTGAGACATCGCCAATCTATAAAAGCTTGGTAAGATAATTTAAAATTACTGAAATAACGACTTTTACCATGCATTTGGCGTCAATGGACTTGTTAACACTACTTTGATTTATATTGAACACAAATATGAATGAACATTAATGATAGTGAATGCAATGTAAAAACCTAACAAGTATGAGACATCGCCAATCTAAAAAAGTTAGGCAAGATAAAAGTTAGAAGAGATTAAAAAATTACGACTTTGGCGATGCATTTGGCGTGAATTGACATTGTCATAGTATCATGGTTGCAAAGAAATATGAGTGAAGAGTTATGAGTGCAATGGTAGAAGACCTACTTGTCGATGGGGCCGTATAGGGATGAACTGGCAGCCAATTCGTGGTGTGGGAGGTCTCTGCCGGCGCTAAAACATCGCCTACATTGGAAGAGAGAAAGAAAACCAAAAGCAGCAGATCAGTGAAGCAGCAGGCAAAAAACACAACAAAATCATAAAAAGTTATACATAGGAGAGAACACAACAAAAGATAAAAATAAAACAAGATATACTCATGCAAACTATGCTTCTTTTAGCATCTGTCCACAATCCATTATTGCTCTTTTGAATTTGATAGTTTAACTCTTCATTTTGGCTTTCATCTCGTTAATTTTAAATGACAATAAGATGAAGAATTAAGTAAGTAATTAATTAAGTAAGTAAACATTTATTTCATATTCTTGGTAAATAGTTACTTTGTTCATATGCATTGTTTATTAAATAAAGCATTATTATTAGAATTAAGAGCATTATTTATTAGCTCTATTTCAAAGCTCAACTGTTCCATTGTTAAACTGAGATACATTTAACTTATTTATTCATAAGAAATATTTTTTATAAAAATTCAATTTCATTAAAACATTAATATTAATAGAATTACATCAAAATTTTAACAATGATGACTATTTCATCATGTCTTTGTTTGGATATTATGTGAAGAGATAGCTACTTCATCTGATTTATAACAACTGTTAGACGTTATCCTCTTCCATATAAGAAAGATGCACTTGCAATGTTACTTGTATATTAAATGCTGGGTTTGACTCCAGAATACGGTACTATTGCAATTGACGATATAATGTTGCATCGCTAATTGGCACAATTTTGGAATATAGTAACCCATCTTAAGGTTATCTAAATAGCCGTTTGGTGACAAAACCTTTAATTGTCAATTTGGCGATGGACCAGTACCGTGTTCTTGAGTTTTACCAACCGTTGTAATCCTGCTAAAGCAAGTTTCGAACGATACAGAAATACTACGTTTGATGAAAACGCAGCTATCCTGGTATTATTTTTCATTGTTTTAGATTATCAATTGTATTTGCTGGAACAATTTTCGCTCATATTTTCTTCCCAGACTTGCAAAAGTAACTTAAAGAGACAAAAATGGATCCTTCAGTGGACAGACTTACAAATATTTCAAACAATTTCATTCATTATTTAGATAGCATGAGAGCATTCCATTCAAAATGCACTTTATCACTTTCATAGATCATTCATTTATAAAATAACTTAAATAAATAGTCTATATAAATATAGAGAGACACCATGCTACAGCAGATTCTAGATGACGGCATACTCTGGCGCATGCGTAAAAGCTCATGCCTTTGCTCTAATGAGTAAGAATTAAAATGTTCACAATAAAGTTTTCAGATTGCTTACCAATTAGGCTATGTATATTATAGTGTACATGTGATAATATTTTTAAGCTGTGAACTCAAAATTATTTAGAGCTTATTACGCCATGAATGACTACATTATGAAAACTTTGATTTTGAAAATGGCCTCAAAATTAAAAAAGTTGTATATAAAGTAAACGAAAGAAATGAGAATAGAAAATTCATCTGGGTTCATCAAAAGATGTGTTATAAATATACAAATAATAAAACAGGGCTTTATTTCTTTACATTACTCCTAGACACGTTTCAGTCAGAAAAATTTTGTAACATGTTACTCAAATTTCACGAGGACAGTTACGTACATGAGTAGGAGATATGTTTTGTGAAATAAACATTTAAAAACTTTATACTGTCACTGCAGAATAAAGGGTTCCAATTAGTGAAATAGTTTTCATACGTAATTCAATTAAAAAACACCTTTTATTTACAAAATTTACTGACACATAAACAAATTATTGCCAAACCCTTAACAATTGGTTTAAAATCATCACATTTGGCACGAAATTCAGGTACTCTATACCCTAAATATAAAAGTTTTGAAATACGAATGAAGAATGTACTGTTTGTATGCCACGAGAACTGCTACTCCCATTAAGTCTAGCAGTGGCGGTCGCTATAGGAACAGGGTTCGTTCATTTTGAGTACTGTGGTGGATGTCTCAATTTTATTTAGTCTAGCGAATAACCGTGGGAAAGTGATGGTTTGCTTGTGTATAGATCATCGCGCAGTACGTAAAAATCATAATAATCATTCAATTTGTCATGAAGTGCACCAATGTGGCAAACTTAAAATACATTTCTTCCAGCATCCCTATTGAAAATGGGATTAGGTCCGTTTCTACAGCAACAGACAGGCGCTGACTTTGCGTCGGAAGCAGCTCTAGTGGTAGATATCCAGTACTTGTTCTTGTTAAACCGTTCAAGGTCACTGTGCTACAAAGTTTTTTGGTAAAAGAAATTTTTTGATAAAGGCCTATAATTTTATACGAATGTGTTTTGCACACAACAAAAATCTAGTATTTCCAGGTTTTTTAGGAGTGGTGAGTGCCTTTATGCCTCAGAGCCCAGAATAGTTATTCCTAGATATATCATAATATCATATGAGAAAATAGAGTTATACAGCCTTATTGTACCTAGAATATTTAAAGACGTAACCTGAACCATTTCAATGCCACACATTTCACCCCTAAAGGAAATATAAAAAGTAGAGTAAACAATTGTAACTTTTTATGTGTCCAGGATCATGTGACCAAAGGTTTACTACTTAGACTACTTTCGTTTGCCGGGTGGGAACAAACATCCATCATATGATTGGTCCAAGGGACAAGCCCATCCATTTATTTATCATCTGATTGGTCCGCGCTTTGTCGATTTCATCATTTTTGTCACCACTATGAAAATGAACGTTCTCACATCTACCCTGTCAAAAGATGTTATATCGCCATAATGATGCCAAATTGGCCAACCAAGTCCATTTTTCTCAGAGCAGTCACGTGACTACTAGTCAACATGTTCACACTTTTTGAAGCTCCTCTCAATAGCAATCTCACTCAGTCTACTTATTTTTCACTTGGTCTCACCACCCTGAAAGGATTATTCTGTATACCTTTGCACTTCAGTTGGAATTGTTGAATTGCTTTTCAGAAGACTGTTTACCTATGATGCAGAAATTAGAAACTAGTCAACGTATTGCTGTGCACCATGAGACCAAGCAACGCGTTAGGAAAATGACATTACATGCACTGATGAAAATATAACAACGATTAGATAAACCTCACGTGCGAAATATAGATCGCCTTCGTTACAAATTGCTTACTTTGTCATGCTTGCCTATCAGGTAGTTAAGGTTCTAAGGTTATTCATTTTGTACTGTGTGTGTTTTTAGCTAAATACTGAGCATGAAAGAATCTCAGGGCCGGCACGAAAATGATTCTATTGATTCCCCCGAATGGGGCCCCGTCAGAAAGAATGGGATTACAAAATATACGTTTTTTTATAATTGTATCCCTAAGTTATTTAGCTAGATACTCAGGCGATTATTTTTACTTTTAAAATGTTTTTTTTTACTCTCAGCTACTCAATTCACTTCATTTCAAAGAACCATTTCATAAAAATGTTTTATTTATAATATTTTGTGACCCTCAGATATTCATCGAATTGGGTCCGCACTTCTTTAGGGGCCGGACTTGAAGAATCTAATAACAACTTAATCTCAATAATAGATAACAATATGATCTTTTAACCAAATGGGTGATTGAGTGTGCTCTGTTTTCAAGCGCTATGAGGCATTCGATTCTGTGCATTCCGATTGTGCGCAGCCCTTAAATACTTCTGTGACAAGGACAAATGTTTAAATTTTTGCAACAAAACGGACAAATTTTCAATAAATATTTCTGAAATTTCGCCCATTTAGATATTAGCGCTCGGGGCCACAGCCCTTGTCGCCCTCCCTCAGTTACACCACTGCCAGACCCTACCTTATGTCTCCGATTGAGGTTAGCAATTAGTCGAAATAATTTAAGCAGTTGATCAGATAATTCAGCAGTTCAAGGGGTCTATCATTCTCCCTTTATTTTTCCACCTGTAAGACTTCTTCAAGCTCCAAGACAGCTTTTGGATCATCCGTACAAAGTTTCCAAGATTGGGCGCACTCTCCGTTTGGACTCAGGACTAAAAATGATTCGTGTTGTATTATTGTCTTTGGGAAAAGACACATGGAGTTGACTTATAAGGTTGTTTGTTGCTTAAGGTTTTGTTAAGTATGTTTTTTCTATCCAATCTCGGCATTCCTTATTAACAATGTTACGCAAGGCTGATTTTTTATCTTAATTGAAATAGTTTATATGTTGCATTTTTTCTCCTATTTCAGAAAAGAGAAGTTTGCTTCTCTGATTTAGGGTTGATGCGACAATTTAGGAATAAATCTTCACAATTGTTCCCTTATTCGTGAACATATGATTTCTTATTCCTGAACTAGCTGTTTATGCAATAGCATGAGAATGACTTACAAGGAAAACGAAACATCGATTGTTGTTACTCGTTATACCTCAACATACAATTCTGGAATTAACATTTAACGAACCAATTCACGAATAAAATTCATGGAAGTCATGAATTCAGAAAATCACGTATATAATCTTGTTCGATTTGTCCAGCAATGACTAAAGAGGAATGAACCATAAGCACCTCGTTACTTCACATACTTTGAATATAAATTACCTTTACTCTAAAATTGCCAAGGAAAACGTTTAAATTCTTCAAATGCATTACGTTTTCCTGAGTCACACATTTGCATATAAATGTTTAAAGGGAAATTGCATCGCATAAGGTGTTGGAAATATTCAGAGGTACAATTTCAAATGTGCCATGCCTTAAATATATTTTAAAAGATTTTCTATGAATTAGAAACTAACTTTTCTTAAACTTAGCATGGATATGAAGTTTACTATTTATAAAATAAGGCTTAATAATATGGCACAACTTTTTGTATGTTACAGTCATCAATACCTTCTCAAAACAGCAAGCATTTTTAAAAAGGAACACTATCTAGCGACGGTAGTAAATATTCATGCAATACAGCTTTCTACACAAGTTAAAACTTATCAAGCTAGATTTCAGTAACTAATATGAACATTTAAACATTTAAAAAGTATTTTGTTATACATATTTATTATATATAAGTATCAATTTGATTAGAACCCCCAATGATACGAAAAGTACTTTTGTTAGTTGATAAACACACAATTTCAAGGGTAGTGAGAAGCCTGACATCATTCCAAATAAAAATTATTTAAACCAGATTTTTAAATACCCTGAACATTAAGACTGCTATGGTGCATACATATTCTGATGTCTAGGCGTGCTCTATATAGGCGAAGAGACTTAAGGGGGCCCACCAGTCCTGAAAGAATTACAAAATCTAAATTTTTGTTGTATGCAACATACATTTGTTATAAGTTGATAAGTCTTGACTCATAATGTTTCATTTAAAAGCTCTGTTTTTAACAGAGCGCCCATCAAAGGGTTGAGAGAATTATGTTTTAAAGATTGTTAGAAAAACCTGTTAACCCCCTTCATTTTCAGAATAGGTTTGTTTGGTTTGAAGGCACTATCCGGTGGTATCTACATCTTACTGATAAGATGAACCGAATCGAGAAGTAATGTAAAGTTGCTTGAGAAATCCTTTTACATAACCAATGCTCAATAAACTCTGGTTGAATCCTAAGTTTTAGTTAAATGCCACTCCTACTTTATTGTTCAGTTAAACAGTACTTACAACTAGACTCCCAACTAACACAAGGGGCGGTTTTTCCGTCGCAAAATGGTAGCAGCTGTCTCATACATACGTGGTGGTAACAGAAATATACCAACAATTATGTCTTTATCACATCTTTTATACCACGTGCTGCAAATTTATCGCAAATACATCGTTTATGTTTCTATCTTAAGGCCAAACTATTGAGACAGCAGTGTTTACTACAGCTTCTCCGCTGCCTTCTGAGCTCCATTGTTCACTTATTGCACTTTTCGTACAAGCCTCCCAACTAGCACAAGAGGTGGTTTTTCCGTCGCAAAATGGTAGCAGCTGTCTCATACACGTAGTGGTAATAGAAATATACCAACAATTATGTCTTTATCACATCTTTTATACCTCGTGCTGCAAATTCATGAACTTTGCAAACAGTACAAATATGACAGGGAGAAAAAGGTAGTATGCCATTGACATTTAAGCATCTTATTCGCGTACATATGTGATGCCTATCGATTATCGTCAACACATCTTAAATACGTGGCTGTGCTACTTGGACTAGCGCACATCCCTATTGCCCATAGATATCCTAAGAAGGAACATGGAATACTATCATCGGTATGCACACCCTCCCATGTTTCTGAACAGGAGAACTCCCCACCCCTGCAAGAAGGGGAAGGAAGGGGGAGAGAAACCAATACCCCTTAAAAAACGGGGAGGAAAATAGAACTATCGATCTTTCACCACCTCCTCTTGTATGAACATAGCATGATAATTTCACGTTTGTTGCCAACTGGCAATTATTTATTTACTCTACGTCTTTTGTTGGAAGCGTTTTGCTGTTGTTAGAGGGGAGGTGACAGTGGAACACCTGGAGGGACTGACACATCTGCGGTGTTAGCCCTAACTGAGAAACGATTTGTACCCAGCATTTTGTAAAGCATAACATTATTGTTTTTCGTAGCGTGACCGCTGTCGATTAGGTACAAACTGTTGTTTGATAATTCTTTTGATGCTCACATAGACATGATGTGTGGCCTCAGGTATTTCGCGTACACCACACTAAGGAAATGAATATATAAAATCATTGTTTTGAGAAAATTACGTTCAGAGATTTCATGCACAAAATTGAGTTACATTTGTAGAAAAGGTATCAATTCAGATTACTTAGGCTAAGAATCAATTTAGTTTGTTTTGTCTTATTTTCTGCTGCATGAGGACTAATAGTTACAAACCATTTTGTGCTTCTGGCGTTTTTAAAAGAATCTAATTATAGTCTAGAGCATAGATTTTTAACCTTTTCATCTATGGTATACAAACTAATTTCTAAAATTCTGCATCACATAAAAAAACGTTAGATTTTTGCTGATCTAACAAAAAATAGGTACAATTTTGCGTGGTTTCTAAAAAAATTATTGTAATTACGTCCCTTTTTGCTCCAGTGACATTTTAAAAATCTTTTTGAAACTATTTATACTTGGAAATAAAAAGTAGTACTGGAATTATTTTTGGGGATTATGTGAAATTATTTGTGAACACACTTCCAAAAACTCAAAATTAAAGTTGAAATGAAATATATCTTACACAATTTAAGCCGTGTCACTATCCATTAGGCACACCAGTGCCATTCTTATGGCACATCAATGTGCCGCGGTACACATGTTGAAAATTGTTGGACTAGACATTTAATTGAACATTTGACTGTCACCAAAAAATACATATTCGTGTCTTTAAAATGGTGCCAACATTTCAATATGAAAACATCGAATGCGAAAATATCAAATCTTCAAGTGAGCAGAAAAACCGTTGTTCTAATTGGAAATTGAAAAGTGTGCATATTTGAAATTTTGCAATAGCCATTTCCGGACTTCTAAGCTGGCTAAAAATTAGACAATTTGCCACCAGACTTATATTGTTTCTTGCAACAACAGTAGGGTAGCGAATAAGAGAAAATGTATTTTTTCACATTCTATAGTTTAACAAAGTATCGACGATATGATTATTTAGGCTAAAAAAACAATTTAATATGTGTATCATGCAGATCTACTCGAATACAAAAATATTGAAAAACATTAGTATCCAATATAATGTTTCTTAAAGAAATGAGTAAACAATAAATTAAGAGTTTATTTAATTTTTTGTAAATTTTTAATAGAAGCGATTAATCAAAAAATTTATCCGAATTAGATTTACGATACTTTGTGGATCTGGAAGAAATTGATTAACTGCTGGTATGATGTGTGTTCTAAACATTTTTTTTCTATTTACAACAGTAATTTTTAAAAAGTTCAAAGCGAAATAAAAAAACGCAAAACTATTCAAAAATAAATAACAACGATAAGCATGCAGTTCCAATTCATCCGAAAATATATCTCGCAAACAGACGAAAATATCCGAGCGGAAAAGAGTCTCACAAACCAAATATTTCCGTATTTCTTTTAAAAAAGAAACTCGCCTCGTAAATCCATTTGTCATCGTATCCCAAACGATTATACATTCGTCCTCAAACATACCGAGTGCTCGGCTAATCAGCATCCAGGACTAATTTATGACGTCACGATCCCTCGTTGAGTGAGGTATGCATGGTCTTCGTCACGTGACGCCGAAGTTTGTTGCGTAAACAGATAATTTAGCTCAAAATGTTTCCCATCTGGTACCGGAAACAGACGCACTCTATTTCCGGTTTCTACGAATTGAGGTTTTAATCGGAATTCGCAAAAGAGAGATCTGGTGCATGGCTGTTGAAGCTTTTAAGGTGGAACTTTCAGTGTAACCAAAATGACCATGAATTGAAAGCCGTAATAGAGGAAATGATTCGTAGATGTATCCTATTTGGCCTCAAGGAAATTATGTTGCTTTGAATACTTAGACATTCGAAATGGTCTTTTGGGGCCTTTTAGAATTGTAATCATCGCGCACCTAACAAGCATATTGACTATGTTCTAATCAAGCCAACGCTCATCTAATACAATAGCATAAATTCTAAGTAATCTATATATGTATATAAGTATAGAGTGTTGTTATTTCAAAATTTTACTGAAAACTCGTTTGTCTCATAAAATTGGGTAGAACGGAAATATATTTTTAAATAATATTTTTTGTTCCAAAGTGCATAACTATTTTTAGGAAATGCATTACATTTAAAAGTATAACATTCAGAATGTTTAAATTAATATTTAATGTCCTGTCAAAATGCGTGTTTAAATTATACTTTTGTATATACCATATGTTAAGAATATATTTAATTTTTTTAGAGGAAAGAAATTTATTACGATTAAGATTTATTATTTTAAGATTGCTAAACTTATATATCGGTCCAGATTTACCTTGTTTCCAATTTGTGTTTTTCTTTTAATACGAAAATACATTTGCTCCCATTTGCTACTTGTACAACATGCTGTTTCTCAGTTGCTAGCATAGATTTCAAATATTGCATCGCAAGTATAGAATAAAGGGTATTACAGTTGTGTTTTATTTTCATAAACACAATAGTACAAATTGTATTAAACTTTATTAAAGAAGTTAATTCACTCTTTCAAGCATTAGATACTTTTAAAGAGATGGCATTTCAGCGGGCGCCTATCACTGATCTAAGTCAGTTATTCGTACTCTTAAAATCAGTGAACTGAGTAATTTCTAAACATAGAAATGAATCTGAAATTCTGATCTGGAAATGAATTTCACCAGATAATTAATTGGCCATGATCCTCTATCTGCATTCCGGGTTCATGTATCAAGTTATATTCTGAGACCCCGAACCAGTTTAGATGACGGGCTTTTCATGAAATAAAATTACGTATCAATGTTTGACTTGTACAAATATAAAAAAATTTCTTTATAAAATTTCCCTCAACATCAGAGCACCTTTATTATTATAGAAAGATTTAAAACTCTTTGAACTTAAAAAACAGATTGCAAAAGACAGCACAGACAAAAGCTTTTCATATTAATCAGGGTTCAACTTAGAACTTGTTACTATGGTACCGACGCTCCTCCCACCCCAATGTTGGGTCACTGAATTAGTCTTGGTGTAGCAAAAAATGACTGTATATCTAGAAACCAAACCAGATAATTAATAAACTTATTAAACAAGATGGCTATCAATCAAAGAATTACACAGAATTTATTGAATAATCAGAAGTTAGGTTGAAAAATCTGTGCAAACAATTGCGAGTTCCATCGAAGTCAAGTTATTGACAAAAGCTAATTGTTTAGTAATTAGTGCAATCACACCTCTAAAGTACGTTTAAGGTAAAAATCAGAAACAAAAGCATTCTATTCTCAAATTAATACTATCTGTTTTTAAATATGATTTGGAACACGAGGCTCATTACAGTGTCAAAAGAGGCGAAAGTTCACGAGGCTTTAATTAAATCGTAAACAGAGGTACCGAAGCCAAAAGTTCCAGGAACCTCCGATCTGTAAAACAAAGCCTGTAGGAGTTTGAGTACAGATTCTTTTTTAATAAACATCGCACCGAGCACATTCATCTTGATCAATTAATTAACCAGACTCCCTCTTTCGTAGCCAAAACAGTATGGAAATAAACGCAGCTGGAGTCGTCGTGGAATCATAACTCGCCGACTCACAAAAGCGCGGGAGACTCCAGCTCTGGCATCTGCCCGGAAAGAACATCTGAGTTTATCCCCGGGTGAATAATTAAGGTCTTATATGACAGTTGCAAGCTTTACTCACCTGTGAAACCCAAACCTCCGCCTAATTCAGTTTACAATCATTTTGCGGCTTCGTTTTTTTTATTGTTCTTTGTTCCTTCTTTTCCTCTTTTTATAAACAGATATTCACTTAATTTTTTTTCCCTTCGCGACTCAAATTTAAAAACCCCAAAAATAAAAGCAAACAGAGATAGATTTTTTTCATAGCGTCACCTAATTTCTCATCGTAAATACCACTCCGTTTCGTCTTTTGTCTCTCTTTCGGACGTTTTGTTTCTCGAGGGTAAGTGGTGCAATGTTACCTATGTGAGGAAACCGCTGTTCTCCCTTCACAATAAGGACGTAAGTGAGCGTTTTTTCTTAAAAATTAAATAAATAATCAAATAAATCTACTGATAATATTATCTGAATAAAAATAATTACTCATGAAACGTTTTTGGTTGAATTAACATCGCACTGGAACAACACAACTGAATATGAAACTTTTTTTGGAAGAATAAACCCTTAACACCATTGTGCTATCATGTAAAATGTATCAAGTACTTGCAACTTGTTATGGATTCCAGTTTCACACCCTGAACTCAAGTAAAAACAACTTGCAAAAGTGATTTTTCTAAATTAATTGGTTGTATAATCTAAAATAATATAAAAAGATAGAAAAAACTCTAATAACAATTTTATATCGCTTTTAAAACCCATTTTTATACAAATTATAAGGCTGATCTAACAAGATGACCTTATGATGTGATGTTTAAGCTATGAGAGGGATTTTCAGTGTAAATAAAAAAAGACAGAAAGCGAAAATTTTACTTCCCCTACCCAAAAGCTCTAGTATGATACATATCGGAGTTAGCTTAAAATGCAGTTTATCGCCATTTGGTGTTTAATCTATTTGGTGTTGACCACTCAGCTCTCAAATATTAATTCGGAATTCATTCTGTGGAACTTTTATTGACGTGCTAAAATCGTGTTTGAAAAACAAGTCGTGACGTTAAAGTTAATGCTGCGATTTATTTAATCTTTACGTGGACGGTCGAATTTTTTTCGATACAGAAAATAAAACTATTTAAAATAGGTTAATCATGTCACAAGTTTGCCATACTAAGCTGAGAGTATTTCAAAGGAAAAATTAGAAAACTCATAAAAATATACTATTGTAATTTGTTGAGACCTTATCAAACATGTTAAAGAAAACTAAATCTCATTGAATACAATTAAAACGCTGTATACCAGCTTTCATGAAGCACAAACCTCTTCAATACATTTTAAATGCGCCCAAGTATTAAAAAATGCAATTATACTGAATCTTTTTGCTAAAACTACATCAAAGCACAGAAAGAAAATTAAAAGAATATTTTTCTATCGTATTTTAATTGAAGAGTTATTTTTCGAAAACTTCATTAACGTTAATTCCGAACACTATTAAGAGTGAAAACGCATGTTCTTCGTTCTACTGGACGAAATTCTCCAGCTTCACACTTTCAGATGCGATTAAAGCAATTTAATTATTATCTGCAGTTTTTATTTAATTTAGTTATGGGGATGCTAAACGCAATTTTTTTAAATTTAATTAACAGAATATGATGTTTCTGTTCGTTTCACTTTTGCTTCGGGGATTGTTTTAATCTTCAGTTTTACTCAATGCGTTCGTTCTAAATTATTTCATACATTCAAGGTGTAAATTTGATGTGGAAACATAATTGGTGTAAACTTAATGTAGAGAAAACAATTTCGTTATCAAATCAGATCCTTTAGTTACAGACAACTATCACTACTTAATACAAACTTTATTTAGAAAAATGTGTAAATATTTAAACACAAATGGCTCAATTCACTTGACTTACAATTCACTTGAAGTATGTAGTAATTTATGGACTTGACAAATGATAAAAGATGAAAGCATATTTTGAAATCTTATTTGATTCTTTAAATCGACCATGATGACCTTCCATGATTTTCAGTTGCATTAAATTTGGTTGGTTCTGGGGTTTTATGGCACAAGGACCCTATTTCCTTAAATTTGGAAGTTAAAGAAATGAAACGATTACAACGAAAAGCGTAAAATCCATTTAGTCATGCGAGGTGTCATACTTTTACAATAATTTTTTCAAATAGAATAAAACAAAATCATGAAATGTTTGTAACATCCTCTGACGTAGAACTATTACGGTATGATACAGATGAGCGGTGGATGTGACATAATTGTGTGACCAATGGTGGTTCAGTGGAGTTGCCCACTGCGTTAGCAACCTGTAGGCGGCGCAGGTCCGATTCTTGTAACTTACCCTAGCAACTTTTAATTCCTATCTTCTGTGTCAGTTAAAGCCTCTATTTTGCATTTTGTCTATGTCCATTTATTTGACCTTTTCTATCTTGCTTTTCGCGCAGCTTGGCTGAAAATGGACCTTGCACCACTAAATCCAATCAACCCTCTGATTGAATTGCCATAATATTGAGTGGCTGGGTTTTATGCCACAAGGGTCATATTTAGCCAAACAGTGTCAAGTATGCACGCATGGAAAGTTTTCCCCGATATTGTAGGAGAGAAAGACACCAGCGAGGACCAACCTGCGCCACCTACAACTCGCAGATTGCTAGTGCAGTAGGCAAACCCACTGAGTCATGGCGACCCTCATGTTAAGTGAGCATTGAATTTCGACTCTTTTCAGACGCGTCTACGCATATATTACCTAGTGATTTATTTTGAGAAACTTGGATGAAACTGATTAAACTTACTTCAGCTTGCATATTTGATATTTTTTAATACCATATTTCATGGAAGGTTCGAGGCCCATGGGCCATCCCCTAAATACGTCCCTGATACGAAGACCACCCACACGGTGCTAAGGCTAAATAGCCGCATCCCTCACCACTGAATTTAAATGTTCCCTCCCCATATACCACTTCTCCCAGAAAAGCCCTTTCTTATTTCTCTCTCTCCAACCCCTGCTTTTGTCATCTGATTATTTCTGTTTTTCTTAACTCATTTTCTTGATCCCGACTTCCCCCTTCTTGTGCACCCCCGAACTCCAGCGAAGCTTGAAAATGCGGCACCGAGTGCAAGAAATACGTTAATCAATATTAATTACGTTCGTTTGTATTCAAGGCACATCCTCTGTATTTGCTCAAGCTCAGCTCTTCTGACAGTTCTATAAAATAATGAAATTTTCTACTTAAGGATCGCCTTTTGTTTTCCTACTGCACAGGCGAGCGCTTCTGCTTTTTCTACCCATCCCTTGAATATGCAAGGGAAGGAACTGAAAAAATGTGCGCACACATGCACACTTACACCAATCCCATTCGTCATGACCACGGCGATCACTTCACCTCCGCGATTTTTTTAAATCGCCCCTTTCTTAATGTATTTGTTTTTTATTACCTCGGAATCTCGAGCATGAATTTTAACTCCACCAGTCCCTTCCTTCTTCTTTCCCTTTCAGTTGAGTCCTCCCCCATTTGTCGTTTAAGACCGTCAATCGCTAAATGGTTGGGTGAATCGTAATGTGTGCTTCCAACTGTTGTTTCTAGTCCGTCTTTGCTTTAATTTCCCGGACTTTTTTTTTATTGGCGTCTGTATTTGTTTAGTCGGTTATTCAATCGCTTAATTGATTTTGGAATTTAAAAAGTTCTAAAATAGATTTTCCGGTTGCCTTATACTCAAGCATGCTTTGATGGTGCTCTGTTTTTTGTGTCTTTATGCACGCTTCTGCAATTTCATTCTTATGAGCTATTGGAGACAGAAGAATACGTATAATTCCCCTTTTGAACAAGAAAGGTAATCGCTTTTCGTAGAGTTGGTTGGGTTTTAAGGGGCAAGGGTCATGTTTTACCAAGCTTCGTCAAACACAAGACAGACAACGTCAATTCAATAACCATACACACGCAAGGAAAGCTTTACAGACACAGAAGAGAGAACTAACCGTCAATCACTAAATGGTTGGATGAATTTCGAGCATGAATTTTGACTCCACCAGTCTCCTCTTTCTCTCTTAGTTGAGTTCTTCCCAGTTGTCGTTTAAGACCTACAATCGGCAAATGAATGGTATTGACGAATCGTAATGTGTGCTTCCAACTGTTGTTTTTAGGTCAGTCTTTGCTTTAATTTCCTTGACTTTTTTTGTTGACGTCTGTATTTGTAAGACAGTATCGTCTGTAGTTGGTTATTCAATCGCTTAATTGATTTTGGAATTTAAAAGGTTCAAAATATATTTTCCGGTTATCTCATACTCGAGTATGTTTTAAAGGTACTCTATTTTTGTGTCTTCATGCAATTTCATTCTTATGAGTTACTGGGAATGAAACAGAAGAATATGTACGATTCCCCTTTTGAACAAGAAAGATAATCACTTTTCGTTGATTTGGTTGGTAGAGGTTTTATGGGTTAAGGGCCATATTTGGCCAAGCTGCCCCAGACACAAGACAATGTCAAGTAAATGGACGTAGGAGAGGTAAAAGAGGTAGAAATGGACATGGGAAGTATATTGGACATAGATCACGTAAATGTACACAGAAAGAAAATAAATTTTAGTGACACAGAAGAAAGAAATACACCCATGGTAAATTACAGGAATTGAACCTGCTCTGCCTACAACTCGAACGTTGCTAGCACAGTGGGCATACCCACTAAACCACGACGGTCCCACTTTTAGTTATGAGACGGAAGTATAGTTTAAAAAACAATATCAACCTTTTCTGATTGAGTAACGAGTGGTTGCTTATTTAACATTTTTGCAACTAAGTATAATCACAATAGTTAATCAGCTGTTTGCCATTTCGTTTTACTTCAGGATAATCTTTCCAGGAGTTTCAGTAACCTGTATGTGGAAGGAAAACTACTCTTAATCTCTATGGAAATATCAACTTCCTTCAGTGAAATACGTATTTTATCTCTTAATTATTCAAAATCTATATTCGAGATATCTTGCTGACATGGAAGCGTTACGAAAATTGCAAACAGATTGCTTATACAGAACATAACAGCCAAAAGTTATTTGTTATCATTTGTCGGAAATAGGTAAAATTTATCAGAACACGCAGGTATAATTCCGAAATTGATTTCAGCGATTCTTTTTAAGGAATCCGAACATATTTAGTCCGGGTGAGTATTTGCTCTCTCCTTTACTCACTTTGAATAGAAATATCTTAAAAACTACACAAATTGGATGCAAGCAACAAGCGACAAATATTTTCAGAACCAAATCCAGTTTCTGGTATTTTAACTTGCTAGTTTCTTGCTTTTAATAACTTTTTAATACCTTCTATATATTTCATGTGAATGCGTCAGCAGAAAATAAATTGAAACTTCCCGTTTTCATTATTTAACCAGTCTATTTTAACTCTTCGAACCTCGGAAACATTCTGTGTGAGTAATGTTTTCAAAACAATTGACAGCATAACTGCCAACCTCCAAAAAAAAATAGGAGTTTTACGACATGAAAAGAGGCATAATTGCCGAAAACGAAAGAAAATGCCTAAATTTAAAAAGAAAATGCCAAAAATAAGTTTTTAAATTAAAAATAACAGAAAGCATCAAATTAGCGACAATGATCCAATTGGCTTTACGAAAGCAACTCTAAGCAGGAAAAGTAACCCCTGCTCTCTACTACTGTTACATGTTTGGCGGCAGTTCAAACTCGACGTAACCACATTGGCGTTATTTAAAAAAAAAACTGTGCCAAATATGTGCAAAACAATTATTAAATTATCATATTAAACTTTTTCTTAGGTCTTTTGGAGGTATATTCGTAGGTTTTTCTATAAATCAGTGCCTCTCTCAAAGGTTTTATGATACTGATTCTGATGGTTTTCTTGAATGGTTGCTACTACTTGAGGCTAAGCCATCTAAATTGACGTCATTTGAAATTATTTTCTCGAAAAAGAAAAATACGGAAAAAAATTCCGTCCGGAAGAGAGAAAAAAACCAAGTACTTTTTCAGATGTCTTCCGGAAAAATCTGCAGGTATATAACATAGAACACTTATACTTTATCAGAAATAAATAGTTTGAAAAAAGTCAGCTACTTTATTAATAAACGTCCTCTAATAAGCCATCCTTAACACAACTAATGCATCCACATTTATTCAAGTTTTTCTAAATCCTTCCACATGTACATGCAAGAGCGGCAGAGGTATGGTAAGAGACTGTTATAAGTGCGATAGAAGCCTTTTTTTCCAAAACTCTAAAACGCCTCCCCCTAAACTCCAGTGAAGATAAAAACACAGAACCCTTTTACAAACGGGAAACCCTCGTTCCCTTCCCCATTGTACTCCAAAGTGAGTCACCAGCGTTCATACACGCATTCTTCACACATTATTCTATAGCCCCTTCCTTTGGAATCGAGTCCTGGAGAGAATGGCGTGAGTCCATGAGAGTTGATCAAATAAGTTCTTTTTGCATCTTGGCCGCATTTAAAACACTTTCACAATGTGTTTTGATATCCAAACGAAATGTCCCTTTTAAGACGAAGAGTAAGTAAAACAGAAAAGACATCAAGTTTACCAATCAGAAACAACATTACTTAAACTTATTTGGTCATATGACACTTGGAATTTTACTCCAAAATCGTGAAACATTTGCATACATATAAATGTGCCCTAGAGGTAAACAGTCTTGAGTCCAAATAAGTTTATTCCCCACATTAATATCAGCATAAGGGACTTGCAACTTTTTTAAGTACCATGTTTGAGATACGACTGATTCATACAAGTTTACTTCATACGACGCTAGAGTTGGAGTTACCATGTCTTCCTATATTAAAAAGATAAAACCAAGTCGAGTGATTTATAACCTTAACTCAAATTCATACAAATTAGAATAATAAGTCATGAATTATAAGTTATTCTAATTTTGCGTTATAAATTGGAATAGTTAAGAGCAATTCAGAGAGAAACAGTGCAGATGCTATGCGCGGTTTGCTTATATTTAGAACACTTACTAAAAAGTAGAATACTGAATTGGAGACAGTCTATCTCTTTTCACAAACCAAATGAAATTCTAAAGTAAAATCACACATCAACACGTGACTTCGATGAAATATTATTTACATTTGATCTGAAGGTAGGTAGACAGTTAATTAACGCACACTGAAGCACAACACAACATGCTATTGGCGATGGACCGGGATTCATCTCAAAGGGAATGATCCGAGGACAACACCCCACATAATTTTGAACCATGGTCAGATGAAGAGGTCAACACCTGAGTTGGCACCCCACTCCCCAAATATCTACACCACGCCAACGTGAGGAAATTTGAGGCACGACAGATTTAATGTGTACCCGACGGTCTTTGGTTGTACCTAGTTTCAAACTCACAACCCTCCGATTATGATCCATTACTCTTCCAACCGGGCTACCATCGGCCCCTTTTTTCTAAATGATTTTCGCATTAGTTTATTCCAAAAGTTTAACGTCACGGGGAACCAAATGTAGTTTCATGCAACTACCTTTGAGGGCGCTGAACAATGCCTCTCTGGAGTGGCGCCTCTGCGGTTCACAGTATTTAATTTTACCATGGGCTTCAGATTTTGATTCAAATCATAACGGTTTGGGCTAGGTTATCGCCGGTACAACTCGATACGCTAAGATTCTACTAGTTCAAATGCACTTCTAGATCTCTTGCCTCTGATGTAAACCACCAAATAACTGAACTTCAACGAGTTTTTCTTTTCTAGAAATCACGAATCTTTTAAGACTAGCAGATCCACACATAGCATCTGCGCTAGTTTCGCTTATTTTGATGGCAGTGTCGTTACATTGATCCCTTATTTGATTGCGTATTGTAAATAAAAGCATCGATGTTCACATTTCATATCTGGAAATAAAATAATCAAAAATCTAAAACAGTCTTTCGTATACTTCTTACTGATGATGTGATTCTTATTTTCATTAGAGTTCATGGCAGAAATGTACATCTCAGTCTTGTTACCCAAATTAGCTTCTGAATGTCCACTTCTGCATTCATTTTCTCAAAGCCAATTCGATATTTTTGATACCTAAACCTATTTTCCCGTTAGCCCATATTTTCTTTTCTGCGCTGATTTCTACTTTCCAGATTTATCAATGACTTCTATGATCAGATTGCTGAGTAATTTTATTAGAGGGGAGAACTATTCCCGTGTAGTTTTAGTAATATTTTGCTGCTGCATAATTCAAAGCCTTTTTTTTTAGCTAAGCAGCAAAATTTGCGAATGAATCCAGTATCGATTGATTTTATGCTGTCCGTATCTGTTTGTTGCCATTTAGCGATAGATAAATAATGTCGGACTTTGTGCCACATTAGAGAAATATATGTATGTATTGTACATGTAAAAAGGGGCCACGGTAGAGCAGTTGGTTGAGTCGCAGGTTAACAACGGGAGGGTTGCGAATTCGAAACTCGATCCAACCTATGCCCGTCATGCAAGCGGCGGCTGGTGCTTGTTAAATCTGCCATAGCCTCAAATTTTGGAACGTGGGGTGCCAGCTCAGGTGTTTATTTCTGAAAGTTCTCATTTTCTGAAAGTGGTTCAAAATAATGAGATGCTGTCCTCAGATCTTTTCCTTTGGGATTGATCCCTTAACGTCGCCAATAACCCGTTACGTGGCTCCAGTGCAAAGTAAATTGAATTACCTACCTACCTGTACACGTAAAAATACCTTCTACCTGTTTGTGTGGAAGTTTCATATTATATATGGACTATTCTCAACTCATTTGAAAAATAGCCGGCAAATACAGCAATATAGTAAATACGAACAATAATTGCGATTATAACCCCCAAATTTTACGTTACTCTGTTGAACATAGGTAGCTGAGGGAACTAAGTACTTTTAAAATTCAAAAGCCTAGCTATCTATAATTCCACAAACTTATATTATTAAATAATCGCTAAAAGAGTTTTAAAAAACTTAAAATTAAGTGTAAGAGTCAAACAAAAATACAAGTTTAACTAAAAGTTTAACTAATTACAAAAATCTATTCTAATAATAAAATGATTAGCACTACCCCGTAAAGTTCCTCCTTTAATTCTAAAATTATTTTATTTTCGAATGAAACAGTTTATAATAGTTTCTCTTATACATAAGAGACGTTAATGCTACAAAGCAATCACTATAGCATGGAAGATTTAGAGGGGAATTTATTATTTTTCTAAATTATAGTTGATACGTTCCCCCAAGTTAAGCATTTCGTTCACACCAAAAGATTTTCAACGACATCCCAAAGTAAAACAAGCGCAAAAGCAACCATTTAAGAAAACAATTTTGGTTTTTGAAATTAATAAAGCTGCGAGATGTTACAAATATCTTGACTCAATTCCATCATTTCATCCGATTCGAAATATGACAAAAACAGAATGAAATTCTAATGATACCGCAATCACATTTATATCAATTTGATGATACATCGCTCTCTTTAGAAACATTTCTTATCGTATAAGTCAACTTGATTTAATGTATTAAAAATCCACAAAATGGAAAGTGTAAATTTTGGTTTACGTGCACTTAAGAAATGCAAAGGGGCAAATGTTACATTTCATCAAACCTTATCAACGTCGTCACAACAACTCATCAAAAGTTTTCCCTAAAATAACTTAATCTTTTTTAATTCAGATTAGATAACATTCTTACATACTCTGAAGTCTTAGCATTGTAGCGTAAATTTCATGCGTATAATTTAAAGACCCTAGAATAAAAAAGAAATTTTAAGGCATGAAGTTTTGAAATCGTAGACCAAATTGTAGTTTGATAACATTTTGGTAGTATAACTTCATGATAGCTTATACTGAACATGCGGAACCTTTGGCGAAAATTATTTCTAGAAGTTTTTACCTCTAATCGTAAGATTTGGCATGTTCTATGAGAGAGATTTTCAGTGTCAGCACATCAGCCGTTTTGTGAAGATTTTACTTCTACTATCCAAATGCTCTGGCATAATACATATTAGGGTTACCTTAAAATACAGTTTATCGCCACTTTAGTAATGTTTGACGTTTAATCTCATTAGTGTTGACCATTCAATTATCATATATCTATTTGGAATTCATTCTTTGGAATCTTCATTGGCAAAGTGCTGAAATCGTATTCAATAAATAAGCCAAGAGACGTCATGGTCAGAATATTTACAGGAAACACATATCGACGCAAAAACACTATAGCCACTATATTTAGTTTGATAAAATACCTCTCATAACAGAGTCGATTACACTTTAGTAATCAAATAACAATTTCTACATTGCAATGTGATTAACAATTGTTCTTCTCAAAATATCAAATCACTCAGGGAAGCCAAAAGAAGAATCTGTAATCATGTTATTTACTTCCATGTGAGAAATTGTTGAACATTCATCTGTATTAAAAATGCGTAGCTTATTTATTGATTTGATTTCCGTGGTCAGTTCTACTTTAATAGAAATCCTCCAATTGAAAAAATGAATCCTCCTTTTACGTTCCGTCACTTTTCTCGAAAAGGTGAGTTGTGACTTCTCATTTGTGTGTAGTAATCATACATGTTTTCATTAGTTTTAAAATAAGCCTTGTAATCTCTACAAAATGGAGTTCTACCTCACTTCCTTTATCCATCATAAAGCTGGTTGTCAAACTTACTAGGATTTTAAATCTCTTTCATTATGAATTTCACTTTTGAAGAGTGGACGCAGGCTCAATAAACAAAATAACTTAAACAGAAAAAGATCTGATGTACTCCAAATGCTGTTTGGCGATAGATTGCAAGATACAGTTTCCCATTCCTGATTGACACCAGAACAGTTTCATTTCGACTGATCTTCTAATAACTGACATGGGCCACTTTTTTCCTACCCCAACAGACAGGGATGTCGAATAGCCATCGGAATCATGTTTCTGCAGGGGTTGGTCTGTTTCACGCCGATTAGCCGGAACACCCCACCCCAACCCCGTCTGTTCCTTTTTCCTTTATCCTCTCTATCATATTTTCAACCCTTTCCTCTCTCTGCTCCCACCCTTTGTCGGTGAAGGGATCACGCATTCACCAAAAGACAGCAAGTTCAAGGTAAGTCAGCAGACAATACCAAATTGTCCTTTCAAGTCCAACTTTGATATAGATAAAAAGGACAATTTGTTTTTTCGGATGGCGAACACGTATGCATTAAATTGGGGTGTTAAAAAGAATATAGTGTGACTCTGCCCCTAAACCAGTTTTCAAGACTCTTTTCGCTGTCTTTATTAATGCTTGGATTAGGTTGTGAGATTAGAACTTAGTCAAAGATGATGCACCTTCCGGTGACACAATAAAAGAAGTAAACTATCAGAAATAAAAGAATTTGAAATGTGATGTTTGAATTTTGTTGCGTATATTTTTGGAATTAAAGCAATGTCGATCACTAAAAACTACCTCTATTCCCAGGGATGGAAACATGGATGCAGGAACATTTTGTAAATGTGATGAGATTGAAACGTAAAACTTACGTATCCAAAATGATACATTAGTTTTGAATTCATCGTTTCAGCAATTCTCTCCAAATTGTTTCCAATGCCAGTTTATGAATCGAATGATCCTTCAAGCATTAATTAGCCAGAAGATGCGTTACCCCTTGACACCATAGGTGGCTCTGATAAGCAATTCCGAAAATAATACTTATTATTCTATAGTAATAAAGTGTTATTTATTTATACATTTCTTCAATTGAACTAAGTATAAACTAAGAAGGTGTGTAGATAGGGATAGATGACAGAGAGTATCATTTATCACTCTGCTACTGAATCTGCCGTTGTCTATTTCCTAGATCAGGATTCGGAAAACTTAAAATGACGAGAAACACAGTATAGGGAAAGATTTTCATTTAACTAATAATCTCTAAAATGTAATATTAAGATGACTTACAAGGTGAAGAGTAGTCAAAGGCTTAGAGGATCGGACAAAAATTAAATCATGAGGAACAGGGGAGACATAGGTCGAGATTTTCACTTATTGTAATTAGTACACGCTTAAAATGCAAAAGTTAGATTGTTTACAAGATCGAGTAATTGGCAATTGAGAGAATTGTCAAAAATTGAAATGACTAAGAATTCAGATAACATTGGTCGAGATTTTTACTTAACTTATCCTCTTCAAAATGCAATATCTCTATGATTTACACTGTGAAGGGCAATCAGGGATTCAGAGGTTTGACCACGGCTAACTGTGGATTGACGAAAAACTTCCTGTTACACAGTTTCCCTTTTCTACCATAAATCCGATCCCACTTTGTCGGTCAATCTAAAAAAAGTCGAACGTGAAAACATTTACATTGTATGACTGCGTTGGGTAATTAGTTTTGCAATCTCCACATTTTTTAAAAATTTAAACGATACATGAACGAAATAGCTTTAAAATAAGTAAAATAGCAACTAGGTAATTCTCAATAATGAATATTAAAACAATTTCGGTATGATTAGTGTCAGCGGGTATAGAATTGCAAAAAAATACATATTTATTATTAGCTTTATTACTCGTACTATAGCTTGAGTTTTCGGCTTTACCCATTTACTTAAACCTTAATTTTTTTAATGTTTTGAATTCAATTTATCTTATTTCTTTTCATAAGACGAAATATCGCAAGAACAGAAAACGTTTTGAGAAAATGCAGGTTTTAAAGCCTATTTTCGTGTCAGCAGACTGAAATTTATGTATTTCAACCTTCTTTAGCATCAGCTAGTTCGCTTCTAAAAGTAATCGGCCTACAGCGCTCTAAGTAACCATCTTACTGTTACTTAGTACGCTGTCTCCCGTAAACTTATAAACATTCGGCTAGCCATGACTCAAAGTTTCTCGTCAATCCAATTAGCCGTGGTTTGACTAAATTTAAAATGACAGGAAACTCAAATAACACAGGGCAAGACTTTCGTTTGACTACTACTCTAAGAAATGCAATATTTCGATGGTTTACACCATGAAGGGCTACCAGTGATTCAGAGAATCGAATTCATTTAAAATGACAAGGAACTCAGATAACACAGGCCAAAACTTTCATTTGAATAATGCTCTTCGAAACGGATTATTAAGTTAGCTTACTTGGTGAAGAATTTATTGTTCAAAGGATTACAAAAATTAAAATGCTGATGGACACAGGACAAGATTTCATTAATTGTAGCAAAAACTTTCCAAAATGCAATATTTCGATGGTTTACGCGTGAACTGCAATCAGTGATTGAAAATACAGATAATGAAGAATGCAAAGGCACAACGATTGCACAACTCGATCATCCATCGATGTCAATAAAGACATTTCTGGTTACGAATGCCAATAAGCCTCAAAGGATGCATTAGGGTCCACCGAAGCGTTTCACTCCCCACTGACACAGGGAAAATATGATTTCATTTGTTTCTTGTCCCCCCTCCGGTTGAAAAACCTCTCATTTAGTCGGCCGTGTAGTCCTCTCTCTGATTACGACTCATTTTCATCTCTCTGTTCCACGCAACCGTCACCCCTCCCGAAGCAAACGATAGCGCACCAGTCCTCACCCCCTCCTCCCGACATTTCTCACTTGGTGAAAAAAAAACGAAGCAATAATGAAACGAAGAAAAAAGAACAAAAGCAAAACTAGCCACAATGAGTCACTGAGTTGATCCCTTTATCTGTTTTCGCTTCATGCCCGATGTCAATCCTTTCATTCGTTTGTTCCATTCTTCCAATTTAAAGTTTTGGGTTCTTAGCGGACCCCTCGCGTTCCCCCCAGCGTTCTCTCGACCCCTTTCCGTTCCCTTTCGAACTCTTTGTCTCCCTCTCGTCTCTTGAGTCAGAGAAAGGGTTGGGTTTAATTTCGCTGGGGTTGGTGATGGAGACAAGTTTTTTTGTTTCCTTTTGATGGAGATTTATCAAATTGATCTGTCAGAATCATTCGGGTGAATCGTTCTGTGGAAATTACTAAGCGTAGAATTCTATGTAAAAGCATGGGATAACTGCTCTGGAAATATTTATGCTGTTAGAAATTGGAATAAAATGTTCAAAAGTATCGAATTTGACTTTTGCGAGTATTTTATAGCTTATTTTATACTCTTTACGAGATATTTTGTTTTTGTTTCAACTCCTAATGGAAGTTTTAAAAACATAAATAAAACTAAAATTTTTTAAACTCTAAGCACGGTTTTCTTAAGATGAACGTTTTTTATCTTCGAGGAACTTGTTTTAAGAAACTCCTTTAACTTGGCTAATAAAACTTTCTCAGTGTGCTTTAAAAGCATCATAGATTATGCTTTTACTTTCAGGGTAATTATTTTTTTAAATATTTATGAACAAAAAACAATTCAGAATTTTAAGTTTTATTAGTTAATTTTCTACAAACATTCTTTTTAAAGGTGAGGACCCACTGAGCCGCCCCGGGAAATGTGAAGCATTTCGTAGAAAAATGTGTGTAGTCTGTTTTCAGAATTTGGTAAATTATATTTTTGTGGATAGTTGGGTTTTGTGGCGCAAGGGCCATATCTGGTTAAGCTGTCCCAAACAAATGACAGACAACATCATGTAAGGGACATACACACAAGGAAGGTTTTACCGACACACAAGAGAAAAATCACCCAGTATTTAAAGGAATCACACCTGCGCCTCCTACAACTCGCAGGTTGCTAGATTGCCAGCAAAGTGAGCAAATCTACTGAGTCAAGTAGGTTCCTATATTGCTACGGAAATTAAAGTAATCCATTACACAAGTTTAATATTGAATACTTGGAATACGTGGTTTTGTTTCATGGGGGCCCGTGACCTAATATGATACCGGCCCAAAAATCTATGAGAGGTATTTTCAGTGTAAACAAAGATCCGGTTACGTAACCGGAAGACGAGGATTTTACTTCCGGTTACCTAATCCTCTTGCTCGGTAGATAACGGTAGCCTTAAGCCTTAACGGTAACCTTAAAATGTAGTCCGTTCCAGAAAACGTACAGGAAGCACGTTTTACCACAAAAACACTGGCATCATCTATTATACCATTTAGCTTTACAAAAGAATCCTTTCATAGCATTTTGTCAATTCAGGGCAGATTCAAATTATTTTCATGATAAATTTTGTTGATGTTAAGTATTTTGCACATATACCAAAATTTAGTTACATGCTCTTCCCAAAGTTTTAAGATAACCAGTAAAACTAGTCTCCTATTTTATGGTAAATTCAAAATATAAATTCACTACCATTTAGGATAAATGATGATTTCTCACTCGATCCATAAATTAAAAAACGAGAATTTCAACTATCAGAAAATAGAAAGAACGGCTATTAGCCCATCAGAGAAAAGAAATTTTCCACGAAAATATTCGGGAATATTGGAACTGAAAGTTTAAAAAAAGCAAAAAATTTGCGAAAGAATTTCTTGTACAAATTTTTGAGGTCTAAAGTTTTTCAATATTACCCGCCATGCAATCTACTAAAATTATAGTAATTTTTAGAATAAATTCAAAATATTCTACTGCTCACAGATTTTCTCATTTATAAATATATATTTCAATAAATTGAATTGCAACAAGGGGTTCTTCATTATCTATAATTAAAAACTAAAAAACGGATTATTCATTCTTATGTTTTACTCACCGCGATGAATTCGGTGCAATCTGTCTTGTTAAACGTCTTCTTAGTTATTAAAATATTTTAAACACCATTTTTAAACAAAAATCAGAAGTCTGAGGCAATTTGATCTCACAAAATCAGAACACGTTGTAAAATTGACAACAAAAGTTTAGTAAACATTTCAAGATTTCTTTTACAGGAAAAAACACGATACATGGAATTTTTGGTTTTCTAAATAAACCTTTCAATTAAAATGTTCTTTAAAGTGTAATGAAGAAAATAGCTGTTATATCAGACTTTTATTATGATCAATGTAAATCGTTGTCTGTATAGTCAATCACCTTCACAAGACAATCTTTTTAATTTGAGAAAAACACTCAAGGTATTACTTCAATTTATAAATTGATTAAATTCGAATACGTTCCTTAAATAACTTTACTTGTGCAATGATAATATAATTTCGCACGCAAGAAAATAAATTTAATTTTTTGAAAGTGAAACTACGAATAAAACTGCTTAAACAAGATGGAACGTCTGCAAAGGTCTTAAAGAAAATACAGAAGTTCAAAACCTGCTATTTCTTTACAGTATCGCAATTGACTAAAATATTTCCAAATGAAAAAAACGAGTCAGTTTCAAAGCGCATATATACACATTATGAAATCCTTCAGAAATTAGTTCAAAATCTCCAGCTAAAAGATTTAAGTGGAGGAAAATGCTTGTTTACGGGAGGAAAAAAACATCATCTTTCCTTTGCTAATCTAACGACAGACAAACGCCATGCTGAAGTCTAACTAGTGGAGTTTGAACGCAAAACATCCATCACAAATTGTGTGGAAAGACATTACGACGTCGATATGTTGGTTTTAAACGATATGAAACGAAACAGATGCACTCAAACTCTACATATGGCTGAGAGTGGTAATCAGAGCGGATAAATCATTTCTTGGAAGTAACAGTACAGTTCAAAGGCAGATGGGGGGGGCCGAAAGGAGGAATTCCAGGGTTTTTTTCTGCCACATGCTCATCAAAATATGAAAACGGGCGATATGAAACATCAGCCAGACAGGTGTAGACAAAACAACGAAGCCAATTTGTCGCTTTAGGCGAGAAAATCGTTCGTGCTTTTGAAATTGGAATAAAAATATCGCAAATGGAACGAATAAAAACATGATTTGGATGACGGCATCAGCTTAAAGGAGTGTTTATGTAATGGTTGAAATTGCTTAAATGCGATTTATTCGAACGTAGTTGGGTTAGTTGTAATTCCTTTCAGAGCCGATTGTTTTATCTTTTAAACGGTTAGTAGGAATCGGAATACTTATGTACACAAAAATCATGCAATTGTGATAAACGCTACTTGTTGGTCATGGCCGGTTGAAGTACGAACTGTCTCGGTAACTTCGCGGATTGTCTTTCCTGTAGGGGACGCTAACGTAGTCTTCGAACTTCGAAATGCAACTTCTGTGTTTCCCTTGATTCAAACAAAGTTTTTTAAATTTATTTCAAGTAACTGTACGAAAGTTTCATTTCGAAACCTTTTCGTTGCCCCAGAAGTTTTCATCTAAGCAATCTAAAAACTTTGGGAAATTAATCGTTTTCTGAATGAATGGATGACAAATGCACGGATAAAAACTTTTTAAATGTGGACATTTCATGTTTCTTCAAAGAATGCTTTGAGAATAATACTCTTTAAGGCTTTTTTTTAATTTTGGACGAGAATTTTCGAATGAAACGCTATTCTATTATTTATTCGAACATGGTTAAGTTAATTGTATTGGTTTCAGAGCTGATTGTCTCATCTTTTAAACGGTTGGTAGGAATAGGGGTACTTTATGTGCACTAAAATCATACAATTGTGGTAAACGCTACTTGATGGTCATGGCCGGTTGAAAAGCAAACTGTCTCGGTAACTTCGCGGATTGTCTATCCTATAAGGGACACTAGCATAGTCTTCGAACTTCCAAATGGAACTTCTATATTTCTTTTGATTCATACATAGGTTTCTCAATTCATTTGAAGTAACTGTACGGAAGTTTCATTTCAAAACTTGTTGCCTAAGAAATACCCTAAGAACCTTCTTGTTACCTAAGAAATTTCAATCTAAGCGATCTAAAAACGCAGAGAAAATAATGGTTTTTATGAATGAATGGATAACAAATGCACTAAAAAAATTTTAATGTAGACATTTAATATTCGTTTAAAGAATGTTTTTAGAATACTCTTTAAAGCTTTCTTTAATTTTGGAGGAACATTTTGCAGTGAAATACTATTCTTAAGATGTCGTAATTTTCTAATTCGTTGTTGAGAACGATATTAGGAAACTTACCCTAATGATGAACTTTTAATTAGTAGAACTAATATCCAAAAACGAATTTTCATTAAAAAATGCGTCTCGAATTTCCTTCTGAATATACCTATTGTATACCGATATGCCTTTTGGAATTTGCTTTAGTTTTTGTAGTTTATATGAAAGAAATTTCTCTTTCTATATCCATATTTAAAATAATAATCAACTTTATACCTAAATCGAACCAAACAATTGTAGAATGTAGTGCAACGGACAGAAACGGACCAAAACAGAGAAATCTTGTTTCAAAAATTATTCCATCATACAGATAACGTCCTTTCACGCCTATTTTAGTTTTTATTTAACGTAGACTCTTTTTGTATGCCTTTTTCCATTAGCTTTACTTGCTATTCTGTGAATTCAAGCAGATTATTCTGATAAAAGTGGGTTTGTTATTCTTTTCTGATTTCAAATAAAATAAGTCATCTGATTTATACATCTATCATCGTCATTCATCTGTAAATTAATCATAAAATAGAACATTATCTTCATATCCAACTGGAAAAAACGTGTTTGTTTCTAATCATTTCGTTACTTCGTGATGAAAGATACTTAAGATATAATTTAACATGTAAAAGTACAAAAAAATCAAGCGTTGCATGTGTACATTCCCTGACAACTCATTCTACATTGCAAATAGATGCAATTTAAATGTAGAATGTGAAAAAAGAGTAAAATCCCATTACATTTTTGAAAATCGTAAAATTTTTTTTAAAGCATATTTTCCACTGTTCGTAGACTGTTGAAATACCCTAATAACTATAAGTTACACAAATATCTGAAAATATGTCTAAGTTAAAATTATCTCGCCAAATAGGAGTGAATGTAAAAGTTATAAAGAAATGTAATTTACATGACATTTTGATGTATGTTTGAGTACCTTAGAAGTATTTGAAAAGTTCTTGTAGGATGATCGTTACAGTAAAAATGTTTGGATAGTGATAGAGTTTTAATTTTTTTCACCTTTACACATAAACTGAAATGTTCATAACTTTCAGGCTTCTAAACGTTAGCTTTTTAGAAGATCCTTTATCATATGGCCAAATGGATAAAAAAATAAGACAAATGTTACATCAAAATGTAACGTAACTATAAAGTCCACCTGATTTGTCACACTTCAATTCAGAACCGACAATGATAAACTTTTAGTTACATCTTTCTACAAAGCAAGTGCTAAAATAAAATTTAGTCTTGCAGAAATTCTTCACTCTTTCCAGAAGGATAACCCCGATGTATAAAGAAAACTATTCTCAATATTTGCAATTCAGTGTAAATGTTATGTAGTTTTACCTGACTTCTCTATCAAACTACATTACTTAATGAATTTATAAACTTCCTTTTTTCAATTCTTACAATTTGCATAGCATTTGAATTGTTTTTCAAGTGGCACCCTTTAAATTTATCACTAAAGATTTTGTACAAATGTTTTAGTATAATTTCCTTAATTCTAATGCTATGTATTCATCTATTTCATTTTCTAATATGTTCCCTTTCCCAAATCTTGGAATTTATGCGCAAGAATTTATTTGGAATAGGATTTGATTGTATAGTAAATATATGACGATTTGAAGGCGCTAAAGTTTAAAGTATTGTTCTCATTTTGCTAAAAAGCAGCCATTGGTTTTTTTTATTAACGTATTTTGATAATTTCCTCCGATATTTTTATCGATGAATTTGAAACCAATCCTCATTTACAATTGCATATGATGTTTTCGGACGGCATATAGACAAAGAAAAAGTTTTAAAAGTACTCAGAAGTTTCAAAATTAGATAATGCACCCCGTTCGAATGCAATATAATTATGCAACCCTGTTTCAAGTCTTTGTATCTTATGAAGAGAAGGCGAAATGCTTCCAAACTATATAAACTTTACATTTGGCACTTAAAAATTGTTAAATTATAAATAGTTAAAATCTCAAACAAATTCTTAAAACTTATCAAGAGGGAATAAAATAGAATTGTATAAAAGAAATGGAAAAGCTAATCGTCTCTTAAGAAATTGGAGAATGATGAAACAAGGGTTCAAACATCACTTCCGCCTAAATGTTCTATGCTTTGATTAGAAAGAAAGAACACTGATAAAAAATCAGTTTCAAAGCTTAATCTGATTACCTTCGCTATTTTTAATACAAAATACATGAATCAAAATTGGCATGGTATTTGTCTTATATCTAATAAAATTGAGAAATACCTGATATATTTCTTGTAACTAACGTTTAATAAGCATTTCAAAGAAATGTGAATTACAATTTTTGTTTTACTTATTTTTATTAGTATAATGTAAAAAAGGCAGAAACTTTATCTCTGGTTTTCATTTCTAATCAGATTAAAACCAGACATTCCTTGGAATAGTTTATAAAATGCTTCAAACGTATAATTCTTATCTTTGACTGAATCATAGAAATAAAAAATAATGTATAATTCCTAAATGACGTAGCACTTTTGAACAAAAACGAACTAGGAGAATCAACGAGTTTTTCCGAAATGAGGGTACAACTGCAGTAGAAAACCTATGCTAGGAACGAAACCTTTCGTAACCCCAGTGTGAAACCCTTGTATCATTTCCCTCAAAAATAGAACTATCCAAATAATTATCCAAAAATGAGGTCTGGATTATTTGCTGTGGGTGCGAGTTTGAAATGAAAGAAAAGCAAAGAAAGGGAAATTAATATAAAGGAAATGTATGGAAAATAGGAAGTATAGAATTCTGTTTAAGTATTCTTAGCAAAAGCTTGAAAAATTTTCTTGATGCAGAAAGTAAAAACTTAGCACAATTACTTAGTTGTGATAGCATTCGCATTTTCTGAGGCATCCGCAAATAGAACGATCAAAGAACAAAGAACTAAGCAACAGACCACGCAAAACGGCTGAAAGGTAAGGTCACAGTTATGAGAAGGAAACGGGTAGGAAAAACGGGAAAGTGACCGCCTTACCTGGCAGTAGTGCAGTCTTTGTACAGGGCATCAAAGTCCTTGCAAGACAGGAGCTTGCAGCGGTTCACGCCGGGCTGGATTGCTCCTAGACCCCTGAGAATCCGCACCTGCTCCACATTGCAGACGATGGGCGTGATGTCCAACCGCTTGAGCTTGGTGTACACCGTGTGCAGACCCCCCACCAAGTGCTTCAGAAACAGTTCGAAGGCCTGTGGCAGACACAACAGGTAGTCCCCGTGCACCAGAAAGGCCGCAATCTTTGCGCCCCTGTAGTCTATGAGGCGACAGTCGTTCGTGGTCATGTCCGCTGCGATACCTGGTGGGGAGGACGACGGGTGCAGCGACCGGTGGTACCCCAGCGGGGGGTGCCCCATCGGGGAGTGCCCCACCGAGTGGTGTTGCGCCATGATGCTCGGCCCGCACGACCGGGGCAGGCTCGGCGGGAGCCCCCCGTTCGACTGCGACGAGCTGGTCTGGTAGGGCTTGCTGGTCACCAGGGACAGGGCCGGCCCGGGAGGGCTGACCGACGAGCTGCGGCCCAGGGAGGACCCCGGCGACCCCATCTGCGAGAGTCCGGTCACGTGCTGCTTGGGGCTGACCACCCCGCCGTTGGAGGGCGGATTGGCCTCCCCGCCGGACGAGAGGGTCATGTTGTCCAAGTTCGGGGGCGTCTGGAGCGATCGCGGGGATGTCATGCCAGTGGTCGGGGACGATATCCCCTGACCAACGTCCATGCCTCTGCAGCCGATGCGAGCGATGTCTGCAGCACGTGGCGAGAGATCCTTGAGCAAGACCGCCACCGCGTGTTTTGGGGGAAGATGCCTCAGTTCCAAACAAACTACGCCCGGAGAGTAGAGAAGCGCGCGTTGTTTTGGGATAGAGCGGCGGGCAGCGCCGGGGGGAAAGCGCCGTCGGTTCGGCCTCCGAACGAGATCGCCCGCCAATGGGAAGGCACGAGGGGCGGACTGATGGACGGTGACGTCACCGCTACGTGGACCCGCGCTCATAATTCTAGTTAGCCCGGGGTGCTTTTTGTGTTCGCTTGCTTCTCCCGTCTTCTAGTTTTGCCGTTTCCCCCCCGCAGATATTTTTTTTATTTTGCGGGATTGAGATAAAGTCGCTTGGTAAAGTGCGGATTGGGGTGGGAAGGGTGTCAGTCGGATTGGGTGTCGCGAGGTATCGTCTGTTTCGGTGATCTGAATTATCCTCCCCTGCGCACCCCCTCCTTCTAAGTTTTCCTGTATTTGTTTCCCAACTTCGTAGGCGATGTTGGGACATGCTTGAAGATACTTTCCTTCGCTTAGTTTGTTTCCTTTCCGATTTCTTTGAAAATGAACTTTTTGACTCTTTACAGATATCTATTTTCTTACGCGTTGTGTCCATATCGCCGGCTTACAAGCGAAACGCCAATTCAAAAAACATAGGTCTGAGAAAACGAAGTGGAAATAATTCTACTCTTTAAGCTAAACTCACAAAGTGTGTTTCTCAAAAATGAATACAACCTTCCTGCGAAGAAAAAATAACTTAGTCGGATTGGCTCTGGCGAGGTATCGTCTGTTTCGGCGATCTGAATTATCCTCCTCACGCTTCTAAGTTTTCCCTCATTTGTTCCCGTAAGCGATGCTGGGACATTGCTTGAAGATACGTTCCTGTGCTTACCGTTAGTTCTATGTGTGTTATTCCTTTTCCGATTTCTTTGAAATGGAACTTTTAGACTCTTTAGATATCTATTTTCTTATCGAATAGATTAACGCGGTACAAGTGAAACACATTAAATCAAAAAATAGTTCTGAGAAAAAGAAGGGGAAATTATTCTACTCAGTGGCGGACTGACTCAACGGGAAAATCCCGAGAGGCCTTTGCTTCAAAGATGCTGGTAGGACATTCAATCAGAACTTAAAAAATAATGTGGTTTTAAACAATGATAATTTATTTTTTAGGGATTTAAATGTTTTCCAATTAGAAAAACATTAAAACGCTACTGGTAAATTAAGAAATCAATTTTGACACATCCGACTGTAGCATCGTCTCTTTTGTACTATATAGCAATGCTGATCGTCGTTTAATTAAGTTGGTCAAGGTATGCAAGAACCATAGGTCCGTCCACAAAAAGGAATACACAAGTAGTGATATGAGAACCAAATTGTTGAAATGTTCTCTCCTGGTTATAGATTCATCAACAATTTATATAAACATATAAACAAATATATAAATATATATTTCATATAAACAAACGCATTCCACAAGGAAGGAATTAAGTATTGATCATGTTGTATCTTGAAATTAAATCTCATTGCAGTCCAAAAACCTTACTTGGATCAATTTCGTAATGAACTTATGCCAAAATATCAATATTTGACAAATAAAAACTGCTTTCACAAGATGAGAACCACAGTGGCCTCCTGAGGTTGGTAGATGGTTGCCTTTCGCGAGCTGATCATCTGAGTCAATCCGTCACTGTTTCTCTAAGCTAAACTTATTAAGCGTGTTTCTGAAGAAATCTAACCTTCATTCAAGGAAAAGATAACTTAGTTGACTTCGCCAGTCTATAAAACCATCACATTCTGGTCTAGAAAAGCTAGGAGACATATCTTGAAAATTTTGTCTGAGCGTTTCATTTGTTAGCCGACCGAAATATCAAATGTTGAGCTCCAACTTCACCTGAACTAACCATCAAACTATTTAATTTTTTTACTTGAATACGTCTTACAATTCTCTACGAAATAGACTAGGTCTCTACGAAAATTTTAGCTACCAAAAAAAGCCATTTTTGTCGCGCTTGTATCTCATAAACTATAAATGAGTCTAATGATTTAAATTTTGTTAGATAAAAGGTTTTCTGTTTGTGTCTAAAATGGTGGATAGTGGGGGTGTACAGCGGTGAGGGGTGGATGCACGAGAACACTGAAAATGGCGACGGTCATTTCAGTGTTTGGGTAGTGTAACTTTGGATTGCGAAGGGCTATAACGCTGATATTGGTATCTATTTGTAGAGAATAACAGGATCTACGATATTATATTGTAATAACATCCGATAAAATTAAATTTGTCGTTATGAGACAAGTGTGCTGAGTTGAAGAAAATCTTTCATTAAGTTGAAAAATTGCAAAGGAAACACGAACAGAATGTAAGAAAAGTACATCATTCAAAAAAAATCAAAATTAAGAAGAAAAGTCCAAATTGATCTATGCCGAGCGATGCAGATTGTATTAGAAAGTACACGAAAGCCGAGCGCGAGTACTTCGAGTAATACCACCGCCTGAATCGACGGATATTGACTTGGAATGTGACAACTTTTTAAGGAAAATTGAACCCAATACTATTCCAGATACCAATGTACTCATTATGCTTACCAGTGATTTTAATGTCGGTGTTACCCAAAACAAATCGCCTAGATTATATATAACGTGAGTTCAACTCGTAGATTTCCCCATATCGCCCTTACTCTGGCCAACACATATATATTTACCCTTTGCAAGAAACATGGATGTAAATACAACCCCGTATATATATATATATATATATATATATATATATTTCTTCTATCATCGGCCTTTGATGAAGAAAATTATACTTCACTAAAACCACCATTCATTTACATCTTATCCTTACTCGAATGACATAAAGAGACATAAAGAGATTCACGTCTTAAATGATTGCGACTGTGTCCCCGTGGATACCATCACACCACATATTCTAAATTTCATTTCAAAATTTTACAGGTGACTCTAATTTTGTTTAATTTGAAGATAAGCGTAACATATGCCTAATTCGTAAATTTGCACATATCTAGCACAGATTTATCGATAACAAAGTTAATTATTTGATTGAGGTATTAACTAATCAACAAAATAAAAAGGGTGCGCTCTAACTCACTGTTAACTGGAAACCCCCTAAAATGCTGCATTTTCAAAAGCTGTAATGATGTTCACAAATGTAAAGACGATATTGTTGATACCAAAGACTAGGCTAGATTTTATTTTATAAAAGGAAGTGCTGAGCTCTTGGTTTTGGAACGGAGTTGTCGGTAAATATGAATGCTCTCAAAAGTACACAATATTCCTTTGATCGGATGGCAAAACGCAATGTCCAATTTTGATACAAAAAAGGGCTGCATCGACATATTACATTTTCCCCTCTGATCAGACGTAATCGTCAACGCCTGGTAAAATAATCTGCACAAATAGACTTTAAAAATGAGATTTATGATAAATGGAAAAGAGAGATGAAACTTTATAACTGAAATAAAGCATATATTTTTTGCCCGAGTAACTATACAGTACGAAACAAGTTGCATCGCTAAAAATAAAGTGCAATTGAAGGACGCTCGATGAAACTGGACTGAATTAGAATAGATTGGATATTGCACAAAGATGTAATGGAAAGCAGCTTGGATAACCTTCGGTATTATCCCACTTTTTGTGTGACGTTTGGTTCCTTTGGGTTCTGTGCTTAGAAAGCAAAAGTTAGTTTATATCAACCTCAATCAGTCAATGATTTAGATTGATCTTAAATGCAGTAATCATTGCTATACATCTTAGATAAAGTTCTCCTTTACGATGCATTTTCTACTACGAGTTCTATCTTAGCAACCGTGGATTTAAATTACTGCTGTCATTACCAACAATGGAAATCTTTGGATGATTGACAAACAAATTGTACTTGCACTACTTATCACTACTTGGACTTTAAAAGGAATCCCTGCCAAGTAAAATAAACGAAACATGATGTAAGGTTGTCTATGGACATTGGCTTTTACAAATTTTCTTTCGCTATTCGTGATCTTTTGTATAAACAGTCTTAAACGTTTTTATAGATCTATAATCATACACTATAAACATAGCTATAATGTAAACTTCCTGATGAAGTCGGCCGCAGAGGCAGATCTTATTTAGGCGTGTACGGGCTTCACAGCCCTGAGGTACTCTAGTGATCCTTTCTTTTCCCATGGGGTTTAGTAAACACGGGTGTCATACTCCCGTGATACGCAAGCGATCTTTTTATGCTTTCATTCCATTATTCTATTCCCAATCTCTCTTTTTTTCCCTCTTCATGATGGGGCTGCGGTAGTCCGGTTGGAAGAGTAATGTATTAGCAATCGGAGTGTTGCGAGTTCGAAACACTCCGAAGCCAAAGACTGTCGTGTACACGGGGGCTGGTGCATGTTAAATCTGCCCTGGCCTCAAATGTCCCCACGTTGGCGTGGCGTGGAAGTTTGGAGTGGGGTGCCAGCTCAGGTGTTGACCTCGTCATCTGACCGAGGTTGAAAATTACGTGGTGTTGGCCTCGATCTTTCTCTTAAGGATTGATCCCGGACCGTCGCCAATGACACGTTGTGTTGCTCCAATGCGTTTATTAATTACCATTCCTTTTCATGACATTTTTTACTTGAAGTTGTCTGTATTGTGTTTGGCGCAGGTTGGCCAAATATGGCCCTTGTGCCATAAAACCCCAAAACAACCAACCACCCAACCTAATGAATCCCCACTTTAAAAGTTATCATCAATTAAATCACTCTAAGTCAGATGATAGTCACAAAATATTTTCAGAAAACCTTTTATATATATGTAAAATTAACAAGATTAATATTTCTAAAGTGTGTCACCGCTTTAGACATTACCTACCTAAATCACTGGCCGATACTAATACTGTCTGTCTACCATGAAAACTGTTCCCGACAGACGCCAAGTTTGGGTGGTGGTGGTCGCTACGTGAACAGGGATCGTTCATTTTGAGTAGGGGTGGAGTGATTGATAGATGTCTCAAAATAATTTTGAGTTTGGCGAATATTGGATTGTGGAAAGAAGTATAGATCTCGGCAACAAGTAAAAAATCATGGAAAATATCTCTACAATTTGTTATCAAGTGCGCCTATGTGAAACACTTGAATACATTTCTTCAAACATTCTCAATGGAAAATGGGATAAGGCCTACTTCAACGGAATAAGACAGGGGTACTCTTTGTGTCTGAAGCAAACCTAGTGAAAGACAGTATCAAAGCAAAAATGACCATAGAACAGAGTTTTTCCATCCTAATCATAATATGGCTGAACAAACTGATCACACATGTTTAAGAAATCACTCAATTGCTATGGGGTTATCACCTTGGTGACATCTTACAATCTCAAATAGCATGTACTAGTCAGATAATCTTTAAAGCTATCTATTTTCATTTTACCATATGTAGGGTACGAACTACGGAAACACAGGATATAGACGGGGAAAGCAACATACGATGCAATATTGTGTTAAAAAGATCTACGAATTTACGATGGTGATTAAAATGTCAGTTATGTCAGTATGCCTAAACTATTGTAAAAAAATTGCATCTCTTAAAAAAAGGCTAATATTGAATCAGTGAATCAAAAAGAAATATTAAATCTCTTGCTTCATCGTCAATATCTCGCCTTAGAATACCAATTCCAATGCTTTCTACACATCATAAATAACGTTACACTTCGCGTTCTTCTATGTTAAAAGAGCTAGGTATATACGCTAATATCTACAGATGAATAATATAATGCATTATCATTTTTACGTTAATGAATAAGGTGGATCAAAAGATGGATAAACAGATTCTCGGACAGACTCCACCACTGACTACTAAATTCTTAGATAAACACTATATTACTGAGTTATTTTAAGTTACAGGTGATACCAATATCCTTTGATGTATGTACAACTGTCTAGGGTAAGGGTGAGGACCCTTGGCAGGTGTGCCAAACAAGGCACACCGACGACATTTTCCATCTCGTGGAAACCCGAGCTCACCTTTAAAACTACTTAAATAAATATCCAACTTCTAGTTGAATTGTAAGTTTAACTCAGTTGATATAAATTAGGGAAATAAATTAGTTTCCCATCTTCTCTCTAATCTATCTCCCTCATTATTTTCTCATTTTAAAAGTTGCGGTCTTGAAATTGTGTGGCTGCATATGGCAGATTTAATTATACTTCATTTCTAATAATAAAATATCTAAACTATCAACAGAAAAAATGTAAGTTAAACGACATTTAAGAGAAATTTCTGTCAATGTTATTGTACATTCATTTAACCTCTTGACTTAATCATGACAACAAGCACGCTTAACAATGTCCGCTGAATTTGTCGCTATAAGGTAATTTTGGATTATTTGGTTCGTACAAGAATTAAGACACCAATTAAAAAAGTCCTCAGCATTTTCTATCGGGACATAAGGAAACTTTGCATCAAAGGTGTGGTGATTTTCGCTTAACAACAATAACTTAACAATCGCATGCACACTTAATCCTCCAAGTGGTTTAGACGAGATATCTCGTCCATCAAGATAACTGACCAATTTTGATAATGACGATATATCTCGTCATGAAGATATAGCCGACTATTTTATGATGACGAGATCAAGATCTGGTAATTTTATCTAATGACGAGATATCTCTTCAAACAAGATCTGGTCAGTTTTGCAAATGACGAGATATCGCGTCCAGACAACCACAAGGAGGGTTAATAAAAAGGTTTCCCACTCATGGTATAGGTTGTGGGTTTGGTCTATTCTCTGGCAGTGCTTCAATAATTGGCTGCTGAAGCAATAACCCCTTTAGAAGAACACATTAAGTAAAAAATGAATGCTAAACAATATCAGAACGTATGATAGACGGTAGAGTTTATATCAACTGAAGTTGTTTGGTTTGTCGTTCTATGATCATCTACAACTCCACTTTAAGTGGTAGGTTCCGGTCTAATTAACCATAGCACAAAATGACGGTAGAGCGACAAACCCAACCAGACCGAGACCTGTTGAATCGAGGCCTCGAGCGCTAACCACACCAGTCTTTTAGAGGTTTTTGAATAGGTTTGTATGAATATTTTTCTTCTAACCTTGAAATTTTGATGCAGTGGTATGCTAAACGAGTTCTTCAAGTTTAGGGGTCGGAATATCGTCTCTGATGTATTTTCTATCTTAAAACAATTTTCCTTTTAGCGTTATATTCAGTCTTTCTCATACTGTTGATTCTCCAACGCATTCTACCTTTATGCAGACCAAACATTGTTCATCACTACACCCTTTCAACTGTCGTCGAAGTGTCGGTAGACAGAAAAAGTACTTTGTTATTCTAGGTGTTGGGTACACTCCGTACCGATACCTGATTCAAGTTCTCAATTTTCTACGTATTGCGGTTTGAAGACCCAAATTGCTTTATCAATCACAGCTTCAAACAAGTCATCCAAGTTTATTGTGCAATCGCCAAATTTCGGCAAAGAAATATTACTATTCCTTAAAACTTAGATCAGAAATCTCAATATGGATGGATTGCTTATCTTGAATCTTCGATAGCAGCCTTTTCTAACCTGTTGACGGTCTGCTGTCAACAGGTTAGGAAAAAAGTGAAACTAAGTAAATTTTAGCCTAGTTGCAAGCTGAACTCGATTATTCGGAATTAATCCAAACACTTTTTACGATATGTACTTACAGGGGTGCAAGCTGCGGAGGGAGGACCGGGGCAGTGGCACCGAGTGCTAAGTTCTAGAGGGGTGTTTCAGAAATAATTATTAAAGGATTGTTAATTTTCTTGGAAAAAATATTTTATGTACTCTTTTGACTTCCCTGAATGGTTAAATTAAGGATAGCTACTTTTGTCGGGTTTCATTAGGACTTTTTCATCATAACTGTAGTAAAGCATTACAGATAACAGATCCAGCTAGATAAGAGTATAATCAGAGAGAAAAGATAATAGAGATAATATTTTAATGTCTATAATTACCCTTTATAGTTGATTTATATATCGACTAACTTGTCAGGGGCTCCTTTTCAGGGGCGAGTAGTGATATAAAAGGGCCTGCAGGAACCAGTGGATCTTAATTATTTCAATCAATGAGATTAGAGGCAGTTATTTCGGTTTGAAGTCATCCAAAGATTGCTACTGTGTTAATCTACAGAGCCACGGCGACCCCTTTAATCCCCTCGTGGTTGTCTCGAAGAGGTGTCTCGTCTTTAGCAAAACTGACCAGATCTCGATGGACGAGATATGTCATCATTACAAGAAAACTGACCAGATCTCGATGGACGAGATATGTCATCATTACAAGAAAACTGACCAGATCTTGATCTCGTCATCATAAAAAAATCGTCAATATCTTTATGACGAGATATCTCGTCATAGCAAAATTGAATGGAGGAGATATCTCGTCGAAACCATTTTGAGGGTTAAGTAAGAAGGACCACTTGCTTCAATTAATTTAATAAGTCGTAAACTAACTCTGGGTTTTTGCAGGGGCAACGTTATGCTTTTGATTAGTTTGGATTTGGGGACGGTCAGTTTTTGCTACGCGAAGGAAAACACTTGCCCGACAATGCTTTTGATGGTTGGTCGGGTTTTATGGCGCAAGGGCCACATTTGGTCAAACACAAGACAGATGACGTCAAATAATCGACACACAGCGAAAGTTTCACTGATACAGAAAAGAGTACACTCTAAGTAAGCTATGCTTTTGAAAATGAATCGATTCATACATAATTTTAGCTCAGAGTTTAAATGCTCTTCTTGGATAAACATTTTCTACATGGAGTAACGAACTGCTTTGCGAATCGATTAATCATTTCTTAAAGCTGCCGTGGTCAACCCACGTTCTGACAAGGGGCTGAGCACGACCCCCGCGCAAGTCGTGACTTCCTCCCTAGAGAGGGTATAAAACAAAATTATCAACAGGAAATCATTACACGATTCAGAAATGAAGTAGCGTCCACATAAATTTGACCGATTCGTGATTCCAAGTCACTCCGGCTATTAATGCTCTGAAAAGAAGTTTTCACATCATTGCTGCATCGGACAAATTACCGTGAAACAATGTATTAACTTACAATGCAGAGGAAAGCGTTTTGCACTCCGGTAGTTATCGTGTAGGAATACACTATGTGCATTGATAACGATAAGGAAATGCTGGGTGTGTTATCCACGATGTTAATGAACCTTATCTTTGGAAATAGTTTTAGAAAATATGAACGAATCAGGAATGCATTCAGAAAATATCTTCGGGTATGACCAGAGACGAAGTTGGATATTTTGGGACCTGGAGTAAATGAGGATAATGCCGCCTCCTATCCAAAAAATTCAGGTATTTATAGATAATTTGAATAAATTTTTCTCATTCGAACCATATTAAATTGTTTCATATTAATATCTCAATATTAATATGAAATGAGCTTTGTTGATGAGCTTTCAGGATGGATGTCTTAATTTGTGCTCTCCGGACGTATGCGAGAAGAAAGTTTAAAAATTTGTCTGTTCTCTCTTTCCTGAATAGCAATACGATTGCAGGGGCGTACATGAAAAGAATCGGCTTTTAAGCGATGTATTCTGAAGATAGAGTGCATGAAAGCACATTCACTTCATATGCATAGCACTGGAAAATACTTCTGTCAAAGGAGTTAAACGTTTTTGCAACGAAACTCGCAACTTTTTAATAAATAAAATGCCGCCCCCCTAGACACTGGCACTCGGGGCCACAGTCGCTGTCCCCAGTGGCGTAGCTAAGGTGAGAAGACAGGGGCATCGGCCCCGAGCGCCAATGTCTACGAGGGCGGCATATCATAAATATTTATTACAAAGTTGTGTATTTTGCCTTTCGGAAAGGGCTTCATAAATTTCTGCACAATTTTGCCTTTGTTACAGAAGTATTTTCCAGAGTTATGCGTGTGATTGAATGCTTTCATGCACTCCATCTTTAGACTACAGCAAGTAAATTCTTCCTCTCATGTAGCCCATGCAATCGCATTACTATTAAAAAAAAGACAAAGCAATAAAATTATTTTTTACTAACGTCTATAGAGCACAAGTTAAGACAGGGGTGCCTTTACTTGAGTCCGGAGACCCTAATACGAACCAGTAACAAAACCCAGTTTTTCTAGTTTTATGTGTTATCAATAATTAATTTCAATCCAAAGTTAATGTTGTGCACGATAATTTATTAACAAAGTTAATGTGGGACTACTTAGTACATTTATCTTATTTTCAAATAATCATACTTTATCTGCATTCTAAATACGCTTGAAAGAATTTTGGTTTGGACAGAGGGCAGCATCAGCCACATTTGCCCCAGGTCCTAAAATGTTTAGCTTACCCTCCCTGTTTCCCCTCATTTAACTACGCCACTGGGGACGGCTCGGTCTTCGTGGATCTAGTTCTTTATTAAAATCAAATCCCTGAAATGTTCAAAAAACATTTCGTTTAACGATTTTTCGACTGTTTTCAGTTTCAATATTATTTGTGATTGCCTTGTAACTCCAAAAATATTTCGGGGAGAGCTCGAACATTTCAATAACTTATGGTATATGTTTACTTATTGTAATTTACTTATTATTGATAACTTTTAGATTTTAGTTTTTAAAAGTTATTTATATTGCTGGTAATGAAAGAGGCATTAAATCCAACTCAAAAATCATTAAAATTCTAGTGGCACTTTTGATTTTTACGAGAGTTGAAACGCTAAACAGAACTAAAGACATACCAATTTAAACAACTATTCAAGCTTAGGGAATTCACCCAAAGAATATCCTAGAAATAATGCGTGGTATGTTAATTAACAACCTCTCAATACCTTAATTTAAATATATCCAACAAATCATGGTTTCTCATACTTTTCTCATGAACTTATATTTTCCATGATATAATGTTCTTAATCCTCATGGTGGTTGTCTCTACGAGGTATCTAGTCATTGGCAAAACTGACCAGAGCTTGATGGACGAGAAAACTCACCCAAGAGATAAAAATTGACCAGAGCTTAATATCGTCATCATCAAAAAATCGTCAATATCTTGACTGGATATCTTGTCATTAGCAAAATTAGTAAGAACTTGATGGCCAAGATATCTCGTCAAAACCACTAGGAGTGTAAAGCACCAGAGTACATAAACTTCCTGAGGTTATCGAGAGAAAATAAGTACTGAATAGTATTGTTAACAATTATTTAAATAGAAAGGAAATTGGGAAGGCCTTGACCATAGGAGAGGCGTAGCCCACTTTTGAACTTCCGAATTTAATTACATTTTAGTGCTTTTGCCACCAGAGTCAATTAAATCAACTGAAGTGCTCAGCCAACCAACTTATTTTCATGCAGTGACTTTAAATAAGTTCAGAAAGATTCAACAACTCTAAGTGTTTTCAAAACTGTTGGGTGTTCTCTAATCTATGTGTTCCCGTAACTGTAGAACGCAGCATGTCCCGATGGATGGAACCCTTCATGGCGAATGGAATCTTTCAGTTCCGACAATGTGGGAGGGCCTGATTTATAAACTCGTGGCTTTAAATACTCCACAACCTAAAATCAACTGGTGTCGAATCTGGAGGTCATGGGATCTTGCAATGCCTGCTGCTAAGCCTGTCTTCCCCGTAGGGTAGATTTAGTTGCAAATGTAGTAATCATAACAGATTGAATGCTCTTTTACAATGAATATTTTACTAATGAGTACCATCCTTGGACATGTGAATCTAAATTACTGCGGCCATTAACAACAATATAAATATTTGGATCATTTGGAAAGGAAACATGACTATACTTCCCATCTCAGATTGAATTAATTAAGACAGTCCTGTGCCTTTCACTTTGCTATATTAAGGGATTCCCCTAGAAAAGATCAATGGTACTTGATGACTTGGTTCTTTATGTCCGAACTGAAAAGGAGCCCCTGGCAAGTTAGATAAACGACACATAGTGCAGGGTAGTCTTGTGGTCATTTTCCCTTATGAATTTTCTTTCTCTATTCGTGCTCTTAACTTAATAGTCTTTATCCTATTCGGATCCATTATGTATAATGGTTATCGTACTATAGAGTTGGATCATAAGCTATGCCACATCTATAACGAAAATTTCCTAATGAATCCCGATAAAAAGTAACTATCACAAATTAAACCACTAAGTCAAAAGAGAAGACAAAATATTTTTATAAGGAAAACGAAACTAATATCTCTCTTTCTTCAGAAATTGGCGCCCGGGGCCGCTGCCCCATCGACCTCTCCATTAGCTATGCCACAGCAAAGAAGTGAAAAGAGCAGTTACACATTCTGACACATTGAAAACTATTTAGACACTGAACATGACTTGAAATAATGCCCTCGCTTATGCCTAAAATCACTCAGATTAAGTTTTGTTGGAATATTAGTAAATATGTGAAGCCCCAGATAGCATAGCTTTAATGAGTGTACCACGTTTAAGACTATTGTTTTGGAAAATATCCATGCTTATAGCAGTAATAAATTCATTTCTAAAAGTAAAATACTTCGCTTCAATCCTCAATTTTTAAAAACGTTTATCACGATTTTCGAAATATCGATTTCCGTTGTCTCTTTGGCGTGGTGTGGAAGTTTGGAGAGTGGGGTGCCAGCTCAGGTGTTGCCTCGTCATCTGACCGTGGTTCAAAATTACGTGGTGTTGTCCTCGGATCTTTCCCTTTGGGATTGATCCCGGACCGTCACCAATAGCCCGTTGTGTTGCTCCAGTGTGACGTTAATTGAAATACTCCCCTACTCCCGTTGTCTCTAGTTAAATCTAGTTTTCTCATCACTATATAAATTATTTTTTCAAAAACATTATTTTTTTAAACATTTCTTCTCTCGAAGCTTTTTTAGCGAGATGAAAAGTGAGTATATATGTATATATAATGGATTCAAAGAAGCTAGTGTAAGTTCTATACGATGCTGTACACTTGTACGAGGGCAAGTGTAAATCAAAAATTATCCGCACTTTATTTTTTCAATTTATTTACACAAATGTAGGGGGTGAACGAGTTCGCTATTTTTCTACATAGTCTCCTTCCTTCTCGATGCACATGGTCCAGCGGTCCACAAGCTTGCGTATTCCCTCAAAGGTTTTCGATTGGTCGCCCAACCATTTATGCACCGCTTTCCCCACTTCTTTGTCCGTCTAATCTGCAGAGAACACGCTACATTTCCGGTGGTAACTCGCCGATTTCCCAGTACCATTTCTCGAGCTTGCTGCATCTTCTCGTCAGTGATCGAGGTTGAAGGGCGTCCTGCTCCTTCGTGTATCACGCTTGTCCGGCCTCTTTTAAGCTTCCGATCCACTCATACACACTTCTACGTAGTAGAAGTCTGTCTCCGTATTGTGTTGTAAGCCTCCGATGAATTTCAGCCCCTGGCACACCTTCCGACCATGGAAATCGGATCAATGTTCTTTATTCCTCCTTGGAGCACGCCGCTAGCGGAGGGGCCATCTTTATACGGAAGCAGAAGCAAGAAAAATGATGCTATCAAGGTCAAACTTCTCGGTAACGTGACCACAGTAGTATCAACTCTAAGCATGCATGCGCAGAAGGCAGTGCGACAATCCTAAAAATGTGTCAGCGAAAGTGCGGATAACTTTTGACTTATCCTCATAGTTAACAACAAAGTACATAATTTTACATGCTTTATATTAGTCTTTTCTACCTGAGGGAACTCTTTTAGAGAACTGCTGACAAGATTTTGTACCTCACAGTCGATTGTTCATGTTTTTACCAGTTATTTGCTGATCATTGCTTTTAGATATAGTATAGTAGACGAGAGTATGAGCTAATAGCTCCGGACTGGAGATAAAGTTGTACTTTTCTATATTTAATCCATTTTTGGCAGGAAATTTTAAAGATAAAGCTTCAGATAGCTTAAACACATTGTCGAAAATTGCGAGTCAATAATACGTTTATCCCTATAGTTTATCCACTATTTTAATTTCAAATATAGCCTGGACAAAGTGCGCTCTATTTCAATCTCAGTTCTATTTTTTAAAGATGAGTTGTTACTTCGATTGCAGTTTGAGTAGCATTGTTGTTACAGAATAGCAGTAAGCAACTGTTATCGAAAAGATTAACAGTTGCTGATAAATGTTATTGGATAGGTAGGGTAGTTGAATTGACGTCGCACTGGTGCAGCACAACGGGGTATCTAAATGTTATTGGGATACCAGTGAGACAATTGAAAGTAAATTAAATTTTAAATTAAAAAATTGAAATCTGTAACATGTTGAAATCACTAAATATTTTAAATCACTGAATACCTTATTAAAAACAGTTAATAACTATTGAATTTAACCATTACCGTTAATTTCTAGCAGTAAATAATAACCGTTAAATTTAGTTGGTAACTGGTAGTATTAGTTACTAATTGATATGTTAAACTGTTAATATTAACATTTCATAATAATAATTATCACAAATTAGCAGTTATCGCAAAACAACAATTTTGTTCATTTCTACTATTCTGTGGACTATTGTTTCTCACCTCAATTCTACACATTGAATATGTATGACCTCAATTCTACACATGAATACGTATGCATTCTGTTTTAAGCCGTTGTCAATACAACATGTCGAAGCCGAATCGTACCGTTTCCGTTACTTCCATTCATACGGTAGAGACTAAGCAGTCAAAGTTTAATCGTAAAGCGTAGTGGCAAAGTACAAAGCAAATCGAATGGGGGCTTTTCTTATGTCCAGTCGAGAATTTGAAACTTTTTTAGGGGTTGAACGCTTTCTGTGAGAAACTTGACTTGATGGTAGAATAGCGATCACAAAAGAAATCCACGATGGATATCCAGCCTCTTGTCTCCCAATCCAATAGTGTATGGACAGTACTGAATCGCCAATAGGAATTTTCTAGATCAGGCCTGTCCAACTCAAAGGAAGCCGCGGTGGATCAGTGGGGTTATCCACTGCGCTAGCAACCTACGAGTTGTAGGCGGAGCAAGTTCAATTCCTCCCTTGGTATATTTCTCTCTTCTGGTCAGTAAAGCTTTTCTTATGTATATATCAGTGGCGAGCTCTAATGTCTAAATGGGTGGCATTTCAAAAATATTTATTTAAATATTCTGTAGTTTTTCTTAAAAATGTTTTTTTTTTTATTTTAAGCAGTTTTGTCTTTCTCAAGGAAGTGTATTCCAGTTCTATGCGTGTGAAGTGAATGCTTTCATACACTCGATCTCCGCACAGAAATCTCAATCCTACCTTTCACGTAGCTTCCTATATACGCATTGCTTTTCATGTAGCCTCTTCATTCGTATTACTATTAAGAAAAGAAGAGACAAATCACAAAATTATTTTTTACAAATGTCTGTAGAGCACAAAACAAAGAGAGGGGCGCCTATTCTTACTCCTGTCCTTGAAACCCATATACAGGAGCCATTATCAAAGCTGTCCTTTGCTAGTTCTTATATATATTCAATAAAAATTGTAACCAAAAAATTAATGTTGGGAGCAATGGTTTAAAAAAATACACTAATTAGTATATTTTATTCACTAATTATTTTAATAATATACCTTGTCATCATTTTAAATAACAGATTTTGCTTTTGATAGAGGTCGGCATCAACATCATTTGCCCCAGGTCCCAAAAAGTCTAGCTTTGCCTCTGATGTGCATGTCCATTACTGTACGATTGTTTTGTGTTTGGCACAGTTTGGCCGAATATGGCCCTTGATCCATAAAACTCAATCAACCAACACAAAATCCGCGGGCACCTGAATCTGTGGGCAACTTCGAGAAAGCATAATTTTCCCACTGGGCCGTTTGTAATAACTTTAAAAATGAAACGTAACGTTATATAACATTTTATTTCGTTCACTCATAGTATATAAATTTACAAATAAGACGTTTGCTCCTCTTTGTCTTCTAATTTTTAGATCCACTTGAATAACAGCTGTACGATTTTCTTTACCTTTTAAATTTTGCATTTCAAAATATTTTACTGAGATATGGTTTCTGTTCTAAATAAATATTAAAACTATTACCCGTTAGTTCCATTGCAAACACATACAACTTAGAAGTTTTCCGTAAACTTTGAAATTCCTGTTTAGGTCGCTCAAATACCGTTATGAGCCTTTCTCGAAGTTACAGTTACAATAAAATAATAGCCTTTATTTGAGCCATTAAATTTCAAATTGAAAAATGTTTCACCGATATAAGATTTCTCTTCTAAATAAATATTAAAACTGTCATTTGTTGAATTAATCCGTTGCAAACGCATACGACGTTGTTGAAAGTTTTCCGTAAACTTTTAAATTCCCTTTTAAGTCGAAGAAGTATAACTGTAAGCCTTCCTCGAAGTTACAGTTACAATAAAACAATATCCGTTATTTTAGCCATTAAATTTTTTTGAAAATATTTCACCGATATAGGGATTCTGTTCCAAATAAATTCTAAAACAGTTTCTCATTTGTTGAACTAATCCGTTGCAAGCACATACGACGTTGTTGAAAGTTTCCCGTAAACTTTTAAATTCCCGTTTAAGTCGCTCAAATGCCACTATGAGTCCTCGAAGCAAACTTAAATTCCCTTTTAAATATTGCCATAAAAATGTCCCAGACTTTATTATTACCCCTGTTCCCTTTCTCCCTTTCGATTTCTAATTTGCAAACAAGTTCATGCGCTCCTCGAAGCAGAATGGAAGGGCATTAATAATTTTCTTTAAGCAGGCCCCATCTTTTAAAACTGCGAAAACCCCTCATTCTCTCCTTTTCAGCATGGGGTACAAAAATTAAGTCATTAACAACGGTAATGATCATTGTTAATGTCGGCGCCGAACAAACGCGACTCGGCGTTTCTTCTCTCTTCACTTTTCTTTATTTATTCGCGATCGTTTGCTTATTTGTTATGCAGATTTTTTTCTCTTCCTCTTTCTTCCCGCCTAGTGTAGTTATCGCCTGCGTTTTCACACCGTGCCATCTTCTCGGGCCATAAATGAAGCGACGAATCTTTTGTTTTCGGTGGCAATTTATTTTTCCGTTAGAATTCCGCTGATCGCGCTTGTTTCGCGTTCGAATTCCGGCTGTTTTCAATTGGTATCGGAGTTTGTTTAGAGTACTGAGTTCTGGGGCAAAGTCGGCTGTTTTTTGAAGGATTTGCTGCTTCTTGTTTGCTTTGTTGCTGTTCCTTTGGTGATTAAATGCTTAATTTTTCTCCGATGATTTTCGTCGAAGGAACAGCTTGTTTTCCGGGATATTACTTAGAGACTTTGCAATTATTTCTTTGATTTTTTTGTTACTGATTACTTATGGTCATTAGATTGATTGCGTCTTCCTTTTAGTTTATTATGTTTCTGAAAATTAGGGAATTTGAATGATTATGGGGTAGATTCGTAAGAACCTAATATGAAAAAGTTAAGATTCGGTAATACTGAATTCAAAACTGAATGTGTTTGACAATTGTATAGCTTAGAGTAAAAACCCTGTGAGCGTTTAGGTCTAAATTTTAACAGAAAACTAGCAATCAAATGGATAATATTAAATTTGGAAAAACAACAGTACCAGGTGTGTGCGTTAAATTTAAAATGCACTAACAAGACATCTTAAATGATAAAATGGATGCTCTATCAAAGAATAATTTTATTTTATTTTTATGAAAACTTATGTCAGATTCAAACAAAAAAGACTAAAATAGGGTGAAGTAGGTTAAGTACGTTCTCGAGATATAAGTGTGTTAACTGAATATAGAACGTGTCTGCGATTCAAGTAGGGGATGCCATCTGCTGTAAATACTTGAAGAGTCCTATAGAATATTTTTGCCACTAGTGAGCTTCGAATTTCGGAGGAAAGTTGCGCAGACTAAAAAAGGACTTGAATGAAATGATATGCCTTTGCCTCAGTCACAATACTATCCCATTGCAAACAAGAAAACAATTCATGGTATGCACTTGCCCCATGAAATAGAAATGAAATGTATTTTATAAATTATATAAATGGTACGTTTCAACAAATAAGAACGTAAACACATATTAATAAAGGGTCTGGGAGTGTGTTAAAAATAGGAAATTTCTGAAAATTATTGGGACAGAGTAGAGTAATATAAACATTGAAGGCTTGGGTTTGCCTTATTGTCCCACCTTATATTACAACAAATACATGTAGTATTTTTTCAAGTGATTTAAATTAAATTACGCAACAAAAGTCTCAAATGAAGTATTTCTACAAAAGAAACTAGAACGTAAGTATTTGTTAATTATTTTGCTATCAATTTTCTAAAGGAATGCAAAATATTTATGAATGAAGGAATTCTTTGAATGGTCATTGCTTACGACTGAAATTAAACTTAAGATATAATTCTTAAGGTTTAACAATGAATACCCTGTAGCTTATTTCAATTAAACACTTTAAAATTCCAAGATAGTTTAAAAGTTTACATATTTTAAAATAGAAACAGCAATATACTAATCTATTACTGATTTGCATGAAGTTCTAGCTACATATAATATCTACGTTGCAAGAACGAACCAATTCGCAAATTATTAAGAGATTCTGAAATTTCATACCCAAACATCAAAATTAATTGCTAAGTGCAAAATCAAGTACTAATTAAAATTAATTATCAATAATTCATTATTAAGGTTGATTATATTAAATTATTATTAATATAAATTAAAAATATATCGATAGTTAAAATAAGGCATAAGAATAAAGACATCTTCCATAAGTGTACATGAGTGAGTTAATATACTAGTACGATGCTTTAACGAAGAAAAACGAGTGATAATTCATGATCAATATTTAAAATTCGTCTTTGAATGAGATCACGCGATTGGGAGCTAAAGAAAAAAATGGATTTTGATATTCAACAGGGAGCTTGAACCCTTCCTTTTCTAAGCCGTGATTGCAATATCCGACGTGAAAGAAAATCTGTCAATACCACTGGTACATTTCATTCTCATTCGATATCCGCATGAATACATTATAATTTCCGATGTGCATGCTGTGAATGATGTTTATTTATCGTCGCTTTCGAGAGTTTTTGTTGTTTTCTAAAGGCCTTTCACTATGCAACAAATTTCACCGATTGCACATCATATTAATCAGCTTGTTCGCTTTACTGACAGCATCGGAGCTTCATATTCTGAATCAGGGCCGTTCCTGAGGTATGAGCTGCCCATGTGCAAACCACAGAAAACCGCACTCTTTTCTCAAAAGCATTTGATTTTATAAAACACAGATTATTCAGAAAATAATTTCGGATGACTCAGTCTTTTCACTGTTTCCAAGTGTCATGTTGAATGCGTTGAGCACAGCGTTTAGTGATTTATTCGACTGTTTTAGACTATTGACATATTCAGACGTATTCTTTTGTAATATACTGTTTCAATTCTTCTGATATAACTAGCTTCAGTATGTTTTGGATAGCTTTTCAAAAGCAAAATTACTTCTGGAGTGATTCGATTCCCCTGGTCTCTTCCTCAAAACACCAGTGCCTTTGCTGAGTGCTTTTTAACCCTCCTGGTGGTTGTCTCAACGAGTTATCTCGTCATTAGAGAAAAAATGACCAGATCTCGATGGACGAAATATCTCGTTATTAGAAGAAAACTGATAAGATCTTGATCGCGTCATCATATAAAAATCAGCAATATCTTGATGACGAATTATCTCGTTATTAGCAAAATTGATCATATTTTGATGGACGAGATATCTTGCTGAAACCATTTGGCGGGTCAAATATGCTACCGTAAATTGAGAACAAAATAATCAGATTAAAAAGAATATTTTATTACAAATGGCCCTACAAAGACCGAATAATTAAAAAATTAATAATATCTGATTTTTTTTTCTGAGAATGTTTATTTAAAGTGAGAAGCATATTGAACTTGTTTTTCGGCCACCCATACTTTTTCTGACTACATGCATGTACACGCCCAGCACACCCGTCAGGAACAGTCCTCTTCTGATTCACGCTCTGCTTGAAGAGAGTAAGAAAATTATCTTGTCCTTTTTCAAGATTGCCCCAAATTCTCTAATTACATACAGCACTCATATTCTCGACGCTATTTTAACTAACCACTTTAAAATTTGAATTAGTTGCATCAAATTAACCACCTTTCATTCAAGCCAAAAAGGATATTAACTCCAACAAGTTCCACAGTCCATCTCACTGCAATACGCTCAGAACAGGAGCTACATTCAGTTAATGAACGATTCAAAAATTTGTAATAATATATATATATATATATATATATATATATATATATATATATTTCAGTCAGCAAATTAAAATAATTTCGGACAAGGGGCCCCAAAGTTACTTGAGACTCGGGCTTGAAAGCGACTTGATCCTCCACTATTGATTGCACATCATATTAGGCAGCTTGTTCGCTTTACTAACAGCATCGATGTTTCACATTCAGATTCACGCTTTACTAGAAAAATATCTCGACGAATTCTTCATCTTTCAAGATTACATCATCCTCTAATTACACACTACTCGCATTCTCACTGCTACGGCGCTATTTTAATGAACCGTTCTAAAATTTGAATTAATAGCATCAAATTAGCCACCTTCCATTCTAGCCAAGAAGGATGATATCTCCGACGCGTTCCCAAGTCCATCCTCACTGCAATACGCTCAAAACAGAAGTTGAGCTACATAATTAAGCTAATGAAAGATTCAGCTCTACGTCCACAATGCGACTACCAAACTAAGCTTTCGGTCCCTACCTCATTCAGATGTTGCCATTAGTAGGCCTATTGTAGGCGAGTGTACGAATGGCTGTCTTAGGACACCTATTTTCTTCGTTTGCGTCGGCCCTGCAAATTAACAATATAATGCGACAGCGCATAATGTCCATCTTCACAGAAGAGTAGCCAAACCTGGCTCGGATTAACTTGCGTTTTCCGCTTTGGCGGATGTATTATTAGAGGGGAATATTACTACTGATTTGCATATTATATGTCCCACTAACATACGTAACACGCTGGCATTATTATTGCTTTAATTAAAAGATGGTTTCTCGTGTGATGTGTAAATGGTGATTAGGTGTGCAATAATTTCCCGCGGCCATTTGGGGAAAAAATGAATGTTCCGCCGAGAAACAAGAACCGAGGGGTAAAAACGGGAGTGAAATTTATGTATACGATCTGGGCAGGGACAAAAGTTATTAAAAGCTTTAATGATCATATCTGGGACGGCGAGTCGGAGGAGCCTTACAACCGTAAAATTGGCACTGCGTAATGTATTTCCCCTTGCGACTATCTGCTTTTGTGACACAGCAGAAATCCCCCCCCCCCCTATTGGCTGGAAGAATGTCCGTGATCAGACAAAGGGTGCCATATTGGCTGTGTTATCATCCCTTTTTCATGTTTTTCTGCCAAGGTTATATATCGTCGCTTATATATGGAACACATGATGGGTTCGTTCGTAAAAGAGAATAAATCGCACAGGTTGTAAGGGTTATTCGAACCGAGCGTTCCAAGAGTCTCTCAGGATTTCTAGTGTGAAAAACATGTCGTTTTATCAGTCACTGGGAACGAAAAAAAGTTGTTTGAAACGAACTGGGATTGTGCTAGGTTTTGTCAGTTCAGAAGTTGACGTTCGAAAAGGTAGATGTGAATGTTGTAATGCATCTCTACTCATATGTGTGTGGTTTAGGCTCATTTTCAGATTGAATTTATCAAAACAAATAGCCAATTACATGGCGAATGGGACTAAAAAACCTAATAGTTCGTAAATGCAACTTCAGAACTGGTGAAACTCACGTCATGTGACTGATATTTTTTTTTGGTTTGCACTTGTTTCAGAGTTGTTTACGAACGCGGCCTGAGTCAGGAACCTAGTTCTGAGAGAACGAAAGGGAATAAATTTAGAGCACTAAGTGTGTGCAGATAAGTGCTAGGGGGTCCCCTGGCACCAATGTCTAAAGGCGTGGCATTTCAAAAAATATTTTCTAGTTTTGCAGTTTTCTTGAGAAAAATATTTCACATTTTTAAGATCAATTTTGACCTTGCCACAGTATTTTCAAGTACCATACATATCCAATCTTTATCATGTTATATCTTTATATTACAGTTAAAGTCAATTACCTTAAGAGTCAGTCCTACCCATTAAATATCCCTTTGAATCGTAGAAAAGATAAAAAGGAAAATACTTCTCTAATAAACATCTGGAGAGCATAAAACAAGACATGAGGCCTTTACTTAAAGTGTTGGAAACCCATCAACAAAACCTGGCCTTTTGCTAGTTTTTATGCATAGTTCATAATTAATTACAATCAAAAATTAATTTTGTGAACATACAAAGTAGTACATGTTACCCTAATTATTTAAAAACTTTTTCTATATCTTAATTTTAAATTGATAAAATTTATTTTAGAGAGAGGGTGGCTAGCCTCATTTATACCATGTTCCAATATCTAGTTTCGCTTTAGCCTTCTTGCATGGGGGAAAATGACATAGGGGATGTGACACATTTGACACATAAATGACACATTTCACCAGTCTAAATCTCACTATGCTCTGGTCTAGAAATGTTAAAAAGCTCATACTTGGAAATTTTGACTTAGTATGTTTCACTTGTGAGCTAACGATATTTTCTCTAAAATTGATATAGAAAATGTTTTTCTTTCGTTTGCGTTCACTGATGCTTTTCTTATTTATTTATATTCTCAAGAAATTTTGCACAGAATTGGAAAATTTTTGTCTCAAATACTATATTCGTATTTTTATTTGCAGTTTTATTATTTTAAATATCAGACGTGAGAGAATATCATTCAGAAAAAATTCTAAATGAGTTGTAAGTTGAATTATGAAACAAATGTCGATTAATATGATATATTTACAATTTTAAGAACGTTATAGTTACTTTTAATGACGTCGTATTAGCTTGTAACAGTCTGAAAAAATTAAAAACTAAATGTGTACAGATAACTATTGTTAAAATATTGTTAATTACTGCATACAATGTCAGTTTTATATCTACATCTACTATACGCAAAAATTCAAAGATCTTAGCCAACATCTCTAAAATTTTGCATATGCTTAGAGCCGTATTTATATGCATATGTTTAGAAAATATTTCTAAGCTTTTTTGCAAATTACTGAAAACTAACATTCAAGCAAATACTCGTCATCTGAACTTGGTTCAAAATTACGTGATTGTTGTCCTCGGACTTTCCCTTTGGGATTGATTTCGGACCGTCACCAATAGCTCGTTGTGTTGCTCCAATAAATACTAAAATTAATTAAAATTAAAATAAATTTAATTAATTAAAATACTTACTTACTTACCTCAAACCAAATACTTAATAAAGAGAAAAAAGATAAAACTTGTCAACAAGACAGATAATTTGAATAGATTTTTTACGTTTGAAACCTATAACTTTGACCATAAGAGGAAAAGGGATTGGATTTTAGGTTTTATGGCGTTATGTCCGGAAACAAACAAGTTCCGAAAAATAAAAAAAAACGGATTGATCATGAAATTCAGTAACTTCATTTACAATAATCCGTATTCTAGCCTTTGGAGAAAATTACGGATAATTCCAGGTCTCTGTCAAACTCCAAAGCAATATATCATCTCCTGCCATTATTCTCAATCGAAACTTTTCCACGAACAAGATTACCAAGTTCACCCTTCTGGTCAAGCAATCTAAATTCAAAGGATATCCCTGGACAAACCCCCTCGTCGAATCAATTTGAAACTTTAAGAATACTTAAAACGCAATTACACGTAAATATTCGCACACACCAGAACTGACCCACAGCTAATAACCCCACCGCCACAACAAACCTAGATCCCGTCGCCAACGGCATCTCCTTCTCGCCAACTCATCCCACAAGTTGCGCCTCTTTCAACCAACCACCTTTACCTAATAATTCCGAGAGTCAAAGAAGCGCGTCGCCCCACGTATAATATAATGACTTTCACGCTCTCTCGGACGTCCGAACGGACCCCTCCCCCTTTCCCGGCGTAATTTACGCCGCGGATACATATATCTATGCTAATGTGTCCTTCGCGTATGAACCTGGGTTAATAAAGGCTTGAATAATGACGAGTATATCATCTTTGCAGGCCTTTAAATTCGGACCCGGCTTTTATGTTTATACGTATCTTTGTGGGTTGTCTGATTACCGCTACCCGAACATGGCGAGTGCGTGTTAGGACTATTATTATTATTATGGCATGGAAAATCTCGAAATATCCCAAGAAGAGTGAGAGGATATGAAATTGCATCGGAGCCGGAAGAGAGAGATTGGTATTAGATGTATTCCCTTCTTCGCGACCGCCCCTCTTTTAGCATACGCCCATCATCTGGAAGTTTTCGATTTGTGTGGTAAGTATGTTTGTTAAAAGTTGGGTCTTCTTTCGAGAAGTAATCAGAGGTAAATGGAAAAGTTTAGCGGGTGTGAAGACGGTGTAATGAAGTTTCCCCGCGACGCAATGAATGCGAAGGCGGGTTTGAAGTCTTAATATGCGGTACTATTCCTCGGTTCAAGTTTTGCTTTTTCGAACTGGACTGGACTGGTCGAAGTTAAAAATGAAAGCACGAGCTTTAATGACGCTGGTTCAAGTTTTGCTTCGTCGAACTGTGATGAGCTGGTTGAAGTTAAAAATGAAAGCTCATTCTTTTAATGACGCGAAAGACAGCGCGCCAAGTGGTTCTGTTGGATTCGAATAATATTTGAGTTTTATAAATAGTTTGGGAATTTATAATTCTTGACATAAGAAACTTCTCAAGATTAAGACTGCATTGATGAAGTTTTAGAGAAGAATAATGTTTAATGCGGAAGATTCCTACTATTTTTAGCTAGCTAAAGCGTTCTTAAGATATATTTATTTAAATGGGAAAAGAAAATTATAGAATTATTAAAGGCGTTATAGGAAACTAGGCAGATATATCAGATAAATATATTAACGTATTTACAATAAATGAAAGTGTAACACTTTGAAAAGAATGCTTGAAACGACACGAAATCTTATGTTGGATTAATTAAATGGTGAATTTAAAGAGAAGAGCATCTTTGAAAATTGAAACTTTTTAGATTGGTTGGGTTTTCAAGCAATGCTGTTTTATCAAGAAAATGGACATGCACTTGCTTAAGAAATGTTTTTACTGACACAAAAAGAGAAAGTGTAGTTACACACGAAACGAACCTTCGCCATCTACATTCGCAGACTGCTAGCGACCCACTGAAACACTGCCCAAAATATTTCTACGAACTAAAAAACAGCTAAATCTTTACGATGTGGTGATGATAGGAAACCATAACTTTCAGATGTATCTGGGGTCAAATAGTAATTTTATAGTATAGAATTTTTATTTTGAAGAATTATTTTAACTATGGAAATTCATTGAACTTTTCTGAGATGTTTCTTTTTCGAAAAAAATAGAAAAATTCAAAGCATTTTCAAAAATTATTTTTCATGTAAAACTATTTTTAACGTGAAAGAAAAAAGAGGTAACTAAAACTTAATGTACAATGCAAAAAATAATCACCTAACTATCGAAAATTGCACAGATAGTTCACAAATCTATCATTTTCTGGAGGTTCCAGGTTTGTAGTTGTACACCGAAAATTTGCGTAGAAGATATTTCTAAATTTCATAGGTTTGCATCATCTTCTCTAGATCCAATCTTCAGATTGCTTATTTGCAATTTGGCACATATTCCTCTTATTTTCGAAAGAGAAAACAAAATACCACCTCTTTCATTGTATTATCATTATAATGATAAGTTACATGTCACCCTGTTCTGGGGGTCGAATTCATATTCACAAAAAGATGAAACTTGTAATGAAAACTTGGTAACTTGGATCCCATAACTTCTAAGTGAAAATGGTATTTTCTTTAAAGTTCAATGAAGACCACTTTTTGGTAATTGATAATGATAATGCCATTGGTTTCGATTCTTATAAAGTTAATTGAAAGATTTCTCAATGAGTTTGTGGCCCCACTGGAACACTTATTTAATATTTTTAGAAACGTGCAAGTATTAACATCCTGTATGACGTATGCGACCACCTGATTGCTAATAAAGTTTCGGCGAATTCAATGAGGCTCAGAGACTCTGAGATGTCTCATATATGATCATGTACACATTAAGGCTCATATTAAATATAATTTTTTTACATCTATACGTTAGTAATAAATACTTTATTAAACTTGAAGTCAGATATATTAGAACGCCACGCAGAGACATTGAACACGCCACAAGTTTAATATATATTCGAAACATAAAATGTCTGCCCTTGGTTTATTTGGCTGCAGCCAAGTTTAGTAGCAGCCATTGTAAAAAGCATCATAATGCATTCCAATGCTTCTCTCTGATGAAAGAGACAATCAGATGATTGTGTTGTTTCTGTTATATGAGGATTCCTTAATTACTAATTAAATAATTTTACTTTCATTTCCTTACTTCGTCTTCACATTGGAAACATCTGTACACACAAAAAATCGAATATGGAAGGGAGGAATACTTGGAATCGAATAAATCAGCTAACCAGATTTTTCCCCGTAGGGCTTAATTGAGGTTGAAAAACAATCATTTTGCACCGAATTCGTTTATTCTCAAGTGATCAGTGCAGGTGGGGCAACGGCAGAAAGGACAGAATCCATCTGCTTTTTCATTAATTGAACCTGACTGAACAACGAACTCTGCTTACGAAGAGTTAGGACATTTTTCTGTCCTTTGACCCTAATCACTTCAGACTATATCAAATGAAGCAGTTTTCCCGTTCTACAAATTTGCTACTATATTATAATTCTACCAAGGTACTAGGAAACCTTCTGTTCGTAAATTTAAAAACCTCACATGTAGAGCGTTCATCGATTTAAGGTCTTTGGAATGATAAATCAAAATGTGTGTGAAATACTCTCTAAAAGACTAGTTAGTTTATTTTCCATTTCCGGATTTTTAATAAACTCCTGTCGTATATCTTAAAGTTGAGAGAGGTTGGAAGGTATCAATAACAGGAAGCTTTCTCAATAACATTGGAATGACTCTTCGGACTACACAACTGAACAGCAGTTCGAGATCCATAGCGAAATTTATACCCAGCAATCCATTTCATGTCTTAAGTTAGACTAGAGAAGGCCAAATATTGTCTCCATTTTCAGTCGAATGATTAAGGCTTGCATCTAGGTTTTGCTTTCGTCGGAATGTGATGGCCAAAAACGTACGACAGACCATTTTCGAGATTTCCAATTCGATTGATTTTATTGTTGAGATTACATATTACTCTCGTGGCCAAACTGAAGTGCATTGACAACATCAGTGTGCTGCAAGAACCAGTTACTCATAAAACAGAAGGAGAGTCAGTGGGAACAGAGATTAACATACAAGTCTCTTAGCTATGTCCAAAGGAATCGTTATGCTTTAGGTTCATAATTCCTTTTCGCTTCGAGTAGACAGACGGATGAATTTATGCCAGAAGTGCTGAAATAAAGGCATATGTCTATACACTAAGATATTATAATAGTACAAGTTCTCATTGGTAGAAATCTGGGGATCAAACTTATCAAGGAAGTACTTGAACACCTTGCATATGCATTCCATTGTATACATTATAGACTTGAGTTCAATTCACGAGTCTCAATTTATGTTTACAGGTAAATCAAACCATCAAATGATAAATCAATCAAAATAATATTTGATTCTAACCGAAGAAACCTGATGAATTCTCAAAATGTTCCGGTAAAACTGAGTAAATTAATGCAAAATATGCTTTAGTCAAGATTAAGTTTAATTATTTAAAAACAAGTATAAAACTCTGGAAAAAAATATATGATCACTACTGCTTTACAGCAAATTTAAAATGATTTTTAAGGAGAATAAACAAAAATATGACCAAAATCTATTCGAGTATCTAAATTGTAATTTAAATTTCTTGTAACACAACTCATGAAATCAAATCTCTTCATACTTATTCGCAAAACAAAACAATATGGTTGTAATAATCTGGTTTAATTCTGGGCACGCTTTTACGATTGGGAAAAAAAGATTATTTAAAATTTAGAATTACGTGTTCAAAAATACATCAATGGAAAAAAATTATGTCAATCCTACTCAAAGTGTGCGGGTGGCTTAAAAGTTTCCCGGAGTCCTGAAGTTATTCAAATGAGACAATGAAGATCTTACTGCTGCCATCTGTTGGATAAAACAAAAACTATTTTTTACCTTTCGTTGTACTGGTTACAAATTTTATAAATGTTTTCTCACTCACATACGTATTAAGACTTCCGTAAATAATCTCATGGTTTTGGAATAATTTAGAATAAATTAATTTTAGGATGTGCACAATTTTTTTAAAAAACTCTGATTTATAGCTAATGAGTCTTATTATAACGTATACATAGTAGTGTATTAGTGTGTGGAAAAGTGAAAGTGTTGGTTTCTTATTTAAAAATTATTTTAGAAGAAAAATATTTAAATGCACAGAAAACTTTTAAATCTCAAAATAAAATAACATTTATAAGATACATTTAAGTTCATTAAATAAATAATTTACTTGGCAATATTAAAGCATGAATTTGCTTTTTTTCTCACTGATACAATTTTCTCATACCTATCTATAGAATAAACATTCTAAAAGGGACAGGAAAATAAAAAAATAAATTTCGCAAAACAAGATTTGAATAGTTATTTAATGTCATTTAATCATCTCAAACATGTTTTGGAGAACTTCCACAGATGATTTATGTTCTAAGATCAACTGAGAGGCGTTGTTTAATGTTCAAAAATCTGTTATTTTAATCTTACTTGCCTAATGACGAAATGTGAGCGATGAAAATTTTTAGGGACGCTCCATATATTCTCAATTTAATTCTGCGAATTCTCAAAAATTTAGTCGTAACATCAAAAGTTCAGTTTAGGACATCAAAATATTTAACTATTACTATAGGAATATGTCCATATAATTTGCAAGTAAATATTTTAAACAGCTGAAAATAAAAGTTAAATTACATGTTCTATGTAGTTTCTAGCTGTTATAAATGTGCCATTGGAAACTTAAATTTAACTGTTGCTTTTATGACAACTAGAATTACCATCGATTGGTGGAGAAATTACCAAGAGTTCGCAAGCCTCATCATTATGTGGAAGCTAAGGACGTAATTGTTGCTAATTGAACTCTTGTACAAGTCTTTTAAAGATAAATTTGGTATTTGTCAGAGACAAAACTCATGGATAGAAGGTATGACAGAAGCAAAAAGTTTTTTAATTATAAATTTAATTAATTGTGCGATCTTTAATTATATAAAGGAGAGAAATAGTGGGAGTATGTATTTGTGCTGATAAAAATTAGCCCCCAAATGGTAACAAAATAAAACATGAGTGAGCAACAATGGAATTTTGGGAGAAATTTTAAGCAAGTATGAAACTTTTACTTTAAATGGCTAACTTTTCCCTTTTAGTTAAAGGTTTAAAAAATACATTGCTAATGGATGATAATAAAAGTTTGGGGTTATTTTCGGGGTCGGGAAGGTAACGATAATATCCTGTCTCTGCAGATTTTATTTATATCACCATCTCTTCATTTGAAATAATCCAAATTATTTTGAGTGTTTTATTTTTCAAAGTACGTAATTTTTCTCAAATTTACTCACTCAGATACATATAGCTGGTAGTGTTTAGGGAATAACACTTGGTAAAAGAAACTATTATAGCTTTTTTTATCGTATAGGTATAATATAATAATAGATTGGTAATAAGACGAAACTTTTCGAGAAAAAATCATGAAACGTTTCTCAAAAAGCTTATTTCAGGATGGAACATGCTTTAAAAATTTGAGTGTTGTTGGAGGTTTATGCCGCTTCTGCATTACAAAGCAACGATCGTTTATTGTTATTACATTCGCGACTTGGAAATTGGCTTAATGAACGTTGGTGCAATTTAATCGATTATTCTGTAGGTCCCTTTAATTTTATATTACATAAAAGACATTCACACCATTTCAGTTTCTCATTAAATATGAAATTATTTACACGCTTTCAGTTGTAAAATAAAGTTTTGTGAAGAAAAAATGGTTTACTGAGGATTATTTACAATATCTTGATACAACTTTCACTTGTTCTTGTATGTTTGTATACCGAGAAACATTGGATTCAATAGCAAGCATAGCACAATGATCAGAAAATGATTTATCCGCCGAATCAGCTATTTTTTTCTTAAGTGAAAATACATTTGTGTTGTACACACAAGAAAACAGTGCGTTTCACTGTCTCTTTCGTATATTCTCATACAATTTGAAATAAAAAATCAATCCTCTAAAGTTTAAAAATTATATCTCCAACGACATGAACATTGACTTATTGAATACCTTTCTATTTATTGAAGTAGGAAAGGGCAGACTATGTTAACATTAGCCAGCTGTAGTATATCAAGCTTTTCGTGAGTGCATAGAAATCACCAGTAAATCAAATTTAGTTTATGCTTCTAGAACACTTAATTTTGGTATATAATATTAAACAAAACAAAATTAATCTCTTAGAAAAAGTGTGCGCGTGATATCTTTTTGTTTGATAAACTTACTTTCAAAGTTACATTTCATCATTAAATCCTTATACTATGAAGTCATATACACAAATATCCCCCGCGCTTCTTGGGGACAAGAAAAGGCGATATTTTGCGATATATTGGGAGAGTCAATAAAAACTTACTTTTATCACAGAAATAAAGACTCAAATATATTAACTTATGCGTTTCTATTACTTAACTCTCTGAGGATCACTACATTTCCAAGTAGTGTAATGTTGCTTTTACCCCTTAACATTCATGACGACTAAATAGACACATCTATTAGTTGGAAGAATCCTAGGAAAGATTCTATTGGTCAAAAGTGGTTAGAATTGAGTAATGAAGACTGCAAGTTGCAGAACGGATAAATGCATGTGAACTCCTCGGAGGATTAAGCTTATACAAAACTACACGTTAAACCTAAAATCGATGATTAAACCTTTTAAAACAATACTGAATGCGGTAGAATATTTTTGAAAACAAAATCCTCTATCACATTTTCGAGACACCTAAATCGTTTTGACCAATTCAAAACCGCCTGAAGCAAGTGCTTTTGAACTCCTAATTCTAAAGAACTGTTCGCAAATCGAAATTTCACCAGGGTACAAGTAAAAAAGAGCGATTTAGCCAAATGCGCAATTTAACAAGGGTTACTGTGCTATCTTATAGTACAGTATGCGCTATGTAACGAGGGGTAGGGATAGGATTTATAGTACAGTAACACTTATATGGCACATTCGGCTATATCGCTCTTCTCTACTTGTCCCATGGTGAATTTTCGATTTGCGAACAGTTCTTTAGAATTAAGAATTCAAAAGCACTTGCTTCAAACAGTTTTCTTTAACTGAATCGGTAAAGAACTAAGTAACGAGGGTTTGCTGTACTGTAATCCATCATAACACTATATAAAGACGCGATAATCGAAATATATATATATATCGAAATATCGAGACGTGATATAACGAGAGGTTTCTGTACTGTGAAGATTACCCAAAAACGTTACGCAAGGTAACTAATTGCAGCGCTCTTTTGTTCCATTTTTGCATTTGATGAATACGTGCGGAATTGTCATCATCTCGAGACATCATTCGACATTGTCCAAACAAAACCCTGCTGACGATAGCTCGGTCCCGCGGATCTGGCAATAAGAGCGGGCCTTAAAAATGGCGAAATATGTTTTCGAATAGAATATTTTGAAAACAATGTTATCCTTATTCATACTTTTGAGACACATGTCTTTTTTACCAATTCAGCTTGAAGCAAGTGCTTTTGAATTCCCAATTCCAAGGAAACAGGTTGAAATTTCATCTGTTGCGCACAAATTCATCATGAGACACGTAAATTATAGCGATATAGCCGAATGCTAAATATAACTAAAATTTACTGTACTGTGAAGTTTATGAACCATAATGCAAGCCAATATGGGAACAGAATTCAATAAATAAAGCGTAATCTTAACAAAGAAATAATGAGTATTCACGTTCTAAAGTTATATCTTTCGGGATTATAAAATAATTCTAAATTGGCCATGTCCATGCAGGTTTGGTGCATAACATGTGAAAAACAAACTCTGAGGGATACAACGCATGAATATTCAGCTTGAGTTTAAAATTCGAGATGATAGGGCGACTGGAAAACCACATCTTCTAAACCACGCGGCCATTGTAACAATTACCCGAACACGTTACGCAAGGTAACTAATTACAGCGTTCTTTTGTTCCATTTTTGCATTTGATCGATACGCGCGGGATTGCCGCCTTCGTCATCTCGAGGCATCATTCGACATTGTCCAAACAAAAGCCCGCAGACGATATCTCGGTCCCGCGGATCTGGCAACAAGAGCGGGTCGTAAAAATGGCGGAATATGTTTTCGTCTCGGGGAAATGCGAACAAAGTTATGTTTGCTCTTGTCCTTCAGAGCGCATATTTGCATATTAACCGAAGGGAAAGGGAAACCCGCAATAATTAGCAAAGTAATGAAAATAACTCCGGTCCCCCTTCGAAAAGTTCTCCGTCCGATATATTGTGTACATTTCGTTAATAAGAAATGTTGCTTTTAATAAAGGCAAAAGTCTTGTTCGATCTGTGTGTAAGATATTAGAAATAAAACCAAAAGAACACGGGACCCCGACGACTGTGGGTAGCGCGTCCCCGTAATGACACATGTTATGGCTTAAGTGTCCGTAATTAAATAAAATGTTTTGTGTTTTGTGTGTTTTGAGCAAAATTCGATCCGACTTCTATATCTGCGACTGGTGGGAATTTTATTACGCGGAATGGAAAAGAAAAGGCGCTTATTTAAATGAGGCTGCGGGAATTATCTTCTGCTGAGGATATGTAAATGTGTCATTTATTCGGGTTGAAATTGTCACCGCGGAGGAGGATTGCGTTACAATAAGGCTGTTAAGCGAATTGTGATCGAAGTGCGGGTGGAGAGAAAAAACCGGGGAACTCGACACTCGGAGTGGGAGACAGTTGTTAAACCAACTTCCACTCGCTTTAAGTGCACGATTGGGGGAATGGAATATCGAATTTCTTTTCGTGTTGTTCCTCCCCGAATCTGCTGTAATTCGCGTTTGAAAAATGAAATTAAAAGTCATTCCGTGTATTTAAGAGGAATTCGGAACACATTTCAATTTCGCTCTTTCGTTTCACTGTTGTTTTTGAAGAATTCGAAGGCTACGTTTTGAGAGGATCACAGGCTTAAAAAGTCTGATTTGTCATATTAGTTTCACCCTCCAAGTGGTTTCGACGAGATATCTCGTCCATCAAGATCTGACCAATTTTGCTTATGACGAGACATCTCGTCATGAAGATTTTACCGATTCTGCCGAAGATTTGCCAAAATCTGGCGAGTTTTCTTCTAATGAAGAAAGACAACGAGATCTTGATGGACGAGATATATCGTCTATCAAGATCTGGTCAGTTTTGATAACGACGAGATACCTCGTCGAGCCAACTACCAGAAGGGAAAAGAGCCTTTGTAAGCATTAATAATTTTTTAAGACCTGAACACTTTTTCCAAAGCATTATTTTTTACAAAAATAATCTCATGAAACGGCCGCTTTGGTGACCATTTAAAAACGGGATTTAATCCTATGAGGGGTTGAAATGCATAATTCTACCTTGCAACAGGTAGTTTTCTCTGCACGACTTCTAACCAGTTTTGAACTTTTTGACCGGTAGAATCTTCTCAAATGATTCTATTCTGAAAAAACACCAATAAAAATATTTCCAAAGAATTCTATTCTGAGGAAAGAACCTATGGAATCTTTCTAAAAGATTCCACATTCTGAGGAAAGGGCCAATAGAATCTTTCCAATTCATTCTATTCTGAGGGGGAAACGATAGAATCTTTCCTAAGGACTATATTCTAAGGATCGATGGAACCGTTCCAAAGAATTCTATTCCAATGAACGGACCAAGAAAATCTTTCTAAAGGTTGAAAAAAATCCATGAATTCGTTAGAAAGAAATGGTTATTTAGTCATTAATGGGTGTTGTAAGGTAAAAGCAACACTAACTTGCAAATCTCAAGACTCTCAGATGGTCAAAGCTTTACTTAAGGAGACACTATGAAGACATCAGTCACACAAAGCTAGATATTTTTTACGGAATCCAATAAACGAGCTTTCATTAAATTCAATTGTGATCTTTTTTAAGGTAGGTGTCTGATTCTTTACATCAACGAGAGCAAATTAAACTTACATTAAGAGACGATATCGATACGTTTACCGAAGTGTGTCCATCTTTGACTTAATGACTCTGGTTGGAATTTCTAACATATTTTGCAGTTTTGATAAATACTACGATGTTATTCTTATGTTGATTATTCTCATGTTTAATCCTATTACGACACTAGATCTAAGTTGGTTGGTTGGGTTTAATGGCGTAAGGGCCATATTTGGCCAAACTGCACCAAACACATGATTAGACGACATCAAATGGACACACATACAAGGAAAATTTTGCATAAACAGAACAAAAAAATATACCCAGGGTAAGTTACAAGAATCGAACCTGCGTCTCCTACAACTCGCGAGTTGCTAACGCAGAGGGCAAACCCACTGAGCCACACGGTGACCCCCAACTAGATCTAGAAAAATCATCCAAAGCTGGAATTGTTTGTTATATATATATATATATATATATATACCTCAGTAATTAAACAATACAAATTCACCTCAAAATCGAAATTGCAACTTACTCCTTTGATCTTGAGTACACCTAAAATGTCAAAAGTTTGCAACAGCTTTTTTTATTTAGTACACAATGACGTATCAAGTATTTAATATAAGAAAATAATGGCTATTTTGATTCAAAGACGGTCTAATTATCCCTCGTGTAGCAAAAAATGACCCATTGAATGACAAATCAAAACGACCTAAATCTGGTTCAACGAAAGCTAAAACTAGGAAACACGAAATACTCCCGCACAACTATTTACTAAATATTTTAAGTCGGTTGATAGCAAAACCTTTATACTAAAACAAGTAGCATTACATAAAAGAATTTATGTAATCACCTAATTAACTTGAAATCGGCAACATAGCTCGATTTTCCGTGAATTAATAAACAGAATAAATCCATCTAAATTTAAGTTTATTTCTTAATTTGATTCAACAATTAATTACCAAAATGTATTAATAAGTCTGTTTCTCATACACTAGTCACACACGGGTTTGGAAATACTAGGTATTACTAGCTGTAAAGCCCGTTATGATAAGAATGAATACAACGGACTTTAAAAATCACTCACTACTAATCAAGTGCTTATAATTATCTTTTGAGGAGTAATGGGTAATGAGTGCGAATTGAATCATATCCTTGATAAACATCCATGAATATATCTCAAAATATACACAGCAAAGTAAGTAAATTAATAAATCTCACAACTCAAAAATACATCTATCTCAGTAATAATCTCACAAAAACACTCAGTAGTACGGTATTCAGTTACTAAATTAAACTCACAATTTAAACCTAAATCTCAATTAATCATTCTAAATATAACTAAAAAAATCAAACATATTAATGTCATTGCCACATATAAAAAAATTACATACTTGTTAATAATTTAATTACACCGTCGAATGCGCTGTTTCTGTATAAATAAATATCATTTGTTCCAACTTTCACGTCATTACAATAAAAGTTTATTTTTCTAGCAGTGCTATTCTATGTTTATGTTCGTTACTAATGTAAAATGAAATGTTTCCCATTTTAATGATGGGGAATTCATCATTATCGAAACACAATTAAGAAAATCTGATGTAGTGTATTCACGACTGCATCAAAGGATGCACAGTAAATGCGGATTGGAATGCACTTAATTTAACTATCCTGATGGTTTTCTCAATGCGGTGGCTCGTTATTAGCAAAACTAACCAAATCTTGCCCGACGAGATATCTCATCATTAGAAGAAAAAAGACTAGAGATCTTGACCCGTCATCATCAAAAATAATCAATAGATATAAGCAATTAAGAAAGTTTAAAGCAAATATCATGCATGGGTCTTCTAGTTTCATTTTTAACCATGATAGAGGATACTAAGTGATCCACGTCGTCCCAAGTCTTGCCTTTTATGCAGTAGGATTGTTTTGAATGGCATTTAGGCATCCGAAATCTCAACCGCCGAGAAAAATCCTCCAACAGCAGATATTTTAAACCTTCCGAATTTCCAAACTCACCTCCCTCCACAAATAAATCTCGTATCGCCGCTCCTTCGCTGCTTAAACAACAGACGATTGAGTCATTAAGTATGATGCATTAGCCTGGCAGAGAGGAGGATGAGAAAATGGCCTAATCTTCACCCAGACCCCTCCGAACCATGCAGGTCACGTGCCAAATCAAGCCCAAAGTCAGCCAACTTCTTTTAATTAAAGAATCCAAAATTTCTCCCCTACGACTTTTTTCCCAGCCTTAAAAAAAGAACTTAATGAGTCCATCTCAACCCTAATGCGAACGTAACAAATGGAGTATTCCGTTATATCTATGCACCCCTATACGAGCATGCGCTTTATTCGAATCTCTTGTTTGACTGCTCGGTGATCCACCCCTTCATAAATAAGGACACTTTTTCAGCATGCGATCGTCTGTGTGTTTATAATTATTCTTATTCTTTTTAATTCTGGGCATATTTTCGAAAACTGGAATAATTTCGGGCGCTCCTTGATTTTACCTCTTCTCTCCCTTCTGTGACTTTTTTCATTCATTATTCATATCGGGTTTTTTGCCCCCTCCCTCTTCGCAGCCATTAGGTGATATTCGGAGATGAGGGGTGTTGCCATCGGAATAGAACGAATCTATATCTATATATGCATATTCAGATCGTTTGTTGCTGATGAGCAGGGAGGGAATCTTCCGAGTAAGCCCCCCAGAACGAGAATATTTCAATTTGCGAATTGGGAGGTTTTTGAAATATCGTACGTGATTACTGAAAAGTTTATTTGCCTGCACGAAATTAATCTGGCAGTTAGTTTCAGGAAATTTTCAATTCTCGCTTTTTCTCTTCGAGCTCTCCCGCGCTCGTCTTTAGTTTTGTTTTTGCTTCTGATCAAGAACCTTTTTCTATCTGATCAAGAATCAAATTTTCAGATTAGGCGATCTCCGAGAATCTTTAATCTTCTCGGCTTGCATGATTTCACCTGAATCATTTATTGCCCCCTCTTTAATCGTCTTAAGTGAAGGATTTGTTTTGATACAATAAGTTTTTGTTTTTTTCCTATTCTGCGCAAAAGTCGATAACGCTCTTTTGCCATTCGCGATGAAAAATTCTTCTTTTTATGCTTTGCGAAAGGTTTTATAAAAGTAAATACATTAGAAAACGTCTGGAAGATTATGATTAGAAGTATGAAAGCTTTTCTCTATTCGGGGAATGCTTGGTATCTAATTTTGCAAATTATTTTTTTTCTGAAGGTACTGTAAAAATTCATCAGTGAACTGTATTTCACATAAAGATTTTTTTACTATATTACATCGTGGTACATGAATTCGATGCATTGGCACCGATATCACGATATCTTTGATGAACATGAAACGCAATATACAAAAGAATAAAGAACAGAACTATGTATTGTAAGTCACATAATCCAGTCAAAAATTTCCTAGTACTGAAGAATAAGATTTGCCTCACTAATCGTATTAAAGTTTTAAGTTTTATATGTAGAAAGACTAAATACGTGCTTCTGCGTGCTGAAAAACTGCCCTCTACCGGAGCTTCGTCTATCTTCTACAGGAACCTACAGTTGTGGCAGTTTTGCAGCATGCAAAAACATGTCTTTCGACGCGTAAAATTAGAAATTCATTTCTCGAGTTAACCGTCATGGTGGTCGTCTTCATGAGGTATCTCGTCGTTTGCAAAACTGACCAAATCTTCATGGAAGAGACATCTCGTCATTAGAAAAAATTGACCAGATCTTGATGGAAGAGACATCTCGTCATTAGAAAAAAACTGACCAGATCTTGATGGAAAAGACATCTCGTCATAAGAAAAAATTGACCAGATCTTGATGGAAGAGACATCTCGTCATAAGAAAAAATTGACCAGATCTTGATGGAAGAGACATCTCGTCATTAGAAAAAAACTGACCAGATCTTGATGGAAAAGACATCTCGTCATAAGAAAAAATTGACAGATCTTGATGGAAGAGACATCTCGTCATAAGAAAAAATTGACCAGATCTTGATGGAAGAGAAATCTCGTCATAAGAAAAAATTGACCAGATCTTGATGGAAGAGAAATCTCGTCATTAGAAAAAAACTGACCAGATCTTGATCTAGTCATCATAAAAAAATCGTCAATATCATGTTGACGAGATATCTCGTCAGAAGCAAAATAGGTCAAATATGCCTTTCATTTGAGTTTATAAAACCGGTATATCATGCTTAATGACAAAAGATATGATTTACATATAACCTTTTATTGAGAATTAGTTTTGCAGTCCACTCCCCTTCCCAACAAACAGGTCGTCTCTGAGCTCCTCACTTGATGGTGGTCATGTCCCAAAAGAACACGTTTTCACGATTCGTCTACAGGGGTGGGGATGTTATCGAAGAGAGCCTGAGAAAGTATCTGTGGTGTGGATTTGATATCACGATTGGACCTTATTTGGCAATGAAGAAGTGACAGTTATATTTCTGAGATAGTAATACTCAAATGTGAGGGTTGAAACTGAGCGTGAGAAAGAGGAAATGAAAAGCGAAAATAATATAATACTTAAGGATGTAAGCTGAATAAAAAAAGGGAGGTATTATGCGTGACATGTATATTCAGTAGTATTCCTTTACTGAATCTAATATTCTTTCAGAACTAAAACAATTACATGCGTCAAATTAAAATACGTATTGATAGCTTTGCGCGAGTGTCAATATCGCAATGACACGTACCACAGTTCATTTTCTACTGATAGATCTACAAAGAAAATCAATCTTAGAATTGCTTTGTTACGTCTATTCTATCCGTTTGCGATGAGGAAATTCGAATCTTCAGAACGCTGGATGCATCAAAAATCAATTACGTATGTATATGTCCTTACGAGGCGCAGTTTTTCAAATAGATATTCTTGAGCGTATTATTAACCTTGAAGTTTGAAGTGTCTGAAACAAAATATTTATTTACTTCATTTCATTTGATAATGGAGTTAATTCATTTGTACATTTGGTTTTACTCTGAAATCATTTGTCCTTTCTCTCACAAAAATGATCAAACCTCTGGGCCACATTGACTATTTATTTCGATCACTAATGACTTTCTTAAAACCAAAGCCAATGAAAAGAAATTGGAAGTATACTTAAGATAAAATATTTTCGTTTTGAAAATTAAAACTAAAATCCCTAACTACTGTTTATATCTTATTAAATGAATATTCGATAAAAGGACAAAGTTACCAGATGACCATCAGAAGTCCTGAGTCTGACCTTTGGAAGGACTTATCTGTTTGATGGACACTCCTCTGGGTACTTTATAAAGCAAAAATAATAATAAAACAAAAATAAATAAATTACAAAGTGGGTTTTTTGATGACCATGGTACTGCAACATATACTGAAAGATACTGAAACTAATTTTCCATAAATAAAGTTAGAATAAAATACTCGAACATAACAGAATTTGTATGTTTTTACCATTTTTGTTTATCCTGACATCAAATGGGGCCGCGGTAGCCCAGTTGGAAAAGAAACGGATTAGCTAACGGAGAGTTGCGAGTTCGAAACCAGATCCAACCCAAGACCGCCGTGTACGCGGGGCTGATGCATGGTAAATCTGTCGTGACCTCAAATTTCCTCACGTTGGCGTGGTGTGGAAGTTTGGAGAGTGGGGTACCATCTCAGGTGTGACCTCAACATCTGACCGCGGTTCAAAATTACGAGGTGTTGTCCTCGGATCTTTCTCTTCGGGATTGATCCCGGATCGTCACCAATAGCCCGTTGTGTTACTCCACTGCGAAGTGAATTATCTACCTCACGCCAAATATAAATCCATACCATCTCCACATATTCTCATGCCTAATTTTGCACAATGGTAATAAAATGAGCAAACCCTGTTGAAAAGAGGCTCCAGTAAGTTCAATATCCCGAATTTAAGTGCCAGTGTTAGTATTGAATTCACATTCGATGTAAGTAAATTGCAGAGTATAAGTACAGAAACAAAAGAAAGCAAATTAAAACAAATTATATACAAACGCAGGATTAATCCGCAACTATCAAGATATCATCACCGGTAACACCGATTTCCGCGCGTAAAAAAATCGAAAGCAACAGCTTAAATAACGAATGAAAAAAGTAAGCAAACGATACTAAATCCAGTAAATATTTCATTCCGGCTCTTCTCCTTTCATCTGTTTTTTATGATTGGCGAAAAAAATGCCGTTGCATGCTAAATAGAATTATAAATGTTTTTATCGCCGTTTCGAATTACTTTTTCCGTTTGCCTGGAGTAGGGAGCTTAAATAGAATTTCCGGTTTTTGTAAACGTTTGTATGTGCAATGAGCTTATAAAACGGGAAGGCGATGAAAAAGACGTCTGCAGCATTTAAAACTAGCCGTCGGGGTTGTAATTTGCGATTCTTTTTTATTTGTGTTTTTTATCGCCCCTCTTAAAGAACAAATAAACACGTACAATATGTATGAATGAGGGGTAAAAATATTTCCTTTTGTTTTAATGTTTTTAATGAAATGTGTGAAAAAACAGTAAAACATTGCGTTTAAAAACAATATCGCCAGATAACAGTGGCAGGTAAAAACTACTTTCGCTTTTACGAGATGCATACATTTCGAATAGTTGCTTCACAATAACATGAATAGCTTGAGTAATAATCAACATTTTCTAGAGAAGAACCAATGTTTTCGAAAACAATTCCTCCTTTTTCAATACGGTTGAAAAACTACATTTTCCACGGAATTCACTGCGGATTAATCCGATTATTATTCTTCAAATGTCGTGTAAACTAGAGTTAGTGTACAGAGAACTGAAGGCTAGTGTATAATGCGGCTCCTACGAGAAAGCAGTTGAGTCACGCGGTTTTGAAAGTCTATTAGTTAAATTAGGGGACTGGTGGTAACGTAAACAAATCGCTCCCCATTTGGCGTCTTAAACGCGGATTTTGGTTCTGTTTATCATTAGGCGCCGAAAGTAAAACAACGAGTTGGGAGGGGAAAACTTCCACGGCTATGGCCACCATGCTCTGGCTTCGCAAGCACGTTCTCACAGCAAGCTAATAGTGTTCCATAGACGTGGTACGTTAAATATCATAAAAACACACTCCAATTTTGATGAAAATATATATGTAAGAAAAGCTTGGAGCAACGTCTACTTGATATATTCTATCTGTATTCCTTTTGTATGCATTTCTCGATCGAATTTCCATTCAAGGATTCGTAATAAATTCAACGTCTTTGCAATCTCAAACACCTCTGACCGAATCCATAAATTTGCGGGCTATTGGGAACATTCCGGTATCAGCCCAAATGGGAAAGATTCGAGGGCAACACCTCGCAATCTTGAACCACGGTCAGATGACGAGGTCAAAACCTGATCTGGAACCTCACTCTCTAAACATCCACACGACGTCATGAGGACATTCAAAACCACAACAGATTTAAAATCCATCAGCCCCAAGAACACGACGATCTTTGGTTGGATGAAGTCCCGAACTCGAAACCTACCGGTTGCTGATCCGCGACTCTGCCAGCTGGGCTACCGTGGCCCCTCGGCTCTGAAGGGAAAACATTAGTCGGCAACCGATACAGAATAATATGGTTTTGAAGCTTCACTTTTTCTTCTTTGATTCAGGGGTCGTGGTAACTCGGTTAGAAGAGTAAAGGACTTGCAAACGGAGGGTTGCGAGTTGGAATCCAACCAAAGACCGTCGTCTACAAAGGAGGCTGGTGCACGTTAAATCTGTCGTGGCCTCAAATGTTCTCACGTTGGCGTGGTGTGGAAGTTTGGAGAGTGGGGTGCCAGTTCATGTGTGACCTCGTCATCTGAAACGACGATTTTTTTTTATGTAGGCCTGAGTGAGACGTCAGTTTCTATTTTAGAGTATTTGGTTTAGGCGGTAAAAAGTCAACCAGGCACTGCTAATAATACCCCCTTCTTTCAGCCTCAAATGGAGTATTACAATGATTTGTTAATAGAGTTTGTCATGCGCAAGGAATGCCTTCAACATAGACTCTTCTTTCCTAACCCATGCATCCTACTAAGTCTCATGGAACGTCTAATGAAATAGACAAAGCAAGAGAGCAGTCGTCGTGAGATCTCAGAATAAGTCACGCGGTCTTATGAACCGTCTTGGGCCGATTGGCTATCGAAGACCAGGCTGTTTTCGATCAAGCGGAATAATCACTTTAACCAATCAACCATTCGTCTCACATCAGAATTCATACTTTTTCCCACAACCACGTGACAGATCTTCAAACAGAGCGACCGAAAGAAATAGTATGAAGCTACGTGTATAGATACTTAGTCTATTTCATTAGAAGATCGATGCTAAGACCAGCATCCAGTCGAGACAATAAGCGCAGTTGGTCCTTGCGCATGGTCAGCCACTCTAACCCTGTTCTTAGTTCGATTCCTCCTTGGATGTATTCCTCTGTTCTATGTCAGTAAAATGTTCCTTGTGTGTTTAGTGTCCATTACTTGATGTTGTCTGTCTTGTTTTTCACGCAGCATGGCCAAATATGACCCTTGTGCCACGAAACTCAATACAAACAACCAAACACCTCTCCCTGTTCTCTCATTTTCCTGCCATTGTAAAAGACAGTCTCAAGCTCTAGGACAATACTTGGACCTTTCACACAGTTACCGGAATAGGACGCTCATGCGCTTTTTGGGTACCTTTTTTAATCTTTTCATTAGCAAAACTAGCCGGATCATGGTGGACATCTCGTCATTAGAATACTGACCATATCTTTACCTCGTCATCATAGAAAAAAATTTACAAGATCTTGACAAGATCTCCCATCCTAACCAAAATTGACCAGATCTTGATGGACGATATATCTTGTCGAAACCACTGAGGGGGGGGGGTATTTCAATTAACGTCACACTGGAGCAACACAACGGGCTATTGGTGACGGTCCGGGATCAATCCCAAAGGGAAAGATCCGAGGACAACACCACGTAATTTTGAACCACGGTCAGATGACGAGGCAACACCTGAGCTGGCACCCCACTCTCCAAACTTCCACACCACGCCAACGTGAGGACATTTGAGGCCACGACAGATTTAACGTGCACCAGCCCCCTTTGTACACGACGGTGTTTGGCTGGATTCGAACTCGCAACCCTTCGGTTGCTAGTCCGTTACTCTTCCAACCGGGCCACCGCGGCCCCCGAAACCACTTGGAGGGTTAAGCTGATTTGAGTTTCTTTTATTTCTTCGGAAAAGGAATAGCGTCAAATCCAGTTGACATATGTGGTTGTCATAATCTTCCTGCCTTTCTAAGATAGCCTAAAGCTTTAGGACAGTACTTGGACCATCCACACAGTAACCGGAATTGGGCACCTTGGGGTACCTTTTTTAATCTTGTTATTAGCAAAACTAAAGAGATCTTAATGGACAAGATATCTCGTCATTAGAAGAATACCGACTACATCTTTATCTCGTCATCATAGATGGAAATCGATATCTTGACGAGATCTCCCGTTCTAAGCAAAATTGGCCAGATCTCGATGGACGAGGTATCTCGTCGAAACCACTTGGAGGATTAAACTGATTTGAGTTTCTTTTACTTCTGCGGAAAAGGCAAATCCAGTTGGTTCTCTAAAGTTACGCATTAGATTCTTTTTGCTTTGGATCGAGTCTCGTCATCCCCAGTTATCAATGCTATGCCACTCTGCTGCTTGTCTCTAAACCAGTATTCTGCGGGGTCTAGGTATACAGCTACCACCAGAAAGCCATCTTGGACAACGACGGTAGAAGGGATGACGAACTCCCCCACCTCCCTTTGTGAGCATGAAATTCCCAGATTTCTTAATAAAACGGAGTTTCATCGCAACTTCATCAAAATCGCCTGTGTCGATCCTCCTTGCAGCTGGTTATTAGGCGAGATGCCGCTGGAAAAGATCAGAGCGCTGTCACAAGCCTCATGCACTGCTTAACACCCCCTTCGGAGTCGGATCCGGCTCTCTTTGAAGAGGAAAGAGAAAGAATGGAGCGAGAGAAAGAGCAACAGGACCTTCCGGATTCTCATTAATCATCCGGGAACTGTCAGGTCTTCCCTGGATATTTGCAAATCGCTTAAATCCCCATCCGTCTTTTCCTGAGCAAGAACCGTACGACGCTGTGTAGACGGAGATCCCGATTCGCTTGTAAAATAGAAGCAGCGAGAGCTGATCGAGGGATTGTCCGTTTTAATATTTGCCAACTCTAGCTCCGTTGTGAAATATGTATCAGCACGTTCTTATACTTCGCGTTTCTTTGCTATGAGTATCGCAACGCTACAACTATATAGAGAGTACAATGTTGCAACACTACATCACGTTGCAGTATTATGAATATGTAAATGTCGGTGACTTTGTTTTCCAAATAAACTTACCATGGTGAAATGTGTATACGCATATTAATATACGCCTCGTTTCTTTGCTATGAATATTGTAACGTTTAATGTATGCAACGTTACGTCACGTTGCAATACTATGAATATGTAAATGGTGGTAACTTTGTGTTGCTGATAAAACTTACCACGGTGATGTATATACGCACGTTCTTATACGTCGTGTTTCTTTGTTATTGCATTGCAACACTAAATCACGTTGCAATACTATGAATATGTAAATGGTGGTAACTTTGTGTTGCTGATAAAACTTACCACGGTGATGTATATACGCACGTTCTTATACGTCGTGTTTCTTTGTTATTGCATTGCAACACTAAATCACGTTGCAATACTATGAATATGTAAATGGTGGTAACTTTGTGTTGCTGATAAAACTTACCACGGTGATGTATATACGCACGTTCTTATACGTCGTGTTTCTTTGTTATTGCATTGCAACACTAAATCACGTTGCAATACTATGAATATGTAAATGGTGGTAACTTTGTGTTGCTGATAAAACTTACCACGGTGATGTATATACGCACGTTCTTATACGTCGTGTTTCTTTGTTATTGCATTGCAACACTAAATCACGTTGCAATACTATGAATATGTAAATGGTGGTAACTTTGTGTTGCTGATAAAACTTACCACGGTGATGTATATACGCACGTTCTTATACGTCGTGTTTCTTTGTTATTGCATTGCAACACTAAATCACGTTGCAATACTATGAATATGTAAATGGTGGTAACTTTGTGTTGCTGATAAAACTTACCACGGTGATGTATATACGCACGTTCTTATACGTCGTGTTTCTTTGTTATTGCATTGCAACACTAAATCACGTTGCAATACTATGAATATGTAAATGGTGGTAACTTTGTGTTGCTGATAAAACTTACCACGGTGATGTATATACGCACGTTCTTATACGTCGTGTTTCTTTGTTATTGCATTGCAACACTAAATCACGTTGCAATACTATGAATATGTAAATGGTGGTAACTTTGTGTTGCTGATAAAACTTACCACGGTGATGTATATACGCACGTTCTTATACGTCGTGTTTCTTTGTTATTGCATTGCAACACTAAATCACGTTGCAATACTATGAATATGTAAATGGTGGTAACTTTGTGTTGCTGATAAAACTTACCACGGTGATGTATATACGCACGTTCTTATACGTCGTGTTTCTTTGTTATTGCATTGCAACACTAAATCACGTTGCAATACTATGAATATGTAAATGGTGGTAACTTTGTGTTGCTGATAAAACTTACCACGGTGATGTATATACGCACGTTCTTATACGTCGTGTTTCTTTGTTATTGCATTGCAACACTAAATCACGTTGCAATACTATGAATATGTAAATGGTGGTAACTTTGTGTTGCTGATAAAACTTACCACGGTGATATACGCACGTTCTTATACGTCGTGTGTCTTTGTTATTGCATTGCAACACTTAATCATGTTGTAATACTATGAATATGTGTGGTGGTGACTTTGTTCTTGATAAAACTTACCGTAACGAAAAGTTTATACACACATAAATATACTCTGTTTCTTTACTATGAGTATTGCAACGTTTTATGTGTACAACGTTGCACCACTCGTCAGCAACATTATGTAAATGGTGGTGAATGTTCCGAAATATTGGTATAGACTTAAAAATTTAAGAAAATAGAGGAACATAGAGGGAATATCCGTTTTAATATTTGCCAGTTCTGATTCCACGGTGAAATATCTACACTCACGTTCGTATACGTCGTGTCTATTTGCTATTAGTACTTATTGCAACGCTATATGTGTACAACGGTGCAACGCATCACTCTGAAATACTATGAATACTTCCTTCTTTATCGATTTCCAACAAATTATGAGTTTCAATTCATAATTGTTTTAGTATATAAATTTTGTACACAAAAAGTTAACTTAAAAATCATTATATAGATTTGTTAGAGTTCCTTAAAAATAACAATAAAAAATATCAGTTTTATAGGTAGATTAATTTTGAAGATATGAATAGTCTGGGAAACTAATTTAACCTTAGGAGTTCTAAATTTTCCATACTCATAAGCCAGAAACAGCTGGACCTAATGATTTGAAACTTGATATCCGAGGTTAAATTATGATATAGATTCGAAGTTTGGAATCACACTTGAGTTTTATTATTGGAAATTATTAATTTAGTGCTCAATCTAATATGAAAGCGATACCTTAAGCAAATATTATGGATATGAATTTATAAAAGATTTTATTCCCAAATGAATAGTACCTTTTAATTTGCTCTACTTTGCTTGATGTGCGAATAAAGAAGGTGGTTCAATTTTTGTTATCCTCATTAATGACCTGTTAAAATTATTCACATTAATGTCATTTAAGGAGTTCAAATTAATGCCATGACATGACATTTTTATGTTTGAACAGATTAAGATTGTGCTAATACCATCATTAAGTGCAGAGTAACACCTGGAACTGAGTACAGCACTGTTACACCCTTTCCCATTATACTATGCCCCATGAGGTCTAGTAACGATTAGATCAAAATTCCAACTGTAAAATCTACTTAATAAATGCTAACATCAGTGATAGAAAGTGATATAGTTTTATTACTTTTATATTGTGACTGAAATATAACATTAACTTAAGAAATATTGGTAAATGATATGGAATAAAGTACTTTACTTATCCAAAAATTAGGAAAGAGTTTAATGCAAGGTGGTGCTGCACAGTTAAAATAATTTATCCAATTTCACAATGGGTACTACCGGAAAGTGTTAACAGAACAACATTAGGGATTTCGTTCAAGATTTTGTCATAATTTGTGTGAAATTCAGAATGTTACTCTATTTCGTATTATGTTCAGCACCATCTATCTTTTTTATCTGAATTATATACACTGCTGGCCACCCAAATTGCAACACCAAGAAAGACAAGAGATATCACAACAAAATTTATTTTGTAGATAACATGTTGACCAAGTATCAAATGATTAAATTTATAGACTTCTGTGAAGTGTGGTTCCTGCCAAAATCAGTAGCCAGAGTAGCCGCCATTGTTGGAGATCACCGCTGCCACACGCCTCGGCATTGATTCAAAGAGACTTTGGATGTGTTCTTGGGGTACAGCAGACCAAGCAGCTTCCACACGTTGCCAAAGTTGATCTGGTGTGGCAGCTGGGGATGTATTCTGGGTCAATCGTTGAGCAACCATGGACCACATGTTTTCTATCGGCGAAAGATCCGGAGAGCGAGCTGGCCAGGGAAGCAATTCAATCTGGCGATTGACGAAGAACCCTTGGACAATGCGTGCCACGTGTGGTCGCGCATTATCCTGTTGAAATATGGCTGTGGCCAAGCCCTGAAGGTAAGGAAGGACAACTGGCTCCAACACCTCGGAGATGTAGCGCTGGCTGTTTAAAGTACCGGCAATGCGTACTAGAGGAGTGCGAGAGTGATATCCAATACCGCCCCATACCATAATACCCGGTGCAGGACCAGTGTGGTGGTGCATAACGCAGCTGTTCAGCATCCTCTCTCCACGGTGTCTCCAGACTCGAATCCGACCATCGTGGAGTTGCAGACAGAAGCGTGACTCGTCAGTAAAGACAATTTCATTCCATTCTGCCGTCCACATCCTTCTTTCATCGCACCATTGGCGGCGGAAACGTCTGTGGTTCTGCGTCAAGGGTAGACGAAGCAATGGACGTCTTGCGGACAGACCACTCTGCTGTAAACGGCGTCGAATGGTACGCGCAGACACTGGATGATGCGGTACAGACTGAATGTGCTGTGCTATGGTTCGTGATGTGGCTGAGCGATCCGTCACTGCCATACGCACAATATGCCTGTCATCACGTGAAGTGGTGCACTGAGGTGGATGCGATCGAACACGTCGGTCCGTCGTACCCTCCTGCATCCAACGATCACATATCCGCATTACAGTTGTTTGGTTTCGTCCAACACGACTACCGATTTCCCTGAAAGATAATCCACAATCTCGGTAGTCCACTATCCTTCCTCTGTCGAACTCGGATACTTGATCAAAAGATGATCGCTGTTTTCTACGATGCATAATTGATCGTTTTTTTTGAAAAAACCACAAGAAAAACACAATTGCCGTACTTGAAATCGTCGAAATCTCCAAGCCTTAAATAGCGCTTTGAAGTGGCGCCACAGGCGCGCGTGATGTGCGTCTGCGCTGAAATTCTAATCATTTGCATATCTCACCTCCGCTAATGCATGTTGTAAATTTCATATTATTTGCATGCTTCCTTCAGGGTGTTGCATTTACTGTGGCCAGCAGTGTAGTACTTATTTCTAATAAAAATTGTAGTTTTAAACATATAAAAAATTAATCCATATGCTGAACAAGGCTCATAAACCTAATAAACACAATGTAATGGTAATGGTAATAAATTAATGTCGCACTGGAACAATGTAGTGGAAAATTCAAAAATGTAGCTTGTTTCGATTACGAGAGCGGTTAAACTGAATTCCAGTTAACTGCAGTCCAGATTTGTAGAATTCTACTGTAATGAGGCAATTTAAAATTCATTTTTAATATAATTTCTTCCTACGCAGACAGCATATAACAGCTTTCCAAAATTATTTATAAATCACGAAAACAAATACTGCAAGAAAATATCTTCCGAAAAGATACAGATGTATTATTTTTTAATTACTTAGAAAAATATATTACGAATTTATATTAAAAAACCAAGCTCTGCTTCCGTGAATCAAATTTAAAATTGAAATTCACTTCCAAAAGAAAATGATAACGGAACAGGGGAGGATTGTTTCTAAGATGCAGAAAACCATGCATTAAGTAAGATTTTAAGCCTCATGAAGAATACTTGCATTCAGAGAAAAGCTTTGTGCCAATTAACATCTTAATAGCCTCATTACTTCAAGAGATTGTAGCTTTCCTTATTCTATTAGAGATGTTCTGAGCGTTTGCAGTTATTTTAACTTAAACGACAAATATGCAGAAAAATTCCAAACTTAAATAACTTATTTTGTAATTTAAAATCTGAATTTCTTATCAACTGTTGAATTAACACGCTTCATCACCAATAAATTAGAAATTGTTCCTCTTTATATTCATTATTTTCGGAAAATTAAGTTTTGATGTATTTCTAATTTCAAAATATATATTATTTATTCTTTTTTCCGTCAAATGAATTCTAAAGTGGGCAGCTCAAGTATTTTCGTATGAGCTTCGATTTTGTAGCTGTTTATGAGACTGAAAATTTAATTCCGTCTTAATCTTCTAATTATTCATTAGAGGATTCAAACATAGACAACTTTTATAAGCTTCATAACTAAAAGCTTTCGGAAGATAAAAGTGAATTTTTAAGCACATTTGAATAACAAAATTATTGAAACACCAAAATATTCAACCAAGTCATTATCTATATAATTTAAATTCAAATTTGTTATTTTCTTTTATTCCAAAGTACTACTTCAATATATACTATTACTTTTCCTTCACGAAATTTTAAAATGAGAACAATCAAAACCAACACGGGAATTATTCTTACCAATTAAAAATATATAATAAAATAACAAAATTAAAGAATTTTATATTATTATTATTGCACTGTACAGGGAGATCTATCTGTATATATATATATCCTCGTTTACAATCAAAACCTCGACTTGAAATCAAAGTTTTCAGGAACGATAAAAACAAGATACCAAATTTTGCATCTGAGATCTATTCACTACATAAATCTATGCCTTTAATAACACAAAATATTTCTTAAATAGTCTCAAATTAAAATCATGGAGTAAAGAATAGAGCTTTATTCGATGCTTTAAATACTATGTTATCTTAGAACAGTCTTTCTCTAGTTTGCCATAGAAATAAGTAAATTTGCTGTCTTATTCGTAATTCAATCTTTAATAGAGTTATTTTCATACATTAAACCTACTTTATGAGAGGGATTCTCAGTGTAAACATAAACAAACAAACTACCTCAGAGAAGAAAAAATACTTCCGGTTAAGGGCAAATTCGATTTATGGCCGTTTTTTTTTAAATACACCTGGGTATGTGTATTAAAGCCGCTAGACTTAGCATGATGAGGTAGACAAAAACAATTCAAGTATTAGAAATTGGAAAGAATTTTTTGCAGACGGTGATGCGAGTGATGTTGGTGGGTCAGGGCGTTATTACGTAGGAGCCTGACCCAGACAACACAAGGAGGTGTTTTCTTAGTATGAGTAGCAAAATTGCTGAAAATGCCAATACTCTCCCCGAAACACCTCTGTGAACGATAAAGGAAAAGTAAATCAACCGTTGTGATAGGAAACGTTTAACATACTCAGAACTTAAGAACTACAAATTAAACAGACAATGTAGAATAGGATTAAAAACCAGACATTAGACAAAACCAGACATTGAGGTATGTCTATATATGAAGTAACAAGTTACAATAAAATTACCAAAACACTGACGTCTTCTATATTTGGCTTCACAACAGAACCTTCTCATATGAAGCTACTAAATATATGAAATGCGATAAATTATACCAATAGGGGATTGTAATAGACATGAAATTGGCTCCTAAGCAAATGGATTAAATGCTCAATTAATAAATATTTCCAACTAATAGTAAATAAAACTAAACAATAAAAGGACAATTTATAAATTTTTCGGAATAAAATTTCACCGTATATTGCATAAAAAATCATAAAAGCAAATTAATATACAAAATTACTGAATGAAAGAAAGGCATTAGTCGTAGAGATATAAACTAGCACATATCTCGAAATTGAGATATAATCCAGAAGCAGAAATATTAAGTATAGTGAATGAAAGCATAATCAATGAAAAACTATTGTGCAAAAAAACCTAAGATAAAATTAAAAATTATTACATTAACGTGTCAAAGTAACAACTTTCCTATTTCACTTCATTCTGATCAAAATATTTACTATTTAGATTGTCAATGCAATATTGTTTTTTGAAATTTCGATAACATTGTTTATTGCATGCATATTAGCAGCGACATATTTCATATTTTTAATCATATATGCAAATGTATAATAAATGAAACTACAATGCAAAATAAATAAAAATTATACTTTAACATGTCAAAGTAAAACCTTTTCAATTTCGCTTCACCATAATCAACATATTTACTCTATTTAGACAATGCAATATTGCTTTGAAAATTCAATAACATTGTCTGTTGTATTTATATTAATGTCATATTATTTCATATTTTTAATCATATATTCAAATTCTCTCTTTGAAGCTTTGGTATTAATAGAACTTTAAACATGTCCATTAAATCCGTACATCATTTTGTATCCAGGGAAGTTTTTATTCCATAAAAAAATATTTTTCCAAAAAAATTGTCACTACGAAGGGGGATTCATTACTAAACGACGTGTCATTAAGAAAACTCGACCTTATATCCTGATGAATTCCCTACTTTATTGCCCTGAGCTGTATACCTGAAAAATATTTCACTGTTCCCATCAAAAATTTTTACTTGTTTCGAATAAGTTTTTTCTTACTTACGGTCAAACGCGCATGGATTACAGAAGAGTAATTAAAGCCGTATCTGTTGCCAGGTTTTGAAACCGAAACTCTTGCCCCTTTTTTTCCTTCCTCCTCTCGTACTCGGAATAGGAAAGGCAGCAGACGATAGCTAATATCTAAGACAAATGACATGAATTATGCATGAGTTTTTTGGCAACACCGCGGCCCGTCAAAACTTTCACTATTTAAAAACCTTTTCTCTCTACCAATCTGCGCGCATAAAAAATAAGGAATCACAATAATAATAAACATAAAAATACGAATGAAATAATAATAAAAAAGCGTTTCTTAATTAAGCAAGACCGCAAATGAGAAATCTATGGAAACATTAAGGTAATAAGGTTGTGCGAAAGTCGTGGTGTCTCTTGGAATTCTGCAGAGAATTTTTTTGTCTTCCTTCTTGTTGTCTTTTACTCCGAATTTTTTAATGAATGCAGTTCCTCTAAGTAAAGAGGTTATTAGAAAAAGAGTGCAAAACATTGGTAATTATTACTTTGAGACGGGTCTTATTAGATTTCTCTTAAGTTAAGTTTTTGCGCTTATGAGAATATAGATACTGTATTAATCCTGAATTTCAAATGTCAAACCCGGGGTTCATGCATACGTAAACTTGAAATATTTAAGCGACAATGCATTGTTAATTCCACTTTTTGTTCCTTGCTTGGAATTCCGAAATCATAACATGAGATTCTTAATGACGTGAAAAGAACCGGTGTTTTGAGCTGATTTTCTTATTATTTTATATTTTGAAAAAGAGAAGCGCGTTTTAAAATGCAAAAAATGATATTTTTAAAAGTTGGAACGAAAAAGTGTTGTTTTTGTTCTTCGAAGGGAAAAACAAAATATTTCAAGTGGTCATCTTTCAGCTAAATAAATGTCGTTCCGATTTTAATACACTTTTAATCTTGATTATACGTCATATAAAATGTTTTTCTTTGAAACATGTTTTTCTAATGAAATATAAAAAATAAAATCTCTCTCAAGCATAAAAGAAAATTTTATTTTAGTTGACTGAAAAATATCAGCTCTATCAGCAAAAACATGCTAGACTTAATTCTTTATGAAAGAAAAAAATGTGTAATAAAAAAATACATATATTCTAATTTAAAGTTAATTTATAACACAATTAGTTCACATTATAGACAAAAAATCAATTTACATTGAATACTTTAGCAAACAGTAAAACAAAAATGTTTAAGAACTATAAAACAATAAGAATTAATATTTTCACTAGACATGTAAAAAATATATAGACGACTTTAAAATCTTAGGTTAAAGATGAATTGCTACAGGTATATGATTATATATATATAAGATTTGAAAATATATCTATTTACAAGCCATATTTCATTATTGCCAAAATTAGGAACAATCTAAAAATAATAAGAAAACTACACAAAACTTGAAAGATATATAGATAATTTCGAAATTAATCCGATTCGTAAATCTATCTCGTTTCAGGAATAAATTTGATTGTACGTTTCAAAAGTTGTACGGTCAAATTATGTGTTTAGAATCGAATAATTTAATCAACCGAATGATAGTTTTTAGAGTATTCAGAAAGTTGAAAGTTCTTGCAGTTATTTATGGCCATTTTTAAGTATTATTATTAAGAGTTAAAGTAATTGTAGTGCACTTCGCAAGACTTAATGTAAAATAGAAATAATCGGGTTGTCTGTGTTTAAAAATGTTCAAATATTTTGACATTGTTTCTTTTAGCCCTCTATCAGCTATCACTGAAAATCTAGTAATTTTGAATATATAAAAAAATAATTACTTACACAATCAGCTAAGCAGAGAATTTTGAACAGCAGATGTTGCGGACAATTGTTTATATAAGTAAATTAAACTACGTGACTTAATAACTATACTAAATTAAACTACAGTTGGTTTAGAAAAATGTAAAGCTAAAAAAAATCTTGCCAAACTAAAGGTCGATTTAACTAGAATAATTTAGGGAAATTTAGAATTTCTGCTACGTAAATTTTTAATCATTTCTCTTTCATAAAATATTTTATTACTGTTGCGATGAAAAAAATTGGTTAAAGAATCGATACAGTATAGAAAATTGAATTTAAATAAATACTCTGTCAACACAATTAAAAAAAACTCTGTCTATTTCACAAAGCTATTTTTCTGATCATTATGATTTTAAGTAAGCGTATTTAATTTCAAAAACTGCGCGTAATTATTGCTTATTATGCGCAACCAATTCTGTCTATTTAGATTGAAAATTTTTAAATTTTCGTCATTTTAGCTTTTTCAATGAATTTTTTAGATCCTATATTAAAAAAAAAGAATTTATATTCAACATATTTTATATAAATAAACGTGAAAGCTCATCAGGGAAGTTTAATATTTCGGATCCCAAGATATATATTTACAGTTTGTCACACTAGTGGTCTTTGTTCACAAATTTAACTTGGAAACCAATATTTTAATGAGTATTTAATTTAAGTGCCATAAAACCTTAAAAATTATAAAATAGAATAAAAAGAAAAATTCAGGTTATGAAATATTTTTATTTTTATAAAGTAAAAATTAAAAAATTCAGCACTCAATAAACAGGAATAAAATAATCAATAATTAAAAATCAAAGAAAATAATTATTAAAAGTTCGATTGAGTGATTGATTGATTGAATTTTTATGGCACTAGGGCCAGGTTTGGCCAAGATGAGCAAAACTATCGGTAATTTCAAATAAATTTTTATATTAAAAGTTCGAAAAAGACGCTGACAGTTGTTATTAGCGGTTATTATATGCAAATCATTTGAAAAGATTCGTCAAAAATTATTGAAACTGCTATTAATTTAGAAATATAAGCAATTGAATAGCGTATAATCTCTTCCAATTTTTCATTTTGTCCTATCATCTATAATATTAGCAATGTTTTCAAGAGGCTGACAAAAGGCGGAAAGAAAATATTCGAGATGACTTTATGCATAATAAAAGTTTTCCTGTTTAATCTTAGAGGTCGCATGGCTCAGTGATTTGCCCACTGCGCTAACAACCTGCGTTGTAGGCGGCGCAGATTCGATTCTCTAAATATCTCTTTCTTCTGTGTCAGTAAAAATTTTTCTTGCGATGTCTATCACTTGACGTTGTCTTGTATTTTGCGCCGCTTGGCTAAATATGGGCCTTGCGTCCTTAAAACTCAACCAACCTATTTAATGTTATATTTTTAATCTAACAAATCCATAATATAATATGTGTAAGAAAAAATTATTTTAAAACTATGAAATATATGTTATAGTTATAAGGTTATTATTTATAAGAGGTTAAGTACACATATCAGCTTTTTATCATACAAATTTCATATAGGGTGAGGTGGGGCAAGAACAATCCAAATCTTCGAAGTTCATATCAAACCAATTATTATTTCCCAGTAATTTTTAAAAATTTCACCTTTTACGAATATATTTACAATATTATTTGTTTAAACGCACCGTTGATATTATTTTTAAAAAATATTTATTTCATGGGGTCGCCCCAAGTGTTGGGGCAAATCAATAACAGACTACTTTGTAGCTTGAAATGTGATAGTATTATGATAGGTGCAAAAACGTACCATTTCATTAATACCTTTTTCCTATGCAACTACCCAGCCGAATTTCGAAGGGTTCTAAAGGTAAAAGTAATTTATAGGGCTCCATCAAGCATTTACAGTAGATAGAAATCCCTAATTTAAAAGGGTAGTAGACTTTCAAAACAAGCTTTTGCATTTTTTGAGTGAAAATTTCAGACTGTTTTCGACTCTAAAAGTTTAATCCCAAATTTTAAGTAAATCGAAAGTTATTACCTAAAGCGTGGTAAAAAATATTGATGAATTAGCAAAATTACCGTAACCATTAATTTTCCATGTATTATCAAAATTTTAATTAATGTAATTGTTTGAATACGTACAAATCAAATTAATTTCATTTGGTAAATGCATTTCAACTGCAAATAAAAAATTGTAGTAAAAACATCAAAAATTTTGCAAAAGGAAATAGGTTAAGCAACATTTTAAACCAACATTTTAACATTTGGAAGCATGATCAATTTCTCATTTTCACTTCGATATATACAACAGAATGTAAGATTTCACCCTGCTCTATTCGAACTGAATTTTCAGAGCTGTGTTTAGGAAAGCCCGGTTTAAACCAGGGTACAAAAGTAAAGGTTAAAATATTTATTAAACACTAAACTTAACAATCCGATGAAAATATTTATTGGAACGAAAGGGTTAATAGGATTTGACGCATCAAATGGTTAAAAAATATTTTCTAATGCTTAGTTTATTATATTTTTATATAATATAAGCTTATCTTTCAGCTAATTTTCCATGTACAGTATTTATCACTGAGAGTGAGAAGAAATATTTAATTCGAAACGACTCTTAGATGCAAGATATTTAATGCCGAAATATTTTTCTTATCACACAATATCATGAAAAAACAATTATCTTAAATAATCCACTCAGAATAAAGCACTGTTTCTATTATGGATAAGTGTTACATTTTTTTTATTAGTAAATTAGAGTTTAACCCACTGAGGGTTTCACACACATTATATACCTTTTGCAATCTGCAGTCTTCCCTGCATGAGGCCTAACCAATTGCTGCTTAACCATGATGCTTATTCAGTCGCGTTTCGTGTTGTGGAGGAAAAGGAATACTACGCTACACGGAAATATCGTGAAACTCAAAGGGTTAATATCTAATTGGAGATACAAAAAAAAATCAGATAAATAGAATAACAATATTCTCAGAAAAATCATCTCCCATTTAAAATAGAAATATCTTGCGAAGTGAAAATTGTCTGCCGATGATTAGTATTAAAACATGTGAAATACTTGAATTATTAACATTAAAGTATAATTCCATCAGGTTTAATAATCATGAAACGTATCACTATATGTGGGCAATTCCATGTGACTCACGTTACAATCAGACGTCAATTTTCAATATTAAGTTTAATGTAAATAAAGAATGGATGAAGATTGCTAAATAAAAATTGATTTACAAACTCATTGATATGTTCCTAAAGCATCTGTGTCATAATTTAGAACTTTAGTTAAATTTAGTTCCTCAATGGCAACATTTAGGTCTGACTCACGTTGCAAAAAAAGGACATTCATTTTTTAGACTTTCAAAATGAGTTTTTCTCTTCTTCTAACAGAAGTTAATCGGGAAAATAATTCGGATGCTTCACTAAGAGTAGTAGGTTATGTTAAACCTAAGAAAAATGAAATTACTGTTTTAATTAATAAAATAAATTGATATTTTTAGTGATTCACGTAACAGACTTTTGTGATTCACGTTACATTTGTGAATTCTGGGAACTGAATACTTAATAATAATGTTTTTGACATTTTAATTGCTGCTAAAATTAACTTTCTTATATATATTTGAGAATAATTGCTTATTGATGAAAGAATTGCAATTTTTAAAAATTAAATAACGTCTTATAAACATTCTTATGTGCATTAAAAATGTGAAGTAAATTATAATTTTGATTCAAAATTGTGTTTAGATCTGAATTTTGCTATTTCTTTTTTGTATCAAAAACATTAATCTTCACTACTTTTAGCAGCTTCTACGAATTCGTGCACATTATTTACTAAACATTTCTTTTTCCACTTGATCAAAAACATGTCGTTTCACACTGCCTCAAATTCCGTCTACTGGACCCTTACCATGTGATATTGCAAAAATAGCTCCACGTAATGGATACTCTGTACCTTTGTTCCAGTGTGTTAAGAGAGGCTGCTATGTGTGTTTTTAAACTGCCCCCCCCATATGGACTGTCAGACCAAATTTCAACATTTGCACGCAATGAATACTTCGCAATAAAAAAGATGTATTCATTAATGACCTCTTTGAATGATCCCAATAATCTGATGCTATTACTACAGGATAGATGGAACCCAAATAATAAATAACAGCTATAAACAAGCTCACTTGTTTCTATTTCCAATGTGCACCTTGTGCACCTTATATTTCACTAACGTACGTGACACATAAATCGATGTTATTTGCATATAGCCGAATGGCAACAATGGATATGAAAAAAAAAATAAAATCAACCATTACGGGTTTCATTAGCCAATTTTTCAGCTTAAATAGTCTTGATTAGAGATATAGAGATTCGCAATTTCTAAAACTACATGGAAGAGCTCGCCACTCTAATGAAATTCTTCAGCAGTGTAAGTGAACAAAGCAATGATAAATCTGGAAGGTAGAAATCAACGTAGAGAAGAAAAATTGACCAATTGGTTTAAAGTCAAAAAATGCCGAATCGACTTTGAACAAGAGACGAATGAAAGAGGTATTTTTTTTTTCAATTAACGTCACACTGGAGCAACACAACGGGCTATTGGTGACGGTCCGGGATCAATCCCAAAGGGAAGGATCCGAGGACAACACCACGTAATTTTGAACCACGGTCAGATGACGAGGCAACACCTGAGCTGGCACCCCACTCTCCAAACTTCCACACCACGCCAACGTGAGGACATTTGAGGCCACGATAGATTTAACGTGCACCAGCCCCCTTTGTACACGACGGTGTTTGGCTGGATTCGAACTCGCAACCCTTCGGTTGCAAGTCCGTTACTCTTCCAATCGGGCCACCGCGGCCCTGAATGAAAGAGGAATAGACGTTCAGAATCTAATTATGGTCGGCCCGGTTGGAAGAGTAACGGATTAGCAACTGGAGTGTTACGAGTTCGAATCCAACCAAAGACCGTCGTGTACAAAGGGGGCTGGTACACGTTAAATGTGTCGTGGTCTCAAATATCCTCAAGTTGGCGCGGTGTGGAAGTTTGGAGGGTGGGGTGCCAGCTCAGGTGTGACCTCGTCATCTGACCGTGGTTCAAAATTACGTGGGGTGTCGTCTTCGTATCTTTCCCTTAGGGGATTGATCCCGGACCGTCGCCAATAGCTCTTTGTGTTACTCCAGTGCGACGTTAATTAAATTACCTCGTTAAAAATATTTAAATTCATAGCATTGAAAAGAATTTTTTCTTAGATTTGAAATTTTAAGCTCAATGGAAGAGAAAAGCATTTTTAACCAATTAATCTAATGTAATTTATCTTTGAGATTCATTAATGAGTATATTTATTTATACATGCGTTGATTTAGTGTAAAGAAACATTTTTAATCAAGAAATTCACTAAGTGAAAATGAACGTCAAGAGATTCATTTATCATTTGAAGCATTTGCATGTTGGTCCTTGGCCAGTGAAAGTGAGCAGTGTCATAAAATTTCGCACCTCTTTAGCAAGATCGGTATCAATTATGTATCCTGTTTAGTGATATCTTGTTATTCATCTATATTTCACTACCAAATGCTGTTTTAAAAAATTCAAAAAATGAGCGATGCTTATTCAATTTGAACCTTCACTCGTCATGACTTAAATTGACTTTTAGTAATTGATAAATTATCCTCACGACCAACGTTCCATGCTGAAATGTTAACAAAAAGGCAGAAAAAAAATGAAACAAACATTTATTAAAAATGCATTCCTATTTATCATTCTCTTCTCAAGGAGGCATTTTTTCAGGGAAAAACCCCGAATGCTCTTTCAATTAATATCAATTACACAGAGTCCCTATTTACATTTTTTTCGGAACCCAAACTCTCAAAGCCTCTGAGCGATGATTCGCTAAACTGGGCATGTCAGCGGTAGCAAACGCTCGCTTTAAAATGTGGGCTTGCTTAATTGCATTTAACGCTATTTTAAGAAACCGGGCAAAAATCGTCTGCGCTGCCATTGTGTTTTTCGCGGCTTTTCTATTTAAAACGTTTGCCGTTCGAAAACGACGTATGAATGTTTAATGACCTCCTCGTGAGTGATTCTTTTGCATTTAGAAATGCCGATCAGTGTTGAAGAGGGGGGTTGAGGAATAAAAGAAGGAATTATTCACTCCCTGTGAAAAGGCGGCGAAGAAGGAATTTTAAAATATCTCCAAATTAGATTACTTCCGGCGTAAGAATCGCGCTTTCCAGTAAATAAAACCACCGTTGCCACAATTCACTTAATAAAGATCAAACTTTCAATGACGGTTTCAGTCATCGGGACATTAATCAGAGAAACAACTTTCGAACGTGTCAGAAACGAGGGTTTACTCGTTTGAGGGGCAGCGCTGTTTCATTAAAGACGTAAATTTAAAACATGGAATGTCTTTGAAGGTTTCGGTGTGTATTGTATTATACCTGGAAGAAAAATAAAAACGATTTTGGGGAGAAAACAATAATACACTAGAACGTTGCAATTGGATTGTGTCACTACATACTAAGAACACAAATTATTTTTAAATACGGCTCAACAGTCAACAATTCACAGAAAATTATAATTTAGATCAATACAATTTTTAATTAATCCAAGAATAAACGTAGGATATTATAACGAGAGGTTTTTAGTGCAAACAAATAATTAACGGAAGACGAAATATACTTTTGGTTAAGAAATTAATTCGATGTATCGCTGTTTTGATGATGTTTGGCATTAATTTCCTGTGACACTAAATTTTTTGAGTGGAACAATTATAGTCAAAATTCCCAGAGCAGACATTGTGACATGTATTTGACGTTCTTTTAGTTAAATAAAAAGAAAAACTCAGATAATTATTAAAGTTATGATTGATTCTTCGATTAGCATATTGAAATTCCATTCGAGTAACATGCTAAGTTTCATCACTTCAGAATGAAACATCAAGCACGTACAAAACACTAAAGCTCTCTATGAAATGGATTTTTACTGTAATCAAGCTGGACGTAAAACGGAGATTTTACTTCCTGTTATCCAAATGCTCTCGCATGATTACATTTCGGGATTACCTTAAAAATGCACTTTCTCGCCATTTTTGGCGACGTTTGGCGTTGAATTTAATTGGTGTTAACCAATCAACTACCATTTTTCAATTAGGATACTTTGTTTAAAATTTTTTATTAGCGATGGGTTGAAATCGTATTAAAAATACAAGCCAAGTAACGTCACTTCCGGAATAAGTATAGAATAACCGCATAAATACTGCTTCCACCTACATTTAGCTAAATAGAAAAAGCCTATCATTTAACTTTTCGGAAAATCCTCTATACTGTAGCCCACAACAGCATCTCGTTGACAAAAACGATATTTTGGCAGATAAATACAAAAAAGAAAAGAAAACTAGAGCATCATTTGGAATTGACTGGAGGTATAGTTAATTGTCAACTAGAATGTTGAAAAAATTAAGTTGATTACCTAGTGGTGAAGTTAGTCACAACTACAAAAGTTTACTTACGATAAAGTAGCTTATAGAGCAATGTAACTTATAACCAACATGAAGTACAGTTTGGTTGACAAAGTTGCAGTGTTATTAGCACGTCTTGCTCAATTGGTGACTGGTGTATGCGATTATAAACACGCTCACTTTCAAAGCCGAATGGAGTTCGTAACAACAGGCGCGCACTTCGATGGATAGTCAAAGGTGAACAGTTGAATTGCCAATGCGATTTCAATCACTTCCAACAACTGTCTGAAGCCCTGTGTTAACATACACTCATCTTTTCCTATCACATCACTCTTCTCATTGCCACTCAGCCTGTTTTCCACTCGGCTGGTAGGTAACACAGGACAATCCATGGTCGCAATCATCCATTGCATGACCACGCATTTGGAAGTACACCTGTAATCTTAAAACAGCTCTCACGATCTCACGCAATTCGTAAGCAATAAATACGTGGAAGCATCTATCGAATTCAGACATTGCTAAGTTGTGGATGGGATTGAATTTTGGGGTTTATGGCACAAGGTCCAAGCTAAGTTGTAGAGGGAGTATTGTTGTGAACTTTGTCATCACTACAAATTTAATTTAAAGTACTATAAATAGCATTACAACCTATCTCCACCATGAAATGCTTTTTGTTGTTTCTTACAAAACGCAATAATTCTTTTTTGGTACAAAATTGCACTGTCTTCCACACGTCTCGATAAATCCTCATACCTCTTATTCTAAGTATAAATTCTGCATTTTGCTATGTCTATATAAATTTTGTAAGTATTCTTCTAAACATCAACATACAAAATTCAGCGCTATTTTTTTCTGACAAAAATATTTCGAAAAAAACTCAACGGCTGTACCATAATTTTGTTTCTTTGTGTATTTAAATTAAGAAAAAAAATCCAAACTCATCACCCAAAAAAATATCCCCTAGGCAACGTGTAGAGGCGAGAAATCACGAAGGGTTTGTAAGAGGTAGGGGAACTAAAAATTAACGATTGAAGGGAGAGATAAAACAATAGCCCTTAATTTACTCAAAACAAAAGGCATTATCTACTTTTTTTTCCTTCGCGTCTTCTTGATTGTGATAGCTATTCACGACTTTGCTGTTGTTGAGGTATGCTTTGTGAGCTTTTGGGAAGGGTGCGCTATTGTATATATCTATATTTTAATTTGTCTTTGATGGCTCAAGAAAAATGGATTCTATATCAACGACGAGAGAGAGCTTATTAAATGAGTAGACTGTTTTATTTACCATCCTAACACCTTTTTAAATTCCCGATATTTATTATTTTATGTAGTGCTTTCAGTTTTAAGGATATATATATTGTTATAAAAATAGTTTTATCTCAATATTTCTCTAGATTTGCTATATATTATTAAGGCACAGTTATTAAATTCCTTATGAAATGGATAGGGAGGCAGATTGTACAAATCATTGTTATCTTGATTAATCATTAATTTTAGTTAAATATTTTTTTCTATAAAATGAATTCTAAGCAGTTCTTTTGTGTTGTAAGTTCTGTAGTGAATGAAATTTGCTTATGCCCACAAAAAAGAACGGTTGGTTGGATTTTATGGCGCAAGAGTCAGATTTGATGAAGCAGCGCCAAAAAAGAATGGAATACTGTGGTTTGAAGAATGAAAAGATGGCTTCTTTAGTGCAAGTTCTTTTAAAAACAGCGTTGCAAATGAAGTATTTTTATTACATAATTTGATTTTGTAAAGGTGTAAAAAATACATCAATTGAAATAGATCATATTGCATATGCATTGTTGGAATTTTACAGAGGCTAATCGGACACTTTTTGAACGATTTGATGAGCTGTACAAAAATTGTATGCTGCGAAATAATTTATTTTCGCAGCAGTTAAATACTTAAAGTATAACTTATCGTCTGCTAACTCAGAGTTTTGTTTCTTTCAAAATGGCGCTTTTATATAAGCAATGGATGGAAGGCAATGTTTCCTCTCTTTTCGAAGAGAATTATGCTTATTCAATTATTCAAAAACGCTGTAAAAGTCAAGGTTTTTCGATATCTAAAGGTACAATAAGTAATATTATTAATGAGAAAGGAAAAACGTAAAAGTGGAAAAATACTTCCAAATAAGTATCCAAAAAAGAAAAGAATTTCTGAGAATATTTGTAAGATAAGATCTTTAATTTTAAAAGAGAATCAGCCAAGTCAAAGGACTATTACAGACATTAAAATGTTCAGTTTCAACTGTAAATAAAATAATTAACAGTGATTGGAATCTCAAAAAGGCCAAAAAATACGTTCATCGTCTATCTCCACGACATATTGCAGAGCGCAGAACTCGCTGCAGAATTCTGTATGAGAAGCATTTAGCTGGAGAAAGATGGAAAAATGTAGTGACAATAGACGAGGCGTGGGTGTATTTAAATGATTGCAATTAAAAAAAGAACAATTTATTATCATAAAAGAGGAGAAAAAATCTTAAAACGTGGTTCAAAGAATCTATGAAACTTTCTCTAAGGGATTTATGATTGTTGCCGGTTTTGCGTGTAATGGAAAATTAAAAGTAAGGAGAGTGGGAAAAAATGCAAAAATCAACTCCCACATACCATCAAAACCATATTTTATCCCCAATATTCAAAAAAGAAATACCATATCCTTACCCACAGTGCCAACAATCAGTAGAGCTGCATCAGGGTAAAGCAAGCAGCCACACATCTAAATCCACTATTAAATTCTTGGAAAAAATGGAACAAGAAACTGGTATCAAGTCCCTTTACTGATATTCCTGCTAAATCTCCAGATGTCTCACCCATGGACTTTTGTGTTTTTGGACTTTTAAAAAGGGCATTATCCAAACGTCGACCGAAAACCATTCAAGGACTGGAAAACTGTGGAACAAGAATGGGTCAAAATACTACTGTTGATACTACAAAAGTCATTATTATCATGGAAATTAAGGTGTAGAAAGATAGTCAACAATAAGGGCTATCAAATGGAACATTTAAAACACAAAAATTTCATGTAAAAAATTTATCTTCAAATGCATTAAAATCGTTCAAAAAATGTCCGAACAGCCTCTGTAATCTCGCTACAAGCATTGTTCATAGAAACAATATTCGTATCATGCGTACAAAAAAATAAATTTAAAAAATTGTGAATTTTGATAAACTGGCTTTAAATTGCTAACTACTACCACAAAAAAATATAAATAAATCTCATGGACAAGAAACGCTTAACTAAGTATAAATAAAAAGAACTTAGAATCTGTTGCTGCTTTGAACCCAAATTTCTATACCTTACAGTAGATCAAATAATAAAATCTTTCTAGTTTGTTTTAGTCTTTAGAAAAATATAAAATTTCAAAACCCTAACAAGAGAGAGCATTTGAATTTAGTCCATTAAAGTTTAAACAAATTATAAACAAAAATGTCTTAAGAGAAATTTTTTCAGTATTTCAATAGGATTGAGGAATCTCTGGAAATGAACGTTTGGACTGTCGAAAAAGGACTGTAACATGCCACAGGATCAGAAACCTGTAACTTACTAACAAACTAAAGTGGATTTATTAAATACAATTAATTTAAATGCAAAGAGTGAACATCAGGCAAAAGCTGTTGAAAATCTTTAGAACAACTGCTGACGAGTCAAATTCCAATCGAGATTCCAAGAAGAGACAACAGTAAATTTCAGATTGATGACAATTCCTACTATTAACATGCACATCTAAGTGAAATCGAAATATATGACAGTCAATCACTGCGACTCCAATACAATTAGGAAGGCAGATAATTTAAATGACTACAGAAGCTGTTCGGACATTTTTTGAACGATTTTAATGGACTGAAGCTCAATCTTTTACATCAAATTTTTGTGTTTTAAATGTTCCATTTGATAGCCCTTATTGTTAACCATCTTTCTACACCTTAATTTCCATGATAATAATGACTTTTGTAGTGTCAACAGTAGTATTTTGACCCATTCTTGTTCCACAGTTTTCCAGTCCTTGAATGGTTTTCGGTCGACGTTTGGATAATGCCCTTTTTAAAAGTCCAAAAACACAAAAGTCCATGGGTGAAACATCTGGAGATTTAGTAGGAATATCAGTAAAGAGACTTGGTACTAGTTTCTTGTTCCATTTTTTCCAAGAATTTAATAGTCGATTTAGATGTGTGGCTGCTTGCTTTACCCTGATGCAGTTCTACTGATTGTTCGCACTGTGGGTAAAGATATGGTATTCCTTTTTTGACTATTGGGGATAAAATATGGTCTTGATAATATGTGGGAGTTGATTTTTACATTTTTTCCCTTCGTTTTACTTTTAATTTTGCATTATATGCACTTTGACTTGGCGGATTCTCTTTTAAAATTAAAGATATTACCTTACAAATATTCTCAGAAATTTTTTCTTTTCTTGATACTTTTTTGGAAGTATTTTTCCACTTTTAAGTTTTTTTTCTTTCTCATTAATATTACTTATCGTACCTTTAGATATCGAAAAACCATGATTTTTACAGCGTTTTTGAATAATTGAATAAGCGTAATTCTCTTCGGAAAGAGAGGAAACATAGCCTTCCATCCATTGCTTATTTAAAAGCGCCATTTTGAAAGTAAACAAAACTCTGAGTTAGCAGACGATAAGTTATACTTTAACTATTTAACTGCTGTGAAAATAAAATTCTTTCGTAGCATACAATTTTTTTTACAGTTCATCAAAATCGTTCAAAAAATGTCCGAACAGCCTCTGTATGAGAAGTTATCTGCTATTGCAGACCACCTATCCTATGGGATGCGAACTCGTGCCTATACTGGACGACAAGAATGTAGATAGATAACATTCTGCCTTCCGGCATAGAATTAAAAAGTATTTCAATGGACGAGAATTCTAAGATTGTTAAGGATTCGCAACTATAAGACTTCAAGCATTCAAAAATAGATTAGTAATTTCAAAAGATCAGCATCCGAAATTATTCATATTTAATGTACCAATAAATGTTTCGTCTAAACAGTGTTTTAAGTTAATACATATAGACTAAAGAAATATTGCTTGAGAATATGAATTTAGTTCTTACGACTCGCAACTATCAGTGCAGCTTTTAAATATTCACTTGTTTTGATCGACTAAAATATTTGCCTCTCGGAGATGTTCTCTCTTAGGAAGAAGCAATGTCCAAGTGATCTAATAAATATTTTTAAAATACACTTCTCTGACAAAATTAAATCTCCACCCACTTCAACCGAAAGAAAAGTAATCTCTGTTCTCCAATTGGTTCTCACTTACTGTTTGAAAAAAAACGCAAATTGTATCAGCGAATCAGTATCTGTTCACAGGATTGAATCCGAGGTTTCAAAGTAGCCGAACAAAGCCTTGTTCACTTTCTGCATCAAAACGCATAAAGAAACAAGGTCTCTAAAACATTCTACCCTCCCGCCAATACAATCTAGATGCAATACAAATAAAAATACTCTCCGTCCTAAAAAACCGAGTAAAGATAAACGCAATATGTACTTTTCCGCGTAAACTTAATAAATATGGAATACAAATAAATTCCGCGGCGGGGTTTTTCTTTCGTTCCACCCTCAATGAGTTCCGCTAAGTAGCCATCTTTAAACATTACATGTATAACAAAACACCAGATTATCACGCATTTCGATTTCGAATTGTAAAGTATGGCACTGCTGCATTCACGTTCGCATTTAACGTGATAATTCAAAGAAAGGATTTGCTTGGGAATATTTTTTGAGACCCTCCGCTTTCTTCAAAAGGCTTGGAGCAGCCATTGTCTCTGCAAAATTTGCGTAAATATGACTTGATGATCGGTCTGTTTACCTACGATCATCAAAAATGCCACTTAATCTTGCTTCAGTGAGCTGAAACACAGGAAAGGGTGCCCTTCTGTTGACGATAAAAACGTATCAGCAATTCTGGGGCTTGAGATAAATAGCATGTTTTTCTTCCGTGTTGGAAGATTGAGTCGGGCGTGCTGCATTGTTTGGGTATGGGAAAGGTATATACGATTGGTTTTACTCCAAATGTGCATTGTTTTTACCCCTGTAGCGCGAATCGGAGGTTTAATCTGGATCTATATAAAGAACGCTGGCAGAGTCAGTCGTCTACGAAATGATTCCTTTGAAATGCTTTAGGTGTTTTAACTCAGAGCATTCGTCTGTGTGATGTTTACTTTGAGTTTTTATGTTTACATAATTTTTTTAATAGGAGTTGGGTCGATGTCGAGTAAGAATGTTGGTATTCATCAGATTGGCTAAAAATGTTAAATTTCTTGCGTTTTTATTTTCATTTCCTTATATTCATTAGTTAATTGGATATATGGTATGTTTACTTTCGATGCCCATAAACGTTATTTAATCCGTTTTACAGTTTTGCTACGCTTCGATGTTGTGTAAGAATCTTGATGTTCATCAGAAATTGGCTAAAAATTATCAATTTCTTGTGTTTTTAGTTTAATGTCCTTATATTCATCAGTTAATCGAAGTATGGTCTGCTTATTTCAAATGCTCATAAGCGTTATTCAATTCATTTTTCATAGTTAAAATCTGATGTTAAGTAAGAATGATGATGTTCTTCAGAAATTGGCTAAAACATTTCAATTTCTTGTGATTTTATTTTATTTTCTTTATATTCATCAGTAAATCGAATTATGATCTGTTTACTTCAAATGCTCATAACATCATTGTGATGCTCATTAATGTTCTCCATTTCGTTTTTGATGGTTTTGCTCTTTCAATGTAAAAATGTTGATATTCGTCAGAGATTGACCAAAAATGTACCATCTCTAGTTTTTCTGTATGGCCGTATGATTATGTTTCAAGTATGGTTAAGGGTACTTCTTTCTGATTCATGATGCTCATAAACGTTCTTTTTTTCAATGTCCTTTGAACATTTTTTTAACTGACCTCTTTGGCCTTCGGCGAACTGGCTATTACGAACTATTTGTGAGGAAGCATCCAAAGGGCAGGGACCGTTTCCTAATGGGACGATAACCAACATCATTACACTTACAAACCCGGCACCTACTGAGTGGAAAACAAACTCTACGACCACTATACGAGGGAGGCGACTTTTTTTTTTTTAATTTTCTGTGCTTTGTGCTAAGCTTCGATAGCTGTTGGTTTTTGTGCTACAAAGTCCGAAATTCGACAAACTGGGCCAAACAGAAGATAAAATAACAAAAGCAGTGAAGAAATAATAACAATAAAATTAATAATTGATTAGATTTAAATATGTAGCCAGGGACTGGTAATATACAGAGTGATAGAATAAAAGGATTTTAAAAACCATTGACATGAAGATTGCTGAATCCGAATTTATGAAAATCTTCATCAATTTGATGGTTATTGAACAAAATCGCATCCTAGATATTTGCGCTATTTCAAAACATATCCTGTAGTCATCAGGCATAATCTATGAAACAATTTTTGTACAACTTAAAGGCATTTTGATTCATTAGAATTTAATATCAGAATGCTAATTATAGCATTTAAACATAAAATTCAATAACTCGAATTCCGATTATTTCAGTTGACATTTTGATTACAAGATTTAAGGTGTGAATATCCCAAGACTCGGGCTGTTGTTTTTCTCATTGAATTTTCATTTATTTCTTCGATCTCGAAGTTATAAATATAATCTTATACGGAAATGCATAAAACATGAATTTACATTTTTTATTACAGTATACTAGTACTTTTAAAAGCGAAAAGCGCATTTTATATTTTCATCTATGGTATATGATATGCGAAATTGTATTAAAGATGAGGATATTTTTGAGAATTTAATACATTTAAGTTTGTCGCATTTTAATAAGAGATAAGATTCACAAAATTCACCATAAGGATGTTTTTGCATATTCTGTGTTTCACCCTTGAAATGTGCATGAGCTTAAAAACCCCGACTTGCTCTACACCTGCGTGAATTTAGAAAAAAATTTATCGTGGAACACCTATTCGAAAAGAGTACGTTATGTAACTGAAGATATTTCTTTTTCTACTTGCGTTAAGACACATAAGCATGACAAATTAATCTTTTCCCTATTATGCATTTTATGAATATAAAGGTTTAAAAATAAAACTGCACTGAAATTAAATTTCCTAATGAACAGCAGACATTCGTTCTTCGAAAATTTCTTACCCTCTACCATATCAAAGAGTAGGATTTTTTGGTTTCAACAAAACCAAATTTTCCGTTTGTATGCCATGTAGACTGTTCCAAGCATCTTGTAAAAATAAAGAAACGCATGCTTAGAAAATATAGGGTTAATTATTTTCTATCACACCTTAATTGATCTCAGAGGATTCTGGTTCGGAAAAAGAAAATATAGCGGTGCCATTATTTTCTTTGTATACCAGATTAGGAAAAATAAAATAATCGAATTTGTTTTCTTGTCTAATGCATAAAACTACTTTTATTTCCATTTCCCCTTTCAAGTTTCATATTTAAAATAAGACTCCCTTTGTAGAAATCAAAAGAAACAAAAACTGTCATTTGGGTTTTTGCAGCATTTCCGAGAACATACACAAAACGCTTCATTATTACTTTAAATAACTGAAAGGGAAAAAATTAAGATTCAATTTTACGGTCTGAAAGGGAAGACTGGAATTAAAGATGAAATATGACGACCGGAGTTTGCGGGAATCAATGATTTTTCATTTGCATTCAATCTAGATACTCTTTGTTTTTTGCGAGGTACTTCATCTTAAGACTGGAATAGAGCTCTCTTTTACGGAATTAGTGAATGCAAAATAAATAATTTTTTCTGGGTTATAGAACCATACATTTGAAGCCCTCCTAGAAACTAATCGGAATGCGTCGAAAAGCATGGACTTAATACATCATAAAAACCGAAAATTAATTCAAAACAGCGCTTTCCACAATTAAAACTGTAAATTAGGCTTGAATTAAGCCTTCGCAAACAGCGTTTTGTTTCGGCACACTTTTCCGATGCAGTCCCGGCGTTTCTTCTGTGAACCTGGCGGCATTAATAAGTTGGAATAAATTAAGTCCCCTCTTAAAAAATTAAAAAAGCGGAAAGACTAAAAAGGATGTCATATTTAACGAAAAATCTCTGCAACTGCGAATTTCCAGCCTTTTTTTTGCGCTTTCTGTCATAACAGTTGGTGTAATATATGTAAGCAGTAACACGATGTTGGCTCGAAAGTTGTACAGTACTAATGACTGTATTGTGTAAATTTAGAGCGGGAATTTTCGTTTTTGCTTTTTTTCCGCGGCTCCAACTTCATTTATTTTATTTTTTTTTCGCCTCTTCGTTTACCAGCTGCCATTTTGAGTAGTTCTGTTTCGTCTTTTGCAAGCAGGCATTTACATTATGCAAATGTAGCTAAGTAATTGTATTTACATAAGACAACGATGAATAATTCGCTGCTTAAAACCTCCAGTTTCTTCTTTACCTCTGGCCCCTCGTTTTGATTTTATTTCGTTAATTTTATTTTGCTTTTTATGCCCACACAGCTTTCTCCTCGGAAAAGTTAGTTTTAACTCCTTAAACGCCTTAAATGCTTTTTCCATCTGAATTTCATTCTGAAAGTGAGGTTAAATCTTTTCGCAATTGAATTGTTAAACTGAGTGAGTAAAACACTTGCTTTTACTGCATGTCTAAATATAATCTTTTGCGCTAATGGCACTTTTTAGCTGTTTTTTGAATCGCGCTCTTTTCAGATGCAGAGGAACGGCGCAAAATGGTTTAAAAGGTATTCGCACGAGAAGATCTAGTGTAAGTATGATATTCTGTTACTTTTTGAGAAATTCATTGGAAAATTACCTTTTAGAAGTTAGTTATTAGTTTAGTTTAGAGAAGGGTGCTATCCTGGAACCATGAAAAAATCACATCATGTGCTATTTTAACGATGCCGTTGCAGTTTAAAGCAATTAAATTAAGAAATTCGTAAGACAAGAAAAATCATTAAAAATCAATTGCAAAGAGGTTTAGTTGTTCTTTTTAGCTTATCACGAAATGTTAAAAACAACTTTGTTTAAATTGAGTTTGAAAGCCAAGAAACCAAATAAACAGTATTTGAATATTTTATTATATTATGAATAGCAGAAATGAAAAAGAAACATTTTCTCAAATCATAAAACCACTAATATTTTTCTACTTTTCGTTCTTATACAGTTCTGTTTTATTAGGGGTTAAAGGTGTAATAGCAGTGTATACTGTTAGTACTCAAACTCAATAGTAGTTATGAAGTGGAATTTGAAAATATTAAAAGTCATTAATTGTAATTAATATTTCACTAGCCTTGAGCATCCTACCTGGTATAATAGTCATATCGTTTGTCTATCACCCAGTAGGCCCTGGGTTCGAATCCCGGCTTGTAAACACATGGATGTTGGTGATTGTCGGTGTTGGGTGTATCAGCTGCAGCCCACTGGGTGTTTACCCCATAAGGCCGTGGTAGTGTCGCGGATTAGCAACCGGAGGGTTGAGAGTCCAAAACACGATCCAACCAAAGACCGTCGTGTACGTGGGGATACGTTAAATCTGTCGTGGCCTAAAATGCCTTCCAGTTGGCATGGTGCGTAAGTTTGAAGAATGGGGTTACAGAGGAAATATAAAAGTTGAGTGAGCAATGGTAACCTTTTTGTGTATCCAGGATCATATGACTAAAACTAGTAGTAGTGACCCTTAGACTACTTTCGTCTACCGAGAGGAAACAAGCATTAATCATCTGATTGATGTGTGAGAGACCTTGTAGGAGACTGTCGATTTCACCGTTTTTCTCGTCCTTCTATATAAATGTACATTCACACATCTACCCTGACATAAGATGTTATATCGCCAAACGAGGCGATAAGATGCCAAATCGGTCGACCAAGCCAATTTTTCACAGAACAGTCACGTGACTACTAGTCGGCATGCTGGTCACACCTTTTGAAGCTCCTCTCAATAGTTTTGCTCAGTCTAATTATATTTCACATCAATGAGTGGAGTTCCAACTGAGGTGTTAACCTCGTCATCTGATCCTGGTTCAAAATTACGAGGTGTTGCCCTCAGACCTTTCCCTTCGAAATTGATTCCGGACAGTTGCCAATAACCCGCTGTGTTGCTTCAGTGCTACGAAATTAGAGCCACTTACCAACCTGGAAGTCGAGCGCAATCGGGAAACAAAAATGACTTAGTAGTACTATCCATCTGATCTTACATAGCACTTTATTGTGGCTTAAGCATCCTTCAAAGCAAAACATTTCTGATTTCTTCATCATAAATCCTAATCTCGTCATCATTAAAAATCGGCAACACCTTGGTGACGAGATATCTCGTCATTAGCAAACTAGGACAGATGTTGATGGATGAGATGCCTCATCGAAACCACTTGAAGGGTTAAAATGAAATTACAGTAGCATTTAAAAGCATAAGTATTAAATTAATTTAAAATTACCAAACTGAAAATTTTGTAATAAATTCCCTTGATGTTTGGGTTTCAATCTGTGAGTAAGCCTGACTTTAAATGTTTGTTCACATTTTAGGCAATGCGTTTAATTCGTAAACTGAACAATAATATGATGATTTCCAGCTCGCTTAAAAAATAGACTTGTTCGAAACCATGTGACTCGAGTGCCAACTCGTCAGAGCCGGATTATACCATCAAGGATGCCTCCTGACCAAGGATTAATTCCATCAAGGATGCCTCCTGACCAAGGATTAATTCCACCAAGGACGCAATCTGTCCTCTAGAGAAGTTCTACAATTTGACGGGCATCCTTGGAAGGAGAAATTTAAAAGGGAAAAAAGATAATGCAATAAAAAGTTCACGAACTTAAAAGGTCCCAGGTTCTTCAGTGTAGAGATTTTAGAATGAAGTCCAGTTCGTCAGCTTGAGGTGTTAGAAAATCCAGTAGTTCGGATATCTGTCTCCGACAACCTCTATGGTGGAATGTATTTCCACTCGACATCTAGGTAACATGGATACTATCTGACATGTTAGGTGTCGGTGACTGGTATCCCACCTCTGCCGTAATTTAAGTCATGAATTAGAATGATGATCTGTGTCAGTTCCCAATTCACTTTGAGATGAAGACTCTAGTTTCTTTTCGGGTGATCAGAATATCACTACGATTGCGATAAATAGTTGTAGACAGACTTTTCGGTTGTAAGCATGGAGACGAATGCTTGTTAGAAAAATTGAAGGATGTATTAACTAAGAACGATAAAAATTACAAAGAGCACGGATCAGTTCTCTTTTACATACCTCCAATTCTTCCCAATTCCAAAAGCATTCATCACATTCCATATCATGGTTACGTGAATAATTAAAAATACATTCACTAATATCATGTTTTGCGCGCGCTTTATAAATATAATATCAAGACAATGACATTTACAAGTACGCTAGTAGCAGTTCCACGCTACTCAAAAATTAAATTCAAGGAGCGCTTATACGGTCTCACCGTTGGATTCCGTGATAGAACACTTCGTGGCGTACTGAAGGGGCGAACCATCGGATCCTCATGCACATAGGAATGTGCTGAAGTGTCCGAACCTATGAAGGTGCGTTATAAATGGGCTATGACTTGTTAAATACTGGAGTAATCCTTTGGTCTTTGATTTGAGGTTGGTTGGTTTGTTCGGGGGGGGGGTTATGGCACAGGGGCCATATTTGACCATGCTGCGCCAGACGCAATATAATATCAAGTAATTGACACAATACATACAATATCAAGTAATTGACACACATAGTGAAAGCTTTACTGACACAGAAGAGAGAAATACACACAGGGAGGAATGCACCTGGCAGGAATCGAACCTGCGCTGCCTGCAACTCGAAGGTTGCTAGCGCAATGGGCATACCCACTGAGCCACGACGGCCCCTTTTGATTTGAGGTCTCTTCTTCACACTAGTGATTACTTCAATGAGTGGGCGGCCAGTATCACCCTCTGCCATTCTGAAAAAACGCCCATTTCATTTGTTGATTGATACTCAAATAAACAGTATAACTTGACCTGACTCTATAAGCCATCTACTTGAGGCCAGTTATATAAATAGACCATTGGCGCCATCTCCTTGAGGCACCATTGGTGTCTTAGATTTGGGGACTCTCCTTCACACTAGCAAATAGGGTGAAACTATGATGGCTTGTATCACCCTCTGCCATTCTGAAACAATGCCCTTTTATTTGTTGTTTGATAATTAAATAAACAGGATAACTTGACCTGACTCTATAAGCCATATGCCAGTTACATTAATAGACCAGTCGCGCCATCTCCTTGAGGCACCACTGGTCTTAGATTTGGGGACTCTCCTTAACTCCAGGGATGACTTCAAGGAGTGGGGTGGTCCGTATCATCCTAGTCCCATTCCTTCTGCCATTCTTGAAACAATGCCTTTTTCATTTGCTCTTTTAGAATCAACTATAATTTGACCTGATTGATAATTTGACCTGACTGTATTAGCCATATGCCAGTTACATTAATGGGCCAGGGGCACCAGCTCTAGAGAGGCCCACATTCTTGCTTAATATTTTTATAGTTGTAACAGATCCATCAAGTATGAGAGATAAATATTGAAATTATATAATAGGGATGGTGAAATATGTGAACTAAATACTTCTTTCGATCACATACAGAGTGATTCTACGGTCATGGGACAAACTTCAGGGGGTGATAGAACACAACGAAACAAACACTTTTTCCCATAGAATGTATGGTCGCAAGTGCAGCGGTTGGCCGCTAGAGAGGGCAGTCATGAAAGTGTTACGTCGGCGATGCGAGGCCTGCATCAGGTGTGGTGGTCGACATTTTGAACAGCTTCTGTAATTGTGCATTTGCGTTGTACTTACCGACTGATGTTTGTACATGTCGTTTCGTTTCCATGTGAAAAGTTTCTCATGTTTTGTACAAGTCACTTCTTTCTTACCCGTTGTTCCTTGTACTTATCTTTAATTTAAGCAAATCTAATTGTATTATTTCGTTTTGTCAAGCAGTTATTGATGTTTATTTGACATTAAAGCGTTGTTTCCATATTTCATGCCTCTTCTTTCCACCTTGCGTCGGACCGTGTGTTTGTTGCCGAAATGGAAAGCGCCCTCTAGCGACCATACATTCTATGGTGAAAAGTGTTTGTTTCATTATGTTCTATCACCCCCTGAGGTTTGTCGTATTAGTTTAGACTCACCCAATACATTCTATGGGCTTCTATACAAACGTTTGACTGTGCTCTGTAGCGGCCAACCGCTGCACTTGCGACCATACATTCTATGGGAAAAAGTGTTTGTTTAGTTGTGTTCTATCACCCCCTGAAGTTTGTCCCATGACCGTAGAATCACCCTGTATATGTGAAGTAACTGGGATCTTACTTACCCCATCGTCTCAAATAAGTCCCTCAAGCTACACCTCTGCACCCGTTCAATTGAAATGTACGCAGTACTTTTAAATTGGTAATTTAATTGGTCATTGGTTGATTAAACTGGTTAAATTTAAACTAAAGTTAGTTAGAAATGAGCAAAATTGAGCTCACACCCAACTGACTTGGACTGAGAACCACAATTGTTTCGTTCAATAGAATTGTGGCAACCTGTTGAGTTGAAATGAACGCAATATTTTTAACTGGTAATTTAATTTATCAGCTGATTTATTGAATTTATTGAATTTAAACTAAAGTGCATTAGAATTGAGCAAATCGAGCTCAAATCCTATTAACTTCAACTGCAAGAACCTCACATTATTTCGTTAAATAGAATTGTGGCCACCTGTTTTGTTCAAATAGAAGCAATTCTTTTAAACTGGTAATTTAAAGTCCATTAGAACTTAACAAAATCGAGCTCAAACTCAACTGATTTGAATTATAAGAACCGCCACATTATTTTGTTAAATACAATCGCGCTACCTATTTAGTTCAAACCAGCACAATACCTTTCAATTCGTAATTAATTGGTCATATGGTTGATTGAACCAGTTGAATGTAAATTAAAGTCCATTAGAATTGAGCAAGATCGAGCTCACACCCAATTGACTTAGACTGTAAGAACCGCAGATTACTACATTGAATAGACATTCAATTGACTCGGGATCTATTGAATGTCTATTCAACTATTTAGTTCAATTGAACGCAAAATTTTTAAGCTTGTAATTTAATTGGTCAACTGGTTGATTGAACTACTAGAATTGAAACTATTAGAACAGAGCAAAACCAACTAGCTCGAAGAATTTCTTTCGTTAAATAGAATCACGGCTACAATAAATTCTTCACGCGAAAAGATTTACACATATATTTATGCTTTTGAAAAGAAATCTTTTACGTTTTAGAGCTTCAAAATGCCTCGTTTTCGCAGCACATTTCACCATAAATCACGACGCGCAAATACATCTCCTTCCAGGCACACCATTTTGCTTTCGACAGTAATTACCAACTTCGTTTTTCCTCCGATTTATCCATTCCTACTCGACGTATTCCCACCCTCTTCCACTCAAGACATCATCAAAACATCGGTCTCCCTCTTCTTGCGTCGAAGGAGTGGGCAAAAAACACCAAACTCTCAATGAGCACACCAAACCGGAACCTCCAAAACTTTCCCAAAATAAAAATCCCCAGTTCCCACCCGATTCCAAAACGACGCCGGAAAATGGGATTTCTTGCCAGGAGAAATATTTTACGTAGGATACATAATTGAAGACATTTAACTCCGAAACGAGGGCAAACCCCAAAAAAAGTTTTCTTCCCAACTTTCAGGCATCGGAAAAGCTGACCATCCGAAACGGCTAGGGACACGCCCCTGGCAAAAGCCACAGTGCAAGAGAAAGAGGAATCACCCGAAAGAAGAACTAATAAATGATGAAAGCAGCGAGATTCGGGTTTTTCTGGACCAAAACCCCTTTGATGGGGTGTGTGCGCTCGTCTCACTCGCCACGTTTAGAAACTAAAACTCGAAGAAAAGGACGAAGGACGATTTGCTTTGCATAATTATAGCCGCAACGGGTTTAAAACAAATGCTTCCCCTCTCAATTACCAAGCGCAAAAGTAAAGGGTTGTTGCCAACGCGCGAGGATTCGGAAGTGCTCCCTTTTCCTTCTTTTCCCGTTCCAGGGAAAGTGGGGGTACCGAAATTACTCATGCCCTCTTCCTATTGTTCTAATTGGAAGGGCAAAGAAAGGATGCGCGATTTTTGCGGGAGAGTAATGGCCATTGTTACGCAAAAAGAATCTAGGTGGAGGAGTCTTTTTTCGGGGTGGGCAAGTGGTTGTGACTCTTCGCGCTGAATCAGTCTGGAAGTGCGTGAGTTTTCGCGTTTTTGCTGTGGTGCCTTAGAGTTTGCGTTTTGACGCTTGCTGTAAAAAGCTAGAAGCGATGATGCCGTACTTGTTTCATCAGGCTCTTAAAGTAGAATTATGTTTTTGTGTGTTCAAAGAAGAGACTTTTCAACGTTCACGCACATCTTGGGTTGGTTGATTGGTTTGAGTTTTATGGAGCAAGGGCCGTATTTGGCCAAGTTGCACCAAACACATGACAGAGTCAAGTAAATGGACACACACACAACAAAGTTTTATAGACACAGAAGAGAGAAATATGAACGTCGTAAGTTACAGGAATTGAACCTGCTCAACCAACAACTCACAGGTTGCTAGTACATTGTGCAAACCCACTGAACCATGGGAAGCTGACCCCCAGATATATCTAAGACTACAAGCGAGACATTGCATATATTTTTTCAGAATCAATTTCAGTCAACGACGATGTAAAGATGTAGTGGAAGTACTTTATTATATGTTTCAATACTTGGAAGTTTGATATTTGGACAGGACTAATTCCAAAAAAATTATGGCCAATAGGGAGAGGGAAGCATACTTTTGAGTTTCTATAACTAAACACCTAAACTTTGGACAATATTAAACACATTTTGAATAATCTTTTACTCCTAACTTTAAGGTAAAAGGATGTTTTCAATTAATGAATAACGTTCAATCTTTCGTTACCATTTTATTATTAATTGTATCTAAGGGATACATAGAACACAGTGATTCACAACATAGTAATGAACGGAAGGATGTATACTTGTGGCGAAATACTAAAACACTCCCTATTTACGTGTGTGATGGCATTTTGTTTCAGAATCAAGTTCCCAGACATATACTTATTTGTAATTCAACGTCATTGCATTGCTATTTCTGATGAACTTTTAGGTTTGATGATCTGCTAAGCTCCCACGTGATCAAGACCATATTTCGTATATCACGTATACTTTTCAGTTCATTCTGAATTTAGTTTAGTATGCTAGAACATATATCATTCAATTTTTCATTTTTGTTTTAAGGGCCCTTAAAATTTGCAGAAAATTATTTAAAACATTTTAAAGCCTTAACCTTTACAAGAACGCGACATTGTATTTCACCTGTATTCAAAACCCAAGATCAATGATACTCATCCGTCGAAGCGAAGCGACCAATTGTCGCAAAGGGTCTCGTAATAAGACTTTGAACGCCAAAAAAAGAGCTTTTCGTTGGTATGTACAGCGCCTCAAACTGAGCATTTTCTCTTTCAACTCACTACATCAGTGCGGCGTAGGTTCGATTTCTGTCAAGTGCATTCCTACCTGGGTGTATTTCTCTCTTTTGTATCAGTAAAGCTTTCATTGTGTGTGTATGTCTATTACCTACTATTGCATGTCTTGTGTCTGGCGCACCATGGTCAAATATGTCCCTTGCGCCATAAAACTCCGAAACAACCAACCACTACATCAGTAAAGGTTCGTCTATTTGTGAGCACGCTTTGTACACTGCGTTTTCAAATGGCAACATGTTACAAGGGAGCGTACTATCCACATCTGAAGATACTTACAGTTTGCTAGTGAGTACGCAGCTTAACCCCTGGATCCACAATCTCAGTAATACATCATCATACTGTTCTTTATTTTGTTATTTATATAAATGTACTTTTTAACATTCCGCATGTACTCTCTCTCTGTCCCAAAACAAGTGACATATTTTAACACTTAAATTTGTTCCGAAATAGTTGTCATATTTGCAGGAACGATGGCAAAGAAAATGATTTAATCGTCAACGGTTTATTTTTTAACATGGTTAAATATTACATGTTAAGACAGTGTTTAACTTAATATGATTACAATTAATATTACTTGGAAGGCGATTTTCACGCTTCAGTTTCCCTTTCTTAATAAAGTAGCCCGTTGCGTTGATCCAGAGTGAAGCAAATTCAACTACCTACTTACCTTTTTTACTATAGATAATTTGTATTCATTATTTCCAGTTGACACCTTTGCACTTTCCGAATATGTTTGCAATGTTAAGAACATTTCCGAATATGTTTTTAAGATCATACTGTTTTTAACGTGAGGCGTAATGTCGAATAAACATCAATACGAAAATTTCACATCCACAAAAATAGTTCATCTTGTAATTTTCATGATTGATGTGAAAAAAGGATTATATACTTGTGTTAAAAATAATTTCACTTTTCTTTTTGCTGTTTCCAGGGTGTTTTGAAAATATCTGTCCAAATTGCAAGGGGTGGTAAAGGGGCCCAAAATAAACCCTTTTGTCAAAGAATGTTTGTCCGGAAATGCCGCTTTTAGGTGGTAGCGCTATTTAGGTCAGCCGATAACATCGTCTCTGTGGCGTAAACGTCATTCAAAGCTCAGATTTTCAACGGCAGGCTCCGAATTCGTGTGTCGATACATGGCGCTGAAAATCTGAATGGGGAATGACCCCTTACGCCGCAGAAACGATGTTATCGACAGGCTTATACAACGCCCTGTACCACCTAAACGCGGCATTTCCGGAGACATATTCTTTGATAGAAAATTTTTATTTTGAACTCTACCACACTTTATCATTTGGTCAGATATTTTCGAAACACCCTGTATACATATACTTCCGATAAAAAAGTAGATCTCGACTGCATTTTCATGATGGCGTTTCTGTATGCAGTAGACAAAATACCTTGAGATCTCTCAGGAGAAAAAATCCAAGGTAAAAAACGGTTGGGGGCTAGTATCCAACTTAATTCCCGTAAGCCGACTTAGTTCGGACCACTCGCTAAGGGTAATACTAGAATATAAAACCGGTACTTAGAATTTTCGTCCGTAAGTTACCAATATTGAAATGTTGGTTATTTTCCAACCTTAGACACTATCGAGACTGATAGAATTGATATAAAATAGCACTCGAAACAAATCTCGATAATCCGTTTATCCTACATAAAGTGTTGGGCTATTTTATTCCATTGAGCTATTGGTTAATCTGATTCTGCATGAAATATCATAATTTGATTGGAAAATAACTGTAGGCGATAATATTGATTTGATAGAATTTTCTGTTTAAAATTTCCATTTCTAATAATGCGCGATTATGACCTGAAAAATTATCGTAAGCTTTTAATAATTTTCACTCAATTTATTCACACTTATACTCTTTGTTTCATAACTTATTCATCGACCTTCTAATGAAATAGTCGGATCGTGTACGGGAAGACGCTGTCGTAAGATCTATGAAGGGTAAATCACAAATCAGCCGATTGCTATGGAAGCGCAGACTAGTGTTTTTTATCTCTGTGGATAATCACTTTAACCAATCAATTATTTAGGATTCGTGCTTTTACCCACAACCACGTGACAGATCTTCAAGCAAACTGGAAGAAATAACATGAAACTACTGGCATATGCTCCATCTGTTTCATTTTAAGGTCGATGAACTTATTCACGTTAAAACCAGGACCAGCGTAAATTCATAGCAAGTAACTAGTTTTCTTTTGCAAATGATTGACCAATTTAAGCGTTATATAGGATAAGTGCTTTCGTCATAATGGCAGTTGTAAAGGGCAGAATTGTGAACCACGGGTTTACCCTGGTACACCACAGGGGGTGGTTCAGGTGGGACTGCCGCTCACATACATACCATGCATTCAAGGCACAAACTGTTTATATAGAGGCTACACATTCACTCCTGACGGATCAACATCCATGCTTTACCCGAATTCGTACCAAGAATCTTTTGACCTAAAAGTCAGCAGCCTCACCATCAGCTCGATAGGTCAGTTTGCTAGCTTCAACAAGTAGAAATATAGTAACAAGAAATAGAAATCTGTATAGTAAGTACCAAGAAAACATATGACAAGTAGCAAGGATAAATAACTGATAACAAGAAACCTACATAAAAAAGAAATAGCAAAAAGTATGTTAAACAAATAACAAGAATTGTGTGTAACAAATAGAAAGAATTATGTGTAATAAGCAGAAAGAATCATGTGTAACTAGAAGAGAGAACTATGGGTGTACTAGTAGAAAGGTTTTATGCGTAATCTTAAAAAAATTAACGATTCAGTTCATTACTCTTCCTTAAAAAACTAAAGTTAATGAATGTTATTTGCAATTTTGTTATTTTAGTAGGCAGTGATTTTAATTTAGTACGCGAAGTCTCAAACTTCATGCAACAAGATATGATTAAATACGAAACTATTTCATATCAAATTTAGATATGAAATTATAGGATGTTAAAAGAATAGTTTCCGTAACAAGTACAAACGAAACAGTTTAATCATCCAATACCATTTTAGGCTCAGTGGGTATGCCCGCTGCACTAGTAATCTTTGAGTTGTAGGTGGCGCATAGGATGTTAAAAGAATAGCTTCCGTAACAAGTACAAACGAAACAGTTTAATCATCCAATACCATTTTAGGCTCAGTGGGTATGCCCGCTGCACTAGTAATCTTTGAGTTGTAGGTGGCGCATAGGATGTTAAAAGAATAGCTTCCGTAACAAGTACAAACGAAACAGTTTAATCATCCAATACCATTTTAGGCTCAGTGGGTATGCCCGCTGCACTAGTAATCTTTGAGTTGTAGGTGGCGCATAGGATGTTAAAAGAATAGTTTCCGTAACAAGTACAAACGAAACAGTTTAATCATCCAATACCATTTTAGGCTCAGTGGGTATGCCCGCTGCACTAGTAATCTTTGAGTTGTAGGTGGCGCATAGGATGTTAAAAGAATAGTTTCCGTAACAAGTACAAACGAAACAGTTTAATCATCCAATACCATTTTAGGCTCAGTGGGTATGCCCGCTGCACTAGTAATCTTTGAGTTGTAGGTGGCGCATAGGATGTTAAAAGAATAGTTTCCGTAACAAGTACAAACGAAACAGTTTAATCATCCAATACCATTTTAGGCTCAGTGGGTATGCCCGCTGCACTAGTAATCTTTGAGTTGTAGGTGGCGCATGTTAGTTTCTTCCCTGAGTGTATTTCTTTCTTGTGTCCGTAAAACTCTCCTTGTGCGTATGTCCATTTACTTAACGTTGTTTGTTTTGTGTTTGGCGCAGCTTGGCCATTGCGCCATAAAAACCAAACATCTAATACATTTAGATTTAGTTAAATAATAAATTATTTAAATTACTTCAATTATTTTTTTGAAGATCTTAAAATTTAGAAGGCATGATTACAGATTACAAAACTTGTAATAAATATTTTTTCCGTTTTAGTATTTGTCTTATACTAATAAGAGGATCAAAGTTATTTTCGCTATGTAGCTTATAAAATTTGGATGCTAAAATGAAAATAGTTAAAAATAAGTATTAAATTGCCCTTTAAACCTCCTCTTCTTAATTTACTACTTCATTTATTTCTCATTGGGAACCCTTTTCCAAGCTAACCACAAAAATAATAAGTTAGTTTCATGGCCTTAAGTAAATGAATTCCAACGAAGGTGGTTCCATTCTGCGTAGCACCATTATCCAACGCTGTGACTAAGTAATGATTAAATACATTTGTTCTTTCGAAAAGGGGATATGTTTTTAGAGCGGAGCGAAAGGGTTGTTGAAAACATAAGCGACAACCGAACACGTTCAACTAAATATTGTAATTTATAGCTCGGGTGTAAGTAATGAAGAAATATACGTCACGAAAATTACGAGTTGTTTTTTGTTGCTCCTAACTCAGATGCATTAGGTTCCCATAATGTGTTCTCAACTTTTCTTCAAATGGAAGCTTGAGGGGGATTTTAGTTGAAGAACTTTCTTTCTAAATAGCAACCAAGGAAATAATATGATGTGGAAACTTATTCATGATTCAAATGCTCTAACATTCTAGACTATATTTCCTTGAAAGCTTTAAATATTGCCTTCCTAGCACTTTCAAAAGATCTATGCTACTTCAGAATTCAATTTTTTGCAAGTAAGTTACTAAATTCTATAACATTTTATTACGATTTATTATATCATTAATAGATTCAATCAAGTAATGCCACTGATTTCAGGAGACATCGCAGCAAGATGCAATACCACCACAACTAAAAACACGAATTGTTAGTTCAATGGTATAGATAGGACTAAATACATATGTAAATACTTCTACATTCTGCAATCTATGGGAATTGAGAGTTCTAGTAATCTTGCAGCACCAGAAGCATATATTATATTAACTCTTTCTACACATTTAACTAGAAATTCATTTTTTTAGTTATGGTGATATTGCAGCTGAGGTTCAATATGAACGATATTTTTAGCAGAACATTCTCTCTAAACTATTTTTGTGAACATAAGTAGTTATGTGAGCATAAATGGGCGTAAAATGTTAGTTACTACGCATAAGGTTTCATAGCAGGCCCGTGAATTCTACAAAACTTTAATATACAAGTTTAATATTAAGTGTTTCTGGAGTTCGAAAGCTTTCCCTGATAAAATAAAAATTCCTAATTGCTTCGCAATAAAAATATTAATAAATAGTTCAATTTCAGAGCATTTTAATAGAGTATTATATTATATATATTAATTTTCATTAATTCGGGAAAATTCATTTTGTGGAAAAAATGTTTATTTGATAAAACATTGGTGGAATAATTGTCTGATTAGAGTCAGGTGACGAAATGTTGGGGTCATTCTCTGGCAGAGCTATAACATTGGTAAGTAGCTAGGCATTTTAATTAACGTCGCGCTGGAGCAACACATCGGGCTATAGGCGACGGTCCGAGATCAAACCCGAAGAGATAACATTGGAAGCTCACTTCAAGTACTCATCAATAGCTTATCTCACTTTAGAATGGTAATCTCACTTTAGGTACACACACATCAATGGATGTTTTTCTGTGCATTTCAATATGTAGGCACGTTCGGGGATACTTATGAGAGATATTTTTTCAGAGTAAACAAACTAGAGAAGACAGGGAATTTACTTCCTGTTAAGTGAATGCTCTCGCATGATATATATCTAGGTTACCTTAAACTGTAGTTTATCGCCGTCTTGGTGACGTTTGGCGTTTAATCTAATTGGCGTCGACCAATTACTACCATACATCAATTCGGAATTCACTCTTTGGAATTCCTATTGACGACGTACTGAAATCGTATTTGGAAAATAAGCCGAGACGTCAAGGAAAACGCAATTTTTGCAAATTAGAAGCTGTAAGATTTCAGAGGTTTTGCGTAAAGCTAAACACAGAGGGCGCTAATGTTTTATTAGCCTCTTTTGCAAATTACGACTCTTTTATAACTTGTCTAAAATAATTAAAGTTCGTAAGTCTACGATGTATATTATTGAACATAGGTAAGCTTCTCTAAAGAATGTTGGCCCGATTCTGCTGAGATTGAATCAATTGGATTCGAGGTAGATTTCTAAGGAAGATTGGCCTGATTCTGGTTCGGATTGAATCAAATCGATTCGAGGTAGACCTATAAAGATGGTTGGTCTGATTCTGCTGGAATTGAATCAATTCGATTCTGGTTGATAATTATCAGAATAATTGCTTTTCTCCCTTTTCGTAAAAAAACAAATGTCAATTGAAAATCAATTCTTATTACTCGCCGGATTTCGGTAGTTACCTTACACAAAAAGAACTCAAATAGATTTTCCCACTAAATAAATTCCACCCATAATCAATCAAAACCGAATTCCAATTTTCACCCTCAATATCTCCGAATTTATGCGCTCCACCGACGCCATTTTGCGCCCGCAATAAAAACCTTTAACGCTCACTGCCGATGAGAAGTTGGAACAGAAACGAGTCCCGCAGAAAATAAAGTCCGAGGTGTATACATCTGCGCCATCTGTAGCTGCTTTTTGATGAGGCCGCCGGGGGTTTATCACGGGGACAACAGCTGACGGCTAGCCGCTGGTCACTCGCCGCGCGATTCCGCTGTCCGAGTAGGGAGGGGCTGCTTTTACGACTCGGCCTTATTATTTCGGGACTGGCTTTCGTTTTTGTAGTCTATGAACGCTTGTAGCAATAACTTGCTCCCACTGACGAGAAAGGGGTTCGGTTTTGGGTCTCCTTTGGGGGTCCTGGACAAATTGTGATGGGAAACTGGAACGACGTTCAAGGGGCGATCTGGTGCCATCAAATTGGACGTCTCAGCTTAGGAAAGCATCCCCCAGTCAATCTTTAGTTAACAACCACTATAAGATAATTTGATTTGTAAGTTTTACATAAAAGAAAAGTTACAAACTTTCCTCTGATGTAAAACTTACTACTTTGGTGGAATGCAGACAAATGGAGTGTGGCGAAAATGGTTTAATTTCGAGATAAAGCATCCAAACAAAGAACCAGATTGTTAAATATATAAAAATACAGATAATGAGATGAGCTGGGTGTATCATTCAAATGCCCGATGAAATTAATACAAAACATCAGTCTAGCCAGGTCAATCGGAGTTAGACCAAGAGGAAGACCAAAGCTTAAATGGATTGACTGTGTAGACAATTTGTTTTCTAATGGCAGGCCAATTCCATCATAGCAATACAAGGGCCGATTTGTGAACCACCTTGCGTTACTCTGGAGCACTACGGGGGAGGGGGAGGTTCATGTTACACCTCACATTCTTACCATGTATTTTAGGAACAACCCCTTTATACATTCATTCAGGGCGGATAAACATTCATGTCTTACCCCGAATTCGTACCAGAAACCTTTTGAATCAGATGCCAGCACCCTGACAACTAGACCGATTGGTCGACCGAATACAAGAACTGGTATTTACAAAACTAAGAACGAGAACTATTGCCAATAACAGGTCAAGACGAAATAGAATCATCGAGGAGGCCAAGGGTTACACTGGGTTGTCGAGTCAATGAAGAAGTTTTGCATAATTAAAAAAGTCAGAAAAAAGTCTTTGTTTGGATATTTTGAATTCGCAATCCTCTAGTTGGTAATCTGCGACACTACCAACTGGGCAACCACGGCCCCCTCATTTGGGACCTTGGTTCTATACGAATACAATAATCATTTACACAACAGATATATACATTCAGATTCTTTTGGGGACTGAAATTTATTCTTTATGAAAAAGCAGATTTTTCAGAGAAGATACATCAGGGACAAAATGGGGCCCTTGTCATAAAATACTTAATACCCAACATCAAAGTCTTAAGAAAATCTTAAGCGTCTTAAGAAAAGACTTTAGCGTTGGGTATATATCTTGGGTATTTTCACACCACTACCCAAAAACAATGTCCCTCTCTCCCAAAAACAATGTCTCTCTCGTCCCTCTCTCCCCCAAATTGGCCAAATATGATCCTTGCTCCATAAAATCAAAAAGCTAAATAAAACCTCCTTAAGAAGTAGTAAGTAGTACGGAAGAAGGCTCGAGATTTTCCGCCATTTTCAAATTGTTCCTACTTTTCCAATTAAGGTATTATGGAGTCTAAGTCCCATAATTGTTTAAAACAAAATGGTTTGAACACAAATTTTATTATGTTTCAATAGTTTTTAAAATTATCCCCAATTGGGGCCTCACAGCTTGGCCAAATATGGCCTAGCTGTGAGGCCCCAAATTTCCGTTGTTTGGTTGGATTTTCTGCCGCAAGGAGACATTAGAGATTGAAGATGAGCACGATGTGAGAAGATGCGCCACTGGAAGCGATCTAAAAGTACCGTCCCTGTTCCAATAAGCGAACCCTTGCTGTTGGGGTCCCGATGAAAATACCTCTGGAGCAAAAGGGTGGGGAAGGAATCCCAGTACCACAAACACGAACTTCATTACTCGGGGCAATAAACGGGACTCAGAACCGATATTAGGATCCGAACCTCCTTTTTATATCACCCGAGAAATCGGTACTCGGAAAAATCCCGTTCGTATTTCCGTTCGGACCACAGTAATTGTTTCGCCATTTTATGACACGAAGACTTAAGCTGAGAATAGATTCCTTTGTGTGTTTCCCGCCTTTGCTTCCTCAACCCCTTCTTCCACCCCACCGAATCGTTTGCCTCTTTCCCATTGGATCTCGAGATTGGCGCCAGCCCGTGAATGGATCGTAAAATATGAGGCTGATTTAAGTTTGTTTCCAGTTTTCTTTGGTCGACCCATTTCTTCAATACTATTTTAATTTCTTGTGCAAATACCAGCAGAGCTAATACTGGATGCAAATAAGCTGCTCTACTCGAGGTCTGAAAGCGAATGGGATCGGTTTATCTGCAGGATTTGATTAAATTTTCTCTTTCCATGCTCGGAAGAAAAAGTTCCAATCGCCTTTTCATCCGAGAATCGAGCCGTATTTTTACTTAAAATCGTTGGTGGGACTTTTCTGCGACATCTCTGCCATCGGAAAATAATTTGAATCCATGTATTTCTTTCCAATTCATGAGCAAATATTTGAAGTGTGGTCCAGGTTTGCTGAAACGTGACCAAAGCTGGATCAGAAACCTTCTGTAACGAAAGTTTAACCGTAGGAGTTTCTGAAGGATACCAATTGAAAATAATAGTTGCATAGAAGGAACTCGTAGAGAAAAGGATAGCCTTACAAATGATCGGTTTAATCCGATTTTGTAATGTATTTCCATATCGATTTAATATCAATACCTTTCCTTGGGAGCTGTATTTTCACTTATCTGTTTCCAAACTGAATAGCAATTTAAAATTAGGTAGAATATATACAAGATTCATTTGGATTCTAGGATGCAAGGTCCAAAACAGGTTAAGCCGTTCTAGGCCCAAAATTGTAAAACTAAACAACAAATAGTAGAGTAAAAGCTAAAGGCTAAGAAAAATGAGAAATCAAGAATTTAATCAGATGTAGAAATTTAATTATGCATGTATAAAATTTTGAAGACTGAAATTTGAAAATTGGGCATATCATTCGAATGCCCGATGAAATGAGTATTAAAATATTTCTGGACAGGCTAATTGGTTGGTTGTTTAATGGCGCAAGGGCCATACTTGACCAAGCAGCGCCAAACATCAAGTAAAAAATGTCGTGAAAGGGAAAGAAAAAGGGATTGGGGAATAGAGCAGTGGGATAAAATCAGAAAAAGATCGCTTGTATATCCCAGGAGTACGACTCCCATGTTTAATAAAGACAGTAAGCCCAATGGGAAGAGATCACTAGAGTACCTCGAGCTCGTTAAGCCCGTACATACCTAAATGAGATGTGCCACTAAGGGCCAGGTCAATTGGAATTAGTCCTAGAGGAAGACCAAAGCTGAGATGGTTGATTGGTTGGGGTTTTATGGCGCAATGGCCATATTTGGCCATGCTGCGCCAAAGCTGAGATGGATTAACTATGTAGAAAAGTACTTTGGTATTTGCAAAACTAAGAACTGGAGAACTACTGTCAATAACAAGTCGAAATGGAAAAGAATAACCGAGAAGGTCAAGGCCCACACTGGGCTGTCGAACCAATGAAGAAAATTTTGAGACGCTGAGATAATTGAAAAGAGGACCAGCAACTAGAGTACGATCAACAGCTAAGGGAGTTGAACACGATTGACACGAAGGGAACTCTATCCCAATAAAAAATGACAATGAGTTAGACGATTGTGTCCGATGCGAAGGCGGGACAGTTTAACATCGGTCCTTTGAATTAGAGACACTGGCCACTGATGAATGATGAGTTTTATGGAATGGAATTTGTAGGTGAACTGCAGATTCCCCGACTCTGGGGTACATACAGATATCAGCGGTGAACATTACTTTACCAAGTTATTTTTTACTGTAACGTTGCGCGTATTGTACCATTCAAAGAGCTGGTTCAGGTCAGGGGCTGATAATTGAAAAAAAAACATAGGATTTTATTTTAGAAAGCGAAAGATTTTTGGAATAGGTTGTGGTACCCACTTTTAATCAATTTTACTTTATGAAAAATAAAAATTGAAAATGTGAATCGTTTTTCAACTAAATATATACAGCTATATTTATGGGAAAATGCTGATTAAAAGCGGATTGCAGAAAGCTATACATATCAGGGAGAGTGTTAATTATCATAGAATTTTCACAGATCTTAAAAGGCCTTATGGTCTCATTTTAGCTTTCAAGGGCTCTTAAAAAGCCTTAATATTTGCTGAAAGTCCCTTAAAAGTTAAAAAACGTTGCATACTTTATTTCTTATTCATTAAAAAAACAATTTAAATTGTTACCAGAAATCAAATGACGTATAAGATTAGCTAAAACTTGATATTTTTAAAACTGGGTCCGAAAGACCCAAACAAAGCACTTAAGAAAGTTTCTTCCCCTGTGTACCCTCGGTTTAATCTATTTCACTTTATGTGAAATGTAGAATATGTTAAATGTAGTGTTATTTATGTGTAATGTAGCATTTATGTATAATGCAGTGTAGTGTTAAATTACGTTATGTAGAATGAAAAGAATAAAAATGGCTTTGAAAGGCCCACGTATAGCCTTAAAAAGGCCAAAATATTCCTTTCTGCTTGAAGAGTGAACCTTGTATCAGATTTCAGTTTCAACTTCCCACAAATCTTATCGAATATGAAATTCCATTACTTTTTAAATGAACTATTCACCTTCAATTTCAATTTCTGTCCAATCTCAACCTATCTGTTTTTTGATGAAAATTATTACAACCGAATAGAAGTAGAAGCTTGCGAGTCCTTTTTGTAAATGTTTAAGATAAGAAAATACTACCTTTGGGATGTACTCCAGAAGTATTTCAATCAATATAATGCCCAATTTGAAAAAAGTGGGAAATTCTAGATCTTTTAATACTCATGAATACTTTCCTTTTCGGCGATGCAAGGCTTCCCATTTCACAAGTGTTATTAACTGATTCTTCAGAAATATCTCAATCAATTTACTCAAATAATTTTATAATTTTACTCAGTACATATTTCAATCAATATAATGCCCTCACAGTAAAAAGTGAGAAATTCGAGATCTCCTTTTAATACTCATCGATACATTCCTTATCGTAATGCGAGGCTTCACATTACACAAATTAAGTTTTTAATTGATTCTTCACAACTACCCTAAGACTGAGCAGGTTAATATTTCTCATGCGCCGTACAAGGAATTCGAATCGTAATAAAAACGTCTTCAATTTGCTTAATGAAACACACCGGATGAAGATTGTTTTTTCATTCAATTAGTGTTAATTCTCGAAATAACAGTCCGGTGCACTACATTCTGCTTTCGTGTTTCTTTGCCCTCTCGATGATTCTCAATAGTTCCTCAGGTAATAATGATAATAGCACCCCTAAAAAACTGCGATCGTTTGCGTTTTCCGAGCATTTAACACACTCATCACCTCTCCAAATGAGAGATGTAATCAGAGACATTACCTCATCCGCCAAATATCGGTGTAACTCCAACAAGAAATCCTTCTCCTTTTGCGCAATATCAGTCATTACAGAGCAGCAATAAAAAGTAATAGTATACCGTCTGCCGACCACTCAGCAATTAGATGAAGAGCAGAGAGATACGACTGGCAAAAATTTTTATATGCCTTCCCAAACTTTCATTTTCGGGGACAAAACACCTGATGGCACTCCTTTAATTAAAAACAGTGCCCGCTCGGCTCTCTGCAAGGTAATACAATTAAAAATACTCTCCTCCGTAGAGTTAAAAGGGGCAGCAGCAGCTACAACGCCAAGATCAAGTTTCCATAAAAATTTTCCTCGCCAAAACCTCGCGCGTTTTAATTGAGCCCGGGCAGATTGCAAGAACAGAAATTAATAAGTGGCGAAAAAAACGGGCATCGGGCAATACGCGTTGGCAATCGCTAAATATTAATGTCCAGCAGATCCGCTCCGAGCATATATAGATATAGCGGACCTTTATATTTATATGTGTTGGGATGCATATATGCATCCATATATATAGCTCTAATGGTCTGGGTAATTAAAATAATGGAACTTACTGGCAGGAGATTTGAAGATTATTAGAAAACCTTGGTCGATTCCTGGCGAGTTATGAGACTGTGCGGGGGAGGAGTTGGAACGGATTGTCCGCATTACGTCAGTGGAGTGTGGGGGTGTTTTATTAGAGTAATTAATATAAGCTAACGGTCATAACGAAGCTCGGGTTTCCTGAAATTTCGTCGTGTTTCCGGCAAAGCGGCACATTGTGTTTTTGGCGGTGTAATTGGCGCCTGTCCCATCAAACCGGTCGTTCATCTGAAGTACCTGCCGCCAATGTCGAGCGACGATTGCAGTAAAAGTGGCGCAATGCAAGGAGTTAATCATTTGCCGCGTATTCGCCTTCGGTATGTTGAATGTAAATGGGTTATTTTTGTTTGTGCTGTCCAGTTTGTGGCAAGATAATTATTTTTGAAATAAAATTATTCGAATTTTAAAAATTTAATTTTCACCCCCAAGATTTCTCATTGTAAAATATTTTTTCCAATGCCAGCCTATGGATTGTGTGATCCTTCCAGCAGTAATTGGTGAAAAGGCAGCAGTTTTGCGTTGCCTCGGGGAGGTGATGTTACATAGTACTTACCGTAAACTGTGCGCCTTCCTGGAAAATTTCGTTGGAAGCTGACCCGTATTTACGTATTGTCTTGAAAGAACCAGGAGGCTTTAAGCAGGCAACTCGACTCCTGCACATACGAGATCCGAACTTTCAACCAAATGTTTCAGCCTAACAGTGCCTTAACCCTCCAAGTGGTTTCGAAGAGATATCTCGTCCATCAATATCTGACCAATTTTGATAATTACGAGATATCTCGTCTTCGAGATACTCCCAATTTTTTTACGATTACGAGATCAAGATCTGGTCAGAGATATCTTGTCCATACAGATCTGATCAGTTTTGCTAATAATGAGATACCTCGTAGAGAACAGGAGGGTTAAGAGCGACGTCTTTAGCCTCTTGGCCACTGGCGGAGCTTATTACAAAATATAAGATATATATGTGGGCTTCTTAGCATTTAAAAATATAGAAACGTGATATTGAATTTCACACATTAAAATCACAGAGAACGAAATTCAAAAAAATTCTTCCACTAAGGGAATTTTCTACATTGTGATATGAAATGCTTACAACTACCAAATAAGTTTTCCCCATTATTCTTACTCATTCAGATATTATATAGGGTACACAATTTTTTATTTCGGAGAATAAGCTAATGTATAAATTTCGCAGTTTCAACAATATGTGGTTTGATGCTCTTCTCACTTATATCCTTAAACACTGATAAGGTCAAGAATATGTCATTTAAGGAGTCCGAACATAAACGTTTCCTCAAATTGTGCAGAGATTTTCTAATATTTAAAATAATAATTTGTCTGAATTTAATTTCTTTTTAATTATATATTACTTCAGTTCAAGTACTCTAAAGTTTTATACGAAGAATTGGAGACCATACTTAAGCCTTAATACTCAAACCAATTTAATTCATTATATGTCAGAAAATAAATTGAATTATAGAGTTCAGTTTTCTAAATTCTATAATTCATCAGAGTTCAGAAAAACTGAACATTACAAATGGTGTATGCAATTACATTTCAGTCGATATTCAGGTATATTGCATGCAAACCAGTATATAAGACAACAGTAGAATACATTTCATCCAAATTTTAGATTTAATGAATACGATAGATTTTTGGAAAACTGATCACTTTCAACTCTATTTGCACAGAAAATAGATACAACAAAGCTCGTATTTTGGTAGTTTCGTATATAGGTTCAAAATTCATCACTTTCGTATACACTATTGTTGCAATGAGTAGATAGATTTTTGTATAGATTACCCCTATATAATGACAGAATCAAACAAGGATAGATGCTGTAGATTTTAAGTATTATTATGAATCCTTTTGTCATAAAAACACAAGATGGTCAAGTGGATTACACAAATCAAATGAATATACAATATACATCTCAACCCGATATATGGTCGACTTACAAATGAAACACACTAAGTCAAAAACAGTACTGAGAAAACGAAGGGGATAAAATTTTACGAACCATGCTAAACACACAAAGTGTGTTTCTCAAGATGAAATCTCTCACGCAAAGAAACTATGACTTAGTGGACCTCACCAGTCTAAAGATCACCAAAGCATACCACATTCTGGTCTAGAAAAGCTAAAAAACGTTATATCTTGAAAAATTTTACCTAGTGGGTTAAAATTGTAATCCGACGATATGTAGTCTATAATATTGCGATGGAATAGATCAGACTTGTATTTATTACCCATACAATGACAAGATCGAACTAGGATTGCTCCAGTAGAGCTCAAAATTTGTAGTGAATCATTTAGTTATAGAAACAAATTGGTCAAGTACATTACATGAATCAAATAGATGTTCAACAATATACATCGCAACCTTACTATCTGTAGCATATAATGTTGCGATGACTGGTTTATATTACCTATACAATGAAAGATCTAATTAGGATAGCTCCTGGTAGAGCTGAAGGATTCTTGTGAATCCTTAAGCTATAGAAAAAAAAGTTGGTCATGTGGATTACACTAATCACATGAATCTACAACATAAAATCGCAACTTTATATACGTAGTCTATAATGTTGCACTGCCTCGTACATATAACGTATATAATGACAAGATATAACAAGGATAGCTCCTGTAGAGCTTGAAGATTCTAGTGAATCGTTTAGTTACATAAAACAAGATGGCCAAGTGGATTACAAGAATCAAACCAAATTATGGAGTGCAGTGACTGAGAATGACGAAGCATCAATCGACATAACACAAATATCAAATCCTCCATTCGATCCAAACTCTACTCCTATACCACTTGTGCCTGGAGCGAGGAGTGACGGTACTCTACTTCCATTCTAATTCACTTTCTGCCCTTCAAACAGGCTTTCCCTCTACTTTTTTCCCCGATTCTTTCTCGGCCCCAGCTATAAGCTACGTGATTGGTCTCAAAATGGGGCTTTTGCCTTCTTTTCTGCGGGCATCCCCTCTCTCCCCAGATCCCCTCTACCAAATGTACGTAAACAACCGAGCTAGAATTATAATTCATATTGAAATTTTGACGTAGATAAAAGTTTTCCGTCGCATAACTGCTAATTGCAAGTTGGGGTTCCACTCTTTTTTTTATTAATTTAATGAAGTTTGATGGAGGGAAAAAGAAAACAACAAAGAGGATACGTTGCCAAACGAAGTAACCAAATAATCACTTTTCATTTTTGCTTTACGGCTGATGCTGTTATTTTTTTGGGGCGCAATTTCGAATTTATGCTTTAAAACGTCTCCTTTGCGTAATAAATTGCCGTCTGCGTTACCTGCGCGAAGTGTTGAAACAACGGAAATAGGTTTGTTCCTTTTTTCGTTCTTGGGGTTCTTTTTAATCCAGAGCTAAGTACAATTCCTAAGAGGTTTAAGGCTGTCCGTTCACAAGAGCTGGAAGTTTAATGACCATTCTATTGAAGATATTGAAGAATATGTGGTACCTTTATTGGACTGAAGAAAGGATGCCGGTCGTTATGTTCTCCAGGCCATAATGGGAAGTTTCTCCTAGAATACCTTGTTCTTCGCAACAAAAGACGTCATAATGATGTGAAAATAAAATGCATAAAAAGACATACTTCCCCCATTTAGTGCATGAAAATTTTTCTAAAAAAGCACAACCCTTTTATTCTGGAATATTTTTCTTTTATTTGGTATTATTTGATTTGAACGCTTCTCGCCTTACCGAATCAAAACACTTACTTGAACCTTTCAATACTTTCTAAGAACTTAGGCTTCTGGTATATCGATTATGATGCTTTATATTTTTGCCGTTAATAGTATCTTCAAGTAGTGGTTTAGGGGAAACAGCTAAGCTATTTTCACTTGCTAAATTCCCAATGCACTTTCCTTAACTTGAAGTATATCGAAAAGATATGAAGTTTTATGTCTTATAAATATTTAATACGAAATTATTTTGTTAATTATCTTTAGGGTGCCAGTGTATTATTGAGTAAATATACTTTGATAGCAGTTTATGCAAAATACTCATTAATTTTTGTAGTTAATATGCTAAATGGTTCCAGTGGGTTAAATTATCAGGAATGTTTTAACGTTTATTATACATTTTTCTCATTTATGTGAAATACGTCATATGTATTTGAAAAGATAAATTATTTTTGCTTGATTTCTATACGTACTTAAAATACAGATTTAATATTCATAATGTGAAATTTAAGACTATTTTGTGTCATAACTTTCGAATGTTAGAGACGTTTGTAATAAAGATTATTTGTCATTTGTCTATAGGCCTAATAAATTTTCGAGAATAAAGGAAGAAACAATAGACATTGATTTTACATTTGATACACTTAATTACCTTACAACTAATCACACTAAAAAATCTACCATATGTATTGAAAGTAGGTAGTTGAATTTACGTCGCACTGGAGCAACACAACAGGTGATAGGTGATTCCTTGGGGAATTCCCTATATCTGTAGTGACTTCAGCTAATCGGAGCGGAGAGGCGTTTCCCCAACTAAGAACTAAATAGGGCTATTCACGACGGTCCGGAATCAATCCCAATCCGAGGATAACACCTCGTAATTTTGAATAGTCAGATTTTTTTTGAAAATTTTTATTTAGTTGAAAACTAAGAGTTAAAGCAACTCGGATTCAAATTTGTTCATTAGATATAGAGCATTTAATAGTCCATACATACAACATTGCGCGAAACTTAAAAGAACAATTTTGCATTTTTTGTATCTGGCATTTAAAATTAATCTTATTTCTAAGATTTACGCTCAACAGTTCACTTTAATTTCTTATATTTCAAATAAAAGAATTAACATAATCATTTCTAATACCAATTACTACAGATGAAATATTTAAAAGTTCCAACATATCCATCTTAATTTGAAAAGGAAACAAATATAACTTTTTAGTGTTTTTAGTTTAGAGGTTAAAATTGTGCTTACAATTTGATCTCATCGCACATGACAATCAATTGCAAAGCAACTCATATAATTTAATTGTAAACTTTTATTGATATTTTCTTAATATACTCCCACATTGAGAAAATATAAATAAAAGTTTAAACGGACATAGATTAACATGTTCAGAAGCCTTTACAAACTCATGAGTTTTAAGAAACAACAATATGTACCTTGGTACAAAAAGCGACAATGTTCATTTTTTTAGTTTTGGATAACACCAGATTTAGTAACTTTTATTTTTTATTTTTAATACAGCATACAAAAATACTTTCCACTGCTTTGATTACATCATGTGTACACAGAATGACATTGGCCCTTTTTCTATAGTAATTTTTCATCACATTGAAGTAATTTGCGAACTTAACTAAAAACCAGCGAATTTGGACATTGGCATTTTTTATTGGCACTATCGATAACACCCGATTTAGTAACTTTCATTTTTTCATTTTTAATACAGCGTACAAAAATACTTTTCAATACTTTGATTGCATCATGATGCATTGGCATTGGCACTTTTCTATAGTAATTTTCCATCACATTGAACTGATTTGGAATCCTAACTAAAAACCAGCGAATTCGGACATAGGCAATTTTTTATTTCCGATATCGATAACACCCGATTTAGTAACTTTTATTTTATTTATTTTTAATACAGCGTACAAAAATACTTTCCAATGCTTTGATTACATCATGATGTATTGACAGAATGACATTGGCACTTTTTCTATCGTAGTAATTTTCCATCGCATTGAAGTTATTTGCGAACCTAACTAAAAACTAGTGGATTGGGACATTGGCACTTTTTTTACCAAAGTATAGACATACGCAATTCTATTTCTTAATCACGTGTCAACTATGACTACTTTTCGGCTATCTCCTTTTTATGTCTCTTCATTATTACATTCCAAAATAAATTTTAAAAAAAATCGAAATATCATTACCTGAAAATCAACGATCTGACTCAAAATAAAAGTAACGAACCCATTTTTACGGTAATTTTGTTTCAGTCCTGATCTAGCACGCACACAAACAAACAGTGCTTGAAGAGAAACAGCAAAAATATATTTATTTCCCCGTGGCCATTTCATTTGCACATCTGTGGCATAAATTCACCCTGCACGGAATGAAGTGAAGCGAAGAGGATATACCTCCACTCCTCTACAAGCGGCGGGAATGTCTTCATCAGCCATCGTGCATCTCAACCCAACCCTAATATTATTCCCTCCGTTTTTATTACCTCAACTTTGTCTTGGTCTTTTCATTTAATATGGCCGTTATTTAGCAAGGTCCTCCGAACACGTCGGCATTTTGGTAGAGAGTGGCTTATGTCTGATATGAACTTTCGTCTAGAACGCAAAACCATGAACGCTGTTGACTGTACAATCTTAATCCATCTGGATGTTTCTGAACGATAGGGTCATCATATTGAACATTTATTTATCAGCTCAGGGCACAAGCTAATCGTAAATAATGAGTACTGAAATGTACTCTTATAGGGTAATGAAAAACACCCGTGATCATTGTTCATGAATGTTTACAACTCAAAATACTCAGAATAGTAAGACATTAATAAATCTCACAATTCAAAGAACATCTGTCTCAGTAATAGTCTCACAAAAACTCAGAAATACAGAACTTAATAACTCAGTTAAACTCACAACTCATTTAATAATTCTAAATAGAATTAAAAAATTAAATTTTACTGACGTTCCAAATATATAAAAATACTTATTAATAATTTAGTCATACTGTCGCATGCTCGTTTTCACCAAGTTTCTGTATAAGTACGTTGCGTTTCCTACTATTATCATAAATATTATCCTTGCATTACTCATTTCCTTACATCTGTCATGATTTAAAATTTAGTAATTGTGCGCGAGCAATTAATTGTGAAAATATTTAAATATTTTCTTTAAATTTAACCATGATAGAGGATATATAAAAATTGATCCGTAGCGTCGACAGTTTGCCTTTTATATAGTAAGATATTCATTAAAAAATATAAGGAAAGTTTCAATTTCGCGACTATTGCTAATGCAAATTTGCTGGTAATAGTTTGAGATCTTCGTACCATAAAACTACCATTATAATAGCAACAAAAAATACCCAATCGAATATATCTTGGGAATGAAACATTGTAGAATAAAAGGGGACTTTCTTAGAGTAAAGAACGTGCAGGTTCGATTCCTGTAACTAACCTGAATGCAGATCTCTCTTATGTGCCAGTAAAACTTTCCTTATCTGTGATTGTCCATTTACTTGACGGAAAAAAATTGCTTGGAGCATTCACGCCCTTGCGCCATAAGTAAACCAACCAAATTTAGAGAAAAAAGTACTTCAATAAAAAAGTCCTACGTACTTCACGAAATTTCTGAAACGATTCTGCCTTTCATTCAAGCTAGTATTACGCTAATTGTCCTAATTCTTTTTGAAAAAGTCTTTCTCTTAAGATACTTTGTTTTTGAAATTTTGAAGACATAAACAAAATGTATAAGTCTTTATGAATTTCAAGAATGTCCTCAATTGGGGACTCGTGGACAGCATGGGAATCTGGGTAAAAATAGGTTCATGACCTTTTCGTTTATTTTAAATGAATTTTTCAAAGTTCTCTTATAGAATCTTTAAAACCGCATGACTCTAGCAATACCCTTTTCAAGTTTCTAAAAAATCAGTTGTCCAATGTTCAGAAAACTTTTCATCTAATTGTTGATTTTTAATTTATAATTATATGCCAGAACTGCCCCTTGTGCCATAAGAAATAAATCTTTTTCCAGAAGATTTTATATTTTTATTATCACCATGATACGAATCATTGTTTCACTTTTGGTAAATGGTCTCAAAAGTTCGTCATTCATGCATCTCACAGCATGTCTAATTTATTTATCCATGCGTCCATGTACTTGAATTCATTACATGCAGTGAAAGAAACATTTAAACACATGTAAGACAAAACACAAGGGCAATATAATAGACACAAATACCCAATATCTTATAGTAAGCTCATGTGGATTGTGATACTAAACTGCCTCCAAGTAAATTTTGAACTTTGATTTTTAAAGTAAAAAGAAATGGCCGTTAACGTTTTGATAAAAACATCACATGAAGAACCACAAGGTCCTTCATACAATCAAAACATAATCGACGTGGGTTATGTGTGAATACTTAGTTCATAACTCGACATAGGTTTTGAATTATGATTGTAAAATGAATACGTCTACCAATTTAGATATTTCTTACTCGTTTAATATTATAGGATTTTAATGCATGTTGTAATTTCTACATTTTTTAAAGGATAATAATAGTAACTATACAATTAATGAGCAGGTAAAAATTGTATTTTTAAATAGGATGTATCATTAAATGTTATTTTTTTTTCTCCGTCATACATAGTATTATGATTTTGTGGTTGGTTTGGTTTGTCACCTACTATCATTTTTGTGCTACACGAAGATTAAATCATCATACCGGTTTCTTGGAAACGGGTATGATGATTTATCTTGAATTAATTTCAGTGCTGAACCCTTGTATTCAAGTACTTATTCAATTTGTACAACATAAGCTCTGAAATACTCTAAAATCAATTGTAGATCGAATACAAACTTAATTTCAAATTAAATATCCTTTAGAATGGACATCAACAGTGTAAATTCAAATCACTAACCAAGAACAAGTAATTCTCCATACTTATTTTGTCATCTCAATTTACTATTGTGAGCTCATAAATACATGGTGCAGTTTGTCCATTTTTGGATCTTGTGCCATTGAACACAATCAGTCAACCATTTGATTCACACACTTAATCAAAATACAAACATCAAGGATATCATAGAGTACCAAATATTGTATGCAAATTTCATTAAACTTTTAGTTCATAATCTATTACCACAAATGTATAGAAATTTTCAAAACAAAATAATATCTGGTACTACTGGAATTAACTGACCATGGTTCAAAATTACGAGGTGTTGTCCTTGGATATTTCGAGATTAATCCCGGACAGTCGCCAATAGACCGTTGTGTTGCTCCAGTGTGACGTTAATTAAACTACCTACCATCGAAATTATAGGCACAGCTACACTTGCAATTTATTATCGGTTGAGATAGTTTTTCCAGAAGGGGCGCAGAAAAAAGAGTCTTTGAAAAGGGGCATCGAGCCAAAACAGTTTGGGTAACTATGGTCCAAAAGAATGGTATCCAGTGCTGGCAGGAAGACTGAACCACTTTGAATCTTAACGATCTGGGAGTCTCTCCTCCCTCAACAGCCAGCGCTATATCAAACGGGTAGCTGATAGAACAGAAACCGAAACCCATAACTTTGAGGTCCATTGAAATTGTCAAAGGATCACTCATTAGAACGTATTGGAGTATATGATGGCTGAATATTTCCTTCCAAACTGGCTGCGGAGTTAGGGCAGCAAGCGCTGAAATAATAACACTAAAAAAATAATAAATTTCCTCTCTATTTAATTTACGACCTGATCTTGTGTGTTGGATCTTTTTTTCATTCATTATTATGTCCTTTTTCTCGGCATATATTAAGAGTTTTGAGGGCTTATGTATTTTTAATTATAAAATCACAATCAGAGTGAGTTATGATGCTACTGAAAAAGAGACGAAGTAGCCTTGCAGAAGAGCGTACGCCGGGCATTCCGTCTATTTTACGCTTTTATGGGTGCCATTTTCAATTGAAAATCCATATTAATTGTTTCCTTAATGCTCGGGCTATAAATATGAATCGGAGGCGTTTGTATTTAATTACATAGTTATGAAAATGCATTTTTCTCCGACCCAATTGTGGACGGTTATTTAACAATTCTTGAATGTAGGAGCTCATTTCGAAGTGGGAAGTAATTTTTTACTAAGAAACATAGTATTTGAGTGTAAAAAATACTAATTGTAAAACTTGGTGATATGCAATGTGCGATTTTCGAGAAAACATTACATAAAATCATAGTATGAAGGATTTTTTTGTAGAAACTATGCATCAAGCAGTTTTCGTGCCATTGAAAGGCTAGAAAGGTGCAGATTTTTGGTGAATAAAATTTAATTATTCAAGGTGATCACGAATTGAATCCTGATGTTTTTGGCGATTTCTCTGTTAGGAGTAACATTGCTTACTCGGTACTTCCTAACAAAATAGCCATCAGTTCACCCATTGAAATGTTGAAGAAGTCAATGGTCAGCTAAAAAATTTTACTACCTTTTAAAATTTCGAAAATTAAATTTTTAATTTTTTTGCTTCGAAATTTAATTATGTATATAAAAAATAGTATCACGAAAACTTAAAACGACCCATCCAGACAACAAGAAATGACTAAACTAATGAATAAATGTGAATTTTATTGTCTCCCAAAAGTATTACTTTTTTTATTAATTTACTTATTTATAAAGAATTATATACAGATTAGTGGTATTTATCTAGCATAATTCAGCAATTTTGATTAGCTATTATTTCATGTTTACTGTTTAGTTGAAAAATCTAGCCTACTTAAGTTGACAATAAACGACTCTAATTTTCTCAGAAAAGTAGTACATTTCCAATTATTATTTATAGTTGTGTTTAAACTAAGTATAAAAGAAGTTATATTAATATTGGTATCGTGTCTTTTTCTGGTCTCTGTTTATTGAATTTAAAACGAACACTAAGTGTTTTTGTGTTTTATGGAAAATTTGTGCACCTTTCCTAAAATTGGCAGTAGTTTATACTAGGGGATCCATCCCTTGCTCTTTCCAACTCGAATACTCTCAAAAAATGTTTCATTGATTCGTTGCTTGAGTCATACACGCTCGCAATGTGCCTGAGCTTCAGATAATTTGAAAAATAATTTATTTTATAAAAATCGTCAATTTAAGAAATACAGTTCAATAAGAGAAGAAACTAATGAATTATATATTTATGATTTCAAGAGATACTGACTTCGTATATTTTAAATAACTCAAAAAACTTCAAATTTCTCGACCAACTATATCAAATGTAGTATAAAACACCAGGACAAACCAATTATTTCGGAAGCACACTAAATTAACATGTTTCTGATCTCTCTTTTTACCTTTCACGGATTTGCTCTATGAATTAATTTGCTGGCTGCTTATGCCTTCGTTCGTTATGAATGCAATAAGAGTTAAGAGCAGGTAGTTGAATTTAAGTCGCGCTGGAGCAACACGACGGGCTATTGGCGAAGGTCTGGGATGAATCCCGAATAGAAAGATCCGACGACATCCAGCTGAAGTGTTGACGAGATCAATACTTCAACTGGCATCCCACTCTCCAAACTTCCACACCACGCCAACGTGAAGACGTTTGAGGCCACGACAGATGACATCACGAGGATCTTTGGTTGGATCGAATTTCGAACTCACAACCCTCCGGTTACTAGTCCGCGACTCTACCAATTGGGTTACCTCGGTCCCGCGAAACGTAAGAGAAATTATGAGAGGCTTTTCCTGTTGAGTTAAATGCAGATGGCGCTAGTGATTTGGGAAGACGTGATTCCTGTACGCATTCCGGATTGGTTAACAGGAATATTCTCGTCTTCCGGTGTTTTTTTTGTTGTTGTTTACACTGAAAATCCCTCTCTAGAGATAGTGAAATTTACTAAGAGGATTTCCTGTAAAGCTCAATGTAGAGGGTGCTGGTCTAAATGTAGAGGGTGCTGGTTTAAATGTAGAGGGTGCTGGTATTTTGGTAACTGCTTTCACAACTTGTGGCTTACTTGGCATGTTTCTCGAATGCAATTTTAGCATGTCCCTTAAATTAACGCCAACAGCTTTGACTTCCAAAAAGTACCTCGTAGTGGAGATAGTCCACACAACGATGGAGATGAATAGAATGGAGACACCACAATATTCCCCTCCAGGATTCGCTGAATTCCAGAGATGTTACCACTAGTTAATTTATTGCCAATTGCGAGACCTGTGTTAAGACTACGGTTGTACTTCTGTGTGCGTGGATCATGAAATGGATGATTGCGACCAGTGTCCTGTATTGCCTTTAGCAGTCGAGTGAGTAGCCTTGTGAAGAGTAGACTGAGTGGTAACGAAGATTCAAGCTGTGATATGTTGGGAAGCAGTGTCTGTCATCAGTGTTTAGACAGTTGTTAGAAGTGAGAGCATTGCAAGGGCAATTCAACTGTTCACTGCGGGCCATCCATCAAATTGCGTGCCAATTGTTGCGAGAGCCATCTGGTATTTGTCAGAAGCACCATCAGGCTTGTTTCTAAAGGTGCGTGTGTTCATAATCACATCCGCTAATCACTAATTTAGTAAAACTTGTAAAAGACTACATTTTCAACCCAAAAGTACTTCATGGTATAGATATGTTACACTGCTATAAAAACTACTGTATTGTAAGTTAATTTTTGAAGTGGTGGTTAAGTTCGCCACAATGGATACATCGAAAAACACACTCACAGTTTGGTTCATTAACGTCGCACTGGAGCAACACAACAGGCTATAGGCGATGGTTCGGGATCAATCCGAAAGGGAAATATCCAAGGACAACACCTCGCAGTTTTGAACCAAGGTCAGATGACGAGGTCAACACCTCAGTTGGCACCCTTTTCTCCAAACTTCCACACCACGCCAACGTTAGGACATTTGAGGCCACGACAGATTTAATTGCACCAGACCCCGTGTACACGACAGTCTTTGTCTGGACTAGTTTCGAACTCGCAACCTTACCGTTGCTCTTCCAACTAGGCTACCACGGAATCTTTGGGAGAACGTGGTTATTATGTTCCTTCTCGTGATTGGCATAGATGGAAGCAAGCATGTTACATTGAATTGAGGTTAGGTAGCTTTAAACCAGTATAAAAAATAACAATGTAAAACGGAACATTCGATTTAAACTGGAACACTGTTTTAAAACGATCGAATAAGGTCAGGTTGAATCATCATCTTATTACATTACTCTTTCCAATTTGCAACAATGCTGAACAATCCGTCTTGAATGCAAGTCTTCATCAGACAAAGATATTTGACCCCCAACCAGAGCTTCCCGCTCCACCACCAAGCTCTAGTGACATTTCCGAGAGCTTTCCACTCCAACGCGAAAGGACACAAAAACACCCTTCCCAGAACCCACTCGACAGACGCGCCAAGAGAGGCAGTCCTCCAATTATACAAATAATCTCAGCATTCGCATTAATCGCAGGAGATAAACCTTCTCGCATCTCCGCTTTCTCCTTTGTCTTTGCCCCGCACTCCGCATATTTTACAGACTTTTCCCTTTTCACATCTGAATGCTGGGATTAGTATTCAATCCTCAGTAAATCAGAGAAAACGGATTAATATCGAATTTCTGAGAGAGCGGGAGGGAGGGGAAAAATATTTTTAAGTGCGAGGGGCCCCAAATGGTTCTTAATCCGAACGATTTACGAGCCGTACTTATTGAAATGGCCCTCTTGCTAGATGAATTTCCACCTACCGCCCCTACAGTGGAGGTATAACATTATGCAAATTTTTCCTTTCCCCCACCGCCATCTTTAGCAGTTAATGCCCATAAATGACATTCACAATGCCTTTTCGCTTTATAGTTTGGGCCCAGACCCCTGGGTTTTCGGACGTTTTATTATTAATGTTATTGCAATTAGATGGAAATGTTCTTTATTAAAGAAGAGGCACACTGCGAGTGATTTATTTAGGCGCCCCACTATTCCCGGCAACTGGTGCCGCCGGAGTGAATGGACAGCTCCCGAAGATGAACTGATTGGGAAGCAATGATTTAAGTCAGACACTGGGTTATGAGGAAGTTCCTTTTATGTCCTTCTCGTCCATGCGGTGGGGTTGACGTCCAAGAAAGAACTCAATATAAGCGAGGTATTATTTTGGTCTTGTAGGAAATTTTGTAAAAATTACCATGTATGTGGTTAGGGTTGTAGGGTCCAAGAAAGAATTCAATATAAGCGAGGTATTATTTTGGTCTTGTAGGAAATTTTGTAAAAATTACCATGTATGTGGTTAGGGTTGTAGGGTCCAAGAAAGAACTCAATATAAGCGAGGTATTATTTTGGTCTTGTAGGAAATTTTGTAAAAATTACCATGTATGTGGTTAGGGTTGTAGGGTCCAAGAAAGAACTCAATATAAGCGAGGTATTATATTGGTCTTGGAAATTTTGTAAAAATTACCATGTATGTGGTTAGGGTTGTAGGGTCCAAGAAAGAACTCAATATAAGCGAGGTATTATTTTGGTCTTGTAGGAAATTTTGTAAAAATTACCATGTATGTGGTTAGGGTTGTAGGGTCCAAGAAAGAACTCAATATAAGCGAGGTATTATTTTGGTCTTGTAGGAAATTTTGTAAAAATTACCATGTATGTGGTTAGGGTTGTAGGGTCCAAGAAAGAACTCAATATAAGCGAGGTATTATTTTGGTCTTGTAGGAAATTTTGTAAAAATTACCATGTATGTGGTTAGGGTTGTAGGGTCCAAGAAAGAACTCAATATAAGCGAGGTATTATATTGGTCTTGGAAATTTTGTAAAAATTACCATGTACGAGGGCTGTCTAAAAAGTATCCGACCTTTGGCCAGGAAAAATATATTACTTAAGTGAGGAAATTGGGACCCTAATCCCCTTCAAAGTAGGCCCCTTGCGCCTTCACACACTTAGCCCACCGATCCTTCCACTGCCGAAAACACTCCTGGAAGGCTTCTTTTGGAATGGTGTTCATCTCCGTTGTCGCGTTCTGCATTATCTACTCAAAACGGGATCCTTTCAACGGCATCTTCAATTTCGGAAACAATCAGAAGTCGCAAGGAGCCATATCTGGAGAGTAGGGAGGTTGGGAGACGACTGGAATTCCGTGTTTCGCCAAGAAAGTCTGGATCAGGTGTGACAAATGAGCCGGAGCATTGTCATGATGCAACTGCCAGTTTTTCGTCGTCCAGAGGTGTGGTCTTTTGCGCCGAACAGCATCTCTGAGTCGGCGTAGAACTTGTTGATAGTACTCTTTTGTCACTGTTTGTCCTTCCGGTGCGTATTCGTGATGCACAATTGCACAGATATCAAAGAACACAGTTAGCATCACCTTGATTTTGCTTCGCACCTGTCGCGCTTTTCTCGGCCTTGGAGACTAGGGATGCTTCCATTGCGACGACTGTGCTTTTGTTTCTGGGTCGTACCCGTATACCCATGACTCATCCCCAGTAATCACAGTGTTCAGAAACTGAGGATCAGTGTTGGTAGTGTCCAGAAGGTCCTGTGCAATCTCAATACGGAGTTCTTTTTGTTGTGCCGACAGCAGCTTGGGCACAAATTTTGCAGCCACTCTGCGCATGTTCAAATCATCACGCAAAATTGCATGTGCGGAATCTTTACTGATCCCAACCTCTTCGGCAATCTCTCGTACGGTCAAACGACGATCTCCCTTTACAAGATTTTCCACCCTCTCAACAACAGCTGCATTGAGGCCTCCCAGGACGCTGATCACTCTCCACCGATGTGCGGCCATTTTTGAATCGGTTAAACCATTCCTTCACTTGTGTTACCCCCATAGCATCGTCTCCAAAAACTTGCTGAATCTTACGAATTGTTTCGTTTTGAGAATCACCAAGCTTTTGACAAAATTTGATGCAGTATCTTTGCTCAACTCGTTCATTCATTTTGAGAGAAATCAAAAATCCGACGAACACTTATAACAGCACCTTACTCAGCGGCCAGCAGGCAGCGACTGACACACTCGAACACGGAGAAAAAATTCAAGCATACGCATTAAGTTGTCTTCTTCCATTGTGCATAGTGGCGCCGCTCTAGCATCATTACCGTAAGCAGGAAAATTCAAGGTCGGATACTTTTTAGACAAACCTCGTATGTGGTTAGGGTTGTAGGGTCCAAGAAAGAACTCAATATAAGCGAGGTATTATTTTGGTCTTGTAGGAAATTTTGTAAAAATTACCATGTATGTGGTTAGGGTTGTAGGGTCCAAGAAAGAACTCAATATAAGCGAGGTATTATTTTGGTCTTGTAGGAAATTTTGTAAAAATTACCATGTATGTGGTTAGGGTTGTAGGGTCCAAGAAAGAACTCAATATAAGCGAGGTATTATATTGGTCTTGGAAATTTTGTAAAAATTACCATGTATGTGGTTAGGGTTGCAGGGTTAGTTGCATTTGAGTCGCACTGAAGCAAGATAATGGGTAATTGACGACGGTCCGGTATCAATTGCGAAGGGTTGGTTGGTTGGTTTTGGGGTTTTATGGCGCAATGGCCATGCTGCGCCAGACGCAATACAATATCAAGTAACTGACACACACACGGCGAAAGCTTTACTGACACAGAAGAGAGAAATACACCCAGGGAGGAATGCATCTGGCACGAATCGAACCTGCGCCGCCTACAACTCGAAGGTTGCTTGCGCAGTGGGCATACCCACTGAGCCACGACGGCCCCCAATTGCGAAGGGAAAGATACGAGGACAACACCTCGGAATTTCGAACCTGAGCTGATTAAACCCTTTTCTTTGTCACTGCTTGCCGTTTGGGACATATTTTTTCTGACATTTACGTCGCACTGAAGCAACATAATGGGTTATTGGCGACGGTCCGGGATCAATTGCGAAGGGAAGGATCCGAGGATAGCACCTCGTAATTTCGAACCACGGTCAAATGACGCGGTTAACATCTGCTCGCAACCCTCACTCCAACTTTCCACACCACACCAACGTGAGGACAAATGAGGCCTCGACAGATTTCACATGCACTAGGCCCCATGTACACGACGGTTTTGATTGGATAGAGTTTCGAACTCGCAACCCCGAGCTGTTAATCCACGGCTACCGCGACCCTCAATAATGTATGTGTCGAAATCTCCGAAACACTTTTATTTAAAATATTAGTTATTCATTTCTAGACGAGTTTCCAGGGAGACTTATTAATTCAATGCCATTGCTTTTCCCTTTTAGAGGCCTGTGAGCCAAACTTAAGTTTGCTGATTGAGCCCTTTTCCTGCGTCTGCTTGCCGTTTGGGACAAACTTTTTCTATCTTCGGACTTCAACCTGGACTATACAGTCGTGGGGAAAAAACGAACCACCCCCTTTATTTCGAGCACTATTAATAGTAGATCAAATTCAGATATCATTCAATAGAGAATAACGTCCTCTACAAATTGAAATGCAAAACAATTGCATAAGGGGACGTCTTCATATCCCATTTTGCACAAACAAAATTTCCAATAGAAACACCATGTTTCGAGGACTAATCAGATTCTGCACCGTTAAATTAGTCTAAATATGAAATTTCATGATTTTACTATCTTTATATCCGGAGATATTCAATGTTCAAGTTGCTATCATTTTGAGGGATCATCTCCACATTGAAAATCGCTATTCGTAGATCGAGATTAATTGTAGTTATAGCTACCCGAATTTCAAATTTGAACACCATTTCAAAAGTATTTGTCAGCGTGCAAGATCCGATAATTATATTTATTATGCAAATATAAATGATCCGAGAATTCAGTTTCTCAGACGTTTTTCAAACTTTTGGTTGCCTCCTAAAATTGCCATAGTGAGGAAAATTTAATGTAACGCAAAAACTAACCATTGGAATGAGCTGAAATTTTGTATGGTAATATTAAGTCCTGAATCGATTCCTATCAAAATATAGTAAGGTTCCAATTCATAATTTTTTCATACGTTAATTTAATAATTATTATTGCATACTAAAAACTATTTTTTAAATAAAATATTAGGTGGATTTTGTTTGGGTTTTTAACAGTAACATGGTACAAAATATGAGCCCTATAGAAATATTATTTAGGAAGATATCCATAAAAGTCTGAGAAACTGATTTAACATTAGGAGCTCCAATTTTTCTGTACTCACAACTTCGAAACGATAAGACCTAATGACATGAGATTAGGTATCAGAAGTCGATTTTGATATAGATTTGAAATTGTGTGTCGAAATAGGGATTTCTATTGGAAATTATAAAATTGGTGCTCAATTTAATGTGAAGACGCTCCCTTATGCAAATTTTATGCATTTGAATTTATAGAAGACGTTAGTTCCTGTCAAACGCCATCTTTGAATTTTTTTCTACTGTTATAATTGCTCGAATGAAGGAGGATGGTTCGGTTTTTTCCGCGACTGTACATTTCAAGCAAGGAGCACCCGTTGCGCACTAATCTCCTTATCATAAAATTGGTGAAACGTAAAGTAATTTGCATAAAGGAAAATTTTAAAAAGTTTATGATTAAAGACATAATTTATCCGTGGAGTTAAAAAATTTTAAAAACACCTTCGAATCGCAGGGTACCCAATTGGTTACCCTCACAAGTACTGACCACGTTCGAAGGTGCTTTTTTGGTGACAGCGCCATTAGCGTGTCGAGTTGCTTTAAGAATAGTTAAGATTAAAGAAATAAACGCGCGATAATAGAACCATAAGATGAGTTCAAAATTAGTTTAAATTGGTATACTATTTTGTATTGTTTTCCATTTTCAATGTTTTCCGTAAGTTTTTATTTTGAGTTTTCGGGTATAACTTGTGTTTATTTCTTAAGCTAAGCTACACAAAAAGTACAGAAAAACTTAAAATGTCTTCCTTTTTTTAAAGCGATTCCCTCTTTATTTCCCTTTATAAAGTGCTGGCCTACAGCTCTTGCTAGCGCAGTTGGTAAACTCACTGAGCAACAGCGAGCCCTCTCAAAAGCAAGTAAAAGTAATTTGAGAACTTTTAAACATATATTTAAAAGTTAATGACACTCATGTTGGGAGGGGGTCTCAGAAAAAGACATATCGTTATCAACTAAATCAAGCATACATTTATACAGTCAAATGCCAATGTATCTAGAACGCTACACCTTTAAAATATTATTAAAACAGCGTTTATTGTTGAAGTAATACAAACTTATGCGACCAAAGCATTTGGTAATTATCACTGTTTTCAAGCCACATTCAAATTCCTATTGAATCTCCGCTAAAGCCGATCTAAAAACTAATACGATCTTCATCGTGTTTTAAAAGCTATTTTTTTTTCCTTTTCAGAATAAAAAAATGTTCCCAACCAATACACAAAATGCTAAAAAAACGGAAACTTCTTTATTCTTGCTCGAAAAAGAGCATCAAAATAGAAATGTCTTAATTCTAATATTCCCCTGCGAAAAAATAATAATCCATACACGACCCAGCATGGCTAGAATTTTATTTTGAGCTCTTATTCGCAGAACAAATAAACACAAACCTCAGCCCCCAACAACAATGCTCGCCATACACGTCGTTCCGAATGTACTGCATTATGCATCAGATTCCTTTGAATCACGTTTGAATGCGGGCGCATTGAAAAATGCGGATTAAAAAACGCAAAAACCCAATGTTCCATTTATGAAGCGGGTAAATATATACACACAGAACCATAGCAGAAATTGAAATATCAAGCAAGAAAAGGGTGGCAGGCTATAAAGTAATTTATCATCTCAATGACAGCTGAATCTCTCCAAATAATCACGTACAGAACTTAAAACTTTAATTCGAAGATGCGGGGTTGTTAGTTGGAAATGAGATGCGAGGAATCTTTGGGATTTTTTAAAGCAATTCGACAAAGGGATAATCAATAATATTCAAGGTTTTAAAACGCAGAATGGATTGTGTTTGTTGGTGCATGTTGAGAAGGGATTTAAGTTCCATCAGTTAGGAATGGTCTTGCTATTGTGTCGGTAGTGGATTTTAATTGCTGAGTTAATGTTGTGTTTAATGCTTATTTGTCCAAAATAATACTTCTTATATTAATTGTGTATAAATGAAGACATTTTTTACTAACTCCAATTGAAGGAAACCTCTATTGGAGTTAATATAATAATCCACGCCTGTAGAAACATATTTTAAGCCTAAAATGAAATGCAGAAGTCTACTTTTACATAAAATCCTATACTTTTCAGTTTACTTGTATTAATTGCGTATAAATGAAGATACTTTTATATGCTAACTCTAATAGAGATTGCATCCATGTCTGTGCAAATATATTTTAAGGCTATGATTAAATGCATCTAGAAGTCTATTTTTACACAAACAAAATCCGTTTGATTTACTTTTTAGTTTACTTGCATTGAGTATGAATGGAGATACTTTTTTACATTAACTCGAATAAAGGTTGCATCTATGCCTGTAGAAACATATTTTAAACCTAAGATGAAATGCGCCTAGAAGTCTGCTCTTACACAAACAAAATGCATTTCAGATTTACTTTTCAGTTTGCTAAAAAATTCCAGTAAAAATACGAACAAGTTATAAGATTTCTTTTGCAACATCATGCCATATCGGCAGCTTACAAATGACACATACAAAGACAAAATTTTCAAGACATAAAATGTTTAACTTTTCTGGATCAGAATGTGGTGATCTTTGGAATTGTGAAGTGTCCATTGAGTCATTTTATTTCTTTGCGTGTAGGTTAGATTTCTTCTTGAGAAATACTTAGTGAGTAGAATGTTTTTCCCCTTCGTTTCGTCAGTACTGGGGTTTTCTAACTTTGCGTGTTTCACTTGTTAGCCAACGATACATTGTGATGTGTCCATTAATTTATATTGGCGTGGTGTGGAAGTTTGGAGAGTGGGGTGCCAGCTCAGGTGTTGCCTCGTCATCTGACCGTGGTTCAAAATTACGTGGTGTTGTCCTCGGATCTTTCCCTTTGGGATTGATCCCGGACCGTCACCAATAGCCCATTGTGTTGCTCCAGTGTGACGTTAATTGAAATACCCAAATACCCATTAATTTATAACGATTTCAAAATGATATTAACATCGAATACGTTCAATGTAATTTAATAATAAATTATCTTCTGTTATACATCAATTTTATTTTCATCAAATGTTATGGACGATACTGAAAAAATGTATTGGACACCTCAATAATCTGGTCGTTGTTCTGGGTGTGTGAACTTCAAGTCTGAGTTTCGACCAAAACTGTATGGTTCATTAATGGAACTCTATCTAAAATGGGGTTACGTTTCTAATAGAAATTAGGTTCCGAGGTGTGTGCTAGTGTAACGTTCATCTTTAATCATAAGTGATGTAAGCTGCCTTTACTCCTAACAAACTCAAACATCCATCCCATACTTACTCTTTTCCAGGTTTTTACAATTTTTTCATTTTAATTCTCAAGTACCAACCTCTTCGGCTTTCAGCACTATAATTGAGGGCTATTTGTGAAGGAGCACCAAATGGGCAATTGGATAAGCTACCTTTATTACTAACAAAGACAATCACAAACATCCATGCGATTTGAACGGAGGATGTACTGGATGGCAGACAAACGCTACGATCACTATACCAGTTAAGCGGCTTGAAATTTTATATTTAAAAGAACGATTTTACAATACAGTTAAGCCTAAGTTGCTCTTCATAAAAATCAAAGCATCTGTCCTCAAAGAACTCAGGCGTATTTGCGTTACAACATCGAATCTCCCAGATGTCAGATCAAATTTTAATTCGTGCAAACGCGCAATTGCAATTCTGTTACTTCGCACTTCTCCCAATGAAGAGACGTTTCACAAAAATCACAGGTGTCTGCTTTTAAAGTAGCTCAAAGGACAGTTATTTTCGGAACAATCCCGATTCCCTCCCAAAGCCACTTTTCCCCGAAAGAAGCGCGCACAAACCGAACAGTATCTTCGCTCCAGAAAATTAGTCGTTTCATTAGATGAACGGTAATTCTTAATTAATGGTGTGAAGTTGTAATGCAATGGACGAGTGAAAAACAAAGAAAAGAAAGAAAGAAGGCTGTGGGTGATTAAGAATCATTTCGAGAGAGAACTCATTCCTTCATTATATACGGAAGCCAGAGCAAAATTCTACGACTGCTATCTGGAAATGTCTTAATTTCTCCCACTGGGGTTAATCGTGGAGAAAATGCAAGGAATTTAATGAAATGTGTAATGTCTAACAATTGTTTTAAGTTTAACTCCCTCTTTCTAAGGAACCGGTTTTTTTCGTCGATTCGTACTACAAATAATTAAATTTAGCTTACGTATAAGTTGTTGCTCATTTCCTCGTTTGGCAAAAGCAAGCCGACGGAATATTAAGAGATGGGAATTTATTTTTATGTCTTTTTAAATGACGACCATTTGTATGGGCTTTGAATGGGTTTTGAAATGAGTAAATGCGTTAAGTTTTGCCCCTTACATTCTTTAGGTTATATGAGTGCTCGCAGAAAGAAGTCTTATTTTTGATAATTACTTAAGTATTCATTTTGTAAAAAGTTGTCTTCTCTTTTTATGGACTTTGGAGTTTCGCCACTTAAAAGAGAAATATTACACTGTTTTAATGAAAAGTATTTAGGGTTCGAGTAATTAATTTTGGAAAGAATGGGTATCGAAAGGGAAGAGGGAACTGTAAATGATTTCTGTGGCGCGTTTTTCGAGTTTAACGCAGAAAGTATCTATGCGTTAAAATGCTGCGTTGCACATAAATGTTGCATAATTCAAACTGACAAAACATTCATTTGCATTGTTTTCATCGCAGATGATAAAACACGCGAATGAGAATTAAGTAAGACAAGCTAAATGGAGAGGAAAATAAAGTAACGAAGTTTAAACTGCAAAGATTAAGAACTCAGATAGTTTGTTATGATTAATAGTGATAAAAAATACTGAATTACGAAACTTGAAACATTTATTTTACTTTAACAAGTTAATTTCTCTAGCTAAACAATCCAACTTCGCGACTTCAAATATCACATGATTACATATGGCAAGCCACCAACAGCAATTCAAAAGACGCCAAGTGCTTTTCTATTGTTGACAAATACTGATTGTTTCGCCTCTGGGCCATTAATCCACGTGCTCTCGAATATTTGTTCACAGTACAAATAAAAATCACTAGTTCAAGGCTTGATTTTGGGTTTTATTGCGCAAGGGCTCTATTTGGTTAAGATGTGTAAAACAACGTCAAGTAAAAGGACACAACTAGTGTAAGGCATTTGTACATATTGTTGGTTCACCAGATATAGGCTGACCTAGGTCGCACAAATTGCAGTCTGAGGAATAAGCAAGTCATATTCGGAAGAGATGGGTCTGGAGACAGCAGTGGCCAGTCGGCAGTCTGAATTTAGCAACCACTTCCCGTTGAGAAGAGTCTGGAACAACTGAAATGCTATTGCAAATGACACTTCAAGGCATCATTTTTTAAACCTTTAGAGACAACGAGCGACTCCGTTTCAAATTATTTCATTTACAGTTAGCTTGATATGTAGCTTTGACCAATGAAGACGTAGGCTTTGAAAATTTCTGCACCATCATAGCACATTTTTTGGCCCAAAAGTCCGATTTTTCATTTCCCAGCACACCTCAACGTGTACGCTCCCACTGTAAAGATAGATATTCTGTGAGTTAGATCTTTTATTGTTGTATTTATCAATATTATTCAATATTATTATAATTCTATAATATCTATAATATATTATTATTCAATATTTTTCACATTTAACCTATATATAAAGCAATCTTGTATTATCAATTTCAAAAGACATCTAAATGCATGTCAAAGCCCCGATCTTTCCATTTAGGGCAAGCCGATGCATATCACCACAGATCAGATGGATGAACGCAAATATACAGCACCCCTTCGAGCCACCTTATCATCTCCTTATCACGTTTTGATAACACAACTCCCTCTCAAAGGTCGCCATTTTTCACGCACAGTTCTTTAATCCCCCTCGTCTCTGCTTCTGCACTGCTGGGCGAAACTTCGTTTTCTCTAATTGCACCGCGAGAGGTTTGGGCACAGAATGCAAACCCGTAACTCATGAGAATGCAAATTTTGAGAGCAAAACAATTTCGGTAATTACGAATTCTAAGCATGAAGAATTGAACCTACCGACACAACGCGAAGTTTGTTCCCGAGCCGGGATGAAAAAAAACGGGAAAAAATTACCGGAGTTTGATAACGATTATCTTAAGTAGGGAAACAGCACCTAGGCGCATCATCGAGCCACCAATTCCTAACTTCATTTCCAAAACCTCGCTCCTAAGTTCATTTATTTAGATAGAAGAATATTTTAAAAATAATATTAAGAGGAGGAAAGGAATTTTTTTGCCTCAAACCTTTCGGGATACTTGGGTGCAATTTTATTACTTTACAGTTTCTTTAATGCTTTCCTCTCTTCCTAACCCGCGAGTGGGGAAATATTAAATTTGCTTCTAAAATATTATGAATCACCCTAAAGTGAAAAATGTTCTCCGTTTTGAGCATTACAGAAATTTCCTGATAAAGGATCTGTTTTGCGGATGATCTTCAGATCAGTGACTTCGAAAAAATTTGCGCAAAAAACAGCGTAGAAGATAATGATCGCGATTGCAAAAGTGTGCAAAAACGGTGAAATTATATTGTATATTTTAAGTACTCCTTCGTTTAAAATAAAAGGTCTCTGCTTGTAAATGCGTTTAACACTTCCGCTGAGGGGGAAGGTTTTAGCAACATTTTTGTTGCAACAATTTTTTTAACTTGAGTTTTGGAATTTACATATATTGTTTGATGCAAAGTTTGAATACTTGGAGAATTAAAAAAGTACTTTCCGCTATTGTTTACTGGAAATTTTTTCTCCTTTACATAACAAAGTTACTCATTGAAAGCTTTACTGCATATCTGTATAGTATAATTTCCGTCAAAAAACGTTTATGTTTGAAATTGTAACAAAAGTTTGTGAGCTAAATCTTTTCCATATTAAAGAATTCACGTGTGAATTACGGATTTTTTTTAGTAAGTACCGATTATAGCCGCCAAAATGGCAACCAATTCAAACATTCTGCGCCTAGTGGTAAACTTGGCGAGTTTATCGCTAAATAGAAAAATTATTTGTTGCTGATGTCGTCATTTTTTTTAATAGGGTCCTCTAAGCAATAAAACATATGCTATTACTATATCGTAAAATTCATTATGCCAATTACAAGAGTATGCAGTAATACGCTATCTGGCCATTCGTCACCGGACACTACATACTATTTATTAAGTTAAAGCGGACCCAGCACGACATCAGTATCGTGTAGGGACACCTTTCGCCTCAATGGCATCTGCAACTCTTCGAGGAAGACTTTCCACCAATTTTCGATACGTTTCTGAAGGAATCTTGCTCCATTCATCCTTCAAATTGGCAAACGTCAGTGGTGTTTTTTGGCCGAGTTGGCCTGGCTCTCAACTGGCGCTCTAGCTCATCCCAAAGGTGTTCCAAGGGGTTGAGATCTGGACTTTGGGCTGGCCAATGAAGTTTTTCCACACCCATTTCCTCAAACCACGTGTTAATAACACCTGCTGTATGACATGGAGCATTGTCCTGCTGAAACAGGTATGGACCAATACCAAAGTGTTGCCACAAACGTCGGTAGTGGAGAATTGTCCAGAAGTATTTTATACGCCTCGGCATTCATGGTACCAGGAATTAAAACAAGAGGACCAAGACCATACCACGAAAAGCAGGACCAGACCATGATCCCACCTCCTCCTGATTTCACTGTGGGTACGACACAGTCCTGTAAATATCGTTCGCCGGGCATTCGCCAAACCCACACACGTCCGTCGGACTGCCACAACTTGTAGTGTGATTCATCACTCCAAAGGATGCTTTTCCATTGTTCTACAGTCCAGTGACGGTGTTCTTTGCACCACTGTAATCGACGGGTCGCATCGAGACGTGTGATATTTGGCTTGTGAACTGCTGCTTGGCCATGAAAACCAAGTGCCACGATCTCCCGGCGGACGGTGCGATCACTTGCATCATTAGACGAAGCCGATCGAAATTTTTCTGCCACCGTTTCTAAGGAAGCCTTGCAGTTTGACCTCCCCACACGTTTCAGGCTTTGATCGCCCCGATCTGTCAATTTAGTAGGTTTACTGGGTCTGGGTTGGCATATTATAACCCCCTCTAGCTTCCATTTCAAAACAACACCATTCAATGTGGAGCAGGGTATCTGAAATTTGTTGGAAATGTCAGACTGTATGCCCAAACCTGTGGGCTCCAACAATCATTCCTCTGCACTAAGTTCGCGTCGTTTGTTCATATTCACTGCAGTAGCTGGTATAAGAATATAATAACCATTCAACGTCTTTTATAAGTTATACGACGTTTGTATGACGTGTACGGATGATGTTAAGCGCTTTTCGAGGGGTGTCCGGTGACGAATGGCCAGATAGTGTATATTAAGTAGAAAATATTAGTAAAAGTTCATTTCGAGAATTAGCAATACTCAAAAAAGGATAATTAATAAAATGTACCAATATTAAAAGTATTACGATTCACGCGATTTTAATGTTTCTTCATAAACTTATTTTTGTTATTTCCAAGATTCCCCGAGTCAATGTGTGCTGACAGAAATAGCTCTAATTGGTAAAGTTAACAACATTTGGACCATCAGTACGATAAAGGTTTTTAACAATCTGCAAAACTTTAGCTCCGATTTTTTTTTAAATCTCTCCTAGATAATGGTGTAGTTCATGCAAAATTCGATGCATTTTCCTAGATTATCTCAAAGGAATAAAAAATTCAAATGTAATTTAAAGACAATTTTAAAAAAGCTGAATATAATTTCCCGTAGTTTCTCATGGGACATGAGGAAATTTTTAACTAAATCAATGGAGATGTGCGAAAAACAACTTCTTACCGAATTCATATTTGAATGGCTGCCAAAGAAACATTATCATCTCGCCAATTTTCAATTTTTAAGTAAGCGAAAAAATTCGTTTACTATTCCACTTTCTGCGATTCCACATCGAATTCACAGAACTCTTTGTTATGCCAAAGAAATTTAATTCCGGAATATAAACTATGTTTTCTGTTTAGAATAATAATAGATACAATGAATAGATATTTCAATAAAATTTAAGTTCATTTATAAAAACAAAATATTGTGTTATGTTCCATTTAATTAACATTACAAAAAAATATTTCGTTACGAATATCATTCTTTCTTTTCAATGCATAATTTTTTAGAGAAGTTGATCGATAAGTACGACCAAGAATGAACTTGTTTCGTATCAATTTAACTAATTTAAACAATTTAATTCAAGCTGGCTTAGTGTGGGAGTTTGGAGAGTGGAGTGCCAGTTGACATCGTCATCAGACCGTGGTTCAAAGGTACGAGGTATTGTTCTTGGATCAATCCATTCGAGATTGATCCCGGACCGTCTCCAACAGCCCGTTGTGCGACTTAATTCAACTACATACTTTAAACAATTTAATGCATCGAACCAGTAAACTGATTCGTTATGTATCGATGTTTAAAAATGCGAACACCATTAAGCCGCTTGTACAGGCATTGGAATAATTTAGTTAAATCTTGACTCCTTGCATTATCATTGTTACATTAACTCTTACCAACAGAAACATCAGCAGCAGAATGAGACGTCTGTGTGAGAGGAACATGATATATCTCCAATGGATCCATTCAAATGTTGGACTCCTCCGACTCATGACTGGTACACCTGGAATAAACCAGGTGCCTCCCTGGTTTATAATTGGCAGTAGAGAAGAGACTGCTCTCTCTACACTTCGCAGTGGACACTTGAAGTCAATGATGATTGAATAGGGTTGAGAGAATATCCCTCTGTGCTCTAAATGCAACTCAGTTCAAGCTTCGTCCAAGTACAACATCTAATGTCTCGGCTGTCTCTCATGCGAGCTTTTTCACCATCCTGAGGATCTCAAGTCTCATGAGCTAATAGAATTTATGCTAAGTGAGATAAGTTAGAAGGAGATACTTCTCGAAATGCGATCCAGCTGTCCTCGCCCGATCACATCATCTCCTGTCTCGGCTGTCCTCCAGACCAACTTATGCACCATCCTGAGATGGTTCTTGAAGGTCTCAAGTCTCACGAGAAAATAGTGAAATCTATTTATGCCAAATGATATAAATAACACATTATGCGTTTATTTTGCTTGTTGCTTTTGATCCACAAAGAATGGTATATTGAGACAGAATATGAAGACAATATGAACATGAAGAAGGATGATACATTGATTAATGTCAGAATGGGAAGAAGGTATGAACGAAGCGGTAAGTAGAGCGTGAGAGATTGTACACAATCAGCAAATTAGGGGGTTGAATCACATATTTCTGAGAGGCAAAATAAAACTAACTGGAAATTCGATCCGGAAATAAAAAAAAGTTGAGGAATATGAAGAAAATTTCGGATATGGGCATGTAGACATCATAAATGTATCTAACCTTTTAAAGGTTCCACACGTATATATCAATACTGCGACCCGCAGTCTTCCCCGCATGACTTATAGCCATTTTAGAACTTATTGACCTAAAAGAACTTTTACAAGGTTTCTTTCAACCAATAGAAGTGGTTGTTTGGTAATTATGCGGGTTGTGGGATAATGCAAAACTACTCGTGAAGATCATAGGGTTAAATAAGGTATGAAATATGCGTAACCACACTGCAATCAATAAACATAAACAGTAAAGAAACTAGCGGCAATCTTCAGCACACCCCAGACCACAACCCGCAAAAGAGTTACCATCAATCTCGCTTTCTTTCCTTGAAGGAATGCACACACGACTTTCAGCACAAACCTAAGTAACCAATTTAGCATTGCCACGTGTTCGCGATAATGGAAGAGGGGCCCAGATTAATTCAAACAATGAAAACAAAAAGGATTTCGCATCGGGTAAAACCAGGCTGCGTAATGAAGACGGGGCCCGGTAATGCGAGATGGCAAATGATGAAAAGAAGACGTGTCTGATTTTTACTATTGCCAGTTTTAAATTTACAATTCCAATCTCGCAGGCATTTTTACCTTTCTTTTTCCTGTTCGGCTTTCTTAATTACCAACTCGGTCTCGCAGAAGCCTCGCGTCTCGTTTCGCACCTCAAATCTGGCGACGGCAGCGAGGGACAGCGGCGTGAGTCATTTGGAATGGGTTTGAAGTGCAAATCGCCTTATGACTGAATCGCGGCGTAATTTGATTCGGAGAAACACTCGAGACAGATCGGTTTTGGAATCGTTGTAAGAAACAAGATTCGCCTCAGAAGGAGCTGAAGGATTTTGTTTTAATTCGGGTTGCAGTGAAGGTGCTTCGGATGGAAGTACATTTGGCGATCACGCTCTAAACAGATGAGTCAGGGACAAGGCGGGTAGGTATTTAATTAACGTCGCACTGGGAGCAACGAAACGGGCTATTGGCGACGGTTCGGGATCAAACTCGAATGAAAACATCCGAGGACACCATGTAATTTAGAACCACGTTCAGATGACGAGGTCACACCTGAGCTGGCACCCCACTCTCCAAACTTCCACACCACACCAAGGTGAGGACATTTGAGGCCACGGCAGATTTAACGTGCATCAGCCCCTTTATACACGACGGTCTTCGAACTCGCAGCCCTCCGATTGCTAATCCGTTACTCTTCCAACCGGGCTACCGCGGCAGGAACGAGAGAAATTGGAAATATTTTTATTTTAGCATTTAAAAACGTAAAATACACAAATAAAACAGCAAAAGTATTAACTGCAATTGGAAAGCAAAGGACAACATAGTGATAAGTCACTTCAAATTTTCCAGGCAAAAAAAACTTTCAAGTTTAAAAAATTCCAAAATTAAAATGGTTTATTCACGATTGAAGAGGTCATGTTATCTTAAATTTTCAAGTATTACATATTCAAACAATCACAAATTCTTTTAATCCTTTTGAGTATTTTGCTTTATACTTTTTTTATATTACGGAATTTTCGTTCCGTGGCTTATCAAAGTGTTACCAAGAGCTTTTCAATTATTACCAGCTTGATTACTTAAAAAATGAAAATGCGCTGCTGTTGCCCGATTCGTTTCTTCTTTTTCAGGCCTAATAGAGTCTCTGATGAGAGATAAAACCTCTGATGGCATCAAAAACTTAACTCACTTTTATCACTAGTTTTTATACTCTGAGAGGCTCGTAGATGGCGCAAGTGTTTTGGAGGTGAAACGTTCTTGTACGTATTCCGTATTGAATAACCGGAAGTAAAATCCACTTCTTCCGGTGGTTAGTCAGTACGCTGAAAATCCCTCTCATTGGCGCCACTAAAAAGGGAAATGAATGCCTCACATCTCATTGTTCACAAGTCTTGTATTTTATAAAAAAAAGTATAAAAAATAATTCCAGCTAATCTATTTAAATGACAGATTTTTGAATAATTTAATCACAAAAATCAATAATCACAAAAATCCTATTATTTATGATTAACTACACTAAACTAACTGAAGGTAAAAAATTTACTAAAAACTTGAAAATAATACAGAAATTCATTAAAATGATAACAAATTTTTATTTTATGTATAAACGAAAGTACTGCAATTATCTTTGTGTAGTAATGCATAATAATTAGCTAATAATGCAGTAATAAATATTATATTGATCACTAATTAAAACTTATTTTTTATTTCATTTGTATCAATTTCTAGCTCCAACAGTGACCGAGCGGCTAGGGGCGAGACTCTTAAAAACCGATAGAATGAAGCGCTTGGTCACAAGTTCAAATCTCACAAATGCTGAAGTCAGGTTGGCTGTTTGAAGTTTCCTTATTTCCTCAAAATCACACGAAAATGCAAGTTTCTCCGAAGTCTTCCAAAAAGGCATAGTTCAAAACGTGATGTTGTCCTCGGATCTTTCCCTTCGGGTTTGATCCCGGACCATCGTCAATAGTCCGTTGTGTTGCTATAGTGCGACGCTTCTAAAAATTCTACTACCCACCAAAAAGCCATACCCCACCCCAAAAATATTCTTTCACGAAAAATTAAATGCTTTGTAGATAAATATTTTCAAAATTCCAAAACGTGTAAAGCTTAGATATTTTATTTCAAATTCTGAAAAAAAAAATATGTAATATAACAAATGAAACTCTGCCGTTGATTTTTAACAAACAAATCGCTAAAACAAGATCTCATCGCTACGGAATAATTTACCAGAAAACAAAATCATTAAATAGAATCGGTGTAAAATAAGTATCAGATTAAGCAGTATAGAAACTAACTTACTTATAAGTTCTAAAATGGTTAAAGATGTTTTATTCGATCTTATTGTACAAAATATGGTGGCAAAACAATTCCATTTGAATAGGTTAGTCCATCAAGTGAACAAAATTGAGTAATGTGGTTTTTGAACTTGATCTCATAAATGGGCTGCATAGTTGAGGATATTGTGCCAAGCAGATGAAATATCTATATCCGCAATATCTACTTATATGTACAAACATAACTTTTCTTTCTGTTTTATAATCATGCTAAAAATGAATACTGAGATTTAGTTTGTAACTTTTTGAAAAATTGTTTCGTACGACTGATTCTTTTAATGTGTACCCTATTTTTCATGAATTTAATAGCCCGTTGCGTTGCTCAAGTGGGACGTAAATTCAACTACCTACCTTTTCATGCATTTAATTTTTTTAAAACTATATATAATAGAAAGAATTATCTAAAACAGTACTGTCAAACTTAGACTTAAACTTATTTGCCACAACTTCAGCTTATGCTGAGTACTGCAACATTATGTATCGATGACATATAGCCAAACTTACTGGGCCACGTTGGCTGAGTGGTTTTCCTACTGAACTAGCAACCAGCTTATTTTAAGTGTCATATACTTGAAATAAGTGGATTTCTCTCTTTCGTGTCAGTAAAACTTTCCTTGTGTGTGTATGTCAATTACTTGACGTCTGTCTTATGTTTGGCGCAGTCAGAGCCGGCCATAAACCAATTCCCCAAATGGAACCCCACACTCAAGGGGCTCCTTCGTGAATGTGACTGAGAAAAGAAGCATTTATTATTAAATAATTGTTTCCCTAAGTTTTTTAGCGACACACTTAAACGATTATTTTTACTTTAAAAATGTTTTCTACTGTCAACTACTCAATTAACTTCATTTCAAAAAGCGTCATTTCATTAATTATTTGTCTTTTTAATATTTTGTGGGCCCCTCAGATTAATCGAATTGGGACCCCCACTGGGTGCAGCTTGGCCAAAAGTCTCTGGGCCATAAAATCCAAAAAGCCATAGCCAAGCTTTTACACATAGTTAAATTGAAATTTTAGTAGAGGAAACTAATTGTTAAGCTTTAGGTGTGTCAAAAATGTGGAAATTTACTTAAAGTAATGTAGCAAATTTTCGTAGCAGTATTTATCGCTTAATACATCTCAACATTTCTTTTCCTCTCTTATCTTACAAGTACAATACACTACAAGACTGTGAGCCATAAAACATGGGTTTAATCAGTTTTTGATTTTGAAACTGGCTATGACAAATAGCAGTTGAAGGTGTCGTCTTCATAAAAATAGCAAAAGAATCCAATTTTACGATGAATTCTTCCCCTTCTCGAAGCATTATTCGCATTTGTTATGCATTTAATCGTCCATGTTGAATTAGATCCTAAATCATATTGTCCGTTTTAAGAATCAGTGTTCTGTAATTTATTTCTTTATAGACAAACACATAAAAATACTCAAAACTCGGTCCTCTGTATCGCAACAGAAACGAACATGCAATAATAGCATATACTCAAGAGGAACTAAGACAAGGAACTTCAACATCAAATAACATTTCTAAGAATTTGAAGATCATGGGAAAATAAGTCTAGATTTGAAGTCAAGGCTGTATATATATTGGACTATTTATTGATATTTGCTTATACTTGAATAGAAAGTGTTTTAAAAAGAGTTAACGGGCTCAACGGGGGAATATGAATATCTATTTTATTTAATAGAAACTGACAATCTAATCTCGTCATTTATTAGTTTATAGTAGAAAGCAAAAATAAGGAATTTTCTACAATTTTTCAAAAGATCTGATACCTAACTGATAGCGAGTGTAACACTGGAGGAAATACTTTCATATATAAGCAATTTGATACAAAAATAACACAGCATATTATTCTGAATCTTTCCAACACTATTAGTAATTATTGTAAATGGGATTCCAAATTATGCACGAATATAATACGCTAAAATAACACTTATATAGATCTTATACAAGAATTATAAAGAGGAATTAGTGTTTTCAATTTGTTAGTTTTCTATAAACAGTTCCCACGGGCCTTAAAAAGCCTCAAGAAGGCCTAATTTTTCATTTTAGTTTTATGGCCCTTAAAAACCTTAAAGTTTGCTGAAAGTCCTTTAAAAATTTGTAAAGGCCTTAATTTTGTATAAGAACATTTGCATATTTTATTTCACCTGTATTCAAAAAACAAGGTCAATGATTCTCGTTCAAGGTCGTGTCATCAAAAATCGAGGGCGTAACATTTATAGATTAGCTAAAAACTTTGTTTTAAAGCTGGGTTCGTGAGGCTCAAATCTAGCCCTCGCGAAAGTTTCTTCTCATGGGCACTCGCGGATTAATATGTTGCGATCAATGTGAAATGTAGCCTTAAAATGTAAAACAGTCTTGAAAAGGCCATAATTTTTAAGATTGACGTATATCTCTCATACCTTCAATAGGATTAGTAACAGTAACTTAATCGACACAAAATTATATATTCTTGTCTAGCACCCTATTACTAGTTCTGGGCATACTTTCAGATGAATGTTGCCTGTCTCAAAACACAGCACAGTAGAGCCTTGATCTCCGATGAACCGAGTATCCGCGTTATTCGAGCCGAATTGGATACTCAGTTTGTTTTTTAAACTTTTAATAAAGCGTCAAGCACTAGCGAGCGCACTTTCCCCAAAGAGGCAAGAAAGTTCTGTGAAACAGAAGAGCGTTAAGGACTTTTTCAAGAAAATTTAAAAAGTACGTAACTTAAGTCCGGATTTATTGTAAAATTATTACAATAAATACAGATTGACACAAATCCGAGTACAGATAACTATTAAACTTAGCTTTAAAAATAATAGCATTAGTAGTATGCAAGGACAGTAAATTTTTTCTGCATTTCGGTGATGGAAATTTTTCGGTCATACTCTTTTGGAGAATATTCTTGAATATATTCTCCAAGATGAGAATAATCTAGAATTTTCTTCTAAAGGCATGAAAAATGGCGTGCAATATATTTTTTAATCGATGTGAATGAATACATAAATGAAAAATTATCAGTTTAAGAATGTAGTATTGTACTTCCGAGGCTAGCATTAGAAATAAAGAAAACGAAGTAAACATTTCAGTTAGTTTTTGTACTCTGCTCTTTTCAACAATAGCGCTCGAAGTGTGAATTATTTACTTCTTTGACAATATGTGGTGATTTTCGAGTTCACCCAGAGTTCGTTTTTAATATACTATCCCCAGCCAATAAGTTTAATTCGTGCGCTGGGCAACAAATGCAGAAATATGAGGTTATATATTGCTTATATATATCATATCTCTAAACTTCACCGTGGTAGCAATTATCAGTAATGTATGAAAAATGCATCATAGTTTTCAATGAAAATTAATAATTATAATTTCTATAAAACAGTGTGTATATAATATTGTGAATGATACATAAAATAAGCTTCAGGTTCATTTCTGTAATCAGCAAATTGCAATTTCCTGAAAAGGTTTAAAATAGAAAACTTCTCGAATATTCCCCAAATTTTAATGTTTGGAGAATATTCTCTGCTAACCAACTCTAATTACAACTCATACTATGACACAAATCCTACTATAGATCATTCTTAAACATAATTATGAATCTTTCAGTAGCAGTAGTATCACGTAGTATTATAAATTAGTTCTGTATTTAGTATAAGCTCTTTTGGTGTTGTTACGTCCGTACTATCCAAGTTCCTGGTTATCCGAGAAGGCCTCGGTTCACATTACTTCGAATAATCATTCTAATGTACCTAGATAACAAAAAAAGCTTAAAGATATACTGGAGCTTCTTTCTAAGGTCTCAATTGCCACATGTTCTTCCGAGAGCTATAGGAGCTGTATTTCGTATAAGCTCTTTTGTGATTACGACCACATTATCAGAGTTCCTGGTTATCCGAGGTAGCCTCGGTCCACATTACCTCGGCTAATCAAAGTTCTACTGCACCTAGCTAATAACATAAGCGAATAGATAAAAACTGGAATTCTTTGCCAAGGTCTCAGTAGCCACAGGTTCTATGGAACTCCTTGCTAAGGTCTCAGTTGCAACAGATTCTATGAAACTCCTTGCTAAGGTCTCAGTTGAAACAGGTTCTATGGAATTCCTTGCTAAGGTCTAAGTTGCAACAGGTTCTATGGAACTCCTTGCTAAAGTCTCAGTTGAAACAGGTTTTTATGGAACTCCTTGTTAAAGTCCAAGTTGCAACAGATTCTATGGAACTCCTTGCTAAGGTCTCAGTTGAAACAGGTTCTATGGAACTCCTTGCTAAGGTCTAAGTTGCAACAGGTTCTATGGAACTCCTTGCTAAAGTCTCAGTTGAAACAAGTTTTTATGGAATTCCTTGTTAAGGTCCAAGTTGAAACAGGTTTCTATGGAACTCCTTGTTAAGGTCTGTTACCACAGGTTCTACCGAGAGCTATAGGAATCGCTTGTTTTCGAGTTCTCATTGGACACGACTACAAAATCACCCTATACCGTATCAACTTATTAAAATCTCCAATTTGCCTTATGTTTGGCATTCAGCCATGACAGGAACCCACCTCGTTGCCCTGATCTTACTGACGTCGCAGCGAATAATACTGTGTGCTGATTGTTTCTTATTTTATTTCTGTTCCTAGACTATATTGGGCTGCCAGACAGACTTATGGCGAACAGAAAAAAACGCATGCATCAGAGTAGCTCGTGCGATTGCGTGTCTTGCATGCCCCACCTCGCAAACGCACAAAGCAATCGAAAAAACAATCCCCGCATCGCCCGAATCGGACTCACGCCTATCTGCTCCGAATCCCCATCTTATATAACGTTACTTCGGAAGCCGGCAATTAATGCTATGCAAATTCGCGGCCCGTAATTGTATCTGCATTTGGAAATGATGGATAACTTTATATGCAAATTAAGTTTCCGGTTCTTACCAATGATGCGGTTCGCCTTTCGCATGAAAAAGGGGGCACGGAGAAAGCCCGTGTTTGGAATACTACTTTAATTTCTTTTTCTCCGATATTTATAACTGCTAATACTGCTCCTCGCTAGGGATATTAAGACGCCGTTACAACGGCATACAACAAAACGTCAAAGCGGTAATAGGAATTATTATTATTATTTTGCGCTGTGTATGCCACTCCGTGCATTTGGAAAAGATGATAAGTCCGCGCTTTTGTTCTTTATTAGCGCGAGAGCTGTGTTTCTGCTTTATGAGAACTGATTATTATTTTTTCGGAGTTATTTATTTATTTTGGCTGCTTTGGAGGGGAGATTATTTGCAGTTGTATCGGACGACTCCTGGTGTGAATTGCAGCAAGCGTACTTAAAAGAGAAGGCGGAGGGCCAGGTAAAATGTATTGATTCGTTTGGGACATTTCGTTTTCAGTTTAAGGTGCTCGTAACTTCCTTACAAGCAATCGTTATAAATAGATAAATAAAATATCGTATTGATTAACCCTCCTGGTAGTGTTAATTCGCGTCAAAAAGTGCCCTGTAGTCGCCAGCCTGATACAAAAAACGGTTCTAAGTTGCCCCTAGTTCTGGGTTGGTTGATTAGGGTTTTATGGTTCAAGGGCCATATTGGCCATGCTGCGCCAGACACAAGACATACAATATCAAGTAAAACATAAACGAACAATGAAATTTTTTACTGACAGGAATACACACAGGAATACAGGTGCTCAGTGGGTATACTACTGAGCCACGATGGCGCCCCTAGTTCTGGTAAAGGGACAATTTGTTTTTCCTACTTAGATCTCCATTCCCCTTGGGAACTTTTGTCACTTTTAAGGCACTTTTGTCACTTTTAAGGCACTTTTGTCACTTTTAAGGCACTTTTGTCTCGACATTAACAAAGTTGACTAGATCCTGATATACGAGATATCTCGTTGAAACCACTTGGAGGGTTGAATGACATGTTTTCTCGTACAGAGTAAAATACACATTTACTGTTTATTAGATAAGGTATGTCTCGCTACATTGAAGATTTCAACCCTCTGACGGTGCACACACATATATACGTTAGGCAACTTAGTCTCCCCTTGGATGACTTCTAAACAGTTTTTGGCCTTACTGGCCAATAATCTTTTATAGGATTCTTTCACCCAATATAGATGTGGTTATTTAGCCATCAAATACGATGTAGAGTGAAAGCAATATCACACAGCTCGGAAATCTTGTAACAGTCAGAGGGTTAAAATTTTTAAATGTCGCATCTCCTGGAAAAAAGGTACAGAACTGGAAAGAAATTTTGCAGGAGAGTCAAAAGTCTGGAATTATTTAAGCATATCTTACTTCTTGATTTGAAATTCGTAGAATTCCATTTTATATTTATAAAAATATATACCTAATTTCCAGATTTGGTTTCCACGGTTTGTTCGAGTTCAACAGAACAAAATGACCATAAAGCGACTAACCTAACCAAATCAACCTTAATTAAATCTTTTTCAATTTACGGAACAATTTTCAGCACAAAAGCTACACTTGATAACATGTACTTGCATTTCTTTTTTGCTTAAATAATTTAAAGTGGAATTATTAGCTCACGAATAATGCGTTTAATCATTTGGATACAAAGAAATTGAAACATTCATGCTTCTAACAAATTCTTATTTAGTCATAAAATCTGTTCAAAAATGCTTTAGAAAGATTCCTTATTTTACACTTTTTATGAGACAAACGGTTCAAAATTATTCAGATACAAATTAATTAAAACAATCACGTGTTTACCAAATTTTTATTTAGTTATAAATCCGTTTCAGAATACTCTTGTAAAGGATTCATTACTTTACACTTTTTATGAAACAAACTATTCAAAATCATTTAGATACAAATAAAGTACAAATTCTAGTATTTACCAAATTCTTGTTTAGATATAAATCTGTTTTAAAATGCTTTTGTAAAGGATTCATCACTTTACATATTTTTTGAAATAAAGAGCAATTAGCTGTTCAAAAATAGAGATTCATTCTGATTCAAATGAAGTAAAACATTCATCCATCTACCGAAATCTCATTTTGTTACATAATTGCATTTCAAATACTCTTTTTAGAGGATTCATTATTAGCATTTTTTATAAAACAAACTGCAATGAACTGTGTAAAAACTGTTCAAAATAGTTCAGATACAAGTCAAGTAAAACATTCATGATTCGACCGAATTCTTATCTATAACTATAAATCCGTTTAAAAATACTATCGGTAAAGGATTCATTACTCTATATTTTTTATGATATAAATTGCCCTATTGACTGTTCAAAATCATTCATGAGTCTATCTAATACTTATTTAGTTATAAATCCGTTTAAAAATATAATGTAAAGGATTCATAACTTAACATTTTTACTAAACACAAAATGCAATTAACTATGCAAAAAGTGTTCAAATCATTCAGATACAAGTGAAGTAAAACATTCAAGTGGCGACCAAATCCTTATTTAGCAACAAATTCGTTTAAAATACCATTTGCAAAGGATTCATTACTTAACATTTTTTATAAAACAAACTGCAATCAGTTCCGAAAACTCCTAATTTCCGATGTACAACTCTTAACAAGGTCTTCCCAACAAAGCAACCGAGAACCGAAGCAGTAACTAAAGATGGCGGACCACATAAAAGGATCCGGCGCTGCAGCACAAAAAGCGCCTATAATAATAATTCAGAATTTATGAAAACGATGGGTAATTTGGCAACACAAACTTCAGGGCTGCCGTCTCATTAACAGGTCTGCAAGAAAGTAACCTTTTGTTTTACTCACTTCACCAACGGCTATATTTCATTAGAAGGAAGTCCCTAACTTTCCGTTCAACGGATACCTAACAAGGTTTGAGGCTGCTCGCAAAAAGGAGTTGCATTTTTAACCGCCTCGGCAATTAAGACCATGCTTTGGGTAACAAAGTTGAGCACACCCCGCCTTGTTATGTGCGAGGGAGTTTTTTGACTGTTTTTAGGGAACTTCGTCGCGCAGTGAGAGTAGATGAAAGGATATGGACTAAATTGGCAATGGAGGAGAGTATACAGTGCGGAATTTGCCTGCAAATATCCGCTTCGGTCGAAAGTGATTACAAGGGTTTCATAAAACCACCAATTTGCGGTTCGAGGGAGAAGGAAGACGAGAGGAAATACAAAACATGGAAACAAATATGCGTAACACGAAAGCTGTAAATAGATTAATGTAGGATGAGCTAAAAATATGGATGAAGAATAGCATGGCATACTACTTTTTTGAAGATGGAGTATTTATGAACATCAACGCGTAACAAACATTTTACCACACTCTGTTAATAAGGAAATAAATTATATTATAGCTAATTATATAATAAATAAATTATAATACTATGTGTGTGTAACACAGGTTAAGGATTTAATTAATGAAATAACAGTCGATTAAGGGATATATCGCCGGCTTACAAGTGAATCACAGTCAAAACTTTTAAGATACAAGTATAGCTTTCCTAGAATGTAGTGAACTTTATACTGGCGAAGAACAGTAAGTTATTTTTCTTTATATAAAGGTTAGATTTCTTCTTGGAGATTTCACACTTAGAGAGCAAGGCTTAATCCTCCTAGTGGTTGTCTCGACGTGGTATCACATCATTAGCAAAACTGACCAGATTTTGATGGTCGGTATCTCGTCATTATAAGAAAACTTTTATCTCTTTAAACTTTGATCTCGTTATCCTCAAAAAGACGGCAATATCTTGATAAAGAAATACCTCGTCAATACCAAAATTAATCAGTTCTTGATGGACGAGATATCTCGTCGAAACCACTTGGAGGGTTAAAAAGTAAAATTTCAACCCCTTTGTTTTCTCAAACTATGTTTTCTTAGCGTGTTTCACTTCTGAACCGAGGATATAGCATTTTCACCCTGTTATTTTAAAAATAAATAAATGTTATTATAAATGTTACAGAAAATGGAACACAAGCTTTCCAAGAACAAAGTTGCATCAGCTGCGATTGATATTCTTTCGAAGATAATGCGGTGTAACGGCTCACGCAAGTGAAAAGGCTTACACAGCATAACTACTATCAACGCAGAGAAACAACTTTTACAGAAAAAAAAAGATCTCGCTTTGTGCGGGGAAACATGCTACAACTTGACATAAGAGGTGGAGGCTATTGGTTAATAGCCTAAATCACTAAATATAAAATTATATAAATGGTTTCGTGACTATTTAAATTTTTTCATACAAATTTCTGGACCTATACTTCAAATAATTTTTTTCTTCAAGATGCGTTATGTTTTGCGTTATTTTACTCATTTTCAAGCTATTCTTAATTGGAGTAACTTATATTTAATTACAACATTACATTTCGTGTCTTTTGTGCGAACTCATCACAATGATTAAGTTATAGCAAATATATATTCTCACTGAACTTCCATTAAACCATCAAAAATTCACTAAGCTAGTTAGAAGTAAATAAAATTTATGAATGTTCTGTTGCCTCAATCAGTAAATATGCCATTTTCACTTCAAAATTTTCTGATGAGCTGCATTTAATATTCCAACTCTCTTACTACATATACTTTATCAAATTCATATCCTACAAAAACCCAAATGCAGTAAGATCATTACAGACGATAGCCACCATCTTTAAGTAATTAATAGTAGATTAAGTAATAGTAGATATGAGAGAATTTTCTTTACGACTGAACTTTCACTGATTTATCAAATTTTCACTAAGCGAAAGCCAGAAGTGAATAAAATTTCGGCTCTTCTGTTGTCTCAATAAAGATCACATTTTCACTCCCAAATTCTGTAATGAACTGCTTTTAATGAACTCGTTTATTACACATATATCAAACCAAATTCACCTACACAAAACCTGAATGCAGGAAGATTACTTCATACTACGCACACCGTTGTTTTGTCTCATTAGGACAAACTTTTGATTGAACTTTCACCAATCCATCAAAATTTCACTAAATTACTGCCAGAAGTTAGTAAAATTACTAGATGTTCTGTTGCCTCTGGAGAAGTCTCCATCTCTACTCCAAACTTCTCAAATAAACTACATTTAATAAACTCGATTATTACACATAGATCCAAATTCATCACCTACACAAAACCCAAATTCAAGAAGATTTCTAGACTACAACCACCATTGTTTCGTCTTTTGGACAAACTTTGGCCTGAACTTTCACTGATCCACCGAAATTTCACTAAGCTAGTACCAGAAATGAGCAAAACTATCGGATGTTCTGTTGTCTAAATTAGTAGACCACGTTTTCACTTCCAAACCTCTCAATTGAACTACATTTTTCACTGTCCACCGAAATTTCACTAAGCTAATACCAGAAATGAGCAAAACTATCGGATGTTCTGTTGTCTAAATAAGTAGACAACGTTTTCACTTCCAAACCTCTCAATTGAACTGCATTTGATACTGGACTCGCTTATCGTACATATATCAAACCCAAATTCATCACCCACACAAATCTTGAATACACGAAGCAGATTACTCCAGACAACAAACTACCTCACTCCCAACGGCACTCAAGTCCCTCCCGTTTTTAATTTTGCACCAGCACTCTGACGCGTTTCTCATCGAACTCATTCCAAAGAGGGGGGCGGGGCCCCACCACCCCCGCAGATTGCTCACTCCTATCACCAAACACCTTGCGCCATTAAAACACATCTAGCCCCCCCCCGTTCCAAGGAGTCCCACTGACTGTTTACCTCACACCGAATGATTGATCACGTACATGTCCTTCTGTTACACATGTACACCTCCGAATAATTAAAGCAGCACCGGGGACCCGCCAAAAAGAAGCGAGTGGAAAAAAATCCCAAAATAAATATCGAAGATATATATAAGCACAAGTATCCTTTTACACTGCATTGCCTATAAGGTTGTCCCTATGATTACAATAGGGATAGGAATTTAAACGCCTTTCTCTTGGCGGAAAGCTTGATGAGAAGTAAGGGGGGCAAAAAAGTTTGACACTTGGGTGATTAATGACTGTAAAAGGGGGCGGGAGAGCTGATTTCGGAGTGAAGGGGGGACAGGACAAGAATTTAAAAGAGACAACGTAGATAAAGTTGGAAGCACGGTCTCCCCCTTGTGACATGTGTTGAAATCCGAGGGTAGATAATGATAGGGAGGAAGGGTTTGACAAGCCTTCCGGATTTAGTAATTTGAAACAATTTCGGGAGCTCTGATTGGACGGCTGAGGGGAAACGTAGGGAAAATATTTTTATTCTAATAAAAGTCCCTTTTCTCTTCGCAGGGAAAAACTTGCATAATTGACAGTGAATATGATGTGGCGACTAGGCTTTTTTACATATTTATTTTTCGTCAAGCGTTTCAAGTTTTGGGATTATGCTGGGGCTTTTGTTTTTAGGGAATATTTTCATAGATTTAAGACTTTGGTGATACCCATCAATTTTTTCGCGCTTTTTTGCGGGAATTTTCAGATGGTTTCGAGTCTGCTTTTTCTTGGTTTTTTTTCTACCTGTATATTTTAGGATTAGATTGAAGATTATCTGGGAGAATGCATTTCTTGTTGGGATACATAAGACGAGTTGAAAGCCCCAAACGATGCTATCTAAAAAATTGAGGCGGAAAGAAATTTGTCAGGAGTCAAACTGAGTGATAAATATGCTGACGAGGACCAAATTATTCATTTGGAGTTAAATAAATCACGAATACGTGGTCTTTATAGAGACTGCGTTCTCTTTTCTAGTATGATGGTGAAAGTAAACTAAGGTTTTCAAAACATGGCATTGATCATCCAATAGTTCACAAATTAACCTATTAAAATTGGAATCGGTGTCTATTCTTAAATAGAGATTCACGAATCAAAGATACCAGTGATATAATCCCTTTCTAACAGTGCTTGCGATTGGACAAAACCACAAAAATAGCTAGATTGATCTAGAATAAATTAATTAGACCTCAATGAACGTCAAAACATTCATTCAAGTCTCTGATTATTCTACTACATCTACTAGTCTCATTTTTTCTTAAACAGAAATTTATTCAACTACGAAAGAAACGACACTTAACATCGATTCTTGCTTTTATGGAATTCAATCAGCAATAAGGTAGGTAATTAATTAACGTCGCACTGGAGCAACACAACGGGCTATTGGCGATGGTACGGGATCAATCTCCAAGGGAAAGATCCTAGGACAACACTACGTACTTTCTAACCACGGTCAGATGACCTGAGCTGGCACCCCACTCTACAAGCTTCCACACCACGACGACGTTAGGACATTTGAGGCCACGACAGATTTAACGTGCACCAGCCCCCGTGTACTCGACGGTCATGGTTGGAACTAGTTTCGAACTCGCAACCATCTGGTTGCTAATCCGTTACTCTTCCAACTAAGCTACCACAGCCTTTCAATCGTCAATAAAAACTTAGTCGTACTACTCTAATTTATTACGTTCCAAATTTACCTGTATTTGCTGAAATAGCTCTACAATGAAAGATTTATTCAGGGTAGAAAATGTCCAGCAAAAAAATTTGCTGGGTGCAGAATTTACAAAACAAAATAGCAAAAATCTACTGTAAATTCCTGACGACAAGCAATACCACAGAAGTCCAAACTTTTAACAAATAATTTATAAGTTCTCAGAGTTACAAATGAAAAATAAACGGTCTAATTAGCTTTCGTGTAGTCAAAAATGACCACAGAGCGAGAAAACACACCTAAAGTAAATAAGCACAATAACAGGGAATTAATTTCAACTTTTTATTTGCCAATTAAATTGTATTCGAATTCTTAAATCTTAAAAGTATTAAATTGCATGCCTAACGAAACTCAGAAATTCGAAGCATAAACATAATCGTAAAAATAGTTACTCATAGGCAAAAGATTGCTTTTTTGCCCGATTTCTGAGAACAAACAATACCTATAAAGTAAGATCGAATCACAGAAAAAAAGCTCCTGTAAGAGAATGAAAAAACACTCTATAATTAAACAATCAAAGAAAAAGCATAAAAGATAATTAAACACTTGCCGACTTATGAATCGAGAAAAAAACAATAGATTCGTACCATCTTCCTTACAATAGTTTTTATTAAAGACTATTGAAGCTGCCCTCTAATTGACATGTAATCTTAGTATTCTGGCACAGTAATAACGGACTTAATTACGAATACTCGAAATAATTAATGTTTTTATTAATTACATTATTCGTATCTAAATGAGGAAGTTTTTGAGGAACTTTTTCATTAGAAAAAAGCAAGGAAAAAAGCCAGTGAATAAAAAAAGGGATTTTTTTCCCTTTCTCAGAATTAAAATCAGAAGAAAGATATGATTAACACTAATGAAAGAATGCATTTAGCATTCAATAACGATTTAGGTGTTAAGAGCTGTAAATGTGTTAATTACTTCGAAACGAAAATTCTCTTGAAACTGAAAACGCTTCGTGCATATTTTAAGACTGTCTGATTTGCCCCTTTTAGGGAAAGGAAAAAAATATTTATAATTAATGAGAAAGTGGTTGGGTTTTTTAAGCGTCCTTTTTCCCTACGCGGAAAATCTTCTCATGAATACGATTCAATAAAAAATTACTTACATTTAAATACAAAATTTAATTTAAATAGTGATAGTCAAATACAGAAGAGGATTTGTTGTGGTTATGACTGAAGCTTTTTAAAAAGTCCACATGAACAATATGAAAAACCAGTTATATACGGGTATGAACAAACGGTCTTAAAAGCATATGCATTCTAGTCTACACATCATAATCACCAATACTACACAAGGGAACGTGCTTTATCCTATTAGATTCTTAAATGGTTGGTTGGGTTTAGGTTTTATGCCACTAGAGCCCTATTTTGGCCAAGCTGAGCCAAACTGAAGCAAACGGGCATACACATAAGGAAAGTTTTTACTGATGCGAGAGAAATACATGCAGAGAGGTTAGATTCATAGAACATTACACATTAGTGACATGTACGGTACGACATGTCGATAAGGTACGTGCTTTTATGGACTTCATGTACGTATAATACATATGTATGGACAGCATAGCTGTATACTATCTTACGCTAAAATGTATAAGAAAAATCATTACATAGAACATGAGCTGATTGTTTTTCGTTTTCGTCACTTTTTTCACTCACTTTCTTCTTTTCTCAGTGATGCTGCTAAGGCGTGTTTATCACATGCTAATTCAATTATTAATTGCAAATAATTTCTTAACACACATACAATTCTTTCATATTTTGGGTTGAGACACTGCAGTTTTCGCCTGGTAGGATGATTTAAAATACAAAAAAAAGATGTTAGACAAAGCGCATTTCATTCAATACAAGTCATAAGTACATGAAAACAAAATCCTTAATCTACTGGCTTTGATTGATTGGATACATAAATATATTCCGACTTGTGTATCGTCTCCAAGAATTCACATTGTAAATCAAGAAGTGGACATACAAAAAGGAAAGTATACAGAAGAGAATACATCCATCTACGAATTAGGACCAGCCTTCCTACAGCACACAAGCTCAGCTTAAAGAGCATCTCCACTAAACCAGAGATAATGCAATGTACTCGTATTTAATTCGAAGTAGGGCAAAGATTTTCGAATTATGTTGTGGGCCCACTCGACAAAATACAATCAATTGAAGGTTATTCAAAAAATGGCTAAGTTATTTCTAAAAATCTAAATGCATCAGAGTAAGACATTTTACCATTAAAAATTCCAGTTACTACTTATAAAGAACTCTCTTGAATAAGGCCATGAACAAAAATTCTATAGAGTATAGACTTAGTCAATAAGAAATTCCATAGTATATAGACATAGTCAGTAAGAAATTCTTTAGAGTACAAGCTATTAAACAAAAATATTATCACAAATATTTTGCCTTCTCAAAATTTTATGGTCCACGGCTTCTACTTAAACTTAAATCTCCGAGGTTCCTTTGTATAAAGAATTGCATTTAAATTAAATATTTAAATAAATTTCATTTGAAAGCATGAAGTTATTGCATCAATTTAATTAATAAAAGTTATAAAAACGGTAGTGTGAACAAAGAAAAAGTTGTGAACTGCAATATTTCTTCCTCAGTAGCGTACAAATAGACTTGGCAATTAAATGGTCACATATAGCCCAGACCTACTGTTTCCGGAAGTACGAAAATCTCAGAAATGCAAATATTTTGTTCTGGTAGAAAGGTAGTTATCAGTTTTATAATTTTCCAATTTTATAAATTTAATCGGAAATATACCATCTCAAGTGTTGACATCAAAAATCATTAATTTTTCAGGGTGACGCCTCGACGATTATACTCTTCGATCTCAAATAACGACATACACGGCTCTTAACCCTCCAAGCGGTTACGACGAGAAATCTCATCCATGAAGATCTGACCAATTTTGTTAATGTCGATATATCTCGTCATCAAGATACTGCCGATTTCAATGATGTTGACAATATCAAGATCTGGCCAGTTTTATCCTAATGGCGAGATATCTCGTCCATCAAGATCTGGTCAGTTTTCCTAATGAGACATGATACGTCGTCGAGACAATCACAGACCAGGAGGGGTTAACAGCTATCTGGAATCTACAAATTAGTTTCCTTGTGTTAATCAATGCGAAGAACATGCCAAAAGCAAATCAAAATGAAGACGATCTTAAATTACTTAAACAGCTTCCTCTTGAAGTTATCAATAGCATTCCAGATAATGCTCTTCATATATACATACAGATGGCAGCAAGCTTGATTGAGGTGGAACGGGTAGTGGCTTCTATATATATAAGTAACAATGGACGGTGACAGTAAACTTAAATTTAGAAATGCAGATTAAGGTTCGGTGTTTCTATCAGAACCTTTTGCTCTCAGAGTGGCTTTGAGATGTCCTCTGGGAAAGAGAATATATGGATCAGGAAAGACAATAAAAGTTCAATGCAGCATCTAAAATCTTGGCCGTATATTATGGACAGAACTAGTCAAGATATACTCTTGCGAGAATTGGTGCACACAGGTTGTTCTTGCAGAAGATACCGTCTCACGTTGGTCTATTTCTTAGAGAGAGATGATTTGCTTTCAAAGAACGGTTGTGAGCAGATTAACCCAGCAAATAATGATCTCACCGCCTCTGAAATTTACTCCTTGTATAAATAAAAAGCATAAAACATGGTCTGTCCCTCCCCTACATTCTTGATATCCCGAAAAGCTCCTTGGACTGTCATTGCATTTTAAAGGTTTAAGACTGCTGTCAAGACTTAGAAGCGAGCACATTAGATGACTTGTGAGAAGTGTGAAGAATTTTCCAACTTTACCATGGTCCGCAATCCCAGCAACTTTTCCATATTTTAGATTGCATCGATGTATCTGTGGGACAGCCCTTGGATGATTAAAAGTTGGTTTCTGTGCGACTTGAAAAACATCGTCATTTGCTATGATCAAGACATAACCTAGGTAATAAATCGCACAACAATCAACTCTTAATCATCCAGGGCTGTCCAACAGAGACACCGATACAATCTAAAATATGGGAAAGAGGTACTTGGGTTGTGGAGCATGACAGAGTTGAAAAGTTCACTGTTCTCCAAAGTTTTATCTTGTGTGCCCGCTTCTAAGTTTTTCCATAGCAGTATGAAACATCTAAAATGCAATGACAATCCAAGGCGCTTTTCGGGAATACCATGGGTTTTTTATACGAGGAGTAAATTTCCGGGCCGGTGAGGAAAAGATCAAGTAACTACAACACAAATGCAGCTTTTCATAAAATAATCACAACAGCAAGGGATCTAAGATTTTTATTGGTTTTATATCGTGAAACATATAATTCCCGTGGAACACACTGGTTATCAAAGAGCAATCAAACATCAGAGGCTCTCCTGGCGAACGGCAACAGCTCCGTTGGACTGTTGCTCCATGCTCTGGCGAACGGCAATAGCTCCGTTGGGCTGTTGCTCCATGCCCTGACGAACGGCAGCAGCTCCGTTGGGTTATTGCTCCATGCCCTGACGAATGGCAACAGTTCCGTTGGGTTGTTGCTCCATGCCCTGACGAATGGCAACAGTTCCGTTGGGCTGTTGCTCCATGCCCTGACGAACGGCAGCAGCTCCGTTGGGTTGTTGCTCCATGCCCTGACGAACGGCAACAGTTCCGTTGGGCTGTTGCTCCATGCCCTGACGAACGGCAACAGCTCCGTTGAGCTGTTGCCGTTCGTCAGGGCATGTAGTTTGATAACCTGTTGTAAACTTTTTCATAATGATCAATATCTTCTTGCAAAAGGGCAATTTTGGCCCAAATAGAAAAAGGACTTAAACTCCATGTTGCCCTCTCTCACTACACGAACTTGAAGGAAAGAGTTTAAACGTTAGGTATATAGCTATCATTTACTAGTCTCAGTTTGAATCTGACTGTTCAAGCCTTCTTTCGATGTCGACATATTTTAACACTCCTGGTGGTTTATCTCCTAGCATTGTCTCGGTGAGGTATCTTTCCATTATCATAACAGATTAGATCTTGAAGGACAAGTTATTTCGTCATTAGAAGAAAATGAACCGGATCTTAATCTCGTCATCAAAAAATCGTCAATATCTTGATGACTTCTCGTCATTAGCAAAACTGGTCAGATCTCGTCGAAACCACTTGGGAGTTAAATGTAAATACTTTTTTCAACAATGATTTTTATTATTAAAAATAAACGCCATTGAATATTTGCATAAGCGATAAGTTAAGAATCGATGTTGACAATACCAATAAATCGATGTTCAATCAAACAAGCGCCAACTGAGCAAGTTTCATTGAAAGAACATTTACGGTCAACTCTGTCCCTAGATTGACATACGCTATAAAAATTCATTTATACATTGGGCAGAGATTTCCATAATCGCATAAAATCCCGAACATACTTTTGGACACAAAATATCAGACATCGACACAAAAGTTTTTCCCACTTTTCTTTCCCTTTATCTCCGCTACGATATTTCTTTCCGGAGAAACACATCATATTTCATTCGTTTCTTTTGTCTTCCCTCTATGATATAAATACGTTTCTCCCCGGCACATGTGTACACTCACTGAGTCCAAATAGTTCCTATAAAATAGAAGATACGTGCAATACGAAAGAGATACATAAAATCGTAATAGAGAAACCGCAAGTTTTATGGGATTTCGGGCAAAGGAGAAACGGAATCAATTGCTCAATTCTTGCGAGAGTCAGCAAAAGTACGGTATTTTTTGCTATCCCGAAGAGATAGTTGGCATTCTTCTTTTCTCAAGGAAACGCGATATGGTGAATGGTTTTTACTGCAAAATGGAGTGAATCTTTTCCGAATATTTCGAAAGGGAGGGTAAAATAATAATTTTTCTGACAAAAATAATATCTACGGAACTGGGACGGGTGGGAGTTGCAAAAACGCGTTTGTCATGTTTTTGCCCGCGTTGCTTATAAAACGGTTTTGATCTGCCCTTTCAAGACAATTCTTATTTCGGTTGAGAGATTTAGATTTCAAGTGGGAGAGTCAGCATTTCGCATATTGTTTAAGTTTTGAATATATTAAGACATTTTAGTTTCGGGGCATTTTTGCTTCGTCAAAATAATTTCTTTTTGAATAAGTAATTTTTACGAAAATTGAAACTTTTGGGCTGGTTTCTATGAATCAAGTGTCAAAGCGAGTATGGCAGCAAAATAGTGAATCTTTTCAGTGTATTTCGGAAAGGGTTGGTTGATTGGGTTTTATGGTTCGATGACCACATTTGGCCGCTGCCCCAAATAACGTCAAGAAAACGAAAGTACACACAAGAAAAGTATTGCTGACACAGAAGAGAAAAATACACCCAGGGAGGAATCGAACCTATACCACCTACAACTCGCAGCCTACTCGTCCCTTAAAAATTTGTGGGGACTATATTTGCAAATTTGAAGACGGGCTTAGAAGTACAATATTTAAAAACCGTATGTTCCGTGAAAGATCTTGCAGACTCATAAGAGACAGAATATCTTCTATTCCGACATATCTTCCAGCAGCTATCGTGAGGAAAACAAAAAACATATTTTACAAACTTTTGCTTTCCTGATTTTATATTAATGCTTAGAAAAGATAGTCGCCATATACAATACCTTGCATATAACCCCCACGATTCATAACTCGTACATCCTCAATGGTATCCAGCTGGCTTCAGCTTATTTAGTTATTATATTAAAGTAGTAGACAGTTGAATATTAAGATGTCCATACTATTTCATTGCCTGTTCAATATACGATTACGTTGCAACGATAAGAAGCAGAAGAGTTCCGTTTCTGTGCCGTGTTCCACCATCTTGAAAGGTGTTTTTCATTTTGGGGTTTTAATAACCAAAATATATGAGGACATAGTAGGAGGTACATCGTGTGCTCTACTCAGTTCGACACCATATTACCGTTCCACGATAATTTTGCTATCAATGAGGTTTATTAAAAAGTATTCCTCCTTTGGTCATAAAAGAAAAACTACATTTTACAAACCATTTCAAACCCTCAAAACAGGCCCTTTCTGCAACGACGCCGTATTTGCCAAACTAAAGAAAAAATATAGAAGATTTTATCACATAAAAAGAATCAATCAAGAAAGTAAAACACCCAGAAGTAATTATTAAAAAAATAAAGTGCCAAATTAGCGACATAAGTTCTCACGAAACTTCGACGAATGTCCAACTGTTCTCCTTCCACTGTGTAAGCAACCTAGCAACTTGAAAGAGGAAATTCGACCACACGGACTACAGGTGTCTATTAAACAGAGCATTCATTAGCATTCATGTAACAGCTTTAGATGTGGACGGTACTTCCAGTCGCCTTGTAAACCCATGCAAGCAGTCGAATCCACAACGTTCAGGAGGTTGGTTGTTTTGGGCTTTTAAGACGCAAGGGCCATATTTAGCCATGCTGCGCCAGACACAAGACATACAATATCAAGTAAAAGACCACACAATGAAAAATTTACTGACATAGAAGAGAGAAATACACCCAGGGAGGAATGCACCCGATAGAAATCGAACCCTACAACTCGAAGGTTGCGAGCGCAGTCGACATACCCAACGTTCAGAAGTTCAACGACGGCCCCCAACGTTCAGAAGTTCTGCTCGCTTCGTGACAATGCACCCTAGCGAACATCTCTTGTCGGAATCCACGATCATACTCCCATATAGCACACAACTTCCCTAGGAACACACAGGCTTTTCAAAAGCATCCCTGGAATTAACGGGCACATTATAGGTGTCCCTGGGAGAATTGCAGGACTACCTTAGGAATGGTTTAGGAATAGAGGGGGAAGTTATTCAAAGGCGGCACATCCTAAGTGATCCCATAGACGTCCCTCCTGTTTACTAGGGAAAATCTAAGGAAATCTCTAAGAGATTTCAGATGAAGACATGAAGTACTGCAATAAATGTAAATTTCAGCATGCTTGTTCGTATACTTTGAAATATGAATGAAATGAATGAGGTTGAAAATATGAATACACGCAATGTGTATTCCTATTTTCAAAATAAAATAAAATAATTTTTTTCTGAACGAAAGTGCTTTAGAGATAACAAAGTCTACCTCACAATTTTCAGATAAAATGCTCGCTTCGTGACAATGTACACTAGCGAACATCTCTTATCAGGATTCATGATCTTTGCGTTCGTCCCCCAAACCGGATAACTTAAGAGTATTACAGCGTCATCTGACTGTGGTTCAAATTTACGTGTTGCCCTCGGATATTCGCCTTCGGGATTGATCCCGGACCGTCGCCAATAGACCGTTGAGTTGCTCCAGTGCGACATAAATTCAACAACCAACTTCGCGCAACACGGGAATGTTAACGGGTCCTTTTCAAATGGCGTCTACGCTAACGAATCTGGTTACATTACAGGGACCGCGCGGTAGCCAGGTTTGTAGAGTAGCGGATTACCAACCGGAGACTTACGAGAACGAAACTCGATCCAACCAAAGACCGTCGTGTACGTGGGGGTAGTGCATGTTTAATCTGTCGTGGCCTCAAATGTCCTCACATTGGCGTGGAGTGAAAGTGGGGTGCCAGCTCAGGTGTTACCTCGTCATCTGGCCGTGGTTCAAAATTACGTGGTGTCGTCCTCTGACCTTTCCCATCGGGATTGATCCCACACGTCGCCAATAGCCCGTTGCTCCAGTGTGACATTAATTCAACTACTTACCTACCTGGTTACATTACCAGCACTGGTGGATTATGCGTTGATATAGAATATTTTGAACTTTCTAAGACAATAACACGCCCTATCCATGAATCAAATGACGTAGACCTTGATACAGGATGTGGAATGTTCAAGCTATTAAAAAGGCCCGGGAAATTAGAAACATTTCAATTCCTAATAACTCAGTTTAGAAATAAGAATAAAAAACCTAAACAGTCGAGGGAACAGATGTAGATTTCCAGTCATTAGCATTATGAGCACGTGGTTACTTCTAAACAGTGCCGTTCTCTTTGGAGGCTCTCATTAATATTTATCATTTTGCATAAATAATTGCATTCATTTCTTCCAAGTGTTTTTACGCAGCCAGGGATTAGTGGAAGAATATGCAGAAAAACACAGGGATCGCAACGGTGAAAAAATAATAAATGTTAAAAGGAAGGGGGAATATTTTTTAATGTTAATCTTACCATGAAATGAGAGTTTTTCTCCGCGATCTATAGAAAATATTTTTTTGTTAATCTGAGCAATTTTTTACTGACGCAATTCTAATGCATGCGCGGTCTTTAAATGTATGAGATATATTTAATAAAATTTATTTTGATTTAAAAAAATAAGGGTCAAAATACAAATGAGCGCAGATGTTGTTCGCGTTTACAAGGTTCGCATTTATATAAATTCGAACTGTACTGTTAGTGTACTGAATCTGCGATTGCATTAGAACCTCATATCCATTGATAACTAGCAACTATCTAATGTAAAACACATTAAAATTGAATTAAAAACTTTTCTAATGTTCAGTGTGAAAAACTCAGTAAACCTAATGTAAACTTAATGTAACACGTGTAATTTTTTTACTCGAACTTTAAGTTAGTTACTTTTCCACGTGTTGAGATATTTTTAATAACAAATCTAATTTTAATACAAAATTTAACCTTATACCAATTATCATTTGGTCCAGCCGTTTATGGATTATGAATGTGGAAATTTTGGAGATACTTTCCATATCTTAGGACATATCTTCCAAAATAATCTTCCTATCATGCTGATATTTTATATTGTTACTATTAGACACCAAAATAAAACTTATGTAATGTTTCGTATGTAGCATGTTTATCGTAAGCAATATTAATTAGGAAAATAATTTTTGAAAAAATATGAATAGCTTTTTTTATATATTTTGATGAAAATCAATTCAGAAATACATGGCTGTGTAAAACTTCCATCCGAGTAGTTTTGTCGCTGTGAAAAATTAAATAATCGCTATTTAGCGATTTTTGAGTAGATATGACGAACATTTATCAAAAGGAAACTAACTCAAAAAATGGTCCAAATCGATTAACATCAAATTATATCAAAGTTGCTATCATTTTTCAAAAATTCATTTCATAAACAACATCACAATACTATATTAATCGCAGTAATAATCACTAAATACCGCTCATGAACTGCTACAACCGTGTCATCAATAGCAATTAAAGACCAAATAAAATCAGAGTCCATTGCCCAGAATCATGTCAATCTCAAATTGCAGGTTTTCCGAAATAAAAATATGCAGCCGAGCGGTTACTTTGGGAGACTGAATTAATCAGGTTCGAATAATTAACCCAGTGATAGCCGAGATTTCGGAGTAGTGTAGCTTTAAGTACACCACAATACACATAATGACTAAATAACCACATCAATTGGTTGGAAGAATCATAGGAGACTCCATAGGTTGGTTGGTTTTACGGTACAAGGGCTATATTTAGCCAAGCTCCACCAAAACTAAAAATGTTGGGAAAGGAGAAAAGAGAGGAATTGAGGAATATATAGAGTAGTGGAATCAAAGCAGAAAAAGATTGTTTGGGTATCCAAGAAACGATCACTAGAGTAGCTAGGGTCTATGAAGCCCGTACACACTTAAAGGAGATGTGGCTCTGAGGGAAAGATTCTATAGGTCAAGAAATTTAAAACTGGTTAGAAGTCATGAAGAGGAATAACTGCAGGTTACAGAACGTATACAGGGTGAGTCTAAAATGTTTTTACAAAATAAGAGGGGTAATAGTACCCATCCAGAGAGTAATAATTACCATGGAACATAGGGTCGCATTCCACTCTGAGAGGCAGAAAAGAGTAAAATTAGAATTTCAACATGAACTTACAACAGAGTTGGGAAAGCGAATGAACGATACCAAAAGTTGCACAATCTGATTTATTGATCAGAGAAAAACTCACAGCAAGTGCTCAAAGTGGCGGCCACGCGTGTCGTTGCACAGTTCACACCGGCGAAGGAATGACTGGCGCACCCTCTAGAAGATTCTTGGTGTTGTGTTAATTTTGTCTGCGGCAACACCGATTCTCGCTACGAGATCTTCAGCCGAGTCCACAGGCGTCTGGTACACTAAAGATTTCATGTGCACCCAGAAGAAAAAGTCCAGTGGATTGAGGACCGGTGAGCGAGGAGACCAAGTCACAGGTCCGCCACGTCCGATCCATCGTGCGGGATATGTGGCATTCAAGAAGTGCCGGACCGTGCTGGAAAAGTGTGCTGGGGAATCAGAGGCGATGACTTGTTCATGCTCGACGCGTTTCGACTTTACTCTTTTCTGCCTCTCAGAGTGGAATGCGACCCTATGTTCCATGGTAATTATTGCTCGTCTGGATGGGTACTATCACCCCTCTTATTTTGTAAAAACAATTTAGACTCACCCTGTATATGCGTGTTAACCCCCTCAGAGGAATGGAAATCGGAATCCACTTTAAGCTATAGGTTCCAATTTGCATGCCATAAATATCGACATATGATTTTCTAATTTTATGTGCGTAGAAAGACTCAATACATGCTTCTGCAAGCTGCACAACTGTCTTTTATTGGAGAAACGTAGAATCTGCAATTGTGCAGCATGAAGAAGCGTGCATTTAGTCTTCCTACGCACATAAAATTAGAAATTCATTTGTTTAGTTATGGCGGTATTGCAGTCGGGGTGAGATACATTTAACACTCGTGTAACAGAAAACCACAAATCCAACCGAAAACGAAGTGAAATCGTGGAACGCACTTATAATGAGTTCTCGTGCTATTCATGATGCAATACATTTCACTTTAATTGATTACTGTTCCCAGGCGCACACTTGGGCATTTTCTGTCGGAGGGGTTGAAAATGATTAACGACAATGTTAATTTTTTTTGTAAAACTGAATGCACTAATCCGTACCAGCGAATTTCAATAAATTTAGCCGTTAAATTAATAACTGTTAACAAAACTAGTTTTTAGATGTTCATGAACGAACAATTTAAATTGAGGACGTAAAATAATATGCAGTTCGAAATGAGCACCGGTTTGTAAAAGGAATTCATGACACGTGTTACTTCCTGCCTCACCCATTTTACTACTTTGGAACAGCGCACTTTTAAATAATGGAACACCAATGCGACCCCCCTGGGAATGGGAGAACAGAAAAATGGAATTTTACTGCTCCAGAATTGGTGTCCCCATATCCATGGCTGCCACAACCAAAGTACTTGTGAAATAGAAGTATTTTTAAATAGCAAGTCTCCACTTTAACCCTATTTTAGTAGCAATTTCAGATGTTCATATACAAAATGAATCAGCTAAAACACAAAATGTGCCACTTAAGTATGAAACAGACATTGAAGACATCGGACGGATATTTGGCAAATTTTAGTTTCATTTCAGGACTCCTTCGCCCTGGGCACCTGCTAAATTACGATACTGATCATTATACTTTTACAATTGAGGCGTTGACATGGAAAAGCATGTAAGTCACAAAAAAAATCGAAAATTAGTTTTTTGGCGGATAAGATAGTAAGAACCCATGCCAGTGTCATGGTAAAGCCAGTAAACCGCTAGAAGAAATAGTTTAGTTTCTGCAGCTCTTTTAGTTTATACAAATACAATTCCTTTTTAACAGGCTCACAAACGTTTTTTGTGCTTGGCCTTTAAAATTTGGTTTTGTGACTTATATGCTTTTCCATGTCAACGCCTCAATTGTTTCGCACTCTTTAAATAGTTAAACACAAGCTATACAACTTGTTTAAGCTTCCTATGAAACGGGCAAATCTTTGACAATATCAATTTTAAATATTTTAAGGTTTTGATTTTCACTTTTTCTATATTACAAATATTCGAGGCTATAATGAAATATATTTCCCAGAAGTGTTTTATGTAAATAGAAACGATATTGATATTATTCTTTTCAGTTACTTAAGAGACAGCTGTTAAGGAGAAAACCTACATTAATGAAATGCTTACATAGTGGAAGAATATTGAAATTTCGTTAGATGTGGTTGAATTATTTTCTGAGAATAGTTAGTTCTCTAAAGACGAATTCAGCCCTGACAGCAACAGAACTAGAAACACAATTATGTGCATTGCTTACACATAGTTACGTTGTATATTTAAATCTTGATTAAAATGCCACATTTATAAGAGTTTAATATTGTAATATTGAGAAAATCGTTCCTGAAAGTCCTTTTCGGCTTCCTGAACCATCAAATAGGTTGTCATCTCTGCATTGTTTTTTTTTAATATTTATTATATTAAGAAGCAAGGTAACTCACATAATCGTATATTGTTGAAGCTATGTTTATGACAATGATAAATTTCGTTTTTTTTTCAATCTTTTGCAACGTAAATGTTAGACTGATTGCAAATTTTCTTGAATGAGTACAATATTTGTCATCCATGTCTACCACATTGTCTGTTAAGACGCAATTACATATTAACTATGTTTATTCCTCCTGGTGGTTGCCTTGGCGATCATTGTTCTCATCAGAAAATCGACAATATCTTATAACGAGACACCTCGTCGATAGCAAAAGTGATCAGATCTTGATGGACGAGATATCTCTTCAAAACCACTTGGAGGATTAAACAAACACGCACTGAAATTCTGTACTCGGTTTCGTCATCTGACGTGGTTCAAAAATACGTGTTGTCCTCGGTCTTTCCCTTCGGGTTTGATCCCGGTCCATTGTGTTGCTCAAGTGTTTATTCTACCAACCTACTGAAATTCTGTATGTATTACTGCAAATAAATCCTCCTCTTAATTCTGACACGGTTAATCAGATTTGCACAACTACAATACTGTTTTCATCCATTTTTCACCACAATGTCTGTCAAGACTCAATTAGCTATTATGTAAATGTTTTGTGAATCATTTCACCAAAACTCTATGATGCAATCATTACTGAGTCAGCGAAAGATTGGTTTTTGCATATCTTGATGACATCAATAAGACGTAATACTACCGTCACGTTGCCTCTGCTTGAAAAATCCGATAACATTGGAAAGGGACTTTCTCAGCAATTAATGAAGATTTTAAAAGTAAAAATGTGCAATGGAGAAATTGTCTTTCATGTGACTGCTAACACTGTAATTGGTAATGTGAAAGATGTTTCTGCATTGATTGAGAAAAATCAGCCTAATCTTAGTCATGAGGTGTAGTTGATACATATTGCTGCAAAAAATGAAGCATTAAGTATGAATAATGTTGATGTGGAACATGTGATTATCAATATATTACTTAGAAAGTTCTAAAAGAAAAATTGGCTTTAAAATAAGCCAAGAGTTGTTTTTAGAAACATCAAGATACTAAAATATATCTATAAGTATCCACACTGGTTTTCTTTTCTAGATAAACAGAATTTTAGAACAATGGAATGCTCTTGAGGACTTTCTTAAATGCTTAAATTCGAGAAAAGAAAGTGGATTTCCATTTAATGTTTTGTTTTGTGTATAGTAAAATTTATTATTCATTAATGTGTATTAGAAACTATTTTAGGGTCTGATTACAATGATTTTTTAATATAGATTGTGCATGTTTTTACTGAATCTTTTATTGCTGTAAATAAAAACAGACTAGTTGCAGATTTTCTTGAATGAATACAAAACTTTTTTAAAAATTTGTCTGTCAATCTTTTAAGGACGCAATTAACTATTAATCATGTTTAAATATTAGTTTTAAAAACGCTATATTACCGAATTTATGTGTATCTTAACAGAAAATCAATCATCTCATTGATATGGACAGCCAGAGGTTGGCATCTCTACATTTCGTTGTAATTCTTTCATTTAAATGAAATAATTGCACGCACCCGCAAAAACTTACCAAACCGTTTACGAAATATATCGAGTTAATACTTCACTTATTGTCCGCTAGATGGCAGCATGACTAAGTTGCCCGTTAATTCAAAATTATCACTCCAAGTGACAGGAAGAAACAGCCCGTGGACCTGTCAAATGAAATTTTAGTTTAAGTTGTGAAAATTTGTTTTTGATGATGATTAAGTCGTTTAGTGGGTTGTAAAATGAAATTTTGGTTTGATTTCAGGGGACTCCGTTACCGCTTAGTCCCTCTTTGTACCTGCCAAATTACGACTGAGTGAATTTTCCATGGAGCTCCTGGGCCGAAGGCCCTTCGTCTCCAGATAACAAAGTCCTTGTATTCCGAATACGTTGAGGTTACCAGAAACGGAGTAGCAAAGTCTTGGGTGTCAGGTTATCAAGGAGGTAGTTGCAATAGGTGCGGTAGGAAAAGGAGTTACAATGAGCGGTAGGCAAGCCCATCATTCGAGTGATATCTTAGAAAATAGCAGAGTTCAGAATACCTGTGGCTACTGCAATTAATAGTATTGAAATTATGAATTAATTAGAAGACTTGAAAGACTACATGATTTTCCAAAGGGAAATTAGCTTAAATTTTTTTTAACAAATTTGAATTTTAAATCAAAAGTATGAATTTTAGTTATTATTTACATTTTTAGCACAATTCATAATGGCTCTTGGTCTGTTTTGTTAAATGCTAGGCGATGGTCATAACTGGGGATCTGCGCTACAGCTGAGTTTTCATTGCAACGAAAGGGGCGGAAAAGTTTTGCTAATTTTACCATAAAATTCTAAAATTCCTAGTTATTTTGGTAATATCATGGGCTGTCCATAATGATACGGAAGGTAAAATTTTGCCAAATTACGGCTGATAACTATACTTTTGCAATCGTTTCGCACTTTTTTAAGTTAAATACAAGCTATTAAATTTATTTAAGCTTTCTATAAAAAAGGGCAAATCTGTGACAATATAAATTTTAAATATTTTAAGGCAAGATTTCTCTGTTGTACATTTGTAAAGTGAAATTTTTTATAAATGAACACATGGGGAAAACGGTTTACAAAATATTTCGCTTATTGTCCGCTAGATGGCAGCATGACTAAGTTGAGTTATTTTAAAATAATCACTTTAATTTTTTAGGGCTTTAATTTACATAAACTACAGCCCTCGTGCCGGGTCCAGACAACTGAAGTATCGACGAAAACAAATAAAAATAATTCGAACGTTGCAGAAAAAAAAAATTGTTGAAGAACAAACGCGACTGAGAGACATACAAAAAAGCAAAGTTATCGTTCGAGTTTAAAGAAAATCATTTTTCAGTTCATTTACACTTCCAGGACACAAACCTCAATTATTTGCCATTGTAAAGCAGTGAATTTTCGAGTGCTTCTGAGAAAAAATACTGTGGCTTGAAATACTTTATTTCCTTTTTACCGTTTTTTCAAACGCTACTGGGATGCAAGAAATTTCTGATTTTTCCTTTTTTTATTTTAATCTATTTAGTATTTCAAACTGAAATGTTTGAATTTTGCGGAAGAACTTTTTTGAATCCAAAAGGATAACATCTTTTAGGTACTGTAGTAATAAAATTGAATACATAAATGTTACCATTTAAACAATTTATGATTTCAACTTCAAAAAAATTAAATTTCCCTTGGAAGCTAAAGCTTGATCCTCATTTTTGAATAAAATAACTTGAATTAAGATGTGCTTTATTAGAGTAATTCCAACAATAACATGTAAAATCAGAATGAATGCCACTTTTTCGACAATGCTTTACCTTAATGTTTAGTCTCTTTCGTGCAGTACTTTAACCTAATGAGTATATGTAAAGTATAAAAGTATTCAAAAATTCAAATGTTTCAGAATTGAAAAAATTGCTATTCATAGAATTAAAATTAATTTGGTGCTATTTTTCAGTATTACGAATAAAGCTGAAGTCTAACTTTAAAACAAATGCTAACACATTGGTAAAAAGTAATTCTTGACAAACACACTGCTTAGACAGTCTGACAAGGGAGTTGGCATTTGAGTTACATGGTTTTAAGCAAGTCTATTTGTAAATTAAAGTGACAAGTTTAAACGTAAACTGTGTTTCCACAATTTGCATCTTTTGTGCAGATTCGGGTGTTGAATTCATTCAGTACTGGAAGCGACAGAGTAATTAGGAAACGAAATAAATCATCATATAAAGCAATCACTACACATGAGTGTTGCTCTGCCCTCTCACCAAAGCAGAACTTTTAACCATATCCATTTCCAAAGTAACTTCAGTTAGCTTGATACTTTTGATAATAGTTTGATTCTCAAAACATATTTGTAAAAAATTCCAGATTTTAATTCATTCCATCTATTTCTTTTTTGATTGTTACTTTCCCGTCTTCCTCCAGCGAGATTGCTTGTTAGCCAAGAGAAACTTGTTTTAACATGCTTCTTCATTTAGCTTAAATAAATTATAGTATAGGACAAGGGTTTTTAACCTAGAGCTGCAACTTACAAGGGGGACACTGGCTAGTGGGAAGAATTGCTGCCATAAACAAAACAAACTACAAAACCCATCAGCAGGGCTATGACAGCCAAAGTAGTTTTGAAATGGCAGCATAACTTTTAAAAAATGATAGGAAGTCTCTTAAATCCTATTTTAGCAGCTCAAATATAAAGTGAACTGTCTGAAACATAAAATTTGCTAATTTAGTATGAAACAGACATTGATTTCACCAATAAATTTAAATTTAAAAACAAAAACTAAATATTTAATGTTTTTATGACCTCTAGCAACTACATATTCCGATGATTAATTGATGGTTAAGGATTAGTGCCAAACTCTGAAATTAAAATTCACGAAAAATTTGCCCTAAAGAAAAAATACAAAACATTTTTCTATCCACATTTTTGTAGAAAAAGGTTACATTTTCGTTGACTTGGGTGAATTTTCTATAAAAAGGTCAGCACTATTTTAAAATTAGGAGCCTTGAGTAGATTTTGCTTAATAAGATACCCTTAGTTGCCAAGGTTGAAAAATAGAAAAAGTCACCTTGGCAGTCTTGCATCTGACAAGAAAATTTTAGACTTACATTATTGCTACAGTACAGTATAATTCAAGCTATATGAGTCCAACATCAGTCCTGTAACACTAAATTGGCTGAAATATGCATGTACAGTCACATGTTTTCTCTACAGAAACAGAATGATACACCTTATGCCTCAACACATACTGCTCTAGTATGTGACCCAGCTAACAGTTTCATGGTATGAACAGTTAAAACCAGCAATTTATTTTGGACATGGAAAAAGTTAATCCCAAGTGGGGGTCAATTCTAAAAGGACATTTTTAAAACCGATGTGAAAATCAGATATACATACATCTTTTTCCACAGAAATTGCCAATATAAAGTTATGAACATGAATCAGAAACCAACTATTATTCATGTTAACTCAAAAAAATGCTTAACTTGAAAATTTTTACTATTGTAAAAGCTATTAAAGAATTGCCAAAAATGAAATGATCAAATTAAATATAGAGTAAGCTATTCTTTTTAGAAAAAAAAAAACAATTTTTTAATTGATAGATTATTAAAAGCAATGCCTCAAATATTCTAGCCACTAACCAAACAGCAACTTTCAATTGAGAGAAACAGCGATTCTTTTATAAATTCTGCCAAATCTGAAACCAGTCATGAATTTAGATTACTTGCAGACTATTTTAAATTATTGAGTCTCAATAAATCTCAGCAAAGGGTTATCAAAATTAAGTGACAATTTCTTCTGGACTGCTCAAAATTCTAGATGCATACGAGATTGTCTAATCTGTATATTAGCAAATGTTCTCCATGTTTTTCTTACAATCGACCTCAGGCAATACTCTGAACTTAATTGACAAATCAACAAAGAAAGACAAAAGAAATTTTTCATGATCAAAACTAAACTGATACTGAAAATCCTTGTGTTTGTGCTTTATTTTTGAAACCTTGTGCACTTAATAAAACAGGATATATTTAAACCATTTCATTTTGCATCATAGTGAGAATACATTCTACATCCTTATAGATTCTTCAGGACCTCTCCATCATACATTTAAACAAAAATAAAATGACAACACCATATGATCAAAGAAAGCATTTATTGTATAAAATTTTAAAATTCAGCAAATAGATCACTTGTCAATTTTCAACATTGAAATTTGGTTAAAATATTCAAAATTTACGATACTTTTTCTTAATTCGAGAGGTCACTCCAAAATTTCTTGCTGGTCGAAGATTGGCGTCTGGTCCAGTCCTGGCACACTGGAAAAGAATGGCAGTGAGAATACATTTCAATCAATTCAGAAAAAGAATCTAAAAATAAGTCCATTTTAATAAGTCTTAAAATTGTACTTTTATCCAAATTCTGTTGGCAATTAGTTCTCGCTTACTCTTAAAATTCATCCCTGTCAACTAACATAATTTCTTCATATTTTTGGCATATTCTATTTTCATAAACAATTAGTGTAAAACAAACCTGAACATAAAATTTTAGAACTAATTGTTAAATACAAGACAGTTAAAAAATTAACCTGTACAACTGTTCAAAAAGAAAACGATATAACAAAATTCTACGTATTTTACTGTATTGTAGATGGTAGCATTGTGACCAAAAAATTTTGGAACTTAGGTGATAAAAAACCTAGTGTGGTCTTCCATGATGACCAAATCCAAAAATTTGAGATTGAACCCTTGTCTTATTTAAAATGGACCTTGCTGTTTGTTTGTAATATATCACTTTACAGATGCTCATGACATTACAAAAGTAAAATTTTGAAGTTTTAAGGTATTCCTTGTTTGATGTTATATTACTTAAATATTATAACTCAGTTGTTACATAAAAGGCAGATAGGTATTGGTATTTTCAATTAACGTCACACTGGAGCGACACAACGGGCTATTAAAAAAAGGCAGATAGGTAGTTAATTGGATTTATGCTACACTGAAGCAACACAATGGGTTATTGGCGATGATTCTGGATCAATCACAAAGGGAAAGATCAAAGGGCAATACCTCGTAATCTTGAACGGTCAGATGACAATGTAACACTCAAGCTGGCATTCCATTCTTCAATTCCCACATCAACATAAGGACATTAAAGAACATGACAGATTGAATATACAGGTAACCCCCATATAACACGGGAGTTACGTTCCAAAAAATTGCCATGTTATGCGAATCCGTGTTATACGAAACAAAGAACTAGTACGAAAAGGGGGTTAGGTTCCAAAAATTAAAAAACATACTATTATATTTTCATAATTAAAAATTTTCTTAAGTAATACATATTAATATGAATTAAACAATGTTTTCTTCATCATCACTAAGTACTATTAACCGAGGGTGTTTACTTTTTGGCAAGATATCCACATCCTCTGAGTGACAGCTACGAGATCAGTGATGCCATTTATTTTTAAGTCCTTTATTTCTCAATTCCGTTTTCTCCCTCGCTCCAGTGACGCTCATTAACTATGCTAAGAATCTTCCAGAAAGTTACGTCATGTCATATGTGTCCGTCTAACAAATTACAGATGAGCTAGTTTAAAAACAGCGAATCAGGAAGTCCAGCTCCCTTGATTGACAAGACCATCTCCCCTGATTTGCGACCCCCTGAAAAACTGATAAAAAGCGTGGAGAGGAAGAACAAGCTCTCTTTTTTTTCGCCTCAGTCCAATGACCTTGCAGTTTCATGAGAAGAAACGCGTTAAGCATTCTTCCCATTTTTTCTTTTTGATGACGAGCGGGGATCCCCAAGAGACGCCATGTCTCTTCTAAGCTGAGTTACTTTCTATTGAATTTATCTCGAGATAATATTCATGCGTGTAGATCTTAGAATATTCACATGCTACACCATTTAAATTAAACTTTCATAATGCCCGTCTTTTTCACATCGTTGTTCCAATCATTCCATAAAAGCACCGTGTTATACGGGGATGTTCCCAATTCTCGAACCGTGTTAGAGTGAATCCGTGCTATAAAAGCACCGTGTTATACGGGGATGTTCCCAATTCTCGAACCGTGTTAGAGTGAATCCGTGCTATAGAAGTGCCGTGTTATATGGCAGTTACCTGTACATTAGATCCCAAGTACACAACAATCTTTAATTGCTAGTCTGAACCCTACCAACTGGTTACAGCAGCCCCACAATTGTTAAAAGGAATGCATGTATACATATTAACAAAGACGTATTAACTTAGAAAATGTTTTCAAATCAAAAATTAAATTTACATATATATATTTATCAAAAACTTAAATTGGTTTATTTAAAGATAAAGTTTAATTGTGAAGGGAGTTTTAAAAAAAATAGACTGAAGAAAGTCTTTTATTAACTTACTAAAATCTATTAAAACCTTCCAATACTAAAAAACATGTCACAGTAAACAACCGATGATGGCTTAACAATTAGACATGCACACTGCACTTAATAATTTTAGTAATAGAGTACCAAAACATCTGGAAAGCCAGATGGCCAATGATCAAATCATATTAAAAAAACAGGAACAGCTGCAGTATAGACCCCCCAATCCATTTGGCGACTTTTTTTTGTCGCCAACTTTCAATTACAATTTGTTGTTTTTGGTAACCCCCCACTTTTTTCCACTCCATTCTAGCAACCCTACAGCGTCCCTACGCTATGTATATATAGACATATTTAACCCAGACTTATATATTGACTGTGATAACTGTATTTTTATATATAATCAAGATTTACATTATTTATTATGGTGATTGTGCAATTTCTTTGCACATAAAAAACGCCAGGGTTTCTATAATGGTTGCTTTGAAATTTCGTTTTCCATTTTACAAAAAAAAATTGAATGGGGTGCGACTGAGGGTTCAGTTCACGACTGGCAGCCCCGTTTAAACAGGAAACCCTCATTTACAGTGAAATCTGTTAAAAAGATTAGAATAACTTATATTCAACTTATGTACATTTTTTTTGTAATACGTCTGTCAAAAAATGTCGCCAAGTAACGTCAGGGTTGGCGACAAAAAAAAGTCGCCAAATGGATTGGGGGGTTTATACTGCAGCTGTTCCAAAAAACATTACTAAAAGATTTCTTTAATCTTAACAAAGTTACAATCCAACAATCTAATAATTACCCAAAGCTTCAAGGTTCTATATGGAAAGTAACCAATCAACAAATAGGAATTTAAAGTAAAGTTCTTTCCATTCATTAATTTCTAATGCCTGCATAACACTGAAACCAAACTTACCAAAGGTCTTCAAGCTTTCATTAGCAGGTCACATTTAAAAATTTAAGATTCTGCAAGCCATAGTTCTGGAGGTCACATTTATGATGACATTGATAGAATCATGCAATGTTTTTAACTAACTAACCAAAAAGCTTTTACTATCAAAGTCATGTTCAATAGCAATTACTTTGAGCTTTGATTATATACTTAAAATAACAATATGAATACTTTAAGTACATCAGGGATTGTAACCTAAAGACAAATATCACAAGGCCACTAAGTTTAAAATAACCACTAGTCTTTGGTAGGTATTTAATTAATATCATATTGGAGCTATTGGTGACAGTCAGAGATCAATCCCAGAGCGCAAGATCCAAGGACACCTCGAAATTTGAACCACGGTCAGATGACACCTCAGAACACCAGAGCTGGCATCCCACTCTCCAAACTTCCACACTGCGCCAATGTGAGGACATTTGTAGCAACAGCAGACTTAACGTGCACCATCCTCAGTGTACACAATGGTCTGTGGCTGGACTGAGTTTTAAACTCGCAACCCGCCGGTTGCTAATTCGTTTCTCTTCCAACTGGGCTTCAGTGCCCCCACTAGTCTTTCGATGTTACACAAGTGTAAGCAGTTATACTTAATAACTAAACCCAATACAGTATTCATTTAATCCAGGTTAAAAATGATGGGAACTTTAGAATTAACCGCATGCCATTGGTGAATATCAACCAAGTTTGTTTCGGGCAGAAAATGTTTAGCAATTGCCCTTAGGATGGCATCAAACATATCATTATCATTTGAAGCTTGTTTTTTCTCCACATAACTCCGCGAGGTAGGACTCGAGGTGGTGGCGAGATGTTTCTCGATGTTTTTGATTTTGCCATTTTGCACCTCCCCAGATGTGTTCTATATTCTGTGTGTGCGTGCCAATTTCAGAATCAATGAAATTGTATTTGTGGTTCACTTGGCAGTGAATATAATCAGATTGTTCCAGTTCTTCCATCTTATACCCCTTCCAACAGATTTGGCGATTAATCGCTGGCATGCGGTTAATACGAAAGTACCAAAAGATGTTTTAATAAGGAATTAAAAATTAAAAGCACAAGCTTATTAATAAAATATTATGGATTGAAATTAAACTAACCAAGCTAATGCACATATCAGAAACTAAATTGAATACAAATTACAAAAATTGCGTCATTAAACGACAAATTATTTCAGCATAAAGCATGTCATGTAACTAAGCTGTTTTACAATCCATATACTTTGGATACATAGGAAAAATAAAGCCTCAGAAGATTATTTTTTGTCACAGGCAACCAATTGTTCTATAATTGCAAGTACCGTAAGTCATGAAACAAAAATGTAGAAACAAGTGCATGGTTTTATGGTCAAATCTTCAACAATAAAACACATTTCCATTTCTTGTACTGTTTGCTTGTTCAAGTTAATAAATAACCACATGTTTGATCTAACAATCATGTGGAAATAATACAAGCATCTACAGTGCTTTGCATCAATAGAAAAATTAATGTTACCTCAGACCTTTTACTCCTTCATCACAGGCTAATCCTTGGCCAAATTATTAGACTCACACACATTTTATTACAAAATTCGCATAGGGGACAAGAAAGCTACCTATTTAATTGTTACAAGCAAAAGAATTCAACTCAAAAACAAGATTAATGCCAAACAAAACTAGAAAAGAACAAGAAAATGTTTTAATTCAATGTAAAACGTATATGCGGCTTTTTTCAAAGAATAAATAAAAAGGAGGATGCTAATATAAATACGAGCAACAAACCGATTGACGAAACCGAACCAACCTTGAAATGGGTTTAAGGAATTCTAATTCATACCTTGTACCTTTCAGGGAATTTCTGCTTATAATGTTAAAAGCTTTATTCCAAAAGTACATACCTTTGACATGTTTTTGATGCAGCAATAATCTTTAAATCAGCTATTTATTGCTGTTTTATTTTCCAGATTTGCGCGCGCTTCCTCAAGCTTAAAATGAAGTAGTAGAAGTCTTAGTTTTTAATGCCCAGATTTTCTACAAGGGAGAGCCCTTGCGGAATCTACACCAGGTAGGCAAGTAGTTAATTAAGGTGGGCAACAGTCCGGGATCAATCCCGAAGAGAAACGTCTTCACCAGAAATGTGATCTTTCGCTTCGGGATTGATCCCGAACAGGTGTCCATAGCCCGTACGTTGCTCCACTACTATATTGATTCAACTACCGACCAGAAATATGATGTGATAGGCATAAACAATTTCGTTGCGTTTATTTTTGTTTTTAATATTTTGAGAGGCTTTTACAGTGAAGCTAAGTATGAGAAGAGTTTCCAGTGTAAGCAAACCATGATCATCTACATCAGGTTGGTAGGTAGTTAAATTACATCGTACTAGAGCAACGCAACGGGTATTGGGATCCTCATCTGCATCAGTCACAGAGGTTCTTGAAACAAACAACCCAGTTGGAGAGTTGCTGAATAGCAACAGGTGGTGGTTATATGGTTATGAACCACGGTCAGATGACGAGGACAACGCAAGAGCTGAATAGCAAACGGAAGGTTGCGAGTTCGAATCTCAATTCAACCAGAGACCGCCGTGTACGGAGGTGTTACACGTTAAATCTGCCATTGCCTCAAATGTCGAATGAAATGAAGAGTGGGGTGCTAGCGCATATGTGATCTCGTCATCTGAACGTGGTTCAAAATTACGAGGTGTGTTCAGATCTTTCCCTATGGGATTGATCCCGGACTGTTGCCAATAGCCTGTTATGTTGCTCCAATGCGACGTCAATTCAACTACCAACCATGAAACAAACAAATCAGACGATATGCATAGATTTTACTTCTGCTGTCCAAATATACTCTCATAATTCACATTCCGGTAGTACCTTAAAATGAAGTTTATCACCGTTTTGACTATGTTTGGTAGGTAGGTATTTAGTTAACGACACACTGGAGCAACACAGCGTACTATAGACGATGGTCCGGGATCAAATCCGAAGGGAAAGATCCGAGGACGACACCACGTAATTTTGACCATGTTTGGAATTTAATCTAGTGTTGATCAAACAACTCTCATGTATCAACTATCATATATCACACCGTATCACATCCAAATGCATCGTATGCGCTGGTACCAACCGTTTTCCTGAATTCAAGTGTTTATTTACATTTTGCATTCGATTTACGAATGCTGTAAGAATTTGACATTTTTTCATTGAAAGGACTAATTGGACTCACAATTTCAAATATGATTGTACATTTTGAAAAGTTCATGTAGTAGATGGTCTTATATATATATATATATATGATGCAACACAACGGGTTATTAAAGTTTAGTACGAGTGATGTGAAAGTGATGTTTATATATGGTGCCATCTAGAGGCCAAATAGGCAGTTAAGTGGTGAATTGGAATTTTGGTTCAGGTAAATAAGGAATTATTGGTTAACACTATGGAAGAAAAATTCAAAACTTCGTATATTATGTCTGGATATGTTAATTTATACCTTCAATGTCAAAATATAAGTTCTTGCATCATTCACAAATCGAATTCTAAATGTGAATTAACTCTAGAAAACAGAAAGATGTACGAATACGAATATACGCATAAGCAGTTGCGATATGGTGCATTTGGACAAGAAGTCTTCTCGAATCTAATCTTTTCAGATCGCTCCATTATCTACTGAGCGAAATCATTTGAAAACTGGAAGTAAAATCCTCGTCTTCTAGTGTTTGTTTACACTGAAAATAACTGAGAGTTACACACAATTGCAATAACTTTCTTTCCGTATATATTTAGATAAAAATTTTGTTAAATGAGAAGGTTTTTTAGTGTACACATAAACAAACTGTTGGAAGAATAAATTCTTTCGGTTAAGAACCAATTCAATTTATCACCATTCTCGAGAAGTTAAGTGTGAGAGTTTATGATTCATGCAAAAACAATTTGTTGAAATTGTGTTATAGTAACATGCCAAATTATGTCACAAGATGCACAATAGTCTGGATGTTGGTAGTTGAATCACGTGTCTCTTCATTAAATTAGGGGCTAGCTGAAACGTAAGTTAAGCATTCCTACATTGCAACTTGTCCGCTTTTGGACCTTGCGCTATAAAACCCCCAAATCCAATCCAACCCCACAATTGGCGTCTTTCGTGTGGTTTCCAACTCGTAGTAGTGATTATGAGTTTGCGAAGCAAATAATCGCTATACATGATTTTGATGATACCAGCCCTTCCCCCTTCACAATTAGGGGTTCTAAAGTTTAACCAAGAGACCAGGACGTTTCTCAGATGGACCCTGGTGGCCAAAATGATTCAGTTCAATCAAATGATGAGAATTGTGAAACAAGCCCATCAAGTTTATACAACCATGTTAAAGGTTAAGAAAATTGTTCGGAATTTATCCCGGATTGCCACCAATAGCCCGTTGTGTTGTTCCAGTGCGACGTAAATTCTACCCCCAACTACTTAAGAAATGTGATTAACTGTAGTTTATGAAATTGTGAAATCAGTAAATCAAATAAAAATCAATTATTCGTACAAAATACTTAATTTTTCCTTTTTAATTAGCTTTATTTAACACTTCATTCTTAAGTAGGGAACGTACGAATTCAGGTTTCTAGAACCGAATACTTTGACAATTTTAAAGATTAAATCAAATTATACTCTTCATACGCTACTAACAGATGGGTCATTCCATGTGACATGTGCAAAAATAAGAAAAATCTATGACCTCATGGTGACGGATTTTTAGGAAATTTGGAACAGTTGCTTAAGTTTATTCAGAAACTAGCAGTTACTCGGGTCAAATTGGTTAAATAATGATTGAAAAGTGATCTGACCAATCACATCTTTCATAGAAAATGCAAGCATCATTTAAGTGTACGGAAAATAATTTTTAATTTTTTCATAGCTTCCACAATTTACTTTGGACGCAAATATGCATACATGAATATCTATCCATATAATGCATTTCATGTTCATCGCACTCCTGCTGCTCCTTTTTTTTTCTAAGGTGACTACTATAGAAGTCGAGTTTGAGTTTCGAAGTGATTACGAATGCCCGTAAATACATTTTCAGTAAAAATGGCGCCTAGTCTTGCACTCAGATTTCCTATAAAATATTTTTCGACTCATCATTATGAGAGGATTATCAAATTAAATTATATCGGCATTCGTGATTAATTTATTTTGAAGCGAACACATTTTTTCTTGAAAATTCCATTCAGCGCCACGTGAAATAACGAATCTTGTTTTAAAAATAAATGTCATCATCGTGGACAAAGCAAACTCAATCAATTACATTAAAAAAAACAGAAAGTCGATTTTACAGCGTTTTAAGAAAATAATTGCTTTCAACGAATTTTTCACAGGTATCAAAGTTGCATAAAAACAGTTTTAACTTGTAGAGCAAGCACCCTTGACTTTCTGCCACTTAAGACATGAAATTTCAATTTTTCAAGTCCTAGTTTAAATAATTCCTAACTGTGATGTACCAAGATCAGCAATCTTATTTAAAATTCGCTTTACCCCAACAGACATTCAGTTTTAAATCGAATTCTGGTACTTTTTTAATTGAGATTCTTTTTATATATGGAAACCATGGACCTATTTAGAATGATAGATGTATATAGTTGCTTGACTGAAATACAGCTTTCAATAATGGCCATGAAACATGAAAAACAAATGCAAATTTAATTTATTTTAATCGTCATGTAATGAAAATCTATGTCAAAATTTAGAAATATCTTCGAATTACAAAGTATGGCTACACTTTTTAATTTAACGTTAACCTATCATATTTTAAAATTAATTTATTTTAACCTTATCTGTGATTTTAAAATTAGAAGCTACACACCTTATTTAAAAGATTTTGCATTTTTTATTTATTTTTATAAAACAGAATTCAACAAATCATTACGCATTCAACCAGACTTCAGGAAAAATGGTCGAAACATGCATATTCCACCAAGAAATTACCCATGTCTACTGATATTTTATAGAAAATAGCTAATTCATTAAAATCGTATTCCTATAATAATATCTACGTATGTAAAATACTAGAACATAAAATACAACAGATACAAACAGAAATGAAATTCCGATCAACGAAAAAATGAAAAATCTTAAAAACTAAAGATATGAGTAAGGGTGTCGAATTCTCTTGAACATATTCAGAAATAGAGCAATACGAAAAGACTTTTGAACAATATTGATAAAGACAATAATGATTTATTTACAAAAAGAACATATATTTATAATTCTTAGAAATTCATATGACCGCAACATTTTTTTTCACTGTCTACTCAAATACACAAACACAAAATTCTAAATCAAATTTAAAAAACAATGAATTAATTCTGGCGTTGCCAGATACTGAGTAGCAAAATTACACATTTATGATCAATGAGTTTATCCTTTGTGTTTTTAGTGTGCTTGTTTTACAAAATGTAAGTTATGAAAAATTAAACATTTTAAATATCCTTATCAATCAAATATTCATAAATTATTTATATTATGGAAAGAAATAAAAAGTAATTTCAAATATAAATAGAATTTAATTAAAATTGTTTAAATGTTTTGGAAAAAATTGTTTTTTGAGAAATACTGGTAAAACAATTTTATTGGAAAAGTTGTTTTCCATCTACTCTGGTAAAACAGAGTTGCGTACCGTAATCGTTTTATACTCAATGTTATTCCTATGATTTCAAATTGTTTTTTGCCCCTTCTATACACACCTAGTACAAATAGAACTGGGTTAATATGTAGCCTATTTTACCCACAGGATTCTAATGAATATGTATATCATACTTGGTTTGGATTAGTCAAACGGTGTAGATTTGCATCGAGAACAAACACCAACACTGTTTTATATATAGATAGCGATGTCCAAAATATTTTCTTCCGAAATTAAAGTTTGGGAGCTTCAATCATTTTAAGGACTTGCAACTTTGAAGAGCAGTTGTTAAATTGCTTAAGGTTGCAAGTTTGAATATCCGTTTCTCAAAAATTACTTAATGTAGACAAATATTTTAGACTTTTGTAATCTATGAAAAACTTCCTTTGTATCTATTTGGAAATAAGAATTTTAAAGATCATATTTAAACTGAAAATTAGTTGAAAAATTTAAAAATTATCAATTTTGATAGAGTTAATCCAATTGGTTTAGACGGGATACCTTGTCCCTCAAGATCTGAACAATTTTGCTAATGACGAGATATTTCGTTAATTCCAATACGTTAATTCAAATACCTACCTAGTATTGAAATAATTTGATAACTGTATCTAATTGTAACCGTTCTAGGTTACTTTTATCATCGAGTTTAATATTATATATGTGAGCAACTTGAGGACAAAATAGGTTTTCCTAACTGAAATCCTTTCGTTGATTGTTTCTGATTTAGAAACGGAAAGGTCCATTTTCTATAGGTAGATCTTTAGACTTCTCTGGAAGGACCGAGAACTCGACTGAAAGCCTATTTAACCCCATGAGAGTTACGGTGTTTCCGAGTAGTGTATTATTGCTTTTATCCCAGAACAATGACAAAATAACCACATCAATTGGTTGAAAAAATCCTAGGAAAAATTATTTTGGTCAAGAAAGTCAGAACTTAGATGCCCACAGATTGCAGAACTCATATATGAATGTTTCCTGCGCTTTCGTAAAATCTTATTTTAATTTTCAGTCATCTTATCAGAAATGTGAAATCTCATGCAACGATCTTATTAGAAATATGAAATCTCATGCAACGATCTTATTGCGCCAACAAGATAAAATAACATTTAACAATAAAAACCAGTTTGAGCCAGGCAAATTTCCCTGACAATAAAATTATCAGTTTAAAATTAGATCTTTATCTACAAGTACTCAATAAGTAAGAGATATGACACAGATTCGTGCACGCGACAATTCAAAGAGACTACTTGCTATGTATCTCGGAGATATGTTATCTCAATTATCGCTTTCAATGCGCGTGCATCTTTAATAGCGGAAATTCGCACGTGATTTCTTTCACAATGTCAATAGAATCAGAAAAAGAAGTAAACAATGCTTAGTTTCAAGACGTACTTTTCACTCCAAAGCTTAAGACTATAATACGAACAAAAATGAAGTGTTTGTACATTAATATTTTCGTCTCATTTAAACTTATTTATCTTTCTTGTGCCACTTTAAATCAGAATCAGTATTTTCACCCATATCTGTATGCCAGTGCTCAAACAGATTTCTTCTAGATTTTTATGGTGCAAGGAACATGTTTGATCTAGATACACCAAACACAAGACAGACAATGTACATTAATGGACACACACATAACAAGGAAAGTTTCACTGACACAGAAGAGAAAAGTGCACTCGTGTAGGAATCGAACCACCCAAAAACATACGAGGAGTCACTGATACTCCACAATCTGGGCAACTTTTATAAATATTTAAAAATACACTCATGTCCAAAAGTTAAGCATAATTGCTGTTTATGTGAATATTTCAGAAAATCTACATCGGAATGGAAGGAAACGTGTATGCGGGTTTAATAGGGTTATAGAAGAAGAAAACAATGCAAAACAAGGATAATAATGACTTTTATTATCCAAAGAAAAGGGTTGAAAGAAAAAGGTTCACAATGTCAGTTTTAGTGAAACAGAATGATTAAAACAATGTGATGCTGAAGTTTAATACGGTGTGTGGGGACTTCTGGTAGCCACGCATGCTGTACAACGATTTCCCATACTTTCGATAAGAGTATGGATGAGTTGTGTACTCAACGAGTTCCAAGACTCACGGAGAGCGTTTTCAATTTCGAAACGGATCTTGGTGGGTGGCGGAGGGCTGAAATATGTCTCCCGAGCATATCCCATACATGCTCTATAGGATTCAGATCAGGATAGTTGGCAGGCCACTGCAAGCGGTGGATATCTTCACTTTGAAGGAAGGCGTCGATCAGGGCTGCACGGTGAGGAGGCGCATTCCATGAATATGAAACCATCACCCACAGCACCTCGATACAGGCGAATGGTAGGCTCAAGGACTTCGTCTCTATCTTTGACGGGTAACAGTCAAAGATGTGGATGTCTGTGTGGCCGTCCAGCATAATGCCTGCCCAGATCATGATCCCCTGAAGGAAAACGATGTCTTTCCGTGATATTTCCAGGGTGAAAACGAGTTCCACGTTCTCTCCAGATCATGGTACTACGAGAATCATTTTGCAGACTAAATCTGAACTCGTCACTGAACATGACATTGCCCCACTGTTCTTGAATCCACTGCCAATGTTCCAAACTCCATTGTAAACGTGCGGGTTTCTGTGCAGACGTCAGGGGATGCAAACTGCTGATCGTCTGGCAGAGAGACCAACGTGTCTGAGTCTCCTATAAACAGTTTGTCTCGAAATTATGACTCCTATGGCGGCTGTCAGGGCTGAACCCAGTTGTCTGGCAGAACGGTTCCTCTGACGTCGCTCAGTTATCGCCAAATATCGGTCTTGCCAAGCGGTTGTTACCCTTGGCCGACCTGGTACATCTCTAGTGGTTTGAAACCTGCCACAGTCTGGAGATCACACACTGAAGCACATTCAGAATTCGAGAGGATTTGGTTTGGGATCGACTGGATTCCAGCATTCCAATAATTCATCTCTTCACAAACATGCCCAATTGGCATCTTTGTGACATCTTTCGTCCTTATTGATTGTTAACAACGCCCCGTACCACAGCAATTGCGAAATTTCTGTTTAAACTGGCCATGCCGCTCGAGGTCGTTTTATATTCGTTCCGACGAGCGCCGGTGCTTTGCGCATGTCGACGTCGACTGAACTGTTTTGCATATGCACAATGTTTTACCTTCGTCCCACGATTCTCCACAAGTGATTTTAAACCATTGTATCCATATTTACTCCGAATTTTTTTGCATTTTACGAATTATGCTTAACTTTTGGACGTGAGTGTATATCACCAAGCCTTACCTTTGAACTAGATTAATAAAACGATCATAGTAAATTGTAACCATACAAGGGTACTTTCTGAATACATAATAACATTTTTTTGCTACTTACTTTAAAATAGCCTAAGAACTATTGGTCTTTGCTAAAATATTTACTTGATGTCTGAATGCCAACAACTCTTCACTAACTGCAGTCACGAGGTACTCTCTCATAAAAATGATTGCATCAGCCAAGTTTAAGTCCATGAAACCTAAGTTGCCTATTTTCCGGCGCAATTGCCTTATACAGGTCAAGTTACGATAGTGATCCAATCTAGGCACTGATCCAAATACAGCAATTCTCCCCAAAAAAGTGGTTCATTAGATTATTTAAACTTTTCTGGAAACAAATTTTGATTAAGTAACTGAAAAACAATTTTAACTTAAATTAGGCAACGATTTTATGACTTAAAGCACAAAACTGCATCCTGCTAAATCCAGACAATTCAACCATACCTCATTTCCTACGATAATACGTTGAAGTATAGAAGTGGCCTACAAGTGGTAAAAGGGTAAGTCTGTCTAACCAGACACCCTTTTACCACTTGTAGGCTAATCTAAAATTTGGCTCCCTTGTTCCCTATCTGATCACAAATGAGCGATGTGTATCAGGAATTTAATCTGGTCGTGTTCATCTGTTGAGATTTCCGCCATGAACTAATCTAACTGTGCTAAACTAACAAATTAGTTCTACCGTGATTGAAGGAATAAAAATGTAAGTTTAGTACATTACAAAACATATTTTGATACTTAAAGGTTTTTCGTCACCCTCTCCCCGATTCAGAGGTATTCAGAAATTCGTTATCCAGAGGTATTTTCTGTTAAACTAAATATGGGTGTCGATAGTATTTCTGCGGCGAGAAGTGTTTCCTGAACGTATTCTTAACTTGACATCAGTTGGCTTGGTTTCGTATACGATATCAGAACTTCGTCAATCAAATTCCAAAGAATAAATCCGAATTGATTACAATAGTAGATTAATCAACACCAATTACTTTAAATGCCAAACATTTGAAAAACGCCTATAAACTACGTTTTAAGGTATCCGCAATATGTATCGTGCAAGTCATTTTGAGTACAATCCTTCTCAAATCGTCTGGTTTCTTTACACTTAAAATCCCTCATAGGCCGAAACCTACTGAATCTAATTAGAAATACTACAATCTCCGTGAACACAGAGGCTGGTGACAATCAAAGTAAGATTGTATAAAGACAAGAAAATTTTTTTAAATTCCAAAGTCAAGCATTTGGCAACGCAATCCGATCGTCTCTCAATATATTTTGTATTCAAACAAATTCCTCTATTTCAGAAAAGTACTTGTTTTGACAGGACTGTGACATTAGGGATTTAGTGAATACTTTCGTAAAGGAGGAAGTATGTTGGATAGTTTTTATCTATAAAGATACCAAGCTCATCGAAGTTGACAAAAAAGGATTTAATCATCAATATCAAGGGCACTCGGTGACAATTAAAGATACCGACGAATCGTCATGTTTTTTTGAAACTATCTGATATTATCTCTCGTCTTGGTAATACGACAGATAAAAATTAATCTAAAAAACACAGAAGCGAAGATGATAATTAATAAAAATACACACAATCACCCTCAGTGACGCAGTTGTTCTATCTTTGTATTTCACATTTTGCATATTGACATTTTAGAAATTTCAAGTTGCTATCCGAAAGTAATAATTGGATTGTGATTATTTTGTAAAAAGTTACCTAATATGGTTTTAAATTCAGACAAACTTTGTAGATCTAGAGCAGTTTCTCGTTTTAGGTTCAACGCCCCTTTACAAAGACAATTTTTCTCGGTGCCCCCTCGGGAAAATTGTCTCAACTAAAAAACATGCAAGTGAAACTGTGCCTATTTTTTATTATCTAAATTTCTTTATTTTAACCAAAACATTTATAGAGGTGCGTGTAATTTCAGAATTCTAGTTTGGAACATATTTTGTACCTTAACAACTAGGAACTGAAATTAGTTATTATAATGGTTGGTTTTGTAGTTTTATGGCGCAAGGGCCATATTTGGCCATGCTGTGCCAGGCGCAAGACATACAATATCAAGTAATTGACACACAATGAAAGTTTTTCTGACACAGAAGATTGAAATACACCCAGACAGGAATGCACCTGACAGGAATCGAACCTGCGCAGCCTATAACTCGAAGGTTGCTAGCGCAGTGGGCATAACCACTGAGACACGACTGCCACTTATTATAACGAAATAATAAAAAATAAATTGCTTATAAACGCACTAGATTGACAAACGCTTTATTACGAATTCAAATCTCGAATGTCGGGTTGACTGCTTGAAGTTCCCTTGTTTCTTCAAGACAACATGTAAATGCAGGACAGATTCCCCAAAGTAGGGCAGGAAGGCATGTCCCCCCCACACACATCATACGGTGGATGCGGTGTGGCAGCACCACCCTAACGCATAGATTGCCATATTCTCGGCAATTAATGTTTGAAGAGTCAAACAATCCATAAGCTAGTATTGGGAGAAAACAGTTTGAGAAACTCTCCTTTGGGAATGGATCAATTTCTTACTAGAACAGAATTACCGCTGAGAATTCTGGAGATTATGGATCCTCCAAATTTCTAAATTCTCTCAAGGATAGGCCCGAGGTCTCTCCTAGCGGAATATTTTAAAACTTCTGTGCTAAGGTGAATAAATATCCCCATTTGGTATTCTGTTGATTCAGAGTGCTTTAGATGATTGGTGAGATGTAAAACGTTGCACCATCCCTTAAAAGCCTAAAAGCACTACATTATTCTTGTAATGTGAAAACTCATTCATATAACGTGATGGTACTTCACCATCAAGTTTTTTAAATATTTTTAGAATATGCCCTTCAATGTTTTAAACAGGAGTTCTGTAATAAATGTTCCTAAAAATTGGAATCCTAAAATAGAAATTCTCAAAATCTCTCAGTTTCTCAGTACTCTTCTTTCCAAACTTTTCTGAAAATAATTCGAAAATAACTTTCATCACACATGAAAACATTAGAGTTATTTAAATTCTGGAGCTATGGAGATAACAATTCATTTTTGCTTCTTGAAAAATTGAACCCTGGATTACGTATGTGTCTATACGATCTCCTCGTCCAAGGAAGGGTACATTAAGAACTTACAAAATTATAATATGCTATATATGCAATTAAACTATTTTACAACTGTTAGTGTCTCTATTTAACAATTCATATTTCATTTTCGACAATAGAAACTTTTGGTACTGAAATCTACAAAATAATTTTACACTTACGAGGTTAAAACATGGATAAATGGTTATTAAATGTAATTGTGAAACTACAAATATAAAATTTAGAAATACCATTTCAAAAATAAAGCTTGCTTCGCTCTCTCTTAAGCAAATTTCACGATTAAAAACCTAACAAAATTCAAAATTCTGTGCTAAGTGTAGTCAAAAATATATTTTGACGGAAAAAGAATAATAGAAATTTCAGATGGATGCACCGAAAAGTGAAACGATATAACATTTAACACTCTTTTAAAAACAATGATAATCATATCTTAAGTTAAGTCTACTGTTCAGAATCGCGCGATATCGAAACTTATAAAAGCAAAAATAGATATTAAGTGTGCCTTTGAGATATGCAATCGGCAATTCAATTATTTGGCATGAAGCTAAAGATAACTTTATTATATTTACCCTTTTCGTTTTATTTTGCTAGGTTGTCATAGAAACATAACCATTTCTTAAGAATTTATTTTTATATTTTGGAGGTGTTTGACATGCAGTTATCATGTTTTGACATGTGACTTATATCAGTGTGTACCGGCTTACGTACGAATCATTATCTATGAATTGTGCATAAAGGAAAGATGAAAATTAAGATGAATATAACTAGAATTATAAAGGTTACAATAACTTGTGTATGTGTTTTCTTTCAATACTTTTCATCAAGAATCCCAATGAGTTCTCATGCCTTAAACGATAGCGATTGTGTCCCCGTACTCAACTCACCCCATCTTTTCTTGCCTAGTTCTACAACGACCTTTTATAATTGCTTTGTTGATAAGTTTCTGTGCAATTTCTGGCGGCTTTTAGAACTTACGAACATGCAAATCAGAACTTACGACAGAAGTGTGGCCGTAAAAAACTCTAGGTGAAAGTGACTAGAGTTGGCTTGCAAAAATCTTTGCACACGTTAGGTACATCGGAATTAAATACTGGGCCCTCAACAAAAATCAGCTTGAGGACTGTGCAACAGTCCCTCAAAGATATGGGCTTTAAGAGCAGACGGTCAACTCGAGTACCCTTGATGAATTTTCGACTTACAGCAATGCGCCTCTTCTGGAATCGGAAACACCTCCATTGGACACTTGATGACTGGAAACGAGTAGCCTGGTCTGACGAGTCACGTTTCCAGCTGTTTGGGGCAGATGGAAGGATCCATGTGTAAAGTAAACCGCATGAAACCATGGTAGGTAGTTATGTAGGTATTTTAATTAGCGTTGCACTGGAGCAACACAACGGGCTATTGGCGAATGTTCGGGGTCAAACCCGAAGGGAAAGATCGAGGACTACACCACGTAATTTTGAACCACTGTCAGATGACGAGTCACACCTGAGCTGGCAGCCCACTCTCGAAACTTCCATTCCACGCCAACATGAAGACCTTTGAGGCCATGACAGATTTAACGTGCACCAGCCCCCTTTGTACACGACGGTATTTGGTTTGATTCGAACTCGCAACCCTCCGGTTGCTAATCCGTTAATCTTCCAACCGGGCTACCGCGGCCTCCATGAAACCATGGATCCCGCATGTCAACAAGGGATCTACAGGCTGGTGGTGGCTCTGTAATGGTATGGTGTCTGCTTAGTTAGGATTTAATGGGGCCCCTGGAACGTCTACAAACGTCTCTGACAGGTAAACGCTATGTGTGCAACCCTTTTGACGAGTTACACCCTTTTATGTCCTGCGTTCATTCTGATGGGTTTGGCTTCCAACAGGACAATACGTCGCCACAAAAGTCTCCAGACGCGCCAAATTATGTTCAGAGGAACATTCATCTGAGTTTGGGGTCTCGCCATTCTTACCTAAGTCACCAGATCTCAAAGCTACCAAATACATCTGGGATGACATGCAACGCGCTGTGGAACACAGAAATCTTACATCTTGGAATACAAGATAATTGTGGACCGCTCTGCTGGAATTATGGTGTTTAATGTCTACACACACACACAGAGAATGCTTCTGCAAGTTCGTGGAGTCTATGCCCAATCGTATTTCTGCTGTTCTACATTCCCGTGGGAGCACTAGGCTGGTGTATCAATTTTTCTGACACTTCAGTGTAGACAAACGCCTGTGAGCTCTTCCTCCTTTCATGCACGGAAGACAAAACAAAGCATGAACTCAACGTTTGTGACCGAAGAGACAGACGAAATAAGCCGTACGAAGAGAGCAAATAAGTTATCTTACCTCAAAAACTATGAACTCTAGTTCCATCATTTTCATTTTTTAGTAATTAGTGAATTTAACTTTTTACTGTAACACCGCATGTTCTACTTTTAGCCCAACTTTGGACGAGATCATCTTGTTGTCAGGATGATCTAATGTAATTGCTGAAATTTAAGTTATACAGCGATGACAATGCGAACGAAAGGATATCATTCGTATTAAAACCTTGGAATGTTGCATTTTCAGTTTGTTATTATGATTTTGTAATCTTTCACAAATAATGTTTATTCTTTTTTTAATCAAGATCGATGTTTATATTCCCTATACACACAACAAAATATGCTCTTAAAAACATAATTTAACATGTGTTAAAGTTTCTTCTCCAAACTTATTCTCCATTTTGCTATTTTAAAATGGGCACTACAAAATAAAACTAGAAAGACTACAAATGCATCTTGCGTTTCCCAACAGTTCTTTTTTCAAATTAAAAGTTCGAATTTCTTATTAATAAAAATATTTAATTGAATATTATTAGTTAGGCATAGATTGCATTTTATTAGTTTAGTATAGTAAATCGGAATAAAGACCATGCGCATATTTTCAAGAGAACTATTAACAAAGTTTTAAGCATTAAAAAGCTCTTTTTCGCTTCTGAAAACACAGGAGCACGCTTTAAATAAACACTCACTTTGTTCAGTCCTATGAATTTTACAAAGGAAAAATATTTTCCCATGCAAATATGAAAACTACGGTTTTAGAGAAAAGCATTGAAAAAAATATCTTTTATTGGAAAACAATATTTGTAAGATAATGACTGAGAAATAGCAAATGCATGTACTATGCATTAAATGACTGAAAAACCTGAAAAATGTTTTTTGGGTAAAATTCATGGAAAATGCATAAAAATGCTCTAACAAAAAGGCACTTAAATCTTTAAAAAATAATAATCCAAATAAAAATTTTTGGATGTTTTTACTTACACACATAAACATAATAAAAAATATTTTTAAAATATTTCTGTCTCGTCGTATTTTCGCCTAAATCCGGTTTCAAGTTACGTATTCAATGTATTTGGTGAAAAAATATAATATTATTCAAATTGTCATTTCTATATTCGTTTTGTCAATATCACTGTTGCTTTTTTCATATCTGAAAGAAAAACAGTATAAACGGATTAATATCTTGCATAAAATGTTATTTTTCTCACTTCTTGTTTTCATTATATCAAAGCAGTATTTAGTGGTACGACGTTAGTATACTGCTTCAGATCAATCTCTGTGAATCACTTAACAGTAATCCTTTCTCATGCTAACCTTCCATGTCCTTAATCTCTTCGTATGCCTTTTGCCCTGATTCTCACTCATAGCTCACCTCCTGGAATGAAATTCAAGTTTCACACTTTAACGTTCAAGATCACTTGTAACTCTGCATCCCCAAATATAAGTTTTCTAACATTTCGTCGAGTAAATATTCCCTCCTTCAATTTCGTCTGATGAGGTTAAAAATTTATTATTTGAGCAGAGAAACAGTTTCCATCCTTAGACAAGAATTGTTGCATCAGTCCAGCTTGATATGAAGGGGCGGTAATAACACTTTCTATGGGTTTAACCAAGCTCGGATGTATTCATTCTTGGCATCAGGTTGTAAAGCTTGCTTGAGTGGCCATTCCTTTTGAGCCCAATGTATATTCTTTGTTCGTCTGCCTCACTCGAAGAGAAAACATGAATATTTTGTATTGAGAACCAGAAAGCTCTGCTACACTTTGAATTCCAAGACCTCATTACTAAATCATTTTGTTTGCTTTGAATTAAGCGTTGTGATTCATTACTTGATCACTCAAGAATGAACTCTTAATTGCTTTCAGAAATCTCTTTTAAGTCACAAATAGTGGAATCCGGGTTTGTAAGGGTTCAAACACCATGTCCGTGTGGTACAGGTTTAATGGCAGACTGAATATTTCGTTTGAAAATGTTATTCTTACTTTTTTAGTTATAGCAGTGTATTGTGCATGACCAAAATACAGTCACCCTGTGTGATTCTTTAGTTCTCTCCAAATCATAAGAATACGAAAAAACAAGTCTTCACAAACAGAGTAGACTTTATGTGAAGCCCACTGTTTTTCTTGATCATCCAGTTTCATACTGACAAGAGTAATAATCCTTTTTTGCAAACTCAGTTATTTCTACCTGTGCTTCTGGAAAACAAACTTTCCACATGTATAAAAAATAATTTAGATTGTTTAACACAACCATTTTTTCTTTATTCCACATAAAAACACTACATATTACTCGATATTAAGCTCAGAATTTTTAAATCACCTCCTATAACTTTTTAAAATCTTCACTAAAAAGAGTGTTGTTCACACTAGTCAACTGCTAGGATGATACTGAAACTGTTTCTTGCCTTATCCAGGGAATAAAATTGATTTGGGAACGTTCCTGTTCGGACATGCTTGCTGCTGAGCAACAGGTTGGCACTTATTGCACTATGACTCCAGAGTTGCACTTTGATACCACTCTAACAACTACATACATAGGCCTATCTATTAAATTATTTGCATTCTCTAAATTGTACAATTTACTATCATGCAAACAGTCAAATATTATCTTCATAATCTGAAAAGGGAATATATTTGTACATCAAAGGCCTTAAATGAAGAGTATATAATGCAAGTAATATTTTCTTAATTGTAAAAACTTCTGACGTGGTGGGGGAAAATAGCCTGCATTTTCGAATTCTGTATTCAAAATTACATTTAAATCACGTAAAGATATAAAATAAACTTTTTCATTGCAGGACCTGTGTTATATTTCAGACCAAAAAAAATGTCAAATCCATTGTTGGTACGAAATGTATGTTTCCTCCAAACTATCAAATCCTAGTCTTATTCATTGCTGTTTGAATATTTGAACATTATTAATACTAATTTCTAAAATGTTCATAGGAAAATAAATTTAATTTATAATACTATAATAAGGATTACTTTGAATGAATAAATTGTTTAGGGAATCATATCTGGGGTGATTTATGATGTTATGGTAAGCTACAGTCATATTTTTCTGAGACAGGGCTTTTGTTGTAACCTTTTCGTTCCAGGCATGACCTGAATTTTCTTAAGCCCTCTGAATGGGTGATAAAGTGTCTAAATGAATAGTTGCTATGATGAAAAAGCTATCTAGTTGTTTACCAAGCGGAATTAGAAATGTCACTTCTAGGTCAATGTCTGGGAGTATTGTCGAAGGCATAAGTGTTTTCTATCATACCTCTGTAGTGATTTATCTCGTATTTATTCCCCTTTTCCTCTTAGAGGTTCAATGCACGAATGTTAAGAAAGTCTGGTGATTTCCAAGGAAGCACATATTCATAATTTCTTTGTGTATTCTGTGTATTTTCTCGTAATAAAGAATTCAAATAACGTATATTAGGTAATCCTATATATGCTTTCAAGATTCTGTTCAAGATTGGTTTTAAATGTTTACTTATAAACTTTTTAATGCCAAACAATCATAATTTATTTGATTGGTTGGGGTTTTATGGCACAAATGTCATATTTAACCTTTGATGGGCCAAACACAAGACCGACAACATCAACTAATGGACATACAACTACAAGGAGAATTTTACTGACACAGTTGAGAGAAATACACTCAGGGAAGAATCGAACCACGATTTATTTGGTAAAATATTAGAACAATTTATATGAATGATTGATTGAATAATATATCTTCAGTTTGATTCAGGGCCGCGGTGGCCCGGTTGGAAGAGTAACGGACTAGCAACCGAAGGGTTGCGAGTTCGAATCCAGCCAAACACCGTCGTGTACAAAGGGGGCTGGTGCACGTTAAATCTGTCGTGGCCTCAAATGTCCTCACGTTGGCGTGGTGTGGAAGTTTGGAGAGTGGAGTGCCAGCTCAGGTGTTGCCTCGTCATCTGACCGTGGTTCAAAATTACGTGGTGTTGTCCTCGGATCTTTCCCTTTGGGATTGATCCCGGACCGTCACCAATAGCCCGTTGTGTTGCTCCAGTGTGACGTTAATTGAAATAACAATAACAATAACAATCAGTTTGATTCTACAATCCTACTTCCTAAAACATAGTGTTACAATTATGTACTAAAGCATAGTAAACAAAGTCAAAACATTCGTGGCGCAGTTGAAATTCAGCTTTTTTTTAATTCGGTGCCTTCTGAAAGTCATTCGTAAACGGGGTAACACCCCACGAACTACAAATACAAATCACTAGACTTAATAGCAGTGAAACAACACTTATTGTTACACTGCAATAAGTCTTATTGTCATCAATGTGATTGACATTGTATCAAAACAACATTTGAAATACGGCTAGAAATAATTTATGCTATCAATGAATATGAAGATAATAATTAAAAAACGTTTTAATCCAAAATTCCACTCTAATGTCTTTTTCCAATAAAAAATAATTAACCTCTGCACTAAAGATTTAACGAAATAAAATTTTGTGTTGCTTTCAAAATATAGCACAAATTTCTTACAACAGTAATCAGCTGAACCACTTATAAGAGGTTATCCTTGTCTTAAGCGATTTGAACATATTTATAATTTTTAGGTATACTTTTTCTCTATCTCAATTTCCCTTACTTTAACTGAATCTGAGGATCAAGCCTTAACTTCCTAAAAACAAGGTTTTAAATGTATGTGATAATAACACACAACAGTAAAAATGATTTTAGTCTAAGGCGGTATGTTGCATTGTTTTGAGATATCGTTTAAAAATTATTTCAAATCTTTTCGCAAGTCAATTTGTATCGATTATGGCATGTAATCCTATCGCATAAGATGTTTTATCTTATCAATTTTAGCGTAATTTTTGGAATCGATTCTACACCACAATACCACAAACCTAATCTTCACAGTGGTTTCTGCTAGTGTTAGATAATTTACCAGATCGTACTTCATAAAGTTGTAGTTTAAAACCGAGTTGAACTTTACATCTCTCTCCACAGGCATTGATTAGCAGATTTAATTTTTCAGAATATTGACAAAAGGAATTTTTCAAGGTAATATTTGACATTTTTGTTTCAATAAACATAATCTATGATTAATTTAATTTTGTAAAAATCTATTGTTAATATATAGTACTAGCAGAATTACCCGGCGATGCTCGGGTTAAATTGGTTAAATGTTGATTCTATTTCATAGAAAAATGCAAGCATCATTTAAGTGTACAGAAAATATTTTTTAACATCGTTTTAACTTTGTCATAGCTTCTACAATTTACTTCGGACGCAAATATGCATACTTAATATATCTATCCATAAAATCGACTTCACATTCATCACACTCTTGCTGTTAGACAAATTACAAAAGCTTTTTTTGAGATGACTTCAGAAGTCGATTTTGAGTTTTGGAGTGATTACGAATGCCAATTAAGTTCATTTTCAGTAAAAATGAGGAACTTTCAGTGTATAGTCTTGCACTCAGTATTTCAATATTTATTATTTGTGGTATCCTTGCACCATGGATTCGATGCTTTCGAATTACATTATCATTGTGAGAGGATGGCAAATTAAACTGTTACTGCATTCGTAGTTAATTTATTTTGAAGCACACATTTTTTCTTTGAAAATTCTATTCAGCCGCACGTGGAATAACGGAGCTTGATTAAAACAAATGTCATCAGTGTAGACAAAGCAAACTCAATCGATTACACTTTTTACAAAATCACTGCTTTCAATGAATGTTTCACAGGTATCTAAGTTGTATACGAACAATTTCAACTTCAAGTAAGCAACCTCGACCTTCTGCCACTTAAGAGACAAAAAAAAATTCTTTTTTTCAACAGTCCTACTTTACATACTTCCTTACTATGATATTATTCCAAGATCAGCAAAGTCTTATTTAAAATTGGTTTTCCTCCAACAGAAAAATTTAGTTTTAAATCGAATCCTTAAGGTACTTTTTTCAATTGAGACTCAGTTTCTATATGGAAACCACGTACCTATTTAGAATGATAGATGTAGTTACTTGACTATGGAGTACAGCTTTAAATAATACTCATGAAAACATGAAAAAAAAAGAAAATTAAATTGATTTTAATCGTCTTGTAATGAAAATATGTCAAAATTTAGGAATATCTTTGAACTACAACGTATGGCTATCCGTTTTGATTTAACGTAATATCTTATTTTAGAATAACTTTATTTTAACCTTACCAGTCATTTTACAATAAGAAGTTATACACCTTACTTAAAACGGTTTCCATTTATTTTTATGAAACAGAATTCTACGGAAACAGAATGACGTATTTAACCAAAGACTTAAGGAAAGTTCCTCGAAATATACATATACAACCAAGAAATTACCCATGTCTAGTGGTATTTAGCAGAAAATAAAAATAATTCATTACAATTTTACTCCTAAATAATATATCTGTAATATGGAAAGTAATGGAACGCATAAATACAAACGGAAACGAAATTCTGATCATTGAAAAATGTAGAATTCCGAAAAACGAAAGTTCTGAGCAAGCGTGTCGAATTTCGACGTCATGAGAATATTCTGAAATAGAGAAATTCAAAAAAGACTCTTGAAAAATATTAATAGACAATAATGAATTATTTACAAAAGAACCCAAATTTACAAAACTTAGAAATGCTCAAATATGACCGCAACATTTCTGTCTTAACTCAAATGCACAAACACGGAATTCTAAATCTAATTTATAAAATAAAACATTAATTCTGGAGTTGCCAGACACCGAATTGCAAAATTACGCTTATATCATCAGTGAGTTTTTGTTTTGGCTTTTCGTGTTCTACTACAAAATGCATGTTGCGCAAAATTAAGTATTTTAAATATCCATTTTTCATCATTCACATATTCCTAAATTTAACTTATTATATTGTGGAAAGAAATAAAAAATCAGTTCAAACCTAATTATAATTTTAAATTGTTTAAATATAACGTTTCGGAAAATATTGTTTTTTGAGCAATACGGGTAAAACAATTTTATTAGAAACTTGATTTTTGATAATACTGGTAAAACAAGCTGAGTTGCGAACCGCAATCATTTTATGCTCGATGTTTTTCCTATGGCAATTTCGAATTGATTTAGCCTCCTCTGCACAGAGAACGGGGGTTAATATGTAGTTTGCGTTACTCGCAGGGTTTCAAAGTATAAGTGTACCAAATTTGGTGTGGATTGGTCAAACGGTGTAGATTTCTATAGAGAACATACAGACGCCAACTCTGCTTTATATGTATAGATAAGAATTCATTAACACAGAGAAATTATTTTGAATTAAAATTAGGTGGAGATGTCGAATCCGGGGCACTAGCGATTTATCGCCAAACATGGTAACCTTGGTGTTTTGATTCAGCTTTATGGCAACCCTATGCAAAAGGTTTTTTGCGTAGGAAAGTCCACGGTTTTTTTTAATGAACATACTGGCTTTGGACGCCACCTTGATTTGGCGACAAAAATTGCTTGGCGACAAACATGCCCCGGATTCTACATCTTTACCTAAAATTACTATAATAATTTTGTTTCTTTATTAGTAATACGGTTTTGGTACAGAAATTTTAAGCACTCAACTGCAATTTTAGATCCATCAAGCTAAATGTTTATAGAATATAATATGAAAATAATTTCTCCTAAACTTTTTAAAGTTAATCTGAAATTAATCAAACTATTCATTTAAATTATTTGCAATATGTTTATTCGACGAATTTTCAATTGTATTCTGACTATAGACGTGTAATTGAGAACTTAGAATAAAAGTTCTACAGAAAAATTTCAACAACGAGGAAATACATAAGATCTAAATGTTTCGTATTTTGAAAAACAATTCATTGATTCGAATGTACTCATATCTCTTGAAAAACATAATGCTTAAGATTTTCTTAATGTTTAATATAATATTATTCTATTGTTCTGTCTAACCCTACTTATTATGAAGTTTCTATTGCACAATGCCTTTCTACTCCTTAAAACATGAAATATACTTTAACATACGTTACAAGATAGATAGGTAGATGAATACACTCACTGGAGCAACACAATGGGCTATTAGCGGGTCAATTCCGAAGGGAAAGATCGAGGACAACACTTCGTAATTTTGAATCACGATCAGATGACGAGGTCAACACCTGATCTGGCACTCTCCAAACTTCGACACCTTGCCAAGGTGAGGATATTTGAGGCCACGACATGTTAACGAGCACCAGCCCCCACGTACGTGACGTTCTTTGGTTGAATCAAGTTTCGAACTTGTAATCCTCCGGTGACTAATTCGTGAATATACCAGCCGGGCTACCACGGCCCCTTAATACTTAGCACTTCAGCGTTGAAAAGAATTCGGTTATTAACTGTACTTTGTATTAGAAACAAATTCTCAGTAGAAGAAAGCGGAATGCAAATTCTCAAATATCGCGCACGTGCTTGGTTGTTATTGGATGATACTTGATGTGATCTTTCAGTGGGGCATACGAATACAAATTTACCTACCAAATAGCAGTTTACTCCACCTCAAATATACAAATTTGATACAACATGAATAACGCTTTAGTATCAAAGTGTTGAAATGGTTTGGATGACAGGATTTTTATTAAGCAAGGGCCATATCTGATCGTGCTGCGCCAAACAACGTAAGTAAATTAACATACACACAAGGAAAGCTTTACTGACACAGAAGAGAGCTATACAACCAGACAGGAATCAAGCCTGTAATATTCAGAGAACATTTTTTTTGCTAAACTTTAGGGTTGAGTTGATTTTCTTTATTATGCTCTCTGAGAAAGCTTTTGGAAAATTCCCAACGCCGGTGAGATGTCGGAGTCTTAAAGCAGAACCGTCCATTGATGAGGTGGCAATTTCTTTTCCGTTGATCACTCAGTTATTTCTCGTTTGTTGAAGCAATTCCAAAGTAGAAGTCACCCAGAGACCCTAAGGTTACAACTCCGTCCGACGAATAGCGCATAGCATTACTGGAAAACTCAAATCACCGAGCGTCACCATTAACTCCACGAGAACTTGTAACCATAGCTTTTGAAGGTCAATATGCTATCTAGTACTGTCATCGACCTTCTAATGAAATAGACGAAGCACGTGCAGAGACGGAGCTTCATGTTATTTCTGCCGATTGCTAAGTTTGAAGATCTGTCACGTGGTTGTTGGAAAAAGCATGAATTCTAAATTATTGATTGGTTAAATTGATTATCCCCATGATAAAAAAAACCACTGGACTGCACTTCTTTAGCCAATCAGCTAAGTCGATTCGTAAGACCACGTGCCTTACCCTTCAGAGATCTTACGACAGCGACTTTGTCCACATATTCTTCGTATTTCATTAGAAGGTCGGTGAGTATTGTGGGGTGAAGGTTACATGCGAATGGTCTCTAAGGACTAGAGCCTTTGAGCTCCAAGGCTAATGGAGCGTGATAAAGTAGTATCGTGACTGTGATTTAGACCCAAGCCTCTTCAATGATAGTTTAGATTCTGATATACAGAAAATATGCAACATACTCTTTAATGTGATAATTGAAACCTTTTACCCAAACTATTATGTATCACGATCTGACAGTTTTTGAAATATGAATATCTTTGTAAAGTAATGATAGTTTCAGTAACGATTCATTTATAACACATTAGAATATTTCTTCGCCTGTTTGGTTCAAGTAGCATAAAATAAAAAGTCAACAGCACGCATCGTTGTTTAGAAAGCAGTCTGAAATGATTTCAGGTTAATGCATGTTACTTCAGAAAGACCGATAACGTTATCTTGACGATTCGATAACCTCGTATAAAAGAAAACTGCTCCCGTATACGCGGTAAGAGGGGAAAAGATAGTTTTGAGAAGTTCCGGTTTGTTCTGATGTCAGCGTCTGAAATCGCTGTGATTTCGAAAAGCCCTTAAATAAATGAACCACAATGTTGAATAATGGACGGTTTCAAATCCAACGTATAGCTGTAACGGAGGTAAGAAAATGAAATTGTACGTTTTTTGTTTTTTAAAAAGTGCATTATTATTACTTAAGGGAACTGAAAATGGAAAGTGCTTTGGATTCATGATTATTCACTCTTTCATGATTATATGTAGGAGTAGAATTTCATTCATACAAAAATCCTAACCTATTTCTATTGTGGTGCTAAGTACACTCGATAATGAGTCTTCGGAAAACGAGGTCAAATCGCTTATGCCAAACGTAGGAGTTGCAGAATCAATGCAGAAACCTCAAATCATTTATTTCGTAATTTCTTAAGTAATATTTTTCTAGTAAAAATGTCTTACAAGTGGTTTATGTTTAGGCTAAAACATATTTTTTTACCGAGACAACTTAAATATTTTACTACAATAAAGAATTCACTCCAACTAGTCACTAAACATATCTTTCCTAATTCAGTGCACACAAATTTGAAATTGTGTCTTCTTTTGATAAATTAATTAAAAACTTACTTTAGAAACAATATAGGAGGTATTCTTTGGTAAAATATTTTCCTACCTTAGTAAATGGTTTGTTGTTATTTTGTATTGTCGTATAACTCCGATTTACGAACTTTTTATCAAGTTCCAAACAGAACAAATTTTCATTCTGTTTTAACAAACTTTTGATTTTTACGAACTTAGTCAAGTTCCATCATTGAACAAATTTGAATTCTCTTTTAACGAACTTTTCATTTTTATAAACTTTTCATCAAGTTCTATGAGAGCAAATTTTAATTCTCTTTAAACGAACTTTCCGTTTTACGAACTTTTTCTTGGGCCCTTGGAGTAATTGCGAAGATGTTTTTCTTTTCAAAATACAGAATTTTTAAAAACCCATGTATCTCAATATTTCTGCAACAACCGCAAGATATCTGAAATCTACAGATTTCACCCAAGGACGGAAAAATCGCTGTTCAACCTTGTCATTGCAACGTCTTTCCGGTCTATTCAATTTTCTGTCCAACAACACAAAGAAGAACGCAAATAGCAAGCGTAAACTACAAAAAACCCAACACAGACATTAACGTCTACCGCCTCTATTAAGTTCCGCTGAGATCCTATGAATGACTTGACGAAACAATAAGGAGCAAATTTCATTTCTTCTGGACACATGTCTGATTTTACATCTCACTAGAATTTTATGAAACTGTTGATCGAGAGAAATTTTTCGTAAATTGATACTTTTATATATACTGAGTTTATTGTAAAATATAATATGTAATGTAAATACTTTTACCTAATATAAACTTTCTAAAAATGGTGAGTGATTCGATTCTTCTCAGTTGATCCTTAGTAATACGTGAATATGTGATAGGAATTTGTTGTGTTGGAAAGTTGTGTTCATATATTTCAAAAAATGCTATATCAATTTCACTGCAGAAAACCGGATATTGAAGTAAGTGCAAGTTTATTTAGAAATTTTAGTCAATATTAAAGAAATCAGTAGTCTTCAAATTAAAGAAAGTGTTCTTTTTTAACTATCGATTACTTCGAGTTACGTAGCAAATAAATAAAAATTGCATGGTTTATTCGGTAACATTAATTTTTGTGATATAACAAAATTTGAAAAATATTTAAAGATAATATCAATAGCTCTACCTTTATTTTCCTATTATCTTGTTTAGATCTTAAAATGCCTTACTTACGTTAGGTAAGAAAGGTTTTTTAAAACATTTTAGAAATTTGAATTCAGTGTTTTTAATTTTTTTGACTGAATCTTTCTTCGAGCAATAAATGTAATAAAATGCAAATCATAAGAATTAAAAATTATTCCTTACATGTAGTATGAGGACTGCATCGAAAATGTGTTATTTCTATCACAAAATCCAAAATCTCCGAATCGTGTGAGATCGCAGTGCCTCAGTGGGTTTGTCCACTGTGCTAACAATCTGCGAGTTTTATAAATGGTGAAGGTTCTAATCCTCCCTGGGTGTATTTCTCTCTTCTGTGTCAGTAAAACTTTCTTTGTGTGTATTTCCAGTGACGAAAAAAGCAATGATTCCAACTTTTTTCGTCGCTGATTGGCCGCCGCTTCCTCTCCGCGTCCGTGTTGCTCTAATGCAAAAGAAGCTTAATCCTCCATATCTGCCATTCCGTGCGTGCGCCCGCATTTTGTCTGAATTTACTGATAGCTTTTTGTTTGCGAATAAGGCGTTTTTATAGCGTATGTTTGCTTTTGAGAAAAATGTTTTTTACTGTGCAAAAATGATTCTAGAGTATTGAGTTGGGGGCGACGATTAGTGCAGTTAGCACTATTGAAGAGATTCGAAATTGAAAATAGATATTTCATTATTTTAAAGGAATTTTCATTGTTCTCGATGGCTAAATATTGACATTTCCTTCAAATAAAGTATCGTGTTGATAATGGATAAGATATTGAGAGGACTGCTTATAAAACAACGGAAAAGGTATTTGAGAAAAGTTCCAAAAAAAGTTTGACGTTAGACTTATTGGTGTTTACCAATTAACCATCGTACAATGTAGACATTTCTATAGGACATTCCTTCCTTAAATTTCAGTCTATACTCACTAGTAGTTAATTCTCCAGTTACCCATGTGGATGTGGACTCTGAAATTGATAATTTAAATTTATAGTCAAACTCCAAAATAAATGCTGCTTTGTTTCTACTCCAGGTGTTCGGTGACTTTTAACAGTACAGTGCATATCGATTCAGAATTTATTTGGAATTTTTATTGGTGATGTGCTGAGACAAGCAATTTAAAAAAACAAGCTAACTGATGTCATGTTCAGAATACGTACAGGAAACACGTATCGCCACAGAAACACTACACCCACCTGCATTTAGCTTGATTGAAAACGCCTCTCATAGGGAGAGAAGTAATGACTTAACCCTTTGAACGTTATGAGATTTCCAAGTAATGCAGTATTGCTTTCATCCAGCATGACATCTAACCACATCTATTGGCTGAAAGAATCATTGGAAACATTCTTTTGGTCATGAAGGTCAAAACTGGCATGTTCAGGCATGGAAGGATACAGGGTGTTGAATATGCATGTACATCCATCAGCAGATTACAAATCGACATTGAATATTTTAAGCTTTTTTTAAATAAATCTGAGATTCAAGTTTTAGAATTCTACTAAAAAGAAGTAATTGGAATTATTGCATTCTTAAATTGATAATGAGATGAAACCTATGTATAAGAGCCAAAAGAAACCTATGTTTATCAAAAGTTTGGGTTGTACAAATATTTTTGAATTATTCCAGGAATGATTATTAAAGTCTTTTGAAAGAAAAAGAATCAGCATCGGTTGAAGTGGCTTTACTCTTACAAATCAATTTGTCTGCAAGGTAAAAATCTGAGATAATAAATAGGTAATTGAGGTTACTAAAAACTTCTACCAAAACACATTCAACCAGATGAAAAATTTACTTTAAAATATTATTTATGGTATTAAAATTTCCGTACTCTAAAGTGGATTGGATGAATAATTTGTATAACTTTGCCACAGTTGTATTACTGGGAGTATTTTGCGCTTCGAGCTTTTGGCTATGTGTTTAGCTGACCCAGAAGAGCCTCGTGCTTGTTTGTGGAGTATTTGGACGTTAAATCTGTACTTTGCTCACCGCGTCCTGCACTGATTCAAAACTTATATACAGTAACATCAACTTGGGAAAATTCGGAACTATTTACTTTGTTTATGCCGATAACTCAATATATTGTGGTGAACTTATCACTACAAAAATTATCTTATAGTCAATAGTATTTATAGCAATGTAACCCAACTCTACCATGAAATACTTCTGGGAGATAAAGTTGCACTATCTTTTACACGTCTTGCTAAATTGGTGATCTTGACGTGATGTAACCAAGCGCACTTTAAAAATAAGCTAGATGGCACTTCTGAAAAATTCTTGATGGCGCTCGGCTCATTCGATGCACATTTCGATGGATGGTACTGTAGTTGAATTGCCAATGCGTATAAACGTTTTGAGTTTAAAGACAAAATAAGAATGATAAATCTTGTGAGAATGTTGTTTAAATAGTAATTAGAGAAGAGATGGCATGCTAAAAGAAATTTGCATATCCAATACCATACAAGCGGAAAACACCCCTGGTGGTTATTTTTTAACTATTTTTTTGCCGCGAATTTACTTCCCAGGCCTCATTAAAGCGTACTGAAAATTGGGCGACATTAAAAAGAATAGTTTTCGTTGCTTACTGCTTAGAATAGATGGATTTTAATTATAGACACTCCGTAAATCGGCGTACTCACCACATCAAATCATTTCATAATTTGCTGAAAAGCCTTAGTTGTAATTGTATTTTTATTATTCATTTTCGATCAAGAATTGAGTTTTTTTCAAATTCCCGTCAGAGGCGTTAATTCACAGTACTTTGCATTCTTCAAAACATTCAACAGCATTAATTGGCAATTTGTGACTCATCACATCCAGCTAAACAAGTTTCCAGAATATAATTTCGGATGTGGCTATGTTTTCTTTCTCACAGAACCTTTTACTTATGTGGTTAACATTTCTATGTTTTAGTCGTTTATATACCAAACTTCGATTTACGTTAATTAAACTGGCTGCAGCTTGTAATTTTAATCGTTTTGAATATAAAATATATTTCTGTTAGAGCTCCAGCCCGTAGATTCTCCCCTTGAATACGTCTATTTTGCTACCATTTTTCTTGTATTGCCCTTTGACACTCAACCAGCACATATATAGGTTCTTCGCTTGCTTCAGCAAACAATCGAATCACAATAATGCTAAATAAAGAATTTGTTTTCAGATATTTTTGACTATTTTCAGACCTGTCTACTTTTTCCCCCACATATGAATTTTACAAAACTCCTTTTTACTTGGATTAAGTTAATTTCAGCATTTATCTTTGTAAAATCGGGAACATTTCAATAGGTACTCGGGACCCCCTCTGAATTTTTCCTTCTTACTGCTCACCAAATAACAGGTAAAATTTGTACAATATAATGGAAGTTAATATTCTTGTAACTATTTTCAGGTGATGGGTCCTGAAGAGGGTGGTTCCAACCTAGATTCTAGCAGTAGTAGCAGCGAGAAATCAGAGAACGGCAAAGAACTTCCTCGAAAGAATGATGAAGATAGTGCAGACAGTGGAGCCAGTCTTACTTATACGCAGGCACCCTCTTCCAAGTACAGCACACCAAGACACAGCACACTAATGCCACCCGTGATGAACATTTCACAGGATATTCCGATGTATTCCACAACCAAACAGCAACCACCTACTCCAGATGGCAGCATCTTCGGTACCGATGTTTCTATAGAGATGTCAGAGGAGGAAAAGAGAAGGTTAACTAAGTGAGTAGTTTTATCGAAGCTATGAAATCAATACATATTTGTTAATAAAAGCCGTAAGTATAAACTTTTAAGTTCCGAGTTCACAGACATGAAATCAGAATTATTTTGAGCACAACTTTGTACTTTGTCACAAGTATTTTCCAGTGAAATTGAATGCTTTTGTGCATCCTTAGAATACAATTCTCAAAAGTACCTTATTTCATTTACTGTGATTCTGGATTCTAACTGATAATCTTAGCTCAGTCCACCACTTAAGAAATATTTGGGCTGTTAGAGATAAAACAAGCATTTAATCATAATAAAATTTAAACCTTGAAAATGAAATAAATTTTACACAATTGAATCCGTTTCATCATTCGTAAATCACATACATCACTGCCATTCGTATGACACTTCAATATGCCGCAGCATAACGGTTGCAAATCGCTGAATTACACTAATGGTAAAAATCAAGAAATCGAATTGAAAAAAACGTTTATTAATTTTGAAAAGTTAAATCATGTTTTGAATTCGCTGTAGAACTTTTAATTAGTTTTAATTGTTCCGACTTCAACAGAAAAATAATGAAAATCGTAGAAACTATTATTTAATTTTCATATAATCCAGAGTTAAGGAGAATTTTGTGGAATTCCTTGCTGAATTTTTTTCAAGCACAAGCAAATCTACGGATATACCAGATGTCGATTTTTTCATGCACTAATTTTGCATTATGAATTTCGTCATGGAGAACCCTTGCTATGTTTCTCAATCCCAACGCATTCAAAGAATCACATCAAAACAATCTGAGAAAACAAACGTCTTTTCGTTATGCTTGTCTAATTCGAAGTTTTGTAGTTAAAATTAAAAAAAAGACCCTTTTCTAGTAAGCCCGGAGACTGACCTTGGAAACACGGAGAGGTCACAGCCCAAAGTAAGATTATTGGCAACAAAGTCGCTGGAGCAGATATGTTAAATGGTTCATTGATCGTTATAGCTGTAAGCAGTGGCGGATGAAGTCATTTGAGGCTCTAGGCTCAGGTAATTTTGAGACCGATTATTCTGAATTGTGATCAAACTTTAAATTTAATTAAAAACTACAAAAATAAATGTGTGTAATGAGACAAAGTACAAAACTAAAAAAATTAATGTTATTACTAATTGTTGATCAACAACAAATAAATATTAAACCAGATTAATTATAAAATCTAAGTAAATTCATTTTAAGAAATTTTCAGTTTGTGCGATATTAAATTTAATATCGCATGTTTTAAATAAAAGGCAACTAATTCTTTCAGGAGGAAATAATTAAAATTTTGCATAGTCATATCAAGTCCATTTGGATTGATTTTCATCAAAATACTTTCCAGTAAAAGTAACCGATTTAATTCCAGGAAAAGGAAAACTAAAAAGAAACATTCTCTATTTTGCTAGAAATATTATGGGAAAAGTGCTTATTTAACCACAATATTTTTCCATTCCGAGGTCCTTCTAAAAATATCCTAGGTGTTCTAAAGGTGAATCCGCCGCTGGCTATAAGGTAATAAGATAGATTATAGAGGATTATTCAGAAAGGACCACGTTTATTTAGATAAAAGCACGAATAGAGAAGATTGTACGAGGTCTTTCCAAAAAGAAAATGAACTTTAAAATTCAAGGGCTAACGCATCAACCTAGAAACACGCTGTAATGACGTTATATAGCGTTAACCTCGAGCTTGCGCGTTTTTTCTCAAGAACGCCACGTCATTTTGTCACTGTTTTATGAGGGGTAGAGCGAACCAGTATTTTGTGTGTTCGGCGATTATTTACATTTCGAAAATGAAAGATCTTGAAGAGCAACGAGTTTGTGTGAAGTTTTGCTTAAAATTGGCAAAAAAACTTTACTGAAACATTTCAGATGTTGCAACAAGCTTATGGAGAGGATTGTTTCAGCCGGTCCCAATGTTATGAATGGTACCGGCGTTTCAAATCGGGCAGAACATCCACCAAAAAGACGATCCGAAAACTGGGCGCCCTTCCACGTTAAAGGGTAAATCTTCAGGGTAAAAGCACTTCAGAGTCGATCGAAGGTGATGTTGATCGCCTTTTTTTGATTGGCAAGGAATCGTGTATCGCGAGTTCGTTAAACGAGGTCGAGCAATCACTTTTACTTGGATGTTATGAGGCGTTTAAGAGAAGCAGTGCGACGGAAAAGGCAGGAAGTTTGGAGAAACAAGACCTGGAGGCTTCACCATGATAACGCATCTACACACTCGTCACTCCTTATCCGTGAATTTTTGGCCATAAAAAGAGTTGACTGTCATCCCGCAGCCTCCCTATTCTCCAGATTTGGCCCCTGCGCACTTTTGTTTATTCCCAAGGTTGAAATCTATCTTGAAAGGTCAACGATTTGAAACAATAGAAGAGATCAAAGAAAATTCACTGGGTGAGACTTATGCGCGATCCCACACAAGGATTTCCAGGAGTCATTCCAGAAATGGAAGACACGTTGGGAGCGGTGTATAAATAGAGGAGAGTATTTTGAAGGAGACAAGTAAAAGGTACTCTTATCAATTATTGATTCATTTTAAAAGTTCGGTTTCTTTTTGGACAGACTTCCTATAGGGAATTAGGGACGAATAAAGAGAATTTGTATAGGGAAATATCCACAAGGATAACCCTCCCTTTATGTTTTGCTCTTGCCAAGGACTCCCCTGTACGGTCGAGTAGGGATAGAAAGACTGTGAAGGTATCGTAATGCCTTAATCCTTTCAATCAGTGTGAGACGAGGAAAAAGTCACTTCGTTTTCCAGTAATCCAGATTCCTGCTGTGTTAAGGAGCTCAGTAATTTGAATCCACAACTGTAAAGATGGTGCTCTAAAATATATTGTAAGGGATAAATACATTTGAAATAAATTTAAGCTATTATATTACCGAGTTAAGTTTACAAGGGTGATCAACTAAATTGTGCTTTATCAGATCAGAAAAATACTCTAGGAATCCAATTCACACAAAAATGGGATGATCCCATGGATTATCCAAGTTCAAGCTCTATCCCCCATAATACAGCTTAGTAAAATACAGCTTAGTACATCTGGAGTCTTATAAATTTTTTCAGTTTAACTGAAAATTGTGACAATTTTTTAATAGCACAGATTGTTTCGTTCTCGATTGTCTTACGAACAGAAAGGTAAGCTGTATATATTTTTATAAGTTTCTTGTTATCCTTTGAAAAGTCTTTCTCGAGGAAAAAAAGGTCAGTTCTATTTATTTTTTCATAAATTTCATACCTTTAGCTTATTAAAATGTAAATAAAAACTCCACCCTTTGAATGTCTGTTTTTATAAAAACTATTTTGCAATTTTTCGTTGACGATAATTGAATGCGGGACAGCTGGACTGTACGTTTTAATCAATTTTCATAGTGCGTTCGGAAACTTTTTTTTCTTTCATTTTGTATGTTTTTCTCAAAGTTCTAATTCATTACTTTTTATTTGTGAAAATTAAGGAGCTTTTGTTGCCAACACATTCTCTAGTATGAAATAAGTTTCTTGTGCAGTTTTTGAATCTTTAGTGAGATTTCTTTCCAAATTATTATAACTTATACGCCATTTTCGTTTCCGTACAGAAACTTTTTTATCCACTGCATATATACTACAAAAAATATGACACATACCTGCCCCAAATCAGTTATATAGACTTTAAAACAGATTTCGACATTTCATACATTTTTAATTAAGAATACTGACAGCACAGTAAAACGTTAACAAATTATACCATGAGCTGTTCTGTGATTATGTTCTGAAGATTTAGAAGAAAATGCAATCATAACAGACGATTTTGTTTTAAAATAGTTAAAAACTAGGTGAGAAAATAACATAAATTAACTAACTTTTAATTGAAGTATTTAAGTAAATAATTTCAATTTAAATATTTAGTACGAACTCGACACAATAACACATTAAATTGTAATCATTGTAATAAAAACTTCACGTAAATTCTTACTTGTTATCGCAAAATTAAGTTGTGAAAGTTTAAAAAAGAAAATGCAATTAAAAGCAGACGATTTTTGTAATTTGAAAAGTTAAAAATTACGACTAGGAATAAAAATAAAATATAAAACTTTATAAGAAACTCAATCAGACTATTTGGAAAACTGCTCTAGAATTCATATTGTAAAAAGAAACAATTTTTACACGTTATAGGTTTGGAACCTTTATTTTTAACCAGATTTTAAGGTGATTACACAAATTTTATTTAAATGCATAGTAATTATTTTCCTTTTTTATAGGAGAAATATGGTGGGCACTTACAGTTGCATTTACGGTCTTCTCCTCGCAGTTACTGGATGTATTATTTACATTAATCTCCAAAGTCAACAAACAAGATATATCAGTGAGGTAAAAATATTTGAAATCAGTTATAGACTTTAAAACAGATTTAAACATTTCTTAGATTTTTAAGAGTTGATTAAACATCAATATTGATTAATCAAATTCATTTTGTTTCACTATGTTAGAGTATGTGAACATTAAGATATTTTTAACGTGGTCAAAGAACCAGAAGGCCAACTTTCATTCAAACCCATCCAGAAGCTATTTTTCAACAGGATAATGCTCGTCCCCATGTCTCCCGAATCGTTCTTCTGCAACCAACAAGTATCACTTCTTCCACGGCCTGCTCGTCTCCATGCCCCCATCGAACACGTGTGGGATATGATTGCTCAAAAATTTATCTGTTATGTGATCATTCGCAGTTCAAACTGACAATTTTAGATGCGTGTTGAATTTGGAACATTTCGCAGCCATCCTGAATCTTTATCAAAGTCACGCCGTGTGCATGTAGTTGTAATTTCGGACAATGGTGGACACATAAATTACTGATTTCACTGGAGGTATTTTATCATGCCCTTTTCTTTTGACTTCACAGTTCTATAATTTCAATTATTTATTCATTGTACCACATGTCATCGCTCAAATGGATTTCATCGCTGTAACTTAATCGTAGCACTTTCAATGTACAGCAAGACTTGATATAAATAACATTTTATATGATATTAAACGTGTTTTCTTTTTCAAATACAATTCTTATTTCCCATTGCTCCAGTTGCTTTTCATACCATTTCATTTCCCATGTATAAACCCACAAACAAAAAATGCTTGTATTTTTATTATATTTCACTTTCAGTTATTCAGTGTTTGTATTTGCATCACTGGGATTCTGTGGTTGGCGTTCTTCCACATCGACCTGTTCCGTTACAAGCAGAAGGTGCTGCGACGCCTAATGGGAACGTCAGAACAGATAGACAGGATCAGTACCAGCACAAGTTTCAATTTCGCTATCACATTCCTGGGGAACGAGATCCCACCATACCGCTTTCTGACCGGGAGGCACAGCGGCAGTTTCTATTTGAAAACGGGACTTGCAGGTAGGTGAATATAACGTTTCGAAGGCAACGTGGCCAATTCAAGTTGTTGAGATTATATTTTTATTCCTATGACGAGTTATAATAAAACAAATAGGCAAAAGTGCACACACGGAATAGAAAAAGACCATAGAAGAATGCTATACGAGTTTATGAACACATTCAGGTCTTAGCTCCCAGTATCGACCATAGGACTTCTCTATTTCTTCATGGAAGTCAAAGTCTGTAGCAGGTGTCAGGAAGAACTCCAATACGGTGAAGATTTCGAGCAAGACAATAATCACCACATTTTTACTGTGTCTATCTGCGATGCTTAAGATCAGGCTCCCAGAGCAGCACAGGGATCAGGGTTAATCCTCCAAGTGGTTTTGACTAGATATCTCCTCTATCACGATCTGATTAATTTTCCAAATGACGAGATATCTCGTTCATTAAGATCTGACAGTTTCACAAATGACGATAAACCTCGTCGAGACAACCACCAGGGGGATTAAGGAGAATTAATTTTTTAAGAATTATTCTATAAGCCCTGCCTTTGAACGATCCCGAACCAACAATTTTAGAGTTCAAGGGCTTGCCAACGGAATACACGAGAGGTCTGTGCGATAACTGCTACTCTCTTGGCTAAAAGTTGATATAGCTTATAAGTAAACTATGTTTAATTTGTTGCATTTTGAATTTAATAGAACACGTGTATTTTTATGGAATATAAAAGCTATCCAAGGCACCTATGGGTTGTTTGATTTAGATAATCAGATATTGTTATGTAGCACTAGCACTTGAGAATAGATTCAACTTTAGTTTTCATTGCCTATTAGTCAAAAATATTATTCCTTTTATTATCAGGTTTCCAAACTTTTTTTTTCAAAATATTTACTTAGATTAACTGTCAAAATGAAATTATATTTTGTATTCATATTTGCTTTAACCAATATCTCTTACATGTAAATTTTGGTTTACAGCTTTCTGCTTCGGTCATCTGATCAACGAAGGATTGGTGTTGGGACAGCATGTTCTAAATTTTGTGCAAGAGGATAGATACCGTCTTGGCTGTGGAGACGCTGCATCTCTCATTTCTCACATAGTCAGGCCTCTTTACTCTTTCTACCAGTTATTCATAGTATTCAAGTACTCTAACGTAAGTATCACGAGAACTCTGCTTCTGCAAGTTGCAGTAGAAAAAGACCCTATCCCATTTTACATCGGGGATGCTCGCAGAAGTGCATCCAAGTTTTCCATATTGGCACATTTAAGACAATGTTGAAGATAAGATCTTTTCTAGAAAGCTACATCTTATCGCTTCCAACATTCGTAGAAAACAAAATAAAATAATGACATTCACCAGTCATACCTGTTCAAAACATTGCCCTATTTAAAATGCGCGAGCCATGCTCTTATAGATCACAAGATTCTTCTGTAAAGTTAATAAATTATGTTTTCGTAAGAACGGTCCCAAAGTGATAATTCACTAGCTGATAAGGTAGGTAGGTATTTTAATTAACGTCGCACTGGAGCAACACAACGGGCTATCGGAGACGGTCCAGGATCAAACCCGAAGGGAAAGATCAAGGACACCATTTAATTTTGAATCACGGTCAGATGACAAGGTCACACCTTTTAGCTGGCACACCACTCTCTAAACTTCCACACCAAGCCAACGTGAGGACATTTGAGGCCCCGACAGATTTAACGTGCACCATCCCCCTTTGTGCACGACGGTCTTTGGTTGGATTCGATACTAGCTGATAAGTGCTTGTCAACTACAAAAATGTTCAAACCAAACGCATTGTTTTCCTTGAAAAGCAAATGAATTCTTTCTTTTTCCTTCATATTTCTAAATTATATTTTGCAGAGAAAAAACTCTCATTTAATTTATTTGCAGATAGTTATAAACCGTTACAAGGGACTAGCTTGCTTTGCTTTGATGCATATCATAGCAAGTTGCATATGCTTTTGGTTCGGTACCATTGTTGAAGATGTCATGGAAGATTATCACCACAAGTTGAGCAATTTAGAAAAGGGAAAAAGGCTAAACGACACTCTTTCAACTTCAGGTAAGAAAAAAATCGCAATATTAATTTTAAATATCACAGCCCTCATAATTATACTGAAATGGTGATTTTCAAATTCAAGTCAATGTTATTATTTTTATTTGCAGATCATGCTTTATGCTCTCATGAAACCAACGACAGTCAATGCCAATGTGCATCGAATGCTATACTCTCAGTCAACAATGTTCAGGCCATTCCCTATCTGTATCCGTTCACCATTGAGTTCAATCTTTTACTCGCTGGAGTATGGTTCATCGTGTGGCATAATATCGGAAAAGAGCACCACAAAGCAAACCCACATCACTTTCAGCACAAAATCCACAAAAACGATGGAATAGACGAGGTGACCTACCAGAGCAACTTGGTCATAAGTGCCGATTGCCATGCTTCCAACAAAGGCCTGTTTGCTGGACTCTTTATTCTTATGACTTCAATAATATCTATCATAGTATTCTTCGTGGCGATGAGTAGCAAAGAACACTATACCATTGGGCTATCCATACACTATTTCCAGGAAGGCACATTGACTGTCCTATGTCTGTGTGGTGTGCTCATATCCTACAAGCAGCTGACAAAACTGGACTACAATAAACATCCCATAACTTTCTTGGACGATGCCCTCCTATTCTTACCTTTACCTTTCTACTTCATCCAGGCACTATTAACAATAATATCAGAATACCAAAGGAGAAGTGTTATAAGGATAGTGATGTCCCTCTTAGTGCCAGTTCAAGTCATTTTACAGACACCTTTGATTATCGATGGACTTCGCAGATGCAGCAACAATCGAGTGCTAAGGTATAAGAAGCCTGGGAGGGAGGTTGTTACTTTCCTCATAGTCTGCAATCTCACGATGTGGATCATCAACACTTTCGAAGCGAAGAGCATCGAATCGCACTATGGACAAAATACGTACTTCGGAGAATTCCTTTGGATGTTCATAAGTCACACTACTTTGCCATTGATGCTGTTTTACAGATTTCATTCGTCGGTATGTCTGGCGGATATTTGGAAATCCGCGTATGAAAAGGGAGAGTAAAAATCCTCCCAAAGTTGCAAATAAGTCAATTGAAGATCTAGTCATCTAAATCTTGAAGGTTTTTATTTAATTCTGAGTCAAAGGGGCAAGTCGCTCGTACAAATCGGTGAAGAATTTTAAGCAGGGAATGCTGTACATAATTCTACTAGACTTTGGTCACTATCATTTGTAAATTCTTCATTATCATTTAAAACCTGCTTGTGAGAAAAATGTCCAATTAACATTTTTGATGGATTTCTGTAGATGAAAGAAATTATAAATTGATAAGCTAGACTAAAATTTGTGGGAATGTTTGAAGATAAATGCTATCATTTAGTTCTGTCATTCAATGTAAGTTAATCATAATAGTTAAAAGGTAATATTGGACCTTAATAAAGCGAGGGAAAATACATTTATTGCAGACAATATTTAACATTAAGATTACGTACACTAGAAATTTATTAAAAATGGCAAAATACTGAAATATTATTAATTAAACATCAATCAAATTCACTGCTAGCATAAAAGGTTTTATACCAGAGGATTTCAAAATTTGTAAACATTGTATCCTTTAGCTGAAGATGAGAATTTTAGCCAAATCTAAATTGATACTTTATTCTACACATGTTTGAACACTTTAATTTTTAGTCATTTATTTTGTACTGATATACGAAATTATACATTTTGATGTTTCTCACCAGTTATAATCAAGATCATAGAAATCGACAAAACATCATAATTGAGACATGATACTTAAATCATATGCTGGAAGATCAAATTTTACTTGTTATGTTTGTATTTTTCAAGTTTTAAAAATAAAATATTGAAAACTGTTTTCCTCTTTGCTTTATATAAACTACATTAAGCTATAGTTCTTAAGAATAAGCTCTAGTTCCAATAACAAAACCTATGCAAAGGTTATGATTAAAAACATAAGATCTTAATTCACACAATAAGCATTGTTACATGTTAACAAAAATTGCTCTAAAACTAGATTAACCCATGAAGTTTTTTCCTCAGAATTACTTATAGTAACAAAAAATTGGGGAGGGGCAACTGATGCCTGGCATATCAGACTTGCTCAATGGAAGGCAGATCTGGGAATCCCCAAGGCTAAGGAAGGGTTTCAACACCAGAGGTACTTCTGGGAGAGGTGAGCTGTGTGGCCAGTTAATATTGCGCTGTTAAATGGCCCTTTGGACATGTAATATAAAAGGCAAAAAAGGTTGTAAGATCTGCTGGATGTATCACTGTTCTCTCAAACTACCTCGTACATGACTAGCAGGGACCTGCTGTCATAAGTGATGGCTCCCCATATCATTACTCTAGGAGTTACAGCAGTGTTGTTTGATTTAAAATTATAGTAGTTATAGCACTATTGGGGCTCCACCACAAGCAAATGTGATCATATGCCCCAATGTAGATGCAGGATTCATCACTAAACATGATATGCAGCCATTTCATGCCAGTCGACGATTCTTGAGCTCTGCACCACTCCAGATATAACAGACGATATTCGATAGTCAAAGGCAGATGTCTTAATGCATGCATCATTGGATGGTCAATAAGGAAGCTGTTGTAGTTTCAACTTCTTTCTTTTTCTGCCTATCCTCTCGTATTTGTCTTGAGGTGACAAGAATGTTCATGATGTGCATGAATTGCTTTACTGACCCACTGCTACCAACACCTTGTGACAACAATTGGTATATGCCGCAGATGACAAGGCGATTTGTAAACAAGACTAAACTGTTTCTTGCAGTACCTCAATGCAAACCCTTTCAGGTCAGTATAGTGTTCTAGCGTGTCATCTAGGCATTTTTGGTTGCAATTGATAGCAATTCAACTGCAACACTAAACCGGAATATTTCCAGAGCCTGAGCTCAACAGGCCTTTAAGATGTGTACTTCATGTATGCCAGAGCCCTTGATGTTCATTGGCATCCAAACTTTAATTATTTGCCTGTCAGAGGATTTTGCATATGAAATTTCAGTTACTGATGAATGTTTTCTGGTGGTTTTGACAGAGGTGGATATTTTTTGTAGTGTATTTACTTTTACTTGCAATCATCCCTTGAATTACTGTATACTAAGTATATGTGATGTTAATTCAACTAATGATTTCATGTGTAATTGGCACTTAATTAAGAGATAATATAGTAAAACTTCATTATATATTTGCACTAAAACACTTATAAAATATAAATTCCAAATATTTTTACCAACTTGTGATGTCAAGTGAAATAATTTAAATTATAATCAATTATATAACGATATGGCTCACACAATTTCCCCACACACCCCCTATAATAAACACCTAAAACAAAATCCTATTATCTGCCTTTTTTAAATTAGACTTCAAAAGATATTTTCTAATCTCTACAAAAACTTAAAATTGTTAATTGATATTTTTAATAATTTAATGGAAAAAGAAAAGAAATGAAAGGCATACAACTTTACAGTAGTGAATACCATTTCAGATCATAGCTGTTTTCTAGCAATATATTTGATTCAATGGGAAATTAACTTTTCCAATGATGGATTTTATGAATATGCATACTATTTCCTTCTACTTCAACAAATAGCATAGGTGTATTTTTACCCTTGCTGACAAGAGAATGTGAAACCCAAGTTTTTCCATCGCTTAAAACAGTATATTTTACACAGAATGTGTGTGTGTTAAATGGTATGCTTTAAATAATAAACAATATATTCCCTTCTGTACATGAGAATTTTAAAGATATCTTAGTGCACAAAAACAAATTCACACTATCAATTTTAGATCCTTATGCATATTTCGCTACAACTTATTTGCTGAAAATGCTGCTTTAAACACAAGAATAAATAGTAGTTCTTAGAGTCAAAAAGTCATAAAATAACATTTTATAAATACACTTCACTCAGTAAATGATAAAGGAATAGAAGTTTATTTACACTGTACAAAAATGAATACATTAAAGCTTTGTCAATCATCATCATTAGTCCTTTGTCTGGCATTCCTTTTCGATGAGCCAGTAAACTTTCGTTTTTTAAAAGTAACTTCTTCAGTGGGATCAGTACCAACTAAATGACTGATAACTTTCTCTCTGATTTTCAATCGTGGTTCATCTTTTGCTATAGGAATGACAATTTGCACAACATCCTCAGATAGTTTAGGTAACTGTAGATCTATTTTTACAGGTTCCCTAAAGAATATACAGAATAAATGTTAAACATATATTGTAAAGAAAAAGTAATATAAACTATTAAGGCAAATAGGTCGTTCCATGTCAAATCACCAAACTGAATCGATCGTGACAAATCAGATTTTGATGAAAATTGATGTAATAATTGACCTCGCCTAGTTATGAAGGGAAAAAAATAAAATTGTTTTGCTTCCTATTCAAAATTTATAAAGCTTTAATTATTTCACTTTTTAATGAAATTAGCTGCATCTTGCATCATCTTGTTAACTCATTTTCTCAGGAACCATGCTGGATAGATCTGGGTAATGTTTGAATTTTTAGCACTTTTAATGAACTTTAATGTCAAATATAATGCAGTTATTTTTTATAATTTCTTTAAAATTAATTGCTTACAATTTCAATGTTTTAAAAAGAGCAATTAAAAATAATTTACTTTGTACTAATATCTAACACCTCTGAAAGTATCATGTTGGGATAAGGTCATACATGGGGTATAAGTTTCACATGCCTGGATGCAGCCCATGTAGTCTGTAGATTTTCAAAAAGAAAACTCTAAACATGTCTAGCTGACTGACAGTTTGAAAAACTAAGGAAAAATTCAATAAAAATTTTATTCTACATTTTTTTAAGCATATGACAACTAAAGGTATGAGTTTACAAGAAAATAATAGTTTTAGCTGCTTACACTAAAACATTTACATAGTATTAGTTGGTATAATGGATGTGAAAGGTGCTGTCAAACTAACATTTATTGGTCTTTTCTGCGTTAATAATTGTAGCTTAAAACTTTTGAACAGGAAGCAAAATATTTTTCATATTACTTTTTCCCTTTAGAACTAAATAAATTCATTTGATACATCAAATTACATCAAAATCTGAGATGTCATGAACTAAAATAATTCAAAAGTGCATTGATTTGACATGAAATTATTCTCATGACTACACATTTTTATGAAACCTCTACTAAACAAAATGATAAGGATTCCATGATTTCCAGATAATAGAGATTCTACTATACGTTATTTAGTAAGAGGAAATGAAATAAATACAAAAAGGATGAATGCGAACAAGCTATTGTGAAAGAATGTAAAAAAACTTTAAGCAACTTCACATTGGGCATGGTAGTAAAGCAAATCTATGCCAGGTTGAATTGCCCACGAAGAACAAGAAAATGAGGATGTTCAAGTTGAAACATAATATAGATAAATATATAGTACTTTGGTGAGTGCAGATGACCTTTAGTTAATAAACTTCCAGAAAGGTGGTAAGCTTGCCATGAGAAAGGTCTGCCAAGTACAAAATAATGTGTGGTGATTGCTACAGATGATTATTTGTTTTGCCAACTCATAAGCACTGCTATGACACCAAGCGATTAACTCGAAGCCTGGATTTATATTGAAGATGCCAGTCATGGAAATGCATTGTCTGCGTTCAAACCTATCTCCTAATCTATTGAATAGATTCGGACACATACCAACTCGCCAGAATTGGACTATATAAATGGTGATACTGTTTGTGATCATCGGATGCTAAAGTAAGTTATAGCAAAAAATATGAGATGCTGCCGTTGCAACGCAGAGTTAATGGAGAGTAATGGTTTTGTGGTTTGGAATTTTCTGAATTTGTGATCAGTGATGGTTCAGGTTCATGACAAGAACTCTCAAATGTATTTTTAGAAATGAATCAAAAACCACTTGATAACTGAACCACAAAAACCATTACTCTCCATTAACTCTGCGTTGCAACGGCAGCAACTGTATAAAAGCAGTTCCTGAAATGGAAATGTTCCGAAAGCATTTAATAATAACTGTGATCTTCATTTACAGCCGGACAAATTCTGAACACAGATGTGAGAAATAATTTTTGAGGATAATTTTTGTATAAATTTAGATTTTGTTTTAAAACTAAACAGCATATTTTGTACTTCAATGCATGACTCTCTCTCTCTCTCTCTGCAAACTTTTAAAATAATTATTCATTTATCATACTGAAGTATTAAGTACAGATTTTCTGTAGAATAACTACCTTTTTTCAATAGTAACCCACTGTCCATATGGATCATATCTAGGCTGTGGACCAATATTACTTGGTGGAGTTTTTGAACGTTCCTCTTCTTCCTTTTCTTTTTTTACTGAAAGTGAGTCCTTTTCCTCAGACGTTTCCGCTATCTAATAAAAAAGTGCAATGTTATTACATAACTCAAAAACATCTTAAGTAACTTTAAAATTTCACTCTAAAATCTGAGTCATGGAAGCTATCATAAGTATTTTCAATAACAGCATAAGAGATTAACTCATTGAACAAAACAGAAATATTTGGAATTTATAGTAGATTTATAACCTACACCTGAACTTTATGATGCTTTTAAACAATATTTTCAGACAATCAAAAATTTTCTGTGATAAGGTAAATTTCTTTGAATTTCAAGAGCTTTGCCTTTAATCTGAGAAATATAATCATTCCAGTTGATAATGTATACATTGCGATTGATATTTTAATGAAATAAATATATTAATTTACTATGACTTTGATATATGATTTGTAATTAGTCATGTGAGGTTATGCAAACACAGATGACTAAACTAGATTAAGTACATGATTAAAAAACTAATCGAAATGAGGAGTTAGTGGCCTTAGTTAATTAACACTTAAATCAGACAAAGTAGAACTAATGATTTTTGAAAAATCATTAGGAACAAGTGACTACTTTCTTAATTTAAAAGCTTAATACTCAAATTCTAAATTCCACATTCTTCACCGATTTAATACATGACACTGATTAGAATTGTTTTATAAGACAACTGCTGTCATGGCCTTCTACCCAACTGTGGGAGTTCACTATTACTCAGAAAAACAACCAAGGCTTCCCAACAGAAAGTCTTCTCACTCTAGGAATATCAGTAGAGTTTAAAAACTACTGGTCTAGAAATTAGTAGGATAAGTACTGCAAGTTGAATTCATATATCATTTTAAAAATATAATAAAGTTTTTAACATTTAGTTATACACTAACTTGTTTTAAACTTCCAGCTTTTCTCCTTTTTATAAATGCTTTTATGCATTAAAATATTTTAATCATCTTAATAGAAAAAATTTGTACTGAAAACCTTAACTCTTCAGCGTAACGTTTGTTTATACTTAACTTTGAAATTGGCACTTCCTTTAACCCTGAAACACTCAATTTATTACATTCCTGCAAAGTGTGCACAGATTAAAAACATTTTGACAAAGCTTACCTTAATTTTTATTTCTATTGTTGTTTCACTATTCTGTGCAGCCTGTTCTAAACTTACAAATCCTTCTGCAGGTGGTTCCCATTGAGACTCTAAAGGAAGATATACATAGGAAATACATAATTTGATAGTAAAGATGGATTTAATGATAAAATAAACAAAATACCTTTTAGAGATTTCTTACTATACAATATTCCTATACAATAGTTCCAAGAGTGTTTTAAAATTAAAAGAATAATTATTAACAGACAAGACAATTAATTCAACAGCATATATTTTAAAAGGGAAATTTATATATGTTGTGTTCCATATCTTTAGACCAGTGATTCCTAAACTTTTCTGTCAGTTGAAAATTGAAAATTTCTGGCCCCTTGAGTTAATAAAATTAAATAGGGCCTACATACACCTGCATCACAAGTTCATAATGTGTGATCTTCCTTTTTCTCCTCAAGATAAGGAGGTAAAACATTTAAATCTATATGATACAGATTATAAAATGCTAAAACTTCGCATTAAGGATTAGCTATGAATATTTAAAGTTCTGAAACAGAAAAATTAGAGTTTTGAAATAAGATAAATCGTAAATGTTATACAAACCTTTATTTATTAATTAAAAGACTCAACTTGCAAAATTCTTTTTGAGATCAAAATATATACTTTCATCTTAATGTGAAAAACCAAGCTGCTTTTCAGCAACTAGTTCAGTAAAGTTTGATTTAATGTCTGATAATTTCAATATTAAGTTGTTCTCAACTTCCAAGTCTATTTTTAAATTAGATTTCGAATACACATAAGCTGGAAATTACAGTTTTACGTGAGTAAGTTGAGGGAAACAGTGAAGATCTCCAAAGCTTTTCTTGCAACTTTAGTTGGTTGGGTTTCATAGCATAAGGGCAATACTGGCCAAACACAAGACATTAAATTAAAGACATACACACACAAGGAAAGTTTTACTGATACAGGGAGGAATAGAACCTAACAGAAATCGAACCTGCCCTGCCTACAACATGCCTTGCCTATTGCTAGCACAATAGTAATACCCACTGAGTCACGACTGCCCCTGTGAGTTCAAGATCAGTCAGTCATTAGATAACCAAAAGTCAGTTATACTTGTAAAAACTTCAATTTTAATGAACTGTCAGTTGAAATATCTGCCAAAGAATCTTTTTGTAGCATAGGAAAGGTTGGTTGTTAGTCCAATTAGCAAATATTGCAGCCGGGGTTTGATATCACTATCATCAGTCACTGGAAAATACTCCCTTTGCAGCAAGTTTGGTTGCTCATTTATGGAATGCATAATAGATATTTTTATAATCATTTTTTAGAACATAACAGCATGTGTAGAACATAAAAGAACTTTAGATTGAAGCATTTAGACTATTAGACTAAACTGAACCATATTACCATAACATAAACAAGTTGCATGAACACCAACCTGAATCCACTGTGTTCCAATAATATTTATGGCCTTCATCAGTAAGAGCTTCATACCACACTTTAGTAGCAACTTCTTCAGGTGGTTCTTGTTTAATCTTTGGTGATTCCTTTTTTGCCTTTTTTGGATGGACAACTGTTTTTTGCTTTTTAGGAGGCATTTCTGGTAAGTTGTTTGATTGCATTAATGCTGAAGGAACACTACTTGTAATAGCTTCTGCATTGTTCTGTAAATCTTTCTTGTAAGCAGCTAGAGCAGCCTAATTGAAAGACAAATTTCAACCCACATTAATGTTTTCAGTACATAAAATATTTATTCTTTTATTAAAATAAAATACTCACCTTTTCAATCTTTGCCATATCATCTTCCAGTTTCTTTTGTTTTTTAAAATCCTTGATTCCTCTTTTCTGAATCTATAAACAAGAAAGCAAAGAAAATCAATGAGATTGAAAATTAAAGATTATCATCAGAAAAGTACGAAATTGTAAACAAGACTAATGTATCTTACTGTGCCTTTTTGTGGCATTAAAAATCAAGCTCATGAAAACATAGCAAAATAAGCTTAAAGTTAACTAAAATGAAAGATAGTTTCAATGCCATTTAAATGTTATAACTATTTTATGCAACTTATTTACTGGTGTCGAAATGACATCAGCAGACATTTTAGGGTAATAAGAGTAGTAGCCATTCAAAAGTTAAAAAGCATAAACGATGATAAAACATTGAAGACAATTATTAATTTTCATATCATCAGACTTTTATCAATATAGCAATGATCTTACAGATACTTCAATAATTGAAACAACGAATAGGTAAGATAGCTAGGTGTCCATGAATAACAAATATTTATTATGAGATCAAAATTAATTAGCAGGCACATTGGCTATGAAACAATGATATGAAAAAAGGAAATGATGTATCATTTACAGAGTGCTCACAATGAAGCAGCTCACCTCCACATGAAATGTGAATAAAATCTTAAATGCCACTGCATAAGGGGGAAGTAAAAATATGTACAAAGATTTAAAGGGTCTGGGTCATAAAATTCAGAAGGAAAAATTTATTGGTTAAGACAAACAGCACATGAGGAGCTAAGGTGGTCACCCTTCCAAGTACTACCCACAGCTGAGGGTGCTTAACTTTATTGATTGGTAAGAAACCATGCTTTTGCTGGCAGTACAGCTATTGATGTTAAGGGGTGGGATACTTTAGCAGTAGTGATACAATCAGTGGTCCTTTCTATTCCATACCCAATGGTATAAGTCAAGATACAATGAATATGGATATCTAAAAGAATCTGAAGGAATATTACTTTGCAAAACACCTTGATCCAAATGAACAGTGAGAATTTATAGAAAAAAAGCACGAGGAATGACAAATAAAAAATTACTAGTCTTTTTAATACAAAATTTATCATGTTGAAAAGTAAAGAAAACACATGATTTGTATGAAAATTATAATATTATAGGTTTCATGAGCTGTTGCAAGAAAAAATACCAGCAATTCAAGTGTATCAACATTTTAATTTTAAATTGATACAAAAAATACATATAAGCAACTGTAAATAAATCTTTTTATTTCTGTATGTAACTGTAAATATACAATTTTGGATTTTGTTTCTATACTAGAAAAGATTTTAGTAGTTTATCCTTATGAGTAATAAATGATATACACATGATAAAAATTATGCTTTACTTACATCTTGTATTCTTTTCTGAGCATTTTCTTGGTGTCTTTTACCTCTTTCATGAAATTCTATACTCTATAATAGAAAAATTATTTTAAAAGATAAAGACTATTGAGACTTAGGATGAAGAGATTCAAATATGAATCATTAACTCAGTATCCATTCAAGAGCATTAGAGGAAACTGGAACTGAAGAAAATACACATCATCAGAGGTTAAAATTACAACTTGAATAACAGAACAGTCAAAAGTTGTCAATGTGTGATTAATAACCAGCCACAGAAGATTCAAACTACAACTACCACATCAGACATTTTCTGTTGTTAAATGTAGGTGGCTGTAGTGTTTCTGCGATAATACATGTTTCCTGAATGTATTCTGAACTTAATGTCAGTTGGCTAGTTTTTCAAACACCAATAAATTTAACAAAGAATAAATTCTGAATTGATATATAATAGTAGATTGATCAACCAATTAGATTAAATGCCAAACATTGCCAAAGGTGTGATTAATTTTAAAGTAACCTCAATTTGTACCATAAGACAGCATTTAGGTAGCAGAAGTAAAAATTTCACTTTCCACATGGTTTGTTTACACAGAAAATCCCTCTCATTAGGAATATTAGTAGAAAATTACAATTCAAAATGGATAACTTATAAGGCAATATACATAATATAGCCTCCAACACTCAGAAAACAACTTTTGTAGAAAATTGTTTTTATTCCTGATAAACAAATATATACAAGATAAATTTTATCACAATTTATTTGATAAATAAAAATCAGAACATAACAAAAACTAATACCAACTAATAAAGGTCAATAATTTTATTAGTAACATAAAAACACCAAAGAAAAAAAGACTGATGCTTTAACTTACTGCTTTGTTATCAGCAAACCAGCATTTGCAAATGTCACAAAATTTACGCGGTAATGATTTCCAATATTCAGACCTAAAACCAAAACAATTCAATGATTTTTCAAAAATGTATCATTGTTTTCATTAAAATAAAAGAAATTCTTAAGGCACAAAACACATGCTTATAATCCACTAATTTTTGCATATAATATTAACAATATCTAAATATTTCACATAATTTTTATCTTAAGCATTGATAAAGGATGTACATCAGCCAGTAATTGTGCAGTTGTGTACATTATTCATGAAAAAATTCACCTAGAGCTAATTTGCAATTACACTGTAAAGATCTTTCGTTGTAAGAAAGATGGTTAAAATTAGCTATATTACAATTTTAAATATTTGATAGCAAAATAGAATTTTTATCTCCAAGTTCAGAATAGCGATTTGTACCAGTAATTGGCTACTACCCATGTAGTTATTGTTCTTTATTTTTCAAATAAAATTCAGATTGAAACATCAGTGTAAAATTTTAGCAATCAGTTGTATATTTCTATCAAATATAGCTAGGGCAAAAAACTACATAATATTCTAAGTAAAAGAACAAACTAATGAATATTGAACTATTAAACATGAAAATGGTCAGTAATAATATCAAATAAATAAACCAGCTAATAAATTATGTATCAAACCAATATCAAACACAAGTAAATATGTTGCAATAATATTAAAGAATTATTTGGCATTAATTATAACAGAAACTAAAGTCACTGCTATCTACACATCAGTTTCTCCAAAACACATAACCCAAACAATCAACATCTTCATCGCTGTGCCATTCTAGCATTTCAAGTCATCAAGCTTTTTTGCTTCTCACTTTATCTTGAATCTTCGAGATTTCAGACAAGTTATGTTGTACTTCAGTAATTTATCACTTCTTCCAGTAATTGACCACCTGGTCAAATACTGGATATAGGCTCAATTTTTCAATTTACCCAAAACAATTGCTAAACACTGACATGAAATATCTATAAAATTTAAAATCAAGGTTTGTCTAAAAATCCAGTAATTGACCGGTAGAGTCAATTACTGGAAAACATAGTTTTGTTCAACCAGTTCATTGACTACAATGTTTATGACTTAAAAACAATTTAGATAACAAAAATCCCTATTTATAACAAAAGTAGTTATTTAACTCATGTCAAACTTCACTTCAAAATAAGAAATAGATTGAGACATCACTCGTCAGAACAAGTGCACTATTGGGATTTCATATTCCAATGATTTGATACCTAACTTTTGCTTTGATTTGATTTTAGATCAATAAAAATAGACTAGAGAGCTTCAGATTGGTTAACATTTATTCTCGTAGTTCATTGATTCAAGAATACAAATTTGATTTACTGTGGAAGACTAGTTTGTTTGCTTAAATGATAAATTTGAGTATATGGTCAATTAATCACTGGTAGGTGGTTAGGACTGTGTGGCTGGATCACCTACTTCACATAATTTCCATCTTAAAATATAAATATACATATAATAAAAAAAAGTTGAATGCAATTTCTTATTTAAGAGTTTACAAAACTAGTTATAATCAAGGTGAGAATAGTGTCAAATTGATATATAAATCAATAAGATACACACATTTTACAGACCAAAACTTGGTAAAATAAAAGTGGATTCCAGTCGATGTCTATTAAGTGAATAATTAAAAAACTGCTAGGAAACCGTAGGCTTTCAAACTAGTGAATGAAATATAAATATTACAAAAGTAAAACAAACCAAATCTAAACTGACACCACAAAAGATATACTTACATGTTTTACAACTTTGAATGTTTGACTTTCTTCCTTTTCCTACAGTATTACCTATCTTTTAAGGAATCCGAAACAAAATTGTGGAATTTGATCCTGAATAAAAACAATGACACTTCAAAAATATTCAAAATAAAAATTACAATTCAATTTTAAATGCTCAAATAGATTGGTTGGTTGGTTGGTTTTTTCTTGAGACTTTTAGTGCAGAATCAGGCTTTTGTCTCCAATCTTCCTAATTGATCTAAATTTAAGAGAAAATACAATGAGATTAGAACTTTTCAATTGATATGAGAAATCTAGTTATGTCTCTAGCTTGTTGTGGTATTCAAATAGAGACGAGCATGAAATGTAAATAGTAAACAAACTTATCCATTAGAGTAATTGCGGATACAGTTATTACATTTTTCCAAGTCCAGACAAGTAGCACTCAATGCTTTTCTGTTAGGTAGGTACTAGTTGAGTTTACGTGGTACTGGAACAATATGTCGGGATACTGGAGAAAGTCCTTGATCAATCCCGAATCTCCAAACTTCCACACCAGGACAACGTGTTGACTTTTGAGGCCTCAACAAATTTAACGTGCACCAGCCCCCACGTACACGATCTTCTTTGGTTATATCGAGTTTTGAACTCGTAACCTCCGGTTGCTAATCCGTGACTCTACCAACTGGACTAACGCGGCCCCTGAGCAATATGAAAAGAACTGAATACTTTTGTGTCTGCAAAAACTTACTCTCTGAGTTAAAGAATGAGGGTTGCAAGTTCCAAGCTGTCCGTCCAAAGACCGCCGTGTACACGGAGGCTGGTACACTGTGCACTTTAAATCTGCCGTGGCCTCAAATGTCCTCACGTTGGCGTGGTGGGGAAGTTGGAGAGTGGGTTGCCAGCTCAGATGTTGTGTCCTCGCATCTTTCCCTTCCGGATTGATCCCGGACAGTTGCCAATAGACCGTTGTGTTGTTCCAGTGTGACGTTAACTGCCTATCTGTGCTAAAGAATGGGTAGGTATTTGGTATTTTAATTAACGTCACACTGGAGCAACACAACGCAAAAGAATGGGAAAACCAGAGAGGAGAAAAAAGATGAGTGAGCTATGGCAACCTTTTTATGTCCCAATGATCATGTGACCAAGAACAGTAGTCACGTGACCCTTAGACTCTTCTCTAACGTGCATATAGTTTGCGCATTCCTTCTTCCATAGCAAATGCATTGAAAGTGAAAGCTAACATGGTTCTATCGTGCTGTACATATGGATGCAATTCCAAATTTATCAAAGGTGGAAACATCACATTTCACAGTTGAGCGATTTACGTGTATTTTACATTTGTTTTTGTGTTTTTCAATATTTGCTAGTACGATAAAAATAGATATTCTAACTTTGGAATTAATAAATACAACCTGCTGGCATTTCCCGTCCCAATAAAAAGATTTCATACATTTGCAATCAATATATTTCTAAAATAATGTTTAAAATAAAATAACTGATGTTAGAGTGTGTTTACTATTGTAAATTGTGCATCTATAAGGGCTTAAAATATTAAAAACAATAAACCGAACTTTAAAAACTTGAGTGAAATCGTTCTGTCTTGGCGATTATTTTTTTGGCGCCAACTAGGAGCACTATATTTTTCGTGTCTTACACGTTAAAAATGTTATGAATTGAAAACATGAACGAAAGTACATAATTTAAATTGTTATTTCTTGATGAACAAAATTGTTTTGTATCTACCCATTTGTAGAATTACATAAGAATAATTATTAAAATAGAAGATAAATTTGAAACTTTTAAGAATTATAAATTAAATTAAATCAATTTCTTAAAAATAGGATTAAATCATTTTCATAAATCGTATTATAAATGCCCACATTTATCCGCTTTGGGGTACCTTTTTGTTCATGTTTTAAAATATATGTAAAATCTTTCATCATAAGATTGCATTTGTGTGACAAATGAGCTTTTCTTTCAAATACTTTTCCTTGAACCTATAACTTTCTACTGAAATGGCGAAAAACAAATTGCCGTTCTCTTATGTGAAAAACAAAAACAGTGCTTAAAAGGAAATTGAAATACTGTACCTGTTTTGGCGTATTTTTATTCGTGTTAATGAAACATACAATATAGAAAATTGGGAAAGCAAAAATTTAGAGAACGAAATGAAACTTCCATGATACTAATTCCAAACAATCCACGCAGCTGGAAAAGTTCCTTTTGTAAAAACATCTACTTGACACCCTGATTTTTTTGCTTAGCGTTTAAATAAACCTAACATTAAAATATAATTATTTTCCACTTTTAAACCAGATTCATCTTTCTTCCTTACATGTTTTAATCTTGAGATGAATAACATTAATTTCAGGTTCTTTCGAAGAATATTTGTGAACATTTCAATGTTTATATCGTTTTCTTTAATTTGATAAATAATCTTGGTAGTGATAAAAACACATTCCACACTTAAATGAAATCCTTCACTCTGTTTTCTACCTAAAAAGGGGACACTTTTTGATTTTTTTCTAAGTCGAGAATTAACGAATTAAATACATTTGTGAAAATTCATGCACACATAAAACATAGCTACTCAATCGAGCGAAACATTCATATTCTAAAATTTTTTAAACTGAAAAAAAATATTTTTTAAAAGTATTAAATTAGTGATAACTTTAACTCTTAAGGTATTGTCCCTCAAATTATAAACATAATTATGTATTTATGATTTTTAGAATTATAAGTAAAACAATTTATACTTACTTGTAATAAGAACTTGTAAAGATTGTGTCTGCTAAAAATTCATTTATTCAGTTCTTATGTATTTTAATTTTGTTTTTGTTCCATTTATTAGTTTTCCCAAATATGAAGAAAGAAGGTGGCTAAAGTAAATGGCTACATGTTTCTATATGAGTTTTATTCAGTGGATTTAAAATATGATGAATTTGATAATAAATTTTATGTTTATTGCTTCTTATTTATCTTTCGTATTTATAAAATATTGATTTCACAAACACAATAAGTAATACAAATTTAATATTCAAAATCCTGCACTTTTGCACACACTTAAGATCATAAAAATTGTCAAAAGTTATTTACATGATCAATTCGATAAATTTAAAATCCAGATATAGACACGGATGTGACTTATTTAGTTTTTGAACCAGAAATTTAAAATTGGGCAAAATAGCTAACTTCAAGTATATGGTTCCATATATGTAAAGATTATATGTTTAACTTTTCATGGCAATAATATTTTTATGCTTAACTGTCCAAAAATAAATTTGCTTTTTCATGTTAATAATATTTTTATGCTTAACTGTCCTAAAATAAATTTGCTTTTACGAAAACATAAGCAATTAATGATCCATAATAGAAGGCGAGTTCTTGCCTCGGGTGGAAACTAGCCTAGTTATGTCTCTGCAAGACAGCAATACAAACTAATCGAAAGTAATTTCAAATTTCTTTGGAACAGCAAACTTGTTTTAAAAGTAGCAAACTATATCTGACAGAATATTTGTATGGAAGACAATGCGGTGTGAAAAGCAGACGGTGGGGTCTAGACAACACGCCAAGTAACAGCACTCTGCATCTTCCTGAAGCCTTTTTATTTCCGTGCAGCCAAAAGAACTCTCTAGAGTCTGATTGTTTTCCCACTGAACTTGGACGTTCTGTTCTTCAAAGCTTTTAGTTTTACAAAAATATTTAGACAAACTTTAACTTGTAAAATAGGCAACTTTGAGACGTTGTCACTGCGATTAAGAATGTTTAATACTCCAAAATTCTCAATTTGGATATTTTCTAACATTAATACTTTTTCATATCGGGAGTTCCAAATTTTGCTTTACTCTAACTTGCATAGTTTCATAACGAATCCTTAAAACACTTTTTTCAATTCAGGGATTCAGTTTATGAATGGAAATACCCGTACCTGTTTAGAACGAGAATGATGTACTACTTGCCCTATTGAGTGCAACTTTCAATAAAACTATATAGTAATTTAATTTGAAACATAAAAATCAAGTGTTTCGATTTTCTACCAATCTTGTTTTAAAAAGTTTTGTAATGTGTTTTACTTTTTTCATTAAACGTAATACTACAACAGTATATGTTAAAGGATTTGGGGGAAAGTCGGCTCAAATATAAACTCAATGAAAACGTCTTAGGAAATATTGGACAGAAAAAAATGCTACCAGTGACGCGTGAATAAATCATGCAACATTAAATGTTTTATTTCTCTGCATAATCTCAAAAATATTGGGATTTTTTATATTTCGCCAAGAAAAATAAGTTTACAGCATAAAGTAATGCAATTTAAATTCGGTAAAAATGATTTTTGGAAGAATTTCCAGTATTGGCATGTTTCTCCAACACTGGCAAATTCAGGTTGATTTAAGTAAGGATATTTTGCTGTTTTAACTTGTTTAAGCCACGCCTGTAAATTTAGCAACCTAAATATATATAAAAACCTAAAAAATGTTGGTAAGTAAAATTTAATTTATTCTTTGTTTTATAAAATATACAATATTTTATGTATATTTTATAAAATATAATAAATACAATATTTAAAATATACAATATTTTATGATATATTTTATGAAAATAGTCAAACCTTATTAAAACGAATTTCACGGGATCGTAGAAAATCATTAATCGTAGTTCGTGTTATCCAAATTCAGAAAAAAAAGGATTATTTCAACAAATAAAATATTAATATTTTTAATTAATGAATTTTACTTACATTACTTACTATGCAATTCTTAGTTCACAAATGAAATTCTTAATCATAAACATTGTATAGACAATTCTTTGATTATAGGTATTACCCGACTGCGCAATTTTTGTCTTGAAACAGTTATCGATTTTTGTTTTTTTCGTGTATTCTTTAAGAAAATCTTTGATGCGGTCAACTTTGTTTAATTGAGTAGATCAATTTTCACTGCATTACAAAAAGCGGTAAACAATTTCTAAGCCAGCAGTAGCTCCTTTTAAAGGCAACGCTTATTCCTACATTTTCATCAGTATCTTCATTTCTTCTTCACTCTCTTCCACAAATAGATCTATAATTTCAGAGTCAATGTTTGATACGATTGAAATGAATCCGCTTGCCCTAAGTTTCGAAAATTTGTTCGTCTTAACAGATTTATGTAACCCGAATTCTTAAGCGAATGAGTTAACATTATTTGAATATGCATTGAGGGGATTGGAATTTAGTTCGTATTAGCAATTCGTATTAAGCGAGTTCATCTTAATGAGGTTTGACTGTATATAAAATCGGTGTTATGTAATACTTGCAGACTTAAAAAGGGAAGACAGGCTGACGCAGTGAAATTCAGTCATTGAGTTACTGCCAAGTATTCAACAAAAGATTTCATAAAATACACTGCTGGCCACCCAAATTGCAACACCAAGAAAGACAAGAGATATCACAACAAAATTTATTTTGTAGATAACATGTTGACCAAGTATCAAATGATTAAATTTATAGACTTCTGTGAAGTGTGGTTCCTGCCAAAATCAGTAGCCAGAGTAGCCGCCATTGTTGGAGATCACCGCTGCCACACGCCTCGGCATTGATTCAAAGAGACTTTGGATGTGTTCTTGGGGTACAACAGACCAAGCAGCTTCCACACGTTGCCAAAGTTGATCTGGTGTGGCAGCTGGGGATGTATTCTGGGTCAATCGTTGAGCAACCATGGACCACATGTTTTCTATCGGCGAAAGATCCGGAGAGCGAGCTGGCCAGGGAAGCAATTCAATCTGGCGATTGACGAAGAACCCTTGGACAATGCGTGCCACGTGTGGTCGCGCATTATCCTGTTGAAATATGGCTGTGGGCAAGCCCTGAAGGTAAGGAAGGACAACTGGCTCCAACACCTAGGAGATGTAGTGCTGGCTGTTTAAAGTACCGGCAATGCGTACTAGAGGAGTGCGAGAGTGATATCCAATACCGCCCCATACCATAATACCCGGTGCAGGACCAGTGTGGCGGTGCATAACGCAGCTGTTCAGCATCCTCTCTCCACGGTGTCTCCAGACTCGAATCCGACCATCGTGGTGTTGCAGACAGAAGCGTGACTCGTCAGTAAAGACAATTTCATTCCATTCTGCCGTCCACATCCTTCTTTCATCGCACCATTGGCGGCGGAAACGTCTGTGGTTCTGCGTCAAGGGTAGACGAAGCAATGGACGTCTTGCGGACAGACCACTCTGCTGTAAACGGCGTCGAATGGTACGCGCAGACACTGGATGATGCGGTACAGACTGAATGTGCTGTGCTATGGTTCGTGATGTGGCTGAGCGATCCGTCACTGCCATACGCACAATATGCCTGTCATCACGTGAAGTGGTGCACTGAGGTGGATGCGATCGAACACGTCGGTCCGTCGTACCCTCCTGCATCCAACGATCACATATCCGCATTACAGTTGTTTGGTTTCGTCCAACACGACTACCGATTTCCCTGAAAGATAATCCACAATCTCGGTAGGCAACTATCCTTCCTCTGTCAAACTCGGATACTTGATCAAAAGATGATCGCTGTTTTCTACGAGGCATAATTGATCGTTTTTTTGAAAAAACCACAAGAAAAACACAATTGCTGTACTTGAAATCGTCGAAATCTCCAAGCCTTAAATAGCGCTTTGAAGTGGCGCCACAGGCGCGCGTGATGTGCGTCTGCGCTGAAATTCTAATCATTTGCATATCTCACCTCCGCTAATGCATGTTGTAAATTTCATATTATTTGCATGCTTCCTTCAGGGTGTTGCATTTACGGTGGCCAGCAGTGTATATCCAGCCGTTTGGACATAGGGCGGACATAGACTTTGCATCAGAATGATCCAAAATGGATAACTTGAAGTTCCACAACTCGCGCGATATTTTTAGTGGTAAAACAAAATCTACCACTTATTAAATTATTCATTTTCAACTAGTAAATTCGAAAACATAGTTAAAAGCAGATTAATGGAATTATTTAAATGAGTTCAGAATGTTCGCAATGTATTACGTTTCCGAAATCGAAGAAAAGAACAATCTTGACATGTTTATGAAGAAAAAAGTGAGAAGTTCGTGAAATAGAAGAAACAACTTTAATCAAAAATTGATTTTCAAATCAACTTTTTGAAGTTTTGAAAAATTTCACACGCAAACCAATTTTGTTTTTTAAACTTTTATAACTCACAAAAATTTGATTTTTCGCCGTTTTGACGTTAATTTTCCTTCGACATCGTGTGAAAGAGAACCAGATTTCATGGTGCAGCCATTGCATTACATGTATTGGACATGCTTTCATTCAAAGGAAACTCAAAATATAATTAATTTTATGAGTGGCAAATGCTGAAATTGATGTACTTAAAAAAGCCAAGACGATATTTCCAGAATAAAATACAAAGTGCGTGCATCCACAAAAACACTAACGCCCTCTAGCTTTACAGATAAAATCTTAGATCTCTACAATAAATCTCCATTAGTAAAAAAATTGCTTTTACTCACTAAAAACATTAGCATTCTACCACAATTTGCTGCAATTGGGCAATTTCTTTTAAATAAGGGACAAAATTGATTTATTTCTTATATTGCACAATACACTGAGAAAGGAATAACAGGAATCATGCAATTAAGCCATAGTAATATCTGATCCAGATGATTCTCAAATTCATGCACTGATTACTCTGTTATTGTCTGTTGATATAGATTATGCATTTATTCAAGCATAAGCCAAGAACAATCTATAAATTGAACCTAATTATAGATGAGCCAGAATTTGCTTTTTGGTAAAAAGCAAATTTTATTGAGTAGCTTTTAAATAACAAACTGACTCAACAAAATCAACCATTTACTGAAACAAACATTTAATGAAGGAATAAAATTAACATTTAAAAACACAATTTTTACAAGTAAAGTGATATCTATACTGTTCAGAGATAACGATCCTAATTATCACTAACATTTCTCCTCTCTATATAGAACTAATTTGAAAAATAACACTTCATATAAAAAATCCAAGGTATCTATAGGTTTAAGATAAACATTATCAAACTTTTCAAAATACATACAAATTCAGAGAATCATTCTGTAAATATTCCCTTTAATAGATCCACACTTAAGAATCAACACAAATCACATAAGCATAAAAAAAAACCAAAGCAACCTGTGTTCAATATTAAAAATGTAATAAATTGTAACTAAATGCATGACAAAAAATTGAGTAGATGAAGCACTTAAGAGAAAATTTCATTGGGTATCCCAAAAGTGAATCTGACTCAACTGAATCCACTGTAAAACATAAAGTGAAAACAATTTGACAGTGAAAAGGATTGTTATTTATGCAAACACAATACAAATGCAAGTAGGAAACAAACATTATCCAAACCTAATTGCTGTAGTTCTCAAATGAGTTAAGATTTTGTTCATCTGTTTTCTTTAAGAGAACTGGAACTATCCCTAGAAATACGTTACAATATATAACAAAAATATGAAATTTAGGTAATAGCTGTTTAAAAAGTAAATTAATTCCAATATAATTCTTTTTTGAGTAAGATAAACTTATGTGGTTATAAACATAGCATTAATAAACAGCAGTGAAAAGATTAAAAATTCTTATAGTTATAAAAGTTCTTATAGTGAAAATATTTCAGTAGAAAAAGAAAGCTATATGCAAATTACATATGAAAACTACCAGAAGATAAAAGTAAAATCTGAGAAGCTGGAAGTTTCCAAAGTTCCAATGAACATGATGCAAAGAATATAGGAACAAATCACCTAGCCATTATGTGATTAGATCTTATTTCCAATCAATACAAGCTTTTTTATTAATGGAGGCAAATTTCAGGTGATAATACTCAGAACCTCGAAGGTCAAGGGTTAAATGAACAAGAAACATGAGAACTAATTATACAAGGCAACCGACCTATCTAAAAATAGTTTGGGCCAGTTCAAATAAAAGAGCAGCAAATCGTTTGTTCCTAAATCTAGTTTTCTGTATTGTGCAAGATTGAAAATTTTAAAGTATCAATTGGAATAAGATTATTATAATATCCAATGTGGACTGTAAACATGAGGACAATCCTATTTTAACATAAGAAACATAACATGAATAATTTTATTCCAAAAGTTTAAAACAATAGAAATAATATTTACAATACATTTATGACAAGTATTTTTTAATAAATTTAAAATAATAAAGTGATAATTTTTATTTTATAGCTACAATGTATTTTGTTTTTCTGGTTTAGTTTTCCCATTAATAATTGAATTTGAATCCAGAAATATATAATCTGATTTGAGAAAAATGATTCAACTACATTTCACCCATAAAAGACATTCTTTTCTCCTAGCTAGAAAATAATTTAAGAATATAAGTTGAAAAGGTGAATTTAGCAATTCGTATAAAAGTATTGATCAAATCCATTTTGACTTTTACAGTAAATTTTAATTCAGTCTAATCAATTTCAAAACTTATTTCTGAAAGTGTTTTTTTCATTTATGCCAATATTAATTTATATTCTTTTATTCTCTCAATAGAAGATTTCATGAAATGTTTCTTCTCATTCAATCGATCTTATTCAATATCTAATAATTTAAAAATAAAAATTTAGAAACTAATTGCTGATAGTTAACAATCAACCCAGCTGTTAAAGCTTGCAAACTTTACTAATTAAAATCCACAACACACTATTTAAACACAATTTCTTTCATCATTCACTTTCCAGTAGTATTGATTATTTTGGCAAAAATCATGCACATCTAAAAGAATTAGGAAATATCAACTGAATCAAAGTTTAAGTAATCTGATTGCCTAAAAGACACTATTTCTATCCATAATAAATTGACAAACACACATCGAAAAAAGTAAAAGTTTATTACAAAATGTGCATAAGAATGGATGGATGAAAAACATCAACACAATGCAGATTCTTAATCAGGGTTCCCACTTTTCAAGCAAAAGAAAATTTATGGCCTTTAAAGCTACTTTTCATTCTTTTAAGGCTACATTTCACATATAGCACAATAAATTAACATGTGAAGAAACTCACTGAGCTGTTTGGGTCTCAGACCGTTTTTAAAAATATCAATTTTTAGCTAACCTATAACGTCACCAATTATCAATGACACTTGACCTTCAACAAGTATCATTGACCTTGGTTTTTGAATGCAAGTGAAATAAAATATGCAGTGTTCTTGTAAAAATCAAGGGTTTTTTAAAGGCCCTTAGAAACTAAAAATGAAAAATCAGGCTTTTAGAGGCCAGTGGGAATCCTGTCAATCGTAAAATATAAAAATGCTTACAAATATCACAAGGTAAGTAGTATGTCCTGCACTTCCATTTTCATGATTTCCTTGCATGAAGATAAAATGACTTTCTCAATACAGCCACATTTCTTATAAGTATGAAAACTTTTTACATCTGAAGCACTAGTTTCACAAGGCTTCTTATGACTATTTTGTTGTTTAGATAAGTGATGTAGTTTTTCTTGAAGAGTTTCACTAGTCCTTTCCAATTCATTAAACTTTTCCTCCAGCTATTTGAGTTGTTCTACAACTTTCTTTTCTTGTTGGTTTCCTACCAGTTTTGTATCTGAGTGGTTAGTGCTTGATTGAAATCCTGGTCTAATTAGCCATTTCAATGCACTACTCACCACAAAAAATAACCGAAGAGCAACAAACAAAACCTACTAATTTCATGTTTCAGGAAATGTATCTCGTTGTAAATAAATTACATAAGGTTGACTACTTAGTCCTGGCATTGATTCTGAATAAGGTTCACTGCTATGTTTAAGTTTTAATGAATCTTGCAAATGTTTTGAGCACTGCTTCCTTTCATTTTGAACTTCTTCATTTTCACTCTCAGTTAGTTGCGAAATAAGTTGAATATTTCCTGTTTCTCTGCTCTTTTTATAGCGAAGTCTACTTTTACGTTTATATTCTTCATGTTTTTTTGAATCCTGCTGTAACCTTTCTCTATATTTTCTCACTCTTTCTTTAGTCTCTTCTCTCTTCCTTTTAATTTTCTCTTCTTCAGTTTCCTTTGGCCTTGGGATTCTGTTTAAAAAGAAACTTTTATCATAAGATGTAAAATTTCTAGAAAAAACAGATCTAATAATGTATTAGTTATGATGTTAAAATTAATAGATTTATCTCTATAGCAAAATAAAACATGTATACACAGTAACTCCTCATTATATCCTGCATTGATATAATGTGCATATATTTTACTAACATACAAGGCACAGAAATTGACATTTCTTTAATGTCGAATGGCAACCAGATCTAAACAATATAAAATCGACTATTAAAGAAATAATTTGCCAATAGTGTCACTTAGTTTAAATATGGTTGATTTGAGCTGTAAAGCCGCATAATATTGCTAAAACTGCATGGAAGAGTCACCACTCTAACAAGATTCTTCAGCAGTCTGACGACAGAATGCAATGAGTAATCTGGAAGATTAAAATCAGCATAGAAAAGAAAATGAGCGAAAATAGGCTTACCATCAAACAATGATGAATTGCTTTGAACAAGGGAATGGGATGCAATTGAAATAAGCATTCAGAATCAAATTGTGATAACATGATGGAGGTATGAACATTTTATCATGTATTTTATTGAAAATAAAAATACTAATACAGTACACAAAATACCATTACATATTTTTGGATAACTTTATTTCATTTGGTTGGGTTTTATGGTGCAAGGTCCAAAGACGGACAAGCTGTGCCAAATGCAAGATAATTCAGATCAGTAAAACTTATTTCAATTGGAGGTTGAAATGTAAGAAACGATGCTTTGCTATAAATACATTCAAGAAATTAAGAAAATTTAGTGTAGATGCTGCACGCTGGTCTGTTTATATCACTTTTTAAAATTGTTCCTGATGAAATTTAGGTTCCTAAACACAGAAGAGGAAATTTGTTTTTACAGAATTGGAAGTTCAAAGGCCACTTGTTACAAGCAGTTATTTGAATCTTTATGCATGGGGTTCTGCTCTCCACAATGTGAAATTTATAGGGTACCCAATGATATTCTCAAGTTAGGGGGCTGTTTCTCAAAAGGCAGGTAGAAAAATTATAAATTACTTCAATTTGAAGCAGCTCTTAAGGTTGTCCTTAGGGACAAAAACATGCTATTGTTAACATGAGAAATGCAGAAAAAGTAAATAAAGGTTACACCCATTGAAGAAAATTATGTGCAGTTGGGTTGGTTTTGGGGTTTCATGTCACAAGGGCTATATTTGGCTGTGCTGCGCCAGACACAAGACATACATCAAGAAATAGACATACAATGAAAGTTTTTACTAACACAGAAGAGAGAAATATACCCAGGGAGGAATACTATGTGCAGTTGGGAGCAAAGGGTGCAATCAAGCATTTTTTTGTCTATTGTGGTATCAATAATTCTACCTGATACAAAAGACAGTGTAGAAGTGTGTAAATTTCAGGTTAAGGGAAAATCAATGGGGCACGAAGCTCTATTCATTAACAATTTATTGGAACAATGTTAATGAATGGGCTGTATCTGTTACTGAACTTAAAAATAAATTCAAAATTTTTTAAGAGTTTCTGCACAAATGTGGTTGGTAATACAAGTGCCATTCATTCTTCCTGCAAAGACAAAGAAACATATTTATTTGAATGTAAGGGGGAATGTTCCCTTTTTCAAATCCAAGTATATAATTTTGTCTATCTGTATTTATCTACACAAACAATTGATTTGAATAGGTCAGCTTCTCTTACATAGAAAACCACTCCCTTCCGATTGGTAGGAAAATGCAGGGCTGCCACAGTCAAAGCAATAGTGAAATAGTAGCAGATGGTTGGGGTTTTATGGCACAAGGGCCATGGCCAAGTTGTGCCAGACACAAGACATACAATATCAAGTAATAGAAATATGCACACAAGTTTTACTGAAACAGAAGAGAAATACACTCAGTGAGGAATGTACCTGGCAGGAATCGTGGACCAGTGCAGGCTACAACTCGAAGGTTGCTAGTGCAGTGGCCATACCTACTGTGCCCCCATTAGTAGCAGAAATTTTTAAAATTAGTAACAAAAATAATCTTCTCTTAAATCTTGTTTTAGTTGCTCAGATACAAAATGAAATGGTTAAAACACAAAATGTGCTACTTAAATATGAAACAGATGTCAAAAAAATTTTTATATTAAAAACTAAATATTTTTAAAATATGAAATGAAATTTGAATTTCCAATACTGCCGGAATTAGCAGAAGCATTTCTAGTAATTGAAGGTACAATTTTACTTATTGTTTAGTATAAATATAGAACATACATACTCCAGGGAGTTAATAGTTAAAGTATTCTTTAGCAGATTCAGATTTTTATAGCAGTTATTTTGGTATTTTGGTATTTTCAATTAACGTCACACTGGAGCAACACAACGGGCTATTGGTGACGGTCCGGGATCAATCCCAGAGGGAAAGTCCGAGGACAACACCACGTAATTTTGAACCGCGGTCAGATGACGAGGCAACACCTGAGCTGGCACCCCACTCTCCAAACTTCCACACCACGCCAACGTGAGGACATTTGAGGCCACGACAGATTTAACGTGCACCAGCCCCCTTTGTACACGACGGTGTTTGGCTGGATTCGAACTCGCAACCCTTCGGTTGCTAGTCCGTTACTCTTCCAACCGGGCCACCGCGGCCCACAGTTATTTTGAGAATACAGGGCAATCTGATGTGTTATGGAGCAGTAATATAGAAAATATGCAATGATTAATGAGTTTGTGTTGTATATTTGGTCAATTTAGTGCATCTTCGACGCATTTTGGAGCATATTTAAATTAAATATAAATGCAATGCAAATAAAACTAAATATTTTGCACATAAAATTTAAATTTAATCATAAACTATGAAATCAATCCCATTTTAAACTCAATAACTATTTTGATATTAGACAATTTCTCACATTCCAGAAATCGAGAAAGTCAGTCTTAAAAATCTTATCAAAATTTAGAAAAAGTAGAGAATGAATCATTCATATTTTAGAAGTCTCTTGTACCATTATGTTGTCTTCTGTCTATTTTGTATAACATCTCATAACTAAAGGAAACATGAAAAACTCAGTTTGGAAACACTAAGAAATGTTAATACTTTATTATGGTCTAACTCTTTCTGACAATCTGAGTGCCATTACTGACAATTTCCCTTCCAGAGTTTATGTAAAATTTCGGTAAGATGATTATATCTCAAAACTAACATTTAAAAATAATTAAAACTTAGTTATGCCTTAACAGACATTATGTGGGATATATATTAACATTACAAGAGATTCACCAAATGCATGATATATCATTGACATAAACACACAATAGTTTCAATCATCCTTGCTTATGTAAGCTACCTTGTTTCTGACCATAATCAATATGCAAAAAGGACAATGCAGAGATGCCAACTGAGATTTGATGGTTCGGGAATCTGTAAAGCGACTTTTATAGAAATGTTTCTCGTAATATAGCATTATTAAACTTTTTTTTATAAATGTGACATTTTAATTAAGATTAAGGAACCTATGTAAACAATGAACATAATTATATTTATAGTTTTGTAGCTGTCTGCTGAATTAATTCTCCTTTAGAGAACTAATTATTCTCAGAACATAATTCACCATTATCAAATAAAATTTCAATATTCTATAACCATAAGCTTTTTCCAATGTAAGTTTTCTCTGAAACAGCTCTCTTAAGTACAAATTAGTTATTAGTCTCTTATATACAAATAATAAAGTGAAAAATCGCAGAATGGGTGCTTTGACGAAAAAATTAAATAACCACAAAAAATAGGACAAGTTACATAACAAATCACCAAAATTTTAAATCCCTAATTAATGCAAAATAAAGCGTTATTCAGTTTACTGGTACATTAGCTCTTGCAATGAAATGCAGAAACTGGAAAAAGTTATTTACATCGAGGATGCATAGATTGAAAATTTGTCATTAAAATTGCAGCAGTTTCATATGAATTTCCCATCTGAACACAAGTCAGTTCTAACCATTGGTTCTCATGCGCTTTTGTAATTTTTTAACACAATTCTCGCTTGCCAAAGTTGAATTTTTGGTAAAATCCTAGTTACTTGCAGCCTTGGTGCGATTTGAATTTTTTGTCACTAAGCAACTGCCAGATGATAACAATGGGCCAATTGCCACATAATGCAGATTGGAAATTTGTATTGTTATATGGCATCAACTTGGCGACACAAAAAGGTAAGGTAGATTTCCAGCTTGGCGATCACATCATTTGTTTCAACAAGTCGGATTTACCATAATAATTTCGCTATTCCCCGTAATTAAAAGTAAAAATCTAAAATAATTAAGGTAAATGCATAATGGTTGGCATCTCTGCTGAAAGAAATTTAATTTTAAGACCTTATTTCTAATTCTAGAAAAGGTTTTCAAGCGTTACTTCCCATACAGAAGCAAAGTTTTCGTATTTCAGAAAGAAATGGCACCGACAGAAATCCGAGTCTTAAATAATTTAAAATTAAAGAATACATGGAATAAAAAAGAGCTAAAAACGCTTTTGTAAAAAAAATATACTCATTTATCTTGTTTTGAATATTCAAAACAAGGAAATTCTCAAGAAATAATCACATGATTACGGATCTATTAACAATCCAATGATAGTTGGTGTAGTCTAAAGATGTCTTTTGATATTACAAACTCCCTTCAGAAATTGTGTTAAAACAGTAAACGGACACAAAATGCTGCTACATGCCTGGCTCAGGTTCTTCACAAAACTGTTCGGAGCAGTTTTTGTGAAAATGTTCAGTTGCCAACTTGGCAAATGCAGTTTTATCAGCAAGTGGGATTTTTCACTATTCGCTGCAATCAAAGGTGAAAGTCTGAGACGGGAAAAAAGATTCAAGCTATTGGTTAAAAAACAAGGGGACTTAATTTTGGCCTTAGGTGAATTAAAAAATCGTCACCAACATTTTCACTCTACAAAACTTTAAAAATAGGAGCTTTAGAAACGCTTTTGCTCAAAAAGATAAACTTAGTCGTCCAGGTTGAAAAATAGTAGCAAAAGTTGTCATTTAGTCACCTGTGGTAGCCCTGGGTTTTACATAATTTCAGTTGCTTTTTTCTTGTTCTCAAAGAGCGAAACAATAAGGAGTTATCGTACATAAGTACTAACATGCTTTACATTTAATAAATAAAATGTTTCATGCCTTTCTATAATGATTCCATGTTTCAATCTTTGCTTTTCCCTATATTTCCTCATTCTTTCTTTAGCACCTTCTCTCTTTCTGTTAACTTTTTCCTCTTCAGATAATATTTTCCTTTCTCTTGGCACCCTATTACAGGGGAAAAATACATATAACAAATGCAGAATTTCTACACAAAGCAAGCCTGATGCATTTAAAAATATGATAAAATTAATAGCCACAATTTTAGATTGTTTTGCTTTATAAAACAATTTCCTCAAGTGCTATGTTGCACTTAATTTATTTTCTTTCTGAAATTTATATGGTTGTATTTATATGAAATGCAAGCAAAAGTTTGAAAAATTAAAATTGCATAAGAAACTGACAACTTTGGAAACATAAGTTGGACAATTATGTGGATGAGTACCAGAAATTTATATTTGTGTTTAAGAAATCCTAGAAATTTAAAATGTTCAAACTGAATTATTTTCTGGGCACCTCAATCAATACTAACAGTTTTCAGTGAAAGATTTATTACAATCTGTGTAAAATTATTCTACAAGGGAACTGCAAATTATTTTTGCTAGTAGTAATATATTTATTGTTCATGTATATCAGTACTTATGCTTTTTAAATTTTAATAAAAAAAACAAGTATTTTTCATACCTTCCTGATTTCTGCAGTAACTTTTCTCTATATCTTCTCATTCTTTCTTTAGTGTCTTCTCTCCTTTTTTGAACTTTTTCTTCCTCAGATAGTATTTTCTTTTCTTTTGGCACCCTATTCCACAAAAAACTTGTATCACAAAATGTAAAATTTATACACAAAACAGGTATGATGATAGTGCATTATTTAGGATGTTAAAACTGAGACCTAATGCTAGAATGTTTAATTAGTATTGTGTAACAGACCAATTTCTCTTGAAATGAGACTAATGAAGATATTTAATTTTTAAATACAAAATCCTCATGTCTTTTATGTTGAACTTAACTTTTTTCTGAATATATATATATATGTATATATCTTATGCTTGTATTTATATCCTTAGTTTAAAGTAGAAACTCATTCAGACAAAACAAAATTTATTTTTTACTGTACAAGTGCTTAAAAACTAACTATTAGTTTTTAGATAAAAAAATATAATTTATCAGCATTTTAATAGCATTATTTATATTTTTAAACAGATTATAATATATTGTATTATCCATAATCATGAAAATAAGTATTGAGAGTCTCCAAAAATTGTCAGAAATTGCACATGACTGACAACATTGACGGAATTCAGAAATAAAAGTTAAATACAGCAAAAATGTTAGAGACCAAAAATACTGTTTTCAAATCACTTTTAGTAATTATAAGATTCAAAAGGTTCTACTTAAAGAACAGTGACACTTTCTGACAATCAGGGATTGAATTGGATGTTGGGGTTTTATGGTGCAAAGTCTTCTGACAATCAAGGAATTTTACGAAAAACAGCAATAGGTTCAATAGACATTGCTGAAATGAATAACATTTTTAAAGGGGAAGAAAGGAAGTATAGTGTCTATAGCTTCCAAAAGTATCCCTGATTGGTAAAGTGAAAAGGTATTCTGTAACAGTTAATAATATCAGACTAGAGAACTTAAACCTGATTTCTAAAACAATAAGTCTTAGATTCAAGTAAAAATAAGTTAACCTTAAATAAAACCGCAACTAGTATAGAAATAAGCTAAACTTAAAAATACTTGCAAGGGTATAATCGATATGGTGTTTCAGATACACAGCTTTAGTTTTGCAGTTTTTTTGTATTTGCAGTTTTACAAGATGTAATGGGGGTAAATGTAGATAAACAATACAAACATTATCGATAAAAACAAGGTATGTAAAGCTAGACATGAGTACTACAATAAAGTCAAAATCAACTTCAGAGGGGCATAAGTTAATACAAGTTTATACTTTGATGGAAGAAAAGATAAGGCATCAATAAAAATAATGACAATTGGAGAACAATTTGCGAAAATCATACTTAATTTCTTTTACAGAGAAGCAAAGTTCTTATTTAGGCCCATGTCTCCAACTCCAAATTCTGCTAAAGATTATTGCATTTCTTCTGCCAACACAACTTAAGCCTCAACCATCTTAAGGCAATAGTTTCTGATGGCATGACCATCAATACTGGCTAAAAAACATTTGTATGTACTGAAACACTGATTACACTTAGATGATTGAGACTCAGAAGGTCAAAAAAATATTCTTGAGCATTAATCAAATGTGAAATTTACAACAATTTATAGTGATTTATATATGAGGTCAATCATCATGATTTAAGTTCAGATTAATGATGTTTGTACATTTGCAAAGCTAGATACTTAGAACTATGTTCTTCAAATTTATCTAACTGTCAATCTGGAACATTATCACATGATTAATGGCTGACAACAGCAATTTGTGTTCAATATTACATGTCTATAAGAATCTGTTACTGAACTTGAAAATAAATTCTGAATTTATTTAAAAGCACCAATGTGAAAATGTCATCCTTCCTACATAGACAAAGCTTGGAATGTTTTAAAAAGTTGATTTTGTTATTTAAGCTGCTACTCACCCAGACATCTAACAAAACACGTATGCATCATTCACCTTGAGAATATCCTTCTTACAATGATCGGTGGCCTAGCGGACTGTCATATTCGAGAACGGTAACTAAGCAGAATTCCGAGTGCTAGAGAATGATTAATGAATGGCTTACACTAATGTATACATATTTTTGTCTAAAGACGGAAACTCTAACTAAAGGAAAAATTCGTAGAAATTCTAAGATGTTCAAACGGAGTAATAAAAATTATTTTCTGCATACTTCAATTGACACTGACCTTTCTTTTTAATATGTATTTCAATCAACATTTCAACCAGGGAACTGTAGATTAATTCTGTTGGTTATTATATATTTAGCATATAAATTACCATAGCATTCATACACTTTTAATTTCAATAACATTATATATTTCATACTTTCCTGATTTCTTCTGTAACTTTTCCCTATATCTTCTCATCTTTTCTCTACTCTCTTCTCTCCTTTTATTAATTTTTTCTTCCTCAGATAATATTTTCTTTTGTTTTGGAACTCTATTATACCCTTCAATTTCTAGTGTTCTTGTCTTAACTTTTTCCACCTCAGACAGTATTTTCTTTTCACTTGGAACCATATTATGTCCTTCAGTTTCTTGCTTTGTTTTAAGTTTTTCCACATCAGATAATATTTTTTCACTTGGCACCCTATTCCAAAGAAAAAGAAAATATTGTACTATAAAGTGTAAAATTTATACACAAAACAAGTATGATATTGTGCATTTCTGATGTTGAGATTAATAGATATCCTTCCAGATTGTATTTTTGGTGTTGTTCCATTTAATAGACTAATTTTACTCTTGAAGCAATTTTTGTGTCGAACTTTATTTGTACAAATTTAAAATCTCAATACTTTACGTTAACCTAAGTTTTAATTTCTTTTTGAAATTTCTATGCTTTGTATTTAAAAGACGTTATGAAATACACAACACATACAAAAGTAGAGGTAGTCAAAATTGCTTAATTTATTCATACCTAACTACTACTTGGTGGTTTTGAATGAATTTTGAAACAAGTGTTCAAGTCTTGACTGCTTGTGCATATTTTAACCAACTTTCTTTAAAAGAACTTTGAAGAAAGAACTTTTAAGAACACAACATTCATTGTTACATTTTCTCTTAATAAAACAGAATAAACATAACTATAAACATAATAGGGCCAAGCTAAACAATGTAGTGATAATGCAACAATTTTACTCTTTCTTAGAACATTTTACTCTTAGAGCACTGATGGAATTTAGAAATACAAATTGAATTATACAAATGGAAAATAGCATGTAAACATTTGCATCTAAAGAATTGTGGTAATTCTAAAAATGTTAAAATAGGGTAATAAAAATTATCTTCTGAACATTTAATCGATATTTACATTTTTCTATTTGATGTAGTTAAAATTACATGGAAATTAGTTCAGCCTAGGCAATGCACAAATTCTTCTAGAAGTAAAACAATCTATTTTGAATAAATATCAAGTACATAATTATTATAACTTTTAATTTCATGAATATGTGTTTCATGATTTTCTAAATTCTGTTGTAAAATTTCTCATTCTTACTTCAGCTTTTGCCCTTTTAATTTTTTTCCTCCTAGAAAATACTATCTTTATTTGGATGCGAAGTGAGACAAAAAGAAAAATATTGAACTTGTTACCAAACCATAAAATTTCTAATCAAAACAAGCTTTATGACAATGTAGTACTTGGATGATAACATTTACTTGTATATCTGTATGGTAATATATTAGGATACTATAATATCAACCTGGAAAAATCAAAATGTAGCAATTTCAAATACTTTTATTATTCATTATGAATTACATAGGGGCATCTACCTTGTCAAAATCCAAACAATGTTTAACAATACTCTTATAGTGTCATGTAATTACATTCCCCAAAACAAATTTGTGCATGTTTAGAATTTATTTTTGAGATCATATTTTCAGTCTTCCCAAGGTTTAAGACTGAATCCTAACCATAACCCTTAAAATAGTCCAAGAGTAGGAGCATATACATAACATGGAATATATAAGTAAAAGCATTCACAAGGTTATTACTTGGTGCAATAAGAATTGAGAGATGAAGAAAAATATGAAGATGAATTTAAAAAATAGTAATATTTTTCAGCCCATTATTGAACAATTTAATGTAATTGTTCATTTAGTAGTTAATTACAAAAGTCATTCAAATGAATTTAGCTTTGTGGAGTCAACTGTCTATGGAAGTTATGAATACTTGGTTCTTGACCCTGTGTTTTGAGTTTTATAGCACAAGGGCCATTTCTGGCCAATCTGCGCCAAACATGTGAGGACATATCACTTGGATACCTCGAGGTTGTGATGCCAGTACACACCTAAAGATGTGCCCCTGGGGTGTTTTGAATTTTGAGGCTAGGAATATAGGGTTCTCAATTTTCAAGCAAAAGAAAAAGGTCTTTCCACTGCTATTTTCATGATTTTAAGGCTGCATTTCACATAGATCGCAATAGATTAACCTGTGAGTGAACAGGCGAAGGAACTTTCACGGATGCAAGATTTGAATTTCAGATTCAATTTTAAAATAACGAATTTTTTGCTAACCTTTAAATATTATGCTGTCGATTTTTGGTGACACTTGATCTTAGATGAATATCATTGATCTTGTTTTTAATATAGGTGAAATAAAATATGCAGTAGCAGAAAGTCACCTGTAATTCTTTGACATGTTAATAAACAATGTTTTCTGACATTAGTGATGTATTTTTCAGAAAATATTTAAGAAATAAAGCATCCTCAATCTTTGTAAGTCGTCCAACCATGGCTTGTGATTTCATCTTCTGTGAACAGCTTTTTTCATATCAGTTTACAAAATCTTTTCCATAATACATTTCATGCACGATTTTGAAAAAAATATACTTATATTTAAATTTTGATACCGCATTTTATAACATGTGTGCATGCATAAAGGTTTAAAAATAAAAAATCAGTTACCTTTTTAAATTCCTTTGTTGACAAAAGAAATATTTAGGCTTTGGATCAATATTATTTGGTGCAGTTCTTGAACTTTCATCTCCCTTTAAAATGAAAAAGGCAATGTTATTCTATTAATTTAAAAAACATCTTAAAAAGTCATTTCAAAATGTAACTGAATCATGACAGGATATCTCACGAAACTTAGGCTTATAAAGTACACAAGATTTACATGCTTATTGTCCTACAGCCTCAATTTACACAACCACTTTAGAATGCTTAAATGACATAATTTGGATTAGAATACCGATTCTACAATTGGTTAAACATGATGAATGTAAAATAAGTTTGTCCCCTTATGTTCAGGTTGTGTTTTAATTATTATTAATCATTTGTTTTTTTGGAGTAGATTAGAAAACTGTAACAGCGAAATGGAAACATGATATTGGTGCTGAGAATTATTTCATTATATTTTGAAGCATGTAGTAAAGAAATCAACTTGTCACAATTTCATGCATGCAAGGATTATTGGATACAGATTTTACAAAATATTAGTATGAAATGTGAATTCCCAGTAATTGACAATGAACAATCTAGGATTTGTATTAAAAATACTCAAGTACATCCAGACATCTTTGTCGACAATGGGCTAAAGAAACTCATCAATACGATTGATAGGATGAAAAGTTCATCAATTTTATTCATCCATTTCTTTATTATCTTTTAAAAAATATACAAATTTCTATACACTACTTTCACTAAAGATTACAGTACTTTTTGCCATTGTCTAGTTAACTATTACATGTTAAAAAATTCAAATGATACCTAATTGATATACAAAAATGCTTGCTTTAATATACTCAAAACTATGAGAACTAGTAAATATTACACTTACTAATAAGCTTAGTACATAACTTCTAAGTTCTTTGCAAGTTGTTTTCAAGTCCTACATCATCAAAAACAGTGATAAAATTAAGAAAAGAAGAGATTGGTAACTAATAGTTTAGATACCAACAGTGAAATAGTTACTCTATTAATAATTATTAACATTACTTTTAAAATTATTCAGATATCTATACATAATATAAAATCAAGTTTCTGAGTGAAGAATTTTAGAGAATTTTTTTTAGAAGGAACAAAATTGATGCAGAGTCATGTGGCACATCTAGTTAATCAAAATGACTAATTAACAATTAAATAGTTTTGGCATACCAATGACAATATAAAGTCTAACCAACCCTCAAAAACAAACCTCTTACCCAAAGATACTTGTAAGACTCAAGCATGGAAAATGCTCAATCATACATGAAACTTAATATTGTGCTTGTTTGATGAATTAAAGATTTTGCTTTTTAGAGTTAGATTGCAGTGACTCGTTTACTATGTTACCTCAGTGTTCTGTGCTGCTTGTTCCTCTAAACTTATGAATCCTTCAACAGGTGGTTCCCATTGGGACTCTAAAAAATACCCACAAGAGATATAATTGAACAATAAGAGGGATATACCATGATAAAGGAAAAACGTTTGCATGCTTTCTTGCCAAAAATAATTCTTTACATAAATTTACCACATTCATAAGATTTTAAAAACACCAAATGACAAAACAGGTACTCATGTGATTGCGCATCCCTAATTAAACTATGAAGGGAAAATGCTCAATTAAACACTTGTAAGTTCAAGATATGACAAAGTTACCACTGGTTAAGCAATAATAATCAGAATATAATCCTTTGAATCAATTATATAATTTTGTATAGCCCCAACATTAAGAACTAATTTTCAAACTGATTGAAAATATCTATACTTCACATGTGTAGTGTAATACTTGGAGATAATGATATTGAATTGGCTCTACTATAAACAATGCACAAATATGGGGCATAATTTTTTTTCTGTAGAAGTACATATAGAGTAGTCATCCAAAAAATCTTTTATACTCTGGCGATAGATAGATATAAATGAGCAAGTGATTTTGGCCTACAACAATGAAGGTCTTTTGATTTTTAACAAACATAATTGCTTGTAGGGAAATTGAAGTACAGAAATCATAAAAATCAAATACATTTTTTGGCATCAAAATATCATTTATGATAAAATTGGAACACTAACAAAACTTTGAAGAACACAAGAAATAAAATGTTACATGCAACTACAGTGAAATATTTAACAAATAAGGATGAATATTATCTTAAGTTACAAATACTGCCTTGCAGCTCATTTTTGCTGGTATTGAAAGTGAAAACATTTAATCACCAGTGGTAATCAAATCCTAGATTTGATGAGCAAATATTTTGAATATTTTAACAATATATATGAAGATCTTAAAAAAATTCTTAACAATCTTTTCTTAAGATGTGGTACCTTTTCACAGCAACTAACAATACTCATTATTTTTAGAAATGTACTTTTGAATTTAATTCCAGTAGATTCCAACCAATCAAGCATTTGGTTTACCTGCTAACATATATTCTTACTTTTCAATGTGTGCATCAAAGTCTAACGTCCAGGCCCTAGTCATTACAATGTGTTAATACACATCCATGTGAACAAAAGAAATTTCATCCAAGTAGAACATTTTAGCAGCAGGTTTAGGTTTATAAAAGTATTTAGGTGCCAAAAGATGCTTGACTTTCTGCTCTAATTTCTAAACCAGCTGTACTTTTTAAATTCTTTTAAGAACACTTGGATACAGTTAAGCAATCTGGAGACATGAAAAACGTAGTGGAGTTCACAAGAGATCAATACATAATTAAGTTATAAATGAACCCATACTTCCAGGATGATATACATATTTTGTTTCATGTTATGTAAAGCTTTTTAAAAGCAAAAAATCTAATAGGACCTTAACACTTACAGAAAAAATATCACGCAAAATAACTAAACTATAATCAGCCACCATTTTTTAAAGAAAACTGCATCTTGCGTTAAATTTCATTAGGGTAACATAAATTGTAAACAAGTAACATGTATACCAACCTGAATGCTCTGAATTCCTATAACATACAAAACCTTCATCATTTACAGCTTCATACCACACCTTTGTAGGAATGTTGTCAGGTGGTTTTGATTTAATTTCTGGTGTGTCTTTTTTCTAATCTTTGGTTGGACAACCTTTTTTCCCTTCCTAACAGGCATCTCTCTGCATTTATTTGATTGTTTTAATGCTGGGGGAATACAATTTGAAATACCTTCTACACTGTTCTGTAAATCTTTCTTGTAAGCAGCTAATGTAGCCTAATGCAAAGACAAACAATTACTGCCTGCAATTAACTGTTTCAATTAACTTAATTTTTTCATTAAAATGAAATACAAACCCTTTCAATCTTTGCCATATCATCTTCAAGATCTGTTTTTGTTTCATAAAATTTTTTCGTTCTTCTGAATCTAAGGAAGCAAATAAAATCAATGTTGAGGTTGAAAATTAATTAAAAATAATTTGTCACAAAAGCAAATGCATCAAATATACTATAGCACATCTTCAGAGTTCTTAAAAACAAGTTTCATCAATGAAATACATCTATGCCAATCAAATGTGATGCCCCTGCACTTATCTGTTTTTGGGTTTTCTGGCACAAAGGCCATATTTGGCCAAGCTGCACCAAATACAAGACAGGCAATATCAAGTAATTGTGAAAGTAGAAAAAGATCACTTGGGCATCCTGGGGTAGCGATCCCCATATTTACAAGAGGCTCCATGGGAAAAGAATTACCTAGAACACAAGGGTACTCGGGTTTGTGAAGTCAATGTACAATTGAAGATGTGCCCCTAAGGGGTTTGCAGTAGTTTGAGAGCATATGTCGCATCTAGATTTGCACTGATTTATTGCCAAGTACTAAGGATCTATATGCATATATTGATCTTTTTGGAATCAAATGAAAGAATTTTCAATCATGTTAAACTAGTAGATTCTAGTTTAACATGATTCAAAATAGTGTTTTGAATACAAAAATGTGGTTAGGTTATAGTGCACCTCAGACAAGAAATCAATCAACCTTGGTTAGTCTATTTTTGAAAAGGGGAGACCTTGTTAGGAAAAGGCTGGCATATGTAAAAAGTAGGAATGGCAATCCCTGTTGATTGTTTACCCCTTGTCAATGCATTATCACTGCTGTTGCTTTCAGCATTGAACAATATACTTAAAATCAGAATATGTGTTGAAGATGACAATTGTGCAAGTGATTTGTTTACATTACTATCAGGCCCTAATTTAACTAAGACTAGGGCCGTCGTGGCTCAGTAGATATGCCCATTGCGCTAGCAACCTTCAAGTTGTAGGCAGTGCAGGTTCGATTCCTGTCAGGTGCATTCTTCCCTGGGTGTATTTCTCTCTTCTGTGTCAGTAAAGCTTTCACTGTGTGTGTCAATTACTTGTTATTGTATGTCCTGTGCCAATTATTTGATATTGCAATTAGGAAGATTGGAGACAATAGCCTGATTCTGCAGCTAAAAGTCTCAAGGAAATCACAAAACCAACTAAGACGTTCAAAACCATGTGACTCAACTACCAACTCACTGAAACCAATCTGGTTCCACCAAGTTAGCATTTGAAACCTATGGTTTTGGATGAGTTTATTTGCTAAATTTGGGAGCAGATCAAACATATATAATGTGCTCTGACAATTCGCATAGTAACTTATAATTTTTATGAAAAAAAAATCATGAAATAAAAGTAACTAAATAATGAAATAAATAGAAAGCATAGACGAAATTGGTTCCAATTTGCCCAGAAACCGAGAGGAAATTTTGTCACTAGGCTTAAAGCAGTTTAAGGTGTACGAATAAGCAACAAAATTTTGTAAACATTGATTCTCGTCTTCGTTTTAAAGTTGTAGTTTGTATTATACTTTTGCTTGCCTAATTTCATAGGTTTTGTAACATATCAAACTTTTCTTAAGTATGTTTCAATGGTGCTCTTAAATAAAAACGACTTAAATTTTAATTTCAAATGCATCTTTAAAAAACACGGAATTAGTAAGAACACTGAAGTGGCCGAATATTTTTGTGATGTTCAATAACACAAAAATACCTACATGTTCTACACAACAGAGTTACATTTTTGAAAAATGCTACTGTGAAAATAAAACTTGTCAAATACGCTTCAGCAACAAAAAATAAGTTTCAGTTTGAAAAAAAGAAAAATACCCGATGCGTGCATTAATAATACTTCATTTCCAAGGCAAAAACAGCACGTTCGATTATTTAAGATTGTTGATTTAGATCTGCTTGAAATTTTTTAAAAATTTACTTTACAGGCAGTTACAGTTATTGATTTAACTGTAGGTAGGTAATTAACGTCACACTAAAGCAAAAATCTCGGGCTATTGGTGACGGTCCGGAATCAAATCCGAAGGGTAGGTAGGTATTTTAATTAGCGTAACACTGGAGCAACACAACGGGCTATTCAAACACGAAGGGAAAGATCAAGGCCAACGCCTCGTAATTTTAACAGGTGTTGCTCGGTCATCTGACAGTGGTTCAAAATTACGTGGTGTTGTCCTAGGGTCCTTCCCTTTGAAATGGATCGTTGCATTGCTCTAGTGTGACGTTAATTAAAATAACTTACTATCTAACTCGTAATTTTGAACCAAGGTCAGATGTTGAGAACAACACCTGAGCTGGCACTCCACTCTCCAAACATCCACACCACGCAAAAGTGAGGACATTTCAGAACATGACAGATTTAACGTGACCAGCCTCTATGTACACGACGGTCTTTGGATGGACCGAGTTTCGAACTCGCAACACCGCACCGATTCCGTCTATGTAGGTTGAGCTACAAGTGGAACCCATACAAGTCCGTCGTGTAAAGCTTAATCGTCGCTTCTGGGAACGATATAAATATACCTATAGTCAACGCTGGACTGGTTATAGGCAAGCTACCGAAAGGCTAAAAATGCAACGGACGCCATTGACTATGAACAGAAATATTCTTGAGAAAATACAATATCCAGCTTGTGAACCAGCTCCCCACGCCACACACCGCAGGTATTTTCATCTTTTGCCTGCAGCCAGCCTTAAACTTCTGGACCGTTGTTCCTCGAAGTGGAACTCAAGATGGCGGCTCTGCAAATTATACATTCAAATTTTCCAGACGACCAATGGATCCATGTTTACACCGATGGGTCGTCAATACTCTTTACTGGAGAGACTGGTGCAGCCTACTACAGCACCATGTTTGAGGGTTGTGTCGCCGCCGGGGCTCATCAAAGTAATTATGATGGATAGGTCGCAGCAATTCAGGCAGCAGTCAATGAACTCTCTAAGATCAACCCTCCCACCAAGACAGTTTTCCTCGAAGACTCCACGGCAGCAATTCAAAATGTCACGAGTAACAGTGATACAGACTGCCCACTAACTATGAAGTACAGGGAGGTTCTCTCCCAAATTTCTTGAAAAAGGATGGCAGTTATGGATGCAATGGGTGCCAAGTCATGCGAACATTGCAGGCAATAATAGGGCCACTCACTTACAAAGGTGGGGGTGACTTTGCCTCAGCCTGTCTGTGCCTCTACTCTAAATACCAGCAAAGCCCAAATTAACACTGCTGTTAGCCACTGGTTGAGGAAACAGCGACTGACGTCTTCAAAGGGAAAAAATGGAAAACATTCGTCACCAGTGGTCTGATCTGCCATGGACACCCTCGGGCAATCGGCGTGGCGCTGTTCCGGATGACATCTGGGCAACTACCTTGCTACCCACCTGCACAGGATCCAAGCGTTGCCCTCCCACAATTCCTGCTGTGCGGTCAAGGCGTCATAGATGCTGCCCACCTGCATCAATGCCTGGCCTTGGACCAAGGACCAGACACCGAACAGGACGAGTCGAGGAAGTTTTCCCGTCTCTACTGGTCGGCGCGGCACCAAATGGCACAACAGTCAAGGGTGGGAATTGGCTAGCAAGCAATTTTTGGAAAAATAATCGATTTTTCACAGTACTGGTGAAACAATCCAAGTAATTGCAATGCTGAATATACTTTCCAGCTACTCCAAAAGTACCAAATTATGGTTAATTTAAGTATTGTTACTCAGACTTTTTAGCATGCAACTTCTCTAAATTTGCACGCAAAGGAATTTTAAGTAATGTATTCACTAAACTAAAATATGGTTTATCAAATATAAAACATTGCATTAAAATATGTTGAATGTATTTAATGTGATACTTGTACAAACACACAGAGACAAAATAAGACAGAACGGGAAGACGGAGAGACAGACTAACGCAACTAAGTTCAGTCACTAAATGAAAATAAATACTCACAGTATGCAAAGTCTCATGAAAATATATTCAACCGTTTGGAAGTAGTACGGGCATACACACACAGACAGACGGACACCAAACGAGTAAGCGACGGATTTTGTATCAGAAGGGTCCAAAACTGATAAATCACTTGAAATGGGTCGAAAATATTCAATGTACAAACACTCCATTTTTATTTATATAGATTTCTGAATATTTGGGACACAATATTTTGCAACGAACGGAATCTCGTGTTTAGTTGACCACACGAGTGAAGTGATATTTTCTGTTTCTTTCGCTCGGAAATTGATACAGTATATTTTAATTTTGTCCAATTTTTATTTGTAAGTTGTAGCAACTATGCGAGATCACGAGATGAAGAAGAATCACGAATTAATATCTTCAGAACAACTTTTTTCCCGACAACTTTAGTTTCATTTCGCTTTTAAATTTATTAAATATATTTTTTAATAAATTATAATTCCTGTACATCACGTGCAACACCACCACAAAGTATTCGATTTAAAGTGGAGGTAAGTCAGAATAAAGGAAATTTTAAGGGTAATTTTGCCGTTATTGAAAAAAGTATTAATGTTAAAAATATCCGAACTAGGACTTGAAATATTAAAAATTCTTTGTCATGGTGACAGGAGTTCAAGGTGGCTTACTAAAAGCTACATTCAAGCAACTTATTATGTATGTTAAAAGTTTGTTGAAAACAATGATAAAAAAAACGTTGTCAAATCGATTTACCATTTTTTTTAATAAATAGTAATAGGTTACCTTTGCCTTGTCTGTACTTAAGACATATTCTTTTAAAAACAAGTTCATTTATTATTGCACATGCCACAAAAGGGAATTTTGAAAAAAATATTTCGTTTTAAAAAACGTTATGTTATCAAATTAATTTGTCATCCTTCCCTTAAAGATGGAGAAATTCGGTACTGTCCGAAGGAGTAGTGCAAGAGGCCTGGTGCAAGAGTACCACAAGTCAAAATATATTGGTAGGTAAACTATAAGAGCCAGAGTATTAACTGTAGATTCGTCATTTTTACAAATTGAGTTGAGCAATTTTACAGGAAAAGAATTTAAGAAAGGGAATTCCTAATCCTCCCTCAAAATCGTCTCTTGTAGTAGTTAACTTACTGTCACCTTCCGTCATTTTGTAGCTTTAGCACGGTGCGATGTGTGGAAGTATTAAATGGGTGGATATAAGAAAATGTTATGATCAGTCGAACGAAGTAGAAGTAAATTAGTTTCTTGTCGTCTAGTGATAATGTTGAGCTTTGAGAAGTAAGTGGACACATGACTGCGGGAAGTTTTCCGAAATTTGTCTTGCATGTGTTCTATGTGCGGCTTCCAATTAAGATGAGAGTCTAGGATTACTCCTAAGTATTTGGTCTGTAAGGACCAAGGGATGGTTGTCCGTAAAGTTTAAGCTGTGGCAGTTTAGTAGGATCTCTGCACAAAACATGGCGGCTGCAGTCTTATCGACATTTAGTTTGATTCTCCATCAGATAAACCTGGATTCAAGATAGAATATGTGTAAGTCAAGGTCGGCGAGGAGAAACTTGGAATTTTTATTTTGCGTGAAAACTGCTGTATCCTCTGCGAACATTAATTGTGGTGTTGTCGGTTTGAGGAATATCATTCACGTATAAGTTAAGAAAAAGGGAGCGAACTCGAATCCTTGTGGAACTCTAGTATATATTTTCTTTTAGAGGACTTGTGATTATTAATATTGACTACATAAATTATGTTTGTAAGTAGGAAGAAAGAAGGTGGATAATATAGTCGGAGAAATTGTATTTGATCATTTTATATATTAGGCCTTGAATCCAGACTTCGTCAAATGCTTTAGCAACGTCGAAGAAAACAACACCAGCTTTTGGTTTGTGATCTTCCTGAATGTATGTATTCAATGACTCTCAGTAGTTGGTGGTTAGTGTAGAGGTGCGGGGTGAAGCCAAACTCAAATTTATAAAATAAACCATTAATCTATAGGCGTTGCCAGATACCAAATAGCAAAATTACGCTTTAATGATCTACGAGTTTTCGTGTTCCTTTACAATATGTAAGTTATGTAAAACTAAATACTTTAAATATCCTTTTTTCATCAATCATATATTCATACATTATTTTTTGGGGAGGGAGAAATAAAAAATCAGTTCAAATATAAATATTAGAATTGTTTTTCGAGCAATACTGGTAAAACCATTTTATAGGAAAAGTTGTTTTCCATCAATACACGTAAAACAAACTGAGTTGCTTACCGCAATCATTTTATATTCAATGTTATTCCTATGAGGATTTCGAATTGTCTACAACACCCTCTGCACATTTAGGACAAATAGAAAGGTGTTAATACGTAGCCTACATCACCCGCAGGGTTCTAAAGTATAAGTGTACCAAATTTGATGTGGATTCGTCAAACAGTGTAAATTTGTATAGAGGGAGGGCGGACAGAAAGACACACAAACATATATATATATATATATATATATATATATATATATATATATATATATATATATATATATATATATACATATACATACACATACACATACACATACATATACATATACATATATATATATATATATATATATATATACATATATATATATATATGCTTTCACCGCTGTTTTTAAGTACAGGGTGATTATAATTAAAGTTCAGCTTTCAAAAAGCTGTAAAAAAGAACCACTGCTCAGAATGACTTGAAATTTGAACTGAATATACTCGAAGGGGGAGAAATGGTATAACATAAGAAAAAAATAGTTCCAAATCTTAGCAATAGATGGTGCTTTAAGCGTCATAACATAAATAGGTTCGGCTACAAGTGACATTTGAATCGTAATACGACGGCTATGGCGTGAGTTGCACGTTAAATCAACTGTACTGTTCAATGTGCACGACTGTATCGCTGTTTTACTGAAAAAATGACTTCCAAGTCATTCAGCAGTTGTGGCACTGTTAGTGGAAATCCCATCCACCGCGACAAGGCCGTACCACATCGGATGGGGAAAATCGGTTTTTAACTGTCCTGAGGCCAAAAACCGCATAAAAAGCGACAATGAAAACGGTTTTTAATTGTCCTGAGGCCAAAAACCGCATGAAAAGCAACAATGAAATCGGTTTTTAATTGACCTGAGGCCAAAAACTGTATAAAAAGCTATAATAAAATCGGTTGTTAATTATCGCCAGACTTGCGCAAGACATGTTCAATATGCAATTTAAAGTTCCATACAGTATTATTTTTTGAGGGTCCAATCTGGTACCACAAATAGATATTTATCGCGGTTTCTGAGCCATTTCTTTTCATCCTTTTCAGAAAATTGTCTAAAAAATGGTTGTTATAGTTGTATGCAAGCAATTGATTTTAATTTAATGGTAATATATGTTTTATATTTTCCTAATTTCATCATAAATTTTAATTTATTATTTAATAATTGATTTAGGAAAGAGATTATGTTGAATGCTTAAGATGTTCTTATAGTAAATAAACTGAGTCATGAAAAGGAAAAGTGTTCAAGAAGAATCTAGTGCATATCAATTAGCCATTATTATTGTATGCCATTAGGCGCTTAACTAAAAAAATCCTTATTATATTTATAACTTATTAATAGTTATTGTTTTTAGAGGACACACGTTATAGAAATGAGGGATTTTGCATGGGGGATCCATATCTATAGCCCTGGTTTTGATAAAAAATTCTATCTTTTCGTCTTTTTGAAACTTGCGAAAAATTCAGAAAAAGATATATTTGGATCGCAGTAAAATTGACAGTTTGATTTACGGAAAAGAGTCTGCAACATATAGTACTTAGTACCCACAACACAGAGAATCTAAACAAAACGTTGCTTCTCAGAGCACAACTCGGATAGTTGTTACACTGTTTGATTCGTGGAGAAGGGGCTTTCTAACATACTTATCCTTCGTACATAAAAGCAATGTGTTTAACCCGCAAAAAATATTACTGTTTAAATTACGAAAAAGGGGCCTTTTCAACATGTATGTTGGACATGTGGAATATTGTTTCACTGATCATAAGGGTTCATACATCAAAAAGTAGTAATTCTGATTTTCGGTAATTTTGTTTTCCAACATATATACCTTTCGTGAAGTATAAATAGTCGACTTATCAGTGAAACACACTAAGTAAACATTTTCTTGATACGAGGGTTTTAGCTTACGAAGACCAAAACGTGGTGATTCTATTGCATGACACACTTAATGAGTAAAGGTAAATCTAATTTCATTTGGAGGTATGAGATGCTCATATCAATGTATATATTCATTGAATGAAATGAAATATGAAATATGAGTAACGACGCTGCCATTAATTGATATGAACAATTAAGAAACTATAGCTCAGATTATATGCTCGGGTCTGCTATTGTCTATTGTTTCATTTTTATTTAATTATACCAGTATTAAATTCAATCCCCTTTTACTGTTCCTTGTTTACGAAAGAAATTGTGGTATTTTGTGTGGGTTTTAAGAAATTGTGATATTTGGAATAATGAGCCTATTTTGACCGACGATCATACACATTATGGACTCGATATATATTAGAAATAATAAACATTGAAACAATGTAAAAGATAATGAAATATCCGAGAGAGCGTATATGAAAAAGGGAATACTCCATGTCTCTATTTATGTACATATTCTTCAGCTGATCATGAAAAATACTCGACAGTGTGAAGCAAAATGCGAAATTTTTTTTATAAAAAATACATAAGAAGAAATAATGGACAAGTGTGTAACGATATAATATGAAAAAGATTAATGAAAAATGTTGACGCGAAGAATCTTTCCTAGCAATTTTACCGTGACGAAATAAATAGTTACTTTGTTGATGATGTTGCATAATAAAACTATTAATCTTTTCATTGTTTACAACCAGATGGATACACTAAAGTGCATATCCAGGTTTCTTTCAGACTTATAATGAGTAGTTTTGTGAGGTTACTTAAAATTTAAAATGATTTAACACAGTGGGGAACGCAAATGCACACAATAGACAAAGCACTTAAAGGCTGTAGCGGACTCATGCAAAAGTACTAGAGAGCCCATGAGCTAATGATACCATAGCTAGATGCTCAGTTTTTGTAAATACTTTGAATTTCATTGCATACAGAAATAAAAAATGAAATTTTCTCGCATGCAAAGTACATCAGCAAGTGAAGTATGCATTCAGAACATGTAATAAAGTGTATAAATGCCGCAACAGTGGTAAACGTACTTAATTTTGATTTTTAAATTAAGTAGAAATAATAACTCAGAATCGTGGTGAATCAATGCTGCACAATATGAATTCGATTATTTGGGAAACATAATTTTTAAAGTTTATAATAGTAAATATATGTATTTGTTTCTAAACCCTATAGAACATTTTCCTTGTACACGAAAAAATTCAAAAACAAATAAGAGGATGGAATATAAATTCACAATATCAGATTAAAATAGTAATAGACATATACTTACCAGGAATTTATACAGCTTTGGAAATATTGTTTTTTCCCTTCTTGGGGGTATTTTAAATGTTCATGGAAAGGATCTCGCAAAAAATTATATATTTTTGCAATACAATTAAAGTCAGGTGACGTGATCGATTTTTTTATCAGATTTTTAAGAGTCAATGATTAAATGTTTTTCCCATAGTCAATTCAGAAGCCTTTGGATTTTGATTAGTTCAGGTAAAGTAGGTCATGTGATGTCTGAGTAGTCTTGCCTGGCAAGGTAAAAGTCTTATAAAGTTGTCCAAAATCCAACTATCTCATTTCCTCTAGGGGCCGCGGTAGCCCTGTTGGTAGAGTAACTGATTAGCAACCGGAGTGTTGCGAGTTCGAATTCAACCGAAGACCCTCATGTACAGGGGGACGGTGCGCGTTAAATCTTTCGTAGCCTCAAATGTCTTGTTGGTGTGGAAGTTTGGAGAATGGGGTGCCAGCTCAGGTGTGACCTCATCTGACCGTGGTTCAAAAAATTACGTGTTGTTGTCCTCGATCTTTCCCTTCGAGATTGATCCCGGACCATCGTCAATAGCCCTGTTGTGTTGCTCCAGTGCGACGTTAATTAAATACCTACCTACCTCGTTCCCGCTAAGCTGCTGCATCCAGACTCATTTTAGACAATCGCTGTTCTCGTCACTCAGTTTTTCGATGCAGCTCAGAACGCAATAGAACGCAGTGTGAGCGATGCTTTAACTTCGTCTTCTAGAAAATTCACTTTTTCTACGAGTTTGAATTTAACTAAATTGAAGGAAAATTTTAAATTTGATTATCTATTCAACCTACGCTTATCACAAGCATTAAGGCTTGCATAGGTAAATATAATTTTATTATGTTCGGTATAGTATGGTAATTTTCATTCGACACTTAGCCTTTCTAGAGCTCTGATGTACATTCCCCGTAGGTTGCAAACTACGCCGAGTCGTCACTTACTAGATTTGTTCTCAAAGTTAGCAAATCTATCATGCATAGTTCAACAAGGCAGCCATCTTTCCCACATCATGAAATTTGATAACTTTCTTTTGAGTGTGGTGATAAGCCGACTGTACTTCAAACTTTTGGTGAAAATTTTTATTTACTATACTATTTAGAATGTTCGGTTTACAAGAACACATCAGATACGTCAAAAAGAAGGAAATTAACAAATTTACCATTGATCGATAATGTTAGGCCTTTTCTCATCTGTTTGATTCTAAACACTAGAAAATTATCTAATCTGAAATCTGTTTTTGAGAGTTAAACATTAGAGAAATCTTGTCAATTTTTGCTTAATCTGACATACTAGTGAATGCTACTAGTGCTTCCCCTCCTTTAAATGTGGTCTGGATGGGTTTAATTAAAGATAGTAGCATCAACGCTGCTCATAGATAACATTTAAACTCGAGCTTTCCTCAAGTTGTTTAATTTGGTTCTGATGAGCGTTTTGTTCCACCGGAATATAATGTACCACCGATGGAAAGGCAATCGACTTAGGGTCAGCTGATTTTTGAAAAGGTGTGAAAGCGTGTTAGGAGAATGCTGTCATACGCAAAAGCATGAATGGCGATCTCTATTGGTGGTTATCTCCCATCAACTCGTTATCACTGCTGTCGCTTTCAGCACAGAACGATAAACTTAGAACCGTAATACGCGCTAAGATGCCAGTTGTTGAATCAATACGTTTACGTTACCATCAATCCCCTAATTTAACTAATAGACTCGTTCAAAACCTCGTGACTAGACTGGCAACTCACGGGAATCATACTATAACTATAGGACCAGTTTTATAATCTCTTTAGTCATTTTTTGAAGCTTTCACATTATTGACTACTCTAATGTTTATGTATATCTATCCAACCTATCCGGTTACTTGCTGATTGACGTTGCAAGCCCTTAATATTCCTAGATTGAATGATACGAATTATTGAATAGTTTATTCGTTAAATTACTGAAAGTATGCAAAATTTTATGATAACGTGTTCGGCTGTTTTGGCACGGTACTTACACAAACATACAGCATGCATGCAGTCAAGCACTTAACGTAGAGCCCATTGTTCCCCAAAGTGTTCCATCCTCTTGTGGGCGTTGAAGTAATCTGAAGGGAGCAATGCTGCCCCTAAGAGTAATTGGGGAAAGGCGCTGAGGAGCAAGAGTGGGCAATGAGAAGATGCTAAAAAAATGTGTCACCTAAAAAAGCAAACATTATCCAATTGACTAAACAGACACATTCGCTATAAGGATGCAGTCATTCATTCTTTTAACTAGCTAAAGATGAGCTGAGTGCAAATAATTGACTGTAGAGACTAAAGGATGCTGTTGATCTAAAATAGATCTTAATATAGACAAATCGGTAGTATAACACTGGGTCCATTCTTCTCAATAGCGATTATTTTTAATTTTACTGTTTTGATTGATATTAATCACTAACGATGGTAATCAATCTAAAGTGTTTATGTACAATTTATTTTTTGTTTCATTTTGATAAATAGTTTTATAATTTCAGTTCTGAGTTGTTTCACTTCTAAACTAGCTTTCGAAATTCAAAAATTACACACACAGCTACATAAATATTTTGGTGAAATTCAAAAATTAGAGGCGCAGCTACACTTGCAATTCAGTGTAATTTGAAATTGTGTTTTTCAGATGGAGACGTCCAAGAAAAGGGTTCGTTGTCTTTGAAAAAGGGCGTTGAGTCAAGAAAGTTTGTGGAACAATGGTGTTAACTGCTGATTCAGAATTCAATTTACACAAAGTAGAAAAACAAATTGAAAGTAGGCAAGAGCATTGTGTATATACAGACACCCCAGATTTATCTACGAATAATTCCTCTTTAAATGGTGCTAAAGTTTGAAAAGCGGTACAATCAGAATTGATTCTGAGAAGCCACACTAGATTGAAGAATCTATAGTATTTAAAATGCTAATATTTAACAATTAGGCACTTAGAAAAATATGTTACAATGCAAAATGTATCGTTACCCAACGTATCTAAAATTTTTTAAATATATAATGTCTGAGAACAAAGGATCTAAACGGAAAGTCAACAACTTCGCCATTGTGTATCAGTTTCATTTCTAAATCCACCAGAGGTAATATCTCTTCCCGAAACATAACTCGTCTACTACAACAATTCTTTGGAATTTTAATTGAAAGGTTTATTTAAATGATAAGTCTGCTTTTCACATTTGATTTATAATCCGAAATTGATATAGTTATCTAGTTTTGAATACCATAACGAATTGATATATTGCAATTATGTATTTAAAGAGTAATCTGTTTACGTTGAATTATTATTATTAATTCATCGTTCATGAGATGTCTCCTTTCCAATTATTACATACAATAGGCACTTTTGTCAGAGCGAGAATCTTATTATTTTGAAACTAATTGCCATCCGGATACGCGAAATGCTCAGCATGGATGTCATGGGGACCGATGTTTTGATTTTTAAACTATAAATTCACAATGCTTGAAAACGAAACAAAAGGGAATTGGAATATTCTTAAAATCATAGTACAGATTTTTTTGTCGATTGTACAAGGTTATGTTAAAAATTATCCCCGCTTTCGCTATAACACTCTAGATTTGTCCCATTGCCTTCTGCACATGCATGCTTAGAGTGGAAGCTACTGTGGGTTACCGAAGTTCGACCTTGAGAGCGTCACGTTTCTGCTTCAGTGTAAGCATGGCAGCTCCGCTAGCAGTGTGCAACAAGGAGGAATAAAGAGCAGTGATCCGATTTCCATGGTCGGAAGGTGTGCCAGGGGCTGAAATTCATAGGAGGCCCGCAACATAATACGTGGACAGTGCTCTACCACTTAGAAGTGTGTAAGAGTGGATCGAGAAGCTTAAAAGAGGCTGCACAAGCTTGATACACGAAGAAAGAGCATGGCGCCCATCAACCTCCACCACCGACGAGAAGATTCAGCAAGCTCGAGAAATGGTACTGGCAAGCCGACGAGTTACCATCGGCAATGCAACGTGTTCTCTGCAGCTTATATGGACAGATAAGTGGGGTAAGCGGTGCATAAATGGTTGGGCGACCAACCGAAAGCCTTGGAGAGAATACGCAAGCTTGTGGACCGCTGGAACATGTGCACCGAGAAGGAAGGAGACTGTAGAAAAATGACGAACTTGTTCAACCTCTACATTTGTGTAAAATTAAGTCGACTGGGTTAATATAAATTGATCTATAGGTAAAGTTTCGAAATTTATATCTGGATTTTATAATTTCATTCAATTTTTCAATATTCAGCAATATAATCATATTGTTAATAATCCAAATAGAATTATCGATTTAGTTTTTGCGCGTTTGAAAGATTATACGATTAATATTTCTAGAGATATTTTGCCTATATTGTCAGAAGACAATAATCATCCATCTATAACTAATAATACATCAGTTATCAGGTTCATTGAACAAAAATCATTAGTGAATAAGATGAGCAACAATGAGCCTACTTATAGAGGAATTTTTTATTTTAAAATTGCTAACTTTGACTTATATATCAAAAGCTTGATGGAATAGATTGGAAAAATGTTTATAAAATTTGGACAGATTACTGATTATGGCAATTTTAGGTCTTATCAAATGAAAGGGGAGATATTTCTATATCTTATAAGAAATATATAATCTATCGAAATTTATCTTTGTGATTATCCTAAACGTTTTTGGTCTTTTTATAAAAATCATTCTATTCTAAAATGCAAACGTGTTTCAAAATACTCGGATAATTTCCTTTGGATTGATTCCGGACCCTCACCAATAGCCCGTTGTGTTGCTCCAGTGCGACGTAAATTCAACTACCTACCCCATCTAAATAGCCACCTGCCAACCTAAAATGTATAAAAATAACTCAATGAATTATAAAGGACAGGTGGTATGTAATGCTTTGAGTATTGCCAATGCTTTTTCGGAACCTTTTCAATTTAAGTTCTATTTAAATAGTACTGAATATAAGTGTATTTTTCCTTCAATAATTGGTGATTCTTACTTAGATTACATATGGTGGATAGCATAAAACAAGATAACATATCTGGTAGCGGAAGGTAATTAAAAAAAGTTAAGATACTATGGGTATTTATCTTATCCCAGCTTATATCAGTAAAAAGCTTGTTTTAGGTACTCATATAAATGATTCCTTCTAAGCTTTCATGTGCATTTATCCTCGTGAGTGGAAATTAACAAAAGAGGCTTCTGTATGAAAAAGATGATAAATTGAAATTTACAGACCGATTGCTATTTTGTCGAATTTCGGAAAAACTTTGAAATTATCATTAAGGAAAAAAAATTTCTGTTTCTTCAAAAGTTTAATTTCCTTGCGTCAACATGAATTCATGCCCGTCGCTAGATTACCAATTTATTATCTTTTTATCAGAGTGTTATAACAGCTTTAAATGAAAATTCGCAAATGGATATAATTTATACGGAGTTTGGTAAGGCTTTTGATTGAGAGGAATTTTGTTTGTTGATATATAAACTAATTAAAATTGGTTTTCGTGACATTTTAATTAAACTCTTTTATTATTATCATTTAACTAATAGGTTAATGCATGTGTTGTATTCTGTGTTTTCTGACTGTTTTATCAGCACCTATGGAGTTCCTTAAGATTAAAATTCAGGACCTATTTTATTTTGTTATTTGTTAACGATTTTTGTGATGCATTAGTTTTTCAAATTTTAATCTTTTTTGCTGATGGTTTAAAAATATATAGATATATTGGTGTTTTTTAGTGACTGCAAGAAACTTCAACTTGATTTAGAATGATTGATTAAGAAATGTTTCACTTTGATCTTCACTCTTAAAAAAATATATAAAGAATGTATGTTACATTAATAATGAGACATACTAAGAAAAAGTAATTTTGTTGATTTAGGTATAAATTATGATATGGGTTTTTTTATTTCAGATACTACATAAGATTTATTATATCTGCTTACTGCAAAAGTGGTTGGATTAAAAGGAAAACAAGAGATTTTGTAGCACTAACACTATAATTTTCTTATTTAATGTTTATGTTAGATCTGGACTGAAATATGAATCAGTAATTTGGGATCCTTTTTATGACTGCCATATCATAGAAATTGAACGAACACAGAATAAATTTTGAGATATATCTATTTTAAGCATTATGAATCTTCAAGTATATCTTCAGAATTACAAAATCATTTTGCTTTCATTACTTTGATTGCTTACATTACTTTAACAAAAAAAATTTACTATCTTCTACATTATAATATTGATCCAATCTTTTTAGTTCCTTGTTTTAATTTTAACGTCCTCAGGTATATCACCAGAAACTGACAATTATTTTTGTTAAACCTTAAAAAATAATGTTTGTTTCGATATTGTTACAAATAAATTTTTTAAACTGTATAATTCTTTTTCGGAGCTTATATTCTTAATGATTTCAATAACGATAAGTAATTTGTTTAATCAAGTGTTTTGTTTCATCTATTTTCAAATTCTATTCGTGTACGTCTTTTTCTTACATTTTTTGGATCATATATTTTTATTCTCTAAGTGTAATAGGATACTTTTCTGTAGAGAAACAATAATTCTATTTGTCTTATTCATTTTTCGGATCATATATTTTTCTTTTATAGATGTAATTGGATATTTTTCTGTAGAGAAACAACAATTAAATAAGTAAATAAATTTTGAAAATGGTGACTCGTAATTGCTTGAAAATAAACGATTCAGTTGAAGGGTTCCGAGGTACATAGTGATAAACCACGGAAATATATGTTCCAAGATAAAAAAATTAAAAGCAAACTGATCAAAAATTTTCTTGATTGCTTCAATGAGTGCTTAATACTTGAAAGTTTAAGATAACATGATCTCTGGAATAGTGGACAAACCATTATAATTTTGGATATTTTTTACCTTGAAAATTGCTCTCCTGAAAAATTATTTGAAAGTGGCTTATAGTTCTCTTGCCGGATGCCCTTCAATAATAGTGTCTTAATTTTACTAACTTCAATTTAACTACTTCCTAAATTTCCCGTATCATCGAATATACACGTCGAGACCTCGATATGACGATTAAATCATTTTACTCAAAATCTTGAGATTGGTTTCCAATTTTCCAGCAACGGTAGTCACAATTCGAGTTCTGAGCATTGGAGAACGCAATTTGTGATATTGGACTACGTAAGCAGAGGTATTAATAAAATGAAGTGAGCAATGAGAATGAATTTTTGAGATTGAACGTCTATTGTTTCGAGAGTAAAAGGCAGTTTGGTTTATTACATCTGGCTTTGAAATGGATATATTACTACTGTATGAGAGTTATTTTTAGTGTAAACAAACCAGACGGATAGTGAAGATTGTCCTTCCACTACCTTTATGATCTTTCATGACACATATCTGGAATACATTAAAATGTAGTTTATCGTGGCATTTGGAGTTTATTCTAATTGGTGTTGACCAATCAGCTATCATATCTCAATTTGTGATTCATTCTTCGGAATATTTTGGACAAGTGTTGAAATCCTATTCGCAAAACAAGCCAACTGACGTCACGTTCAGAATACGTACAGGAAACACGAATTACCACAGAAACACTACCACCACCTACATTTAGTTTGACAGAAAATGCCTCAAATACTGCAGTAGTAGTCAGGGACAAAATCTCCAAGTTTTCTCTTTTCGACTCAACCATTGTTACGTGTTGTGTATCAAGTACAGTAGAACCTTGATTATCCGGGTAATGTGTCCGAAGCTTTATTTAAAGATTTAAAAACACTCGGGCATGAAATTCAGCTAGGATAATAGTTAAATTAACGTCGCACTGGAACAATACAACGGACATTGGCGATGGTCAGGGATCATTTCCGAAGGGAAAATCCGATGCTCTGATAATAGAAACTATTTATGAATATATTCTAAAAAAGTATGCAAAAGTTCGGTTTCTCAATAAAAACTAAGCCTTCATGCACAGTAGTATCTTTGGGAAATTATTCACTATTCAAGATATCAGCGATGAGCTGAAATTAATGGTGGATCCTGTAATCCAAAGGAATGGTTTTTATGGTCATCCAGAGAACCTGCTGATCACCGTGTTCACCGGCAAACGACGCTACGTGAGACAATTAGGATCAAGAAGAATCAGGAAGGCCCGAACATTTCTTAATGAAACAATTCATGATTTTATCATTTTACTTCTCAATTACTCACCAAATTCAACTTCCCAAAATAAGCAAAGACCTACTTTAAAATATTGAAAAATAGCAAATAATACAAATTTCGAAGGCCTGACGGAGTTCTTACATATAATATCAAAATAATTGTTTCACTAAGGGTCTTGTAATAATGCAATCGTTTCCCGTACAGGTGATTAAAAATTCTGAAAATAAAAAAAATGTGTACTTTATACTTTATACTTTTTGCGAAGTTTCAAGGGCATCGGGGGACTTAAATATATTTTAGTTAAAATATATGTAGATAGGTATTCAATTAAATTCGCAATGGAGTAACACAACGGGCTATTGGTGACGGTTCGGGATCAAATTCGAAGGGGAAAGAACCGTGGACAACTCCACGTAATTTTGAACCACGGTCAGATGAATTGGTCACACTTGAGCTGGCACCCCACTCTTCAAACTTCTACACCACTCCAACGGTTTAATACATATTAAAAAAAATATTTGATACCGATTCATAACGTTTCCCACCACATTCGATTTTGATTAAAAAATTAATAAAAATCGACCCACCCAAATATATATTTCTTCGATTTTACGATTGTCTTCAATGAAAGAAAAGAATTGGATTTATTTGGTTTTTACTATAAAATAGCAAAGAAAGGTATCTGTCCTTTTCGTTTTTTCAAAAATCAGGTTGGTTGGTTTGTTTGGGTTTTTAAGCGAAAAGGCCATATTTGATCATGCTGCGCCAGACACAAGACATACAATATCAAGTAATAGACATACACACAATGAAAGTTTTACTGACACAGAAGAGAAAAATACACCCAGAGAGGAATGCACCTGACATTTTAAATCAGGGGTTCATTTATATTTTGTACATCTCGCATTTATTATTGTTAAAAAACAATATTTTTCTACCACAAAGTCTACCAGCTTTTGTCTTTGATAAGAGCTTTTAATGTACTCTGGCGTGCAAAGCGTATGTAAGGTTTTCAGCTGCTACTTTGCAGTGACCTGGATGTGGGAAAATGATACAAAAAGTACATAGAGAGCTACCGAACCGACCAGTAAAAACAAAACGATAACAAGAACAGATGCGAACAATAAAAACTTTAAACTGAAGCGGTGACACTACATTGGATGCCATGAAGAAGGGTAACTGCTAAAACTAAAATAGGGAAGACGGTCCTTTGTAGGCTGTATGACATCCTCCAAACAGAATCTCAACCACTGCACAGCGTTGCCTACAGGGGTTGAGATTGTGGATGAGTTCCTTCGGTAAGCAGAACCCATTTGGATGTTAGAGAATCGACCTTAAAATGAAAGAGAAGGAGCATGTGCCCACAGCTTCATGTTATTTCTTCCAGTTGCTCGGTTTGAAGATCTGCCACGTGGCTGTGGGTAAAAGTATGAATACTTAATTATTGATTGGTTAAAATGATTATCCACCGTGATCAAAAACACTAGTCTGCGATTCGACAACAAATAGGTTAAGGCGATTTGTAAGTTCACGTGATTTACACTTCAGGGATTTTACGACAGCGATTCTACCCACATGTTCCATCTACTTCATTTTAAGGTCGATGTGTTAGAGCCTTTGACGTCATTATTGCAAAATCTAATTATATGCTCTAGCTTTCTACTGAATATCCTCCATTATGCGAATCACCACAGACTGTTTTAGTTAATTTCGAGGTCGTAACCTTTATATATAGCGGTGTTCCTTAAGTTTAGAGGGGCCATCGTGGCTCAGTGGGTATGTCCACTGTGCTAGCAACTTTCGAGTTGTTGGCGGCGCAGGTTCGATTTCTGTCAGGTGAATTCCTTCCTGGGTGCATTTCTCTCTTCTGTGTCAGTAAAACTTTCATTGTGTGTGTTTGTCTATTACTTAAAATCGTATGTCTTGTTTCTGGCGCAGCATGGCCAAATATTGCCCTTGCGCCATAAAACTCAAACCAACCAACCTTAAGGTGTATGTATACACTAGAAATCACGAAAATTGAACAAAATATCAATCTATTTTTTAATAATTCAAAATATTGCCCAACCCCTTAGCTTTCAAACGACACCAAGATCGTGTAAATATTCGAAATAGTTTTCAAGTTACAAGGGTTTGGGTTAGGTACTGTCACCATAGACGAACACGTTTCCAAAACTTTAAACTCGATTTCTGAAGAACTGTTTTTGCAATAGGATGCTTCTTTCGAACAGTGATAACTCAACAATGAATTGAACTATTGTAATTACTTTTGTGTCATTATAATCTATATAATACAGTGGATGTTTTGACTCTCAGTCGAAGTTATTGGTAAAGAAATGGATTTTTGGTTGATTTTTAAATATCGAAATTCCTGAAAAAATCTTGATTTTTCAGATTTCCTTTGTGAAAAAGATTGTAAAAAGAACGTATTCCCTCTAGCAACTTGATGGAGGGCCAAAACATGAAGAATAATATTAGGAATAATTTCCAACAGGAATTGTCTTTCTGAACACATTAGAATTTGAGATATCGCTGTTAAAAACATGTTAATTAGATAATTATATCTAAATGAGATAATTAATGAGCAGCTTAATCAGAATTTTACCCCCTAAAATGAGCTTAAGCACAAACCAATGGCCTATCGTGAAAAAACTAGTTTTTTTAAAGTCAAAATTTAAAAATAATGTTCTAGTGTATACATACACCTTAGGTTTTGCATGACAGTCTAACTGAGGTTATTGTTTCTGGGAATGCTGTGAAGTCGAAAAGCACCAAAAATGTTCTCAATTTAAGAACAAATATGGTATACAGGACTATCAGCATCAAATTCTGTCACTTAAACTGCTGGATTGCAGAACGCGCGTGCGTGAACATGTCCGATACCTGAACATTAATATTCGCCGAGTGCGTCGCAAACTACCGTTCTGCACACTGTAGCGTGTATAGTTAACGCAATTCCTTCGGTAAGTGAGCAGCTCCCTCCTAAACGACCTCTCCGAGTGATTTCTAAACTCCGTAAAAATAGCAATACACCCTTTATGCAAACAGATTTTTATGTCCTCTCTTTCACAATAACCTGCCATTTGGGGATAAAATTTACAACTAGACATCCATTTTATGGCCCCTTTATGGTCGCCACCTACGGATAGGCGATGAACTGTGTTAATCGGCGACATCTCGCGCAGTTAAACTTTCGTCCGGCTTCATAAGTCATCGTAATTAGGCGGAACAAAAGAATGTGCGGAAGGATCATGTGTCCGAGTTTTCACAGGACGGCGCGACAGTTTTCAAGATAACTGCTATCTTTAAAGATAGAAGTTTTGCCTGTGTTTCTAGGAAAGGGGCTGTAGCAGTGGCGATACCTTTGTTTACTGTGTGGTGCAAGTGAGAAAGAAGGAGAGATCTTAATGGAAACTAAGCTAATTTTTAACTAATTGAAGCTTTTTAATAATAAGTGAAATATTTGAAGATGCTTCGGTGTCATAAAGAAGATTGGTTCGGGTAGTCTCTCGATAGTAATGTATTGCTACTCGAGGGATAATTAGAGCAGTATCTACGACTCAAAGAAGATTCCAAACCACTAAGAACATCTCCACACTGTCCGGGATTCAGAACCTGTTTAAATGAAGGCTATAGCGCCATTTGGCTTCCTGGCAGGCTAGTTATAGATTGGATGATGAAAATTTATATTTCTCAATCTCACGTCAGTTAGAGTACACAAATATGTTACTTTAGTGTTTATATACATTGAGTAAAAAAAGTTTCCGTACGCACTTACTATTTGAAATAAATAGCGTTACTTGAAGAATATAAATATTGAAATAAAAATGGAAAAACAGATGAGCATAATCGCATAGAAAATTTCTATTGCATTTAAACAAAAAATATTAATATAATTTAACGCATGATTCACAATAACACAAAAATGTGCCAAATATAAAGCAAAAAAGTCTCCATACGGTGAAAAATATTTCATTAAATGTTATTTCCCTCACCATGTTTCATCATTTAATGATCAGTTGAACTTGCTTTTTGCTTTAATGACCTCTCTCAGAAGAAGTTTAGGCATGGGTCCCCCAAATTTTTTGGTGTTTCTGAAGTAATTTTGTTCCAGACATCCAGAATGGCACTTTTCAGTTTTGCTGCAGGTATCATAATTTTTCAGTTCACTACCGATTTCTTCCCATCAGTGTTCTATGGGGTTTAAATCAGGAGACTGGTTGTGTGAAGTTGCTGCGACACATGGTAAAAGCATCATTCTTTACAGAATGTAGCAGTGTGTAGTGAATAGTTGTCCTTTTGGAAGATAAATGATCTTCCAATAGATAGTTTCGTAGCACTAGCAAGGACATTTTGTTTCAAAATGTCTAGGTACACATAGCTATCCATGTTACCTTCAACAAAACATCAATTATCCACACCAGAAGAATTCATGCAACCCCATAACAGTTTTACAGTTTTACATAAGTTTTTGCTTGCATTTGATGTTTTGGTTTTACCCATTCCATAACACGTCCATTTGAATCATATAAAGCAAATCATATAATCAGTTTTCAACAAGAATGCATGTTGTACACTAATTCGTGGATTATCGCGAACCTTTCGCAGAATATTCCTCGTGTATAATGCTTAATTTCTGTGGTCTTCCGGATCGGTTTTTATTTTCCAATTTCTTCCTCATGATTTCTTCCAGTAATTTTTACCGTAGATTTAGATTTTTGCTATTTCGCCAATATTTTCCTCAATGATAAATCCTCATTTCTCACCAACTTTATCACCAACACACGAATAGCTTTCGGAATTTCCATTTTAGGCTATCGACTGGTATAAAAACAATGTGAAATGATTGCTTACACTATACTAAAGTTATTTTTCATTCGATAGTTATAATAATTGAACGTGGGATAACTAGACTGTATGTTCTGATCAATTTGCATAGTGCGTACTTAAACTTTTTTGCCTTTCATTTTGTATGTTTTTCTAAGTTTTAATTAATAACTTTTTATTTCTGAAAATTAAGAAATTTTGGTTGCCAACACATTCTCTAATATGAAATAAGTTTCTTGTGCAGTTTCTGAATCTTTGGTGGGATTTCTTAAGAAATTATAATAATTTATACACCGTTTTCATCTCCGTACGGAAACTTTTTTACCCTCTGTACATCGCTAAATTCTTCAAGTGGTTAAGGCAATAGCTTTGAGAATGGTATCCAAGTCACAGATCGATTCAATATCAATCCTATGACGTAAAATAGGCTGAATTACCTCTGTACGCAGGCTTATAGAGATGTTTTTCTATATAAAGAAAAAGATGAACATTTTAAATGGAATTATTTGGGACTTCATTACACATCTTCATAATGCATATGTAAGCTGATTACTCCTTTAATTGTTGAAAGAAATATGTATACTTGTGGTATCTTAATTTTCAGAGGGGATCACTCGCATTTATTCTTTCTGCAACCTACAGTCTTCTCTGTATAACCTTTAACCAGTTTTGACCTTCTTGACTAATAGATTCTTTCCAGAGATTTTTTCGAGCAGTAGATGTGATTATTTGGTCATTACGAGTGTGTTGTGGGGGGGGGGGAGAAAAGTAATACTACACTGATCAGAAATCTCGTGACTCTCAGAGAGTTAGTCATAGAATTCGATTGATATTTTAAACTTGAATCAAAAAATTTGTTGTTATAAGAGAATAATGTCAAATTCCATTACTAATCCGTTTCTTAAAAACACTAATTTATTTCTCATCATTTAAAGTTTCTATAGATGATCATGACATTTGAAGCTTTATTTCATACAATTGAATCGACATTTCAGAGTTGCATAGAATTCGGTTATTAAATTTACTTAGTACTAGAAACAAAATTTAGTATTTTAAAAACAAAATTTCTGTCTATTCACATAGAAATTTAATTTCACTCTTAAGGACAACCAAACATATAACTCAAGTGTTTTTCACATTAAAAATAATTTTCTAATATTAGAGATGTTGACTGAAGAGCTTTGATTAGTCATGCATTGAGTTGAATTCATTCATTTCACCATTCATTTGTTTGTTTCTGTATACAAACATGCTGTTTACACATTTAAAACAATATTTGAATGAAATTTTTAAGTAACTTCTAATAATGATTCAAATACTTTTATATCATTTTTGAAGATTCTTAGGTTTACTCTGACACCTTTAAGCATTATAATGTTATAAATTATTCAAAACATTTAACTTGTAAGAAATATTCGTTAAGTTTGAAAATATGTTATTCATAACAATGTTTATAGAATCAGCATTCCAACAGCAACAAGACAGCAGTTCCAGTAGTTCCAACTCTCAACAAGGCATCATTATAACAAGCGCAAAGTCAATAGACCTACATTAATATTCATTTCAAGAGTGATTGATTATTAAGTACGATTACACGGGAGGTTCACAATTAACTCGGTTTAGTTACTGATGCAGATTATCGTGATTCATTTGTGTCCGTTTGCAACAATTGAGATTAAGTGTTTTGAGTATTCCATGGATACTCGAAATAGAACCGAAGAATGGAAATGAGTATTATGGAATTAAAATTAATGCAAAACACTCTTAGAATTTTAAATAAATAATAAAAAAGGTTTAATGTAAAAATATCTTTTATTAATCGAAAATTAAAGTTGTGATCATAAAAATTACATCAACAAACCCATTTCTTGGAGGAGTTACAAATTTTCGTATATGTCCTTGATTGGTTTGAATTTTGTATCGCAAAGGCAATATTTGGCCAAAATTCGCCAAATAAAGAAACACACACACGAAGAAAGTTTTACTTATACAGAATACAGAAATACACTGAGTGGAATCGAACCTGCGCCATCTCCAACTCGCTGGTAGGTAGGTATTTAATTAACCCATTAACGGCCAACGTCCCTTTTTTGGGACGCATATTTATAGGGCTTTAAAAACATGACCATTGTAAATAAGCTATTATTCTTTTACTCAGCAGATTATTTATTATGTATTCTAACTATAATATAAAAATAGATGCAAAGCGTTAACAAATTCTGACGCTAGCGAGCCTCAAATTGGATAATTTTAGCGTGACTCAGTGTGACACGGCCTTCAGTATCAATCTGGCAGCGAATATTGATGTGTGTTAGTGAATTATCTTCAATAATCATCACTAGATATAAAGAAAAATCAAACTTACCTTTAAATTTTATATGTAAGTATAGTATTAGTTTTAGTTTTGCGTCCCATTTATGGGACATTGGCAGAATTATATGTCAAGTAAAGAAATTGAAAGAGACTGAAAAGTGGGATGATGATGAAGTTGAAGATGTTCAAATTGCTATTATCCCTCCACCTACTGATGAATTGACAGATGAAGAAGATATCTATGAAGAACAAATGTTGGAAGATGGTATTCTTCAGGATATAGGAGGAACTTTAAAAGTAACAGGATACCGAAGTTCCCAAAAAATGAGGAAATTGAGCCTTCAACTTCTGGAGTTCAAAAGCGTGATAAATGTGATCCAAGCTTACTTCCCAAATGGGAAAAGTCTGACCCAATCTACAAAAATGAAATAACGATACCATCCAAGAATACCTATTATAAATTAGAGGGATTACAAGGTAAAAGTACAATGGAAATTTATGAAGAATTTTTTTCAACTGATTTATTTAACTTTATTGTTGAGCAGAGCTTGATTTATGCCACACAAAAAATAATCAAAATTTTACTCCTGTTATAAATGAATTGAAAATATTCATAGGAATTCTTCTCTTTAGAGGGTACCATAAACTTCCACAGCAAAACATGTATTGGGAGCAGAACCCAGATGCAGAAATACCTTTAGTATATAATGCTATGACAAGGCAAAAATTCAAACAAATAAAGCAATACCTTTATCTAAATGATAATGCAACTATTGATAAAAGTGACAAAATGTATAAACTAAGACCATACTTGGATGCACTGAACAAAAGTTTTCTGAAGTTTCACTTCTCTGACTAGCATTTATCAATTGATGAAATGATGATAAGGTACTACGGGATGCATTCAGCAAAAATGTATATGAAAGGTGAGCCAATAAAATTTGGCTATACATTTTGGTGTCGTTGTAGTACAAATGGATATTTATACGATTTTTCACCTTATCGTGGTAAAGACAGTCAAATCAGCAATGAGCCACTTGGGATTAGAGTCATACAGAACCTAACATCAGTCATTCTGCAAGAGGAATCCGTCAACCATGAACTCTTTTTTGATAATTTTTACCAGTATTGACGTCCTGAAAATATTAGGTGACAGAAATCTGAAAGCAATTGGCACAATTCTAGAAAATCGTATACAAAAGTGCCCTCTTATTCTATTCAACGCAATGAAGAAAACTACAGAAAGAGGGTTCATGGAGTATAGGTTTGATAATACAAGCAAAGTTTTAGTAACGAGGTGGCATGACAATACCCCTGTTTCTGTTACGACAAATTACAGCTCGATTTTTCCAGTTGGTAATACTACACGCTATTCGCAAAAGTTGAAAAAGGATATCACCATTCCAATTCCAAAAATTTTATCTGATTATAACAAATCAATGGGAGGCGTTGATATGCTTGATAAACAGGTGTCTCTCTCTCTACAGAACAAGGATCCGTGGTTTTTCATCTTTACACAAATGCTGGATATAGCTGTTGTGAATTGCTGGAGAATAGACAACCTTGTAAATAAAAATGAAGATCTTACTCTGCTTGAAACCAGAATTGTTTTAGCCTTGATTTCTAAAATATCTCCTTCAAACCGCAAGCGACCTGGTCCACAAAGGAGCAAGCTGCTAAAAGGAAGAATGAGTGAAGATCTGAGGTACGATTGTGGGAATCATTTTGTAAAAATTATCCAGACTCAACGGCGTTGCACGCATTGCGGGAAGAAAACAAAAAGAATTTGCAGTAGATGGTGATGTTCCTGTTCATGATGCCTGTTTTGAAACTTTTCATACCAAATAAAATTCATTTTCAAGATTTATTTCAATTTATTATTTTCAATAGGATTTTATTATAAAAGGAAATTATTATTATTATTATTTTTTATAAAATATATGCCCTCTTCTTTGTTTACAATAAAAGGATACTTCATTTTCTCTATTTTTAACCCAAAGATACTATTTTGTTTCTTGTGACAAGTGGCCAATGTCCTAGAAATGGGAAGGCAATGTTACGAGCAGTTATTATGAATAATGGCCAATGTCCCAAAAATGGGACGGTTGTTTTCAAGCACAAACATAATGACGATTAAGCTTAAATTCCTACAGCACCCTTCTAAAGTCTGTAGAAGATGGGAACAATCAATATTTTTCAAATAAACACCAGGGTTAAGTTCCGACGCTTAATGTATTAACGTCGCATTGAAGCAACTCAACAAATATTGGCGACGATCCGGGATCGAACCCAAACCAACTAGCTGGTAGATAGCATGGTAGACAAACTTACTGAGCCACGACGACTCCAACATGTTTTTGGAATTGATGTTATAGCGTATATTGTATTCAATACATTCATCTTTGGGTTTGCCTTTAAAGAGGGTAATAACATATGAATATTTTTTAGTAATGGTAAAATCTAATAATATTGTGAAGCATCATACTACTGGATATTTTCTCCACTTTTCTTTCATCAAGGAGTCCTCTAAGTCATTTTAAATGCTGATTTTTTTAAAGGAGAGTAAAAACTGGATATAAATGAATATTTTTAGTTTCATAAAAAATTCAACTTAGTCTTGGAAGCTGTTAACAAATTGTGTCACACCTATTTATCAGCCAACCTTATATTAGATTTTTCTTATAAGAGCTTTTAAATAAAAGTGTTTTTTTTTTCACATTGAAAATTTTTTGCACAAATTTTTTCTTGCACTCATTAATCAATTTCGCAATGAAGCTTTTATGATGTAGAAAAACAAAAATCGTATTTATTTATTGTGATTTTTTATGTCCTCCTTTTTAAGAAAAATAATAAAGTACCAAAACACATAAAGCCGTAAGAATGTTGGAAAATATAGTATCGAAATTTAAAAATACTGTATCTATAGTAGACAAAATTATCTTCAATTTATTTTTGAAATATATTAAAAATACACTCACATTTTTGATTTTAAAAGTTTCTTTGATTAATTTTTTAGGATTCCGAGAACTCGAGGGATAATTTTTATGGTAAAAGATTCTAAAAAGAAGTTAACTTCATTCAACTTTAAATGATCCACACACATTTGGGAAGGTATTTTACCAATATAAACCATAAGGTAATTATTTTTAAACCATCGGGTAAATTAATTTCATTACAATAGATTATCTCTGCACTTTAGAATCTGAAATCTTACAGCAAAGGAAAAATTATAAAAGAAGGTATTAAATCGTAGGTTTTTTGGGTGGAAAGATAGTTGTATTTTAAACTTTTGACGCATTTTGTAAGTGAAACTAGAAACCAATTATTTAATTAATTTAATAATTTAACTGATCAAAACATTTTTATAGTTTTAAAAAGTTTAGAAGAAATATATTTATAGTACATTTATGAGAAAATAACATGTTTGGAAGATTGAAACTTAATTCTAGTTTTAATTACCTGAAACTTGAAATCTCCTACGCAAAATAAGGGTTTCCAGGATATTTTAGGGAATCTAAATGAACAGTCACAGGCACACTTTAGTCCAAAAATAATTTTAAGGGAATTCTATTTTAATTGGTTGATAATAGATTATCTTAATAACAGATGATTCGTTGAATATAGTTTATAAAAATGAAACCAACCTCATTAATTTATAATTCTTTTAAAAACTTGTTTAGTTCTGGGAATTTAATCGAGATTTCTTTTAAAAGTTTGAAATGAGGAAAACAGATTCAGCTGAAATAAGTACATTGATAAACAACTATTTTAAGAAGCATACTTTTGTTATTTCATAAATATATTTCAGCTTATATTTCTATTGGTAGTGATTGTTGTAGGTTTTAAATATTTTAACGGGTAAATTAAAACTAATTTACCATTGTTGCTTTATATTATTTAAAAATCATTTCTTGCTTTTACGAATGTAGGGATCATCGAAAAGACGAATTAGGAGCAACGCGAAGTTTTGGTAGGTGGCAATATAATTTAAAACGTATTAGACTGAAGTACATCAATAAACATAGTTATTTTAAAAGAAGTATAATCAGTTTGTAATGAAATTGATATATTTCCAATTAAAATGTATATTGTAAACTTTTGGTAGTGTTTTTCTAAATTTTACATACTTTTAAAGTGCCATTTGAAACTAAAACCAACCTTTTCTGTTTTACGTGATTTAAAGATAATTTTTGTTTTGTTGAATACAAAATCATCGATGAGTTAAATTAGGTGTAACACAAAGTTTAGATAGTAGGGAATATAGTGTTTAAAGTTAGATTATAATACAAATGTTTCAGCAAAAGTAATTAAATTAAATCATGTAACATAATTTTAAACATTTGTAGAAAAGTATAAAGGTAATCTCAAGGGTAAATAAATATCTTATGAGAACCTCTCTCTCTTTTTCAATGTAAACATAAACAAATTATCGAAGAAACAATACTCCTGGAAAAGAACAAATTTGATTCATTTATCTCTGTTTTAACGATGTTTGGGTTTGATTTTTAATATAAGCAATATGCATGAATCACCAGCGCCCTCTGTATTTAACTTTACAGAAAAACTCTCATAGTCTGTTCAATATCATTAACAAAGTCAAGAACGAGATTTAAACTCTAGTATAATACATTTCAAATTTTATTTGTCTTTGCCTAGTGTTTGTAATATTGGTTTATAAGCTTCACATGGGGAAGAGTCCTTAATATTTTAAATTTAAAACTAAATCTGACAAATTAAACACGCTTTCCAGCATTTCCTTTTTTGGGAGCCTAGTTTTTCCTTCCACCCTGGAATAATTAATTTAGAAAGTTCCAATAGTTTCTCAAGTATTGAGGTTTCTCAATGTTTATTAAGGTTACCTTTCTGAGAGAACTGTCACCAAAACCTTGCCATTAACTGATCAAAAGACGTCCCAAGACGCCGATTTATCAAATATTCTGGCTTAATTAAAGTAAGTGGCTCTTCTTTCAGAAATTGAGTTATCTAGTGGAGAATAATTTTAACAATGTTTATATTAAAGCTTTTTAATATGAATTTTTGGTAAAATTAAAGAGAACACTGCACCGGCCCCTTGCCAAATTGGCGACTAAAGCTGTCGTCACCAAACGGTTCTTCGAATAGGCCGCCATATTAGATGCTACTCCACTTGCAAGTGGAAGTGCATGTAGCAAACCTACGGCGGGTTATCATATTCCAAAATCATCGCCAACAAATTCTCTAATCATAGTTGTCATGAATTATTTTTGTAGCGCACCTTAATTTGTGAATGAGAAGATACAAATAGATAAGTTTGATAGACCATTAATTTAGCCTGTACAAGCATGTACTGTGAGAGCAAATGATTGTTGGTGGAACTAAGTAGGATTCGGAACTATTTCGGTGGAACAAAACTTACATCATCATCAGAACTGAAATTACAAGAATCGTGTTTATTCTGGTCCTGATGATGGTATACGTTTTATTCTACCGAAATAGAATCTGTCTACCTCAATAACTGTTCCCCCATAAAGTCTACCTGTTTGTTACTGTAAAAACGGACCGTATCCCATTTTTCATAGGGGATGCTTGAAGAAATGTATTCGAGTGTGTCTCATTACTGGTGCAAACTAATGACAGATTGGAAATATGTTTGTTGTGATTTTTATTTTTTGGTGAGAATATCTGTACCATTAAACTGCCCCTTTCCGTCACCAACATTCTCTAAAACCCACTTAAAATTGACACCCACCACAGTCACCCCTACTTAAAAATAACGACCCCCTGGTCAGATAGCGAACGACACGAATTTTTTTAAGTGAATGTAGTTTTTCTTGAAAAATCCATTTAGTGGCACTTGCAACAAAAGAACTGGTTTTAAAAATGAATGTTTTTAGTACATACAAAGCAAAGGTGACCGATTACTATTTTCAAAAAATTATTCGTCTATTCGACAGTTTTCCTAAAAAAGGAAAATCACTATTTTCAACAAATTTTTAACAGATATAAGTTGCTTAAATATAGTTTCAAATCGTAAGAAATATAACCCGAATTTTCTGTCAACACAACGAAGAATTTTTAATATTTCAAAAGTCCGAGTTCGGATTTTTTCCAACAAATATTTTTTCAATATTGGAAGTTCTGTTTAAAATTTACTTTAACTTGCATGCATTTTAAATTGAATCCTTTGTAGGGTTGTTGTGATGTAATAAATAGGAATAATTTATTAAAAAATAAATATTTATGAAATTTAAATCACAGAAAGAGTGAAATAAAACTACAGTAAAATCGGTGGAAAAAAGGTTTCCTAACGATATTAATTCGTGATTCTTTTCTTATCACGTGATCGCCACAACTTACAAATAAAAATAGAACAAAATTTAAAAATGCGAAATTAGTTCCGAACGAAAGAAATCAGAAAATAATATTATAGTTAGTGGGCAACGAACACGAGTTCCCGTCTTATTGAGCAAGCGCTACACCTTAAAGCACTTTTTTCAATTCAGTGATTCGGTTTGTAATGGAAACCGCATACCTGAAAAGAATGAGAATGATGTGGTGTTACTTGCCTATTGAGTGCAGCTTTCAATAATATCAAGCAGGTTTTATTTGGAACATGGAAAACATATACACATTTTAAAGTTTAATCGTTTTGTAGAGGAAATCATGTCAAAATTTTATCCCAGATCCAATTATAGCCCAGATAGCTGGAAAACAGCGATAGTCATCCCTATTCACAAATAAAACAAACCCAAGAAATTAAATCATACCGACCAATTGGTCTGACTTCTGTCCCAGCAAAAATCTTCGAACACATGCTACTACAACGTTTTATAGAAAATAATCCTTAAAGAACCACTCGAAAGTTCCAACCCAGATTCTTACCCTTTGGAGACACTCAGTCAGCTATTTTTCAAGTTTATGAAGAAATTCAGAAAACAATAGATAAAAAAGGAATTTATTATAGGAATATCATTAGATATTCATTCAGCATATGATTCTATTTGTATAGACGGGCTCTCTTTTCCATGAAACCGTCTTTCCAAATAGAATCATATGCTGCTAATGTGTCTAAAAATAACATATGGTCAAAAATTACATATGGCCTAAAAATAATCATATATGTCTAAAATAATATCAAAGGTTGAGTAGCTCAATAACCTATAATTTTTTTAAAGAAAAGTGTATCAAAGTCAAGTGGGGGAATTCTATTTCCAAAGCTCACTCTTCGAGACGAGGCTTAGGAGGTGGCGTTCTATCTACATTTTTATTTATGATATATACGAAAGATTGAAATGAAACCAATCTGCACGGGTAAAAAAATTATCATTTATGCAGACGACATTTTTGTTATTTTTATTGGGTCCAATCTTAAAAATATTTACCACAAACTCCAAAACACATTTGACAAAATTTCTAAATGGTGCAATTATTGGAAACTGGAAATCCGTCTGGACAAATGCCATATTATCAGCCTTTCCCGAAAAAGAATGATCCCGAACTATTCCTTAACAATTGGAGACAAAAACATCCCTTGGACATCCTAGCTGAAATTTCTTGGTGCTATATTCTCCAAATTAGTAAAACATTGCAAAATTCAAAAGGAAATCAATAGATCAAGTTGATCCCAATTTTCAACACAGCGGAAGCTTTCCAAAATCTTGACATTAATCCTGATAACTTCACGGAATTTATCTTTCGAACTAATCTAGAAAATACCAATATCCTAGTCGGAAGAAAGTTATTTTGCTTCAGAATTAATAACATTAATACCACTTTCACTGAAGAAGCCTTTGCAATTTGGAAAGCAATAAACGATTTAACAGTTCCAAATAGAAAATACGCTATTTTCTACGATAGTAAATCAAGGAATATATTAATTCCTTTTGGCAAGAGTCATGAATCTGCATGTCAGCAATAAATCACATTCCATCAAATCATTTATTCTTTTGTGGCCATCTGCCTCAATGCGAGAGACTGGTGTCAAACTGACCCGCTTTTCGCATTGTCACTCATTGCTTTTGTTGGGCGAGAGTCCATCTTTTTATAATGCATGCTCATCAGATTTTACTGTCAAACATATTTTAATCGACTGCCCTATTTTTAATCATCATCGTTTGAAAATTTTTAAAAGATCAATTTTAAATTTGCAAGATCATTTTGGGGAAAACCCCCATCCAAAGCTTTTCCCTTTTTTTAAGTACCATTGGGTTTTTAAATTTCGTATAGTGCTTTTATCCATCACGGTATTTATATCATCCATTATTTCCATACTTTTTATATTGTACGTCATGTTGTCGATCAGCATGCTTTTAATCATAGAATTCCATCACACTGTTTCGATCAATAATTTCTACATTATTTTTTCCACGAATACATTTTTTTAATTTTTATATATTACCCATAAGCTAATTTCAAAAAGACAGTAAATTTGTTCCAACATTGCTGATCAACATTAACTTAAACTCTCCCAAAGTAATTCTCCGTTTAAGTAACAAATTAGTTGAATCACATTCAAAACCAACTAACATCACATTATTTTGGTGAATAGAAATCAATGAAAAAGCAAATAAACTGACAAAAACTGTAAATCACAAAGATATCTCTTAGATTGGATACCTCCAAAAAATCAAACAAGACGGATAATTGAAATCGATAAAGAATTACTGGAGTATAGATTGCAAGCAAATACTACTCGATTTTAGGAAATATTTCCGATTCACAACATATTTGCAAATGATCAAACAGACGAGAAGATGTTTTATTAACCATATGTAGAATTAAAATGTTAATCACACCCTCCTTATTATTCCGATTCAATCTCGAAGAAACAGCAGAAATTCTTACATGTAAAAAGAGAAAGATTATTTAGATAATATTTTACTTATATACACAAAATACAATAATGACCGAAAAAACTATTCCAATCCTTAAAACTTCCTACACAGTGTACTGTTAACTTCTGCAATATGATGACCCAAGTAATTGAAAATAAAACTATAACCAAAGGACTAATTCGATTTCTAATCTCCACGAATTCTAAACCTCGGCAACCCTATTTAACTCACTACCTACTTCATTTGGAAGAGCAACGGAGGGTTGAGAGTTCAAAACTAGGTCCCAACCAAACCGTCGTGTACACGGGGGCTGGTGCACGTTAAATCTGTTAGGCCTAAAATATCCTCACATTGGCGTGGTGTTGAAGTTTGGAGAGTGGACTGCCAGCTCAGGTGTTGTTCTCATCATCTGACCGTAGCTCAAAATTAATTGTTCTTAGATTTTTCCCTTCGGAATCGATCCCCGCCAATAGCCCGTAGTGTTGCTCTAGTACGACGTTAATGAACTACCTACCTTCTCACTACCGATAAGCAAAATCTAAAAGTCGAACAATGAAGTAGAAGGTCGGGGCAACGTCACAACCATATGCCTCAACAATCTTGAAACCTTGAAGGTTCATTTAAGTATGGGTATTCAGATTTTTTTAGCACGTATCTTGCCAAAAATGTAGACAAAGGAAGTTTGAATAATATAATTTAAAAAATATATTCTTTATAAAATATTTAAGGTTTTATGAAATTACATTGAATAAATTTTATGCTATCTTTGCTCAAACACTCAGACACACAGAAAAGCATTAAACGGGGATATAGACAGTCAGACTGAGGCAGGGGCCGCGGTGGCCCGGTTGGAAGAGTAACGGACTAGCAACCGAAGGGTTGCGAGTTCGAATCCAGCCAAACACCGTCGTGTACAAAGGGGGCTGGTGCACGTTAAATCTGTCGTGGCCTCAAATGTCCTCACGTTGGCGTGGTGTGGAAGTTTGGAGAGTGGGGTGCCAGCTCAGGTGTTGCCTCGTCATCTGACCGTGGTTCAAAATTACGTGGTGTTGTCCTCGGATCTTTCCCTTTGGGATTGATCCCGGACCGTCACCAATAGCCCGTTGTGTTGCTCCAGTGTGACGTTAATTGAAATAACAATAACAAATAACAATAACAGACTGAGGCAATCAAGTTAACTCACTTAGTTACTGTAAGTACTCACAGTATGCAAAGGTTCATTAAAAGAAATTCAGCATCTTGGACGTACTGCGGACACACACATACAGACACCAAATACAGAAACCACTGATTTCGCATTAGAATGACCCAAAACGGATAAATAACTTGAAACAGGGAGAAAAAGTACAAATACTCCATTTTTATTTACATAGATTTCTTATATTGTTTTTTCCCAATTACAATTGTGTTTTACCAATTAATCATTACTCATGGCAATAAAAGGGCGAAATTGTTTTTTTTTCAAGCCCGACACCTGACCATTCGTACAAGCAGCGAAACTACTGCAAGACAGCACCCTGGCCAACCATTCTAAGCACAAACCTTTTATACAGAGACCTCACATTCACTCTAGACGGTCAAACATCCATACCATACACTATATTCGAACCAGGAACCTTTCGATTCAGAAGACAGCACCCTGGCCAACCATTCTAAGCACAAACCTTTTATACAGAGACCTCACATTCACTCTAGACGGTCAAACATCCATGCCATACACTATATTCGAACCAGGAACCTTTCGATCCAGAAGCCAGCACCCTGGCCAACCATTCTAAGCACAAACCTTTTATACAGAGACCTCACATTCACTCTAGACGGTCAAACATCCATGCCATACACTATATTCGAACCAGGAACCTTTCGATTCAGAAGCCAGCACCCTGGCCAACCATTCTAAGCACAAACCTTTTATACAGAGACCTCACATTCACTCTAGACGGACAAACATCCATGCCATACACTATATTCGAACCAGGAACCTTTCGATTCAGAAGCCAGCACCCTGGCCAACCATTCTAAGCACAAACCTTTTATACAGAGACCTCACATTCACTCTAGACGGACAAACATTCATGCCATACACTATATTCGAACCAGGAACCTTTCGATTCAGAAGCCAGCACCCTGGCCAACCATTCTAAGCACAAACCTTTTATACAGAGACCTCACATTCACTCTAGACGGACAAACATCCATGCCATACACTATATTCGAACCAGGAACCTTTCGATCCAGAAGCCAGCACCCTGGCCAACCATTCTAAGCACAAACCTTTTATACAGAGACCTCACATTCACTCTAGACGGTCAAACATCCATGCCATATACTATATTCGAACCAGGAACCTTTCGATTCAGAAGCCAGCACCCTGGCCAACCATTCTAAGCACAAACCTTTTATACAGAGACCTCACATTCACTCTAGACGGTCAAACATCCATGCCATACACTATATTCGAACCAGGAACCTTTCGATTCAGAAGCCAGCACCCTGGCCAACCATTCTAAGCACAAACCTTTTATACAGAGACCTCACATTCACTCTAGACGGACAAACATACATGCCATACACTATATTCGAACCAGGAACCTTTCGATTCAGAAGCCAGCACCCTGGCCAACCATTCTAAGCACAAACCTTTTATACAGAGACCTCACATTCACTCTAGACGGTCAAACATCCATGCCATACACTATATTCGAACCAGGAACCTTTCGATCCAGAAGCCAGCACCCTGGCCAACCATTCTAAGCACAAACCTTTTATACAGAGACCTCACATTCACTCTAGACGGACAAACATCCATGCCATACACTATATTCGAACCAGGAACCTTTCGATCCAGAAGCCAGCACCCTGGCCAACCATTCTAAGCACAAACCTTTTATACAGAGACCTCACATTCACTCTAGACGGTCAAACATCCATGCCATACACTATATTCGAACCAGGAACCTTTCGATTCAGAAGCCAGCACCCTGGCCAACCATTCTAAGCACAAACCTTTTATACAGAGACCTCACATTCACTCTAGACGGACAAACATTCATGCCATACACTATATTCGAACCAGGAACCTTTCGATTCAGAAGCCAGCACCCTGGCCAACCATTCTAAGCACAAACCTTTTATACAGAGACCTCACATTCACTCTAGACGGTCAAACATCCATGCCATACACTATATTCGAACCAGGAACCTTTCGATCGAGAAGCCAGCACCCTGGCCAACCATTCTAAGCACAAACCTTTTATACAGAGACCTCACATTCACTCTAGACGGACAAACATCCATGCCATACACTATATTCGAACCAGGAACCTTTCGATCCAGAAGCCAGCACCCTGGCCAACCATTCTAAGCACAAACCTTTTATACAGAGACCTCACATTCACTCTAGACGGTCAAACATCCATGCCATACACTATATTCGAACCAGGAACCTTTCGATTCAGAAGCCAGCACCCTGGCCAACCATTCTAAGCACAAACCTTTTATACAGAGACCTCACATTCACTCTAGACGGACAAACATTCATGCCATACACTATATTCGAACCAGGAACCTTTCGATTCAGAAGCCAGCACCCTGGCCAACCATTCTAAGCACAAACCTTTTATACAGAGACCTCACATTCACTCTAGACGGACAAACATCCATGCCATACACTATATTCGAACCAGGAACCTTTCGATCCAGAAGCCAGCACCCTGGCCAACCATTCTAAGCACAAACCTTTTATACAGAGACCTCACATTCACTCTAGACGGTCAAACATCCATGCCATATACTATATTCGAACCAGGAACCTTTCGATTCAGAAGCCAGCACCCTGGCCAACCATTCTAAGCACAAACCTTTTATACAGAGACCTCACATTCACTCTAGACGGTCAAACATCCATGCCATACACTATATTCGAACCAGGAACCTTTCGATTCAGAAGCCAGCACCCTGGCCAACCATTCTAAGCACAAACCTTTTATACAGAGACCTCACATTCACTCTAGACGGACAAACATTCATGCCATACACTATATTCGAACCAGGAACCTTTCGATCCAGAAGCCAGCACCCTGGCCAACCATTCTAAGCACAAACCTTTTATACAGAGACCTCACATTCACTCTAGACGGTCAAACATCCATGCCATATACTATATTCGAACCAGGAACCTTTCGATTCAGAAGCCAGCACCCTGGCCAACCATTCTAAGCACAAACCTTTTATACAGAGACCTCACATTCACTCTAGACGGTCAAACATCCATGCCATACACTATATTCGAACCAGGAACCTTTCGATTCAGAAGCCAGCACCCTGGCCAACCATTCTAAGCACAAACCTTTTATACAGAGACCTCACATTCACTCTAGACGGACAAACATTCATGCCATACACTATATTCGAACCAGGAACCTTTCGATCCAGAAGCCAGCACCCTGGCCAACCATTCTAAGCACAAACCTTTTATACAGAGACCTCACATTCACTCTAGACGGACAAACATTCATGCCATACACTATATTCGAACCAGGAACCTTTCGATTCAGAAGCCAGCACCCTGGCCAACCATTCTAAGCACAAACCTTTTATACAGAGACCTCACATTCACTCTAGACGGTCAAACATCCATGCCATACACTATATTCGAACCAGGAACCTTTCGATTCAGAAGCCAGCACCCTGGCCAACCATTCTAAGCACAAACCTTTTATACAGAGACCTCACATTCACTCTAGACGGTCAAACATCCATGCCATACACTATATTCGAACCAGGAACCTTTCGATACAGAAGCCAGCACCCTGGCCAACCATTCTAAGCACAAACCTTTTATACAGAGACCTCACATTCACTCTAGACGGACAAACATTCATGCCATACACTATATTCGAACCAGGAACCTTTCGATCCAGAAGCCAGCACCCTGGCCAACCATTCTAAGCACAAACCTTTTATACAGAGACCTCACATTCACTCTAGACGGTCAAACATCCATGCCATATACTATATTCGAACCAGGAACCTTTCGATTCAGAAGCCAGCACCCTGGCCAACCATTCTAAGCACAAACCTTTTATACAGAGACCTCACATTCACTCTAGACGGTCAAACATCCATGCCATACACTATATTCGAACCAGGAACCTTTCGATTCAGAAGCCAGCACCCTGGCCAACCATTCTAAGCACAAACCTTTTATACAGAGACCTCACATTCACTCTAGACGGACAAACATTCATGCCATACACTATATTCGAACCAGGAACCTTTCGATTCAGAAGCCAGCACCCTGGCCAACCATTCTAAGCACAAACCTTTTATACAGAGACCTCACATTCACTCTAGACGGTCAAACATCCATGCCATACACTATATTCGAACCAGGAACCTTTCGATCCAGAAGCCAGCACCCTGGCCAACCATTCTAAGCACAAACCTTTTATACAGAGACCTCACATTCACTCTAGACGGACAAACATCCATGCCATACACTATATTCGAACCAGGAACCTTTCGATCCAGAAGCCAGCACCCTGGCCAACCATTCTAAGCACAAACCTTTTATACAGAGACCTCACATTCACTCTAGACGGTCAAACATCCATGCCATACACTATATTCGAACCAGGAACCTTTCGATTCAGAAGCCAGCACCCTGGCCAACCATTCTAAGCACAAACCTTTTATACAGAGACCTCACATTCACTCTAGACGGACAAACATTCATGCCATACACTATATTCGAACCAGGAACCTTTCGATTCAGAAGCCAGCACCCTGGCCAACCATTCTAAGCACAAACCTTTTATACAGAGACCTCACATTCACTCTAGACGGTCAAACATCCATGCCATACACTATATTCGAACCAGGAACCTTTCGATCCAGAAGCCAGCACCCTGGCCAACCATTCTAAGCACAAACCTTTTATACAGAGACCTCACATTCACTCTAGACGGACAAACATCCATGCCATACACTATATTCGAACCAGGAACCTTTCGATCCAGAAGCCAGCACCCTGGCCAACCATTCTAAGCACAAACCTTTTATACAGAGACCTCACATTCACTCTAGACGGTCAAACATCCATGCTATACACTATATTCGAACCAGGAACCTTTCGATTCAGAAGCCAGCACCCTGGCCAACCATTCTAAGCACAAACCTTTTATACAGAGACCTCACATTCACTCTAGACGGACAAACATTCATGCCATACACTATATTCGAACCAGGAACCTTTCGATTCAGAAGCCAGCACCCTGGCCAACCATTCTAAGCACAAACCTTTTATACAGAGACCTCACATTCACTCTAGACGGACAAACATCCATGCCATACACTATATTCGAACCAGGAACCTTTCGATCCAGAAGCCAGCACCCTGGCCAACCATTCTAAGCACAAACCTTTTATACAGAGACCTCACATTCACTCTAGACGGTCAAACATCCATGCCATATACTATATTCGAACCAGGAACCTTTCGATTCAGAAGCCAGCACCCTGGCCAACCATTCTAAGCACAAACCTTTTATACAGAGACCTCACATTCACTCTAGACGGTCAAACATCCATGCCATACACTATATTCGAACCAGGAACCTTTCGATTCAGAAGCCAGCACCCTGGCCAACCATTCTAAGCACAAACCTTTTATACAGAGACCTCACATTCACTCTAGACGGTCAAACATCCATGCCATATACTATATTCGAACCAGGAACCTTTCGATTCAGAAGCCAGCACCCTGGCCAACCATTCTAAGCACAAACCTTTTATACAGAGACCTCACATTCACTCTAGACGGTCAAACATCCATGCCATACACTATATTCGAACCAGGAACCTTTCGATACAGAAGCCAGCACCCTGGCCAACCATTCTAAGCACAAACCTTTTATACAGAGACCTCACATTCACTCTAAACGGACAAACATCCATGCCATACACCAGATTCAAACCAGGAACCTTTCGATTCAGAAGCCAGCACCCTGACCCCCTACTCACATATACGTATCAAAATACAAGAAATGTCGACTGATTGGTCTACATTTCTTGTATTGTGGTATGTATATTTCAAAATTCAATAAAAATCTGTATGTCCTTTGACGGAGCAGGTGATAAAAATAAATCTTAAACTAAATACTATTAAAGTAAATGGGTAGGCATAGAAGTAAGACCCTTCTTAAAACTTCAATAAATTTGACAGTGGACGAGTTTCTGTAGGGTCCAGAATTCGGAAGTGGAGGAGCGCTGGAAGAAGATTAACAGGGCCTATTCATAATGGTATTTTAAAGTTCATGGGATGGTATAATTATCTTATCCACGTTAAGTCTTTTAGGCGTGAGGAATATTGATGGGACTTAAAGACTAAAGTAGCCCGGAAAGATCCAATGGCACCCATGAGCTTATGAGCTCGCAGATCTCATTGGATCTAGGTGTGGGTCGTTTGCGAAGAGAATTGTTACGTGAATCAACACTTCGAATTCCTGCAGGGTGATAAAAAGAATCACCGCCTATTCAAGGGGTTTGTTTCGTGAAAAGACTCATCTCTCAAGAAATGGGGATCTGCGATCTAAGTCGATCAAGTTATTCAAAAAGATATCAATTGCATCATTTTAAACTAGAAATTAAAACGACTAGAAGACCCATGCATAGCATCTGCTCCGAAATTTATACTTGTAAGGGGGCAATAGATGGCAGTATTGTTGTTCACTTTTCACCCCTTGTTTAAATCCGCTTATAATCCATATAAGCATTGGTATTTCATAACTCCAAATGGAATAAAATTAGTCAGCAATTTTTTCAAAAAATCGTGTACCTCCTTCTGGGATTAATTCTTATTTCCCTACAATTCGGGATAAAAGTTCACACCTCTTTTATTTTCATTAACTTCTGCACGTCCACTTCAATCGTATCACATTTTAACACTTAAACCTATTTTACCATTTGCTTACATTTTCTTTCCTGCACTTATTTTTCTTCTATATCCCTTAACTTCTGTCATCAAACGACAGAATTTATTTTTAGCGGTGAGCTCTTCCGAGTATTTTGGTAACAGTATTTTATAGTTCCATAACTCAAATCAAGAACATTTAAAAGCAAAATTAAGAGCGGTTGATTTGTGTGGCTTATCCTCTTTTGTCGTCATTCTACAATATACAAATAATGTCGATTTCTGTACAACGTACGTTAGTAAAATATATTAAGATAAGTTTGTTGGTGGTTCTCCTATATTTGAATATCGAAAACGATACAAAACCGTTAGTCATATGTTTTATTTAATGTCAGTCAGTTTAATGTTTTCTTTAATGACAGTCACATAACTTAAGAAAAAGGATTACGAATAGTTTTATTTTGAATTCCAATAACAAGGGAAATCACCGAAAAAGGGCTTTTATTTAACCCTCCCCCCGAAAAAAGTAGTACTTAGTACTTCCTACTTTTGTAGTTAAGACTAACTTACAAATTAAGATTACTTAAGCTAATCTTAACTAGAAAATTTAGCTAATTTAATATTACTTAAATTCGCATAGCTCATGCAAGAATTACGAACGGGAAATCACCGAAAAAGTACTTTTATTTAAAAATAAAACCGAAAGAATTGCTTTTGTGGTTAGTATTAGTTTAAAAACTTTTTTTTAATTGTTTCGCATTTAAATTAGAACTGTGCATACTTTCTAATACAAAACAGCGGAAACTTTTTTCAGCGTAGCAATTCTACGGGAGGAGTTTTTTACTGTCTCCACAGCTATCTCTCAGTCAAACGAGTTTCCTATTAAATTCATTTTATTTAAATTCGAGGTAATTGATTTTAGTGGAAGAAAATAGCTTCACCAGGGACTCAGCATAGCTTTCGTTTCATTTTACCACAAGATTAACTTTATTTCTATAATTAAATGAGGAAATTTCTTCAGTACCCTTGGGAAGACGATGAGTTAAGGAATGTTTTCCGGATGAACGTGATCTAAATTTAGATTTGGATGCGGGTTTTCACATGATGGGGATAAGAAGTATTCATATCATCTTATTTTGAGAAATTTTCACTCAAACTTTCATTCACTGTACCCTAGCAACACATGAAACGTTCAAACACGTTTGTTAAGTTAATTTATATATAAATGAAATTTAAGCAAAATGACGCACGAATCTCAATAAAATCATCTCGTACGATACAAGAGATTCGATTATATAATTCTACTAATTATCTGAGACATAAATAGTTTCAGCACAATAAAAATTAGCAAATTATGTGAGACATTGTTATAGAAGAATTTCGAAAGCAAAATTATCTCGTGAAACGCTGATCTATTGTTACATCTCAATTAAAACAATTCATTAAATGCGTATTATTGTTTCTATAAAATTCTTGTCCAATTTTCGTTTGTCCTCCAAAAGTCATATAACTCAATTACCTGAGTTATAAATAATTTCAACACAGAATATCGAATCATTTTAAATGCATATTATTGTTCTATAAAGACCTTGGCCACAGAAATTTCAAATCGTAACTCAAAATCAATTATTTATCTTCGTTATTTAAGATGATTTGTTTGAGTTAAATTAGCCTGAGTAAACTAAAACCTAAAACGAAAGCAATTATTTATATGTATTTAAAATTTTAATTGAAAGAACAGTTATTAGTCGAAATAGAAAAAAGTTAATTAATCGCAGTTAGTTAACAGTTAGGTAATTGAAAGGCTATTAACCTTTCGTTAGTCGCAGTAATCCTGAAAGAAGCACATGGACCTTTTCAATGATTTTCAATGTTAAGCAATGAAAATAATATAATTAAAAATGAATTATTTATAAACTTAAATTTTCCATTTTTACAGTTATTTTTATTATTTTCTCCTAAAATATAATACATATTCAAAAAATGAGCAGTTAATGCGTGTGTAACCAGGAAAGAAAAGTTGGGTACCTCACAGATGTACCGAGATCTCGTTTGTTAAAAAAGAGCCACGGCTCTGAAATATTAATGTGTGAAAATATACTATTACTTCTAGATTTACGAAATACAAGATCCGTTTGATAAGTATGGTAATAAAGAAACGCCATTTTTTGAAAAAAATTCATTAAAAAAATTAATTTTTTACGTAAGGCAATTCATACCTCTGCACATTTTCTTCAATATTGGTATAGTAAAATAACAGATTCCAGCATTTAAAGAAGTAGCAGGAAAATACGTAATGAAAACAGTTGTATTCTCAGGTTAGTTCAGTCTAATTTCAAAACACCTTTAAAATTGCCGAGAATAGTACCACGAAACATTTATGCTACGTAAAACCCCGACCAGAAGTGAAAAGCAAATTACAATAAAATTAAAGTCCAAATAATAGATATTTTATGAAATGTGTTTTAATTACTTTTTATGGAATGTAATCTTCAAGAATACCTACCAAAGCAAAGCAATTTGCATACTAATACTACTTTATAAATTCTGTGTAAGCATGTATCACTTTAAAGATGTCCTCCAAGCATACGAAACCGTATAATGGGGTAGTTTAAAATGCTTTTTCGTCCTGATGGTTTTTTTTCTATATCCCTGGAAAAAAACGAAGAAAAATGGGGAAAAAATAAAACTTTTCCTATGTAACGGAATGAATATTAATTTAAAGCTTTCAGGAAAGATCTTTTATACCCTTAATAAACTAAGAGTAATGCGTTTTGAATATTCATAATCTGAAAGTGAATGCTATTATACTTCTCCAAGTTTTCAATTTGGACATGAAAAGATAATTTATTCTGTCTCTCTTATGTACAAATAGTTCAAGCGAACTAATAGTTAATGATTGCCTTACGATAATTTTTATAACACAGTGGAATGTTAATAAAAATATATTTATTACTGAAATATTATCAAAATCGTATCTGTTTAAATTTTAGTCTATAATACTTTGTGGATGTCGTGTTATTTTATTTTATCACAAGGACATTACACACGATTCTTTCTTCTAAGAATTTATTAAGGAGGAATGAGAGAATATAGTGTCTTACCTAAGTATAGGAAAAACATAAACATGTGCATAGTAAAGATATGCTGTATAATCTTTACGTATGAATGGTGCGAGAAATGAAATGAGGTTGTGAATGCAAACATCATTTACTGAGCGACACATCACGGCATGCTACGGATTGAATGGAATCATATCATATACGGTTAGCATAGGGCGATGATATGAGAAGTACCAAGTACTTCTTTCTGCTCCTTTGAAGGCGGAATCGTCCTTCAGTTGTCGAGGCAGCAATGGTGTCGACATGGTGTCCAGGCCTTACTACCATGGTGTCGACATCGAAGGGCATGTTAGTTACGTGCTTGCTTATCTTATAAATGCCGATCTCCCATCCATCAGCCTTCCGTTCGAGGATCATTCGAAAAGTAATGACAGACGCCAGTTCTTAAACTAAATCACTTAAAAAACGAAACGACCTCACTTGGAATCCTTTGCAATTTCGCCCTCAGGGGTACATCTTCTTTAGGTGTGTACGGGTATCACAAACCCGAGATATTCGAGTGATGCTTCCTCCCTTTCATTTTTATCCTCGCTTGCTCTTCTGCTTTTTGCTTTCTCATCCTGTCTCATTATGTTGTCTGTCTTATGTTTGGTCCAGCTTGGCCAAATAAATATAATAAGACATAAAACCCGAAAACAACCAACCAACCTTTATAATGTCAATTACCCCATGATGACATGTAGTTACAATGCTCCACTTATCATATTTGTAGTGCATGACGAAGTTTTTATCCATGCTAATGTAACCCAATACGGATTTATAACAAAACCTATCAGATCCGTGCTTAGCAACAGCACTAAGCTTTAATTGCTTAATTTATTGATGGCAAAATGTCCTTACATTTCATATCTCGTCTCCATCCACTTTTAATGAATACCGCATCCATATTCACAAATATTTAACAGCATTTTTCATACTTTTACTGGTGCTCTTATTTCCACTCAAATGCATGGCAAAAAGCACACTACTTTAGTCTACTTTAGTTTCATTCCATTCCCTTGGTCAAAGGTTATTCGGAATTTTTTGATTCTAAACCTATTTTCGCACACACTTTCTTTTGTGCGCTGCTTTGTATCTTCCAGATTTCGCATTGCCCTCTGTGACTTCAAACTTCGGGATGATTTCACTAGAGCGATGGACTCTTCCATGTGGTTTTAGTCATCGACCTTCTAATGAAATAGAACGGAGCATGTACGCGCAGTTTTATGTTATTTCTTCCGATAGCTCGGTTGAAGATCTGTCAGGTGGTCGTGGGGAAAAACATGAATCCTAACTTATTGATTTGTTAAAGTAATTATCCACCGTCATCAAAAACACTAGTCTGCGCTTCGATAGCCAATCGGCTGTCAATTCGTAAGCCCACGTGATTTACTCTTCAGAGATCTTACGTCTGCGACTCCACCCACCTGCCTCCAATATTTAATGCATCTCAAACAACTGCCAGTGAGAGTAAATGAGCAACACTCAGGAACTTAGGTTTCTTTATAGCATCTAACTCTTGAACAGGTAGATAGTAGAATTTACGTTGCACTGAAGGAACACTACGGGTAATTGGCGACGGTCCGGGATCGATCCCGAAGGGAAAAATCCGAGGACAGTACCTAATTTTAAACTACTGTCCGATGACGAAGTCAACCCCTCAGCTGGCACACCTCTTTTCAAACTTCCACACCACTCCAACGTGAGGAAATTTGAGGCCACGATTGATTTAACGAGCACCAACTTGATTGGATACGTAGTTGGATCGCAACCCTCTGGTTGCTAATTCACTACTCTACAAACACTGCTCCAGCGGCCCTCTAACACTGAACAGCAGTAAGCATATCTATCGTAGTGCATGAACAGTCACGGGTTCAAGTGGTTAATCAATAAAAATAAAGCTGGTTTATTGAGACATAATATAATTGCTGTGAAACGTGAAAACGACTATGTGAAAGTAACTTTAAGTTTTCCTGTGTTGTGAAACAACTCAACTGCTTGTAAAACAGAAAGTATTATTTGTTATTCGTAATGTCTAAAAGTTCAAATTAAAATTTTGTTTCCAGAATCAGCTTTCCTGCCATTCATCGGAATCCAGCTCTTTTTGTCTTTGAATGCGTAAGTTGTTCTCAAAAGTTAAAATTTATTACTAGACATATAAGAATGTTCTTAACTCTCCAAGTGGTTTCGACAAGATATCTCGTCTATCAAGATCTGATGATTTTTCTAATGACAAGAGATCTCGTCAGGAAGCCGAGTTTGAAGGGTTATTGTTTCCAGAAGGCTACGTGTGAGAGGTCTGTTTGCAAGTAGACCTGCTGTTTGAGTCCCGCTCACTTCTACGCACCGGAGAACCCGTTTAGCATGGTGCAGAGAATATCGACTTTGGACCAGTTACCAGTGGGGGACCGTTCTATTCACTGATGAGTCCCGGTTCAGCCTAACCACTGATTCTAGACTTACGTTCATCTGGAGAGAACCAGGGACCCGCTACCTATCCTCCAACATCCGAGAAAGAGACCACTAATGGCAGCGGAGGTTTCATGGTCTGAGCAGACATCATGTTGGATGGGCGCACAGATCTCCATGTTTGATAGAGGCTCTGTGGCTGCTGTGAGGTATAAGGATGAGATAGTAGAGCCCTATGTTTGCCTTTTCAGGAGTGCAGTTGGCCCTCATTTCATTTTTATGGACGTCCACATAGGGCTCATCCGGTCGACGGATATCTGGAAAGTGAGGATATTCGCAACTCGCCTTCCCCCTCCCAGAACCATCCCAAGACCTGAAAACAGCGTTGCTGGAGGAGTGGGACCGACTGCCACAGGGACTCATAAACTGCCTCATTTCCAGTATGAATTCACGTTGTGAGAGCTGTATAACTGTAAGAGGGGACCCTACCCCTACTAACCCATTTTTTGTGTAGATATTGTAACTTCTGTTTTAGATCTTCCTGCGATAATGTGTCTTACGCACAATCATGCGTGTATACCATAATTGTTGTATGGTTACTTTTTTGTATTATTTCAACCTATGTACTTAACTAATTTCATTAAAGTATGTCCAGGAGTACTGGAGATAATCACCCCAAAGTGTGTGAAAATTCTTTTAATTTTGAACACCAGTGTAATTTTGAACTGACTTTCTTGAAGATTATCCTTTTTTATGATACAACACATGTGCATTGGCAAAGCAACGACGAAGCACTTTGAGTGAAAGAAGTTATCTTTAAATTTAAGGCACCATAAATTTTATGAAGCTTCTTTAATAGAAAAACAGGTAGTTTTAAGATTTTGTTTGGATTCAGAATAAAATGTTTTGAGAATTGATAGTCTGGAAATGGAAAGCAAAGTCCTCAGAATCTTCTTTTCCAAAGAAGTTTATCATTTAGAAGAGTTGTTGAAAGCAAAGTCGAAATTTGTGAGATTAATGCGAGGTTTGCTGGCTTTAGTTTCTGAAGAAAAACTTTGAATGAAAGCAATCGAAGGAAGTTGTCCATCATCTTTTACCGAAGTTCTTGAAATTTCAAATTGCAATGAGTACAAATATCGGGTTTCGAAAATAAAGGAGGAACTATCGGAACTTCCAAACATTAAAACTAAAAGTTTAGGTAGTGCGATTCAAGCTGGAATTATAACAAAAAAACTGGAACAACCTTTCAAAACTTGAATTAATGATTACGATAGAATTTTAAGTGGTTGGGTTGGTTTCTGGGGCCAGTTTGAAAAGATCCTCTGATGGAACTTTAATAACAGAAAAAATTGAATATTTATTTTTATCATTTAAGTCAAATACGCCAAATTAATAGAATGATATCCACAGTCGAAGAGGCAATTAAATTGTTGAAGTCCAGTCATTTTTACGACAAATTGCCTTCTCAACTACACGCCTTGGATTCATTGGGTTACCAAAGAAAATTACGCTGCCATGCTCTTCCAACTTTTTGAATCAGTTATTTCTGAGAATATATTTACTGTTTGGGACAGTATAGAGCAGCGTTTCTCAAACTGTGCTCCGCAAAACAATTCCCAGTGCTCTGCGAAAAGGTAGGACATGTTTAAAATTAAAAATATTTTTATTAAAAATATTTTAAAGTTTAAAATTAGAAATATGTTTTACGAAAAAATGGGACAAAAATATTTAAATATTATGACCTTTTACGCTCTCGGTGTGTAAGAAAAAAATCGAGTATAAATAATTTATCACCGATCAGGTGAAACATTGACTATATAAAAAGGTAGTCGGCATTCAATGTGTCAGTTTCTCGTCTGCCAGTCGACGAAACAAATTTACGTCAAAAGGCAACATCAGACAACACAGAACCAGACAACACGGAGCCACAGAGGCTGTACTCACTGTCTCCGCGTTTGCAGAAACAATTAGAAGCTTCCACACCTTTCCAGAATTATCCGAAATTTTTTTATTGCATATAAAACTGGTGGTTTGCTCACTTCTCAAATCAGTTGCATTTTAGTCAACATTCAGTCCAGAACCGACAAATTATAAAGTTCATTATATGTAATTTATTATTTTTAAAAATCAATTTTCTGTAGCTTCTCAGATTTTTCGTTTTGATGACAAAATATCTGTCTTGTGGAGGTTTCTTCAAGTACTAAATTAGTGATACGGGGAATAACGTCGATTTTCTTTCAATGGATCGCTGGCTGGAGATGGGGTCCTTAAAAAACATCCAAACTTTTGCCAAGCCAATTGGAATAGACGTGGAAGCATCAACATCTAAGAGTTATGTACTCATTTTGGTTTTATTCGATGTTTGAGGGGACACAGCAACCCAAATATATTAAGATATTTAGTTCTTTTATTTAAAAAAAATGAACCGTATTAAATTAAAAAATATATAAAGTCATGGCTGCAGACTAAAGCAAACATTCCATAAACGAGAAAGTAAGAGAAATAAACAAAATTTTTATTATTTGTTTGCACTTCAGTTTTAGTTTTCATTTTTTTATAATAAAGAAATAAAATTAAATCTTTAAATTAACTAATCTTAAAAAAGTAAAAATTTATTTTGCACTTTAAGTTTTAATGCCGAAAACAGCAACTTTTGTTTGTAGATGAAATTTCAATTATATAATTTAAAATACTATAAATTGTAAAATAAACAAAAAAATGTTGAGAATTGTTTGTTGTTTATAATTCTTTGTTTGCTTCTCAAGCATATGAAAACTATATGCCCTGTCCATTTTCGTACACCTAGTCCTGCAATCTGTTGACTGTCGTTCCTGTATCAAAATGGTTAAACTCATTACGATATTTTAAAATCTTGAAAAATTAGAATCCCTAAAAATAAAATTTTACTATTCACGTATAAGATTTTGCATTATAGGATTTTTTAAAGTTTTACAGTATTTTCTTTTAAAAACCCCCTCAATGAATCTTTTTAGATGCAATATCTTATTTAAACTTTTTACTGAATTTGTACTGTTGTTATATACAGCTAATGTTCATATTACTTTCTAATTGCAGTGCGGAAGAAGATAGAGGTGTTACTGCTGCTGTACAAGCTGGTTTTTCGGATGAATCATTGACTGTGGATGCAACAGAACTTCTTGAACTATCGAACAAGTTGCATAGTTCTACTTCCTCGGATACAAGTTCCACAATTAAAAAAACTTTAAAACGAAAGTATCATGATTCTTATTTGGATATTGGGTTCGCTGAGACTACCGATAATAAACCTCAGTGCGTAATTTGTGGCAAAGTCTTGCCGAACAGTTCAATGTTTCCAGGAAAAATGCGTCGTCATTTTGAGGGGGTCCATCCAGAATGCAAGGATAAACCAATTGATTTTTTCAAAAGGAAGTATATTGAACTCAGGAAATTCCAGAAATGTATATCGTATCATTCAAAAACTGTCAACGAAAAGGCTTTGATGGCATCTTACTTAGTCAGTTACCGAAATGCTCAAACTGGCGAAGCCCATACTGTTGCTGAAAACCTTATCAAGCCTTGTGTAAAAGACATTATCGAATGCATGTTTGACGTAAAGGCTGCAAAAGTGATAGACACAATTCCTTTGTCAAATGACACAATCTCGCGACGAATCGGGGACTTAGAGAATATGAAAGCTACTTTAATTTCTCGTATAAAATCCACTAAATTTTCGCTTCAAATGGATGAATCAACCGATGTTGCTGGTTTGGCAATTCTTATGGTATTTGTGCGCTATCCATATTTGGACTCTTTTCAAGAGGATTTACTTCTCTGCAAGCCAGTACAGACTACCACAATTGGCAGTGAAATATTTAAGTTATTAGATGAATTTTTCGCGGATAATAGCATCCTATGGGATAACTGTTGATGTGGTGCACAGATGGAGCGAAAGCTATGATTGTTAAGGTGTCTGGTGCAATCGCAAAAATAAAAGAAAAAGCCAAGGGGTGCAGCAGAAGCCACTGCGTACTTCACTGACATGCTCTTGCAATGAAGAAAATGCCACCTTTTATAAAAGAAGTGCTGGATGAAACTGTTAAAATAATAAATTTTATAAAACCACGACCTAAGAATACTAGGTTGTTCAAAATCTTGTGATGACATGGGGAGTCTGCATACGTCTTTACTTCTTCACACAGAAATAAAGTGGCTCTCCCGTGGTAAAAGTTCAATGCGCCTCTTCGAACTAAGGAATGGAGTCAGAATCTTCATGAGTGACAATGATTTTGCTTTGGGAGAGAAGTTGTGTGATGATCGTTGGCTAATGAAATTGGCGTATTTGGCAGATATTTTTACAAAAGTTAATGATTTATGTCTCACTTCAAGGAAAAGCAGTAACAGTTTTTGATGCTACTGATAAAGTGGAAGGATTTAAAAAGAAACTGAAGTATTGGGTAGAGTCATTCTAAAACGGTAGCCTGGATTGTTTTCCACTAATAAAAGGATTTGGAGAAGAACTCGAATCAGACATTCCTGCGGATATCTTAAACGAGTTTGAAGTTCATCTCTTGCGTTTGATTGATACTTTGAACTCTTATTTTCCAAAAGGATTGCATGAAAACATAAAAGAAAACATTTGCATTGTAACACCATACTCTATATCCAAAAACCATCCTCTCTGACATCACAGGAATATGAATGCTTGCTTGATTTGACATCAGATACAGCGATAAGATCAAAGTTTGAAACTGAGAAATCAATCTCTGATTTTTGGTGTATGCTAAAAGATGAATTTAAAATCCTATCAGATAAAACGAAACTTATTCTCCTGCCTTTCGCAACCACTTATTTATGCGAAACAGAATTCTCCGCATACGCCGCTACTAAAACAAAATACAGATCACGTCTCAATGCAGAGCAAGATATTCAGTTGCAACTATCCGAAATTCAGCCAGATATAATCTCATTGTGCAAATCAAAACAGCCTCATCCTTCTCATTAATTTCTGTTTCACGAAACCAAGTAAAAAATTGTAACAAATGTAATAATGCCAAATTAATAAAATAACAAATTGTGGATCTGCAATATTTGCCCTGAATTTATTTTCAAATGTTTTTTTATGTGTGTTTTCCGTCTGCAATGGGAAATTAGTGGAGAAAAAAGAATTAAACGGTGAAATCTAATGTCCTGCAAGCTTAAATGACGAAACTACCTTGTTTCGTCAATGCTATTTTGTCGTTCTATTTACTAAATACAGTACGTATATAGCTGCGAGATAAAATTTAGTGCTCCGCGTTGAATTTCCAATTTCAAAGGTGCTCCGTGACTGAAAAAGTTTGAGAACCTCTGGTATAGAGTGACACAGAACAAGTCATTTAAAGAACCTGACACCTATTTGAATGGTTGGAACGAGAAACCCGGAAGAAAAGATTTAAGTTAAAAAAGACTGTATTTGATGCATCTCTGTGATAGGTAAAATATAGCTCTAAAGCTTAATAAGATACAAGATTCCATAGTTAAACCTTATACTGCTGCTTTGTTTTCTTCTGAAGATACCCCAAAGAAAATTGTATGAATAATTTGCAATTTATCTTCACACGCTTCTTATTATTGCAATGCTGTTATATATAGATTCTCCAATGAAATTTGGTAGGTAATTGAATTTACGTCGCACTGGGGCAACACAATGAGCTATTGGAGACGGTCCAGTATCAATTTCGTAGGGAAAGGTACGATTACAACACTTCGTAATTTTGAACCAAGGTCAGATGACCAGGTCAATACCTGAACTGGCATCTCACTCTCCAAACTTTCGTACCACAATGTGAGGACATTTGAGGTCATGGCAGATTTTAACGTGCATCAGTCCCCATTTACACGAAGGTCTTCAATGAAAGAAAAAAGATGCAAGGGAGAAAGTTATCGAGGGTGAAAGGACTGATGAAGTAAGTTTAGCCTTTTTTTTCAAATTTGGATAGATACCACTAATCGAGACAGTTTATGATTGCTCTGATGGAAAGACGATCAGATAGCAACTTACGTCACCGTAGAGTAGTGATTGAATTATATCATAGTCCTTCCCTAATGTGTATTGTCCGGCATTTCTGCAATAAATAATTGGCTACAGAATCCGCTATCATATTTTGAGTATGTAGAAGCACTCAAAAAATCCTTTTACATCAAGTTGTTTATGTAGAGTGCAAACTAAAGATCTAAACAAGTTGGTCGGTTAAGCACATCAGTTGCTGAAATAGGCAGAATTTAATCTTAAGGGATGGATGGAAGAATAAAATTAACATAAAAGCAAAATAGAAACTGTCCTTGCGCTTAAGTGGGTTTGTTTAATAGATCATGATTGTTAAGATGCAATGCCAATACATCGAATGATACAAATGATCCCTTAGCCAATAGACTTATTCTTTCTGTTGCTCAGAAGCGTTTTGATCTTCTTGGGGTCATGGCACGGTTGTACACATTCCGCGGCTTTTATTACAAAGGTCCTATTAATTGAAGGAGGGCTTAGATATCATAATGCCAGATAGGTAGTTGGATTAAAGTCCCACCGGAGCAACATAACGGGTGGTTGGCGAAGGTCCGGGATCAACCCCGAAGGGAATTTTCCGAAGACAACACTTCGTATTTTTTTAGATGACGAGGACGACACCTGAGCTGGCACCCCAGTCCCAAACTTACACACCACTCCAACGTGAGGAAATTTGAGGCCACGAAAGTGTTAATGTGCGCAAGCCCCTACACCCGACGATCTTTGGTTGGATCTAGTTTAGAACTCTCAACTTTCCTGTTGCTACTCTTTCAACCAGGCTATCGAATCCTGACGTTATGCCAGAGCGTATTTATAATTCTATAAATGAATGAAACAAATGGAGGGTGTGTGCTTGGAAGTTTATCTTGCTACGTAGTTACAACCAAAATATTTAGAATTAATGTATTAAGAACTTGAATTAAAAATAGCTAACAGCTTATTCAGAGATGATACGTCGAAACCGTGCTGAGGTTACCGGTAGAGGATAGAGAAAAATCATGTGAAACGGCAAGTACTGCGCATGAAAAAGCATAATCAAGAACTTTTCAGACTGATTTCCATGCTCCTTTGAAAGAAGAATGCAATGGAAATGAATTGATACTGATTGTCCAGGAATTCGGCGATAAATGAATAGCCAATATAAATAGAATGTGCTAAAGAAAAATGTGCCAGCTCATGTGTTGCCTCGTCATCTGACCGTGGTTCAAAATTACGTGGTATTGTCCTAGAATCTTTCCGTCATCTGACCGTGGTTCAAAATTACGTGGTGTTGTCCTCGGGTCTTTCCTTCTGGGATTGATCCCTGACCGTCACCCCGCTGTGTTGCTCCAGTGTGACGTTAATTGAAAATACCAATACCAATACCAATACCTAGAATCTTTCCCTTTGGAATTGTTCCCGGACCGTCTCCGATAGCCCTTTGTGTTGTTCCAGTGCGACGTTAATTAAAATACCTACCTACTAATAAAAAGTGAGCATAAAATCTAAAAATGTCACTAGGAAAAAATCTGTCGAAATGATTTAAGTCATCAAGTTGTAATAAAAATCAGTGCATCTTTGTAAAAAGGCATCATCGTTACATCTCAACGAAAAGAAAATTAAGATCATAGATAGTATAACCAGCTTTTTCAAGTTGCATGGGAAGAACAAATTCTGCAGCACAACTTTGCAACTGCAGCACCCTTGAGTGGATATTCTTTCAAATATTTCTTAAGTGTCTACTCATTGTTGCAAAAAAAGACAATTTGTTTAAAAAAAATACTTTGAAGCAAATATTTAAATAAAAAAATAGGAAACGCGATAGAAAAATTGACGAAATTTATTACATTCACACTATCCTAAAATTAATTACTGTGGCGATTTTAGGCAAAAAGTACGATTTGTGTACTTTAGAAAAACGATAGCTATTTTATTATATTGATTCCTTTTTATGAAATTTACGGTTGGAATAATTCACACTCTCGGTTTTTACGGATTTTCACTTGTGAGTAAAATGAGTTTTTCAAATTTTAACTATTTCTGTACAAACAAATTATTAATCTGGTAAAACTTTTTTAATGTATTAGAGAAGTATTCAATCGAATATTTTTAATTCATACCCCAAAATTCAATTTTGTATAGAAAATATAATGTTCCATTTCTGGGCAAAAAATATTTGTTTGTAATATTTTAGCATGACTAAAATAATTTGAAAACGATATATAATTATATTAATAGATGAAATAAAAAAATATACGAGTATTCCCCAACATTCGGAAATTTGATTTTTAATATGGATTTAAACTGCTGATCTCTTCAAATTTTGTAAATTATGTATCGCGGCACACTTACACCCACACGCACTAATTTAGTTAGTGTGTGTTAATTAGTGTTAGGTGAGATTTAAAAAGGACAAGGAAAATGAAGGAATTAGATATGCATGGCTATTTTAATTTATTATTTGAAGTTATAGGATAGGATATTTTTCAAACTGGCCTGATAGTTTAATTACACCATTCAAACTACCTGAAGACAGTTTGATAAAGAAGAAATGAAACACATGAAAAGAACAAAATAAGCTAAAAATTACTATCGGCATTTTAATAAATTTTAAGTGAAAACACTTCAAAACTGAAATTATGGGATAAAAGAATACATATTAAAATAAAAATTCCAGACGCTGAAAAGTTCTTGTAGGAAATGTTTTTTATAGTACAAAGTTTTCTGACGAAAATATTGCAAACCAGTGAAACAGACTAAATGGGAATATTCCATTAATTTCAAATTTACCTATTTTATTCACCCTTTTATACTCTCTCTAATCGAGATCAAATTTGCTGCGTTTGACGATTTGAGAATTTTCCTCCGCTTCAGTTGAAGCTAGTGATTTATTTATTGATGGTTAAGGTGGAATTCAATTATAAAACGGAAGGAAATAGAGGTTAGCATATTCTACCTTGCTAGGGTCTCTTGGAAGAGAGGGAGAGCGTGACAGTGAGACGCTTCCTTAACTGTAATGAATTCTTGAGAATTCTCACTAACCTAGGCAAAGGAGCAAATTTCAGTTCTTAAACTATTTGTTGAGGTAGTTTTATTATTAAATGGAAAAAATCAATTGCGAATCTAAAAAGGGTTTCAATATCGTATATGTGTATTTAAATAAGAAGTGACTCAAAAAGAACAATTTTGAGTATGCACCTGGTCTATTAATTAACTGGCAATACATCACTCAAGAAAATCCATTATATACCCTCCTGTTCGACCTGTTATTCTAGATTTCAATACCTCGATAAGAGCTTTGTTGTGTTCTTCACTCTCATCAGCTAAAGTACTTGATCTGATGAAACAAGTCAGAATGAGTTAGTAGGTTACTTTTAATCAGTTTTAGTAGATGACTTGTATTTTCTTAAAGATTCGGGAATTGATTAATAGAAGAGTTAGACTGACACTACTTTTGAAGATATATTGTAAAACATGCCATGAAACTTCTCACACGAAAAAAATAAGTAACTGGTAAATTAAGTTGAAGGTTGTGAGGAAAAGAGAGCAAGGAAAGCGTTATTAAATAAAGCTCACACCTCACAACTGTGATTGTAATATTGTAAATACTTTTCACGAAAGTAAAACATGTATAATACTTTTAAAGAAATTCGTGGGCGTCGGTCGGATATTTATCGTTTTCGCGAATGCCAAATGATTATCGTTTGTATCTTGGCTCGCGAAGAATTAAGAATCGTTTGCAGCTTAATTATTTTTGTGTTTATTCTTTAGACGCCAGTTGTGGCAACATTTAAAAAGATATCTTTAGAATTTGTGTTATTGTTATCGTTAGAAAGCTGTTCGTTTTAAGAATTCTTCGATGATTTGTATGTCGATCTCTGTCTTAGCACAAATTTTGTACTGGCTCATAGAAACGCTTCGCATGGAATCTTTATTTCAGAACCACCTCTTTTAATTGTACATAGAATTTTTTGTAAATAAACAAGTTTTTTAATTATACAGTCCACTTATTTGCACGCTACAAAATTAGGAAAAAAAGGGGTTTTTAATTCAAATTTCGAAGAGAGCGAGACAAATATTCACTAAATCAAATAATGAAAAGATAACTTTTATAAGTAACATAACAATGATGAATACACATTTAGTAACGAGTGTTTGAACCTAAAATGCAAAATTAAAAATTTAAATACAGTTAATACCGGTTAAGATATTCAATTTACTGTTAACATAACTAAACTAACAATTTTCTCAGATGTTTTAGTCTCTCCTTTTCTTAAATCCTGGAATTAAAATATTGCAGTCGTCGAATATCAGTGTTACATCTTCATTAGTTGAGGAGATAGAAAAGAAAGGGATAAAGCTAACATATCTGTTTCTTATTATTCTAGTTCTAATGATTAAGTGATATTTTAAATGAATCGTCGAAAGTAAGAATAAGAAAAACATTAATTTCTTTTCATATCTTTATAGTTCGACGCAACCAATTAATCTCACAATTCTATTTTATTACACCTTCTGGTGGTTGTTTCAACGAGGTATCTATTGTCATTAGCAATAGATACCTCGAAGGTAGATCTTTATGGACTAGATATCTCATCATTAGAGGGACGCGGTAACCCGGTTGGAAGAGTAACGGATTAGCAACCGGAGGGTTGCGAGTTCGAATCCAACCAAAGACCGTCGTTTACAAAGGGGGCCGGTGCACGTTAAATCGGTCGTGGCCTTAAATGTCCTCACGTTGGCGTGTGTGGAACTTTAGAGAGTGGGGTGTCACCTCAAGTGTGACGTTGGGTAGCGACGTTAATTAAAATACCTACCTACTTACCTACCTACCTTTTATACCCTGAGAAAGGTAAATAAATGGTTATTAGTGTCACGCTGGAGCAACACAACGGGCTATTGGCGACGGTCCGGGATCAATCCCGAGGGAAAGATCAAAGGATAAGGCCTCTTAATTTGGAAGCACGGTCGGATGACGAGAACAACGCCTGAGCTGGCATCTTACTCTCTAAACTTCCTTGGAAAGGCCAGGCCAAATAAAGTACTCTGAGTGAAACGATCGTCAGTTAGATTTTACCCGAAGTATATTTGAAACGAAATATTTGCTTTGTTTTTAAACTCCAGTGCTAAAATGTGAAGCTATTCGTTTGCTAAGACATGTGTGAAACTGATAGATCCTTATAGAACATGCGAGGGAGCTTGGCATTGTTAAAAACATGATATATGAGCGGATGGTTAATTAGTATGCATGGGATGCCTTTGTTTCAGAATGCTTTGAAACATGTATTTGTGAAAGTAAAATCAAACTGGCGGATCATTAGTATCCTATACAGTTTCAATTTGTGCAAATTCGTAATAAGCTTATTAATTTTAAAATCTGCTAAGCGATCCTGTCAAGGCTAACCAGTAGTTGCTATTTACCACTTGACAAAAGATTGGAAATTGAGTCATTTAAAATTCAAATGAACCTAATTTAGATTAATGTAAGAAATCAAAGACGTTTTGAAAATAATTATTTTTCGCGTGTTTCATCAGAAATCTACAATGGAAACGTTTTAAACGTAGTTTGGTTTTCAATTGTTTAGGAAACGTGGATCCTGCTTTCGTAACGATGCAATCAAACAGTCGTTAATTTTAAGACTTGTATTTGTAAGTTGTGCTAGGTTAAAGAATAAAAACAACGAGGAGACGTTTCCTTTTATTTACTTCAGAAGTACTCATTTCTTAAAAATATTCGTTGTGGTTTGTCCTGTTTATTATTAAAATATTCACCAATATTCAAATCATTTTTCGAGGTCTTCTTGGATCAGTGGGTTCACCAGCTGCTCTAGCAACCTACGAGCAGTAGGCGGCACAGGGTCCGATTCGGGTGAATTTCTATCTTCTGTGTCAGTTAAACTTTCCTTGTGTGTGTATGTCCATTGCTTGACGTTGTCTGTCTTGTTTGGCGGAAGCATGGCCAAATTCGTCCCTTGTGCCATAAAACCCGAAACGAACCAATCAAATAATTTTTCTACTCATACACATCAAGACAAATTATTACACTGAAGATGTTATTTGTTGGACTGTTTATGAGTCTTATACGATGAGAAAGTTTGCACAATCCCACAAGAACTTTCTTTTGTAACACTTCAAGAGTGAACGGTTTCTTCTTAAAATGTGGACATCAAATACTCTATTCCGTGTTGCGATGGTATGCCGGTTAAGGTATGCATTTCTGTCAAGCTAAGGTAGTGTTTCTGTGATGGAACGTGTATTCCGAACGTGATGTCTCTTGGCTTGTTTTTCGAATACGATTTCAGCACTTCGCTAATGAATATTCCTAAAAATGAATTGATAAAGTATGATAGTGTATCGGTCAACCCCAATAAAATTATCCGCCAAAATGGCGATACTCTACATTCTAAGGCAACCCTATATTTATCATTTCGAGAATATTTGGGTAGCAGAAGTAAAATCTTTATTTTTCGTATGATTTGTTTACACTGAAAATCCCTTTCATAGGTGAAAAAGAGCTGATCGAATTCAAGATTAATAGGAAAAAGTTTGTAATGATCTAGTTCGAGGTGTTCTCTTCTGGGAAGAGAAAGACGTTTTTACGTGTTTACGAAAATAACAGGAAACAGAACTAAGGACATTTCTGAGTAAGAGATGTGATCTACTTGATAGGTTTGCAAAAACACCGATTCTATAAATATATTGGTTAAAAAGATTCGATGAGATTTGATTTTGTGGAATTTATCTCTTAACACACACACATATATGTATATACATATATACACATATAGTACATCGTAGCATTAACAAAGATATTACATGAAGAACAACAAACAAGTGATGGATAAAACATAGATGCACAGATAAACACAGTGACATTAGAAAAGTATCACCAGATTTGAAAAATATATGGAATAGAAAAATAAAGGAAAATACAAACTACTTATTATTAAGAATGAAAAAAGAGGGTGAACAAAGATACATATTCAATAAATGCGTACAGAAAGGGTGGGTGGGTATTTCAATTAACGTCACACTGGAGCAACACAACGGGCTATTGGTGACGGTCCGGGATCAATCTCAAAGGGAAAGAACCGAGGACAACACCACGTAATTTTGAACCACGGTCAGATGACGAGGCAACACCTGAGCTGGCACCCCACTCTCCAAACTTCCACACCACGCCAACGTAAGGACATTTGAGACCACGACAGATTTAACGTGCACCAGCCCCCTTTGTACACGACGGTGTTTGACTGGATTCGAACTCGCAACCCTTCGGTTGCTAGTCCGTTACTCTTCCAACCGGGCCACCGCGGCCCTGCGTACAGAAAGGGATCGAAAGCAGATCGACTTAAATGATCAATCTACAATTTGAATAAAATAAAATTACTGATAAAAGCTCAATCTTTTTAAGAAAGCTGATATTTTTGTTTAAACATCTCTTTCTGGAGTATTTTTGTTATTGTAGATAGATTGGCTTAGGTTGTGTGGCGAAAATTCCAAAAACCTGTGTGTCGCTAAACTGAGTCAAACGCATACGATAAAGTATTATAAATATAAAAAAACGGAAAAACTGTGAGACTAGCAACTAAGTTATGATTAAAATATGATCGACTATCATGAAAGTAAACATCAATAAAAAACAGTTTTAAGAATCAAAACAAAGTACAAGAAGTACAAGCACATTATTGAGTGTTTTCTTCCCTTATTCCTTTAACTAATGCAATTCAAAAAAGAGAGATTTATCAAAAAAAAAATGAATTGTGATTCAAAATGATGTCAATCAATGACTCGAGGAAAAAATTAAAACATATTGTCGACCAACTTCATGAAAGAAGCATTTGTATTGTATTCTTCAACGAAGCATGAAAATCAATAGTGATTTAAAAAACACATTGTTCAATGACATGAAAGAAAATATGAAATATATTGATCACCAAAATTAAAGGATATACAAATATATATGCTTACTCCCAACAACAGGAATTGCTAATGTTACCAATAAATAGCACTTTATGATACTAAAGAACATGAAGATTGTTTTTATATCTACTTAAAAACAGTGGTAAAAGTAAAAATAAGCACTTGTGAGATGAGCTTTGTAACATTAAACATTAAAATAAAATACAAATAAAAATTGTGACGTTAATGCCAATGAAGGGGTAGAAAGTTTACCTAAATTGTAATAAAAACGAGTCCAATTCCTTTATATAGTATTGTAAAATTGCTTAAATATGATCGAATAGTGAAAATACTTGAATTATACTAGTGTGCATCGGTATTTGTTTCTTTTTCAACAGGAGTTGAAAGACATTATCTATTGGGTCGGTGCGAATGAAATGTCCGGAAAATGACCATCAAACTTCGATGGCGATAACTGAAAAATACAGTACCCTGTCCCTACTCGAAATAATCTTCCTCTGAATTGACATACTGTGCCACTTGTCTGACAAGGCCATGATCCCGGAACGAAACAAGTCTTGTGGTTGGGATGCGAAGAAAACGTCAACTGCACGGTGAACCTCCGCATCTTGGGTGAACCGTTTGCCAGACAGAAAGCGATCCATGTGACGAAACAGATGAAAATCTGTAGGAGACAAGTCAGGGAAATAGGGGGGAATGAAGCATGGCTTCATAGCCCAACTCACGTAGTGTCAGCATCGTCCGTTGTGCGACATGAGGACGGGCGTTATCTTGCAAGAGGAGACGCCATGCCTGTTTACCAAAGCCGGTTGTTTCACTATCAATTGCCGTGCATCTGTCGTAGTTCATCACAATATCGTTCTGAAGTGATGGTTTGGCCACTTGTCAGGAAACAGCGATGAATTATTCCAGCTGTAGACCACCATACAAGAAGAATAACCTTCCTGGGATGTAAGGGTGGCTTGGGATGGCGTCCAGGAGGCTGTGCTTTGCTCAACCATTGCGCAGATCGTTTCCGATTGTCATAAAGGACCCATTTCTCGTCGCAGGTAACTATTCGCTGCAGTAGAGGTTCTCTTTCATTCCTGGAAAGGAACGATGCACAGACTTCCAAACATCTCATCTTGTTGGCAGTTGTCAATTCATGAGGCACCCAAGAACCCATCTTTTTGACCTTACCCTGTGCAGCCAGACGGCGAATAATTGTAGTGGGGTGAACAACTAGCTCGGCAACTAGCTATCTCACGATATGTTTTTCGCTGTTCAGCTTCAACCGCACTTAGCAGAACATCGTCAGAAACTGCAACTTCCTGGTGACCACTTGGTTCGTTTTTCAGGTCCATGTCTCCACTTCGAAACTTCGCAAACCATCGCTGAATGGTTCGTTCATTGGCTGTATTCTCCCCGAATGCTGTGTTAGTGTTTTGAGCAGCAACTGCAACAGAATGTCTCAGTTTAAATTCGTAAAGGAAGATGACTCTCAAATCTCAGGTTTCCATGTAAAATTTGTGGAAGCATCTTACGACCAAACAAATTAAATCTGCAACTTGTACTTCACACGCGTGATAGTTATTTATAGTAGCTCTGACGTAAGATGCCGGAAGCTTGTAGGTAATTACTTTTAGTTGTATGGGGGTCATTCCCAAAGCTATTTCTCATCGGACATTTCATTCGCACCGACCCAATATTTCAGATAGGTCCCAGATAAATTGTCACTTTTGTTGCCAAAGCTAGAATAGACCAAATTGTCTCTTAGGTCTACTTGAACAAATTCCATCTTGATGATCCAGTTAAATGTCTTTCTTGTGTGAAAAACAAAGAGAACTTGGAGCACATCTTGTTCTTCTGCACTTGAGAAACGGTTTCAGGGAAATTTTGACTGGATTATGTGACTCACAATCCACTGTGTGTGTTCCTGTTTTTTTAATATTTTTTTTTATGACAAGAGCGTTTCATATTTGCAGAAATCGTGTTGTCTGTCCTAATGCATCGTTCTCATGTATGTCCCAAGACGTAATGTTAAAACAGCGGTATACAAAAAATTAAAGATATTTTGAAACGATGTTTGTTATTGTTAAGTTTTAGCAGTTTGCGTTTGTCATCCTATTAATGAAAATCCCGACTGTTTGTCCCGACTGAATGCATTTCATAAATTCATCGTTGTTTAAGATCAGAGGAAAACTCACAGTACAAAAGGAAATTTAAGGAAATATTTACGTTTTTCTTTCATTAAGATATAAAAATCACCAAGAACCGCTGAAAATAAGAATAAAGGAAAGGGAAGGAAAGATCAAAACACGAGACACGAGTATATCATTAGTAACAGATGATCCGAGTTGAATGATTTACAGTATAGCAGAAATCCTCATGTTACAATGGAATTGAATAACTATTGTTATCTAAATATGGAAGAGGAGCATTTTGTTTGGTTTCGTTGTCTTTCTGCACGCTCGTTGTGTAAGAACATCCACGAGCATCGGGAACATTACAGAAGTTGCATCAATTGTTACCTTCCGAGTTTATTTCGATTGCATCTGGGGAATACAAATGAACACAGAACACAATCTGCTTGCTAATGCGTTCTTATTTGGTTGCTGCTCTTCGAAGCGCGAGTCTTATTAGAGACTAAATTTTCTGCGAGAAAACCGATCCGAGTGTTTTATATGATTTTGTATTCAAAATATATTCCTCTGGAAGTTTTTTTAAGAATTGTTTCTGAGTATTTAATGTACTTACAAATATTTCATGCATTAAGGAAACTGAAAAGGGTGTGCATATGCATATCGAAAATTATAGTGATCGTGAACATGCGCCACTTACATATTTCTTTAAATTCTAAACATACAAGATGTCTTAAAACTTCCTGTAAAAACTTTCAAGGGAGGTAGGAATGTAAAATTTAACCGTGTTCACATAGGGATACATGTCTACAAGTACCACCCGGATCTACAAGAGAGTTACAGTAAGATGTAGAAATGGAAGATACCAAGTATGTGAACAACATTTTATAAGCCTAAATTTTAGTTTGACAGTAGTTGCAAGCTTGCAGTTTCACGGTACATGTTCAAAGTTGCGACCCCCAACAATAATGCACGCATGACAATGTCAACGCTTGTACTGCCACATATGTTCAAAACTTGCACGGACCCCTGTCCTTTCACGGACACCTGTCCTTTCACTCATCATAAAAGTCACTTACTGCTGCGACAGACTTGCGATGAGTTCAGCTTTGGAGTCAATGGGGTCTCGTATGCGATGGCTTTGAGACATCACCTGAGAAGAAATCAATACATAAATCTAGTGATCTTGGTGGCTTGGCAACGGTCCCACCCCGGCCAATCTATCGAGTCCCAAAATTGAGGTTATACTTCCCAGTGCAAATACAAATTACTTTTATGTTCTCTACACCTTCTTGCAGCTTGAACAGGAAGTTTTGGAATACCCTGTACTATATAGGATGTCATTCAGTTATATAAAACAGAAGTGTTTAAAATATTTCTTAATATTTAAAGTAGGCTGACGAGTTTAAGTCGCACTGGAGCAACACAAGGGACTATTGATGGCAGTTCGGGATCAATCATGAAGGGGAAGATCCGAGAATAACATTTCGTCCTTTTAAACCATGGTCAGATAACGAGTTCAACACCTGAGCTGGCGCCCCATTCTCCAAACTTCTACACCATGTCAACGTGAGGACATTCGAGGCCCCGACAGGTTTAAAATGTAACAGCTCCCACGTACATGAAGGTCTTTGGTTGGTAACAAAAAAGTTGGTTTCTTTCTAACACTCAACCCTCCGGTTGCTAATCCTCGACTCTACCAACAGGGCTACTGAGGCCCGACATCCCCAGAGAAAGAAATCAATGCATGGTATATCTAGTGACCATGGTGGCGTAGCAATGGTCCCACCTTAACCAATCCATTGAGTATCAAAATTGAGAATATTCAAAGTGTGAATATAATTTAATTTTTTGTTTTCTTCCTTCTCTAAAAGTTTGTACGGGAAGTTCTGAAACATTATGTATTATTTAGTATGTTTCAGTTAGATAAAACACCAGTGCTTTAAATATTTTTGAATACTTGAAGTTCTTAGAAACTTTACATGGATTTGCATTTGAAAAGTATGCGAATTTATACATACGCTTAATTTCATTCTTGTTATGAGAAAATTTTTCGCACTTGACGTATGTTATGAAAACTATTTCTTCAACTACTTAGCTTCATGACTACTTCAGACTACCAAACTACCTTCAGACTAACTTCATGAACTACCAAAACTCTTAATTTGTGGTGAATTCAGCCCTAGTGGTACTGCACTTTGTTTCAAGTCGAGCCCACACCTGTTGGAAAATAATTTTTCACGTGTATGAAAATTATTCCATTGCCATTATATTGGACACAAAACAAATATTTTATTTTGTTCAAAAGTTAAAATGTTTTTGAATCTTAAAATTGCTATACACATTACATAAGGGAAGATGGGGCAATATTTTGTATTTTGCACAAATTAGACGGTTGACGCTTCCCACCAGTGCTTGTTGGGAAACTGAATGAAATAAGCGCCAATTTCCGGTTTTTGGATAAATGGCTCATTGACCTATACCAAAGTAATTTCACCATATAATACGCAAAATGATGATTTATCTAGTTATCTGGTAACATTTTCAGCCAGTATACGATATCGGAGACCATGAAAGGAAGTTCATGAGTACTGTAGAGATGTACACACATGATTAATGACTAAACGAACGGAGCATGCGCAAGGGCACTCATGAGAGAGAGAGAGAGATTTCCGATCTTATATAGCCACTATCATGCAGAGAGACAATGATGTTCCACGGAGGTACATGAGTGCTGGAAAAGACTGTACCTCCGTGATCAGTGATCTTTATCGAACTGTTATCAACTGTTTTGTAAATAGTCTACATATTGTTCATCTTGCATTGTCTGTCATTTAGTCGTTAAATAGTATTGATTTATACTGAAGTCCTCATCCCTATAGAATTTTAAACATTAATTTAATAGTTAATTTTATGGCATTAAATGCCTATGGAAACCTAAGAAAAATATATATTTATAATCCATTCCTTTCACTACAAAAGGCATATTTATTTGAACTTTTCCATGGAAAATCTGCTCAAAACCGATGGTACTCGACCAACAATTCCCCGAAGTACCCGTTTGATACTATACTTACCTTTTGTCCGGGAAAAAGTCCGAGCGCTTGTCTCGTCTGCATGAAACTAGTCGCTACTGTTTCACAGAAAACATCTATGCTTCCGGTTTTCTAAGCATCTATTTTCCCTTGAATTCTCGATCATCAATCACACTGAATAGCACCGAAACGACTGCGTGGCTCCTTCTTAGACTAGTATATTTGACTTCTTGCAGAATACTTTTTTCGTTACTGTGCCTTGGAGCATAACTACCTTCAACCTAGTTCTGGGAAAACAATCTTTTCTCGAAATAACGCAAAAATGAAACACATGTTTCCAGATAGCTCGCTTCATATTCCTGAGAATGACGGCGTGAAACGAAAAAGAAATGTTTACATAAACTTTCATTTCATTTTTAGTTGTACTAAACTGTAGCATAACTTGTACTGAAACTATCTAAAAACTGCTTCATCAGATGTGCTGGGAAAATCTATTACGAAATGAAGGAATGTAATTTGAAAATAAGTACAATTTATATTAAAACATTAACTGACAATCACCAGTATAAAACACCAACATAAAATTGACAATCACGAGCATAAAATCTTATAAATAATATCTGTTATTTAGCAATTTCAAAATTTAAATTTCATTCTCAGTATTGCTAAATATTCTGATTACATTAACTTTTCAGTGAATTCTGCATGTACAATATTTGTTTTACAACTTCACCTTTATAAATATTTTATGGCGTTACTTGTATTGTATTTCACACATGTCAGGTTTTATAACTAAGATACTTAGTAGCTGAATTAGCTTCACACTAGAGCAACAGAAAGGGATGTTGATGACGGTCCGGGATCAATATCAAAGGGAAGGATCCGAGGACAGAACCCCGTCATTTTGAACAACGGCCAGATAACGAGATCCACTTCACTCTCCATACTTCCACATCACTTCCCACATATACGACGGTCTTTGATTGAGGCAAGTTTCGAACTCGCAACCCTGGGGTTGTAATCCGCAACTCTACCAACCGGGCTACTGTGGCCTATCTAATATCTAATTAAGGTATAGGAAATAAAAATGTCCTAGTCATTTCATCATTATACCTTTTAGTGTGATATTCATTATATTTTCTTTCAAGAAAAGGTTGTTCTTTTATGTATGAGCATCATTTTGTTTTGATAACTTTTAAATAAAACATTTTTTAATTTAAAAATATTTTATTGCTTACTCAATTTACGACATTAATAATGGGATATGACATCGGCCAAGTGACCGCATCTCGCTGCACTGTCCACCCATTTTTGACTGTCTCTTTCGATAACGTTTTCCGTTATGTTTGAGTACTATTCCGGGGTGATTTGTTCAATTTCTTCACGAATGTTTTGTTGAAACTATCGGATGGTTGTCGGCTTGTTATAATAGACTCGTTCCCCATTGGAAAGAAATCCGGAATTGTTAAATCAGGAAAACAATGGGATCAATAGACATCACGAGATTCGGACATTATTCCGCCAGGAAATGCTTCCTGGAAATGTGTAATTTATTCGAATGGCTGTACAAACTGTACGACTTCTTGACATTCAAGACAATCAAGTCACAACTGACGACAAACACTTTAAAGAAAAATGGCGGCCAGTCGAAATGGCGCAAGGAAATTAAACAAATCACTTGGTCGGAAGAACCAGCATTTGCTGCGCCGCCAGAGGCTGTTACTTGGACGATGACATTTTCCATAAGTAATGCATTAATCGAGAAAAAAATAAGTAAAAACATTAATTAAAAATGCTTTATTCAAAAGTTATTTCAAAATAAAATGGAGATAAATATACATAATAAAATGTATATATATATATATATATATATATATATATATATATATATATATATATATATATATATATATATATATATATATATATATATATATATATATATATATATATATATATCGTCATCAGAATATTACCGATTTTTTGATGATGACGAGATTAAGATCTGGTCAGTGTTTTCTAATGACGAGATATCTCGTCCATCAAGATATGGTCAGTTTTGCTAATGACGAGATACTTCGTCGAGACAACCAGAGGATTAAAAGAACTGAAAGTAAAGCAGATTTTTTAAAATATAAATAGTAGTTAAGTAAATAATTTCCATGTAAACATTTAGAGTAAAAAGAAAATCTTACCAATCAATAGCCGTTGTATACACAATTTCTATTGAAATCGATGCTGTACAAGGAATTAACCCTCTGATGGGTACATATTCGTTCTGCAATCTGTCGTCTTCCCCGCATGACTTCTAAGCAGTTAGACCATCTTTCCCCCCCCCCCAATATAGTCTTTCCTTGAATTCTCTCGACCGACCGATGGATTTGATTCAGTAATATGTGTTGTGAGGTAAAAGCAATACTACACTACTCTGTAATATCGTTACGCTCAGAGCTAAGATGAACAAAGGACAGCCCTTCTTTGGTATACAGATGTATGGGTATGTAGATATTTTAATTAACGTCACACTGGAGCAACACAACGGGCTATTGGGATCAAAATCGAAGGGAAAGATCTGAGGACAACACCGTAATTTTGAACAATGGTCAGATGACGAGGTCACACCTGAGTTGGCATCCACTCTCTAAACTTCCATACAACGCCAACGTGAGAACATTTGAGACCACGAGGGATTTAATGTGCAACAGCCCCCTTTATACACGACGGTCTTTGGTTGGATTCGAACTCGCAACCCTCCGGTTGCTAATCCGTTACTCATCCAACTGGGCTACCACGACCCATAACGAAGTCTACAGACCAGGTCTTGTAAACCAGAGAAATCACCAGCAATATTGGTCGATTGACAATTATTATTTATAACTACATCTTGTAGCTGCAGTTTTTTCTGCGTTTTCCCACAGATTTTTGACAACTACAACAGGATATACTTTGTTATTTAACAGATAAAAAATATTTTCAAAAGAATTCACTGTAGAGATGAATGAAATAACAACTCTTTACTTTCAATGAGAAATAAAAAGGGTCCCAAATTCAATAAAGGCGAACTGTATTTATGTTATATGTAACTGTAAAATATAATATATGTCTCGTAGCAGAATCCGGGATTATTATAATAATGCGGGGAAGCAATGATTTATTCAGAAGATTGTAACACTTTTATTTTTATAGGTGTAAAGTAATACCACATAGTCTAACCCAGGCATTTTAATAGTTGAATTATTTGTTACAATTTATAATTGTTACAATTTATAATTATATTGTTACAATTTATAATTTGCGTGTACCTTACGTTTAAATGGATGTGGAATTCTCTAACAGAAAAGTACAAAATGCGCGGCCAAGATTCACACAATACCTCCACACAGCCCTTACAAAACACTAAACTACATCCAAAAATATTTTCTATAAAAAGACACCAAGCTTCACCTTTTATATACATTGTGAAAAGATTAAAATATTAAAATCTCCGAAGGGCTTCCATTTGAGCTTACTCCGATTCAAGCGGTTGAATTTTAAAACCACGTTCTGGACGTTCAACAATTATCTCGAATTTCTGACATCTCTGATTATTTATAAGTTTCCCTTGACTTTGACATGCATTTAAATCTGCCGCATCCAGATCAATTCAACCTTCCAAGACACGAATTTCTTATCACGTAAGAGTTCAAAAGCTTTAAATAAATTGTTGTTTTCGTGACATGATTGCAGTTTGGGATAAGTTCTGTGCGATATGTGCCTTTTCCGATCTGATTTATTCGATTGCTGCGTTTTGAAAGATATGAATGCGCCGCAAGCTGCTCTTAAATGAAATTTTAGATTGCAGCTTCACCCAATGGAATCGGAGGCACATGCAAACAAAGGGGTATTTTTATATGTATGTATTCCGTATTTTGTATTCCGTGCTTCGGTCAGGAATAATTGTATTCTTGTGTGTGTATTATAACTCACTTAGAATTGCTATACTTTTTCATCGGCTGTTTTGTTTGTGAAAATAAATGAATTTGTTAGATAAAAATACAGAATTCAAATTTTTCAGAATGTTCTTAATTATACCAGAAGACCCAGTATAATATCTTCGCTGACGTTTCTAAATCTATTCAACATCTACTATTGATTTCGTTATCCATTGTTATTTTATAATTAAAAAGTTTCTTGTATCGATTAATGACAGTGTCGGTACTCATATGTGATATATATATATATATATATATATATATATATATATATATATATATATATATATATATATATATATATATATATATATATTTGCACCCATTTCTTATGAACATAATCATCTAAACGTTATTTCGTTACCTCCAATGTAATAAAATTAATAAAACATAAGCAGCAAAGAAGTATTTACACTTACTGGTGTTAATTCTTGTTTCTAATACAGTTCAAGGCAAAATGTTCCATGCTATTAGCTTCTGAATGTTAATTTAATTGCATCCCATTCAGTTGTTGTTGCTAATCTCCACGTCTAACTCCAGCTAGACAAAATCCACAAGTCCATTCACTCGCACAGTCATACACCAAAAGAGGTCGGGAAAACAGGTCGTCTAGGAACAACTCCAGGCACTCGAGAATCCCCATTCACTTAAAAGTTATTGACATGTTTTGACGTCTGTCTATTTTAGCGTTCGCTCACATTTTCTCTTTCGCGATGATTTTTTCCAGATTCCTCGTTGCCTCCTGTAGTCATCTTGAAAATTCCTGCTGCTGAAGATTTTCGAGATCTTCCGTGAGTTTTAGCAATATTATGCAACTCCATAGCTCAAATCAAGCATATTTAAACTAAACAGCATAATTTGCAAATGAATCCTGCAGCGATTGACTTTTTATTGTTTATATCCATTTTCTACCATTCACTAATGTACAAATACTGACGTTTTCTGTGCTAATACCTTAGTGAAATATAATCGTATGCATAGATAGATTTTAATGTCCTGCAAAACTGCGTGTGTGTTTATGGTAAAAATCAATTATCTTAAGTTTGATTTTTCTTTTGAAAACCACTGGAAATAAATTCTTGAAAAAAGCTTAAACCCAATTCACTTAAAAATATTGAGTAATCTTTAAAAAAAATTAACTTTCACTAAAAATTTTATTTAAAAGGGATTTAATTAAATGTCATTAAATTTACATTTGAATTATTTTGAGAAATCAGTAAAATTGACAGAAAAATTTTAATTTTAAGCTCCTTACTTAGAATCGCTTTTGAAATATAGTAGATCAATGAGTTTTACGCTTGATTTTATTGTCTAATTTTTATTTTCGAAGGGAAATTTGTGAATGTTTTTAAAAGTATTACATTTTTAAAAATGTATTTAAAAAATTCAATGTATTTAAATTTGTTTAATGTATTTAAACATTTTTAAATTTATTAAAAAATATTTTTAAATTTTAACGGAATTTTATTTTTACTAGAATTGAATTGAATGTTATTAAATTTATTTTTAGGTTGTTTTAAAATATTCGTAACATTTACAGAAACATTTCAATTTTAACACTTCACTTGGAATTGATCGTGAAATACAGATCAGTCACTCCCACTTGTCAGATACCTTGTATAACGTCCCAATTTTTTACAACACTCTTGGAAATAATCCGCTTTTGTCCAATTGCCGAAAAGATAGGTTTGTATGAAGTTATCCTGGATGCGTTTTTTATTTCCATATTAGAAAGAGTTCTTTAGTGTATGAGTGTGGCTTGACGGATACTTACAACCCATTTCTTGAAAATAAAGGACATAAATCGAAGTATATATGTGTACACAATAAATTTTAAAACTTAGACGCTTTTATACGTGCGCTGTGAGAGATAGTTTTGGTAGTTCAAGAGCGTAATTCTAGCTCGCTAACTAAACTTCGCAACAACAAAGCTATAATAAGTTTTAACAATTTTATTTTATTGGTATTTTTAACAAAATGCAAAATTATTAAAAACTGCTAAATCGACAATTCTAAAGTAAAAATTGTCATCCAGTTTACGCTGTGACTAGAGCTTTTATGTCAAGGATTTTCTGTCTAAAGAAATAAAATACTAAAGGAGAAAAAATACTTCAGTTAAGAATAAGTTGGAGATGTTTGGCTTTAAATTTTAATGTGAGCGAGACTCTGAAATCGCATTCGAGTATCATCTCAAGTTATGCCAAATGTTACAAAATAAGTTAGTAGCACCCTCTTTATTTAGCTTTACTAAAAACCACTTCTCACAGCAATTACCTGAAGTTGTTTCTGTCATAGGAGGATATTTTTGTGTGTAAAATCTCGCCAAACAGTACTCATCTTTATAAGACGATCGTTTTGATAAGGATAACACCTCATAATTTTAAACCACTTTCAGATAACGAGGTCAACACCTAAGCAGAGATTCTCTACAATAGTGAAGGAAATTTTCATTAATTTCCTTATTCAAATTCGTTTCACGTTTTATTATAACTGAATGAAGCATATGTCCCATAGACGTAAAATATAAGTAGACTGAACATTTCTATTGAGATGCTTCAAAAAAATGTGACCAACATGTCGATTAGTAGTCACGGGACTACTCTGTGGAAAATTGACTTGTTTGGCCAATTTGACACCACGTTTGAATCGCCTCGCATGGCATTATAACCTCTTATTACAGGGTAGTGAGAATGCGCATTTCTATAGAATGGTGACGAAATGGTGATATCACCATAGTCTACTACTATGACGCGCGGACCAATCAGATGATGAATCAATGGATGGGCGTCTTCTCTAGTCCCGTGGACAAATCAGATGATGAATATTTGTTTCCACACTGCAAATGAAAGTAGTCTAAAGGCCACGTTATCACTTGTTTTTGTGCTCCATCACATGTTCCTGGGTGCATAAAGAAGTTACCATTGCTCACTTTACTTTTATATTTTCTCTATATGTCCTTGGTCAACGAGATATACGGGCCACGGCACTGAAACTCTCATGTGATCATCTTAGTCTAATTCATTGAGAGGAAATTTAAGCTTTAGCACAGAATTATTTGAATATCAATTAAATGAATTTGTTTTGAATATATCTAACGATTATGAGAATAAAATATCATGATAAATAGTTTAATTTATTTTAAAGGAAGAAAATTTCTTTCTTAAGAATTAAACCACAAATTTTAAGAATTTTCCTCTTCCACAACTATATTGAATTTTTAGTGAAAAGTAATTTATATTACCATGAGAAAAAATTTAAGTGTAAGATAAAACACGAAATTTATTATAGATCAGCTTTTTATGAAAAGCAAAAGAATCAATCCAAAAAATATTTTAATTTAGTGTAAAGTTCATTTATAACTACGCGTTATTCATTTATTCAGTGCCATTCAGCAACACTGCATCTCCTTGGCGTACTGGTTATGTAACTTGAAGAAAACATTTCACTGAAGTAAACAAACATAATTTTAAAACATCTAGAATATAACATTAAAAATACATTGCACACAGACAAATAAAATAATTACAGAAAGAGCACCGTAATACATATTAGTTTATTCCTTGTAAACATATAACTTTATATGGATCAACAATTTCTCCAAAACTAATTATGCAAATAAAATTAATAAGATCAAGTTGAAAATAAATTTGTACGAGTTAATTTATAAATAGTTCTACCAATCAATGTATCAGTAAGAAAAAGGGAAATTTATAGTTTAATCTGCTTAAATGATAAAACTTTTGAAATGAAGTAGCAGCGAAATTAAAATGTATCATACTGAGTTCTTGATATATGAGATACACATTTAAAGCCTAATAAGGGAGTATCAGAATTTTCTTATAAATGGAAATATATGTAATCAGAATATTCTTATTTGTGTTTTGGATATCCAGCCAAACTCTAAATATTATGAAAATAAAAATCTTTTAAAAGCTTATATCTTCCAACACATCAAAAAATATTTATAATTTGTGCTGGTTTTGTCGTAGTGAGTTTAAAGTAAATTCAAAATACTATTTTATCAGTTAATAATATTAATAGCTGAAGATTTTAAAGATGATAAGAAACCAGGAAATTATAAAGTTATAAAACTGTATGCAGACTGTTATTCAATTTTGAGTTTTGAACATAGAATATATTACGTTTGATAAAATGTATACCTTTGTTCATATTTTGGAAAATTAAGTTCTAGTTTCAATTAGCTATCACCGGCTCTTACTGAACGTATATTTTAATAACAACAAATGGGAGTGAAAATAAAAAATAATATCATTGAACCCTATTTTAATTTATTTTATAAACTGTTATTTCAGCAAAACATTTAATCTCTATTGGATTGCACTTCAGTCAATATAATAATCTAACATAGAATTCGAAATAAAAAAGAAACAAGCCCGTTAGGCTTAATACTCAAATGATTTCTTCTCAAATATATTTCAAGATATAATTCAACAGTACAGCAGAAACACTATATGATAAATTTTAAGCATATCAAAAATATAAATAGTCCTTGAATATACCTTGAAAAAATGATTTTATTGATAATTCAGATGCATACCAATTCCAAACAGCACACTTGTTCAAATGTAGAGCTTTCGACCAGATTAAGATGATCACATGACAGTTTCAGTGCCATGGCCTGTATATTTCGTTGGCCACGACATGTGTCATACTGATGTCGCTATATCTACTAGATTCGGATATCTATTCGTTAATTCAGATGCATACAAATTCCAAACAGCGCTCTTACTTGTTCAAATGTGCTTTCATCCGGACTAAGATGATTACAAGACCATTTCAGCACCATGGCCTGTAAACTTCGTTGGCCACTATATATACTAGAAAATAGGATTTACGTCACTATCTACAAGGAAATGGGAGGGGTCAAAGTGTTGTGAGGGTATTCACCTTTGATCCCTCACAACACTTGTTCATCTTGATGACACTCCTACTTTGAAATTAATGATGTAAAGTAAATCGCTGTTAGGCTGAACGCTTCAATGATCACTGTTTAGAATTCCAGTGAACATAAATCATTACGCAAGAGATTTTTCTTTATGCTATTGAAAATATAATCTGTACATCATTTTGCAATCATCAAATCAATTGCAATAAAAAAATCCACAATGTTAATCTTCACAACGCCTGTACATCTGTCTCTATGACAGCATATATTTTAGTCAATTATATTTCCGAAGAAGAGAATAATTTGCTCAAATATATTGGCAGACTCACTAACTTTTGAGCCGTAAAACCTTTCATTTCATTTTCGTCAGCCTTTCATTTCATTTCGATTGACTAAACAAAATTATATCACAAATTCACAAACGTATCAACCTTAAAACAGGTTGATAGGTTTGCGAATTTTTGATATAATTTTGCGCCATAACTCAATTCACCCGAACCTGCAGATTTATTTCCTAGACAAGAGAATAATTGGCTCAAAGATATTCGTAGACTCATTCACCCTACTCTGATTAGTTTTCGTTTCATTTAAAGGATTGGTCAAGTATGGCCCTTGACCCATAAAACACTACTAACCTCTCATCGAGAAAACAAACAAATATTTTAAAATACGCATAACAAATAAAATTAACAGGTAAATATGTTCGTTTTCATTTCCGGTTGACACTGAACAAAATTATTTCCCAAGTTCACAAACCTCTCAAGCTATTTTTACGAATGCGACTTAATTCAAATCACCCAAACTGCGGATTTATTCTCTGTGCAATCAAAATCACAACGTACTCTAGAAGAGTCAACCGTACCTTTTCCATAATGGCCTCTATTTATGCAAACAAAGAGGCAATTGGAAGCTTCTGTTTTAATTTTCCAGAACTACACACTCATATTCAGCTGCTCATTATTTCCGCCATTTCCCAGGGAAGACACCGCAGACGATATGTCTGAAATATTCGCCACATGCGACCCTTAATCGATCGGTAAAAGTGATTTGGAAAAGCCTATCTCGACTCCAACGCACTGTCACGGATCATAACTAATTCCTCCCTGCAGCTTTAACTGAGTCATTTATGCGAGCTTGGAAAATGTTTGTAGAGTATTTTGAAAGTTAAGGTGCATGTTGAAGTGAGGATGCATTGTCGAAACTTTTGCGAAGAAAATTTCCAATCCTTAAATCCTGGATTAGGAAGAAGAATCAAATTAATGAGTTAGCGTTCCCACCTCTGAATTTAATCGTATAATCATATTTTGTTGCTTTTTATCTGTTGTAGCTATATATATGAAAGGGAAAAAAAGGCAGCTCCTTTTTGTTGGAGTGGAGTGATTCTTTTTTTTTTTAATTATTTTGTATGCATATTACATACACTCTAGAATACAATATATAATACAATCGCCAATCGTCGCCAAAAAATTATCAAGGCTACTTTTTCCCAGCTTCGCAACCTTCTAATCGGGACCAATTCCGTGACATTGCATGATTAGGGTTATGCCATGCTTTTCTGACATTTCTTTGGCAACAAATGTTTAATGTGTACGTTGCATTTTGTGCTTACAGTGTATTTTGTATTTCATGTACTATAACTTGGTTTAAGTGTCTACGGTAATTTTTTCTACCCTATGACTAGTTAGATTTTTAGCATCTTTGGAGCATAGTTTTAATTCACCTAGTGGTTGTCTCAATGAGGTATCTCATCATTAGCAAAACTGACCAGATATTGATGGACGAGAAATCTCCTCATAAGAAGAAAGCTAACGAAATCTTGATCGCATCATCAACACAAAATTGATAATATCTTGATGACGAGATATCTCGACATTAACAAAATTTGTCAGATATTGATAGGCGAGATATCTGGTTGAAACCACTTGGAGGGTGATAAAAAATAATGACACTACCAGGGTATTTTTACTTAACTAAAATAAAATTTAATATCTTAGTTATATATATGATTTTGTGATGCGGATAAAAGTTTTTGCTCGGGTTATACGACTGAAATTGGATTATTATGGAAAATGTAATCAATTTGGATGATTATATCTCCGAGAAAATCGGACAAAAGAATACTGATTATTAATATGTTGCTGTTAGAGAGAGATGTAAGCATTTTACCAAAATTCATGCTGGCTCAGTGAGTATTCGCTAGCAGCCTGTGAGCTATTAGTGTTTCAGGTTTGAGTTCTGTACATACCCTCAGTGTATTTCTCTCTTCTATGTTTCTTAAAAACTTGTCTTGTGTGTGTTCATTTACTGGACAGCAAGACATTTCTTGCCCAGATCTGGCCCTTACGTCATAAAAACCCAACAAACATTCATGTAAAATGAGTTGTAGATCCAAGTTTAATAATGCTGTATAGGAAAGGTATTGTATAAAGGTTCTTTGCAAATAAGTGATACTGTCTTTGAATCCTTAATAGTTTTAAGTATAAAATTGTTTGATTTATTTTGCATCGCCCACTACCATGGAGTACACTTTAGGGAGTAAAATTTAATAACGTATATCGAGATTGAAACAAATTAGTTTAGAAATTATTAAATTAGTTTCCACTATTTGTATCTACCTTTGACTTTTAAACTTGTACTTGGACCAATATCTGCAGTTATAGTGATGTAAAACGATCTAAAGAAAACAGCATGCTTTCGTTGATATATATTTTAGTAAACTGTATTATAACTATGAAATTAACAAAACACTTTTGGGACTTTCTTAGTCCTTTTTAATATGAAATTTTTCCTAATAAATCACTTAAGTATTCACAGAAGGTTTTATCTATTGAATTTAAGAAAAAAATAATTTAACTTGAATGTATTCATAGAAAGGGACTCACGTGCAATGTAAAAAAATGTTTTAATACATTGCTAAGACATCGATAGATAAAAGTTGATTTTTTATATTTGATAAGAAAATTAAATAGCTGATGCACCTGTGTTAAGCTAGCATGAAGAAACTTGTAGTTCTCGGAAGACATTCCAAGAGAGAAGGTAGTTTAATAAAATACTTTTACCATAATGAAATGCTAAAAATATTTTAATACTGAAGACAACTTTTGCTTACATTTATCTAAAATGCTGTCTATTTACACTTCATGCACGCACATTCTAAGAATACCCAGTTTGCATTCCTTTTTTAGAATATTTATTACGTCAAAAGTCACCTTTTGATCTTCCTACAGATCTGTAAAGCCGCGAATCTGCAACAGAAAAATTTACTAAGTTTCTTCAAAGAAATTTCCTCGTAGAAAAGAGGTGGTTGGTTGATATCTGAATTTAAGTCGCACTGGAGCAATAAGCTTCTGAATAGGAAACAGCGAGTTTAATGCCTTGAAAATTTAATTTGTATTCTTCTGAAAACGGGTTTAAAAAGATTTTTCCCATTAGAACTCTCATTTTTCCTTCACAAAATATGCTGCAGTGTGACGTTAGTTAAATACTTACCTACACAAATTACATTCTTGAAGCAGATTTCCAGAATTATACTCAAACGTCACCAATGGCAGTTTACAGGTATTTAAATCGAATTTTAAATACCTGTAAACTACTACTGTAAACATTTGCAGACTCGATAACAGTTTAAATGACATGTTCATTGACTGCAAATGCACCAATTAACATATTTTTAATATTTTTTTCAGAAGTTACATGAATGAAAGTTTGGTATTTTTCAATGTAAATCTGTGCATCATTGGAAGTTTCACTTTATATTAAAAGAAATCTGTAAGTTAAACCAAAAAATCATAATAAAATTGTTTACATTATGTTCTACATAAAGCTTGTTATGAATATAGTGTAGATCTGGTGAGAAAGTAGGTGACCTTAGAGGAGTTCATTTCTAAAAAGGTAGTAAGAGCTCGACAGGGCTGAGATATGCAAAATCATGTTTGGCAATAATCAGAGGTGTGCTATCGCTTCCGACACCGAACGATATTCTCTGAGACAGAATGCGCGCTTAAGACGTCAATTGTAGGAACTCATTATTCATATAAAACTTTCGCCCAAATTGAAGAAATAGACTCGTTCAAAATCATGCAATTTAAATTTCAACGCGACAGGGCCTGGTTATGAGGTAGACTTTTTGACAAGTTAAAGGCAAGAAGCGGTAGACTTTCTGCGGCTGAATGTGTTTTCCGTACGCATTCCGAGCTTGGCGTCACTTGGCTTGTTTTTCGAATACGACTTCGCCAACGGAAATTCCAAAGAATGAATTCCGAAGTGGTTCATGATAGTTGATTGGAAAACGTCAATTAAATTGAGCACAAAACATTGACAAAAGTCGAAAAACTGCATTTTTGCCCCGATATGATAATTTTTGAGCAATTGGGTTCCGGAAGTAAAATCTTCACTTTTCATCTGGGTTGTTTGTCTACACTGAAAATATCGCTCGTCAATCAACTCGTACATAATAAATTAACTGCTACGCTAATTACTGGTTTATACACTATCTCTATTTTGACGATTTAAATTTAGGTATGAATGTGTGTAGAAATAATTTATATATAGTCATATGGTTGGTTGTTGTTAGGTTTTATGGCTTAAGGGTCATATTTGGCTAAACTGCTCCAAGCATGTGACAACTTCAAGTAAAAAACGTCGTGAAATAGTAAATAAGAGGTATTGGGGAATAAAGTAGGGTCATGAAAGCAGAAAAACATCTCCTGGGTATCCTAGGAGAGTAACCCCAGTGTTTAACTATAGATAATTATATAGTAAATGTTATGTTATATAGTAAATGATATATAGTAAATGTTTATTAAACTATAGATAGCTTAAATAAATACTTTACTATAGATAGTTTAGATAAATACTATACAATAGATAATCTAGATAAATACTTATAATATGTATAGTTTTTAGATAAATACTTATAATATGTATAGTTTAGATAAATACTATAATATAGATACTATAGATAGTTTGCTATAGAAACTCATGGGGAAAGGAAAAGATCACTAGAGAAACTTAGGTCCACAAAGCCAGTACACACGTAGAGATTGCCCCATGAGGGCATAAAATCACAAGTGTGTTGTATTAAAAGAATAATGATGTTTTTGTTATGTTCTGCAAAAGAATTTGACTTGCTCGAATGCTTAAAATAAATACACCCTTTTCCAGATCGTGTACTAAAGATATTTGAAACTATCTGAAAAGAAAGTTGCATGCAGTTGCAATGCTACAAAATAAAAAGTGAATTTCTCTAAGCTCTTCAGTACTCGAAAATGCTACTTCAAAATAGGATTAGCCTCTTTAGTCTCCCGAAACACCGAAAGCAGATAGAAATCCCTCCAATCTTGCTCTCCTGAACTGAAATATTGGCGAAGAAAATGATCCTATACGAATCCCGATAACAAGTTAACCAGAAAGCGCATTAAATCTTTTCTAAACAACTGTTGAATCCATAGAATTCGATGCAGAAAATACCACTTTTTGCTGCAATTCGCATCTTATTACTCATTTCAGTTTTGCTTCAAGCAGAGATAGGAAGTAATAAAAACTTCGAAATCTAGTCTGTTTCATCTCTTGTTTTGCCGCTTCAAGCTACATTATTGGTTATGTTATTTTGTTTCTTGCTCCAGATCCAAATAAGACTGCGGTATTGTACAAATACACCTGTTTGTGTATGTATAGATCGAGATGCCTTTTTTGTGATAAGTTTAAAAGAGTAAGGATTATAGAGAACGATTTCATATGTATTTAATTGATATGGACACACGTTTTTTTGTGAGAATACGTATCTTAATCCGTATAGTCTTCAGTATTCCGGGCTTATACATCCGTATTGCGCGTGTATTTAAATAAACGTGTATTCAAAAGCCCGGTAATACGGGTATTTACAAAATGTGATAAGATAATCTAGTTCAATTCTGTTATCAACAGTAGCCATTTATATACATTCTTCAAAGCGTAAACACAGTAAAAATGCTTCAATGTTTCCTATTTGCTTATTATATATCCGTACTACAAGTGTATTTATATTCAAAAGCGTGGAAAAAAGGGTATTTACAAAACGTGCAAAGATAATGTAGTTTAATTCTGTGATCAACAGTAGCCATTTAGTACATATATTCTTAAAAGTGTAAACAAAGTAAAAAAGCTGAAAAGTTTTTCCATTTACTTCCTATATAAATTATCTCTAAACTTTTGTAATGCTAAGCTTAAAAGGAGTGAGGATTAGAGCATATTTCATGTTTATTAATTAGTATGGGTACACGTTTTTCGTGAGAATCTCGATCCATGTAGTCTTTAGTATTGCGGGTTTATATATCCGAGCAATGCGTGTATTTATATACACGTGTATTCAAAAGCACGGTAATACGGGTATTTACAAAATGTGATAAGATAATCTAGTTCAATTCTGTTATCAACAGTAGCCATTTATATACATTCTTCAAAGCGTAAACACAGTAAAAATGCTTCAATGTTTCCTATTTGCTTATTATATATCCGTACTACAAGTGTATTTATATTCAAAAGCGTGGAAAAAAGGGTATTTACAAAACGTGCAAAGATAATGTAGTTTAATTCTGTGATCAACAGTAGCCATTTAGTACATATATTCTTAAAAGTGTAAACAAAGTAAAAAAGCTGAAAAGTTTTTCCATTTACTTCCTATATAAATTATCTCTAAACTTTTGTAATGCTAAGCTTAAAAGGAGTGAGGATTAGAGCATATTTCATGTTTATTAATTAGTATGGGTACACGTTTTTCGTGAGAATCTCGATCCATGTAGTCTTTAGTATTGCGGGTTTATATATCCGAGCAATGCGTGTATTTATATACACGTGTATTCAAAAGCACGGTAATACGGATATTTACAAAACGTGATAAGATAATCTAGTTCAATTCTGTTATCAGCAGTAGCCATTTATATACATTCTTCAAAGCGTAAACACAGTAAAAATGTTTTAAATTTTCCATGCACTTCTTGTTACGTTTTGTGAGTGAGTTTAGCAACATTGAATTTATTTTAACTAGCTTTCGTATTTGACAACGTCGTTTTGTATTTCTTCAAGATATTTATTTTTGGAACAAATGTAGTTTCGAGTTCCGTCTTTTGTTAATATGCAAATATATTTAGAAAACATATTGGTTAATCATATTGATTTGCTTACAAGGAAATTTATTGTGTTTTGTTTACTTTGCAATGCCTTTAGAACTTTTAACTTGTGCGATTTAACGCACTCAAGATTATAGTCCTCATCTTTGGCGTTCGTGACAAGACGGAAGATAGAAAATAAAATGTACACATTGTATTTTTGATCATTCCAATTATGTATGTCTGGGTATACTTAGATGATACTATCCACAGGTTAGAAAAAGTTGCATGTTGATAATTGTCTGACCAGTGTGGATGACATTCCATAATTCAACACATTTAATCGTGAATCCAAATTTGCAGTTTCGCAAGCAAGTTTTCAGCTAAGTGGGTGGGTAAGTAGGTATTTGATTAACGTAGCACTAGAGCAACACAACAAGTTATTGGCGACGGTCCGGGATCAATCCCCAAGGGAAACATACGAAGGCAACACCACTTAATTTTGAACCGTGGTCAGATGACGAGGTAACACCCGAGTCACGACATTTGAGGCCACGACAGATTTAACGTGCACCAGCCCCCTTTGTGCACGATGGTCTTTGGTTGGATTCGAACTCACAACCCTCCAATTGCTAATCCGTAACTCATCCAACCGGGCTTCCGCGGCCCCTAAGTGGGTGGGAGCATTCAGCTATGAAACTTCCTAGATAAACTATTTCTCACTCCCATGGCTAAAATTGAAAACGAAACAATCCAATTGTTTAAAACGTTAAGAAGTTGCAAAACGCGTGAAAATGTTAAAAATTTAATTAGAATTATGATAATATTCCTTAGAAACCTGCAGTGAAAACAAACATTCTAAACAAATATCAAGAGATTTGTAAACAAATGCATTATAGTATTTGTTTTTTGCAAGAAAATGAAGACTTTAATTGCAATATAGTGAAGGGAAATGACCGTAGGGAATTCTATTTCTAAAAAGGTAATAAGCTTGCCAGGGAAAGGGCTGCTATACGTAAAATCATGTTTGGTGATCGCCATAAGTGATTATTTGCTTCGCTAACTCGTAATCACTGATATCGCCTCAGGAACAGAACGATAAACTCAGAGCCAGAATAAATACGCCAATGGAGGGAAGGCATTATTTATGTTTAACCTGCACCAAAATTGAACGAATAATCCAGTTCAAAATCATGTGACTCAAGTGCCAAATCGCCACAACCAGACAATAGTACTTTATTTAAATTCAATTTTAATTAATTATTATTTAATTATAATTAAGTTATTCAATTAAGTATCGATTATTGTAAGTTCATCAAATTCAAAATTCGCAAAACATTCCAAAACCTTTCACGTTATTCTTATCCAACTTTGGATTTCGATACTAAACATGCAGTTATTTTAATATTCATTTTACGTATCGTACTTCACAAGATACATTAACCTCCAAACAGATTATTCAAGATAATGTAAGAGCCGATTCCGTGATACAAATATTATGAAAGTAATGAACCGGAACATGATTTAATATAGAACAATGATATGGAGTCCACTCCAAACACTTTCTAAGAATCCCTTCTAAGTAAATAGTTTAAGAAAGGATGAGATCTAGGCCTTCAAGAATCGTGCGAAAATTCATCAAAAAGCTTTACGTAAATTGGTGCAAAGAATTCTAATCATTTCAGGATTACGACGAATATAGCTTATTTCACTAGTTTGTTATAACTCTAAGGAATCGACTAAAGGACCATCAGTTTTTAGGGATTTGATTAAGTTTCTTGGTGTGTTTTGAGTTGTCAAATGAAACATTCCTTATTTCGTATTTTATACCGAGAATCAGGAAAATAGATTAATAATAATGGTTTGTTACCTACTATGAGTAGAGAAGTTAGAGAAAATTGTAACCACTGCACGTTTAGAGAAATGTGGCGAAAGTAAACATTATCTTTCAATGCATAAAAGTTATTGATTTACGATACCTTAAATTTGATAACAGGAAAAGCAGACAGCAATATTTTATGTATTTTTAAAAAGTTGGGGTTCTGTTAAAAAGTTAAATTTCCGATAATGCTTTAAACATTTGTGTGATTATATTGTATATCTTTTTATCAGTGTACTTGTTTTGCCCACCCTTTAAAATCAATTTAGAAGTGATAATATTCCCTTGTATATTTAGATTGTATATTTATGTGAAATAGGATAGACGGTATGCTGATAAATTTTCAAAGAATACCTCAGAAATTAATTAAATTCTAAATTCCTTTAAATATTACAATGTTAAAAAATGTATGTACTCTTCCTAATAAATGATAATTTTAAATTATCTATGTTTTTACTTTTTTTATGGAGCCAGCTGTAAGTTACACAAATTCGATTACTGTTACTTACACTGGGTGTATTTCTATCTTTCGTGTTAGTAAAACTTTCCTTGTGTGTATACATCCATTATTTTACATTGTCTAGCGTTTGGTGCAACTTTCCTAATATGGTCCTTGCGCCAGAAAACCCACGCGTGATTCCGAAAGTAAACACATTTTTCATCAGATTTAAAACAAAACAAAAATGGTTTAGTTTGTCACACTACGGTAATTTAGTTGTTACTCGAGGGATAATTAAGCCGGCTTAAAGTCGAAACAAGTGATTAGGGATTTCAAAATAATAAAATAAATGATTAGTAAAATAATTTTAATTGTTTCGTCGAGAATTACACCCAGAACGAATGAAAGTGGAATCAATTAGTAAACAAATTCTCAGAGGAAAGATGTGAATGATGAAAAAAGAGAACTTAATAAAAATATTTTTTTAAGCAAAACACGTGTGCATCCTATACGGTGCAAATATAGTAGCGTCAAAACATCAGTTATATGAGCGTTGCGGTGAACTGGCGGCTATATTTGTAGGATTTTTTCTTAATTTACATGAAATGCTGCAATAAACAGAAAACTCATACGAACTCATACGATGCTTTAGTAAATTTGATTTATCTGATTGCAAAATCTGAAAAGTTATTAAAATTATTAACATATTCCAGTGACTTCACAGATCTACTAGAAATTCTGACGGATAAAAATAACCAGAATAAATGACTGGAATGAGTGGTCTGGATCATTGCACTTGTTTTGAAGCCGAGATTAAATAGGGGTGAAACCGGCAAGAGAGGACTTGTAGTTCCTTGTGCTAAAGGGAGAGATCTTTTTACTGTTGGAGTGTTATGCACCTGTGTTGAACGTGCTCCTCTAACAACTCCAAAAGAGGAAGTATCTATTTCCTGAGACCCCGTAGCATCGTCCCTCTCACACCGAATCAGTGACGAACAAGACTCCATCCCTAAAGCCAGAGACTACAAACCGGTGGATGTATCACTCCTAAAAACTTTGCCATAAATTTTCCTCTAACTCTAACAACCATTTAACGAACTAAGACACCAAGAAATTCATTCTGCGTGGCAGCTGAACTCTTCTAAATTAAGTATATAAAATAGTCGTGTGCAGTGAGTTATATATTCAACTATGTAACAGAATTGTAATGACATTGTCTTGAATCTGAATGAAAAGATCAAACTGTCAAATTGAGATAATAATTACTATTTTCCATCAAAACGCATGTAAAACATTCTTTGTGTGTATATATCCATTACTTTAACACTGTCTAGTGTTTGGTGCAGCTTGCCAAATATGATCTGTCGCCAGAATACCCACACGTGATTCTGCTGGCAATTCCTCCTCTATATAAAAAAGGATATTACTTTTCCTTTTACCTCCTAGGATCGGACCTTACAGCTTTTAGGTATAAGATCTGGTCATTCACCACACCAGCCTAAAAGCCTAGTGTGTAAAAGTGTCTTATTCCGAGTAGCTTTGACGAGATATCTCGTCCATCAAGATCAGATCAAATTTGATAATGACAAGGTATCTTGTCAAGATATTGCAGATTTTATTATGATGACGAAATCAAGATCTGGCCAGTTTGTTTTCTAATGATGAGATATTTCGTTCATCAAGATCTGGTCAGTTTTACTAATGACGAGATACCTCATTGAGACAATCAAGAGGGTTGAAGTCCTAAATATGTATTGATAAACTTCTTTCTACAGTTCTACATACAGATACGGCATTGCTGCAGTGCAGGAAGTTCAATTTAAAGAAGCAATAAACATATTCACCAGTAATCTACTATCAACAAACGCACCTTAAATATCAAGCATTGTTGTATGATAATGATCTTTTATAGGATAAATAAAAATATACCACTCCAAAGGTAAATTTATCAAATAAGCATGCATTTAGTTTAGAACTAAAACTCATTAAAATTGCAATACATCAAAGCATATAAAGAAAGGGAGTTTTCTAATTGGCGTTTTCCTTAAATAACAATGTGCTAATTAGATATAAGCACATCGTATCAAATGCTTTGAACTTCTTGGAGCATAATAATTCTTTAAAAGTGCGAATATCTAGAAATTTGTGAATTAAGAATAAAAATGTATGTAACATGTAAATAATTTCTCGTCTAAATTTCATGCTTGTCGCAAATTGACGTAATTTGAATATATTATTGGCAAGATTTGCATTCTAAATAAGCCTCATTGTGATTATACGCATTCATGGAAAACGTCATTTTTAAAGTTTACATCAGACATTGATTGAGGCAATTTCTGAAGCATTATATATATTTTTATCTATTTATTATAGCAAATTTCTACTGAAGACCATTTAGATACCACCTAAAATGAATGCAACTCCTATCAAATTATTTTTGATTAGCCAAGAATAAAATGAATACAATTTCTTTGACATGATTTCACACACAAGGATTTAGATTTGTTATTTTTGAATAGTCGAAATATAATAACATATTTCCGATCAAATGTTTCAACAACCATACGTTTGATAAATGAAGTAAAAGATGAAAGAATTCTTGAATACTTTCTTTTAAATACTTATATCTTAATATCATATGATAGCACTATTAATTTGCAATCCTTTTAGAATAAAGTACGCAGGGATTTATTTGTACCGTCCAACGTTGCGACAATATTAAGAATTGACGATTTTTCCAGCACTTCCTTTTTTATATAAAGCGTTTTTCTAACACTTTCTGTTAGATAATTCAATTGCAAATCGGATTTCGCTTGAGCGCAAAGATTATTACACGAAAAAAAATTCAACTATTAAAATGCAGAGGTTGGAATATATGTGGTACCTTACACTCCAAAAAAATAAGTGTTTCAAGATTTTGACAGCATTCCTTTCCCACATTAATCTAATAATCACGGATTCTGCAACGAGACATATTATCTTACAGTTACGTATAACATAAAAAAAAGTTCAACCTTTATTGAATTTGTGGGGCCATTTCTATTTCACATTGAAAGTATAGTTGTTAGTTCATCCATTGTTACAATGAATTATTTTGAAAATATGTTTTATCTGTTAAATAATAGAGTATATCCTGTAGTGTTAGAAGTTGGCAAAGATCTATGGAAAAATGCAGAAAAGACTGCAGTTATAAAATGTAATTATGAATGATTGTTGTCAGTCGACAATATTGCTGCTGATTTCACTGGTCTACAAGACCTGGTCTCTAGATATCGTTATACGAAAGAAGGGTTGTCCATTGTCCATCTTAGCTTCAACCCTGTCTCGGGATGTACGAGTAATGTAGTATTACTTTTCTTCCGCAACACGCAATATACCTAAATAACGATATCCATTGATTGAAAGAATCTTAAGAAAAATTCTCTTGATTGAATAGGTCAAAACTGTTTAGAGGTCATGCAGGGAAGATTACAGGTTTCGAAACACATATATGCGCGTAAATCATTAAGAGATTAAAAAAGGTGAATCCGTACATTCTGGAATAATATGGTGATTTCTTCAGTTTGAGTTGAGGCTATAAATGAGAAGAAATAATGCATATTTTTACAGTTCCTTAAACATAAACAACACTTCTACTTAGATGATTAAATAGTTTTAAACATTTGCTGACATTTTTCTGTAATAACTGGATTTTGCTTTTTCAGATGATTAAAAGTATGTTATAGTATACTTAGTATATCTAAAATATGTTCTAACTTTACACTAGCATACGTACCAGTACCTAATTTATTGGATTTTACTCGTTTGGAAAGGAATAGCCAGAAATATACACTCTATTTTGAATTAGGCTTAGAGAGGCAGCACTGTAGACTAGTTCAATCTCATTATATCTACTAGTACCTATCGACTACCTACGAATTCTACGTATGCATTCAGTGAGCAGCACGTATGATCAAAACCAGGACCAGTGAATCCATGCTCCCATAAAACGAGGAATAGTTCAAGAAGATAAAAATATTTCCTTATTTAAAACTTTAAACCGTTCAGATGTAAAATCTGGCCATTCAACACTAATCTTTGTTTCGGGATTGGAAAAGGCTGCTGACTGATAGAATCAGCAAGATAATAATGGCAACGCTTTTTATATCCATTAGCAAAAACCAGAGACGCTCCCCTATTCTATTTTCTTTGTTATTTATTCACATCCAGATTATTCTTTTGTCCTAGGTTGACAAATGAATTGTTGCAACTGAATTTTAAAATCTGTGAGCGTGCTCGGGGTGATAAGTGATAATAAATTACGACTGAAATTGACAACAGAAGTAGAAGTAGAAACACAAAGGACTAGTCCCTTAAGAAAATTTGAATCTTGGATGTGTATGGAGGAAATTTTAAAACTTGGACGTAGTGGAAAATTTGTAATCGCGCGTTTTCTTTCTCCGAATTAACTCTACTGGTGGTTGTCTCGACTATGTATCTCGTCATTAGCAAAACTGACTTGATCGTGATGGTCGATATATCTCGTCATTAGAAGAAAACTGATCGATCTTGGTCTCGTCATCAAAAAATAGTCGGCAATATCTTGATGACGAGTTACCTCTAACAGTGTTAACGAGTTACCTACACCAGCTATTACTGTGATGAACACAGAGGGGAACACAATCTTGTCATAAATGATTTATTGGTAAAGATGTCGATTCCGGGGCATGTTTGTCGCCAAGCAATTTTTGTCGCCAAATCACGATGGCTTTGGACGCCATCGTGATAGTCATCCGGTTTTATGGCATAGGGTTGCCATAAAACCGGATCAAAACACCTAACAACCTTGCTGGATCAAAACACCAAGGTTACCATGTTTGGTGATAAATCGCTAGTGCCCCGGATTCGACATCGCTACCGATTTATTATATACGTATATAGTGCGCTATTTATATACAAACTAAGGACATTACACCGTCCATTCCGAATCTCCGTTCGGCTTAATCCTAGTATACGTTACACGGTGGATTTGGCGACATTGGTGATGTTTGGCGACATTTGGAAGGCGATAAAGTTTGCAATCTGTAGTTGTAGATTCGGTGGGTTATTGCTTTTTTATCCATTTTGCATTTGCATTTTGGAATTCGTGGTGTGATTTTGCGGTTGAGCTTGAGATTTGTAATAGAATTTGAGAATAGAATTTTGAAATTTTTATTTGGACCCCATTTTCTTTTGTAAATATGTTATTCGGATTAATGATTTGTATAATTTTTCAATAATTGAAATTCATAAATGCTTGTCTTTTCATTTTATGCTTATTCATTTATGATTTATATGCTTTTTTTCATGGAATGTTTATGTATTTGCCATTTTCAGGTTACGATTTTCTATGTTTTTGCCTACGCCAATTCTTGGCGACAATCGTAAAAACGTCATTTCGGCGTTGGCGACATTTTTCAAAATCGCGCCAAGCGTGTAACGTATACTAGGATTTTACCCTCTGTTCTAAACTAAACTTAAAAAACTACAATCGCCTAATTTATTTTGTGACCTTTATTTGAGGCCATGCGCTGGTAGAATTGCCAGCATTTATGTTTATTGAATTTCGATTAATTTATATTTTTATCTACTAGTTATTTATTTCACTAGTCTTCATATGGAATCCCATCCGTAAAATTGAGCGCACGTGATGATCTCACAACCTCAATGCGATGTCAATGTAATACGAAGAATTTGGGGGTTCTATTAAGACCAATGTATATCATATGTTACAATAAACAAATTAAACATATTTTATTTTTTGTAAAGTAAGTTATGTAAAAGTATGAGGATACGTTAGAATTTCTTAAAAGAAACACACAAGTGTGTATGTGGAAAATAATTTAGAGCAGATTAATGTTTGACACGTAGATTTGTGAATAATTAGATTCTGTATTTCTGAGATTACAGTCGCCTTAAGTAATATCAGTGAGAGTATAAGAAACGCTGCTTAACATTTTTGAAAATTTTATTTCATTTGGAGGTATGAAACGCGCATATCGATGCATATATTCATTATAAATGACTTTAACCCTCCAACTGGTTTTGATGCGATATCTCGTCCGTCAAGATCTGACCAATTTTGTTAATAACTACGAATCATCAAAATAATCGATTTTTTTTTAAGATAATGAGATCGAGATCTGGTCAGTTTTCTTCTAATGGCGAGATATCTCATCCATAAAGATTTGGTCACTTGTGCTAATGTTAAGATACTTCATCGAAAAAACCACCAGGAAGGTTAAATAAGGTATCGAATAGAAATAACGCCATTGCCATTAATAGACATAAAAATTTTGAAAACTTTAGAGCAGATTGTATGCTCAGGACAGCTAGTTCTTTAGGAATAATTTTATTTGCATCATTTAAACACTTTTGCTTACGTATACAATGCATAAACCTATATTAAGGGAAAACAATATTCTATAATCTTCGTGAGACTAACATTATGAAAATTTCAACTAGCCTTCAAAATTTTCTGCTGCTTTAAACATTTTAAACAATGATGCAATAATTTTATTTGCATCATTTAAACACTTTTGCTTACGTATACAATGCATAAACCTATATTAATGGAAAACAATATTCTATAGATAATCTTCGTGAGACTAACATTATGAAAATTTCAACTAGCCTTCAAAATTTTCTGCTGCTTTAAACATACCACCCGTGCAAATCAGTCACAAACTGATAAGTAAACACGTGCCTTTCGAGTATTTATTCAAAATGAAGACTTACAATCCGTTACGCGAGAAGCCATTCACATGCGGGTCTCTCAATAAACCTTTTGTCCTAATAACAGTGGTATCTAATGAATTGCCAGAGAGAGGCTCTGTTTAAAATAGATACTGGAGGTTGAACATTATCATGCTAATGCAACTGATGCGTGGGAACGCATGAGACCTTTGCTCTTATATTATGCGATTTGGCATCGACTCGACTCAACGCGAATGTGTTCGACTAATTAAGAACTGAAATTAAAAGCAACTTGGAATCACAATTCCGGTGAATCGGGGTCCATGATTGGAGAATGGAGTGTCAGCAGTCATAAGTGGAAAGTGAAATTTGGCTAATAATTAGGGATTAGTAAGCTGATAATAATAAGAAACGCAAATCACAATAGTGCTTATAAAAGGCAAGACTATAATATATTAATTTAATCCATATAAAATGGTCGTAATGGTTAAACAATTAAAAATTGCTACACAATTAAATACAAGGGATTGTATAAGACTAGACTTGTGCAGTGATTGGCGAATACATTAATACATTAATTTAATCCATATAAAACGGTCGTAATGATTAAAGTTTACTACACAATTAAATGTGAGGGATTTTATAAGACTAAAAGCTTTCAGCGATTGGCGAATTGAGTCTCAACAAAGTCGTAAGTGGAAAAGAAATTTGACTAATAATTTAAAAAAGTTAACGGATATAATAAGAAATGTAAATTGTTAAATAATGCTTAAAACGCAAGACTATAATACATTAATTTCATCCATATAAAATGGTAGCATATTTAAGATTTACTACAAAATTAACTGCGATGACTTGTCTAAGGCTAAAGACTTGTAGTGATTGGCGAATAGTGTCAACAAAGTCGTAAGTGGAAAAGAAATTTGACTAATAATTTAAAAAAGTTAACGGATATAATAAGAAATGTAAATTGTTAAATAATGCTTAAAACGCAAGACTATAATACATTAATTTCATCCATATAAAATGGTAGCATATTTAAGATTTACTACAAAATTAACTGCGATGACTTGTCTAAGGCTAAAGACTTGTAGTGATTGGCGAATAGTGTCAACAAAGTCGTAAGTGGAAAAGAAATTTGACTAATAATTTAAAAAAGTTAACGGATATAATAAGAAATGTAAATTGTTAAATAATGCTTAAAACGCAAGACTATAATACATTAATTTCATCCATATAAAATGGTAGCATATTTAAGATTTACTACAAAATTAACTGCGATGACTTGTCTAAGGCTAAAGACTTGTAGTGATTGGCGAATAGTGTCAACAAAGTCGTAAGTGGAAAAGAAATTTGACTAATAATTTAAAAAAGTTAACGGATATAATAAGAAATGTAAATTGTTAAATAATGCTTAAAACGCAAGACTATAATACATTAATTTCATCCATATAAAATGGTAGCATATTTAAGATTTACTACAAAAATAACTGCGATGACTTGTCTAAGGCTAAAGTCTTGTAGTGATTGGCGAATAGTGTCAACAAAGTCGTAAGTGGAAAAGAAACTATACTAAAAATTAAAAAATTAACGAACCACAATACGAAATGTAAATCTCTAAGCTACATTTAGAATGCAAGACCTTGTTACATTAATTTCATCCATACAAACTGCTCTCAAAAATTTTGGCTACTGCAAAAATAACTGAAAGGGATTTATAAGGAGAAATACTTGGAATGTGATGTATTAAAAACGACTTATATAGTAAACTTGTTTAATAAGGTTGTGTTTACAAAAGCAATACCTGTATATAATTTTCAAGATGATATTAATCTCGCTGAAAAAATTACATAAATTGGTTTCAAGAACTAGTAAACTAATAATAATAATAAATCTAAAAAACTATACCTAGAATAAATAACATCAATTTCATCCATATAAACTCACAAAACTGAAAGATTTTTTCGAAATCGCTGAAAGGAATAAGGCTAAAGTTTTACAATTGTAGGCAGTTATTAAGAATTTTAGAAAACTTATAAGACAAGATTGTGTTTAGCAAAGCAATATTCAATTTCATAACATTGTTTTAATACGACAAAGTAACATAACTTATGAGTGTGCATTTATCTTATTTAGTATCGTGTATTTTCTTCCTGCTAGCATCACATAGATTTTGTTTTCTGTTAGCTTAAAGTTACCTAAAGATCATTTGAGACAGTCAATTTTACATAAAAACCTTCATTTATAATTGGTTTTGTCCATTCATCTCATAATGAGATATTTCACTCTTTTCACACACAATATGACTTAAAAGAAGCTTGAAAGTTACGTGAGTTTCCTACAGTGGAGAATTTTTTTTCATAAGTGTAATGTATATATTGGGGTTGTGATACGTCTTCAAATAAACATATTAATGTTCTAATTTTGTGATCAATTATCATTGATAATTTGCATACTAATTGGTTAAAGAAATATGAAAAATTGAACACTTTTGATTAAACTGTAAAGATTAATATCTAACAAATTTGAATGGGGAAGAGTAAAACATTTCCATTTTTAATTGTTTCTTCTAACTTAACGGCTACATGAATCAGAATGTTAAAATAACTCAGGTACAGAGCATCGAAAAGTTATGAGTGGATATGACGTAAGTAGGTAGGAAATCAAAATAAAACATTCAATGCTGAATCGAGCACATACCTGTTTTATTATTAAAGGAATTTTTAAAAGATTACAAATACCCAGAGCCCAATTATTGGAAAATTATTTCGACATTCAGAGAGAGATAACAGAAAAATGGATCTAAAATCTCATTTTAAACTTTGATAGGGCATTTATTAAAGAATGTAGAACAATTCAAAGAAAAAAGATTCAATTGTCTTAATTTAAATGCCCCGAACTTTGTGATTTGAGTAAATCTAAAATGGTGACGTTTCTAATTGGCTGAAAAACCTGGCAACATTCTTTTCCTTGTATCTCACGACTCTTTAATTTTAGAAAGAGTTAAATAACGGCACAATTTACAAGAAATTAATTTTTGAAGCTAACTTGAAACTTAATCAACTGTAACAAACTCACTTTATTATTATTTTTTAATTTTTTGTATCGGAATTTTATAAACTCGATCGCAAGCATTGCTATGAAACAAACCTATAGACTAATTAAACACTGCTGATTGCTCTTCGAAATTGTAAATATAACCTTGGTAATATTAAAAATGTCTAGTGTTTTAATTTTAATTGCGATATTTAATTTAATTAATTATTTAATTATTTTGCGTTCAACTTAAGATTAATCTTTTGAACAAACTGAAGTAGTTTAATTAATTTTATTACCAATTATTTTTTACTCATTCAACGGCATTTTCATTTAGTTTTTAACTTTGAAAGAAGGATTACGAAATAAATATTTATCTTCGTATATACATACCTTAAGTTAATTTAAGCATAATTATAATAGTTAACTTAAATACAGTTCTGAAATACAACAAATTTTGTGTACAGTCTACATCACATCTAATTTTTTCGAAAAAGTTTTAGATTAAATCCTATTAATTTTAATTTACTCCTTTTAAACAAGCATGGGCTTAAATATATGCGAACAGCAGTTCACACAAGGAAAGTTACAGACTGAAGAATGAACACATAATTGGCAGCTTCTATATTTCCTTACATACGTAAAGCATTTGAAAAATTAATTGAAGTTCAAAAACTGAAATATGTAAAGAAAGCAATCACAGAAATTTGTGGATGCAACCTGATCGGTAGCAATAATCTGAGAATCAAAGTGGCATTGACAGGTTTGTGAATGAAAACTCTCGATTTCAAGATGTCTTACTACAGGTGTATCAGTGTAGTAAATCATAGATGAGGCAGTTATGCAACTTTTAAAACTTATTTAAAATGAAGATGACGTTGAATTGACCAACTATATACACCTGACACACACACACACGCACGCACGCACACACATCACAGTTGACGTAACTCAGTTCTACACATTCCTTAATTAGTTCTATATTCAGAATATGGACTTTATACTAGAATATTCTTAGTATAAAGTCCATATTCTAAAGTGTGCTTACTAGTTTTATATTTTAAAGTGTACATTTGGAAGTAAAACGTTCTATATCTGGTGTGTGTGGGATTTTTACCATTAGATAAAAGAGAAAGGTTAAAAATATCAATGCTCAAATACTCAACAAAAAATTATTTAAAAATAGAAATGATGGAGGATAAAGTATTTAAAGTAAAATGTTAAGGATAATTCTATGCTCTTTGAAGTTTAATGTTGCACATTATTGAAGCTTTCTTGAACATTTTGGTATTATCCACATAGCTAGAGAGGGATTACTGGTAACCCAAGATAAAATACAATACTGAAAGTAGTTTTTATTCTTTAAATAAAATAACAATCAATTATATTTTAAAAAGAATTGGTATTGTGTATTTATTGTAATATGCCTCCAAGCTTTGTAACGATATAAATATATTCATCACAAAATATGAAGGCAGTTATTATAGAACTTGTCTTTATTCTGACTCAACCATCTTACATGTTTCCATTCAACCTGAAATTTTTTGGCGTGGTGTGGAAGTTTGGAGAGTGGGGTGCCAGCTCCGGTGTTGCCCTCCTCATCTGACCGTAATTCAAAATTAAGAGGCGTTGTCCTTGGATCTTTCCCTTCGGGATTGATCACGGACCGTCGCCAATAGCCCGTTGTGTTGCTCCAGTGCGACGTTAATTAACTATGTACCTCAACCTGAAACATAAACTGTACGCTGATGACCATCAAAAATCCAACACCGCGAAGGTCGAGATATACCAAATCGGTACTTACTATACAAATAACATAAGGTACAAGAGTGAAGTAATTGAAATTACAGCTCCGCCTACAGCTCGCAGGTTCCTAGCGCAGTGGGTCTTAGCTTTGGACCCCTCCAAAATGAAATCATGGCTGTAGCTCACTACTGTATTTTCGAATTCTTTTAGGATGAAAAAATAATTTTCATAAGAAATACTCTATACTGCGCACTTTAATTATCTTATTGCTTTTACTTCAATCTAAGTTTTTATATTATATTCAATTACACTCAAAAGGAAACAAGGCGCACTTTAACTATCTTATTTCATTTACTTCAATCTAAGTTTTTATATTGTATTACAATAAATTCCAATAGCTCGTTGTGTTGCTCCAGTGTGACGTTAATTAAAATTACCTACATACCTATAATAAACTAGCTGATTAACGCTGGGTTGCTCGGGTTGAATTCGTTGTAATTCGTGGTATTATTACTCAAAGTTATTTCTATGGGAATTAAAAATTGTTTTTAGCCCCCTCTACAGACCCAAAACAAATAGAACTGGGGTTGATATCTAGCCTATGTCTCCCTCAGGATTCTAAAGAATGGGTGTACCAAATTTGTGAATTGGTCAAACTGATTGTAAGGATACTCAATATTATTCCTATGGGGATTTTGAATTGGTTTTAGCCCCTCTGTACACCTAGGTTAAAGAGAACGAGGTTAATATGTAGCCTACGTTATCCGCAGGGTTCTAAAGTATAAGTGTACCAAATTTGGTGCGGATTGGTCAAACGGTGTAGAGTTGTATAAAAAACAGACAGAAAGACGCCCAACTCCGCTTTCTATATACACTGCTGGCCACCCAAATTGCAACACCAAGAAAGACAAGAGATATCACAACAAAATTTATTTTGTAGATAACATGTTGACCAAGTATCAAATGATTAAATTTATAGACTTCTGTGAAGTGTGGTTCCTGCCAAAATCAGTAGCCAGAGTAGCCGCCATTGTTGGAGATCACCGCTGCCACACGCCTCGGCATTGATTTAAAGAGACTTTGGATGTGTTCTTGGGGTACAGTAGACCAAGCAGCTTCCACACGTTGCCAAAGTTGATCTGGTGTGGCAGCTGGGGATGTATTCTGGGTCAATCGTTGAGCAACCATGGACCACATGTTTTCTATCGGCGAAAGATCCGGAGAGCGAGCTGGCCAGGGAAGCAATTCAATCTGGCGATTGATGAAGAACCCTTGGACAATGCGTGCCACGTGTGGTCGCGCATTATCCTGTTGAAATATGGCTGTGGGCAAGCCCTGAAGGTAAGGAAGGACAACTGGCTCCAACACCTCGGAGATGTAGCGCTGGCTGTTTAAAGTACCGGCAATGCGTACTAGAGGAGTGCGAGAGTGATATCCAATACCGCCCCATACCATAATACCCGGTGCAGGACCCGGTGCAGTGTGGCGGTGCATAACGCAGCTGTTCGGCATCCTCTCTCCACGGTGTCTCCAGACTCGAATCCGACCATCGTGGTGTTGCAGACAGAAGCGTGACTCGTCAGTAAAGACAATTTCATTCCATTCTGCCGTCCACATCCTTCTTTCATCGCACCATTGGCGGCGGAAACGTCTGTGGTTCTGCGTCAAGGGTAGACGAAGCAATGGACGTTTTGCGGACAGACCACTCTGCTGTAAACGGCGTCGAATGGTACGCGCAGACACTGGATGATGCGGTACAGACTGAATGTGCTGTGCTATGGTTCGTGATGTGGCTGAGCGATCCGTCACTGCCATACGCACAATATGCCTGTCATCACGTGAAGTGGTGCACTGAGGTGGATGCGATCGAACACGTCGGTCCGTCGTACCCTCCTGCATCCAACGATCACATATCCGCATTACAGTTATTTGGTTTCGTCCAACACGACTACCGATTTCCCTGAAAGATAATTCACAATCTCGGTAGGCCACTATCCTTCCTCTGTCGAACTCGGATACTTGATCAAAAGATGATCGCTGTTTTCTACGAGGCATAATTGATCGTTTTTTTGAAAAAACCACAAGAAAAACACAATTGCCGTACTTGAAATCGTCGAAATCTCCAAGCCTTAAATAGCGCTTTGAAGTGGCGCCACAGGCGCGCGTGATGTGCGTCTGCGCTGAAATTCTAATCATTTGCATATCTCACCTCCGCTAATGCATGTTGTAAATTTCATATTATTTGCATGCTTCCTTCAAGGTGTTGCATTTACGGTGGCCAGCAGTGTATATATATATAGATTACTCCCCAAACCACCAATGTTTGCAACACATCTAATTTGAGCGAATTATATCAGAGCCAATATACTCGTATTATTTGTTTCAAATGTACTAAGTAATCAATGTTCAAATGCAACGGTACATAAAACGCTTGAGAAAACTAAGACACTAAAATGTCCAATGCATGCAGTTATTCAAAAAATTCGTATTACTAAGCTTCAACTTTCAAGTATAAAGAGGACAGCTCACGTTCTTACTATGAACTGTTGGAGAAATCCTACCTTTGCAAATCATTTAAGCGCGATACGGAAATCCGACGATCTATTTGCTACCCAGTTTCATCGACCGTTATCTCTGATTATAGATTTAATTTCCGGCGAACCATGAGCCATAAGCACTTCATCGTGTTCAATTGAAATTAACCTTTTCGATTCACGTCGCTTTCGATTGAAGAGGCTGATTCAACACTGCAGGGAAGTGTCACACGCTGCTTTAAACACCGTTTATCAGTATAATGTCGCAACGATGCGCAGTTTCGGCGAGGAAGTACCGGAGACATGCTGGAGTCGGAAACAGTTTTGACTCTTATGATTCAGTAGGGGACAGTAGCAGCCTAATCTTTACGTGTAAGCGGTAGAATTAGTGCTTTAGGCGAATTTTGACAAATCTGTCGGTACTCATTTCAGAGCAGGAAATCTAAATTTGGAAAGTATTTTAACGGCTACAAAATATAGATGATAATTGAATTGGTGCGAGCACGAAAATTATGAGTCCCATTTTTTATGTGTAAGAAAGCTGGCCCCAGAAATAATTTAAGTCAACGGCTCATGTAGTTTCTACACCCAATCAATTTTTTCATGGCCTTATATTTACTAACTAAAGTCACGGACTAATATGATTTATTCACACACACTAAATTCGTCGGGGCCTGAAATTTCCTCTCGTTGGATCGGTGTGAAAGTTTGTAGAGAGGGGTACCAGCTCAGGTGTTGACCTCATCATCTGACCATAACTCAAAATTACGATGTGGTCCTGGGATCTTTCCATTCGGGATTGATCCCGCCATAGCCCGTTGTGTTGCTTCAGTGGGACATTAATCCAACTACCAGCTACCAAAAGTTTTGTACTTGTGTGGTTTCTATATTCACCGATTCAATTAGGAAAATGCAAAATGTTCTCGTGCCTTGCTTGTCTTTAAGGGAAAAGTTAAAGCCATTTAACCTGACCAAAAATTCCCAGTGCGCTCATTTTAGGACTGTATTGAAATATAAAGACTTCAGCAGTAAGAGTTTGTTCACACCAACAGATTTCGAGTCAATCCGAATCTATCTGGATCTAGTAGAAATTGACTAATGAAGATTCGAGTGTATCGAAGTTTCTCGTCTAGAATCTGTACATTGTGCAGTCACAGCAATATATTCAAAAGTCTCCACTGTAATTGGGAGATTATTGAAGATGCTACCGAAAAAACGTTTTAGCTATCATCATGTTTCGGAATATCGTAAAGAGGTAATAACTATCGATTGAAAATGGAAGGCATTCTTAATACAGTTAAATTACCGACGGAATTTTTCAATACCATTGGTCTGTCTTTTTATTATTGGGGTATTGAGACAGATTCGCTTTAATTGCCTGCTTATCTACATAGCTGAAAGACTACACTTTGATACAGTTTATTTAAAATTAAAAATCAGCAGACTTAAAAAAAGAGCATAAAACTTTTAATTTGCATTATGTTTAAGTAATATTTGGCATATCTGACAGCAGTGATTTTTAATAATTTCTTGCCATGAAACTTTACAATGAGTTACTTCACGATGAATTAATAATAGATCCCTATTTTAGAAAATTTTTCATTTTTTATGCTCTAGGATTTGTATGGACGTAGGAACTAATTAGAATACCTTAAAAGCGAATAATTATGAGATATTGAATTTATTAAGGGGACTTCAAATGACACTTCACGTTATTTAGTAAAATTATGCATTATTAAAATTTCGTGATGTAACCTAATTCGGCCAATTTACATAAATTTGCAAATTCTATCAAATGTTGAGAAAAATATAAATTATTTTTATTAATAGATACTTCATAGTTTAGAATTAAATGCTAATCCTGTTTGATGGTTTCGAAAAGTCTGTTTCATCGATAGTAGAAATATTTTGATGATATATTTATAATTTTGGTTTTCCATTTTAGCCATTTAAATCTACTTTCTGTTTTCTGTGAAGAAAAACTTTTTTTAAACTGGTAATTTTTATTTTGAAGAACGCAGGACCAAATTGATAATTAGATAGTTCTGGTATTTTGAAATTTCGATTTTGATTATTTTCAACAACACAATGTAATGACATTTAAATTGTGATAATAAATGTATAAAGGCGTATTTCCGATAGGTTTTTTAACAGTAGCTTTATTTTGTATTTTATTCATTCATTTTTTCAGTAGCCTTACTTTCCATTGAACTGTAAGCTTTAAGTATGAACCTTACTTTCCATTAAGTAGCCTTACTTTCCATTAAGTATGAACTGAAGCTATGGATGGTACTTTCAGTACCATACGTTTAGTAGCATACAATAGAATATTTGGAATCCTATTAAGATAGATATTTAGATTACATATTCTACTGTAATATCACATTACAGTAGAATATTATTGCTTCATATCACATTATATTATTTTCATGTAGTACTAAATTTTTATGATCCATATTCTTCAGCAGAAAATTATATTTTCTTTATGTTACAGTGTATATAAACTCCTTAAAATTCAAAAATTTAAGTTAGCAGATAATAAAAATTATGTTTAGAAACAATCTAATATCAAAACATAAATGATAGCCAATATGCCCATAAAGAAACTCAATTTACCTATTACGAGATAAAAACATGCATTATTTGTCCTTTTGTTTTTTATCACTTTATGCTGCATAAAATTTCAGATATCTGATATAAAAAATTCTTAACTAGGAAAGTATAATCACAATAAATCTAAAGAAAACTCTTATTTATCTAAGTTTTCAAACAAACTTTGGTTAAAGTAATACAAAAATTGAAAACCCCAAGAAACATCGTGAAATTGGGAAGTTTCCATTAAATTGGGCTAACAATCCGAAATGGTTTACATCAAATTGAAATAAATTGCATGGTCATAATTATTTGTTCAACCAAAACCTTTGTCTAAGAGAGGAAAGCTGAGGAAGACTCAGGCTAATATATAATGAAGAGAAAAATAGAGAAAAAATTACATAGCTTAGAGATAAAATTCCTGATTTTGCGAAGGTTTTCTATTTAAATAATATCTAAAAGATAAAATTTAAATATATAAATTATTTTGGAGAGTCTTTAAACCGACAAGATGAAATAAATCCACTTAAAAGCTTGGTAATTAATATGAATACGGATTATTTAGGTTAAAAATATCATATCTAAATCAGGCATTATGAGATAAATTTCATAAACAAAACTTCCATTATTTTTAACACGAAACATCTGTGTAAAATGAATAACTTACTGAAAAGAACTTTATAGATATTTTAAAATTAAATGCACATAAAAATATATTTAATAGAAATTAATAGTAACAATGCTCCCCCTATTTGATTCTGACATTAAAGATTTACTTTGGGCAAAGCAATTGCTTAATGAGCTTCAAAAATTTAAAATGCACTACGTATTGTCAAATATTGTTTTCTAGTCAGTAATACCAAGGTAAAATTAGTAATTGAAATCTTGTTTTGTATTAAAATTAATTATTAAATTTACACGTGAGAATTAAATCTATAGTTTTCTAAAGTTCTACTTCAGATTTACAACCGATTACAAAAAGCTTGAAAGACCTCACCCTCTTTTAAATAAAATGAAAATTATCTCATTTAAATGGAATTTATAAATCAAATGTTATATTCGTTTAAATTAAAAGCATGCTAGCACAAGTTGAAGGTCCTGTAATAGTTCATGTAGCATTAAATCTGCTTCTGAATTGCTGATAAAGAACTTATTTTTTGTGTACAACTAATGAGAAGGCTTTATTATCATGACAATTATTTGTGATTCTACAGAAATATTGTAACTATTTCCTCAGACCTAAAATTAGTAAATCTTATTTCTCATTTTTATTTTTGCGCAATTTCTAACATTTACTAAATTCTAATATTTACTTTTGCGAGTTTACTTAAGCAAGTTGAATTCTCGTAACACCCTGGGTGTATCCTCTCTTGTGTCAATAATATATTCATTACTTGACCATTGTATGTTTTGTGTTTAAAGCAAATTATCCAAATATGACCCTTGAGCCATAAAATCCAACCAACTATTTTAAGGACTTTACTTTCAAATTTAGGGTAATTTCTGATTTTCAAAAGTACTTTTAATGAACAACTTCTGTTTTCTAAGGACATATTTTAAGAATATTTAAGGTTGGTTGGTTGGTTTGAGGGTTTTATGGCGCAAGGGGCATATTTGGTCATGCTACGCCAGACACAAGACATACATCAAGTAATCGACACACACACACAATGAAAGTTTTACTGACACGGAAGAGAGAAATACACCCAGGGAGGAATTACCCGACAGGAATCGAACCTGCACCGTCTACAACTCGAAGGTTGCTAGCGCTGTGGACATACCCACTAAGCCACGACGTCCCTAAAGATTATTTAAGGACCTGTTTTAGGTGTTTTAAGATCATCTACATCCGATTAATATTTTATCCAATTAAATCCCTTTATGAAAACCCTTCAATTTTTTTGCATTACGTACTTTTAAAATTATGAATTAAATAAATTGAAACTTAATCAATAAATACACGAGAATTTCATGCTTTTTTATACAATACACCATCGAATATAACTTAGTACGCCATAATATACGTTCCCTTATAGATCAGTGCTTTTGTATTGAACTCTACTTTGGAACTTGGCCCAGACCCAGCGGCAAAAGCGGCGCCTGATTTCTTGATCTCTTTGTCTGCACTGGTTCATCAAAACTTTGAAGGAACGGGAAGGCAACATTTTAGAGCTATGGATCAATAAATACATGGCAGTGGAGATATGACGGACATTTTAGCTCGAAATCCAGACGCTATAAATTACTTAAGTTTACCTCCATAAGTCATTAGCGTATACCGGAACGTAAAAGTCATATTTAAATTAATCTTAGATTGCAGTTGTTAATTAGAGTTAAGGAGTTTCAAACGATTTAATTTAGCCATTATGGTCTGATTACACTCTTACTGCTGCCAAGTTGCGATGTAATTTAAATAGCGGTTCCACCTCTTCGCGTGAGTTTTCCGATTTTAATGTTGTGGGTGGCTTTCAAAAATTAATCAGCCAGTGGATTACTAATGATCCCGCGTGTCTTGGAGCTTTTAGTTCCATTTTGAAACAGCGCGTAAGACATTTAAAATCGAGAGATGATGGTATTTGATTATGAAATGAACTGTGTCAGGTATTAGGTGATTTGAGGTTTGTAGAGATTGAAATATCCCGAAAACTCGACACGTGTTTATTGCCTATTCAGGCACTATGTACTTAAAAACAAATGAAGCAATGAAGTAGCGCTTGTAAATGACCGACATTCTCAAAACTAGTAAATTCCCGATGGGGGTTCTCAATACCGGTTTTCAATTTTCTTTTTTCGCGACAGGACACACGACTGGGCGAGAATTTCGTACTACACTATTGTACTGCAACACTAGTTTCGCATCACACTATTGCACTATAGTAATAATTTCGCACTGCACTAGTGTTCTACAGAACTAGTTTATTACTAGATGGTTGTACTACAATACTAGTTCCGTTATTCGCTGCTGTATTACAGTACTAGTTTATTACTATACGATTGTAATATAATACTATTTACGTTATTTGCTGTTGTACTACAGTGCTAATTTTGTACTATACTACTGCACCAGTTTTTTGCTACACTATTGTGCTACATACTAGTTTCATGCTACATTATTGTACTATAATATTAGTTTCCCACTACACTATTGTTCTACAGTAGTAGTCTTGTACTACATTATTGTACTATGGTAGTTTTGTACTACAATATTGCACTACAGTACTAGTTTCGCAATACACTATTGCACAAAAAAATGGAAGATTAATGCGCTCGTATTCTATCAATGTTTGCCAATATATCACAAATTTTTTTTACCACGTTTTATGTAATAACTTCTGCACAACTTAATATTTTTGAAACAAACTTTATATATAGGCTTTTTTAATAAAAACCAAACAGTTTGTGTACATTTTACAACAATCGAATAATAAATTCATAAGTTTTTTGCGTCCATTGTTTCTCCTTCAAAAAAATTTTGTTGTTGAACGTGACATAAAGCGAAATTTTCATGACCGAAAAGATTTGTAAAATAAAATTAATCACGAATATCGTATCAAATTAACTTGTCATCTTTCCCTTAATGATGGTGAAATTCGGAAATATCACGCATCCCTGGTTCTAGACTGCTTCAAGAACACAGTTCATGGTATGAATTTGCCCATCGTGGGGAGAAAGTGCGATCCCATGAAATAAAATTGGGAAGTATTTATAGCAATGATACATTTAAACAAATAAGTGTAAACATATTAGTAAAATGTTTGGGAGTGGTAAAAATATGAAAAGTTTCAAAAAATTCCTGGGGCAAAAGTAAGTTGTTCAATGTGCACTTTGAAGATTTTTGTTCATAATTCAATTCTTTCGAATTGGGTTTACAATTTTATTTTTCTTATCCTAGGTAAGAAAAACAAAAAATATTACGTTGCTAAATATAAATGTAAAACAAAATAAAAAATTATCTGATAAAAAAACCCTTTTATAAATAAGCGAAAAAATATGAAATGTGCATAACAATTATTTAGCTGAAAACATTTTGCTCCTACGTGTCATTTTACTATCGATTACAAATACTGCATACATAAAATCCAAAGATATACGAACTAAACTATAAACAGTGCAAGATTATAAAAATCGTAATAAACAAATTGTATTATGATTTTAATTCCTTTTGTATGAAGATGAGTAATTATATTTTCGATTTATTATGTAGTTTCTAAAGAAATTTGTTCTTTGCCATATACATTTTTATGAAGCTTTTCTGAAAGGAAATATTTAAGTCAAAGATTTATTTGACACTATAAGGGTGATAAATTAACAATCACAATTTGCACAGTTCATAATGTTTCATTACATATTGCTGAATTATACAATTGCTATATATCATGATACTTTGTAATACAAAATTGGTCATAAACCATAGTCTAAAAATAGTTATTATAATACTGAACCTAGAATAAAAAAAGCACCCAACAGTTGGAAATTATAGTAATAATTTCTGGGACTTTAGTTAAAAAACTTACTTCATAATTTCTAAAAAATTATATAATATAAAATAAATAAATATAAAGCTAATATTAATTTCTTTAATTTTTAATGTATCCTTAAAATTTCATTATCATGCAACATAAATCGTCATATAACCAAGAATAAAAGTAAACATAAGCCCTGTACAGTTACTTTATTTTTAAAGCTTATGAGTCACCTAAATCTTATTTAGCGCACTTGACATAAACTATTTCAAATTTTCGAAATCTAAGGCTACTGTAGTATTTATATTTGAAAAAGTTATTACTATCTTATTAATTCGTTGATGTATAAATCTATAATTTTCTTACACTAATTACTTTTACATTTGCATATTAAAATCTAACATTAAAACACGTGATAAATAACAGATCTAAAATCTAATAAGATTATCTAATTAAAAAATACTTTAAGGTTTAGGGGGAAATTCTAGGTTCAAATAAAGTGCGTGTAGCTAATTAGAACCTTTTATTTCGATATGTTTTGAAAAACAAATAATTTTCAACAAATATAAACATAGATTAAAAATTTTGCAATTTATGAGATGTTTGATGTTAAGTAAATACAACACCAACTATCGCCCTTCATGATGCCATGCACATTGCAAAATTTATAGAGTATGAAAATATTAAATTTAAATTTTAACATGAACTTATCAATCTTTTGTAAATACCTATTTTTACCGAAACTGATTAAATAACCCATTTTCCATTTAGAGATGCAGGCAACAGTGGTATTAGTGCTTGAAATAATAAACAAAAAATTATCTTTAAATAATGTCAATAATTATAAAAAAAACAAAACTTTAATAATCATAAGCAAGTCATTACTTTAACTTTTAATACAGTAATATTACTTTTCTTGAGTGCTTGATAGTAAAATCTCGATTCATTTGCCGCACTTTTCACAGATGCAACTGCTAAATACTTTCCGCAAACATATATATTGCACAGAGAGCAGATTTTCGTTGCTTTACTTTCATGGCAATCTTATTTGACATTTTCGAGCACATTAGTAACTTCGTTTTGCTAGCCAATTCAGCTGCCACATTAGTTCCAAACCTGAAGTTCTTGATATTCACTATCAAATTCTTTTCTTATTTGAAATAAAAATTCTTTCATCAAAATATTTTCACCTGTTGTTTCATTGCACACCATTTCACAGGCATTTATTTTGGCTAAATCAAGAATATTGAAAAATACCTGCAGAAGCCATCTAAGCTACATTCAAGCAAAATATCTTTATGATGGAATTGCCGTTATTATTTTGTACACCAGTATGTATGGAATGGTTTTAGAGTTGACAATGTAAAACCATAACATAATAAACCGGTCAAATCACTCTTTACTGTAAAAGTAGGTATTCTTTACACGTATGTTCCATAAGATTGACTTTAACTTTTCCTGAAATGTTTACAAAATTGATTTAAATGTATATGTTTCTCTTCACCTCATAATGAAGGGAGATGCGAAGAGAAATATCTAAATATATTAAAATATTAAATAAATTTTATAAACATTTCAGAAAAAGTAGTCAATTGAGGAAAAGCGATGAAACTTAAAACGCAATTTTAAGTCAACATTTTTAAACGGGTCGTTTCACCCGCTTGGTAAATTTATTGTTAAAATAAATTTAAATGTAAAAATAAAATAATATAAAACAAGTTATTGACATTTTTGCCAATACTCTACATATCTGAGATTGAAAAAAAAAACAGAATCTACAACTTCATCTGAAATTATAGGATTATTCTTATTCTCTGAAGTATCAAATTTAACACGTAAAACTATATTATCTGAAGTAATAATAACTCAAAGGGCTCAAGGACTGAATTATTCATCTAGCTCGATGATTTCAAAGCATAAAAACTCATGTTCCAATCTCCCGTTTCTAGAATAAACTAAACTTTCATTCTTTAATTTACAGATCTCAATGATAAATGTTCCAACTTCTCTTCTGTGGAAAAGTTTTCTGTGACAATAGAAATGAACTAATATATATTAAGTGGTTTTTTTGCCATCCAAATATCAAAAATGATTATAACTAATTAATGTGTCATTTACGAGAAACACAATACTAATTGCTCAGTTAAAAATAAGCAATCCAGAAAAACAGAATAAAAGCACTTAAACATTTTTCAGCCTTATTAATTGGGTTTCAACCCAAGCATAGTTATTCACTACAGTAATTTGCTTCCAATTAGCCGTTAATAAATATGTGGATTGTTTTTTATCACTCACTTTCAAGTCACTCGTTATGGGTTAGATATTTAAGAAACTGTTTTTCAATCATTAGTTCAGAAGAACTTAGAAAATATTTCTTTAAAGTGTTAATATTTGAGAATAAGCCACACACAAACACATATACTTTATTTGCATCCATAGTTACGAAACGGCAGGAAACTTAATTTAAGTATGGTGTGGCAAAGTTCCCAGGAAAATAGTTGTCCGTTGCTGCATCTTTAAGATGAGAATCGGTTGATAGGTATTTTAATCAACGTTGCACTGGAGCAACACAAAGGGCTATTGGCGACTGTCCGGTATCAATCCCAAAGGGAAAGATCCGAGGACAACACCACTTAATTTTGAACCACGGTCAGATGAGGCAACACCTGAGCTGACACCCTACTCTCCAAACTTCCACACTACGCCAACGTAAAGAGAGAAAGAGATGAGAATCGGATTCCTAGCTTATTAATATTTGCAGCATCAACACCATCGGGAATTTATTAATATTTGGGTGCATTGTCCTAAAATACACTCATGTCCAAATTTATCTTTACAAACCCAAAAATAATGATATTCTATGAAATATCCAATCGATGTAATCCATTTTGGCAGGGAATGTGTGAAAGACAAGCCTAATTAGCATTATCCAATCAAAAGTGATCAAACGGTTTCTGATATGCAAATCAAGGCGTTACGTCATCCGACGGTGATCAAGCGCTTTGCGCTAAGTGAATATCTGAGTGAATTTCTGCAATACAGCGTTTGATTTCAGTGTGTAAGGACTCAAAACGATTTGTTATGGCTCCGAAGAATCATTTGGAAGAATCTGTGAAGTGGCGAATTATCGGCCGTTTAGAAGCCAGGCAGACAATCATGGAAGCAGTGAGATGTGTGAATATTTCAAAACAGACAGTCTCTACGCTATGGAAACAATTTCAGAACTCTGGAACTGTTGTAAGGAGGCCTGGACAAGGTCGTAAACGAATAACAACTGCTTCTCAAGATCGATATCTGGCAATAACTGCTCGTCGTAACAGGAAGTCTACTGCTCGTCAGTTATGTTCAGAGGTTGCAGCCTCCCCTGGAACTGTTGTATCACGGCAAACTGTATACAGAAGGCTTAATAAAAACGGCCTTTATGCCAGAAAGCCAAGGGTTTCATGTGTTTCACTTTCTTCACAACAAAAGAGGGATCGCTTTAATTGGGGTAAAGAACATCAGAACTGGAGTGAACACCAATGGACCCATGTTCTCTTTACTGATGAGTCGAGGTTTACTTTAACATCTGATTCTAAATGTGTTTACATCTGGAGGTAGTCTAGAACGCGAAATCTTCCTTCGAACATTATGGAACGTGACCGTTTCGGTAGTGCAGATGTGATGGTATGGGGAGGAATAATGATCGATGAAGGTACGCCCCTACACGTTTTCAACAGCGGATCTGTGACGAGCCAGATATAGGGATGAGGTCTTAGAACCTTATGTAAGACTTTTCAGAATTGCATATGGATCTGACTTTTTATTTATGGACGATAATGCTCGTCTACATCGAGCAAACGTCGTTGACGAATTCCTTGAAAGTGAAGCCATTGAGCGAATACCGTGGTCAGCAAAATCTCCTGATCTGAACCCGATAGAGAACTTATGGGACTACCTTGGAAAAGCAGTTGCACGGAGACATCCTCCTCCTAGAGATATAAACGCCCTGAAGACCGCATTGCTGGAGGAGTGTTAATTCCCCAAACTAGGGTTAACAACATTATTGTCAGCATTAAAACACGATAGATAGAGATAGGTGTGTACACGTCAGGGGAGATCACATTCCATATTAAATTCATAAGCCTTAATTTTTTCTGAGTTATTCTTTTTTTTCTGAACTCTCCACTTTTATTGTTTCATGCTACAGTTTTATATCATATGCAGTGCTTTTAATTTTTTTCCCTTTGTATTTATGTGTTATGATGTCATGTATCATTTCACATAAATTCATCAAATTATTGTTCACAGTTTCCGTGATTTTATACATGTAAAGATAATTTTGGACATAAGCATATTCTAAGTCTCTTGACTAAGCAACCATTTACAAGTATTGATGCCTGTAAGCACAAGTATATATATATATATATATATATATATATATATATATATATATATATATATATATATATAAATATATATATATATATATATATAAATATATATATATATATATATATATATATAGACCATCACCACAAATCAAAAAGGAGAAACCAAATAAATTATTAATTATTAATATATATATATAATAATTATTAACTTATTATATATATATATATATATATTATTGTTATTTTGCTCCACCTTTTTGTTCTTGTTTTGTTCTTGTTATTACTTGCATTTTATATATATATGTATGTTTATATATGTTTCATTCAATGCTTACGTTTTCCATTGTCTGATTTCTATGTTCCCCGTAAAATTTAATAATCACTAGTCTCCAAGGAGTTAAGTTATCTTACGGAATACAGTGTCCATGTAACATAACTTTAGTTGATTAGTTGTATTTGTTCTGTATGAATCGATTGTATTTTGAGTGTCCGATTGGTCTAAGAATCGTGAGGACCTAGTGGGGCCTGACGAATGTCCTCCCGATCACGTCTTGATAGCTTTACACCCACTGGGTAGGCTGGGAGGTTAGGGTCTTTAGAAGTATTGATTGAAGAATGCCATGGTGCCTGTTACTGCTTTTCCGAGGTAAAGCTATGATCTCAGTAGGTGATTATCTAAGAAATTAAATGAGGCTTTTTATGACAATAAACATCACAGTCGTTACGAGAACTACACTGCTGGCCACCCAAATTGCAACACCAAGAAAGACAAGAGATATCACAACAAAATTTATTTTATAGATAACATGTTGACCAAGTATCAAATGATTAAATTTATAGACTTCTGTGAAGTGTGGTTCCTGCCAAAATCAGTAGCCAGAGTAGCCGCCATTGTTGGAGATCACCGCTGCCACACGCCTTGGCATTGATTCAAAGAGACTTTGGATGTGTTCTTGGGGTACAGCAGACCAAGCAGCTTCCACACGTTGCCAAAGTTGATCTGGTGTGGCAGCTGGGGATGTATTCTGGGTCAATCGTTGAGCAACCATGGACCACATGTTTTCTATCGGCGAAAGATCCGGAGAGCGAGCTGGTCAGGGAAGCAATTCAATCTGGCGATTGACGAAGAACCCTTGGACAATGCGTGCCACGTGTGGTCGCGCATTATCCTGTTGAAATATGGCTGTGGGCAAGCCCTGAAGGTAAGGAAGGACAACTGGCTCCAACACCTCGGAGATGTAGCGCTGGCTGTTTAAAGTACCGGCAATGCGTACTAGAGGAGTGCGAGAGTGATATCCAATACCGCCCCATACCATAATACCCGGTGCAGGACCAGTGTGGTGGTGCATAACGCAGCTGTTCAGCATCCTCTCCCCACGGTGTCTCCAGACTCGAATCCGACCATCGTGGTGTTGCAGACAGAAGCGTGACTCGTCAGTAAAGACAATTTCATTCCATTCTGCCGTCCACATCTTTATTTCATCGCACCATTGGCGGCGGAAACGTCTGTGGTTCTGCGTTAAGGGTAGACGAAGCAATGGACGTCTTGCGGACAGACCACTCTGCTGTAAACGGCGTCGAATGGTACGCGCAGACACTGGATGATGCGGTACAGACTGAATGTGCTGTGCTATGGTTCGTGATGTGGCTGAGCGATCCGTCACTGCCATACGCACAATATGCCTGTCATCACGTGAAGTGGTGCACTGAGGTGGATGCGATCGAACACGTCGGTCCGTCGTACCCTCCTGCATCCAACGATCACATATCCGCATTACAGTTGTTTGGTTTCGTCCAACACGACTACCGATTTCCCTGAAAGATAATCCACAATCTCGGTAGGCCACTATCCTTCCTCTGTCGAACTCGGATACTTGATCAAAAGATGATCGCTGTTTTCTACGAGGCATAATTGATCGTTTTTTTTGAAAAAACCACAAGAAAAACACAATTGCCGTACTTGAAATCGTCGAAATCTCCAAGCCTTAAATAGCGCTTTGAAGTGGCGCCACAGGCGCGCGTGATGTGCGTCTGCGCTGAAATTCTAATCATTTGCATATCTCACCTCCGCTAATGCATGTTGTAAATTTCATATTATTTGCATGCTTCCTTCAGGGTGTTGCATTTACGGTGGCCAGCAGTGTACTATATATCCAAGCATGTTAGGCACGAAACCGTTTTGCGTTTCTTTGAGTTTACGCTGCATACAGCTTGCAATTAGGATTTTCAAATGACCGACATTCCCATTACCGGTTTTTAGATTTTTAGTTCTTTTCCGCAGGGAGGTGTTTGTAAGCACATTTACGAAATAACAGCTATTGCTGTTGGGGTGAAGGCAATAAGAAAAAATGGTTTTGTTAACATTTAAATGCTTGTAAAAATATACTGCATAGTTGATTTTCTTCCAAAAGTTCGTTTGAAGTAGGGAAGCGACCAGGTTTATTTTCCAACAGAAGTTACCAAAACGATGAGTTAAACCAGAGGTCCCCTTAAATTATTGAGCGGTTGGTTTAGTTTTATATAGTGCAAGGGATATATTTAGACCAAGCTGTTCCAAGCGACTTTAAGTAACGACATACACACAATGAAAGTTTGAGAAAAGACCCCCAGGGATGAATCGAACCTGTCAGGAATCGAATCTGCGTCTCCTACATCTCGCAGGTTCCCAGTATAGTGTGTCACGACGATCTCTTTATTGAGCGGAGGATCATATTTGGATATTTAAAAGATTCTACCACCGGAATACAAAGGCTTTTGGAACCGTCCTCTTCATACAAATTAATCCCTGAGGTATGATCTTAAAATAAAGTTAAAATAATAACGAAATAAGATAGCTAGAAAGGGCAAAAAAAACCCGTAATGATCTTTCGGAAACGGCAATTCTCACAAATCTTTAAAACCGATAAAAACTGGTGATTCATTACACGTTTTGACCCTGTGGCGGGTTAGCACGCATATATCTTTTATGAAATCTGCAGTATTCCCTGCACGGCTTCTAAGCTGTTTTGACCTTCTTTCTCGGGATTCTTTCAACCAATCGATGTGGTTATTTAACCCTCCTGGCGGTTGTATCGATGCTGTATCTCATCATTAGCAAAACTTATCATTCACGTGATAGACAAGATATCTCGTCATTAGCAAAACTGTTCATTCCCGTGATGGACGAGATATCTCGTCATTAGCAAAGCTGATCATTCACGTGATGGACGAGATATCTCGTCATTAGCAAAACTGTTTATTCACGTGATGAACGAGATAACTCGTCATTAGAAAAGCTGATCATTCACGTGATGGACGAGATATCTCGTCATTAGCAAAACTGTTCATTCACGTGATGGACGAGATATCTCGTCATTAGAAAAGCTGATCATTCACGTGATGGACGAGATATCTCGTCATTAGAAAAGCTGATCATTCACGTGATGGAAGAGATATCTCGTCATTAGAAAAGCTGATCGTTCACGTGATGGACGAGATATCTCGTCATTAGCAAAACTGCTCATTCACGTGATGGACGAGATATCTCGTCATTAGCAAAGCTTATCATTCACGTGATGGACGAGATATCTCGTCATTAGCAAAGCTGATCATTCACGTGATGGACGAGATATCTCATCATTAGCAAAGCTGATCATTCACGTGATGGACGAGATATCTCGTTATCAGGAAAAAAAACCTGATCAGATCTTGATCTCGTCATTATAATATGTAAATATATATAGTGATTAAATAAGGTTTAAAATCAATATAGTTTAACACAGAGAAAAGAGAGCATGTGGTCATAAGTAATTTTATTTTGTAATGGCGTTTATACATAGCATTTGATAGCTGTTTTCGTACAGGGTGGAACTTGTTGGCTTCATGTTGGATAAGTCAGTTCTCTTTTATTCTTTATGCGGTGTTGAATGGTTCGGCGTTGCGATTGTTTTCAATCTGTAACGTCTTTATGAAGTTTTAATTTTTTTATGTGAAAATTAGCTACCTTATTTTTCACTTATTTCTTTACGCTCGCTTATATGTATGGCTCATTTCTAATATTTTGCATGCATTAGTAGTCCTATGGTAAAAATATTTTCATATAAAAGCAATATTTTTCTCATTTACGGTAGATGAAATTTTTTCATGTATTCAGTTCAGAACTAAACAAATCTTCCCAAGTCATCTTCTTTCCTGTGCTGGTCTGGCAAGAGAGGGTCTCTATAGAAGTCGCGATCTAGTGTTGGACTTTATGAACGGGTTTGCACTTACGAAATTGATCTAGATGCTTAGCGAGTCCTTAATGAATAAGTAAGAATGACAGGTAGGTAGTTGAGTTTACATATCACTGGAGCAATTCAACGGGCTATTGGCGAAAGTCCGGGATCAATTCAGAAAGGAAGGATCCGAGTACAACACCAGAGCAGGCACCTCAATCTCCGAATTTCCACACCACACCAATAGGATGATATTTGAGGCCACGACAGGTTTAACATGCACCTGCCGCAACGTACACGACGGTATGTGGTTGGATCAAGTTTCATACTAGCAACCTTCCGGTTGCTAATCCATGACTCTAGCCCAACTGGGATACCGGTAACAACAGCAGTTTCTCAAATGATTTTGTTGACATCATTGAAACATATCTTTGAAAAGTTTTGTTCAAATGAAAATGGAATTGCATCGTAAATCTTAGGAAGGATGGTGGATTTAAAAGAAACCTATATGTTTATTTTCATCACATTTCATACCAAATATTCCATCGTTTGAATGGTTCATAAATGTCTTTAGAACAGACTACTGGTTGTTGATGGAAAAACTTTTAACCGTATTTTTTAACTAATCTTTTGGAATCCTATCCAATTATCTCTCATGTAGTGAACAAAGATACACAAGGGATAATTAGCCAGGGGTTTGTTTTTTGTAGGACGACAAACCAACCCTTCAATTCGTAGTCAATGAAGGTTTTAAAATGCCTTCCTTCTTTAAAATCGCATCGTCAGAAAACACTACCTGAGACGACTGTTGATATTTCAATATATTCAAACGTAAACGTGACAATAGTTTTATATGCTGGATAAATAATAAGAATGCAGTCTGAATGAACTGGTATGAGAGGATTTTTCAATATAAACAAAACAGACGAAAAGTGAAGATTTTACTTCACTACCCAAATTCTCTCGCATGACACATATCAGGGTTACCTTAAAGTGTAATTTATTACCATTTTGGTGAAGTTTGGCGCTTAATCTAATCGGCATTGGTTGATAATCGGCTATCATACATCAATTCGTAATTCATTCAAGAATTTTTATTGATGAAGGGTTGAAAATCGTACAAGAAAAACAAGCCAAGTGACTGTACGTTAGGAATTCGTACAGGAAAAATGTTCCACATCAGAAACATTACCATCACCTACATTTAGCTTGATAGAAAATGCTTCTCACAGTGGTCATAGAGTTTATCTGCCATCTAATAGGTCTTGGGTTCGAATCCTAATTTGTAAGCATGTGGATGTTTGTTTTTGTTTCTGTTAGGAGTAATGGAGGCATACTCGCTGAATGCTTCACAAGCAGCCGCCATTTGCTCCCTTGCAGAGCCGAAGGCCGAATATGTCAGTGGTCGAGCATTATAAAAAGAAAGATAATTATAGAGAAAGATTTTCTGAGAGAAAAGTCTGGAATTTGTGACAATAACTTGCTCAGCCTTGAGAGATTTTGTTTGGATTTGTTTTTCTCTCTACGCTCATTAATTTTTTCAGGGTTAATTTGACCGAGTGTGCCACAGCATCGTGTGATGATGATTACTTATGGTGGTTACTTTGCATAGCAACAATGTAATAAATTATTTTTATGAAGTTCCATTTATATATTTTATCATTTAGTCACATTTTTGCTCCATAAAAAAGGGTTGGCTTATGTAAATATTATTCCAACAATATTTTCTTTTTGTGACTACAAATCGTGATTTTTATGAAATCACGAAACAATAAATGAATACCATTGATAATTTCAAATAAAAATACCTTCAGCTCGATCTGAAATGCACTGACATAGTTCCCGAGGTAATTTATTCAGGTTTTCCCACCTTTTCAAGCATATTTTATCATAGATATCACAAAAACACGAGTAAAACAATGTCTACAGTAGCGGGGGAAAAAAACCGAATGACCCTTCTTCATTCGAGCAACATTAACAGTAGAGAAAATTCAAAGATGGCATTCTACAGGAACAAACGTCTACTATAAATTCAAATGCATAAAATCTGCATAAGGGGCCGCTTCATATTAAATTGAGCACCAATTCCATAATTTCAAATGGAAATCCCCTATTTCGACACACCAATGTCGAATCTATATCAAAATTTAACTTTAGTTATCAAATTCTAAGTCCTTAGGTCTTACCGTTTCGAAGTTATGAGTACAGAAAGATTGGAGCTCCTAATGTTAAATCAGTTTCTCAGATTTTTATGGATATCTTCCTAAATAATATTCCTATAGCGCTGATATTTCGTACCATATTTACTGTTAAACATCCCAAACAAAATTCACCTAATATTTTATTTTAAAAATAGTTTTTAGTATGCAATAATAATTATTAAATTAATGTTTGAAAAATGAATTGAACCTTACTATATTTTGATAGGAATCGATTCAGAACTTATAATATGACCATGCAAAATTTCAGCTAATTTCAAACGTTAGTTTTTGCATGACATTAAATTTTCCTCATTATGCGATTTTAGGGGCAACCAAAAGTTTAAAAAACGTCTGTCAAACCTAACAAATGTTTAAATTATTAAAAAATGGTTGGAAATTTCATTTATGTAATCTAAAGTACATTGCCTTTTACCAGTTATGTGTCGTATAGATGAACTCTACTAATCAATGATCAATTGAAGGACATAATCTATTAACTTTTTGGATGGTCGGAATATCAGTTCGATTGGTATGAAATAATTTTATGTAGGCTTTTTTACGAACGCTAATTTAAAAAAAAATCAACATTTATTAAGGACATTAATGATACAAAATTATTTAGAACATCGATCAACACTCTTTATCTCTCCGTTTCGAATTGTTCTCAATACCAAAATCCTCCTTTTATCACATTTTAATCCTGGTTCACAATATTATCGTCTGAGCTTGTATAATAAATACAATAATTCTCGGTTTGTTTGCACTTGCATAATAAATATAAATCTCGGATCGTTTGCACGCGCTAACAAATACGTTTGAAATAGTGTTAAAATTTGAAATTCGGGTAGCTATAACTAGAATTAATCTCGATCTATGAATAGCGATTTTCAATGTGGAGATGATCCCTGAAATTGACAGAAATTTTAATACTCAATATCTCCCGATATAAAGCAAAGTCATGAAATTTCATATTTAAACTAACTTAACAATGAAAAATCTGATTAAGGCATCAAAACCTGTTTTTTTTCATTGAAAATTGTGTCGTTTGTGCAAAATTTTATATGAAGACGGGCCCTAAGTATTTTTTGCATTTGAATTTGAAGAGGGCTTTATTCCTCATTGAATGATTACCTAGGAATTTGCCGTACTATGAATAGTGCGTGAAATAAAGGGGTTCGTATTTTTCCGCGATTGTACACAAACAAAAAAAAAATTAAGCATCGCCAGTTCCCGTCTGATCACTGAAGTAAGCATCAATGGTGCAGTGAGTATCTGGAAGGGTGACCATTCGAAAAACCGGCGTACAGTTGGATCTCGTTTTCCACCGGTACGAGTTAAACCCGTAAGCCGATTAATCCTCTAAATGGTTTTGAAGTGATATCTCGTCCATGAAGATCCGATTGATTTTGCTAATTACAAGATATCTCGTCATCAATATATTGCCAATTTTTTGATGATGACGAGATCAAGATCTGGTCGTTTTTTCCATCAAGATCTGGTTAGTTTTGCTGATGTCGTGATACCTCATCTAGACAGCAACAAGAAGGGTGTAATGTAAGGGGATTAAGATGATAATGTGAGCCTCGATATGAACTAGGTACAGTCCGGGTCCCTGGAGTTTGCAATCAAGTTACGTGATTTCGAACGAGTCTATTCTTCAAATTAGGTGACAGGTTGAAACGCAAACAAAGAACTTTCACAGCTGATGTCTTTAACGCAGGTTCTGGCTCCAAGTTTATCGTTTGCTGTCGAAAGCGATAGCAGTGATAACGAGTTGTCGGGGAAAACAATCCGCAGCATTCGCCATTCATGTTTTTGCGTATGGCTTCCTTATCCTTACGACATTTCACGCCTTTTCCAAAATCGACTGACTCAAGGTCTACTGTTTACACGTCGGAGCAGCCCACTTCCCCTTGGAATGTCCTTGTAATATTCCCATGATCATCCTTGTATTTTTTATCCATCCCTTATCCATGGATAAAAATTAAATATCAAAAGAAAATTCATATTTTAAAAATAAGATGACTTTAATATTAAGAGACGAATGCTATTTATGTGAACTTGGTAAATGATAAATAGACTTAGCATTGAAAACAAATCTAATTCAGAAATGAAGATCTGCATTTAAAACGTATTAAGACCAACTGTGTCTAATAGAAAAAGCGGCTCACTTAATAAATATGTAAGTCATGTTGCAATAAATCTACTCAAGACTATTTTATCCGTTATTGTTGAATTGTTTTTGCTGCCGTAACACGATACTAGCTAAGAAACAGTTTTTACAAATAAACGTCTTCAATAATAAGAATAAAAGGTATTCATTTTATACATTGTACTACCTTTCATTTTTTCAACATACAAGTATTTTAACATTTTTTTGAGTCATTGACCTCTTGTATTTAATCAAATAACATGTGAATACGTTTATAGAGGCAGTTTTATAAAAAGTTTAATATCGATTTTCAACGCTGGTTGCAATCTTCTTTGAGATTATTTCTTCAGAATTGCAACCATTATGAAAGAATTCGACTTTTATTTCAACAAAAACAACATACTTCCTTTTAAAGTCATTATGCATCTTATATTTAAATATCATTATTCCATCATTGTTTTTAGATTTTGAGCTCTATCATTACATTGGTTTTTCTGCCGTGACATGAAACTTGCTGAGAAACAAGTTTTACAGAAAATGTTACCTTTTGTTGAGCTCAAGATGAAACCTGTTATCTTACCCCAGGAACCGATCTTTCTATACTTTTTCTAAGTCATTGACCTCTTGTTTTAACAATATAACATTTAAACACAGATTATAGAGGAAATTTAAAAAAGCTTTATTTGGAATCACACTGTGGATTGCAGTCTTCTATAAGATTATTTCTTCAGAATTCTTTAACCATGTGAAAGAATTCCGTTTTTATATTAATAAACACATTCATACTCAATAAAAATAAAAATTACTCAGCATATTTTATTTAAAAACCAATCCCCTGTAAATTTTGCAGATTTAATGTCGAAACTGCCTCCCAAGTATCTCTGTAATCATAAATTTGAACATTCAAAGTATGTTCAAAGAACCACTACTAGAATCTCTGGAATCTGAGTAGCGGTGTGTGTGCGTAGATTAAAAAGGAGTCTATAAACATACTTCAGTAAAGACAGCATGCAATTAAATGAAGTATTCAGTTGCTAACATCAGTAACTTTGACAAAAAAATAATCGTCAATAGTCATGAATAGTGCAAATTTAAATTTTGAAGATATGACAATTCTAAAATTATAAATATATATTCTTACAAAGTTACACATAATTACTTCGATAGTCTTATCATTCTAAAAGTTTCTCAAAACTTTGGCATATTACCTCAAAATTGATGAAATTTTAATCCCATTTCAATAGTAAATACCTGTCTTAAAGCAAATGTCCTGACCTTTAATTTGGTGCAAAAGGTTTATCAATGACATAAGTTGTTCCGAGTTTGCAACTGTTTTAACAAATTTCTTTCGGATATTCTGTTTTCACGTTGATTTCCCGTACATCAGATAGATACTTGCCACTACACAAATTACTACACAAGTTACTTTTATTCTTTCCCATGGTAAAGCTAATTAAGTGAAATTAAAAATACCCACATTAGATAGAAAATAGACCATAAACATAAATATAGCATATTACTAAATATTCATCCAGGCATAACTAATATGTAATCTGCAACTTACTATGCAATAGTAAAGAGAAAATTTATTTATTACTTCAATCTAATCCTATATGCTTTAAGGTTACATTTCGACAGTCTTGTTTCAGTTAAACTTACACTTTGGTAGAGTTCAAAGAGTATCAAATCTTACGTTCTCGTCCATTTGCATTATACAGAATACACGTTTGAGTCACCACTCCAATATGGGCCCGTTGGTGTTACGTGTTATGAATAATTATTGCTTTTTAAGGTTACATTTCGACAGTCTTGTTTCAATTAAACTTACACTTTGGTAGAGTTCAAAGAGTATCAAATCTTACGTTCTCGTCCATTTGAATTATAAATAATACACGTTTGAGTCACCACTCCAATATGGGCCCGTTGGTGTTACGTGTTATGAATAATTTTAAAAACCTGGTTTAACGAAAGTTAACAAAGTCTAGGTTTTAACATAGTTGAAATAAGATATTATTATGTAACCTAAAAACTGCAAATGCCCAATCCGTTTCATACATTTACAAACCGAAGACATGTGCAAATCATTAACCCTTTCAAGGGCGATAGGAATTTTGATGTCCTACCTTCTTGAAATGGTTAAGGCTAGGTATGTAAATACTATCTCATTTGATACTCTGATGTCCAGTAGTTTTCTAAACGGGCTATGAGACATAAGTTGCCTATCACCTCTTAAAAACTGAATTTTGTTATGTGCGAAATACATTTTTATTATATGTTACACATACATCAAATTTTCTTTAAAGACATTTTTTTTATCATTAAGCTCGTCAAAGTGTTAGCAAGCATATTTTTGAAGGATCTAAGCGGCCTACTAAGAGCAAAGAACTATCATTCAAATTATCAGTCATCAAGTAGCATTGCAGAGTCACCTAAAATTCACTAGGCACATAAAATTTTAAACCATTTCAAATTAGCACATAAAATTATGTTTTTTCAAATCAGCATATGAAACTTTTGAGTCATTTCAAATCAGTCCATGAAACTTCGCTTATTCCAAGTGGCTTTAAGGAGATATCTCATCCATCAAGATCTAACCAATTTTGTTATTGACGAGATATCACGTCTTCAAGACACTGCCAATTTTGTGATGATTACAAAATCAAGACCTGGTCAGTTTTCTTATAATGACGAGGTATCTCGTCCATCAAGATCTGACCAATTTTGTTAAGGACGAGATATCTCGTCATCAAGATATTGCCAATTTTGTGATGATTACGAAATCAAGATCTGGTCAGTTTTCTTCTAATTTCGAGATATCTCGTCTATCAAGATCTAACCAATTTTGTTAATGAAGAGATACCACATCAAGATAACAACCATTAGGGCTAAGAGGAAGTGACAGGCAGTGTGTATTTACTTTATTGCACCTTATGACATAATTGTGATATGTGAAAAATGTTGATGAAGTAATTGTTGCATTTAGGTATGTCAGGGCGAGTAAAGTCTCTCAATATCTAAAATAAAATAATGATAGATTTGTTGGAAGTCCTCTTTTACTGCTCATTACAATTTACAAATTGCTTTACCATTTAATAGATATTTTCAATGCCTTTTTACTTTTCAAAAATACAAAACTCCTGAAAATTTCTTCACGAAATGCTAACTTTTATTGAATTTTGAAATAGAAACTCTTATATTCTATAAACTTAGTGCGCAGTAGATTACATTAATTTGTGTAATAGGTACAAGAACGAACATATGACGTTGAGTTTCTTATAGGAAACTCATTTTCTGAAGTGTTGTCTCTTGTGTTGGATGAAAATATCTACAGTTTGTCACGATCATCGTAGTTTGAAATAAACAGCTAGATATATCCTTTGAAAGCTAACTGAATGTGTATTAGTTTGACTATCGGAGTTTTCTATACTTTAGATAAGATTCGTCATATTCAACTTTCAAAACTATTCTACGCCTATGACCTAGATCAGTCTAGGAAACTCTGATAATTCTAGTTAGGGAGGTTTAAGATATCGACAGAAAAGCCAATAAAGTCACATTTTTCAAAGACTGGTTACACCTGGTCGCATTTTGTCATGTATGTAGTTCGAACTACCTGAAAAATTTATCTGTGTGCATAAAATTCCATTGTCGGACACGACAAAAATAATCTTCTTTCCAAAGGAGCAAAATGAAAAGCCCCACGAACTACCTTGGATATTTAACGCTTCTTATCGTTCCTGCGTTGTGAGGAAACTAGTCCATACATATGAAAATCAATTTCGAATAAAAATGGATCTTTTTAAAACAGATTAAAGAAACACTGAAGGCGGACTTCACCCCCACAGTAACGTCACTGCTTGCCCACTATCCCATTGGCTGACAGGGAGATGCGTTGGAGCCAATCACAGAGCTCAGTGAGTCGGGATAAAATACTTTTCTGGAGCAGTTTTCGAAGCCCAGATTCACTTGCGAGAACGACGGGCAGAGGTTACTGATTTTACGTCTGCGAAGTTTCAAACTTACTGAGAAGAAAACCGACTACTGACATTCCATCCTTCACTGACAGGTAAAGTGTTTGAATGCTTCGCGTCTATTTATCGTGTAACTAAAATATCAAAATTCGATACAGCACTAAATTTTTCAATTAATGAGGTAGTACAATAATTTCATATTGTTTAAATAATTCGCTTATAGTACTTTGAGTTATGACTTTTATTTTCAGTAATATCTGATTCAAATAAAGATCAATAGATTAGAGGTTTTCACTAATATCTGATTTAATATACATTTAAGTACATAAATGAAAAATCTGAGAATTATGGGAACAATTAACTATATATGAAACTACGCAATCAAAACTCTTATAGCTCTCTTATTAAAACTCTTGTAAAAGCTTTATTTTTATGAAAAGTAAATTGTGTTTTTAATAAAATTGCTTAACGTGTAAATGTTTAAAAAAATTACAGTTTCACATTATGATTATTATTCAATTCTTATTATTATTCCTATGGAGTTGGATAACTAGAAATAAGCTGAGATGAAAAGTTTAAATACATCGGAATACTTTTAGGGTTAAATAACTATTTTAAAATAATAATATTTTACTCTCCTTTACATCAATGCCAATTCAAATACAGACTAGTGAAATTTAGTCTAACCTCAGAATTTCCCTGATGGGAATATGTTATCTGAAATATTTTATTAAAAACGTTAAACTCATATCCGCGCGATAAAAACTATAAAATCTATATTTTGTGATGATAACACGATTTAGTATAGTTTTGATCGATCGTATTTTGCCGAGTCGAAATTTCCAAAACACATGGACCTGTTATTACTGTTTACATTTAAGTATTAAATTACTCCTTTATGTGAATTGCATTTACAAGTTCGATTTTCTTTCACTTTAAAACTTCAAATTATTGATATATCCCTGCAAATTTGTATTTGTTTGATAACTCTCGAAACATTCCCTCCTATATAAATAATCATTGATTTCTAATTTAATATTGCTTAGAGAAATTCTATTTCTCCAAATTTTCTAGTATATGTATAATCTTAGAAAACCAGTGCTAGATGACAATAATTGTTAATATCTAAAATGTGTTAAAGGAAACATTAAATTAAATACCACTCTAGTTTAAATACATAAGTAATTAAGCATCTTCGTTATTTAAAAACTGAACAAGCCTTTAGAATTATTTAAATTCATACCATTTTACACCAGTAAAAATATAAGTTAAATATATTCTTAATAACGTCATACTATTAAGAAAACGGATCGTCCATATGCTAGGTAGAAGGAACCAGCCAAAAGTATATTATTCACAAACTATAGTTTTGATTTTGAGGAATAAACCTCCTTACCTTTTAAACTATAACCTACGCTACTTTTTAACGCATATAAATGCATAAAAATATGAACGTACTTGCGCACAATAATTGTAACTCATCAAATTATACCCAAGTTGAAGAGGAGTGGCTCTTAACCTTTAGGTAACGATCTGATATTGAATAACAGAAGGCATTTCTACAAGCCGCCATCTTGATGTATGTTAAGGAAACATTCACCATGTCTCCTAATCACTGCATCCTGACTTCTGATTTACTGTATATATATTTAGATACAGTATACATTGAAAGGGGTCTGATTTTCATCTTTTAAACTAACAGTAATTGAACACGACCCAATACTTATTTTTTAAGTTGGAGGATCAATTACCAAATTAATTCAAATACTTATTAAGGGCTGTACCTAGTGTGTAAAATAATTCCCCGATTCAAAGTGCTTAAAATGATTTATCATATTTGTTTTAGTTTTCAACTTTTAATATTATTTCGGGATCTTTTATCAGTCTTCTTACTTAGATTTGGTATTCAACGAAACTAAGAAGGCAGTTGAAATAGTTACTTGCTCATTTGTCATTGTCACGGGAAGTTTGCTTTTCCAATTTAATGTGAAGTATTTGTTGAATATTTTTATAGTTGTGGATAAACCGAATTTCTTTTGAGCATTTTGAATTTCACCTTAGGACAGATTAATCCGTGTATACCGTGTGGTGAAAAACAGCTATTTTTCACAAAGTTGAGCATTCCAAATTTTAGATACAGAGACTTCTGCTGTAGCAGTTATGCTTTGTAGACGTAAATAATTTGTACTTTTCACGTTTATTTGATGTATGAGTGGAATTAACCATCTTCTTCGTGACTTAAGAACTTAAAGGACTTTGTTATTCAGATTTTCCATTAAATCATGATTGCAAAATATCAAAAAAAGATAAAAATTAGTGTTTAAAACAGTTCTACAAGAAGAATAAAGTAATTTAAGATAAAGATAATCTAAAGATAAATATAAAAATCTTCTTATATACTTTTGAAATTATTAAAGTTTCCTCTTAAAAGTGATCTTCAAACATAAACTCATGATATGTTATGTAAATAAAATAAAATAAAATTTTTAGTGTCTGAAGCATAGGTCGCAGCTCAGTTTTTAAATTTCATTTGGACGCGTTTATGCTATAAGCCATAAGTACAAGCATATGCCGGAGCTTATTTTTGTAGTTCTTGAGGATGTAACTAACTTTCATTTATATAATATGTCTCACTTTACATATATTTTAATATCTTTTTATGATTGAACACGAACTAACTCTGTAAAAACACAAATGTAAATTCATTCCTGCTAATATTTGAAAAGAATATGTATTCATAGATTTTGATAGTAGAGTTGAATCGAAAAACAACTTTAAATGAATTGTGGTAGAAGAAAAACTTTTGGTTGGTTGGGTTTTATGGTGCAAAACATAAGAAAGACTTTAAAGAAATTTTAAAGAAAGAGACAAATGGAAAATGATATATAATGGTGAAACAGTTTCAATAATTTTTCATGCCTGTATTTGTAAAATTGTTACGATGTGTTTCAATTTATTTTTCTGCACTACTGAGCGGTATTACTCAGCGACGTATTGGAATTTCCATAACAAAGATATTTTAGCTAGATAATCTAATCCAATAATATGCGTATACTTTTTTTATACTAAAAGACACAAATTTCTCTTTCACTGAATTTCCTATTTTATACCATGCACATATAAAAACATTTTTATCACAATCAAAAAACGGAATAACGCTAGGCAATGCATTTAAATATGGATTTACGGAATATTTTACACCGATGTATAGGAACGAAACAAAATGAACGTCTAAAATGGTACATTGTACAAATAACTACCCAAGAAATATTCTATATATTATTGTGTATTTGAATATCATTAAAATGATATAGTGGAATCAAATAATGAACTATTTTTAAATAATCAATCGAAAGTATACTCGTATTCTAGAATATATACATACTAAATGAATGAATGAATCAAAATTATTAGTTATAATTAATATAACTAATACTCTTGATTGACTGATTTAGAACACATATATTTTGGAATACATATACTATATGTATTCCAGCATTATATATATTTAAACGCTTTCAAATGTTAATTTATTTAAATTAATCTATACTTAGTACACTTGTAGAATGAGTACCGAAAAGCTTTGAAATCGGAAATATTTTTTTATGTACAGTAGTTTTTTATGTACATACGATCTGATATAGTTTACTTTAACGCACTTTATTAGAGTTTTTGTTTCATTCAATACATTTTCGCTTGATATCTGTTAGTATTTATCTCATTATTCATATCGATAAATTTCTTCATCTATCCGCTATAATTTGTAAACCATCCATTAGGTAGGCTCAGTTAAACTTAATTTTTACATTTCTACTAATTGTTAACTCAAGTTCTTTTATCATAGTGCTCAGGTATAAAAGTTTTCGAGAAAAGTAAGGAGAGGCATTTGATATATGAGTCCCTCTTGTTATTAAAATTCTTTAATTAAATACCGGAAAGAAATAATATGAATGAGATAATCAAAATAATGACGCAATTTTTCGATGACATTCGAGAACGCTAGTTACTTATTAAAAATTCAAAGGAGCATATAGATTTTTGCATAAAGTACTTGAATATGCAAATTTTAAAAAGTGAACAATGGAGGAAGTAAATAATATTTTTAAAAAGTTAACCAAATACTCCAACTTATGAAAATTGTTTTAACAGGAGTTTCTTTTACAATAAAAATAACTCAGTTAATCATGTTTATCTCTGCTTACTCTATAAAATGTTTCCACGCTTTTTTAAAGATCGATCGCGAAATGAGGTTGAGTGCTCCACTTTTTAAACTTATTCAAAACTATCTCCCTGTTTCATGTTAAAGTACTATTTGGTGATTATTAATCTTTAAATGAGTTGAATGAACAAACTGTGGTGAGCAATACAGTAGTGTATATAGCAGTACACAGCGGAATACACTTTAGCAGGCAAAGTGTATCCTATGGCTGTTTTTCACACTTGGTGCTAAATTGGTGTCCAACGGACGTGATTATGAATGCATGATTATAATTCATGCACTTAAAAGAAAACAAGCCAGATGGGGCTTCTGACAAATTCCAGATGGCATTCCCCCAATCGGCTTACATTTCGATGGATTGTCCACAAAGAATAATTACATCGCCAATGTTATGGCTATCACCGTTTAAAGCCCTGCGATAACATACATTGCTTCTTTTCCTATTACAGCTGCCCTCTTTGTTGCTACTCAGCCTTCTCTTCACGCGACGCCTCACATTCGACTGCTAAAGGTGATATAGGACAGTCTACAGTATCAATCATTCATTTGCATGACCACGCATGCGGAAGTGCATCTGTGATCTTAATACAACTCTCACGGTCTCACGTGATTGACAATAAATCAACAAGTGATAGCATCTATTAACGAGTGAATCCTGGATGAGGAGCATTGTATTGAACTTAGCCACCACTACAAAAATTAAATTACAATATAGTAGTATATATAGCAGTCTAACGTATCTCCACCATGAAGTACTTTTTTTGTGGACAAAGTTGCATTGTCTTTCGCATGTCTTACGGATTATTACCTTAAAATTGCTTTTTCATTTTAATTCTTGAATACTTTCCTTTCACTCGATAACTTAATATGCTTTGATTCTTCCTCAAGAAATATTAAATTTCTAAGGAATTACTATTAGCATTACTATTCCTAATTACTATAGTATAATCATTAGCCAGTAACCATTAAATTCATATTACATATCTAAAAATGAAATAAAATGTAATTATAATTACATTTCTAACTGTTAAAATAGGAATGTACAAATAAAAGGTTCATTTAAAATGGATCATGATCTCACCCAATTGGCATCTGGTAGCATCTATTGAATTCAACCACTGCTACATCCTAGAGGGGAGTAGTCAACGTGTGCGGTAAAACCACAACTTCAAAAATTAACTTACAATACATTATTTTAAACAACAATGTAACCTATCTCAACCATGAAGTACTTTTTTGTAGACAGGCTGGCAATGTCTTTCACACGTCTGGCTAAAATACGGTATCTGATCAAACATTAAAAAGATAAAACTATTTTACTTGTTTAATTCAAACCTAGACCCTATGAACCTCTCTATCAGAGTAGACATACTTCTCCCAGTGAGTCTTCTGCTATAAGAATTTTACGATGTCAGTTTTAAGCCCTCATCAAGGGATTTGTAGCATTTTTTGTTTTTCCTATGTTCTGAAATCTTTCCCTTTGAGTTTTTTTTAACCGGAGTTTGAGTTATTTCAACCTGAAGTTGCCTCAAAAGTGCATGAAACTAAGTATGGGAAGCAGAAAGAACCGTATTTGGCCAAAAATTGTATGGAACCATGTCTGGAAAGTATGACAGACGTATTTAGCCAAAACTATCTTGATGAGTGCACCGAACACTTGTGGTGAGGAATCCCCCCGTCTCCGTTCTGTGAATCGTTTCTATTTAATTTTAAAACTTTTCGTAAATGACAGTCCTGTAAGATTTACTTATGACAGTTTAGTGCTAAGGAGAACATTCGTAATGAAATATGCCCTGTTTTTCGAAAATTCTTAATGAGAACTTCAGTGCTACGTGGTTTCCGTGTCTTCTTCCCCGGTCCATAACCAATAGCTCGTGTTGCTCCAGTGTGACGTTAATTAAAATTCATACCTACCAAAACTAGAGTCAATGTAAAATAATTGCTTTCATATTTTCAGGAAACCTAAATACTTTAAATTTATCTAAGTATCGTTTGTAACATGAATTTTTTTTGTCCTTAAGGAGTGGTGAATCTAAAAATAATATTCGAATCCGTAGATATTATTAATAAGCTCATATTTACGCTGGTTTCAAAACAGATTTTTAAAACTATGGAATTAAACGGGTAACTTATAGAATTGTAACGTCTGATAAACAGAAACTTCCACTTCACAGAATTTCAGTCCAGTCTAGTTTATTCGTTTTTTATTCTGAGTAAACATTAGGTAATAAAGGGTTTACTCATACTGAACATATATTTTTTTGGTCTAAAAGTCTTGTAAAATAAATATAGCTCATCTATTTATTTTTTCCAAACCATTTTATTTGTCTTCTATTGCTGTCAATGTGTAAAATGTATTGTATTGGGTATAAATCATGAATGTACCTGAAACAAAAACACTCTTGCGAATGAATTTTTTGCATTAAAAGCTTAAAAACGTTCAGCTGGCTTTTGATTTATGCTTCCTTTTTACATTCAAACCACGAAACTTGAAAATAAAGTCTCACTAAGTAACATCTTACGCTGGTTTGCTTAAGTTTCTTATGCACAAGCGAAAATACTCATTTCTGTGTATACTTATACATATATTACATCTTCCAGCCTACAAATGTATACAAGTTTCAAGTACGTTTTAAGGAAGATTTGTTACAAAATAAATTCCAAAACACAGCATTTTTCAGTGGTGGTCTTATAAAAGTGTTCCGTAGCAAAGACGTTTTAAAATAAGTACCAACATTGTATAAAACATTTTTGAATTGCGTTTACTAAATATAAATCAATTTAATTCACAGTTTTGCTTATGACTTGACACTAATAGCACTTTATCATTATAAGGCGCTTTACTTATCCCATAGCCTTTATTTAAGAGTTCAATCGAACACAAAACGAACTCAATTGTGATTTTTACTGCCGGGTTGTTGAATCATCAAAAGAATATCCAGACTGGAAAAATCTTGGCCTTACTACACTGCTGGCCACCCAAATTGCAACACCAAGAAAGACAAGAGATATCACAACAAAATTTATTTTGTAGATAACATGTTGACCAAGTATCAAATGATTAAATTTATAGACTTCTGTGAAGTGTGGTTCCTGCCAAAATCAGTAGCCAGAGTAGCCGCCATTGTTGGAGATCACCGCTGCCACACGCCTCGGCATTGATTCAAAGAGACTTTGGATGTGTTCTTGGGGTACAGCAGACCAAGCAGCTTCCACACGTTGCCAAAGTTGATCTGGTGTGGCAGCTGGGGATGTATTCTGGGTCAATCGTTGAGCAACCATGGACCACATGTTTTCTATCGGCGAAAGATCCGGAGAGCGAGCTGGCCAGGGAAGCAATTCAATCTGGCGATTGACGGAGAACCCTTGGACAATGCGTGCCACGTGTGGTCGCGCATTATCCTGTTGAAATATGGCTGTGGGCAAGCCCTGAAGGTAAGGAAGGACAACTGGCTCCAACACCTCGGAGATGTAGCGCTGGCTGTTTAAAGTACCGGCAATGCGTACTAGAGGAGTGCGAGAGTGATATCCAATACCGCCCCATACCATAATACCCGGTGCAGGACCAGTGTGGCGGTGCATAACGCAGCTGTTCAGCATCCTCTCTCCACGGTGTCTCCAGACTTGAATCCGACCATCGTGGTGTTGCAGACAGAAGCGTGACTCGTCAGTAAATACAATTTCATTCCATTCTGCCGTCCACATCCTTCTTTCATCGCACCATTGGCGGCGGAAACGTCTGTGGTTTTGCGTCAAGGGTAGACGAAGCAATGGACGTCTTGCGGACAGACCACTCTGCTGTAAACGGCGTCGAATGGTACGCGCAGAAACTGGATGATGCGGTACAGACTGAATGTGCTGTGCTATGGTTCGTGATGTGGCTGAGCGATCCGTCACTGCCATACGCACAATATGCCTGTCATCACGTGAAGTGGTGCACTGAGGTGGATGCGATCGAACACGTCGGTCCGTCGTACCCTCCTGCATCCAACGATCACATATCCGCATTACAGTTGTTTGGTTTCGTCCAACACGACTACCGATTTCCCTGAAAGATAATCCACAATCTCGGTAGGCCACTATCCTTCCTCTGTCGAACTCGGATACTTGATCAAAAGATGATCGCTGTTTTCTACGAGGCATAATTGATCGTTTTTTTTTAAAAAACCACAAGAAAAACACAATTGCCGTACTTGAAATCGTCGAAATCTCCAAGCCTTAAATAGCGCTTTGAAGTGGCGCCACAGGCGCGCGTGATGTGCGTCTGCGCTGAAATTCTAATCATTTGCATATCTCACCTCCGCTAATGCATATATTGTAAATTTCATATTATTTGCATGCTTCCTTCAGGGTGTTGCATTTACGGTGGCCAGCAGTGTATTATTATAGCTTAATATTTATATAAGGCTGTATTAGAATATTCAATTCTAATACAACCTTTAGTTCTAAATATTATACTATATAAATTTAATTCAAGAACATTTTATTTCTCTAATTGCTATTTACTATGCAATGCTTTTCAATTGGGGAAACTTTAGGATTTTGAGCTACCTCTATGTAATAATATTTTTTCTTAGTCTGAAACAAACCATTTACGGTGGTGAGAGTAAAAAAAAACACTTTAGGGTCATGAGCTACCTCTAAATATTAATATTTTTTGTTAAAATTTATATCCTTTTTTTAACTTAAAAGTAAAAGATCATTTATGATGGGTAAGAGAAATAAAAACGATAAAAAAAGGATTTTGGGGTCTTGAGCTACCTCTATATATAAACATTTTTTGTCAAAATTTTATGTACTTTGCATTTTAACTTGAAAAGAACCGTTTATGGAGTAAGAGTAATAAAACCACAAAGTAAGGGGAGGGTCAGCTATCAATAAGTATTAATATTTTTATTCAAAATTTATATCCCTTGTTTTTTAACCTAAAAAACATTTATGGGGTAAGAGTAATAAAAATGAAAAAAAAAAAGGAATTTGGAGTTCTTGAGCTTGCTCTAAATATTAATATTTTTTGTGCAAATTTTACATCCTTTGCTTTTTTAAACTGAAGAGAATCATTTATGGGATAAGAGTAATAAAAACGCAATTAAAGAATTTTTAAGATACCTCTAAATGTCAATATTTTTGTACAAATTTTATATCCTTTGCTTTTTTAAGCTGAAGAGAACCATTTATGGGAGAAAGAGTTATATTATGTGAATAAAATGCAAAAAAGGGCTACCACATACACATAAAAACCACCCTAATCATCAGCGTTCAGTTCCTGTTTTTCAAGTGGGCTACTGGGAAGCCTTCAGTAGTTAAGATAAAAGGGAAATTATAGTCCATTTACCTGTCTTAATTACATAGAAACAAACTACAATTATTTAAGTAATTCTGAAAAGGGCACTGCGCATAGTTCAAGTGACACATACAGAGAGAACCAGTTCAATCACTGCACTTTCATAAATCAAATTTCGAAAACTCATGGCTTGATTTAACTGCATTTATTCGATCCAAAAGTCAGTTTCTAGTCAAGGATAATATTTCCTCGAAATTGAGTTATGTTTTAAAAACTATTTTTGGAATTTTCGTGATTTGCTTAAAAGATTTAGTAAACATTGATTTGGCAAGTTATATGCTTGAAAAACTGTTTTTAGAATTTTCGTAATTTCCTTAAACGATTCAGTAAACATTGGTTTGGTGACTGGTTCTAAAGTTCTAGCAAGCTGTTATCGATATCGATAAAAATTAACCTTCAGTTAGCTTGGTATCCGTTGGATACCTCCAGGTTACATACTCAGTTGGATATATTTTCCAGACTGCAATTGGCATGCGGTTGAAACTCCATCTATTTTCCTAAATTTTAGAAGCTGTCTTCACAGTAGAATAAGTAGTTATTTGACTGTAAGGTGAGTTTTAAGTTTTAGCTCTGTTATGTGAAATGTGCTTTCCTATTAGGGGGCAGGGTGGTTAGTACTCTGATCGGGGTTCAACAGGCTCTTCGTTTGAATCCCGGAATGAGAATGAACATTCGAAGTGCTGCAAAATCCCCCTTTTGCTGTAAGTCCCGGTCTAATTGGCCCTCGTTAGCATAAAATTACTGTTGAGCGAAAAACTAAACCAGTATTGGTATTCATAACTTATTCTTAAGCTATGCAACTTTTTTGTAGATTGCTCTTTTTTCAATGTAATACGATGATTTTTAAAATACAAATCAATTTGATTTTCTTTCAGCTTTCGTTTTATTTTCCATATACACCACGCCTTCTGGATTGTTTCACAATAGTGATACCTAATATTTTACTGAGTGAATGAAGAAGCATTATTAAAATGCAGTAGAACCTCGATCATAAGAGGTAATGTGAACCGAGGCCACTAGGATAATTCGTATAATACGGACGTAGTACCACGAAACAGCCTATTCGAACACACAGAAAAAATTTACTGTACTACATATTACTACTACTACTGCCACTGAAAGATTTATAAAACTAGGATTAAGAAGAATCTTTCTCAGATTTGTGCCCCAGTATTGAACTTATTGTGATGGTTTTACAATAAATTTAAACGTGAGTTACGTACCTTTTAAACTCACTTGAAAAAATCTTTGTCTTCTGTTTCGCAGTACTTTTTCATCTCTTTGGACAAAGCGCACACGCTCGTGCTCGAAGCTTTATTTAAAGCTTAAAAAGTTTAGGTATCAAATTCAGCTTGGATAGCACTAACAATCTGTTGATGCTAGCTTGGATAAAAAAAAAAGCTCAGGTGTGTGTGTTTTGACCTCATCTTCCAACCGTGGTTCAAAATTACGTGGTGTGGTGCTCGAAGCTTTTCCTTCGAGATTGATCCCGGACCGTCGCCAGTAGCTCATTGTGTTGCTCCAGAGTGACGTTATTTTAACTAACTACAATTACAACTACCTTGTTCGAATAATCAAGTTTCTACAGTGTAAGAATTCAATGTCTCTGTTAGATGAATGCATTTTATTTCAAATTTAACTCTTCAGTGATTTGTTAGTGTTGTACTGAGGTAAAAAATCTACTCATATTTCAGAGCTTCCTGAGACTAGTGTTACATTTCAACTGTGCTTACCGAACCGTTGCGTATAATTATTGAGATGCTTTCCTTCATCGTAAATTCTTTTCGTGTGGGCATTTAGATTTGAATAACTGTCGAGATATTCTCTCGTAAAAATAAAAAAAATCATTTCTCCCAAATTAACCCTATGAGCTTCACGAGATTTCCTAGTTGTGTATAATTACTTTTTCCCCACATCACACATAATGACTAGATAACCACATCTATTGGTTGAGAGAATACTAGGAAAGATTCTGTTGATCAAGAGGGTCAAAAATAGTTACAAGTCACGCATGGAAGACTGTGGGTTGTAGAACAGGTATATATGTGTGATCCTTCCAGGAGGGTTAAGTTGATACAAATATTTGAATAGTGCTTTAATTACTCACTCAAACATTGTTTAAGTGGCTTTTTATACTTGATGATTTAAAAAGGCGTATTATATTTGAATACTGATATATATTACAAGCTTGGACCGACATTCCTCCATGTATTAGACTTTTTACAATATGGGGATCAATTTAAAGTGATCGACTGAAAACAATTCAACAAAAACCTCCAATTTTCAGCAACAATTCTACAAGAAATTAAATTACGATGTATTTATAAAAATTGTATTAAGTTTCTTTTAAACCTAGGTATGTTGTTGTAAAAACGAAGAAAAAGTGTAGGATAGAAGCTTCATAAAAAGGATCCATCCTTTCCTTTTTCTGTTTTTTAATATTTCGATATAGTTGAGATTTATTTTTTGTATACTCCATTTGTGAAACTAAAAATTGTACGGTTCTTTTGGAATTCTTTGAAACATTTTGATAGAATCTTTAGAATTTACTATAGAGCTATAAGAAAGATCAGCTACTAATATTATGAGGATACCATATATATAGATAACTCCCCATTAAGAATTTTTCTTCCGATAACTTTAGAACTTTTTACTTTTCAGAAATAAAAAGGGATGCACTATAACAATTTATTTTCTTTTCCCTTCCTTTTCAGTTTTGATTAGATTTCTTCCTCAACTGCACCGCAGGCCTAACAGTACACTGAAATAAAATGCATTTATATTTGGTATTCAGGACAGATTCCTCTAAATGCAACAAAGCTGTCCCTGAAACATGGAACAAACAATCCCAATTTAAAAGACGATCTCTGACTTCCAGTGCAAATCGTATTATTTCGTACTGTCGTATTTACATTTAAATGAGCTAGTACGATTCCAAACTAAAAGCAAATATTATAACTCATAAAACTCAGTCTAGTCCCTTACCACTATTTATTTCAAACAGTTTTGAGAAAAGCCTCTTTTCTGATTATTTTGAATGATGTTTTACATTGATGGAAGCAGAAGTCTAAAACCCACAGAAACTTTTCTTCCAATCCGCTAGAGATTGTCTTGGTATCTTATTCAACAGACATTTCATACATATCAATTCTATTAAAGCTTTACATTTTCTATAATAGGCAAGAATTTTCCATAGACTAAGACATCCTTTTAGAAATTTAAACCACCGAAAGATGTGATTTGAGTATCATCAAAATCAATCTGGAGTGTAATCAAAATAAAGATTACACCTTTTACTATTTCAGTGATGTTTGTTAACATAATTCTTCTCTTATCTTTGATAAAGAAGAAGAATTATAAGTTCCCTATAACCAATTATTTTACAAAGTTTTTGAGAAAGCCCCTTTCTTGATTATTTCGAATGTTTTAAATTGGTGGAAGTAAAAAGCTAAATTCTATTGAAACTGTTTTCTTCCAATCGGATGGTGACTGTTTTGCCATTTTATTCAACAGACATTTCTAACATCAATTCTCAAAGTTTTACGTATTTTTATAATAGCTTTTTATATAAGGATTTATATATAAGGATTCAATACAAACTAAGACCATGGCTTAGAAACTTAAACAAGCGAAAGTCAAGTGGTCTGAATAACATAAAAATCAATGAATATTATCAACATTTAGGTTATCACTTTTTTACTATTTTAATAATGTTTTGTAAATTTAGTTCTTATCTTTTATCAATTATATAAGCTTCAATTTCCAACTTCCTAAAAGTAAACTTGTATGTTTGTTAAGCAGGTGTACGAATTTGTGTATCACGATTTGTTTACCTTAAAAATAAATTATTCTTGTAGACAAGTTATGCAAATATGATGCATGTTTAACCACACAAAAATAGAAAAAGGTTATAATAGCATTCAGATTTTGAAATTCTCCTAGTTTACATTATAATCTAAATATTGAAAATAAGATAACGGAACCACTAAAATTAAAGACGAGAACAAATATAGTTGTCAATAAATCGCCTAAGAAGAAAGCAAATCGAGTCATGTTATTAAATAGTTGGTTGGGTTTTATAGCGCAAGGACCACATTTGGCCAAGTTGCCGCACATTTTGTGAATTGACATACACAAATAAAGGTTTACTGACATAGAAGAAAGATAAATACACCCACAGAGAAAACAAACCTGCACCTCGCAGGTTGCTAGAGCAATGGACAGACTCATTGAGTCACGACGATATTCCTATGTCATTAAATGGAATTTTTTATTTTGGATCAAGGACAAGTAGAGTACTTTTCTGCATTACTTAAACTATAAATCCAGTGAAATTCCATAATACTTTACTGTAATTTTCCTGACAAAACTTAAAATCTACGCTTGATGCTGCTACTTTAAATGGAAATACATCCTTTAAAAACTACTCAATCAATACTTTATAGAAAGTAATTTTAAAAAGAGTTTTTTAACCCTCCAAATGGTTTCAACGAAGCATCTCGTCGTCCATCAAGGTGTAAGCAATGTTTCTAATGACGAAATACATCGTCCATCAAGATCTGTCTATTTTTGCTAATGACGAGATACCTTGTCGAAACAACCAATAGGAGGTTTAAAACAGCCTAGTCCACTTTTAACAAAACTTCAAAGGCAAACAATTGCTCTCTCTTTGAAATTTTTAGAAATTCATATAAAGAATTCATCACGATATTCTTACAGTATTGTCAAAGTCTTGATGATTTTACAACCTATTCCATATTTTATTCAGAATCTTCATGCATTAGTTGTTTCAGTTACTCGTTAGACAAATAGAATGGTATTGTTAATAATCTACGGAGCATTAGAATTAATTTCTTAATCAAATGAATTCGAATAGTATTCTTTTCGAAACCTAGAAAGTGTTTAGAAGTATTTGGCTACTTGTATTCCCATTAGAATTTTCTCTTGTAAACTGAGTTCGTTATGCAAAAGAAACGAATTCTCACCATGCGTTTTCTAAAAAGCTCTCCAATACGTTTTTACGAAGTATTTTAATACATGAAGATAATTTTAATTTCATGACCATGGGTCGCTATTAAATACTGAAATATGAAATATTTTTAATGTTTAGATAATTAGCAAGCTTTGGGATTTATTAATTTTAGCAAACTGCTTTATATAAGAAAATACGTCTGTCTAATAGCGCCTCCCTATACATTACAAAAATGTATATACTGCTTCAAATTAAATTGATATTTTTATTAAAATACACTTTTTTAAACTTTTGGCCGAAAATTGATATTAAAGATTAATTACTTTTAAGTAGTTCCGTACAAAAAGACGATTGCCGTTAGTCTATCAAAAGCCTTTGCTTTAATAAGTCTACTTTTTATTTTAATTAGTTTGCACGCCATCAAAATGCAAATTCAGTCGTTTTTTCTATTACGTAAACATCTTATGTTTCCCATGAGTTCCTATAGAAATCTCAATTTAATAACATTTCAAGATTTTTAATTTTATGTTCCTATAAACAGCTGGTATGCAATAAAATTGATAAATTTGAAAAATAGTAAATCTTTTAATACGTGAGTAAATAATTTTGTTAAAAGTCTTGTTTAGGTTTTCAGTGGGAAATATACATAGTGCACATGATAGAAAAACCAACCAATTTCCCTAAACAAGTATTAAAATTCTTTTAAAAGTAATAAATATTTTCATACGCGAAGTAATTGTAAATTATTTTCTCAAAAGTCTTATTTAGGTTTTTGTCGAAACAATACACATAGCGCACATGGTAGAAAAACTACTCAATTTCTGTAAACATGCATTTTATATAATAATAGGTCTCTAGGAGACATCAATTTTGATAACGTTGGAAATGATTCAGTCAATATAAAAGATTGAATTATCCAGTTACTCTGGATTCCTTTGGTTTTTCAGTAGGGTTTTAAGAACCAAGAAAGCTTACCACGATCACAAAAAAAAGCATTTAAAGAAGCAAATTTAAAAATAAGGCAATATTTTACAAAACAAGAAATAATATAATGTATGCAACTTTGCATAATAAAGATCTCAGTTTCAAAGCAGATTGGTCTCCAATGCTTTATACAATGTATCATGCTAACTGAAGTTTGCATACGAAGTTCAGTGGGCGCAGTAGTGACATGAATTAGAATTTGAACAATAAAGTGTTTATTTGTTTTGAAACATTTCAATGTAAATATTAAGATCATAACTTACTTGTTCAGTATACTGTTAATCGATTGCTTTTGTGTGTAAAATTATTGCTCGTAGAAATTAATTTTGCATTACATCTATTTAATTTTTTATTTTCTTTTTCTTTTAAAGTATCAGTTATATATATATATATATATATATATATATATAAAAATTGTTTTATAAAAAACACCTCAAATTCTCAAATTGGAATTGATATGTTTCAATGCTTTATATTTATTTGCGACGGTTAAATTAGACGGTCCAATTAGAAATTTGATAATAAGAATATTTTAATATACATAGCACATTTAATGAAGAATTGATTAAAACCAGATATAAAGGTAGTGAATTAGAAAGAGGCTTTCAGTGGGAAAATTCATTAATAACTCAATTATGTTCGAATTGACTTATAATGTATTCCATTCAAAAAGAATTTCATATGGCTACAATATCCGTTAAAAAAATTCACAATTCCATTATGAGACAAAAGACTGGCAAGTTTCATTCACAAACTAATATGTAAGTATACAAAGGGTGTATTAAAATATGATAAACCCTCATTGATAGAACCAATGATAAATATTTGCTTTTGCCAGAGAGTTTATCGTTAAATAAAAACATCCTATTTCAAATCGGCATATTCGAGTCGAGTTTAAAAGGCATTTTTTATCAACCATTCACCTGTAAAATTTTCTATACTTTGAAACCCAATGCAGTGAGATAGTTAATGCAAACGAAGTAGTGAAGGAGTTGTAAAATATTGAATACCTTTTTAGAGGTTTCCAATATCAGAAGACAAAATTGAATTGGTAAAAAGGCTGGTGAGAAATTTAGTTTACTTCATTCGATAGCATTATGCAATTTTTATTTATCTAAGAAGTAGTTAGAAACCGAACAAGATAAATTCGATTAGGAAGTACTAGATGCACATTCATCAAAGTTCTTTGGAAGAGTATCTTTTTATACATTATGCTTTTTAAGTCATTTTTTATATCTCCTATCGGGTTGGAATCTTTTTTAAGCTGGTTCAATATGCAGCATAGCCTATAAGTCATCGCAGAATTGAAAACTAAGGAATACCAATAATACACTGCTGGCCACCGTAAATGCAACACCCTGAAGGAAGCATGCAAATAATATGAAATTTACAACATGCATTAGCGGAGGTGAGATATGCAAATGATTAGAATTTCAGCGCAGACGCACATCACGCGCGCCTGTGGCGCCACTTCAAAGCGCTATTTAAGGCTTGGAGATTTCGACGATTTCAAGTACGGCAATTGTGTTTTTCTTGTGGTTTTTTCAAAAAAACGATCAATTATGCCTCGTAGAAAACAGCGATCATCTTTTGATCAAGTATCCGAGTTCGACAGAGGAAGGATAGTGGCCTACCGAGATTGTGGATTATCTTTCAGGGAAATCGGTAGTCGTGTTGGACGAAACCAAACAACTGTAATGCGGATATGTGATCGTTGGATGCAGGAGGGTACGACGGACCGACGTGTTCGATCGCATCCACCTCAGTGCACCACTTCACGTGATGACAGGCATATTGTGCGTATGGCAGTGACGGATCGCTCAGCCACATCACGAACCATAGCACAGCACATTCAGTCTGTACCGCATCATCCAGTGTCTGCGCGTACCATTCGACGCCGTTTACAGCAGAGTGGTCTGTCCGCAAGACGTCCATTGCTTCGTCTACCCTTGACGCAGAACCACAGACGTTTCCGCCGCCAATGGTGCGATGAAAGAATAATGTGGACGGCAGAATGGAATGAAATTGTCTTTACTGACGAGTCACGCTTCTGTCTGCAACACCACGATGGTCGGATTCGAGTCTGGAGACACCGTGGAGAGAGGATGCTGAACAGCTGCGTTATGCACCGCCATACTGGTTCTGCACCGGGTATTATGGTATGGGGCGGTATTGGATATCACTCTCGCACTCCTCTAGTACGCATTGCCGGTACTTTAAACAGCCAGCGCTACATCTCCGAGGTGTTGGAGCCAGTTGTCCTTCCTTACCTTCAGGGCTTGCCCACAGCCATATTTCAACAGGATAATGCGCGACCACACGTGGCACGCATTGTCCAAGGGTTCTTCGTCAATCGCCAGATTGAATTGCTTCCCTGGCCAGCTCGCTCTCCAGATCTTTCGCCGATAGAAAACATGTGGTCCATGGTTGCTCAACGATTGACCCAGAATACATCCCCAGCTGCCACACCAGATCAACTTTGGCAACGTGTGGAAGCTGCTTGGTCTGCTGTACCCCAAGAACACATCCAAAGTCTCTTTGAATCAATGCCGAGGCGTGTGGCAGCGGTGATCTTCAAGAATGGCGGCTACTCTGGCTACTGATTTTGGCAGGAACCACACTTCACAGAAGTCTATAAATTTAATCATTTGATACTTGGTCAACATGTTATCTATAAAATAAATTTTGTTGTGATATCTCTTGTCTTTCTTGGTGTTGCAATTTGGGTGGCCAGCAGTGTATATATAATTTATAACTTATTTAAAACCAAATATTTACGAAAACCAGTTACACTTGTATTCAAAACATTTTAAACTAGACTTTTTACTCAAGGGCCTAAATCAATCCTCAGGTTTTGAAATTATTTGTTATTCTAAAATAGTTGTCTATATGTAATAGGCAAAATGTTGCTCTAGTACAGATTAACACTTTATTCATGTGCATTTTTGTCAAGGACAAAATATACTTCAAAGCAAAAATACACAAAAGGGAAACAATAAATATAGGATAAATCATAAAGTTTTTAACCAGTCAATATTAATTTCATAGGAAATTATCTTCGAGTTACGTATTTACCAAACTTTGAACAAAACTTGTAAATTTACATACCTGAAACGTTATCACAGAAATTTACATTAAAAATTTTTTTACCAAATAAAGGGTAAATTTCCAATCAATATTGAATATGATTATAACCCTGATTCAGGTTTGGTTTGTGTCTATTTATTTCTTCAATAAAGTTATCCAGGGCATCATATACTAATAATTTTATTGCTATGTAAGAGCAGTTAACTTTTTCTTGAGACTGTTGGTGATAGGTGAACAGATAAGAGCATGATTGCTATACCTTTTGACACCACAACCCTACCCCCACAACATGAAGCCATACATGTCCAGGCCATACAAACAAAAATGACGATGATCAACGATGTTACTGGACGGGGGATGTGATCTTTGATCTCTCCAGAAGTGCATCTAATTACTGGAAGAATCGAGGGAAAATTTATTCCTCCTTTAACAGAACATTGGAAAAACTAAGCATTATTCCAAATCATGTACTCACTGCATTGTAAATGTGCTCTCTTGAACCTTGAGATCAGATTGTGGCAAACTTTTGATATCTGTGCGTAAAATTCTTGTGTGCGGCTTTCACTTTACATTACAGTTCGAAATAAGCATTTGGAGAATTTTGAAACAGATACTTGCAGAGCTGTTATTACCACTCAACAATTCCACCTCGCTGGTAAGGCAATATACTATCATTTATTTTCAGGACGAATGACTTGTTAGACTTGGTCTATCAGGAGGCTAGACCAGGAGGAATAAGCAATATCACTACCGTTCATTGACATTCTGAAATAGATCCTTTTGTGTGTCTATTTCCTATAGTAAGACGTGTCTAAAACAGACAAAAGCAGTTGACAATCTCCGGGAGGAATGGTTAGCTTCTAGTCTTCCAATAACACGCCACTGTATTGAACCATCAATAAAAATAGTTTCTTTATTCCATGCAAAAATATTGATTATTCTAACAAAATATGTTTTTGTTTCAATGAAGCTTTTGACACAGATGTATTGTTTTCACGGAGCTATTTCGAATCGGAACGAATCCGATCTTTGTTTCGGCACGTATTTCGATAATTGTGTATCAGTTTGGCCATCTTGAGTTTAACGGTTACATGTTGCGTCTGTAAATGTCTGACCCTTAGAACACCTTGTAACAGTAAGGGTTTGGCTTGCCACTCCTTTTTGCTACATGAAATGGAATGATGTAACAAAAAATGTAACGAATTCACAGAAACTGTTATTTGAGAGTTCCGTCTATTTTCTAGGGGAGTCAGATAATTATATTCAAAGCATGTAACAACCAACAACATTAAGAAGCATATAATAAAATTCTCACGGTTTATTTTCAAAATGGCTGTTTAATTCTTCAGAGGGAAATATTCAAAAATAAATTAATAGATCACGCAAATCTGAAGTTTTGAATATTTGCATGGAAAACAATGCTAATAATACTTCTACAATTAATTTCGAATAGTGTGAAAGGAAAATTACTGTTTATTCTAGTAATTTGTATTAAGTGACAGGACTCGATATTACAATATTATAGCACTGTTTGGGATTTAAATGAATACGTATTCACTGTTAGCGCATGACTAACATTTGATTCGGGTTGTAGGGGAAGCCACAATAATATTCAGTGGAAACAGTATATAATTAGTTTCAAATACCCAGGTTGATATACAGATAATATATTAGAATGTAGTTCAAATAAATGGTTAGAAAACAAGTTCTTCACTTAATGGTGAATATTTTATTGAATTTTGCATTAAAATAGAGAAGGTATATTTCCTAAACAATTTTTGAGACTCGAATATAGTTTATTTCGTTATATTGATAAAAACCAAGCAATTAACAAGCTGGTAGCTTTTTGTGGCTTATTGACATTTTTAATTCTCTGGGGGTCATGAGATTTCCGAAAAGTGTAGTATTGCATTTACCCCAAACCACACATGATGATTAGTAACATGTAATAGTCATGCAAGAAAGTCTGCAGGTTGCAGAACAAATATGTGCATGTGAACCCCTTAGAGAATTCAATAAACTACTTTATCTCCTTTCTTCCTATGAAGAGATTTAATAAGCATAAGAATCGTCAAATGAGCATTATATCATTTACTAAACCTTAAATATCATTAACTAAACATATACCAAATAGTGCACAATCACAAAATATCACAGAAAAGTATAGTGTAAGTACTAGTTAACAAGATTTTAAGGAACACATGAAAGCATCAAGTATTTCAGTGTCACATTTATTCAACACATATTTCCAATTTTCTAAACTGAATTAGTTAAATGTTTTTATAATGCTCGACCATTTACCTCTCGGCCTTCGGTACTACAAAAGGGAATTGACTGGCACTTGTGAAGGGTATATCGCTGATACTCCTAAAAAGGACAATCCCCAACATCCATGCGCTTATTAACCCAGATTCGAACCCGCGACCTACAGGGTGTCAGACAAGCGTTATAATCACTATGACAGTTAGGCTGTAATCAGTTAAATGAAAAAGTTTAATATTAAACTTTCATGCGAAATGCACTAAATCGTTACAGAAATTTATATGATTTCAAAATAATATCGGTTTGACGTTCTTTTTAAAACCTTTTATTGACTTTCAGTGTCTTTTGGTATAATTTCTCGCACCTGTGGAATCGTAAGCGTCACAATTCCAAGTAAAAATGTATCTTAACATCAGAAAAATACTTGAAATTGCTTTCTTTTCCCACATGCTGCCTTTATCTGAAACCCCTTGTATTACAAATCCTTAAATACTTTATGTAATCACCACTGAAGTGGTCAATGAGATTTCTTTGTGGAAAGCCCTTCGCGTCAGTTGAAAAAAGGGTAAAAGAGCAATAAAGAAGAGAACAAGAAATGTTTAAAGATAGTGGAACCTGCAGCTTTCAGCAAAAAGAGACGGCGGCTGGAGAAGATTTTTACTCTTTTCTTCAACGAATAAACAGACCGCGAGGCTTTCTACACAATAGGTTGTGCAATTAATACAAGAAAGCAGGATTTATACAGTTTTTGAACTTTCCAGATATCCCCTTTTCTATTCCTTGATTTATTTTTCGTTTCTTTTATTATTTCCCATCAATCGGATTGATATGTGAAGTCTAAAAGTTAATTTTGGGAAAATCAAATAAAGATGCTTTTTAAAAATTTTATCAATGATAAATACTCAAGAGTTTACTTACTACAGCTTATACAGAGGCTGTTCGGACATTTTTTGAACGATTTTAATGGACTGAAGCTCAATTTTTTACATGAAATTTTTGTGTTTTAAATATTCCATTTGATAGCCCTTATTGCTAACTATCTTTCTACACCTTAATTTCCATGATAATACTGACTTTTGTAGTATCGACAGTGGTATTTTGTCCCATTCTTTGCTCCACAGTTTTCCAGTCCTTGAATGGTTTTCGGTCGACGTTTCGATAATGCCCTTTTTAAAAATTCAAATGCACAAAAGTCCATGGGTGAAACATCTGGAGATTTAGCAGGAATATCAGTAAAGGGATTGATCAGACTTGATACCAGTTTCTTGTTCCATTTTTCCAAGAATTTAATAGTCGATTTAGATGTGTGGCTGATTGCTTTACCCTGATGCAGTTCTACTGATTGTTGCCACTGTGGGTAAAGATATGGTATTTCTTTTTTGAATATTGGGGATAAAATATGGTCTTGATAATATGTGGGAGTTGATTTTTTTACACTTTTTCCCCTCTTTTTACTTTTAATTTTCCATTATATGCAAAACCGGCAACAATTATAAATCTCTTAGAGAAAGTTCTCACGTTCACTTTGCTATAGTCCTTTGACTTGGCGGATTCACTTAAAATTAAAGATCTTACCTTACAAATATTCTCAGAAATTTTTTCTTTTTTGGAAGTATTTTTCCACTTTTACGTTTTTTTCCTTTCTCATTAATAATATTACTTATTGTACCTTTAGATATCGAAAAACCATTACTTTTACAGCGTTTTTGAAAAATTGAATAAGCATAATTCTCTATAAGAGAGGAAACATAGTCTTCCATCCATTGCTTATTGAAAAGCGCCATTTTGAAAGTAAACAAAACTCTGAGTTAGCAGACGATAAGTTATACTTTAAGTATTTAACTGGCTGTGAAAATAAAATTCTTTCGTAGCATACAATTTTTTTACAGCTCATCAAAATCGTTCAAAAAATGTCCGAACAGCCTCTGTATTGAAATTTCTTACAATTTGAGTGAAAATAATAATGTTTGTTTTATTGTTTATTTACGAATGGAAGGTGTTTAACAACCAAGCAATTAGCCTTCTCTTGCTTCCCAATATCTCCGAACAATACAATTAAAACCATTAAGTGCAGTACACTCGTTCAAATATTCGCTATTCATTGTTCGTCCAGAATTACATCAATTAGATAAATTCCTAGTCAAATTCTAAATTAAAGGTTATTGAGGTCAGCAATTGTGTCCAGTAAGACGAAACAAAACAACAGCTGAAGCACGACGAAAACCTGGAATTGGAGACTTTAAGTTAGCAAAACATTCCCAGGCTTTTCTCCTAGTTTCTTGAATGTGTCAAATTTATATTTTTCTCCATGCTCCAAATTAATTAAAAGTTGGGCAGAATGAAAGGTCATTAATGAGCTAGGCTTTGATGAGCAGCAATACCTTCCTTAGTAAGAAGTTCGCTCTTTCCTTCCATGCCACAGTGAGCAGGAATACTCAAGTACAGCGAAATCAGCCAGAGTTAAGAACAATCTACATATTAATGCAAGCCACATCGAACACAATAAATACATCTTTAAGATAATTTCAGATTTGTGCGTTATAGTTTAAAACTAATTTATTGAAAAAATGTTTTGATCATTTTCAGATAAGAAGGTATTGAAAACGATAATAATCTAAGCAAAAGAAAAACAAGTTCAATTTTCCAAGTTATGAGAAGTTAAAGTATGGAATTCGAAATAAAAATAAAATTCTATTTCTCTTTCCGCCATCTGAATAAACATCAAAAATAAATAAGTGAATACAAAGAATAGAGAGAAATTTTGTCAAGGAAAAGTTTGACACAAATCAATACATTTATCTTACAAATTCCCTTTCTATTAATTCGTTTAGAAAGGAGTTTTTCTGCAAGACCACTTTAGATTTATTAAAGTTGTTCTCTATTCATCGTTATTGAAAGGTTTCTTTAATTGACATACACTTACAATAAGTTCAAAATACTTTTTTTTAGTTCTTTGAGTTTAGTGAATAAAAAAGAATTATCGATCTTTCTCCTCGAGCATTGACGTGTTTCAAATAAGTAATATTTTCAACGTTATTTGGTTTAACTTGATTCTAATACAGTTATTATGTGTATTCTTAAACACTAAAATTTTTTCAAGCATTTTATTTGGAAATTACAATTATTGACGATCCCTTGGCAATAATTGTAATAGGCAATAAATAAAGTAAGTTCATAAAATATTCTGTTTTCAGTTCTTCCTTGTTCAGTTTAGTGAATAAAAAGGAAGTAACCCTCCTGGTGTTTGTCTAGACCATGTCTCTTGTCATTAGCAAAACTTACCCTGATCTTGATAGACGAGATATCTCATCATTAGAAGAAAACTGACCAGATTCTGATCTCGTCGTTGTAAAAAATCAGAATTATCTGGATGACGAGGTATGTTTACATTAAAAAAATTGGTCAGACCTTGATGAACGAGATATCTCGTCGAAAAAATCACTTGGAAGGTTAGGGATCTTTTTCGAATTTTCGAAGAGCATTTATATCTTGCAAGTAATGGTTTGAAGAATATTTAGTTTTAATTGATTCTAATACTTAAACTTCTATCAGGGATAGTCGAATTTCAAAGTCAATGGGTGATATGTTACCGGGTTGTAGTTACTAACATAGTTGCTTGGAATGCTGTGCGCCGACGCTCCTTGGAAACCAACTAGCAGATGCAAACGACATTTAATTACATTTTATTCAAAATTCCATTTTGTTGACACGAAAATGGGCTTTTTAAACCTTTTTATTTCGATCATTTTTTCACTAAGCGTCCTTAGTGTTTGCAATGTTTCGTTTTATGAAAAGAAGTACGATAAATATAATTACAAAACATTTTAAAACAAGGCAAGTGTAAGAAAATGAGTACGTTGAAAAGCACAATAGATAGTACATAAAATAAAACTAAAAGTAAACATGTTCTGGAACAATGGAAGGAAAGTCAGCACCTCTGCTATATCATAAACTTCAAATGAACATACGAAATAAATAAATAATAAATATGTAATTTTCAATTCCATGCGTGATGGCGCTTTTTGTTTCACATTTTAGTTCTAATTAGAATTTGTTCTGAGTTTTTGTGAGATTAAATTTTTGTGTTCTGAGTTTATTCATGACTTTTTCGATTCAGAGGAGTCTGCTTTGTTTCATTAAAACATAATTTGATGTCTTCTTTTAATAAAATTAGTTTTATAAAATCATTTGATTCTTAAATAATAAAATAATGTTTTAAAGATATGGAGATTGCAAAAGTAATTGTACGTAATACATGGGATATAAAAGTTTTCACTTTCAACTTTTCTCTGAGTGGTGATAGTAAAATGGGGTCGGTAGTCAGAGCTTTATTGTAGATAGCAAAATTTGCTCTGAAACAAGTAACTTTTAAATTCGACTAGCCGCGTCTGGAAGTCTTTCATCAATCCAGTTACCCGTTTATGCTTTCTTTTATACTCCCTTGCTGATTGTTTTGATGATGTTTTGACCACGTAGACTTTTAAACATGAGGAATAACCTCGTTCTTTATATATAATGGGTTGATGCAAAGGCATCAACCCATTATCCATGGCATCAGAGCTAAACACTCTCGCTGACAGAATTTGTGGAAAAAATCTTTATCCTTGATTTGTTTAAGAGGATGTTGATTGCCATGCACACCTTAAAAATAGACCGAAATCAGGAATATCACAGGAGTTCAAAGGTTATAATCCTTTCGATCGGGTTTTGGGTTGGGAATTAACGTCGCACTGAAGCAACACAACGCCTTTAGATCGGAATATCACATAGCAGATTTTTGAGACGTATGAAATTTATTTCTGAATTTATTATGTCAACAAGATTTAAAATGTGTATAAACTCCAAGGTCTACAACAGGTTGTTCTGTGGAATACTTGCGAACTGAACAGAAATCATCAATCCGGAGTAATAATTCCCAATTCTGTTGATTGAAGAAGGAAAACTAATTTGCTTGAATGCTATAATATATATCGTTCCATACATTTGTCAATATCACCATATTCATGTGAAAAATATTTTTAATGTAGGTAATATTTCTTCGTGTAGGGGGTGATATTTTCTGTTTCCATGAAAAAATCACAGAATACTTTTCATAAGAAAATAACATTTTTTAAATTTTAATGCAAATGTTTGAAATGCAGGTAATTTGTCTTCAGTAATAGGGCAATATTTTTAATTCTTAATAAAATTTATAGAACATTTATCAGAGGAAATTTTCTTTTTCTTACTTCAAGACTTAAGTAATAGGTCCAAGCTATGAATTTGGAAAATCGTTGTTTCTAGAAAAATGCACATAAAATATTCATTTTGAGAAATTCGAATTGAAAGTTTAAAATTTTAGTTGTTATTAATTTATTTTTATATTTAAGAATTTTGATAAGAATTGAAACAATTATGAAAAGTAATCATATCATAGAGCATAAAATAAACGTTCAAAATCTTTGAAAATCTCAAAATCATTTTTTTCAAAACTTTGGGTTTTCCAACTCCTCCAGCTTAATGTCTACCTGTAATTCTTAGAAGCATTGAAAAACAGTTTTTAACAAGACTTTGAAAAGAGTCATTTTTAGCGTAGAGTGGGTGATCAAATTATTAGAGCAACAATGCAAAAAATGTATTTTCTGAATTTTGTGTAAAATTAAAACCACAATTTTAAAGTTACATCAAATTCAATTTATTAAAATTAATCTCATGAAAATACACTTAAAAACTATAGTAAATTTATTAATATTACGTAATGACCCATTTGCTGCAATTACTGTTTGTTTCTTTCGGACATATTTCTATACATTTGACGCAGTTTAATTTTATTGAATCCCTCCTGTACACATATCAATCAAACGCTTTATTAATCGGCGTTTGTTGGTGACAAATCCAAAGGAAATTAATCTCTCGAATAACCACAATAAAGAAAATTTAACAACGTCTGTCGGGTTATGACTGATAGCACCAACACAAGATGGCGACTATGTGACAGGTTGTGGAACCAACAGTGATGTCAACTATTTATTTAAAATTTTCAAACATAAGTATGTCATCAAAAATAAAAAAGGATTCAATGCAGTCAGATTTTCTTTTTATAACAACTGGTTGAAATGTAAAATTTTATTTCTAAATATGCCTCTACTATAATAGGATACCAAACTGTATTTCTTGCCCTAAAGAAAATTTCATCCACATTCGTCACAACTTCGTACGCAAAGCCTTAAATTAACTGAAAATTGTTATTTATTACACTTCCAAAGCACAAACACTCTTAAACAGAAGAAAATTATTGCAAAGACAATTAATCTCTCGAAAAACCACAATAAAAAATTAAACCATGTTTTCGTCGGGGTAGGAAGTCAATCAACATCTCAATGGAGCAACGCGACAGGCTATTGGCGACGGTCCGGGATCAATCCCAAAGGGAAAGATCCAAGGACAAAGCCTCGTAATTTTGAACCAAGGTAAGATTTTTTAAAATTATAATCAATTTTTAAGTTAGAACTAAATTTTAATTTCTCGCTTTTTTGTGATCCAACTTGTTTCGAAGTTTTTGGATAAAAACTGCAAGTTAAATTCTATAAATTAAAATTACACTTTAATAAAGAAGTACCTGTAGTGGTAAGATGACTTTACGAGAAGGGCTCACTTTTCTTCAAAGCAAATGCCAAAATCTAAATGCATTTTCCCCAAAAGAGACATTTGGCATACGATGCTTTCTCAGAGGAAACACAAAAGTTATTTACTTTCATTTGAATTTTCATAATTAGACAAGATACTTGATGAATATTTTGTTTCTGTGAATATTAAGAGGTACTTTCTACTTAAAATCAGCTGATTTTTCAGGATGGTTTAATAGCCCGTCCAGCTACAGTGTGAAGAAAATTCAACTACCTATCTTAAAGAGGGTTTATTAAATAAGCTGGTAATGGTAATTAATTAACGTCGTACTGGAGCAACACAACAGGATACTGGCGACGGCCCGGGATCAATCCCGAAGGGGAAGATCAAGGGCAACACCTCGTAATTTTGAACAGGCGAATCAGGCTATGGCGTAACACGAGGTACTCACGCCCGCCGACGCAGACGCGCTCGTTTCTTACGCTCTCTATGCAATCTGCATCGGTTGGCATTAGCCATTTTCGGCTTTTCCGATTACTTTTGAATTTTGATTTCAGATGACGAGAACACCTGAACTAGCACCCCCTCCTCAAACTTCCACACCACGCCAACGTTTGAGGCTACGATAGATTTAACGTGCACCAGCCCCCGTGTACACTTTGTCTGGACTTAGTTTCGAACTCGCAATCCTCCGGTTGCTAATCTGTAGCACTTCCAACTGCGCTACCACTTGCCCTGTGTCTGTCGGGACGCGACTGCTAAAGTAACATAGGATGTTGGCTATATGACAGTTTGTGAAGCCAACAGTGTTGTCAACTATTTATTTAAAATTTGTCATCATGATATCAAAAATAAAAGGGATTCTATAAATCCTGATTTTTTTATAATTGGTTGAAATGTAAAATTTGGTTTCTAAAGATGTCTCTAATAATATTACACACTGCATTTCGTGTCCCAAAGAAAATAGCATCTGCATTCGTCACAACGTCGTACAAGAATGTCGTAAATCAACTGAGAATTGTTATTAATTACACCTGCAAAGCACAACTGCTCTCAAACAGAACTTATTCGCGAAATGCCGACACGACTTCCCTGAAGTAAGCAGCAACTTCTTACACTATTACACGGTAGACGATTAATCTACGTGCCCCTCCATTCACAATTATGGGCACATCCTATTCCACTTGGTGCCTGAACGTGATAGATTACAGTATCCGAGATGAAGCCACTAGCTAAGATGCGTAAATTTGCACACTCGGAATTAAGCTCGTTGACGCAGTCCTTAAACACGTTTCCCTAAAGGAAGTGTATTCACATGAGTTCCTTTTCCACACGGTAATATCGCTACTTATTAATATGTTTATATCTCTATTAGAGATTTGAATCTAAGATTATATATATATTTTAATATAATCGAATGGTTATCAAAGGGAAGCTTGGACCTAAAATTTAAAGAAAGTCACAATCCTTCTCATAAAATGACCTCGCTGACAAATCTCAAAAGAACGTGTAGGTAAGTAGTTGAATTAACGTCGCACTGGAGCAACACAATTGTCTATTGGTAACGGTCCGGGATCAATCCAGGAGGAAAAGGTCCGAGGATAACACCTCGCCATTTTGGATTACGGTCAGATGATGTTGTCACACCTGATCTGTCACCCCATTCTCCAAACTTCCACACCTCGCCAGAGTGAGGACATATGAGGCCTCGGCAGATTTAACGAGCACCAGCCCCCCAGACACAGTCTCTGGTTGGATCGAGTTTCGAACTAGCAACCCTACTATTTGTTAGGACCACGATGAAAATATTCAATTTAATATATTTGTGTTATGTATAGATTTTACCAATTAACATAAACTACTTCGGGTAAAAAAAATTAAAGACAATGGAATCCGAGGTAGATAGGCAATTACGTCGCACTGGAGTAACGCAACGGACTATTAGCTACGGTCCGGGATCAAGCCAGAAGGGACAGTTGAGGCCCCGACATTTAACGTGCACGTGGCTGAGTGGGTTTGCCCACTGCGCTAGCACCGTGAGAGTTGTAGGTGGCCCAGGTTCAATTCCTCCCTGTCATTCTTTGGAGCTTTTATTGACGAATTCCTGAAATCCTATTCGAAAAACAAGTCAAGTGACGTCACCCTCGGAATCGTACAGGATGCACAAAAACTCTACCGCCACTTAAATCTTGCTTGACAGAGAACACCTCTTCAGTCTTGTTTGGCATTTGATCTGCTAATTATTTTCTTACGTACTCATGACATGTTTGCTGAATTTTATTTATGGAAACATTTTTATGCTGATAATTGTTCCCACTCACTCTAAAGCGTTCAAAATAACATCTCATGTTCATCTGTAAGACTTATGATGCTACCTTTTAAGAAGGCATGTAAATATTTCAATAATGCTTGATACACTGTTTGATCATTTATTGAAATCCTTGAGTTATATTTCAGACGGGTATGTCTAATATTTAATACTAGTTTCAATTTAAATTATGTGAATATAGTCAAAACTGTTCATTCCTTTAAATTTAATTGGCAATAAAGGCCTTTTAAAATTATAAATTACTTTGAATTGATTATTCAAATGGAATTTTTATTTCCCTGAAACAACCCACGATAAAATGATGCGTCTTTTAACATTATTAATAAGATGCCTTTGACATTCTTCGAGTTTCGATGCGTTAAACACTATTTTAAAATGCAAAAGTAAAAGCAACATTCTGATTTAATACGTCTGAATATTTCTCATCTGTCTCACACGAAGTTGCGAGTACTTTATACTTAGCAGTTACTCGAAAGAAAGTTTGAAAATCATTTTCTATAAATGTCAAAGTTTATTTTAAATATATTTTACTTGGATATTTATCGAAAAGAGACTTTATGATGGTTTTTCTCCGATACGTCTAAGCGTGTAGGAGAAAATCATTCTTATGGTTCTTTAGAGAACATAAGAATGATTTTCTCCGACCATCGAGTTAAAATTAACAAATATGGAAAATATTGAAAATGGTATCTGTTCTAAGGCTCTCGTCAAACTGCTTCTAAAGTTAAGAATTTCTTTTGTAGAATGATATGCAGCATTCAATAGTTCTTTGAATGTAGCTCTTTATATCAAGATCAGTTTGTTCAACACTAGCCTTTTAAAGTCAAGAAATTATTCTCACATAGAATATTGAAAAATACGACTAGTCTTTTTGTTCTGCTTAGAAATTGTTGCTATTTTAACGTCATCCTATCTTTTGAATTGCTCATCGAGCAAAACATGTTTATCTTCTGGGATATTTTTCTATTAAATTTATATAAAAGCGTTAAGACGTGGACTATGCAGCATTAAGAGCCCCGGGATAAAGCTTGTCGCTTCACAGACAATTTAGTCAATGCTTCACGAATAAAAAGCTTTATGCTCCAAATGGCAATGTTGAACAATATGTCCTCAAGGTAAAAGCATTGCATCAAGTTATTTACCCAGAGACTAAATTTGTTAAGTTTTTATTTCATAAATAGAGGGATGGTTGGTAAAAATGTGAAAGAAACATTGCGAAACCAATGTCAGTTCTATTTAAATCCTTCAAGTCAAATAAACACAAGGTATTCAGTCCGGAATTTGACGGGTATTCTCATGTACCATGAAGTTGTAATGTTAGATGAGATTGTTCCAGGATAAAGTTTGAGTTCCGCGCTCTTTTCAATTTCCTTGGGTGTCTTGTCCGTTGTGCTGATTGTATTCTTTTTATCCCATTCTGTCTTTGTGAATAAGAGAAATACATTTCATTCGGAAGGACTTTTTCAGATTTCTCACATGCGTGTGATTCTTATATTACATTAAATTACTTTTTGCATTATAGCACGATTGCAAAAAATAAATAATAAAAATGTCACACAAGATTTTCTTTAATGTATTGAGAAATTTAATAATGTGTATATAAAATTTCAATGAGTAAATAAAAACTCTTTTTTAATCATTCGCAACGCCTGTACGCCTGTATGACAAACGAATATCAGAAAATCGGTACATTTTCTGATTCGTGTAATTTCAATCACCAGGCACGAATGGAAAATATGCGATTTCAAAAAGTATTTTTACCTTCTATTTAGCCATACTATAAGCAACTTTTAGCCCTATATCGATTCATCAGGAAAATTACGTGCATTTTGGTAATTTCTGTAAATTTGATCGCGATGTGCTAACGAAAAATATTTTATGATTGTAAACATTTTTGGCATTGCATTTAGAAGTGCATGCTCAAATTTTAAGCAATGTAACGATTTGAACAGAAGAATTTCAATTGTTTTCCTCCCCAATCTATTATTCAATTCAAATTTTCTTATACATTCTTTACTCACTATACACAATTTAAAACATTTAAATTATTTATTAATATAAAGAGTGTGTTGAGATGAATTTAAGAACAGGTCATGCTTTAACGCAGAATGAAGATATTTTAACGGATGAAGATATAGAAAAATAACGATTAATTTTTTTTTATTTCCCATGGTGGGATACATTAAGCAATTGAGATAAAAAATAGACACTAAAATAAGAAACTAAATCAAAAGAATAATCAATATATATCCATTCAAAACCTCGCCTCCCTGTACATTTCCCACAGCAAATGGGGTTGCTGTAGCCCATTTGGTAGAGTCGTGGATTTGCAACTTAAGGATTGCAAATTCTAAACTCCATCAACCAAAGATCGACGTTTACGTGGGGGTTGATGCAATTAAATCTGTCGTGGATTCAAATATCCTCACTTTGGCATGGTGCGATAGTTTGGAGATTGGGGTGCCATCTCAGTTGTTGACCTCCTCATCTGACCGTGGTTCAAATGCTGTCCTTCGATATCTACCTTCTAGATTGATCCCGGATTGTCACCAATAGCCCATTGTTTTGCTTCACAGGGATATAAATTCACCTATCTACCTCGGTTGGCATTATCCTTAATTTTTGGTCAGAAATAATTTATGTTAATCGACAAAATCTATATATAATAATAGACTAAATTATTATATATAGATTTTGATATAAATAGACTAAATTGAATATTTTCATCATGGTTCTTCTAACAAATAGTAGGGTTGCGAGTTCGAAAATAGAACCAACCAGAGACCGTATACGCTGGTACAAGCAAATCTGTCGTGCCCTCGAATGCCTTCGCGTTCGCGTGGTGTGGAAATTTGGGTGACCAGCTGACCTCGTCATGAAAACATCTTCGTGGTTCAAAATTGCTAAGTGTTATCCTCGGGTCTTTCCCTTCGGGATTCATCCCTTCGCCAATAGCCTGTTGTGTTGCTCTAGTGCGACGTAAATTCAACTACCTACCTTCCCTTCAGACTGGAGGGGGACAACGAGCAAGGTGTCCCCATCTCCCGTAGATCGCAGAGCTTACAGAAGGTGTCAATATCCAAGTTCATTGCAGACAGTTAGCGCTCCAAGTGGTTTCGACGAGATATATCGTCCATCACGATCTGACCGATATTGTTAATGGCGAGATATGTTGTCATAAAAATATTGCCAATATTTCCTTACTGACGAGATATCTCGTCGGGACAACCACCATGAGGGTTAGAGTGACAGTTTTGACTCGCGATAAGAGAGAATATTACTAAACCTTTTTGTCTTGGCCACATCGGATCTCAAATGCTATTCCACCATAGTTTTTGACAATTCCTCTCTGAGAGGGCCTGAGAAAAATAATCTCCAAAAATTCATTATTCTCGCAATTAATTTAACCGAGCTTAAGGAGGCCCGAGAATTTGGCACCTGGAGAATTAAATATCGAATCATAAAATATTAAAAATCAAATGAATATGCTGACTAAATATAATTCTATCTAAGCACTAAAGACATAATTTTATTTAATGTGTATTTTTTTTAAATACAATGTGAAAGACGTTTGAAATATTTGAATCAGAGTAGTAGAAACTAAGCAACTAAAATTTCATATCTGTGGTAAAGGATTATATTTAAAATTTCAAAGGATAAATAATTCTGCTTAAAATATATGTTTAGGGCTTAAATAATGGCAAATTAGAAGGAAATATTTCAGCAATTTCAAATATACTTAATTTAATTGTTCTGTAAAATCTATATTTAAGAATTATGAAATTAGGTAAACAGTAGTCTGTAGCAGTTTTAATCCGTTGTGGCATTTCATTTTTAAAAAGTTATAGTGCTAATACATATATACCGAATTTTTGTTTCATTTTATTAAAGAATCAAAAGTTATGATACTAACAGGACAAATTTTTGTATTTTATTGTGTTTAGAATCCAGTTCGATGATTAGGAAACAATATTTCATTATCTCTCAGTTCTCAGAATTCCGCACAAGTAATAAACATGGTAGAGAATAGCCATATTTAAATAAATACATCTCGCTAAATGAATTTTATTAGTGGAAATTAAAATTTTCATCTTGGATTTATGTTTGGGTGGTATTAGAAAAAATTGAAACAACTCTCCTTGCGATAATACGAGAGGGAAATTCTACATTTAAATTAAATGTTATCAATTAACCACTGCTTCAAAATTCATTTACAAAAATATCCTTGTTCATGGATTAGCAAAATATAAAACAATTAAACGAATAATTCAAGTCCAAGATTTTAAATTCTTACATAGATAGATACAATTTTTATGTATTTAAATGATAACCGTATTTGAGCGTTTATTCGACCTTAAAAATGCCTATTCTTTTCTTTTATGTAATATCACTCAGACAAGCAACATTAATTCAGAGTTTAAAATATTTGATACTTATTTTCAAATTACCTGTCAATCAACCTTATTAAATATTCACTTTACGGTTTTGAAGGATAAAAATTGTGGTAATTCCCATGCATTATTCAGCACGACTATGCAAATTGTATGAAGGCACAGAAATCCTATTTGCTATTCAGTAAATCTGAGAAAAATATTCATAACTCGTGTCTCAAAAATAATTGGGAGACATACTCTCCAACTTAGGATTCCATCCTCTTTGATCTGCATTTTCAATCTATACAGATTGAAAATTCATTTTGAAAATAAAATAAACGGATTTTTTTATCTGCTATTAAAAAACCTTGATACTTCTCCAACTCCAATTATTTTTATGTGAAAGGAAAATTAAAATTTGTACTACTAATCTTTAAAATTGCTATCTATCTAAAGTGAAACCTGCTCAGACTTAATTTTGCCGTTTCATATATATCGGTAGAAAATGCTATGGATTTCTAGTAGTACGCCGCCAAACCATCTAAAATGAAAATTCGTTTCTATAGTTCCTTTAAGTACCGATTCATACGAAATTTGGTTTTTAATCTATTTGAAACGTTATTTATCTGATTGGGTGTTTCGACGAACCAATAGTAAATTAATAAAATATTCCTTTTTATACCTGTAAAATAGGATAATCGTAGGGTTTTCAGTAATACTATGCTCTACCAACGGAAATGAAAATTTATTCCCTTATACTTTTTATTTTAAGCTCTGATTCATTTGTAATTTTTATTTTTATCTATTTAAAACGCTATTTATCTCATTGTGTGTTCAACGAACCAATGGTAAATAAATAAGTTATCCATTTTTATACTTCGATCAGGTTTATCGCAGTATATGATTGGAAAAATAAACAAACCTATCACACAAAAGGTTTTTAGAATCATTATCTGTGTTTATTGGCTGCGATTATTTAGCAGAACCAATCAATGGTTTTCCCTAATAGTATTAAAATCCATAGCTCTCTGATCTCATTTGCATGGATAATTAGATATTGACAAACCAATTTTGAAGTTAAATTCACTATTCATTTTCGAATTTGAATGAATTCAATATATGAGTGAGAATGGTTAGTTCGTTTGGGGGTTTCATGGCGCAAGGGCCATACTTCACCGTGCTGCACCAGACACAATATATACAACACCAAGTAATAGAGAGACACACACAAAATGAAAGTTTTATTGACACAGAAGAGAGAAATAGATCCAGGGAGGAGTGCATCTGACAGGAATAGAACCTGCGCCACTTACAACTTTTTTAGAAAACAAGAAGTCTGATCAGCTCATGATCCCCAACAATTGGTTATGGGCCTCAGACCTTAAGCTGAACCTGAATTCTGCCACTACCGGTATCCAGTATGATGGGTATTCAAGAAATGTCCATGTTTTCCTTCCCGAAGTTATCGGATTTCAACTATGCAACGTGGAAGACGGACATGAAGGTATTGCTAATCGACCGGAACTGCTGGGAATTTATCACTAAAACGGAACCTCTATTATTGGAAGATGTTCCAGAACAAGAAAAAAGAGACTATCGTTATAGGAAGCAGAGGACATACACAACTATCTACCAGGGCATAGACAGAAAATATCAAGTCTTAATTTCATCTACTGAAGACGGTAAGGAAGCCTGGGATATATTAAAGACCAACTTTGAACCAGCATCTAGAGCACGATTGGCAGGCCTTATGGACGAGTTCTTTTCAATTCGCTACCAGCCGGAGGACGAATCCATTGGACTCTTCTGCAAACGAGTGCATGAGAAGCTGTTACAGATAAAAGAAGGTGGATTCGAAATCCCAGACCTTTTAGTTTGCTTTCAACTAATAAGACATTTGCCTCACGAATACGATAATCTGGTACAATTGCTATACAGGATGGATGACAACGAGTTCACGCTAGACAATTTGTCTAAACATTTAATAACAGAATCCAGCCGGATCGACCTGAAGCGGAAGGACGAAGACACAAAATTAAGTATCGTGGCCGATGCTTATGCTACAAGAAACAAGTCATCTAGATACAAGGAGACACGGGCGTCTACTCCTGATCACAGCAGATGCGTACTGGACCCTGAATTAATTCCTTCAAGCCCAAGAAAGTCGACAGTTTGTCGTATGGGGCCGCGACCATTCTGCAACTACTGCAAAAAGTCGGGACATTACGAATCGAAGTGCTTCAAGAAATGCAATCGGCAGAAACCTGGTGGTGAATTATTTTATATGGAGGACAATCCAAAAACTGATCTTCAACGTGCCTATGCAGTTTCAAATTTTCCAAATGAAAGACCGAGGGAATTTCTCATTGATTCAGCTGCAACTGCTCACTTCTGTAAAGAACGTGATATGTTTACGACATTCAGAAAACTACCACCACAGAAGATCCTAGTCGGAGACAAGGACAGCACCTCGGAAGTATTAGGTATGGGTGATATTCAATTTACAGTTTTAGATAGAAACAGAAATTATGATATAACTTTAAAAGATGTGTTATACTCGCCTAATATGAGAAAAAATTTAATTAGTGGTTCTCGTATTGACCTTGTGGGAAACCAAATTAAATGGGGAAATAACAAAATGATTATTTATAATAGTTATAATAAATATTTGTTTACTGTTCCCAGAATTGGAAAATTGTATATCTTAAAAGGTTATCCCAAGATTAAAAATTATACATATGTAACTGGTTTAGATCTAGAAAAAGCCCACCGTAGGTTTTGTCATGTTAACATGCCCTTAATTGAAAATATGAGTAAAATTAATTGTGTAAAAGGAATTGAAAAACTTAATTGTAAAAATATAGATAAAAATTGTAAGATTTGTGCTATTGCTAAATCCACTAGAATATCCTTAAAAAGAAACTATATGTACGAAAGGAAAACTAAAAATGTTTTGGAAAGGATCCATATGGATTTGTGGGGTCCTGCTCCAGTTAACTCTCTAGGTGGAAACAAATACTTTTTATCTATTATTGATGATTTTTCACGTAAAGTAACTGTTTATATTATTCGAAATAAGAATGAAGTTTTTGATTACTTTAAAAAATACTTGGTTAAAGCTGAAAGACAGCTAAATGTTAAGTTAAAATGTGTCCGAACTGACAATGGTTTAGAATTTTGTCACAAAGAATTTAAAAAGTTTTTAAATGATCTAGGAATAAAAATCGAAAGAACTTCAACTTATACCCCTGAACAAAATGGCGTTGCAGAAAGGTTCAATAGAACAGCCATGGATTGTGTCAGAGCTATGCTTCAAGACAGTGGTTTACAACCACAATTTTGGTCAGAAGCACTTTTAGCATTTATTCATACTAAAAATAGATGCGAACACAAATTAACTGAGGGTATATCTCCTAACGAAATATGGACTGGTTTCAAACCATCAGTAAAACATTTTAGAATTTTTGGCTCTTTGGCATATGTTCATATTCCTAAAATACAGAGAAATAAATTACAACCCAGAGCAAAACTTGGTATTTTGACAGGATATGGTTTGAAAACTAAAGGTTACAGAATATATGTACCAAACGAGAAGAGAATAGTTGAAACAATCCATGTTCATATCGACGAAAGTAAGAAAGCTGTTGATGTACTATTTGGTAAAAACTTTGAGTACGTTTCTTTTGATCTTAATTCTAATATTCCTATTTATCAATCAAATGAAAATATAAAAGTAAAATCGGAAAGTGAAACTCAAGTTTTAGTTAAAACTGGGGACTTAAAAAGTCTTAACATTTCAAATTGGCGAAGAATCGAAAAACCTAGAAATAAAAGCAATAGGATAGATGTATACTATTATTCTCCTGAAAATTTGAGAATGAGATCTTTAAATGATATTAAAAAGTACTGTACTAAAAATAAGATTAGGTTTGATCCTGTAAATTTCAATTTTAAGCCAGAAACTGAACATCCTAATGTGGATATTTCTAATGTGCCATCTACTTCTAGTGATGAATCTAATTTTTTAGACCAACAGATGTACGACATGTATGATCAGTGTTACAATGTCGAAATCCCCAAAAGTTATGAAGAAACGCAAGCAAGTAAGGATAAAATTAAATGGAATACTGCCATGAATGAAGAAATTCAGATAATGAAGGATAGGCAAGTATGGAAATTAGTGGACACACCCCCAAATACAACCATAATTGGAATTAAGTGGGTGTACAGCATAAAAATGGACGAAAACAATATACCTAAAAGGTATAAAGCTCGTCTTGTTGCTCAAGGTTTTAAGCAAAAACCACACGGCACTATATTTGGAGGTTTGAGACCGATTCCAACATGCGGCCCCATCGGTTGTAAAACCTCAGCAGATGTATTACAATTCAATATATATATTTATATAAATCTAACAAAATATTTTTCTAATAATATTTTTAAATTTATTTAACAATAAAGGCTTTGTTAAAAAGTCAGCCAAATTATTTTCCGATGAAATATAATTTACGTTAAATAGTTCATCTTTTATTAATTTACGAATAAATTTGTACTTGATATCAATATGTTTAGTTTTCACATTTTCCTGACTATTTTTTGAAAAATAGATAGCAGATTGATTATCACAATATACTTGGGGTCTTATGTAATCACACAAACTTAATTCATTTATAATTCTACTGAACCAAATAACTTCTTTAGTGCAATCGGTTAGTGCAATAAATTCAGATTCCATTGAGCTAAGAGCTATGCACTTTTGTTTAGAAGATTTCCATGATATTGGGATGTTACCAAAATAAATTAAATAGCCACTGCTTGAATGTCTGTTTGTGAGACCACATCCCCAATTTGCATCAGAAAAAGCAATCAAATTTGAACTTTCTACATTGGAAAGATTAATTTTAAAATCCTTTGTAAGAAAAACATAGTTCATAATATCAACAACGTAAGACCAGTGTTTGTAAGTATAACCATTACAAAACTGAGAAGGTTGCTAGCGCAGTGGGATACCCACTGCGCTAGCAACCGATTGAGAATGATAAAGGAACATATGGTTGATTGGCTTTATAGCGCAAGGGTCATATTTGGCCAAGCTGCGCCAAACACAAGTCAGACAACGTCAAACGTCAAGTAAATTGTCATGTACACACGTTTTGCTGATACTGAAGAACAGGAAACTACACCCAGTGTAAGTTACAAGTATCGAATCTCCACTTACAACTTAAAGATTGTAGTAGTGAGTATACCCACTGAAACATATTGATAAATCAGAATCACCTGCAATTGTCTACTTGCATGTAAAATATTTTCGTATCATTTCGACTTATCTGTCCGTTTTGGGTCATTTTCAAGCAAATTTAATGGTTTCCGTTGTTCGTGTGTGTTTTTTATATACACATAGGCACTTAGTGAATGAGCTAGCTACTCAATGTTAGTTTGTCTGCATGTGTTCTATATGTCTGCATTTGTAAGTTTCACATGAAAAGAACTCAGTATATCTTTATTTTATGTTTAATAAAACATTCAAATTAATGAATACTTTACTTTATCTGCATTTTTGTACTTTCACTCTAAAACAGATGAATAACTATACTCCCTCCCTTAGCATGATAAAAATCAAATATAACCTGGCAATACTGAAGAAACTGAAATTCAAATTGCCAAGATTATAGAGTCAAATATTCGTAAAGGTTTGGAGCGCTCAATTTTAATGTACCAAAATTCTTAAATTGTTAATTGGTTAATTAATCTAATAATTAATGTTTTCTCGAAAAATTCGTGTGAAATAGGACACAAAAAGCAGGGAAATAAAAAAGAATTTTTATAAATTTGCATTGATGCCTTTAACTAAAGGCGTAAAATTAGCTTTGATTGTATTTGGTGATACGGTGCTTCTGCAACCATGAAGTATTGTCTTTCATCACACTTGTTTCTAATGTTAATTCATTTATAAATCTAACTATTTTAGATGAATTCAATAATTTATTCATTTAAAATGCAATTAAGTAATGAATGCGTTGTCCTCATCAGTTTTATACTTGCATGGTTTGTAGACTTTATCGATGCAGTTATCTGATTGGATATTTGAACCAAATAATAGAATATTAATAAATTATTCCTTTCGATTATACAAATTGATTTGTTGATTGAAACTGTAAACGGGGGACTTATATAAAAGCGTAGTAATTAGAATCAATTGCTGAGGTTTTTGACCACGACAATTACAAGAAAATTAATTCTTGCACATAAAATAAATTAAGATTATATTTTTCAATAAACATAAAATTCACAGTATTAAATATATGAAATAAAACGAAACAATCCCACTTATTTAACAGAAAAATACTAACTTTTGCTTAAACTAAACAAGAACTCTTTGTTCTTTAAAGCTGAAAGTACGGTCGCCAGAACTGAAACAAGCATTATGCATTCACTCAGATAATCATGTAGCGTATAGCTCTTACCATAAACGAAATTATTAAAACATTTAATCCAGAGAAGTGCAGGAAAATCACTGAAACATAAACCTCACAGAAGATTAAGACTGTTTTGTTCACGTATGCAAAGGTATTTAATCTCTGTTTCTGAAAAAGAAGTTTTTTAAATTTACATTGGAAATTTAGAAAAGGATTACTGTGTGCTTTCACTTCAAAGTTCCATATTTTTGCTTAAAATCTTACTTTTACATCCTAGTAAAAAACTGCAAGCAATAGCATTTGGCTTTACTAAAGGATTTAAACTGTTATGCGGAACAACATCCGTAAAATTTCAGATTACGTTTAAGATTTCAAAAATAAGGCTTTACGGATTTTTAAACCGTACAAATTCACGGAAGTTTAAGCTGTAAGTAAATCATTTTCCGGTGTGTTATGCAATACCTTTCACCTGGATATATACTTCTTTATTTAATTTAAACGTGAAAATTTTATCAGTGTATGCATGTATTTTTAAGTCTACTTTTGAGTTCTTACTTTAAAATATTCTATTTCATTTTCAGTCTCGCAATTCTCAATTTCAGCTTCAAAGCTTTGTTCTGTACAATACTCCTTTAACGCATATGTCATTGGGCATGAATCATTAAGATTTTACGGCATATTGAACATGTGCCTAACCTTTTAATAGTATCGCTGAATATTTTGTCTTTCATATCTTGAATATTTACTCCTCATATTTAAATTTCTGCTAACCTTTGAATACTATTTGTACTTTTTTGGAGATTAAGATAACTGACTGAAAAATAACTTTAAGACAAAAAATATATGCTTTAGAAGGTAATTAAGAATATTTTAAGAATTGAAAACATCAATCCCATGGATATTACTCACCTTGTGAGATATTTGGTAAAAATAAATTGCAATAGTTAAAGTACAAGTTTGTAATTTTAAAAAAATCTAGATTCATATTATACTTTATTAGTATTTATTAGTAAAAACCTAGATTCAAATTATAAGTACGAAATAAAACTTCCGAGAAATGTATATAGAATGTATTTTAATGTCAGATATTTACTTTTAAATAGTCTTTATGTATGGAACACAGGCACAAATTATTTTATTGGCATAGAAAAGATGCATGAATATAGCTAACATCAAAGTAGCGAAACCGGTTAATTTTACATCAACTCTTTTACAAGCAAATGAGAATAAGCTTCATCCAAGAAATATTTTATCCGTCTTTTGTTAACAAAAGATTTTGATAATCGAAAATATACTTAAAACATTTTTTAAATCTAGTTTCGAAAATTTAGGTTCTAATAAACTTACCTAGAATGAAGAGTAACTTCATTCTGTAATATGAACCAAGAGCACAATTTTTTATAATATATATCGGCAAATACAATATTTAGTAAAAAGTGCATTTGAAACCGAAATGTTTGCTATAAGAAAACTATGAATGCATATCCTAACATATTAAATACGTTTTTATAATAGTGTTTAGTTTCAGAATTAAAGAAGTTTACTGCTCTTTAATTATATTTAATTACTTTTATTCCGACTTCAACAATATTTGCTTTATATATTTATAAAATTAGTTAATTATAATTTAAAATAAATTACATATGTTTTTTAAAACAGATATTGCTAGAGAAAGTTATAAATTGACTTTTATGAACTAATTTTTTACGTATAATTTAAAGAAATGAAATTATGTCGCTTTCAATTTATTTATATTTGTAATTCAATTTGTGATGTTCAATTTAGTTATTTAGTTACATCATTTTAAAAAAATTTATGGAAACAATTTTTATTCCATCTGTGTAATAAAACATTATACAGCAAAGGCAGTCTTTTTTTACAGATAAGCATTAAATAATCTAACTTTTTTGTAAAAAAGAACAAGTATTTGGACTTAAAAACCATTATACTGCTAATCAAAAAGGAAAGTAGGATTAATTGTTTGTATTAATGGAACTTTTCAGTTTATTTTCAGACAGACGAAAATAATACTTTAACTCCTTAAAAATATTTGGGATATGATTATTTTTAATAAGAGAAATACTTGTCATATTACCATATACGACATGATTATCATTTTAACTTTCCCTTCTAACAAAAACATAATTTATAGAGAATGTTAAAAGTTTCTAAATATCTTTTTTTTTCAATCGTCTTTTTTTAAGAAGTTTTACTATAGTTTTATATCTGAAACTTCAAACAATGAAAACTATTTTTACCAAGTTTTACTAAAACAAGTTTCTCTAAATAGAATTTTATAAGTTTTAAGCAGTTCAAATCATTTTTGTACGAAATGGCACTTGATTATTTGTCTTTCAACATATAATCTTACTCCGAACCTTTAAAACCAGCATGGTGTTTCACTCTAAAATGATCGAACTATTTGTCACCTCCAAATCAATTTCAGAGCGAGAGATTTCGTTCCCACTTTTTAACTTTATTGTCTACAATAAGAAAAGAAACTCCCCTCAGAAAGCAGTTTGGGTCCGAATATTGGATGTACCAACAGTTTTCCCACCCATTTTTAAACCTTGGTGAAGTTTCAAAATGACAGCAGGTAGTTTATGTTCCTATTTCAAGAATTTTGTTTTGAAGTATATAACAAAACGAGACTTTAAAATCCGTTGGTGAACATTTTTATTTCAATTTTTTCGGGTATATTGCTCCATCCAACCTACAGAATGATTAATCTTCCTTTTTTACTGCTCAACTTGATTTCAAGAAACATGAATCGGGGAAAGTGCTATTGAATGCCGCAAAGGAGTCGAACGAAAAAGTGAAAACTGAACCTTTTTCTTTCAAAAATACTTTAAAAAATATTTTCGGAAACAAAATATGTTTTTGCTTTTTTGCAATGTATTATCTCGCCATAGGATACCGCATCTTGAAAAAAAAAACGTTTTACTTAGGACGAGAATAACCTTACGAAGAGAAAAGCAATTTATTAATTAAATTACAAAATAATGAAATTTACTGGATATGTCTGGTAATGTGAAGAGTCTTCGACACGTGTCAATACGTATAAATACTAATGTCTTGAACCCTTCATATCTTAAGATCACATCTTGGCATTGTAAGATAGCTTACCGATGTGCCAACAGTTTACAAACAGCTTACCAATGTGAAAACTTGTTATCAACAGCTTACCAGTCTGAAAACTATTGCAGCATGAGGAGTTTCCGTTTGGCGTATACATGTGAAAAAATGTATCTAAATACTGCATTTATTAGGAAGGTTGGTGCTTTGTAACTTGAATTCTTCGATAAACTTGAATTCCGTTTAATTGAAGGGGGAAATTTCGTTTTAAATTTTCATAAATACCTCATGCATTGTCATTTGATTTGAAATTTTTCTCTGAAACTGATAAAAATGCAATTATTTTAAAACCATTCATTTTAGAATATTAATTACACTTTATTATACGTCGATTTTACGTTACACGAACATTTATTTTTTGGAGTTACTCTACTTCTAAGTGATCAATTGCCTACCAAGTTCATTATCCATGAAACATAATTCCATTTTAACTGTACTTTTTGAGCTAAAACATTTTGTTCAGGCTGGACATTTATTAAACTCTGTAATCGTACATTCATGGCTAGATAATTTATTCTTTGTTAAACATTTATTGATTTATCCAGTTATCCTAAATTTAAAATTTTCAATATTTTGTATGATTCTACTTTTCTAAAACATGATGAATCACCAATAAGAAATGTATTTGAAATGCTGTAAGACTACAATGCATTAGAAAATTGAATTATGTATTAGGAAAAATAATATACATAATATATAGAGTTATAAGTATAAACAGTAGAAATTCGTTGTAGTATTATAAAACAGAAGAACTAAAATACTAAGTGGGCATATATTGATCTCGACAGTATTATAAGCCTTTTAAAAATATTGTCTCTCTATATAAATAGAAAACCTGAATGTATATCGAATAAATTCTCTTTCCATCATACATGTTATTTCATTTTTAATATTGACTGATCTCTTTCCAATTTCACATCATCGCATCCACAATGTCCATATATTTTTACACCTGTAACATGATGTCCTGGTTTATTATGTTCGTAACCTGTGCTTGTTTTTTAATAAGAATGATTAAAAGTTTTAGTTTCAACTTTTGCAAACAAATAAACAAACGTCAAATTGTTGAATACACGCAATAAAAAATTAACTTCCATATGTTTAATGCTGATGTTATGAGAAAAATTTTACTCATCAATAGAACGAAATAAAACATTAATTAAGGTAGGTAAAAGTGGGTAATTCACTCAAATTTCACTTGCGACACATCCTGAGGCATAGCTAATGCACAGCGAGCAAAACAGCAATGTTTTTGACTGCTCGGTTCCTTTATCGCTTGGATATTCGGAATTTTCAAAATTCATTTTGCTATACAAGCAAGAATATCGAAGGCATTAATCAGCTTTTACATGCTTAGTGTACACCCAAAACAGCAAGTGATAAGAATTAGGAAGTTGCATTCTATATCACATATTTAAGCTCAATAATTTATAAACGGCTTAGTTGAATAATTTCCAATGCGCTGTGTAAAGTTGGTTACTTGAAAAGACAAATGTAACGTTTTTTAGTTTAAATAATCTTCATGGCCTTGTAAATCCCGATTCTGTAAGCAATATATCTTTCAATTTATTTTATTCTCAGGCTGAGATTGAGAAAAATGAGCTTATAGGATCCTGTAGGATAAAGTTGCTTAAAGCATTCAAACTCTATACCCACAATTCTTCTTACGGCCTATATTCTCATGCACTCCTTTTTTAAAATTCGAATTTCTATCTTCTTTCGTGATTGAACTTATTCGAAATCTTACATGACTAGAAATATAAAACACTTATGCAAATATTTTGAAGTTGGGTTATGGAAGACTATCTGTTCAGTGGAACTCCCTGTGTCTGTTTAGAAGTTAAAGTTTCAAAACTTAAAATAATCCTTTTCACGGAAAATAGAAGCACTAGTAAAAGTAAAAGAAACCGTATTAAAGTTAATATTTGAGTTAAATTGGAGATCATCCAGTAGAATTTAAATTGAAGACAAGCGAAAGTAATTATAAAAAGAAGTAATTCATGAAACATTTCTTTTAAACTAACTTACAAGCAACTCAAAAAATACAGTACGTTGTAACAAAAATATTTTGTTTCATCATTTCTTAAAACGGTTAATTTGCCGTTTTAAAAAATACTAGCAAAATTATCCGGCATTGTTCTGGGTTAAATGGGTTAAATATTGATTTTAAAAGTGATTAGACTAATAACTTTTCTCTTTCATAGAAAAATATAAGTATCATTTGATTGAAAGGAAAATAATTTTTTTAAACATTGTTTTCGTATTTTTTATAGCATCTACAATTTATTTTGGAAACAGATACGTACATGCAATATTCATCTATGTGACCCATTCCATATACATTACATACCAATTATACCTACATTACCCCTGTTGTAAGACAAAACTACAAAAGGTGACATTGAGATGACTACTACAGAAATAGATTTTGAGCTTTGGATTGATAATGAATTCCCCTAAGTACGAGTACGAACTCTTAAGTAAAAAGGACAAATCAACAGGGAACACTCAGTTTTCCTATCAATATTTTTTTATTTGCGCCACTCTTACAACAGGATTGTGATCACCATCACATTATGAGCGGATGACAAATTAACTTTTTCGATATTCAAGATTAATTTCTTTTGAATCGAAACACTTTTTATTATTGAAATTCCATTCAGTGGTAAGTGAAAATAGGAACTTGTTTTTAAATTAAACGTCTTAATTGCAGGCAAAGTAAAGGTAATCGATTCTAATTTTTCAAAAAATACGGAACGCTGATCTCACAGAATTCTTAAAAACAAAAATCACTGTTCACAACGAATGTTTCACAAGTATCAAAGTAGCATAATAGCCTCAACTCTTAAATTAACCACGACCTCCTGTCACTTAAGACAAAAAATTTTGAGTTTTTCAAAGAAAAGTCCTGGTTCCAATGTTTTTAACCGTGATATTCCAAGATCACCAAATTTTAGTTGCAATTTGCTTTACTCTACAACTGACATGCAGTTTTAAATCGAATCCTTATGGTACTTTTTCCAATACAGAGATTCAAGTTCTAAATGGAAATCACTCACTTATTTAAAATGACAGATGTATTTAGTTTACAATTGTATACACATTTTAATAAAACCCAATAATGTAATTTAAAGCATGAAAAACAAATGTAAGTTTAACTTATTGTAAGAGGAGGCAGAGATCCTCACCTGCGCCTGTGACCAGATCTTATAGACCTGGTCTAGAATTTCAGAGACCAGGGAGATAAGCAATAGCAACAACAGTTTTGAAAGCATATTGAAATGAAAATCTACATATAAATTGGAAAAAATATGCACCAATAACATGCACAAGCCCCCACGTGCACGATGGTCTTGGGTTGGATCGGGGGCACCATGGCTCAGTAGGTTTGACCTGCACTAGCAACCTGTGAGCTGTAAGTGGAGCAGGTTCGATTTCTCCCTTGGTGCAGTTCTCTTCTGTGTCATTGAAACTTTCATCGTATGTGTTTTTGAATTACTTGAAGTTTTCTGTCTTGTGTTTGGCACAGTTTGGCCAAATAGGGTCCTTGCGCCGCTATAAACTCACTACAACCAATCAACCAACTTTGGTTGGATCTAGTTTGGAACTCTGAACCCTCATATTTGTTAGATGAACCATGATGGAAATATTCAATCTAATCTATTTATATTCCAGGGTAGTATATATAATATAGGCCACAGCAATTTATCCAAAATTATAGCCCATAATGTATATGCGAAAAATTACTCGATATCATGTATCCCCACGTAAAATCACTGACAATCTGGAAATCATAAAACTAAATTACCACGACGTAGTCTGCGGATTTTATAAGCGGGAATCTTTGTAATATAGCAAATTACGAATATATCTGTCTTAATAGTTCGAAAAGGTGACAGATGGTCCCGAATACCCTTTAAATTTGCATTGGGATCGAATTACTTAATCAACCTTATGATTCACAAATTTTACTAAACTTTAATAAATCTACGTAGCTCAGAAGGATCAGGCGTCTTTCTAGTATAATTCTTACTTAGCTGTGTTGTCTTGAATATTTGCATTCTACGGTTGAATGGTTCATTTAAATGTTCCGGTAATTTAAGCATTTAGACATGCGTATTTAATGGCTCCAAAGCCTTTGATGCAAAATTACAACTGGATTTTAATTAGTAAAGCAATTTCCCCTTTGAATTTTTAGTTTAAATATTCTTAACAATATTTTATATAATGTATCACAATACTATCTCACGATTTTGAAGCAAAATAAAAAGGATTTTATGTAAAAAATGTTCGATTTCCTCTGTATGTTTGTTAAGATGGAATTTGCAATATTTTCTGAATGACTTTCTTTTCACTGAGATTAAAAAGTAGTCTACGTTTTGTAAGAAATCGTCAGTAAATTAAGGAAAGTCATGAAATTGTTTTAGAAAGGTGTTTTTGAAATATTTTGGGATAAAATAAACCTTCTCCAAATTCATTGATACAAAATATTTTTTTATATCAAGTATTTTTCCAGATTCCGTATCAAGTATTTTCCAGGAATTTTAAGGTAACCTCATTGAGGAAAAAAGGTAGAGTGAGCAGTGGTAATCTTTTTATGTGCCCAGGATTATGTGACTGAAATTAATAGTAACATGACCTTAAAACAGCTTTCATCTACTAGGTTGGAACTAACATTAATCATATGATTGGTCCATTGATTGATCATCTGATAATAGTAGACTTATGCAATTTCACCACATTTTTCGCTACTCTATAGAAATGCGGATTCGCACATCTACCCTGTCATAAGATTTGCATCGCCAAACGAGACAAGATACGGAATCCGCCGACAAAGTTAATTTTTTACAAATCAGTCACGTGACTACTAGTCGACATGTTGGTCACACGTTTTGAAGCTTCTGTCAATAGCAATGCTCAGTCCGTTTATATTTCACGTTTAAGGGTAACCTACCGGATCAGCTACTAGTTAAACATTTAAATCCCAAGTTTTGTAATACTTAAAAAACAGCTGGTTATGTTATTGTTACCAGTGATTCAATTTATAATTTTAATTTATTCATAGATTACACACTACTGTTTGTGGAAATTGCAACACTATGAAAGAATTATCAGAAATAAATGAAATTTATTCCACGTATTACTTATAGTGGTTTAAATAAACGATGAAATTTACAGAGCAATAAAACAAAAATAACGCCGAAAATCAATATCTTGTGCAGTCGCCACGCGCAGCGATGAGAGCATGTACACTTCGTGGCATCAAATCATAGAGATTCTGAATGTCATGCTGAGGAATGGCATTCCAGATGGACTCTATCAGATGCCAAAGTTCAGCCGTACTCTCTACCCGACGAGCGGTACGAGCGAGTCGCCTTCCAATGTAATCCCAGACTTGGTCAATGGGCGACATATCCGGGGAACATGCAGGCCATGGATGAAGCGGAACCTGTCGTGCACTGAAAAAGGCTTGCACATTCCGAGCAACATGTGGACGGGCATTATCTTGCTGAAATACAGCTCCGGGAATGCGTTGCAGGAGGGGTAGGATCTCTGGCTCCATAACTTCCCTGATGTAGCGCCCGCTGTTCAGGGTCCCCACAATTTGGAGTAGACCGGATCGCCCATAATATCCAATAGCGCCCCAGACCATACGATTCTGACGAGTACGCGTCCATCGTTATAGTCCAGATTGTAGCGGGACTCATCTGAGAAGACGACGTGTTGCCAATCGGCACGGCATTGGCTGTATTGGTGCGCTCATTGTAGCCGGAGGCGTCGGTAGTTCAGCGTCAAGGGAATCCTGCGCAGGGGAATCCTTGCATGGTGTAGAAGACGCCGATGAACCGTGGGGGCAGACACTGACACACCTGTTGACTTGCTCCAATGTTGTGAAATCGCACGAGAGACGCTGTACGGTCCGTCACCGCCATGCGGATGAGGTGTCTGACGTACCGTGGTGACGTCATACTGCGTAGCCCACGGCCGGAGTTTCAACTTGTCCGGTTCTCCATGGTCCATCTCTTCCACACACGCATCACTGTTGCGGCATTACGGCCCGTGCGAGTGGCGATTTCACGATACGAAAGTCCACCCTCACGGAGGCCTATCATGTGGCTCCGTTAGTTGCTCGTATGGCACTCTGCGTTTCTGGCGAGGAATATTGACTTGTAATCAATCATTTACCGCAGTCAAACGACGATACACGCATTTCAACGCACCTTTACAGTGCTTTTTATACACAGCTCACTTGGAAGTTTAGAGGGTGTTTCTCAGCCCACACATGCGTGATCGCTTTGTAATTCTAATCATTTGCATATCCTAACCTGTTTTGTATTTCCTGCAAGTTTCGTTTAGTTTGCATGACTCCTTCATGGTGTTGCAATTTTTACAAACAGTAGTGTATTTCTTTTCATGGAGCATTTATTTGTAACTTTTTCATGATTTAGATAGTTCGCCAACGAATAACTGCCTTGTCAATAAAATCACTTATGAATATGTAAAGTTCTTGTTCAAAGAACTTATTCACAGGTACTTATTTCCGTATTTTCATGATTTAGATAGTTTCGGCAATGAACAATTGCGTTATCATTCAATCATTTATGAATATGCAAATATAAGACTACCGACAAACAAAATTTTAAACCGCGGTATGGTGTTCTGACAAAGTAGATTACATAAAGAATTTTAGTTTAAATTATTTGTAAAAATAAAAAATATTTTCCTTAAACGTACTTTTTAAGAGAAAAGTAGAATTCTTTCAGTATCTGCTCAAGAGTTTCCAAATATAACTCTTTACAAATGTAATGTCAGTCTAATTAAAAGATATTATATGGGGCAGAGTATTATCAAATAACCTATTTAACAGCAAAAATAAAATTAAATTAACATTAAGTATAACCCAGACTTTTCTTTTTATGATTCACAGCTAAAATTAAATTGTACTTACACAACTACCTATCAATATAAGAACATAATGTATTGAAGTTTTAAGGTTATATGTGTTTTTAAGTTTCTAAGAAATGAGTACCAAACTATACTTATTGGATATTAGAATAATTAAGTAAGATTATAGGAACAAGAAAATACTTTTTTATTGAGAATTTAAATTTTTGCAAGATTTTAAAATATGAAAATTAAACTAAACTAGTCTGTAATTTCTTAATTTTTAAAATGACTTATGGTGAAAAATAAAAAATTATCTTTACAAAACATTATGATAAAAATATTTATTTAAATCTTTCATAAACATTCACATTATAAATTTTTATTTAACTAATTTAATTTCAATAACAAAAATTAAATTCATTATTTTCCTGTACGAAATAATTATTTTTGTATTTCCATTTTAGTTTCAACTGGCATTGGTTTACAACTATTTTTCCATATAGATCACTTGAAATACGTTAAATATACAAATCTAAAGTTTTAATTTGAAATAAAAATAAAGTGAACTACAAAGTAAATTTTTAAATTTATGAAGCTTCTTAAACTCTCAAATTGGGCTACACTAAAACACTGATTGATGACACATTTGTCATGCTATAAAGTATCAACAAAAACAAAATATGTTTTATAGACAGTTTAAACGTCGTGTAGACGTCATAAAAAACCTACATCTATTCGTTTGCTCAAAAGTTGTATAAATTTGAAGACTTAAATTTCTTCTTGAAAACCTTTTCACAATAAACTAAATGCGTTAAATGTTCAAATTAGATTTTCAATTAGTTAAAAAAACAATTAGTTAGAAATTAAATAACTAAAAACTGCTTTTCCAAGTAACGACGAATTTTTCAAAACTGACTCCTAGGATGTTAATGTAATAAAATAAAATTATAAACGACACACATATGCCTTAAGTTTAGTGGTAATTTGGAAGTGATGAAGAAGCTATTTTCTCCCCTTTATATATTAGAAAACTAAACATCACTTAAATTAAAAACATAATTAGACTTCTTTGAAAAGAATAATTCCATGCCTTTTCAAACCTTATTATGAAGAAAATAAGGAACAAAAACACACCGAATGTAATCGTTGATGGTCTTTTAACAGAAGTCATTTGTTTATATCTACGTTGAATGAGTTAGGTTTCTATATTTGTTGTTGCCTTTTGTGCTGACACAAAACTCTGGGGTTTAATAATGCAATTAAGGCGTCAGAAAAAAGCATTTTAGAAATGAAAGAAGGGAACTAACAACACCAAAAATTAATGAACAAGATTTGTTTTTTAATTCAGGTAACTTCCAGCTTTGCAAATTCGTTTTTATAATTCTGTTCTTACAATTTGCATGTGTCAAATATTTACAAAGCCCATCATGTATGTTTCGCATCTTCTCAATAGGATTTTCGAGAAAATATATGAAGGTGTTATTCATAATTATTTCGTTTAATTAATTATACATTGCCTAGTAACAATTTACTTTGAAAATATATAATGCTTAGATTTTGTTGGAGTTCGTTAAAAATAGCATAGTAAAAATATCAGCTGATAGGAAGATACGAATAAAATTCTAAGAAGCTGATTCGCTATTATTTTATTACATTAAAGTATGAATATAATACTGTGGGAAAAATTGATTCACTCCCGTATTTGTATTTGTTCTTTGTAGAGCAAATTCAAATACCCTTCAAAGAGGAAAACACTGGATTCGAAAAATGCACGAGGATTTTCACATGGAATTTCAAGAGTTATTTACCTATCCTCAAGATGTTAAAAAGTAAAATGTCCATATATCTTTGGAGAATATTTGTAATGAAAAGAGATTACTATATCTTTTCCATGTTATTTGCTACAGTAAAAATTTCCTTCACCCGAAAGCAAATATTAAAATCATGAATTGAAATGACCGATGCCAAAATAGTTAATTTAATAATTCGCTTTTACTTTTGCCTCAAGTCGCCTAACATGTATGGTGGCCATAGAGTTATCTTTCCACCCAGTACGGGGTTTTTTTGGGGGTGGGGACGAATTCTCGTTTGTAAGCGCAGAGATATTAGTGATTGTCCTTGATCAGAGCAGCATCAGCTCAACATCCAGATGTTTCTTCACAAGTTGCCTCAGTTTGTCCTTTGTAGTGCCGAAGAGATCAGTGATCGACTATTATAAAAAATATTTACCTGATTCAGTTTAGAAATGTGGAAACATGTGCTGAAGAAATGTAACGCTGAAATACTTAATGCTTTCATGTGTTCATTTCATTTTGATAATTAATACTTACACTACACTTTTCTGCGATATCTTGTAACTGTGCACTACTTGGTATATGCTTAGTAAATGATGTATCAAGTAGTGCATATGTCTAATGATAATTAAGTCTTAGTATATTATATATAATGCTTAGTAAATGATAAACTTAGTAAATGATATAAGGTTCACTCGACAATTGCATGTCTTAAATCTCTAAAACGGAAAGATAGAGATAAAGTAATTTACTTAAGCCTCCGTTTAATTACAACGTTGAATGTGTTGAATTACAATTTTGAATGTGTTGAATTACAATTTTGAATGTGTTGAATTACAATTTTGAATGTGTTGAATTACAATTTTGAATGTGTTGAATTTAAACTTTTGTGTGTGTGTGACTCAACGTTTTTACAATCATATTGGGATCAACTAAAATTACTTTACTTTCAAAGCAATCTTAAAACGAAATCCTATGGTTTCAAAAGAAATCTGGGCATCATAATAATATTTTTAATTTAAAAGCAGAAAATAAATTATCATACATTATATTTAATGGGTGACTGCAAAACCATCCAAACACTTGTTTAGCAATCATCCATGGTGCACCAGATAATTTTAAAAGACTGGTAAAAAGTAAAATCTCAAAAATGCAGGGACAAAACCAGATAGTTGGGCACGTGCTCAAGAGGAGAAACCCACCCACATCATCTGCTAGAGAGAATGGAAGAAGTCTGGCATTTTCATTTTTTCTTTTTTCTATGAAAGGGAATCTTCCAAACAAAAAGAAAAAATTCCTTGTAGTCCAGGAAAAATTTAAACTATTGTTTTTACCTTAGTCTTTTGTGGTTGCAAAACCCCTTTTTCTCCTAACAAAAAAAGCAATTAACTAAAATAATTTATAAAAAGACGCTTTATCTTCCCTAGACCAGTTAAAAGCGCCATTTTCACGTAAAAAAGAATATGCGTTGGAAAGCAGAGTGGGTAAGCAATTTTAATTTAACAATGCTTTAGAAGCAGAAAATTGGGTTTTGATTATATGACTGTCGAGATTTCTCGTTGAAACTATACTGTAGAACCCTAATTATCTGAATCACTGTTATCTAAAAACTAGCTTAACTCCAAAGTCCTTAAAATTAATACACCTATTTTTTAACACAGAAAATTTTGTTGACAAAATGTGAAACTGTTTCAGAGTCATGGCGTATTAAAACGAACCGTCATAGTTAAGGTTAAAAAAATCTTATTTCGTCTGCTTATAAGTGAAAACACACTAACTCAAAAAACATAGTCCTGAGGAAAGGTAGTAGAAAATTCTATTAACTATGCTGAACATATAAAGTATATTTCTCGAGAAGAAACCCAACCTTCGTGCAAAGCAAAAAAAATTACAGTGGATAGGTACGCAGGTATTTGAATTTACGTAGCCTAGAGAAACAAAATGGTCTATTGGCGACTGTCCGGGATCCATCCCATCAGAGGACAGCACCTTGTAACTTTGAACCACGGTCAGGTGACGAACTGAACACCTGAGCTGGCACACCAATCTCCACGGTGGTCACTCTCACGGATTTGAGGTCACGACAGATTTAACGTTCACAAGCCCCCACGTACACGACGGTCTTTGGTTTGATCGAGTCTAGAACTCGCAACCCTCCGGTTGCTAGTCCACGACTTGACTTAGTAAAATTAACTAATCTAGAAATCACCACATTCTGGTCTAGGAAGATTTAAAAAATAATAATATTTTGAAATATTTGACTTAGTGGGATTGAGAATTTAATGTTAGGGTTTTATGGCGTAAGGTCGACTAAGTGTGGCTTCCTTTGCAAGCTGACTACTTATTTAGATATAGCGCAACGACATCATGAACATGAATGGCGAATAGCAAATCCAGGATGAGATGTCTGAGCTTGGTGGAGTTTAAAGCCAGAAGAGAGAGAAAGGTATGTGGGCCAAGCGGCAAGTTGAGAGAGTGAAAGATGCACCGTCATGAAATTTGGAGGCTGGTTTCCAGGCTTCTGAGAGAGGAATGTAATGGCATCGAATTAGTAATGAATCTGTGCTTCGTGAATAAATGAATCGCGAATGTAAATAGAATCTGTTAAAGAAAAGTGTTAAGGATTTCGATCCATGCGCATCATGAATTTTGAATAGTATTATCTCCAACAAGAAATCAATTAAGTAAAGCAATTTTCAATACAAAATGTCTTTTTTAAGTTAAAGAGAATATGCGAAGAGGTTAAAAAAATTTTAAATCATCAGTACTTCAGAAATAGAAAATTAGATTTTGATCACTGAAGATATTTCTCCCCAAAAAACTGTATGAAACAGTACCCTAATTACACGAAAACCAGTTGAACCAAATATCCTTAAACTGACGCTTTTTAGATGGAAAATATGGCTGACAAATATAAAAATATAATTTTCACATAATAATGCTCATAGTAAAAGTAATAAAATAAAATCTGAGATAGTAATAGGTAATAAAAAGACTGTTCACATTTATCATTTTATCTATGCAAAGAAATTTCATTTCTTTAAATTATACAGTGACGGGTGAAAGCTAAAAAAGGAAGCCACTCGATTATCCGAAAATTATTCCCATGGAACTGCTGTAAAGAGATGTTTCATTTCATGCTGTTTTGGATAATTGAGGTTCTGCGGATAAACAGTTTTTCACGTAAAATACGTCTTTAAAATCGAAACAGTACAGAAGGCATGTATAAAAAGTATAGTTACATAAAAAGATTAAACTGTCAGAAATAAAAGAAACATCCAGAAGATAAATATATCATAGTGTAGGCAAAGGATGTCCTTATATGACCTTCGGATCGAGTGCGCAGGTGCACGGAGCGCGGGTAAGGAGATAGCAATACGTCAAAATTCTACGGTGTTGAGCGGCCTTTGGGCCAGTCTAACTTTAAATTGCGAGGAGTGAGGACTGAGTACTGAGTGTGTGTGCTCAAAAAGGTACCAAATATCATACTGGTGTGGCTCAAAAAGCTACCAAAAAATTAATATTGGAAAACAATAATCTCTCAATAACAATTAATATCAAGCTGCACTTTAATCGTTCAAACAGTAAATTAATTGTTTAATATTCACAATAAGCAATTGTTCAAACTTCCTATGTCTGCTTCATTCATTCCAAATATTCAACATCAGTCCCGAGTATTTACATCAAAATTGCGATTTGCGTCCACGACATAACTATTCTTTAGATGTCACATTAGGTCATGATCTTCAGTAGGACACAAGTGCATGCTCCCAAATCAGAGATACTTAAAGGTACAGATGTACCTAGAGCCTCGTCTTGTGGCAACTCTCTTGGCGCGTTTTGGACGCATTTTTTTATGTCGCCAAGGAAAGAAATCTTAGAAAATCCTTTTTTTATCTTTATAAATAAAACATCTTTATAAAACTTTCTACTTGCCGAGATTGCCGTAAAAACGGTAATAACCCTATTCAAGATGGGTTACCTTCACCTGCCATAACTCTCTACTAAACGCGCGCCAAGAGCGTTGCCACCAGACGAGGCGTTAGATACATCTGTACCTACTTAGATGTTTCAGTCCTCTAATCTTTAACATCTCAAATGCTTCTAACGCTCTCCTCTGAATTTCTATAAACAGAGAATCGCATGCTTTAAAGGTTATAATGAAGATTTTCTCATAGTTAAGCAATACCTTCTACACGGAATTAATTTCGAAAACATAACTTAAAGCAAATTAAATTGAACACACTAATGTAAGATTAGGAACCGATTCCGACTACGATCAAAACGAATTCAGTTCTATGGCGCAACAAGGATTGTTAGTAGGTTTGTATTTTACTTACAAGTTCCGTCGGGTGAAATATATTGCCGCTTGAATATTATAAAATTATGTACTGATTATGCACAGTTTTGAAACATCATCTCGAGCTCCTCTACTTCAAAAAATTCGCAAAAAATATAATTGGGTAAAGGTGCATTTTACGGGATTCTGAATTCTGCAAGCGATTCTGGTAACGCCTTTAATGTTTTATGACTTTCGGTGATGCAACCCTTGGGATTGGCAACAATACACCCACAGCAACGCATTTTTACCAAGAATTGTTTGGGGAGTGTTGAAGAAATGAAGGTGCATTATCTTACTACAGTATAGCAAATCTACTGAAATAGAGATAAAATTGTTGTAACATAATAGACATTGTTTGAATAAATAATTAGCTATTTGTTATGTTAAAACACAATAAATCTCGATCGTACTTTAATCAATCTCCCGTCTTCCTTATGAGTACAGAGTTTAATCAGAAATTAAGTACGTTCCATATCAATTAATTACACGCAATATACATGAAATTTTAAACTTTCTCATTATTTCTTTTATTCTTGTCAATTGCCTCAAAGAATTGAAGTAATCAAGAAATCAATTTTCACTCCTTCAATGTTTTTGTAACTTAAATAACTTAAATGACTTAACAATGACCTCTCCAAATTGAAACTTTAAAAAATAAAATTTCCATCTCCCCTCCATAACGTAATATAATAAAACAAATTCTTCCAAGCCACTTAAATGTTCGAGAAATTCGAAGTAGAAATAAGCCAAAATAAGTAAAACGCACCACATTAACTTAAAACACAAATTTAATTTATTAAATTCACAGAATGTCTGTGATGGCAATAAACACTGTATGTGTTTTTTAAAACCTCCGTATGCTAAAGATGGGACAAACAAACATAATTTAATCATGTGAAGTTTCTAAGAGTTTGTTCTGAGCGCATTCTTTTTACTTTATTAAGACTTCAATCACTTTCCAGGCTGTAATTCTTTCAAAAAAATCCCTCAGGAAGTCGCCAAGGTATTAAATATTCTGCTCCTTCATTTGATATTGGAATTTTAATATTGATTAGAAGTAACTCTTTTAGGTGTTGATTTATGAAAAGGAAGTCTCGTAAATTTTAAGTCGTGAGCTGATCCCTGTGATAGTCTGCTGTGCTACAATAGAACGAAGGGTTTCAGTTGATGAAACAAAGGTTTCATTCAATTTATGACCAGATTACTTAAAATACAAATTTTCTAATATAAACTGCTATTTTTTATGATCGAAATTTTAGTCCTTATGATACAGCTTCTATAATACTTTATTTTAAAAAGTTTATTTTTATTTCACTTTATGTCTCCACTTGCTAAATTTCATTTGATTGTAGATCTTATAAGAAGTAAAGCTAGAGATATTTTTAGTTTATTGTTGCAGTGTATGACAAAAATTTAATTTGAAATCAGGAGTTGATTTTACGTGAAATCGACATACTAGTTTTAAAAAATTGTAATCGTTTACGTTTGCTTTGTCAACTTTAAAGACATTCAATATAAAAAGGAATTCTTTTGTTATTGGATGTGCCATTAAATGGAATTTTCAAGAAAAAATTTATTCTCTTTAAAAAAACTAGTCAAAAATATCTTATCAAATTCATTCGCCATCCTTCTCTTAAAGATGGTGAAATTCGAAAATGTATGCCTGGTGCAAGAGAATACTACAAGTCAAAAACTTATTGGTAGGAAAACAGTGAGTGCTAGAGCATTCGCCGTTTGCGAATTGAGTTACGGCAATTTTACTGGAAACGAATTTAAGAAGGGGTATTCCTAATCTCCATCTAAAAAAATTGAAAATCTACTTTTGTTGTAGTTACCTTACTGTCACCTTTCGTATTTTCCCATACAACAGGGGTGCTACTATGTATGAGAAATGTTTTTATAGATGGTATGTATAGGATGTATGCACGTATACGATTTGCTTCCAAAGTGAATTATAGAAATTATAAAAATGTTGAAAGGTGTTCAAATTTATTTCTTGAAATTTAAATGATGTTGGAATTTTCCTTTGAAAGAGTAAAGTGATTATTCTAGTCACTTGAAAGAGGAAAGTAACTATTCTAGTCACTTTTTCAATCTACATTTAACCAATTCAACCCGAGTAGGGTTGGGTAATTCTGTTAGTAAAAATAAGTTCAAATAAAAAGCATTATAATTTAGATTCTGGAAAAATTGTTTTTCCAGCAATACTGGTAAAGCAATTTTAGTTTGATATCTCGTGCTCGTACAGAAACAGCTCTTTTCTGTGGCCAATGTACACAAAAGGTATTCGAATTTTTCTGGTATTTTCCACTTCTTTGCATACATTAGTCCCAAATTTAAAAATCCAAGCCCAAAATGCACGTTGTCGGAATGTAAGCTACCTTTGTGCAAAATTTCAGGTTTCGACGTTGAGTAGTTTTTCTGTAATTGGAAGGACAGACACTACACAACTTTGATTAATACACTTAAAAGGATGCAAGTATCTATGAAATTAGAGTAACGACACTTCTATCATAGATAGAAGAAACTTTTTAATAATAAAATAGAAATAGATGGTAAAAGTAGTAGATGTTGAATAGGTTAGGAAACGCAGATGCTATGCACGGTTTTCTAGTTTTATTATAATTAAATATGAACTCCAGTCAATTGATACGTATCAAAGTAATTTTAAATAGGATTGTTTCACCAGAACCTTAGTCTCTCATAAATGTGGCCTTAAAATAACTCTCTTTGGAAGCATCTGTAGCGAAATCGAATAAACGGAATGGAACCAAATTTGGTATTGAGACTTATGAAGAAATGGGTAGATGTATTCCCAGAAAAAAAATATATAGTACCGAAAATCGCCGATAGGGGTAAATTTGACGCTGTTGAAGTCGAAAATAGTCGAACATTTGCATTAAATGTAGATAAAATGGATTATGCAAAGTTCACAGGAAATGATCTTTTATTCACCAGAATCAGATTCTCCTTGACCACATAGACCGATTTCAATGTGCTGTCCTTCCTAGTGTACAACAAATTGCATCCGGTGCGCGGCATGCTGTACATATGAAAATAATGAATCTTTTGTTCAATATTTATGATTCCCCTTCCTTTTTAGCTGGAATTAGTGGCGTTATTATCACGTACGGAATCGGAACTTTGCACAATCCATTTTAATCTGTGTTTAACTGTTCGACTGTTTTCGACTCCAACAGCGACAAATTTCTCCTGTCGGAGACTTTCGAAATAAATTTTCTTTTTCGTGGAATACATCTCCTCGTGTCTTCAAAAGTCTCAATACCAAATTTGGTTCCATTCCGTTTATTCTATTTAGCTACATATGCCTCCAAAGAGTGAAAGTTATTTTATGTCTACCCTGCACTTAATAAGGGCATTTTTAATAACACTTACTAGTTAACAAGAACTACTTTGGTTCTGTTCACATAAAAAGCTTTCAGCAACGGCATTGTAGTAATATTTAGATGCATAATGTAATTTTCTAGGCGCCGATGTACATTAAATACACCTCGAATCTTTTGAATATGTTTCATGAGTTTGACGCTGCCGTTATGCGAGGATTTAACCTTCCTAAAGGATTTACTACCTCAATTGTTACGTGGATTAACATAACTGCTTTCAAATTCAAATGCCGAGAATGATCCAGATTGTAAGTGGAATTATGCTCCACCTTTTAAGCAGAAAGCTGCGATAATGTAATCTCCATGCAAAAGACGTTTTCCCTATTCAAGGTACATGAACATTCGAAACGGAAATTGAGTATTGGTAAATACTAATCTACGTTATAATCTCAAAGGTTTATCTTTAAACAGCAGTACCAACTGATTTTATATACAAATGTCGATTCGTCTTCAAATTAATAATTGTGATATTTGCGAAATTTTATAGAAAATAAAATCTAATATAAATAAAAATCAAATCAAATAAAGTCCTATCAATGACCTAGTGGCTAAAGGCTTCGATCTAATATACCCAGAATATTTATATACCCTAGCAGGCTTAGCCCTCCTTGTGTATTATCTTCGTGTCGAAAACTGCTTTATAGTGGCCACTGATGCAAAACCGTTTTATATCTGGATTTCATTCCCCTTGGGCAGTTTTGTCTCGATGATGTATTTCGTTATTAACAAAACTGACCAAATCTTGATGGGCGAGGTATCTCGTTATTGACAAACGACCAAATCTTGATGGACGAGGTATCTCGTTATTGACTAATGACCAAATCTTGATGGGCGAGTTATCTCGTTATTGACTAACGACCAAATCTTGATGGACGAGGTATCTCGTTATTGACAAACGGCCAAATCTTGATGGACGAGGTATCTCGTTACTGACAAACGACCAAATCTTGATGGACGAGGTATCTCGTTATTGACTAATGACCAAATCTTGATGGACGAGGTATATCGTCGAAACCACGTGGAGGGTTAAGATACTGTTAAACTGAAGTGCTCGGTTAGGAGTTCGAATCCATCGACCTTCTAATAAAGCAGACGGAGAACGTGCACGCAGGGTCTTGCTACTTTTTGTCGCTCGCTTTGAAGTGTCACGTGCTTGTGAGAATAAGTATGAATTCTAATGTGGGTCCAATTATTGATTGGTTAAAGTGATCCTGAGAAATAAAAGAGCACTAGTCTGCACTTCGATAGCCAATTGGCACAAGTCGGCTCGTAAGCTCAAGTGACTTACCCTTCTAAGATCTTACGATTGTGACTCGGCTCGCAAGCTCTGTCTGTTTTATAACAAGGTTAATGTAAGAATCTCGCATTTGCCGAAATCGGGTTGGCTACTTCAAATTTCCTGGTTTCTTCTGGACTATACGTAAATACGGACCAGCTTCCCCGAAATTCTGCAGGAAGGCATCTCTCCACATAGTTCACGGTGATATGATGCGTTAGAACTTACGGTGCCCTGGATAATGCAGAGACTGCCACATTATCACCAACACATAGCGTGTCAAGAGCCCTAAAACGTGACCGAAATTCAAATTTATTCATCTTGCATTGAAATTTATGACTAATATACTAAATATTATGACTAATATACTAAATATTATGACTAATATACTAAATATTATGACTAATAACATATTTATTAACAATAAATACACTTTCCATCCGAAATTCATTAATTATCGTTGTCTCATAATCACTTTGTACTTTACTGAAGTTGTCGCCTGATGTCGCGTTTTTCTCTGTATCTAAACTGGCGCATCTGGCAATTGAGATGATACTTTTTGCTCTTCCAACAGTTACTAGCTCCATAAGCAACTAACCATAAGTTTCTAACCAACAGCAACGAGCTCCATAAGAAAGGGTATTTGTATCTTTCGTTAGGGACGAGAGTAAACTGTTAATAAAAGGATCTGAAGATACAAAGAAGTGTATCAAATCCTCATTTGTTGCTTCCCTCGACATTTTCTGGAAAAAATAAAATGTTTAAGATCCTTATTTTTCCTCTTGAGCGAATTCAGATAACTGCCCAATCGGCATTGATGAGTTGGATACAATAGAGCCTCCTTGCTCTATTGTATCCAACTCTTATTGCTCTTAAAATAAAGAAAAATATCTACATCTTGTCTTTCAAAGAAAATGTTAGTTACCTAACTACCAAAAAACACTATTCATGTGTAAAATATATTCCCTTTTATCACTTAATTTTAAACCAGTTCATAAGAAATTTAAGTACAACATAATTAATCAAATGATTGCATAGAACGCTGAAATGACAGTCCTTAAATCAGCATCTCTAACTAGTCAGATCGATCGAAGCGCCA